>CM031234.1:213628720-218428720 GCA_018340775.1 Taxus wallichiana var. yunnanensis | reverse complement strand
AAACTGTTTTGGCATGTTGGTAAGCAATGAAACTGAAATCTTTTTGGGCCACGAGCTGTCCCTAACCTTCTTACAACTCAGAATTTCTGAGTTAGAATCAGCACTTAGAAAATATTTCAAAGACACCTTACCTCCATGGACTTGCTCTTCCTAGTGTCATTCTTGAGGGTTCCTTGCAAACCTGATTGGTCTTGCGGATTGTGGAGGTGAAAACATGGCAGCGACATAAGAAAGAGTACATAGTTATCATTTCTTCCCAATTGTTCATGATATCCATAATTTTGACATGGTACAATGATAGGCAATAAATCTGAATTGTCTCTAGGTTCAGGGCTGCTTACGTTCAATGTATCATTTAGCTTCTTCAAGCTAGTAATAGTGCTTATGCACAGAACTTTATTATGGATGAATAAATGGGTAATTCTCCCACGTGTGACTATTGTTGATAACAATCCAACAACTTCACCCATTGCTATCCTTGATCCCTCATGGAGAATTTCTTCCTCTCTCCTTGGCCTTATCAATTTTGTTGAGTTACCCTCAATGCATTCACCATTGTGACCCCAAAATTCTTCTCTATACACATGTGTATCAGTTGAGATATAATCCAAATGGAAAAAAGAATTGGTTACCTTTACAAGCATACCATGGTCTTTGGAAGGGGGTAACTTCTCACCAATTCCATCTTGGCCCATGTACATAAAGTGGTCTTCACATGGTTCGAGAGGTTGTTTGAGAGGATCTATGTGCTCTTTGCCATTTAGTGAGCTTCCCTATTACCCCTTGAATTGTCATCACATCTATTTGGGAAAGGATTTTCAACCATCCCTTTCTCTTCACCCTGTTGGCTAGATTTTATGCACAACGTAAAACCTAGGCAGTCATGAGATAAATCTCCTTCATTTAACGGTGAAGCTCCCATGTAAGATGTTTATCTATTTGCAGTGGTGAATCCTAATAACTACTTTTTGGGGTTTTACTTTAATTTCCTCAGCTTGTGAACCACAGCTGGGTAATTTTGCAGCAAGTAAGTAGTTGTGTTGGGAATATTTGCAGAAGGGGAAAAATGGAAGTAGGGAAAGAAGGAAGGAAGATGTGTTGAATCAACAAATAGTTATCAGAGTTTGTCTCATCCACACAAAGTAAATAAACAGAGAAATCACAACATTCAACAATAAGGGAAAGAAATAACTTCTAGCCTAGATCTAAGATAACACAAAGTTTATCTAAAACCTTTGAATAGAAGTACTCAACAAAGCACTGTAGACGCAAAGTTCTCTAGAAATCCACCTTTTATTCAATCCCAACTTTTACAAAAATCACATCAAGGGTTCCAACACAAAGTCTGAAATCTTAAAAATGCTCTAGTTACAAAAGCCTTTGCTAAACAAGTTCTGATTATTGATTATTAGCTCGTAGGCTTCTTCCTCTATTTATAGTGTATAGAGGGAAAATACAAATGGGAAACTTTTAATGATTTTCCACATGTGGAAGCTATGAAAAAGGAAACAGTTGGGAATCTTTCTCCTATAATTTCTCTTTACATGACATGCATGATTTTCAAGTGAAGACTAAATCAACGCTTTGCATGTCTGCCACCTATTCTTAAGTAAAGGACTTTTCAAACAACTTGAAGAAATGGCTTTTAACCCAATTACTTCATCTTTACAATTTTTGTCCGAGAAAATAAGAAAAAGGAGAAGAAAGAAGAAAGAAGTTATTCCAGCTGCAACACTTCATACTTGCCCTTTGTTTTGATACTGAATGTATTTGTCAAGCATGTAGTTCATTGTTTTCCCATCTAGCTTTAGCAATAGCTCCGCTTTCAGTCTTGAACCTTAGTAGTTCCCTGGATAGGATATTAATGCTTGTCTTTACCCTCTCTAAACTAGGTCCAAATCCCTTGACATCTGCATGAAGCCTTACTAATTTTTCAATTGAATCAAAAGTGAAAGGTATGACGGCTTCATCAATCTTCTTTTGGAGAAATGGAAGAAATTCTTCAAGGGAAGCTGGTGGTTTGTCGGGAATGAACCTTGTATAATAATGGACACCATCAATTACTTCCTCTGTAGTGAAAGAGATTATACTCCTCGACACTTCTTCCATTTTGTCTTCCAGCAACTGCATTTCACCCAACATATGTTTGAGAACTTTCATGCGGAAAGACACTGTCATTTCCAGTTGCTTACCCTTTTGTATTGATCCATCTAGTACAATTTGTTCTTCAATCAATACACTCTCAGGCAATGAATTTATTTTAGCCAAAGTCTCCAAGTGGCTTTCAAACTGCATTTTCATCTTCTATACATGTCATCAATTCTTTTAACTGAGTCAATGCTCTTTGCATATGTTCCAAGCTATCTGGTACTTCTTTGAATTGCTCTGCCGCTTGGTGGATGATTTGCTTTACCCATTCATCAATAGCCTTGACTTTATCACCTGCTTCTTCAACTTCTTTGATCAAATGACAACTTACCTGCTCTTGTACTAGTACTGGCTGAGAAGAAGGTTTAACAACCTTGGTGATAATTTCACACAGCTGGGAGATCTGCTCATGGAGTTTGGATTTCTCTGCTTTCTCCTTTCTAGCTTGAGGAACAAAGTATCAATCAATGTCTGGGTATCTTGTTTTAATCCCTCAGTGGTGACTTCCCCCAGTGGCACTCTGGTCACTGATATATCCGCTACCGTCAGTTCTCCCTTTTGCTTTCCCTCAGCTGGAGTTGATATTTCTGCAAACTTTTGCCCTGATGACTCAATGACCAGCTTTGAAGTTACTTTGGTAGCTTTTGTCGCTTTTAACTCTTCCTCCAAGGCTTTTGAGCAACTGTAAATCTTCTTCTTCTAGGTTTATTACTTCCCTAGCCTCTGGAACTATTTGCAAAGCCAACCAAGATGAGAAGTTATTATCTGGGAATGAGAAGCATCAATATGTATCACCATTTCTTGCTCGGGCCTGTTGTATCAAAATTTAACACTGTATCATGGCTCTCTCCTTTTGTGCCATCTAGGGAAAGTGCTCTTTCGAATTCTGCCATTTGTGCCCTCAATTCTTCTGTAGGAGGAGGTGGAGAACTGGGTGGTGGAAGAGGAGTGTATATGAATGATGTTGGCTTCAATGGTGGAATAACTATGACTTCCCGTGGTGCTAACTGAAGTGCTATGAGTTGATGTAGGAGAAGCTTTGTCAATAAGCGTACTTGTGTAACAGATGAAGACTTTCCTTTATCCAATGCTTGAGACCTTTTGAGCACTTTTAACTTCTTCGGTCTTTTCTTTGCTTTCACCATCATGTTTCCTTTTTTGAAATTCCTTGTTATCTGATGCATTAATGCTTCATCCAAACAATATCCTCTTTCTAACAACCAATTTGAGGTATTAACAAGGACTACTTGAAGACCTTTCTTCAATTGTTTTGCTACCACCTATACCGGTTTGAAGAGCAGCTTTATCCCCTCCCATTTGATGGTATGCATCAAGTATCACATGCCCATCATCGGAAGGTCTGCAGGTATTCTTGCCAAATCAAAATAAAAAATTTGTCGAGTTGTCAATCTGCTGAAATCTCTTTTCTTGACTTCAAATTCATTCTTGCATTTCATCCAGAAATCTTCCAATGAAGGGATGTGCATGTATTCTAGGGAGACTGTTTTCTTCGCTATTCCATTAGGATCAAAATTCATCCTGGCTTGGAAAGATTCCTGCTCATAGTAAAGAAACATTTCAGCTTGGATATTTCTGGCTTTGTAAATACTCTAGCAACTATAGTGGCCAACTGTGATTGGGAAGCTAATTGTCGGCCTGTCTTGTTTTGATTGTAAGTCCTGCAATTCCACGAGTTGCTGCATAGCTCCATGATAATCCACTTATCATTGGGATATCTTGGTAGCTTGATTGGTGCACCTGAGAAGCCACTAACCTTGAGATAAGTGAAATCAACAAACTGAATGAAGACACAACCGTACTGAGAGACAACTTCCCAAGCTTCCTTGCTTACTCTGTTTGCCTTCATATCACTATTTAGTCTGCAAATGACTTCATAAAAGAAGCCATCATTTACTACCCTGTATTCCTTATAGTATTCAGGTATCACCAGCTGTGGGTAACACTCATAGATAGGATCCTTGGAAAGTATCCCTCTTTTGTCCAACTTGGAGAACACCCCTTCTGAGGCTGCGGCATACACAAGATATGAAGTCATTTTGAAGTTGAGTGTTTGCCTAACCTTTTTGAGCTGCTCACTGATGTTGTTGCTTATGATTTTTGCCCAATTGATCATTGAATTAGCTCTGTTGATTTCAATTGTCCTGACGAAGTAATACATCCATGAGTGGAAGTTCTTTGCGTTACTTTCTCCATTTATTCTGCATAATCGGGTGATGTCATCAACTTCCTGTATCAGATTTGATCTAGGAAGGGTCCTTGGAAATTTAGATGGCTGCCTAGATTTCTTCATATAGCTCTTGTTCATAATACCTACACAGTCCATCATGTTGTTCTTCCACCTATCAATAGCCTCTTGCATGCTGATTTTAATTACTCTGGATCTTGCAGGAATCTTGAGGCAGTAATTGATGTACTGAGTATCCAGCCTTATCACTATATTTCCTGTTGTATCCCTGATTGTTCTAGATAGAGGATGGTAGAATTTAGCACATTCTAGAACAAATTCAGGTAACTGGGCAGTAGCCGGAAATGTTGTAGCTTGAATGATTTTTTGTCCCTTATAGCCCGCATAAGGGGTGTCCGACAAGTTGCCCTGGATTTGTCAATTAATTCGTTGATAGACACATGCCCCATGTTTGTATCACTCACTTCAGCAAGCTTGGACACTATGCATGATTCTTTGGATAACCTTTGTCATCACACTTCATTCTGTCTGAACCTGCTTTTGCCTGAGATTTCCCTTTTCCACCTTTACCCGAAGCTCTTGCAGTTGTGAAATCTGGATCTCTTTGTGTAGAAACTACAACCGCTTCTCCTGATTCTGAAGATATATTTAATGTATCCGACATTGGCCTCAACTTTCTTCTCACAAGTATGTGCACAAGTGAAATATTCCTGTAAACAATTCAGACAAACATGCAACTCATCACCCTTTTATTTATGCATATGGGCAGCCTTAAATTTTGGGAATTACTTCGGGTGCAAGCAAAGAGAAGTAGGCTCAACGTGGGCTCAACTGGGAGATTGGGAACAACATGCATGGGATTTTGAAGGCTTAACTGGGAGACTTTGCATGCATTTATATTGGTTGCGTTTGGGCTTTTAGAGGGGATGCAAGGATGTCTGCGTGCTTGGAGAGGGAAATAGTTGCATGCCAAATAGAAGACAAAGCCTCAGACATCCACGCAATTCTTTTAAATGCCCCTTCTTTTTTAAAACTGCGTAGATGCAAGGAAGAGAGGATGGTGTGGATTTAAGAAGGGAAGTCTACTTTGCAAAGGCAAGAAAAAGTCTTGCATATCCACGCAATCACTTAAGTGATTTTGCTTTTGCTTTAAAAATTGCGTGGATACTAAGGAAGGATGGTTGCATTGAATTTAGAAGACAAAGTGCTCGGAATCCACACCATTTTAAATGCTTTTCAATTCCCAATCAAAGGCTGCGTTGATTTCCTAAGGTCTGTGTGGATGCTAGGGTGATTGGATGCTTAGAAAAATAGAAGACAAGCTCATGAACATCCACGATACCACTTAAGTGTTTTTGCTTTTTATTACAAAAGGCTGCGTGGATTATGGAGGAGGATTGTGTGGTTTTGGAACGAAGAGGATGCTTTCACAAAATAAGACAAAGCCATAGACGAAGAGGAACGAAGAGGATTTTTTTGCTTTCTATCTTTGCTTTTGCATTGAGACTTTGACGTGAACAACATTTCCTTTAAATTTATTTTATTTCTTGTCTTATTTGTTATTTGCCTATTCCTCATCCAACCCCGGCACAAATATCAAACTATCTTTTGCGCGCATGCATTTAATTCAATAAAAATACCTATCCTCTTTGGCCCCCCAAATAAGACAGACTATTGCATGCATTTAATTAATTAAAATCTATCTCTTCTATCCTTGGTGCAACATATACGAACAACAACATGTTTTTAATTAATTTTATCCTTCTATCTTTGGCACACGTTTTATTTTCAAAACAACTCTATCAATCTTCTTCAAAAAGAACAACAACCTCTTCTAATTGTATCCAAAACTCCTAAAATAGAATACTCTATTTTAATCCCTTCCATGCACTTCTTTTCCTTGTTCTTCCCTTGACACACGAGGCTGTTATTTTTATCTCTTTCCATGCATCTATTCTTTTTTTGAACCTTTAGAATTGTTTCTTGCCGTTATATTTTAGCATTCACATTCAACTTCATTCAACCTTTGGCGCAAATTATTCGTTCATAATTTGTGGTAACACAACCCAATTTTATGAAACACTAATGTCAAGAAGACAAACAACACGATGATCACACCAGGGTTAACCAAAGTAAGCCTCATGTCAAAGGAAACATTCTCTTGATAGAGGAAAATCAATAAGCTTTCAAAAAAACATTAGAGAGAAAACTCCAATGAAGGGAAATTAAAGGAGTATGTCTCATAGGGATAGATTACACTAAGAGTGAGAGGCTAATGCACACCATTCAAGAAGCCCTAAATATGTGCAAGAGAGTTAAACCCAAAAAGAAGAAAAAAGAAACAACTTCTCATCAAACCCGTCATATGATGAAGAGTGCAAGGAAATGCGAAGATTGCTAAAGGAATTAGCCAATAGAACAAAGGAAAATAGAAAAATGAATGAGAATCGGGTGAAGAAAAAAGAAGAGTATACTAGAACTAGAAGGAAGGAGCTGATTTACTTAGGGAAGCATGAACCAAAGAGGTTTTGGAGGGAGCTTTGCAGAGAGAACACACATACATGGAACTACATAACAAATCAATGGATGAAATATTCAAAGCAATTGTATGAGCGTAAAAATGAACAAGATACTCCTCCCACTATATTTGTTAATGAATAACTTTTCACAATTGAGGACATCATACAAGGGATTAAAAAGCTAGCGGCAGTAAGGACCGTGATATAGACATCCTTTAAGTGAAGCATATAAAATGGGAAACAAATATCCTTGCACCTCAAATCAAAGAAAATTTCAATGAGGTCATCCAAAATAGATTCCCGATAGAATGGACAACTAGCTTAACCATACCTTTGTTTAAAAGTGGAGATGTAAATAATCCCTCCAATTATCAAACTATCATGGTCAATCCTCTTTGCAAAGTTGTTTAGGAGTATGATAGAGTGAAATATTAGCAGTTGGGTAGAGGAAAGAGGAAATAGAACAAACGGTCTAGCGGGTTTTAGACCCAATCACTCAACCATTGATCAACTGCGTCACACTTAAGACACCTAGTCAAAAAGTTTGGGATTAAAAAAGGATGCATTCTCAGCCGAGACGGGTGAGATTAAGGGACATTACTTGAATGCTACTGCAGGTACATGTTGTTTTGTAGACTTCAAAAAGCCATTTGACATGGTGCCAAGGAGAAACTTATGGAATAGAATGGAAGAACTAGGGGTTCCAAGTAGTATAGGGCAGCCATTCACAGATTATATGAGCATGTCAAGGCTAAAATCAAAACATATGCAAGGTTATTTGAGTGTTTCGGGAGTGATTTAGGCATCAAACAAAGTTGCCCCCTTTCATGTATTGACAAGCTAGAGGAGTGGATAAACAAATTTGGAGGGAAAAGGTCCACTTGGCCAAATATGTGGTGAAACTCCTACTATATGCAAATGACTTAGTTCTAATGGCAAAGACAATCCAATATTTAAGAGACCACCTTCGTTCTTTAGATCTCTTTTGTAAAGAAGTGGGATGGAGGTAAACATTGGAAAAACCAAAATTATGATTTTCTCAGTGAAAAGGAAGAGATGTCATCTTGACTTTTAGTTTGCAGGAGAGTCTCTTGAAGTGGTGTCAAAATACAAATATCTTGGCCTCGATTTTCACAACAAGCTCAACTAGGATACTTGTAGGATGAAGAGAATACAAGGAGGATAGATAGCTCTTTATGTGCTCCAAAAACAGGTGTAGGAATGTTGAGCTATGGAATTGGAAGACCACTAGGGTCCTATTTGGGTTACTTGTCATGTTGATGGTGTTGCACAATTGCGAGGTATGTGCTAGTGCAATGACAAATTTGAAATGGAGATAAATACAAAGGATCCAAAAACAAATAATAAAAACAATTTCAAAATCAAGACTACGGTTCCCTTTGAAATCATCTTGGCTGAAACAGGCACCTTTCCTCTAGAGGCAACCGCTATGCCCGTGTTTATATGTTACTTTAAAAAGTAAAAACATGAACACCGAGAGGTGGATGAGGGCCACAAGAAGGAAAGAGTTAGATGAAATAACACGTGGATGAAATAGAACCAAAAATGGATGAACATATGGGATATCAACCAAATGAATGCCCAAAGCTTAACAAAAACATAAAAAAACTATGAAAATGACAAGGTTAGAATGATGATGTGGAGGAAGAGAACGAGAAGCATTAGAACTATATTATAGAGTTTAACCCGACGCATGAACATTTTGGATAATTATATATAGTGGCTGAAATTAAATGGAGTGAAAAGATCATTAATGCTCTCTTTGGACTAGCTCCCATAAGCTTAGATGTGAGACATGAATATGGACAACACCTAAAGAATCGTGGGAAGAGAGGATTTGTGTTTTTATGCAATACATGGACAATCGAAATAGAGTAGCATTTCATTCTTGAATGTCTAAGGTACACAAACATCAAAGCCAAATATGAGGAAATTTTAAGAGTTGGTTCCATGATAGAGCTATTTGAGGAAAGCAAAATAAAATGTTTGGGGAGATGTTAACTCAAATCAGTGAGATGAGGAACAACCTACTAAAACATACCACTAAGCTGTAATCCCTTAAGTAGTTAAGAGTTCTTAGTGTTCCCATAAAATATTCGGTCTCGTGGACGTAATTAAAACCATTTCGTTTCATTTCATAACATCAACCTTTGTTATAGTGCTCCTTGCATTCTTATGATAAAAGTCACTGGGAAACCTAACCACCTATCCATGATATTGTATAGTAGGTTTTGTAATAGCACACACACATGTTAAACTTATTTTCTATTTATTATATAGTTGTCACAATAATCTTTCTTAGTTCAAGTGATAATGGCCTACTAGTAGGAAGACTCTGCTCTCTTCGAAGTTCTAAGTTCACTTATGATAGTTCACTTTATATTAGTTCATTTTACAATAGTTTACTTTTACAACTATTCAAAATTGGAAGTTCTATGGGCTTATTACAAGTGCAAGGATTCGTCATTAGAGGCTTCATCAACAAGATTCAAACCAATTTAGATTCCACATACTTATTCCTAGAATGACTTATCAATACACATACATTTCCTACCTAAAAGAAAGAGCAAGCTAGAGACAAAGAAAGAATACACACCTTCTTCGATAAATGTGGATGAGGGCATGGGGTTTACATTGAAGATATTCCGACGGGTTAGCCACAAAGAATCCAATTGGAAAGTCAAGACAAAACCCCACCCAATATGTTGTGGATTTTCCATGTGTAGGTGCGGAAGAACCTTGTTGGGGACTAGGGTGGAGTTTCCAATCGCAAAGATAAGTCAAAGTTTCACCTTAGTGTAAAGCAAAGTTTTGGGTTCGAGTTAACTCAAACTACCGCCAAGTGTTAGCGAAGTTTCTAGGTGTCGGGACAATTCAAAAGTTTGTTGGGGTCTTGGTAGAAGCTCAACGTGCAAAAACATTCTAAAATCTGGTGAAACCTATGTCGGACTTTTAAGTTGTGTTTGCAAAGCAAAGTTCCATTGCGGTCTTTGTCGGGTTTTCTAAGTGCGTAAGTAGGTAAAAATCTGCTCTATTATTTTGTAGGTCAGTGACGGATGTTTAAGCTATCAATTTTTCCCATCAAGTTTCTCTTCCCCTCACCCATCTCTACAACTTGGTTCAACCATCTCTTGGGCGGCTCACCTAAAGAGCGAAACACAACTCGATGACAACTAATCAAACCAGGGATAGTAGTGACACTATTGAGAAAGCTTTCTAAATAGGGAAGCAACCATTGCAGAATGGGGATTAGAGAACAATAGGTCCTACCTTCCAAAAACATGTATGAGCTAATGTATAAACTATAACACCAAAGGGCATTACAAAACACTAGCCGGTCCCTGCATATACGCTCCCAAACTCTATCATTGAAGGGAACAATGGAACATATGGTGTCAACAGAGCACAAACATTTATATATCCTAAAGGATAGGGTTCCCACAAAATTCCAATATGTCATTGCAATCAAATGTAACAACACCAAGAGTGATTACAAAAACCAATTTACATCAATGCTAACCAATATTGGGGAATTTTGAGGCGCTAAAAAGCTAGGGAAAGAGTAGTGTATATGAAGAAACACACAAATATATTAATAGGATTACAATCACATAAAAAGGCAAGTTGATAAGAAACTACAATAAGAGACTTTGTGTATTCTCGGACCATAAAGCTCAATCAAAACCACAAGAGGCTCAAGGGAATGGAGTAAAAGGGAATCTAATCAAACCAATAACAACATTGTATGACAAGGAAAAAAGTCTTGAAAGGAGGCAAAAAAACATATAACATGGAAGGAAAAGGCGATCAAGTAGAGATTCATAATGGTGAAGAAGCATACAACCCCACAACTACTCCATTCATTTGATCATCAAGCACTATGTGCATGAATTGATGAGCTTGAAAAAAGAGTAGAAAGCATGGAATCAATAGAAAACTTGAAACATTTTAGATTGGAGAAGATGGCAAATGCCACACGAGGCTAGAAGAAGAAAACAACGAGCTTAAAGCATAAGTAACAAAACTAGAAAATCTTTTGAATGCGGTATATCATGAATGACACGCCCTCAAGCAAACCATCCACTCTTCATTGAATGCCAAGGTAGAGGATGAAAAGACAAGTACAATGCAAATAAAAGAAGTGCAAGAAACACTCCATAACATAGGAAAAAAATTTGAGCTACGAAAGTTAGAGGAGGCTAAGGTATGGACACAAGTGGTAAAAGAACTAGTAGGCAAGAATAAGGAGTTGATGGATAGGCAAGTCAAGAATCAAATGCTAGAAGAAAGAGAAAGGCATGATAAGTTATCGGATATAACTATCAAAGAATCGAAATATTAATGAAACAAGGAGGATACAAGTAAACTAACAAGGGACTTCCTTGCAAACCAAACTGTAAGATGAGAGACGGGGGAAGGGATGGGCATATTTAGTTCATAATGGTAAACTACGAGGATAAATCAATAGCGCTTAGAAATAAAGGTATGTTGAGAGGCTTTTGCTTTTATTTAGCCAAAGACTTAACCTTTTGGTAGTTGGAAGAGAGAAGTAAGGAGTGGTAGAAAGGTGAAAGCACCAAGAAGTGAAGGGAGATGGGCATACCTAAATAATGGGAAAACATATATTACAGCTAGACAAATCATAAGCAAATAGGGAATGTGGACCACTTGGGAGCATCTTATGATGGCAAGATGGAACTGTAGAGGCTGCCCTTGGAGAAGAGGGTCCGAGATAGGGCCCATAGCTAGAGACAGAGATATAATTATTTTGACTAATACACATGAACACAATGGGTGAAAATTCCCAAATTTTGAAGGATAAGGAAACAATTTGGAATAAAGCAACGAGATAACGCCAAGGGGCATGGGGGTTCAATGATAGTAATAAAGGAAACTTTGGGGCAGCAATATTAGACTAGAAAAACAACAGAAAATAAACATTACATCCGGATAACAATACTAAAAAATGACACTTTTATTAGCATATGTGCATGCTATTTTACACCCACAAACTTCAAATTTTATAAGAAGCATGATCTTTAGTCTACATTAAGATCGGAAATATTTTGTTAATAGGAGGCTATAATGCAATGAGGAAAAACAAGTGTGCAAACATTCTAGGAAATAATGAGGATCTAGATGTGAATTTTCTTTGGATGACAAAGGCGGAAGATCAAGAATGGTCTAGCGTTTCAAATGATGAACATGGGGTTATCATTCACTTTGGAGAATAATTATTAGACTTTTACAACATTCACAATTTGATTCTATGTGACAGTAAGAGAAAATGGGAAAGATCGGGAAATTTCACGTGTAAGACTTACAATGGATATAGTATAATCAACTATGTTATATGCCCTCAAAATTGTGTGGCCAAAATAAAAGAACTTGAATATAAGATTTTTTGTTGGAACTTAAATCAGACCACAACCCAATTGATGAAACTATAATGTCAAGAAGACAAACACCATGACGATCACATTGGGGTCAGCCAAATTAAACTTCGTTTCAAAGGAAACATCCTCTTGACAAAGGAAAATCAACAAGATTTCATAATGACTTTAAATAACAAACTTCGGAAAGGGAAAGTAAATGAGCACTTATCACTAGTATAGATTAAACTAAGAGCAACAAGCTAATACCACACCATTCAAGAAGCCCTAAACATGTGCAAGAGAGCTAAACCCAAAAAGAAGGAAAGTAACTTCTAAACAAACCCGTGGTAAGAGTGCAAGGCAAGACGAAGACTCGCTAAATGAACTAACAGGTAGAACAAAGTCAAACTGAAAAATATGTGAGCGACTTGTGAAGAAAAGTAACAATATACTAGAACTAGAAGGAGCTGATTTACTTAGGGAAGCATGATCCAAAGAGGTTTTAGAGGGAGCTTCATAGGAGAAAACATAAACAAATAACAACATCACGACAAGTCATTGGATGGAATATTCAAAACAAGTGTATAGACATGACAATGTACAAGATACTCCTCCCACTATATTTGTCAATGAAGAACTATTCACAATTAAGGGCATAATATAAGGGATTAAAAATCCAGCAATATGTAAAACCCATGACATAGACAACCTTCAAGTGGAGTATCCAAAATGGGGAGAAAATACCCTTGCACCTCAAATCAAAGAAATTTTCAATGCGGTCATCCAAGTGGGGTTTACGACATAATAGACAACTAGCCTAACCATGTCTTTATTTAAAGTGGAGATGTGAATAATCCCTTCAATTATCGAACTATGGTGGTCAATCCTCTTTTTGCAAAGTTGTTTGGGAGCATAATAGAGCACAAAATTAACATTTGGGGACGGAAAAAGGAAAGAAGAAAAAGGAGATGACAGGTTTTAGACCCAAACACTCAACCCTTGAGTATTGTGTCACGTTCGGACACTTAGTTTAAAAGGTTATGGATAAAAAAGAGGATACATATTGTTTCTTTGTAGACTTCAAAAAAACATTTGACATGGTGCCAAGGAGCAAATTATTGAGTAGAATAAAGGAACTAGGGGTTCCACACAATATATGGTAGTAGTTCATAGACTAAATGAAAAAGTGAAGGGTAAAATTAAAATGCAGCACGGTTGGTTGAGTGTTTCAGGAGTGATATATGTGTCAAACAAAGCTGCCCCCTTTCCTTGACTTTATTTGGGCTATACACTAAAAATCTAGAGGAGTGGATATAAAAATTGGGAGGAAGGGGTCCACTTGGCCAAGTATGTGGTGAGACTCCTATATGAAAATGACTTAGTTCTAATGGCATAGAAAATCCAGGATTTAAGAGATCACCTTCATTCCTTCGAGTTATTTTCTAAAGAAGTCGGGATGTAGGTAAACATTAGAAAAATGGAAATTATGATTTCTTCAAAGTGAAAAGGAAGAGACAACTCGGTTTTTAGTTTGCAAGAGGGTCTCTTGAAGTGGTGTCAGAATACAAGTATCTTGGCTTCAATTTTCACAACAAGCTCAATTGGGATACTTGTAGGATGAAGAGAATACAATAAGGATGTTCTCTTAGGCATCCATAATAGGGGCAAGAGTCTTGGCCTATGGGATTGGAAAACCACCAAGGTCCTATTTAGGTTACTTTTCATGTCGTTGGTGTTGTATGGTTGTGAGATATGTGCTAGTGGAATGACAAGTTTGAAATGGAGACAAATAGAAAGGATCCAAAAGTGGCTAATAACAAACAATTTCATAATCAAGACTACAGTTCCATATGAAATCATCCTTTCCGAAATAGGTACTTTCCCTCTAGAGGCAACCACTATGACTAGGTTTATATGTTACTTGAAAACATAAAGACGGCAAGTAGCCTAATGCTACAAGAAATGAAAGTTTGTACAAATGAAAGAACATGTGGATGAAGCAAAACCACAAATGGATGAGCAAATGAGATATTAACCTAGATGAATGCCCAAATCTTAACAAAGATAAAAAATATGTGAATGAAAAGTTTAGAATAGTGATGTGGAGGAAGAAAACAAGTAGGAAGCATCAACACTATATTACGAGTTCAACCCAACATATGAACATTGTGAAAAAGCATATATAGGGGTTGAAATTAAATGGAGGGAAAAGATCATCATTTCTCAGTTAAGGACTAGCTCCCACAAGCTTAGATGTCACTAAGGAACCATGAGAAGAGAGGAGTTGTGCTTTATGCAATAGAGAGGTAGTTGAAACGAAGGAACATTTCATCCTCAAATGTACAAGGCACACGGACATCATAAGCCAAGTATGAGGAAATTTTAAGAATTGGTTCCATGGCAAAGCTATTTGAGGAAAGCAAAATAATAGGTTTAAGGAGATGTTAACTCAAATTAACAAGAGGAGCAGCCTTCTAAAAGATACCACTAAGCCTGGAAATTTTAAAAAAGTTTGTCTTTTCATGGTTTCATAGACCTTTCGGTCTTATGGATGTAATTAAAACCATTTTATTTCATTTTTCGTAGTCAAATTATTTAGGGATATGTTAATTGGTTAAATGGAATTGGTTTATGCACCTCCACCCCACCTTGTGCAAGATTTGTAAGCTTATAAAGGTTTGTGAAATAATGTTCTCTTAGAAACCTTGGAAGAAGAGAACCATGCATATAATAACATATTCAAATTATGAATTTCAATATTGAGGAGTTATATGTGTTAAATGGTTAGTGAAATGAGTTACTCACCTCAATCGTACCTCGTGTAGTCTTTAATGATTTGTGAAATCACGCTCTTCAAAATCCTCTGAAGAAGAGAACAATGCATTCCATAACAGATTTTGAATTATCGCTTTCTTATCTTCTATTTCTTTCATTATTTATTTGATATAAATATTTTTATATTACAATTTGGAATAAATTCCATTAATAAATTAATGGAGGATATTTTTAGTAAAATTCAATTTCAAATCTTTAAAGACATTTTAGTATTTAATGTTAACATATCATAGATTGCCACTTGCCCATCACAAAATACTTACACATACACAAGATGGAAAGGGGTATTATCATTGGAAATAGCCAAATGTTATGGCTTAGAAAACTACTATGTGATTAATACTATGCAAGTAATATCATAATAGCATTTATTCTTTAGGATGAAGTATTTTTAATTATAAAATGGAATTCGATATCATTTAGTTTATAGATGTAAAGATATTGCTTTTTAGCACCCAATACCTAATATTCTTATTTGGCTTGTTACCAATTTTTATATAAGTTTAGACTAAAATCGTTTGCTTTACATGTAGGTGAATCCTCTTGAAAAATTTCATGGTCAAGATGCAAATGTTCATGTTCAAGAGAATGATAGTTTTGAAGCTTCTCAATCAATGAACTACAAGATGAAGACAAAAGATGGGACTTGGAATCTTGTAATTGAATTGATATGGGAAATTTTAATCCCTATATTGGTTATTGGAATTGGCTTGTTTTGTAGCATAATGGCACTATGTACGTTGTAGTCATAGCCAACTCAAAAGTGTTTTGGCATGTATAAGAGTGCCATGGTCTTAAAGACTACAAATATTCTCATTTGAATTTATTATTTAACGAACATTTGGTCTTCCAATATCTCAAGTGTTTGTAATAGACATTTAACTCGTGTTTAATATATTAATTCCATATATTGTCAAATTTAAAATTAAATTATATATTCAAATGAATTCTTGATAAATTAATTTTTGTGTGCATACTTTTATGAAAATGTTGTCTACTTTTGCCATCCATGCATTTTTTTATTGTGCAATTGTTGCCCAAAATAACTCCCCTAGGCTATTTTGGCGACTTGCATTTCATCTTGGCTTTCGGCATTATGTTTTAACAGGGGTTTGTGTGCTACAAATGTTTTCCTTCAATTTCAGAGCAAATTGTATATTTTCGAACTCTGTGATGATCACTTAGCATTCACAATGCCATTCTAAATTGATTGCAAAAATACCCATCTATAGAAATCATGGTATTTTGCAAGGGGAGTTCCCCTCTCTTTCGCAGTTGCAAGTTACATGTGTGCAAATCTTGTCTCGAGCCTCGCAACCTTTCCTCTCGGGTCTCAAGGGCTTTTTTTGCAACTCGGCATGCATTGTGCAAATTTGCTTCCACGCCCCTAGCCCCGCCGCCTTCTTATGTGGGCTTATAGGCTTCCATCACATTGTTGCACCACCACACTACTTGCTCTATGCATTCGCCTCCTCGAGCACCGCCACATTCCTTCGTGGGCTTCCTCAACATCTTTACATGCTCATGCAAACATTTACCCTTGCCCCAACTCCTGCTCTTGCAATTTGGGCTTGTAGTCCCCTCGCAAATCTAAATGCGACACGTGGCAAAAATTGGCAGCCTATGTGGTCAAAGGTCCGAACCCCACACACCATTCGGAAAGGACACGTGTCTTGACCTATGTAGATTCGAAGCATGCAAGAAGCCCTATCACCAATCAATAGATGTCACGTGTCATGCGTGCCCTCTCCTATGCTACGAATCTTCACATGGCCATATATTTCAAATCAAAGCTCCAAATCGGGAAAATTGGTCTCGTTGAAAAGGTCTCAACGAGCTCTTTAATCCGAATCAAGAAAATCATATTTGGGTGAGATTTGGTGGGTGAAAAAGAAAAAAATGATTTGGTCCATTAATGTATAGTTATAGGTGACTCAACCACTCAGTTTAATGAAGTTTGGGCTATTTTCTTCTCTTACAAGAAAAGTAACATGGGAGAGTGGTCTCGCACGGGTGCCCATGATGTTTTTCAGAAAATTAATGCATGTTGTTGGTTGTTGGAGCTTGAAATCGGGGTTCTCTCTCTTTTCCTCCCTTTTCTCACTCCCATTTTCTATATATTGCGAAGTGATGCTCATTTGTAGGGGGTCCTCTCAATTTGTAAAGGCACCAGTGTCAACATGGTTGCATAAGAGCAGATTTGAGTTCTGAACCTTCATTTTGGGAATCTACTATGTGTTTTCGTGCCTTCTTTCACTTCATTGTAATGGCCTCTACATATTCTTAACAATAAGATCTATTTTTGGCTATTATCTTCCCTTAACTCGTTTTATTTGAATTCTTTCTTCTCTTTTGTTTTATGGTATGTTGTGCATCTCTCTTCACTTGCAGTCTTGTTATTGTTGTGTTTTTTGTGAAAGGGAAGGTTCGATGCGATTTTGGATTTTTGGCACGCATGCATGCCCTCTCCTTCTTCATTTTCCATCTCTTTTTCCCTCATGAAGAGTGTTTCATCCCCTTTCTTTGGTGTTGTCACCTCTTTTAGCACATTTTCCTTTTTTATGCATCTCCTTCTAACCATGGTCCCTTGAAATGTTAGCTTAGGATTATATAGTTTTGCTTTCAGTTGTAAGAGTAGTATTAACATTAAGATTAGATGGAGGAACCAACCTTCTCTCGGAGGTTGATCTCACTTTGCAAGTCCCACACTTGTGAGATCATTCCATGTTGCCCAAAAATTCTGTTGATCTTTCTTAACCATTCGGAGCGTGCAATTTTTGGTGACAACAATTTTGGCATGCAGAGTGGGACTAGTTTGAAGTGCTCTACTAATTCATACCAGTAAGGTTGATGTGTTCTTGGTGGTATTTAACCTTTAGAGGCATTTCTCAACACATTTGGTGACTCCATTGATTCAACAAACTCATTTTCTCAGGTTTTAGACCTTTTCCTCCATCCTCTCATTCATTTCCATGCCCCCATTTTCTCATGGCTCTCCAAAGAGCTCTTCCTTTCCCCCATTTCAATTTTAGTCCCCTCCATTTGCAGTAGTGGGATGATATTCCCAAAACAACTCTGAAAAATTTCTCTCTTCCATGGAAATGGAGATCAATCTCCCATTGATCACATTCAAGATATAGCGAACCATTGTGTCATTCACAACATCAAAGAAGAGAACATTTGCCTTAGACTTCTTGTTTCATCATTCGGAGGCGAAGCAAGCTATTGGTACAAAGAATTTGGATCCACAATCCATTTCCATGTGGTATCAATGGGAGAACAATTGAACAACCGGTTTAAGGAGAATGCAAATGTTATTTCTCACATGGAACACCTCAATACAATACATAGGTTCCGATGGAGTTTATTTCAAATTTCAACATCATATTCACAGGAACCTAACATAGAATTCCTCAAGAATTTAGACCCTCACAAATTATGACATTCTTATATTATTTGAGGGCCTTTGATTCTGATTTAGTTGTGTTAATTCAATCCCTAACATGAAGCAGTCTTCCTAAAGATTTTGTCATTACATCACAAGTTGAGAAGATGCCCATTCAAGATGGTCAAAGGAAACCCATCCCCATTGTTGTCAGTCTTCCCTCACCATCTCAAATTCTTCTTTCCCCTTGTGTAAATAAAGAAAATTCCATTGTTCCTTTCCAAATACATGAAGATCCTTTGCTTCCTTGTCCTTCTTTTGGTGCTTCACAAGTTTATCATGCCCAAAGCACTCCTTATGATTTGCAAAACTCCCTCCCATCTCCACCTAGGGCATTACCCAACTTCCTTAAGCCTTGCACTATTTTTTAGAAGTTGTGGCATTCCACATGTTGTCCCTACCTTCTATCCAACACTCACTAAACCAAGTTATCCTACAATGTTGGTAGAATGGGATGTTTGTTATGCTTATGGAGAGGAGCAACCCATACAACACTCCCAATAACAAGTTTTTATGCAAAATCATGCAATTGCGGGGAGATTTCTCATCGGTGAGAGTAGGGAGCATGTGTTTGGAGGATCATTTGACTTCTCTAATTGGTCAAATCACCTTTCTTGAGCACCAAACATCTCTACCCAAGCATGCAAAATATCAACAACCCCTTACTTATACCTCTTCTCCAACCAATTCTACTAGAGAAAATAATTCCATATATGTTGAAGATTGATTTGATTCAGATTGGGAGGATGAGAATGTTCAAAATGTGAAGAAGGAACCGAATGTTAAGAAGAATCAAGCGGATGTCAAGGACAATAAGATTGGAAGTGGAGGGTAAGAGAGTGTTTTTGAACACTAGTGCCATCCAAGAAAGAGAGAGGAAAAAGGGAGTCAAAATGAGCAAGATGTTGCATTGAATGCAACGATCCTCATTGCTCTGCATATTTAGAACTTGCTTCACTTTTAGAGGATTGAAGTGATATGGCAAGAACATTTTTATATGTTGCGATTGTTCATATAGGAGTTTTATGTCAAGAAGAAGGATAAATTAGATTTAGAGCATTTGGATGAAAGAAATAATAGAAAGCTTCTTGCTTTCTTTTGATGATAAAATTGTAGGCCTTTCTTTACTTTCATCCTCAACTGAATCTTTTATTGATAAACTTGCCATGGGAAAGGACATCTTTGAGTTGTCACACTTTTTGTTTGAAGTTGAAGAGAGGAATGAGGGGCCCATCTTTGAATCAAGCTAATCATTAAGGAGGAAATAATTGAAGGCAAGCTTGAACAACTTACAATTCCCCTAAAGGATGAAGCAAAAATTGTAACAATTCTATTCATGAAGAGGTAATCAAAGAAAATGGGAAAATCACAAGGATTGGCCCATTGGTTCCCAAGGCCACTTGCCCAATCATATATTTGGCTAGTCATAATTGTCATCATTCATGCTCACTTGAGCATGAGGATGATCATCGAAGTAACAAAGGTCAGTTGTACTGGCTCTCAAATCAAAATACATAGCAACTAAAATAGGTATTTGTTCTCTTTTCGAGATGATACTTTGAAAAGTAAGGTGGGAAACCAACTTAAAAAAAAAGTTCCACTCTCATTAAAGACCATGTCCATTGCAAAATTCATTACATGGTCTAATTTTGTGAGGAAGGGAGCTATTTTTCCCAACCTATGTATCTTTTGTCTAGATTCCCCCGCCTATGGTTATATTAGTGTAGGTAGGTTTGTTTTTAGCAAAACAAACACTTGTGCACACTTTGCATGTTCCATTTGGAACATATATGATTTCTCTTGTTTGTACATAGTTTTGTGGGCCTTTGTTTTTGTTGCATAGTTTAGTTCATGTAAAAATAAGATAAGTTGGGAAACTTCCAAGCTTTATTCAGAGCCCACAAAGATCAACTTCATTCAATCCATTTCGGAGGGTGCAAGTGAGATGTTTTGGGGCAGTTTAGATGCTCATTCTTTCATCCCCAAGATTAGTTACATGTTCTTGTTCTCCATGCTCCTTGGTAAATATTTTTAGTTTTGGGACAATTTGCAAAATTTTAATCAAAAATCCCAAGCATTAAGCTTTGAGCAAGTTTCACGGTGGAATTAGATAGTTGGAGCAGCTTTTCAAGTGTTATTAAGAGCTCTAAAGCTTAATTAAGGCAGAGTAGGCCAATCTAAGTCCACTTGTTGCTTCATGCAGATTCATGGATGCATTTCAAGTTGCGAGATCAATTTTAAGGTGTCTCGGGATTGAATTTACGTCCAATGAATGGTCAAGGTTATTGGTCTTCATATTCGGAAGGAAATTATCCTCAAGAATCACCAAACTTTTCCCCAAAATAACTCCCCTCGGATATTTTGGCAACTAGCATTTCATCTTGGGTTTTGCATTATGTTTGAATAGGGCTTGCATGTTGCAAATGTTTCCCTTAGATTTATGAGAAAATTACATATTTTTAGGCTCTGTGATAATCCCTTAATATTCACAACACCATTCTAAATTGATTGCAAAACCACCAATCTCCAAGAAATCAAGGTATTTAACAAGGGAGTTTCCTTCTCTTTCATAGTTATAGGTTGCATGCGCGCAAATCTTGTCCCGAGCCCCGCGGCCTTCCCTTTCGGGTATGCGGGATTTCTTTGCAACTCAACATGCATTGTGCAAACTTACTTTCAGCGCCCTTGAGCCCCGTTGCTTCCTTTGTGGGCTTGTAGGATTCCTTCGCATTGCCGCACTGCCACCCCTACGGCTCTATGCATTCCCACCTTGAACCCCGCCACATTCCTTCGCGAGATTCCTCTGCATCTTTGCATCCTCATGAAAACATGTGACCCTCACCATGACTCCTGCTCTTGCGTAATCCGAGTCCCACAGTCCTCGCGCCAATCTAAATGTGACATGTGGTGGAAAACAAGTAGCTGTAGACACTAAATCACACACTTTAGGTACATTTCTAGGTCCTAGTCACATACTACTATTCATATGATTCCTATGTAAGAAAAACACTAATTGACCCCTGACTTTGACCTCTTTGCTTGCTTTTTGTTTGTCTTTTTGGTCTTACGCACTTTCTTGCCCAATCGACCTTCAACACCTTAGTTTTTCTGAGTCTGGACACCATCGCCTAGCCAGAATGCCAGCGCTAGGATCTAGGCGCCCGACCTCTCTTTGTATTTTTCTCACATCTTTTTGGCCCTTTCTAGCCATTTGGACATCTTATTTTCTTGGTGTTCGGCATTTTCAAGATTAATTACAAAATTCAAGCAAGGAATCATATACATATAAATTTATGTGACCATAATAAAGGACCAAGCTCTAAGCATTAACTATCACCACCTAAGGTTGTATTTAAAGGTCATTTACAAGAGCATTCAAGTATACATCCATCTCCACACAAGGGACATGGGACTTTTATTTTTGCATACACGCATAGGATGGGAAGTTCATTCTTTCATGCACACATCTATCTACATTCTCTACATTTAGCTACTTACTTGATATTCAAGTGCGACATACATAAGAGCCACTTAAGACATGATTCTTCACTCACACACATAAAACTACATTAGGTCTGAGATGTAGTGCAACGCTCAGTCATAAATTCACTTTGTTTACATTCGAGGACAGTCAACCCCTCATTTGCATTATTTTCTTTTTAAGATTTGATGTGTTTTGGGGTTTTGAAGTTCATTTCTCCATTACAGGTTACAAGAAACATTTGTGAACTTGGTGCAACATACTAGCACTAGGCAGTGAAGGACAACGAACATCTCGCGGCCATCGAAGTTTGTTTTATGAGGTTTTGAGTAGTCACAAGTGCCTAGAGAAGGTCTGCAGCGCCCTTGACCTAGTCTAGGCGCCCCAATCTAGAAAGATCCTAAGGTCGCACAATTTTCCGAGCTTTAATGCAACACTTCCCTCCTTCTGTTCATCAAGTTTTCACTTTGACATAATCCAAATTTAATTGTGAATCAGCTAAATACTTTTATCCCTTCATTTGCAACTAGGGTTTCAAATTTTTCTAGCTTATTTTGCTTGGTTCAAATCTGTATTTCATTGCATATTTATTTTACAATGCTAGTACATATTTAGATTAGCATTTATTCATTGTCAATATCTCGCTCAATCATTTTTGGTAAACCCAATGTATTCGAACACTCTTAGGGTCTTCATACTTTCATTGCTTTCATTTCCCTAGGCTCTTCTCATCATGAATATCTCTATTCATGATTTCTTACTAGTCAATCCCAAGTTTCACACTAAAATAATTCATCTTTTTTATACTAGTATTCCTTCCACTACTCATCCAAACGTTGTTTATCAGACATTCGTAGATGGATTTTCTCAACACAATACTTTTCCATCTACTACGGCTAATGATATTTCTACATACAAAAATGATCCTCCTATATACATACAAGTCAGTATCAATAAAATGGGAGTCAAATGAATTTAAGTCGATATTGGATCTAAGCTCAATCTTTGTCCTTTATTATTAAAATATTCTATAGGCCTTTCTATTGCTAATCTTAATCTGACATCTATTTTTGTGTGAGCATATGATTCCACTATGAACCCATACTTAGGTCTTGAAACTTTACCCATGACGATTGGTCCAAAAACCATTCTTATGGTCTTCTTTGTCATTGATATCCCTGTTTCATATAATTGCTTACTGGGTAGTCCATGGCTTCATAGAATGTAAACAATATCTTCTATAATTCACCAATGTGTTAGATTCTTACATGAAATATTTTAATATGAAGTTCTGATGATAACACACCATTCCAATATTGTGATTTAGACCCAAACACTACATTACCTATTCTAATTTCTACTACTATACACCTTGGTACCGATCTGCGACCCATGAGCTAGCTAGACAATATGCCTCCACTCGAGGGAACCATTTGTACATTAGATGTTATTCCATCCGCTTGAGTCTCGCCCCACTTACTTCTACTAATGTTATGTTACTTTATCGAGGGTCCTATCCATACATTAGACGTCGTCTCATCCTCTCGAGAGCAACCTACATCGTCACTTCCACCTTTTACATGCACTCTCTTCATGAATAATGCTTATTGGCCACACATTCCATTCGATCCCACTATGTTGACACTATTTTCACACATGATGGTTTGACTCGGCTTGGGTTTACACTCAATGATATCTTACCTCCACTACATTCACCACATCTATATCATTGATATGTTTGCATTACTATTGCTTATGGCCTCCGAGTATTTCATTTATCAAGTATTTGTTGCATGCAATCCACGCACTTCTCCACTCACACTTAGGCAGTCTTGGCTTGATTACATTGGTGGCACATTAGATCCTAATATCATAGACATTTCATTCCCCATGCCCTTTGGCCATGTTTTCATTTTCAATGACTCATTTCTCGGCTACTCACAAAACCTTTCTTGTTGGTATGCACATGGATGTCCATTACCACCCTTCACTGATGAGGATTATGCGATGGGCACGTATAATCTATGTTGCGAATGGCTCTTTCTTTGGACCAACCACATGCTATTGCTTATCGTATCTCGACGCATCACCATTCAATTTTGACCTTGACAACGACGAACTCTAGATGATGTTACTTGATCATATCTATCATCATACACTTGGGGGCATCATGTTTATTCTCCTCTCCCCTCCTAACATTATCAGTGTCTCTCATTGCCACTATTATTCTTTGTGCTTCATACATCATATTTTTAGCATCATTATACAACTTGATACACCTCTTGTATCGTTATTACCCTATGATGTACTCTCGTATACGGTTCACACTTGACCCATGTTGAGGGAATACTACATACATGAACCTCACACACTACACACTTCACACTTTGTGCACACTTGACATTTCTTTATCGTAGCTTCCATCACACACTATGCACATTATTCAATCTACACATTCATGGTGCATCATTTTTACATATACGATTACATGTTATGCTCATTACCCTATAATGCACTCTAGTTCCACGGTTCATACTCATCACGAGCATCTCAAATCTAAAATGAACCTCACCACACTCACTCATTATCTATGCTCTACGCCTATCAATCACATCTTTATAGCATACACTTCACACCATTTCTTGATGATGCACTCTTGTTCTATGGTTCATTCTCGACTGCCAAGGAGACATTTATAAATGAACCTCATCTAAAAAAACTCATTCAAATTCGCTTGGGAGACACACCGCTCTATCGTTCACTCTGCATTCCATTCCATCTCATCCACAACATACTACATGTCTTGGTCGCCTTTGCCGTTGCTTTCTTATGCTTACATGTACACTTTGTTTCCATGCTAGACAAATATTTTGTATGTTATTATCTTTTCTATATACACATACATGTTTAATTATCTTCTAGTTGTGATCACAAACTCTACACAAATTGTTACACGCAACATAGATGCTCGATGTAGTACTCCATATCAGTCCCACAATGGCTCCTGGGGCATCCCCTTTCATATACACTTCGTGTTGTTTCATTTTTCATAGCACATTACTATATCGGATTATACACAATTTGACATACTTTCTATCTTTCTAACATGTTAACAAGTACTTCATGCACTTCGCGAAGCGATTTGGAAGAAGGAGACAACTGCAACATTTACTTCGCAGTCTATTTGCTTCCATGGTTGTCCTGATACATTGCTTTATTGTTTGTCATTGCTTGCTCTTTGTATGCTATTTTTCAAGGGCTTTTCCCTTTGTCTCGTGTGCACACCGTATGCTTATTACCACTTTAGCTTCGATTTTCTTGTGACATCGCGAGTGACGTCCTATTTTTTGCTGACCTAATTTTCATGGTCTACATTGTTTTCTTGCATATTGTCTTCTTGCATGTTAGCTTATCCATTATCTTCTTGCTTGCTAGCTTAAATCTTGTCTTCTACATGTTTTTTTATTATGTTTGTACTAACTTTTGCTTCCTAGCCACTTTGCTTGTGTGCATTGGTTTCTACCAAGTACATTCCCCTCCTGGGAATCAATTTCAGTTTAGCGGTCGGTCCTCCTTTGGGCTGCATGCTCCTCAATGACGTCACATACACCCCAAATGAGGGGGGCATCATTGTGTAAATTACTCACCCCATTCAAGATTTTACAATCACGGTTCACCACAACTCAAGACTGCGGTACAACACAACATTCAATCATAGGAATGGCCCAAAATCGACTTGGCTATTTAGATAACAAAGACACCAGGATTGCTCAACACTAGACAGGCAGGCGCCTAGTGCACCCCCCGACCCTTCCTGAGCGCCTATGACTAGGGGAAGTTACACTGTTTTTCTCAGTTTCACATAGTTCACAACATTTTTCACAACGGATTTTATAAGATAGAAACAATCCTTCAACAGTCAAAATGCGTGCATTATACCTTCTTTTCTACTTTCGTGTTTGACCGAACCGGATCGGATTTGTACACACCATCTGCAATGGTGTCTTTACTTCGGGAAGTAGTTAAAGGTTGGGGAATAACACTAGAATTTTTTCCATATACTTCTTCCATTACTTGACGCGGTTGGCGTGAGATCATTGAAAAAACTCGCTTTTTGCACAACCGGCATGAGATCGCTAGAAAAACCCATTCTTCTACAACATCTTCAGGATCCTTTCTATCTCTTTCACTCATCACGGATCAAGTGCACATGTTCCTTTTCGTATTTTTACACTTTCTTACACACTTCTTGCATGTTTTGATCATTTACACGTATTTGACTACTTGTTCATTCTTCTCTTTTGCAGATCCGTTTTTATGGGAAGCGGTAGTCATATCAATCACACATCATCACACAGAAAGTGACATCAAAATAGGTACAACACGACATTTACACATACACTTTCATCCCTAGGGTCATCATCACTTTTCACTTCCTTTTCTTTAACATCCATGCTTCACATTTTTATCACTCCATATTTTTCTTTTCTTCTCAATATGCTTTTGACCATCGATCTACATGGTTATCAGGTACACATCTCTTATCTACTTTATGTTATCGAGTATTCACTCAACAACATAAAGTGGGAGCAAGTGTAGACACTAAATCACACACTTTGGGTACATTTCTAGGTCCTAGTCACATACTACTATTCATATGATTCCTAAGTAAGAAAAATACTAATAGACCCCTATCTTTGGCCTCTTTTTGCACTTTATGTTTTCGTTTTTGTCTTACACACTTCTTTCCCATTCGACCTTCAAACTTCAATTTTTTCATGAGTTTGGACACCAACGCCAAGTCAAGACGCCGTGCTGGCGCCAGGCACCCTTATCCCCTCTAGGTGCCCCCGACCTCTTTGTATTTTCTCATCTTTTGGGTCTTTTCTAGCCGTTTGGGCATCTTATTTACTTGGTGGTCGGCCTTTTCGGGGTTAATTACGAAATTCAAGCAAGAGAATCATATAAATATAAAGTTATGTGACCATAAGAAAGGACTAAGCACTAAGCATTAGCTATCACCACCTAAGGTTTCATTCAAAGGCCATTTATAAGAGCATCCAAACATCCATCAAGCTCCACACAAGAGACAAAAAGACTGTTATTTCTACATACACGCTCTGAAAGATCGGAGAGAGATTATTCAGAGGCGAATATGAATAGAGTAAACACAATAATAATATTATATCCAACACATTTACAATTCCTATTATAATGGCTATTATATAGCCATGGAAACAACAAACCAACTTCCTACTAAATAGGAAGTCAAAACAAGAAGTAACCAAGTTGGAATCTAGTGTTGACGTAAAGAAAATCGGGTATAACAAATAAAGAAAACTCGTAACAATAATTACGCAATGAAGCACTAATTGAATATGAATTCCTAATATTCCCCCTTAGTGCGAACATGGGAAGAAAACACATCTCAAGAACTAGAAACAGAATCGTATGCCTCCGCATACTTTTAGGTCTAGCATACTGTTGGCTTGGATCTTGTTGCACATGACCAATCTGCTTCACCACAATGAATCCCATATCGGATGATCACACTTCTACCGATTCACCTACATACACAAACTCAACAGTTCCCGCTTTCACTTCCAGTGAACATTAGATTTCACCGATCGATCGGTGTTAGAAGTACTGACGATCGAAGAAAAAGCGTGCAGAGACAGAGGATCACTCCAATTCAAGCAACCCTCCTATACAACTGTTCTCAACATCCAAAATGCACATCCTCCTCGTTTCAATCTTTAGCAGGGAATGAAAACCAAGTTTTATTTCTGCACACGCCACTCAAAGCAAACAACTAAAATAGTATAAAATAATGCCACCAAAGTTATAAGTGACCTGTTAAAATAACAGGATCGTTGGTGGTGATGAGAGGCATCAATTGCCCTCCATCCTCTGTTCCTCCGACCTCCAGTTTCATGTTGTTAGCTCACCCGGATTTGATCACAGAGCTCAAGTGCATATCAAAGGACATCGAATTCCACTGATAATGTGTCCATTGAAATAAGAACAATTTTTTTATTTTTACAATTTAACTATTTACATTGACATGATTCTAGACTTAAATAGCATTAGATGATGCAATATAAACACACTAGATATACAAAATGAGAACGACTTCAACTACAATGTTTATATAACGGACACGAATAAAAAAATAAAAATACTATTACTTACTTACTATAGCTATGATAACAATGAGACTTGACAACTGACTATACACACCCGATGACTAAAGATGATATAAAATTTTGTTTATAATGATATTGACAAACCACTCGACAAAATATTAACTCACCACTTCTGAAAAATTTAGCACTCCTCACTCTAGAGATTTTAACCACTAATTACAAATTTCAATAGTAAACGCAGACTTAAACCAATTGACATATCTAAAAATTTAATCCAAATTTGTGACGCATGACATTGGACATCAAATACTTTTAAATTTCTTTTCACGACAACTTGACCGAATTATTTTAGACTATTTAACTTACATTCACAGGTGGAGACTTGAATTTTTATCAGCGGTAAGTGCAGGGAAAGTACGAGCACTCGAGCGAAATCTGTGCTGGTTCTGTTGTGACTGAGCCAAGCATGAGCAGATCCAACATAGATCCCCACTAGAACACTCGAGCTGTGAAAGGAATTGACTGTGTGTCGTCGTGAGAGAAGACCGAGTAGGGTCTGTTAGAAATCGAATTGTTTCCTCCAGATCAGAATACGTGCTTGACAAATTAAATCAACCGCACAACTGCCAATATTTGCATGGAAACTTTCAGATGGCCTCGAATTAAATACGGATGGAGATATGCATGTTCACACATGAACCAAAGACCACAATCTGAGCAGATTTTAAAGGCATTTGAATAAAATTGAAGATATATGTATTGAAAAATCTTCCCAGATTTTAAATACATGCACTACTTTGCATCGTTTAGATTGACTGATATCTGCAGTAATATTGACACGCCATACTTCTTTTACATGCACAATTTTTTTTTGGAAAAAAATAACACCCACACTCTTCTTGCAAATATGGAGATTACTGTCTGCAGGCTCCAAGCTTATGAGTGAAATAGCTATAAGATTGATTGAGACTTTGACTTCCACACAACTCATACATGATCTACCAAATCTGAAAGATCAAAGAGATTAAGAGAGGTGAATAGAGTAAACACATTAATAATATTATATCTAGCACACTTACAATTGATATTATAATGGCTATTATATAGCCATGGAAACAACAAACCAACTTCCTATTTAATAGGAAGTTGGAACAAAAGTAACCCGGTAAAGAGAATCAGGTATAACAAACAAAGCAAACCCGTAACAATAATCACTCAATGAAGCACTAATTAAATATGAATTCCTAACACACACATACTACCATTCATATGATTCCTATGTAAGAAAAATACTAATTGACGTCTGCCTTTGGCCTCTTTTCTTTCTTTTTTATTTGCCTTTTTGGTCTTACACACCTTCTTGCCCAATCGACCTTCAACACTTCGATTTTTTGAGTCTAGACACCATCGCCCAACCAGACGCCTGCCGCCAGGCACCCCTGCCCTCTTTGGGCGCCCCGACCTATTTGTATTTTGCTCACATCTTTTTGGCTCTTTCTATCCGTTTAGGCATCTTATTTTCTTGGTTTTCGTCATTTTCGGGATTAATTACAAAATTCAAGCAAGGAATCATATACATATAAATTTATGTGACCATAATAAAGGACCAAGCACTAAGCATTAGTTATCACCACCTAAGGTTCATATACAAGAGCATTCAAACATCCATCTAGCTCCACATAAGGGACAAGGGACTATTATTTCTGCATACACGCATAGGAGGGGAAGTTCATTCTTTCATGCACACATCTATCTACATTTTCTACATCTAGCTACTTGCTTGCTATTCAAGTGTGACATGCACAAGAGCCACCTAGGACACGATTCTTCACACAAACACATAAATTACATTGGACAGATGTAGTGCAACGCTCGGTCATAATTTCACTTTGTTGATTGTCGAGGACAGTCCCAACCCCTCATTTGCATTATTTCCTTTTTAGGATTTTATGCGTTTTGGCGTTTTCAGGTGTCATTTCTTCATTACAGGTTACAGACGACATCTATGAACTTGGTGCGACACACTAGCGATAAACATTGAAGGACATCGTACATCTCACAACCATCTAAAGTTGGTTTTCTGAGGTTTTGAGTAGTCACATGTGTACAAAGGTCTGTAGCACTTTTGGCGCCCCAGTCCAAGAAAATCTCATGGTCGCACAATTTTCTGAGATTTAATGTGACACTTCCCTCCTTATGTTCATTAGTTCATCACTTTGCTTGATCCATATTTAATTGTAAATCAACTAAGTACTTTTATCCCTTCATTTGCAACTAGGGTTTCACCTTTTTCTAGCTTATTTTGCTTAGGTTAGATCTGTATTTCATTGCATATTTATTTTACAACGCTGGTACATATTTAGATTAACATTTATTCATTGTTAATATTTTTCAATTAAGAACCCCTGCCGGCTTAAAGGGTTTGTCTGCGAAACCCCATGAACATAGGAAAGAAGACGTGTCATTGACATAGGTAGATCATGAAGCACGTAAGCAACCATGTGGCCAATCGTAGAGGATGCCACATGTCATGCTTGCCCTCCTATGATGTAATCTTCATAGGTCTATATTTTTTGACTCGAGCTCTAAATTAGGAGAAATTGGTCTCATTGGGAAGGTCTCGACAAGCTCTTGAATTTGGAATCAAGAAAATCAAATTTTGGTGAGTGAAAAGGTAAAAAAATATTTTGGTCATTAATGCACGATTCACATATGACTCAACCACCCATTTAATGAATAATGCTCTCTTTCCTTCTCTTACAAACAAAGTAATGTGGGAGAGTGGTCTTGTAGGGGCGCCCACGATGTTTTTAGAAAATTAATGCATGTTGTTGGTGGTTAGAGGTTGAAATATGGGTTTCCCTCCCTTTTATCTCTCCCATTTTCTATATATTGCGAAGTGATGCTCATTTGTAGGGGGTTATCTCAATTTGTAAAGGCATCATGTCAAAATGGTTGCAAGAGTAGATATGAGTTACATACCTTCATTTCAAAAATCTAATGTGTGTTTTCTTGCCTTCTTCAACTTTATTATAATGGGCTATTCATATTCTTAGAAATAAGATCTATTTTGTGGCTATTCTATGCCCTAACTCATTTTATTTGCATTCTTTCATCTCTTTTGTTGTTTTGATCTATTTTTCACTTACAGGTTCCATTATTGTTGTGTTTTGTGTGAAAAGAAAGGTTCAATGCAATTTTGGATCTGTGGCATGCATGTCCGCCCTCTCCTCCTTCATTTTCCTTCTCTTTTTCCCCTCATGGAAAGTGTTTCATCCCCTTTCTTTGGCATTATCACCTCTTTTAACATGAAATTTTCCTTTTTATGCATCTCCTTCTAACCCTGGTCCCTTGGAATAATAGCTAAGAATTATATAGTTTTGTTTTCAGTTGTAAGAGTAATGTTAGCATTAGGATTAGGTAGAGGAACCAACCTTCTCTGGAGATTGATCTCACTTTGCAAGTCCCACACTTGTGAGATCATCCCATGTTGCCCAAAATTTTTATTGATCTTTCATGACCATTTAGAGGGTGCAATTTTTGGTGATAATAACAACCATCAAATGGTTGATTGCGATGTCTAATATTGTGCGAAACGGTCCAAGATCGCTAGGATAAAGGTTTTGGTCACAAAGCTGCAAATTGTGATGTTGAATGCATGTAAAATATACTAATCTAGGACTTTAACAAGAAAGATCAACCATTGTGCTTACATGTTTGAGTTTCCTAAATGTTTTAACAATAATGTCATTTGATTGCAAAACACATGATACAAATTGGAATAAACATACAATTAAGTTGTTAGCTTACATATTAATCCCAAGAACACATAAAATACATGCAATTAACATGTTAAAACTAAAAAGTTTAAAAAAAAAAAGACCAACATACAACATACAAATAATATAATGTGTTGATAGTGATAGTTGTAAATTTCCTCACTTGCTCCTTAACTTGAACACCCCCAAATTTTAGTCCTCATCAAAGTAAGTTGTACTACACATCAATAGTCACAATCAATGGTTCTTACTCTTAGGTTACAAATGTTATGATATTGTGAAGAATATGGACCTCGGATAGGCGCCAAGAATATGGTTTTATTAATGAGCTTGCATCGATATTATTGTCTCATTATTGTGACATTACCCTCTGTGGCACCTCAATAGTGTATTGAATCTTGTTGAATTTTTAGTATTTCTTTAAACACAAGCATATAAAAGAATAAATATACAATTGTATAGATAATAGTTCATAAGACCTAATACCTTTGGGAACCATTATTGTAAAATAATAAACACATGCAACCGAGTTATGAAACCATTTCGATCAAGAATTTTGTAATGACTTGGCTAAGCCTTAGGTGGTGGTATTTTGTTATGGTATGATATGAAAAAGGTGTAGGCGGGAAAGAAAAATTCAAGGATGACCTTCAACATATTATATCTTAACATGGCCAACTTTGAGTATGAGGGTCAAGGGATCCAACAATTTACTAAGAACATAATGATGGTTCACTTGATTATTGGATAACTAGTTTTGACCTTCTTGAACAATGATGACTATAAAAAGAATGATTGAAAAAATGTTGACTAATTGCCGACTAGTGAGCTATAAGGGTTTGTGAAACCATTCTAACTTGTCACAAAAATTGCAAGAAAAGAGATTGAAGTTTTCTCTTATTTAGGTATGGCTATTTATAAAATGATATGTAGAATTAGTGGCTTGGGATTTGATGGGTACATAGGTAGTATTGAGGCTTGCATTATTGACAATAGGGAATTAGGGCACAATCCTGATCATTCCTAGTGGAGCTCAAGGGCTTGTGGAATTTTAATCCAAGCATATTTAGTTAAATTTGATTTGTTCAAGCATACCCAATCTCCTCTTAAGCTTTTCATTTTTGATAAGTTATAAACTTCCATTGGGAAAACTCTAAATACTATCTCTAGTGATAAAGAAGACTTTCCATTATGGGTTATTATGTTATGCATATTCAATGAAATAGCATTTTTGGTTTATTTTGCATTCTCTATGGACTAGATATAGATATTGTATACTTTATTAATTTTGGAATGAAACTAGTTATGTATATTTGCACATATGAATACATACCCATATGCACCCAGTGCAGCAACCTCGTGCATAAGGAATTATACTCCTACATGTTGTAGATTATTTGGGTTTTTAGGGATATGTTCATAGACACACACCCTTTCGAAGGTGTGCATGGGGACATACATGTGAGCCTTGTGTTATTACACATGTTGAGAACCATGTTTTGGCTTGCCCTTATGTCATTGTATGAATATAAGAGAGAAAATAGACTTAAGTGTAAGTGTTATGCTTGTATGAAATTATGTTGGGTGAAGTACATTTTTTTATTTTAGTTATTATGAGTTTACCATTTCCCCATGAGTTTTTCTTCTTTTGCGTTTGTATCTTGAGAACTACACCTTTGGTAAACATGTAGTTTCATGAAGACCCGATTTTCCTTCTAATGTATACGTATATTATTGATTAGTTCATATATTGATGTAACTCCTAAAAATACATTAGAGATTTCTTGAACTCTAGATAAAATATATTTCTTTGGGAGTCTAATTATTCTAACTCATGGTTTGATGGTTTTCATATTATATAATGAAATTACATAGAATGACATTAATGTTTCAAGAGATTTATGCATATATTTATTGTATAACTTATAAGGAATTTTGTGCCAAAATTATTTTGCTTCTCCTATCAATTTATGTTGACTTAATTGTAGGTAAGGGATTCAAGGTTCTATATGATGTCAACTATTATGAAGGAATAAATAATACCGTGATATGGGTAAGTGCACCAAGTTGGTGGACATAAAAACCCGAAATTTAGGTACCACGCTTGTGCAATTATTTTTTATAGGTTTGGTGATTTCCGAACCTAAAACCGCGATCGTGGTCCTTTGAGACAAAAAAATAGACCTGCGAATCCTCATTTTCCCCATTTTCCTTTCCAACCGCGATTTCTCCTAGACCTTTGGCACTCGTGCTTTGAATACCCCCTAAAAATTACTCTTCGGACTTCTAGATCGTGATAGTTTCAACCATGCCGCCAAGACAAAGAGGTAAGCCCTCATTTTGATCAATTTGTTTGCATTTTAGGTTATTTTTGTGATTTTCATGGGTTTTCAATTTTTATTTATGTATACAATTTTTTTGTTTTGTCGGTTTTATCGGAAAGCTCATAATCCTACAAACCATCAAAATATTCCTTAAAACCCTCCAAACAATCTTCAAAACTCTCCAAACATTAGTAAAACCCTCCTCCAAACATAGATCCGCCTCATGTGGCTCTTTCTGTCCCCACGAAACCAACAGGAACACAAGCTAATATTGTTGGAAGAATTTGACAAAATAAAATTATCATTAAGAACCTTATTCAGACTCTAAGAAAAATCATGCCACAAATCCATCCCGCATGACTTTAGCTTGATACATTAAAAAATTGATTGGAAAAGTTGACTCCATGCACCAACCAAATAGACATATGGAATACCTTTAGAGGTGATTGTAGGTAGTGGTATGTAGATAAATTATCCCATGTGGTTGTAAAAGACAAAAATTGGAAAAGACCACATTTGTGCATTATTTACTGACCCAAGAACCAATGCCCCCTGCAGCTACTTACAAACGGTTCCCAATCCATTGGTGCCACGATGACCAAATCAAGAATAATTTTTGAGACCGATGGTGGATGGTTTTTTATTATCCACCATGTAACAACAATGAGATTCCTCTCTATTTTTGAAGAAATTATATTGTGAGTTCGTGCTTAATGAGGTTCCAAATTATTTTGACTTTTCTAATTTTTATGGGCGAGGTGGTGGCTTTGCACAGAGTAGACCTGGTGCACGCTTAGGTCAACCAAGGATCCCCATACCCCAAAACCCCCACTACCTTCAGTTATCCATCCTATAATGAAAGAGGTTGTGGAGATTGACACACTACATGCATTGAGGGAGCTCACTGACTCTCTGACCCAACATAGTGAGTAGATTACATCTAGTGATGTTGGTAGAGGCACCAGTTCTAGTGCACCACACCACTGTGGATCATGTGGTGCCGTATGCACTATGGGCAAGACATCATTTGTTGGATCACATGATTTCTTTTCTCTAAATGAGATGATGACGGATGTTTTTGGAATTGGTGCAAAGGATCTTGGTCTTTCATAGGTAAATGTCAAATAAATATTTAATATATATACAATATTTTAATTCATGTTTGAGATTTTAATATATATGTATTTGATTGTACGTTATGTACATACATGTAAAAACTAATTTTTTATTTTATTTTAAATAGCAAGAGCTGGTGAAGGAAACATCCTAAGGCGTCGACATGCTAAACCTTTCACTTGAGTTGGGTATTTCTAAACGTAAGTTTCAAGTTGTACTTAAATTTCAAATTTCATTTGATTGTGCACTTTGGTTATTATAATGTTTCACTATACATGCACATATTAATATATGTTTGTCTTTTATACGTAGGAGCCCGGCGGGTCATCATTTGCTCTAGGAACTGAGGCTACTGATATGCCTCACGTGACTTTTACGCAGTTAATTTCTCTTTACACTTTGTTTCTATTTGTGGAAGTTCGCGTGGATTATGTGGCAGTCATGTAGATTAATATTGATTTGTACATTTTTTGTATAGCTTATGACTACCCAGAAGAGACTCCTCCATATATGGCTGTGGAGGTCTTTGTAGATATTGCCAAAGCATCTATAGATCCACTAATTGAAGTACAATTTTTCAAATTTGTTAAATTTATTTAGGAATTATTTCTTATTACTTAAATCTACAATATCAAATTTTGTACATAAAATATTTAATTTAAAATTTAATTATTTGTATGTAACTTACCCCTTGTGAGTCTATTGTTGTCCATGCCATGCGTCAACGAAAATTGATAGGGATCATAACATTGCGTTAAGATTTCACATGCATTTTAACTAAAGTCTAAGTTTCTAAATTTTGAATATATTTTAAAAATCTCGGGTGTTAAAAACTTGTTGTTTATGAATGTGCATGTTGTTAGAGTAGGTATTTACATTAGCTCATGTTCACCTAGGTACTTTATTTACCTTTATTATATTTATCCTCACCCACTTATGTGTGTGGATATTTCTTTTATCTTATTTAGATATTAGAAGATATTATCTAATTGTTAGGTATAGTTCTTTCCTTGATCTATATGACTAGTCTTGATGTCTAGTTCTCCTAAATTATGGTCTTGACTAGTTCTTTGATGACTAGTTATTTCCTTGATTTATGGCTTGATCTACGACCTTGATTGGTTCTTAGATTGTTATTCATTACCTATTTAAGCAAGGGTCATTCTCAATGTATCGTATTGAGTTCCATAATAGTATATGATATTGTTGCTCATTTGTTTCCAAAGGTTTTATATAAAGTTAGTCGGCAAATTGCTTTCATCTCATTGATCGTGGTGTTTGATTATATCTATGTGTCTCTTGGTGCGCGATCTTTGGTTATCGTTCCTTTCATGGTATCGAGCAAGAGAATCATTCCTTTCATGGTATTAGAGCAGGAGATTGCTATTGACATCCGTCTGTAAGTTTTATTTTGTAAATAAATTATTTGTGTATTCATATATTTGGGATTTGGTCATATTTTGTTGTTGCATGCATTTTTATACAAAACAGATGCTTCCATTGGATCCGAAAGTCGTGAAAACCTTGAGATTGATTTTGTAAACTCGGGTGGTTTAGAGGTAGTTGTTTTTTGCGAGAGAAGCACACATGTTGCACCTCGAGATTCAAGCCAAGGAAAAAAATGTGATTTATTTTTTCGGGTTTGTTGGATTTCTCGAGATCTATACTGGTTTTCCTCTGTCAACAGTGTATCTATCTGAGTTACGCGAGGAAGGTTTTCGGTTCTTTCCTTTTTTTGGGTTTGGGGGTCCACGATGTCATGGCAATTTTTTGCTATTTCGGGCAAATCCACATGTTGTTTTTTTTCGGCATAAAGGTCATCCCATTAGCCTACATAGTCTATTGTGAGAAATAGTAATTTTATTTATCTCGAAGAGGTAGTTGGATGTGACTTTCTCAAAAACACGCGACACACTCCGGTGAATAGTAAGTTGTCTGAAACACCCATTAAAATCCTTAGCCCTTGGTCATATGACATGAGGGCTTAAATATTGTGGTTCCTACTAGTAGGTGCTTAACTTCAACCCCCTTTAATTTTATTTGTGTGGTAAAGGCAACAACACTTTATTTTGTTTTAGTGGCACCTAAAATAAATAACAGAGCAAAATATTAAAAAGCTTGTAACTTTTGATCGGTAACTTGGTTTTGAGTGCCATTTTTTGTAAAAGTGCTTGTTTTTTTGTGCTCTTTCCATTGGAAATATTTATTTTGAGACTTGCACTATAATTATAAAGTGCCAAATATGGAGGAGTGTTGTAATCAATTGTGGACGCAATTTCGGCTGAGCCCAATATCATATAGATTAATATTGATTTGTACATGTTTTTTATATAGCTTATGATTACCAGAGAGACTCCCTCATATATGTAGACTGTGGAGGCTGCTGTAGATATTGCCATAACATCTGTAGATCCACTAACTGAGGTACAATTTTTCAAATTTGTTAAATTTATTTCTTATTACTTAAATCTACAATATCAAATTTTGTACATGAAATATTTAATTTGAAATTTAATTATTTGTATGTAGCTTACCCCTCGTGAGTCTATTGTTGTCCCTGCCACGTGTCAACGACAAATTGATAGGGATCATGACATTGCGGTAAGATTTCACATGCATTTTAACTAAATTCTAAGTTTCTAAATTTTGAATGTATTTTAAAAATTTAGGTGTTAAAAACTTTTTGTTTATGAATGTGCAGGTTAGGTTGCCTGCTTAGAGATGCCTAGGACCACATAGATGAAATCCGTGTAGTGACATCTCCCTCCACTACATCCCTAGGTCGTGGACATGCTACTTCTAGTAGGGTGAAGAGAGGGAAGATGTTTCATGATTAGATTCATAGGACCTGGATGTACACACACACACACACACACACATATATGGGCTAGCTAGTCCTAGTTCATGATTCTTCATAGGACATTGTATATATAGTATTATGCGACTGCATGTAGTCCTATATGTATGACACACTTAGTTCAAGATGTACACATGTTATGAACTTATATTTTCAGAGACGTGCGTTCAACACACTTAGTTTGATACATTATATATCCATGTGTTGGTTTTCATAACGATATTACTTCTATGTTTGATTCGAATTCATTGCACATGATATCCTTCTATGTATGTATATTCTATGTATATTAGTTCTATATGTATGTTTGATTTAAAATTAAAAACTATGGTGCAACATATATGAATATAACGTTACTATGGTGCAACATTGCATGGTACAATTGTTAAGAAATTAAGGGAAGCATGTGTATTCCTCCATCAACATGGGTAACTTATTATTTTCCTCGTACGTCATGAAAATATTTCATACTTGAATCTTGAAATAAGATTTCTTCCTTGGGTCATTTGGTTTTTAAACTGTGTATTTAATTTTATTTATCGGAGGATATTATTCATTTTACTATTTATGAGTATGGTGGTGTATGACCAATCCATCTTTACATCCCCACCAATATCGTGATAGAAACTTTGGATCAAAAATATACCATATGTAGCTAGCATGTCTTCCACAAGTATTTCCATCTTGATTTTCTTGTCAGTGAAGTCTATAAATTCTACTTGAGAATCTTTCACCTGGCCAAAAAGAGGTAATTATTTTATTTTCATGTAGTAACAATGGCCATGGTAGTAGGGTGAGAGTAATACCAATAGAGTTAGCAAATTTTATAAGCATGACATTATCAGAGGCATCGAAGTCAATAATGCAATTATAAAATTTATATCCATTGACTAACAAGGAAAGATAGAAAGGTTCTTATTGCCTAGAAGAGGAGGATTTTAAGGAAAGAAGGTTCTAGGAATGAGTGGTTCTAGGAGTGAGAAGTGATTCTTTAGTGTTGGTAGGATTGTTGGTACATGTATTTTTACTACTTTGATAAACTAGATGAGTTTATCAAAATGCTTGGGACATTTTTTTATGTACTCATATTCGGATATTTGAATTTTATCTTTTTAAAATGGTCACTTGATGTAAAAATTTGAGGAAGTGGTAGAACATTAGGAATTGTGGAATCCTTGACATGAGTAGGATTTTCATTCTTAGGAATAATTGAAATAGAAATCGATTTGACAAGAGGAGGTGCAAGAGACTTACTCAAAGAGGTAGATGGAGTCTTGGCTAAAGTAGTATTAGGATTCTTCTTGGATGACCCCATAGAAGTAGGAAATGATGTTCCTCTTTTTTTTTTTTTCTATCGATTCACCATTTGAGGATTAAAGTGTTTTTCTTGGGAAGTAGAAGAAGAGGCTTATTTATTTATTTATGAGTGGGTGAACACTAAACAAGAGTAACTATTCATATCATCTATGGATTATTCGGATCTTTGTTGGGTGAGTATTCACAATAACCAATAATTACATAACCATATTCTTCTTCTCTTTCAATTTCTGATTCAACAATTTCTTAAAAAGTTGTAATTGTTGAAAAAGTTGAAAAAGTTGTTGAAAACGGAATGAGTTTGTTGAAGAGGAACCTATTGCAAAGGAGAAGAATCTACAACTTTCTTCTTTTTCTTGTTCTTGTTCTTTTTCTTCTTTTTCTATTTCTGAGAAGAATCTATGACTTTTTCAACAATTACAAATTTTTCAACAATTACGACTCCATGGCACCTAAGGATGTCTCATTCAATCCTACACTTCGGCGTAGGGACCCTCTGCGATAGCTTTGTCTCAATTTTTTTCCTTCTCTAATTGATGCTCTTGTTGCCTATTGTTTACAAACGCGCCAAATAGTACATTTTAAGACAGTGTAAGGTCCAAATGGTATATTTTACAAACGGTGGGTTGTGGCATCAAAATGATTGTGGCGACATGTCCGGGTGGCGGTGAATGTTAGAGGAGGCATCGTTTCAGTGTGCAACAAAGTCGTTGCTTCCGGCTACTTCGCCGTTCGAGACATAATCCCTTAAGAGCTCTAAGACCAAAAAATAGTTCAACTTCGATGGGTGACTACGCAGACTTTGTGGCACCTAATGACCTCTCGTTTAATCCTACACATCGGTGTAGGGACCCCTACAATATCCTGGTATCTCAGGTTTTTCCTTCTCCAATTGGTGCTCTCGTTGCCCTATTATTTGCAAACACCCCAAATAGTGTAGTTTGAGATAGTGTAAGGATGTCAAATGTTATATTTTGTAAATGGTGGGTCATGGCACCAAACCGAAACGTGGCTTGACACGTCCGGGTGGCTAGGTGAATGCTAGAGGAGGTATCATTTTAGTACGCGACAACATCGTTGCTTCAGGCTACCTCGTTCGGCGTAGTCCCTTAAGAGCCTTGAGACCAAAAAATAGTTCAACTTCGACGTGTGACTACACGCACTTCGTGGAACCTAAGAACATCTCATTCAATCCTACACCTTGGCATAGGGACCCTCTACAATAGCTTGTCTCAGTTTTTTCCTTCTCCAATCGGTGCTCTTGCTGCCCTATTGTTTACAAATACGCCAAATAGTGTAATTTGAGTCGGTGTAAGGCTGTCAAACAATATATTTTGTAAACACTGGGTCGTGGCACCAAACCAACTATGCTTTGACACATCCAGGGCTACCAGTGGACTCTAGAGGAGGCATCGTTTCGGTGCGCGACAACGTCGTTGCTTTCAGGCTACCTCGTTCGGCGTAGTCCCTTAAGAGCCCTGAGACCAAAAAATTGTTCAACTTTGACGGGTGACTACGCACACTCCATGGCACCTAAGGACATCTTGTTTAATCCTACACCTCAATATAGGGACCCTCTACAATAGCCTATCTCGGTTTTCCTTCTCCAATTGGTGCTCTCGCTGCCCTATTGTTTGCAAACGCGCGAAATAGTGTAGTTTGAGACAGTGTAAGGATGTCAAATGGTATATTTTGTAAATGGTGGGTCGTGGCACCGAACCGACTATGTCACACATCTAGGTGGCCGGGGTGGATGCTTTAGAGGAGGTGTCGTTTTTAGTGCTGCGACAACGTTGTTACTTTTGGGCTACCTCGTTCCGTAGTCCCTTAAGAGCCACGAGACCAAAAATTGTTCAACTTTGACATGTGACTACATACACTCCGTGACACCTAGAGATGTCTCGTTTAATCCTACACCTCGGTGTAGGGACCCTCTATAATAGTTTGTCTCAGTTTTTTCCTTCTCCAATCGGTGCTCTCACTTGCCCCATTGTTTGCAAACATGCCCAATAGTGCGGTTTGAAACAATGTAAGAGTCAAAAACGGTATATTTTACAAATGGTGGGTCATGGCACCAAATTGACTATCTTTGAAATGTCTAGGTGGCCAAGTGAATGCTAGAGGAGGCATCGTTTTGGTGTGTGACAATGTCATTGCTTCCAGCTACCTCGTTTGAGCGTAGTCCCTTAAGAGCCCTGAGACCAATAAATCGTTCAACTTCGACGAGTGACTACACACATTTTGTGGTACCTAGATATGTCTCATCTAATCCTACACCTCGGCGTAGGGACCCTCTACAATATTCTATCTCAGTTTTTTCCTTCTCGAATCGATTCTCTTGCTGCCCTATTGTTTACAAACACGCAAATAGTGCAGTTTGAGCTAGTGTAAGGCTTTCAAATGGTATATTTTGCAAACGGTGGGACGTGGCACCAAACTGATAGTCTTTGAAACATCTAGGTGGCTAAGTAAACACTAGAGAAAGCATTGTTTTGGTGCGCAACAACGTCGTTGCTTTCGGGCTACCTCGTTTGGGCACTGTCCCTTAAGAGCATTGCGACCAAAAAATCATTCAACTTTGATAGGTGGCTACGCGCACTCCGTGGCACCTAAAGACGTCTTGTCTGATCCTACACCTTGGCATAAAGACCCTCTACAATAAATTGTCTCGGTTTTTTCCTTCTCCAATCGGTGCTCTCGCTGCCCTATTGTTTGTAAACGCACGAAATAGTGCACTTTGAGCCAGTGTAAGGCTGTCAAACAATATATTTTTCAAACGGTGGGTCGTGGCACCAAACCAACTGTACACACATATAGGGATGGTCTTGTAAACACTTTGGGAGGCATCGTTTCGGTTCTTTAAGCTCCAGGTCCTTCTGGGATACCTCCTCCAGAGCCAAGAACCCCCTCCACAGGTACATAAATCATTGTTAATTGCTTCTTTTTTCTTGTAAAACAATGAAAGTTTCTCTTATCTTTGAGAATTTATAATTCTCTACTAACAGTGCTAACCATGTGAAGGTGGAAGCTTTTCTAGCACCACTAACCTACACATAAAAGTGTTAGTCAAAGAAATTTAAGTTTCAAATCAAAACCATACTAGATATATACAAAATACAAAAATTTAATAAAATATATGAACTTAAATTTATCTAACAAATTTATATATACCAAAGAAATTATATATACTAGACATGAGCATTGTAAATTCATTCCAATGAACCATCAGGATCGGATCTACTCTGAATAGCGGACATGATTGCTTCATGATCTGACTCTCGAACCTTCCAAAGAATCTTGTTATTAGGCCTTCCTCGATATCTATATAGCTGAATATTTGTCACTAGAACTAGATGCGAATATAAGAGTATTTTCTTGTGTGTCTCAAAGTCTTCAAACACCCAAACAGAGGAGTTTTTAATGGATACCGTCGAAGCCAAGTTCCAATAACTACCACTGACCTTGTAGGGTACTCAATATCTTTGCCATCTATAATAGGAGAAGTCAACTTCTTTATTTCCTCGATGCAATGAAATAAGAAATAGTCTATTTCTTCTTCATTGTCTTCTGTTGCAATAACTGCAAACACATGTCCTACAAAAAAAAAGGTTTCAACTCAAATTTAAATTGTACATATTAAAATTTCAATGGACATAATTCAATACAAAAATTGTAAATAACCATAAATACCTTGTCATACCAAAATCAAATTTTGTCAAATTCCTTGGATGTTGCAACTTCATCTGCAGAAGTAAGTCATAATTCTTGTAGAGGTTGATAACTAGGAAGTGGAGTTAGAGGCCTACAAATCCATCCATCCACCCATTCTTGTGAATCACACTCAACAGTGACAAATTCGATACAAGATGCACAAAAACATGTAATTTTCTTGTCCATATGGCCCACGAAGTAGCGTCTGAGCTACAAAATGAGTGCATATCACTAGACCCAATGAGTGTTATACAATCATCGTAGTTAGAAATTTGTTGTTCCTCTATCAACCAAAAATATCTGTGAACTGTGAAATTTTCTTGAGAACCTTAGACCATGTTGTCAATACACCATTCCATTATGCTCTTTGCATTTTTCAATTTAGCACCATTTTTGTACTTCAACTCTTCTCTTGCAAGAGCTCTTTTCACACATGCCCTTGCACCGTCATGCTCTCCTTTTCCATGTCCAACCTCAGTGAAACTCCAAATATGTTGTACACCCATCTTGACGTGCATCCTGCTCATCCAATAAAACATTCATGCATTCTTAAATTGAGACGTGTAATTATCTGACCATATATAATGTTGTTTGAAGTAGATGTCCCTATCAGACAAGTTTCCATAAAATAACTTGAAACACCCTTGCACAAATCCAATAGGAGTATAATCATCACTAATATAAAAGTGGTACTCTCTTAAAAAAATTTGATCATTCTCTGTACTATCAAGAGAATGTATAAATGCTATATGCACAAAAATGGAAACTTGTATTGAGTTGTAATATTGTGATTGAACCTCCATTTGTGGTTGTAATGTGTAATTCTCTACAAAATTGACCACTAAAACAATAGTACCCGATAGAAATGTGTCTTTTCATATCTTGAACTATTCATCCAACCATCGAGCTCGTATATATGCCTAGTATACTCATAAACAATTTCATCCTTAAATTTTCTCATGAATTGAAAAACAGGCATATGTTCTGTAACTAGCTCACACCATTTAGACTCTTTTCCATCTTTCAACTGGTATACAACTGATTTATATTTATCAAAATCAACTAAATTATGTCCTATTGTACCTTCGATTTTCTCATGGATGTAACTTTCCAATTTAGGTAATCCGCCACATGTACCACAACTTCCATCTAAACAATCCTAACTATAAAATTTTTGTCCAACTTCTTTTCACAAAATATCGTAGGAATAAAATCTCACGGAAGATATTGGTGGAACTTGAACACCACATTCCAATAACATAGTTTCAAAATGAAAAATAGAATGAATACATAAAAATTTAGCATAATGCATCGCAAATTCAACATGTTGCCTACAACAAGTGGTGCGAGCGTGGTTGATTTTCACATAGAATGGTTTCAATGTTTCAAAAATGTTGACTAATTTTAATTTCTAGATGCTCTTATTCAAACTTACGAAAAAATTGAGTTTGAGTCATATCTAAGAAATTCTTTGGATGTGGTTCGCGATTAATAGAACCAACTCTCTTTTTACAACATCTCTTGTATTAGGTGAAAATCTAGTGTTATCATGCCAAAATTGAATAACTTCTCTTATAGCATCAGAATTATATTTGTCCTTACATGGTGCTCTCACAGAAAATGCCAAAAAATCGGTGTTATTGAGTGATTGAAGGATATTACATCTTTTAATTACTTTCATTAGAGTTTTTCGATTAACTTGCAACATTCAACTTGTTTGCGTAATCAAACGTTGTTTTTTTATTGATTCACTTACAACACTAGTAGTAAGTACACGACACACAATATTACTATCCCTAGTGTATCTCTTGACACCAATAGTGTGATATGCATCATGAAGGTTTTCAACAATTGTAGAGGTTTGACCACGTATATTAGATGTTGTCAATCCTAAGGTGTTTAATGTAGGTCTCATTTTATTCAATTTCATCAAACTAACCAACAACTGACATATTTGGGAATCATTTAAAATTTCAAAATGATTATCCTAAATTTCAGTGGATTTTCTTCTAATTTTCCGTTTAGAAAGTTTGTCACACATTGGTTTCAAAATGTTTTCATCAATTTCAATAAAATAATTAGGTTTCTTACGGAAAATCCTAGGAGGTGTTTTTGTCAAATTTTGCTTGTCTATAGTTTCAACCTGAATTTCCTTATTCACATTTTCATTGTCTCCTTGATTTCAAAATTTTCTACATCATAGAATTTAATTCTTCTTCAACATTGACAATAAAAACATCTTCATCACAAGTATTTAATTCAACTTCAACATTGATAGTAGAAACATTACTTGGTTCCTCATTACTTACAATAGTAGGGGTTGAAGATGAACCTCTTCTTGATTCACGAAGATTTCGCATTCGCTCAAAGATTTTGAAATATATTTGCCTCTAATTCGTTTGGTGTTTTTACTTAATGACTTCCTTTTTTGACTTCGTTTCTTGTCTCCCATGATGTTTTGCTTCTGGTGATAAGAAAAACGTGCAGAAAATGACAAAATTTTGCAGTAATTCATACGGTAAAGTCAAACAGTAAAAATCACATGGTAATTAGAACATTGGGATGTGTGTAAATATGATTTATGAACCGTGATCATGCTTTATAAACCACGCTCATGGTTTATAAAGTGCGATCGCGGTTCTTGTTTTAAAACCTGCGATCACGGTTTATAAACCGCGATCACTGATTCTATCTGTATCATCAAATCCGACCCTAAGGCTCGGGAAATTTTTTTTTCCCCAACCAAAGCTATGGAAGGTCATTATGAAGTGTAAAGAGTAAAAAAATTTTAAATTTGCTCTTCCACAAACTTGAACCATGTTTAAAAAATTGAAAACATTTCACAAAAATGGTGCCATCGCGTAGGGGAGACTATTAGCTTTGTAGAAATATTGATTTTAAAGTGAATAGAATAAGATAAATATCATTTTATAATTTTTTACTAACAATAGGTCTTTAAGACATTTTTTCCGTGAATGTTCATGTCTACGTTTAAGACTTGCAAATTTTGTTTCACTTATCAAAATATGATAAAACTTATACCATCCCAAGTGTGGAGAAATTCTATACACATTAAAATATATATTTGATTTCGATATTTTTTGATATAGTTATGGCGGGCAAATGGAAAACGCTTTGTTTTCTAAATCTTTTCAGACCACTTTCACGGAAAAAATCATAAAAAAAAATATTGCTAAAAAAAATACAAAATAAAATTCATCCCAAGATAGACAACTACATCTAAATTTTCACCAAATGAAAAAAAAAACAAGATTTGGTCATCCAAATCACGGGCAAATGAACTACAATCTTATAGGTTTTTTCAAAAAAAAAAAAATCAAGTCATATAATTTTAAGTGTTTAATATAGCTAAACTTGTCCTTTTTAAAAAAATAGTTTAGAAACTAGATTCCGGATGCTACGATTCATATTTATATAATTTTTTAAATTTAGAGTACGCATATATGGCTAATAATCCCTACAAGTTGAGATTTTGCTATTTTTTGCAATATGACATCCACTTATGACCCCTTTTTGTCCACCAACTTAGTGCACTTACCTATATGTTGTTATTATATTGTTCATTTACCAATATGCCTTATGAAAACTACTTGTAAACTCCTAAAAGGAAGGATATGTGTTCAAGTGAGTTATGAATTGAGTGAATTAAAATTTTGCCCTTCCCTAAATTATTATATTTATATTATTCTATATTTCTATAATGACATTCCATTGGCCTATGTTGCCATTAGGTAGTTAGAATATGTAAATGAGGAGAAATGAAAGTTGAATAGCCCATTGGGAAATACTCTACCCCCTCTTAAAGAAATGTGTTTTCCCTTTGTTTTCACTCTCGGTATCCATTATGTCTTGAATAGGCTTGAGGTTTCATTGTCACAATAGTGTTTGAATCTTTTCTATCTTGCTTAAAAGTGGGGTATAGACCTTAGCCTTAAATCTTACTCTTTAATTTGGATTTGGATTATACGAATGCTTTTCTTGTTATTTGTATTATCTATATGCAACTTTCCATGTAGAGAACTAGTATGTTATGTAAAGATATAAGGATATCCCTGAGTACTTTTTGTCATGATTAGTACTCGTGACCTAACTCTAGGAAAGTTGAATGGATGTTATGTTTTTTTGTTTTATTTTTGATGGACAAGGAATTTAGATCCTATGTCCACTTTTATAAAGTGTATAACTCACAACTTGTTAGGAAAATGGAATGTTTGGTTCTACCATCTATTTGTGTATGACTTGGAAACATAATAAAATGGTTTCTATGTACATGTGTCTTAAGGTAGTTATAAGAAAAATATGACCACCTTGAGTAAATAAATACAAGTTAGTATTATCTCTTGATTGTATTTATCTAACATTAAATAATAACATCGAGATATTGAGCTTTATCTTAACTACTATTATCCTACCCTATAATGTTTTGATGGGAACAAAGCTTAGAAGTTACATGGTGTTTTTAAGGATTCCAAGTTATATGACCTTTTTACTTCAAGAAGATTTGTTACACTTCATTGATGAGTAGCTTGACCATGTAGTGCTTCATGCTAAATATAATATGCATTTGCAATCAAAGCAATTCTTGAATAAAAATAATAATATGGATTTTAGTTTTATTGTGAAATGATTTAGATGTTGAACTAGTATGAGATAAACACTATAGCCTCCTTAGTCTCTTTGTCCCTCAAGTATATATAATTTTTCTTCTTCATGCCTTATTGGAAGCAATTTTCTTACAATCATGATTTGACATATTGAGAACCCATTGGCTTCCAATTCCGTTTGATATCTTGTTAATAGAACCTTATACAAAGTGTTTGCTAGTGATAGATTGCACTAGATATATTCATATTGCAAGCATACCATAGAAACACAAACATATGGTTGGTATTATAGTTATACATAGGAATGACATGTTGTGAATCAATGTGCTTTAATTATTTTTCTTTGTTAGAAGCTATGAATGAGAAATAAACACCAAATAATATAATATGAAAATTAAATTCATTTGGGATATTATTTCAATATAGAAGATTACAATATATAGATTGATAGTCTCCTACAAAGGAGGAGTCAATCATGATCTCCTAGAGTCTCTCTATCTCACAAAAATCTCTCTAACAATTCCTAGTATCTCTCAACCTTATCTATGAGTTGTATATGACAACTCATTATTGCACACACATAGATTTATCTAATGTTCACAATAACTAAACTATTCCTAACATTCACCCCCTTAGTGTGAACATGGGAAAAACATACACACTCTTATCTGTAGTATGCTCTCCTCTATGGAGCATGTCAAACTCTGTGACTCATGACCTTGATACTAATGAAGGGAGCAATGCTCAACCTTCTATGGTTTTACAGGTTTACCACAAACCTTGACGTGTAATAGATCCATCGCCTATCCACCTCTTGTGGTTTTCTGGATCTCCCACAAACCTTTTCAAGATCCATGAACTGTCTTACTATGGTGCTTTTGTTCACCTATTTCATTACATCAGGAGTTACATTCAGGAATTTTATACATTACAATTGAACAATAATTTGTTCTTATTCTCACAAATGTACGCTGAAAGCAAACACACAACTTAAAAACTTGGCCACCAGTTCATTTTGCGGCCTCATCGATGGTGCCTGACAAGAGGTTGCTGATCAACCTCCTTCCTCCGTTTCCTCTAGCCTCCATCAAAGATGCTACTTAAAACAATTTCTTTGAGGCTCAATAGCATATTGATTAAAAATTGGGTGTCGGTTACCCCAAAAATGTGTCCGTAAGACAATTTTTTTAGTTTTTAGACTTTTACAATAATATAGTTTTGACAACTTTTGACACTAATGACGACACAAAAATATGACTTTCACCAAGTTAACATTACAAAATAACTTCACTCAACTAATCACCTAAATAACAAATTAACAAATGATACATTCATTAGTGACTCAAAGTATATAATAGACAAACTATTCAAACTATAAACAATTAAAAAGTAATATTTCAATTACTTTTTAAATACACTATTTAAATAATAATAATAAAACGTTTTTAGTTATGACACAATCTAAACATAGAAAATAAGCTTAATGGACACGTGAACATGAGAAGACTAAACATTGATTACAATGAACAAAATTCATTTTTAATATAAATATAAAGCTATAATTAAACATTCAACTAAACCCTATAAACTTTCGGTGACCATAAAATATGACTAAATTAATATAACTTGACACGTGTGAACTAAAACTTTATTAAATGACTTGAAATAAACTTTGACTGTATGACTATTTTTTTTGAAATCAATACTTTAGACTTGACTTGACCTGAGTACTCGTACGTTGAAGCAAGAATATACAGATCTGAATACCACTTCTTTAGCGTATTTTGTGTCAATGAGAGGATGCCATTTGGAAGCATGGAGAATCGAACCTGAAAAATTGTTTGTTCATTGTGTGCAGGTGGAAACCATTATAAACACCCATTGCCATGCATATGTATAGGTCAGGAAGAAATACGTGCCAAAACCTCCTACGCCAATGTTCAATCTGCTGAGATGTCATGGCTGCACAACAAATATCCAACTCGCAATGTTGAAAGGCAAATATTATTGATATAACAGTCCAAATATACATTATTACATACATCGAATTCCGTGTGCCCATTCACAGACCTCCGAGACCACCATTTAGTTTCGGACGACATCAACCAATGTCAAGATCAGATTTTTTAAAGCGATTCCATGGCTAATAGGGTATCGACAACCCGCTCCGATACCACTTTGTTAGAAGCTACAATGAGAAATAAACACCGAATAATATAATATGCAAATTAAATTCATTCGGGATATTATTTCAATATAGAAGATTACAATATATAGATTGATAGTCTCCTACAAAGGAGGAGTCAATCATGATCTCCTAGAGTCTCTCTATCTCACACAAATCTCTCTAACAATTCCTAGTATCTCTCAACCTTATCTATGAGTTGTATATGACAACTCATTATTGCACACACATAGATTTATCTAATGTTCACAATAACTAAACTATTCCTAACATTCTTTACATAAAAAGATGTAGGATCTCTTTGATTTGGATTATCATTATGCTTATGGTACATCACTTTAGTATTGAATTTGGAAATTTAATATTATTTCTTTTAATCTATTAATCTTGGATCTTCATATTATAGTTCTTTCTATAATAAGTAACCCAAGTAAAATTAAGAACTCTACATGTTTGTAATTAGGGTCATGATTGCTGTAATATTTGTGTTTATTTCTATGTGTGGTTTCAAACAAGGACATATGCCCCTATAGTTCATTATGAGAAAGTGGACTATGAATTCCATGGATTTTTTTGTATACCAGTAATGGTGCTTATGTTCACTCGTGGAAGTAGGTTTCAAGGTGTTTGATAATATGGATTCCAAAACTGCTTTGAGGTATGTGTGGCTTATCTCTTATCTCGACTTGACCATATAAAAATAAGAGTTTGATATTGATTCACTATGGTTCATCACATAAGTTGAGAGCTCATTTCATTTGGAATCAAGGATTTTTCATATAGGTCAACTATGGTTGATACTATTACATTAATGATTGTCATACCAAGAATTGGGGTATGCCATTTATTAATATCTTTATCATCGAATTAGGAATAAGGTGATTCTACGATCTTGAGTGGATACATCCATGAGTGAAAAATGGTATAGAATAAAATATTCTATGTTTTGATCTTACTCAATATAATGAATGGGTTCCCTAAAAGGGTTTAAAACATCCAAGGTTGTCACTTTATAATTCCTTTCCATTTTCAAGACCTGCATCTACTAAGTTGTTAGTACCCAGATTACTATATTCATCATATTAAACTATGAGAATCAATTAGGCATAAGAGTTGGAACATTAATTTGTTTAAGAAAATGAACCTTAATATGATTTCTATTATAGTTTCACCCTTGAAAGGATATGAGTTTGCATATTGAGAATAAGTTATAATTGTTGTTTATCTTAACTTGAAAAATGTTAAAATTTCCCATGTTGGGATTAGTGGTATCTAAACTTACATTTGCATGGTGACACACACACACACACACACACACACACACACACACACACACACACACACACACACACACACACACACACACACACACACACACACACACACACACACACACACACACACACACACACAAGCGCACACGCACACGCACACGCGCCACACGCACGGCAGTGCGCACGCACACGCACACGCACACGCACACGCACACGCACGCGCTGCGCGCACGCTGCCGCCCACGCAAACACGCCGCACGCGCACGCGCACGCACACGCCACGCACACACACACACACACACACACACACACACACACGCATGCGCACGCACGCACTCGCACGCACACGCACACACGCACGCACGCCGCCGCGCACGCACGCACACGCACACACGCTACAAGCCGCTTTCGGCTGCGCATAAGACGCCGCGGCAAGACGCACACGCGCGCACGCGACGCACACGCACACGCACGCACACACACGCGCGCACACCCACGCACGCACGCACACACACCTGCACACACACACGCACACGCACACACGCGCGCACGCGCGCGCACACGCGCGCAACGCACACGCGCACGCCGCCTGCACACGCACACACGCGCACATGCACATGCACACACACACACACACACACACACACGTATGCACGCACGCACACACACGCACACATACGCATGCACACACACACACGCACGCACACACACACACACGCACGCACGCACGCGCACGCCGCGCACACACACATAAAGTCAAGGTTCACTAGTGGTTAGTAGTCGACACACACACACACGCACGCACGCACCATATATTCGATATATAGACCTCCGACCTTGAACCATAGATTGGATAGGGGTTAGTTGCGTCCCTCTCCCCATTAGCACGCACACGCATCAATCCTAGGGGTGATAAGGGGTTTCCATGTATATATAAAGGGTGCCATATATGCATGCATATAGGGTAGGGTGTATCTACCCCATAATTGAGCATACGGGAGAGGTAAGTCCATGCACGGATGCACGCATGCATGAACACACCTTAACCATCGACACTAGTCAAACCTAGGGGTGATAGGGGTTTCACATGTATATGTAGGGGAGCACCATATATACATATAGGATAGGGTTCCTCTCCCCACCTCGGGGTCAAGTTGGTGTGAGAGGGAAGTCCTTAAATGCATATATACACACACATATATGTACATATGCATATGCATATACATACACACATACATAAATACATGCACGCATACATATGTAGATGTACATACACATACATACATACATAGTAAACCCATATTATTTTATGTAACTTAACGAGGGAAACATGAGAACATATTATGTTGTAGTTTGAAAATTTTGGTTACATGTTATTATTGGGCATATGGATTTGGTAGAAGAACCTATCCTTCCTAAAGAGTAAATATAGAACACGTATCTCATGAATAATCTCTATAGTAAGCTTAGTTTGGGCATTCTATCTTTTTATGATTATGTTCAATGTCTAAATCTAGGTGTGATGAAAAGTTACATTAATCAACTATTCAAGTTACAAGTTGCAATAATGGTAGGGACTTAATCCTTATTGTGTTTTTAAACTTAAGGACTTAAAATATCCACAAAAAATAATCTCAAAAACATGTCTAACTTGGAAATAATTAGTTTAATGCATAAAATATGATTGGATAAAATTATATTTTATTTTATAGATGGACTTACTTTATCATCAACCGCATTCTATTGTGGTGACCATGTTAACAAACTAAGGTCAGTAATTATCACCAACAAAACACCACTACTAGATTTCAAACATACTACATGTGTTCTTACTTGTTTGAGTACGAGATCCAACTAAACTATTGACTCATGAATAAAATTGAGAATTTGGGCTCACGCTTAATCTAACATAAAAATTATTATTCGACCTAGCTTAGATACATAATTTTCCTAATATTTTAGGTTATTTTTTTAGGGTTTTGACATTGGGCATCAAAGAAGAGGTTACAACCCTTAGAGATATGGGATACATGTAATGAAAAAAACTACAAAATGAAGTGAAAAACTTCATAGTCAATCAAAAGTGGATCTTTTAGATCCCGGTCTCAAGATACGTGGTAGTATTCCCAATCCCGTGATGATGGAAGTTATGACATAATTTACAAATATTTGTGGTGGTAGCCACAAATAAAGTTCTCACAATAGTAACACCTTGGTGAAGGTCAATTCAAATATACAAATATAAGGAAGGGGACTATTATTCTAGTAAGTTATTCCTAGTAAGAAGATATTGTGTAAACAATATTTGGAGCCACTTATTGCTTTAAGTGCCATTATGATGCGGGAAAATTGTGGAAAAATTGAAGTTTGCATTTTTGCTAAGTGTTGAAGTGCACACAAGGTTTATAAAGGAAAAAAAGGGAAAGAAGCATGACAAAATGTTTTGGCATTGTCACAGGAGTGTGTGGAAGTTTTAACCTAGTGTTTTACATCGCGAGGTGCACGATAGAATTGGTGTATGACAAGATTACAAAGAAGGATGCACACAATAGTGCACAATGTTTTATTAAAGGATAGGGCACATATGATTTTTATAAGGCAAAAAGGTGTCATGCAAAGATTTCCCAATGAAAAAATGAGTGTGAAAATATTTTTGAAAGTCAATGCACGAAGCCAAGTAAATGAAGGATCAAGTGGTACATTGGAAACTAGTGGACGAAACCAAAAAATGAAAAAGGATATAGGTGGAGGATAATAGGTAGTGTACATAGAAGAAAGATGGAAAAATGACCGATTAAGTAGATGAAACCGATTCTTATGGAATATTCAACTATAATATTATGGTAGTTCGATGCCATTAATAAACAATTTGAGTGAGAAAGGGGAGAATATTCCAAAGGGAATTTCAAAGTAAAGAAAGACAAGGAATAAATGCCTATGAAGGCATATCAAACACTAAATTTGAAGGCTATCAAGGATGAGAGAAATTTGAAAAACTTAATTTTTGCTAAGGAGAGAGAAAACCTATAGCCATATCGAGTCTCATAGTAGTCCTTAGTGCACACACCACCTTATATTATTCTAGAGTGTGTTATGAACTCTGTAATAGCCACATTAGAGGATTTAGTTAAATAAAGATAGTGGTTGTGTCTATTATTTTAGTGTGTGACTTTGCAAATGGTGTAGGAACATTTTTCTATGACCAACCCATCGTCAAAGTGGTATCAAAGCGCGAGATACAAACCTTGAAAAGGAAGGTTAAGACAAGTGCAAAGGATGGTAAATTGTTGATCATGAGAAAACTGTTAATGGAGGTGTAGCAAATGAATCTAATGCAACTATCATGAGTGCGATAGAACAAGTCATGAATGAAGGGGTGTAAGAACTAGGCTTGAGGTTTTCAAATAAGATCGAAAAATAGGTTTCATGGTGAAAGATGCTCAAAGTGATGATGGAGTATTAGGAGGTGCAATAAATGAAAGAGATGTTGGAGGTGAAGAATAAGAATATGAAGCTATTTATGTTGTAGAAGCACGACTCTTCAGGGATATCTCTAAAATAGGTTGAGGACCAAGGAGGAACATTCCATCACTCTCTTAAAGATTGGATCCAAAAGAGATGGTGATTTAGCTCACAAGTATGGAGGAATACTTTGAGTTTGAAGATAAAACTGACATGTAGAGAGTCTAGATAGCAAAAAATAAGCTAAAGGAACATGCATCCTTATGGGGGAAGGCAACACAAAATGAGTGTAGAAGAAGAGGTAAAGAGAAGATGGTGCGATGGGATAGAATGGTCCTAAAAATGACAAGTAAGTTTGTACCCTCTTACTATCAAAGGAATTTATTTAAGAAGTTGTAAAAATTAAATAAAAAGGAAATGTCTATTAAGGATCACACAAATGAGTTCCATCGGATCATGATAAGATATGGACATACTGAGGTTGACCAAGATAAGGTCGTAAAATACATAAATGGCTTGCGATATTTCATGCGAGAAGGTGCCAAGTATTTTCACATTCATATTGTTGAAGAGGATTATCTGTTAGCCTTGAAAGTTGAAGAGATGTTGGTACACAATAGTCAAAGTGCAACCTAAAGAGGAATCCATAATACATGTAGAAGAGGTAGAAACGGTCATGGATGTAGTAATCTAAAAGAGATAAGTGACACAAAGTGCACAAATATGTACAAAGTTTTTGCATGAGAAGGACTTTCATAATCATCAAGAGAATGTTGAAGATTCAATCGAGGATGGGGAAGATGATTCTCCAAAACATGTTTCAAGTGTAGAATGATAGGACATCATGCATATGAATGTTTAAGTGTGCAAGGTGATGTAATAAGTAGGCACATAGAATCGAGTGCGCATGTAGCACATGGAAATACATAATCCATAGAATATATGGAGCATTTTGAAGGCCTAAAAGATGGAGAAGATTTCAAGATAAGGAAAATGTATTTGAAGACTACACAAAGGGAGGATGAGCCTATGTAAAGGAATTTTTTTCTAAACCATATGCAAGTAAGGAGGAAAGTGTTGCGAGGTTATTGTTTATTATGGAAGCATGAACATTATAACTTATTTCAAAATGGTGGAGAAGTTAGGGATGAATAAGATTACTTATCCTTATCTCTACAAAGTGTATTGGTTGTAGGAAGGCCATCGGGTATGGGTGAATGAAAAATCCTTATCAAGTTCCAAATAGGGAACTATTGTGATAAAGTGTTGTGTGATGTGATTTCAATGGATGTTTTCCATCTATTTCTCGAGGCCTTAAAAGTATGATTGGAAGGCTGTCCATGATGGGTGCGTGAATGTTATTTTCATAGGAAAGGATGGGAGAAATTTTAACTTGTTGACGTTGAAAGAAAATTATGAAGGTGAAGTATATAGTAGAGTTTTTATAAGAGTCTCAATTGTATTAGGGAAAGAATTATCGTAGGAAGTTGAGAAAGAAAAGGAATGTTTTTCACTTGTTCTAAAATAAGTGCGCGAAGATTGCATGAAGAAAGAGGAAGTATCATCCGAAGTATGCTAAATGTTGAAGGATTCTATGGATATAATGACAAAATATCTCTGCCGTAAGGATTACCACTAGTGTGCAATATTAATTACCAAATTGACTTGATACATAGATTAAATTTACCAAACAAGCATCCCTATAAAATAACTCTAAAATGAATGCAAAGGTGAGATGCTAAGTGCAAGGGTTGTTGGACAAAGAACTAGTTTGTCAAAGTTTGAACCTATGTTCATTACCCACAATGATAACACCAAATAAGGGAGGAGAATGATGCTTATGTGCTGATGCTAGATCCATCAACAATATTAGAATCAAGTATATGTTTCCATTACCAATGATGGATGAATTGATAGATATCCTTACACATTATTTTTCAATGACTAATTTAAGGAGAGGCTATCATCATATTCACATCGTAGAAGGTGATGATTGGAAAATGAAATTCAAGACAAAGGAAGGCTTGTATGAATGATTGGTTATGTCATTCGAGTTGACAAATGCTCTAAGAAAATTTATGAGGCTGATAAATAAGGTGTTGCATCCATTCCTTTGAAAGTTTGCAATTTTTTATCTATATGACATATTGGTGTTCAATACTAGCACCAAAGAAAGAGGATAATTACGCTTATGTGTTTATTCTAGATCCATCAACAAGATCACAATCAAGTATAGGTTTCCATTACTAAAGATGGATGATTTGATAGATTGCTTTACACCCTATTTTTCAATGATTGCCTTAAAGAGAGGCTATCATCATATTCACAAAAGAGAAGGTGATGAGTGGAAAATTACATTCAAGAAAAATGAAGGCTTGTATGAATGGTTGGTTACGACAATTGGCTAGAAAAATGCTCCAAGAACATTTATGAGGCTGATGAATGAGGTGTTGAAGCCATTCCTTGGAAAGTTTGTAATTATTTATCTATATGACATAATGGTGTTCAATAGGACTAGGAAGATCTTCTGATCATTTGGGTAGAGTGAGGATGTGATTAGAATATGAGAAAATATTGGTGAACATAAGTAAATGTAGTTTTATGTGCGAAGACCAGCTTACTTAGGATTCGTAGTGTCCCGGGATGGATTGCAAATGGACCTAGAAAAGGTTTGTGCAATAATAGAGTGGCTATCACCGAGAAATGTAATTGAGGCATACATCTTACATGGGTTGGAAATATTCTATAGGAATTTCATTAGAAATTTCCATGGAGTCTGTGCAATGATTACAAAGAAAATGAAATCAGATTGCAAAGATTATGTGTACAAAAGAAACAAAGCACACATTTTAGGAATTGAAGTAGACGATTACAATGCAACCCTTGTTAGAATTAATAGGTTTTGATAAAGTATTTCAAGTTCATTATAATGTAATTAGATTATCCATAGGTGCAATACTAAGTCAAGAATGAATACCCATATGTTATTTTAGTGAAAATTTGAATGACGCAAAGAGGGTATATTTTGTCTATGGCCATGCGTTTTATGTGATTTGAAAACATTAAGTAAGTGGAACCATTACTTGTTGAGTGAATTTATCTTGTGCACGAATCATCATGTATTATAGTTAATCAATAATCAAGTGAAGATAAATGAGAGAGACATGAAGTGGGTAGAATTTTTACAAATATATTCATTTGTGTTGAAGCATAGAAGTGCGAAGTACAATAGGGTCAGCAGACTCACAGAGAAAAAGAGTGTTGTTGTTGAATGAAATTTACAATGATGTCATGGTGTTTGCCACCATGAAGGAGTTATACACACAAGATGAGGATTTCAAGGATGCATTGGGAGGCATGCGAAGAACCGATGCATGTGAATAGAATGCCATGGTTAGATTAATTTGTATAAGAAGACATGATATTTAGAGGATTACAATAGTGTATACCCAAGAGGTTAATGCATAAGAAATTAATCAGAAAAAAGTAGTGGAAGCTTAGGAGGTCACTTTGAAGGTGATAAAAATTTAAAGCAATTAGAAGAGCATTATTTTGGCCAAGGATGAGCATGGATGTGTTCAAATATTTTTAAAGCTGCAAAATTTGTTAGTTAGCCAAAGGGGAAAATAAAATCCTAATATCTATTTTTTGGTATTACTTTAACTATGTAGCTCATGAACCATAACTAGACAGTTTTGCAGCAAGTAAGTAGTTGTAAGAGAAAGGAAATATCTGTAGAAGAGGAAAATAATAGGAAATGAGAAGAAATGAGAGAAGATGTGCAACCCAATCAATAGTTTATAGAGTTGATCGCATGCACATAGATTAAAACAAATAGATCATGAAATACAAAATTCAAAGCAAAGGAAACTTTTAGATCTAGATCTAGATAACACAAAGTTTATGAATAGATCTAGAAATAAATACGAGACAAATGCACCATTGACACAAAATTCTCCGGAAAAATCTTCTCTATTCCTCTACTTGAAGAAAGATATCAAGGGTCTTAGCTCAAAGTCTGGAACACAAGAATGCTGATTACAAATTCTGATCCTTTAACCCGTAGGTTCTTCCTCTATTTATAGTGTATAAAGGGCAATTACAAATAGGAAGCTTTAAATGAATTCCCACATGCGGAAGCTATGAAAAGGAAAAAGATGGAAATATTCCTCCTAGAATTCCTCTTTGCATGACATGCATGATTTATAACTAAAAATAAAACCTTCTATTTTGCATGTCTGCCACCTATTTCCAAGTAATTGACTTCTTCAAGTAACGACTTTTAAACCAATCACTTAAGTTTTATAATTTAATTGATTGCTCAATTACTTTGTCAGAGAAAATAAAAGAAAGAGGAAAAGAAATAAGAAGAAAGCTGCAACCCTCCCAGTCTTGTTCTCCTTCCATACTCTGCATGTTGATCCAACTTGTATTGTACTTTTGCTTCATCTATTTTAGCAATGAATGATCTGAATGATATCTCTCGTGGATCTAAGATACTCTCATATGTTGTTGAATTCTTTCCTTTGATTCTCACCAAACTGGATCTAGAAGCAACTGACTGTGATTTTCCTGCGGGTGCTACCTCTGACATGTCTTCCCTTTTATCCTTGAAGCTTTTGTAATTCTTCTTTAATACATGCACTAGTGCAATGTTTGTCATAAATAATTCAGACAAAACTCATCATCTTTTATTTAAAATTACATATGAGCAATTTTAAATTCTGGAAAGCACTCCGGTGAAGGAAAACACAAGTAAATTCAATGAAGGCTTCAACTGGAAGATTGGGAGCACATGCACAAGCTTCTGAAAGGAATTCTCCATGCAATGACTTCCACATGGGTTGCGTTAGAAACAAGAGGATGAATTTTTGCGAAGCCTTTGCAATTATGAGATCTGGATTTGTCAATTAAATCGGTGATAGGTTCAAGGCCTATGTTTGTATCATTGACTTCAACAAATCTGGAAGCTATGCATGATTCTGTTGATCCTTTTCTTTCATCATGCTTCATCATGGTTGGAACAATCTTTGTCTGAGCTCTTTTTCTTTTAATTCTGCTGGAATCCCTTGCAATTGGATCAATTTGTGCAGATCTGACAACTTCTTCAGATTCAAAGATATATTCAATGTATCTGACATTGATTTGAACTTCTTTTCACTAATATGAGCACCTGTGATGAATACCTACAATTAATTCAGACAAAGATGAAGTCCAGAGCATGAATACTTGATTTTTATCACCAAAATCTGCATATAAAGCTTGCTGCCCTAAAATTTGAGGTTTTGCTTGCATGAAAAGCAAGAAAAAATATTATTTAATTCACCAGAGCACTTATACCAACATGCAAATAATTATCATAGAAAAGAATCAAGCCATTCCAACCCTAGGCACCAAACCTTGAAGCTCCCTGACAATGAAAAACACTCTTTAATGCAAAAACCTCCTTCCTTTGGTGCCAAAACATGTCGGGCTGCAATCCTTAGCAAAAAGAATTAATTGCTTCTTTATTATGGCAGCCCATGCTTATATAATCCTCAACATACTATTTTTAATAATTTCCCTTCCTATTTCTGGCAATTTAATTAATAAACAATCATGTTTATTCACCCAAATTGGGTGCCCAATTATGCATGTTGTTGGTTGCTTTTAAATAAATTTATTTTATTTATTTTTAGCATGCATCCTTGACTTCTCCTTAGCTCTTCCACTTGCATTGACTTTCCTTCTATTTATGGCACCAAAATTGGGTGAATAAACCATTAATAAATATTATTAAATGCATTGTTATTCACCCAAGGTGGGTTACATTTTTTAGCAAGGGTAATTTCTAAAAATAGGAAGTCAACTTTGATGGGAATTTCTACCCTGCACTGCAGCTCCAAAAATCCCTTCTTTCACTTAAGTTGTTTGACTTTCATAATGGGAATTTTTACCCTGCAAGGTAGGTAAGAAATTCCCGATGGTGCTTTAAGTGATTTTCTTTTATAATGGGAATTTTTACCCTGCAAGGTAGGTAAGAAATTCCCGCTTCCTACCACCTCTAATATTCCCATTGCAGCTTAAGTGACTTTGAATTCATGGGAAAAATTACCTTGCAAGGCAGGTAAGAAATTTCCGCCTTCCTGCCACTACCAAAATTCCCACTAGCAGCTTAAAGTCTTCCTTCCAAAAAGTGTGACTTGCATTAAAATTGACCTCCTTTGATAAAGTGCAACTTGCATGGGTGAATAAATCTCTTTGGTGGGAAAAGTTAGCCTGCCAGGCAGGCAAAAAAATTCCCATGGTGCTTTAAGTGATTTTTCTTTATTTTATAATGGGAATTTTCACCTCACAAGGCAGTAAAAATTCTCACCGCATGTCATTATCTCTAATTTTCCCATCGCAACTTAAGTGACTTTGACTTCATGGGAAAAAGTACCCTACAAGGTAGGTAAGAAATTCCCGCCTACCTGCCACTACTAAAAATCCCATCATAGCTTACACTCATTAATTCCAAAAATGCACTTTCCTGGGAGAGGCTTTTTGTGCATGACTTCATCTTTTTTGGTCAGAAGCTTGAATTTTGAGGTTGATTCCTTCTAGTGTTGTGTCGGTAGATGATCTCCAGATGCTTCATGTAATTAAACAAACTATACTGGCAAAGGAATTGACCTAGGGAATTTCACAGAGAAACAACAGAGAAAACTAGAGAAAAATGCAAAAGAAATAAATAAAAGTGAAAAATGTTGCCAGAAGTCACAAAAAAAGATTTGAATTCATTCCTGGTGAAAACCCTATTGAGATGTGTGAATAATGGCATGCAAAACTTCAACAGATTCAACCGAGCACAATTTACTTCAAACGAGGCATTATTTATTCAATAAATAATTAAATAAAAATTTCCCGTAGACAAAACTTGGCGGAGGGATAAAATGAGTCTCAGCATCTTGGTATTTGTCAAATTGGCTCATATGATTCACTGGGAATATATTATCATAATACAAACCTTTTTGGCAATAAAAACATAAAAATACCCGTTATTTTAAAAGAATGATTTTTTTAAATGGGTGGTCCCAGATTTCAGGGTGAAATCTGGGGACACCAATCGGCTCCGTCTGTGGACATCTTTACCTTTTTCAAAATGAAAGAAGTGAAGATGAGATCCCATCATCTCTTGTTTCATGTCTTGTCCATCGGGTTTGGGGTCAGACCACAAAAACAAAAGAAAAGAAAAGAAAAGAAAAAAACAAATTTTTATTTATATATACATATAGGTTTTACCTTTTTTTTTTGAAAAGATTTCAAGTGCCCCGTTGAAAGGTAGTGGTAACTCAATTCCATCCTAGTAGGCAAGGAAGAAAGTGTCCATTCCAAAGCTCTTTTGATCATGAAGGGCCCTTTCCAGAGTGAATCATATTTGTCATGCATGCCCTTCGATTCATGTCTCTTGTCCCACTAGAGTACCTAGTCTCCGATCTCAAACTTCCTTTCTTTGGCCTTCTTGTCAAATACCTTAGGCAAGTCCTTATCAACTTCATCTGGTGGTGGCTCATCCTTTCTTCTCTCTGTGGTGGATAATTCTACATCAACTTCCTCCGTTCCCAGATTTACCTGTTGCATTTCTGAGGAAGAACTATCACCATATTCTTTGTTCTTCTTCAAGTACTGATCATGCTTGTTGAAAGTATCCACTAAGGAAACTAAACCCTTGGGGATTTTGTTACCTTTTCATTGATTACTCCACTACTATCATCATAACTTGGATCAGTTTTTCCTATGACTATTTGTCATGGTGGTGATTTACTCCCTTCAACATACAACTGTCAAAGTTGTCTTGTTCTGTCACACGGATGTTTGTTTGTCATCATTAAAAGTCTACCACTTTGCTCAACATTATCGTGGACTTTGGGGTAGAGACCATCTCCACTTTATAGTTTCCTTGTCTAAATATGGATGGTGGTCTATCCGATTCAATAGTGTAGTTGTGACTACCAAAGAGTCTACCTTGGAATTCTAATTTATTGGAATGAAGTCAATAGAGAAGGCTACAAAATCGAGTGTGGCAGAAAGTACTCTATCTCTATAATGCTTCATCTTATCTCCTTTGACTTGATTTTTCCCTCGAACTTGCTTTACTAGAAGTTTAGCATCTCCTTGGGCTTTGAGGATTTTACTCCTTTCTTTTTAGCTTGCTCCATTCCTAGAAACAATGCTTCATACTCTGCTATATTGTTGGTGTTCTCGAACATCAGCTTGTGGGAGTATGGGAATATCTCATGATCTGGAGATATTAGTAGAATGTTGAATCTTGATCCAAAAGAACAACAAGTGCCTTTAAACTCCAAAGTCCAAACTTTTTCTTCTTCTTTTGTTGGCTCTACTTGAAGTTATAGCTCTGGAATGCCTTTATCCATTTCCAAAAAGTATCCACCGTGGTCAGACCCATGCAAAAGAATCTGAGATCTAGGATCCTCAGATTTTGTAACCGTGTACTTGGACTTCTTTTCTCGGCTTCAGCTTTTGATTTATTCCTTTGATAGGAATATGAGCACAGACCAATCCATCTTTACTTCTCCTTCCATCTCTTTGTAGTAGTTTCTGCTCAACAAAATCCCGTAGGAAACAAGAATATTTGCAACTAAGATTGTCATCTTTAATCTTTTGTCAGGAAAAGCTGCTATAACAACTTGTGCATATTTGATTTGTCCGATTAAAGGGACTTGTCTCTCCATGGAATAACACCTTCCTATGGTCTTCGTCAGGGTAAGCCCAAGAGCATCTGCAACTTTAGCTGGCATGACATTATCAGAAGCACTTGAATCTAAAATATAGTTGCTTAACTTGAAACCATTAAGCAATATGGAAACATAGAATGGTTCCACTCTTTCATAAGATGGTGAATATTTAACAACTATAGTGTTATTCTGGGAGGAGTATCTTTGGGCTTAGGCAAAAGGCCCTTTGATGCATTAAATTTTCCTGGTGATTGCACATATTTAACTAGCCTATTTAACTACTCAAGAAAGGCTCTCAAGTATTCAACTTCTGACATTTGAACTCTAGTTTTCTTGACATGATCAATAATGTCAAAAGAAGGAATAGATTCAGATACTTGAGCTGCTTTCTGTGGTTGAGACAAAGAACTCACATTCTTATTTCTGGGAGCTAAAGAAGAAGGTAAAGGGTTTCCCCTTCTTTGTTCATCAGCTAATGCCTCAGCTTGGTGAGTTTTTGGTTTTGTAAATACTGCATATGTATGACCATGATCATCTTCATGAAGCTTCTCATCATCATGTTTAGATTTGTAGTTTAGGTAATTAATGTTGGAGTCACCAACAAGACCTACAAAATCATCATTCTCAAGTTGATCAGTGTCAACTTCCTAATCTTCTTCATTCATCTCCATGTTGTTTCTGGGAGCAACTTCAATTGCTAATCTTTGGGAACTAGCAATGTGGTTCCGGTTGTTGTTGTTGAAATTTTGAGCAGGGGAAATGTTGTTTCCTTGAGCCATTTGAGCCATTTGTTTCTTCATCTACAACATCTCATTTACTAACTTTTGTAATAATGAATCGGAAGTAGTAAGAGAATGAACTTTTAGCTCTAGAAGTGTTGCTCTTTATTTTTCCAGCCATGATGAGGTCATCTTCAATTTCAACTACCATGTTTTAGGATGCTAACAAGTCAACAAGACATGCTCTTCGAAGTTGATAGCTTACTTCAGGAAGTAAAGCATTGATGAAGAAAACTTTTGATTCTCATCATTTAGAGAAGCGTAAAAGGTGGAATTTTTACACTAATCTTTGAAATTTCGCAATAAAATCATGTATGTGCTCACGTGGCTCCTTCTACAACTAAGTGAGATGAGTTATCAAGGTACTCGGACTCTTCAAATTTTGCTTGAATATTTTCAGAATGCATCTCTCATAGTGGACCAGCTTGGTTATGGTGCTAGGAGTAGCCGAAGAACCATTCTCCAAATCCAAGTCATGCAAAGTCTCTATGAAGAGTTTGACATATACATCTTCATGTTCGACTAGCAAGCACTCCACAAGATATGAAAAATGCAGCCAAGTGGTCATCTAGATTTTTCTTTCCATCTCCAAAGAATTTTGGAAAATTCTTTCTCATCCCTTTAGGTAGATCATACATAAGAGGAGTCGATTTAGAGGTCCAAAGGCTGCACCCCATGGAACAGGTGCTGTAGGGGCAAGTGGCTGATTCTGCATCATGATGAATAAAGCATGTCTTCTTTGAGAATAGACTTGGTGAATAATTCCAGCTGCCAGATTATGTTGAAGATGATCTAGATCTGGATGAGTTTGCACTCTTCTTCCTGGTGAAATACTAGATCTGCAGCCTTCTAACTTTGGAAAGCTCTAGATGCTAATTTGTGTTGTTCCCAGTGAGTCACCAAAAATTGTTGGCTAGATTTTGTGCACAAAGTGGAAAACCTAGGAAGTCATGAAATAAACCTCCTCATTTATTGGTGAGGCTCCGTGTAAGATTTTGTCAATTATATATCCTAATATCTATTTGTTGGTATTACTTTAACTATGTAGCTCATAAACCCTAGTTAGATAGCTTTACAAACAAGTAAGCAATGTAAGAGAAAGGAAATATATGCAAAAGAGGAAAATAATAGGAAATAGGAAGAAAGGAGAGAAGATGTGCAACCCATTCAATAGTTTACAAAGTTGATCGCATGCACATAGATTAAAACAAATAGATCATGAAATACATAATTCAAAGCAAAGGAAACTTTCGTGATCTATATCTAGAATAACACAAAGTTTATGAATAGAGCTAGAAATAAATATGAGACGAATGCAACCGTAAGGATATTACTTGTATGAATCAAACATATACAATGAATAACATGAGAGAACACCAAAATATAGATAAATGATGACAATATGCTCATATAATAGATTTTCCACTTCGAGGGGGCAACCTCCAATACCACTTCGAGGGGGTAACCTCCAAACCATACAATAACACTCCAATACTCAATATGATGATTAACTACAACCTTCTAACCTCTATATATACCATTCTAACCTATGGCCAATACTGAGGCTGACCTCCTAAGCATAATAAATCATAAATGAATGATATAATAAGATAAGGGGATGTGTGCCACATGTCAAGATATCCATCAATACATATACATCATAACATCCTTTCCCTAGGTGCAGAGCAACATCGTTGACACAAAGTTCTCCGGAAAACTCTTCTCTATTCCTCTACTTGCAGAAAGATATCAAGGGTCTCAGCTCAAAGTCTGGAACACAAGAATGTTGATTACAAATTCCGATCCTTTAACCCATAGGTTCTTCCTCTATTTATAGTGTATAAAGGGCAATTACAAATAGGAAGCTTTAAATGAATTCCTGCATGCAGAAGCTATGAAAAGGGAAACAACTAGAAATATTCCTATTGAATTCCTCTTTACATGACATGCATGATTTATAACTAAAAATAGAACCTTCTATTTTGCATGTCTGCCACCTATTTCTAAGTAATTGACTTCTTCAAGTAACGACTTTTAAACCAATCACTTAAGTTTAATAATTTAATTGATTTCTCAATTACTTTTTCGGAGAAAATAAAAGAAAGAGGAAAAGAAATAAGAAGAAAGTTGCAACCCTCCCAGTCTTGTTCTCCTTCCATACTTTACATGCTGATCCAACCTGTATTGTACTTCTGCTTCATCTATTTTAGCAATGAATGATCTGAATGATATCTCTGTCGTGGATCTGAGATACTCCCATATGTTGTTGAATTCTTTCCTTTGATTCTCACCAAACTGGATCTAGAAGTAGTTGACTGTGATTTTCTTGTGGGTGCTACCTCTGACATGTCTTCCCCTTTTATCCTTGAAGATTTTGTAGTTCTTCTTCAGTACATGCACTAGTGCAATGTTTTCCATAAATAATTCAGACAAAACTCATCATCTTTTATTTAAAATTGCATATGAGCAATTTTAAATTCTGGAAAGCACTCTGGGTGAAGGAAAACACAAGTAAATTCAATGAAGGATTCAACTGGAAGATTGGGAGCACATGCACAAGCTTTTGAAAGGAATTATCCATGCAATGACTTCCACATGGGCTATGTTAGAAACAAGAGGATGAATTTTTTCCAGAAGCCTTTGCAATTATGAGATTTGGATTTGTCAATTAAATCGGTGATAGGTTTAGGGCCTATGTCTATATTATTGACTTCAACAAATTTGGAAGCTATGCATGATTTTGTTGATCCTTTTCTTTCATCATGCTTCATCATGGCTGGAACAATCTTTGTCTGAGCTCTTTTTCTTTTAATTATGCCAGAATCCCTTGCAATTGGATCAATTTGTGCAGATCTGCAACTTCTTCAGATTTGAAAGATATATTCAATGTATCTGACATTGATTTGAACTTCTTTTCACTAATATGAGCACCTGCAATTAATTTAGACAAAGATGGAGTCCAGAGCATGAATACTTGATTTTTATCACCAAAAATCTGCATATAAAGCCCTTTTCCTAAAATTTGAGGTTTTTCTTGCATGCAAAGCAAGCAAAAATATTATTTAATTCACTAGAGCACTTATACCAACATGTAAATAATTATCATAGCAAGAATCAAGCCATTCCAACCCTAGTGCCAAACCTTGAAGCTCCCTGGTAATGAAAAACACTCTTTAATGCAAAAACCTCCTTCCTTTGGTGCCAAAACCTATCTGGGCTGCAATCCTTAGAAAAAATAATTAATTGCTTCTTTATTATGGCAGCTCATGCTTATATAATCCTCAACATTCTATTTTTAATAATTTCCCTTCCTATTTCTGGCAATTTAATTAATAAACAATCATGTTTATTCACCCAAATTGGGTGCCCAATTATGCATGTTGTTGGTTGCTTTTAAATAAATTTATTTTATTTATTTTTAGCATGCATCCTTCTCTTAGCTCTTCCACTTACATTCATTTATTGAGCTTTCCACTTACATTGACTTTCCTTCTATTTATGGCGCCAAAATTGGGTGAATAAACCATCAAAAATATTATTAAATGCAATGTTATTCACCCGAGGTGGGTCACATTTTTAGCAAGGGTAATTCCCAAAAATAAGAAGTCAACTTTGATGGGAATTTATACTGCAGCTCCAAAAATCCCTTCTTTCACTTAACTTGTTTGACTTGCATAATGGGAATTTTTACCTGCAAAGACAGTAAAAGAAATTTCCGATGGTGCTTCACGTGATTTTCTTTTATAATGGGAATTTTTACCTTGCAAGGCAAGTAAGAAATTCCTACTTTCCTGCCACCTCTAATATTCCCATTGCAGCTTAAGTGACTTTGACTTCATGGGAAAAATTACCCTGCAAGGCAGGTAAGAAATTCCCACCTTCCTGCCACTGCCAAAATTCCCACTGGCAGCTTAAAGTCTTCCTTCCAAAAAGTGCGACTTGCATTAAAACTGGCCTCCTTTGATAAAGTGCAACTTGCATGGGTGAATAAATCTCTTTGGTGGGAAAATTTAGCTTGCAGGTATAGGAAAAAAATTCCATCGATGCTTTAAGTGATTTTTCTTTATTTTATAATGGGAATTTTCACCCTGCAAGGCAGGTAAGAAATTCCCGCCTACTTGTCACCTCTAATTTTCCCATCGCAGCTTAAGTGACTTTGACTTCATGGGAAAAAGTACCTGCAAGATAGGTAATAAATTCCCGCCTGCCTGCCACTACTAAAAATCCCATCGCAACTTACACTCATTAATTCTAGAAAATGTGACTTGCCTAGGAGAGGCTTTTTGTGCATGACTTCATCTTTTTGGTCAGAAGCTTGAATTTTGAGGCTGATTCCTTCTGGTGTTGTGTCGGTAGATGATCTCCAGATGCTTCAAGAAATTAAACAAACTATACTGGCGAAGGAATCGACCTAGGGGAATTTCACAGAGAAACAACAGAGAAACCCGAAGAAAAACGCAAAAGAAATAAATAAAAGTGAAAAACGTTGCCAGAAGTCACAAAAAAAACTTTGAATTCATTCCTAGTGAAAACCCTATTGAGATGTGTGAATACTGGCATGCAAAACTTCAACATGATTCAACCGGAGCATAATTTACTTCAAACGGGCATTATTTGTTCAATAAATAATTAAATAAAATTTCCCGTAGACAAAACTTGGTAGAGGGATAAAATGAGTTTGAGAAGATGGGTATTTATCCAAATTGGCTCATATGATTCACTAGGAATATGTTAACATAATACAGACATTTTCTGGCAATAAAAACACAAAAAGACCCGCTTTTTTAAAAGAATGATTTAAAAAAAAAAGGGTAGTCCCAAATTTTAGGGTGAAATCTGGGACACCAACTCTATTTTTGTGGTGATCAATAGGTTTTCAAACATGACACATTTTATCATGTAAGAAGAATAATGATCTAATAGGCATGACTAATCTAATTTTTCAAGAAAATAGTGTGGTTGTATGGGTTATCATTGAGCATAATTTATGATAGGGATAAAAATTTCCTTCATCATTTCTAGAGGACCTTATGAAAGAAAATCGAAACAAAGATGAATTTTAGTTCAACATATCATCTATAGATAGATGGATAAAAAAGGTATTGAATAGGATATTGGGAAATTTATTGTGTAGTTTAGTTGGAGACAAACCGAATTAGTGGGACATAGTGTTAGTGCAACTAGAATTTACCTTTAATGAATCAATTAAGAGACATATAGGGAAGAATCCATTCCAAATTTCCTTATATATGTGGAAGATACATGAGGAAGTACATGAGAAATTGGAGTATAGTATCTAGAGTTACAAGGAATGTGTATATGAGAGGTGCAGAGTCAAATAACTTGAGGTTGGAGATCAAGTGCTAGGGAATTTATAAGGATAGGTTTCCAAAAGGTATTTATAATAAGATGAAGTTAAAGAAGATTGGACCACACAAAGCATTGTGAAATATGGAACCAAATGCATACAAGATAAAAGTACCAAAAGAGATAGATATCTCACGATAGTCAATGTTGTTGATTCATATGAGTACCACAAGGGATAAAGTAGTGTGCAAGGATAAATGGATGATTTTACAAAATCATCAAATGAAGACGCATAAATAAAGAAAGGATGAGTTTATTGAGAAGGATGATATGTAAGAAAGGAAAGAAATAAGTTGAGGCCATATTAGACTAAAGAGTGGCGAAAAAGACAAATGAAAGGGAGTATAAGGAGCACTTAATAACATGGAAAAATCATGAAACAAAGGATGCAACATGGATAAGTGCAAAATATGTTGGGAAAATAGGCCATGCTCTTCAGATTCTAACTCGTGAGACAAAGTTCACTTTTGTTTAAACCTAGTGTTTGATGTATGAGAATTGTGGAAAACTTGAAGTATGCATGCTTGGATAAGTGTTGAAAAATGTGTAAGGGTTACAAGGAAAGCATGTCAAAAGTAGCATGGAAGAATGTTTTGGTGTTTGTGTGGGAGTGTGCAAAAGTTTTTGCACACTCTTTTATATTATGAAATGCACACAAAAATTAGTGCATGATAGGATTACGAGGAAGAGTGAACGCATATAGTGCACAATGTTTTGTCAAAGGATAGAGAACATATGAGTTATTATAAGTTAAAAATGTGACACGTAAATATTGTGTAATGAAAAAAGGAATGTGCAAAAATTTTCTATAGGTCGATGAATGAAGACAAGAAAATGAATGATTTCCTATTAGACTAGACATTAGAGGACAAAATTGTAAAATTACAAAGGAAGCATGTGGAGGCCGACATGAAGCATACATGATAGACAAAGGGTTAAAAATATGATTAAGTAGATGACATAGATTCTTCTAGAATATTTTCTCAACTACCAGATCAGGGTAGTTTGATGCCATTAATGAACGATTTGAGTTGAAAAGGGGAGAATATTCCAGAGGGAATTTCAAGTGAAGAAAGAGCAAGAAGAGACTACTATAAAGGCATATCTAATGCCACATTTGAAGGTTGTTGAAGGTTAAAGGTTGTTGAAGGATGAGAGATAGTTGAATAAATTGTTATTTTCTAAGGAAAGAGTGAAGCCAAAGCCATCTTAGGTCCGTAGTAGTCCTTAGTGCACATGCCACCTTGTGTTAGTCGAGAGTTTGTTCTAAAATCTGTAATAGCCCCATTATAGGGAGATTAATGTAGATATCGTCAATACTTTGAGATAACTAGATATAGTGGTGTCGAGCTTTATGATGTGTGTCACTTTGAAAAAGGTGCAAGATCATTTTGGTATCACCTTCCCATAATAACATTAGATGGTTGAAACTAGTATTGAATCCTTGATCGGACAATAGAATATGTGTATGTAAATGCACTAGTGTTTGACTATTGTCCATTTTCGAGGTTCTTATTAGAAGATAATGATGATAGAGTAACTACTACATATAGTTTTAAAAACATAAAAATAGGGTCGATTTCGCGATGATTCATGAATGGGACTTTAAAAAAATTCAAAGGGGGTCTTAATGAAAAGTGATGCGCTAATAGTTCCGCAAATGTGGTGTAGAAGAGAAACTATGTAGATTGCATTTGTGCCAAATTTGTGTCATGTTACCTTTAACTACACATCCCTACATATCCTATTTAATACAAAGTGAATTTCACATATACTACACCTCTTATTTTCACTCATGCAAAGTAGGAGAAGGAGCTCAAATAACGTAGTGTTTTTCCATGTAAAAAGAAAGGTAAGTTTATTTTTTAATTTGAATTTTCATTTATTTGTTTGTGAATAATTGATCTCAAGTTCGAGTAGGTTATTAAATTTGTCTTAGTGTCTCAATAAAACACATTATAATAAATTTATTCCATGGGACCACATATCCTTCAAGAATGTTCTTTATAAAAATTATTTAAACAAATGCATTCCTTGACACCTAGAGACAATTTTTCAAATAGTTTGTGCTTTGTGTATTCAAATAATATAACATTATACTATAAAACAATTTACATTATACTTTGATACATGTCCATGCTATTGGGTTTATAATATTAAGTGGGAAACTACTTGTTTAGAAACCTGCCAAAGACTATATGTTTTTGGTTTATATCTTATATTTAAAATATAAGCATGGCGGATCCAATACTATTTTTGGTAGTGTTTAAAATATAAGTGACCCAAAACAAGTCAACCAAATTTTATAAAACAAGGTGATATCATTAGATATCGATATATAGAGACACACATGTGAAATATCAAGTGTGACATATGAATGCGAGCTATATGTGTGAGTTGATCATAGATACATGATGTGAATGGTGTAAAACACATGAGAAAATGTATGAGGTAGTTTGTAATCCCTTCTTGAAGGTGTAACTACAAGTGGATTTGCGAAATAAGTGGGAGTGTTGGGTAAAATTTAATTCTCTATAAAGACAAAAATTTTCAATGGTTTTTTACCTATCATGGTTTTTTGACTTATATCATGTCACTATGTTCATTTACTTTTTGTTTCATGTTGTTTACATTATGTAATCTGCAATATAAAAACATCTTAATCTATTTTTAATCACTACACTTCATAAACTATAATTATTAGAAATTTAATGTGGTGGATCTATAATTTGTAACATTATTTATCCCCTAAATTTCCTAACATGGTATTAGAGCTTGTGTTTATGCATTTTTATTATATATTTGGCCTTTTTTTTACTACAAGTGTGAAGAAACTTGAAGATTTTTCAAATCTATAAAACCTAAGCTTGCTTCATGGTTTTCTTCAAGTTTATTAGGTGCAAAACTCCAATAGTATGTGTAGTCCTAAGGTTGAAAAGATAGAAGATTGCAAAGAGAAGATTCAAGAACATCAATCTGGGAGACAAAAGGAAGAGAAAAAGTTAGAAAAAGATATGGAGCTGAGTGTTATCACTATCATGAGAAGGGACATATGGAAAAGTACTACACAAATGAGCCATCAAACACAAGAAGGTATGTAAGAAAATTCAATGGTTATTGCTATGCTTGTAATGAATTTTGACACATGGCTTTTGAGTGAAAAGGAAGGCAGGTTGAATGCTTTAGGTTCCATAAGGTTGGGCACATTACAAGGTTCTGTGATGTAGGTCAGCTTAAATAATGAGTTCAAAACTCAAGCATCAAACTCAAACATACAAGAAGAAGGGAGAAGCTAGTCAAGGTGCTAAAGAGGATTCCAAGAGTGTGACTGATCAAAAGAATAAGTTTGTTGTGACAAACGAAGAATCAAAAAATCAGTCAAGAAAAAAAGAGAGCTTGAGACCTTGTTAGGTCTCTCATCAAGCTCCTCCATGGTATTTAGGTGTAAAAGAAGCATTGGAGTGAGGGGGAGTTATCTTGGTCTGTATGAGTCTTTTCATGGTGTTGAGGTCATGAAATTTTCATAGGAGCATGGAAGTAGTCTTGGTATAGGATGTACAACATGGTTGAGCAAGTTCAAGGCTCAGTTCATCTTCTGGAGTCAAAAATCATATTGCACAAGAGAAGTGGTCTTGAGAACTAGCTATGTTCTCAAAGGAAAATGAGATTGAGTAGAGATTCACAGGAAAAAATGGGGCTAATAACCATATGGAAGGTGTAGAGGGGTGTCTTTGCAATGCTCCATGTCAAATTTCATCAGATTATGTAGAGGTATTTTTGAGTTATTCAAGATTTACTAAAATAACCTTTTTGAGAAGTGCATTTAGAGCATTCTAGCTTCTTAAGGGTCAAACAAAATTATGGAGACTCCTTTAAATAAATCATAAAAGAATTTTTAGAGTAAATTTTCCTAGAAATCATGTGCAAAAAGTGGTTTTTCAAAAGGAGGTGTATTTGAAAAGATATGAGCATTTTTCAAAGGTGTTTCTTCTTCATTCTGGCATGTGTGTTGTACTTCAAGGTATGGTTGAGTATTTTTTTGGCCTTGGCTCAAACTATTTCTTTTGGTATTTTTCTAAGTGAATGAGAAACTAATGTGGCTGTCAAGTTAAGGTCAAGGTGTGAGGTAGTTCTATCCATGCTTTCCTGAGAGGTGAAGTCAAGAGATCATGCTAAAATTCCTTTTGAAGCCACTGTCTTGGGTACTCCACCTTAGGTTCTTGGTCTAGTTTATCACTGATATCATTGTTAGAATCTAGAGAATCTCTTCACGACCAATTTTAAGCTTGTAAGCAACACAAAGAAGGTATTGCTCTTATTGCCTATTGACAAGAGTGTTGACAACAAAAACTCAAAACAACTATGCAAATCAAGTAAGAGAGATAATTTAAGTGGGTATATGTGATCCCAAATGGATGATAATATCTTTAGAAGGTGATGAAGTTCCTTTAAGAAATCTACAGGTTTCAATAAGAGTAAAACCAAAATTGAGATACTTCTAAACTAAGAACATTGTTTCTCTTCCCAAATTATTCTTTGCAAATTTGGTTCTCAAGCATGTGAAGGTTTTGCATGATTAATTATCAACCGGAAAAGGTCAAGGAAGTTCCAACAAAGCTATGACATTTGGAATTTTTAATTTTCATCCTCTTTTGAAGGATAAATCAAATTTTTATCCTTCTCGGGTCTTCAAAGTCTTATAACCCTTATACGAAACTAGGGTTTCTCAGAGTCTTTAGCTCAAATATCCCAAGTTCACCAAAAAATTTTTGTGAAATTTGAACCACATCTCTATGGGATACACAATAAAATTTTGCAAAAGGAATAAATTCAAATGGTGGAGTGTGCAAAGAGCGCTTTAGCAGAAATTCTAAAAATATGCTTAGATCGGTAAGATAAGAATTTCTCCATTTGTTTTTATAAATTTATTAGAGTTCGAGAAATTTCTCGATAGTTGAATCACCATATAAGGAAGGTGAAAAAGGTTAGGAAACTTCTTTGGTGTTTGATTTGATTTTATCTCTTCGAATGTGAGAATTTCATCAACCAACTAATGAAGTATAAGTGGTTCCTAATGTAAAATAGTGAAAAGGAAAATGATTCTCTTACATAGTTATCAATTTTCTAAAAAGAAAGAGTTGAGTTTGCATCATCATATCTCCACTCCAAGACTATGAATACATTCTCCCATTTCACATAAATGCCTTCAAACTTAGTAAAGATCAAGAAAATCTTGGCACAATGAAAAATTACTAGACTATGAAAAAAGGCATAGTTGGAAGTCAAGTCAAGGTGTTGAAGGGTATCTCAGTGCAATAGGTTGAGATCTTAGTAATGTGTGTGAAGTGTCAAGGGTGAATAATCAGTGAGTGTTCATTAAATATTACCATAGGTCTAAAGTGAAATATATGAAGTCTCTATTTTTTTTTTAAAGGAAGGTAGAGAGTTTGAATTATTGGTCCTTATCAAATGTTTATTGATTTCTCAAGAAAGGTGAAAATTATAACTTTGAGTTTAAAGAGAAGTTGGAAGGTCATGATGCACGGGTGGAGCTAAAATTTAAAAAAATATTGAAAGGTATTTGAATATAGAGATAAGAATAATGATAAGCCTACAACTTGGAAGAAAAATCCTTGCTCAAGAAAATGTAAATAAAAAGAATTTAAAAAGAAGGAGAATGAATTTTTGTAGGTTCGATAAAAAGAAGTTCAAGAGTTTTTAGCAGAATAATAGGGTTGTAAACCTAACATCGATACTTTAGAACAAGAAGATGATATAGGAAGACTAAGCTTGGAAAATGAAGGACTATGGTTTTAAAGGGTGCAAAATTAGATGAAATATTAGAAAGAAAGACAGAGATACTTTGAGGACAATTGTGTATTGTGAGTAAAGAATGAGATGATCTGAATAGATATAAGGTTTTGATTTAAGTGTAAAGATAAAGGTGAGAGATCATAAAGAAGTTTAAGAAACTGCTAAGACTGATTCATATATCATTTTTGATGTGAGAAGACTGAAATAATGACTTTGAAGCATGAATCAAGAATATTCACAAATTACATATTTTGAAGGTTTGAAACAATGATCAAGGTACTAACGAGACTCTAATTCAAACACATGGAATATGGTGAGAGAATTGTCATGGAAAATTTCATAAGGAAAATGTATTGTTAACCCTTTTATATGCATAAATCCTCTTGCTAAGTGAAGCAAGATCTAAGATAATGAGACACAATTTGGGACAAAGATTAGATGGCTCCTTTGCAAGAACAACTGCTTTGAAATGGTTAGAGGTCTATAGAAGACCCTTCATAAAGTGGATGATTTTTGCAATGAAGATAAATTAAGATTAAGCACATGTACCTACCTCTTATCACAAGGTTTTTACACCTACCTCTCATGGAATGAGAATTGATCTTCCGATCGGAGTGAAAATATAGGTGGCATAGGCTAGTTATATCTATTCAATTTGAATGGATGTCGTAGTGAATTCTAATAAGGTTAAAAATGGTGCTTCAGGTATAATAACTATATATATCATACACAAATATGTTTATGTCATCAAGTTAGATGTGAAAATTCTCCCTAAATTATTCACAGTCTATTGAAAACTGCAAAATGTGTGAAGGAGATCAATTTGTGTCCAGGGAAGAGTATGAGTGTTTTATGTTATAAAGATGATTCAAGGCTTATTTTTACAGATTTTTACTTAAAAGGGCATGAAAATAAGGTGTCTACAACTGTGATATCAGGTTAAATGAACCATGCAAGCTTGTGCAAAGTAGATCATGATCTGTCATGTTATCTTAGAACATGTATGTAGAATTTTGTACGTCTTGTATGAGATTCAAGATTCCAAAGAACAAAGGAGAATGATCTAAGAGGAGTCAAGATGTTATCTATTAATGTTTGGGTATGGTTGTTAAAGTGACTTCAAAATGCCTATAATTACAACAAATGATTGAATACTCTTGAAAAATGAATGCTCAAGTTTGTATAGTTTTTTTAGGACAAGGTGAGAGTGTCAATAGGTTATATGAAAGGAGATACAAAAGTTTGTATTGAAGTGATGAGGATAATCCAAGTTGTTGCTCTCTAGGACAAGGGAATGTGACTTAGATCTATGATCAAGGAGAAATAGTGCTCCCAATGTTAAGGTACAAATATATAATACTATGAAGAGGAAAGAATTCAAACCACATGAATGTGAAATAAGTAGTAAGTGTTTCTATGCTCAAAGTTATGAGGTTATGAAAAGTCAAAATTATGTACACTAGTATCAAGTTGATAGTTATCTGTAGATGAAAATGGTGTATGCACTAAAAGATATAGTATGTATATAGTGTATGGAGTGTATCCGAGATGTTACCCTAAAGACCGAGAAAATATGAACAAGTCATTCTACATATCAAATTGTCAAACAACTATTCTAATTTGTTTGCATTCATAAAGCTAGAGTAGGATGCCTTAGACCAAGGGGGAGTATTTGGAAACTATTTTGAATGCTTGGGATGGTTCCATGACATTGAAAAGTCTGTCAAATGTTCTTTGAAGGAGTGACTTAGAGACTATCATCCTAAATGGAGAAAAATGTTGAGTTTAGAGGCAGATTTTGGATTCTTAAGCATATCATTGACTAGTAAGGGATGCATGACAAGAATGAAACCTAAGAGAAGAAGTATCATGCTCAGGGGGAGTATTTTCAGGTCTAAGAGGATCTTCATTTCTGTTGAAGGAGTCAAAGATGTGCAATCTCAGTCTCGGGGGAGAAATTTGGGCAAGTAAGTCATGTTTGAGTGCATTTGTGTCATTTTTTTCTTTGTAGTCATGTTTATGCTTTGTAATAGATGTAAAAGGGGGAGAAGTGTGCCAAGAAACATGCAAATGAGGTCATCTAAGTGTGTGTGCATTCATGGTTTCCATCAATGAAAAAGGGGGAGTTTGTTGGAAGTGTGTGTCACTTGTGTTGTCATTGATGTCAAGTCCATTGATGTCATAGTGGTCTAGGTGATCTAGGTATGTTGGCTAGGTGATCTAGGGGTCTCCAAAGGTGCATATGTGTGTTTTGAGTCTCTTAAAGGTGGTATGAAGGTCAAAAATGTCCATGAGGTGAGTGAGATGTGTCAATAAGTCTAAATCATGTCCACATGGTCTAGTCATGAAGTGTATGAGTCAAGTCAAGTCTTTCTAGGTCTTGGCCTAATGCAAAGTACATGGTGTAAATCAAGAAAACATGAGAATTCACTCAAAAAAAAGAAAGGAAAGAATTTTTTAGCACTATGAGGTGGAATAGAAGGTAAAAAAGAGATACAAGAGAAAAAATAGGTTCATGAGACTGAAATAGGTTAGTATGGAGCTTTCTTAAGCCAATCCACAAGTAAGCAAGGTGTGAAATGTTGACCCAAGGTGTGATGATGAAAACCAAACATGGTGTGAGAATGGGATGATGATATATGGTGTGTAAAAGTCTTCTCAGGTAGATTTTGAGGTGTTTTAGGAACTTTTGCAGGTCAACATAGTTCAACAACTGGGAATCAGAGACCAAAGGGCACCTAAATGAGATGGAATGGAAATATGTAGGATGAAATAGAGAAAAATATCACTTTTAGGTGTTATAGGGATGTGTCCTTAATGTGTGATAAAAATTTCAAAAGCTGAGGATGAATATTTTTCAAGTTATGCAATTATTTTAAAAATTGGGTTTTGCAAAGTATGTAGTTTGAGCACCAAACTTCTTAGCAGTCAATAAAAATTTGGAGCCTTATTAGGATAAGTAATAAATGAAAAAAAAATGGATTAAATTTGGATAAAATTATGGTGCAAAAATTATTTCGTGATTGGTTGAGTATTTTAGAAGTTCTATCCATTTTTGTGAGCATGTTTATAGCCCTCCAAACCCTAGTTTGGACCAGTTTTGGAAAATTGAGTTGGATAGGTGTCTTAACTAATTTTTTTATTTTAAACCTATTTGAACATGAAAATGACTCCTTAGGGAACATTTTCATGATATTTTTGAGTTCATGACACATGGTGGGCCCCACTTGAAAAACATGTATTTTGTGAAGATTTTAGTGCAAAGACAAATATTGCAAAGGAACAAATACTAAAATTTGAGGTGGATGATTTTTTTAATGTTTTATTAAACTTAATGAAGTCACTTTTGTTATTATTTTGGAGAAAATTTGAGTAATGGCTGCATATTTGGGCATATCGGCAAAAGAAGCTTGTTTTGAGAAGCTAGTGAAGAAGAATGAAGGTAACCATGTTGAATTAATTTGAATTGATGTTGTTTCTTACCTTGATCAATATTTTCATGTGTCATATGATGTGTGTAAGTGTTTGGTTCAGTTTTCATAAGTCATTTATTGCTTAAAGGTGATTGAGCCAAAATTGCTTCTTTAGGCCTATTTGAGAAGCATGTTTGAATGGGTATGAAGATGAGACTCTCTCCATTTGACCTATGGGTCTGAATGCCTTAACATGTTTTATACATCCAAATTTAAGTTTTGGAGGTGATAGGGAGCTCTGAAAAGTTCTTTTGAGGTGTTTGACCACATTGTATGGAAGACTAGTTTTTGTGTTTTCAGACCAACCAGACCAGTTGTAAAGATCCAAGTTTTTGGAAGCCTTATGCCATGAATTGGAGTAGTATGATAGGTGGATGAGATAGTATACTTCATGATATTTCCATTGATAGGTTACTTTCCTCATGATGAATATATTTGAGGTATGTATCAACTTAATTCTTGAAGAAAAATTCGAGATGTTGAAACAAGCTAAGCAAGTCTTGCAAAATGGTGTTTCTTGATGTGTTAAGCCTTGATTTTCTATTTCTAGTAAATTTTAATGAAATAAGACATCATAAGATTCATTTTTATATATTACTTGGGTCATGAGGATAAGTGGAAGTGGTCTAGTTAGATGGTTTTTTAAGACTGTTTTTGTAGAAGCTGATTTAGGCACACCTATGAGCCTAAATAAATATCTTGGCTAATGTGGTGAGTTTCCAAGAATAAAAGAAATTTATTTGAATTTTTGGTACCATGCACCACGTGAATACAAATCTGATATACTTTTGGACAAGTTTTAAGAGCTATAAGACAAAAAATGAGTGATTTGAAGAGTCATGGCAAGTGGAAGGTCAAAGGTCATGCCTAAGAGGTATATCTATTCATGTAAGCTCATTTGTGAGATTATTTTTGAAAAACCCCTTCTCTTCATTTGAAGAAAACTTTTTGCAAAAAACAAAACCTCTTGGGCATAGCCCAAAACCCCTGGAAGTCTCTTCTAGGTTTGTAGCTGGTTGGAGTTTCATGAGGAGGATGTGAATGAAGAAAAATTGGTGATATATTTGTTGGTTGTAATCTGATTTGATGAGTTGTAATCTGATTTGTATTCCAATAAAGAAGGTTTCTTGTGTTCTTGATATATATGCATCTCTTGATGAGTTTTATTTGATTTGACATTAATGTATAAAAGTATTTTTTTGATGTTTTGAAATAGAAAAGTAAAAAGAATTATTAAAGGTCTGATTCACCCCCTTCTCACCCCTTATCAATTCTAACAAAGTGATATTGTCCGAGCATGTCAGTATTGTAGAGGAAGTGAGTGTGTACCTAGTTATTTCGACTTCACTTTTTTCACTCCAATTTCATCAGAGTTTCTCTATTACACCCGTACCTTCAAAAATACCTAGCTCCCTACAAAAGGATCAAAAACATTAGATGAAACAAATAAAACATATTCTTGAGTCAATATGACCTCAAAAGTCACCCCATTATAACTTTCATTGAGTGTTGCACTACATTTAAGACTCGTGTAAGTCTAGTGTGTGTGTGAATTAATCGTGACCCTTAAAGCTAGGTTTCCCTCATGTTTTTCACACCAAGATAACAGGATAAAAATACTTTTCCCCCAAGATGAATGTGTAGGATGGAATTTATAAATAGCCACTCCTATGCAGCCCAAATGTAGTCCTTAAATATTTCTCTTTACCCAAGTAGTAGATACGAAGTAATATCCCATAATTTCCCAACCCCTAATAGTAGTGAGTAATTCATGTATATATGATTCCCTTGTTTGAATTTCATCATTAAAAACTAAAACGTCCAACCCAAAGTGATAAGAAAAGTTTTAGAAAAGATAATAAGTATTGTGGCATTTTAAATATGAGAAAAGGAGGGAAAATGACAAAAGATACCAAATGAGACAATAGTGTATGGGCGCACTATTTCTAATGTACGATACTATTTGATGTTTTGAAATAGAAAAGTAAAAAGAATTATTAAAGGTCTGATTCACCCCCTCTAAGTCCCTTGTCAATTTTAATAGTGATATTGTCTGAGCATGTCGGTATTGTACAAGCAAAGTGAGTGTGTACCGGTTATTTCATATTTCACTTTTTTTTCACTCTAACTTCGTTGATAGTTTCTCTATTGCACTTGAACCTTTAAAAATCTATAGCTACCTGAAAAAGGATAAAAAAACATTAGATGATGTAAATAATGAATATGCTTGAGTCAATCTACTTTGTAAGTCACCCCATTATAACGACATTGAATTTTGCACTACATTTCAGACTCTATGTAAGTATAGTGTGTGTGTGAATTAATCGTGACCCTTAAAGTTAGGTTTCCCTTGTGTTTTTCACACCAAGATAACATGATAAAAATAATTTTCCCCAAGATGAATTTGTAGGATGGAATTTAGAAATAACCACTCCTATGTAGCCCAAATGTAGTCCTTAAATATTTGCTCTTTACCCAAGTAGTAGATACGAAGTAATATCCCCTAATTTCCCAACCCCTAATAGTAGTAGTAAGTCATGTATATATAATATTACTTTGTTTGAATTTCATCATTATAAACTAAAATTTCAAACCCAAAGTGATAAGAAATGTTTTAGAAAATATAATAAGTAATGTGGCATTTTAAATATGAGAAAAGGAGGGAAAAGGACAAAAGATACCAAATGAAACAATAGTGTATGGGCGCACTATATCTAATGTATGATACTATCTGATTTGATGAGTTGTGATCCAATTTATATTATAATAAAGAAGGTTTCTTGTGTTCTTGATATATATGCATCTCTTGATGAGTTTTATTTGATCCAACATTAATGTATAAAAGTATTTGTTTGATGTTTTGATATAGAAAACTAAAAAGAATTATTAAAGGTCTGATTAATCCCCCTCTCGAGTCCTTGTCAATTCTAATAGTGATATTATCTTAGCATGTTAGTATTGTAAAGGTAGTGAGTGTGTACCTGGTTATTTCAAACTTCACTTTTTTTCACTCCAACTTCGTTGTAGAGTTTCTCTATTACACCCGTACCTTAAAAATCTCTAGCTACCCGAAAAGGATAAAAACATTATATGAAACAAATAACACATATGCTTGAGTCAATATAACCTCGAAAGTCACCCCATTATAACTATCATTGAGTTTTGCACTACATTTAAGACTCTACGTAAGTCTAGTGAGTGTGTGTGTGAATTAATCGTGACCCTTAAAGCTAGGTTTTCCTCTTGTTTTCCACACCAAGATAACAGGATAAAAATACTTTTCCCCCAAGATGAATGTGTATGATGGAATTTATAAATAGCCATTCTTATGCAACCCAAATGTAGTCCTTAAATATTGCTCTTTACCCAAGTAGTAGATACGAGGTAATATCCCCTAATTTCCCAACCCCTAATAGTAGTGAGTAAGTCATGTATATATAATATTCCTTTGTTTGAATTTCATCATTAAAAACTAAAACGCCCAACCCAAAGTGATAAGAAAGGTTTTAGAAAAGATAATAAGTAATGTGGAATTTTAAATATGAGAAAAGAGGGAAAATGACAAAAGATACCAAATGAGACACTAGTGTATGGGCGCAATGTCTCTAATGTTCTATCCATTTTTGTGAGCATGTTTGTAGCCCTCCAAACCCCAGTTTGGACCAGTTTTGGAAAATTGAGTTGATAGGTGTCTTAACTAATTTTTTTCTTGAAAACCTATTTGAACATGAAGAGGACTCCTCAGGAACATTTCCATGCTATTTTGAGTTCATGATGCATGGTGGGCCCCACTGAAAAACATGTATTTTGTGAAGATGTCAGTGCAAAGATAAATCTTGAAAAGGAACAAATGCTAAAATTTGAGGTGGATGAGTTTTGTAATGATTTACTAAACTTATTAAAGTCATTTTTTTACTATTTTGGAGAAAATTTGAGTAATGGCTACATATTTGGGCATATCAACAAAAGAAGCTTGTTTTGAGAAGCTAGTGAAGAAGAATGAAGGTAACTATGTTGAATGGATTTAAATTTATGTTGTGTTTTACCTTGATCAATATTTTTATGTGTCATATGATGTGTGTAAATTTTTCATTCAGTTTTCATAAGTCATTTATTGCGTAAAGGTGATTGATCCAAAATTGCTTCATTAGGCCTATTTGAGAAGCATGTCTGAATGGGTATGAAAATGAGGATATCTCCATTTGAACTATTAGTTTGAATTTCTGAACATGTTATATACATCCAAATTTAAGTGTTGGAGGTGATAGAGAGCTCTGAAAATGTTTTTTGAGGTGTTTGACCACATTGTATGGAAGACTAGTTTTTGTGTTTTTAGGACCAACCAAACCAGTTGCAAAGATCCAAGTTTTTGAAATCTTATCACATGAATTGGATTAGTATGATAGGTGTATGAGATATTATAATTCATGATATTTCCATTGATAGGTTAATTTCCTCATGATGAAGATATTTTAGATATGTATCATCTTAATTCTTGAAGAACAAATTCAAATATGTTGAAACAAGTCAAGAAAGTCTTGCAAAATGGTGTTTCTTGATGTGTTAAGCCTTGATTTGGCTCTTTCTAGTAAATTTTAATGAAAGAATACATCATAATATTCATTTTTTATATTACTTGGGTCATGAGGATAAGTGGAAGTGGTCTAGTTAGATGGTTTTTTAGGACTGTTTTTGTAGAAGTTGATTTAGGCACACCTATGAGCCTAAATAAATATCTTGGCTAATGTGGTGAGTTTCCAAGAATACAAGAACATTATTTGAATTTTTTTACCATGCACCACGTTAATATAAATCTGATATAATTTTGGACAAGTTTGAAGATCTAGAAGACAAAATAATGAGTGATTTGAAGAGTCATGGCAAGTGGAAGGTCAAAGGTCATGCCTAAGAGGTATATCTATTCATGTAAGCTCATTTGTGAGATGAATTTTGGAAAAAACCCTTTCTCTTCATTTGAAGAAAACTTTGCTGCAAAGCAAAACCCTTGGGCATAGCCCAAAACCCCTAGAAGTATCTTCTAGGTTTGTAGTTGGTTGGAGTTTCATGAGGAGGATGTGAATGAAGCAAAATTGGTGATATCTTTGTTGGTTGTAATCTGATTTGATGAGTTGTAATCTGATTTTTATTCCAATAAAGAAGGTTTCTTGTGTTCTTGATATATATTCATCTCTTGATGAGTTTTATTTGATCCAACATTAATGTATAAAAGTATATGTTTGATGTTTTGAAATAGAAAAGTGAAAAGAATTATTAAAGGATTGATTCACCCCCTCTCAGTCCCTTGTCAATTCTAACAGTTGATATTGTATGAGCATGTCGTTATTGTACAAGCGGAGTGTGTACCGGTTATTTTAAACTTCACTTTTTTCACTCCAACTTCGTTGTAGAGTTTCTCCATTGCACCCGTACCTTCAAAAATCCCTAGCTACCTTCAAAAGGATAAAAAAATAGATGAAACAAATAACGAATATGCTTGAGTCAATCTAACCTCAGAATTCACCCCATTATAATTGTCATTTAGTATTGCACTACATTTCAAACTCTATGTAAGTCTAGAGTGTGTGTAAATTAATCGTGACCCTTAAAGCTAGATTTCCTTTGTGTTTTCACAACAAGATAAGAGGATATAAATACTTTTCCCCAAGATGAATGTTTAGGATGGAATTTAGAAATAGCCACTCCTATGCAGCCCAAATATAGTCCTTAAACATTTCTCTTTACCCAAGTAGTAGATACAAAGTAATATCCCCTAATTTCCCAACCCCTAATAGTAGTGAGTAAGTCATGTATATATAATATTCCTTCGTTTGAATTTCATCATTAAAAAACTAAAACGTCCAACCCAAAGTAATAAGAAAGGTTTTAGAAAAGATAATAAGTAATGTGGCATTTTAAATATGAGAAAAGGAGGGAAAAGGACAAAATATACCAAATGAGACAATAGTGTATGGGTATACTGTCTCTAATGTACGATACTATTTGAGATGTTGAGAGGATATAACATAAAATACAAATTTGGGTCATATGTTTTCCAATGTCCAAAATTAAATTGATCATTCCATAAAAGTAACTAATATAAGTATGAAAAGGATAAAAAAATTAATAAGAAAAACATGTGTTGTTAATACCTAGTTTTCTTACTTAGGAATCATGCATATAATGGCATACTTAGAGGTGTGAGGTAAATAGTAATTGCATGATTTCATGTCTACACAAACCAGTAAGTGCTTAACAAGAAACCATTTCTCAAAATGGTATCCACCCTCATTGATCATGTCTTATAGAGTTGGTCATAATAAATAACATGTGCAAGATGTCATGCAACATATCTTTAAACTTATTGAAATAAAATATGTTCTTTTCAGGTGGTTGTGTGGATACTTGATATCAATTTCTTGTATAATTAATATTTTCCTTCTATATAGGACTATTACTTGACCTAAATTGTGAATTTATATCTTGTACTAAATCTATAACATTTATTTCCTTTATCATTAAGAATAGATTGATAGTCATTATTAACTCATGTTAGAGATGAACATTTTTAAGGTCATGTTATCCAAAATTACACCCCATGCAATTTTGAATAGTGCTCAAAAATTTGTGAAACGCTATCCTAGTGTTTAGCGACATTCAGATTGTAGTGTTCCATGGGTTATCCTAACCCGTGGAATAAAGGGATCACATAAAGAATTAGGTAGAAATTTGGCTAATGAAATACATGCAATAAAGGATCGCAATGTTCCACGAAGTGTGTAAATAGTGTTATGTGGAATCTCCAAGTTTGTAAAACAAATGAAATTCATAATTCAAGATTTAGGAAGATTTGCGACTAATGAAGACCTTCACGGCATGGAAAAGTAGTGTTACATAGACTTGGGAAAATGGTGTTCTACGAAGTTGCTAAATTACATGAAATAAAGGATGGGTTCTTCTCTAGTGATGCCATGATGCAAGGGTAATACGATGTTAGAAGCCATGTGAAAATGAAATATAAGTATATAAGGTAGCTAATTCCAAGTCCGCATAACACTATCCTAGTGTTTGTGGGCTTCTAGCATAATAGTGTTCCACAGACTCTCCGGGTTTGCAAAAGAGAAGAAATTGGAAGAAGTCAGGGAGAAGGTAGAGTCTTCTAAGGGTTTTGATTACAAATGGAATAGCCATGAGACATGCAAAGGCCTCACAATAAGCAAAAAGTCACTAAACATTCAAAATGTCGCATAACACAAAGGAAGAGATGGAACAAAGTGGCAATGGGTTTTTACCATGCTCCAAATTTTATGAATTTGGTGTTGGGGAAATTTCTGTCCATCGACTTAATTTTGGCATCAAGAAATCTGGAAATTTATGGAGTCTTGGGGTTCAAAAGTATAAACATGATTTTAGAGGGAAAACTACAATTTTTGGCATTTATTGGCATGAACTAACTTCACCAACTGAATTTATTACATCATGGTGTCAATACTTCATCTTGTAGGTTTTATGGTGGCCATACTTCATCTTGGGGGTCAAAAGTGTAAACATGATTTTAGAGGGAAAAGTGCAATTTTTTGGCATTTATTGGCATGAACTAACTTCACCAACTAAATTTATTACATCATGGTGTCCATAATTCATCTTGTAGAGTTTTATGGTGTGTTATAATGGCTCTATTAGACACCTATGTGCATTTTTAGGAATTTATCATGTTGGATCGGTGGTAAATTTTGGATTTAGCGCATTCCCTCTCTTTCCCTCCTCTTTCCCTACCATTTCTCTATATATTTGCAACTCATTTCATTCTCCAAAATTTGTAAAGGCACCATTCCAAAATGGTTCCCTAAAAATATGTGAGTTACATACCTTGGATTTGAAAATTTACATGTGTTTTATGCCTTCATCCATGCATGTAATGGTTTTTGCATACTTTTATTGCAATAAAATCTTATTTTGTGGTTATTTATCTACCCTAGTTTTATTTTTCATTGCATTCTTTCTTCCCATCCCATTCCTTAGTGTGTTTTGTTGAAACTTTTCTCAATTTTTTTGTGTTTTGTGTATGGAATGAGTTGTGCATGTTGTTTTTGGTCTCAGTAGCACTTTTTTTTCCTCTTCTTTCTTCATTTCCTCCACATTTCCCAAACCCATTTTAGGATGAACCTAATTATAAAAACAACTTGGGAGGGAATCCAACCGAATAACCAAGTAGGGAAGTTATAATGCAAAATATGAAAGATATTAGATCAAATTTTAAGGCCAAACAAATTCCCTAGTTGGTTAAACCCATATAGATGATGATATTGAAAATCACAAGATAGAAGCTGGTTTTTTAGAGAAACATGAGGAATATGGTCAATAATCTATCTATTTTGAATGTAGTGTGCATATTGGCACCATGCTCTTAGAGGTTGATGATATTTATGAGAAAAAAAAGAAATGCAGGGTAAAACATGATAGGAGAAATCATAATTAGAGGCCCTAGACGTAGAGGAGATCATAGAGAGTTTATCTCTCTCTTTGGTGGTGAAATTTTATGCTTTTCCTTACCTCCTTCCACCGAAGAAGATTTGAAAAATCAAGAAGAGGATCATGCCAAAGAAGAGATCAAATCTACCGATCGCTTTGATCTTCATGATGGATTATAGGTTGAGTTTCCAATTTTAAGCACACTTCATGATGAAGAAGAAAATAAAATGAGAACACAAGAAAGGAGGTAGAATTGTTTTCAAAAGAATCAAAACAAATTCCAATTTAGCTTTTAGACATCCAATACGAGGAAATTTTACATGATGACCCCATTTAGGGGGATGAGCTTAAAGAATATGGTAAAGATTTAAGGATCGGTCCATCGGTCCATAAGGCCACATGCCCAAATAGATACTTGGCTAGTTTAGATCCAAATTCATAGTTTCCACTATTCTTTCTCACTTTAAACCATGAGGGAGAGATTCAAGACATTAAAGATTAGCTTGTACACCTCTAACCAAATACAAAGGATCTTGAGTAGGTATACTTCATTATCTTTTTAGCTGATAATTTGAAGAATAAGGGAGTTTGGATCATGCTCTCATTCCCACCATGTGATCTTGGTTAAAAATTAATCACATGGCCACACTTTATAAGGAAGGGAAATTATTTATCCCAACCAATTGCTATTTTTATTTAACTTACTTTGTTTTTTGTTAGAGTAGGGTAGATTAGGTTTTTATATTGAAAACAAGTGCTTGTGCACACTGTATGTTTCCATCTAGAACATGTATGATTTTCATTATTGTATATAGTTTTGTGGGCCCTTTTGGTTGTTTCACAACTGCTTTAAAATAGGTTCCATGGTGTAAATTAGATAGTTTCAACAATTTTCAATGTACATCCTTCATCTCTACAAGATCAAATTCATTCAAAGTCTAAGTTCACGCAGATTCGGAGACATATTTTTAAAGGATGATATTAATTTTATTCAACATTATGCTTGAATCCATGTCCAATGGATTCTTCAAGGCTACTAGTATTCATAATATAGCAAGAAGATTTCCCTAGAGATCAACACACTATTATCTTAAATTACACCTCATGCAATTCAAATAAATTATTAAATTTGGAATTAAAAATTTTGTGCACAAAAGACCAAAAACATTATCCTAGGGTTCCATGGAATTTAGGAATATAGTGTTCCATGAGTTATCTAACTCGTAACAAAGGGAACACGAAGAGACTTGGGCATAAATTTGGATAAGGAAATACGTGAAATAAAGGATCCCAATGTTCTGTGAAGTGCATAAAAAAGTGTTCTCGAGGGCTCTCCAAGTTTTTGAAATAAAAGAAATTCATAATTAGAGACTTAGGTAGATTTGAAACTAATGAATACCTTCACCGCATGGAAAAAGTGTTACACAAACTTGGGAAAATGGTGTTTCATGGAGTTGGTGAATTCCGTGAAACAAAGGATGGGTTCCACTCTAGTAAAGCCTTGATACAAGGGTAATACACCACCGAGAGCCAAACAAAAAGGAAATACAATTTTAAAAGGTAACAAACTCGACTTCTAAGGAACACTATCCTAGTGTTCTGGGTAAGTGCAGCAAGTTGGGGTACCAAAAGTGGACATTAAAGCCTAAATTTTACATCAAAAACAATAAAACATCAAATATGCTCTTCCGCAGACTTGAATCATGTCAAAAATTGAAAACATGTCACAAAAATGATACCATATCGTAGGTGAGACTATTAGCTTTGTAGAAATATTGATTTTAAAGTTAAAATAATATGATAAATATAATTTTATAAATTTTTACTAATAGTATGTCTTTAATACACTTTTTCCTATGAATGTTCATGTCTACATTTAAGACTGGAACTTTTGTTTCACTTATCATAATGTGATAAAACTATACCATCCCAACCGTGGTGAAATTCTATACATGTTTTAAAAAAATTTGATTTTGATATTTTTGATGAATTTATGGCGGGAAAACAGAAAGTGTTTCGTTTTCTTTATGTTTTCAGACCACTTTCACGAAAAAAATCATTAAAAAATTTATTGCTAAAAAAATACAAAATAAAATCTATCCCAAGATAGATAGCGGCATCTAACTTTTCACCAAAGGAAAGCAATATATATCAAGTTTTGGTCATCTAAATCATGGGAAAACGGACTACAAACTCATAGGATTTTTCAAAAAAAAAAACCAAGTCTTTCAATTTTGAGTTTTTAATATAGCTAAACTTTTCCGTTTTTTAAAAAAATTAGTAGTTTAGAAACTAGATTCCAGATTCTACGATTCATATTTATATTAATTTTTCTAATTTTGAGTGCACGCATTTCTAATAATCCCTACAAGTTGATATTTTTCTATTATTTGCAATATGATGTCCATTTATGACCCCTTTTTGTCCCCCAACTTGTTGTACTTACCCTTCGTGGGGTTCTAAGAATAGTGTTTCACAAACTCTCCAATTCCATAGAAGGAAGAAATAAAAAATATGGGGTAGAAGCCACGTGATAAGGAAAGATTTCTCCATGGGTTTTTATTGTAAATGGAATAACCATGAGATATGCAAAAGGCCTCACAATAAGAAAAATGCCTCCAAACACTCAAAATGTGGCATGACATAGGGGAATTTATAGAACAAAGTGGTACTAGGTTTTTTTACCAAAAAGTTCACAAGTGGAACTCCAAATTTGATGAAATTGGTGGTGTTGGAAATTTATCTCCAAGGAATTAATTTTGGCATCAAGAAATTCAGAAATTGATTTAGTTTTGGGCGTCAAAAGTGCAAACACAAGTTTAGAGGGAAAAGGGTAATTTTTGATGTCTATAGGAGTGAATCCACTTCACCAACTAAATTTATTGCAACATGGCCTCCTTACTTCGTCTTGTAGGTTTTATGACATCAAGCAATGGCTCTATCAGTTCCCATTTGCATTTTCAGTCATTTATCATGTTGGGTCTATGGTTAAATTTGGATTTGGCATGTTCCCTCTTTTTCCCTCCCTTTTCTCTCCTATTTTTCTATATACTTTCAACTCATTTCATTACAAAGAATCCTTCTCCAAAATTTTAAAGGTGCCATGCCAAAATGGTACCCTAAATAGACATGACTTGTAGACCTCAGATTTGTACATTTACATGTGGTTTGCTCTTTCCTCCATGGATGTAATGGTATGTGTATACTTTCATTGCAATAAACTATTATTATTTGGCTATTTTTATACCATAGTTGGATGTTTCATTGCTTTCTTACCTCCCATTCCATTCATTTGTGTGTTGTTTTACAATTTTTTTCCAATTTTATCGTGTTTTGTGTGTGGAATGTGTTGGGAGTGTTGTTTGAGTATGTAACACTTATGTCTACCTCTCTCCTTGCTTTATTTCCTCCTCATTTCTCCATCATGGAGATTGATCCCATTTTCTTGGTGTTGTCCCCTCTTTTTAGATTATGTTTTGTTTTCTCTTCTCCCTCTCCCTCTCCCTCTCTCTTTTCTCCATTTGAATGCATAGATTAGGTTTATAGAGTTTTACTTACAAATTGTAGGAGTAGTTTTAGCATTAGGATAGGTAAAGGAACCAAAATTCTATGGAGGTCTATCTCAATATGCAAGTTCCATAGTTAGAGACAACCCCATGTTAGTTAAAATTATTGATATTCCATAATCAAATTATATGGTTCTAATTTTTGTGTTAACATTTGTAATACCATACATAGAGATGTGATGGAAATCAACATGTTTTGGATTCATTATATGTGTAATATCATCCTTGAGTGATTTTATCTCTAGAATCATAGCTTTAATTTTCTTTTGAAAGTATTGGTGCCATGATTGAAGAGATTCTAAGATAGCCCTATAAGATATGTCATTAGTTTTAGAGAACTTAGAGACCGAATATCCAAGTATGGATCATCAATGACGACCACCTTTCCTTACAATGAAGTGATAACATGGAATGAATTATAGGGATGACCATGGTCATTAATTGTTTCCATTAGAACACTATACCACTTAAGGAATATGATACAAGACCTTTTGATTGAGATATTAGAGGTAGATGAAAATCAATAGTAACACTAGGAATAAATTCACTACTATGATTGTGAATGTCCAAACTCAGTAGACAAAAAATCATGCACTTGGGTACATTTATAGGTCCTAAAATCATACTTGCATTCATATGATTCCTAAGTGATAAAAATAGTAATTGACAATTATCTTTAGCCTCTTTGCTTTGTTTCTTGTCTTTTTCCTAGTCTTTACACCCTACAACCCTGTTAGAACTTTATTTTCTTATATTTTATAGATTCACACACTGCACCTAGTCGGGATGCGAGTGCCCAAGCGCCCTCATCCTCCGACCTCTTTCCACCTTACTCACTCCATTTGGCCTTATTTTATCTTTTGGGCATCTTATTTTCTTACAAGTCAGACTTCAAATTTTTAATTACAAGATTCAACTAAGGGAATAATATAAACAAAAACCTATGTGACCAAAATAAGGGACCAAACTCTAAGACTATATTATGATCACCTAAGATTGCATCCAAAGGCATTTAAGAACATCAAAGGCATCCATCTAGCTTCCATTCAAGGGACAATGGACTATATTTTCTACATGCATTGCATAGGAAGGGGAAGTTCATTACTTCATCCACATATCTATTTATATTGATGTCTAGTTATCTTCCGCTATCAAGTGCACTTGAACAAGGTATTCCTAGGGCACGATTCTTTCACATATGCACAAGAACTACATGGAGTCTAAGATGTAGTGCACTACTTGGTTGTAATTTTATTCAATCATGTGACTATCGGGGTTAGTATGACTCCCCATATCAGTATCTTTCTTTTTTTGAATTTTATGTGGTATTGTGGGTTTTACAGGTGAAGATTTTTTCCACATTACATGCCCACTCAATGATCATATTGTGACATACAGGAACCAATATTGACTATCAATGAAATTTGTACAACACTAGAAAAATAGTATTTTGACTACTTTCATAGTCACTGGACACCCAAGAGCCCCGACCCAATCTAGTACCTAGTCCGGCCTTGTCCAATGACTCCATTTTATAGTGCGTAATAACAATACAATTTACTTTTTTTCATCAATTTTCCCAATCTGCACTAGTCTTGAATCAATTACAAATCATCTAAGTCCTTTTCTCTCTCTCTCTCTTGCACTCAGGGTTTCATAGTTTATTAGCTTATTGCTTGTGTCATATTGTATCTATAAGTTTTACTTCATTGTTTCTATTAGTTACTCTACAATTAGGGTTTAACATATTTCTATTTTTGTTAAATCATTTGGTGAACCCGACCGCTCTAACCTTACCTTCGATACTTCATCGAAATATTTCTCCTTTTTTGAATTCATGGATAAATATTCTTAACCTTCATTCACCCCAACTAAGGTTTCCAATATGGTTACTACTATTGTTGATTTTATGCAAGTTTTTACTCAACATCCTCCTTGCTTCATTACTCTTATGGTTGATCCAACCATCAATGTAGTCACCAATCAATGTACTCATCCTCCTATGGCTCAACCCATTTTCTCCACAACCTATCATTTTTATAGCTCCTACCACCACCTCTAAGGGTTATGACATCATAAAGCATCTTAAAATACACCAAAAGAAATATATCTATATGATTTATCATGCAATGCACCTAATTTTTGTCATACTTTAGAATTCACCCTTCACTCTATCCACATTGAAAGAAATAATTCTCCAGTGGAGTTCACACATCTTATTCAGTCTCTAAAACAATTACCATAATTTCATGATGAAGATATATCGCCATTTTCTATTGACATTCCATTTTAACCTTTTCTTATTACCGTTACCTTTAACACCATTTGTTTCAAGCATGTACTCATCAACAATGGATTTTCTATAAATATATTTTCCCACTCCTTCTCATTAAAATTGGTATTATTGATAATCTAATTACTAAAAATTCTACTCTCATTCGTGGCTATGATTCCACTACTCACACATGTCTGGGTACTATCACTTTACCTATACAAGTTGGGCCTAAGATTATTCCTATAATATTCTTCATTATTGATGCATCATTTTAGTTGAATCCCTTCATCGGGTAGACCATGGATCCATTTAATACAAGATGTCCTCTCTATAGTTATACGATGCATTAAATTATTACATGATGGCTATGAATATACCATTTTGTTGACTCAAATCCATTCAATTTTTTTCGCATAGACCTTGTTATTGTTATGCCTATTCTTCCATCACAACCTATTCCAAATAGAAATATTGGTACCTATGATGTTGGAAAATCTAGTTCTCAATAACCTTTTTCCACCTGTGCAAGCATACCATCTATTCCCATCCATACTATCGACATCATTACACCAACCTTGTCCATTGCCATAGTTACCACTATTTTGTTTGTCAAGAATTCTATCACTCCTACATCTAGCTTAGCTCCCACCAATATCCTTGACACTATTATTCAACATGACAATGCCAACTTTGATGATTCTAATTATGAGGTTGATTCCATAGAACTTAACGATGATACATTATGCAATCTTAACTTTACTCCTTTAGAGATAGACAAATCCTACTTCAATGATAATTTTGTTGCTATTGGCTTTGGTGAATATTAATTCAAGAAATACCCTCCTTATACTAATGCTACGATACTTTTTCAGGGGTCTATGCATACACAGTAGATGTCATATTGTTTGTATTATCTCACTCTTCCTTGATACTACCTCCTTTCACAAGCCATATTTTTATATGTAAGTCTTATTGGCCTCACATTCCATTTGATCCCACTTTCTCTGACACCATTTGCATGCATGATGGATTAGCTCAGCTTGGATTCACACTTGATGATATCTACTCACTACCTCATTCTCTTAACCTTTATCATGGATGTGTCTTTGTTATTGTTGTTTATGGCCTCCGGGTCTTCCATTTATATGTATTCATTGCATGTACTCCTCGTTCCTCTCCACTCACACTTGGGCATTCTTGGCTTGACTACATTGGTGGAACTTTGGATCCTAATCATACTAGTATCACATTTCCCATTCCTTTTTGCTGAATTTCTATTTACAATGATTCATTTCTCAACTATACTCAAAATATCACTCAATGGTATACACATGGTTTTCCGCAACCACCTTTCACTGATGAAGAATACACAATGGGCATGTACAATTTACATTATAATGGATCTTTATATGATCAACCCCACACTATTTCTTACCAAGTCTCTAATCTAGGTCCAATTAGCTATGATCTTGATAATGACAATATTCTAGATGATGTTACTTGATTATTATACACATCATACACTTGAGGGAATAATGTTTACTTCTTCTCCCCACTCCTAACATCATTAGGTGTATATCATTTATATTATTACACTTCATGATTCATACTTCATCTCTCTAAGAATCATTACACAACTTGATACACATGTTATATCATCAATACCCTATGATGCACTCTTTTGATAAGGTTCACACTTGACCGCCGAGGGCATACTACATTCATGAACCTCACACACTACACATTTTATGCTCTGCAAATAATGATAAATCTTTCTAGAATTCAATTCTTACACATCATACTAACTAATGATGCACTCTAATTCCACAGCTTCATACTCAAATGTTGAGGGTATAAATATGAAGTGAACCTAACTTTTTCTACACTTTCACGCTTTATGATTTTTTGATCTATTTTCAAACTATTTGCCAATGATGCACTCTTGTTCTATGGTCCATTCTTGATTGTTAATGGGGATTTTATAAATGAACCTCATTTCATACTCATCCACATTTATTGGGGGACACGCTACTCCTATCACACTCACATCTCATATCATTCCATCTCACTCATTCATTGCATACTGTATCTCTTGGTTGCACATAATTTTACTTGCTTATACTAGTTACATTTACACATTGTTTCCCATGCTAGAAAGATAGTTATTATGTCAATATATTTTCTATATATACATGTGTTCTCACTTGGTCTTTAGTTTTGAATTCAAACCACTTACAGATCCTTACACCCCGTAATGATGCTTAGCACTATATCTCTTACTAGTCCCACTGAGGCTCCCGGGGTATCAAAATTTACTACTCTTACACATCACATGTGTTATTGTTTCATTATTCACTACTACTTTCTAGCACATTACTTTCCATTGATACATAAATGCCTTGACATATTTTTATCTTTATAACATTGTAACGGTGATTTACATGCAACATTTGATTTACAGGACTATTTTCCACCATGGTTGTTTGTTACAATTTACTTGTCATTTTTTTCATTGTATGGTATTGTGTATGGGCTATGCAAATTTTCTTCTATGCACATTATATGTTGTTGATTGCTTCATCTCTAATTATCTTATGACATTGTGAGCGATGTCCCATGTTTGAAACCTACTTTTCATGACCTCTATCTTTTTTTCTTACTTGCTTGTCACATTGTCTTCTCTTGCTTACTATATTTATTTTCACTAAACGTATTACTAGCCTTCTTGTTTACATGTGCCTTGGTTTGTACCATGCAAATTCCCTCCCCCTTTAGGGATACAATTTTAGATCCACATCAGGTCCTCTCTTTAGGCCGCATTATCCTAGTGATGTCACATGAACCCCAAATGAGGGAGGTATATATTGGGTGAATCAGTTACGTCATACAACAACTCATAGCTAAAACACAGTACAGTTAATCACACGAACATAACATACTAAAATTACAGAAATGGCCTGGAATTTGTCTTGGGTCCTCAATTCAACATAGAATCTAGCACCCGGAGATGACACTAGCCCCTAGGGGCTTCTCACCTATCTTGGGCCACGCTTATGTCCTAGGGAAGATACAACTACTTTATCATATCAACATAGTTTACAATAGTTCACATAGAATTTTTCACCTGTCCATTCATAGTCTTTTAGCAAAACAGAATGCATCATTTCTCCATTTCAATACGGAACTAATATGGTACAAATCAGAACAAAACATGATCACACCATCTATAATGGTATATAATCAAGAAACATTCATGGAAGGAGAGTAACACTATATCTCTGTTGGCTAGATTTTCTCGCATAGTTGAAAACCTAGGCAATCATGAGATAAATCTCCCTCATTTACTAGTGAGGCTCCCGTATAAGATTTGTTAATTAAATATGCTAGTATATATTTTGGGGTTTTACTTTAACCATGCAGCTCATGAACCATAGTTGTATAGTTTTGCAGCAAGTAAGCAACTGTTTAAAGAAAGGAAAAAATTGATGAAGAAGGAAATAATAAAAACATAGGAAAGAAAGAGGGAAGATGTGCAACCCAATCAATAGATAATAGAGTTGATTACATGCACATAGACATAACCAATAGATATTAACACACAAAATTATAAGCAAAGGAAAATTTCAAATCTAGATCTAGAATAACACAAAGTTTATAAGTAGATCTAAGACAAAAAGTTAGAAACAAAATGCACCGTGACACAAAGTTCTCCATAAATCTGCTCCTTTTTATTCCTTTGCTTCAAATAGCTATCAAGGGTTTCAAAAAAAAGTATGGAACACAAGAATGCTACTTACAAATTCTGATTCCTTAACCCATAGGTTCTTCCTCTACTTATAGCATGTAGAGGGGCAATTACAAATAAGAAACTTTTAGTGAATTGACACATGTGGAAGTTGTCAAGGAAACAACTAGAAATCTCCCTCCTAGGATTCCTCTTTACATGACATGCATGATTTGCAACTGAAGATAAAACCTTCTATTTTGCATGTCTACCACCTATCTCCAAGTAATTGACTTCTTCAAGTAATGACTTTTAAACCAATCACTTAAGTTTTATAATTTAATTGATTGCTCAATTACTTTATCGGAGAAAATAAGAAGAAAGAGGAAAATGAATTAGAAGAAAGCTGTGACACTTTTGTTCTTTTTCCATATTCTGCATGCAGTTGATTCTTTTGCCTTTGATTCTCACCAAACTGGATCTGGAAGTGGCTGGATCTGGAAACAAGTGACTATGATTTTCTTGCAGTTATTTCCTTTGACTTGTCTTTCTTCTTATCCTTGAAGCTTTTGTAGTTCTTCTCCAGTACATGCATCGGTCAATGTTTGCCATAAATAACTCATCTTTTTATTTTTAATTACATAGGAAAAATTTAGGAAAGCACTCAGGTGAATGCAACTTCAATGGAGGCTTCAACTGGAAGTTTAGGAGCACATGCACAAGATGCACTGACTTTTACACGAGTTGCATTAGAAACAAGAGGATGAAGCCTTTGTAATTATGGATCTGGATCTGGATCTGGAAGCTATGCATGATTTTGCTGATCCTTTTCTTTCATCATGCTTTTCCATGGCCAGAGCAATCTTTGTCTGAGAAACTCTTTTTCTTTTTATTCGGCCAAAATTCTTTACAATTGGTGCAGATCTGGGAATTTCTTCAGATTCGAAGATATATTCAATGTATTGGACATTGATTTAAGCTCCCTTTCAATTATATAAGCACATGTAATGAATACCTGCAATTAATTCAGACAAAGACAGAATCTGGAGCATGAACACTTGATTTTTATCATAAAAATTTGCATATAAAGCTCGCTGCCCTAAAATTTGAGGCTTTGCTTGCATGCAAAGCAAGCATAAATATTTGTAACTTCACCTGGGCACCTGTAATACTATGCAAACAATTAATCAGACTTAAATCAAGCTCCTTCAAACCTAGGTGCCAAACTTTGAAGCTTTCCGATAGTGAAAACACCTTTTTATGAGCAAAATTCCTCCTTCTTTGGGTGCCAAAATTGCCTGGGTTACATTCCTTTGCTAGAAGAATTAATTACTTCATTAATATGGCAGCCCATGCTTATATAACCTTCATCATTCTATAATTAATTATTGCCTCTTCTATTCCTGGTAATTAATTAATTAATAAACATGCTTTTCTCTTCAATTTGGGCACCTATTTTGTGCATGCTCATGGCTGCCATTAAATAAATTAAATTTATTTAATTTTATCTTTCTACTTCTAGTCCACTTTGACTTCACACTATGCTTTGACCTCATGCACCAAAAATAGGAATTAATTCCATCAATAAATACTTTAAAAAGTATTATTCCTCCTCTAGGTGGGTCACTTTTTTCATGAGAGAGCACATGCACAAGATGCACTAACTTTTACATGGTTGCATTTAATTTTAGCCTTCTATTTCCAATATCCTTTGACCTCTCATCATGCGTTGACTTTTCCTCATGATTGGGTGCCAAAATTAGGAATAGAAACAATTAATAAATGTAATTAAAGTTATTCTTCTATTCCAAAAGGGGTCATACTTTTTTGACATGGCTGATTTCTATTTTAAAAGTCAATTTCTAATGGGATTATTCACCCTGCACCGCAACTCCAAAAATCTCATGATCCACTTAAGTTGTTTGACTTTCATAATGGGAGTTTTTATCCTGCAAGGTAGGTAAGAAATTCCCATCAATGCCTTAAGTGATTTTCTTTTATTTCACAATGGGAATTTTACCTGCAAGGCAAGTAAGAAATTCCCGCTTGCCGCCTTTGCCTCTAATTTTCCCATCATAACTTAAGTGACTTTTCTTCCATGGGAAAAAGTACCCTACTATGCAAGTACAAAATTCCCACCCGTCTGTTGTTACCAAAAATCCCATTGCAGCTTAAAACCTTCCTTTACCAAAAATGTGACTTGCCTAGAAGAGGCCTTTTCTGTGCATGACTTCATCTTTTGAGAGAGAACCAGACCTCCTGTTGCAAATTCCTTCTGGCATGACGTCCGTAGATGATTTCCAGATACTCCAGGAAAGAAAACAGGATGAACTGGCGAAGAAATAGACCTAGGGAAATTTCACAGAGAAAAAACACACAAAAATAATAAAAACAAAAAACGTTGCCAGAAGTCATAGACAAAGCCCATGATCCATTCTTGGTGAAAACCCTACTGGTATATGTGAATATTGACATGCAAAACCTTAACAGGGTTAAACCAAAGCATAATTTACCTCAAATGGGGCTTAAAATAATTAAATAAAAATTTCCCATAAACAAACCCTAGCGAAGGGATAAAACGAGTTTGGGCATCTGGGTATTTACCGAAATGGCCTCATATGACTCTCTGGGAAAATCTTGACGTAATACAAGAATTTTCTGAAATAAAAAACAAAAAATGACACACTATTGTAAAATTATGGAAATTTTAAACATGGGGCAGTCTCATATTTTAGAGTGAAATCTAGGGACACCAACCTCTCTCCCAACACTCTTCCGTCATGGTGTGAGATCTCCCAAAAACACACACTTGGTGTGAGATCGCCCAAAAACTTGTTCTTGGCATAAAATCCCCCAAAATACTCACTCTTGGTGTGAGATTTCCCAAAAATTCACTCTACATAGTATTTTTGGGAAATTTTTCTACCCTTTTTAACTCATGTTCATCAGGTGCACACTTTCCTTTTAATAATTTTTCACATTTACATACTTTTATAGAGTTTTCATAATACATGACTTTGATTACTATTTTGATCTTCTTTTATAGGTACATCATTAATACATAACAAGAAGTAACCCTACATCAAGAACAACAATAGGTATAACATGGTACAAGACATTACACTTCACCCCTAGGGTCACTTCCTCTTTCTTATCTTCCATGCTTCATTTTTATCACTTCATGCTTTCACTTGTCTCTTCAACATGCTATCATCATCACACTCTACATGGTTATCAGGTACGCATCTCTTATCTAATTTATGTTATTGAGTATTCAATTAACAACATAAATTAGGGGTAAATGTAGACACAAAATCACACACTTGGGTATATTTCTAGGTCTTAAAAGCATACTTGCATTCATATGATTCCTAAGTGGGAATACTAGTAATTGACAGCTATCTTTGGCCTCTTTGGTTTTTTTCTTGTCTTCTTTCTAGTCATTTACACCCTACAACCCAGTCAGAACTTTATTTTCTTATCTTTTATGACTTTAGACATTAGCACCCAACTAGGATGTTAATGCCTAGGCACCCTCATCCCCTCTGGGAGCCCCTGACCACTTTCCACCTTACTCACTTCTTTTGGGATTATTTTATCTTTTGGGCATCTTGTTTTCTTATGGGTCAGCCTTCTAGTTTTCAATTACAAATTTTAACTAAGGGGATCATATAAATAAAAAAGCTATGTGACCAAAATAAGGGATCATGCCCTAAGAATATATTTTTGTCACCTTATCTTGCATCCAAAGGAATCTAAGAGCATCAAAGGCATCCATCTAGCTTACATTCAAGGGATAAGGGACTACATTTTCTACATCCACTACATAGGAATAGGAAGCTCACTATTTCATCCACATATATATTTACATTGACACGTCTAGCTATCGCTTTCTATCAAGTGCACTTGTATAAGGGCTTCCTAGGAAAAAAATTCTTTTGCACATGCACAAGAACTACATGGAGTTTGAGATGTAGTGTCATTCTCGGTCATAAGTTCACTCGGTTGGGTAACCATCGAGGTCAATATAACTCCCCATATTACATATTTCTTAAATGGATTTGATGCGGTATTGTGGGTTTTATAGGTGAATCTTAATTTTACATGTTATAAGCTCACTCAGAGATCATATTACGATATACAAGTGACCAACAATGACTATCAATAACATTTTTATGACACCATAAAAATTAGATTCTATGATCAATTTCAAAACCATGGTTCCTAGAAGCATACTCGATGCCCATGACCCAGTCCAGCCCTAGTTTGACCTTATCCGACAACTCCATATTTTATAGTGTGGAATAACGACATAATTTACTTTCTATTCATCATTTTCCCCAATTTTCACCGATCTCAAATCAAGCACAAATCAGCTAAGTCCTTTTCTCTCTATTACACCTAGGGTTTCATGTTTTATTATAGTATTTCTCATGTCGAGTTGTATCTAGCAGCTATGCTTCATTATTTATATTAGTTTCTCTATAATTAGGGTTTATCATAATTTTATTTTTGTTAAATCAAAACGTAAGGGCCTATCCTCATATATAGATTTTATAAAAATATTTTCAACACATCCTATAACTAAAGAGAAGAATGGAAGAAGTATGATATTCAATTGCATTATTTTATACTTCAAGATGAGAGAGAGGAACATCAAAATCATTGATATCATTTTGTATTGTAATATAAGAAGAAGGGATATCATAATAAATTGGTATATATTCCACTTCAATAGAAGAGGGTGAGATATTGAAATTTATAGTTTCATTCATCATTTCGAGGAGATGAGTAAGGAATAATGCACTCATTTGTTACATTTTCTAGGAAAATAAATGAATGATATATTAAAATATCATTTGTTTCCTTTTGTGTTTAAATAAAATAGCAAGAGATAACATCTTCATTTTTCATCTTTTTCATTTCAAGAGAAGAGTGAGAGATAACAATATAATTTTTTACATTTTTAGATCAAGAGAAGAAGGAAAGAGAAATTCATCAAGAGGATGTTGGTCTCATTAAATTTATTTAAGGTAAAGTTCTAATTGAGAGAAATAACTATTAAAGTTAAATATTCTCTTTCTTCACTATAATGTTCACTCTCATAAATAGTAACATCAAAATCACAATAGTTCTCATTTTAATCCTCATTACTAGGTAACCATAACTAAAGGGAACCTAATGGATTGAAAAGGGGTACACATGACAATAGATAATGCTAGTAGGTAGACATAGTTTGTCCCTAACCCATTTGTAACCATTAATATAGGTTATGACACAAGTGGAGCGAGGTTTGATTGCTTCCTTCTCATATTAGATATCATCATAATAATCATAGTTATAGTCATCCCCATGTCATAATTATTCTCTTACGTACACATAGATATCATTATATGTATACCTATAGGATTTCTCATTCTTTATAACTATAACAAAAAGTATGCCATGGGTATTTTAGGATTTGGATAGGGCTAGAATATTATTATAGAATTCAATTTTAACATTCATATAAAGTTAATTACACAAAAATAAGGTCAAGTATATACAAGACCCAAACCCGGGGGTTGGGGAAGGTTTTCTAAGACCAATAAATGGGTTCACTAAATGATTTAACCCTAAAATTATAAGTTTGGATTAAAACCCCTAGTTTAGGATCCAAAAATAGAAAACATGTATACTCAAATTGATAAATTAATAATTCATACATATATGAACATACAATAAATTATTGAGAATGATTTGATCAATTAAGAATGCACTAAATATAATAAAACACAAGAGAGGAGATCCACATAACTTTTCTAATGTTTCACATACTAATTTGGACTGGAATAGGGTATAACATGATGAAGAAAGCTGTGGAAATTCTTCATTTCTGAAAATACTATGAAAACCCTCAAGGACACTAGTGATAGGTTTTGAACACTAACATCGACAATTTTATCTAAGTTGTAAAATTATATCCTTTCATACTTTCTATATATTTTACTATAGATCCATGTGCGATAGATAGATATATAGCGTTATGTGTGATTTAAGATCAAAAGATGTTTGGAATATCCTGACTCATACATCATTCTTCCAAACCCTATATTTCTTGAAAGGGATTGCAAAAAGAGGTCAATAGTTTGGATTGTGGTACCCCTATGCTACCTATATAATATGACTTTTAAGAGGCATCAAACCCATTTAGTTCTCCACCTATTGGAAGCATAATTGTGTTGATACACCTAGATAAATGTAACTATTACTTTGGCTCTTGAAATATTGATATTGATAGCTTTGACTTGGATTGAGATGTTATTTATTTGGAATTCAATTCTCTTGGATTGGTTTATATAATTTCATACTTGTGTATGGCCTACTCCTAATGTTTTCTTTTGGAATAGGGAATTTTAATGTAACATTTCTTAAGATTTGGAGATGAATACCAAGTAGTATATTGTATTTTCCATGTAGGTTCTAAGTGGGTAACTAAGTTTGTTTAAATTTATTTATACCATTCCATGCCATAAATAATTTATCACTAAGGATGACCTAGGAAGGGAATAAGGACAAAAACTTAGAAATTTGACCATTTTCACATAGATATAGAACCGTAGAACATGGGACAATATGATATGATGGTTTTGTCCAACATGTACAATAATGTCCACAAGGATGGAATACTATAAGTGGAAATTTGGAAAATCCTAACAAAAGTATAAGATATATGTGAATAATAAGATCAATCATGTAGGTATATAAGATGTAAAATATGATAATATAAAGTGTTTACACGACTTAGGAAGGAATAGGATAATGTGTTTAATCTATGTATGTGAACATGAGTTATGATTGATGGATATAAACCAAATTACCAATATCAAATGAAAAATTACCACATTTGGGTTCTTACAATAACATGTATATTTCGATCATGATATCTTAAACCCTAAAAAAGATTTAGAATGATGTGTTAAGTTCTACGTAGAATGTGGCCACTAGTTAGACAACTTACGGTTAATAAAACACATATGCTATATGGTGGACCCAACCTTTTAGAGGTGGTCTAAGAGGAAAATCATAACATGTTATCTATAAGAGAGAACCATGTCTCATAAAGGACTACATGTAAGCAATACAAATATAGTTGAGGCCATTAGACTAAGGCCTCTATATTAAAGCTTCAAAGTTCCCAAAGGAACTAATTATTAAGGATCTCATTGATCCTAGATGTGTAATGACACTAGTCATAATTTTTTTAGAAGTGTAATAACAATAGGAAACCACCATATCAAAATAAAAGTCAACCAATATCTCATAACAAAATTTTAATTTCCCCACTCATGCTTATCTTTGGAGTTTATGATTATGATCCCTAAGGATATTATCTATTTTTATATATTTTGTGTTTTGTATACCTTAAGAATCCCTAAATTTTAATATTTAATGTGCGTGTGATGTAATTTTGTAACAATTTTTTTCTTGGAATTTGTATCCCAAAATAATGTAGTGATAACTAAATTTTACGCAATGTGGTAATTGTTAATGCAAAATTATAACACCCCAGATTTGTTGCAGGTGTGTGGAAATTGGAGCAATTTTGCTAACATGGGACCATATCTCAATGTAATGCAGGATATTGTTCTTGAATGTATCCCTCCCTTGTAGTAGGTTCTTGATGTTGGAAGGTGGATGATGGAGGAGAAAATGATGTGATCTCTATAGGATTCTCTCCATTGAAGCAATCTTCCAAGTCGAAAAAGATAATCTTCCTCCTCGTTGTCTTGTTACACTAGTTAACCTCCTCTATGGGATACTCTTGATATGTAACTTACTACCCATGGTTCCCCTTGTCTTTGAACATGAAGTTTGAAAGTCCAAACTCTTCTTTGACATTAGAGCTCGAGGGGATGAAGTGGGAGGAACAAGCGAAGGTTATTTTGTGGTTTGTTTTATGCTCGAGCCTTTGAAACTATATGAATCTCCTCCACAACCAGAATTTTCTCCTCCTCTTTTGGATTTGGAGCTACGGCTCCTTCCTTTGTTGATTCCATAGCTGGTGGTTGATCAACATATCCTAAAAATAGAGTGCCCTCATGGACACTACATTCTAAACAAACCGGCTATTGATCATCTTCTTGTTCTCACTCCACTTCTTCTATTGCGACATTAGCTTCCACCACATGTGGCTTGACCTTATCCTCCTCCACGGGATTTACCGATGGGGATTTTATCAATCCCGAATCTTAGAGCCAAGCTTACCAAGTTTCTCATCATTTTTTCTTTTCTTGGCTCTTCTTCTTGTTTCTCCCCTTAGATGGTATTATGAGTTTCTTCTTGACATGGATTCGGAAAGGTGGGAAGAGTGGTGGGTTAGGCCTCCACTTATTGTTGCTTTGTTTTTGTGGTGGGAAGGTAAATTTATTTTGGCTCTTGTGGAGAGATTTGGACTTAGAAGGAAAAAGGAAAAGAAAATAAGACAGGTGTGGAAGACTAGGAGATGGATAAATGGGTCCCACAATGGGGGAAGTAGGTGGGAAAATTGGGAACTTTGACTCCCAATCGGATGATAATGGTCGTGGGCTGGAAAAGGGATGAAAGATGGAAATGCATATGCCTCTCATTGACAAGATGATCTTGCATTGTGTTCATGTGCATCTACAACCTGAACCCATCTTTCAAGATGGGGTACCATCTTGGTTATGTAATTGAGCTTCCCTTGAGGAATTTGATCCTAATGGGGTTGAACCATGGGAAAGGTACCACAATCGACCTTGAGTGTTTTTGTTGTGATGAAGCCTTTATCTACACCAACTTGGCCTCCATGCCTTGAAATTTGTTCTATAGCTCAATAACCTCAAGCATAGGATAATAGCCTCCATAATCCACGTACCCCTTCTCTTCAATAGCTGTATAGTATGACATATAACCAAACTGATCTACATATTTCTCATATAGGTATGCACAATGTTGATCTTCATTGAAGTATGGATCTGGAGGTGGTTGGTAGTACCATGAGAATATATGTTGTAAATGTGGAGGTATGTTTGAATGACATTGTTGCTACTACATGTGTGAACTCTAAGAGGGGAATGAAGTCATGATTGCACAACTTCATGGAATGAAAGAAAGTGGAAATATGTGGAGGAAAATGAAATGAGAATGGATGGAAGGAAATTATGCAACTCAGAGAATGGGTTGTTGACCAGATGGAGTCATTAGATGTGCTTTACATGTGCCTCCAAAGGTTGAATCTCACCAAGAACACACCAACTTGATGAAATGAAGTGGTAAGGTGCTTCAAACTTTTCCCACCATTCATGCCAAAACTGTTAATGCAAAATTACAACACCCTCTAATTTGCTACACATACGTGGGGAAATTAGTGCAATTTTTATAACATGGGACCATATCTCAAGGTGTACGACATACAAACTTGAGATGGTCCTTCGGAGAAGGATAACTTCCTCTTCCTAATATTAATGCAAAAAATACACCTATCTAAACCTGCCCTAAGAATATCAAGGAGACATAGAGAGAGAAAGTGCATAGTGAGGGAAATCCTACACTAACGGGGTGGTGATAGCACCAAAAATAGGGGTGAGATATTATGTTGAGGGAGGAAAAAGAGGGAAATAGGGGGGCTTTGGGTGAGGTTAGGTGAATGTGACACATGCCAAAATCCTTAGTCACCATTTACACTCCATGAAACACAACCTCATGAACATGTAAATGAAAGAAACATGCACAATACAACAACACAATGGAGAGGCAAGAGAAACACAATAAAAATGAGCCATGGTTGAAGAAACACCAAAAAACATGATTTTTATTGCTTTAAAACATGCATAGACCATTTATATATGATGCACAAAGGCATAAATATATTACAGGCCCAAGAGGAGGCTTGTACCTCAAATGGAGTTGATGGAAAAATCTTCCAGAGTTTCCCTAGGTCCCAAAATGTCTCTCCAAAAATGAGGGGGTTGATTACATTATATCAGGGTTCATTTTAAGAGACCTCTGGAAAATCGAAGGTGGAAAATCCTTAGTGAATATGCCCCAAACCAATTTCGTGATACAGACAAATTTTCTGGGGTTTGTGTGAAACATTTTCACTTGAAAGAAGCTTTCATTTTCAAGACATGCGATAGAAACCTTGTTGTTGGGAGATAATAAGGTCTCTGTCACATGACAACAAGGTTTCTCTTGCCTAAAAACAACCTTACTATCATGCATCAACAAAGGTGTTGTCTGAAATCATCCTTGCTAACACGCAACACCAAGGTTGTTGTTGTGGAACAACCACCTTTTTGTTACGTGGAAGTGACCTTATTGTCACCCGAAAACAAGGTTGTTATCGTGATAGTTGATGGTAAAACGACATAAACCTTGTTGTCGTACGATAACAAACTCACTGTCACATAACTTCAAAATACAAATATCCCTTCAAAAGTGTATAGCCTCATGTCGTGCGTTAACAACACATGATTTTTGCACATCAAAAACCTCTTGTCATGTGACAATAAGTTCCTTCATGTCTCAACAACCTCCTATCGGGAATCAACAACTTGCCCTATAAGTTCGTGATACTTGATATGTTGGTACCTCAGTAAGCTAGTAGTAAGTTAGTAGTATACTACCTAGCAAATCACCTAGGTTTATATAGGAAATTTTTTTAAGGGGTTGGCGAAGAACCCATAAAAGAATACACTATAAATTTTAGGTGAACATGACACTAACCTACTCTAAAAATTCACCTTTTCAAATTTCCTAAAATGAAATATTCACCAAATTATGAATATTCGCCACTAAAAAAACCTTGCATTATATAGGTAATTTTCTAACCTACCCTCATTAAAGAAGTATAGGCACCCATAAAAATTCACTTCCTAAGGGTACTTATGTTAGATGAATACATGGGTGCCATAAAAAATAAAAATGGTTGTTTAGCTTCCATTCACCCACCTATCTTCACCTTTCCTAGGACTCATAAGCTATACAACTATGTGACATGTCTAACCTTGTGTGTCACTTGACTTACCCCATCTAACCTATAGGTCATACATTTTATAGTGGATGCACAACCCGATGGTTACCACCTTTTCACCATGGGTCATCCAACATGTGAGGTTGGACGCCCATCTATCTCTTCCCATACAATGTGCTACTTGATCGACTAGAGTTGTATAATTGTGTGATGTCATAACCGAGGGGTTGGATATCATCCAACCTAGCCATATGCTGCACCACCAACCTACCCTAGGGCTATCCATCTTAACGAGACCAACCCGGCCATCCAATCCGGATCCATACCCCGGGCCATCCAACCAAGCCAACAAACCATCAAAAACCAACCCAACCGTCCAACTTGAGCGGTTTTCGAGATGCTCACTCCACCTCCATGATGAACTCACCCATCTCACTCTACAACTTAGCCATCATCTAAATCAATTCTTCGCAGCTCACCAAATCACCATGCATAAAGATCAAATTAGCCAACCCATTTGAGTTGTATTTCTCTCGACCTCTGGGGCTAAATTGACGATCGTTTGCATGTCATAGAGTTTAAATGGCTAAGTTGATTTATGATGATTAATCTAAATTAACCCGAGGGGTGAATTTGGGATAACAAGATAACCCAAATGGTGGAACCGCTATAGGAACTTAACAATACCATTAGTATAGACAAAAATATCATAGAAAAAATAAAAATGGGTATTGTAGAAACCTAAAATCAACATCATTAATCCCCATGCCCAAGCTTGCTAGCACCCCTTCATTATCACATCACTATCATATTATACATTAAATACTTATCCAAAGTCTTATTTCTCCCCATTATATTTACTCCTCATAAATATCATTCTACAACTATTAAAGCCTATTTTACCCCTACTTAAACCACTTAGAAACCAAAATCAAATAACATAAAATAAAATCAACTTCTTAACCATTTCATAACCTCCCAATCGGCATAACCTCTTTCCAACACACACCCTTCGTCAAAACAAAAAAAACTTGATTTGGGAAGTAGTTTCAACCTTTTCCCCATAAAACCCAGATCGTTGATGATTCAATAGAATCACTAGCAATTCTCCGTGGTTGTTAGTGACCCTATATAAACAATTCTGAGGCCTCCATTTGAGGTTAGCTTACAGTTGGACATTTCTTAAGGACTTCATATCACATTTTATTTGTATCACATCCTTGTCACACAGAGCTATATATCATCCCAAAAAAATTCAAGGCACCAAGAATCTCTTCTTCATCCTACGAATGTCATTCATATGTCCAGGAATCAACTCAACAATCTTCTTACATCAACAATGTACCTCTCTTGGGTAAAATCACCTTATGATATCCATTCATATATTTATATAATGTGAGTGGTTTCCCATGATTCACTATATTATTGCATATAACTTACAAGATTAAATTAACCTTTTTAACATCCCTTTTGAGTTCTATCTCCATCTATTATCGACCTATACAATTTCACAACAATCATTGGTGATTCACCAGAATCATTGATGATTCCCCAGGGTCACAAACTGGATCATTAATGACCCATCAACATCATTTACGACCCATCAGGATTGCTGATGATCCACTAGAATTTCTGAAAATTCACCAAAATCGCTGACAATTCCTATCAAAAAGGTCTTCTGACCCCTAAGCTTACTTTTTAGATAGCTAGATCACATAATTTATTACCAAAAGGATATTCAAGTGCATGTCCAGTCATATCAATCTCCTTTGAGCCATCTTTAGCACTCTATCAATTATCTAAATCAAATCTATCATCTTGCTCACCTTTTTGAGTACACAACTATCTACATCCTTTCTCCTTTGAGCCATTTTGTGATCCCTAGACTCCCTTTGGATCAGGTACCACCATCATATAGCCATGAACCATGTCATTACCTTTTCCTTTGCATTGTTGGTTATATCATTTGTTTTATCATTTTATCTTATCATTATCAGATTGATTTCTTGAACACGGATTGACATCCTTATAAGGAATTCCATTGACTTCTGGGGATTGGTATTTGCCAAGAAATCTGCCATATATCTATCTAATCTATTTTGTTTAGTTTCTTTGATCTATAGGATTCTTCATTGGTGGAAGAAGAAAGGAGTTATCATCCATCAAGATCAACATTTGATTCATCAACACGGGTATTAGTAAACCCCGTTATCTTCTCGAGGTCGGTTTTTTTGTTATTTCAATTCATTAAGTTAAAGTAGGAAAGAAAAACTCTCTCATACAAGTATGAATAAAGGAGTGTCAAGATAATCTCTTCCCATCGTCTCCAAGCAATGGATTCATTGTATGCCACCATCTCATATTTATTTTTGTCGGATAAATTTATATTTCTTCTAGATCTCTTCCACACTCCACATCCTCCTCTATATTTTCATTCCATACATGCACATGTTTCCTTAAAACACTAAATGTCATGATACCATTGTACCATTAGAAAATAGGGCTTTACCAATCATCACATCAATGTCCATTAATAATGCTAAAGGTTGCAAATAAGACCTCTTATTTTTGGGACATAAACCATGTGATCTATATCTTTAACTACTAGGAAAATAATAACATTATATAAATAATAAATAAAACTTGTTACCTTCTTTATCAACGAAAATTTGTCGTAGTACACCTTGTTATTTTGCCTTTTTATAATTACATACTACTTCATTAGCATCAACCATAATCCATGTAGTTCAACATAACATATGTTTTAAAATGTGAGTCTAAATTCACATAATGCTTAGATAAGATCACACTTTGAATATGTGAAAATAAAACCCAAGATATAAATAATGATAGCACAAAGGTCAACCACTACTAGGAAGAAAAATCCTAGAATATTCAAAGCATTTCCAAAAAAATGATTTTGTACAAATCTAGTAATTATAAAATTTTGAGACTACATTTTTTATTTATTTTGTCAAAAATACATTGAATATGAATTTCCACACCATATTTCAAAACTTCCATTTGGTACAAGTTTAGAAAACGCTAACATGGTTTTGGAAAGTGGATTTAAACATTCCCATTACATTTGCATAATATCCTTATATGCTCTAACTATAAAATTGCATTTCTTGATGGAATGTAGTCCTCTAAAATCTTATATTATTGTAATTCATTGCCTTTCCTACCACCATGTTGTGATGGTGTTAGTATTTTTTTTTTGAGTTATTTTTTTATTGAATGCTTTTCCAACACGCTTATTTGAGTTGTGTAGTTGATTAACAATCGAGACATTCTTGCAAAAATGTCTCGGTAAGAGTACTAAATGTGAAGACAATATTTAGATTCTATCTCAGTTGTATATGATAAAATATAAATGATATTGTATTTTTATATTTCTTCATCTTAATTTTTTGAGAGAATATTTTTCCATATCATGCATTTTATGTCAAACTATCATTTTATTCCATGAGAACACATGTATCTCGAAGAGTTTTTCAAACAATTCATGAATATACTCTGCATTAAAATTTCCTCCCTTCTCTTGATCCATCATGTTATCTTGTTTATATTCCAATACAAGTGTATCCATTACATGTTTTACTACCATTATTTTTCATATAATAGTTATCATGTCCATACTTAATATTCCCAACATTTCATTAGTGTTATTTAACATCCTTAGTAATACTTCCATTGTCAATTTATTAGTCATTTAATCTTCACCATGGAAATAGTTCACCAACCAATATTAAGTTTTCCTTTATTCTTTCCATCACAAGTATATTTTCCACACAAATGACTAGTTCAATTTTCAATGCTTACATCTAGACTCATTGGATCAATCATTAATTTTTCACAACTTCCGCGCATGAAAATTTTGTCTCCTCTCACTACAAGTAGTTAGTTTTAACTTCTTAATGTCTACATTCAATATTGGTTGTTAATTATATTTTTTTCTCATCTTTGTAATAAGTCATAACTATAATTTCTCATATCTCAAGATATGGTCACCTCAATATGCTCAAAGGCCATCTCCTTTGGTGGCATAGGTCACTTATAACTTTTCAATCTCCTCTAATATAATATCACTTAATTTAACTCTAACACCTCGTTTATCACTTCTTCACATCACTTTAATATCATTTTTGATAATTACCATCTCCATTATATACCATTTTAGATTATTAACTTTTAATCTTTAAAATTTCCTTCAATCCTTTCACATTTTTAGTAAATGAAGAACCAATCACTTTGCATTTCAAAAATAATTCAACCTTCTCTTCTTAGGCCCAATAATGGTGAAAAGGTTAACGTTGAGCTTATATTCCATGTCACCTTCACTATTATCATAAACTATGGCATCCAAAACCCAAACATGGCTCTAAGTAGTAGATAAAGATAAAGTGTTAGAGTATATTGTTTATTGTAGCTCATGTTCACCTAGCTATTTTATTTACATTTTATTTTAGTTATCCTCGCCCACTTATGTACAGATATTTATTTTATCTTATTTATATATTAAGATAATATTATCTAATTATTAGGTATAGTGCTTTCCTTGATCTATGGTCTCGACTAGTTTGATATATGGTCTTGACTAGTTATTTCTTGAATACTTATTTCCTTGATTTATGGTTTGATCTATGGACTTGACTAGTTCTTAGATTAATCTTCATTGCATATATAAGAAAGGCAATTTCCCATTGTACTAGATAGAGTTCCATGAGATATAATATATGATATTACTATTCTTTGTTTGCAAAGCTTTTTGTAAGGTTATTTTGTCAAATTGCTTTTAAGTTATTGAATGTGATGTTCTATTAGCATCTGAGATATTTATGGCTTGTAATAATCTAGATATCATTTTTTATGGTATTGTAGACACAAAATCATGCACTTGGATACATTTCTAGGTCCTAAAATCATACTAGCATTTACATGATTCCTAAGTGAGAAAACTAGTAATTGACAACTATCTTTGGCCTTTTATTTGTGTTTTTTATTTTCTATTTGGTCTTACACACCCTACATCCCAGTCGGTACTTTACTTTCTTATATTTTATGACTTTAGACACTAACACCCAACCATGACATCAGCGCCCACGCCCTTGTCCCCTCTAGACGTCTCTGCCTCTTTCCACCTTACTCTCTCTTTTTGGGCTTGTTTTATCTTTTGGGCATCTTATTTTCTTATGGGCCAACCTTTTAGTTGTCAATTATGAAATTTAACTAAGGTAATCATATAAATGCATGGCTATGTAACCAAAATAAGGGACCCGTATAATCATACTTACTATCACCTAAGCTTGCATCCAAAGGCATCCAAAGCACTCAAAGGCATCCATATAACATTCATTCGAGGGAAAAAGGACTCTATTTTTGGCATAAAATGTAGAGGAAGGGGAATTCTATTCTATTTCATCCATGCATTTACATCTTGTAGAAAATCTATCCCATTATCAAGTGCATCTTACATAAGGGAATCCTAGGTCATGATTATTTCACACACTTAAAAGAACTACATGGAGTTTGAGATATATGTCTAACATGGTTTAACCTTTGGTTTTCTTGATTATTTCAAGGGGTAACAACCAAGCTTGACCTCGATATGGTGGGGTTTCTAGGGTACCTACAATGTTGATTTTGTTTTATTACACACCTTGTAAAACAACGGGTCAAAGCTTCTTTACCTTAAACAATCTTACAAAGATCAAACTTAGACAAGATAATGTTACTGCTCAAAAATGAATTAAGCTTTTATTGATGTTAATGATTTTTCTACAAGATGATAATATGGAAATGTGACTATCACTTATTTAGATTAGATACATATATAACTATTATTAATCATGAATTTAGATCCATAAATCTTATTCTTGGTCTATGTACAAATTTTCAGATATGTTAGAAGTCACAAAATCAATTATTTCTTCCTCTATTACAATGGTGTCGAATCAAGAATAAAAATGTAATCCTCATAAAAGAAGTCAAAGGATTCCTTTGGGGTGTCAAAAAGGTGAGAAAGTGTAGTGTTGGTACTAGATATGCTGATGTGGTTGTGGTCTTCAACTTCAAGTGCTATGTTGAGGTCTTCTAATAAGTCTAAGCTAATCTTATAAGTGTACTCGTACTATGCTAGATCTTTATGGAGTCTTATAGCTTCATTGTATGCATCCTAAAATGCTTCGGTAGCCTCACGAATGCACTAAGTTATTGCAAAGATAGCCTCAATATGGTTGAAGGGTACATTTTGGATCGTGTAGAGCTCAAGATTGTGGAGGAGCTCATATTGTTCCCAGTAGAGTGGATGTCAAATGATAAGAAAAGCACCAATGTCAGTTGTAGGGTAATTATTACCACCTAATGCCATCTAAAAGAAACATTATGGACAAGAGATTAGTAGATAACAAGAAAAAATAAGACATTTTTATAAGATTATATAGAAAATATGAAAACAGAAAAAGCAATACAAGAACCGCTAGTGATTCGGGTAAATAAAGGTGATCAAGGCAATCGCTAGTGATTGTTGTTAGTTTTAACAATTTATTAAAACAACGCAAAGAAACTTGATCAAGCTAACTTGATCAAGATATCATTTAAGGTAAATTCATAATTTTGATGATATATTATGAATACATAAATAAACATTACCTGCAAACAATGTCTAAGGAAAGAAAAATGAGTAGATTACCTTACACAATGGGAAAATTTGGTGGATGGATGGAAGAAGATGACTAAATGGTGATAACGAACAATTTGACGATGGGTTCGATGAATCAAGAGCAATGTGACATTGGTGTCAACTGATGAAGGATGTCTTGATCTCCGCTACATTGATAATGAAGAAAAATGTACCTATAAAAACATCAAAATGCCTCCCCAAAATAGGTATGAATGTACATATTTATAGATCGTCAGTGATTTCAAGAAATCCTAACTAAATTAGTTAGGTAGGTGATTTTCCCCAATTTTGAACTAGATATGGCGTATTTTGAAGTAGTTAAGGTTGGAGGAGGGTATAAAAAAACATAAACAAACTTGGTTAGGATAAGAGGGTTATATTTTTAGAAAGATTTAGTTAGTTAGTGATTTTAGAAGGTTAGTTGGTTAGGAATAAGTTAGTGATTTTTAGGAAGGTGGTTTTAGAGGTGGTTAGGTGGTTAGGTGGTGTCTTAGTTAACGTAGTGAGGTGTAAGGGGAATTATTTTAATTAATTAAATAATTTAGATGTGAGGGGTGTGTGATTAGTTAATTAACTAAAGATGATTTAAGAGGGCGTAATGTCGTAAATGTGGCACTTTCGATCGTGAGTGTGTCTGAGTCGAGGGATGAAAAATTTTGGTGTCTACATTTTCCCTTTTTGTCTAGCAATTTTTGACAATTCGCTAGACAAAAATGATGAAAAAGAATTGTGTTGACATGGGTGAGTTTATTGTAGCACAATACAGTGATCACCAGTGTGTTGTGTTTTGAAAAAGGCTTTCTCCAACTGTGGAGGTGCAAAGAAAAATGTTGGAGAATCAATTGACAGGGTGGCCAAAGGGCTTGATACCTGTAGACATATGACCCTAACTAGGTAAAGTTGTTGAGCGGAAAACCAAGTGATGGGGGCCAAAGGGCTCGTCTCCCATAGACGTATGGCAAGTCTCGATGTTGTGACTATGTTGTTGTAACAAAATATCATGAGGGCTAAGACCTTTTTAAAGCATGGCACATTTGTGCAAAGGGTAGAATGACATTTGTTTGGGCAATGTAGGAAAGGAAACCAATAATAAAGGTATCGTCAATGATTGGGAAAATCGTTGACAATTTCTACAATCACTAGCGATTGGGTTACATGGAAAATTAGGGGTATAAATACCCAAATGTATTGTTTATTTATCAATTTTACACTATATATGACAACAAATTTGTCGAGCGGGAGAAAAACATGTTTTGCGAGTGAAAATTTGTCAAATGGCCTCCTCGAGCCACAAATGAAAGCCCATCCTAGTAGAGGTAGGCCTTAATATTGTTTTTGTTTTTTATAGTTTTTAGTGATTTTTAGGGATTTAAAGCCATATTCGAGGTGTGCGGATGCCATAGGGAAGATTTACAAGAATCGTCGGTGATTCCTTCAATCACTAGTGATTGAGGTGAATTGCCAATGATTCACCTACAACCAAAATAGTTTGTGTTTTAAGTGAGAAGATATGGTTTTTGATCAATATTTTTGACTTTGTGGAATGTTTAGAGTTATATTATACACATTTGAATGTTAGGCTCATGTGATGAGGGTATTTTGTGATTTCAAGTGTTTACTTTTCAAAAAATATGGCGTTACTAATGCTTACTTTCATGTTTGTATTGCAGGTGGATGCTCAGTTGACCATCCGAGACCGTATCCCCTTGATGTTAGATGAGATCAGAGAGGATTTTTTTGATGATGACTAGGACCATTTGGAGGTGGGATTTGGTGGGATGAGATTTTACATGTGGATTCACAGGTGTCACAACTTGATACTTGCATTGCTAGAGAGGTGGAATCCTTTCACTAATACTTTTTAGTTGCCTATAGGGGAGATGACCATCAAATGTTCATATGTGGGTTTCTATTGTATTTCAAATGATTGGTAGTGATTTTTAAATGAGGCCCAAGGTGTGAGATACTCCTCGATATTTCAATTATCAAGCCCTTACATGTAGTCTCGAAGACATGGAGGCTATGATGATGTTGGGTATTTCATGTTTTGTAATATAGAGGTGGGAGATTCTCATGGATGATGATGTGTTGGAGCACTACACTTTAGTCGGATCTGTTATGAGTGCTACAGATTGATGTTGGATTTTTACTAGGTTCGGGATATACCATTTCTCTCCCAGGATCTAGTGTCTATATGATGTAGGAGGATGGGGATACTCGGTAGAGTTAGGAAGGCACCTACCTATAGGAGAATTGATATCTATGGTGATGGTCATGTCCGTATGTGGGTTTTCCCTTCATAGTTTTTGAGTATTATATTTAGGAGTGATGGGTCTTGTTGGCTGTTTTTTTAGTCATAGAGACAGGTTCGAAATATACCTAGGCTATATATGAGGATAAATCTCCCCTCATTTAGCTAGGTGAGGGTCTCTTTTTACGCATAGTGTGGCGATAATATTTTTTAAGGTGAGGCTCTTGTGTAATTAAAAATGCTAGTATCTATTTTTGGGTATTACTTTAACCATACAACTCATGAACCATAGCTGTATAATTTTGTAGCAAGTAAGTAGTTGTTAAAGAAAGGAAAAATCTAATGAAGGAGAAAATAATAAAAACACAGGAAAGAAAGAGGGAAGATGTGCAACCCAATCAATAGATTACAGAGTTGATTACATGCACATAGAAAGAACAAATAGATATTAACATATAGAATTATAAGCAAATGGAACTTTCAGATCTAGATCTAGAATAACACAAAGTTTATGAATAGATCTAAGATAAAAAGTTAGAAACAAAATGCACCGTCGACACAAAGTTCTCCAGAAATATGCTCCTTTCTATTCCTTTGCTTCAAATAGCTATCAGGGGTTTCAGCACAAAGTCTAGAACACAAGAATGTTGCTTACAAATTCTGATCCTTTAACCCGTAGGTTCTTCCTCTACTTATAGCATGTAGAGGGGAAATTACAAATAGGAAGCCTTTAGTGAACTGGCACATGTGGAAGTCGGAAAGGAAACAACTGACAATCTCCCTCCTCGAATTCCTCTTTGCATGACATGCATGATTTGCAACTAAAGATAGAACCTTCTATTTTGCATGTCTGCCACCTATTTCCAAGTAGTTGACTTCTTCAAGTAATGGATTTTAAACCAATCACTTAAGTTTTATAATTTAATTGATCGCTCAATTACTTTGTCGGATGAAATAAGAGAAAGAAGAAGAAAGAGGAAAGTCTGTAGTCTTGTTCTTTTTCATATTTTGCATGCAGTTGATTCTTTTTCCTTTGATTCTCACCAAACTGGATCTAGAAGTAGTTGGATCTGGAAGTGGCTGGATCTAGAATTTTGCTTACGGGTGTTGCCTTTGCCTTGTCTTCCCTCTTATCCTTGAAGCTTTTGTAGTTCTTCTCCAGTATATGTTTGTCGTAAATAACTCATCTTTTTATTTTTAATTGCATATGCGCAATTAAATTTTTAGAAAACATTCTAGGTGAATGCAAATTTAATGAAGGCTTCAACTAGAATATTGGGAGCACATGAACAAGATCTTGGAACTAATTCTCCATGCACGACTTCTACACGGGATGCGTAAAAAACAAGAGGATGAATTTTTGCCAGAAGCCTTTGCAATTATGGATCTTGGATCTGGATATTTAATCTATGAATAATTCTACATCCTTTTCTTTCATCATGCTTCACCATGGCCAGAGCAATCTTTATCTGAGCAACTCTTTTTCTTTTTATTCAGCTAGAATTCTTTACAATTGGTGCAGATCTGGGAACTTCTTTAGATTCTGATCATATATTCAATGTGTCTGATATTGATTTAAGCTCCCTTTCATTTAAATAAGCACCTGTAATGAATACACGTAATTAATTTAGACAAAGACGGAATCTGGAGCATGAACACTTGATTTTAATCATAAAAATTTGCATATAAATCCCGCTGCCCTATAATTTGAGACTTTTCTTGCATGCAAAGCAAGCATGAATATTGTCAACTTCACTTGGGCACTTGTAATAATATGCAGACAATTAATCAGACTTAAATCAAGCTCCTTCAAACCTAGGCGCCAAAATTGTCCTGCTGCACTCCTTTTAGAAGAATTAATTAATTCATCATTATGGAAACCCATGCTTATATAACCTTCATCATTCTATAATTAATAATTGCCTCTCATATTCCTGGAAATTAATTAATTAATAATCATGCTTTTCTCTTCAATTTGGGCACCTATTTTGTGCATGCTTTGGGGTTGCATTAAATAAATTAATTTAATTTATTTTTAGCATTCTACTTCCAGTCTACTTTGACTTCACACTATGCTTTGACCTCATGCGCCAAAAATAGGAATTAATTCCATCAATAAATACTTTAAAAAGTATTATTTCTCCTCTAGGTGGGTCGCACTTTTTGCCATAGCTGATTTCTATTTTTAAAAGTCAATTTCTAATGGGATTATTCACCTGCACAGCTCCATAAATCCCATGATCCACTTAAGTTGTTTGACTTTCATAATGGGATTTTTACCTGCAAGGTAGATAAGAAATTCCCATCAATGCCTTAAGTGATTTTTTTTTATTTCACAATGGAAATTTTCACCCTGCAAGGCAGGTAAGAAATTCCCGCCTACCTGCTGCCTCTAATTTTCCCATCATGACTTAAGTGACTTGCATGGGAAAAAGTACCATGCTAGGAAGGTACAAAATTCCCACTTGTCTGTTGCTACCAAAAATTCCCATTGTAACTTAAAACCATCCATTCCCAAAAATGTGACTTGCTTAGAAGAGTCCTTTTCTGTGCACAAATTCATCTTTCTAGAGAGAACCAGACCTCATGTGGAAAATTCCTTCTAGCATGATGTCCAGTAGATGATCTCCGAGATACTCCAGGAAAGAAAACAGACTAAACCAATAAAGGAATTGACCTAGAGAAATTTCACGAGAAAAAACACGTAAAAAACACAAAAATGAAAAATGTTGCCAGAAGTCACGAGAAAAGCCAGGATCCATTCTGTGAAAACCCTACTTTGTATATGGGAATATTGACATGTAAAACCTCAACAGGGTTTAAACGAAGCACAATTTACCTCAAACAGGGCTTCAAATAATTAAATAAAAATTTCTTGTGGGAAAACCCCAACGATAGAATATAACGAGTTTGGGCATTTGGGTATTTGGCGAAATTGTCTTATATGACTCTCTGGGAATATCTTGACACAATACAGACATTTTCTAGCAATAAAAACACAAAAGCAAACCCATTATTTTAAAAGGATAAATTTTTTTACATGGGGTAGTTTCAGATTTCAGGGTGAAATCTGGGGACACCAGTTGGCTTTGTCTGTGGACATCTTTTCCTCTGTCAAAAGGACATGAGTAAATATGAGATCCCAACATCTCTCGTTTCATGTCTTTTCCATTAGGCTCGGGGTCAAGTAAACAAAAACAACACAAAAAGAAAAGAAAATGATAAATTTTTATTTATATACATACAGGTTTTACCCTTCTTTTTTTATGTCCGGAACAACTTCAAGTGTTGCCCATTGAAAAGTAGTGGTAACTCAATTCCATCTTGGTAGGCAAGGAAGAAAGTATCCATTCCGACATCTCTTTTGATCATGAAGGGCCCTTTCTAGAGTGAATCAGATTTGTCATGCATGCCCTTCGGTTCATGTCTCTTGTCCCACCAGAGTACCTAGTCTCCGATCTTGAACTTCCTTTCTCTAGCCTTCTTTTCAAATACCTTGGGAAAGTCCTTATCAACTTCATCTGGTGGTGGCTCATTTTTTCTTCTCTCTATGGTGGATAAGTCTACATCAACTTCCTCCATTCCCAAATTCACCGGTTGCATTTTTAGGAAGAACTATCACCATATTCTTTGTTCTTATTCAGGTACCGATCATGCTTGTCGAAAGTCTCCACTAAGGAAACTAAACCCTTGGGGATTTTGTTACCTTTTGTTGGACTATTCCACTACTTTCATCATAACCTAGATCAATTATGCTTGTGACCATTTGCGTGGTAGTGACTTACTCCCTTCAACATACAACTTGTCAAAGTTTCCTTGTTCCAAAAATGTAGATGTGTGTTCATCCTCATTGAAAGTTTTCCATTGTTCAACATTATTAGGGACTTTAGGGCGGTAGACCATCTCCAATTTATAGTTTCCTTGTCTGAATATGGATGGTGGTCTATCCGGATTCAATAGTGCAAATTGTGACTGCCAAAGAGTCTACCTTGGAATTCTTATTGGTTAGAATAAAGTCGATAGAAAGGCAAAAAATCCGGTGTGGTAAAAGCACTCTATCTCTGTAATGCTTCATCTTATCTCCTTTGATTTGATCTTTCCCTCAAACTTGCTTTACTAGAAGTTCAACATCTCCTTGGGCTTTGAGGAGTTTTACTCCTTTATTTTTAGCTTGCTCCATTCCTAGAAGAAATGCTTCATACTCCACCATATGATTGGTGTTCTTGAACATCAGCTTGTGGGAGTATGAGAATATCTCATGATCTGGAGATATTAATAGAATGTTGGCTCCTGATCCAAAAAAACAACATGTACCTTTAAACTCCATAGTCCAAACTTTTTCAACTCCTTCTGGTTCTGGATCTAGTTGAAATTCTAGTTCTGGTACATTTTTATCCATTTCAAGAAATAGACCCCATGGTCAAATTCCTGAAAAATAATTTGAGATCTAGGATCCTCAGATTTTGTCACCGTGTACTTGGATTTCTTTTCCGGCTCTAGCTTATGTTTAATCCTTTCGATAGGAATATGGGCACATGACCAATCCATCTTTACTTCTCCTCCCAAGCTCTTTGTAGAAGTTTCTTCTCAACAAATCTTGTAGGAGACATGAATATCTGTAACTAGGATTGTCATCTTTAATATTTTGTCAGGAAAAGATTCCAGAATAGCTTGTGCATCTTTGATTTGTCCGATTAAAGGGACTTGTCTCTCCATGGAATAACACCTTTTTATGGTCTTTTTCAAGGTAAGCCAAGAGCATCTACAACTTTAGCTGGCATGACATTGTCAGAAGCACCCAAATCTAGAATGCAATTTCTTAACTTGAAACCATTAAGCAATAGGGAGACATAGAAAGGTTCTACTCTTTCAGAAGATAATGAGGGTTTAACAACTGCAATGTTGTTCTGGGGAGGAGTATCCTTGGGCTTAGGCAAAAGGCCCTTTGATGCATTAGATTGTCCTGGTGATTGCACATATTTGACTAGCCTATTTAACTGCTCAGGAAAGGCTCTCAAGTATTCAGCTTTTGACATTTGAACTCTAGTTTTCTTGGCATGATCAATAATGTCAAAAGAAGGTATAGATACCTGAGCTTCTTTCTGTGGTTGAAATGAAGAACTCACATTCTTATCTTTGGGAGCTAAGGAAGAAGGAAAAGGGCTGCCCCTTCTTTGTTCGTCAGCTAATGCCTCAGCTTGGTGAGTTTGTGATCTTGTAAGTACTTCATATGCATGACCATGATCGTCTTCAAGAAGTTTCTCATCGTCATGTTCAGACTTATAGTTTAGGTAATTAATGTTGGATCGCTAGCATTACCTACAAAATCATCATTCTCAAGTTGATCAGTGTCATCTTCTTGGTATTCTTCATTCATCTCCACATTGTTTCTAGGAGCTTGAGCTTCAATTTCTAATCTTTAGGAACCAGCAATGCGATGCGGTTCCGATTGTTTCCTTGAGCCATTTGAGATATTTGTTTCTTCATCTGCAACATCTCATTTGCCAATTTTTGCAGTAATGAATCGGAAGTAGTAGTAGAGGATGAACTTTCAGCTCTAGAAGTGTTGCTCTTTATCTTTCTAGTCATGATGAGGTTGTCTTCAATTTCAACCGCCATGTTCTGAGCTGCTAATAAGTAAACAGGACATGCTCTTCGCAAATGATATCTTACTTTAAGAAGTAACATTGATGAAGAATACTTTTGATTCTCATCATTCACGAAGCATAAGCCATAATTTTATAAAGTAATCTTTAATTTTGCAATAAAATCCCATATGTGCTCATGTGGCTCCTTCTTCAACTAAGTGAGCTGAGTTATCAAGGTATTGGAATCTTCGGCTGCCTTGAATCTTTTCAGGAATGCATCTCGCATAGTGGCCCAGTTGGTTATGGTGCCAGGAGCTAGCTGATAGAACCATTCTCCAGCCAAGTCATGTAAAGTCTCTTGATGAAAAGTTTGTGAGAGATATTTTCATGCTCCACTACAAGCACACTCCACAAGATATGAAGAATGCAACCAAGTGATCATTTGGATTTTGCTTTCCATCTCCAAAGAATTTTGGGAAATTCTTTCTTGTCCCTTTAGGTAGATCATGCATCGGAGGAGTTAGATTCAGAGGTCCAAAGGATGCTCCCCATGGAATAGGTGCTTTGCAGGTGGGTTCCAGTTTAGCATGATGAATGGGGCACGTCTTCTCCGAGAGTAGACTTGATGAATAATTCCAGCTACCGGATTATGTTGAAGATGATCCGGATCTGGATAAGTTTGCACTCTTCTTTCTGGTGAAAGGCTAGATCTGTGGCTTCTAACTTGAGGAGGATGATTGAAATTGAATTGCTCCTGCAATCGGTAGAAATGATCAGTCCTTCCTTGTGCCTTCACAGATCGGGTGAATGGATGTTCAACCAAGTTGAGAGTTGAATGGGAAAAAACTCTACTCTACAAAAGACAAACTCTGATTTGTAAAGATAGTTGTTCCCTAGTGGAGTTGCCAAAAACTATTGGCTAGATTTTCTGCATAGCTGAAAACCTAGGCAATCATGAGATAAATCTCCCTCATTTACCAGTGAGGCTCTGTAAGATTTGTCAATTAAATATGCTAGTATCTATTTTTGGGTATTACTTTAACCATGCAGCTCATGAACCATAGCTGTATAGTTTTGCAACAAGTAAGCAACTATTAAAGAAAGGAAATATTTGATGAAGAAGAAAATAATAAAAACACATGAAAGAAAGAGGGAAGATGTGCAACCCAATCAATAGATTACAGATTTGATTGCATGAAGATAGACAGACCAGATAGATATTAACATACAAAATTATAAGCAAAGGGAACTTTCAGATCTAGATCTAGAATAACACAAAGTTTATGAATAGATCTAAGACAAAAAGTTAGAAATAAAATTAACCGTTGACACAAAGTTTTCTAGAAATATGCTCCTTTCTATTCCTTTGCTTCAAATAGCTATCAGGGGTTTTAGCACAAAGTTTGGAACACAAGAATGTTGCTTACAAATTCTAATCCTTTAACCCGTAGGTTCTTCCTCTACTTATAGCATGTAGAGGGGAAATTACAAATAGGAAGCCTTTAGTGAACTGACACATGTGGAAGTCGAAAGGAAACAACTGAAAATCTCCCTCCTTGAATTCCTCTTTGCATGACATGCATGATTTGCAATTTGAAGATAGAACCTTCTATTTTGCATGTCGTCACGCACCTATTTCCAAGTAGTTGAATTCTTTGAGTAATGGTTTTTAAACCAATCACTTAAGTTTTATAATTTAATTGATCGCTCAATTACTTTATCGGATGAAATAAGAGAAAGAAGAAAGAAGAGGAAAGTTGTAATCTTTTTATTTTTCATATTCTCGAATGTAGTTGATTCTTTTGCCTTTGATTCTCACCAAACTGGATCTCTGGAAGCATTGGATCTGGAAGTGGTTGATTTGGAATTTTCTTATAGGTGTTGCCTTTGCATTATCTTCCCTCTTATCCTTAAAGCTTTTCAGTACTTCTCAGTACAAGTTTGTCGTAAATAACTCATCTTTTTATTTTTAATTGCATATGAGCAATTAAAATTTTTGGAAAACACTCGGGTGAATGCAAATTCAATGAAGGCTTCAACTGGAAGATTGGGAGCACATGCACAAGATCCTGGAAGGAATTCTCCATGCACTGACTTCTACACGGGCTGCGTCAGAAACAAGAGGATGAATTTTTGCCGGAAGCCTTTGCAATTATGGATCTTGGATCTCGGAAGATATGCATGATTATGCTGCATCCTTTTCTTTCATCATGCTTTGCCATGGCTAGAGCAATCTTTATCTTAACAACTCTTTTTTTTTTTATTTAGCTAGAATTCTTTATAATTGGTGCATATTTGAGAACTTCTTCAGATTTGAGGATATATTTAATGTGTCGATATTGATTTAAGCTCCTTTCATTTAAATAAGCACTGTAATGAATACATATAATTAATTCGAGACAAAGACGGAATCGGAGCATGAACACTTGATTTTAATCATAAAAATTGTATATAAATCCCGATGCCCTATAATTTGAGGCTTTTGCTTGCATGCAAAGCAAGCATGAATATTGTCACTTCACTGGGCACTGTAATAATATGTAGACAATTAATCATACTTAAATCAAGCTCCTTCAAACCTAGGCGCCAAAACTATTTCCTATTCAAAAATTTCACAGGTTGCACTCCTTTCCTAGAAGAATTAATTAATTCATTATTATGTTAGCCCATGCTTATATAACCTTCATCATTCTATAATTAATAATTGCCTCTCCTATTCCTAGCAATTAATTAATTAATAATCATGTTTTTCTCTTCAATTTGGGCACCTATTTTGTGCATGCTTTGGGGTTGCATTAAATTAATTAATTTAATTTATTTTTAGCATTCTACTTCAAGTATACTTTGAATTCACACTATGCTTTGACCTCATGCACCAAAAATAGGAATTAATTCCATCAATAAATACTTTAAAAGTATTATTTCTCCTCTAGGTGGGTCGCATTTTTTCCATAGCTGATTTCTATTTTTAAAAGTCAATTTCTAATGGGATTATTCACCTGCTTTGCAGCTCCAAAAATCCCATGATCCACTTAAGTTCGTTTGACTTTCATGTAATGATATTTTCTACCTGCAAGGCGGTAAGAAATTCCCATCAATGCCTTAAGTGATTTTCTTTTATTTCATAATGAGAATTTTCACCTGCTGAGGCGGGTAAGAAATTCTTGCTGCTCGCTAGTGCCTCTAATTTTCCCATTATGAATTAAGTGAATTCCATGGGAAAATGTACCTGCCCAGGAAGGTACAAAATTCCCACATGTATCTTTGCTACCAAAATTCCCATTGTAGCTTTAAACAATCCATTCCAAAAATGTGACTTGCCTAGAAGAGGCCTTTTACAGTGCACAACTTCATCTTTTAGAGAGAACCAGACCTCCTGTGGAAAATTCCTTTTGGCATGACATCCGTAGATGATCTCCAGATACTCCAGGTAAGAAAACAAACTAAACCAAAAGAAATTGACCTAGAGAAATTTCACAAAGAAAAAACACGCAAAAACACAAAAATGAAAAATGTTTCCAAAAGTCACAGACAAAGCCCAGGATCCATTCTGGTGAAAACCCTACTGGTATATGGGAATATTGACATGTAAAACCTCAACAGGGTTAAACCAAAGCATAATTTACATCAAACAGGGCTTCAAGTAATTAAATAAAGATTTCCCATAGGAAAACCCTAACGACATAATATAACGAGTTTGGGCATCTGGGTATTTGGTAAAATTGGCTTATATGACTTTATGGGAATATCTTGACACAATCTAGACATTTTCTGGCAATAAAAACACAAAATGACCCATTATTTTTAAAGCATTTTTTTTTTACATGGGGTAGTCTCATATTTCGGGGTGAAATATGGGGACACCATGTCCTGGATGAGGATGGTCATGTGGTGTCGATTAATGATGTGGGGTTCACCTCAGATTTTTATGCTTGGTGGTCTCGTTCATTGAGGATTTTGAGAGGATGAGGGAAGTGGAGAGGGTATCCTAATCAATTAGATGAGTGTGTGCTTGAGAAGAGGAGCTAACATAAGAGTGAGGTGAGGCATATGAGGAGAGGATTGAGCCTAGTGTTGTTATAGCTCTAAATGTTGCTACAGTGACGGATGAGAAGGCTCAGTAGTGGAGGCAAGAGAGAGATTCACCTCGGAGATAGTGGGATGACTTAGTGGGAGTTTGAGATACTCTTATTGGAGAGAGAGATGGTTTTATCGTAGATTGTGATGGGCTCTAGTAACAACTTGTACATGTCTCTTTTGATAGAGACATGTATAAGAGTCAGAGAGATTTTTCAGGAAGGCCTTAGGGATCACAGGGATTCTATTTCTAGCACGTAGCTATTGGAGATGGTATGATAGAGAGGGGCTTTAATAATACTTCCTTCTAGCATGGTTTTAGTAGCATATTATGATCTTGTGCGAAAGGGGAGGGATTAATATGTTGAGATGGTGATAAAGAACTACCCTGATGTACTTTATATGTAGATCATGTAGCTACCAAAGGGGTGCCACAGCAGTAGCTAGGCCTAGTGATAGTGTAGTGAGTGTGGGAATCACCTTACAGATCGCTAAGAGAGGAGACTGTGAGGGAGGAGCTGGTGGTGGTGATTGTGCAGTAGGATATACTCTTGATCCTAGTTTGATGGATTTTACTACATGATTGTTTATAGGCTCATGGAAGCCCTTTTGTTTTCTATGTATGACATTACTCTGATTATACGAGACATTTATATGTTTTAGAATTTGATATATGATGATGATTATGATGATGTGCCCTCATATTTTGTCATGTGTATTTTAGATGTATGTGTTGATACTTTCAATGGTGTTGTGTTTTGATTTTTAATTTGGCATGTCAAAAGTATGATCAATGTGTTAAAAATAACAAATGTGACCAAACTAAATAAAGTAAAAGTGGAGTGAATTCCCCACTTATGATATTTTCACATAATGGATTTGAGCTAATACTTGCACTTGTAGCCTTTCAAAATGTTAAATAAAAACCATCAATAGATAGTTTTTAGGCAAATCGCAATGGATTTGGGCAATGTATTTTTGCTAGAATAATGGAAAAGAGAATGGGATCATGTGGATGCATGCTGCTATAAGGGAAAATGGTTATCCTCTTCAACGGATTCATAGAGAATTGATGCCCCAACTTTTTATAACTTATTTTAAAAGCAAACTGATCAATGCGGGAAGCTTTCCTATATGCTTGTATTGTGAAGGTTGATCGATGTGGGAAGCCTTATATATATGAGTAGCCATACTTCAAGGGTATGGTCTACATTTTTATTATTTTAACTTGAATGGTCATCCTTCATGGGATCAGTCCATGATTTTATAGGTAGTTTTCCTTTGAGGGATCAGTCTACTTCTTTTGATAATTTACATTTCTTGTAAATAGTTGTCCTTCAAGGGATTAGTCTATTATAGCAAGATATTTTTAGCATCTAATGGATTTATCTCATTTTGTTAAGTTAAGGGAAGAATACCCTGATAATCCATTTTAAAGGAGGGGATAAATGCACATGTAACCTTCATCCACATGCCCCATGTTTGTGATGTTGGTGGATAGGTGTAGTGATTCTTGTACAATGGTAGCTATTGTTTATAATGGTAGAATGAATAAGATTTGACTGAAAAACTGGTGTCATAACGGTCAACTACTTAACAATAGAAAGGCCACAAGTGCAATGCATTTAAGGTTCCACTTCAGGTTCCCCTCAAGGGAAGCAAGGTGGTACGCTCCTGACCCATATTTGTGAGTGATAACATAAGGGCCAATCCAATTGGGGGAAAACTTTCCACGTTTACTCTACTCTAATGTAGTCACATTTTGATTTTATTTAAGCATGAGATCACCAATTTTAAATTCATGTTCCTTAACATGCTTATTATATGCCCTACTGATACATTGTTGATATACTTGATGATGTTCAAGAGTTGTTAGATGTTTTTCGTCCAATAATTCAAGTTGTGCTAAACGGTCATGACGATATTATTCGTCGGGATAAATCCTTAAGAGATGTGCATAGTGATTAAAATTTGGATTTCAAGAGGGTGCAATGGCTTTAGAGCCATAAACGAGTGAATAAGGTGTAGTGCTTGTAGGTGTGTAGATGTTGGTTTGATAAGCCCATAGGAAAACGGGATTTGGATATGCCAGTTTTTGCCTGCATCATTTACAATTTTCATAAGGATCTTGTTAAGTTTTTTTGTTAGAGGCCTCAACTTGTCCATTTTCTTGAGGGTATTATGGTGAGGAGAATCTAAGTTTGATGTTGAAAGTATTGTAGAGCTCTTTGAATTCCTTGTTTTTGAAATATTTTCCATTATCTGTGATGAGCTTATGTGGGATGCCAAAGCAACATATAATGTTTTGATATATGAAATTGATAATGGGGCCAGATTTTGTTGAGGTCAAGGGAATTTATTCAACCCATTTAGTGAAGTATTCTGTTGCAGTAATGATTGAGTGATGTTGTTGAGATGATTTTGGATTGATTGTGCCAATGAGGTCCAATCCCCATTGAGAAAAAGGCCACAAATCTTGTGCAGGTTGTAAGGCTTGACTAGGGATATGAATGAGATCAAAATGGAGTTGGAACTTAACACATTTCTTTACGTACACACAACAATATTTAGTGATAGTAGGCCAGTAATACCCTAGCCGTATGATACATTTAGTGATGGAATTACCACTAAAATGGCCACCACAGATGTCATCATGGAATTCTTCAATTTCTTTGGTTGACTCATGTGATTTAAGACATCGTAGTAGTATGCCATCAAAAATTTGTTTATAAAGGATACCACCTATGATAACAAAGTGGGTGACGCATTGGAGAAATGATCGTTTAGCATATTGTGATAGATTTGATGGGATTTTACACTTAGAAAGGTAATCATATATCTGTATGTACCAAAGATTAGGTAAGTGTTGTCAATGACATCAATGGATGGTAGCTCATTTTTATGTGAAGGATGATCCAAGCATTGAATCATTACAAACATTTTAGTGTTATCCTTTGATTTTTCTGTTTCAAAAGGGATGAGAGACCTAAGAGATTTCATGGTGTCTGTAAATCTATTAGAATATTGTGGAATGGATTGAATGGTGTAATGGTTGAATGTGCCAAGGAGAAAGTCAAAAATGGCCTTATACTCTTTTGAAGGATCTCGTTTTTACATTGATACTCTCCTTTGACTTGACTGATGACAAGTTATGAATCTCCATAGATTTCCAGATCATGGACACCTAGGAGAATAGCAGTAGTTAAACCCATGATTAAGGCCTCATATTCTGCCATATTATTAGTGCATTTGAAGTTGAGTTTGAATGAAAAGGGAATGGGAATATTCCACAGTGGTATGATGATGACATTGGCCCCTCCACCTTCTTGACATTTAGCACCATCAAAGAAGAGGGTCATTTTAATGGGGATGAAGTCTGATTCATAATCATTGGATTTGTTAATGTTATTGATAGATTTGTTAGGAAAGTATTCATGGGGTGGCTGATTATCTAGAAGAGGTGCTTCAACGAGTTGATCGGAAATGACCTGACCTTTAATAGAATTTTTTGCGGTATGATTTCAAGATCAAATTCAGTCATAAGCATCAACCATCGAGTTATGTGGTCATTGTGGTAGGGTTTAGCATGTACATGGCCTTAAGTGGATTAAAACTAGGTGACAATGTATGTTTTTGGTTGAGGAGATAATGTCGAGTTTGGAAGTAGCAAAGTACAATGCACAACACAATTTTTTAGCTTCAGAGTAGTGTGTTTCGTATTCATGGAGCATGTGGCTAATGTAGTACATGACTTGTTCGTGACCTTGATTATTACGGTGAGCAAGCATGGCTCCTAGGGCATGCTCCGAGGTAGAGATGTAGAGATAAAATGGTTCCCCTTCACGAGGTGGCATAAGTACAGGTGGTGATAACAAATATTGTTTGATTTTATTGAAGGCTTTATGGTAAGTCAAATCCCAATGAAACATTATGTCTTTGTGGAGTAGATGGTGAAATGGTTGACAACGGTCGGAAAGTTGTGATATGAAATGTCATATGGACTATAGTTTTCCTTACGGATACATAGTTTTTTGATTGAGGGTGGAAGAATTTTTATGATTTCTCTAAATTTTGTGGGATTGAATTCAATTCCACGAAGAGATATGATAAATCCTAAAAAATTTCCGGTGAGGACACCAAAAACACATTTTGCAGGATTCAAGTGAGATAGAATTGGATGAGATGGGTGAAGATTGATTCAAGAACATTGAGATGATCCTTCATGATTTAGACTTCCCAAGGAGATCGTCAATGTAATCTTCAACAATTTTATGAATGAGATCATGGAAAATGTACGTCATAGCATGTTGGTACGTTGCCTCGACATTTTTGAGACAAATGACATGACGCGTGTAGCAAAAAGGTTCCCCAAGGGGTTATAAAGGTGGTTTTGTGTTGATCTTCAAGGGTGATAAGAATTTTATTATAACAAGAAAATCCATCCATGAGGGAAAGCATTTTGTGGCCAACTTTGTTAGATCTATGAGTTGATCTATGTTTGGCAGAGGAAATCATCTTTTGGACAAGAAAGATTGAGATCCTTGAATTCTGTGCAGATACAAATTTTTCTTGAAGCTTTAGTTACTTGGGACGATGTTGGAGACCCATTGTGGATAGTCAATGGGTATGATGAAATTGGCAGATAAAAGACATTACAATTCTTCCTTGACAAGGAGTGCTATATGCGGGTGCATCTTATAGAGATTTTTTTTTTACCGGATTAACATTAGGATATGTGATAATGTTTTGTATGACAATGTTGGGATCAATCCCAAGGGCATATCACTATATGACCAGGTGAAGGCTTGATGATATTTTGTAGGAATGTGGTAAAATCATTCAATTCTTGTGGATCAAGGGATTGTTGTCAACCTTGACTATGTGGGGGTCTGAGGTGTTCCTAAGTTAATATTGAGTGTGGATTCATTAAGAAGAGTGGGTGTTTCGGGTGGTAGGGATTTTTGAAGGTAATGATCTTCAGCTCCCATATGAGATAGGATATCTTGGTCATCTTGACATTGAAGGATGTCTATGGTTGGTGAGTCTTCTTCAACCATTTTTGGATGAACAAGTGGTAGAGATTTAGTGGAGTGGCTGGATTGATATGTGAGTGGTCCCAATGATATAACATTGATTTAAAAAAAAGTTAGGTGGAATAGGTATGACATCATCTTGTGTTTATGGAACCTTGAGGGTTTACGGTGGTGATTCTGTTCAAAAATAATTATGGAGGTAGTTGGTTTAGATATATTGGCTTCACATGCTATAGGAAGGGGGTTCTTATAACCTAGACCAATTTTCTCATGAGGTTTAAGGGAACGTAGAACCGGTTGATCATGGATCCCTTGTTCATAACACCCAAGACCAAATCCTCTCCACGCACAACAATGGAGATACATATGAGTAAATTTTGGATTATCAAGGGATTTGAAATCTAGTGTGAAAGGCATGGTGTGATGTGGATTGATAATGTGAGACAATGGATGGTCATGTCATCCTCCATAGACAAGATTGGTTTTAAGATAAGTGGGACCATAAGAGATAATATCTCCTATGTTAGGGTCATACATGGGTTGTTTGTCAAAACCATTTATGTTTTTGGTGAAGGGATAGAGTTGAGCATGAGGAGGTGATATTCCCCAAGTGTGAGGCACTTCACAAATTCACCAAGAGAAGAATATTCTAGTAATTTGGAAGAGGGGATAGAGGTGCTAGTAGATGCTTGATTAGATGATTCAGGCATGGACATAGGTACAAGAATGTCATTTGGGCAATACATCATATAGCAGTCAACGAATGGATTCGGATCAACAGGGACAGTGAGCATCTATCCTTCATGTTCATACTTGAGACAACAATGAAGGGTGGAAGGAATGCAATGCATGGTCCATATCCAGGGGCGTCCTAGTAACATGTTGTACTAAAACTCTCCTTCTATAATGTAGAAGAGTTCGGGTAGATTTTTAACACCGACCTTGAGTGGAAGTATAATTATGCCTATAGTAGGTGTGATAGTGTCATTGAAAGAGCGTAACAAAATGGAGTCTGAGTGATAATAGTGTTTGGGTAGTTTGAGTTGATCAAAGGAAAGGGATGATATGATGTTGATGGTGGCACCACTATCAATCATGACCCTCTTGATGGATATGTCATTGATTTGAGTAGTGATGAAAAGTGGTAGGTCATGATCCTCTAGTCTAAGAGAGGGAATTTCAGATGGTTCAAATGAGATGGTGGTAGATGCTTTTAGGGCACCTAAAAAATTTTGAAAGGGGGTGGATCATTGGTTGGGATAGTGATGGATTGGAGGGCTTCTAACATGGCATGTTTGTGAGTTGTGATGTCTGCACAAGTTCATAAAGCAACATCCTAATGGGGGATTGGTGTAGTTGTTTAATACTACTTTCTGCAACATGGTGAGTGGAGACATAGCTGCTTGTATTGAGACTTTGACTTTGGATGATGATGTTTGATTAGGATCTTTAGGATCCAATGAAATGGAGACCTTAGGTTTATCATATGGTGCTGATAATTATAGAGGTGAAGGTATGGCAATAAAGTCTCTATCTTCCTTAGACCTAGATGACTCTTTGTCATAATTTTGTGAGCGTGTGGTGACATGGACAACATTGACTTGGTGGTTAGATGATTTAGGGGTAGACTCTTCTAAAGGTATTGAGGTTGATGTCGATGTTGCATAAGAAGGAAGGAAGAGAGAACTACCAATATTTTGAACTTTTTGATGAAAGCTCTACAATCCTCTATGGTATGGCCTCGTGTTCTATGGTAATCACAGAAAGTAGCAAATTCATACTAGGTGGGATTCCACCCATGGTGATCTGACGGCTTGGGAGGTGGTAACGTGATGAGTGATTCTTGTAATAAGTTATCCAAAATGGTGGCATAACATCCTTTAGGTTATAATGTAACCCGGGAATTCATTTTTCTTAGGAGGAGGTGAAGCAGGGTTGTTTGGTAATAGGTTTTTTACTTGGTGGACACAGAGGATTTTTAGCTGTTGTAACAAGTGGATGTGTGGCTATGAAGGATAGTTAGGTTGTATAGGAGGCATGGAGGGTGAGGATCAAATGTGGATGCCCACAATAGGGTAACAGATGTGGAATACAGACTCATGGTGGGAGTCTGATGTATGGGTTTTACCCTGTAATGATAGGGTGATTAACCGGTATGATAAAAGAAGATTCATGCAGAGGATCCAGATCGGGGAGATAAGGATGGTTTTTAGGATCTTGAGTGATGTTTAATCTAGGAGGTCTCATAGGTCTTAGTTCTAACGTGACAAGAGGATTTCCAAAAGTGGGTATGCCTCTTGGATGAAATGAAGGATGAAAAGGAGGAGGACCATGGAAATGATAAGTTTCATCATAATAAGGAATTCTAAAGACTTGAATGATGCCCTGATTATTAGGTCCTCTTGATACTTTAGATGAACTAGGTGTATTTTTTAAAGTCAATGCTAACGAAGGAGAATAAGTTTGGATGGTGTGGTCTAAATGATTTGTAGATTTTGGATTGTTTATTTTCACAGATTGGGGATGGTCATGTCTTATGGTTGGCTTGGGCGGGGGTGATTGTGCTAAGAATGTTTCAAGTGGTATCATAGTTATATTTTCAAACCTAGGTGTAGGTGCTGGTGTAGTCGTGTTGGAGGGTAAGGGTATGGACTTGGTAACAACATCCGACAGGATGTGGGTATGTCTTCAATAACAAGCGGTGGTTTGGCAGTTTCAAGCTTGTCAGATTCTAGCTTAGACTCTACAGGTGTAGGTGATAGAGACATAGGGAGACTTTGAGAAATGTTCAATAGGGGAGGTTTCTATGTTCATGGTTTCAAACTCATTGAGTGCTAGTGTTGATTCTCTGATTTTTGTTTTTAGGTGATAAATTAGTTAGAGGAATAGGCTCGATTTTAGTTATCATATTAATGGTATGAACAACATTCATTTTGGTTGCTCTCGAAGAGAGGGTGATTTGGAAAAGGCTTATTAAATATGTTGAGACCTTGATTTGGGGTGTGTTTGGATTATCTAAGTGAAGGTCACCCTTATCAATCAAGTCTTGAAGCACATTGTGGAATGTGTGACACCTTTCGATGTCATGACCATTGACCTTGTGGTACTTGCAGAAATCATTATCTCGATACCAAATGGGTTTCAAACTGATATATTGATGGGTCAAATGGGTGGAAGTGATATTATATTGGAGGTGAGAAATTTATCAAAAAATGCACCATAAGTTTCTATTATGGGTGTATAGTTACGTTGTTGATGAAAGCGTTCGGTGGTTGGATTTTCCTTAGGAGTAGATTTGACCATGATGGCATTGGCGGATGATTTAGAATTATTTGAGTTAGATGGTGGCTTGGATGGGAACTCCATTTTTGGTTTCTTAGGATGAAGTTTTACCCATCCATCTTCTAGGGCTCACAATTCTAGCTTACGGGCCATGGTAAAAGCCTCATCGAAAGTTTGGAATGACTGGATTTGTAGAGTAGATGAAATGTGTTTGGCACATGTGTGCAAAATTGTTTTTCGATTAACTCTGGTTGTGGTAGTGTAAAGGATAGTTGATTGGTAGTGGCCCTCCAATGGGCTACAAAATCAGTGATGGATTCATCTTCAAATTGTCTAATGGTATATAGATCATTGATGGTGATTTTACGAGCTATGTTTATGGAAAAGTGGTCTAAGAACAATTGTGTAAGTTGTGCGAAAGAGAATAGTGAGTGTTATGGAATGTTGTTGTACTAGTCTAAGGTAGGACCGAAAGGGACATGGGAAAGGTCCTCAACATGAGGTCTTGATCATGAGCTATTAGATAACATGCATGACGAAAGGCATGGATGTGTTGTTGGGGATCTTCTTTTCTATAAAACTTAGTAAGTTTTGGAAGCTCCCAGTGAGGTGGATATGGTTTGTATGGTATAGAAGGGTGAATGGGCTCATTACAAATCTGATCATAAGAGAGCACATTCTTAGATGTTGATGAAGTGGCTTCTAGGATAGATATGTGGCTTAGAAGGGCTTGAAGAGGATCGACTTGCATTGATTGTTGTAGGGATGAGCTAGGATGATACAAAAAGACTGATTGGGTTATGAGTACACTTGATACTATTGTGGAATGTTCTATTGGTAGGGGGTGTTCTATTGGGAGATGTTATGTTGATATGGGAGATTATGTTGATAGGGGTTGTTCTGTTGTGGGACATGGTATGATGGAATATTTTGTTGATATCCATATTGTTGAGGCATGTGTTGTTGATTTTTTTGGGAATGTTTTGATGATGAAGGATGTTGTGTTGTAGAGTTCTTTGATGGGATGAGGATCCTTGTTGTGAAGTGATAGGTTGTGAGGTTTGAACATATTGGTATTGCAATGGCATCAATACATGTGTAAGAGGTTGTGAATATGTAGGTGTTTGTTGAGAAGACATAGCTGAAGTGAAAAAAGATGGTGCTTGTTGTGGAACACTTTGTTGTGGGATACCATATGGTGGGATGTTCTGTTGAGGTACAGAATGGGGTGTAGAGATCAATGGTTGTGAAAGGTTGTGGTATGTATTATGAAATAGGATGTGTACTAGCAATGACACTAGTGTTAACCAATGGTGTTGTTGTGGGGATGGACATAGTGATATTTTGATGGGAGTAGTAACTTGTTGGGAAGACATAACTATGGAAGGGGTGATGAAACTCAAGGGAGGTGTTAGGCACATATGAGGTGACTGGAGGAGTGGATGACGAAGTAGTGACATTGTTTAAAGGTGGTGTGGATCCTATAGAAGGACTTGAAAAAAGATGTGGGTTGTTGAGAAGAGGTGTTTTGCAATGAGATCATGTGAAGGTTGTAGATGGGAGCTGATGAAACCTCAAATGCCTCTGGTTGGCTGATGGAAGATTGATTCATTCAAAGTTTCAAATGGATTTGTAGAGGTGAGAGATACTTGAGGTTGGCTATTGTTTGATGTTTCAGACTGACTCAAGTGTATGGATATAATTGTTGGACAACAAGGTCTTGATTTTGATCAATAAGGCCCATAATGGCAGAGGATGAATTGTAGGTGTGTTGGATGGATGGAGGCGTGAATGGTTGCATCTGAACATTTCTTGCTACTAGATAAGCATTAAGGGCAATGGGATTTGAATCTAACATTTCCTCAAAAATGGGGTCTCCCCTATTGTAGAAAGGGAGTTCAGATGCTTGAGGACTGGAAGAAAGGAAGTATTCCTCTTCTTGTGATCCAGGTGTAGGGAGGTTTTGACTATGATACCGATGTGGGGAATGCGAGAGTTGTTGTCTTGTTGTATTGCTATAATTGGCCCCTACTTCATGCCAAGTTTTTGAGGGTCTGAAAAGGGGTTAGATGTGTTTATTTGATAGTATGGAAGTTGTTGTTGCGTTGGGGTAAAAGGTGTTGAAGTGAAAAATGGGAGATTTTGTTGATATGTAGGTGGGGTGGACATGTTTTCAGGATTTGATTATGGGCTTGTTGTCTAGTAAGCACCATAATAATAAAAACACACAAAAACCAAAAAAGAAGGAAAACAAGTGGATGTGTTGTTTTACAAACAAGCAAGAACAATCAGAGAGTGGTTTTATAGTTATCTTGATTAATTAAAAAAATGAAATGTGTAAGATGGCTAACAGGGTCCTAGGAAGTGGTCATCTAGGGATGGTTTCAGGTGTGTTTAAGGGTGGAGTCCTCGATATACCCAAGGTACGTGAGGCCCAACTTTGTATTGTTGTTGGTACGGGCATGGTATTGGGGCCTACCCCTCACTTCACATTCCCACTTTGATAAGGAAGTCGAGTGCTGAGCTAATATATACCGATAGATAGGAGATTATACTCTCAGAACACCGAGTCAACTTCCTCTGTTGGGTGATGAAATCCCAATCAGTTTCACCTAGGTGGGAAATGTTTAAATGTGTTTATATTTTGATAGTGATTTGGTTGTGTGAGGGAAAATAAGTGGATGCAACCAATTTCACCTCCCTAATTAAACTATGTGAAGCAAGAAGAATGAGAATGTTTATTTTAAGATCCAAAATGAAATGTCTATTTTGATGAGAACAACCAATCAAGAATGCAAGACAAAAAGTTAAACAAATGGCTTTAAAACTTACCATGAGAGCACTCCTTAATTTTAATTTTAATTTAAATTTAGCAATTTCCAAAGCATTCACTTAGCAAATCCAGAAAATAAAGTTTCCTAAAAAAGCAACCTATAATCTGATTAGGAAAAACAAGGAACAAAAAACAAAACACTATAGATGGATTATAAAATGTCAAGGAAACAATACATGGGAATTGCTAATGATTGAGGCAATCACTTGGTGATTAGAAGTTAGTATAAACAATGCTCAAACTGATAATAAAATGAAGAAATTAACGGGTTTAGGTCCCACCAGGCATGCTAGAATGTCTAGCATGGTTTTACCTTTGGTTTTCTTGATTGTTTCAAGGGGTAACAACCAAGCTTGACCTCGATATGGTGGGGTTTCTAGGGTACCCACAATGTTGATTGTGTTTTATTGCACACCATGTAAAGCAATGGATCAAAGCTTCTTTCCCTGTAAACAAGCTTACAAAGATCAAACTTAGACAAGATAATGTTACTACTCAAAAAATGACTTAAGATTTTATTGATGTTTATGATTGTGCTACAAGATGATAAGATGGAAATGTGACTATCACTTATTTAGATTAGATACATATATAGCTATTATTAATCATGAATTCAGATCCATAAATCAAATTCCTAGTCTATGTACAAATTTTCAGATATGTTAGAAGCTACAAATCAATTATTTCTTCCTCTCCTACAGTGGTGTCAGAATCAGGAATAGAAATGTAATCCTCGAAAAAGAAGTCAAAGGATTCCTCTGGGTGTCAAAAAGGTGAGAAAGTGTAGTGTTGGTGCTAGATATGTTGATGTGGCTGTGGTCTTCAACTTCAGGTGCTATGTTGAGGTCTTCTGATAAGTCTAAGCTAGTCTCATAAGTGTACTCATATTGTGCTAGATCTACATGGAGTCTTATAGCTTCATTGTATGCATCCCAAAATGCTTCAGTAGCCTCATGGATGCACTGAGTTATTGTGAAGATATCCTTAAGATGGTTGAAGGGCATGTTTTGGATCTTAGAGCTCAAGATCATGGAGGAGCTCGTATTGTTCCCAGTAGAGTGGATGTCGAATGACAGAAAAAACCAATGTCAGTTGTAGGGTAATTATTACCACCTAATGCCATTTGAAAGAAACATTCTGACAAGAGATTAGTAGATAACAAGAAAAAACAAGACATTTTGATCAAATTATGTAGAAAATATGAAAAATCAAAAGTAACACAAGGAATCACTGGTGATTAAGTAAATCGTTGGCGATCAAGGCAATCGCTAGCGATTGCTATTAGTTTTAATAGTTTATTAAAACAAAGCTAAGAAACTTGATCAAGCTATCATTTAAGGTAAATTTAGAACTTTGATGATATATTATGAATACATAAACAAACATTACCTGTAAATAGTTTCTAAGGCAAGAAAAATGAGCAGATTACCTTGCACAATCTGCAAAATTTGGTGGATGGATGGAAGAAGATGATTAAACGGTGATAGAGAATGATTTGATGATGGGTTCGATGAATCAAGAGCAATGTGACGTTGGTGTCAGTGATGAAGGATGTCTTGATCTCTACTATGTTGATAATGAAGAAAAATATACCTGTAAAAACATCATAATGCCTCCCCAAAAGAGGTCTGAATGCACATATTTATAGATCACCGATGATCGGGCAAATCACTAGGTAATTTCAAGAAATCCTAACTAAATTAGTTAGGCGGGTGATTTTCCCAATTACGAACTAGATATGGCATATTTTGAAGTAGTTAAGGTGGGAGGAGGGTAAAAAAAAGCATAAACAAACTTGGTTAGGATAAGAGGGGTTAGATTTTTTTGAAATATTTAGTTAGTGATTTTAGAAGGTTAGTTGGTTAGGAATAAGTTAGTGATTTTTAGGAAGGTGGTTTTAGAGGTGGTTAGGTGGTTAATGAGGTGTCATAGTGAGGTGTCTTAGTTAATGTAGCGAGGTAATTATTTTAATTAATTAAATTAATTAAATAATTTAGATGTGAGGGGTGTGCGATTAGTTAATTAACTAAAGATGATTTAAGAGGGCATAATGTCGTAAATGTGGTGCTTTCGATCATGAGTGTGTCTAAGTCAAGAGATGCAAATTTTGGTGTCTACAATATAGTTCAATGCTCTGGTCGTAAGTTCACTTTGTCGGACCACTAGGTTCATTCGACTCCTATATTGCATCTTTATTTTTTGGATTTTATGTGGTTTTGTGGGTTTTGTAGGTGAACATCTATTTTGAAGGTTAATGGTACACTCGGTGATCAAGGTGGGACATACAAGCGATCAATAGTGAATATTAGCAACACTCTTAAGAAACTCCAAAAATTAGATTCTGAGCTCAGTGAAGTCATGCACACCCAAGAGGTCTCGGTGCCCAGACACCGTCACCCCGATCTAGGCGACCTTTTCTAGCCTTATTCAATAGTCCCATATTTCACAACATGCATAATTACGATAGTCTTCCCTTTTTGTTCATCGGTTTCCCACTGCTCGTATCGGTTCAAGAAAAGCACAAATCAGCTAATTCCTTTTCTTTATCTTGTGCTTAGGGTTTCATGTTTACTTACTTATTATTTGTGTCATAGTGTATTTAGCAACTTTATATCATAGTGTACATTTAGTTACTCCATTAGGATTTAGGATTAAATCTATTTTTGTTAAATCATGTATTAGAGCTATAGATGTTGTAGACATTTGTTTGTAAGTTTTTTGCAATCAAGGGTTTACTTATTTTCATATATTTGGAATTTATTTATATTTATATGTAGCATGCATTTATATGCAAAATGAAGTGTTCCATTGGATGTGGAAGGTGTCAAAACCCCAAGATCGACTATAAAATTGGGCATTTACCGGGTAGGTGATTTTGAATAGTTTTTAGTTTTGTAGTACTTTAAACATGTGTTGGAATCCATATAGACCCGCACCGAATTCCACATAGTAGCGAATTACATCTAGAAAAATAATTTCTAGGTTTTTGCATTCTTATGAGTTTTTTCCTATTGCAGATTTTTTGTTTCACAAAGATCATGTATTTTCTAGATTGGGACGTTGCGTGTATGGATTTTGGTGTTGCTTTTTTTTTGTGTGTGTGGTTTTTGTAGATGTGGATGTCGGTGGAGGTTGTTAATATGGATTTTGGATGTTGCCGATCTAGACGTCGGGTGGATGCTAATTTGGGCATGACAAGGCATGTTCTCCATAGTCCAAAAATGGCAAGTTTTTCCATAAAAGGTAACCTTAGCCCCTTGGTCACATTGGAGGGCCATATGAGGGCTTCAATATTGAGATTCCTACTTGTAGGTACTTAAGTTTATCCCCCTTACCATTTTTTATTTTTCAAGGAAAAAAGAATTTTACTTTTTTAGTGCAATCTAAATTAAATATTAGAGCAAGAAATTGATAAGCATATATGTTTTGATTGGTAACTTGAAATTGAGTTTTGTTGTTTTCAAAAATGAATATTTTTTGTTTTTGTTCCATTAGAAATATTTATTTTGAGAAATTCACTAAAATTATAAAGTTCCTCTTTTTGTAAAACTCACCGAAATTATAAAGTGTTCTTTTTGTAAAATGCACTAAAAATATAAAGTGACAAATTTGGTGGGTTGGGGGGGGGAAGCTTCTTGCATACTTTTACTCTTTGGTCCATTATAAATTTGAGAGGTCCATTCAAAATATTTTCTTCTACATTTTTATCTAGCATGGATTTATTAGGTGACACATTACAAATGTTTTCCTTAGAAATATCTTGCGAAATACTTATTACCCGGAAGAATTCAAAATTTCTAAGCTCGATTCTTCCACCTCTCAAAAGGAATTAGTAGCATCTAATCCTAAGGGAAAGGTAAAACAAAAGGTAAATCCAAGTTCACTCCTTATTCATATGATCAAAGTTCTCCTAAACCCAAATAAAATAACTCTCTAAACTCGAGGAGTCTTATAAATCCAAGAATAAGTCTAGCCTTTCACACTCTTTTTGTGGAGGAAATGGTCATGTAGAAACTAGGTGTTGGAAGAGAATGCAAACCTTAGAGTATAGATTAAAGAAACACAAGATCTATATCTCCACTCCACCCTCTTTCAATGATCATGGAAGGCACTTAATTTTTGGGGAGATCTCGGTAAAAAATTGTAGATATTTGGGTTATATATTATGGTATTTCTCATCACATGACTTCTTCCAAAGAGTCTTTTCTATCTCTAGGTTTGAGTTATACTTCCAAAAGTGAGGTTGGAGATTCTTATTTTATTTATATTGAGGCAAAAGGTAGTATACACCTTAATGGTGGAAACATCTAATATGTACTATATGTTCCTAACATCACTACAAATTTATTTTTTTGTATCAAATTTTTCATTCTAGTCAAGGTAAGAAAACTACTTTTACACCACAAAGGGCACAAGTAAGAATCTTATTAGAGATTCATTCAATTTTTTCTAAGGGTAATATTGATCATAGTTATATATTATATCACTTTGAGGGTTTTGATGACACTTTCTCAATAGGGACATGCTTTGTTTCTTGTGAAAATTCAGTGACTAAGAATTGGCATGAGAGATTTGGACATCTCAATTATATGTATTTAAAGGAGTTGAGAACTCATGGTATGGTTTATGTTCTTCCTAGATTTTATTTTCTTAAGGATTTTCCCTATCTATGCATTAGGAAACAACACCAATCCACTTCCTAAATGTATTTCTAAGAGAGATTCTTCACCACTTGAGATTATGCATAGTGACTCGATGTTCTTTCCTACCACCTCTTTCAAAGGAGCTAAGTATGCACTTACACTTAGTGATAATTTCTCTAGGCATACTTGTGTTTATTTTCTCAATACAAAAGTGATGTTTTTCACACTTCAAATTTTGTAAGGATTTGGTTGAGAAACAATCATCTAGTTGTATAAAGAACCATCACACTGCGATAATGGGGGAGTACTTCAAGTAAATATTTTTATGATTTTTGGAAACTCGTGGCATTATTCACCGGAATTTTGTTCCTTATACTCCACAATAGAATGGATTAGCAGAATGAAAGAACCAAAATTTGAAGTAAATGGATAACTGCATGATTCATTCTAAGGAAATACCTCATGTATAGTAGGTATAAACTAGTTAATTATGATAACTACATTTAGAATCACAAACCATACAAAGAACTTGGGAATTTGACCCCAGAGGAGGCTTGGTCTAGAACTAAGCTTGATGTCTCATTTTTAGAGTCTTTAGGAGGCATGCTTGGGCCTTTGTGCCAAATAATAAAAGAAATTCCTTGGATAAGAAGATAAAACCATCAATATTTATAGGATATTGTGAAGACATGATATCTTATTGAATTTTGGATCCTGATACTCATGAGGTTATTTTTTGAACACATGTTTAGTTTGATGAGCGCTTCTCTCCTCATGATTCTTCATCTTCTTCCATGTCTACATCTTATTTAATTAATCTTGAGGATCCCTTATTTAATGAATCCCCGAGGAGGTTATGGATTCCAACAGGATCCTATTCCTACTAATATTGTTATTATGCCTAAGTGGTCTCATACTATTATTTCTAAGGCAATACCTTTCTTTCATACATGATCTTCCACCAACTAGGCACCTTCATACACATTCTACACATTCGAATTTTGTGTAAGGTAGATTTTGGGGATCCATAGTCTTTTCATAGGCTCATGGGATACAAGAGTGGGATGATGCAATGACACATAGGTATTTTTATTCAATGAAGAATAATACTTGGGATTTGGTCTCTATTCTTAAGGGAAGAAAGATGGTTATGTGTAAGTGAATATACCAAACCAAATTCACGATTGATGGATCCATTAACAAGTATAAGTCTTGTCTTGTTGTAAATGGTTTCTCACAAGTTTAATGTATTGATTACTCTGAAACATTTACACCCATTTCCAAGATGGATTATGTACACCTTATAGTTTATATTGCTGCATCATAGGGGTGGCTAGTATAACAAATGGATGTAAAAAACCTTCTTACTGGATATTTATAGGATTAAATCTACATGGAGCAACCTAATGGGTTTGTTCATGAATCTTGCCTTTTTGTAGACTCTGAAGGTCTCTCTATGGTCTCAAACAAGCCCCTCAAGTATGGTATCGAATATTGATTATTTTCTTTGATCTACTAGTTTGGTTCATTGTCACTCGGATTCTACATTATATTTACAACATGTTGACGAGGATATTATTATAATTTTCTTGCATGTTGATGATCTTCTACTTACTATAATATCTTCTTTCCACATTCATACTATTCAGCGGGCTCTTTCCACATAGTTTGATATGATGGATATTATGTTATTGCATTATTTCCTTAGTTTGCATATTTCTCATACATATTCATGGATTCATTTGAGTCAGCAAAAGTACACTTATGATATTTTTCAGCATTTTGATATGGATTATTACAATCCAAGTCCATCTCCTTTTAAGTATAGGGTTACTCTTACTTCCACCTACACCACTCCTTTTTGTGATCCTACCTTGTATAGGAATTTGGTTGGAATTATAATGTACTTGGCCCATTTTCACTTTGATATTTCCTTTTTAGTAGGGCTTGTATATTTGTTTACACATTCTCCTCACAATATTCACGGTTCACCGGAAAGTTACTCAAAGAATTTCATGATATCTACAAGGCACTTCCCACTTTGGACTACACTACACTAGAGGTTATACTCAGTTGGTTGGATATAATGATTCAGATTGAGAAGGTTCTATTGATGACATGCCTTCCACTTCTATCTATCTAATTTTTCTAGGTTCTTCTTCCGTTCCTTGGGTTTTAAAGAAGCAACATGATATTGCACTTTCATCTATAGAGAGCAAAGTATAGAGCAGAGGTTATGGTGATTCAACAAGTTCTTTGGATTTAACGCTTATTGGTAGAGTTTTTATTCCCATAAGATTCAATGACTATACTTTGATGTGAAAAACAACACACAATTCACATTCCCCACACTATTTTGAGCACCAAATGACCAAGCATATTAATGTTCACATACACTTCATTTTTCAGCACACTCATAATGGATTTATTTTCTTAGAGTATATTCAAACTTAGCCGCAAGTTGTTAACATTTTTATGAATCATTTTGCATCACCTTGCTACCTTGAGTTATATGACATGCTTGGGGTTTAAGAAGTTATCCATAGGGGGTTTTCATGAGGAAATATTTCTTCTTATTTATCTTTCCTTCTAGAAGGATTTTTTCCCCACTTTTGGTTCAATATTTCTTAATGGATATATTGTATATGAGTACTTGATTAGGCCTTTCTACTAGGACTCATATTGTGGATATGTTGTTTTAGGACCATAGCTTTCCTTGAGTGGGGTGTTAAAGTAGGTTGTTTACCTTAGCTCATGTTCACCTAGGTACTTTATTTAATTTCTATTTTAGTTATCCTCACCCACTCATGTGTGGATTTTTTTTTTTTTTTTTTTATCTTATTTATATATTAGAATGATATTATCTAGTTGGGTATAGTTCATTCCTTGATCTATGATCTTGACTAGTTTGTTCTATGATCTTGACTAGTTCTTTCCTTGATTTATGGTTTTATCTATGGTCTTGACTAGTTCTTAGATTGACCTTTCTTTCCTATATAAGAAAGGCACATTCTCATTGTAATAGATAGAGTTCCATGAGAATATACTATATGATATTGTTGTTCTTTGTTTGCAAATCCTTTTGTAAGATTATTCTTTTGAATTGCTTTTAAATTAAATTGAATGTGATGTTCTATTATCATATGATATCTTTGTGGCTTGGAAAAATTTGGTTATTGTTTTATAAAGATGTATAAGGCCATTGGTAACCACAACACAACAATGCCCTCTTGATATCGATTATTGAAAGAGGCAAAAATGATTGTATCAATGCATCATTTTTCTTACGCCATGGATGAGCTTGGTTGATCAAGATATTAAATCCTTGGGATTTTATATTTCACATGTTACCTTATAGAAAAAGTAATCAACGATTGAGATAATTAGTTTTAGAAGCTACATCATTGAGTGATGCTCAAAAACTCTTTCTTGAGAAAATATAGTAGGGTCCAAAATCACATAGAGTTCCATCATCCACTATGATACATTCAATATTATTCAAATGGAATAAATGTTAGTTTTATTGATATATTATCATAAGTCCAACTAAGTACTTATGGGACAAAAACATTGAACTTCATAATTCTAGAGATATAAAAACAATGATAAACATAAAATTCAATTCTTTGTAGTGGTATTGAGACATTTTCTTCTACCAATTTCATCAAATTTATGCCACCCAAAAACTAAAAAGACATGAAAGTGACCTTAAAAGTGGCTCTAATTAGACTTTGTCTAATAGTGCACTTTGGAGGAAAAAAAGGCGTGGTACTTGAAAAAAATTCCCAAACCCCTAAACACTCCCCATTGTATATGTCTTGATTTTAAATGATTCTAAACTACCCCCAAAATGCACACATGATATTCTTCTACTCCTTTGGCAGTCCCTTGTGTTCTATTGTCTATAATATCGCATGATTTTTATTCTATTAATAACATAATCGATCACATATCTCTAAAAACGTACTTTACATCCTTTGATTTATTTTCCTTTTAACTTTGAATTATGATGACTACATCATTAAAATATGCTTGAATATCCATATAAATGCGTATAATAACTTTACATTTTTCTATTCTTCTTCCTTTAACTTTAAATTCTTTATGAATATATTATTAAAATAGGCTTGAATACTTAGATAAGTATGCATATTAAGTTGTATAAATTGTTGTAATACAAAGCAAACCAACAATTCTTTTTAACATTGAGTTTTTGGTTATTGCAATTACATTTAATTTATAGATTTGATTTCATTATTATTTATTTCATGTTTTAATTGTTAACTAAGGTATTATGTTTTCTATTTTTCGTCTTTTAAAATATCTAGTGATCTAGTACACTTTAGGTGTATAATTATAGGGTGAGTCCAACACACTAGTCCTTGGACAACACGTTGATGTTCTAGTTGATGATTTTATTAATATAACCTGTGACCTAGTAGTCATTAGCACAACATACCGTTGACACCAACCATGAGGACTTAAATATTTGAAATAGATGTTGTCCACAAAAGAGGAAGCCATAAAAAAATTCATGTCAAAAATGAATTATGTAATATATTTTGAAGAACAATTAACCTTCAAAACTCAACACCTTCTAGACCCAAACCTTAGTTATACCACAATATTATTTTGTAAAAGGAAAATTTTATGTTGACATTCAACTTGGGAGGTGAAACCATAATTAATTAATGGATCTCTCACATAAATTGTTTCTAGCAATAGCATGTGAGGTGTGCGGTGATAATGCAGAAAACGAAATAAAATATGCAAAATACGAGAAAATGATTGGTGCTTTGAGAAAATAAGAAAAAATGTGGAAGGTTACATCTATTAAAATTTATTGAAGAACCGACAAAGAGAAATTATAATAAGGAAACTTGTATAGTAGGATATTCAACGCCGCGAAGAGGAGCAACAAGAGCGAAATGCGGTTGATGGCATTATAAGGGGGGATAGGGGACATGGAGCGAAGATGGGACTCTTCAGTTTTATGGGATGATAGAAGAGGGGTAGAGGATATTTTAGCATAACGACTAAATGAAAAAGGAGGTTAAATCCAGAGGGTGGACAGGGAGGGAACTCTAGATATCATTGTGAAGGTAAGTCCTTGTATTTCGGTACTCCCAACATCAACAATGGCTCTTTGTAAAGTAAGTCCTTGAGATTTGTAGACACATAATGCCCAAGCCATTTTTAGTGGTAATTGTCTGTGATTTCCTCTGGAAATAGGCGGTATTGGAATATGGAAAGGGTTTTTGGCATCCCAGTGAGGGGAAGTGTATCGATCGAATTTGATGACAACAAATAAAGGCAAATCGGGAGGAAAAAAAGAATTTTCGGACACAATATCTCTGACAGAGCAGTAGCACCTTTTACAAGACCTGTGTCCACCCACAAATTTGTGGAAAGCATGAATTTCTAGTTGATACAGAGAACTTTTTTCGTAGTTAATCATCTTCGGGATCTCCCAAGTCAATACACCTGGTGTTTTGAGCAATGGATATGGCAACTGGAGAGTTGAGTCCTTTCAAGATCTCATAGGTTATAGTTGTTGACTAGTGGTTTTTAACAAAAAGATGGGAGGCCTCGTGGAAGGAAATGATTTCCTATTCACATAGTTGAGAATTTGTTTGTGACATTAAGAGCTCCCAATCCTCAAATATATGGACAACATCACAAATGTTTAGAAGCAATCAGCGAAATGAAACTGTGTTGGACTGGAACCTTGTTGCTTAGGAAGATAAAATTTAACAAGATGAAATTGTTGTTCAATATTGCCACGGGCTAGCCTCGTAGGACCTACTTGCATATAGAGGAATGTCCATGACGGGTGGTAGTTGGCCAAAGTTGCCGAAAAGGATGATAGACCTGTCGCCCGGATACTTTTTTTGGAATGGGGAAAAGCTTCACGAAGGCGATAGTCAATTTTACTGAGAAACTTAGGGCCAATGAAACTCATTTCATCACTTAGAATGCAGTTGATATGCTTCATGGAATCTTGAAAAGAGGACAAAGCCTGACCTTCCAATGGTTTGAGTTCTCTCGTGGGAATGCGATGGCTGACATGTGCAGTAGATGCGGAAATGTTGAAAGTGGGAACTCCAGTTGGGGTGAGTAAAAGGAGAGGTGACACGGAGGAAAACGAAGACTTGAATTTGTTAATAAGGTAATACTTTCGGCGGAGCTAACCATCACGTAAGTTAGCGTGTATTGAACACGCGACCTCCAAAAAGTCAATCGTCATACCCAACTAGTGCGCTGCAGTGTATATTTGGGAAAAGTTTAGCAAAATATAAATATGATGTCATTTGCGATTAGGGAGAGCGAATACTTTCCAGTACCTTCAGTACTTTGAATAATTAGCTTCAATGGAGGAATGCGAGTTCTGTTGGAGAAGTGGTGTAGAATATTCTCAAAACCAATTGTTGCTCTACACACAGAGGAGAAGCAGGTGTGGAGAATGTTCTTTACACAGAAGCCAAAACATTCACTTCCTTATTGTCCTCGATAAAAGTCGTACCTAGAGCCTATGGAGGAGGGGGAACACCGTATGAGTGTTCTAATTATGTTAGTTGTCAAAATCCTGGTGACCCAACATATGCAGGCTATCCAGGCCTGCAGTGTGACCTGGTCGGAGATAGAGATAAAATATTCCAATCATTCAATTACTCAGAGTCGTAGCAGTGTCGGTGTCAGAGTCAGGTCCACTGTCGGAATTTTGTGCTGCAATTGATTCGGAGCGCTTACCATGTGATGCTTGGTAGGTATTTGTTAAACGGTTCAATTTGGAAATCACTTAGAGAGTGGTAGAACCAATGTCTGAAGAAATATTCTGAATCTTGTACAGGAATAAGGGGAAATCTGGGGCACGAATAATTGTAGGGACCGTCCGAAGTTTCCACTTATTTCCAGTACTATAACTCCAGTCGCGGGAAACTTCGATGATAGGAAGGGACTCCATATTTGAAGGACGGACCTTGTATGCATCCAAAAGAAGGGATGTCTCTTGCACCTAAGATTTTGTTTGAGCTAGTCTCCGCAAAACTTTTCTCCCCACATTTAGTGAAACAAAAGAACGGATGCACATAACAAAGGGCAACTTCAAGAGCATGTGGCATGTTTTTTGTGCACTACTTTTATGTTCAGCGATACTTTCTGTTAGCATTTTCCAGATGGCGATATGTGCAAGAAAGTCTGGGTTGGAATCTCTTGATAATCTGGTAAGCATCTGGTGGTATGTTTCAGAACATTGCTACTCTTTAGAAACATACTTTGCTATGTACTTTAGGATTGCATGCCGAGAAAGAAAGGGCTGAAAATCGATGTTGGCTCTCCATATAGATAGTATAGCGGGGTTTTGGGTGTTTAATCTATCATCATTCCATGAAGGGATGTATTTAGTTGTACCATTCTCATCAATGAACAAGGAAGAAGTGGACCTTGTTTCCCGGGGTGCATTGTAATGACACTGAGTCGGCCTTATTTTTGTGGAGGCGAGTATGTTCATAACACTTTGTGTGACACTGAACATGATTAATGAGCTCCTCTAGGTCTTGTAGTGGAGTGGACACAAGTACACTATAATGATGATAAAATTCATGGATCATCATGGATTGACATGTGAAAAATATTTGTCTATCTAGAGGTAGGACTCGAGATTTCATGTAGAAACATATCTATCAAAGTATTTCTTGCACTGCATTTATAGATGTAGTTTCTTCCCGATCAAGCTCATCAATATTAGGAGAATCCTTAAGCCACAAAAAACCATGGCATATGCGAACCTCTATTTTTCCATTCATACCTATGAGAAAGAAAAAGGTTAAAAAAGTAATATTGAAGTAAATAAAGGTAGAAGGAAAGGAAGATTATTACCCGCACCAATTGTATGTGGCACCAAGATATTTCGTAATACCTCTTCACAAAATATAGTGAAGCTTTAATGCAAGTAAGAAGAAACACGGTGAGGATGGCCAATAGTATTGAGGGTCTTGAAGCGTTGTGCACCGTGAGCATTAGAAGGGGAGTGTCAAGCACGACATTATGGAGGTCTAGCCATTTGGTGTCTTCTGCACTTAAAGTAAAGAATAGTGTAGGTCCAGGCAACTGTTCAACCATGTCTAAGACTTCACCTCTACTTTTAGACAAAAATGCATGGGTTCCTCACAGTTACTTCAACCACATCAAACTGTCAGGGAAGGTTGTCCTTGGGAAAGACTTTAAGCCTTTTTGAAGTTCTCCTATAGTGGGGGAAATTCCACACTCGATGTTTGAGTGATAGAAGATGCAACAAACATGGAATGTCAAACACATTGTCACTATCTTCTCCATGCTTACAAAACATTTAATTGGAAAGTAGCACAAATGATAAGATAAACAATCATTATCTCTAGTCTCTCCCCATATTGTTTCAAATATACAAAAAAACCATATATGCTCAGAAATAATAAGTCAATATTGTAGGGTTGATTTCAAATGGCATTCATTGTTGGCTTGTCTTTTTGGTGTTGGTAGCTTGCATGGAGCCCACACATTTTTGTTTTTTTGGGGGTTTTCACCCATATTAGTACAATTATAATGTCCCTATCATGGGAAATAGGAAAAAACTAAAAAAATTGTTCAAAAATACTTGACCTATCCTTCGTATATTTCTTTCTCTATGATATGTTGTGTTTGCCTTGTTTTCCTTGTCTTCCTATGCTTTGCTTATATAGCATCCAACTATAACTTTCAAAATTTTCCAAACATTTGTTCTACATCTGTATCGGTTTCCTACTTTTCTATTGCATGCAAAACTTCATTTCTCATTTGTTGCATCTCATGTGTAGCATCAGATAGATGGTAAACTACAAGTTTGCAATTGATATTTAGAAGGAAAATTGCTTCCAATATTACTATTTATTTCCATTTGTTTTCTCGTTATTGTTTTTCTTAATGCATTTTTCTTATTTACAAATCAGAATATGGGGCTCTGCTTTAATGGCCAAAATTCTAAAAATAAGTTTAACGGGATCTAATGTTCTTTACTACAGTCCACATGTATAAAAAAGGTTTTAGCAATTCATAATTTTTCCAAACAATTTATCGTCACAGGATAGATGTTTAAATGTTTAGATGTTCTAACTCTCCCTTCCCTATCGGCATATCTAATGCACCTTCCGGATGCCTTTTCTAGTAGATTAATAGCTTATGCTTAAGGATATCATCTCAACTTTATGATAAATTTTGCGGCTAAGACAACGCAGACATAAAAATATGGAAAAGTAGATTAAGTTTGGAATTGTCTATGCTTAAATAAGTTGATAATATCGATAACTTCCACCGCCAGATAATAATGACCCATTTTTAGGGAGTCGATGTGAGCTTGCCAAATCTGAAAAGGATAAACGTAAATATGTTCTCCTCGACGTGTGAAAATCAGTTGAGTATGTTCCAGTACTTACTAAGAAATAGTTCATGGCTAAATATAATTAAGGTTTATTTTCCATTTTGTCCCATGAATGTGCATGACCAGGAAGTTCATAATAAACTGCTGCACTTGGAGAGGGCGTTTAGAGAAGCAAATATATTTACTACCACAAGATAAGAACCAGGTAATAAAACCTGTTGTCAAAGTTCTTTGTTGCGGTATTGATAATTTATGATCTTCAACTATAAATGTAATGCAATCCCTTAGTAAAGCTCGCCGTTTTGGGGTTTAAATAATGTAATTTTTAAGTACGTGGATCTTGAAAACAACTCTGTGAAGTGAACAAAATGGCATGTGATTTCTTCTTGCTAAGAAATATTATATCTCCTCTTCAGTGCCCCATGTTTGGTGAATTCTACTCATGTGCATGATTTCCTTTGTCTGTTGAGCCCATAAACTTTCTATGGGAAGCAGTTTATAATCTTCTTAGAAAGTATGATCCTGATATGCATCTAATACTCGTACTTGCAGTTGCAGGAATGGTAAATTCTTGTCAAAAGAACAAAAAACGCATTCACGTTATTATTTCAAGCTTCTATTCTTAAAAATGCTGAAGATACTTATTGATATGCTCTTGCCGAAAAATGTCTCGACTTGCTAGCATTGAGTAGGACAGAAACAATGTCACGACCGACTCTCTAAAAGCACCACAAAACTATTAATGTTTTTCCAACTATATGGATAAGGAGTTAAAAAAGAGACTAACAATTTAACATAATCAGCGACAATGATAAAGTTGTCCATACCCATACGAATATATGAGGCCAATAACAGAAAAAATGAAAAACAAAAATGGAAAGGCAAGCTTCATGAAACCTTTCTGTTGGAAGAGAAAAGCAGGTTTATTGTTAATGGGTGATGCCCCTTTCCTGGACAGTCCAGGTTCTGTAAAAGAGGCAACACAGACCATAGCCGTCTATCCTTTCATGTGGGCCCCTAACAACTATCACAACAAGTAAACACAACTAAAGCAATCAGTGGGCCATTTTCACACTGTAACACCCACAAATTTGACACACAAATAAAACAGTAAAAATACTATATTTTTCTTTTGTTTTGAATTACATTGCTTGATACATGACAACACAAGGGATTTCTTAGAGGGATTTCTTAGGACAACACATAACACATGAGATGCTTGCACAAACATTATCCCACATAGATAACATGAAAAATACATGATGCACATCAAGGCCACCTTTCCCCAAATGACAAGGCACAACATAATAATTCAACTACAATATAACTCTCGTATAGGCACCATCCATGACACAACACTTTCCCGGTTTACATATTTATTACCTTCATATTTCATTATTGACCTTAATTATTTGAAAATCACTTATCATGCAGTCCTTCATTCATCTTTAAACTAGACTACGTTATCTTTATTTTACTTGACATTTCACTTGTAATGATTCCCTCTAATTTTTCTTGTTTCCCTTATCGCAATAGAATGATGTAGCCTTTGATTGTTGATAGGAACATATGTGCCCACATGAGGCTACTAGTGTTTTTTCTAAGGATTTTTTTTCTAAGTTGCATGTTTTTGGTTTTACAATTTATCTCAGTTGCAACAAGGAAGGTTCACATGAAACAAAGGAAGTTTATTAGTTCAAGAGTAAATAGATTACATGTTCCTTTCATAATAGCATTTAAGCACTAGAGTTACACTATTTTTCTTTAAGTTATTACAACTAACCATATATTCTAGCTACTTCCCTTAGATACTTAGTTTGCATTGATCATGATACATAGTAGAGGATTTGCCTCAAGTCAAAAGGGTCAATCCTAAAAAAATTCTTTATTTTAATCATTTAATAATATTGTTCAAACCGTGTTAGGGGCATGGTGATTTTTTCGTTCGTCCTCTATGTATCACAAGTTCCCTCCCCCATTTACTAGGTTAAAAGATCACTAAGGAGACATTATTTTACTTTTTTTTGTTATAAAATCATCTTAGTCATCTTAGAATGTTGACTTCATTTAAGTGTATGTGACATTTAACAACAGTTTCAAATCTCCTCTCATGTTCTTGTAACCCTTACGTCATTACGTTGACTTCATGATGACTTATTTTTTTGATCAACTAAGGTTCATATACTATTTGTCCTTTACTTAGTCACAAGATCCTAAGGAGTATGATTTCACACTTAACCAAGTTTAGATTATTCCTAGGAAATTTAAGTATTAGATGCATATTACAAGGTGATATGCAATTATAATGTTATACACCCTATGATCCTCTAGCAACTACCCTTCTCACTAGACAAAATATAATGTGTAATTCACCCTAATTCTCATAAGAGGTCCACTTTTGACTAATTTCCATTATCACCTAAAATGGGCCTACACCATACCAATAGGAAAAAATAGATAAAAATTATGCCTACCTCATAGCTTATGCACAACTAGAGGGACTCCTGCCAAGATAACACCCCTATTTGTGAAGAGACAGGGCTTCAAAATCAAAGGTTTCATGCATAGGTATCTTACGACGTGGGTTCCACTCATGGTTCAAACCCTCATTTCATAGGTACATAACATGCTTAACGTTAATTCCATGGAATAAATCATGAGTTTTAATTTACATTAGGTTCAACACCTCGTTAGGACCAAGTCTAGAGGTTTATACTAGATACGAGATTTGTAAGGCAAAACACAAGGGCACAACCCATCATCATGAGGTTCTATCAAAGCATGACACCTGAGAGAAGAACTACTAGTTGGTAAACACTAGCACCCATACTTAGGATGGTCATGGTCAGAGTGGGGATCACTCAATATGGAAGAAATATCAAGTTGCTCTCAACTGTCTAGTGTCAAGTCTCACCTACTAGCCATGCAATAATCGAGGGAGGATGTAGAATTGAAGGGGTTTAGAGCACAATTCCATTTTTATTTATATAGAGATACTTCTTTCTACCATACTTGATATAAGTTTCACAACATAGCTATAAATGAGGTCAAGAAGAGAATTAAATAATATTTGGCTAATTCTTTAAACTCGATGACAAGAACAATTACAAGTTTATCACAACTCCATGCACGACAAGGAAAATCTTTTATTTGATAGAAATAGGAAGATGAAACTTTATTGTAAACATAACAATACATATTTTTTCATTAACATATATAAATTACAATAATACACAATGAATTACAACCATGTTATTTCGCCATCTTATTTGCATCCTACAAAACCATGTGAGCATGAGTCAACGAAAATCACTGGCATGGCATCCACCTAAATCTAGCATAATTATCGTTTTAATTTTCCATTTACATGATAATACACAAGAAAAAAGAGAGTGTAAGGGACATCTATTCATTTCATTTCTTAACTAAGGGTGGAGAGAGAAAGAGATAGGGAAGAGAGAGAAGAGAGAAGCACTATTTTTCTAAAATTCATATTTCACACAACAAGCCACAAGAGAGAGTTTCATATAGTTATTTATATGTTTCAATAAGTTTTCACGATGGTTTATTGTCTTGACTAGGGTCCTACGACCTTATTTTACATTTTTCTACTAGTTGTGAAAACATTTAATTTTGGCTCGGAGGCTAAGGGACCACGTTCAAAAATTGTCTTCCAATGGGAAAATGCACAATGGTTAAGTTACTACGTGTACTCATGTATATCAAGAATTCACAGGAAATACTTGGAATACGTAAACTAGCGAACGGTCTACAAATGGCGATTGGTATTCCGGAGCCACCATTCATAATTGGTCCAGTTTGAATTATTCAAACAACGATCAAGGCCTATAGGAAAAATGTTGCCAAACTAGCTAGAAATGTATTTTTCCCAAACTGAAGGTTACACGTAATTTCCTACTAGAAATACTAGAGGTTTGTGAAGGTGGAAAAGCGTTCCTTCGCTCAAGGTCCAAACGGTGGGCCGAAACAAAAACCAACTTTTCACTTTTAGTAGATCCCTAAAACTATAAAATGGGGTAACATGGCTCCTAGAGGACAAAGATGAGAGCACAAATGGTCAATTGAGGTCAATCTACAACTTGATGCAACTCCCCACATAACAAGGGACACAAATGAAACTTAACATTCCTTTTTCGGGTTTGAAGGTTGCTTTATGAGTCTCTGAATATTGGGTTTTAAAACTTTGCAAGGTAGACACAAATGGTTGTTTTATTTGATGACTCATCTAAATCTCTCCGGTGCCAGTGGACATGAGCACCCAATTATGATACCTAGTAGCGGTGAAAATTTTTGTGGTGGCATCCACGGTTGATGGTCAAATTGTAAATCGGTTATGTAAATCACAAGGTGAAGTTTTATTGCTTTACACTGTTTAAGTTTGGTTAAATATCCAATTGTATAATTATCAAGTGGTTTAATATTATATTATATTGCAAATGAAGAACCAAGATATGAAAATTATAGAATATGCAAGTAAGGAGACCATGCATGAGGATTGAAGCCACTCAAAATTTCAGGATTTGGTTATGCATCTCTAATAGGCACTTCATCAAGTAGTTTGCACGCATCCACAATTCCACCATTTTGTATTTTTCTTTAAAGCGTCCAATACTCGTTCCACAAAATTATTTGATCATTATACACAATGATCACATTCCATTTGACCACGTTTGGTTGAGGTACTCCCCTTTTAACAATTTCCATTCCATAGCATTTTCTAGGCACCCACATTTTTCATCTACTTGAAAGTTTCTAAAGCTTTGTAATGAACCTATTGTATATACCATGTATTCCCTAACCCCCATTTCATTGAGATATTTCATGATAACATTTAGAGTTCCATTAAAATTTAGACTGCGTGTTTCAAACTACTTGAGCAAAGAGACAAAAAATCTGCCAAGAACCCACTTCGCACTAATGTTTTGAGAAGAGAACATTAGTTGCAATAAGAGGACTATCCTCCTTGAAAGGGAAAACTGTTGTAAATAAAATTGGCTCCAGATTCATTTTTTCTCCTCAAGCACCGAGAAAATCCATTCACACATGCCATCCCCAAACCCCCAAACACCAAGCAAGCCAATACACAACCACCACATTGTTTAATTGGTATACTAATGATAAAGTTTTAAGTTCCCTCACGCTTATTGGGTGCCAAGTTAATTCTCACGCATATAAATACATACCCACCATGGGTCTTAAAAATAGAAAAATGAATCTTATGTGGTCGGGGCATTCCATGTGACCTCTTTTGGCAATAACCCACTACTCCTCTTTGAAATGATCTTGCCTTGTTTGAGCTCCCATTTTGGCACAAGGAAGGAAGGGTGAAAGAGACAAATCTTGCAGAGACATACGTGGAACAAAAGAAAGGGCACTTCTAATGTCTTAGAATAACACAATGACTACTCGAGGTAAAAGATAAATAATATGATATGAGAAATGGTAGATGCAAAGGCTAGGTGCATGTAACACAGGTTCTTAGAAGAAGAAAAAAACTCCATAAAGCTTTAAATGAAGCACCTCCTTATCCCCACATTTTACGGAAGGGAAAACACCTCCCTTTTCTCACAAGGACAATGAACCCTCTTCCATACAAATACAAATCCTAATAAATCGATTTGTATAAGGAGAAAAAGAGAAAATATTTAGGTTACAAATTTATCTTTGTGTCTTTGGCTGATTTGACCCAAAATGGACTGAAAATAGGATGGCTATTTGAGAGAGCTGCATATATCACAATCACATGTAACATTCTTTATTTATATACGTATGGTTACTTAAAACCATGTTATGTTTTTCCCTTGCTACAACTATCTAATTATTGCTAAATTCATAACGTTAACTTGGGTTGCATTTTTTTAGCCCTCTTGATCTTAAATAAAGTTCTTGGATTATTATGCACGGAAAATGAAAAGTCTGTAGGATTTTTGGATGCCCAAGCCTTGCATTAATGTTGCACCTTTGACATAGGCCTCGTATATGCCACTCCCCCGCCTCTTACACGCATTCCCTCATTCACTTTCTCCAACAACTCCTTCTCATGCATTTAAATTTTCTTTTATTTATTTTATTTCTTTAAATTTTAATTATCTTATTTTATTTTATTTTTATTCTTATTTTTTTATTATTTAATTTATTTTTATATAACTTAAATTTTTTATCATAATGGTCGTCAAAAAGCCTCATTTGCTAAAGGAGAGGGGGAGAAGAAATTGGGGGCATTACATCTCCCTCCCCTTATAAAAACATCGTCCTCGATGCAACATAACACCAAGGGTAGCAAAAGGGATAAGCAATTAAGGAAAGCTAATGATGACAAGTTCCATCTAGGGATAAGATCTCTTTCAATAGAACACGACCATAGGGAAGTCAAGAAATTTAACAATTTTTTTAAATTTTAATGTTCTATGAATATTGGCAATTCTCTTTTACTTTATTACTTAGTTAGTCTTTTCCTTTACAATATTTCTTATTCTCAAGCTCTTAATATTCATTGTTTAGAATTTTTAGTTGTCTTATGTTTGTGGGTGCCCAACAATAATTGGCCTCAATATGTCACAAAAACTCAACACAACACTAAAAACACACGATACATCTTGTTACATACTTTCATGACTGTATCACATCACAAGACCTCTAATTCCACCATGGAAATACAACAAGTAGTCCACATAACAAATAATTTCCAACAATTATGTCACAGGCATAAATAAAACACACATATGTGACTAAAAATAATGAATCATCACATTGATACATATGGAATTGTTAACACATGACCAAAAACAATGATTGTACCCACACAATGCCAAGACAAGATCTAATAGTACATACCAACCAAGAGGAGAGTCAAGCCTCAATCATAACAATTCCTAACAAGACTCACAGGAGTAACTCATTGATCAACATAAACACCACAATATGGCATACTAACATTAATAACTTCCCAATAGGATTTGTGATCTAAGAAATATCAATAAATAACATCTCCTAAAGTACTAAGCACGAGCCACCACCTCCCATCAACATGAGTCAACAAAAGTCTTCATCTTACACCAATAATAACCAAATATCATAAGACAACAAGTTTTCATTGTTTTAAACACTAGTTTTCAAGTTTCCAATTGGTTGAAGGGTCGAAGGTTGTAGTTCATTTTTCACATGAGGTGATACATAGAGGAGTGAAAAAGTCATATATGAGAACTACATGCAAGAAGTATGATTTACAATTATTTTTAATTGTTTGAACATGAAAAGAATCTTTTCAACACAAAGTTTGATTAGTGGTTTTCAAGTATATGAGGTTATTTTTGTCTTGCAAGACAAGGTAAGAATGATTGGATACAAGAATTTCCTTTTAGGATTGTTTTATACAAGGTTATTTTCATACTTTTGCTCATGGCGGTATGGTCTGATGTGAAGGTTATAAAAGTTTTGTCATGTCTCACAATACATAAATATATTCACTTGATATGCAAGAATGACAAATGATAAGATGTCACAAAGGAGAATTATATTTTTACATAAAGAAACATAGTCTCAAGATAGAATAAGACATTTCCACACAACTCCATAAGTCTCCCAAAAACCACTCCATATGCCTCCCAATAGAGAAAGAATCATAGTGCCAAAACCAATTCGGGTCACTCACCATAGAGCCCCATCACCTTATTTCTCCATATTGGGTCACTCACCATAGAGCCCCATCTCCTTATTTATCCATATTGGGTCACTCACTATAGAGCCCCATCTCCTTATTTCTCCATTTAATGAGGCTGGTCACCCTATGGCCCTAGGCACATAGAGCCCCGTCACCCCCACCCAAGTGGCATAGTAACATGTAGTTCAAAAATACACAACCCTATAACCCCTTGGGGCGTACCCCCATACAACGAAGTGGGTCCATAGGTCCAACCACTCCATGGTGAATCCCATGACCCTAATCCAACACATAACAACATTAGAACCAACATAACAATCCATTTCAAATGTCAAGTGGAAAAATTCCTAAGCCTTGGACCAGGCTATAAAATTTTAAAATTTAAAATTTAATTTCAACTAAGTAAAACAAATGGCTAAATAGCCATAATAATGCAAAGCCCTCTTGTAATCACAAAATCAAGCTAAATTCCCAAAATATAAGAACACATCAATCAAGAAAATTGTTGTTTCTGACAAGAAAAGAGAAAATAATCAATTTACAAATAAAATACGAACATAGAAATATCACATTATGATCACTATGTGGACCTTCTAAGACTGCTAAATGGGTACTCATCGAGTTGTTGACACTTGGATATTGAGCCTCAACTCGCTAAAATATATATAACCAGAATAATCATATCTCCATATATCTCCAAATCACACATACGAGGATCCACATAGTCAATATCACATAGGATTTTTTGATGGACAACCCACATAGGAAAGAGAAGGGACTCTAGTTTGCATAAGTTGAGCCTAAGGTGGTGCGCATCCATAATATATTGAGCAAGCTTGAAGTATACCAAATGGATAGAGTGGGTTTTCAATCTACATGAGACTCCACTTCCAAACTTGTACTTGGCTCAAGGTTATGGAAACCTGGTTCACACCTCCTCTCTCCACACATACACTTTTATTGATTGCTTCCTTAGGGTCGGTTAGTGTAAGGTACAAAACATAACACATAACTACATTACTAACACAATGATGTATATGAAAAATAACCATAATGTCTTATGCATGGTAAAATTATGGGTATAACATAACAATGTTCCATGGCATACAATCACATAACATTTCCACATAATGCACCAAAAGTGCAAGTACAACACAATAGGGGACATACGATCACCATATGCCCCTAATTCATGACACACATTTTATCACATAACACATGAATACATAGATATGATGAATATAGTGATTAATGTCAGTACATATACACAATTACAAAACAATTGTCATGACATACATCATGATACATCATAATATGATGGAAACAATATGGTATGATACAAAATATTAGGAACCACCCTTTGGTACACAACACATTGATACACATACACAACATCACAAGATGACGAAACACCACCACACTTTCACCGTTCACATTAACATTTTTTTTCACCCAACAAGGTGGTAATATATGAGTAATACATGTTTAATCCATGAGAGAGAACTCTCATCATAGTACACATTGACAACACGTATAATGCACACCAAGCGGAAACACAATAGATGCATTCACATGATCACAATTACAAGTTGTCACATCACAACAATACTATCACATTACACTTCCCATCTCCTCCACCACCATGCATAACCATCACAACTCCAATCTATCCAAGAGGTTCAAGAGTATGAACCTCGCTCTGATACCAAATGTAACACCCACAAATTTAACACACAAATATAGAATTAAAAATACCATAATAATTTTTTTACTTACATTGCTTGATACATGACAACACAAGGGATTACTTATAACAATGCATAACACATGAGATGCTTAAACAAACATTATCCCATATAGATAACATGAAAAATACATGATGCACATAAAGGCCACCTTTCCCAAAATGACAAGGCACAACATAATAATTCAACTACAGTATAACTCCCATATAGGAACCATCCATGACACAACACTATCCTAGTTTACATATTTATTACCTTCATATTTGGTTATTGAACTTAATCATTTGAAAATCACTTATCATGCAGTCCTTCATGCATCTTTAAACTATGTTAGAAGTATAAGGGATTGAGAGGGGGGTGAATCAGTCCTACAATAAATTTATTTTCATTCACCAAACCATACATCCATCTATTATATTGTTTATACAACATCCATGAACATGTGTGCTTATTAAGATATGCAAAAATCAGCCACAAGAGAAAGAAAGTAAATTACTCGACACAAGAACACCATATGTAAGTGGGAAACCCTCATGGGGAATAAAACCCACTAAAAATATGCCTATATTACTTAAATAAAAGTAATTTAGTGAAGCACCAAATTCACAAAAATTACCAACCCCGATTTAGTGAGGCACCAACCCCACAAGGAGCACCAACCCCTAATTTAGTAGAGAACCAACCCTTGATTTAGTGAAGCACCCACTCCACAATGAGGTAGAAACCACCTAAAGATGACCAAGCACTAACTCAGCCACCTAAATATATATGATCTTTTTTTTTTTTTGCAGTTGCCACAACTCATGGAGATCACTAATTCAACTCACAAACCCTTGCTCATACCCTATGACATCAAACTTGCTCTTTCTCCTTCTTTATTTTCTATATACTCTTTCTCTCATGCTATCTTATCTTCCTCAATATTTCATTATCTTTCTCATCCTTCAAAACATGATCACATACTTGAAAAACATATCCCTCTAGGTCGCACGTCTTCCCTCCAAGAACACTAGTTCAAAAATGAACCAAACAAGCACTTAAATATGTTTTTCTTCCTTCTAAACCAAAAGAGTTTGGTACCTCATGATAATTTAAACCCATACATCTCTATAACATTCATACATTTTAATTACAACAGTTACATTTGACCCAAGTAGGTTTTCCTAGCTAAAACCCTTATTACATGTGCCAAAAATGGCTCAAAACCCCATGGGAACATTCTTAAAAATACCCTTACATCAAATATATAATTATTCATGACCCATAACCATTTAAATATAAGTAATAAATCATAAAAAATTCATACATGGTCACAATTAGTATCAACCAATCAAATTACTTCATTTACCGGCTTAGTTCTCTCTACAATTTTCAAAACAGTTGTTTCATGCACCCTTCAGCACCCTAGAAACTTCATATGATCACCAAATTGCTTCAACATGAGAATATAATATTATGTAACCACTCAAAATAAATTTTAGGACCTTTACAACACTTCTAAGAAAGTTATAATTCATGAAACATCCTTCACTTCAAACCACAACAACATTTGCCTTCACCGATCAACCTACCAAAAATGTTGTTTCCAAAATTTAGCTCATAAAAACATTTATACATACATTAAAGACATAAAAATGGATTAATTGGATTCCAAATTTATCCTTTTTCACTTTACAGTGATAGGAATCATCACTCAATCCATCTCATGCTTTAAATAACATAAGACTTCCACAAAAATAGATGTTGTCTTAAACTTCCAAAAATGTTCTTAATCAAAGAATGCCTTGGAAACACTATAAAATGACCTCATCATGAGGAAATTAATATACCACTATAGATATATTCTAATAATATTTCCAAGACAACTTTAATCATCTCTGAATCCACTTTTAGCTCAAGTTATACTCATTTTACTGGACCTCCTGCCCAATCTCTCCATTCACTAAGACTTACCTATGTTTACATGTTAGATCCTCATAATAACAACTAGGGCCAACTGAAATAATGCAATAGATGAACATGTAACCTATGAAAATGACCCAAAATTACTCATATGCCATTATATACCTATTTTCATGCTTCTATGATCTCAAATGGCTCCAATCCACACTTTGTCACACCTCCAAGCAAACATATATGCTCCCAATGAGCACCTGTAACATGGTGAACCACCTATATCTACACTATGTTACTATTTTGAGTGCTCAATAACCCTAAAACAATGCTATCCAACATGCAACTGATAATAATGGTATAGCTTTGATACCAAATGATAGAATAGAATAAGATTGCAATGACCAAAGAGGGATAAAGCCTCACAAATATTATTGATCATGAAATCGATTACATAACATTGCAAGAGTCTGTAATATTTATAGATATTAGACAACCTCATATGGATAGACATGACACCCTATCAGGCATCAACTACGAGATGATAAGACCCATCTCACATGCACATGTAATTACTACTAATACCAATATTGAATGTTATCCAACATAACAATATTGAATGCAAATCACTAGACTAGAGTGCACATGTTGCACATTATTAAATAAAAGACAATGCAATAAAATGTAATAAATATGACTATGCTAAATAATGCTAACATTCCCCCATTAATTTTGCATAGTTTCCAATGAAGAGGAGAGGAACTCTATGAATAGTGTGAATTTGTCACGTGCAAGTGACTTAGTGAAAACATCTCGCTTCGTTCAACCAGTAGGATAGAACTGAGTCAGTATGTTGTGCTTCAAGACATGCTCGTATTAAATGAACCTGTACTTCAATATTCTTGGTTCTCTCATGAAATATTGGATTGCGAACAAGCTTCAGAACTCCTTCATTATCAACATATACTGGAGTAGATTTCTGTTGTGGTATACCAATTCCTTCCAATATTCGGCATAGCCATATTGCTTCACAAACAGCTTCACTGCGCAGCTTGGACTCGATACTCTGCTTCTGTAGAAGAGTGAGAAACAAAGTTTTGTTTCTTGCTTCCCCATGATATCGGTCTAGATCCCATAAAGAAGACGAAGCCTGATGTTGACTTCCTATCATCCATGTTTCTTGCGCATGATCTCGAATCAATATCCATCGAAGAAGAAATTGTCGTTCTTCTTGTACTCTGACCAAGGTCAATTGTACTTTTTAGATATCTCAATATTCTCTTTGCTTGCTTTCCAATGACATATTTTCGGTTCTTACATGAAGCGTGATAAATAGCTGACTGCAAAGTTGATATCTGGTCTAGTATATGTTAGGTAAATGAGACTCCCGATCAACTTCCGATAGAGAGTTGCATTCACCGGTGGTGATGGATCGAAATGAGATAACTGAAGTCTCACTTCCATAGGTGTAGCAATAGGAGTGCATTCCATCATCCTGAATTTCTTGAGCGTTGTCTTGGTGTATTTCAACTGCGACACAAAGATATGATTCTCTTTTTGCCATACTTCCAACCCAAGACAATAGTGCATGAGCTCGAGATCTATCATGTCGAATGATCGATTAAAATCCTTCTTTGTTACATCGATCATCTTCACAGAACTTCCTGTAATGACTAGATCATTGACATAAACAACCACAATGACAATCTCCCCCTTGCTTCGTGAGGTAGAGATTGGGGTCATAAGGATTCCTTTCAATCCATGACTTATGAGATGCTCATCAATTTTGATGTACCATGCCTGGGGTGCCTGTTTTAGGCCATATAGAGATTTTATGAGTCTACATACCATCATCTCTTTTCCTGGTATTACATAACCCTCTGGCTGAGTCATATAAACTTCTTCTTGCAAATCTCCATTAAGAAAGACACTTTTCACATCCATTTGGTGGAATTTCCAACCAAATTGTGCAGCTAGAGCAAAGATCATCCTGATTGTCTTGATCTTGGCTGTGGGAGAAAATGTCTCCTCATAATCAATGCCTTCTTGTTGTGCATACCCCTTTGCTACAAGCCTTGCTTTATACTTGTCAATAGTCCCATCTGATTTGTACTTAGTCTTAAATATCCATCTGCATCCAATGGGTTTCTTCCCTGGTGGAAGGTCGATAAGTTGCCATGTGTTGTTCTTCATCACTGACTGATACTCTGAATCCATGGCATTTTTCCAAGATTTTGATTGTAGGGCTTCCTGAACTGTAGATAGCTCAATTGTTTCAAAAAATCTTCTCATTAGGGCATAATTGACCTCTTCACGAGCTTGACTGCGAGTTCTAGGTCCAGGATTGGATGATGTGCTAGGTGCTTCATCCAAATTTGCATCTCTTATTAATTGAGTATACCATTTAGGTAACTTCTTAGCTATTCCATTGGCTTGTGGTGGATCCAAGTTTTCACCATCATCCAATTCATCACTGTCATCTTCAGTGGGAACATCAAATTCTATCTTCACAAGAGGTGTATTTTGCATGTTTGTTGAGTCGTTGAGTGGAGCATCTGCTTGTTTCTTCTCAAAGAACTCAACATCCCTACTTGTGTATAATTTCTTTGCTTTTGAATCCCATAATCTGTACCCAAGTGCTTCTTCATTGTATCCAATGAATATCAGTTTCTCAACTTTCATATCCAACTTGTTCCTGTTCTTCTTGGGTATGTGCATGCTAACTTTACACCCAAATACTCTTAGGTGTGCAATTGATGGTTTCCGATTTGACCATGCTTCTTGAGGTGTCACTCCTTCAAGAGCTACTGTGGAACTCTATTCAATAAATAGACTGCAGTTCTTGCAGCTTCTGCCCAAAATGTCTTTGTTAAACCTGAGTCGTCAATCATACATCGCACCATTTCCATGATAGTACGATTCCTTCTCTCAACTATACCATTCTGCTGTGGTGTGTGAGTAGGAGGCATTTGTCGAAAATCCCATGAGCTTCTGGTAAGTCTTGAACTCATTGCTTGTGAATTCCCCCTCAATCTGAAAGCAGAGAGTTTTGATCTTGTGACCAACTTCATTCTCAACAAGTGCTTTGAACTTCTGAAATGTCTCAAAGGCTTGACTCTTGTTTCTTAGACAATATATCCACATCTTTCTTGAGTAGTCATCAACACAAAGCATGAAGTATTGACATCCCAAATGACTTGGTTGCATGGGCCCGCAAAGATCGGTGTGCACCAAATCAAGCTTTCCCTTAGCTCTATATGTGTTCTTCTGGAAGGGTACTCTGTGTTGCTTTCCAACAAGGAAATTGTGACACTTGTCAATGTTATGCTTGAGTGTAGGCAATCCTTTCACCATGTTGCCCTTTTGAAGTGTTTGGAGATAGCCAAAACTGATGTGACCATATCTGCGATGCCATAGTTCTACAGATTGTGTGTCTTTGGCCACTAGAGCTTGATCATCCTTATGGACAAAATCAAGTTGGAACATGCGTCCCACATTGGAGGCTCTTGCTACAATCTTATAAATACGTCGTCTGGGTACTACATTTCCATGTACCATTCTTTATTAAAATGGTAGAGACAACTTTTTTCCCTTGCCCTTTCCCTTCTTTGGTGAAACATTTGCTACTTTCCTTGGTGCCATTCCTTTTTCGGTTCTTAAAAATTATTCCTTTCTCTTGATCCTAGATCTTCTCAACTTTGCATCTCCACTCCTTTGTGAAAATTCCTTCAAACCCCATGCCCTAGCTATACAAACCTAACTCGAAAAACCCTTTTTCCACAAGACGATGTAACACCCATGGGATTCTTCCACACAACCTTCTCCACTTATGCCCATGTACTTCTTTCCACTCTGGTTCATTGATCAAACTAGTTATGCACACAAATCTTCACAACTCTTCTCAAAATTTCTTCACAAGGATTCCCTAGTTCACAAGAGCTCTTTGATAACTTAAAATGTAAGGTAGAAAATAATGCACCCCGATCTTCTATTTATAACTTTTACTTTTCTCCATAATAAATGCCATGCCACCTACCAACGTACTTTTACAATAAAGGTGGTTTTTTTCCAATGCCAACCTTCAACACTTTTCCTCCACACTCAATCCTATGCGAACACTTCCACAACCTTCTGGCACATATGTACCTCAACCATAGAGTTCTTCACACTTTCTCCCACACCAAAGTCAATTCTTCTTCTATGTCTTAGACCAAGTTCTTTCTACTACCTATCTCATGTTGCTCCTACACTTTTACCCTTGTACATGGTTTCTCAAATCCTTTTGACACCAATCTTCCCTTATGTTCACCTTTTCCACGCACGATCTTCCAATCCACATGTTTTTGATTTTTCAACCCAGTCATCCACAACCATAGCTTCTAGTACTTGTCACATCACTCCACCCCACACAAAAATGGATGTGTGGTCCTCTGCACATAGATTTTTTTTTTTTTAAATAATAAGTGGCTACCAAAGGCACAAATGTGCACAACATAAAGCAACGAGAAAGGGAAACACAAAGAAAGGAAACTGTAACAAAGCAAAAATAGGCTAATTGGAAATACTACCTTATTTACAAACACAAAGAAGACTTATTTATAGTAGGGCTTGACTACTCCCATTAAAATGGCACGGCAACTATGTTCTATCCAACGCTTACAAATTGCAAGCACTGAATCAAGTATATAGCATACAATGTATGGGCCCATCCAATGGACTTTGAATTTCCCAAAATGGCACAAAACTTTGAATCATACAATAAAACCATCTACCCAACCTCAAACTGTTTGTTCTTAATGTGTCTATCATCCCATGCCTTCTACTGGGATTTTTCTATTTTTTTACTCCAACGAGCAATATCATGCCTCTCATCTAGCTGCATTAACTTATCAATCCTCTCTTCAAGTGTTTGTTCATAATATAATCCTCATACATGCACTATAGGCAAGTGATGGTAACATGAATTCAATAGGTAACACCGCTTCCATGCCAAAAACCAATTGAAAAGGTGTGGCCTTGTTTAATCTCTTATAAGTATTCCGATATGAACGTAACACAACAAAAAATTTATCATCCCAATTCTTTCTTAACGTGTGATTTAGAATTTTGGTAAACACCTCAACAGTCCCATTAGCTTGTGGGTGATAATGTGTGATTCAGAATTTTGGTAAACACCTCAACCGTCCCATTAGCTTGTGGGTGATAAGGGGTAGTCTTGTGGTGGGCTACCATGAATTCTTCCAACAAGATCCTAACTATCTCATTCAAGAAATGAGTACCCCTATCACTTGTTAAGCTCGGTCATCCATATCTACTGATTATATTTTCCCATAAGAACCTATTTTTGTTATCGTTGTGCAATCCCTTGTAGGTGCTACTTTTTCCCACCTTGTAAGGTAATATGTGCATGTAATGATATAGTGTGAACCTATCCTTCACGTGGCTAGGGAAATAGGGCCTACAAATTCAATTTCCCACTTCTTGAATGGTTCTACACTGACAATCAATCTTAATGGAATTTCATCTTTTTGCCCTAGTTTACCAAGGCATAGACAATGGTCACAGGATTTATAATACTCGATAAAATCTTTGTAAACCATTTCCCACAAAAATCTTACTAAAAGGATCTTACACGCGGTTGCATTCCTTGCATAGTGTCCTCTTGTAATTCCACCATGTGCTTCCTCTATGATTACAACACGTTCATGCTCTAACACGCACTAGTGTAAAACCTCATCATGGCCTAGCTTGTATAAGTATCCACTAATTAACATGTAGGGCATGGTACGTATGGATAATTGCTTCCTTTCCAAAGTCTTCATTCCCTCTAACGCCACACCTGTTTTGAGAAACACAACAATATCTTCCAAGTTAGAGGGTGTGTGCCACAATCTAAATAGTTACGCATATGGAATTGTATCCTCAATGCTCTGTGTGTCCTCCCTAAGTCAATCCTTGATAAATCATCAAGTCACAAATTACTCTTACCCAGTTTCACAACAATCATAAACTCAAAACCTTAAAACAATAGGGCCCACCTACATATGCACCCTTGTAAAACGCGGGTTTGTTTACCAAGTACTTCATGTAACATTCCCATTTTAGTACATTAGAACAAGATTTTTTTTTTTTTTGATAAGTGCTTCCTAGTTCTAAATACATAATTTAGAACTCATAGATCAAAACAATCATTCTTATGATAGATAACCATATGCAGCTGTAATGACTCGGTGTACCACCGATCTATTCATTCCATGACTCGGTGATCTACCGATCTATTCATGAGTATCATAGAGTTGGCGTTTTTATTTTAACACTACACTCTTGCGGTTCTCTTCCCTAATCTGGGATTTCAGAATGCTCTGTCCAAGGAACCTATCTGAATAATTGTTACCATTATTCATCGGCATCACGTCCCTCAGACTAGGTGACATAGGACAACGCAATCAGCAGCTTGTGATACTTTGGCCAAAGATTTGAAACATACTGTTCATGTCTCGTATTCCTTGACGGCATACTCGTCAATCTGGAATACGTCCTTCACCCCACTCCGATGTTAGATAGAATGTCTTATACTGACTTCTGTCAGTCTCCCCTGTCCCAAGTCATTCACTCAGGAATGGATTAATAACATGACACACGTTATAAGGATGCTCTTGAGGACTAGGATAAGCTGACATACTGGGTCAACCACAGTTAACCCTGTGTGTCAAGGTACCCCAAATCTCCAAGGGCAGCCTCATAACATGACCATGGTCCTAACCGGTTCCAGAGTAAAAACTTGTTCGAGTTTAAGGTGTAAATCTTAACGATCAATGCAAAGGGTGTCGCCATAAGTCACCTGCATTGTTGTATCCTCGAGAAGATCCTAATCTTCTCGAAGGTACAACCCTGCAGTTGACATGTGCCGACATCCTACAAAACCACCTCGGAAAGATTTACTTAACTTCAAGGTGTTACTTAATTTGAGTTGAAATTATATTTAAGACTCTCCTAACTGGGTAGTCTTTTCCCAACCCCTGGGTTCCACACCTTTGAGTTGCTTTACGCAATTAAGTTCAATTTCACAGAGAGAAGTTTAATAAGATTTGATATCTCGCCAAGGAGACCATTGGTTCCCAATAACCTTATTCTACATAATTGGGCAATAGCCCTAAGTCCTCTCATAAGGATGCTAACTAAACCCATATGGGTTTATATCAGCTCCTAGACTGAAATATATCTTACTTATTGGTACAAGATATATTGATTTAAAACCATCAATTACGTTGCCTTGACTTAGATCATGGGTAGGGAGTAATAGATTACTCTTCCCATTTTCAGCTACCTATTAGGGTGGTAGTTTAATCTTAACTTCTCGAAAGGCAGTGGACTGATTTCCAGTTTAGCCTTATTCATAACATAAAAGAATTACTATTCATTCACGAAGTATTTGGTCACATAATTTTTACAAGACCTACTTAGAAAATCCAAATAACTCCCATGGTACACAATATTAAAAAGCACTTACATTCAATCAGACCTAAGAAGTTCAATCCATCAAATGAAAAAGCAGCCACATAAGTAACAATCTCTCCATTTCATTCATTTCCAGACCATACATTTACAACTTATGCACTTCGGCACATTTGATACAATGATCAACATCGAAAGAATATCTTTCTTCCTATAATACAATTTGAGACAATCAAATTGAAATTCATCATTAAACCAGTTTAAACAATCTGAGCATCATATCAGATCTGCGTGCTTTTACCACTTACGATGTCCATCTGCAAAAATTGCTAGCACAGGTCAGTTCAGTGAACTGAGCATGATAAGCACTAATTCTTAAAACAATTGCATTCTACCAACTGTTTCCATTAGACAACCTGTTTAAATGAAATCATTTCTTCAAATCCTTAAACTTGAATCAGGCTAATCATTTTTCTACAATTCTAATATGACTTTAACGCATGACTCATATTATAGCTGCCAGTTAAACCTAAATATATTTCAGATAATTCATGGTATATATTAGAGACTAAGAAGAACAAAATGAATCCAAACATCCATCCATCTGAAAATCAAGGACAACAATAATTCAACAAATTACTCCATTCAAGAATGAATTCCTATCAGTACGTGTATCCAACAGGTGAGTATTTAACAATTCAAGCAAAGGCAGATTATAACATCCAGCAAGCTCAACTGATGGGATTCCTTTATATTCATAGCCTTATTTCAATGATATTGACAAGTATACCAACTTCTTCTGCAATACTATTTTTATAAAAGTGGATAACCGTACAACTCAAACAGGATAGTAATATAACCGTTAATAAAGAAGAAGACTCCAGTCAAGAGTCAGTACTTACCAGTTTCTCCTTACAATTTTAACAATCTATTCTTCTTATGCCCGTACCGTAGAATTCACATAAAGGTACAAAAGAAGAGAGCACTCATAGTTTCTAGACAAGGAGAGAATATTTTCTTAATCCAACAGTTATATATCAACATATACTTCACAGCTTAGGAGAAAGAAACATAGGCATTCAGATCTCCATTCCAATCATGTTCAAGACTGTACCAACTTCCCAAGAGTAATGCATATACATCCAATCTTGAATTCAATAAGGAAGAAGAGAGAGCAAGAAAATCAACACCCATCCCTTCCAAATACAAACCTGATTCCCATCCATGCAGACCCAGGATTACCCATAAGTTAATAAACATCAGAGTTCCTCAAAGCAAGATTTCTCTCGGTCAGGCTGTGTTCCCATTAACCAAGCAAGGTCGTAAAGAAAACAATAATTACATTTATATTTCATCACATACAAAATCTATAATCATAGACCATCCAAATCCTTTTCACAGAGATGCAGATTTAAATATAACATACATCATACGCATGCGACTAAATCAGTCGAGCTCAAAAGAAGGAACTACAGTTTCATCCCAATTCAATTATATAATCACCTGAAGCTATCAAGCAATAAAAGAGCTCTCGCGACCAAGCAATAATCAATAAACCAACCAAATTAGACCCAACAATTCTTTCCATGTCATTCTTCAAACATGAAATTACCCAACGCCATCGCCTGACATGGCACTGTTAGGAACTCATTACCTCAGTCGAACAAGAGACTAGGTAACATCATAAACAGAAGTCGAACCCATATACAAACACAACAAACATTTCAACTGAGTCGAATCCATATGTATACACAGCAAACATTTCAACTGAATCGAATCCATATGAATATACAGCAAGGACTTCAACAGAAGTCGAGCCAACACGCAAACACATCAAGGACTTCAACAGAAGTCGGATTCACATGAGAACACTGCAAGGACTTCTACAGAAGTCGTATCCAACAAGTATTCACAACAAAGGCTTCAATAGAATTCAAATCATACGAAAACATTGCAAGGACTTCAACAGAAGTCGTATCCAACAAGTATTCACAACAAAGACTTCAACAGAAGTCAAAATCATACGAAAACATTGCAAGGACTTCAACAGAAGTCGTATCCAACAAGTATTCACAACAAAGACTTCAACAGAAGTCGAAATCATACGAAAACATTGCAAGGACTTCAACAGAAGTCATATCCAACAAGTATTCATAGCAAGGACTTCAACAGAAGTCGAATCAAAATGTAAACACAGTAAGGACTTCAACAGAAGTCGTGTTCATAAATAATCCAACAAACATTTCAACAGAGTCTACGCATAACCAGGGAGTCCCAATTCAACAAGAGAGGAAGAAAACCATTACAATGCTTCCAGAAAAACCAACTGTACAAAGAAATCATCTGAACAGAGTTGTTCTAATGAAAGCATTTGAAGGAAAGCAAGATTTTTAAAAGTTAGGGCCTATCATGCCTGATAGTGTCACTTAAAAATTCGAAGAAGACCTCCGAATGTGCTCGCTCCTTCTCTTCTTCTTCCACGATAGATTAAACAACAATAAATTGTTACCTTCATGCCTTATAAACTTTCCCCGATAGAGAAAGGAGCTAGAAATTCTCAAAGTTGCCATGCAACACAGAGTAGAGACGAGGTTCAAGAACCAGTGCTCAAGCAGAGCGAAAAATGGAGTGCATGAAAAACCAAACAACCAAACAATATTCCATCTGCATGCCTTCCCAAGCAATCCACGCTCGGGAACCAAAGTTCATTAATTGTATTAACTGCCATCCTCCCGCCTATTCTCCACTAGCCACCGACCACCAAAATTGGTGATCGCCAAAAGAAAACAAACAACCATTCCCATACTTGGTGATACTGCCACGTCAGGTCACAATAGCCATTTGCAACCTCCGCCAAATCTGACAGCATCCCAAGTCCTTCAACCTTATCCACCTCATAAATGCCATGGAAACCACCGCCCATGACTCGCGCCCCTTCATAGGTCCCCCTCCATTCTTATCATTAGTTAAGATAGGTTAGATCATAGGGTAGATCATAGGGTTAAGACATTAGTCTTACATCCATAGCGCTAGAAGAAGTTAACTCTAGGAGCATTAAGCTTATAGTTTAGGGCTAGGTTAGATTTGTAATTATTTTAACCAATAGGTTATAGTTTAGGTTAGGATTATTAACCTTAACAAATCCAGTCTAGGTCTCCAAAGTAGGACCAATCAGCGTTAGAGCCAAACAGGGTAAAACATTCCTGTAAAGGATTCTATCGGGAATAGCTAAATTAAGCTTACGGTAAAAACATGAACATCTTACCTGGCTTAAGGTCTAGGCCTTCCCGATGTTACGGTATTTGGAACCAAATTTCATTTAACATGATCAGCCTGAGTTAAACTCCTGGAATTGCTCATTCAACTCATTCAGACCTTGCAACTTTCGTAAGGTCAATAAATTTTGTTCATCCTGAATAAGCTTAAAACATCTCTTGGATCAATGCAACTGATCCAAGGTTGAGTCATAAAGATGGATAAATCCACAATTCATCCCGAAATCAAATTGAACTCAGGTGCTAAAAATAAAAGAAATAAAAGAGTCCAAGCATATTATGACTCAGTCAAAGATCTTCAAGAGAAAAGAAGATACAATCCATATCAAGCATGAATTCACAAATCAAAGGAACACATCCTTATACAAAAGAAATCATATATCAACACTTGAGTGCTTAGGAGGAAGTAAAAACAGTTCAGGGTGTTACACTTTAATGCCACGTGGTTCGTGTAGAATATAAAGGGTGTTGAAAACATATACTCCTAAATTTTTACAACATGTAGATCATTGACAACACCTTGTGCTCATGTAGCTCAGATAGTTTTGTTATGCTAGGGTTAGCTTCTTACTAGCAAAACACAAGGGGTGGTCAACAATTCCCTCTCTTGGTTGTGCTAATATTACTCCAATCTCCATCCCTTAAGCATCAAAATGAACATGGAATGTCTTATCCCAAGAAGGCATAATATGTGATAATCCTATTTTTCAATGTATCAAATGCCATTTGTTGCGCCTCTCCCTCGTGAAATGTACTTTTGTGTTTTAGAAATGTTTCCAACAACACAACGACCTTGGCATACCCCTTAATAAATTTCTGGTAATACCCCATATGCCTAAGGAATCCATGCACCACACTCTAGTTGTTAGGTTCCCCCAATCCCACAATAACAACTTTGGCAAGATCCACCAACAAGCCTTCCTTACATATGATATGCCCCAACAAGGTTCTAAATAGAGTAGCAAAACACATTTCTTAATGTTGAGGGATATCCTCAACTACCGACATATTTCAAACATCAGCCTTAGATTGTCACAATGGTCCCTCACTAATCCATATATCATCCAATCATCAAGGTAGACTTGAAGAAACTTATGGATGAAGTCTTGAAATGCCTGCACCAAAATGCGCAAAAACATAATAGGCACGTTATTTAGTACAAAAAGGCATGACCGTGTAGGAAAAGATTCCCCATTCAGTGGCTAAAGTTTTCTTTTCTTGGTCCTCCTTTGCAATTCCAACCTGATGATATCCTAAGAATCCATCTGTGAAAGAATATATTTCATGCGCGCTTATTCCTTCCAGATCTCTTCTGAAGGGGGATTGGAAAAGGGTCAATAACACATACCACATTCAAATCCTTATAATCAACACAAATCATTATCCTCTCATCCTTCTTAATGCTAATGACCATTGGACTTATCCATTCTAATTCTTCAACAACCTTAATGATGCCTAAAGCGATCATCTTGTCAATCTCTTCCTTGACCTTAATGCACAAATTCAAATTCATATAGTAAGGTATCTTCCAATTGGTCACACACCTTCCTTTAACTTCATATTCATTTCCCCCAAGGAGTGGTGAAATCCTTTAAGCTTGTGTTACCCAAGCATAAACAAATCCTAAAATTTGCACAACAGATCAATGATCTTTGAAACCTTCTTTTCTATCCAGTAATCTCAAATAGTAGCCTCCTTAGCTTCCACCTCTGAACCAATGTTAACCTTCCTAGTTTTTCAGGGGTTCATAGTATGCACACACTTTCTCATCAACATTATCCATAACCTCACACATACCCAAAGTGTGGTTAACATCAAAATTTTCTAACTCTTCACTATCGATCACATAGACCAACTTTCTTTATCTTTTTCCATGCATGAGCGCTCAAGTTACATCTCCTCTGATTCTTCCTCATCAAAGCATGCTTATAATCTAGGTTCACCCAATAATTCCATTATTCTATCCTCGTTATGGCACTATATCTGATAGTTAGGTGCTTAACAACCTATAATGCCTCATCACCCAATGGATTAGTACTCCAATATTTGAAATCTTGAAGGAGATCAACTGTTAACTTTTTCCCCGCTTCTTGTTTAACGGTGCATCTCTCGAGTGAATTACCATGCATGAGCGCAACCTTGTAAGGTGGAGTACAACTTATGCACCCATAAAGAAGGTGGCAAGGCTTTCGCGCCTTCCATCCAGGCCTTCTCACATGCTTGGACGTGAAACGAGGCGGGTTCCTTCCCATGATAATCTTGTATGATAGTAGGTGCATTACTCTAGAAAAACCTAATAGAGAATGTGATTATCACTTTACGCCACTCTAGAAGGTTATTGTAATGGGTCTCCCACTAATTTGTTGTGGTCCCAAGCAAGGTATAGCTAAGCATCCTTCTCCTTTCGATCTCACATCTCCACTGGGTCTCCATTTCTCACAGAAAACATCAAGGTTGGATCCCCCATAATAACTTGGAAACTTCTTTCCTACTAGGATATTGATTGAGCACACCTTTTTACTCTCATCATAGAGCCTCTTAACTACCTTCCGAACAACTCATATGTCCCATGTGCCCAATTGTCACATGCCACACTAGTTGTATCACTTATAGATTGAGTGTCTTCCCATTGAATAATGCCTTCTTTTTTTGGTTGCACAACCTCAGGATCCCGATAGTGTGCACATAAATTTAGTCTAGGTCTTCTTCTCCTAAAGGATGAATATAGGGAATTGACTTCCCATCTATTAAAGGAAAGATAACATATTCCTCTTTGTTCTCAAAACTTATATACCCATTATTGAAATGTAATTAAACATTGTTCTTATATCACCAAGGATGCCCTATTAATGTTGGAAAGTTGTTCACCTCAAAGCGCTAAGACATCGAAGTCTCCAAAGAATTTCGCTCCTTGTTAGTGATATCAGCATCCTGTAAAACACCAATGGGAATTTCCTTTGTCTTATTAGCCATATTAAACACATTTGAAGATGGTTTTAATGGGGGCCTTCCCATTTGATTCTAGGCATCTAGGGTGAGAACATTAACTTTCATGCCTTTTTCAATCGAATATTACTTAAGAGCCATCCATCAACAACTGCATTCAAGGTAATCTCCTTATCGTAGTCAAGGCAGGTGGGGAGGAAGGTTAACATGCAAAAATTTCCTCTCACGCTCTCCTCTAGTGCTTGGTATTTTATCTCTCAACCATTATACTAATAGAGGAATGATATTTTCTTGGCACAACATCTTACACACCTCTCTGACATCATCTATATCTAACTAAGGGACCTCAATGTTTTTCTTCTGCTATAACTTCCTAAATTTCTCTTTTAGACACTAAATTTCCCCTTGAAGACTTCTGATTACATCCATGGTCTATTGATAGACTTCCTTCTGATGGGTAGGGTCCAGATACTTCCCATATACCACCTCTTCTCTTGTAATTAGTGGTCTCTACTTTGGTATTTCCCGGAGCGCGCAACATCAGCTCACGTTATCACTAGTACAGTTCTAACTTTGACTCATGTGCCACCCTTGGCATCCACTATGAGTCTTCTTTCTTCATGCTTACCATCCTGGCACCCTTGTCTTTCCATTTTTGTTGGCTCATGTGTTAAAATAATTCCGGAACTCCTCATACTTGTGCTTCTTCCCACACTAAGAGCATTGTAGTAGGTCAGGACATTCACACTTGTAATGCTTTGTGGACCCATAATTATAACAAGTTCCACAAGGGAATTCACCTCTTCTACCTCTGTGATTTCCATGGCCTCTAAATCCTCCATGAAAGCCTCTTCCATGAGCTCCTCCATCCGTACGTCCTTCACAGTGAGAACCATCATCCTTGGAATTATTTGCAATGTTGGTCTCGTGCACACCAATATCAATGCAATCATGTATCTAGTCAATAAATATACAAGCCTTGGTGTCATGAGTAATAGAGGTGCAAATCTTGCAATAGCAAGACACGTTCTTATGGATTATGCGCTGCAGTAGTAAAAACCTACTTGCATCATGATCTCTGTGGAAAATCTCAAATTCTACTACCATGGAACATACCGATCTCTGAGGAAAACTTACCTTCATATGCCCCTCTACCTCACAATCCCTACACCATAGGCCACTGCAAGTCTCATGTGCCGAGTTCACAGATAACTTCTCCATATTCTTTTCCATGGTAGTAATTTGAGCTTCAAGAAAAGGACTAACATCAATATCCACACTTCCCACACCTCACAGTGCGGGAAACCTCTAAGGCCTCATGCGTGGACTATTTTCATTCTTATGCGACAACACTCTCCTAAAGGGCATTATTAATCTACCAACAAACCATTGATCATGCTGAGAAGGATGAATATCATAAATTTTTTTTGACAAGAGAGCCTTAAAGCATATGTCATAATCTCATACACTCTCTACCATACCTTATTGAATCTCCTTCAACATACTAATGCTCTTCTATTCAAACTTAGGAATATGGAATTCAGCTAAGAAGGCATTATGCAACACTATATAATCTACTACTATTTGGTGAAGGTCATACTTCTGGTACCAACTATGTGCGCATCCTTGCAACGTTGTTGCAAACCAACTTGCCTTCCATTACGGGGTATTGATCCCCTTCACGCGCCATAGAAACTCACATTTTTGCACATGCTTTACAACATCCTCAACACCTTTGTAATCTAGAAGATGCAAAGACATTTCAAAAAACACTTGTTGAGGTGGTTGAGGCCCTTGTCTTCCTGATCCATAACCTAGATTCCCCCGGTGTTGCCTCCACCACCAAATCAACTAGATCCACCAAAGACTGCTTTCTCTCTAGCCTACTACATCCTCTAGATATGCTAGGTCCTCCAAGTTTTCTAGTTCCTACTCCACTGTCCCCACTAGATCCACCTCTCATAGCTGGTAAAGGTCCTGAAGTGGTCACACCTTGTGTCCCCACTGTCGCTGAATCGTGTACTAACAATTTGTGATATTGCATTGCTACTAGATGTGTTTCTTGCGCCACTTCCAGATGTGATACCCAAGATTTGTGCACCCATAATTTGTCTAAACATTGTACTAGACAATATACCTCCGAACTCAAGAAATTATTGTTTGGTAATGGATGTACCAAATCAAAATTATACCTCCTAGGTGTTGATCGGTAACTTCCACAAACACCAATCAAGTTAGTAATACTTATCTCTAGATTTGGAAAAATAAACACCAAGGGTTGGTCACTAGGTGGATTCGGATGTGTGACGACAACTCTTCTACTTTCTTAAAATGACGAGTTCTCTCTAGAAGGGAGGGTTTCTATTCCGCACTTGCCAAGATGGGGTAAAGCACGCTCAAGTTCTACGTCCTCCATGTGAACCTCAAATCCTCCCATGCAACGTATGCCTCAATAAATCCATCACTCCTGTAGCTTCACGCTGTCTCACCAACTCCCTCTCTTGATCTTCATTATACTTGAGCTACCTCTCCTCTCTCTCCATTTTTGCCACAAGGTCTGACATCCTTCTACCATGCCTCACGCCTAGTAGGAATTTATCCAGCCATGTGAAATGCTTTCAAACTCAAATTAATGACCAAGTTCTTGATAGCCAGTAGAATATCATGCAAGAATGATCCTCTAGGCTCCCTCAAGAACTCAAACTCAACAATCTCTGGCAAAAATAAGTAGAAATAGTGTATTCCAAGGTATAACTAGTCAACACTCTACTCCACCAGTGATCAACAACATAGGTCCATGTTAGATTGACATCATGCAACCACTGATATTCCTCTTGGGTCCAAACATGAGGTCTATAGTACCAACTCATCCTTGATGCATATGTTGATAACCATTCATACAACTCTATTGGGAAATAATAAAAGAATGTCTCATAGAGTTTGTGATATAGGTTCTCCTCCACCCATTTTCATGCATCAAACTCAAATCCAGTATTGAACCTCTAAGAAAACTCATCCTCCATGTTTTTGAGCCATGCTTCGATACTATCCAAGGTCAAGCACTCCATCATCACACATTTCTCTCACAATAGCTTTAAAAGAGGTCCCGACAATGGAACCAAGATGTAGTCATTATTTTACCTCAATACTTCTAACCCCAAGTGTGCTAACCTATCCTCTAGCATATGTTGGGTGCTCACTCGAGGCACACGTGGGCTCCGAGTCCCTCCTTTATGTGAGCTTTGTAAGAGAGTTCTACCATTAATGGAGGATTATTTACAAAAACATAAGTACATTCATCTACTTTGAAAGGCAGAAGGTATAACTAGTAGATCTACACATTAATGCATCACAAAAGCTAAATGACATTGTAAGAAGTAAAAGAAACCAGATCTAAGTCATGATAAGCCATATAACATGAGGTTTTACACTCGTAAGTAGTTTGTACAAAATAGATCTAGGTATATTTATTTAATAGAGTTCTGGTAGCCATATTACATTCAAAAGGTCATCTCAGACCATATACATCAAATGACAGAGACTCAACTCCTGCAAACCTATATGATCAGAGATCCTAACTATGTTTTTCCCATTCTATCCCTTATTATAGATCCCAGTACCCATACATATGCTTAATGGTATCCCTTACAACCCTTTAGCACTAAGTACTCTAAACCCTAACACCATGAACTCCAAACCCTTAGCATTTCCTAACATTTATGCAACACTTCATTACTCTCCTTCTCTTTCTCTTCTTTCTCTATGAATTCTCTTTGCATTCCCTCTTTGCCTCTCTCGTGTCTCTCATTCATGTCCCATGCATCTCTTTAGATAGGATCATTTACCACTGCCATGACTTCTCTTTTGAGTAGATCGCATGCGCCAAGTGTCGATGTGGTCCTCCATTTATCAATTCTTATCCTCTTTGCAAACCTTCCATTAACTATAATGTTGTATTTGGGAATATACCTTGCATGGAATATCCTTTTCTTGACCTCCAAGGTTCTAGGTTGGAACCTTATCCACTCATCACGCTTATTCGGGTCGTCACATTTTTCCTCAAGTGACTCCATGATGTCTGATATAGCTAAGTCCTTTAAACCCTTGTTCTATCTCTCAGGTGTGCCTGCGGGTTTCACTCAAACCCTTCTTTAACCCCTTTTCCTATGCACTTTTCCATGAGCACCCTTCTATCTATTAATCCTACTCACGCGTGCATCTTGGTACTTAGCCAATATTTTAGGGTCCAACAATCATGAATCAAAACACGACTATGAGGAGAAAACACACACATACCTTGACCTTGAAGAGGAGACACACATGACATAGATAATTCCCCTCACCTAGATGCTTCATTTGCATTGATACACCTTCAAGAAGCATAGTGAAGGCATATAGGCTCTATGAAGACCTAAAAGAAGGTCTTGAAGAGGTTCCAAGCCCCCTTTGGTGCTTGACCAACTCCACTTTCTTCTCCTTTCTAATATGAGCACTGAGAATTACTCCTTCTATATACTTCTTCTCTTGATGAGACACCAAGGTCTCCTCTAGGCTCCCATGACCTTCTAGGGCCATTATCATACATTCTAGGCCTTTGAAACCCGCGTATTTTCCTTCTATGACCTAAATAATCTTGATAACAATTTCTAGCAACATGACCAACTCTATTACAGTTATAACATACCACTAAATTTTGTCTCTTGAGGCCTTCATCTTGATTTTGTGATCCATACAAACAGTACCTTGCAATGTGACCTTGTTTATTGCACTTGTAGCATACTATCTTCTTGGAAAACTCATTTCTATTTCCTTTCCATGGCTGAGAATCTCTAGGATCAGATCTCTTGACAAACATCCTCTTACTTTTTCTAGGCTCAAACACTCCTAGATTCCATCCACAATCCTTGGCTTTGTGACCATATTCACAACATGAATTACATTCACCATCAAAGGATCCTACACCATTCTTAGAAGACTTTTTCTTGCATTCTTTATCTCTATGACCAAAAACATGACATAAGAAACAATATCCATTGAATGATCTTTCATACCTTGATGCATTAGGTTGCCTAATAGGATTGGTATTCTCATTTCCTTGGAGTGAGTCACCTTCTTTTCTTCCTTACTTGAAACCATGTATTCTTTCCTCAATTCATTGTCCTTGAGGTCTTCCTTGAGTCTCAAACTAGCCTTATCACATGCTGGTCTTTGTTGGATAAGAAGATTTTCTAGGTCATTCACACTTTTCTCAAACATCTTCAACTTGCTTAAAACTAGATCAAGTCTTGAATGTAGAGATTTCATACCATCTTCATACTTGATGCACTCATCCTCCTTAGTCTTGAGTTTTTCATTGATCAAAGTAACTTGTGATTTCAATTGAGTACATTCTTCCTCTTTGACCCTTAGGGTTTGAGACACACTTTCCAATTGAGATTTCAAATCCATGATGGCTTGATTATGCTTTCCTCCATGTCCTTAACTTGAATTTGATATCCCTCTATACATGATTGAGATACTATTGATGTGGAATCATAGCACCCCTCAAATTTCCCCTGGGTTGAGATAGAGCATTCGGTGTAATTGCACAACATTGAGCTATCCTAAGTGTGGGACATTGCGAAATGGGATACCTCTCTAGAGAAGGTCGGTTCCTACTCCTAACCTACCTACCAAAACTACTCCAAGTGCATGTCAAACTATTGAATAACCCTAATATACAACTTCCAAGGGACAGGGATAAAAGGATGCATGAAAGAAACCCACACTAAAGTGGTGATACACCAAGAAAGGAGAGCTAATCACTTCCCCTTCTTGCAAAAACATGAATAAAGTGGATCTAGAAAGGGTGGTCCTACAAAAAAATAAACCACACTCAACACACCATCCCTCTATGAGCACAACACATCAAATCCTTCAATGAACAAGAAAATACACAAATCTTGCAAGTATAATGAGAGGTAAGATGAATGCAACAAAACATGAATGCAACACAGACACAATTTATTGCCTCAAATAGATCTACGCAATATATTTATTTAGCAAGAAGAGGTATGCAGCAATTACAAAGTGGTTTATAGGAAGGATTGTAGCCCCAAGATGAAATGAGATGCATGAGAGAAGAAAGGTGATCAACAACCATTTGCATGTGCAACCCCTTACATATTTATAGAAGAATTTTGAAGGAAAGGAAAGAGAGAAATGAAAATTTGAAATTCTACAGAAACCCAAAAAAATCATTCTTTAATTTGCAATGAGTGCTCAAATATTTGCACAATATTTGCTCCATTAATGATATTGACTTGTGCAAGAAGGAACTAGCTAATGATTGCACTGGGAATAGCTCCTAGCTCATGTAGCCACATGATTACCTATTTTCTCACCTACCCCATTAATGGCTTTCAACTCCCTCTTATTGTTTTGAATTTTTAGAGGTCTAGAACCTTCAAAATCCCAAAATTGATGCTTCCATGCTGTAGAGATCACTCTCATGATTCCAACAACTAATATTTTGTGTGAAATGGAGATCGAGGCTCAAACTATGTAATTTTAGAATTCTCGAGTCCTTTGTAATTTTGAGGTTTAAAAACCTCTGAAAATCTCATTATTGTGTCTTTGAAATGATTCCACTACGAATCTTTCTCTCTCATCTTTCCATGAATACATTATTGAGAGGTTTTGATTCTCCTAGCTCAAGTTACCGTGTTTTGATTGAAGGGGATTTTGTGTGTTTAAGCCTATGTATGGTCTTACGTTGGTGAGTTAGCTCATCGAGCAGCTTAGTGAGCTGGGTCGAGCTTCCTTTTATGTTTCCATGGCAGGTTTTATTTCTTTTATTGACCCATTTCTCTAGATCCTATGAACTACATCTCCACTTAAGTGAGCTATCTCCCACCACCGAACCCTATGCTTAAGTGAGCTATCTTCAGACCTTGGATCAAGCACCATCGTTGTATGAATTTTTGGGCCATTCTACGCATACTTGGCTGAGCCGATTGTTCATCCTTGAGACCTTCATGTAGTGTTTCTACTACTAACAAGTCACACTCCACATACTGGTTACTCACCTCCTCGTCTTCAGGTGGAGCCTCATGCTGCATTTCATTTGCTGAGCACCCAAAACCTTCGCTGTGTTCCAACTACTGAATCCCATAATCCTCACAAATAGCTCCCAATTCTGTTTGATTCCCATCACTCATACCTCTAAAATCAACTCAGCTAATGCACGAGCCCTGAAATAGCCCATTCTTTGACTTCCATGCTATGATTATTTCCTCCGCCACATGGCCATTTACCATACTAAATGGCTCACCCTCCAAACATCGCCACGTGGACATCAGACTCCCCCTTTTCAGAGTTTTGGATATTTCTTCTTCAGGGATTGGGGAACTATTTAACCAAATTGGCCCGTGAGAATTCCAAATCATCGAACCTCCAAAATCCGAAATTCAGACTTCAGACTTCGAAAATCCCATCTCGCCACATAAACCACTATTACACGAGCTCGGTGAGACTTCCTGTTTCCTGAAATCCCGAATTCTTAAATTCAGAATTCAGGCCTTGGGTTCTCCATTCGTTTTTGTGTGTAAAGGGGCCCGACCATCTACAAAGATCTCGTGCAAATAGGCTCAATCCTTTCTCCTTTTCCTCACCGCTGCTGGCTCTATGACATACGAATTGAGGTCACCCATATTTATGCAATCTTCACCATTTACGTTCGACTCGATCTTGTTTTTCTTGCTATGAACACCCCCTCATAATTCTATGGATTAGTTGTTTGCATCATTTAGAGCCTTTGATAATGTTATCCTATCCAATTTCAACATCCAATCAGCTCGAGCCTTCTTCGTGGATATCGGTCATGCATAGGGGTTGAGTGTCTAAGACGTGTTGGGATTCGGTTTTAACCTTGTAAAGGCATATTTTCATCTCCTTGTGTGGATTATTTTCTCTAATTGCACATATCTCGGTTTGGATTTGGATTTCCCCATCACACAACTTGCCAATGATTCAATTTTGTCTCCAATCTTGAGCTTGTAAGTTACCATAACCGAGACCCCCATGAGCTTGATACGTAGCTTTGACTTCTGTAATATGACATTGTGACATGATGGTTTAGTCTATTTTTTCATTCATCCCTTTGATCTACTTATGGCTCGGCCTTAACTCTGTAAATGGTTTGGGGGCCTTCATGCATTGTCATTAATGTGTCCAAGATTTCCTAGACCTTGGCCTTCTGTTTTGTGCCCAGTCGACCTTGATTTTCTCACTAATAACCTTTAACTCTTCCCCCTCCCAAGTGAGCTGTGGTGACCCCTCATGGTTCCATTATTATATGAATTGTGCACTTCACCCCTAGCTTGATACCATCGATCCAAACCCAATCCAACATGGCTTGCTGCAGTACTACAAGTTTGGGCCCCTCCATCTATGGGCCATTGTGTTGATCTTGGGCTAAAGGAGAGCCCTCATTCTTGCCACCGAGCCATCTACCATGGCTTGTGAGCTTTCCCCAACAATACCATGGGATCCTTCTACTACTAGCTCCTTCTTGACACTAAATTTGATCTTGACTTGTTTTGCATTGAGCTCGGGTGTTGCCCCCAAACTTAGTTTGTGATTGAGTTCCTTGGCTTGACAATCTTTGATCCTACACCACTGTCGGCCATTTCACATGCATGACATAACCTTCACAAAAATTGAGCATGTTGCTTTGAGTGTCTTAGTGAGCCCTTTCTCTCACTACATTAATGAGCTCAACAAGCTTGACCTATCCATGCCCAAAGTGACCTTTATTTTGACATAGCCCACCTATGCCTCTCATAGCCAAGCTCGGGGCTCGGCTTGAACTCACCGACCCATATTGATCCTACCAATGTGACCCAACCAGCTCGCTAAGATACTCGGCGAGCTCCATTTATGTGGTGGCCTATCAAGGCCCAAATAAATATTCTTCGACCCTAAAGCTCAAATTTTTGAATTTTTTGAATTTTACATGTCGGGGGCACGAAAGGGGTTGAGTATGGGGAAATTTTAGACATGTCATATTTTACTCATTTTTTCTTGTTTTGTTCGATTTGAGCCCGGGTTGGCTAATTTTTCCTGTGGAACGAAATAGTCATCAATTTGGTGACTCGTGTGGATGTCTGCCTACTAGAAGTTCTTTACACTAGTAGCCTTGAAGCATCCATTAGGCATGGAATCACTATGTACCTACAAACTAATCTTGAATGAAAATGGAGGCCGTATGCAATCACTTGAACTTGAACTGTTGCTTGCACTCTCAATTTTTATAAGAAAATCTTAAAAATAATATTTGTGAGAGTAGAAAATTGTCTTGATTTGAGATCTTCACCTATTCCTCTCTGCAACCCTATTCTATGAGACTGAAATGGACTATCCCGAAACCTGATTCTTCTAAGTATGAAGCACACAACTGATGATTTCTTGACATGTATTGCACGCTGCAGAGTTTTTGAATAAGATAATTTTTAAATTTTTACATCATGGAACTCTATTAAATTTGAATTTTCTCTTTCTTCTGAAAGTTCCACTATATGGGAGATCATTATGATCTAGCGGAGGCACTGGAAGTTCACCTGTGATTGGCCTTGAAGGATTTAAAGAATGAAAATAAAACCTGTCCTTAACCTGATTTTAGTTGCTCTACATTTGTTTTCTTTTAATATCTACAATTGTTTCCCACAAGTTGGAACTTCTTTCTGTATGCGGGAGGCTTACTTTGAAATACCATGTACCACATTGGATCAAAAACGAGCCAAAAAATATGTACAAAGTAGAAATCATACATGCCTAAGTAGACATGTAGAGTGTGCAAGAGAACTTGTTATCCAAAAATCAAACCTACACCTACCCTACACTAACTAGAGAGAGAGAAGGTTTTAAACAAATATCGACATTGGTTGTGGGAAGTAGCTCCCCTTTTACAATAGGAAGCCATGCGGATGATTTAACACTAGTCATGGCTATACATATGAGTGAAAAACTAATATAAAGAACAGATTCCCACCCATGTTGTCAAGGTATCAACCAAAAGCTAAACAAATACCTACTCAGAATGATTCCCCTGGGGCTCATGGAGGTGTTGTAACTAATGCGACCGACCTTTGATACTATGATGTTCATCCTCAAGTTCGGAATTGAACATGACCGGTTGTGGAAACTTTGATTCTAACTCCAATGAAGCTAGATACCTGATGGGACATGGCTTGGTATGCCAAATGTACCCTTTGTTATGAGTTTCAATACAAATAAGAAGTTCTTGATGTAAATTCTTCATCTGTAATTTGATTTTCTTGATTTTACGCCAAATGTACCCATAAAAGGTGATTATACAGTAACTTGATTTTATTCTTCTTGCACATTTATAGACAACTGATGTGCCACCTTGGTGAATGGTATGGAAATGATGACATTCTCTTGCTCTCTCCCGTCCTCTTCCTGGATTATGGTTGATTCATCGGCAAGCTTAGGCTCCTTAATTGACAATAAGAAACCTTCAATGATCGCATCTTCATCAAGGCCCTCTGAATCTGATCCAATTTCCTCCACTTCAAGAAGGCTACTATGGACAATAGGTTCCTCTTGAATGTTAACTTCCATGGCAAGAGGCTCTTCATTTTGAAGGATAGGTGGTGGGGCAGCAAAGGTTGTGATCTCTATAGGTTCTTCCTCACCGAAGCATTCCTCCAAGTCAGATAGGCATTCAAACTCTACTATGGGTTCTTCTGCTCCATAAGCGTCCTTTAGGTTTGTAATTTTCTCACCACTTGTTACCTCATCCTCAAACATGAAGTCTGAAAGTTCAAACTTGTCTTCAAAATAAAAAATTTTAAAGGACGGAGGGGAAGAGAGGATTGCAATTCTCTCCATCACCTGTTTTTCATTCAATCCTTTTGAACCTGAAAGGTCTTTCTCCACAGTATGAGGATTTTCTTGGTTAGTTACAACTGATGATGACTTTGGTATGTCTATGTAATCTTCCAACAAGGTGGAAAGCTCAAGGCATGTAGGAAATTGGGATTGTTGCATTCCTACTACAATGCCTTGCACACTTGGGAGCTTGTTTTCGTTCACTTGCACATGCCTCTTTTCTCACACATCATGAGATAATTTTTCCTCTGCTTCTTCTTCTGAATCTACAGGTTGTGATGGGTTAGCAAGTCCTGGAAGGATAGTTCCAATGTGGACACTACATTCAAAACAAGTAGACTATTGGTCATCATCCTCTTATTCTTGCTCCGTTTCAGTTGCAAGACCATTCTGCACCACCTTTGAGCTTAGACCTCACCCTCCTTTGTAGGCTTAACCATTAAGGGGATTTTAGTGATCCCAAACCTTAGAGCCAAATTCACCAATATTTTCATCATCTACTCTTTGTTCGGCTCCTCTTGTTGTTCTTCTTGAATGGTTTCTTGAGTCTTTTCTCGACATGGGTTCGGGATGATGGGAGGAGTGGTGGGTGGGGTCTCCACTAATGTTTGTTTCATTGGTGGTGGAAGAGGAATTTTAATTTCTTGCTCTTGTGGAGGATATGGTTTCTTGGAAGGGAAAAGGTAAGAGGAACTTGAGATGAGGTGGAAGAGTAGAAGGTGGAGAAGTGGGTTTCACAATGGGAGCAACATGTGTGAAATTTGGAAACTGTGGCTTTGGTTGAAAAGATGTTGGATGGGGATTGGGGGACTACAAGATGGAAATGTAGGATTTTCCCATTGACAGGAATGATTGACATTATACTCATAGGCCTCTATGTCCTGGATCCATGCCTCGAGGTGTGGTGTCATTTCAGCCATAAGATCAAGTTTCTCCTATGGGTGTGATAACTTAGAAAAGGGGAAAACCATGGGAAAGGTATCTTGAATCCAACCTTGGACACTTTTAACTAATATGCAACCCTTAACCATTCCAATTTTGCCTCCATGTCAAGAGCTTTCTCTTACAAGAAAATATATTCGGGCATAGGATACCCTCCAACATTTGCATACTCTTGACCCTAAAAATATGCATAGTTTGGTGAATAGCCAAACTGATCTACTTCTTGTACATAAGGGTATGCATACTAATTCTCATTATAGAAAGGTTATGGAGGTGATTGATAGTAGTTGGGAATACATGTTGCAAGTGTGGAGGTGGGTCTGACTGAAAATGTTGTTGTATGTGTGAATTCCACTATGGGAATGAATTCATGGTTGCACAACTTCATGAAAGAAATGAGATGGAAATGAAGTGAGATAAAATGGATTGACAAGAGAAGGGATGTCTACTACTCAGATAGTGGGTTCTTGATCAAACGAAGTCACCAGTTGTGCTTGCACGTGCCTCCAAAGGAAATGATTTCACCAAGAGCACAACAAACTTGATGAAATGTAACTAAATACTTGAGTGCACACCTTGAAGGGTTCAAAACCTAGGCAGGAAGTTGAATTAATTTAGCTGCAATAATCCCCAAAATGCCACAAAGTATGAAATCCAAAATATGAAGTGCAACCTCTCGAAATCTTGAAATGGAGACCTCCAAAATTCCCAACCACCGAAACTCCAAAATCCCAAAATCACAAAATTTTGAAACCCGAAATTTAGAAAATTCCGAACAAAATCTTGAAACTTGAAATCTCAAAATTAAAAAAACTATGAATTTTGAAAATCAAAATTTCAAAAATCTGAAAATACCCTTTTGAAATTCATCCCCAATTTATCATCTAGTGAATTTTGATCCCATTTTGCACATTTTAAGCCCTCCAAAATTGATTTCAGACTTTGACCCTACGGCAAACCTCGAAATGTAAAATTTGTAACTCTCGAATTCGAAATGCATGAAAACCTCCAAAAATGAATTGTCTACTCTTTGAACTTAGCTTGAATGTGACAAGGTTTTGCATTAGAACAACTTTTTAAAGGATGAAAAATTTGATTGATTGGAATTACGCCATTGGGCGTGCAAAACTGTTGATTTTGGTCACATAGTGGCTTAAGATTTGTTGTTTGATAATGAGACACCTCTAAAAGATGAGAAAAATCTAACTTCTGTGATGTCCCACTATTGCCAAAATGTTGATTGTGGTTGCACAATGGGTTAAGATTTGTTGTTTGATAATGAGACACCTCTAAAAGATAATAAAAATCTAACTCTTGTGATGTCCCACCGAGCGTGCCAAAATTGTTGATTGTGGTCACACGGTGGCTTAAGATTTGTTGTTTGATAATGAGACACCTTTGAAAGATGAGAAAAATATAAATCTTGTGATCTCCCACTAAACTATGCCAAAAATTTTGATGCGAGAATCAAAACACCCCTTGAATTACCTCCGGCTTGAGATGGGGCATTCGACGTGATTGCACAACATTGAACTATCCTGAGTGTGGAACATTGTGAAACGAGATAGCTCTCCAAAGATGGTCAATTCTAGATCCTAACCTACCTGCCACAAACTACTCCAAGTGTAGGCCAAACTACTAACTCTAATCTACAACTTCCAAGGGGACAGGGATAGAAGGATGCATGAAAGAAACCTACACTAAAGTGGTGATACACCAAGAAAGGAGTGTTAATCACTTCCCTTTCCCCCGTAAAGCAATGAGAATACAATAGATCTAGAAAGGGTGGTCCCCACTAAAAATAAACCACACTCAACACACCATCCCTAAATGAGCACAACATATCAAATCTTACAATGAACAATAAAATACACAGACCTTGCAAGTATAATGAGAGGTAAAATGAATGCAACAAACCATGAGAGGTTAAAGAGATTAACAAAGACACAATTTATTGCTCCAAATAGATCTACATAGTACATTAATTTAGCAAGAAGAGGCATGCAACCATTACAGTGATTTAGAGGAAGGCTTGAATCCCCAAGAAGAAATGGGGTGCATGGGAGAAGAAAGGTGATCAACAACCATTTGTATGTGCAACCCCTTACATATTTATAGAAGAATTTTGAAGGAGAGGAGAAAGAGAAATGAAAATCCAAAATTCCATAGAAACCCATAAAAATTCATTCTTTAATCTGTAATGAGTGCTTGAAGATTTGCAAAATCTCTGCTCCATTAATGATATTGCCTTGTGTAAGAAGGAACTAGCTATGATTGCACCTCGATGAATAGCTCCTATCTCCTATAGCCTCATGATTATCTATTTTCTCACCTACCCCATTAATGGATTTCAACTACCTCTCACTATTTGTAATTTTTGTAGGTCCAAAACCTCCCAAATCCAAAAGTTGATGCTACCATGTTGTATATCTCACTCTCATGATTCCAATGACTAATTTTTTGATGCAAATCGGAGATTTGGGGCTCAAACTATGTAATTTCGAGTTTTGGGTCATGTGTAATTTCAGCATTTAAAAACCCTCCTAAAATATCATTTTTGTGTCTCGATATGATTCCACAACGAAGATTTCTCTCTCATATCTCCAACGACGACATTTTTGGTAGGTTATGATGCTCCTAGATCAAGTTACAACATTTTTATTGAAGGAGGTTTTATGTGTTTGAGCCTATGTATGGTCTTTCATTAGTGAGTTAGCTCGTCAAGCAAGACGCCTGAGTTTCTCGAGACAACTTGGTTAAGATTACTTTACATTGCCATGTTGGGTTTTATTTCTTTCATTGACCCATTGCTCGGATCCTACGAACTACACCTCTGCTTGCGATCTATCTCCCAACACTCGAACCCTATGATTTACATTGTTTGGCGGGTCCTTATTGACATTTTTGACCTCCCATTGGTTCTTCGGACCTTGAATGAACCGCCACCATTGTATGGATTATTGGGAAATTCTATGCATACTTGGTTGAGCTAATTGTTCATCCTTGAGACCCTCATGTAGTGTTTCTACTGCCGGTGAGTCACACTCCACATACTGGTTACTCGCCTCCTCGTCCTCGAGTGGAGCTTCATGTTGCATTTCATTTACTAAGAACCCTAAACCTTTACTTGAGTTATGACATTGAATCCCATAATCCTCATGAAAATCCCCCAATTGGCTTGGATTCACGTCACCCACACCTTTGAAATCAACTTAGCTAATTCACAAGCCTCGAAAAATCCCATTCTTTGACTTCCATGCTATGATTATTTCCTTCGCCACGTTGCCATTTACCATCTTGAATGACTCACCCTCCAAACATCACCATGTGGACATCGACTTCCCCTTTTCAAAGGTTTGGAGTAGTATTCACCTGGCTTGGCCCATGAGAATTCTAAATCGTCGAACCTCCGAAGTCTGAAAGTCAAACTTCAGATTTCGTAAACCCCTTCTTGCCACATGAAGCACTATTCACCGAGCCGAGTGAGACTTCCTATTTCCCAAAATCATGAAGTCTAAAATTTGGACTTCAAGCCTCGGGCTCTCCATTTTTTTCATGTGTAAACAACCCCACCATCTATAATGATCTTGTACCATTGGGATCCATCCTTTCTCCTTTTTCTCACCACTACCGGCTCATGTGACATATGGATCGAGCTCACCCATCTTTATGTAATCTTCACCATTTTTGTTTGAGTTGAGCTCATTTATCTTGTTGTGGAGACCCCCTCATACTTCTATAGATTATTTTTTTGTATCGCTCGAGCCTTCGGTAACATTTTCCTATCCAATCTCGATATCCAATCAACTTGAGCCTTCTTCATGGAGACCGGTCATACATGGGGGCCTAGTTTCTAAGACATGTTGGGCTTTGAGTTTAGCCTTATAAAGGCATCTTGTCATATCCTTTCTTGGATTATTTTCTCTAATCACAAAGATCTCATGCTGGGATTTGGATTTCCCCATTGCACAACTTTCCAATGACTCGGCCTTGATCCCCGCCTTGAGCCTATAACTTTCCATAACTAATACCCCCATGAGCTTGATACATAGCTTTGAATTTTGTAATACAACCCCGTGACATGATGGTTCGGTCTATTTTTTCATTCATCCCTTTGATATGATCATGGATCATCCTCAACTCTGTAAATGGCTCGGGGGCCTTCGTGTAATATCACCGATGTGTCCAAGCTTTCCAAGACATTGGACTTCCTATTTTGTACACGAGTCACCATTATTTTCTCGCTAAGAACCTTTAATTCTTCCCCCTACCAAGAGACTGTGGTGACCCCTCCTTACATTCTATTCTTCACCGAATTGTGTATTTTCCCTTAGCTTGGCACCATCAATCTGAACCCAATCCAACATGGCTCATTGTAGCACTCCAAGCTTTGGCCCCTCCATCTACAGGTGATTGTGTTGATATTTGGCTAAAGTCAAGCCCCTCATTCTCACAACCAAGCCATCTACCATGGCTTTTGAGCTTGCCCCAATAATTCCTCGAGATCCTTCTACTACAATCTTGGTCCTCTTTGATGCCAAAGCGAGCTCAACCTATTTTGCATTACTCTTGGGTGAGGTCCCCAAACTCGGTTGTGACTAAGCTCCTTGGCTTGATAATCTTTGATCCTATGACTTGACAACCATTTTGCATGCATGATCCGACCTTCACAAAAATAGAGCATGTTGCTTTGAGTGGCTCGGTGAGCCCTTGTTTCACCGATAAGTTGCGTACGTATGAGAAAAACATATAGGGTAAGGATGAGGAGGAATACCTATGAATGAAGGTGGAAGGTAGAGTGCACGCATTCTAATTTCTTGATCCAATGCTGATTGTGAGAACTTCCTTTTGCTAGGAGGAACTACCTAAAATGCAAAACAAGACCACAAGAGGAATATTAAACAATATATATCAGTGGACTACCTAGTGTATGCTAGATCCGGGAAGTGTGATACTTCCTAGATGGTTGTCAATCCATTGTTTAATACAATTTAATGCAATAAATAACGTAAGAAAATAACATCCTACTGTAGTTGATATGATTTAGGTACCTCACTCAAATAAAATAAGATTTAATCTAACAGGTAAGGTTATGATCAGATCTGGAGGTGGGTCAGGTAGCCAAGGTGACTAGGATAGGTCAGGATCAAGTTTTGGGTGATTTGGTTTATTTGGGTGAATGTTATGAGGTTTCGTTATAGGAAGAATTACCGGATGCGAGACCAATGTCGGTTGGTATGACCGATGCCGGTTGAGAGGAAACCTACAATGTTTTTAGTTAGCTGGAGTTGGTAAGGTTGGTAGAAAAACCAATAAAGTTTGGTTTTGGTGATTCTCTGTGATTGCACAGAGAATGAGAGAATGAGGATTAGGTTTCCAAAGATGCTGAGAATTCTCAGAGATGTCTGGGGTCAGGTATAGAGAGTTGGGAGGTTGTAGGTGGTTAGGTGGAGGGATTGACAGGAAGGTGGGAGGTGATGAGATGCAAAGGATACTAGGATTCCCAAATAGAGATAAATAAACTGATCTAAATAAGTATGGAAAGATGCAGATCCAAATGCACTTACTTGTATTTATAGACCTGGTGGTTGGATAAAGGTGATGGTTGATCCATGGAATTGGTGATCAATGCCACAACCGTGCTTCCCGGAATGTTACCGTGAATGCTTAACCTTTAGATCAGTCTTGGTACTTGTTCGTGATTTACTATATGTGTAAGAGTGCTCTGGTGCGTGTTGGCATGTAGTTCTCTCTTCTCCAAAACTTGAATAATTCTTCCAACCTCTAGAGCAAGGTTCCCAAAGTGAATATATGGTAACCGATGATGGTTTAGGTTAACCGACATCGGTTTAGGGTTAACCGACGTTAGTTAAGGTGAGAAATCCTAGGTTGCCAAACAATAGATCTTGGCTATCTTTTGGCCAGTTCTATCCATTTTGCAGATCCAAAATGGTATTTTCCACGTAAGTGTGCATGCGATTAGAGGAAGAATAGGCATTTAGTGTTAGGGTTAGACTAAGTCTCAATTAGTTATGGTAAGTAGAGATTGAGTCCTAGTTAAAAGGAAACATGCTAAGAATAGGTCTATGATGAGGTGTCATAGGTGATGTGGTGGGGTGAGGTGTCTAGGTGAGGTGGAAATTAATTTAATTAAGGTATTTATTAATGAATATTGTGAGAATGGACATTAATTTAATTATAGGTAATTAAATTAATATACATGTGGGGTAAAAGGGGAGTGTGACCCAAATTTGGTGTCTACAATTTTCCCCTTTTTTGTTGCATTACTTGTATTCGTAAGTGATGCTGAAAAAAATAGGAAGTGATTACCCCGTGTGTGGGGTGAAGGTGATCCCCCTCAAACTAGGAATTGATGAGGTGTTATACGGAATCGGTGAGTGGTTTGAAAAATGTGTAGTTGGTGGAAATGAAGGTAGGTGGGGAAGGGTATGAGTACTATGGGAAAGGGTGATGGTCAACTTGGGTAATAGGTAATAGGTCAGGGTAATGAAAATCAAATACATGTACACATAAAAAATACAACATAGTACTAGGTTAATGAGCTTGCAAACTCTACATCATCCAAGGTCGATAGGTTTATCTAAACAAGGGTGAAGTGTGTCAGGTATCCAAGGTATAGGATATGGTCTGGACACACAACGTAGGTCAGGTGTAGGAACGTTTAGGTATATTCCGGTCTACCAAAGGTTTGGTTGGGATAAACGACATGAATATAGGCAAGGTATGGTTGTTAGAATAAAACAATATAGGTAACAACATCGTAAGGTATAGTGAGTACATAATGTCAATGGTCACACCAAGTAGGTCAGGTCTAGGTAAATAGGTCATGGCATGGGTAAGGCCAAGGTATAGGTAAAATAACAAATCCCGAGACACAACTAAGGAAATGTAGGGGTAGTTTGGGCTTGTAGGTAGGTTTCCATAAGTGGGTGAGGTCAAAATGGGAAAAATGGGGTAAAAAGGGTAATAACAAGTGACCGATGCTAGTTAAAATTTAAGCGACGTCGGTCATGGCGGGTTAGGGTTAATAAAAAGGAAAAATTCACTTTTAAAGGAATAATTTTTCATTTTTTGATTGTAGAAAATGACAGAGGAGAGGTGGAAAGTGACAAAATGAGACAGAGAGCTAAGTTGGAGAGCCTCATAGAAGGTGATTAGCATTCGGTAGGTGGGTCCAAGAGATCGAGTCAATTAATTTGATTGGTTGCAGTAAGGTGGGGATTTTATTTGGTGATGGCAGAGGTTGGAGAGGAGTCATGTGGACCAACGACATGGCGGCCCGACGTACCACTACGCATACGACACTCGAGATGAGGTAGGATCTTATCCGAGCTTCACATTTGCGGTTGAAATAGTGTGTTGAAATTGGGTTGAGTTGAAATATGTTTGTGGGTGGGAGTTTAATTTAAATTTGTAAGTAAAATGAATGAAATGGGGGAGGTAGGAAGTCCAATGGAGTGTAAATAGGGGGATGGAAGGGAGGTAATGTTTGGGTAGGGTAGGAATGCTCCCCCATTGTTTAGCATGTAAAACCAAAGTGGATTTATGGTGGTTTTTCAACTAGAGATCCACAGGAACACTCCACTGTCCCTATGGCAATAATAACAACTCCTTGCTATAGCAGAAATCGATCTGAGAAAGGGGAGGGAGTGAGAATGAAGGAGGGGGAAATCAATGTTGTGGGTAGAGTGTCAGATGCCCACACACATCAACTGGAAGTTTCATTACATGCATTAATTAATAGAAGAAAGACAAATTTGCAATTTCTGAGCACAAGACAAAATAAAACACGCTGGTCACAAAGCACCAATCGATTTTTCCATCGAGGGGACATAAAATTCCTTCCTTTTTTATTGATCTCAGAGTTGAAACTTGTACAACGAGTGGGAATAGAAGAAAAATGCAGAGGAGGAGAATAGAAGAAGACTAACAATCATTTTTGTCCTCTGTTTGCAAAAACATGCTTCCAGTTTCCAAATTTGATTGCCTCCCTTCACAAAGACTTCAAAAACCATTAAATCATTTGACCCAAAGCCATTACAAACAAATTTGATCATTTCCCTCTTCCAGATTCCTCTCCACAGAAAGAAAACACTTCTAACAAGCCCAAAAAGAGTTTCTACGTGTAAAAATGCATTTTATATTTCAATTTTCTAGTTCACATATGAACCATTCAATCCTTTGCCCTAATTGCTTTGAAATCGGGCCATCCACATGGCAGGAGAACATTGGAGCGGAGTCGGGGAAACTTTTTTGTGTTTTTTGCATTTTGGGAGATTTTTCTCAATTTTCACGAAAACTCCATGGCCCCATTTAAAATTTAGAGATGGACCATGTGGTGATAATTTCATTGGAAATATAGTCGCAACTTCCATTATAGAAAAACCCTTTTTTTGAAAAAGGGCTCAAAATATTAAATTATCCAGGCCCACAACTTCGATTTGGAAAGGACACATGGCAATTTTGACTAGATATGGGTCACCGTGTAATTTTGAACATTCTGACCATTTTTGGAAAATGGCTCAAAATCTTGATTTCTTCAACAGCTCCACTACTCCGGTCTGTGAGGACACGTGGCGTGATCTGATTGGCTACGGGGTCATGGGCTCTTTTCTGAACATTTCAATCCTTTTTGGGAAAAAACTCAAAATTTGAATTTCTTCCAATGACCCGCTGCCCTGAGGACACGTGGCATGTTCTAATTGACTGCGGGCTGCAGGGAAGCGGCTAACCTTTGAACATTGTGACCATTTTCGCCAAAAAGGCTCTAAATTCCTAACTCTTTCCGCGCCCCATTGCTCTCTGAGGACACGTGGCGGCATTTGATTGGCTGTCAGTGAGATTAATATTTCAGGTCCCAAGTGTCCCAAATGAACTGGGATGCATGGGACAAAAACTTCCAAAAGCCACAATGCGTTGGAATGACTCGACTTCAAATTGGCTAAGTCCCAAAAATGGCCTTTGGGAGGGAAAAACTTGCAGAGCGAATATCTTGAGCTTCAAGTGGAATTTTCCTATGAAACCTTATATGAATTTGATTGGAAATGATGCTTTAAATCCAATGGTGGGGGTTTCAAGACTTTATTCTACCATTTGATCCCTAAAAAAATCTCGAAATGTGCTTTGAGGCTTCACTTGTTCTTGATAGCCTTCCCTGATTTGGCCAGAAGATGTTATCCTTGAGAAAATCCTACAAATCACCTAGGGGGATGAAAAGACTCTCCTAAATCACCTATCCACATCCTATAAGAAGTGATCAGACTTTTGAATTTGGCTTGGAGTACCTAAGTATGATCAAAACATGGAAACTTTGAGATAGGAGAAAGTTGTCTTGCTTGAAAACTTGCAATTTTCCCCTTTACACATTTGCAAGACAACAGTTGGCTCTAGCTTGGGGACATGGCGTGGATTGAGCAAGGTGAAGACATGACATGAGGATCCAGAATCACAGGTTTCAAAACATATAACGTTGACCAGTGCCTTATCCATTGGGCCTTGCAGAGTCATGTACAATACTGAAGGAAGGAAGAAGGAAGGAGGGGAAAACACAACAAACCAAAACCACACCAAACATAGAAAACAAACCAAAACACACACAATAGAAAAGGGAAACAAAAAAACTATGGTACAGGTGAGGGACAACTCACTTTCACTGATGGTACAACTTCAAATATTTCCCACTTCTAGGAAATCCCAATGGAGTTCCATCCAAGTATGATAAGAGAAAGGCATTCTCACCACAAGCTTCCTGAATTTGAAATGGACCCAACCACAAAGAATCTAACTTACCATGACTACCCTTTGGCTCTCTCCTCTTGTCCCAAAGTAGGACCAAATCTCCAGCTCTGAACTCCCTTGCTTTGGCTCTTCTGTCAAAGAGCTTCTTCACTTTCAGCTGATGTTCTTTGATTCTGTCCACTACCTGGGATCTGCTCTCTTCTAGCTTCTCAAGGAAAAGGATCCTCTTGTCAATTGAATCTCTGTATTGGCTGTCTTCCACTATTTGAAGTAGCTTGAGAGCTGGCATTTCAATTGTAATAGGAATTTCTGCTTCAACTCCATATAGCAGCTGAAAAGGTGACATGCCTATTGCCTTCTTAGGAGTGATCCTATCAGCCCACAATGCATCATATAATTTTTGTGCCAATTCTTCTGATTCTCATCAACAAGCTTGCGGATAATGGTCACAATATTTTTGTTGCTTGACTCAACTTGACCATTCCCTTGAGGATAGTAGTCAGAAGAATGAGCAAGAGAAATCCCAAAGCCATAACATGAATTATATCAATTCCTTCAAGAGAAATAAGTAGCATTGTCTACTACAATCTTCTGAGGAACTCCAAAACGAACAATGATATTCTCTTTTATGAAATTGCAGACAACTTCAGAGCTAGCTTGTTTGGTTGGAATGGCCTCCACCCACTTAGTGAAGTAATCTATGGCGGTGAGCACGTAGGAATGCCCTGCACTTGAATGAGGGTTCAGAACACCGATAAAGTCCAGCCCCCATTGTTGAAATGGTTCTTCAATCACCACGGGTCTGAGTGGCAAGGCAACTAGCTGAGACTTTCCAACAAATTGTTGGCATGCTTTGCATTTAGAAACCCAGTTTCAGTGCATCAACAAAGAGAGAAGGCCAATAGTACCTACCTCTGAGAATTTTGTGGGTAGTCACCATGGCTGAAAAGTGTCCACCACAAGCTTGATCATGATAGGCTTTGAGGAGTTTTTCTTGTTGTTCCTTGTCAACACACTTGAGAAAACAACCATCTATCCCTTTCTTGTAGAGTGCATGATTCCAAATCACATATTTGGTTGCTTTCAACCTGAGAGTTCTTCACTGCTTGTAATCTAAATGAGGAGGGAAGTCCCCATAGGTAAGAAAGAAAGTGATGTCTACATACCATTCCTCTGTAGTGTTCACAAAGAGAACTTGTGGGCAATCTTCTGAGTAGGTTGGGCAAGTGTCATCTCTTTCTCCAAGCTGAACTTTGAGAGATTCATCTTCAACAATCAACTTGCACAAACCATTTCCTCTAACTAGATTAGAGGGCTTAATCTCCAGGTCATACTCTTGGATCCTTGCAATCCAATTTCCTCTTTTGGCTCCGGATCTTGTTGTGTCAAAATGGACTTGATTGCACTTCCGGGGACCATCACCACGGTGTGAGAGTTGAGTATGTAAAATCTGAAATTCTTCATGGCCTTGACCACTACGTATGCATGCTTCTCCAATTGACTATAATTTAGTTCATGCTTCTTCAAAGGGCAGCTCATGAAAGCAATAGGTGCTTCCAATCCTTCATCATTCTTCTAAACAAGGACAACAAAAAGAGTGTGCTCAAGGCATAACAATACATGATGAATTCCTTGCTGAAATCTAGAGATACCAGTGTTGGAGCTTTGGAAATGGCCTTCTTGATTTCTTCAAATGCTGATTTTCCTTCACTACTCCATTTGAAACTTGTTTGAGGCTTCATCATAGAGGTGATATGCTTTGTTAGTTCAAAAATTTGGGGACAAAGTGGTGAAGAAAATTTACCTTCCCAAAGAATGAGTGCACTCCTTTCTTGCTTGGTGGGAAGAGATAGTGCTTGAATAGCACTTACCCTCTCAGGGTCAATATGTGCTCCATGCTTATTCACGATGTGTCCCAACAACTTTCCTTCTGTGACTCCAAAGATACACTTCTTGGGATTTAGAGAAATGCCATGTTTTCTACATCTTGCAAGAATCTACTCCAAGTGGAAGATATGCTCACTTCTCTTCTTTGAAAACATGGTTAAGTCATCAAGGTATATGACAATGCAATGCTTGAGATCTTTGAAAGCCAGGTCCATGGCTCTTTGGAAGGTGGCTCCCACATTGATCAGGCCAAAAGGCATCCTGCTGTAAGCAAAAGTGCCCCAAGGAGTTGTGAAAGCCATCTTGCTACAATCTTCTTCGGCCACTTTAATTTGATTATACCCTGAGAAGCCATCAAGCAAAGAGAGCATCTCAGATCCAGTAACTACTTGTAGGATATGATCCATGATCGGAAGAGGGTAATTTTCCTTGAGAGATGCCTGATTCAAATTTATGAAAATCTACACATATTCTGATCTCCCCATTTTTCTTTCTGACTGGTATAATGTTGGCCACCCATGTTGAGTGGTGAATGGGGAAAATGATTCTAGCATTCAACATCTTGTTCACTTCTTCCTTGATAACATCAGCAATCTTTGGATTATAGGGTCTTTGCTTCTTCCTGAAGGGCTTAGCATCCTACTTCAGAGGAATGGAATGATGCATTTCCTTCAGTTGAAAATATTTGAGCTCATCGTAAGAGTAGGCTAACACATCAGAGTACTTTTTAAGCAAAGCAACGAACTTCCTTTTCTCTTCAGGTGAGCAACATTTTCCAATGTTGACCATCCTTGGATCTTCAAAAGTCCCAATGTTTTCCTTGTCAAAATCAGATGGACAATGAGAAGATAGCTTTTCTTTTTCACGAATAAATCTATCATGCTTGTCAAACAGGTCCTCTAGAGAGACTAGACCTTTGGGGATCTTGTTACCTTTCAATCTGATCATGCCTTCATCATCCACTCTTTCAATTTCATCTGATGCATCTTCAGCCACAACTTCTCTATGTGGATTAACACTTCCCTCAAAGAAGAGATTATTGAAGTTGTCTCTTTGCTCCAAGAAGGCTAAAATCTGATTGTCGTCATTGAAAACTTGCCAGTGATCTACGTTATCAGGTACACTTGGTCTAAAACCATCTCAATGGTTATTTTGTCCTTGCCAAAAGAAGGATGAGGAGTCAATAGGGATGTTGATACTACAAGAGAATCAACTCTTTCATTTTGTTGTCTTGGGATGGCTTCAATAGAGAATGCATCAAAGAATTCAATGCAATCCCACACTCTATTCCTGTAATGCCTGAGCCTTGGGTTCTTCACCTGTATTGCTTTGGCAGGATTTGCTTCACTATCACTTCTACATCACCAAGGCATCTCAAATTTTTTGATTCCCATGTCTTCCACTACACTTATGCCCAAGAGGAGAGCTTCATATTCTGTTGTATTGTTGGTGTTGTCAAACTTGCATTTTTGTATGCAAAAGGATGCATCACATTGGAAGGAGAGTACAACACAACACCAGCCCCTGAGCCTACTTTGGAATGGCTTCCATCAAACTCCATAGTCCAGACCTGATCTTTCTCTGATTCTGAGGAAAGTGGAAAGTCTTCTTCTCATTGTGAAGTAAGGAAATAGTTTCCTAATCCACAATCTTGAAAGAGGATATTAGCTCTTGGGTCACTGGAACTTCTTACTGTAAACTTCATTTTTCTTACCGAAGTAGCTTCTTCATCTCACCCTTTACTAGAATAGTTGCAGAGGTCCAATCCATCTTTATCTCTCCACCAAGGTCTCTACAAAAACTTCTACTCAAGAGCATGCCAAAAGATGTTGGAATGTCTGCCACTAAGATGGTTAGAAGTACTTTCTTATCAGGGTATTCAGCCAAAGCCACTTGTGCATCTTTTATCCTTCCTACTAGTGGTACTTTCTTAGATTCCATTGAGTAACAAGCTCCATGTTAACTCTGGTTAGTGTCAGCCGAGAGCATTGGCAACTTTGAGTGGCATTACGTTATCAGAAGCTCTAGAGTCAATGATGTAATTGTTGAGCTCAAAACCATTCATGAGAAGAGACAAGTAGAAGGGTTCCACCTTATCTATTTTGGAAGCACTTAGGGCCAACATGTTTTGAGCAGGTGGTGTAGATGGTGTCGGGAGAAGACCTTTAGAATTTGAACTTGAGGGTATAGAACTGCTTGCTAACAACATTGATTAGTCTATCAAACTGAGCAGGGTGTGTTTGCAAGTATTCAATCTCTGAGAGCTGCACTTTGGTCTTACTTGCATGTTCCACAAAATCAAATGGGACAATGTTGGATGAGGGGGAAGTTCCTGGAGTGAGGGAAGGTTTACATGGTAAGGGTCTTTGAGGAACTTTGGCTGACTTGGAAATTGGATTGTCTTCTGAGGGTGAGGCCATCAACTTAGAAGGAGGTGAAGGTGAAGCTATGGTCTGAATTTTAGCTGACTTAGGATAGACTTCATTGGAGGGAGGAGTGTTTTTAATAACTTGTGAGCTAGAAGAAGGAAAAGGTGACTTACTAGATATAACAACCTGATCTCTAGCAGCCATTTGGCCTAGTTTCATTTTGGCTGAATCCATTGAGGGTGGTAATGGTGAGCCTCTGCTGATGATCTTCTTTTGTGTGGCTGCTGGAGTGGGATCTTCTTTAGTTTTCTTTTCCTTTTGAGCCACGGAGGGTAGAGCATCTTTCTTGGATTGAGCTCGAGTGAAGACAACACATGAGAAGCTTGGGGCTTCCTCTTCTTCTTCCCCATCATCAACAAACTCAACAAGCCATTGTGCATATCAACTTCTTCAATTTCGAGGTAGCCTTCGTAATCCTCTGCTATTTCTCCTTCAAGTTCATCAATTTCAGCATCCTCTCTTGATTCTCTGGTGTCATAGATAACATTGATAGGAGGTGCTTCAAGGGCAAGTTGGTGAGGAGGTGGTGCAATTCTTTGTCTATCAGGAAGTTTGGCCTCCTTGGAGCATTTCTCATTGTCATTTGGGACAATTGTTTCTTCAAGGCAACCAGATCATTTGCCATTTTCTGAACATAGGATCTATGTAGTTACTGAAGCCAAACTCTAACCCTTCTACTTCCCATTTGGGCCTTTCACCTTTCCAGAGAGGATTAAGTCATCATCAGTTTCAATGGCAAAGTCTTGAGCTTCCCTCAGTGTGTTTGGTTGGGCTCTTCTAAGGAAGAAACCAACTTCTTGATGGCAAGGCACTGATGAAGAATCTTCTTAGGTTGTTCTCAGGAGGTAGCACATCTTCAGGGATTCTTCTTGTCAATCTTGTCAAACCTTGCTACAAAGTCCCTCATGGATTTAGAGCTTTCTTTCTTTATTTGGACTAATTGCACCAACAACTCTTGACCATCTTCAGTGCTCTTGAATCTATTTTCAAATGCTCTTCTAATATCTTCCCAACTAGTAATAGATCTTGCAGGAAGCATGTAAAACCATTCAACAGCCTTTTCCTGAAGTGATTCCACAAATAGTCTGACTGACACATCTTCATTCTCAACTCCTAATACACCACAAGCAGTGATGAATGTTGCTACATGTTCTTCAGGGAGTTGAGAACCATCTCCCCTAAATTTGGGAAAATTCTTTCTAGAGCCTCTTGGTAGATCATGAAGAGGTTGTTGGAGGGCAAGCGGGCCTGTGTTTCTTCCCCATGGCACAATAGGCCTACATGCTTCATGTTCATGGTCACCCATTCTGTTTCTATTTCTGGTTTCTTGGTCAGCTAAGGCTGCCTCTCTCTCCTCTGCTATTGCAGCTTGGAGTCTTGCAATTTCTTCAAGTTGAGCTCTAATCTCTTCCTCTCTGTCAAACCGAGCTATAACCTCTACTTCTTCTCTCTCCAACTCCTCAAAAGTAGGTTCAATCACTCCTCCTTGCCTCAGCTAGTGAGTATACCTTCTATCAGCCAACTTGAAAGTTTATTGTCTTCTCTGGAGGTGCTGGAATTTGTCTTTGTCTTCTTTTTCATAGCCCAAAATTTTGTAGCAATGGTGAGATGATTTACACTCTGCCAAATATGCCAAGTAACCTCTTTCAGGTTTGAAATGATTTCCTTTGATATGATAGAGCAAAGAAGGTTTTCTAGAAGGATTTGCAAGAATTTTGAGTTACATCCATGCAGTTCATATGGCTGCTCAATCTACAGAACTCTTCTATTTGAATCTTTTTGTATTTTTGGATCACAAGGAATTTCAGACTTCAAAGGCAAACTTAATGATATTTTAAAAACCTTGTGGTCATTTTTGGGTGTAGATGTTACAACTCTGCCCCACGGTGGGCCAAAATTGTTGGTGAGAAAATTTGTCTTGTGGAAAAATTTGTGGATTTCAGGCCAACGCTATGGGAATCTAAGTCCCTCTACATTTGAATGGTGCAGCTCCCATTGTTTAGCATGTAAAACCAAAGTGGATTTATGGTGGTTTTTCAACCAGAGATCCACAGGAACACTCCACTGTCCCTATGGAAATAATAACAACTCCTTGCTATAGCAGAAATCGATCTAAGAAAGGGGAGGGAGTGAGAATGAAGGAGGGGGAAATCAATGTTGTGGGTAGAGTGTCAGATGCCCACACACATCAACTGGAAGTTTCATTACATGCATTAATTAATAGAAGAAAGAAAAATTTGCAATTTCTGAGCACAAGACAAAATAAAACATGTTGGTCACAAAGCACCAATCGATTTTTCCATCGAGGGGACATAAAATTCCTTCCTTTTTTATTGATCTCAGAGTTGAAACTTGTACAACAAGTGGGAATAGAAGAAAAATGTAGAGGAGGAGAATAGAAGAAGACTAACAATCATTTTTTGTCCTCTGTTTGCAAAAAAGTGCTTCCAGTTTCCAAATTTGATTGCCTCCCACACAAAGACTTCAAAACCATTAAATCATTTGACCCAAAGCCATTATAAAACAAATTTGATCATTTCCCCTCTTCCATATTCCTCTCGCCAAAGAAAATGCTTCTGACGAGCCCAAAAAGAGTTTCTACGTGTAAAAATGCGTTTTATATTTCAATTTTCTAGTTCACATATGAACCATTTGATCCTTTTCCCTAATTGCTTTGAAATCGGGCCATCCACGTGGTAGAGAACATTGGAGTAGAGTCGGGGAAACTTTTTTGTGTTTTCACGATTTTGGGAGATTTGGCACTTTGGCACGATTTGGTCCATGGCCCCACCTTGAATTTTAGAGATGGACACATGGCATAATTTCATTGGAAACATAGTCATGACTTGATTATGAGAATTCTACCCTTTTTTGAAAAAGGGCTCAAAATATTAAATTCCTCCATGGGCCCACAAATCTGCAAGGACACGTGGCACACTTTGACTAGATATGGGGTCACCGTGTAATTCTAAACATTCTGACCATTTTTGGAAAATGGCTTGAAATCTTGATTTCTTCCATGGGCCCGCTCGGTCCGGTTTGGTGAGGAAACACATGGCATGATCTCCGATTGGCTACGGGGGTCACAACTCTTTTTTTCGAACATTTCAATCCTTTTTGGGAAAAACTCAAAATTTAAATTTCTTCCAATGACCCGCTACCCTGAGGACACGTGGCATGTTTTGATTGACTCAGGCTGCAGGGAAGTGGCTAACCTTTGAACATTGTGACCATTTTCACCAAAAAGGCTTGAAATCTAACTTTCTCCCATTGCCCATTACTCGAGGACACGTGGTGGCATTTGATTGGTTGTCGGTGAGATCGGTATTTTGGGTCCCAAGTGTCCCAAATGAACTAGGATACATGGGATAAAAACTTCCGCAAAAGCCATGCAATGCGTTGGAATGACTCGACTTTGAAATTGGCTAAGTCCCAAAAATGGCCTTTGGGAGGGAAAAACTTTTAAAGCAAATATCTTGAGCTTAAGTGGAATTTTCCTAATGAAACCTTATATGAATTTGATTAGAAATGATGCTTTGAATCCAATGGTGGGGTGTTCTCAGGACTTTATTTGATTCCTAAAACCCATTTGATTCCATGTTCTTGAAAAGATGTTATCCTTGAAAAATGTGCTTCTTGAGGCTTCACACCTATCCACATCTTGATATTAGACTTCCCCGATTTGGCCGAAACCTAAGATGTTATCCTTGAGAAAATCCTACAAATCACCTAGGGGATGAAATGGAAATAGTTATGTCCTAATCACCTATCCACATCCTGTAAGATGGTCAAGGTTGAACAATTTTGTGGTTTGTTGATGCGGTTGGCTGGGATGAGTACCTAAGTGGTATGATCAAAGGAGTGATAGTGCGAGCCTCGAGGTATGGGGACATGCACACAACCCATCTCGTAGAATATAACGTCGGTTGTCCCGATCATGGAGGTAGTGTGTTGCTTTTGCGTTACTGGATGTGGCGGGAGAGAGATTCCCACGAGCTTTTATGGGGTTCTCAATGACATGATGGAGGATATGACCTATTTTTCTTGGGCACCAGCATTCTTGGTGCAGTTATATAGAGAGCTATGGGCCTATGGGAGGCTACGGAGGTTTAGTTTGTGTTGTACCTTTCTTCTTCATTGCTGGGCATACGAGCACATCATATGTGTGTGTCTAGTTGGTTTTCCCCGACTGATGCATTCAATGCAGGCTTGGTCTGAGTTGGTTATAGGCGTTGGGTTCTGTTAGGGGAGAGCACAAGGATGCTAGGGATGCACATGATGTAGCATATTATAGGCACGTACTAGAGGGTTATTGGGGTTGACATCATTTGGAGGCCATATGTTGGCTTCCCTTCATATAGGTACATAGTTTGTGGAGTTGGATGAGCTATAACTTATCGATGTATAGAGGGGCACCGTGTCAAGGCAAAGCACGAGATGATATCCATTGATAGGGTCGACGGAAGTTTGGGTTGCCCAGATGTGATTCCACCATTCCCACCATACTAGAGAAACAACGTGGAGAGGCTTGTGCCTCTACCATAACCGACATGCCTAAATGGTAGGAGGAGCAGGTGTGGTAGACCAACGGATTGATGATGTTGGGGTTATAGATAGATACAACTAGTGGTGGGTGGCACAAATGTACAGGTAGCACCACGGAGGCTAGGAATCCTGACTTAGCCACTATTATAGTTCAAATGCGAGACATGTTACAGGGGTAGGTAGCCAATTTATAGGCCCCGATCATAGTGTTACATCAGCATTGACAGGGTTAGAGGCATAGGTAACGCAGGGATAGGTGCTCACACAGGGCAAGGATGGTGATGGGGAAAGGTTTCCACATTATAGATGTAGATAACATGGTTTCAGGGATAGTTGGCCACCGCACAGATGATATTGTGGCATTATAGGCCCATATAATAGCATAGGTATACTCACAGCCCAAGGACAGGGTCCCATGGTACAGGAGGAGGCGGAGTTCACAAGGATAGGGACCGAGGCCATTAGTAGTAGCACGGCTGAGCTTGTAGGTTGTTGGGAGACCTATGGTGCCACTAGAGATAATGCCGATGGTGAGATTTAGGGATGCCTTGAATGAGGCTAGATACTACTAGGATCACTTGACGATGGTTGAGATAGATTTTCCCTCTTATACGTAATACATACCATAGAAGGCCTCAAGTGAGAGGATGAGATCCCACATGCATAGTGCAAAGAGTATAGGGGGATGAAGAGCCTCGAGATAGGGTCAAGGTGAGGCCACTAGTTCACGGAGCCCTGACGCAGCTGCAGACTAGGTGGAGGATAGACCGAGACCCATGGAGGGTGGAGAGATGCTAGTAGGGCATCAAGATAGAGGAGAGGAGGAGAAAGATGAGACCAACATGGACATCAGATGGGCCAATGATTGATGTCACTATATATTGTCATTTTGATTATTTTTAATATATATTGGCTGCGCATGTCGATGATAGTCGCCGCATATGATAGTTTGTATGATTTGATCATATACCGGCTTGCATGTTGAAGATGGTGAGGTTGTATATGAGATATATTTGTATTATGTTGTATCAGTGTATATTTTATGGATGCACAAAATTTCATAGTGATATAGATGATGATATTTATGAGATGAGTGATGTACATGTGTTGTAATTTTGTTTGTTTTTGTATGTGATGGAAACTAGGTGGATTAGGCATGGTGGAGTCGGGTTGGTTAGGCATAATAGAGTCAGTCGGTTTAGGCATGATGGAGTCAGTGCCGCTTAGGCATGATGGAGGTAGGTTGGTTTAGGCATGGTGCAGATTAGGTCGGTTTAGGCATGGTGGAGTCGAGTCAATTTAGGCATGGTTGAGTCAGGTCGGTTTAGGCATGATGGAGTCAGGTCGGTTTAGGCATGGTGGAGTCAAGTTAGTTTAGGCATGGTTGAGTTAGGTCAGTTAGGCATGGTTGAGTCTTGTTTTTAGTTTTTGATTTAATTTCCAAGTTATTGGTAACATGGGAAACAAATGATGAGTTTATGGTGTAGATTTCCAAAATTTGTGATATCATGGAAATGTGAAATGATTGATTGGATGTTTTTATGATGTGATAAAATGGTAGGTATGTGTGTTTGTTGATTGTTTAACTTCCAAGTGTTGAGAAAAATGGAAACTAAGTAAGATAGAATATTAATAGGAAAGTGGGGGAAATGGGTTAGGGTAAAGGGTTTGCTTGAGCTAACCTCTAAGGGCCCTATGCCCTTGAAGTGTTTCCTACATAGCCCCGGTAAAAGGGGCCTCAAGCCAATGTAGTTATCCCATAAGCTAGGGAAGAATATGATGAGGTAGAGGAATGGGTTGGTAGGTTTTAGGTATGATTGAGTCTAGGTCATAGGAATGGTTGAGTCTAGGTCATAGGCATGGTTGAGTCTTAGGTGAAGGTGGAAATCTTTAAAATGTAGATATCAATGGTCTAGTCCTGTATAGGAGAATCAATAGGTGATGTAGAAGGTAGAATGGTAAGAGGTGACAAAAAGATCTACCTAATTGACTAGAACCATAACGATGATACCATACCAAATATTGGATTATGAACATAAGACCCTAAAGACATTGCATGATTGACTATGCTAAGGTTGAAGAAAGTCACATGATCACAAAATGTCGTGTTTGTGGAAAGTCCCTTGAGAAGATAGAAAATTAGGGTGAAAAGGTAGTGAGGTGAAAATGGGTGGTTTAGCATAACTTAGTGTACGATGACATGTGAACCTGAAAAGAAACCCATGATCAAAAATAGGAAATTCCATGATGAAAAAGTTATCATTTTCTTCTTTTGTTTTGTTTTTGATAGATTGATCAATGTGGGAAGTCTATGTGGGATGAGTATATTATCTCCTTAAGGTCTTCATGAATTTGATAAATGTGGGAAGTTTCTGAGTATGTTGATTTTGTTTGTGCAAGGATAGTCTCTTTTTATGATAGACTATGTGCAGTATGGAAAGCTTTGTATAGTTGTCCTTTGAGGGAACAATCTATTTATAGCGGTGAGATAGAGAGAAGAGATGTCTCTTTTGAGGAAGTCATCTTTTTGCTAGAATTTTGACTCAAGGAGTTGAATCCCATTTTATTTTTGGATGTTTAAGTCATGGACAAGACTATAGAGGAAGATTAGGTTCTTGTTTAGAAGACAAAACCATAGCACACAGAGGTTAACTATGAAAGAGATGGTTTCAAGTGATGAATGACCATGGGATTCCATCTTGAAAAATATGAAAAGTATCCATGAGAATAATTCCATGAGTAGAGCCATGGTACTCATATTGAAGATAAGGCTGAAAGGTGACGGGTAATCACATGATTCTTGTTTAATCGTTGATCCTCAAAATAGGAAACATGGAAGGTGAATGGTGCTCAAGGAGGAGCCGGAAATAGACAGGAAGGTGATATATGACTTGATTCAAAAATAGAATCGGCCGAAGATGCAAGGGGTTCATGGTTTTAGGTTCGGGTTTACCTTTGAGTGAAGAAAAATTATAAACACCTGATCCACATGTATGACTAACGATATAGGGTCTAAGCCAATTAGGAGAAAACTTACCCCATTTACTTTTTTTCTTCTTTTGTTACATGTTGATTTTCATTCAAGACGAGGTCGCCAACTTAGAAGGTTCGTTTGTGGACACATTTATCAGTAGCAATGTTTGATACATTTTTGGTAGATTCAGAGATGATTAAGAGCATTGAGATGATGTTCATCTAACAATTGAAGTTGTGCTAAATGGTCCCGGTGAAATTCATCATTGTTGAGCATGTATTGTACCGATATGTGGAGAGATGGAATCTGGACTTCGAGAGGAAAGATATCCTTAGTAGCATAGACCAGAGAGAAAGGTGTGGTAGTAGTTGAAGTGTGAATACTAGTGTGGTAAGCCCACAAGGTGAATGGAATGTGCGTATGTCAATCCTTTCCAATATCGTCAACTACTTTCATAAGAATTTTGTTCAAGGTTTTATTGGTTGATTCTACTTGGCCATTTATTTGTGGGTAGTAAGGTGAAGATAAATTGAGTTGAATGCCAAAAGCATCACAAATATTTCATAGATTTTTATTTTTGAATTGTTTTCCGTTATCAGTGATGAGGCAATGAGGGACACCAAAGTGACAAATGATGTGATGGTTGATGAATTCACAAATTTTCTTAGCTTTTGTAGAAATGAGGGGGATAACTTCTACCCATTTAGTGTAGTATTTAGTAGTGGTTATAATCCATTGATGGCATTATGAAGAATGAGGATTGATCTCTCCAACAAGATCCAAACCCCATTGAGAGAAAGGTCAAAGGTCTTGTGCGACCTGTAAGGCATGACTAGGTGTGTGATGAAGATTAGCATGTTGTTGGAATTTCACACAACATTTGACATAGTCACAATAGTCACGGTTTAGGGTTGGCCAATAATAGCCTAGGTGAAGAATGCATTTAGCGACAGCTAAGCCACTAAAGTGACCTCCACAAATTCTGTCATGAACTTCCTTGATAGTGTAGGGAATTTTAGAACTTGTAAGGCATCATAAGAGAATACTTGTCAAAGCCACATTTATAAAGAAGACCACCCATGATGACATAATGAGAAAACCTTTAAGAAAGGTGTGTTGTCCATTACGAGTGAGATCGGGAGGTAGAATGGAAAGGGAAAGGTAGTCTACAAATTGCTTATACCAAAGGTCACATGGGTTAGGTGCAACAGTTCTGATGGAGTTGACATCTTGAGATAAATAAGAAGGTGATTGTAACCTTTGTATTGTGACAAAGATTTTGGAGTCAAGACTAAGCGGTATCCGAGAAGCCGACAGTGCCATGATATTCGTGAATTTATTAGTATAAAGTGGGGTGGTTTGAAGTTTGTAATGGTCAAAGGTAGTCAAAATTATGTCAATATGATGTTTGTACTTTTGGAGTATTTTTTATGACACTAGTATATATCATTAACTTGGTTTACAACCAATTAGGAATCACCAAAGATATTAATTGATTTAATATTTAGGGCAATGGCAGTTTGAAATCCTAATACGAGTGCTTCATATTCAATGATGTTATTAGTACAATCAAAATCTAGTTTGAAAGATATAAAGGCATAGGTTCACCATCAATAGTAATGAGGATAACACCTACACCACCTCCACGATGACATTTGGAATCCTCAAAGAATAAGGTCATCCGTAAGTGGTATCATGAAAAGAGAGGGTAGAATGGATTCATCTAGGAAATCAAAGTTAGAAGATTGTTTTCTCGGTGAGAGGTGCATCTCGCAAGTTGGTCACCATGGTTTGGCCCTTGATATATTTTTGGTGGATGAATTTAAGGTCAAGGTTTACAAGAAGCATGAGCCAATGTGCAGCATGTTGATGCTGGTAGGGTTTGGCGTACATGTAATGTAAGGGATCAAGTGTTAGTGATGAAAAAGGTTTTGTGGTTAAGTAGGTAATGAAAAATTTTAGTGGCGAAAAAAAATAAGGCTAAGCAAAGTTTTTCAGCATGGGTGTACCTAGTTTCATAGTCCAAAAGGGTATGAATTATGTAATAAAATACTTTCTCCTTGTGCTGCTCATTGCGATGGCGAGCATGGCACCTAAGGAATGGTCAAAGAGTGCAAATGTATAGGTTAAAGGGTTGGTCATTCTTAGGAGGAATGAGCACATGTGGTCAAGGAGATATTGTTTTAAGGCGTCAAAGGCTTTGTGGTAGTCATCATTCTAATTTAAGGAGATGTCCTTTTGAGGAGATGATGAAATGGTTGGCAATGAATCATAAAGTTGTGAAATAAACCAAGAATAGATTACAAATTACCTTGAAAACTTCAAATTTGATAGAGATTAGTAGGCAAAGGATTTTGAGAATAGCCTTTATTTTAGCAGATCAAATTCTATGCCATGCAAAGAAATGATGAAACCAAGGATTTTTCCCAAAGTACCACAAAGACACAATTTTTAGGTTAAAGGCAAACACAATACTTGATGAGGTGGAAAAATATGACTTTAAGGACTATCAGTGTGTTCGGCCCGATGTTTGGATTTGGCAAGAATGTTATCTATGTAATATTCCAATATGCGATGCATTATGTCATGGAAAATATAAGTCGTGGCTCGCTAATATGTAGCACTAGGATTTTCAAGGCCAAAATGCATGACTCAATAGCATAATGTCCCCAAGGAGTGATGAAGGAAATTTTATGTTGATATTCTAGAGCGAGTAATATTTTATTATAACTTGAGAAACCATCTATGAGTGAGAACATCTCATGACCGGCGGTGAGATCAACCATTGGTCAATGCCTCGTAGAGGAAATTTATATTTGGGGAAAGATAAGGTCACGGAAATCGACAAATGCGGATTCCCCTATCGCTTTGTGACAGAATAATGTTAGAAATCCATTGGGGATATTCAATGGGTAGGATGAAGGAAATTGAGAGAAGACACTAATGTTATTCTTTGACAAGAAGGAAATACAAAGATGCATTTTTCGTAGCTTCGCTTTTTTACGGGTTTGGCATCGGGAATGGTTACTTATATGTGGACCACAATCTTTTGGTCAATACCGGGAATATAAACATTGGACCAAGAAAAACGCGTTACCATGATCAAGAAAGAAGTAAAAGTGTCATGTTCAACATCATCTAAAGATTGACCTATCTTTAGAATGTGTGGGTCATCCCGAGTGTTAATGTTGATTTCTATAGTCGATTCGCTTCAACATTGTTTGTGATCTCAAAAGGTAAAGAACCGATGAATATAAGAATATTTCGTACTCAAGGTAGGTGAGGATAGAATCATCATCATGAAATTGAATGATGTTAATAGTAGGTATATCATCATCAATCATGTCGATACAGAAGGGAAAAGAAGAAGGAGACTTACCATCGCGTTGATTAGTCAAAGGTCCCAGGAAATCGTGTTCACGAAAAAAAAGTTAGGAGGAATAGATTCTGGATCTATGGAATCCATGGGTGAAGGTGGTGAAGTTGGTGAATGGGGTGGAGAAGGTTTGTCATCCTTAACGTGGTCGATGTGGGCCTTCTTGAAGATGGTGTGGTAAATCCAATGCCACCGGGATATTTGTGTTTATGGGTGGTACACAAGATGATGGTATGATGGCCTTGCTAGTAAAAACCTAATCCAACACCTTTCCATGCACATAGCGATCAAGGAAAATGTGAGTGAATTGACAGTTAGTGAGGGATTAGAGGTCAAATAAAAATGGTCATGTTTAGGATGGAGGTTCAAGTGAATATGTTGTAGTATCAAGTACCCCCATACATTAAGTTAGTGCGAAGATGGGGAGGACCATAAGGGAAAAATATCCTATGCATAGTCATAATGAGGATGTTAGCGTAGGATTCCGTATTCTTATGGAATGAGGAATGTTTTGATATTATAGAGGCGGTACTCCCCAGAGTGAGGAATTGAAAAACACCTTATAAGGGATTGGTAGTAGAGATGTGGGTAGCGGAGATAGACAAATCACTGACGATTGGGAGGGTGGGGTATTGATCGGTTGGGAAGTAGATGGCCATCTACCAAGTTGTGATAGTATTAGGAATAGGATAGTTAGGTGTAGGAGAGGTGGCGGCAACATTGGTTGATGGGGTTATGGGTGAAGGATAAGTGGGGGTAGTGGTAGATGCCTTAACTAGTACAAGGACATTGTTAGGTTGGTACAACATGTTAAGTTTTGAATGATGATAGGTTAGTTTGGATGGTATAGTTATACCCTTCATGTTTTAATTTTTCATAGTAGTGTAAAGTTGAAGGGACAAAACCCATGATGTGAATACAAGGTTGGTCAAGTAATAGGTTATACTAGAAATCTCCCTCTAAGACGTAGAATAATTTTGGGATAGTGCAAGGGCCTATGTGAACGTGAAGAATAATGGTGCCAAGGGTGGAAGTGATGGCATCATTGAAGGAGAGCAACATCATCTAGGTTATTATGCATGTAATTTGAAGGGATGCACATTTTATTGTATGCGTGGGAGGAGATAATGTTGATGTTAGCACCACCATCGATCATAATGTGCCGTACACATATGTTATCGATATAGATAGAGATGAAAAGGGTGGGATCAGGGTCATCTGAACTGAGAGGTACAATCTCCTCATTAGAGAAACTGAGGGCAACTACTTGATGAGTGGACATGGGGGTAGAAGGAGATGATTTGGTAAGAGAGGCCACATGATGAGGGGTGAGAATGGAGGCTACTAGTGTGGGGTCATTAGGTAAAACCTTGATGGATTGTAAAACCTCCATAAGGGCTTGTCTATGAGATTTAGAAGTTTGGATGAGATCATACAAAGACATTTTTAGAGGGGATTGGTGTAATTTTTTTATCATTATACGATGGGTGATCCTTAGAAATAGGGTATGTGGACCCTCGAATGGTGATTTTAGGTAGGGGTAGATGGTATATTGGGCACATGATTGGTTGATGGCTAGTTTCTTTTTCTTTCCTTTTTCCTTTTTGGGCACCGGTGGCAACTTGATCATGTTAATCTAAGGGAAGGTGGTAGATGGAGAAGGTGTGGCATGAGTAGTGTAACGACATGATGGGAAAAAACCTAATGGGGGAAGAGCCTTGTGAAATGAGTAGGGCACACTGGCATTTGGGTGGTGGTTTGGACAACTCTTTGATACAGACCATGTTGATCTTGAATTTTGGAGGTGGATAAAAGGGTTGTGGGGGTGGAGATGCAGTGTCAGTTGTTGAAGAAACAAGGGATGATGATGTGTGGTGACAGTGAAGGTGGAATATAGTCCTCATCAAGTATATCATCATTGTTAAAGTTTTGTTTAGGAGGAAAAAGTTGGAGAAGAATGGTTTTTAGATCCTTACAACCTTTTACATCATGTCCTAGAACATGATGATAGGCACAAATTTTTGTTTCATCAAACCCTTTTAGTTTGGGTTTGAGGGGGTCGTAAGGTTGAAGTGGTGGTAATGTGATGATGGAAGTCTCTAAGAGGTTGGTTAGAATGTTGGCATAGGACCCTGCCAATGGATCAAAATGGGAAGTGAGTGTGGGTTTGGGTAAAGGTGCGAATGATCGTGATGTAAGAAAAATTATATGAGGAAGAATGAGTTGGACCCCTGGTTTGGTAAGTGGTATTGTCTTAGGTTTTGATGGCATTTGCTTGGGTAATGGTGTGGTAGAATAGCTAGTAATGGAAGGTTTTGTTAGTTTAACTACCTTATTGGAGGGTAGTGGGTTCTTGTCTTTGAGTGTACCTTCTTGGGTAAAGGTGAAATTGGAGTACGTGATGTAGAAGGGAAAGTAGATAGTGGAAGAGGACGGGTTACCCATGGGGACAATAGAGTTATAGTAGAAGTGGTTTGTAGATGTTGGGTGGATAGTATGGGTTGAAGTCGTATAGGAAAATTTGGGGTTATAGTAATTGGTAGAGGTATAGGTGGTAAGAAATGTACGAGTGGGGGTGAGGGTGTTTGTTGTGCAAGTAAATGAGGTGTAACAAAGGATCATGATGAAGTAGTAGGTTGTTTAGCTTTTGATTGGATTTGGGCAAGAGGCTACTTGGCCAAGGTTGATGGGTGAGGTCTTAGGATGGGTGGAAGGGGGAAGGTGACAAAGGTGTGGTAGGTGAGACTGGTGTATGAGGCCTAGAAGGTTAGGTCTTCCTTTTAGGTGGAGGAATAATTTTGGTGCGGGTTTGGGAAGACGTGGCTAAATCCAATTTGACAAGTGGATGAGTAAGGATTGACATCAGCATGACACCCAAGGTAATGATCGGTCTAGATACGAATGAAGATATAGGTGTGGGTAGGTTCTTAGGCATTGGAATGGTTTTATATGTGGGTAATGGTTTAGATGTAGGTATAGGTAATGAAGAATAATTTTTTCGATAGGAATGGTTAGGGTCGATCTAGTTGCTAGAAATACCTTTGGATAGATCATGGAGGTATCCTCAGAAACATTTGCATTTGAGTCGAAAATAGGAGCCAAAGACATCCCCATAGAATGGAATTATCAACGTAATCCAAGAGATCATCCAGCCATGAAAACGGGACTACATCAAGGAGGAGATGCATTTGGTTTGGTGGTAATCCTTGTGAAATATGTTTGTGAGATAGAGAATTGATTAGCTTTGATTTTACGTGGGTAAAAGATCCAAGATCGGGTTAATGGGCTCTTAGGACGCTAAGGAGAATTGTCCCCAACAAGTAGTGGCATGTCTAAAGAATCTCCCATGGGTAGGAGAGATGGTAGGTGGGGTGAGGTAGACTTATCCTTTGGTAGAGGAGAAGGTGATGACAATTCTCCTGTGGATGGGAGAGTTAATATTGTTGGTTACGAGGTAGGTTGTGAGGTAGACGGTAAAATGGCATCAACAAAAATCATGGATTCCCCAGTGGGTGAAGGAAGAGATGCAAGGGACTCATCTAAGGGTGAAGGATTGGAAGGGGTATGTTCCTCTGTGGGTAGAGGATCTCATGCTTGAATTTCCTCAATAGATGAAATAGGTGGAATTTGAGGAACAATTGGTAAGATATCAAAACCGTGTGGACTTCACGGACATTGTTGTCGTTAGTTGAAGGTTCACTATTTTGATTAGATGATGGTTTATGGTTAGGGAATGGCTTCTTAAATATGTGTAAATTTTGATTTTCCGTGCATTCGGTTATCCACAATAAGGTATCCATTGTCTATCATCTCCTGGACAATGTTATTAAAATTTATGCAATTACCGTCACTATGGCCTTTAACGTGATGATAATTATAGTAGTCATGTTCCTTATACCATGCAGGCATAGGATAAGTGGGATCAAAACTAGTATGAGGTTTTATGGGGAAGTGTAATGGCTCCAACTTTAAGAAGCTTTTCAAAGACTGAAGAATAGGGTTCTCTAATTGAAGTGTACTTCCACTGTTCCTACCGGAATTGAAAGGTATGGACGGGGAAAATATCGGAAGAAGGTTTGGCTTGATTAGAGGGATGAGATGGACCATCTTTGAGAACTACCGCATTGGCAGATCCTTTGGCTTTTGAATAATTATTTTGGGGTTTTGAATATGAAGAAGAATCATTTGATTTGAACGTGGTGTTCTTATTTCGTGTCATGGTAAATGCTTCATCAAAGGTACGGAAGGTTTGTACCTACAAAGTTGGTGAGATGTGTCTAGCACAAGCTCTAGTGAACAACTCAATAAGTTCATCTTGAGGTAACTAGGAATGTTAATTGGTTGATAAGACTTCACCAATGAGCAACAAAATCTGCGATAGATTCGTTGTCATCATATTGTCATGTCAAATATAGGTCATTCATGGTGACTTTTTTGACTACATTGATTGAGAAGTGGTCTAGGAATGCTTGAGCCACTTGGTTAAAGGAGTAGATGGAATGTCTAGGTAAATTTTGTACCAATCTAAGGTGGGTCCTGTTAGGGACATGGGGAATGTTTATAGGAGTAAAGCATCGTCATGGGAAATTAGGTAGCACCCATGTTTGAATGACCGCAAGTGTTGTTGCGGGTCCTCTTTACTATTGAAACGGTTGAACTTGGGAATTTCCCAATGCACGGGGTATGGGAGAATAGGAATGGATGGATGAATAGGCTCATTATAGATTTTTTCATAGGTCAAGGAGTTACAAGATCCGGAAACGATGCTTCTAATGTCTGCATCTTTTCCATCATCATCCTAATGAGGTCATTGGTGGGTTATGAGGAATGGGTGCCTCCTGCAGAAAAGGGGGTTGATGATGGGTGTATGATGTGGATGGAATCCCAGTACATGAGGGTACCGAATATGAAAACTGTGAAGGGGGATAGATACAATTGAATTTACCCCGAATAAGCGGTAGATGAGATTGGGGTTACCGGTGATGCGTGTAAATAGGTGAGGTGGTCGCAATGACTCTCGTGGTAATGGGTGGTAGAGATTGAGGGATGGAAAGAACCAAGTTTTGGAATGGGGTGTGGGTTTTCGACACTGGGGTGGTTGTGATGCAACTGGTATATACAAGGAAATGAGGGAAAATGGGGCCATGCTCAAGGTAGTTGGTGAATGAATGGTCGACACCACAGGTGTAATAGACATCATTGGGGTAGAAGTTATGGTAGAGGTGGGACCTAACTACAAGACCACAAGAGGTAACATGGATGAAGGCGGCATTGAGCTAGTGGTAGTTGACGCGGAAGGAGGGGTGAGGATAGGAGAAATAGATACAGGCATGTCATACACTAGTTGTCCTGAGGAGTCTCGGTAGATGAGTGGGAAAGATAGTATTGTAAGGCCACGGGATTCTGATCAAGGAGTATTGCAAACTCCTCATCACCGATAGAAATGGTGATAGGCTGAGTTGGATCCATAGCAAACGGGGATGGAAGGCAGTGATGGGCTAGGTGGGAGTGGTGAAGACTAGCGTGAAATATAAGGGTGTTGGTTTTGTTGTGAGTCAACACCATGTGAATTGGTGTTGACCTGATGAAACTGTATTCTGCAGATGACATAGAAAGCAATAGAATGGGACAAAATAGATACTGTAGGTGGACTTGGTCAATGTTTCAATTAAGAATTAAAGATGAATGATGACGATTCATATGGCGAATCGACATCAAGCTACCGTTGGAAAACCAGCTTTGAGTTAAAAGAGTAGAATTGATGAAAAATGAAATGGGGAAACTATACTTGACAGTGATATCGAATGTTGGGAATATGATGATGTCCAAATGACTTTAAATAGAACAAAGAAGGTGATGAAATCTCTTTTTGGGTAAAATAACCAAAAGATCACGGTAACCAACATCGGTCAAGTAAACCACTAACGATCGAAGGGAATCGATGAAGGTCACCGCACCAATACCGCCATCAGAAATCTAAAGAAGTGAAGAAAAATGGATTTTGTGAATTAATTTTGATGAAGAAACAACCCAAAAGACCTGAGGATGATAATATGAGGCCCTGACACACTCATAAACAGTCGAATCATAATACTCCAACTATGATGGGGAGTGCAAAAGGAAGAAGAAAATGAAGAAACATAATCCTCACAACTCAAAATGTAATTCAGGAAGAAAGCTAAGAAAAACACGTAATCCTATGAGTGGATTTTATGTTACTTTAGCTTATGTTATTTGAGACTGACTTGTGAACTTAGAACAATTTTTTTGTGGGGGAAGGCGTCCTATGAAGAGGTAATCTAAAAGGTGAGGTTTCAAGTTATGTTTTAGTGAGGAGGTAATCAATTGACTTGCACTTTGTATACTCTAGCCTTGACCAAGTTTCACGCTCCACTTCCAGCTTGATCACCTATAATGTTATCATGATGAGCTCCTTACTTATCCCACCGAGTTCGATGTGACATTGAATTATACCTTGCTCGTGAGCTCACCTATTTGAAAAACCACTAATTCATTAAGGTGAGTCACTCACTCCACTTTAGATGTCAACTCATGTGAGTTTGAGCTATTCCCACTTCACTACAAGACTACAACTCAGTCCTTATGGCTCGTTTGAGTAGCCTTAAGCTCGACTCATTAAGTTACTTATTGACTCACCACTTTGAACTTACCCGAGCTATGTTTGAAACTAGCACTCTCTCATATACATGCCAACATTGCATCTGAAGAGGCCAACACTGAATAACTCAATTGTGATATCCATGAGCTCGTCCGAGATGACAAAATAATTAACCTCACATCCATTTAGCTCACTAAGCTATGCAATATCACCATGAGCCCCCTTTATGACATCAAGATTTTCTTGAATACTTACATCCTTCAACTTGTTAACATCATGGAATTCACGGGATTCCCTCAATTTTGATACATCATGGAATTCATAAAAGAACACCATAAAATTGTATACACCAAGTCTAACCATTTTAACATATAGATACTGTTGTCCATTTTTACCCCAAGGGAAAAATCGGATAACATTTTTGCGACCTCTCAGGATGATTGCTCATAAGCATGATTCCAAAGAGCCTTAATTCATCCATTGGGCATGGAGTCTATGTTGGAATCCTGAAAGTAATTTTATCTTCTTTGAGACATCCCGAATCTCATTGAGAAAATCTAATCCTGGACCTCTTTGGGATGCTAAGGATGAATTATATTGATTCCGATGAACACTTGGTATCTGTGAGCATACTACGTAACTTTGAATGAAGTAGTCGAGGAATCGGGAATATCGTGAAAATATTATGGGAACCTCAATCCTTCCTTCTCCTTGACACCTTCATATGATGATACAATGTGAAAAACAACACAAAACACAACAAAGAGGAAAACAAAAAAACAACACACAACAACAATGTGCATCAAAGACTGGAGGAAAACACCTAAGTAAATTATACAAGGGGTGGAATGATCTCAAAAGCATGCTTTGAGATGTATCCCATTCACACAAATGGGAATTTATTCTCCATTGAACTCGGATAGATGAAATGAATTCACCTCGTTACAACTTTTGATGATGTAGGGCCCACTCCAGAGAGCCTCAAACTTGGCATGCTTTCCCGGTTTGGCCCTATCTTCATCGTATTTGAGACTAAATCTCCTGTTGAAAACATCTCGTTGGACACTTTCTTGTCAAAATATTTCTTAACCTAAGCCTAATGTTTCTCCAAAGTCTTCATAGCCTTGTTTTGTACTTCCTCTAACTCCATGAGTTCAACAAACCTTACTATCAGAGGATCACTCTCCATAACTTCAAGTTGATGAGCTAACTCCAAATAAGGTAACTCCAAGGAGAGTGGAAGTTTTTCTTCCCTTCGATATACAAGCACAAAAGGATAATTCCTTATGGATCTTTTAGGTGTGATTTGCTGCCCATAAGGCGTCTTAAGATGTGTATGCTAAGTCCTCTTGTTAGTTTCCATCATGCACTTGATAATCCTTATGAGATTTTTGTTACTAGACTCAACCAATTTGTTTCCTTGTGGATAGTAATTGGAAAAAGTCTTGAGGTAGACCCCATTTTTAATAGCCCATTCACTCAACTTTATACCAAGAAAATCCATCGCGTTGTCTGAAATGACTGTAAAAGGAACAACGAACCTTGTCATTATAACTATCAAGAAATCCATAACGAACTTTTCAATGCTATCACTTTTTCCATCGAGTAAAATAGTCTATTGTAGTAAGGACCCATTTATGTCCATCACTGGATGGAGGATTAATCATTCTGATGAAATCCAACCCCCATTGAACAAAGGGTTGATCCACTTGGATTGGATGCGGTGGAAGTGATGAAAACTTCTCGCTGCCTATGAAAATGGAACATTCCTTACACTTCCTTACCTAGAGATGGGAATCTTTGAATAAATCTGGCCAATAGTAACCGACTCGCATGATCTTGGTAGCAATTATTTGTGCAGAGTAATGCCCTCTAGATAGACCATTATGGAACTCTTCTAGTATCTTACTTACCTGTTACGGTCCTATGCAAAGTGAAGGAGGAAACCGTTCAAATCCTCTCGAAAGAGAACGTTATCTACCCAAACATATGGAATAGATTTAAGACAGAAATTGTCTTTGGTTTTTATCCATGTTCACGAGGATATAGTCCTAAGAAGAGGAAATTATTCATTTTAGACAACCAAATAAATTGCTCATCACTTTCATCAGTGTTTAGGAGCATCACATCCTCATCACATTTTGATTCCTCAGTATGTAGCAAGTTGTTGACACAAACCTTTACCTCTCGACAAGTTTGGTAACCTTGATATACACATCATATTCCATTACCTTTGTGATCTATCCGGCACATTTTTCATTCATCTCTTTATTTAAAAAAATTCCTTGACACCTAGATGAGACACCATCGATGAATTTTGTTGTTGGACAACATGTGCTTGAATTTATTCAAAACTCGAATAACTAGAAAAAATTATTTTTCAACAAATGAGTATTTGAGCTCGTAGTCTTTGAGGGATTGACTGAAGAAAGCAATTGGCTACTCCATTAGATCATCATTTTGCTAGGTGAGGATCCTTGAAATGCTCTCTTGACCTGTAAAAGCATAAAGGATAAAGTCTTTATCAAACCTAGGATTCACTAGCATGGGAGTTTAGCCAATGTCACGAATTGAGGGATGAATCTCCACACGAATTTTATGGTTCCCAAAAAACCCTGGAGACCCTTTTGTGACTTGGAAGAGATAAGGACATAATCAAATGAATCGTGGCTAGATCGATTGATAGTCTTATGAAACAACATGCCCCAACAAATTTCCCTCGTGCACTGCAAAAATACACTTCTTGGGATTAAGTGAAACCCCAAATTCCCTACACCTTTGGAAAACCTTCCTTAGATGCGTGATGTGATCGTATGCATGCTTAGAATATACAATTATGTCATCTAGGTAAACCAAGATGATATCATTGATTAGTCCTTTAAACACCATGTTCATGGCCCTTTAGAAAGTTTCCCAAACATTGGACATTCCGAATGGCATTTTTTTGTAGGCATACATGCCCCACTTGGTAGTGAAAGTTGTTTTGAATTGGTCAGATTCTTAGACAAGAATTTGATTGTAACCCAAATATCCATCGAGAAAAGAAAATATTTGAGCTCTTGCCACTGTCCCAAGACTTTTCTTCATTGACGACGGAGAAGATAATGGTCTTTTAATGAGGCATAGTTCAAATCCCCCGAAATCTACACAATCAAATCTCTATGTTCTTACTCCTTAAGGGCACCAAATTGGCTACCTAAGAGGAGTTCTTGATGGTAAAAATAATACAAGCTTTGATAAATTTGGTTAGCTCCTTTCTCATTAGTGGCTCAATTTTGGGATCAATTGGCCTCTCCTTCCCGATGAATTGGCTTGGAATTAGGATCCAGGTTCGATGGTATGTTGTGGCGGACCTAGATCAAAACCATACAAGTCTTTATAGCTCCACAAAAAAATGTCATGATACTCTTAACAAAGTTTGATGAAATATTCTTTCTCTTCGGAAGTACACACTTTTCCAATCTTTAGAAACTTCTCATTTACCACCTTGACTTCCTCAAAATATTCTTCTTTAACCATCATGTTAGAACTTTGTCTTTTGGCTTTATCATCTAAATTGAAAATGGATTCCAGAGTGACTAATCCTTTTAGTAGTTTGTTGCTCTTAAATTATATAATTTGATCACCATATGACTCTTGCAACTTATATTGATTTCTTGCAGAAAACTCCACCTCTTCTTACAGGAAAAGGAAAATTTATTTGTCACTATCGAACACTTGCCAGCTACTCACATTATCAAGGACTACAGGTCAAACCACTATTTTGACAAATTGTTGTCCTTCTTTCATGATATCAACAGGTATGTCATATTGTGAGCCAATTGTAGCAAAGCCTATCAACATCTTGATTCTGATTTCTAGAACCGCATGGATTCCAAAAGCTTCAAATATTCAATCAAATATAATACTCGGTTCTTGTATGATTTTACAAGATCATTCTTCGATGCACATGTGCCATCACTTGATGAACAACTTACTAATTGTCTCCAATAATAGTCAAGGTTTTGATCCCCTTATTTTAGGCTAGTTGAATTCCTTATACAAGGGCCTCATATTCAACAACATTGTTAGTGCAACTGAATCAGTAACCCAAAAGATGAGAAGTATTTATCTCCCTCTGGATAAATTAACATAACACCAACGACTAGATCCATTCTTACTTCTCGATCCATCGGAGAACAATTGCCACAATCGCTTGGTGTTTTGACAAGTTGCGGTATGATCTTATCTTCTTCATGAATGCGGATGTACTAGTCCTGCTTTCTTCTAAAAGTAGCAAAACAACTTCTTCTTTCTCGCCAATACATCAAAGATAGGGATTATACGAAGATGATCTCCACTTACTTTATCTAGCATAGTATCGGGGACTTCTTCAATGAGAGTAGTTAGTTCATGATCAACATGTTCTTCTTTCGTATCTCCGATGGTGTAGGGTTATACATGATTATGGAAGATTGGTTCCACCCTTATAGTCACTTTGGTTTCGTATCAAGTCCTGAGAATCATATGTGACCAATCGATGATAGATAACCACCCATCTTGGCAGTGAAATCTCGTGACGGAAGATGGTGAAGAGAGGAGGAAGATCAATGACTGATATGTCTTGGGTGAATGAAAAACTTAGGAATGCATGGATGGTAAGTTAAATTCCTTTGATAATCCAACAATCTTAACAACTATGCCATCTAGCTAAACAAATCCTCTTGTAACCGGTGTATATTGTATGCGTAGTACATCTGCAATTTGTTTGGGCATGACTGAGTTCGGAACCGGAATTAATCATGTAATTATGAACCAGGTGGTTGCCAATGATCAAGGAAATATATAATGGTGGTGGTTTTTTGGCTTTAGGAATACTTTTCCCTTCCAGTTGACACAAACTCGTAGCAATTGCTGCTCCATGACCTGACAATCTATTAGTTGTACCAAAACTATTTAGAGCCTCTCGCAAAAAAATTATTTTAAGGAATTGAGAGTGTGTCCCACATAGTAATGCTCATATTGGTTTTCTTCATTTGTTCTACTATCTTCAAGAGAATAGTTCCAAATTTTCTTATAATTCTTTAGGCATTAGGATCCTCCTTTAGAAAGTGATTTTTGGGTATCATGACGCTGGAAAACCTTCTTTCCTTGTAGCTTGGCTAATAGGTATTTCTGGTGGTTTCTTTCCCATATATTTATCAATCGCCACTTGTGTCTGAGGATATGAAGTGGATGCTTGATCAGCTTTGGAAGTTGTAGGTTCTATTGCTCTCTTTTTGGAATGAGTGTTTTCCACCACTGATGAGGAATTTATATTTAACTCGTAAAAATATTTTTCTTACCATTTTAGCAAAGTGGTTTCTTCGTGTTTTGTGGTTGATCTATTGTTTATTGCGTAGATGTGTTCTCTGTTAGCTTAGAAGGGGAAGATATGATTTGAACCATAAGGGCATGGCCAAGAACTCCATTGGGACAAATATTTTGATTGTGGGGTTGAGAACAAGGATAGTACCTTTTGTATTCTTGAACTAGATTATCTTAGACATATACTATGGCTCTAGATGAGCTAGCAACAAGAGGGTTCCAAAAGTTCAAAGGCAAAACATTCATAGCTTGATTTGTAGTTGATTATTCCCTTAAAAAGGAGGAAGGTTGGCCTGATACTGCTGGTTTTGTGGCTGATATGGACGATTGTATTGAAATTGTTGCCTCTTGAGTACAACAAGATTGTTTCCAAAAGTTTGCAGCAGTGACTTGACTTCAAATATATAATTTGAAGAGGTGGGGGAAGATTGAGCTAGTTGATTAGAGGCTACTAGAATAGGAGCGATGATTGGCTGATTGTTTGTAAGATCCAAAGACAACAACATATTTATGGAGCTATCTTTCCAGATCTTAAATCAAGGAATTTTCCACTCTTATGGCAACGTCGTAGGCATCAGCTAATGTATCCCCTCGCATGGACTAGATCATAACTGCTACATTATTATTCAAGGCTTGCAAATAGTACAAGAATGCATTATGTGGAGAAGGCTTTATAAGTGCTAGAATCCTATTCCAAGTCCAAAGGGAATCGTAAGTTGAAATCACTCATGTATTCTTGGGAGCTCTCTTCATGGTAGTGAGTTGTTTTAAAATTGATATGTGATCACTCTTATCTTTAAAGTGTTTACATATTTTTCTCTTAACTCATCCCAAGTGGTTATACTACCAACACTTAACCCTCGAAACCATTGAAGTGCTTTCCTTGAAAGAGGTAGAAATAAGTCTAACCGTAATTATGTATGACATAAATGCTGGCTACATCAAGAATATGTTCCACTAGAGTAACGTGAGTTTCCCCTATGTAAAAGGGTAAAATTTTGAGTGCCACAATAGGTATAGGGTCATGTTGAGCCAATAAAAGAGGACTTGCTTGCATTGAAAGGGGAAAAACTTGGTTTCGTGCCATAGTAGTAAGAGGTTGATTGTTCCTTGGTGGAGGGAACCTTCCATACGGAGGAGTTGAATGACCCCTATGAGGTAGAGCTGCAACTGGTGATGTTGAAATGCCTCTTCTTCTTCTCTTTGGAGGAGACAAGGAAAGTTTGATATGTTGATAATTTCCTTGCTTTGAAGAAGATCTTGTTTGAATTATTCACATAAGTTAACACACTGAGATTTGGAATCCAGAGATATAGAGTCGTTAGGTACTTTGACTTGTGTAAGTGAGAAGAGAAGTACCAACTCTGTCCCATCGAGCGTGCCAAAAATTGTTGTCACCAAATCACTGCACCCTCCGAATGGCTAGAATGTGAACAGGATGTTTGGTGTGATTGGGACACATGGGATCACCTCTCAAGCTATGGGACTTGGTCTCGAGGTGAACCTCCTGGAGAATTTTGGCTTCCTCTTCCTAAACTAAGTGTTGTACTACTCCTAGTGCAATAAAATAGTTATCTAGACCTATGCTAACATTTTCATGGGTTTTAGGGAAAGAGATTTATAGAAATAAAACTATACTAGGGATGGTGATGCACCAAATAAAGGGTGTTTCTAGACTTAGGAAGGGTTAATTTGAAGAGGGTGTGTGTACCACAAGTCAACTTCACCTACTGCAACTTAGAGAGGGTAAAGAATACCACAAATAGGAAGCAATTGTTCCCTTGTTAAACTCTATCGACAAACAATTTATCAGGTCTTCCAATGAAGAAGGATGAAATTAAGAAGGGTGAACAAGTACCAAAACTCAATTGTATGCAACATTCCACCAATTGATAAGCACATAAATCCAAGAACTTGCAATAGAAATGTGAACTTGCACAATGTACCGCAAGCATGAGAAAAGGCACAAAGAAGTATAGAAGGATGAAAGGACTGAGATTAGTCACAAAACACACACTTTTATTACTTCAATAACGTGCACAATGCATCATACATTCAGAAGAGGCAATGGTTGCCATTACAGTCTTGAAAAGGAGGCTTGAAAGTTCCCTCAACATACAAGGACAACTTGCATAAGAGAGAGGACTCTTGAAAATTGCACTTGCCTAAGATGTCTAACTTTCCAACCTATCTAACTTATTGGAACCCTTTGGAATGAGATTCTAACTTAAATTTATAGAAGAATATGTGAGAGAGAAGAGGAAAGGTCATAATTACATTCCTAAATTGAAGGCATGTGATGTATTTATTACAATTGGTTGAACAACTTTGAGAAGCTTCCATCATGTGCCATTAATGCCTCAGTTAACCTAGTTCTCCGAATTAATTAACATAATATTTAAATAAAATATTTAAATAATATAATAATAAATATTTAAATAAAAATATTAAACTAATTTAAAAATAATGTGGGACCCTCCCGTTGACTGGTTTGCACTGAGGAGGGAGGGGTCCATGTGAATGAGTCAAAAGAACCAACTCACCGAGGTTGGTCACATTCTCCTCCGTAGAGTTTCATTACAACCACGCCGAGCTTCTATCACCAAGTTCCCAAAATGAGCTCTCCACCACAACCGAGCTTCCATCGCATCGAGCTTACCACCGAGACATGTTTCCACAAGCTTTGTTTGACTTGGCTCAAATGGTGAGCAACTCTTGGCGATCTCATCCCTCTGTCACAAGATCTATGAGCTTACCTCAATGTATGGCTCAACTCGGAGAGTTGAGCTCCTTTGATGAGTTTTGGTGAGTTTCCTCAACGTTTAGGTGAACCTTGGTGAACTCACCTTGTCAGTGCCATAGACCTCCCACTGAGCCCATACTCAAATGCCTCATCGAGCTCACTTACGCATTCTCGCATCCTTGGCTTGAGCACATCACATTCTCCACCACCATGAGTGAGCTCCTTACTTTGTAATGAGCTCAACGCTGAGATATGTTCCACCATATTTGTTAATATCTCCTCTCCAACTATGTTAGTTTTTCTCGAGATGACTACATTTCATTCACGAAAAGCTTTGATCTTCATTCTTACTTACAAATCGACCGAGAGCCTTCTCCCTGGTTAACTCAATGTATGAGATATTTACCTAACCCCACCTCAAACTGGAATTTTTGTAACTCACCAACCCTTTGATTGATCTCACCGTGCTAAATTTTTTTAGCTCACCCGCATGGTGATCTACCCAATGGGTCCATCGTTTTAAGATTGATTCGCCATTCCATTTACTATTTGAGCTACCAAGTTGCTCCTACTTTACAACGAGCTCTTGCCTATATCATACATGAACTTTCCTATGCCTTTTCCTAGTGAGTTTGACTAACATTCACGAAATTGATTCTTCTTCATAAGTCTAATAATTTTTCCCTCACACAAGCTCTCCCCGAACGACTTGCTCGGTGAATGAATCAACTTATTTTGACTCCACCCGAGTCATATCATCCTTTTTTCTTGAACGAGATACTCATATTAACTTCCTCAATTCACTCGGAAAGCCTTGTAACACATTACATGCAACCACCCGAGCCTTCACATGAGCTCACTATGTACTCGAACATACTTCGCAACTTGCTCAATCGTAAAGCTTAGCAAGCTATACACCTTCCACAAGCTTCTCATTCGATCGAACCTAGGCTCCTATCTATGGTGACTTGTGGAGCTGAAACAACTTATCCGAGTCACTTAGACCCTACAAAATGCCTTCTTCTTGTGTCAAACTCGTCCTCTTGCATTTAGTTGATCTGCTTGACTCCATTTTATTTACCATCGACTCGGTGCCCTTATCATGGTCAAGATGCTCGATGATTCATCCTTAGTGACAACACAACCTACATCATTTTCTCGAACATGAACAAAGATCCCTATGGTGACGTGATCTTGGTGACTTGACGATGTAATTTCGTGCACATAGAGCCCTATAGTGACTAAGTCACTAGCTTTCTTCAAGAATAGCTCCAACATTTATGCTAATAACTTGGTGATTACTTCGCCATCTCACCAGCCTCCTAACTATTCGACCGAGGATAACTCGGACATTCACTCACTTCTAGTTGCACATTCAATTTACAGAACTTATCCCTTGGCATGCCAAGTGATTATCCCCACATGGTAATGCTTCTCACGATCTCCGTGAAGTGGAAATTCTGTGATGGTTTGTCATGGTATTGTCTCCACCTAGTAATTAGTTCTTCAAATTTCCCCACATAGATGTACTAACTTGGCTTGGCAATGCATTATCTCCACCATTGGCTACAAAATTTAAAATCTCCCCGAGTGTGGAAGTTTCACCTTGGCATGCCGTTGCCAAGATCTCAAACTTGGATCTAACCCAAATTCTTCCACCGAGCTGATGGGTGTCATTATTCCCTTCATTTAATCAACTTCTTGTTGATGTCATATTCAAACCAGGGGTGTGTCTAAAGCTATGTGAAACAAGAGTAATCCTCTTGATCTAGTAATTGATTGTAGTTAGTTTTTGTATTTTCGGGGTTCTTTTCAATGTCATAAAGACTTCTTGGTAAAAACCTTATTTAAATCATACTATGAAAAATTTGTTGAAAGGAAACATCTTGAAAGCTTTCTTTGAAAGGAAACACACTTTGCGAATGGAAATAAACCCACTTCTTTACGAAAGTAAACACGCTTTCTTTTGGAAATAAGCACACACAACTTAGAATGCTTAAAAATTATTGCAAGAAAAATAAGAATCTATCTAGACACCTACAGGAACAAGTATACAATAGATTTTAACTAGAAGAATTAAAAGTGATACAAAATTAACAGATCTAAACTATTTTCTTAGGAAATATAAATATCAAATCGATGAATATCCTGGTCCTTGGGGGAGCGGGCCCTTGCTCCTCCTTGAATCGATTTGATAGCTTAGAATTCTCTCAAATAGGAATGGCTATTTATTGATAAAACATTCGGTATTACAAAACATACTTTGGATCTGTGCACTTAGTCTATATCTATCTTTTTTGTTCTATCTCTATTTTCTTATCATTCTTTATCTACTATAGGTTTGCTTATATATATATAATTATAATCATATTTGTCTTTATAATTCGATGAAATTGAATCGTGCCTAGAATAGATGCTTTAGTCGATTGTGGCTAATCGAAAACCTGTAAGATAACTATCCCTAGATCTACATTCGAAATATTCTCATCCTTTCTGATTGAAAGGTTCATTGATGCAAAATCTCCGGATGTGAGTAGAATAGATAAACTTCCATCGGTTCTCGGAGCTTCAAAGAAGTTTCGAGAACCATAGGAAATAGTTAAGGATCAAAACCGTGAGAGTTTCGGACATATACCCGGGAGTTCGGAACTAATTATTGGAGTTCAAACTAGATGATGAATGTGTAATGGAGTTTTGGAACTAGCTTGGAAGTTCCGAACTAAGTTGTATTAGAAAAATGCTACGAAAAACATGTTGAACGCTACATACTTCTTTTCTTCTTGATTATACCGCTTTATTACAAAACTGAATTTCAAACACACACTTCGTTAGGAATTTCAGATCTTTTAAACATTAGAATCACAATCAATCAAAAGATAGACAATTACATCCTAACTCATATCAGATCAAATAAAATTCACAAAATGCAATCAAACTTAATAAAAAGGAGAGTAAGATGAGATCATATTTTATACATTAATCGGGCATATTCTGGCCTCATCATTTCCCCCAACTTATTTGTTTGTAAGTCCCTTTCAAATTTCATTCTTCAAAAGTGGGGTTATATGTTCCGCATTCCATTTGATTTCTCGATCAAATGGCTAAAAATAGATCTTCAAATGCTTAAACTTAGAGGTACTATACCCACTCCTGCTTTTATTCCTCTCCCACTCTTCAAATTCTATAGGATCTTGAGGTTCTCTATTTTTCGAAGGAGACATGGGGGTGAGAAGTAGAGGGGGACTTTTTCACATTCCCATCCATATTTTCCTATAGGTCTCATTGATATGAGGAATTATTATGCATAACACTTTTGCTCTTTCTAAACTCTAGATTAGATTTGCGGGATATTACTTCCTTCTTCTCAAGGAAACAAGATAAGGAGTTCCCACCTTTTTGAGAATCCTTCATAAATATCTTTAAACTTATCCTCCTCATAGGTGGTAAAGGTATCAATAATATTTTGTAAGCAGGAAAAATAATGTGTCTTGAATTGCTCATCAAAGGCGTCGGTTCTAAAATGCATGAGGAAGGTAGAAGGTTTACCATAGTGAGCTCTCACGCGAAAGACCGATTGATCTAGCTTTCAATAAAAACTCAAATTCCCTTTCCTTCCATGCAATTTGATTTTGTAGAACAGAGAAAAATGCATTGAGCTGACTTTCCCCCACATACAAATTGATCATAAATCCTGTGTTTTTCTCTAGCATAAAATTACAAAGATAAAATTCATATAGAAGATTTTTACTGCTTTCAGGTCAAGCAAAGAATAAGCTATCATGAATTTAGATTCATCTTTTAGTTCATGTGGAATTCCACATGCAATCCTTGACAATGTCAGGTGAATGAATTGTTCTTCTAAAAACACACTATATGTAGGAGAGGGCCTCCTGCAGGCAAGCAATTTTTCACTCATAATGCAGACCATATGAATTTTTACAAGACATTTATATTTGTTTCCTTCTTCCTTATAAAAATTTTCTTCCCACTCTTTTCTTGCCTTCTTTTCTTCTTCCATCTTGGTCTTCAAATCTTCATTTGATGTTTTAGCTTCTCTGAGTTCCCTGCAAGTGTCATTCCATAGTTGTTTGAGTGGAAAATAAGTTAACTCGGTGCAATGCAAAGTGATCGTGGACACAATATTATGTTTTCTCGGAAGTCTAGCATTCTTCCTCCTTTTCTATGACTTGTTTCTTAATTACCGATAACTCCTCATTCCTAGTCAGTAAGCTCGGTTATTATCTCTCCAATGAGAATTTCCCTTTGTTCTAATTTGAGTTTGAGGAAATCCAATTCCTCATCCTTTTCTATGATAATAAGCTCTTCTCTAGATAAGAACAGAGTTTGTTTAACCTGATGTCTTTCTTCTTCCTCTAAAATTACTTGAGGAGTTGAGCATTCTTCTTCTATAAAAGGAAATTTACATTTTCATCACCAGGATGCCAACTCTTCTTCTTCTTCATGTGGCATTGTTGATGGTTCAGCCAATTCTTGAAAATCCTACTCCTCAAGTCTCTCATATCCTTTGTCCATCTCAACTTGGCTTGGTTCAGGAGGAGTCATGGCCATGCTGCCCAAAATATCAGCAACTTATTTTTCCATATTTTCTTGTTCACTCCTTCCCTCTAGGGTTTCCCTTGACCTCTTATGAATTTTCCTTCTTTGGGAATTTCAACATGCCCAGATGATGGATTTCCTTCTAGAGCTTCTTCTTACTTTTGTTTCTTGCTCCCGGGTGAGATATCAGCATCGAGAGACAGATATTAGCTTCCTAAAGCTATTGTAGAAGAAGGAATTTCCTTTAAAGGCACAGAAGGCTTTGTTTTTTATCTTTCTCACAGAGACCTTCTTTTTGGTATATTCTCTCTTTCCACTTCCTTACTCGCTTGATTTTGAAGAATTATTCCTTCCTATTTCTCCCTCTACAATAATCTTGGTATTTATCTAGGAAGGCAGTCTCCATTTATACCCAAGTGGTAATAGAGTTGGATGGTAATCCCATGAACCACCTCATTCTTTGCATCCTTGAGTGGATGGAAACAACTTGAGTTTTTGATTATCTATTTTATAGTCATAGGTCGACATAGTACTTTGAACTCAAATAGAAATTAGTCGGGATCTTCATATGACATCTCTCTAAATATGGGTAAATGTGTAGGTGAGATATTTTTCATTGGTGTATCATCATCTCCCATTTGGATTGGATAAGTAGAGGTCTATCAGTACTCTTTCAGCTTCTTGTGCCTTCTTAAAAATATTTTACGATTTTTCCTCCCGATCCACTATGGTATGTGGTATGCCTTGGGTAAGGTGAAAAATCGGGAGTATGAGGTTGAAATCAAAACTTTCCCTAAATGGATATTGAGTAATAAGCCTTTTCCTAAAATTTCTACTTCCTTCGGGTGATGATCTAAGAATTCCAAAGGTGGCAATTATGTTTCTTGTATGACAGGGGATGATGGTGCCTCCAATTCTTGATCAATTTCCCTATTTGGACTAGAGGATGTTATGAATTCTTGTGAAGATGTTCTTGGGAGGAATCTACCCTTTGAGTCTTTTGGTCTACTCATATATTTTATGATATAGTAGGGAAGATCCTTCAACTACTAGATGTATGATTGTTGCTTTTGTTGACACTTAATTAGAAAATTCCAACTAGTGTATCCCCATTAACAACGCCAAAAATTATGGGTATCGTTATTCCCTTCATTTAATCAACTTCTTGTTGATGTTATATTCAAACCAGGGTGTGTCTAAAGCAATATGCAACAAGAGTAATCCTATTTATCTAGTAATTGATCAGTAGTTATTTCTTTTTGTATTTTCTAAGGGATCTTTTCAATGTCTTAAGGATTTCTTGGTAAAAACCTTATTTAAATCATACTATGAAAACTTTGCTGAAAGGAAACATACTAAAAGCTTTGTTGAAAGGAAACAAACTTTTTAGAATGGAAATAAACACACTTGTTTCTAAAAGTAAACATGCTTTTGAAAGTAGACACACTTGCTTCAAAGTAAACAAACTTGTTTTTGGAAATAAACACACACAACTTAGAATGCTTAAAAATTATTGCAAGAAAAATAAGAATCTATCTAGACGCTGCGAACAAGTATACAACAATGAGTTTAACTAGAAGAATTAAAAGTCATATAGAATTAACAAATCTAAAATATTTGTTTAGGAAATATAGATACCAAAAAGATGAATATCTTGGTCCTTGGGGAGTGGGCCCTTGTTCCTCCTTGAATTAGGATTTGAAAACTTAGAATTCTCTCAAACAGGAATGGCTATTTATTGATAAAACATTCGGTATTACAAAACATACTGGATCTATGCACTTAGTCTATATCTATCTTCTTTGATCTAACTCTATTTTCTTATCATTCTTTATCTACTGCAGGCCTGCTTATATATACAATTACAATCATAGTTGTCTTTACGATTATGATGAAATCGAATCGTGCCCATAATAGATGTTGAGTCGGATTGTGGCTGATCAGACAACTGTAAGATAACTATCCCTAGATCTACATTCAGAAATATTCTCATCCTTTCCTGATTGAAAGGTTCGTTGATGCAAAATCTCTAGATGTGGTTAGAATAGATAAACTTCCATCAGTTCCATAACTTTAGATAAGTTCCAGAACCATAGGAAATCATTAAGGATCAAAACCGTGAGAGTTCCATAGCTATACCTAGGAGTTCCGGGACTAAGTCCGAAAATTCCAGAACTAAATATTGGAGTTCCGAGAATTAAATATTGGTGTTCCGAACTATATGATGATTGTGTAATGGAGTTCCAGAACTAGCTTGGAAGTTCTGGAACTAAGCTGTATTGGAACAGATGCTACCAAAAACATGTTGAATACTACATACTTCATTTCTTCGACTGATTAGACCTTCTTTATTACAAAACTGAATTTCAAACACACACTTCATCGGAATTTCATAGCTTATAAACATTAGAATCACAATAAATCAAAAGACAGACAATTACATTCTAACTCATATCGATCAAATAAAAGTCACAAAATGCAATCAAACTTTATAAAAAGGAGAGTAAGATGAGATCATATTTATACATTAATCGGGCATATTATGGCATCATCACGAGCCAAATTCGTATGCCTCCTCCACCATTGAATCGACTCTTCCTCGTCATGCACCAAGTATCGAGCTCTCTTAGTGGTACCAAACACAAGCTCAATGTTGATCCATTTCCCTTGCCTCGTGTCGTTGTTGAGTTCCTCAAAGTGGCTCGATCCAATCAAGCCGATTTGCTCAACCTTTTATCCACCAAGTTCCTTGATAGCTTGTCATATGCCAACTTTGAATGAGCTCACTTTGCATAACAATCGTCTTCAATACATTCACATGAACTGAGTTTCCTCAAGTTATCCATCATGCTCGATGACTCCCATCGATAGGGCTCTATCACATATCTTAGTTTTTCATCACCACGCAATGAGCTCCATTCATCCTGTGCCACTCTTGATTTTTGGCTTGTTTATGAATCACCCCTGGATCACTATGAATTTTATTTGAGCCAAGTTAGCTCCATGTTATTGTTGTTTCAACTTGGCTTGAATCGAGCTCAACCTTTCACACATTGATTAGATCTTCCAAGTTTTTCTTAGCGGTTTGTATTCCTCCATTGTGTTGATTATTTTACCAATCAAACCACCCAAACTCCCATGGGTTCATTTCGAGTCATCTAGCTATGCTGAGCACCCTGATCATGGTGAGTTGGCCCTATCCATGCAATAGCCTAGTCGATCCATTCCATTATACGTTTCACACATGGAGAGCTCATATTGTTCCCACTAGCCTCATCTTCACATCGGCATGGCTCTACATGATATGTCTATGAGTTTAACACATAAGAATGGGCTCCCAAGGTGCTGCGTACCTATTCTAATAGTATTTTTCTACGAATGGCATCGTCATTGAGTTGGTCATTTCTTTTCTCATCGACATAGCTTAGCTGAGCCATGAACTCCATTCGAAAGTCAAGTTTTATATGAGTGCAAGCTATCGCTTACATGTCACCATGTTATTCAAAATGATGATCAATTCACTTGCACCATATACTCCAACCTTGACCAAGTTGCATGTTTTGTTGCCATTAATCTCTTGTAATGTTACCATGTTGAGATCCTTACTTATCCCACCGAGTTCAATGTGACATTGAATTATACCTTGCTCGTGAGCTCACTATTTGAAAAACTGCTAATTCATTAAGGTGAGTCACTCACTCCACTTTAGATTTCAAATCATGCGAGTTCGAGCTATTCCCGCTTCACTGTAGGACTACAACTCGGTCCTTATGGCTCATTTGAGTAGCCTTAAGCTCGACTCATTGAGTTACTTATTGACTCAGCCACTTTGAACTTACATGAGCTATGTTTGAAACTTGGCACTCTCTCATATACATGCCAACATTGCATCTAAAGAGGCCAACACCGAATAGCTTGGTTGTGATCTCCATGAGCTCACCGAGATGAAAAAATAATTAACCTCACATCCATTTAGCTCGACCAGCTATGCAAGCTCACCATGAGCCCTCCCTTATATGACACCGAGATTTTCTTGAATGCTTACAACCTTCTTGTTAACATCATGGAATTCATGAGATTCCCTCAGTTTTGAGACATCATGGAATTCATAATAGAATGCCAGAAAATTGTATACACCAACTCTGACCATTTTAACTGTAGATACTCGTTGTCCATTTTTACCCCAAGGGAAAAATTGGATAACAATAATTAACACAAGAACACCATATGTAAGTGGGAAAACCTCGTGGGAAGAAAAACCACTAAAAATTTGTTTATATTACTCAAAGAAAATAAATTTAGTGAAGCACCAAATATACAAGGAGCACCAACCCATGATTTAGTAAGGAACCAACCCTAGAAGGATCACCAACTCCTAATTTAGTAAAGCACCAACCCTACAAAGAGAATTAAACCCTAATTTAGTGAAGCACCCACTCCATAAGGAGGCTACAACCCCCTAAATATGACCAAGCACCAACTCATCCACCTAAAGATATATGATCTTTGATTTTTTTGTTGCCACAACTGATGGAGATCACTAATTCATCTCACAAACCATAGCTCATACCATAGGGCATCAAACTTCCTCTTTCTCCTTCTTTATTTTCTCTATCCTCTTGCTCTCATGTTAGTTGATCTTCCTCAACCTATCATGATATTTATCAACCTTCAAAACATTTTCACATACCTACAAAACATATCCCTTTAGGTCGCACTTCTTCCTCCAAGAGCACTAATTCAAAAATGAACCAAACAAGCACTTAAATATGATTTTCTTCCTTCCAAACCAAAAGAGGTAGGTCCCTCATGATAATTTCGACCCATACATCTCTATAAAATTCATAAATTTTAATTACAACAGTTACATTTGACAAAAGTAGGTCATCTAACTAAAACCCTCTTTACATGTGCCAAAAATGGATCAAAACCCCATGGGCACATTCTTAAAAATGCCCTTACATCAAATGTATAATTATTAATGACCCATAACCATTTACATATCATTAATACATAATAAAAAATTTATAAATGGTCAAAATTAATATCAATCAATCAAATTATTTCATTTATCGGCCCATACACTTTTCTGATTGTAAAATTGTTGCTTTCTACACCCTTGACACCTTGGAAACTTCATCTAATCACCAAATAATTTCAACATGAGAAAATCATGTCATGTAACCACTCAAAATATTTTTTCAGAAACTATAGAATTCTACTAAGTTATAATTCATGAAAAAACTTCACTTCAAACCATCAAACCACAACAACATTTTCCTTCACCAAATCAATCGGCCAAAAAATCTCTTTCCAAAGGTTATCTCATAAAAAAATTTCTACATACAGTAAAGACATATAAATGGATTAATTGGATTCCAAATTAATCCTTATTCACTTTATAAGTGATAGTAAGCATCACCCAATCCATCTCATTCTTCAAACAACATAAGACTTCCACAAAAATAGATGTTATCTTGAACTGCCAAAAATATTATTTCTCAAAGAATTCCCTAGAAACCATATCAAATAATCTCATCATGATGAAATCCATATAAAAATATAAATATATCTTAGTCATAGTTCCAACACATCTTGAATCATCTCTATAATCCACTTGTAGCTCAAGTTATACTCATTTCTTGGACCTGCTATTTAAGATCCCAAAACTACCCTTTGGCCACCAACTTGTTTGGATCTCAAAACATCATGAATCTGCATAATCATGTCTTGAAACTTAATTTCTATCACTAAAACCTCTTATTCATCATGCAACATGAATTTTTCATGCTACTCCTTTTCACCATCTTAATATAAATCCTTCTTTCCCACAAATTGTTATTTTGGGTGGTTCCCACATATCACCATGACCTTGACCATACATTTATGGAAATAATTATGAGTCCTCTACAACATCCAATCATCACATTTTCACTATCAATCAAAACAAGGTCATTATACTTCACTTTCTTCAAACTACTCCTAGCTAGGGTTTAACTAGGGTTTTAAACCTCTTTACTTTCTTAGCATTCGTTCTTAAAAAACATGACGATCAAATAGCCTCATTATTTTTTAAAACCTTATAAAATCACCATATAATATTCCCTAAAAGCCACAAGGTCCCGTTCAAATCACACAATTCACAACGAGCATTTGAAGTTGCACTTTGAGCTATATTGCGCCTTGTTTTTCACCCCGTCTCACAAAATCAATCATATATGACAAAATACATATCATGAGAACCTGGAAGTTTTATGATAGCATCATCACTCATCCCTCTAACTTCTATAATCAATATAATTTGAATTCCTATGCCTACTCTCTCCATTCACTAAGACTTACTTATGTTTACATGTCGATCCTCGGAGTAACAATTAGGGCCAACCGAAAATAATGTAAGAGCTAAACATGTAACCTCTTAAAATGGCCCAAAATTCCTCATATACCATGATATACATGTTTTCATTCTTCTATCAACTCAAATGGCTCTAATCCACACTATCACACCTCTAAGCAAGCATACTCGCTCCTAATGAGCACCCGTAACATGCTTTGAACCACTGTATCTACACTATGCTACTACTTTGATTGCTCTAGCACCCTTAAATCATGCTAGCCAACATGCCAAAATTCTTCCCGGGCATTCAATACGATCATATTGCTATGCAACACCTCCTGAGCACTTTGTATAGGCTTTCTAGAACAAACACACAATCATTGCATCCCACCGTGACAAATGGTAATCATCTCAAACATCATGCTTGCTCCATATAAATCATCATTAGGTAAACATAAAACATTCAATTTTTCATTAATGTGGTTTTTCATCAATTACAACACCTATTAGGACACCATGCCAACAAACTAGGCTATGTTATCTTTATTTTACTTTATATTTCACTTTTAATGATTCCCTTTAATTTTGCTTGTTTCCCTTATTGCGAATCAAATGATGTAGTTGGATTGTTGATAGGAATATATGTTCCCACATGAGGCTACCAGGTGTTTTTTCTAAGGTTTTTTTTTCTAAGTTGAATGTTTTTTTGGTTTTGCAATTTATTTCGATTGCGTGAGGAAGGTTCATATGAAACAAAGGAAGTTTATTAGTTCAAGAGTAAATAGATTACATGTTCCTTTCATAATAGCATTTAAGCACTAGAGTTACACTATTTTTTTAAAGTTATTACAACTGATCATATATTCTAGCTACTTGGTTATCATTGATCATGATATGCAGTAGAGGATTTTCCTCGAGTCAAAAGGGTCAATCCTCAAATTTATTTATTTATTATTAATTTTAATCATTTAATAATATTGTTTAAACCGTGTTGAGGGGTGTGGTGATTATGTTCGTCCCTTACATATCACAAGTTTCCCCATTTACTAGGTTAAAATATCACTAAGGAGACATTATTTTACTTTTTTTTGTTATAAAAATCATCTTAGTTGTCTTAGAATGTTGACATCATTTAAGTGTATGCGACATTTAACAACAAATTCCAGAAATCTTCTCATGTTCTTGTAACCCTTACATCATTACGTTGACTTCATGATGACTTCTTTTTATCAACTAAGGTTCATATACTATTTTTCCTTTACTTAGTCACCAAGATCCTAAGGAGTATGATTTCACACTTAACCAAGTTTGGATTATTCTTGGGAAATTTAAGTCGTAGATGTGTATTGCGAGGTGATATGTGATTATAATGTTAAAAACCCTATGATCCTCTAACGAACACCCTTCTCACTTTGGACAAAATTTACTAATGTGTAATTCACTCCAATTATCATAGGAGGTCTACTTTTGAATAATTTCCATTATCACCTAAAATGGTCCTACACCATACCAATAGGAAAAAAACTATTTAAAAAATTATGCCTACCTCACACTTATGCACAGTTAGAGGGACTCCTGCCAAGATAACCTATTTGTGAAGAGAAATGGCTTCAAAATCAAAGGTTTCATGCATAGGTATCTTATGACATGGGTTCCACTCATGGTTCAAACCCTCATTTCATAGGTACATAACATGCTTAATGCTAATTCCATGGAATAAATCATGAGTTTTAATTTACATTAGGTTCAACACCTCATTAGGACCAAGTCTAGAGGTTTATACTAGATACGATATTTGCAAGACGAAACACAAGGGCACTACCCATCATCACCAAGTTCTATCGAGCCACGACACCTAAAATAAGAACTACTAGTTAGTAAACACTAGCACCTATAATTGGGATGGGCATGTTCGAGTGGGGATCACTCAATATGGAAGAAATATCAAGTTGTTCTCAATTGTCTAGTGTCAAGCTCACCTACTAGTCATGCAATAATTGAGGGAAGATGTAGAATTGAAGGGGTTTAGAACAAAATTCCATTTTTATTTATATAGAGGTACTTCTTTCTACCATACTTGATATAAGTTTCACAACATAGCTATAAATCAGGTCAAGAAGATAATTAAATAATATTTGGCTAATTATTTGAAATTGATGACAAGAACAATTACAAGTTTATCACAACTACATGCACGAAAAGGAAAATATTTTATTTGATAGCAATAGGAAGATGAAAATTTATTGTAAACATAACAATACATTTTTTTCTTTAACATATATAAATTACAATAATACACCATGAATTACAAGCACGCCATTTCACCATCTAATTTACATTCTACAAAACCATATAAGCATGAGTCAGTGAAAATCAATGGCATGACACCCACCTAAATCTAGCATAATTATTGTTTTTAGTTTTCCATTTACATGATAATACACACACAACAAGAGAGGGTTAGGGACATATTCATTTCATTTCTTAACTAAGGGTGGAGAGAGAAAGAGATAGGGAAGAGAGAGAAGAGAGAAGCACTATTTTTCCAAAAGTCACATTTCACACAACAAGCCACAAGAGAGAGTTTCATACATTATTTATACATTTCAATAAGTTTTCACGATGGTTTATTGTCTTGAATAGGGTCCTATGACCTTATTTTATTTTTTTCTACTAGTTGCGAATTGCTCGGAGGATAAGGGACCACGTTTGAAAATTGTCTTCTAATGGGAAAATATACAACGGTTGAGTTTTTATATGTACTCATATATACCAAGAATTCACAGGAACTATTGGAATTCGAATCGGCGAATGGTTTAGAAATGGAAACTGGTTTCTAGATTCACTTTGGTCACAATCGGTCTAGTTTGACCTATTGACAAGCAACGACCAAAGACCTATAGAATCATGTTTCCAAACTAGCTATAAATGTGTTTTTCCAAAAATGAAGGTTACAAACAATTACTTACTAGAAATACTAGAGTTTTGTAAAGGTAGAAATGTGTTCCTTCGTTCAAGGTCCAAACGGTGGGTCGAAATGCAAAAATAACTTTTCGCTTTTAGCACCTCCCTAGGCTCCTAGAGGGGCGGCGATGAGAGCACACAAAATAAATCGGGGTCAATCTACATCTTGATGAAACTCCCCACATAACAAGGGACACATATGAAAATTAACTCCCCTTTTTCAAGTTTCGAAAGGTTGTTTTGTGAATCTTTGAATATTGCGTATTTCTAACTTTCGCAAGGTATACAAAATGGTTGTTTTATTTGTCGAATCATCTAACTCTCTCTCGGTGCCGGTGGACACGAGAACCCAATTATGACGCCCTAGTAGCTATGAAAAAGGTTGTGGTAGTAGTCACAGATTGATGGTCAAATTATAAATCGGTTACGTAAATCACAAGGTGGGGTTTTAATGCTTTACATTGTTTAAGTTTTGTTAAATGTCTAATTTAATAATTATCCATTGTTTTAATATTCTATTATATTGCAAATGAAGAACCAAAATATGAAAATTATAGAAGATGCAAGTAAGGGAGACCATGTCTAAGGAATGAAGTCGGTCAAAATTGCGGGATTTGGTTCTACATCTCTAATAGGCACTTCGTCAAGAAGTTTGCACACATCCACAATTCCACCATTTTGTATTTTCTTGAAAGCTTCAATACCCGTTCCAAAAATGATTTGAGAATTCTCCACAATGATCGTAACCTGTTTGAACAAGTTTTGTTGAGGTACTCCTCTTAACATTTTCCATTCCATAGCCTTTTCTAGGAACCCACATTTTTCATCTCGCTTGAAAGTTTCTAAAGCTTTTCGACAAACCTATTGTATATACCATACATTCCCTAAGCCCCCTTTTTATTGAGATATTTCGTGATAACATTTAGAGTTCCATCAAAATTCAGACCGTGCATTTTGAACTACTCGAGCAAAGAGACCAAAACATCTCGCAATAACCCACTTTGCACTAATGTTTTGACAAGAGAACACATGAGTTGCAATAAGATGATTATCTTCCTCAAAAGGGAAAACTACTGTAAAATAATTAGCTCCAGATTCAAATGTGCTCCTCAAGCACAAAGAAAATCCATTCACACATGCCATCCCCAAACCCCCAAACACCAAGCAAGCAAATACACAACCACCACATGTTTAATTGGCATATTGATGATAAAGTTTTAAGTTCCCTCATGGTTATTTGGCGCTAATTTAATTCCTACGCATATAAATACATAGCCACCTTGGGTTTTAAAAAAAAAATGAAGCTTATGTGGTCTAGCAATCACCCACTACTCCTTCTCTTTGAAATGACCCTACCTTGTTTGAGCTCCCATTTTGGCACAGGAAGGGTGAAAGAGACAAATCTTGCAGAGACATATATGGAACAACAGGAAAGGGAACTTCTAATGTCTTAGAATAACACAACGACTAATCGAGGTAAAATATAAAGAACATGAAATGAGAAATGGTAGTTGAGAAGGCTAGGGTACACATAACACAAGTTCTCGAAGTAGAAAAAACAACTCCATACAACTATAAATGAAACACCTCCTTATCCAAACATTTTTATTCTTCTTTTGCATACAATAAACAAAAAAACGACATGGAAAAATCCTCCCTTTTCTCTCAAGGAAAATGAGCTCTCTTCCATAATAATACAGATCTAGATAAATCAATTTGTATATGGAGAAAAAGAGAAAATATACAAGTTACAGATTTATCTTTGGGCGCAGGTTTATCTAACCCACAATGGACTGAATTGAGGATGGCGTTTTGAGATAGCTTCATGTATAACAATCCCATGTAGTGTTATGTTTATTTACTTATGGGCGCCTAAAACCCTGTTATGTTTTTCCCTTGCCGAAACTATCTAATTACTGTTAAATTCATAACATTAACTTGGGTTGCATTGTTGTTAAGCCCTCTGGATCTTGAATAAAGTGCTTGGATTATTATGCACGAAAAATGACAAGTTTTCGGGCTTTTTGGATACCCAAGCCCTGCATTAAATCTGCACCTCTGACATAGGCCTATACACTCCACTCCCTGCCTCTTGCACACATTCCCTCGTTCACTTTCTCCAACCACACCTTCCGTGCATTTAAATTTTATTTTATTTCTTTAAATTTTAATTATCTTAATTTAATTTTTAAAAAAATAAATATATACTCTTTATTCTTGTTTTGTTTTATTACTTATTTAATTTTTATATAGCTTAACTATTTATCATAATGCTCGTCGAAAAGGCTCATTGATAGAGGAGAGGAGGAGAAGATATCAGGGAGTTACACAGACAAAATATAACATAAAGATCTACTATGTTTTAAAGCAGTGATAAGAGAAAAACAAAATATTTAGCATAAAGAAATAATTTTTCAACAATATTCAGTCATTACTAATTTTTTTGCCAAATAAAATGCTTCGACCACCCTGTACATAGCTAACTACCACAAAAGGAATCCTTTCTCAACCCTATAACCAGATCTACAAGCTAAAATAAATAGAGGCCTCTGCAACAACATGCCTTTTAAACTACACGATTACTAAAAATCCTCACTACATATGAAATACTACACCACAAACACTACACATGAAATATTGTGCCACCATTCCTCACAGTCCTTCATATCTTCCCTGAGACATAAGACAACTCTGTACTTTGCACATTTCCGCACACCTAGCCCATGCAGCCATTTTCTACATCTTCACCTGATATGGCTGGATTCGCTAGCATCCACGAACCCTACAACAAAAAATAAATATATATAAAATACCTGTTACAACTTGCAATATGAAAAAAATAGTATGTATCTATACTTTTCTTAGTCTCTCAATTACTACCCCCTAGGGTTTCGATTAACTGTAGTTGTCCCTACTTTTTGAACACCCCATATTAATCCATGCATCACTGTCCACCGTCCATTCCTCTGTCTGTGTCAGACACCCCCTGGTCCATTCCATCTGTGACAATTCCTTTCGACCAATGGATTACTAATTCTGAATGACTACATGTTAATGATTTCGAATTCTTTTTCTTGTTGATCTCTATCAAATAACTTGTAAAATCTTGTGCTGGGTCTCTGATTATTCTGTTAACAAAACGAAAAATTAATCATAATTCACGATCAAAGGATTTGAGTGGGTGACGGAAAACTAGAGGTGGACATGTTCCAAGAACCCTTCTTTTCTTTCCAACCAGTTCCCACCACGTGTAGGGCATAGATTAATCCGTGCTTCATCAACCAATATTTCTCATGCATTGGATTCTCTATCCATTTTCAGATCAGGAAGAGCCTTCTGGCAATGAAAACGCCTTTCGGTAAAGATCAAAGCTCTCTAATTTATTAATATATGTGATCATTAAAACCAACAAATATTTTAGACCTCCATTATGCTATCAACAACTCGACACATATTTTAAAAAGTCTCCATAACAAATAAGAATTGTCAACAAATACTTTTAAAATAGCAATGACATGAATTACAGAGAGCAACGATAAATATTATAAATGTGAAATCATCATGCAACCTCTCATGTATAAATACATTCAATCATGTATTTGAGAATGAATGATAATACACCTGCAAATGCCATGAAAAACATAGAACATGACATATTTTTAGATTATGAGTAGAATTTTTTTTTATAGGAGATATGATTGAGATGTGAATCAAACACATAATGACCATTAAAAACAAAAGTTAGCACAAAACATGAATATAAGATACATCCATAAAATAGAAAGAAAGGTTTTTAAGGAGAAAAACTCAGAAAACAAACCTTCAACATGTTGTCTTTTTAATACATCTTTTGCCTTTTCTCCTTTAGATTGATCCATTTTGGAAGAGGTAAATCATGATAGCCAACACTAGACCCGCAATTGGCCCCAATATATTTTTATATTGAAACAAAGATTTATAAAAAGGGGCAGTCAAAAGAGAATGCAAAAGAAAGGAACACAAACCGTAACAAGTTAAACAATAACAAACCCCAAGAAAAAAATGCTCAATATCGTAACAAATAGAAACTGGTTGTACAAAGTAAATACCGAACAACCAATTTATCCTTTTGGAACTACATTGACACCATGTTTCATCCTCTAGCTTATTTTAAGTTACTGAACTTAATTTGATCCAACCGAGCAACGTCCTTGTTTGTCTTGGTCAATTCCTCGTATTTGAGAGATAATAGAAGCAATATGGAAACTTATATTAGAGTAAAGCTTTGAAATTACAGTTTCCTGATGAATATTAGAGATGGAAAATACTACTGGACATCTAGTTTTCCAAATATTCAATAAAATCACGTTTGTGAGAATCACCAGTAACTTTTTTCAATCCCAATCCAAATAAAGCTTCTCTCCAATTCAGATGATGATCAAACACAACTGGAAAATCTCTAAAAACAACAAACCATTGCTTTTTAATTGTTAGAGTAGGTATTTACCTTAGCTCATGTTCACCTAGGTACTTTATTTACCTTTATTGTATTTATCCTCACCCACTTATGTGTGTGGATATTTCTTATTATTTATTTAGATATTAGGAAGATGTTATCTAGTTATTAGTTATAATTCATTCCTTGATCTATGGTATTGACTAGTTCTTTCCTTGATCTATCGTATTGACTAGATCCTTGATATCTAGTTCTCTCCTAAATCTATGGACTTAACTAGTTCTTTGATGAATAGTTCTTTCTTTGATTTATGGCTTGATCGACGACCTTGAATGGTTCTTAGATTTTTATTCATTACCTATATAAGAAAGATCCATTCTCATTGTATTTCATTGAGTTCCATAATAATATATGATATTTCGCTCATTTGTTTGCAAAGGCTTATATAAAGTTATTCGGTGAATTACTTTCATCTTATTGATCATGGTGTTTGATTAGCATCCGAGTTCTTAGATTGGTACAATCTGTTATCATTCCTTTTATGGTATCAGAGCAGGAGATTGTTATTGACATCCGTCTGTAAGTTTTATTTTGCAAATAAGTTCTTTATATATTCATATATTCGGGATTTTTCGTATTTTGTTGTTGCATGTGTTTTTATACAAAATAGATCCTTCCATTATATTCGGAAGGTGGAAAAACCTAAGATCAACTGTAAACTCGACCATTTCTAGAGGCAATCGGTTTTCAAGTTTTCTTATTCTACTAGTGTAGTGTTTTTGAGTTGCGTACAAAGGAAATATTTGAAAGGAAGGATATTTCCTTTTTTGGCGAAAGTTGTACCAAGACGGCCATGCATGGATTCTTCCATTTTGGGAAATTTTTATATCCTACTATTTTTAGCAAAACAAATCACCGTCCACACAATCCCGAAATAAGAATTTTTACCGAAAACAAGTGACACACCCCAAAGCAGTGCACACCCATTGAAATCTTTAACCCCTTGTCATATGGTATGGTCATATGAGGGCTTAAAGCTTGTGATTCATACTAGTAGGTGCTTAACTTCATCCCCTTTCATTTTATTTATGTGATGAAGGCAAGAGCATTTTATTATGTTTTAGTGGCAACTAAAATAAATAGTAGAGCATAATATTGAAAAGCTTGTATGTTTTGATCGGTAACTTGGTTTTGAGTGTCATTTTTGTAAAAGTGTTTATTTTTCATGATCTTTCCATTGGAAATATTTATTTAGAGAATTTTTACTATAATTACAAAGTTCCATATTGTAACACACTCATTATAAAGTGCCAAAATTTGGGGGCTCTTGTTGCATTACTTGGTTCTTGCATTTCTTTTGGTGATTTTTGAGAATGACATCTTTATCTACTTCTGAATTAGATCATGTTGATCCATTAAAAACACATAATTACCACACATGGAAACCAAGAATGGAAACAATTGTAACATTTCCATTTTGAGACTTTAGAAACAAGGGATTTTTTTTTTTGAAACATAATGTTCTCTGTTCTAAATAAAACATCATTTAGAACACACATTCTATGTCAATCAATCTCATAACACATAATCATATGCGATTGTAATGACTCATATCTACCGATTTCTCATTCCATGACTCGATTACCAACCGATCTCTCATGTTTACTTAAAGTATAGACTACTTTATGTATACTACGTATACTTGGTTCTCCTACCCTATTCAGTATCTTGAGTGATTTGTTTAAAGAACCTATCTCAATATTTTTTACCAATATTTATCCGACATCACGTTGCTTTAATCTAGGTGACATAGGAAAATGCAACCAGTAGCTTGCGATACTTTGGCCAAATATTTTCAACATATTGTTCATGTTACTATTCCTAGATGGCATACTCGTCATTCTAGAATACGTCCTTCACCTCACTCTTTTGTTATCTAGATTGGTCTTTACTGACTACCGTCAGTCCACTTGCCTAAGGTTCGACCCTAGCCCCAGTTAGCAACATAATTTGTTATAGGAAGATGCTCACTATGACTTAGGGTATATGGGCATACTCGGCTGACCTAAGTCATCCGAATGTGCCAAGACCTACCCTAAGTCATGTAGAAGATACTACCTATCCCGAACATGCTACTAACTTGACCTGAGAGAAACTAAGTTCAAGTCCAGTGTGTGTAGATCTAGATGAACAAATACAAAGAATGCTTTGCCATGTTAATCAGTAACACTTGTATCCTTGAGAAGACCAGGGGACTCCTCGAGGGTACAATCCTACAGTTGGCATGTGCCAACATCCGTTAGAACTGAATCATCAAGATGTACATACCCCCTTAGTGGTTATTAATCATAATTAAATTGGATTAAGATTCAGATTACAACAACCATGCCTAACCCTAATTCCAATATTCCTTAAGTTCTTTATCCAACACTAGCTTGATTAGATATAGAGAACTTCATTAATTCATGTTTGCATTTGTTATTAGTTATCGTGGCATAACAAGCAGTTATCCCAAAAACAGGACAACAAACATCAAACATTTAATTCATAATGCAACCTAGTTGTCCAAATCAAGTGTGTCATCCACTTAGATTCAGCTAGTGTTTACTTTATAAATGAAGTATAACGATTAAAGATCATACCACTATTCCTTTTACCTTTCATTCCATGAGAGAGGAAGAGTCTTCCTCTTCATGGTTAGATGTTAGGTTTAACATAACCTTTTTATCGTTCGATACTTATATAGTTTAATTGTATGTCCAAAGCATATTTCATTATTAAACTATAGTTGTGTAATTAGAGAATGACATCCTTGCAATTTAACAAGTTCATTAATATAAGGGAGATTATACTATCTCCTTAATCCAACTCATTATCTTATATCAACAATAGTATACACAGATATAAAGAATACCGCAAAGATATCACTATTATTTCCATCATACAAGTACAAAAGTATTCACATCACAAATTGTAGTCCAACACAAAACCTTTCAATTCATGATGATAAATATACATTTTCAAGATTATGCATTTCAGACATTCTGCATGTCAATCGAATTAAGATCTTAAAAGAACAACACTTTTCTTTTCCAATACAACTCAAGAATGATTCGAAACTCTTTACATAAGATCCAAAATTAAATAAGCCAATACATCATGAAAGTTCTTGCCTTATTTTATCACTTATGATGTCCATCTACAAAAATTGCTAGCACGGGTCAGTTTAATGAACTGAGCATGATAAGCACTAATCATTAAAGTGAAGTGCATTCCACTAATTGTTCCATTAAAACAACTCTACTTTAATGAAACAATTAATATATCATAAGTAATAACATCTAGAAAAGAAGTAAAATTAAAGAGTCTGAATTTACTTTTAAGAAAAGAGTATAATATAATCTGCAACACCTGCATTTATATCATATGGTTTAATTGATCCTATCAATTACTTTAAAACAATCAACATGTCTTGTCATCCAATTGTTTCATAATTCCATAAGAATAGAAATACACATTTATCTTTTCTAAGCAACAAAAGAAGTTAATTTCAGCCTAGCTCATATTAGGATGATTCATCCTACAACTTAAGCAAAGAAGAAGAATCAATACATACTACTTCTTACACACTTCATCATCTGAAAGATAGAAACAAGTTTAGAACTCACCTAACTACTTCAGTTCAAGGATATCAATATAAGGATTCTATAAATAAGAGACAACATCTAAACAAGAATCCCAAATCCATCCAAGAAGGGTTCATAATAAAAAAGAGTGCAAAAAGAGACAACCCTCCAATATCAATCCAAATGGAGTGTGACTCAATCAAGCAAAACAATCAGTCTATGTATGTTATTATTTTCTTTCCAACATACCGATTCAGTTAATTTATTTCCACTTCATAACAACCAATGACTTATACAAAGTAGACCAAACAATCCACAAGAAGTTTCCATCTCAGAAGAGAATCAAATTTAGAGAAGCTCAGTCAATGAACTTATCCAAACAATAGAAAAAAGATCTCAAATAGAAAAGGACCCAATCCATAATTCATTTCATTTATACTATGAAATGAATTCTCATTTCTATTTCAAAATTAGAATTCCTTAACTGGTTTCCAAAAGAGAACACAGAACCGAACACATAGTTAAAGAAAGCACACTTCAAACTTTCCATTACAAATCTTACAAACTGGTTTACCTATTCCATTCATCAAACACAAGTTCAAATTCAGTTCACGAATGAATTACATAGTACAGTCCCTAAAACAATATATTGTCCCCAAGAGATCATGTTCATTTCTCTTTTCAAAACTCTAGAGATTCGTTCAATGAACCCAACAAGGAATAGAAATCATAAATAGTGTAAGATATACAGGGTTCAATACAACTTACGACACAAAGACTGAAATCCCATTACAAGGCTTCAACAACATAATGCAACAGAATAAGTAGTTCATGATCCCAAATAAAAACATTAATTCAAAGCATTCTAAACAACGATATTGTATCCTTCCATACAAAATTCAGTATAATAGGTTTAAATTCAACTTCTAATAAAACCCAAGAATCAAATAATAGATCAGAAGAGAGTAAGAAACCCCAACGACGTTTAAGTCAAGATATGTTCCAATCTTACTTCCAACTCGACTGAAATAGAATCACAACTAGGACTCTCAAGTTCCAGCTAAAAGATTAAGACAGGGGAAAGTATTTGTTTCAACATCTAAAACAAGAAGGAGAGTAAATATTGCATTTCCGAAGTCTCCAAAATTACATAAACTGTTCCAAACGAACTACAAAAATCAATCAAACCCACAACAAGACATTGTTATAGACCATTAATCCTATGAACAAAATAGTCAAAATTCATCAGGACATGGGTTCACTCAGGAAGAGAAGAATATGATACACTTCGTATTCACATGCCCTGTCACGTTCAAAGAAGGCGGTATAGTCTAAAGATAGAAGTACCACAATCGGTCCAACAAGAAGATACAAGAAGAAGATCTCAAAAGAGATTACCAGGTCTACTTCAAAACAAACAAATCTCTCAAGACCCCTTTCGAGCAGATAGTCCATAATGAGTTTAAAGCTTTTCAAATCCTTAATACCCACAAAACTCCAGCTCAAAATACAAGTATAGAATCAAACACGTCGATTCCAACATAAGTTCAAACATGCACGAATGGAATACCAATAAAGTATTGAACACGAGCTTCAAACAAAAGTTCAGAACTTCATAAGACTATAATACTAGTTCAAACAAACACGAAGTTCAAATACGAGTTCAAGCAGTTTCAAATCCTTGAAAAAGAATAACCTTCTAGTTCAGAGTATATGTACAGAACAAAACTCATCAGTTTGACTTCAAGTTTGAATCACACAAGTACTGATCACAAGTACAATGTCGATCACGGAGCTTCAACGAAAGTTCAGAACAATACAAGCTCCAACTCAACTCAGAATAACACGAAGTTTAATTACAAGCTCCTAGAAAATTGAATGCTCCAATACAAGCTCAACAAAACATAAGACTACAATAGAGATTCAGAACCATACAAGCAACAAATGCTAGTCCAAAACAACCAAGAAGCTCCACTGCAAATTCAAACAAAACACAGGCTCTAAAAATAGTTCAGAACAAAGCATAAGGCAACGAATGCCAGTTCAGTCAACACCAGCCTTGCATACAAATTTCAGAATGCAATACAGAGCTCCCAAAACAAGTTTCGCATGCATGCCACCATTAAACTAACACAGAGAAAGTTTCCTAAAAACTATCATTGCCAGCAATGGATTTGCATTCCAAAAACCACAGAGATTTCCTAAAATATGCAAGTAAATAACTAGACAAATCCAACAAACAATTATCTCATGAGAGCAGAGTTGTTTTAATGATTCATTTAGAAGAAAGCAAGAAATATTAATGGGTAGAGCCTATCATGCCTGATAGTGCCTCTGCCAATTCGAAGGAGACTTCCAACCAAGCTTCCAACCCTTTTTCTTCTCCATGATAGATAAAAACCAAAAAAATCTTCCAATGCCTCTTATACATTCCCTTGATCAAAAATAGACCAGAGAAACCAAAAATAGCCAAGAAGAAGAAGAAGTTGAACTGCTGGTTCAAAGAACCAGATAGCTCCATGTAGAGCAAAATTCGTGAGGCATGTAAAACCAAACAACCTCCCAAAAATCTACCTCCCTTGTTTCCAAGACAGTTTGCACACAAAAACTGAGATCCATTAATGCCATAACTCCCAATTCTCCCGCTTCTCTCTCCTTGCCACCGCCTCCCAAAACTGGCGAATACCAATTCCAAATCAACATGCAATTCCATACTTAGTGAAGCCTCCACATAAGCCCCACTAAATTTAACTAGCCCTTGCCAAAACTGGCGGTACCACCTTGCATTAATACCCAATCAAATCAAATAAAAGCCATTGGAACCATCGCCATAGTGTCATGCGACCATAGGCCCCTCTTTAATTAGTTTAGGCTAGATGTCCCCAAAACTTAGGTTAGTCAAAAATCATTTCCTAAATAATTTCCTTAGGTCTAAAACATTTCCATAGGTAATACCACCTTAGGTTAGATTAAATTCACAACCATTAGTATTAGGCATTAGGTTAACATAGTCTAGTATTACCATAGTAATCTCCCCTTATTCATTTAGCACTAGAGCTTAGGTTAGATTATAACCTCAATTAAGTAGACGTAGCTAGGAAGTAGGTGCTCTTACCTAGTTTAGGATACCATTAGGATAGTCCTTTTGTTTTAGGATTCTGATCCCCTTCATAGTCATGAAGCAAACTATTTTTATTTATGCCAATAATGTCCTGCAGAGGTCAATCCCAAAGACCCAAGCACAACATACAACCGAATGAAGACACGATCACTCAAGCCCAAAGAACTTGTAACATACAAGGTTCAGTCCGCTATGTCTCTTCACCAATGAATGTCAATTTACCATTCAGTCCGTTAAGAAGATTTAAAACATTCCTTGGATCACTGAAATTGATCCAAGGATGAGTCAGTACATGAGATAAGTTTGTAACTCTCAAAACCAGATTGCAACTTATCAATAAGAAGTGAAAGTGGATTCTTGCAAGCCATAACATTTCAATCCAATGAATCCAAGAGAAAAATGATTTACCCATAACAAGCATGATTTTCAACAATCAAGGAAACACACCTCATGAAAATCACATGCCAACACTTGTAATGCAAAAGAGGAATATAACAGTTTATCTAAGGTGTTACAACAATAATTAAGCGAGAAATGATTATGGGATTTTACTTCTTTAAACAACCAAAGTGTTCATTAGAGAATATGAGAAATTTCAAAGTACAATGCAAATTTGATGAGTGTATGGGTTTGATAGAAACATTCTTTTGTTTCATTTGGAAAAATGTGACTCTTCTTTCAAAATATGGGAGAAATTAGAGGATTTATTTGGTAAGGTGGATCATATGAGAGACATGCAACTTGAAATTGAGATCACCTCTCTTAATCCTTAAGATTTTCCAACAATTATAGACTATCTTACTAAGTTCAAGCATTTTTGACACAATTGAAGGGGAGTGAAAGAAATAAGAAATATGAAGAGTGTGTTTACTTGATTTTATCCAAGTTGAGAGGACCATTTTAAATATTTTCTTCTACCTTTTTCTCTAGCATGGATGCCTTAGGTGACACATTCAAAATTCCTGACTTAGAAACATTTTGTGAAAGACTTACTAGGGAAGAATCCAAATTGTCTCACCTTGAGTCTTCCACCTCTCAAAAGGCATTAGTTGCATCTAATCCTAAGGGAAAGATAAAACCAAAAAGTAAAACAAAATCCATCCCTTCTCCATCTCAAAGTGCTCCTAAACCCAAAGAAAACAAATCTAAACCCAAGGAGTCTTCTAAATCCAAGAATAAGTCTAGCCTTTCATGCTATTTTTGTGGGGGTAGTGGTCATGAAGAACATAGGTGTTATAAGTGAATGCAAGCCTTAGAGGATGTAATCAAGAAACAAAACATTCTATCTCCACTCCACCTCCTTCTAATCAACATGGAAAAGCACTTAATGTTTTTGGGAGATCTCGGTCACCACTTGCAGACAATTGGGTTATAGATTTTGGTTCTTCTCGTAGCATGACTTCTTCCAAGGAGTCTTTTTTTTCTCTAGGTTTGAGTTCTACTTCAACAATTGAGGTTGAGATTCTTCCTTTATTTCTGTTGAGGGAAAAGGTGATATACACCTTGATGGTGGTAGTATCCAAGATGCACTGTATGTTCCTAACATTACCACAAATTTACTTTATGTATATCAAATTTGTCATTTTGGTCAAGGAAAAACAATGACTTTTACACCACATGGGGCAGAAGTATGAACTTTTTTGGAGCCTCATTCACTTGTTGCTCAAGGTATTGTTGATCATAATTCTAGACTATATCACTTTGAGGGTTTTGATGACACTTCCTCTATAGGGACAAGATTGATTTCTCATGTAGATTCAGAGAGTAAGCTTTGGCATGAAAGATTTGGACATCTCAATTACAAATATTTGAAGGAGTTGAGCACTCATGGTATGGTATATGGTCTTCCTAAATTTTATTTTCTTGAGGGATTTTTCTTTGGTTATGCATTAGGGAAACAACACCAAGATCCATTTCCCAAAAAAATTTCTAAAAGATTTTCTCCACCACTTGAGCTTGTGTATAGTGACTTGATGGTTTTTCCTACCCCTCTTTCAATGGAGCTAAGTATGCACTTACTTTTATTAATAATTTCTCGAGGTGTACTTGGGTCTATTTTCTCAAAAAAAATCACACTTCAAATTCTTCAAGGTTTTGGTTGAGAAACAATCTTCTAATTGCATAAAGAACCATCACATTGATAATGGGGAGTACTTTAACAATGATTTTTCTATTTTTTGGAACTCAAGGCATTATTCACCAACATTTTGTTCCTCATACTCCACAACATAATGGCTTAGCAGAACAAAATAATAGAACTTTGAAGGAAATGACTAACTGTATGATGTATTCTAGATATTTACCTCCTATCTACTGGGAAGAAGTAATTAATTTTTCTAACTACATTCGAATCGCACACCACATAGAGCACTTGAGCATTTGACTCCGAGGAAGCTTGGTCCAACACTAAGCCAAATGTCTCACTTTTTCGATTCTTTGGGAGCTATGCTTGGGCATTTGTGTCAAAGAAGAAAAGGAAAGATTTGGATAATAAGAGCAAACCCTTGATCTTTGCAGGGTATTGTGAGGACATGAGAGCTTATCGACTTCTAGATTCTGATACTCATGACGTTCTTTTTCAAACACATGTTCAATTTTATGAGCACTTCACTCCTCATGATTCTTCATCTTCTTCTATGCCTCCTCTTTCATCTCATCTTGAGGATCCTTTCTTTGAGGAGGTTAATGAGGAGGTTCTAGATGGCGTTGACGATCCTATTCCCACTGATGTTGTCACTATGCCTAAGTGGGCTCATACTAAAGTTTATGAGGCAACACATTTCATACATGATATTTCACCCCTAGGCATCATCATGCACATTCTACGGTGTTACGAATTTTGTATCGGACAATTTTTGAGGATCCACAATATTTTTCATAGGCTCATGGGATACAGGAGTGGGATGATGCGATGGAAACTGAGTATTCTTCTTTGATGAAGAATAATATTTGGGATTTGGTATTTCTTCCTAAAGGAAGAAAGATGGTTAGGTGTAATTAGGTATATTGAATCAAATACGCAGCTTGATGGGTCCATTGAAAAGTATAAGGCTTGTCTTGTTAGAAAGGGTTTTTCAAAAGTTGAAGGTATTGATTACTCTGAGACTTTTGCACCCATTACCAAGATGGATTTTGTATACCTTGTACTTACTATTGCTTCATCACAGGGGTGGCCATATACTAGATGGACATGAAGAGTGCATTCTTACATGGAGATTTACAAGAGGAAATATACATGGAGCAACCTATTGGATTTGTTTAGGATCCTTCTCTTTTTTTAGGCTCCGAAGGTCTCTCTACGGTCTCAAACAAGCCCCTCATGATTGGTATGATAAGATGGATTCTTTTCTTCTATCTACTAGTTTTGTTCTTTTCCACTCTAATCATACAATGTGTCTCCAGCATGTTGGTGAGGATATTGTGGTACTTTTCTTGTATGTTGATGATTTATTACTTACTGGAAGCTCTTCTTCCCACATTCAGACTATTTAGAGGGATCTTTCTACAAAGTTTGACATGAAAATATCTTGGGTTATTGCATTATTTCCTTGGTTTGCATCTTTCTCAAAAATATTCAGGGATTCATTTGAGTCAGAAAAAGCACACCCATGATCTTCTCCAAAGCACTTTGATATGGCTGATTGCAAGCCAAGTTCATCTCCTTTTCAATCTAGGGTTACTCTTACTTCCACATGTACCACTCCACTTTGTGATCCTACTTTGTATAGGAAGTTTGTTGGAAGTATCATGTACTTGACCCATACTCGCCCTGATATTTCATTTGTAGTAGGGCTTGTATCTTGGTTTACACATTCTCCTCATAGTAATCACTGATAGGTTGTTAAAAGGATTTTGCATTATTTACAGGGCACTTCCCACTTTGTCCTACACTAAACTAGGGTTTCTACTTAGTTTTTGGGTATACAAATTCAAATTGGGTAGGTTCTATTGATGATAGGCATTCCACTTTTGGCTATCTTTTTTTCCTTGGTTCTTCTCTAGTTGTTTTTGCATGTAAAAAGCAACAAGCTATTACACTTTCATCTTTAGAGGTAGAGTACAGGGAATGAGTTACAATGAGTCAACATATTCTTTGGCTTTGAGAGTTATTGACATAGTTTGGATTCCCACACGATTCACCGAATGTACTTTGATGTGACAACCAAAGTGCAATTCAAATTTATCGTAACCCTGTTGAGCACCAGAAGACCAAGCATATTGAGATACACATCCACTTCACTCATCAACACATTCATGATGGAGTTATTTGCTTGGAGTACATTCCAACTTAGCAGCAGGTTGCAGACATCTTTACGAAGCCTTTTTCATCACCTCGCTACCTTGAGTTACGTGGCATGCTTGGGGTTTTGGAAGTTGTTCTTGGGGGTGTTCATGAGAAAATCTTCCTTCTTCTTCTTCTTATTTCTCTTTCCTTCTAGCAGGATTATTTCCTTCTTTTGGTTTGATATTTCTTCATGGATATATTTTACATGAGTACCTCCTCAGGCCTAGTTATTGAGACTCATACTATGGACATGCCACTTCTATTTTAGCCCCTAGCTTTACTTGAGGGGGGTGTTAGAGTAGGTATTTACCTTAGGTCATATTCACCTAGATACTTTATTTACCTTTATTGTATTTATCCTCACCCACTTATGTGTGTGCACATTTCTTTTTATTTATTTAGATATTAGGGGATATTATCTAGTTGTTAGGTATATTTCTTTCTTTGATCTATGGTATTGACTAGATCCTTTATGTCTAGTTCTCTCCTAAATCTATGGACTTAACTTGTTCTTTGATGACTAGTTCTTTCCTTGATTTATGGCTTGATATACGACCTTGACTGGTTCTTAGATTGTTATTCCTTGCCTATATAAGCAAGACCCATTCTCATTGTATTTCATTGAGTTCCATAATAATATATGATATTGTTGCTCATTTGTTTGCAAAGGTTTATGTAACATTATTCTGGTGATTTTTTCATCTTATTAATCGTGGTGTTTGATTAGCATATGAGTTCTTGGCTTGGTATGATCTGTTTATCGTTCCTTTTATTAGAAAGAGGACAACTCCAAAATAAATGTTTTAAGTTTTCATTGAGTTGACAAAAGGGGCATTTAGAGGTCTGGATAGGCATATATTTCAATCTTTCTCCAACTGGGAGCTTGCAATGTAATATCTTCCAGGCAAGTAATTGAGCATCAACATCAGCTTTAGATCTCCATATTTGAGCACTTAATTTAACCCAATAATCATGGCTAAACTGGCATTTCCATTTAACATTGAGGCGAGGAGTTAGAGACAATTTGGGGAGGAGGAATAGATAAATCTACTTTAAAGGAAAATTGGCAAAATGATAAGATGACAACCATTTCCAATCTTTGAAGAAGTTACAATGCATGGGAGTGCACAATTTCATGGAAGTGCACAATTTCATCAACAAATCAAGAGGGACTAATGACTACACAAATATGAGAAAATGTCGATTTAATTATTCAAGCCAAATCTGATTTTAATAACTCTGCCAAGGAGACCATTGTAAATTGCTTGAAATCCCATATGTCACTGAATAATCTGACTCCTTTCTTGAACAAAGAATAAGCATGTCTAGGAAAAATGATGGCTAAAGGTTTCCCATGATATTGGATAAGTTTATTCCACCAAATTGAAGAGGAGGAAAAGTTGAAACCATGATGTAAAAGGATTCTTTCCATTTTAAGAAAAGACAAACATGTTGCCATGCCTTCCAAATAGATTGGATTGGGAAGGAAGCTTTTATTTGAAAAGATGGAGAAACATAAATTTTTCCAACTAATGAACTTCTTGCCATTTCCTTTTATTGAGGTTATTTCAAATTATGTGACGTAATAAAATTTTCCATGGCTCATCACCTTTGACAGCTCTAACGATCCATTTTGTAACTAAACACACTCCTTGAGTTTTGGGGTCTATGATTCCCAATCCTCCTTTAGATTTAGGTTGAATGCAATGAGACCAAGATGTAGCTCTAAAACCAACAATACCATCCCACTTAGACCAAAGAAATTGGTGAATTAATTTAATTATATCTTCATACCCTTTTTTAGATGACATCCAACAAGAAGAAAAGTACACGTGTGTAAGCAAGAAAATTTTGTTGGCAACTTGAATTTTCCCAGCCATCGATAAAAAAATATTTCCCAAATTAAATAGTTTTCTTTTGATTCTGTTAAGATACCAACTCCACATATCGGAAAGTGATAATCCCATGCCGAATGGAATACCAAGGTATCATGATATCTCTCCATCTTGACATGTTTCCATTCCTTGGGAATCCAATCAGGAATAGGACCACCTTGAAATTGAATTGTAAAAACTCAGTTTTATGATGAGCTAATTGAGACCCAGACACCTCACAATACATATTTAGAATATCAAGAGCATTCTTTAGTTCTTTTCTTGAAATTTTGCATAAAATAAAATATTGTCATCAACAAAATGAGAATTGATCACAACAACATTATGAGGAATAGAGATTCCATAAATGAGCTATAAATGATTAGTTCTTTGTAATAAGTAGCCCAAGGCATTAGTTGTGAGAACATATAAGAATGGAGAAAGGGGACATCCTTGTCTGATGGATCGCTGCAAAGGGATAGAATCAAATATGGATTTATTAATAATTATATGAGTATTAGCATCTTTGAACAACATTTGAACATGAGCACAAATTCAAGCTCCAAAACCCAACCATTGCATCATTTTGAGGATAAAATCCCACCTAATTCTATCATACGCTTTGTCAAAATCAAGCTTAACCAACAAAGCATTTTGTCTTGATTGTTGTGCCCATTCACTAACTTCCCAAGCCAAAATCAGGTTATCAAGAATATATCTTCCTCTAAGGAATCATGTTTGTTCCTTTCTAACAATCTCATGAACCACAAGTTTAATTCTAGTAGCCAATTCCTTCACTATGATTTTATAAGAAGTATTTAAGAGTGTAATAGGTCGCTAACCAAAAATATTACCTTCATTTTTTCCTTTAGAAGAATTTTAATTAAACCTTTATTAATGCATGAGCCTAAGGATCCCTTTTCAAAAGCTTCCAAATAAATTTGATAAAAATCCTCTTTAATGTGTGGCCACAATGTTTGATAAATGTTGTAGGAAGCTCATCAATGCTACAACTTTTGTTATGTGCCATGGAAAAAAGTGCTCGTTCAATCTCTTCTAAGGAGAGCATTCGGTCTAAAAATTGACTGTAACCTGGGTCAATAATATTAGGAATACTCTCTTTGACTAATTTCTCAACATTTTCTTGAGTGTTCCTAAAATGATTTTCCTCTTTGAAGATTTTTTCGTAAAAATCTTGGAAAATCATAGTAATCATTGTGGGGTTTGTATGTACTAAGCCATGTTCATCCATTATAGCACAAATTTTCTCCTTCTTATGTTTGTAATTCAAGTAATTGAAGAAAAATTTTGAACCTCTATTACCCTCCTTAATCCATTGAATTATACCTCTTATTTTGGCACCTTGACCTCTATAAATATCCAGTTTATGCAGTTGTGTTTTAGTTGTGGTAATTAAATTTTGAAATATTAGTGTTGTTAGGATCCTCAAAGAGTCGTTTTCTAGCAAGCTCTAATTTCCCTTGGAGGGATTTTTCTCTGCGTTTTCGCTGCCAAGCCATTCTTTTACCAAAGGAGCGAAGGAAATTTGTACATTGTGAAATTACATCACACCACCAATCAATCCATGATTCTCCCTCTTTTGGTTTGCGATTAGAATTCCATATTCCAACAAGTGCAACAACACAATCAAGATTTTTAAGGTGGGAAACATTAAGTTTAAAGGGGAGTTCGAGTAATTTGATGAATGATAAGAGAAGTTAACAGAGAAAAGAATAGGGAAGTGATATGAAAGAGTGGTCGAATAATCCACTTGAACAATAGTACTAGTTTGAGTTTGTACTAAATTGATGTTATGTGATATATAGAATCTATCCAATCTACTAAATTTTCTATCCATGCCCATTCTACAATTAGACCATGTGAACCAGTTATCCACGCAACTGGCATATTTTCCATACAAGGGGTCCACCACTCCCAAGGAGTTACAATAATATATCCAGTTTTCAAATTCATCTTGGTTGAGTTTAATATGATTATAGCCATTGTGGTCCTTATGATTTTCTACCATATTGAAGTCACCCCCACTATCCAACCAACATCGGGAGGATTTAGGCCATCCAATCCCATAGGAAAATTCGTTCCTTAGCATTTAGGATCATAATAGAACAAAATCCAACAATCTTGTCCATTGATAAACGTAAGAATCCAAACACAACTTTGTGTGAAGGATCTTCCCCTTTATCAATAAAAAATTTAGAAAACCATGAAGACATCCCTATAATAGCTCTGCCACTTCCCTCATTATGAGAAGTATGCAAAAAGAAGGCGTCTTTCCATATATTACACAAGGATAAATCAAGTCTGAAATCACTAACTTTAACTTTTTACAGAAATAAAATATCAATTTTCCATTTGTTAATATCTTCTTTGACTCTATACTTCCGAGGGGGAAGGGACAACGCTCTCACATTCCAAGAAAGGATATTACAGCTCATGATGTTAAAGGAATAATGGTTTCCTCCTCTGTTGGCAGTGCTCTAAAGCTATTAGACAATACTAACTCTTGCACACTACTGTTAGTGGGAGGAGATCTTGATCTTTGGCGTGAAGCATAGGAATAAGAAATAGAAGAATTCTTGGGGTGTTCTAACAAGGTAGATAGACATGGTCATGACGAAGAGAAGGACTAGCTGGTTCTTTTCTTTTTTCAATTAGCATCCAACCATTTGACATGATAACATCTTTATAAGGTGTGGGAGATAGTTGAGGCTATAACAGGTTGAAAATTGGCCCCAATATTATTTCTCCATCCCTCCATAGTTTGTACTCGTAATGCCCTCCAGTCCATCCCTCCATCGATGGACTAGAGTTTATGTAATTATACATACCTGGAAGGAGACACACAACGCTAATTCCAATGTAATTAAAATTCCTCAAGGATTTACCACTATATTTCCATTCATAAATCCCAACAATCTAAGGAAGAAAACTTTAGTGCTGAATCAACCCCGAAAATTCCTAACCGCATCCCTCCATTCCATCTGCGCAGGAGAAGTTTTCAATTTGGAATCCATAGTGATATTACAAGTGGATTTATCCACATCAATGTCAATCGATAAAAAAATGGCGTACACAACTGCACACAATACTAGCACCTATTTTTCACTGAGCACGGTGTAAATTATATTTTTGGTGAGACGAATACGAGACTCCCGAACCATTTCAAAAATTCTTATCGTGAGGACAAACACAAGAAATTTCATGACGTTGATTAGGAAATCAAATAGGGAGAATGTCGGATTTCTGATTCTGCCGCTGTAACACACGCACATTCTTTAGAATTGGATTCTGAGTTTGCAAAATAGAAGTGATCTGTGGTTGTCGTGAGATAAATTTTTTGTATCCTAATGCCTGGATGCCCAACATAACTAGAGAAATGTATGCAGCGGCTTTTGGGTTGTGCTTATTATCCACCAATTGACTCACAATTCAAGCTCCTGCGAGGTAGAGCATCAAATTTTGAGCATTACCACCAAACTCCTGCGATGAATGAATTCTTCTATCTGTCTGATGCAAAAATCGGTGTTGTATGGAACTCCAATCGCTTGAAATAGAGCGGATCACTCTCTGATCGCCTGCTTCTGATTGACACTTTCATAGATGAATCCATCAAAAGCTTGAAATAGGTTGGTGGGTACTGCAATTTCAGTTCAATGTGACACACCTTCATCCGAAAGCTTTGACAATGGAGGAAAAATTCCATGGCGCAGTTTGAGTTTTGCTGCCACTTTGAGTAACCGCATTTCCGAGTACTCCAATGTCTGATCTTGCTTTAACTTGCACGATTGGATCAATGCAAAATCATATCCTTTTGATGTATCCGATAAATCCATTCCCACAATCTCATCCATTTCTATGATATTGAAATTCATCGTACTACTTGAATCTACCCGGCCACCAAAATGATCTTGGAATGCACAGAAAGATCTCGGCCTAAGATATAAAAGTTGTTCCTTGAATGTCCTGCCCTCTTCTAGGGATACTTGAATAATCACAACTGTATCTAATCGCCCACCTTCATTGAATTTTTGATTCCCCAAAGAGATTCTGCTAAGTTAGTCTTGGTGCAGCGGTATGAGATTTCACAATAGAGGCCATAAGGCAGAGACATCTGAGGCTGTATGGAGTGCTCGAAGTAATGATGATACAAGCTTTCTATGGAGTCATTATGAATGCTAGAAATAGAGCCCACTATCATACTGCGATGCTTGAGAGAGCGATTTTGGAATGTAAACACAAATCCTAAAATCACAATCAGGGGTAGATTCAAGATATCCCACCATATCTTAGGGATGATTGTCTCCATCTTCCTGTCAGAATTTATTATTGACATAAATATCGCACGCATCAATTTGAATCTCTTCCATCCACTCCCTCCACCATCTTATGACGGAAATAAATGTTTTATGCCGTTGAAATTTAGTGGGCCATTAATAATAATAATAATAATAATAATAATAATAATAATAATAATGGTTTTACAGTTTGGCTTATAGCATATAAGACTACCTTGTACTCACGTGGGGAGGCAACTAACTTGCTACAAACAAGACTTTTACCCTACCCCCGCAGGATCCCTTATGACCTCTATTTCAAGAGCACATATTCTTCACCATTAGCACATTGAAAACCTTTTCCACGTGGTGGTCCAATTCCGTGTTCCATGTGTTTCTCTGGGCTTTTACCCCAGCAGACTTCAAAGTCCCCGATTGCATTATTTTGAGGGATATTTTCGGGTCCACCCTTTTATAGTGGATTGTGGAATATTTGTAAGGGACATAAATATAGTATTATATTTTTATGGGGCATTGTTTTTGCAGCAAAAGTAAGTATATATTTTTATATATATTTACGGCAAGGGTCAAATTTGAAAAAGGAGATATGTAAATTTATATGGAGTAGCATTTAAAAATTACTCTCAACATACAAAGAAGATATAAAATGAGCTAACAGCTCGAACGAAATAGAGAGGGGAGAAGAAAAGTGAAACAACACATAGAAATTGTGAAGAAGAAAGGAAAATACGAAAAGAAAAATATATAAAGCAAATCTCGTGAAAAGGAAATTTTCGTAAGAAAAAGAAAAGAAGATTTGGACACAAGAAGTGAAACAATTGAAAAATAGATAAACAACTTTGTGGTTATAAAAGTTCATTTTTAAAATCGAATATAATACTTTTGTGTTTTATTTGTATTTTTGGTTGTCTTTCCCTTACTAGTTGCATTTGGCAGTAAATTTTACAAACAGTTTTGTATCAAAGAAGTGGTTATTGAGATTTTAAGATTTTATTTTCTGGGTTGAGTTGTAATGGCTTCCAAAGCAACAACTCATGGCAACAACCCCCAATATTTGATGGGAAGAAATATGACATTTGGTGCATTAAAATGAAGACTTTGTTCTCTTCTCAAGAGCTATGGAAACTGGTTGAAGGAGGTTATACAGAGGTAGCAGACTAGGCTACATTTAATGCATTCACACAAGAATAGAAGAATGTTTTGAAGTAAAATAGAAGAAAGGATGCAAAATCTTTGAGATACATCCAGAATGCAATCACTAATTCAATATTTCCAAGGATAGCGGTAGCTACAAATTCCAAGCAAACATGGGATACCCCGTAGAATGCATATAAGAGAAGTGATAAAGTGAGAGTTGTAAGATTGAAGATGCTAAGGAGAGAGTTTGAAACTCTTCACGTGAAAGACTCGAGTCCAGTAAATGACATATTTACAAGGACTATGATTATTTTCAATGAGACGAGGACAAATGGAGATGTGTTAGAAGAGCATATAGTCATAGAGAAGGTATTGAGAAGCCTTTCACCATATTTGATCCAATTTTTGTTTCCATAGAAGAATTTAAGGATTTAAAACAAATGAGTGTTGATGAGTTGATGGGTTCTTTGCAAACCCATGAATAGAGGATGAGTAGATCAACAAGCTCCTCTAATGAACAAGCCTTCAAAACAAATACAAATGTTAGAGGCAGGGGGAGAGGATCATACAAAAGAGGAAGAGGAAGATTTAACAACTAACAAGAAGGTGGAAGACATGACCACCAACAAGAGTCACAAGTAAGAGGAAGAGGTAGAGGAAGGAGTAGCAACACTTCCATAGGTGGTTCTTCACAAAGGTATGATAAATCAAATGTGCAGTTATATTACTGAAAAAGTTTGGGCATCATGCTAGTGAATGTAGAAATAAATAATATGATTTGAGAAATCATAATTATAATGCAAGCTTCTCTAATGCAAAAGAAGATGAACTAGAAAAGAAGGAAATGGGTGGATCTTTCCTTTTAACTTGCAATGTAGCTAAGAAAGGAAAAAAACAAGTATGGTACTTGGATAGTGCTTGCAACAACCACATGTGTGGAAATAAGGAAATGTTCAATAATATAGATGAAGCAATCAGATCTAAAGTGAAGATGGGAATAGACAATAAGGTTCATGTCATGGATAAAGATATTATATACATTCTCACCAAGTAAGGAAACAATAAGCATAGTCATAATGTTTTCTATATCCTAAAATTGAAGTATAATCTTCTCAATATTGGGAAGCTTGTCCAAAATGGATATAAGGTGAAGTTTGAGAATGGAGAATGTGTTTTATATGATAAAGGTGGAAGCAACAAGCTGATTGTAATAGTGTAGATGACACAAAATAGAATGTTCCCTTTGAGGATGCAAAGTGTAGTAGGCACTGCAATAACGTTCAAAACAATAGTCATTGATCAATCCACTCTTTGGCATCTCAGGTATGAGCACTTGAGTTTTGGTGGATTGAATGTTCTTTATAATAATAAAATGGTTAAAGGATTGCCTCCTATTGAACAACCAAACAAGGTTTGTGAGGCATGCATATTGGGAAGTACCATAAACATGTTTTTCCTTAGGTAAATCATGGAGAGCAAGATAACCACTTGAGCTGATACATCTAGATTTGTGTGGTCTCATGAAAAGTCCTTCCATGTCTAAAAGTATATGTTTCATTACCTTCATTGATGACTTCAGCAAAAGAACATGGTTTTATTTCTTAAAGAATAAATCAGAAACATTTGAGGTATTCAAAAAATTTAAGGCCATGTTTGAGAAACACAATGGTCATTATATAAAGACATTGAGAACTGATAGAGGGAGAGAGTAGATATAAAATGAGTTTTTAAACTTCAGAACGAGCAAGGGATTAATAAATTATTCACAACTAAGCATAAACCAAAAAAAATGGTGTAGCTGAGAGGAATAATAGAACCATTCAAGAAACGGTGAGAAACATGTTGAAAGCTAAATGATTGTCTAATGAATTTTGGGCGGAAGAAGTTGGGACAATAGTATATCTACTTGAATAGATTTCCTACTAAGAGTGTGAGGAACAAAATACCGTAACAATTATGGAGTGGAAGAAAACCAAGTGTTAAACACTTGAGAGTTTTTGGATGTGTGGCATATGTACATGTGCCAAAGAAGAAAACATCAAAATGGGATAACAGAGGATAGAAGTGCATTTTAATTGGATATAGTGAGTAATCAAAATCTTACAGATGTATAATCTAGTTACAAAAGAGTTGATTATCAAAGCAGATATGTTCAATTCATTGAAGAAGAATCTTGGGAAGATGCATAAGTAGTGGAGCAACCATAAACAAATGTAAATGTGCCTATCATTGTTCCTGAAGTAGCAAAAGGAAGAATAAACAATGTACCTAGTTGGACACCCATTTTTCAAAGGGGTGAATCTTCAAATGGAAGCAGCCAACAAAGCATGCAAGGACTAGCTAATGAAGCATCTTCATCATCATCGATTCATTGTCAGAAGAATAAGGAAGAATGAGGAATGTACAAGAGATCTATGACCAATTAAGGTATGAAGAAAATGAAGATGAAATGATTAGTTTTTATTTATTTTTCGAAGTTGATCCTATTTATTATGAGGAAGTAATTAAAGAAAAGAAATGGTGTGAAGCAATGGATGAATAAATTCATGTAATAGAAAAGAATCAAACATGGGAGCTAGTAGATCTTCTTGAAGGAAAGCAATTTATTGGAGTCAAGTGGGTTTATCAAACAAAAACTACTCCCAAAGGAAAAATTGAAAGACACAAGGCAAGATTAGTTGTCAAAGGCTATAAACAAAAGTGTAGACATGATTATTATGAGACATTTGCTCAAGTAGCAAGGTTAGAGACTATGAGAAAAATTATTGCCATAGTTGCTCATCATAAATGGAAATTCCATCAAATGGATGTAAAGTCAGCTTTTCTGAATGGAGTATTAGAAGAAGAAGTGTATGTGGGCCAGCCACCTAGTTATGAAATCCTAGGGCATGAAAGAAAAGTCTACAAGATGAAAAGAGATTTGTATGATTTGAAAAGAGCTTGGTATAGCAAGATAGATTCCTATTTGACAAGTAATGGCTTTAGCAAAAACAACGAGTGAGCCCACACTCTACATCAAAGAAAACAATGGTGATATTTTAATTGTTGTTTTGTATGTAGATGAATTTTTACTAGAAATTCAGACAAAGTAATTGATCAATTTAAATCAGCCATGAAGAAAGAGTTTGAAATGACTGATTTGGGAATTTTAAAATATTTCCTTAGCATTGAAGTCAAACAAATGGAGCAAGGGCATTTTTATATGTCAAACAAAGTATGCAAAAGAAGTTTTGCAAAGATTCAGAATGTTGGATTACAAACCAACATCTACACTAGCTGAATTAAGTCTAAAATTGACAAAAGAAGATTGTAGCAACAATGTGGATCCTATAAGGTACAAAAGCATGGTAGGAAGCTTGATGTATTTAACTGAACAAGACCAAATATTATGTATGCAGTTATCTTAATTTCTATATTCATGGAGACACTAAAAGAGTCTTAATGGCAAACAAACAAGCGTATTTTGAGGTATGTGAATGGAACAAGAAATTATGGAATTTTATATGTTGTTGATAATGATTTTAAATTAGTTGGATATATAGATAGTGATTGGGAAGGTATCCTAGATGATAGAAAGAGCACATCTAGATATGTGTTCAATTTTGGATCAGGATTCATTTCATGGGCTTCAAAAAAAAAAATCAATAGTTTTATTATCCATTGCGAAAGCGAGTATATTGCAGCAAACTCATAATTTTGTCAAGTAATTTGGCTAAAGAGAATCCTATGAGATTTTCAAGAAAAGAAACAATGAGGTTCGGTGATTTATTGTTATAATATGTCTTCAATTGCATTATCTAAATATCTAGTTTTCATGGTAGAAGAAAGCATATAGCAATTAGATATCATTTCATTCGTGAATTGGTTGAGAAAGGAAAAATTGAGCTAAAATTTTCTAGGTCAAAGCAACAACTAGCTAACATTTTACCAAACCTCTCCAAAAAGAAAGGTTTGAGTATTTAAGAGAAAATTTGGGTGTCATAAATGGACTGCCTAACTCCACAAATTATTTTTGTTTATCTCAAGATTAAGGAGAGTGTCGAATTTATTATTGGTAGTAATCTCGAGCCCCTCACATCAATTTTAATCTCTGTCATCCTGCTCCCTCCAACCACCTTCTAATGGAAATAATTTTTTTATGTTGTTGATATTTAGTAGGTCGTTGAAAACATTTTTCCCCTACCAATATTGGTCCACGTGGTAGGATTCTATGTGTTTCTTTTGGCTTTTCCCACAACGAACTTCAAAGTCCCAGTTGCATTATTTTGAGGGATATTTTCCAGCATGCCCTTTTATGGTAGGTCAGTGGTATATTTGTAAGGGCTTGAGAATATATTATTATATTTTTGGGGGCATTATTTTGTCCAATAAAAGTAAGTATATATTTATATATATATTTACGCCAACGGTAAAATTTGAAAAAGGGGGATATATAAATTTATATGCAACAACATTTAAAAATTATTCTCGGCATACGAGTAGGTAGAGAAGAGAAAAAAATCAAAGGAAATATAGAGGGGAGAAGAAAAGTGTAGGAACACATAAAAATTGTGAAGAAGAAAGGAAAAATACAGAGAAAGAAAAATATAGAGCAACAGGTCTTGTGAAAAAGTGAATTTTTGTAAGAAAAAGAAAATAAGATTTGGACACAAGAAGAGAAACAATTGAAAAACATAACAACAACTTTGTGGTTATAAAAGTTTGTTTTTAAATCAAATATAATACTTTTTTGTAAGTATTATTTATATTTCTGGTTGTGCCTTTCCCTTATTGGTTACATTTGGCACTAAATTTTTCCAACACTTCTTGGATAAGCATGATCTTTTTATCCACACGCATTGATGTACCGATATTGTCTCCTCCTCAATGCACAACTTGAATGGTGGCACTAACATTGAAATCTTGATCTCATTGTGTATTCAAAGCATTTAAAATCTCTTATGAGAATGTTGGAGGTGTTGAACCCCCCTTGTTTAGAAAAAGGATCGATCTTATTACAATACTTTGCAGAGCCAATGCATTTCCAATTTGGGATTCCTTTCACATGATGATGCACCCCATCACCCAAACCCAAACTTGTCAATGATTCACCTTCATTTTATAGTAGTTGTGTCTCATACAATCCGAAGTCCTCCAAAACCAAATGGCTCAAAAATCCGTGATGACTCAATTTATTTCTTGATGAACAAGGTAAGAAAATTAAGTGATGCATTATCCAATTTCTTGAGGATTATTCATAAAGTATTAATAAAATCAAAGAAACACTTAAGTATTGAATTTTGATCTTTACATTTGACTCAGTAATCAGTATTGTTTGTTAATTAACATAAAAAACAGACATTACTTTCATGATATATATATATATATATCGGGTACTTGACTCCACCATATTCATGTCATACGATTTGGGTGATACAATTGTTTGTGTGTGTCAATACTGTTGTTAATTTTAAAATAAAAATGTCAATGTTTGATGATTATTGTAATTTTAGCAATGAGAGCATGTACTATAACATTTTTGACTAGTCATAATGCTAAACTTGAGTTAACATTTATAAAAACAACTTTCTAAGATGCTATAGTTAGATTATAGAAAAAAAAAATTGTCATATTTTCTGGTTATGAAATTGCCTTATTATTTTCCACTTTTAGATTTTAAGACTTTTAAAAGTTTTAGTATTTATTATAATCATGTTTTCCTCCAAGTAGGGTAGACTAGCAATTGCATCAAAGAGATGTAATGGACATGTTGATAAGGATGTGAAAATAAGTTAAAGATGAAGGATTGAAAGTGATTTATCATAGCGGAAAGATGACACTTGAAGAGGGTAGCTATAGAAGAAAAAATATTCTACAAGATTGAATATTCAACATTATGTTTTCCCATCTTGATCAGCTTCCTCATGCAATTGCTACACCATGAAGGGTTGGAGGATGCAAGTACCCTTCTACAAGTTTTCTCTCAATAAAATAAGGAAAAAAAAACACAATCAAATTCTATAGATGAAATGAGAAACACACAAGCTCAAAACAACAATTCAATAAAAATGTAAACAACACTTTGGTGATTTTTCATTATCTTACCAAATGAATACAAGTGCCTTATATTTATAAAGTTATTAGAGTTCCAACAAGTTTTTAGTGGATTCTACAAGGTGCCTAAATATATTTATGCCTAGGTTGTGTATAGGGATTTGGAGGGGTGGGAATTAATTTCAAAATATTTTACTTGATGTAAGATGTATCGGGGTTAACTACAAAGTATCCTTCCATTTGATTTAATTTAAATTGAATTAAATATTATTTTAGAGCAACTATTGTAATAAATAAAGTATGAATGCTAAAATATAGTGATGATGTACAAGAAATTAATCATATATAATGTGAAACCCAAAGCAATAAGGAGAGATAAGAAGAGCTAGTTGATTTTCCAAGTGTACAGAAGTGATTTGAGCGGGTAAAAGTTTTGAAAATACTATAGACATTATTGTTAATACTCACCGTAAATTATCAAACTCATAAACGGGCTAGGATAGGGGCACCCATAGAAGGACAGAGGCACCCGGGCACTAGTGATCGTGCAATATCTCGGGAACTAGTTTCTTTTGTATCATGCGCAGGGTTTCATGTTAGCTCTTGTCTGTCGCTCGATATTTCTCTTTGATTGCAAGGTACATGTAACATGTAAAATAGAATAACTACCTACACATGTCTACAAACCACATCAAATCTAATAAAAAATGTAGAATGTGGAGTTAGAATGACCCCGACAGTCACCCAAAGAGTGAAATAACCACCAAACACTACACTACATCTCATACCTATTGTCGCTCTCCAAATTCCCCTCTTTTGAAGTCAAGTTTCAAAAATTTTGAGTTGGTACCTTGGAGTATTGGATCGTGTCGAGCTTGGTATTGTTTACAGATTTTTCATTCCATGGAGAACAGTTTGAAAGTCGAGCGTAATGGTGGAGTTTTTCCCCTTCTTTTTATTTCTTCCCGTAGTCGGGAATGACAGGCGTATCTTCCCGGTTAATTTTTGTCCCAAGTATCCATGGGTAGTATGTGGACATCCTTGATTGGATGTGGCATGGTCATGTTTCAAGCAACATCGAATCCTCCATGTGTCCAAACAATGCAACTCCAAGGGTAGGGCCCAAGGGATAGTCCTCAAATAAGCGCAGGCTTTCCACGTGTCCCGGTCCAAAAGAGATAAAGCCGATTATTTAAATTGACTAAGTATGAGTGGGTTGGCAAAAGCCTCCACGTGCCTCAACGGCATGATTTCAGAAGTGAAACCAAAAGGATGGTTTCCAAATGAGTGCCAACTCTCCATGTGTCTAGGGGTCAACATAATTCAAATAGGAAATAGGACCGAATTGGTTAAGTATAAAAGAACTGGCCAGCTCTCCACGTGTCAACCTGGTACAACTTCAAAGGAAAAAAATGTAAAAGGCATCCATGAAGCCCACTTTAGTTTAAATCTCTCCCACATGGATGACCCAAATTTAAAGTTATAAAAGCATATCGAATGGCCCATATTTAACTAGCGAAATAATGTAATGGTTGTATATTGGAAAGCTTGGTTTTTTCCGCCATTAACGTTTCTTTGTGAATCAAGAATTCAAAAGGGCGTGAATGATTGGAATGATTTATAACCATTTCTTTCTTGCTCGAGGAATTTGTAACCATATCTTGCGAGCTATTTCATAGGCTTTCAAAGCCATTGTAAAGGGTGGGAATTTTGAGATTCTAGAACTATAATTTCGAATCTGAAGAAATCAATACAAGGGTTTTCCCCTTTTTCCTTTGTTTTCTCTTTCCTTCTTGCTCTAATCTGTGAATCATTTAATCCTTGCATGCCTAGAAACTTTGTGTTCTAGTTTATACAATCTCAAGAACTTTGAGTCTACGGATTGTGCCCATTATAAACGTGAATGGTTCTACTCTATATCTCATTTTTCTCAATACATATAAGGATTTTCTCTTCCATCTCTTTTCCCTAAAATTATTGTCTTCTTCTGCCTCCCTCCTCTCTTCAAGTCTTATATCCTCATGTATTGATAACTTTTCAGGCATTAAACACATTTCAAGATATCGAGAAACCACCATTAAATGAAATATTGTGTATTTGTACATAGGTTTTGCCCCTGCTTTCAATAAGGGAACCTCTCCCATTAAAGTGGAGGGACTTTCTTGTCCCCTGATTGTAGTTTCATTCCAAGTGCAAATCTGAAACCCAACAGTTTTTGGTGACTCTATTAGGGATTTGTTCAAACAAATTTCCTTTCTAAAAAGAACAACTAATTTGATCATTTCTTCAATCTAACAACTCTAAGATACACTCGTGGTAGAAGGGATCTTGGAATTGAAGATCCCCAATTTCAACTCCTGGATCAACAAGGATTCAACTTCTTCCAACAAGAATAAATAGAAGAGATCATTCCAAAAGCACACCTCCTGTTGAAGACAAGAGTGCTTTTGTAAAGTAGCATTCCTCAAGCACAACTTAGCCCTAATCTCCATGCCCTAATTCTTGTTGGTGTCTCAGTTCCACTTCAAGCAATATTTCCAAGGATGGTAGCACCTCTTCCTTGGGGACAAAGATTTGGGCCTCTGGCTCTTCCTCAACCATTGCATGAGTTTCCTAGGGGTAACAAGAAGATTTTTCCCAAATTTAGAGGTGATGGAAAAGTGCACCCTAATGAACACATTACAACCTTCATTGTTACATGTGGGGTCCTTGGAGTTGAGCATGAGGATGTATCTATTAGGCTGTTTGTGGAGACCTTGCAAGAAAATGTTACAGATTGGTTTTACCATCTTCTTGCTGGGACCATCACCAATTGGACTACTATGAGGACTACATTTGAGCAACATTTCAAACTTGCTGAAGATGTGCATGCTTTGCTAGATTAGATTTCTCAAATCAAGAAGGAGCCACATGAGCATATGAGATAATTTGTGGCCAAGTTCAACAAGTTGATTAACAAGATTCCACAAAATACTAGACCTATTGATCAGATTCAAAAGTGTTTCTTCTTGAATGCTCAATTACCGGAAGTAAGCTATGCCCCGAGGAGAGAAAATCTTGCAACTTTGGATCTTGATCAAAGATCGGCTGTCAGTGTGGAAGATGACTTGATCATGTCTTGTAAGCTAAAAAGGGAGCCTTTTAAATCCAAAGCATCTTCTTCTTCCTCTTCTCCTAGAGGTAATGTAGATCAGTTGGTGCAAAAGTTGGCTAATGACCTCATTACCATCAAGAAACAATTGGCTTAGCATGCTCCATATCAAGATGTTCCAAGGAAGAACTTTCAGCCTAGGAACCGCTTGCCCTCTTCTTAAACCAGGTTGGCCATTGAAGGTCCACCCCTCAAGGTGCCTGTCAATGCTACTTGTGAAGTTATTGAGCCTGATGATGAGGAAGAGAATGGGATCTATGATGAACAAGAAGAGGAAGTTGATGAAGAACTAGAGGAGCCTGGTGGTTCTCGAGTTCATTTCCTCACCACTGAAGGTGTGGATGATGAAGATGACTATGATGATGTAATGTCCGAGATGAACATGTAGTGAGTCATATGTTTTTATGACCCGAGCAGCGAGACGAGAAAAAGGAAAAAGTGGTGCAACTCTGCAAAAGATCCAAAGAGTACCTGTCACCATCCCGGTGATTGCAAGAAGAGGAGCTCCTATTCCTACTACTTCCACCCAAAAGGTAAGTTTTGCTAGTCCTTCTCCCTCTACTTCTGCTTCGAGAATTCTTGTGTAAAAAATGATAAAGATAATAGATTAAAAGCTCCTCCTACTCCTAGTAGTAATTCCCCATCCATATCTGGATCTTTCAACATTATAGATCATCTTAAAAATACCAAGATTTAGATTTCTGAGGTAGAGTTCTATCAAACCCATCCTAAAGCCTTTGCCAAAATGGTTAACTTTGTAAATTCTAAATTGAAAACCCCATCCCATTCTTCTAAAGGCCTTTTTCCCACTCCTTCTCCACCTCAACCCAAACTTGTGGCTGTAGTCACTTCACCCAATGAGAAGATCAAACCCTTCTATGTGACTCTCCTCATAGTTGGCCATAAGCTTAGAAATTATGTCATTGATTTTGGTGCATCTAATAATGTAATGCCTACAAAAGTGGCTCATGCTTTGGGTCTAACCCTAACCCACACTTATGGCTCTTGTTATTCCATGGAAAGTAGAGAAGTGCCTTTGGTTGGGAGAATCAAGGATGCACAAGTAGCTTTTGTTGCTTTACCAGAGAAGAAGGTCTTGGCTACCATCTTGGTTGTTGATATCCCTCCTTCCTATGGCATGTTGCTAAGTAGGAACTTTTACAAAGATGTTGGAGGTGAGATCCAAATGGATTGGTCACATGCCTTGATCCTTGTCAATGGGAAGATGAAGAAGTTTTTTCCTGAGAAACAAGTAGAGTATATTGTGCAAAAGACAAATGATCCTAAAGCACAAATATTGTATGAAGACATTGGGCATGGGAACTACATGATCATGTCACAAGAGGAGAAAAGTCTATCAAAGGGAGTGTTGCTTGATCCTAATGGTGTGTGGACTTTGGAGTTTGATGGAAGTTGTTCTTCAACTAGTTCTAGAGATGGTGTAGTGCTCATTTCTCCTGAGGGTAAGGTTCATCCTTTCTCCTTCAAGTTCTAGTTTGAAAATACCAACAATATTGTTGAGTATGAGGCCCTCATTCTTAGGTTAAGCGTGGTGAAGGAAATGGGAGTGAAGAACCTTCTTTCTTGTGGATATGTAGAGCTAATTGTAAAACAAGTTAGAGACCTTTATCGGGTAAAGAAAAGAATATTGAGGCACTATAGGAACTTGGTCAGGATTGAATTCCTTGATGCTTTTTCCATTGAAGCTATGCCAAGGGAAAGGAACACTAGGGTTGACTCTCTAGATGTTTTGGGGTCCTTGTTGATTCCTCATCGTGATTTCCCTCAAGAGAAATTCACCATTGAGATGATCCATAGACCCAAAGTGTACCTAACAATGCAAATAATTGGCAAGTTTTCAATGATGACCAACATTTAATTTCTTTCTTGGAGCTTAGAGATAACTTTGATCAGCCCCCATGCACTTTGAAGGAAGTGAAAATCTACCTAGAGAGTGTGTGTCATCTGTTGAAGAGGGTGTCAAAGAAGATATGGATCAAGATGGATGCATCAAAATGAAAGGAAACAAAATCCCTAAAGGGATGGTGATTTTGGAGGATATTTGTGATAAACATGATAGGTATATGAAGTCTAAAGTTTCTCAAGGAGCCCGGAAATCTACTGAGACTGAGAAAGTGAATATTGGCAGTCTTGATGATCCCAAAATGGTTAACATTGGAAAATGCTGCACTTAGGAAGAGAAAAAGAAGGCGGTGAATCTGTTGAAGAGGTATGATGATGTTCGCTTACTCTTATGATGATCTTAAGTATTTTCAGCCTAAAGAAATGCAACATTTCATTCCTCTTAAGCTTGGGATCAAACCCTTCAAACAAAAACAAAGGTAATATAATCCAAAGATAGTTGATACAATTTTCCAAGAAATACAAAATATTTTGAAGGCTAAGATCATCTTCCCCATCCACCATTCAACGTGGATTGCTAATATATTACATTTCAGGAAGAAGAATGGTGAGATCTAGATATGTGTGGACTTCGAAATCTAAATCGGGGCTTTTTGAAGGACAACTACCCTCTCCCCATGATGGACCAAGTATTGCAAGCTGTCACAATCTCGAAGGTGCTATCCATGTTAGATGGATTCTTGGGTACAATCAAGTAGAGGATAATACTGCAGATCAACATAAGAATGCCTTTACTACTCCTTGAGACACCTTTGCATACAAGAGGATGCCATTTGGTCTCATCAATGCTAGTGCTACTTTCCAGAGGGCCATGGACTTGGCTTTTGGTAGTTTGAAAGGGAAATGCATTGTTGTGTATTTGGATGACTTGACAGTGTTTTCTAAAGCAAGAACAGATCACTTCCAACACCTTGAAATAGTATTACAGAAGTGTAGAGAGCATGGGATTTATTTAAACCCTAAGAAGTTTGTGTTTTGTGTCATAGAAGGAAAGTTTTTGGGACACATTTTTTCAAAGGAAGGGATCAAGATTGATTTGGAGAGAGTTTAGGCCATCCAGCAAATTCCTCTTCCATCAAGTAAGAAAGGTGTCCATTCTTTCTTTGGTAAGATCAATTTCCTAAGAAGATTCATCCCTGATTTTGCAGAACTTACTATGAGCATTACTCACATGATGCAAGGGAAGAAAACTTTTGGTTGGTCCTCTGAAGGGAAGAAATCATTTGAGGACATTAAACAAGCTATTGCAAAGACTCCAATCTTGGTGTGCCTTGACTTTAGCAAAGATTTCATTATCTATTGTTATGCCACTAAAAATACCCTAGTTGATGTGTTAGCCTAGAAGAATACTGAAGATCATGAGCTCCCAATTACATTCATGAGTTATGTCGTGAAAACTCATGAGCTGAAGTACACCATGACAGAGAAACATGATTTTTCATTTGTCAAAGGTGTCAAGAAGTTTAGGTTTTACATCCTTAATTCTCATTTTGTGGTGTTGTTTCTTGATACAAAATCAAATCCATTCTTACTCAATAAGAATTTGGAACCAAGAGAGGTAATTGGGTAGTAAAGGTGCAAGAGTATGATCTTGACATTAGGCCAACAAAGCTGGTTCGGGGTAAGGGCTGTGTGAACTCATTGTTGAGGGAGTTTCCAAGGAGTTGTCCAAAGATGGAGTTGATGTCCCTATTGTTCTATTCCTTAGCTCAACAGATGTATGGTATGTTGACATTGCTCACTTTCTGACCTATGGAGAATGTCCATCTCACTTGAGTGCTAAAGATAAGAGAGCCATCAAACTGAGATATGCACAATATGTGTTATGGGAGAATGCTTTGTTCAAATGAGGCATAGATGGAAGGTTTTTGAAGTGTGTAGACAAGGAGCAACAAAAGAAGTTGTTCTCTACTTTTCATGACCAAGCTTGTGGAGGTCATTTCTCCTCTCTTTGTGTAACAAACTCATAAAATACTTCATGCTAGTTATTATTGGCCCACTCTATTCAGAGATGCATCAAAATGGGTTGGTAAATGTGAAGCATGCCAAACGTTTGTTGGAAGACCTAAGTTGGTTGCTTTGCCTCTCAAGCTTGTAGTGATTGAAGAGCCATTTCAACAATGGGGTTTAGAATTCATTGGAGAAATCAATCCATCTTCCAGTGCTAGGCATACCCATGTGTTGACTGCCATAGATTACTTCACCAAGTGGGTGGAATCCATCCCAGTCAAGAGCACTACTTCCGAGGTAGTTTTCAACTTCATTAAGGAGAACATATTGATCAAGTTTGGGACCCCAAACAAAATTGTGACTGACAATGCTTCCAAATTTTATTCTACTGAGATAATGGACTTCTTCTATGGGTATGGGATCTCCCTTACTCATTCTTCATATTACTACCCCCAAGGGAATGGACAGGAAGAATCAACAAACAAGAACTTGGTGAACATAGTTAGAAAGCTTGTAAATGATTCTTAGAGGAATTGGCACAAGAAACTTTATGATGCTCTCTAGGCAGATAGAATTACACCCAAAAGAGCAATTGGGATGTCTCCTTTTCAAGTGGTGTATGGTGTTGAAGCCCAATTACTAGTAATAGTGGAATTACCAGCCTTGCACTTAATGAAGGCTATTGAAGATTCAAGTTTTTCTAGTTCCTTGGACAAGAGGATCATGTACCTTCGAAGCTTGATGAGGACAAATTACAAGTGGTTGACAGGATAACAACTCATCAGTTGAAAGTGAAGGCTTTTTTTGACAAGAAAGCCAAACCCAAAGTTTTCCAAGTAGGAGACATTGTGCTACTTTGGGACAAAAGACATGAGCCACAAGGAAGCCATGGTAAGTTTGATTCTCTTTGGCTTGGTCCTTTTAGAATCAGACATTTTGCTAGAGAGAACTCTTTTTATCTGGATTACATGGATGGATCTCCCCTCCCACTTCCTTATAGTGGGCATTACCTAAATTTTTTCAAGTCTTAGGTGGCTAGGATGTCCTTTTGTACATTGCATTGGTTTTTGGTTTTGTCCTGTTTCCCTTTCTTGTTCTTTATTGTGTGGTGTGTTTTGTTTTGGGTCTTCCCTTTTGGTTTGTTTTGTTTCTTTTCCTATCTTGTGTGTGTTTCCTTGTATTGGTTCTACCTTTGAATCTATTTTCCCAATGGATAAGGCATTGGTCTGCTTTCCTTGAGTTTTTATGTGGTTCTTGATCTTGCCTCGTTCCTCTGTCAAGTCATCCCTAGAAAGAGCTAGTTGTTGTCGCTCTCAAAATTCCCCTCTTTTGAAGTCAAGTTTCAAAATTTTGAGTCGGTACCTTGGAGTATTGGATCACATCGAGCCTAGTATTTCATTACATGGAGAATAGTTTGAAATTCGGGCATAATGGTGGAGTTTTTCCCCTTCTTTTTATTTCTTCCTGCACTCGGGAATGACGGGCATATCTTCCCAGTTAACTTTTGTCCCAAAGATTTATGGGTAGTACGTGGACAACCCTGATTGGATGCGGCATGGGTGTGTTTCAAGCAACAACAGAAGCCTCCATGTGTCAAAACAATGTAACTCTAAGGGTAGGGCCCAAGGGATAGTCCTCAAATAAGCACATGCTTTCTAGGTGTCCTAGGTCCAAAAAGGGATAGAGCCGGTTATTTAAATTGACTAAGTATGAGCGGGTCGGCGGAAGCCTCCATATGCCTCAACGACATGATTTTAGAAGTGAAACCAAAAGGCCAATTTCCAAATGAGTGCCATCTCTCCACGTGTCTAGGGCTCAACATAAGTCAAGCAGGAAATAGGCCCGAATCGGTTAAGTATAAAAGAACCGACCAGCTCTCCATGTGTCAACCTAGCGTAACTTCAAAGGAAAAAAATGAAAAAGGTGTCCATAGGCCCGCTTCAGTTTAAATATCTCCCATGTGGATGACCCAAATTTAAAGTTATAAAAGTAGATCGAATGGCCCATATTTAACTGGAAAAATAATGTAACGGCTGTATATTGGAAAGCTTGGTTTTTTCCGCCATTAACATTTCTTTAGGAATCAAGAAGAATCAGTGCAAGGAATGCAGATGCCTTCTGAATCGCTTTAAAGGGTGTGAATGATTGGAATTATTTGTAACCGTATCTTGCAAGCTATTTCATAGGATTTCAAAGCCATTGTAAAGGGTGGGAATTTTGAGATTCTGGAATTGTAATTTTGAATATGAAGAAATCAATACAAGGGTTTTCCCCCTTTTCTTCTGTTTTCTCTTTTCTTCTTGCTCACGATCATGTGAATCATTTAATCCTTGCATGCCTAGAAACTTTGAGTCTGCATGGATTGTGCCCGTTATAAACATGAATTGTTTTACTCTATATCTCATTTTGCTCAATACATATAAGGCTTTTCTCTTCCATCTCTTTTCCCGAAATTATAGTCTTCTTACTGCCTCCCTCCTCTCTTCAAGTCTTCTATCCTCATGTATTGATAAATTTTCAAGCATTAAACACATTTCAAGATATTGAGAAACCATCATTGAATGAAATATTGTGTATTTGTACATAGGTTTTTCCCACTGCTTTCAATAAGGGAACCTCTCCCAAAGTGGGGGACTTGCTTGTCCCCCGAGTGTAGTTTCATTCCAAGTGCAAATTTGAAACCCAACAAGACCACATGTAGTTCTTGTGGGTGTGTGCATAAATGATGCCCTAGGATACCCTTATGCGAGTTACACAAATGATAGTGGGATAGATATATAATGTAGCAATTTTATGGTATGTGTGGATGGAATAGAATAGACTTATACGGGGTATGTAGAAGTGATGCAACCCTTGTCCCTTGTATGGATACTAGATGGATGCCTTTGAAGTGTTTTAGTGCCTTTGTAATGCAAGCTTAGGTGATGATAGTAATGCTTAGTGTTTGGTCCTTATTTTTGAGAAGTAAATAAGTATATATATATGATTCCCTTGTTTGAATTTCATAATTAAAAATTGGAAGGTTGACCCATAAGTGAAAAAGATGCCCAAAAGATAAAAGAGACCCAAAAAGAGTGAGTAAAGGTAAGAAAGGGTTAGGAGCACCCAATATGGACAAAAGTGCCTGAGGTGTTGGTGTCCTAACTAGGCGCTAGTGTCTAAGGCCATAAAGGATAAATCAGTCAAGTTTCGTCAAGGATGTAGGGTGTGTAAGACCAAAGAGAAAACAAGAAACAAAGAAAATAGGCCAAAGATAGTTGTCAACCACTAGTTTTCTTGCTTATGAATCATGTATATATTAGTATGATTTTAGACCTAGAAATGTACCCAAGTGCATGATTTTGTGCGTACATTTTCCCCACTTCATATTTTTGAGAGAATATGCGATAACATAAAGTAGATAAGACTTGTGTTCCTTATGATCATGTAGAGTGTGTGGTGAATAGTGTGCCGAGTGGACAAATGAAGCGTGAAGTGATTACAAAGTCAAGTGTGGAAACTGGGAAAGGGAACTATACCCTAGGGGTTAAGCGTATGCATTTTAGTGCGTTGTTGTAACTTGTGTGTGCTACTTCTTGTACATGTGCTACTTCTTGTGAGGATAGACCTATAAAATAAGAACAAGAGAGTAGTCAAAGTTTTGTATATGAAAAATCCGAAGAAAGTATGTAAAAGTTTGTAAAAATGATTAATCTAAAAATGAAATATATGTATGCCTAATCTGATTGCTATTATAGCAGAAAATAAATGAATAAGTAAGTATAACAATTAACCCAAAAAATCAAGCTAATTAATAAAATGTGAAACCCTAAGTGAAAAAATAGGGTAAGAAGCCTTAGCTGATTCGTAGCGATCCCGAAGGTGTAAAGAATTGGAAACATGGAAAATATGAAGCATTGATCATCATACAGAGCTCATAAAAATGCATATTAGGAAAAATATGTTGGACAAGGATGCATGTGAGTTCCTAGACTTGAATATGGGCACCTATGTCTATGGAAATTCTTAGTAAACCTCCTATAATTAATAGCTAAATGTTCACTACTATTTTATTTTGGTCACTATGTGGTTGCACAATGATCGCCGAAGTCACGGAAACTCCGCAATGAAATATTTACCTACAAAACCCTCAAATAGACATCAAATCCTAAAAAATAAAGATGTAGAATAAGAGGTCGACTATCCTCACCATCATGATGGTGAACTTATGAATGAGCACTACATTGCATCTTAGACCCAATGTAATTTTGTGTGTATGTGTGTGTGTGAAATCATCCCTAGGTGGCTCTTGTGTGTGTTGCACTGATAGCGAGAAAATGAGATAGATGTAAAGAAATGTAATAATAATATGTACATGGAATAGAATGAACATCCCTCATATGAAATGTATGTAGAATAACTAGCTCTTGTGTCCCTTGGATGGTGCTAGATGGATGCAATAGAGCTATTAAATGCTTGATGGATGCAATCTTAGGTGGTGATAGTTAATGATTAGTGCTTGGTCATTTATTATGATCACATAAATTTATATTTATATGATTCCCTTTCTTCAATTTCATAATTAACCACGAAAATTCCGACTACCAAAAAGATAAGATGCTCAAATTGTTAGAAAGGACCCAAAAAGTGTGAACAAAGTATATTGACGTCAAGGTCATCTAGAGGGGACGAGGTCATATGACATTGGCATCCTAGGTAGCAAAGGTGTCCAGGATGATAAATGCCTAGGTATAAAAAGGAAGAATGAGAAAATAAGGGTGTAAGACCAAAAGTGGCAATAGAAGGAAATTAAAGGTGGCCAAATAAATGGGTTAATTAGTACTTTTCTATTGAAAAGGTCAAATTTGAAGTGTTCAATATGCAAAAATAACATGTTATCTATTATTTCTTACGATAGATGTTTGTCCATTATAAAGGTAAACATGGTTGTCATTTGGAGATTGGAAATTCATGGAGTGTCGAATACCTCAGAAAATATTACATGTTCATCATTCATATTATATGACCCTGATGGCAACAAGAAAGTAGAGAGAGGCACCATTATGGGAGATGCTAGTATGACTTGTCCCACCAAAGTTGAGTATAGGGCCTTGATATTGGGTCTTGAGGAAGTGATACGTCATGAAGTTCGAACATTTGTGTGTTTTTGCATGATATGCTTGTTGTGAATCAAATGAAGTGTGTTTACCAATGTAACAATGTAAATCTTTTTATTCTTCGCATTCGTGCACTAGATATTGTATCTCACTTTGAGAAATGTTCATATGTACATGTAAAGGTTAATAGAGGTAGGTTGGATGTATGTCAAGTGTCTAGGGCCACTATAAATGAAGAAGTGGTAGCGTTGTTAGCACTTTCCATGGATGACATTGTAATATGATATATGTACACACTGTAACTCCTTTTTTTGTTATGTACATTCTTGTTTTTAATTATTTAATGGCTTAATATGTACTATTTCTGTGATGCATTTGTGGAATGGTAGACATAGCTTTTATTGTAGGAATAATGTGGCCCATCACGGAAATATTGCGAATATTATCGGAAAATGATAAGACCTTGTAGGCATCATACTCTTCCATGGTGTGTATGCTTAGCAAAATATATTTAGGCACTATATATGTCCATTTGGTTATTGTTAAGCTTAATTATGTTTTTTTGTTATGGATTCCCACAAAGGAGATTTCCATTTTTGTGGTTGGATTTTTTGATGAAGCATTCTATGGACATTACATCTTTATCACAAGTAAGAATACATGATTTTCAATTACCTTTTCCATTGTTACAATTGAAAAATAAATAATTGTATTATCTTTTACGTCGAAAAGATTTTTTAAGTAATTAATGCAATCTTATATTAGGCACCTATGGCTAGGCCTTCCATTAGAAGATCAAAATGGCGAAGGCTGAGATTTTACCTTCAAATATCTTCTTTAGTGTGTGTGTGTGTGTACTTGATCTACTAATCATTCTAACATTGATTTTTAAACATTTTTTGGACTTTGGTATTATTTATTGTGTGAGTAATGAGTTTTTATATGGATTGTTGATTGAAGGACGATGAGGTGGTTGCACCGAACGTTTCTTCACCGTCACATGTATAGGTGGATATCGTTGTTGAGGAGGTAAAATCACCTAAATTTAATGTTGTATTTTCTATCTTAATTTAATTTGATTATACATACATACATACATACATATGTGTGTGTGTGTGTGTGTGTGTGTGTGTGTGTGTGTGTGTGTGTGTGTGTGTGTGTGTACATACGTACACGCATACACACACATACACACATACACACACATACATACATACATACATACATATATTACATTCATGTGTGTGTATATATATTACCTTAGTAAATATTTATGTATTGTATTTAAAATATTTATGCGTGAAAAATTTAGCTAATGAGATTTTACTTGGATTGTTGATTGAAGGATGTTGAGGCGGTTGCACAGAAGGTTTCTTCGCCAACACATGTATAGGCAGATATTGCTGATGAGGAGGTAAAATCACCTTAATTTAATGTTGTATTTTTAATCTTAATTTAAATTTATTATATATTATTCTATATGTGTGTGCCTAACTAGTTTATATGTTCCTAAGTATTTTTATGACTAACAAGTTTTTTGTCCTATGTTTTTACATTGGTAAAATTCACCTAAAAACAAGGCAACTATACCCCTAGTGTCAAAATTTCCCATGTCTTACCTTTCCAGACACCCCCAAATAAGCCTACCCCTAAATAAGCCTACCCCTTAGTGTCAAGTCCAATGTTTTTCTTTCAATGGTCATCTATGAATATCATCAGCCCCCTAGGTGATTTAGGAAAAATCAAATCAATCAAGTACTTTTGAGTAGTATTTCTCCAGACAAGTTTTCAAGAAAGCTTAGAAAGAGCTTTCATCAACCTTTTTGAGCCAGTTCCATAACCACCAGAGCAGTGTAAAAGACTCATATTCATCATAGAAGTGTATCTTTAGGCCATAAACATCAAGTAACATTGTTAGGAATATTCTAGGAAGTTTGAGAGGTTTATGAGCCAATTCACTAAAAGCGGGGTTTTGAGGCCAAAGGAGCTTACACCGTAAAAAGTGCATGATCTTCAAGGAGTGATTTCGGGAGCTCTAGGATGATTTATGATCCAAACAAGATACCATTAGAAATAATTTTCAATTTGTCACATGGTCTTGATATCATATCTACCAAAAGCACCATGCTTTTTTCAAGTCATCTCATTCTTTCCATGCACAGTGGGAAATCCCAAGAAAAAAATATGTTTTTAGAGGCATTTAAATCAAATAAATTCATGGGACCCCTCTCATTCATCTCCAAATGTTTTTCATATAAAATAATATAAGGAAGCACCCAAAAACTCATATGGGAGCTCAAGATATGGTCTTTTCAAGCCACCCTCAAGGTATGTTATTCGATACTTAGTGAAATTTGTTAAGGGACACATGACAACTTGAGGCTGAGGCACATTTTCATGTCCCCATTACACCTTACCAAAGGAAAAATAGGTGAAAAAAATTGTGCCCTCCCCCCATTATGCATGTTGGTCACTCATATGACCCTGACGACACTTGTTAAGCTCTTTTGACCAGTTTGACTTGCTCCTCCACCAACCCCCACATGCATGCCACTTGTCACTGTGAGGCTAGGGTGAATTTTTGTGCACCTTATGTTTCTTTAAAAGGGACAATGGGACAAAAAAATGTGTCTTGCCCCCTTTTAGCCTCTAGGTTCCTCATATGACCATTTCTCGCCCCCAGGTGCTTAAATGTGGCCCCCCTTCATTTCTCTCATCGAATCAATGAGCAATACTTGTCAAGCATGGGATAAGGAAAAAAATTTTTGCACCTAATGTCCAAAACCAAAGGGAAAATGAGGGGAGAAATTGTGTCCCACCTCCTCCCTTCATTTTCAAAGCTATAAATTGCAGAGATAGCCATTTTTACTCAAATTGCTCACATGCTCCCCACGTTGCTAAAACTCTACCAAATTTTTCACTAAATTGTTCCTCCACCATTTCCATTTCCTTTCTCAAAAAATTACTTCCATATCTCCATGTTCTAAAGAAGAAGAAAAAAAACAAAGAAATCCAAATTTTTGAAGATAGAAAAATGAGATTTTTGTCTCGAGAAGACTTTGAAGCCTGTGAAAGAAAATAGCTCGTAACTAAAAAACTAGTGCACAAATCAACATGTTGTTTTTTGAAATCATATAGTTTTTCAAAGGCCATTATAATCCAACTAGAAAAAATTTCAAACATGCCATAATTTTTTTGCAACAAAGAAACCCAAGTTTCCCTGTGGAAATTTTTTTAAAATTTAAAATCTCCATTTTCAGGCACCGAGTAGACTTGAAATTTCAGAGGTGCCCTGAAGAGAAAAAAACCATATCAGAAAAGTTTGTTTCATTACAAACCAAGCCCTAGAAACCTAATTTCTGAAAATAATAAGCCTTCCTACATAGACACTTGTTATTTTTGGTAAGTCATCACTCAAGGCAACAGTTGTGGCAAAGAAAATATGCACGAAAGACACCCGAAGGTAAAAATGAGTGGTCAATGATGGAAATGGTAAAAATTTCCACTTACTAAAAATATCAAGTTTCATACACAAAAAAATTTCATTATTTGTAAGCTTTACAAAAAAATAGTCTATGCGGGAGCATGTGCACAAAGATGATCTAAAAGCTAATCTCACTTTGGTGGAGCCAAAAGGGTGGAAATTTCCACTTATTAAAAATAGTAATTCCCCCTTTTCAGGTGTAGAATAGTGCCCAGGTCAAAAATGAAGTTCAAGTTTGCAAGTTCCAAATTAGTCTCAACTTTAGTCATAAGTGTGTTCAAGTTGATAGGATCATCATGGTTACAATGCCTAAGTAATTATTCCAATTTCTCGTCCAAATGTGTAACCAAAAGAACGATGGAATGATGACACTTCATGGCTTGAAAATGCATCATCTTAGGAGAAATCTGTGTCAATGGAACATGGCAATGTTGTAGAGAGTCATGGAAGGATTGGTTTCAAGCTTCAATCTCTTAAGAGGGGATCATCATGGGTGACACTTGCACTCATCAAAGGAATCATTCAACAATGTTTCTAAACACTTAGTTCAAGGTATCCATGTGTCATCCAAATAATTTTTCTCATGATGTAAATCATTGAAGGTTCACAATTCATTATTGCATCGGAGCATTTCTCTCCCGTTCATCGCTGGAGTGGATCTGATCTTCATTAGAGATGGAGTATTCTTCATCCATGCTTTAGAGAATCCTTTCCCTCCTCTTTTTATCCCTCTTATTTCTCTCTCCTTTCTAATTCTTTTTTGGGATTCATCATTGTATTTCATCCTATTCACTTAAGTGGCCTATTTTAAAATTGTAAAAGTATTTTCTCAAAATTATAAGAGAAATAATTAATTTATCTTTTCTAATGGGAATCAAAAGGTCACAAGTGGAATATGAAACATGAAGAGTCATGTGAGGGAGATGAAATATCAATCCACAATGTTATAAATTGGGATGGCCTCTCCATTCCAAAGGATTCTAGATTTTGAAAACTTCCACTCTGTAACAATTGTGGATTGTAGTTGTTGAAATTTGTGTCAATGCACATGAAATAAAGAGCTACATTTATTCTATTTCCCTTTCTCATATTTTCTTCTATTCCTCTCATTATACAAATTTGTGAATGTCAATAAATAAGAAAATACATTTTTTTTTCTTGATAAGGAGATTTCTAAAACTTTGTGTTCATGGTCTCATCTTGTCTTGATGTCTGTAACAAGGTTGTTGTTCTTATATATTGAATGTTGAACTACGTTGGTTACAAGGTGTGAACTCTACGGTTAGTATACTCATGCTAGTAACTATCCTTTCCTTAATTTCCCTCCTTCTCCCTACATCATTTTATTTTCCTCCCTTGTACCCCCGTATAAACACTTTGCCATAGGTTCATTTTAGTGTTCATGTGTGATCCCTGACCTATTTTTCTAACCCACAACTTTTAGATTAGGATTAGATTAATAACATTCAATAATGAGAGTTTTACCATTCAATGCAGAGGGGTAGTAGCCCGTGAATGTTTTCGAGACACCTAATTTTCTATATCAACAAATTTTATCACCAACACTTTTTGGTGACTCTGTTGGGGAGAGATTTGCACATGCACACCTAAAAAGAATCTCCACCCAAAAATACAAAATATATATATATTCAAAAATTAAATTTCAGATTTCAAAGAAGAATAATTTTTGAAGGCGACTTGTCAAGGACCGAATCCTTGTCATGTTCATTTCCCACACAAGGTGTAGATATTTCTATACTTGAGTCAAGTACCAATGAGTGACAAAGAAATAAGAAGAATGATGATTACCGAGAAAGGAAGATTGTTTATTAGCCATGGTTTTAGACCAATCCTCGCGAAGATAAAAAATTTGTGGATGGTAAAAGGGTCTCCCACTTCAGGAAATAATTTGTAGTTAGAAAAAGGAAATAAAAAAGAACTTATCGATGAAGAAGAAGATAATAAATGGTTGAAAGAGGCATAAAGAAGATACAAGATGTTGTATGAAGCCCAAGAAGAATAGGAATGTGAAGGTAATACTCTCAATTATTTACAACTTGTTGGTATCCAAATTGATTCTCCCTTGGAAACCGACCAACATCAAAGATTTAGTAGGACATTGAGAGACAGACAGATCATATTATGAGTCTTTTTGTAGCCGGGAGGGGATTTTCCGAATCTTTTCACTTAGGCATCGGAGAAATGGATAACACCTTCATTAAGGATCTAATCTATCCTCACTACTTTAGGCCGTGCCTTTTGACTAGGGCGAGAGAACCCATTTTTAACCTTTATCGGTGAAGGCGAATGAAGATATCATTATTTGCATAAATTTGAAAGGGGACCCTGAGAAAATATGATCAATGCACCACAATTTAACTCTCACGAGTTGTCACTTCTAAATAATGGTGATATTTTCTAAACAAGGCTAAAGGTTACTAAAGACATTATGGGATCTTGATTGCTTCTACATATTTTGGTAGTAGAATTTATACATTTGTGGACATACAGGCAAACAGGGGTAGTTCAGGTAGGATTCATTGTTTTGAATAATTTTGGTGGGAGATTAAGTAGGATAAAATTGATTATGCCAGATCTTTGAGAACCTTCACAACATTTGGAAAACTAAATGATAGAATGCTTCAGAATAGCTAAAATATTCCTTCAACCAGAAGGTGTGAATAAATGGAGGCCCAGTTTTACACGTTTTCATACAATCCCCAAGAATTGAACACGTTCGAGTAAAAGACTCAATTAAGCATTAAAGACCCCTGGTTCCTCATGCCTAAGATACACTCAAAGGCTTACAAACAATTTTTATCAAAAATGATAGTAAAATGATTTTAAATTGTTTATCTCATAGCAAGATGAATCATGTGAAATTCAAATGCCACTAAACTCAAGTCATCAGACTTGTGTGATTCAACAAAGATTGTAATAGGGATAAGAAAAACTAATTGCATACATTATGAAATAAAGCAGACAAAAATTGGTCCAAGATTGACATATATTAACTTGAAATTGATTAGATTCATCGCGGGAAAGTTTCTTTGAACAGTCTTAGAGTTTTTCAATGGATTTTTTACAAAGTGAAGAAACCCCAATTTCCTCAAGGTAAAAATTAAAATTTAAAATCTTCATTTCTAGACACCGAGTAGACTTGAAATTTTAGAGGTGCACTAAAGAGAAAAAAACATATAGGAAAGGTTTGTTTCATCAAAAACCTAGCCCCATAAAATAGTTTCTAAAAATAGTAATACTTCCTACACGTAGACACTTGTTTTTTTGGTAAGTTGTCACCGAAGGCAGTTAACACAAAGAAAATATGCACCAATGACACCCATAAGGTCACAATGAGTGTTCAATAACAGAAATGGTAAAAATTTCCACTTACTAAAAAAATAACTTTCTTACATGGACACTTTCCATTATTAGTAAGCCTTGTAGAAAAATAATCTATGTGGGAGCAAAGTGTGTAGAGGGGTGATCTAAAAATTGGTGGAGCCAAAAGGGTGGAAATTTCCCTTACTAAAAGTAGTAATTTCCCCTTCTTAGGTGCATAATAGTACACATGTCAAAAATGAAGTTCAAGTTTATAAGTGCCAAATCGGTCTCTCACTTTAGTCATCAAAGGTGTGTTCAAATTGATAGGATCACCATGGTTACAATGCCCAGGAAAATTTTAGTGGAAAATATTCTTTAATTCATGAATATTATGGTTTTTGAAATTTTAAATTCATGAATTTTTAGGGTACACATTAGGATAAGTTCACCAAATTTTTTGGGTACAAGTTAATTTTAGGGGTAAATTCGCCATTCCCGTGAAATAGAAATTCACAAAAATTTCCTGAATATAGTCAGTCGATAGCATATTTTTATGCTACCGACCGAAAACATATAGTATGTTATCAGCCAGTAAGAGCATAAAAATGCTTTTGGGTGATAGCATTTTTATGTTACCAACCAAAAACATACTATATGTTGTCGTTCGGTAGCATAAAAATATGCTACTGGAAAAGTAACATATAAAAAATACCATCTAGTAGGATTTAATAATGATGTCATGATGTTTTGATATTCACCATTCGTGTGAAAGATAATTTTCCTAGATTCACCAAATATTTTCTAAGGCTTTTTTCAAGGGACCCTTAAAATTTTCCCTAACAATGCCCTCGAATAATTATTCCAGTTTCTCGTCCAAATGTGTAACCAAAAGAACGGTGGAATGATGACACTTCATGGATTGAAAATGCATCATCTCATGAGCAATATGTATCGATGGAACATGGAAATGTTGCAGAGAGTCATGGCAGGATTGGTTTCAAGATTCAATCTATTAAGAGGGGATCGTAATGAGTGACGTTTTGGTCACCAAAGGAATCATTCAATAGTGTTTCTAAACACTTAGTTTGGGGTATTTGTGCATCATCCAAATAATTTTTCTCATGGTGTGAAGCATTCAAGGTTCACAATTCGTCATTGCATTAGAGAATTTCACCGATTCATCAATGAGGTAGAGTTGATCTTCATCATGACGAAGTATTCTTCATCCATGCTTTAGAGCATCCTTTCCCTACTTCTCTTCTTCACCCTCTTCTTTCTCTCTCTCCTTCATTGTATGCCATCATGTTCACTTAAGTGACCTATTTTTAAATTATAAAAGTATTTTCTCAAAATTATAAAAGAAATACTTAATTTGATTTTTATAATGGTAAGCAAAAATTCACAAGTGGAACATGGAACACAAAGAGTCATGTGAGGGAGATGAAAGATCAATCCACAATGCTATAAATTGGGATGGCCTCTCCATTCCAAAGGATTGGAGATTTTAAAAACTTCCACTTTGTAGCAATTGTGGATTGTAGTAGTTGAAATTTGTATTAATGCAATGAAATAAAGAGATGGATTTCTTCTATTTTCCTTTCTCATATTTTCTTATATTCCTCTCATTACACAACTTTGTGAATGTCAATAACTAAGAAAATATGTTTTTGTATTTCTTGATAAGATGTTTTCTCAAACTTTGTATTCATGGTCTCATCTTGTTGTGATGTCTGTAACAAGGTTTTTTTCTTCTATATTAAATATTAAACTACTCTCTGGTTACTCGGTGTGAACTCTACACTTAGTCTACTCACGGTAATAACTCTCCTTTCCTAATTTCCCTCCTTTTCCCTACATTTTTGTAATTTCCTCCCTTGTACTCCTTTACAAGCACTTTGCCACAGGTTCATTGGAGTGTCCCTATGTGATACCCGACCTGTTTGGCCAACCCACAACATTTAGATTAGGATTATATTAGTATCATTCAATAATGGGAGTTATAAAATTCAATGTAGAGGGCGTAGCACCGTGAACATTTGTGGAGACACCTAATTTTCCATATTGACAAAATTTCTCACCAAAAAAGGTGATATTTGGAATGTTGATTGTTGGGGGATGCACCCATGGTTGTTTCTCCAGGTCATGTAGAGGATGACATCATCGTTGATGAGGTAAAATAATCATATTGAAACTTTTTTTTCATTTATCTCCATTAGTTTCTAACTTGTTTATATTATGTTGGTGAATAGGCTCCTCTTCACTATAGGAGGGAGCATTACGGGGACCACATAATTTATTAATTTTATTACCATAGTTATGAAGTGAAATTTATTAGTTGCAGAGGATAAACCTCTAGAGGACAGATGCCCATTCCCTCTCTCATGTTTCCCCTGAGAGGAAAGGGAGAAATTTTACTAACAAGTATCCTCGGCGTGCCTCCAAAAAGTGGAGGTAATATAGGGATTAGAGGGAGGGGAACATTGAGGGTGTGTTGCATATACGATCTATATTGTAGAGGCGATGTGTGATACAACGTATATGAAATATATATGATAAGAAATCATTTTAAAATAGTAGAAAACATTCCAAAATTTTTGTTGAAGATTCTATGAGAACCTATGATTTAGAGCCTACAAAGAGTAGGTGAAGGGCCCATCCATTTTGGCATTGAGAGGAAAGAAGAAAAACATGGTAATTTTACTTGAGTAATGTGCTTTTCATTCACTTGTTTCTTGTTATCAATACATAAGTATTATCTATTTCATTTAATTTATATGTCATTGTCTTAACAGGGTGAGGAGGGTGAGATGGATGTAAAAGCCGAGGGGGTCATTCATGAAAGAACTAGTGGAGGTGACAACGAGGTAAGTTAGTGGTTTGATATTTAGTTTTTTAAACACTTTTGTTCATGAATCATTCACTAATAGTTGTATTGATACAATATGTATGTAGGAGGATGACATGTCGCTGCTACATTTGTACAAAAAATGTAAAAAAATAGCAACAAAACTAGCCAACAAAAATCAACCTAAGGTAAATACAAGTGAACACAAAAGCTTCAAATTGTAATTTGTAGTTTTTGTGTTTATCCATTGTAATAATATTTTTTTGTAGGTTGGTTCATCACAAGGGGTGATGTAGTGGAACCTTTTCATCTAATCATGGATGTGGCGGTGCAAGCAATGGAGGACATGGTAAGTCATGGACCTTATTGAAATGTAAATTTCAAGCTATCAGTTTTCCCTCTAAATGTAGTGTTTGAAAATTTGAATTGTTAAGTTTGAATGAAGGGGCAAAATGTCAAGTGTAAGGGATATTAATGAATAAATTGTCTTTACCTTTGTTTATTTTCCACTATTCCAATTTCATGGTTTTGGCTTTCTAAACCTTCGCTCTTGTTTACTCTAGTCTCCACACTAGACTCCTATCTATTTTATCTGATCCTTTATCAAATTTTCACTTTCATTACTCTGAGATAACATCCTTTAACCCTTATACACAATTCACTCACCTAAATCCAATGATTACACCTCCTTGTCCTTAACCAACTAGCTTTCCAATCCTCCTTAACTAGTATGTATTGTACAGGACAATCTAGGTTTTATGTGTTTAATGGTTTTGTATATGTACATGATAGTATAGGATAGTCTAGCTCTCAAGTTTTTTTGATGTAACAAGACCAAGAATAGAAGAGGAATGAGGGTTCATGACATTGATTATCTCTATTGCCCACTTCTATGATGATCTGAATTAATAATGATATTTTAAAATTAAAAAATGTATATTTTAGACCTTCCAATTAAAAGGTTTCCAACTCTTAATATTAATCCTTGAACACCATATCATTATCATTTACAATTTCTAACTTTTTTTCTTTTAAGACCTTAGAAGAGGAATCATCATTCCTGTTTACTTTGTTATTTTTTTGTTAGAGGAATGATTATTGGAAAAAATGTATTATGTAATAATAGAGTAAGAAAGGTTTTAGTATATGATTATTGCATGTTTTAAAGGAAACTATATGGTGATGTGATTAGGATAGGGTGATTTGAGTCTTCTCTCATGCATAACTTGTCAACCCTATCCACATATCCTACATTCTATTTTTTCTCAAGGTCTTATTCATTTAATCAATGTATAATCTCGTGGCCAAAAAACTCCAAAACTTTTTTCATACTCCCACAGGTCCATATGGCTTCACTAGCTTCTAGTATCCAAGATGAGAGTCTTCAAATCAGATCCAACTTTATACATTTGACCTTATTGATCTAATGTAACCATTTCCTCTGTATTAACCTATTTCACATGCTCAACTTACCAGTAAGGCTTAGGAAAACACTTATCCTTGTACTTTCTCTCAAATACCACTACCCTACCTTGAGAAATAGGATCTCCTTACCTTTGTATCAGTCTTCTTACCTAGATAGTTCTTTCCCAAATCTTCTAGGCTCTTTACTAGGTTTTTGTATGCTTGTACACAATTATTTCATGTACGATTTTGAGAAATAGAGAAATGTAAATTAGGTTATATTATATTTTTTTTGGATTGAGGGTAAATTGAGGGTGTTTGAAAGGACCCACATCCTTGTACACTTGAGGATTTTTGAGAGGATCCAAAACCTGGTTATAATGAAGGGGACCACTATTAGGAAACCAATTGAAGAAACCATGAAACCGAAGTGAAGATGAAGTGACCATCAACAATGACCACAATGAGTAGGAAAACTATTAGAACAACCACCAACGTTAGCAGTGAGAGGAGCAGCCACCAGGATCAGTAGCAAGTAGAGCAGCCACAAGTGTCAGTAGTGAGAGGAGCAGCCACGACCGCAACGAGAGAAGCAACAACAGTGAGTGGAGCAGCCACTAGTGTTAGCACGAAAGGAGAAGGAGCCACCAGCATCGACAACGAGAGGAGTAGCCACCAGCGTCAGCAATGAGGAGTAATCACCAGTGTCAACACGAGTAGAGATGCCACCTCTAGCGGTGAAACCACCTCCGAGGAGGATCGTGCCTCGGGGGGATTTGAAACCGTGGGAAAGCACACAACCATGTGACTTGAACGCACCACTCCCACCCCAACGGAATTAGGTTATATTATATTGGAGAGTATCATTGTTATTCATTTTAGAAACTTTTTGGGAAGTATATGTTTGAGTATGATATCTTTTTCTTGTATGTAATTCAACAATGTAATGATAAAAATATCTTTTTGTTGAGCTCTTGTAATCTTTTCTTGATGCAGGAACATCACTCCACACTTATGAATAAGTCATGAAGACATCAATTTTGGTTTTCATGTGTGGTTATAGGTCTTAGGAGTCTAAATATGTTACTAATTTTGGTCTAGGCCCTTTAAAATTCAAAAGAGGTATTTTCCCTCCAAAAGTGTAAGTTTGAACCTTGGAGGCCTATTTTGGCTTGTTTGAGTAGTTTAGTTGATTGGTTTTTGTGTGTGGAAACTTTGAAGCATACTCATGACTCCATTGATCTTAAGAAAGAGTCAATAGGTTACGAAGATCTTTATAAAACTCATGGTCACATGCTCACATGCAAAATGGAGCAAATTAGCTTGTTTAGGTGAAAATGAAGGTAGATTAAGAGTTTTAGTAGGTGGATAACTATATGAAGGCATATAAAAAATAAAATTTTTAACTGAATGAATTATTCCCATTCAAATGAGAATCATAACAAGCTTCAAGAAGAATTAACAAATGTTTCTTATATGAATTTAATCTTGTGTGAGTGATATTCCTTAAATTCTTGTGATATAGTGGGCACTGAAATATGGGCATGCATTATTTGAAGGAAAGTATGAGATGTAAGAATGAATTATCTATGTATTTTTCTTTTATTTTGTGAGTATTTCATTATTTATGCATGGATATTAACTTGAATAAATTGTGCTCAGTTGTAAAAGTCCATTGAAGGTCATTTAAGTTGGATATAACAACATTGTAGGGAAACCAAGTTATAAGAGACAAGTTGAGAGTAAGGAAGGAGGATTCAAAGTTTGATAACTAGATAAAAGAGTGATCATAACCAGTCTTGTTTTTAAGGAAGGATTTGTCAAATCTTGATGTTAGAGTTCATTGATACTGCTTTCTAAATGACCTTGCACATAATCCATAAACCCAAGTTGTAAGCACTGAATTTTAAAATGATTTTGAAATATCTTGTTATCAAGTGTATGTTGTATGAATAATTTAGAGAACAATTTTACATATATGGAGTAATTGTGTTGCTTAGAAAGAGAGACCTATGGTCAAGCCAATATTTAATTAGTTGTAGCAGGGTATTGGGACATTTGAAGCATGCAAGTTTTTGGTAAAAAATTTAAGAAATATTGGTCTAAGGAAGGAAGCATGGGTAAGGAATAGTCAACTAATCATATCAAGGCCATATCAACCCAAAAAGATCCTAAAACATGTATAGAGAGGCTATTTGACAAAAAGAACTAACACAAATCTCGGAAACCTTGGTTTTCTTAAGGAAGAGCAGTAATGGGTAAGTTCAATCATGAGGCTTGCATTAAAATGGATACCTATTGCTAAGGTGATATTGAATAGTATATTATTAAAGAGATAAGGTATAAATTTCATCCCTTGAATCGAATTTTTGTCCAACTTATAGTGATTTTTCTCAATCTGGGTTTATAGGAGTCCTCAAGGTTTTAGCTAGGGTTTGTAGTTTGAGGGCCCAAACCAAAGAGTGTTTTCCCAAAACTTGGAACAAATAATGATGAAAATGTCTCTTAATAGATGAAGAAGGAAATTTGAATTTCTAAGGGTTAAATTTTGATATTTATATGACATGTGATCAAGGAAGGGCATGTCTATATAGTGCAAGACCTAATTGTGAAGGTGCATTAATAAAGGAAGTGGTGTTTCTCTTTGGAGTTCAAGCCTAAAAATTTTAATGCAACTAGAAGGCCCTAATGGGTGCTTAAATATGTATGGGTTGTGTTAAAAAAATTCTGAAGGAGAAGTTATGCATGACAGTGATATTGAGGTAGGCCTCGTTGCCTTTGGAAAGCAAGAATGAAGGTTTCAAATGGGAGCTTGAAGAGTTAGTCTCCAAAATTTGGCTTGCATGATTTAGAGATAAAAGGGTATTTTTAGAAGCTTAAAGTTTATTGTTGGTAGGCTTGATCATCTCTAACCATGAATTAACTAAATGAACCTTGTTCTTGTGCATTGTGAGGGCAGTTGTTGTGAAAGAAGGTGAAGTGAAACTTGTAACTAACTTGGATCAATGTGAGGATGGTTATAACTTGATTATAGGTAAAATAACATGTGGGAATGTTATATAATGAAAATAAGGAGAAAAATATATGAATGGACATGTTTTGGGAATTACTTTTCTTAAAGGAAAGAAGCTAATGGAAGCTACAAAGGACTGTGTGAGTTAAAATGGGCAAAGTGGTTACAATCCTTGTTAGAGGAAAGTACAAAGATGATGAAGGGAACTTGGAGGAAGAGTGACATGTAGGGTAAGTGGCTAAAGTTGACAAGCCATGTGTGAGAAGAAGACTCCTAACTTGTTATTAGAGTAACCAAGGACAATTTTGTCAAGGCTAAGGTAAGTGTGAATTATTGTTGTTTGGTTCCAATTAGCTAAATGATTAAGCATAGAATGAGTTGTACTAACATAATAGATGAGGTATGCAACCTATAATTTTGGTCTCACACTAATATTGGCTTGAGAAGGAATGCTTATAGCCTGAGGAGTAGAAGTTTTAAGGGTGCAAGATTGAGGAATGAGTTATCTTGAGTGTTTGGTGACATAATTGAATGCATGTTTTGAGTTATGGCTCTGCATCATGTCTTGAAAAGGATATTTATATTATGTTGTAGGGAGAAATATTTTATTTCATTATAATTATAAAGGAAATATTATGATTTGGTATAAAGGAAAAAACATTGTATTTGGTTGAGTCATTTGACCTCATTGAAATAATTGTCAAACTATGGATTGTGGCTTTAAATGTGTTTGTGAGAGAGAAGTTTCAATCTCTAAAATTTATTTGGATTTGTAATTTGTATTTCTTGTTTGATGGCTTAAGCTAAGGGAGAAGGAAATAATATAAATTTGTGTTGTAATAAGGAATTTTGGAACTTTTAAGATTAGGGAGTTTATTTGAATTGACTTCTAATTTAAGTTCTTGTTTCAAATTAAGTTAGTATTTTCATTTTTGAAAATATCATTATTAATCCATTCATATGAGAATCATTAGTAAATGAAAATATAATAAAACTTGTAACAAATATATCATTATTAATCCATTCGAATTAGAATCAAGAAAGAGTTCTAAGAAAATTTAGAAAGAGCTACTTTTGCGTGTACACAGTTGTGGAGGTAGATTTCAATGTTTTTTTGTATTCTTAGTGATCAAGAACCAATGCATGTCACTTATATATTTTTACTAAAGTAAATAAAGTGTAAATTTTTTTATAGGATAAGTTTTCTTAAATCCTTTTGATGACCCTGTGACAATGTTCTTATGCACAATAGAGTTGAGAGACCACTCAGGTTTAATTTGTAAGCTTTAGTGAAGGAGTCCATTTGGTGAGTTGGAACATATATCAAGAAGGGAATATTGAGCATCTACATCCCCTTTTAGCTCCAATAAGAGACCTTAAAACAAGGAAAAAGGATGATTGTTCTAACAAAGATTTACCTCTTTAAAAGTTTAAATAAGAGTGAAATTTTTGGATATGGTATGCTTGTTCTAACAAAGATTTACCTCTTTAAAAGTTTAAAAGTGGTTATGATGAATATGGTTCTCTTACATATTTATATGCTTTTTGTAACTCAGATTTACGTTCATTTCATTAAATGCAGCATCTCCTAGGGCCCATGGGAGAGAGGAGAATAAGCGAGATGATATTCACTTTGGTTTATAGGTACATAATTAAATTTCAGTTGATAACATTGTTCACATATCCAAGAATATTTAATTATCATATATTTCATTACATGAGGATTTACAAGTAACCTTTACACAAAGTAAAATTGATATTTTATATTGTGATTCATTTTATTATATAAATAGTGTTAAAAATAGGAATAAAGCTATACTATATAAATTTATTTTTGTTTGGACTAACTATTAGTATTCTTTCAAAAGACTAAAGTGTTCCTATAATGCAGGCCTCATCCACTCCTACTACATCCGTAGCAGTTCCCACTATGGTGTCATCTATTGGTGATGAGGTGGATGTATCTATGGAGGGACAAGTGGTGGGACATGGAAAATTGCACAATGTTGGTGTCGATGCAATCTACCACAGGAAGAAAGTTCCAATGGATTGTGCAATCATTAATATCCTCTGTGTTATCGATCTTGATTTCCCTCTACCAGTTCTAAGTGCTTTTGAGGACATGTTGGTGGATGTTTTCAATGGCTTTTCCATTTGGCCACTTTCTAATGTGCATCGTAGCCATCCACCTCAGGTATTATCTTGTTTGCAAATGTGTTACATGCAATATCGACTTTGATTTATTATTCGTATATATTTATTATTGTAACACAAAATGATTTAATTTTTCAAGATGATGTGGTACCTGCCAAAAAATCAAGGTGGGAACCAATGATGGGAGTGATAGCCGAATCAATTCATAGGAATCCCAAAAGAAAAAAAAATATTTTATGAAATAATTTCATCTGTTGTGTGCACTAGGAATCGCAAGAAAACTGATTTCATAAGAATAACATTATTATAATGAAAAAGTATATTGAGATTTGGAAAAATATCCTTGATATGTGTTTTTATTCATGATTAGATTTAGACAACTTATCCTTCACATGTTTACTTAAATTATTATTCAGGCATGACATGTGTTTTAATTGTGGATATTTTTATTTAATCATGATTATAGTTGTCATCATTGTTTTTGGTTTGAATGTGTCATGTGGCATCACAATGGTTTGATTAATCATGATTATAGCTATCATAATGGTTTTTTCTTTCAATGTGCCATGTGGCATCACAATGGTTTGATTAATCATGATTATAGTTGTCATAATTGTTTTTGTTTGAATGTGCCATGTGGCATCACAATGACAACCATAGGTAATCATTGCATCTTGTGCCCACTTTATTCAACCATCACGTGACTTTGAAAATACTAAACATGTGAACCTATTCTTCCTCTATTTATTACAATAGTTTTTCATTGTTAGTATTTGTATTGCAGTTAAGTTTGATTCCTTTTCCTCCCTTCAATTGCAGTTAAGGTACGTGCCTTCATGCTAATTTTGATTTCCTTAAAAATTGTTGATTTACTTGCTTCTATTTTTTATTTACTCGCTACTATTTTAGATTTACAAAGCATGATGATACACTAAAAAATAGACATCTATAAATATAGTATATCCTATTATTATTCTCTTGAATTTCTTTAGTTTTTTCACTTTGTGCATATTATAATTTAGCCAAAATGAGTCATTGTTGCCGCTATGCTATTTTTTAGAAAGTATACTTAAGTTGTTTGTCAAAGCAAATTTAATATTTTACTTGAGACATATTACAAACCCTTTTGTGTTCCTATCTCATTGATCTTCGAACTACTTGGCGTTATTCGCGACCAATGACTTCTCTCGCTTCTCTTTCACAAATGGAATCAATCTACTCATAACAACGTTGAAATCAAAACTCATAAACACTTTCTCCCTTAAATGTATTTTTTAATTATTGCTTATGTTGATGACATACATTTAATATATAAGTAAATCTATGTGCAACAACTTGCAGCAAGAGTGTAACATATGATGGATGTTCCATTCCTCATGAGGTTACCATCCAACGACATGTATTAGGTTGGTGTTATAAATAATTAAAAAGAGTTGGTTTATGATTATATTTTTCCATCCATGCATTATTTTTAATTGAAATCATGCTCAGACATGTTTTCTTTTAAGAGATGTTAACTATATTTTTTACTCTAGTTTTCGGAGCACGCTCAAAATATTTATACCTAACAATAGAAATTGGAAGATATAAAAGCACATATTTTGCGATTGAATTTTTGTAAAATTTCAAGGGTACTTGTGTCATGTTCAGTGTCATTATAGATTATTTATTTCAGGAGATCCATTTATTTAGATAGAAACGTGGAGTAAAACCTTTCATCCTAAAAGGTCTAATATGAATTTTTTATAGCATTAAATTTTTAAAAAGTAATACCCATGCCTTCACAACACAATAATTTTCTATCATAGTTTCTGATATGAAAGACTATATTTTCTCATCAAAATTATAAGTGTTCTTAATGTATGAATTCTTAACCCATGGTATCAGAACCATCAGAACTTCATAGTTCCATCTCCCAATATTCAGAGATTGATTTTCGTCATCATATTTGAAAGCTGATATGATCAGACCTCCTATTTGGCATCAACATTAGTTGATCTCACAGTGTATTCTGAAACAAGTTTTGCAAATGATGAAGATTTGTCCTCCAGTAGTTTAGTTGGAGAATCATATTCAGCAATTTTTCCTGATTCAAAACAAGTATTTAGCACATAAACCAAGCAAGGCAGGAAAGTCTTTCTATAAAAGAACAAGTTTTGTAATCTGAAACGTAGAAAAGCAGAAAGGTTATATTGTCATACCATCACTCAATACTAGGACCAAATCACTATCACAAACTGATGGAATTCGATGTGCTATGGTTATGACTGTGCAGTCAGAAAATTGGTTCCTTATAGTATGCTGAATAAGCCCATCTGTTGCAGTGTCTACCGAGGCAGTTGCTTCATCGAGTACCAATATATGATTTCTTTTTAGTAGAAATCTTCCCAAGAATACATTGATTTTAATTGAATATGATAAACTAAGAGGTTTCAGTAATGAACACATGGTTATCTTTAGTTAACATTTGGTAATATTTAGTTTTATCACATACAAATTGCTGATATATCTTACAAACAAGAAGTTATACCATTTACAATACGTAAGCTTGTTTTTATATTAAACATGAAATACCAGTGCACTCTGTATTCTATTCAATTATTGTGATAATTTTTCATTTCAAAGTTTACCATTATTTTAAAATCTAAGCATTACAAGAGGCGTAGATTTTTCTTGAATTTGGATGCAAAACATGTTAATTTTGTATTTCACATGCCACATGCTAAATCTTCATGCCCTTGCAAATGCAATAAACAATGTACAAGTATTCGGCTCAATATAATTTTGATTTGATGTAGTATTTAGAGTTCTCTTTATTCATTGCATTTAAGGTTGTTTGAATGTATGCCATCTTTAACTTGACCTTATAAAAAATTAATTTAAAGTTACTTCAAAGCCATGATTTGTAAGAGCATATTTTTTCTTTCAAAGACCTGTCAATTAAAAAGAACTTAAATTATTTGAAGAACATTTCATGATTTAAAAAACTAACATAGGAATGTATTCTTTCATAAAATATAGCATGTTTATCGAAGTAATATGTGTTGGTTGTTTAAACATGCACCCATGTCTTAGATCTGGAAGAACCAAGTTGTTTGAGTCAACAATGGGACTATCTCCAAGTGTGGGACCTTGTATGCTTGAGACAGCCCTCCAAAGAAGGTTGTTTCCTCTATCTATTTCAACTACTACTGCTTTACTCCTAGTGTTGAAAGTAAAACTAAGCTAACAATGCCAAGGGACCAAGGATAAAAGGATAACAGAATGAAAAACTACACTAAGGGAGGTGATAACACCAGAAAAGAGGGATGAACACTATCTATTAAGAGAGAAAATGAAGGGAAAGACATTAATGGAGGCTAGGCATGCATATCATGGACCAAAACACATTTACACGATTGATTTCAAGAAATACAACATGAAAATGGAGCTGCAAAAGATTTGAAATCACACAGTAAACACATGTAGTGCCCACAAAATACACGCACAATTACAACATGTGAAATACCAGGAATTTTTTTTTTTGACTTACATTGCTCATTGCAAAACGCCACAAGGACTCCAAGTAGAACAACTCAACAACATATACGACACCTACATCAGTCACCAAATCACATAAACACATGACTATGCCATATACCTGTTTATACCACACTTTACCAAATGAAAGAGTGCTAGCAAAAAATCCAACCACGAGACAAAAGACTTGAGGATTGGCGAACCCACAACACATCATTTCCTTAATTGCATCTTAGTTACAATTAACATTCTAAGAACATTATTGTGCAAGGATAATTTTCTCTTTTTTTTTATCTACAAGATCTTAAGCTCATTCCACCTTTAATTTACAGTTCAATCAATTTAGGTTGGCTTCCTTTATGCATCATGGAACTTTCCATAATTTAATTGCTTATTTGGCACAATTAAAATCACATATACATTACTTGATTATCTTGTTCTTATATTAAGAATATGCTTCTCAAACGTTTATTTAATGTTTAAAATTTACTCTTGCTACACAAGAAAATCTAGCGTGATGCCAAGGTGAAATCTTGGGATTAAGGAAGACATAGATTCGAGATAGCCTTTTCCCAAGAACATCCTTTGATCATGGAATAGTTATTTCCCTACCATTATCATTATAGTACAATAACGTGTTGAATTCCAAATTTGATTTATATATATATATATCCTTTATTTTATATATATATATATATATATACATCCTTTGTTTGATCACACCATTTGACAATTCATATTCTTTGTAACACATGAAGATGTTTAAATTAAGTCATAAGGACTCCTAGTGACATTATTCCTAACCTCAAATTTTGGTTTTACTCTCATATGATTTACTTTTGCGTCGCACTAGGGTCTCATTATTACCATCATTTTAAACATAAGAGTTACGAAAGTACTTGTCTAACATATTAAAGAAGCACATGGTTAAGCTTAATTCCAATTTCACCCAGGGCTTTAATCTCTATTATAGGTGTGATTAAGGTTAAAATGTATTTACCCTATAATCCTTTCATGAAAGATCAAGGCACTAAATTTTCACAAGCCCAAGACAAGACATTTATCTACGAGGGACAAAAGGGTTCACTAATGAGAATGCAAGACAAAGAACAACTATATCGCGATCTTCATTTAGGTCGTTTGGATCCAACAAGGATTTCATTCACTGATGAAGTTAATTTCCAGATCTAATTTCAAGGCCCAGAAATCCAATAGGAAACAAGGGAGTAATATCTCTACCTACTCCACAGATGGGAAGGTTACACCGCTTAGTCATTCCTTCTAATAAGGACTCATAAGGTGACTTCTAAGGCGGTCTTCAACACTCAACCTGGTGTCGGACATGAAGAGAGGGCATTCTTCTCATGATTACCAAAACTAGAAGGAAACCACATACTTTGGATAAGGTTGGACCATGTCATTCCTAAAATATGGGTTCACAACAATGTCGCTAGACATAATGACTATGATGGTAACTCCAACTAGGGGTTTTATTTACCTAACCTAGGAGGTCCCAACGAGTTCAAAGCTTAAGTTCGTTCTATGGTTTTAAATTTCTTATATGGAAAAAAAGATCACACATACAGGAAAGTTATGCACGAATATTTTATTAAGGTTGAGTGTTCCCATTAAAACTCTTTATTGTGTTTGCAAGGTAAGAAGATAACCCAGTAATTAATTTAATCGTTTATTGAATACTGAGAAAGTACTACAATATATTAACTTCAATTTCAATTTACTATATATAAATCAAACCCTTTTTGCCATACACAACTAAGAATCAAATTGAACCGGTGATTAGATGCACATTTCCTAAGTATCCCCAAAACTAGCATCTCCTATATGATCAAATTTCAATTATAATTTTTCTGTAACAAGAGACTACATTAGATAGTTATTCATTTTACAATGACCTATAAAAATTACAATAATTAAAATTACACATCGCCTTTTTTTTGTCATTCTTCCATCCTGCAAAACCCACGTGAGCATGATATCAGCGATAAATCGCTGGCATGGCATCCACCCTAATCAATCATAATTATCATTTTTCAGTTTCCCATTTACATCTAACAATAATTACAATTTGCAATCGAAATAAAAAAGGTCTAGAAACATGTATTCATTGCATTTCATTTTTCTTCATTTTATAAACCCAGGAGAGAGAAAGAGAAAGGAAGAGAGAGAAAACATCGTTTTGTCAAAAGTTCTAATACACACAACAAGTTTCATTATAGTGTTTTTAAATAGTTATTTACGTGTGTTAAAATTTTCCAGGGTGATTTGGTAACCCTACGAGGGTCCATGAACTTTCTACTTTTACATTTTCTCACTAGCTACAAAACGTACAAAATGGGCTCGGAGGCTAAGAAACTACTTCCAAAGGTTATCTTCCAATGAACACGCACACCACGACTAACTTTCTACGTGTCCCCAGATATACCAGGAGTTCATAGCAACTGACGGAATTGAAAAAGAGTGAACGGTTTGTGTTTGGTGGCTAATTTTCCGGGGCTACTGATCGTAGTTGACCCAGTTGTAAAATGACAAAAGTTAGCTCGAGGGCCCAGAAAACCACGTCAAAAATGACGTTTGATGGAGGAGCACACAATGAGACATCTCCTACTAGTTCCCCTATATAAAGAGAATTCATTAGAGTCGACGGGACTGAGAACTAGAGGACCATTTTTAAACGGCAACAAGTTTTCTAGAGTGACAAGATGAAATTGGACCAGTTTGACCTCGTCAAACTGTGACCAAAGGCCTACAAAATGGCTTCACCAAACTATCCTGAAAAGTTCTCTTTCCTATATTGAATGTTCCATGCAATTTTCTAGTATAAACACTAGAGGTTTGTGAAGACGGGAAGTGATTTCTCTTTCCAGGTTTCAAATGGTGGTCCAAAACGAAAGCCAACTTTCTAGTTTTAACAACTTCCTACTGTTGTAAACCAGTGTAACAAGGCTCCTATAAGAGCGTCAAAAGGATGTCATATGTTCATTTCGGGTCAAACCAAAGGTCAAGGTGACTCCTCTTATACCAAGGTACGCAAATGAAACTTCACATCTCATTTCCGGAGTTACGAAGGGTACTTAGTGAGTCTCCGAAAAATGCAAAATTTAACTATTTTAAACAAGAAGAAGGTCAACTTTATCAATGGGGAGTCAAATTCATCTGGTCGATAAAATGATATTGGAGTGATCAAGAAGGGTAAGAGTTTTCTAAATCATCTCGAAGCGAGGGTGATAGTTCCTGGTTTAAAGTAGATGAGTTATAACGACTTCGAGAGTTGCGACACGACACTTTATTGTTTTGCAATGAGTTGAAGAGACATTTAACTGTATTTAAAAATCCTAATAATTTAAAATTCTATGTAGTTGAAAAAGAGAACTAAAACATGAGAATTATGAGAGGTAAGGGAAGAAGAACCATGCATGGAAACGATGAGTGAAACGGTACAAGGGGCTCTAAGTGGTTTACACTCGCGATCCGTCGAGACCACCATTGTTGTCATCGATGCCGATCGTTGTGCACATACAAACCAAGCCATTCGTTGTGCACCCATGTCTCATCGAAAAGAACCATTTTTGTTTTCAAGAAGTCATCCCGATCCTAGAGACCGCATTTTCTATGTCAACGATCACATGCCTTTCCAAAAAATCTATTTTTGTGCATACGAATACTCGAGGAATGGATTTCAAATACAATGCATAGGAAGCATTAATTAATGGTTCTAACAGAATGCCCCGTAAACTTACACTTGGAAGAGGTGAGGTAATAATTCTTAGCATGATTCTCACAAGAGGCACTCATGCCATCGAAGTATTACAACCCTCATGCACTAAACTTGCATGGCTCTTAGCATGATTCTACAAGAGAGGCACTCATGCCATCAAAGTATTACAACCCTCATGCACCGAACCTTCATGGCTAGAAGCTAATATAACCAAAAAATGAATCTTACAAGGTCAAGGTAGGTTCCATAAGACCACATCTCTTGAGGCATTCTGCCAAACAAATCACAGGCCCCCGTTTTTTTTACACATCCATTTTGTGTATATGCTGCCATCATGGAATTCCATGAGACAACATTTCTTTAAGGCATTCTATCAAACAGTTCAGCGCTTTTTAACAGACCCATTTTTTTACATAACTTTCGCTATCATTACAGAGTCCACAACCGCATTTCTTCCCTGCATATTAGTTGAATAGTTCAGCATGCTTCCATGTTTTACCTATGAATCTACTAGGGCACTTGCATGGATCGCAACATCTAACAAGGTTCCTCTACCTTTTTTTTGTGATGGGGAGACCATGCGCAGGCCTGGGCACAGTCTTTAAGGATGCCGCAACGTGAAAATAAAACAGACACAAATCCTCCTCCGTTTTGCTTTATTTTCCCACACGGTGCATGTGGCGCGGCCTGGGAGGATGTTGAAATGGTTGTGGAGTTTGGCTTTACATGAATCAATGCATTTGCTTGAAAGTTTCCAAGGTCATTTCAACAAACTCTTTTTTTATGCGAGATCCTGCGCCCCAAACCAGCCACCCAACCTCCTAACCCAACACATTCCAAAAGCCAAAAATACCAAACCCTAACTGCATGTTTTTTTTTAACTTTTTCGCCTTCCTCCACTTTGCCCTAATCCGCCCCTTTTACGGGCTTTCATTTATTTTATTTTTTAATTTCTTTTAAATTTATTTATCTATTTATTTTTGTTTGTTTTGATCTAAAAACATCATAAAACCCTAAAATGAAGTAGAATAACAATAAGTACGAATAATAATGATCGCACATTAACAAAGATAACACAAATTTATTAATAATAAAAATAACGCAAAATTTATTAATCATAGCCCGTCAACAAAGAGTAATACAATAATAAGCACATATCGACAATATAAATTATAATATTATTATAAACATTATTTTTATGATTTTTACGGCTAAATAATGATAGTAATTATTACTCATATTAATGGCGATGACCAGGTAACTCGACGAACCGAGAACCAAATTTTCCTTTAACCTGGATAGTTGTCTATAATGCTACGAGATCCACAATTTGGGGTGTCAAAACGCGACCAAAAGGAAAGAAGGAGAGGGAAGGTGAAAAGTCTTCACTTTGACCTGGACACGGTCAACAATGGTTAATGAAAACACACGCACACCAGTCTCCCAGGCTTAGCAACAAGGTCGTCATGCCAGGGACTAGGGGAACATCAAACGGGGCATTACATCCTCCTCCCCTTAAGAAAGCATCATCCTCGATGCGACATACAATGAAGAAGGAGAAATGGTAAACAACAAGGAATGAGTAAGGTAAAGGCATGTGCTAAGGTTAAGATTTTAGACACAAAAGCATGGTCATGGGGTGGCCCTAGGAACAATAGGTAGAAATTTCAACTTTCAAGGTTCTGTGAAGATTGACAGTTCTCTCTTATTCGTTATTTCATTAATCTCTTTCCATTAACATTATTCTTAATTCAAGTCCTTTAGCATTTCATTGTTGCATAACTTTAGTTATTTCATTCCTGTGGGTTCCCATCATGAACTACAGTCACAACACCCTACCAGGGTCATACACAACACCAAATTTTCACAAGCATACCTTTACATACTTTCACGACCATTTCACATCACAAGGGTTTCACCACACCATGGAATGACAACAAGTAGACCACATAACAATTAATTTCCAACAATTACGCCCTAGACATAGATCTAGTACATGCATATATGACTAACAACAAAATCAACACGTTGATACATATACAACGGGTATCACAAGCCCCAAAAATCCATGACTACCAACATAGTGCCAAGACAATACCCAATAGTCCATACCAACCAAGAGGAGAGTCAAGCCTCATACATAACAAGGTATCAAAAAGACTCATACAAGTACACATAACTCACTATACCAATCTCCACACATCACAAGGCATCACGAAACAACTCCAGATATCTCCAAAAGCAATAGAATACAACTCCATATACCTCCCCAAAGCATCACCAGATAAACTCCATATACCTCCCAAGAGGAAGAAACATAGTGCCAAAACCAAGTCGGGTCACTCAACCATAGAGCCCCATCAAGAATATCAGGTCACTCAACCATAGAGTGCCATAAAGAATAACAGGTCACTCAACCATAGAGGCTGTCTCCTTTCTCCTTTTAAATGAGGTCGGGTCACCCTATGGCCCTAGGCACATAGAGCCCCATCCCCCCAACCCAAGTGACATAATAACTCGTGGTTCAACAACCCGCTAGTTATCTGTAACTCCTTGGGGTGTACCCCCATACAACGAAGTGGGTCCATAGGTTCAACCACTCCATGGTTAATCCCATGACCCTAAGCCAACACATTACGACATTAGAACTAGCATAACAATCCAATCAAATGCCAAGTGGCAAAATCAAAAGCCTTGGGCTAGGCTACAAAACTCTCAAATATGAAAAGAAAGTTTTAAAACCAAGAAAAACAAATGGCTAATTAGCCTTGGTTAGTGTAAAATCCAAATGTTAATGCAACAATCAAATAAATGCCCAAAATATAAGAACATGTCAATCAAGAAAATGGCTGGTTCTAACAATAAAAGAGATAAAGATTAATTTACGAATAAAATACGTATCGAGAAAAATAGCACATTACAATCACTATGTGGCCTCATACCACCACCAAAGGGGTACTCATCGAATTTTTTGCACTCAGACATCGAGCCTCAGCTCATAAAATATACATGTAACCAAAAATGAGTATATCAAATAATGTAACTATCATCATCTCTGCCTGAACCATTCCTCCATACTCCCACAAGGATCAACATAGTCAAAATCACACAGGATTATTCAATGAACAATCCAATAGGAAAGAGCAGGGGACACAAGTTTGCATAAGTTGAGCCTAAGGTGGTGCACACCCACAATATATTGAGCAAGCTTGAAGTATACTAAACAGATAGAAGTGGATTTTCAGTCTATATAAGACTCCACTTCCTCACTCGTACTCGACTCAAGATTATGAAAACCTGGTCCATGCCTCCTCTCTCCACACATACACTCTTGACATTTCATCCCCTTAGGGTTGTCTAGTGTAGGGTCCACGACATACACATAACTACATCACTAACACAATGGTAATTCACACACAACAACCATAACGTATTACGCATGGTATATATATATATATATATATATATATATATATATATATATACACATACATCATATAACACACACTACTTTCATGGGTTACGATACATCACATTACCACATCCTGCACCCAAGGTGCAATCACTGTACACTAGGGATCATACTCACCATATGCCCCTAAATTACGATATGAACCATCACATATTACATGAATTATACGTATGAGGAACACAATGTCTAACATTACGGCATATAGTCAATTGCAAAACAACACGACGAAGCACACAACTAATCACAATACGGTGATGACATCACGATAAACTACGCAATTCACTTTACATCAATCTCTTCATGCAATACATCACTACATCTTCACATCACATAAGGTCAAAATGCTTCAACACTCTGCAACTCACAATATCATTCCTTTCACACAAAACAAGGCAGTACATCACACATGGATTCCTCATTGAATCCACAAAAATGAGAGTCGACACTCTCATCACAAGCACATCAACATGACAACAAATATGCACTAAGTGACATGCACCACATGTGCTTCCGTAAGGTCACAATCATGACATAGTTTCACATAACAACATATATCACATTACTCTTCCATTATCCACCACCATCATGCAGAATCATCACAACTCCAATCTGTCCCAGAGGTTCGAGAGCATGAACCTCTGCTCTGATACCATATGCAGTGCCCACAAAATACACGCACAATTACAACATGTGAAATACCAGGAATTTTTTTTTTTTGACTTACATTGCTCATTGCAAAATGCCACAAGGACTCCAAGTAGAACAACTCAACAACATATACGACACCTACATCAGTCACCAAATCACATAGACACATGACTACGCCATATACCTATTTATACCACACTTTACCAAATGAAAGAGTACTAGCAAAAACCCAACCATGAGACAAAAGACTCAAGGATTGGCGAACCCACAACACATCATTTCTTTAATTGTATCTTAGTTACGATTAACATTCTAAGAACATTATTGTGCAAGGATAATTTTCTCTTTATCTACAAGATCTTAAGCTCATTCCACCTTTAATTTATAGTTTGATCAATTTAGGTTGGCTTCCTTTATGCATCGTGGAACTTTCCATAATTTAATTGCTTATTTGGCACAATTCAAATCACATATACATTACTTGATTATCTTGTTCTTATATTAAGAATATGCTTCTCAAATGTTTATTTAATGTTTAAAATTTACCCTTGCTACACAAGAAAATCTAACGTGATGTCAAGATGAAATCTTGGGATTAAGGAAGACATAGATTCGAGATAGCCTTTTTCCAAGAACATCCTTCGATCACGGAATAGTTATTTCCCTACCATTATCATTATAGTACAATAACTTGCTGAATTCCAAATTTGATTTATATATATATATATATATATATATATATATATCCTTTGTTTTCTCGAAGTTTGATCACACCATTTGACAATTCATATTCTTTATAACACATGAAGATGTTTAAATTAAGTCATAAGGACTCCCAATGACATTATTCCTAACCTCAAATTTTGGTTTTACTCTCATATGATTTACTTTTGTGTCGCACTAGGGTCTCATTATTACCATCGTTTTAAACATAAGAGTTACGAAGGTACTTGTCTGACATATTAAAGAAGCACATGGTTAAGCTTAATTCCAGTTTCACCCAGGCTTTAATCTCTATTATAGGTGTGATTAAGGTTAAAATGTATTTACCCTATAATCCTTTCGTGAAAGATCAAGGCACTAAATTTTCACAAGCCCAAGACAAGACATTTATCTACGAGGGACAAAAGGGTTCACTAACGAGAATGCAAGACAAAGAACAACTATATCACGATATTCATTTAGGTTGTTTGGATCCAACAGGGATTTCATTCACTGATGAAGTTAATTTCCAGATCTAATTTCGTAAGGCCCGGAAATCCAATAGGAAACAAGGGAGTAATATCTCTACCTACTCCACAGATGGGAAGGTTACACCGCTTAGTCATTCCTTCTAATAAGGACTCATAAGTTGAATTCTAAGGCGGTATTCAATGCTCAACCTAGTGTTGGACCTGAAGAGAGGGAATTCTTCTCGCGATTACCAAAACTAGAAGGAAACCGCATACTCTGGATAAGGTTGCACCATGTCATTCCTAAAATATGGGTTCACGACAATGTCGCTAGACATAATGACTATGATGGTAACTCCAACTAGGGGTTTTATTTACCTAACCTAGGAGGTCCCAACGAGTTCAAAGCTTAAGTTCGTTCTACGGTCTTAAATTTCTTATATGGAAAAAAGGATCACACATGCAGGAAAGTTATGCACGAATATTTTATTAAGGTTGAGTGTTCCCATTAAAACTCTTTATTGTGTTTGCAAGGTAAGAAGATAACCCAGTAATTAATTTAATCGTTTATTGAAAACTGAGAAATTACTACAATATATTAACTTCAATTTCAATTTACTATATATAAATCAAACCCTTTTTTCCATACACAACTAAGAATCAAATTGAACCGGTGATTAGATGCACATTTCCTAAGTATCCCCAAAACTAGCATCTCCTACATATGAACAAATTTCAATTATAACTTTTCTGTAATAAGAGACTACATTAGATAGTTATTCATTTTACAATGACCTATAAAAATTACAATAATTAAAATTACACATCACCTTTTTTGTCGTCATTCTTCCATCCTGCAAAACCCACGTGAGCATGATATCAGTGATAAATCGCTGGCATGGCATCCACCCTAATCAATCATAATTATCATTTTTCAGTTTCCCATTTACATCTGACAATAATTACAATTTGCAATCGAAATAAAAAAGGTCTAGAAACATGTATTCATTGCATTTCATTTTTCTTCATTTTATAAACCCATGAGAGAGAGAGAGAAAGGAAGAGAGAGAAAACATCATTTTGTCAAAAGTTCTAATACACACAAAAGTTTCATTATAGTGTTTTAAACAATTATTTACGTGTGTTAAAAGTTTCCAGGGTGATTTGGTAACCCTATTAGGGTCTGCAACTTTCTATTTTTACATTTTCTCACTAACTACAAAAATGTACAAAATGGGCTCGGAGGCTAAGAAACTACTTCCAAAGGTTATCTTCCAATGAACACACACACCACGACTAACTTTCTACATGTCCCCAGATATACCAAGAGTTCATAGCAACTGACGGAATTGAAAAAGAGTGAACGGTTTGCGTTTGGCGGCTAATTTTCCGGGGCTACTGATCGTAGTTGACCCAGTTGTAAAATGACAAAAGTTAGCTCGAGGGCCCAGAAAACCGCATCCAAAAATGATGTTCGATGGAGGAGCACGCAATGAGACATCTCCTACTAGTTCCCCTATATAAAGAGAATTCATCAGAGTCGACGGGACTGAGAACTAGAGGACCATTTTTAAACGGAAACAAGTTTTCTGGAGCGACAAGATGAAATTGGACCAGTTTGACCTCGTCAAACTACGACCAGAGGCCTACAAAATGGCTTCGCCAAACTATCCCGAAAAGTGATCTTTCCTATATTGAATGTTCCATGCAATTGTCTAGTATAAACACTAGAGGTTTGTGAAGACGGGAAGTGATTTCTCTTTCCAGGTTTCAAATGGCGGTCCAAAACGAAAGCTAACTTTCTAGTTTTAACAACTTCCTACTGTTGTAAACCAGTGTAATAGGGCTGCTATAAGAGTGTCAAAAGGATGTCATATGTTCGTTTCGGTCAAACCAAAGGTCAAGGTGACTCCTCTTATACTAAGGTACGCAAATGAAACTTCACATCTCGTTTTCGAGTTACGAAGGGTACTTAGTGAGTCTCCGAAAAATGCAAAATTTAACTATTTTAAACAAGAAGAAGGTCAACTTTATCAATGGGGAGTCAAATTCATCTAGTCGATAAAATGATATTGGAGTGATCAAGAAGGGTAAGAGTTTTCCAAATCATCTCGAAGCGAGGGTGATAGTTCATGGTTTAAAGTAGATGAGTTATAACGACTTTGAGAGTTGCGACACGACACTTTATTGTTTTGCAATGAGTTGAAGAGACATTTAACTGTATTTAAAAATCCTAATAATTTAAAATTCTATTTAGTTGCAAAAGAGAACTAAAACACGAGAATTATGAGAGGTAAGGGAAGAAGAACCATGCCTAGAAACGATGAGTGAAACGGTACAAGGGGCTCTAAGTGGTTTACACTCACAATCCATCGAGACCACCATTGTTTTTCATCATCGATGCCGAGTAGTCACGTGCAAAATCATGCCATTCGTTGTGCACCCATGTCTCATCGAAAAGAACCATTTTGTGTTTTCAAGAAGTCATCTTGATCCCAGAGACCGCATTTTCTATGTCAACAGATCACACGCCTTTCCAACAAAATCCATTTTTGTGCATACGAATACTCTGAGGAACAACTTTCAAATACAATGCATAGGAAGCATTAATTAATGGTTCTAACAAAACAGTCCAAAAGCTTGCACTTGGAAGAGGTGAGGCAATAATTCTTGGTGTGATTCTACAAGAGGAACTCATGCCATCGAAGTATTACAACCTCATGTCACCGAACTTTTCATGGTCCATTTTGGAAGCTAATAAAACAAAAATGAAGCTTACAAGGTTAGGGTAGGTTCCATAAGACCACATCTCTTGAGGCATTCTTTCGCCAAATAGATCACAGAGCCCCTTTTTTTTTGACACATCCATTTTGTGCATATGTTGCCATCATGACATTCCATGAGACAACATTTCTTTGAGGCATTCTATCAAACAGTTTAACACTTTTTAACAGACCCATTTTTTTTGTATAACCAGCTATCATTGCAATCCTTGGAACTACATTTCTTCCCCGCATATTAGTCAAATAGTTCGCATGCTTCCACGTTTTACCTATGAATCTACTAGGACACTTGCGACTGTAACATCTGACAAGGTTCCTCTGCCTTTTTTGTTGTGATGGGAGCCCACGCAGTCCCGGCGTGAATGGAAGGATGCTTGACAATGTGACAAATCAAAAGACACAAATCCTCCTTCGTTTTGCTTTATTTTCCCATGCAGGTATATGGCACGTCCTGGGAGGATGTTGAAATGGTTGTGGAGTCTGGCTTTACATGAATCAATGCATTTGCTTGAAGGTTTCCAAGGCCGTTTCAACAAACTCATTTTTGTGTGCAGATCCCTACGCCCCCAAACCAGCCGCCCAACCTCCTAACCCAACACATTCCAAAAGCCAAAAAGACCAAACCCTAACTACGTTTTTTTTTTTTTTAAAAATTTTTCCTTCCTCCACTTTGCCCTAAGCTGCCCCTTTTACGGGCTTTCATTTATTTATTTTTTTAATTTCTTTTAAATTTATTTATCTATTTCTTTTTGTTTGTTTTGATCTAAAATGTCATAAAACCCTAAAATGAAGTATAATAACAATAAGTTTGAATAATAATGATCGAACATTAACAAAGATAACATAAATTTATTAATAATAAAAATAACGCAAAATTTATTAATCATAGCCCGTCAACAAAGAGTAATACAATAATAAGCATAGATCGACAATATAAATTATAATATTATTATAAACATTATTTTTATGATTTTTCTAGCTAAATAATGATAATAATTATTACTCATATTAATGGCGATGACCAGGCAACTTGACGAACCGAGAACCATATTTTCCTTTAACCGAGATAGTTGTCCACGACGCTACTAGATCCACAAATTGGGGTGTCGGCAAGAATGACCCGAAAGGCAAGAAGGAGAGGGAAGGTGAAAAGTCTTCACTGCAACCTGACACGGTCAACAACGGTCAACGAAAACACACGCACACTAGTCTCCCGGGGCTTGCAACAAGGTCATCATGTCGTGGACTGGGGAACATCAAACAGGAAAGTACAACACACAACGTAAAACAAAGGTAAGAAAGAAGAATATAGACATGTTAAGGCAGAGAATAACCAAAAATGATGCTTCTATTACTTCCAAGCATGCATCGTCAATTATAATGGCATCTGAAGGCCGATATCTACATACATGAACCCAATCTAGAGGTCTACAACTCAAAATACAAAGATATGGAGTCTTAGAAAACACTAAGGGATCCAAAATGTCTAACCCTTTACAATGAGAAATGCTCTTACATTTATAGATGAATAATGAGAGAAGAAGAAAAGAAAGAGGTAAAGTTCAAATTTGAAACACAAACACCAATAAAAATCATTGAATGCCTGCAAATCCACTTATAAATCTATCTAATGCACTTCCCCATGTTTGTTTGGCATGTAGGAGAAGGAAGGAGGTGAGATCCATATCAAATCGGGTGGTTAGAGAAATTAGATCTACTCATTAATGGTATGATAGACGTTTTCCAGCTTCTCACCTACCAAATATCACTAAAGTTTTAATTTGAATAGTCTAGCATGTAGCCCACATCAGCAACTTTCAAAAGTCTAGGTGGGTAAGGATCTGATTACTAGAACATAAGTTAGGACTTTCAGAAGATCCATAGTGCAAACGGGCATGCAAGACATGTGGCACACATTGATTAACCGAAAGATTAACAATTGTACATATGTTTTTTTAGTTCTACCATATGACACCCAATAGTTTTTGTAAGGATTCGATGCCTTGTTGGCGCACTTTGATTTGTTATGTGTGGCACACTCAAATTCTTACACATACCATGTGGCACGAAGGGCACAAAAGAAGGTGTAAAGGAAAGCGCATGGAAGAATGGGGCATGGAAGGAAAATAGAGGGAAGGCACATATAAAGGAAATGCATGTAGTAGTAAATGGGAGAAATACCTAAGGAAGGAACGTATGGTTGAGGCGCAATTATTAAAAATTAATTTTTAGGGGCACACGAGATTATCGGGGGCTTAACTTACATTGGAAATCAAATCTAGGGTGCACGTGGAGGATGCATGAACTATTAGGAGGAATATGAATGCACGAGGGTGCGTGCAAGGGGAAAATGGAACAAAGGGGAAAGTAAAAGAAGAGGTGAAGGAAAGGAGGAGAGTGTAGGGTGTGCAGGGAATATGAAAACATGGAGATGTGCCAAAGAGGTAGCTAAAGTGCATGCAATCTGAAATGTAGATCCTTAGAGCGAGAATGGAGTTCGAGGCTGTCCAAATAACTAGGAGATTTATTTAGATAACATTTTGGTGACTTTCGAGGCCATATTCCTGATATGAAGGAGAATAGTAGCCTAGAGTGTCCATTAGGCATGGAGTCTCATGTAACTATGAAATTATGATCTGGGACATTAAAGAACTACCCTTAAAGTCACTTTGAAACATGTTCAAACTCTATTTTGAACCCCGCAAAACCATTGACAACTACTCAAAAATGATGACCGACATCCTAGAAGTAACAAAAAGAGTGCACACAAGAAGCATGCGGGAAGAAAGAACTATGCACAAACAAAACAATGTGCACACAATGCACTTGGAGGAGTTGAAACTACTCTAATATATACAAAATGGTGCAACAAACTTAACGGAATGGTTTGAGATAGATCCCATTTATTGGGATTAAAAGTGCCTCAATCAAGATGAGATAACTTAAAATATTTAGCCTCCTTACAGAACTAATAACATATGGGCCACTCTAAAATGCATCAAACTTTGAATGGAGCCTACTTTAGCTTTGTCAAGATCCCATTTTAATACCACATCCCCAACTTGAAATCCTAAGGCATAGGCTTTCAGTCAAACCACTTCTTTGTTGATTATTGATGTTGCTTTAGCTTGATCATGACAAAGTTCCTTGATTCTTCAAGTTCAATAAGATCTTCCATTCTTATTTCTCTCTGGTTCATGTCTTCAAATATTGGTTGATGGGCAAGTGATAACGAATTCAACTCAAGTATTAAAGGAAGTGTAGCCTCTTTTCCATAGATAATATTATAAGGTGAAGTCCTTATTGCCTTCTTCACTATGATTTTGTCTTCCCAAAGTGCGTGTGAGACCTTTGTATGCCATTGTCTCTAGTTGATATTCATTGTGCATTTCATTACTCTGATCAAGTTCTTATTTGTTGACTCGTCGATAATTACCTTAGGGTATTAGTTTGGAAGAGGTATTCAAATAAATGCCCAGATCGAGCACCCAACTAGAAATATTAGTACCAAGGAAGGCCTTTGCATTATCAGAGATAATGGTTTGAGGAATGCCAAACCTTGTAATAAGCCCCTCGAGAAAGTTAAGGATGAATGAATTGGTTGATTCCTTGAGCGCAATAGTTTATGTCCATCTGGTGAAGTATTTTATAGCTATCAGCACCCACTTATGGCCATTTTTTTAAGGAGGATTGATCATGCCTATGAATTCAAGACCCCATTACACAAAAGATTGATCCACTTAGATTGGTGAGAGGGGAAGCACTGCCAATCTTTTCTTACCTACAAAGAAAGTGAATTCTCTACATTTTATGACCCACTTTTGTGCATCCACAAAAAGGATAGGCCAAAAAGTCCCGCATTATCATATTCATTGTTGTAGTCCTGGAAAAGAAGTGTCCACTAAAGAATCCATCGTGAAATTCTACTAACAATTTTTTTGTTTGCATGCCATCAATACATCTCAATAGCACACCATCAAGATTCTTCTTGAAGAGAAGGCCATCAATCATAATATAAGGAATAGATTACAGCCTCAGATGTCTTCTCTTTTATTTGTTTGTTTAAAACGGGAGGGTATGCGCCTCATAAAGGAATGTGATCATGTCCTACATCCAGTTGTGTGTGTCAAGATCTGCATTTTGTTCAAGTTCTGCATGCGGGAGATCTTCATATATAAATAATGAAGCCTCGTGTTAATTTTGCGCATCCTCAGTAGTATTATTGCAGAGTACGTTGCCTCTTACTAGCTTCATCACTTTGATAGTCACATCATACTCCATGATCTTGGTCACCCATCTTGCTATTTTATCACTGATTTCTTCCCCCATGATGAAGTCTCTAACATTTGAGTGAGGACTAAAACCTTCATATGATTTTTAGCGAGCATAGTTTTAAACTTGTTAAGTGTGCTCATGATGGCGAAGACCTTCTTTTTGTGTGAATGTATTTCAAATCATAATATTTCAATGTTTTCCTAAATAAATCCACTTGGTTATTGTATTCCTTGTTCATTTTCTTATGTCAAGAAAGTAGGAACACTTGCATCGTGTCGTAAGCATAAAGGATGAAATCCTTTGAATAATTTAGGTTGATGAGTGTTGGTCTACAAGAAATTTCTTGCTTATTCTTGTTGACACTCTCTCTTCCTTCTCGTCGTCCATCTCGAAGGTTGTGTCCTTGAGCATTATGGTGATAGGCCTTACTAGTCCCATAAAGTTAGGGATAAAGTGCCTAACAAAATTATTTTTTGAGGAAGGACTACAAGGATTTCTTGTGTGCCAGTAGGGAAAGATCCAAGATGGCTGAAATATGCTTAGGATCAATTGCGATGCCATCCTTTGAAACTACATGGGCTAGTAGCTTTCCCTATGCCACAAGAAAATTGTTATTCTTGGGGTTAAGAGACACCCCATATTTTATTCATCTCTCAAATAATTTCTCCAGATGCGCCATATGATCTGCACCATGCTTTGAGAAGATTGTAATGTCATATAGGTAAACCAAGATGAACTCATTGATGTATCCTTTGAAGGTAATGTCCATGGCATGTTGGAATGTCACTCCTGTATTTGAAAGACCAAAGGAATATTATGGTATGCATATATTCCCCACTTGGTTGTAAACACTATTTTGAATTGATCCTCTTCCTTGACCGAGGATGTGATTAAATCCGAATACCCATCTAGTATAGAGAACCTTTATGCTCCACCATAGTCTTTAAAATCTACTCCATAGAAAGAAAATGATAATGATCTTTGAGGGATACCTTGTTTAGATATTTGAATTCAATGTAGAGCCTGATTTCACCATTATTCTTGTGAACTAGAACTAGATTCGTGACCCAAGTGAAGTATTTGATAGGAAAAATGTTTTTTTCCTCAATTAGTTTAGACAATTCTTTCCTCATGAGGGGCTATATCTTTGGATTGAATGGCCGCTGATTTTTCTCGATAGGCTTGAAATTTGGATCAAGGTCAATGGAGTGTTGAGAAACACTTGGATCAAACCCTTTGAGGTATTCATACTCTCATGAGAAGATGCCACTATATTTATAATAGAGAGAGATGAAGGCATGCTTCTCATCTTGCATGTAAGCTTTCTTAAGTAGTAGCTCCTTTCCATGTGCAATACCGACTGGATCATGAGTCTTCTCGTGTCACACACATATAATTTTCTTCACCCTTAAGCTAATCATCAAGGATAAATATTTTATCTAAGGTGACCAATCATTTAGGAAACTTGTTTGTCTTAAGTTGTATCACTTGGTCACCATAGTTGTCATGCAATTCAGCTTGCATGCTTGATGAAAACTCAGCTTCATTTTGGATAAATGGATGATCTCCAAGCCCATTTTCATAAGCTTCAAGATATTCATAATATGGATCAAATTTTTGGTTCCTTTCCACTCATTCATCTAGTACTAGATCAAGTATAGGAGGTGGAATAAGCTGCTTTTTAAACTCAAACTTTCTCTTCTTGGATTAGGAAATTGGCTTGAAGATGAGATAGGTCATATGTGTTAGGAAATATATCTTAGTGCTCCATTTGTATGTATGGGTGAATAATAATTACATGTGTAATTATTATTATGGTAAATTAGTGAAAGTACATTTACTATGTAAATGTAAATAGTAAATGTAAAATGTGGTTAGTATGTGATAAGTTAGTAAGTTAAAATAATAAAACAATTAGTGTTGTTTTATTATTTTATTAGTGGGAGGTTGAAACCATATGGGTGTACGGTTATATATGAAGACAAAGGTTGTTGTGAGGATTGTTATTATACATCTCCTATATAATGGAGTGTATTGAAATAGTGAATTAATAAAAATATAATATAGAGTTTCTGATTTCAATTATTATCTGTGTAGCTATTTCATGTATTCTGTGTATTAGATCAGAGTAATTTTCACATTTGGTACCAGAGCAGGTTAAATCTGTCTCGAAGAAGATCTCGTAACTTTTGTTTTGCGATCTGGGTTTCTCCAAAATTTTGTGTGTGGAACGACCTTTCATATAGAAAGCTATAGTAGAAATTTTAGAAAACTCGGTTCGTAGTTTGGGAGAAACATGAAATTTACTATACATCACATTGATCACCGATGTTTTTTTGAAGAAATCAAAGAATCAAAGGTAATTCAAATCTACATTCAATTTTTTTTTGGATATTTAGATTCAGTAAAATGGATACACCATTATATAAATTTAATGGGCTAAACTTCCATACATGGAGAGTAAAAATCCAGATGCAGTTAATGAATAAAAACCTATGGAGGATAGTAGATGGAAAAGAAAAAGCACCTACAGATGTAAGAAAAATTGTAGAATGGGAAACTAGAGACAAACAAATAACAGATGAAATTGACTATAACTATGAAGAATTTTTATACTAAGTGAAGTTCTTGGAGGAAGGAGTCACAGGAGGAGGGTCGGAGGTCATTCAACGACTTCTCGTCAATCACCAATGATGCACAAAGTTGGGTGATGCACAAAGTGTGTGTGTGTGTGTGTGTGTGTGTGTGTGTGTGTGTGTGTGTGTGTGTGTGAGTTTGTTTTTATTTTAGAGTTGCAGTTGATTTCAGTTGTGTGCAACATGATTTTTTTTCAGTGTTCCTGTTATGGTTTGAATAAGTGAAATGTTCACATTGAGGGGGGAACATGGTCTCAATGTTCCATTTTCTCTTTTCATTTTTGTTATCAGTGAGCAGTGTTTCTACATAATTCCCTGAAGGAAAAGCATAGTGGACAGATGAAAGCACAAGGAAAACAACATCATGATATTGAGGTTGTTGGTTGTCCTGTAAAACCATCCCTTGTTGAGGTTGTTGGTTGTCCTATAAAACCATCCATGTTGAGGTTGTTGGTTGTCCTGAAAAACCATCTAGATCATGAGCACGCATGAGCGACACGCTGCAAGAAGAAGTGCAATTGTTTTTCTCCCATGTTCGCACTAAGGGGGGGAATGTTAGGAAATATATCTTAATGCTCCATTTGTATGTATGGGTGAATAATAATTACATGTATAATTATTATTATGGTAAATTAGTGAAAGTAAATTTACTATGTAAATGTAAAATGTGGTTAGTATGTGGTAAGTTAGTTAGTAAGTTAGAATAATAAAATAATTAATGTTGTTTTATTATTATATTGGTGGGAGCTTGAAACCATATGGGTGTATGGTTGTATATGAAGACAAAGGTTGTTGTGAGGATTTTTATTATACATCTCCTATATAATGGAGTGTATTGAAATAGTGAAACAATTAAAAATATAATATAGAGTTGCTGATTTCAATTATTATCTATGTAGTTATTTCATGTATTATGTATATTAGATCGAGTAATTTGCACATTTGGTACTAGAGCAGGGTTTAATCTATCTCGAAGAATATCTTGTAAATTTTGTTTCACAATCTGGTTTCTCCAAAAATTTTGTACATGAAACGATATTTTATATAAAAAGCTACAATAGAAATTTCAAAAAAACCCAGCTTTGTAGTTTGGGAGAAACAGACAATTTACTTTGCATCACATTGATCACCGATGTTTTTTTGAAGAAATCGAGAGAATCAAAGGTAATTCAAATCTACATTCAATTTTTTTCAGGATATTTAGATTCAAGAAATGGATACACCATTATATAAATTTAATGGGCTGAACTTCCATACATGGAGAGTAAAAATCGAGATGCGATTAATGAATAAAAACCTATGGAGGATAGTAGATGGAAAAGAAAAAGCACCTACGGATGTAAGAAAAATTGTAGAATGGGAAACTAGAGACGAACAAATAACAAATGAAATTGACTATAACTATGAAGAATTTTTATACTAAGTGAAGTTCTTGGAGGAAGGAGTCACGGGAGGCTAGAGGTCATTCAATGACCTCTCGTCAATCACCAATGACGGGGCTGCACAAAGGTGTGGTGATAGTGTGTGTGTGTGTTTTGTTTTTTATTTCGAGTTATAGTTGATTTCAGTTGTGTGCAGCATGATTTTTTTAGTGTTCCTGTTATGGCTTGAATAAGTGAAATGTTTACATTGAGGGGGGGAACATGGTCTCAATGTTCCATTTTCTCTTTTCATTTTTTTATTAGTGATCAATGTTTCCTACATAATTCCCTGAAGGAAAAGCATAGTGGACAGATGAAAGCACAAGGAAAATCAGCATCATGATATTGAGGTTGTTGGTTGTCATGTAAAACCATCCCTTGTTGAGGTTGTTGGTTGTCTTGTAAAACCATCCATGTTGAGGTTGTTGGCTATCCTGAAAAACCATCCAAATCATGAGCACGCACGGGCGACACACTGCGAAGAAGTGCAATTGTTTTTCTCTCATGTTTGCACTAAGGGGGAATGTTAGGAAATATATCTTAGTGCTCCATTTGTATGTATGGGTGAATAATAATTACATGTGTAATTATTATTATGGTAAATTAGTGAAAGTACATTTACTATGTAAATGTAAATAGTAAATGTAAAATGTGGTTAGTATGTGGTAAGTTAGCAAGTTAGGATAGAAAAACAATTAGTGTTGTTTTATTATTATATTGGTGAGAGGTTGAAACCATATGGGTGTATGGTTGTATATGAAGACAAAGAATGTTGTGAGGATTGTTACTATACATCTCCTATATAATGGAGTGTATTGAAATAGTGAATCAATAAAAAATATAATATAGAGTTGCTGATTTCAATTATTATCTATGTAGTTATTTCATGTATTATGTGTATTAGATCAGAGTAATTTTCACATTTGGTACCGGAGCAGTTTAATCTGTCTCGAAGTAGATCTCATAACATTTGTTTCACGATCTGGGTTTCTCCAAAATTTTGAACGTGGAATGATATTTTACATAGGAAGCTACAGTAGAAATTTCAAAAAAACTTAGTTTGTAGTTTGGGAGAAACGTGCAATTTACTATACATCACATTGATCACTGATGTTTTTTGAAGAAATCAGAGAATCAAAGGTAATTCAAATCTACATTCAATTTTTTTTAGATATTTAGATTCGGTAAAATGGATACACCATTATATAAATTTAATGGGCTGAACTTCCATACATGGAGAGTAAAAATTCTAGATGTAGTTAATGAATAAAATCCTATGGAGGATAGTATTTCCAAGGAAATCTGAAAGAGCATGACGATGGAAATGAAAAAGCACCTACGAGATGTAAGCAAAATTGTAGAATGGGAAACTAGAGATGAACAAATAACAAATGAAATTGACTATAACTATGAAGAATTTCTATACTAAGTGAAGTCCTTAGTGGAAGTAGGCACAGGAGGCTGGAGGTCATTCAACGACATCTCGTCAGTCACCAACAACTGATGGGGCCACACAAAGCTGTGGTGATAGTGTGTGTATGAATTTGTTTTTTATTTCAGAGTTACAGTTGATTTCAGTTGTGTGCAGCATGATTCTTTTTCAGTGTTCCTGTTATGGCTTGAATAAGTGAAATGTTCACATTGAGGGGGGGAACATGGTCTCAATGTTCCATTTTCTCTTTTCATATTTGTTATTAGTGATCAATGTTTCCTACATAATTCCCTGAAGGAAAAGCATAGTGGACAGATGAAAGCACAAGGAAAAGCAACATCATGATATTGAGGTTGTTGGTTGTCTTGTAAAACCATCCCTTGTTGAGGTTGTTGGTTGTCCTGTAAAACCATCCATGTTGAGGTTGTTGGCTGTCTTGAAAAACCATCCAGATCATGAGCACGCACGGGTGGCACGCTGCAGAAGAAGTGCAATTGTTTTTCTCCCATGTTCACACTAAGGGGGAATGTTAGGAAATATATCTTAGTGCTCCATTTGTATGTATGGGTGAATAATAATTACATGTGTAATTATTATTATGGTAAATTAGTGAAAGTACATTTACTATGTAAATGTAAATAGTAAATGTAAAATGTGGTTAGTATGTGGTAAGTTAGTAAGTTAGAATAATAAAACAATTAGTGTTGTTTTATTATTATATTGGTGAGAGGTTGAAACCATATGGGTGTATGGTTGTATATGAAGACAAAGGTTGTTGTGAGGATTGTTATTATACATCTCCTATATAATGGAGTGTATTGAAATAGTGAATCAATAAAAATATAATATAGAGTTGTTGATTTCAATTATTATCTATGTATTTATTTCATGTATTCTATGTATTAGATCAGAGTAATTTTCACAATATGACTCAACATGATAAGAAAAAAATTTCTCGACTTGTATGGTAAATCAAAGTACCATAGCTTTTCTTGAGTAACATATGAGACCAATCAAAAGAGTTGCTGATTTCAATTATTATCTATGTATTTATTTCATGTATTCTATGTATTATATCGTAGTAATTTTCACAATATGACTCAACATGATAAGAAAAAAATTTCTCAACTTGTATGGTAAATCAAGTACCATAGATTTTCTTGAGTAACATATGAGACCAATCAAAATACCTGTAACCACCTACTTTTTAGTAAAATCCGTTGATACAAAAAATAAGGGAGGCGGGTCAATGATTGACACATCTTGAGTTATTGTGAGACTTGGGCATGCATGGAGGGTTAACTCAAGATCCTTGATGACTCCTAGAGTGGTAATGGTTGAGACATCAAGTTGCATGACTCCCTTTATTAAGGGAATGTACTTAAGGCGTAGGACATAAGCAATTTTCTTAAGTATGAAAGAAGCACTAGCACTTTGAGTCAATCATATAATTATGGACCACATGTTTTCCTATGATCAAAGACATATAAAAGGGTGGGGTCTTGACAACCTTAATTAATTACTTTTCCTCTTCTTGATAGGTGTTAACAATGGCACGTAGATTTTGAGCAAGCGGGTCGAGTGTGGAAGTTGGTCAAGAGCTTCATGTAATAAGTCACCCTGAGATTAGATAGCCAGGGCATCCCACATTGTTACATTCACATTAGTCTTCTTCATCTGTTCTACAATTTTGAATGGGAGGCCAATTGATTTGTGCATTTGAGGCACAACAACATCTTTCTTTGATTGTTCAGTGTAGGCGGGAGCCTTAGCTAAAGCGAGAGGCTTGACCTACCAAAAGAGGGGGTGCACGTTGCTTTCAAGAGGAGTATTGCATGAAACCTTATGCTCATGAACTCATGTGACTTTACTACTAGATGCCTCAGCTACATCCTTCTTCTTTTGAGGATCGACCAGTGTTGTTAAAATTGAAACTTGCGCGCTAGATTCAAGCATCCTCTTCGTGTACCTTGTGTTGTCTGCAACCTAGGAACACATCCTTTTTACATCATTTGTAGCTTGATTAATTACACAGAAGTCCTCCATGCTAAATAACATCATATTTTCCTCTGTAGGATCTTCTTTTTTGTCTTGATTCTCTACTTCACTTGCGCTTATGGAAGGTTCATAGTTAGAAGCATTATGGATCATGTAAGCATGTGCGTGCGTAGAAATTGTGTAGTGATATTGACTATCAAGTGTGTTGCAAGGAAGCACCATTCGACTCTCATGCCATATTATTCTAAACAAGGACAAGTTCTTGACTTGTGATGGGCACTAGAAGAGTTTGTGTAGGAGGAATAACTTGCAAAGGAAGGTGTGAATTAGCATATCATCTGTCATTTTTTGGTTCTACACATATCTTTTGTTTCCATACTAATTCTACCAAGGTTGATTGTTTTGGGTTTGTGCCTGATTAGAATTGTTTCGATATGCTTGTGTCTACTAATTCTCCAATGATATGACCTTTTTGGAAAAATTTATAATCAAGGTCTTCAATTCTTCATCTTCTTTCTATTGTGCAAGAGAGTAGGATGTGGATGTAATTGGTTAGGTGCTCTATATTGGAACATGAGCGATGGAAGGTTACGACACAAGATACATCTTTGGAAACAAGGGCGTGGGTGGCATAGGAGCTAACTTTCCTGCCTAGATGAGACTATTTTCTACCCTTATGGTGATGTTGTATTCAGTAAGTAAGGTTCTACCTCCAATGGATTGAATCATGACTAATTTGTCACTATTCAAATCCCTTAGATTATACAAGAAATCATGCTAGGCTATAGGCCTTACCATGTGAGGAATTATGTCCTAAGTCTTCTGGAATTTGATGTTGAAATCAGTAATTTTCTCATTGGGTGTTGTCTTTGTTGTAGTCAATTAATCCACAAAAGATTGGTGATCTGACTTGTCCTCAAATTAGTTACATAGAGTTGTTACAATCTCATCTAAGATGGAAATGGATGCATGTCTCAAACCTCGCTACCACTAGAGTGCTTTGTTTTTGAATTGGGTTGCAAGGAGCTTGACTGCAACATCATCATATGTGATCAGATAAATAGAGCACAAATTTTCTACATATTAAATATGCTTGAAAGGGGTGACTTGATTTTCTCCCATGAATTATGGAATGCTCTTGAGTGTAAATGTTAGCATATCATTTTGTGCATTGATATTGAGCGGCCTTCCACCAAGTGAAGTGGCAAAGTTCCTCGGAGGAGGAAGTGGTTGAAGTGCCATGGTATGGCATGCTTGTCTTTTTGTGAGGAGGAGTAGAATGAGCATGGTGTCTTTGAAGATAGGGATGCGCACGCAGGAAAACTACAACATGTGATTCTTAGTGAAAGCTAGAGGTACTTGAAATATTCTTTAGCTACATCAATTTGTCCAGTATGCACTCTTCTTATGAAAGGCACTCTAACTTTTAAAATAGGATATCCGAGTGTTGGGAGTCACCAGATGTGTTAAAACAAGCCTCTAAAGGCTAGAAATCACTAAGTCACACACCATAACTTAGCAATGTGAAATTTAAGCTTTCAATGTTCTCCCACTAGGTGTGCTAGAAAGCTGTTGGTTATTTAAACATGCACTGTGTCTCTAATCTGGAAGAACCGAGTTGTTTGAGTCAACAACAGGACTGTCTCTAAGTGTGGGACCTTGCACGCTTGAGACAAACCTCTGAAGAAGGCCAGTTCCTCTATCTATTTCTACTATTACTGATACTCCTAATGCTAAAAGTAAAACTAAGCTAACAATGCCAAGGGACCAGAGGTAGAAGGATAACATAATGGAAAACTACACTAAGGGAGGTGATAGCACTAGAAAAAGAGGGATGAATACTATTTTTTCTGAGTGAAAATGAAGGGAAAGGAATTAAGGGAGGATAGGCATGTGTAACATGGACCATAATGCATTTACATGATCGATTTCATGAAACATAACATGAAAATGCATTAGCAAGATATTTGAAATGACATGGTAAACACGCAACGTAAAAAGAAGGTAAGACATAATAATATAAACACGCTAAGGAAGAGAATAGCCACAACATGATGCTTTTATTACTTCCAAGTATACACAATCAATTATAATGGCATTTGAAGGCCAATATCTGCATGCATGAACTAGATCCGGAGGTATATAACTCAAATTAAAAAAATATAGAGTCTTAGCAAACACTAAGGGATCAAAAATTTCCAACCCTTTGTAATGAGCAATGCTTGTACATTTATAGATAAATAATGAGAGAAAAAGAAGAGAAAGAGGGAGAGCTCAAATTTCAAACATAACCACTTTGACAAAAAAATTGAATGACTACAAATATGCTTGCAAATCTATCTAATGTGCTTCCCCATGTCTATTTAGCGTGTAGGAGAAACAAGGAGGTGAGATCTATATCAAATCAGGTGGTTAGAGCAATTAGATCTTCTCATTAATGGCATGACATATATTTTCCATCTTCTCACCTACCAAAGCCCACTAAAATTTGAATTTGAGTGGTCTAGCATGTATCCCATGTCAACATCTTTCTAAAAATTCCAAGCACATAAGGATTTGAGCATTGGAACATAATTTATTACTATGAGAAAATCCACAGTGCAAACTGGGCACACAAGACATGTGACACACACTGATTGACTAAAAGATTGGCCAACTATACATTTTTTTTATAAGTTATTCCATATGTCACCCAATGGTTTGTTGTAAGGATTGCACACCTTGTTAGCGCTTTGATTTGTTGCGTGTGGCACACTCAAAGTCTGACACATGCCATGTGGCACGAAGGGTGCGAATAAGGTGCAAAGGCAAAGGTGCATAGAAGAATGTGGCACGGAAGGAAAATAGAGGGAAGGTGTGTGCATAGGAAATGTGCACAAGAGGAAATGGGAGAAATACCTGAGAAAGGAACATATCATTGAGGCATAATTATTAGAAAGTAATTTTTGGGGGCATGCAAGAGTATCAAAGGCTTAGCTTACTTTGGGAAGCAATTCTAGGGTGCGCGTGGAGGATGCATGAACTATTGTGAGGAAGAAGAATGCACAGATGGTGTGCATGAGGGGAATATGGAACAAAGAGAAAAATGAAAAGAAGAGGTTAAGGAAAGGAAGAGTGTGTAGGAACCACATGGAATCTACAAATATGGAGATGCGCTAAAGAGGTAGCTAAAGTGCGTGCAACCTATAGTGTAGATCCTTAGAGCGAGAATGGAATGCAAGTTTTCCAAATAACTAGGGGAGTTATTTGGATAACAATATGAATTTATCCAATCATGGCAAATGTTTTTCAGCCCTAAAAAAGTATTAGTTGGCATCTCTGAGGAAGATGGGAGGAGTGTCTCTTATTTATACTTGGGACAATTTTGAAAAAAATAATAAATATAAATGGTAATTCTAAAGAGTACCTTGTTTTATTTAAAGCATTTGCAAACCTCTCTTCTTGTACTTAGCATGGGAGATGTGAAACATCTATCTCTAAAAATCTACTTTAAAATACCTCCAAAGGACCTTAGAATACTCTAGACTCTATAACAATCATTTCAATCCATTTGGTAGGGATTTGATTGAAGGATCTTGGGGTAAAATAGTTTTTTCAATTAATAAATTATATTGTGATGAGGATTTAACAACTCAAGGTTGAAGATATTAGAAAAGGACAACCCGAGGTGGTAGCTTCTTGGAAGAAGATAAATGAGGATTTTTCTACAATCCTCGATCCTAGGTCTAAGATTCCTTTCATCCTGGCTTGTCTTGACCATAACATTCTAAATGAGAATAGAATTGGAATTCATAGCTAGGGATGGTATATCTCTCTTGATGAAATTCTAGCATTCTAAATGAGGATAGACATGGAATTCATAGGCAGGGTTGGTATATCTCTCTTGATGAAATTCTAGTGGTAAAGCATGACATGTTCCAGGTAAGATTTGATTTGACTGATCAATTACATCAAAGAGTTATCCTAGTACTTAATCAAGTTCGCAACTATTGCTATGGTAAAAAAAATTATTTCTTTATGTAGTTTTCATTGCATATTAATACATCAAGTCATTATTTTACATATTTTGTATGTTCACAATGCAATGATCAATCTATGATCAAATATATATAGTTTATTTTCAATTACAAATAATGGTGACTTTTGATTGTTTTATTGTGTGATTAATTGAGAAATAACATTGTGCATCTATCACATTTCTAGATTCACATTATCAACCATGATGGTTTGGACTAAAGTGCATGGTGGTGGGAAGATACCTATAAATGTCAACAATCCACTGGAAAATTCTGACTTATTTGACAATGACTCGGTGCATCTAAGAGGATAAGGATGAATTGAAGTCTACTATCTTTGGATGTAAATACTGTAACAAATTTTTACTTTTTCATTTTTTTACATTTATTTTTAAATGTAAAGACGGTAACATAATGTTTTCACACAGATTAGCATTCCCTAAAGTTTCCTTCCTTATTGAAAAGGTATGATGAAATGAAGGAAGTTGACAAAAAAACATATAAATGTTTTGGAAGAGAAACTTTCATTTTATGAAAAAGAGAGAAAACAACTACGAGAAGAAATAAAATTTGTTAGGATGAAGCTCATGGAACTGCGTGAGTCGAAGGTCAATATGGATATGGAAATATGTCAACTACATATGGCACATAAAATCCTGGAAACAATGAGTGTGGAAAGGCTAAAAATGTCGAAGTTTCCATGGCAAAGGTTCAAGAGATGATGACCATTCGCGAGCGGGAACACAACCACTTGAAAGAAGTTCTCAAAAGCACATTGGGTTTTCCCAATCAATGTAATGAGAAAATAGATTAAAAATGTGTCATTGACACATGTTTGTAAAATTGTTTATTGTTATAATTTGTAACACATCAAATTATATTTGAAAAACAAAACATGAAAATGGTAATAACATTTGTGTAGCATTATTCCTTGTCCTAATATAGTAAATTGTGTTGGTATTAGAAAATTATGTAATGATTGTGATATGCTAGAATGATTCTAACACATTGCATCAAGAATATATTTATGAAATATGTAGATATATGATATTTTAGTTATTGTTTTGGATTCACATGTTTTTATTATAATTGTATTGTATTTTTAGTTATTATATGGATTTATATGTCTTTGTTGTAACTGTATTGTATTTTGTATCCATTGATGACTTGTCACATTAAAATATAATTAATAGAAATGTTAATAAAATTTAATTTAATAAAAATTTAGTGAAACATATAATAGCATGACTAAAACACTATTAATAAATGTCAATACTTGTCACATGACAAGCTCTTGTCTTTTTAATAAAATAATATGTCATTTCAATCCTTCCAATTCTTAAATGATATATAGTATTCATTCGCACGAACTAATATGTTTAAAGAACTTATGTCCTTCTATAAGATAATTATCTTAATTAATTATTGCATACATTTTTGCATTGTTACATATGGACATAAAGCATTTGGGCTTTAATATCAATTAGAAGTGAATAAATATTTATAAGGATATGTTTATTTTTGTGTTTTAGCTTGCATAGCCATCTCCTTCCTAAAAGCCTTCAATTTTCCTAAGTTGATCAGAAAATTATTCTTCTTCAAGTCGCCTTACACCTTATTCTCCACAAAAATATCATTACACATGGCATAATCTATGTTGTATTAGTTTTAAGTTATCCATGATCATATAAGAGTCATATAAAATAGGACCATACCATAAATAAGGTGAAATGAAAATAAAATCAAATACATCATGCAACCAAGTTAAAAAAAGTGGAAAATATTAAAAAGAGAAGTATCTTCTCTCAAAAATTATATAAAGAGTTTGAAATTCAGATTTGGAAAAACTAGTTTTACTTTCTTAAACTTTCTAGAGAACTAGCTACGCCAATTTCTCTATTTTAGTAGTAGATCTCGTGACTTTTCATATAGAGTGACACCACCTTTACCTTCTTACTTTTGATTCCATGACACCACATCCTTTGTTCAAACTAGAGGATATGGTTGATGTGTGCCTCAATTTACCATACATCATTATTAACCTCATCCTCATTATTTAGTTTGTTATCAATAATCACTATAACTTATCATGGTATTTAGTCAATTTTGGGTTGTATTCACATTTTTGGTTTGTAGTAGGTTCATTAGGTGTGTTTATAATAATCTTTAGCTTCCTAGAGCCCTTCATGGGTGATTTTGGTCTCCTAATGTATTTCCCTCCAAAAATGGAGTATTCAAAATTTGAATTTTCAAATCTAAGAGGAAATGGACTAATTGAGATGTAAAGGTTGTAATTAATGAAAAGGTCATTTTAAGACCTTATGAGGGTACAATAAGATGTTTAGTCCTATGTGAAAGAGTATCATGACCTATGGTCATTTAGAACTCTACTTGGTCACCCTAGGATTAGAGGTAACTACCCTAGGTTAGGTGTGCATGTCAAATTTCATGTGAGTGTGCTACGTTGATATGAAGTTAAAAAAATATTGTGAAGTCAGTGTGATCTATTCATGATTGTTTCTAAGTTAGAAAACTAAACTCCTTGAATTATGCATGCATGGTTGAGAGAAAGTCTCACCAAATGTAGGAGTTAGACCAAGATAAGAAACATAATAGCTATGTCAAGCTAGTATTACATAGAGGAAGGTAAAATTTTATCAAGGTATATGTTGTCTATTTTTGCACCCATTGCAAAATAAAGCAACTTGGTTTAATGAAAACTTAAAATAAAGGCCGTGGAAGAATTATGCATGTCGCGGGATGAAGAAGTGAAATTTGTGGCTAAGGTTAAAAACTACCAAAGTCTGCTAAGTCGTGGAGCGAAGGAAGCAAGTCTCGTGGATTTTTTGAATGTCACAAAATGAAGGAAAAATATAGAAAATCTGCAGAGTTCTATAGATAGTCCACGGAGGTCAGCATGAGGTTGTGATGTGTTAATGTTGTAGAACAAAAGGAAGAATCGTGGGAGTCAAAGCCCCACAAAACTAAAAGAAGAAAGCCGTATCAAAGGAAAACAAAATTTTTCTCGTGGATTACTAAATGAACATGAATCTGATTTTATCTTTGTAAATATAATATTATTTGAAGGAATATTAGCCTTCTCTCGTGAAGGGAATCATATTTCATGGATTAAATGTTGGTAGGTGGCTGAAGTGAAGAAAGACGTCTCCAACACGCAAAGAGGTTATTCTAGATGACTCAACCACCAGAATTAAATGTAGTATGGGCATCATTCCTTCTTCAACAAGAAAAGTGGTGTGGGGAGGCATTTTTTCAGATATGATCATATCTTCTCAGAGAATTAAATGGAGGTGGTCAGTTGGTGTAATAGGAATTCGAATTTCCCTCTCTTTTTTTCTTCTTTCTCTTCTCAAATTTTCTATATATTGTAAAGTGATGCCCAGTTTTGATGTTGGATACTTTGGGAATACGAGGGAATCATTTCATGTTGCATAAGTGTTCTAATATTTTCATGCCTTGGGTTATGCCTCTGTAAATGTTTTGCATCTTCCTCATGTATCGTGATGATATGTGCATGATCTTTCAACAATAAAATCTTTGGTTTTGTGGCTTGTTCAACCTTAGCTATTGTTTTATTGCACTCTCTTTCCTCTCATTCATTTACAGTGTGTTGTATGTGTTATTTAATAGGTTTGTATCTATTGTGTATCATGAAGGTGGAACTTTGGACATGATTTTAATCTGTGGCTTTCATTTCGGCTCTCTTCATTATTGTTTCCTTCCATTTTCTATCTTATCAGAGTGTTCATCCCCTTATTTTTGGTGTTATCACCTTCTCTAGTTTAGTTTATGTTTTATGCATCTCCTTCTCACCCTCGTCTCTTAAAAATTTAGATTAGAGCTAGATAGTTGCATTTCAATTCCTAGGAGTAGTTTAACATTAGGAGTAAGTAGAGGAAGTCGGCCTTCTCTAGAGGTTTATCTCAGTTCGAGTCCCACAACTTGGAGATAGTCCCATGTTGTCTCAAATCCTAAATTTTCTATGATTCGGGCATGGGTGCACATTTGAGCTCCAATAGGATATATAAAGAAGTAGATAATTTTGCATGGAGAAGATGATATTGGAGTTGGGGTGTAAGAATTGTATCAATATAGTATTGTATTATTGTTTAAGCTATAAATGAAATTGATTTGGATTATTTGAGCCCTCGTAGACCAAGATAAGAAACATAATATCTATTTCAAGATATTTTTATATAAAGGAAGTTCAAATTTTATCAAGGGATATACAAAGAAGTAGACAATTTTTATGAAGAAGATGATCTTTGGAGTTGGGGTGTAAGAATTGTATCAATAGAGTGTTGTATGACTGTTTAAGCTATGAATGAAACTGATTTGGATTCTCTGAGACTTCATAGATCATCAAATTATCCTTCATTTCATGTATTTCAATGATTTACAAGGTGAATGAACGAGGTATGAGGTTTTGGTAGTAAGAAAAGTCTCTGTTTTTGTGTTTTTGCATGTTCTTTGAGACTGTATACAATGGTATCAATAGGGTAGTGGCATATAAACCCCATAATTAGGAAAATCATCACCAATCATAATACTTTCATAACAAAAATATGGAGGAAGAGATTATAAACCGAATGAAATTTATTTGAGATTTTGAAACTACATTTCAAGGATTTTATAGTTGGTTTTCTCTCCTCGGGCCTGAACTAGGGAAAGCTATAATTTATTTTATACCTAATGAAATTAACTAAAAACTTGAAGAAATATCTTCCCTAGGTAAGAGAAGAAGTGTGAATTTTTTTCCTTATCTCGCACGTTTGAACAACGTTATTGATGAGAGAAATTTGTAAGATTGTAGAAACCAGATAATAGGTGAACAAAGGATAGATGTAATTGATGCAGTTTTGGTAATTCTTCATGTTTCAAGTTAAATAATTGTTTGAATGATGTATTAGAGTATTTTCAAGGTGTTCACAATGTTTTCTAGGGTGTAAAAACTCCTTTTGAGACAACCATTCTTGATAAACAGTCCTAGTCTAGACCTAATACAAGACTGACCAATCTTGTTTCCATAAATAGTTGTTAAAAGCAACAAAGGCAAGAGATCATAGATTTTTAAGGTTCAATAAAGAGTGTCTGTATTAGTAGTTAAGATTCTAGTGAAGCAAATATTGCAAGAGTTAAACATAAGGCCTATTAAACCAAGGAGTAATAACCAAATCTAAAGGAGACTTTAAGAATACTTTGGAATAGAGTGGATTTGACCTTCTAAAGGAGTTACCACATGTTGTGAATGAATAGATATAGAGGTGATGCCACATGTTGTGAATTAATAGAGTAGATTTGACTTGCTAAATTTGTTTAAAGAGGAGTTCAATTGAAATATGCACCAACTTGCAAAGTTTTGATGCACATGGATAGAACTTCATGGTTAGACTCATTTTTGCATGATAGATTATTACTCAAAGAACAACAATTGTGCATACCACAAGTACCAATGCAATAGAACTTTTCATAGAAGAGATGATGATATATTTGATTTTCATTTTGACATAGATAAGACATTGGGAACACTAAAGTGAAAGGTACTATTGACCTCGGATGAGTGTAATTATGAAATTTTTTTGTGTAATGTTGTTAACTTATGTCAATCTAAGCTAAGGGTAAAAGTCAAATTATGGGCTTACGTAGTCATTTTACAATCCCATAAACACAATGGGAAGACATTAACATAGATTTCCTACTTGGATTGTCAAAAGACAAAATGCTAATTTAGTCTTTGGTTTTGTTGATAGATTTTGAAAAAAACACATGTAATTGTTGTAAAATGACTACCACAAACATTGCCAATTTATTTTTAGTAGTGTAGTTATATGGATAGCCTTGAATATAACCACCCCCAGAGCTTAGTGTCAAATTCATTGGCCATTTCCAGAAAATATGTGGAAGTTGGATACAATGTTAAACTTCAGTTTGGTAATATTATCCAAAAATGGATTATGTTTGGTGGAAAATGAGCTAAAACAATGGGAATTTGATTAACATAAGTTGATTCTTCTCCCTATAACTATTCAATCAATAGGAGTACAACAAAAAAACCCCGATTCCAATTAATATGTCATTACAGTGCAAAAAGTGTTAAAGTAGTTAAGAAACATCAATGATTTGAGTGGAAAAGTGTTGAAACAAAATATTTTTTTATGAAATTATACAAGAGAGGCATCAACAAATGAAGAAAAGGTTGGAAAAAAACACCATAAGACATAAGAAACATGTTAATCTCAAGTTGTATAGCACAAGAATTTCATGTTGGAGACTTAGATTTGGCACATTTGTGATTGAAGAGGTTCCAAAGAGAAACATACATGTTAAAGTGGAAGAAGATTGAATCTTGGGTTCTAAGAAGATTTTTAATGAATGTATATAAAAGATCTAGAAAACATGATTTATATCTCTTTTATCTTTAATGTAGAAAATTTGTATCAATTACATGAAGGTAAAACATTTTATTAGAATGTTGGAGGTTGGAGAAAAAAGTTGTCTAGGAGGATGGATAGGCATGGAAGATTCCAAGGTTTCTCAAACTATGAAGTGACCAAAATGATTATTATTTTAACCCTAAGAGGGTAGATTTAGTGAAGAAGAGTGGAAGTGAATTTTTAGTTGATTATGTTCAATGTGATGGTTGACTTAACTTGGTTAAAGACCTAGGGACAAGGTGAAATGAGGCAATGAGCATAATGTGGTCATGAACTCAAAGTTGCATTGGATTTGGAGATTGTCATCTTGAAGGAAAATGGAGCTAGTTGAAGCCTAAGGGAAGTTGCAGCTAAAATGAGTTATTGGGAGTCTTGGTTTGTGATAGGAACATTGAGTTAAAGGAGGATATCTTGAGTTCAAGAAGTATAATGCATGGAATGTGGACAATGTTGACTAGTTGTGCATAAGAGGATGCAAAATTTAGGCTTGTTAGAGTTTCAATATTCAAGGCTATTGAAGGACAGACCAAGAAAGGTATGGATGCTTGAGTTATTTCCTATTAGTGATCAATTTTGAATGATATCATGGCATGTATATGTAGTTGAGATAGTTAAACAAGGCTATTTGATCACAAGGAAGGGTTAAGAGTCAAAAATCAAATTTTGAGTGTGCAAACTTGATAAAAGAGTTGTGCTAAGTGTTTAAGAGGCATAGTTAGAGATGTTTAAAGAAAGGGCTAATTAAATACAGGAAGGTTGTACTTTTTCCTACAAAATAATTGTGTTTACACCAAAGGGTCTTCATTTGATGGTATGAATTGAAGACTATGGATTCTCTTTTGGGACTCATGGAAGTTTGATTGTTATCTTCTTAGGAAGTTTTGTTAGGTGATTGATGATGGTAACTCCTTTCAAGTATGAAGGTTAAACTTTGAGGTTGAATGCATATGATTCAAGAACTAACAATTGTATGATTTGAGCATTAAGATAAGGATTGGATCAATTGTAGGAAGTTAAAAATGGCTTGGATAGAGAGTGAAAATGGTATTTTATGATGTTTTCTCCATTCATTGATTTGAGAATAATACTCTTCACTGTGAACTGTGGTTGCAGGGGTCATTGTTATATAATCAACTATGTATTTGTGGTAAGAAGTTATTTTTTTAGATTTAACTTGTGATGAATAGTGGTATTGATGTGTTTTTGCATGCCTTAAGGTTGAAACCAATGAGATCCTCCATTTGTATGTTTATAAACTCTTGATAAGACCATTACAGTGACTATACATGACATAAGTTTTTAATATTGTCATGCCTATGAAGATTACCTAGTTAGTGGTTGATGTTAATACAAGCTCACTATTCCAAACTGTAGTTATTCTTGAAGGCCTAAGTGAGAGGGTAGTTTACAAAGGAAGAGGCATTTGTATATGCAATCAAGGTTTGAGACTTTATAGGAAGTTAGATATTGGAAATGGGTATCCTAAAATAGTTTCACTAGGACAAGAAAGTACAATTGTCAGAAGTTATGCAAGAAGATGCACAGTACCAGGACTAGAAGAGTGCTTGTGGACTAAGAACGTAAAAAGTGAACTGTGGAAGAAGATTAAGGAGCTAGGGTTTGAAATTTGTCACACACCACCCCTAGGGAAAAGGGTACTTGAAGAAATCAATAGGTTATTGTGGGTTGGATCCAATCCTCCCAACCATGAAATCACCATACTCACTGTTCTTAAGAGTATTAAAAGGCAATTTGGAGAAGATTTAAATGAATATGATAACTTGTTATTTTTGTAACCCATTTATTGACTATTGATGCATGATTATGAGTTATGAAACAAGGGGAAGGTTTGAAAGGATTCGTTGGAGTCTAAAAGTCAACTTTGCTTATTTTGGGATTGAGAACCAAGAGGCTAGTAAAGGGTGTAAGGAGGAAAAATAGAGAAATTAAAGTTTTAGGGAAAATGTGTCATTATAATAGTTGAATTGGCATTTAATGAAGGTGAGGAAGCAAGGTAAAATGTTGAGATAGCTATTTGTGACCTGAAATGGTCAAGATATGACATATTTATGACCTAGAGCTAGTTGAAAAACAATCTAAAAAATGGGGTACTAGATCAAATGAATGTTATTGAATGTTATTGGATGTCTACACTTAAACACACCAAATTTATGCTTTGATCATGTTTATGCATACATAATAGACTAATACCACATTAAACATGGAATTTGATGGAAAAAATTATGAGCTCATTTTGTGAAGCAAAAATGGCATGGTTGAATGTGTATACATATACTCGTAACTTTGAGAGTCATATCCATAAAATTCAGAGATAAAATTTCCCCTATACAATGGGGTTAACAGTAATGATGTTACAAATTTTGATATGAAGATCAAATTTTTTGAATATGTAGGACCAAATAAATCATAGATTTAATGAATTGACAACAATGTTTGAGATGCCCCTATAATAGGGTTATTCAAAGATTTAAGACTTTTGCACACCCCTCCATCATATAAGATAAAAAAATAGATACCACCATTATCAGATACAAGATCACAAAATAGACCCATAATACAATAAAATAAAAATGTGTAAAACATAAAACAACATTAAGAATTATTTTCATAAACATGATGAAGCACCATGAAGCATTATTTGTCATAATCACACTAAAACTAGACTGTGTAAACCACATAACACATAGAAAATAACATTAAGCATTATTGGTCATAAAGACATAAATACCTTCAAGATGCATTCAATTTTTTTAAAAGAGAGGTGATGATGTGGAACTTTGTCCTGTGATTCATGAGAGACATAGGTAAGTGCATGATGTGGAACTTTAATTTAATATCAAGGGGATTATTAGTACATACACTCAAATATAGAAAAATTATATTAATATGATTATTTTTTATGAAACACAAAATTAAGTGTTTTGAATTTGAATGAATACATACTATAATCACACAACAATGATACTCACCCAAACTCTAACTTCATATATTAAAATCAAATTCAACATGTATATAATTTCATTTTGATTTTTATCATTGGATCGTTTATTCACATGTTTGTTTGAGTATTTTATTCCTCCACGAAGTAACAGTGTGATGGTACCATTTTTATGACATAATGTATATGGTTCTCTTTTTATGTTTTGCTATTTTTAATGTAAAATGAGCGATGTCCATTAATTGCCCCAACTTGGTGCAAATCCACACAACTCTCACCATGGCCTCCAACTTATTTTGACTTTTGTATTGGATTGTTTCCATCTTTGTTTGAGTAGTTTTCTTCCACGAGTTGTGTCAAGAAATGTATACTCTTCACGTTATTGCTTAAATCCTCCACCATGACCTCCTTTTGCTTCCTCTTTTGAGGTTTCCTACTTGCACTGAACCATGGCCACAAATAGGTGGTAGAAGTGTCGTTTCCACTATAATCTGGAATGAACTCAAATGGAAACAAACCAAAGTCATGTAAAAGCTTCTCAAATTGTTGCACATAATCTCCAAAATAAATAAAAATTCATCACTATCTGACACCACATCCAACAATTATTTTAAAAAATCTTTCGATTGGTTGAGCACTTGTAATGCATGCCCATGGTTTCTATCATGTTTCTTAGGGCTGAGGTATTGTGTTTCTGTTGTATTCTATCATCACCCTCAACTGTCACAAAAAAAAAATTGCATTAGTAATTGCAAAATAGTTGACATAACAAACACTATTTAGTAATAATAAAATACATATTATCAATGACAATGTGGGGCTGCTCTGATGCAACTTCTTCAGGTGCATTACATTTAACTACTTCCACAATGTGAACAACAAGGTCACCTACAATGACAAAAATAATTTTATTAATGTACAATGAATTGTTTTTAGGATAAAAATGATACAACATAGTTGAAATAATGAAACGAAAACATACACCCTCACCACTAAAATTTGGATCCCTTGTAGATGGACTACCCTCATGTGTCCTCTCAAGTTGCAACACCTTCAAAACATGTTTACAAGTGTTTCCTTGGGTATCCCAAGGAAAGTCATAAACATAAAAATCCAGGTTGAATCTCTAAACCAAATACCATTGGTCCCTAGATGTTTGACTTCTAACCATGTAAGACCCATGAATGGTATGGTTTGCACAATAGTCACTATCAAGTATTGTTTTGGCCCTCTCATTGGCGAAAAGAATTTCCTTCTCCTTCTTGTAATTTTTCAAGAATCTCGATACTTGCAACTTCCTCTTATTTTTGTAATGTGGTTCAACTCAAAACACCAATGTGTACAACAACCAATCCATTCTCCTTATGCATTTTTTTCTTTGATCACACAAGTATCGGGTCTTCAAGAAACAATGATATGATTCTATGGATGCATTCATATCTTGATTGAAATGGATGAAGTTACAGAATTTTTTTGACCACATAGCTACATGCGAAAACAATAAAACCATTAGAAATGGATTAAAAATTGTTAACTCTACACATAGCTACAAATATAATCATATGTAGTTAACACTTACCAATATGTCCCTCTTGCAGCCACGTCTTTCTAAAATATTCTATAATCACTATCTCCTAGAAATCTTCCATGAATTATTCAATGAGGAAAAATTTCATGTGTTCATTATCAATGATGACACACATGATGTTGCCTAGTCTCTAAAACATAACCATCCCCACCTCCTTCTTCATATATCTGTAAATAAAAATTTTTGTATGACAATAAGTAATGTAAAAAAATCAACCCAAGCCTATAAATATTGTATCACAAAATGAAGAAAAATAAACCTGTAAATATTCTATATCCAATCCATGCGAACATATTGTGTGCATAACAAGGCACGACAACCGAATACATCCCTAAGACATAAATAATTTTATTAGGGTTGTAAATTGTGTGCATTAAATTTATAGAACAAAATATTAGTAGATTTGTACCTTATAGCTTGTATTTTGAAGCCATGTCATTTGTAATGAATGCATTGACATGCCAATCCATCCTTTTCCTTTTCCCCTTGTGTAGACTTTAACAAGCCATACATATATGTCATCCACTTTATTATGGGAAGAAATTATCCATGTAACAGGAACCCCAACCTCTTTCTCATAAAAAAGAAGCATGTACAATTGGTACTGAGGCAAATGTGTACATGAAAATATGGTTAGAATGAGAATGACTTAAACAAGTATATCCAAATATCAATTATGCTTGGAAATGAGATAACAATGTCCTTACCCCATATTTATTAGTTGAGAATGTGGAATCCATTACAATGATGGAGTTTTGGGAATGACGAACCATCATTTCAAGAATCCATGGTGTTTGAAGGCCCATAATGAAAGGCACGTCAGTCCCACATGACCTCTGATAATAGAAAAATGTATCCCTTTCTACGACATGCCACAAGTTGATACTAGTGCTGTCATGTTGGTGCTTTTGGGATCTAATGCACTTCACCCTCCTCCATGCATTCAACACATCTTTCCTAGTTATGCACTCATCCATTTTTTTGAAAATCCTCACCAACTCCAGATTTGTGTAGTTCCTTTCAATAATGGTGTCAACAGATATACCAGAAAGAAAAATAGATTCAATGTATTGCTTGCATTCAGCTAATAAATTAGGAGCAAAACCACTTTGTGGATCCAAGCTTGTGTCCTTTACACCATGGAAAAACTCACCATTCATATCAAAATGATACATATCATTGTATATGATATGTGCCATATATGGTCTACCAAACATAACCCTCACATTGAAATGGCACTGGCATCCACGTTTTCTAAAACCTCCTTATTCTTTCACTAGTAGGTGGTTTGTTCTTGTTGTTTTCAAGGCCATAAGCATGTCAAGTAGCTGAAACAAAAGGAAATACATATTGATATCAGGTATGGAATATGAAAAATGTGGCACTAACATATGTGAACACTATTCCTAAGGAATACCAAACATAAAGTTAATATAAACAAACCTGCAATACATAATGGTAGCATGTGGTGCTCTGCATTCCACCATATTTGATGAGTGCATTATTTTACTTGTTTATATCATCTATGTGACTACTAATTTGTTATTAAACATGATTAATTATTGCATGGGGATGCTTTATATAGTTATATCCTAGTAAGTTCAATGCATTTCTCTTGTTTTTGTTTCATGCAACTTATTGACCGTAGAAATTCCCACCAATCACCTCTTTGAGTGAAATATGGTGACATGTGCAAGATAATAGTGGACATTTAATGTCAATGTTGGGAATTATAATCAAGGATTCTAAGTCTAGAGCCGTTGTGTAGTCATGGAAGACTTTTTCCATTGACAATCGATAAACATGGATCCTTTTTACTTGAGCAGCTTTGTAGGATTTAATGAACTTTAATAGGGTTGTTAGTGGAAGAAATCGGTGCCTCCAATTTTGGCATGATGTGTAATTGATTGTTTCTATATAGATATCTCCTTGAAGAAAAAAATTAGTAGTTAGTTATAGTGGTAATCTGCAATACAGGTTTATAAAAGTTAGTGTCTATTTTCCAGCTTATGTCTTGAGTATGTTATGGGACTTTTCTAAATCAATAAATTAGATGTTGTTTTGAATACCCTATGGTGTTGAGATTACCTCTATCTCGAGGAAGAGAGCAAGGGCCCACTTGACCAAGGTGACTGGAGGATTTTACGTTTATGCATGCTCGTGGTTTCTGATAAGTTACAGTTTGAATGCAATTACTTATTTCCTTTAATGCAATTTCAATTCAATGTGTGTTATTTCCTTTACTTTAATTCCAATTCAGAGTGTGTAATTTCAATTTAGTTTTTGTGTGTTATTTGAATTCTATTTTATTAATTTGGTGTGTGTATTTCAATTCCAGTAAATTATTTCCTTTAAAAGCGTATTTCATTATAGTAATTTTGTTTCAGTAGTTTAGCATTACATTTCTATATATTAGCAGAGACAGAAGGAAACATAACAACCAAAACCTCCCAAAAGGAACCATTGAATAACTGAGTTTCATAAAGCTTTATTTCATATAGCCTTGGACACACAGTCCATGGTTTTATAATGACAACTTTGGTAGAAGAATATGTTATTTAAATGATTAGAGAATACAACGACCCATCATTTTTGGCACCATTTCTAGGGACACCATAAGCACAACACGTCATAATATTTCACCTTACATATTGTGGGTGTTAATTAAGTCAATCTATACAAACAAGTATAAAAAATTTGAGCCTTGTTTACATAATCAATATTGATGCACATGCCACGAGACGCTCAAGGAGATTTATACCTCACCATATTCAAAAATATCTCTAAACAAAGAACCAATAGGGAACATTGAAAGTGACACTTTGATCTAATACAACACCTCGAGGCCCTTCCGAACATTTTACATCATCCTATTTAGAACCAAAACAACCTTCGTAAATGGGAGATAATGGGAATAATGAGAACCAAACCTTGGGAAGAACCTTTACCTATCCCATTATCTTAGACAAAGATGAGGATGCACCTATGAAAAATATCTCTCCATCCATCCTCCCTATCTTCCGAGGAATGTCTACAAAAGACCCAAATCCATTCCTGTTTGAATTTAAAGTTATTTACTAGACATATGATTATTGAACAGAGACAATCAAAAACTCAAACTATTCCCTTCCACCCTCAAATACTCTGCTATGAGGTGGTTCATGGGATTGTCCCCTAACTCCATTCATTCTTGGGAGAACATGGAGACAACCTTTTTAGACAAATATCAAGACTACTATAGGGGAAGAGATAGGAAAGAAGAGTTCTTCCAAATAAAGAAAAAGAAGATGAAAATCTAGAAGATTATCTAGATAGATTTCTCTTTCTCCATCGGAGGAGTGGTTATGAGTTACATGTAGAAATCACTAAGAAAATTTTCCTTAAAGTACTTGATGAAGAAACCTAAAACTCCCTTCATATTATGGGAGGAGGTGATTTGCACAAAATTAGCATGGTAGATATCACTGAGCTATGTAGAAGTTACTCTAGAACACGAGGAAGTATAAGGAAAAGATAAACATCCAAGATTTCCTTAGGTACCTCAAAACTTCTGAAGGAAATGGATAACATGAAAACAAACTTGTTGTCACAATTAACATCAACCATATATGGGATGAAATCCAAAACCAGTGTTGTAAAAGAAACTCTAGACATATACTACCCTAAATGTAGGAAGAGACATCCTTTGAGAGAGTGTCCTTTAGATGTCACATACATGTGTTTGATCTGTGATGCCAATTATCACGATACTAACCATTACACTTTCTTACCTCAATTGAAATAAATATTGAATGTCATGTCTCAAGAAAATGCAAAGGTAAACTTTATTCAAAGACTAAATAATGAGGATGCGGATGTCCCTAGACCTTCTCATAACCCCTAGATAATGTCATGACCCTATCTATATCCTCAACCTACTTGGAGACAACCTGATTGGACACCACCAAAATGGATGGTTTACCCACATCCACCACCATGGATGACTCCATACAATCAGCAAGGTTGGACACCACTAGCCAATGCAAATCCATGGCAAAACCAACAATGGGCACCTCAACAAAATTCGATCAATAAAGGAGGTTCCAGAAACCACATTAAGCTTTAATGGCCCCACCAAAAAACTACCAACAACATAGGTAAGAAGCACAAACTCTTATTCTAGCCCGCCTGTAGTGAACCCTAAAAAATCAATAGAAAACTTCAATTAATGAAGCGGAGACAGTGATATAATATAGGTTAATACTATCAATAATATGTGACTAAGGTCTAGGAGAATAGTGAATAATCCTCCTATTGTTATCACATAAATACCTAAGGAAAATGAGAAAGAAGAGACACTTGAGTAAAATGAATAAACTAAATGTGTTCCACAAATGTAAGCCCTTAGGAATGGTGAAGGAAAATATAAGAATGCACATGCAGCTCCTTTACCAAAATGATTACAAGAAACTCGAACTACGAAAGAAAGAACACTAGTTCGGAGTTGAAAAATATGAACATTGAGGTCCCACTTATGAGAGAAATAAGGGAAATTTATGAGTTGAACTAGACCATTAGGGACCAATGCATAAAGACACTAGGAAGAAAGAAAAACACCCAAAAATGGTCAAAGTGGAGGGGAATATAGCTGATCTTGTTGCTAGAAAGCTTATTTCACCAAAATATGGGGATCCTGGAAATCCATTCATTACTATTTTTGTAAATGGTCACCAATATCTAATTTTTGGTGGATCTTGGTGCTACCATTAATGTTATAACAACATATATGTTCAATCTATTATCTTTAACAGATTACAACCAACCAATACCATTCTTCAATTGGAAGATCAATTTATTGTTGTACCAGATGGAGTGATTGAGGATGTAATGGTCACGGTTGAATCTTGGGAGTATCTTGTCAATTTTATAGTCTTACAGCCTAAAGCTCAGAAGTTGGGATATACAGTCATCTTAGGAAGGCCTTGTTGGCTACTGTTGTTGCATATATTGACTAAAGGTCGGGAAAAATGATCATTTTAAATGGGTGAAAATCAAAGAATATTTCATTCTATCCTCCTACCCAGCCATATGTGGATGTTTTTGGATATGTATGGGTAGATTATTCATATACTAACCATCCGAGTTCTTCTTATCCGCCACCATTGCGTGAAAAATCACATGGAAGAAATAGTTGAGTCATACATAATGTCCGATGAAGATGACATCGTGGCTACGAAAATCAAAACCGAGGCTACATAAATTGGAAATGAGGTTGTGGAACCAACTTTTAAAACATAATAGATAATATTACCTTGGTAAGTGACATTTGCAATGAAAATGGTAAAGAAACCTATATTTATCATGAGGAATGTACAGTCACTTATTTCTATTGTCCTTTAGCCAAGGTTATGTCTCTTGAAAATATGACTATTTTATACATGCTTCAACCTCATGTTTGTCCCTTGCATTATTTAATTTTTTGATACGAGCTTGATATTTTGAAAGATACCAAGCAAGTGACTATTGACATAGGAAAAGAGTTGACTATTGGTAATAACTTAGAGGCCATCCAAGAGACTAGGATTGTAGAAATCTTGAGGAATCATTCCTAAGCTTTGTCTTCAAATTATACGGATATCAAAGGAATCCATTCAGAATCTACACTCACCATATCTATATCAAGGATGTTAAACCTGTGAGACAACCACAACAAAAATTAATCCTACACTTAGGGACATAGTCAAAAATGAGATAGAATTTTTTTTTTGAATGTAGGATTCATCCATCTTATATCTAATAGTCAGTGGGTATCACCACTAGTTATACTTCCCATGAAAAATGTAAATGGAGAATCAGTGTAGACTATAGGGAACTTAATAAATCCACCAAGAAAGACTACTTTCCCTTGAACTTTATTGATCAGGTTATGGACAATCTTGCAGGTAAGAAATATTTCTCCTTCTTGGATGGGTTTACTGGGTATAACCAAATTAGTATTACACTTGTTGATTACAATTAAACCACCTTCACTTGTCCCTAGGGTACATTTACATATAGATTCCTACCATTTGGTATTTTTAATGCATCTGTTACTTTATAGAGAGCAATTTTGGCCATTTTTGCAAATCTTACAAATGACTATGTTGAATTTTACATGGACAACTTCACTGTCCACAGTTCCACTTTTGATGAATCTCTTAACAATCTTGAAAAATCATTAACTAGATGTGAGCAGCACCAACTTTCCTTGAGTCATGAAAAATGTATGATTATGTTTTATCAAGGAATTGTCTTAGGTCATCATATTTTTGCCAAAGGAATATTGGTCAACCCCAAAAATATTGAAGTAATTACTCAGCTTCCTACACCAACAAATCAGACTGACATCAAGAGTTTCCTTGACATGCAGGGTAATATAGGTGGTTCATCAAAGACTTTAGTAAAATTTTTGCACCTATATTTTCTTTTCTCGACAAAATGATTGTGTTTATAAATGGTCTCCTCAATATCGTAGGATTTCAAGATTATCAAAGAGAATCTAACCACCACTCCAGTCTTAAGAGGACCCGATTGGGGGAAGCCTTTCCATATTCACATTGATGTGTCTAACACAACAATGGGAGTTGTTCTTGGAAAAAAGGATGAAGAGGATCATATGTATACCATTTATTTTATCAACAAGAATTTGACCCCTACAAAGAGAAACTACACCACTACGAAATATAATATTTAGTTGTTGTTTACTTTCTGAATAAATTCAGACATTATATTACTAGATATAACATCTTTGTTTATACTAACTATTTCACCATAAGGTATTTGATGAATAAACTAGTAGTGAGGGGTAGAATTATCAGATAGTTACTCTTGTTGCAAGAATTTAACTTAACTATTATTGATAAGCCAAGAAATACTAACGTTGTTGTTGATTTCCTTTCAAGATTGAATGTTTTAGGAGAAGAAGAAGTAGTCCAGGATCATTTTCCAGATGAACACTTGTTTACAATATCAACTCAGCCTCCATGGTTTGTTGATCTTGTGAACTACCTAACTATAGGGAAGTTTCCACCTACTTTACCAATAAGGAATGAAAGAGATTAGTTAAAAATATTAACATATAAATGATGTAACAAAATTTTATTTAAATGTATTCCTAATATGGTTCTTCAAACATGTGTTCGTGAGAATGAAGTATATGACATACTAAGAGCTTGTCATGATGATCCTAGATGAGAACATTACTCAGTGAAGAGGACAATTCATAAGGTCCTTGGAGCTAGGTATTATTGGAATTCTCTTCACAAGTATATCAAGAACTACGTATGTAAGTGTGATGCATGTCAAAGAATGGGAAAGCCTACATTTTCCATGGAAATGCCTCTCAACCTCAACTTGTCTTAGAACCATTTGAGAAATGGGGTATTGATTTCATTAGACTTTTGATTCCCCATCCTTTGGGAAAGAGTATGTGTTGTTGTGCACTCATTATGTCACAAAGTGGGCTGATGTTCAAGTATTGAAATCTTCTAATGAAGATGTTGTAGCTGACTTTTTGTACAACATGATTATGTTGAGATTTGGCACCCCTAGAGCTATTGTATCTAATCAGGGACCTCAATTTGTGTCTAACATGATTGAGGATTTCTTAGAGATCTATCAATCAAGCATTGGAAGTCATCACCATATCACCCCCAATCCAATGGGTAGGTAGAATTTACAAACAAATAGGTGGAGAATATTTTAATAAAGTTGTCTATGTAGAAAAAAAACTAGGTACCAAAACTCGTAGAAGTGGTTTTATCCTAAAATACAACTTGGAAGACCACTACTGGTTTCTCCCCATATGAACTGGTATATGGGTGGAATCCATTGTTACCCATTGAGTTTGACTTGGACTTGGAGGAAAAGAATGAAAGTTGTCATCGATTTAGAAAAAGCACAACGTGAGAGAGTAATGCAACTGAATGAGCTAGATGAAATGAGGATGGAGGCACAAAAACAAAATGAGATTCTTCAACACCAAAGAAAATCTTGGCATGATGCTCATATCAAATACAAGAAGTTCAATGAGGGAGATTGGGTCTTACTTTTTGACTCAAAGTATCAACATTTCAAAGGAAAGATGAGGACAAGATGGTTGGGACCATACCAGATCAAAAAAGTGTTTGATAATTGCTCTATGAGATTGTTGTCAATTAATGGAGACAAAATAAATATTTTGGTGAATGGACATAGATTAAGGATGTATCAGCATCCTTTGGATAAATAAACCTTTTGCACAGATATGTTGTTATGCGAGGAAATGGATTGAGTGGAGAAGCTTGGCTCTTCCCATCATGCGTAGTCATTTTTGAATTTCATTTTTGAATAAAGAAAGATGATCATGTTTCCTTTTGATATTATTTCCCTTATATTGTAGTTGTTTTTTTGTTTCATGCTTTCAATAAAGGTAGGCATGTCTATTATTAGAATGCGCATTAATCACATTTTCTCTATGAGATCATGATGTGAAAATATATGGAAATCAGGAAGCTGAGCTGGAAAGGGTAAGTGCATTTTACTTCACTATGACTATTAACTTTTGAAGCACTCCCCCATCGCATTTACTTAACATGATTAAATCAATACACAATTTTCAATGCATTTATTGGGCATATCATTTAAAATCTTGTGACATGGAGTGGGGTGTAATGAATCATAATTAACAAGGATACCACATGTGTCAAATTTTGAAGAAAAATACTGGAATGATTTATAAGAAGGATAGGTGGCATTATTATTCAATGTGATAGAGTGTGTGTTGTACCATGCATTAAAACTTCCCATGCATACTTGGTCCCACCTTTTCACGCTACTAATTTTTCACCAACCTAAGGCAATTAAAATATTGTGGTATATTTCAAATGGTCACTCACCAAAACACTTCATGCCATTTCTCTGTGAGTTCAAACACAATACCATTCATCTGCACAACTATTTAAATTCATCTATACTATGGGGTAGAAGAAATAATATAAACTAGACTCTCAAACCCACTTTGCTCTAGAATGCTACAATTTCCTAGGTATTTTATGATCTTTGACTAGCTAGAATTTATTAGGAAATTCAAGGGTTATGATGAAAATTTAGTTGTTGATTTTCTAATAAATTGTGAAGCCACTTGCTGCGAATTGGGGGAAAAAGAATAGAAATAAGTAGTCAAGTTGTTTCTGACCTATCTGGTTTACCAGACTTCAATCTCAAGGTTATGAAAAATGAACCTCTTAAAGACCTAATTCCCCTATTTCATGAGGATTTCAAAGCTCTTCCATAAGTAATACTCACTTCATATGGTAATTAGAAGAGGATTAAACAAAAAGTTTACCTAGTATTTGGAAGGAAGTTGTTAAATGGGTCAACAGGTACTTTATCTGTGACGGACAACCATCTATGTTTAGAGGGGATTTGTTGAATATTTTAATTCATTTGAAGAAAGGTCGCATAAACCCTACACTCAGGGTAAATTTACCTAAATATTTAGCTAATGTAGTCATTAAAGTGCATGCGAAAATATAAAAATGGAAGTGGTAAGGCTGCATTGAAACACCCAGGGCTTATTCAATTGATTTGTTAAAATCAGATTTTCTATAGATCCAAGAGAAGGATAAAAAAATTAATTGTAGGGGAGAGTTCCAAAAAAAAAAATCAAGAAGGGACCATCTCCCATTATTCGACCTAAGATCAAGTAAGCTCCTCGCCCTTCACAAGAGACTATGGAGGAACCTAGTAGCCAGGATAGTCCATCTTCTATACCAAAAAACTCTAAGTGTAAAAGCACCTTACTAGTTCATTCTTCTATTTCGTTGAGGCCAATAAGGTCTTGTACTTTGTAGATACTTGAATTTTCCTAGGCCATAAGTTTTTCATGAAGATTCTACTCCCATTATGGAGGAGAAGGAAGAGGTTAGTACCTCGATTGTCCCTAATGAAAAATATAAGGATGATATATTCACAACTATCCCTATAACATAGAGTCCAGATATTTCTACAATGCGAAACCGATTCGAGAATCTCTCAAAATGTCTTCAACACCGAATATATAGACCCTAGCTCCGAATCTATTGTAATGGATATTGGTAGCTAGGAACCACATGGAATGACGTCCTGAGGTGTTATCTGGAAAAAATTACCTCCTTGAAGGAAAAGTTAAAAGGTATGCAAGAAACCAACTTATCTTTGCAAACTACATTTATATAGAGAATTGTAGAAAAAGTGAGGGAAATTACTTCTTTAAAGGTATAGGTTAGTAGTCTCAAGAGATAAATAAGATATAAGCCTTAAAGTATGGTATTATTTTAATTTTTTATCTCTTCAGAATAAGCATTAAAAAATGAAAATAAAAATTTAAAAGAAGAGATTGGGGCTAGTAAAAATGAGAAGAAGAAGTTAGAATCTATTTTATGCTATGTTTTTCATTAGCTTGTAAGCTTATGGCCTGTATGAAACCTTCTTTTGTCTATAACATGTTTGTCCAAGAGAAATTCTATGCTTGGAAATTAAAGAGAATGTGTAGTTAAGAACCTCATGAAGCTCCTGATGGGAAAACCTTTTTGTCTATTTATCAAAATAGTACCTGTGAGATACAAAATCAACTGTGTGAATTTTACCTCCACAACATGCTAGTCACAAATGTGCCTAATTTCTTTACTAACCTATTTGTGGGATATTTTTAGTTGAAGGTCTTTCAGTAATTGTTTAGGAACAAAATACATGGGGAAAATAAACCAAAAAATTCAATCAAACGGCTCGCACCATAGGTTTCTATATTAGGCCTACCCATCATAATGATGTGGCCATGAAGAAAAATTTCTGATCTCTTTATTATCAAGTTGGTGTTAGGGAAAATAATTCAAAGATTCTACTGAAATGTGTGTAGGATTTTGAGGCCTATATTCAAGATCATTTTGGTGAAGCAAGACAGATTGTGATAGAAGATGGGATACCTTAAACTTTCCATTGAAACTAAGGGAATTTCATTCCCCTCAAAATCTTAGTTGGTGTATTTGGAGGGTGATGCATTGGTTACAATAATTCAGCGATTGTGCGAGAAAAATGACAAGGAATACAGTGATGAGTGGGTAGGAACACATGTGAGGCCACCTCTTCTCCTTAATCTGATGACTACCTGACAGAATAATGTTTCCTTGTCACATGATAGTTTCACAACTTGGGTGGAAGTTATTTCAAACAATCAGGGATGTAATGGAACCAGAAATAATATACATATCAATCGAGGAATATGACATGTCACAAGCACTTAGCCATAGGGCGAGGAAAAGATGAGTTGCATAGGGACATACAATAGGTAAAGTGTAGGGGAGATTATGAGTGCATTATTTGACTTGTTTTATATCATCTGTGTGACTATTTATTTGTTATTAAACATGATTAATTATTGCATGGGGATGCTTTATATAGTTATATCCTAGTAAGTTCAATGCATTTCTCTTGTTTTTTTTCATGCAACTTGTTGACCGTAGAAATTCCCACTAATCACCTCTATGAGTGAAATGTGATGACATGTGTAGGATAATAATGGACATTTACTCAATGTTGGGAATTATAATCAAGGAGTCTGAGTTTGGAGCCATTGTGCAGTTATGGAAGAATTTTTCCATTGATAACCTATAAACATGGATATTTTTTTTGCAGTTCTATAGGATTTAATGAATTTTAATAGGGTTTTTAGTGGAATAACTCGGTGCCTACAATTTTGGCATGATGTGTAATTGACTACTTCTATATAGATATATCCTTGAAGAACAATTTAGTAGTTAGTTGATATTAGTAATCTGCAATACAATTTATAATAGTTAGTATTTACTTTCAATTTATGTACTTGAGTATGTTATGGGGTTTTTCTCGAATCAATATTTTAGATGTTATTTTGAATATCCTGTGGTGTTGAGATTATCTCCATCCCGAGGAAGAGAAAGGGCCCACTCGACCAAGGCGATCGAAGGATTTTACGTTTATGCATGCTCATGGTTTTGATAAGTTATAGTTTGAATGAAATTACTTATTTCCTTTACTTGTAATTTCAATTTAATGTGTGTTATTTCCTTTATTATAATTCTAATTCAAATGGTGTGATTTCATTTCAATCTGTGTGTTATTTGAATTCTATTCTATTAATTCAAAGGTGTGCATTTCAACTCCAGCAAAGTATTTCCTTTAAAAACGCATTTCATTACAAGAATTTTGTTTCATAGTTTAACATTACATTTCTATAGATTAGCAAAGATAGAAGGAAACATAACAACCAAAACCCCCAAAAGGAACCATCAAACAACCGAGTTGCATAAAGCTTCATTGCATAAAGCAGTGTGGACACATAGCCTTGGTTTTATAATGACACTAGCGAGAAGAATCATTAGTTAAATGATTGAAGAATACAATGACCCATCGATATCTGTGGATATATTTTCTTATTGCATATGCATGTCATCTCGGTGATATGTGGAATACATCCCTATTTAATAAAGGCATCGATCAGTGTTATAGGTATTTCCACACAAATATCCATATGATCATTATCTTCACCAATCGGTGTCCATTCAAGATCATCTTGTGAAAAATGAGATTTCCCATTTCCCACGTCTTGAACATCTAGGGAAAGAAATTGTTCATACTTTTTCTTTCACGACATCCTAAACAAAATAATGTAAATAAAAACATATAATCAATAAGCATGGTATTGAACATATCAATATATGATGAAATATGAAAAACAAAACATAAGTATTATGCTCTTAATATATTTGTAAACAAACTTGCATGAAATGATATACAGACTATGTTTTTTGTAAACAAAAAGCATTGTAATATGATACAAGTAATGAAAATGTTCTAAACACATATTATGTGGTATACATAGGCTATCATTTTTGTGTGTATGTGACAAGCGATGTGAACACCATAATAGGATATTGGTAGTGAAATTTTGTGGTATACACAAGCTATCATTTTTTGCCATGTGACAAATGATGCAAACACCATAATAGGATACTGGTAGTGAAATTCTATGGTATACACAGGTTGTCATTTTTTTACATATGTGAAAAATGACACAAACATTGTAATAGGATACTAGTAGTGAAATTATGTGGTATACACATGCTATCATTTTTGTGTGTATTTGACAAATGACGTAAACATCGTATTAGGATACTAGCAGTGAAATTATGTGGTATACATAGGATGTCATTTTTTTGTATGTGACAAACGACGCAAACACCATAATAGGATATTAGTAGTAAAAATATGTGGTATACACAGGCTATCATTTTTATGCATATTTGAAAAATGATGCAAACATCATAATAGGATACTAGTATTGAAATTTTTTGGTATACACATGTTATCATTTTTGTGTGTATTTGAAAAATGACGCAAACACCCTATTAGAATACTAGCAACGAAGGATGGGTATGTGCCAAACAACACAAACACCGTAATAGGATAGTATTAGTGAAATTCTATGGTATCTCATCGAGAAGACCTTCAAATGTAAAATTTATTGTTCATGGGGTCAATTTGAGTTGTTGGAAATCCTTAGAGGTCTTAATAGGACCATGTGAGTCATTTCAAGAAAGTAATAAGGTTGGAAATTTTAATTCTCCTTCTTGTTGTATTTCCCTCCAAAAGGGAATTTGAATTTGTAAAAACATGAAAACAAGGAAATATGATTGTCATAGAGCTACAAAGAGATTGTAATAAGTGTAATGGTGTGAAATTAGATGTCTAAGTGATGCAGGGGCATCACTTGATGTAAAAATGTAAAATTTCCACCCTTGTCATCTTAGGAGATCATGAAAGAAAGTTTGGGATCAACCTACAGTGTTAGGTGGGCTTAAGATACTCAAGAATTCAAAATACATATTTTCCCCTCCAAATGTAATTCAAATTCTCATCTTGTAAAAGTGGAGCCCTAAGTGTGTTAAGAAGGGTCTAGGAAAGTGGTGTGGACATGTTAAAAGGGGTATAAGTCATATTAAATCATAAATGTTGAAAAATATTGTAAAGGAGGCTATTTCTCTAGGTATGGTGTGTAAAGAGTCACCATGAGTCCAAGAAAATTCAGTTATTGATCCAAGAAGGAGATATATAAAAGAAGGAATTTGAGTTAGAGAGGAGTTAGTTGGGGAAAAGAGTGAGAGGAGGACCTTGTGAGGAAGGTAGAGAGAGTGAGGAAGAAAGAATCCTCGAGACTGAGGAGGGAAACTAATAAGAGTGTGAGTTTTGTATAAATAATGGCATTTTGTATGAAATTGTAGTTGAATAAGTTAAGGATTTGTTCTTGAATGTGAAGTTCAATGATTTTTACATGCATGATTATCTTGAAAGTTTTGAATTATTCTAGTTAGTGAAGCATTGAATCATGAAATGACTTTGCATGTTAGTTGATTAGTTAATTCAATCCAATGTGATAAGGTGATGCCCTATTTTGGTTGGTTAGAAGAAAATTTCAATTAAGCACTGGTATATTGAGATTGTGGAAGCCTTGCAGAGGTGTAAAGAATGATTTTGTGAGGATCTTATGCATGAAGATATTTTTAAGGAGAATATCAACCCATAAAAATAGATACATTTCTCTGTTTTATTGTTTAAGGTGCACTATAAGACTGTAATTGTCATCTATAGCCTGTAAGAATCTAAGCATGAGTTGATATGCACTTGTGATTTGATATCATGATCATTCAAGTTCACATGGATGTGAGGAAGCTCTGTTCTACAAGTTGTAAGGGTGAAATAAAAGTGGTTTAAACTCATGCATGTGTACATCTTTGTCCTGCATAGTCTAGGTAAGAAGAAATGAGTGTTCTTTCAAAGTTTCACGTGTTATTTATGTCGACTGGTAAAGAATTAATGAGGAGTATAGTGAAATAGACCCCTAGGTAAATTTTGGGTCTTGAATCCATAATTATAGGGAGTTAAAGCAAAATTTAGACTCTCGGGTAGACACAGGCCTTAGAAACCCTCTAGCTAGGGTTTGGAGGTTAAAAATCCATTATCTCTCGAATACACCCATGGAATTGAGTAAAACTTTGTAGAAAATACCATCATGGTGTGATTTAAGTGTTTATTGAGGTTTTAGCTCAAAATAAGTAGTTCCAAGGAAGATGTTAATGGAAGTCTCTTGGAGGACAATGAACATAGGTTAGAAGGCTAATGGGTAAGACCATTTAACGGGTGAGACCTTTTAGTAGAAAAATGATATTGTTTTAAGGTTCAATGCATGCAGGTGAAGGAAGTTCATTGAAGTGGAAGAAAACCCCAAGTGAAAAAGGTAACTCTATTTTCCTGTAGCCTTACAGTCTTCCACAGTTGAAGAACACATAAAATGCAAATGTTTGAAGGAAAGAAACCTTACTGGTAAAATAGAAGTGAAGTGGGAAATGTCACAGAATTTTGGACCAAATTTAGAAACTTGAATAAAAAATTAGTGAAAGATATACCAAAAGTTGTCTTCTCGGGCTAGACTCAGACCCAGCTAGGGTTTTAAGAGAAAATGTGTACTAAAAACCCTAAAAAAGGAATCTTTCCTTGAAATTTGGAAGTAATAGCCATGAAATGGTCCTTCAACAGAATCAAAAATAAATTTGAGATTTCATTGGTGAAATTTGTAAATAATGTTGACAGTCTTCATCAAGGATAGTGACACAATTTAGAAGCCTAGTTGAGAAAGGCATGTTAACAAAGGAAGTGGGGCCTAGGAGTGGAGTTAGATCATGAAACTTTAGGGACAACTATAAATCCTTAATGGGTGCCCAAATATGCATATATTATTCTTGAAAACTTCATACAAAGGAAGTTAGGAAGGGAAAAGGACTGTCCCAAGGCTAGTAGGCCTAGAGTGGGCCTAGGAAGAGGAAAGTGTGATAGGGAGAACAAGAAGAGGAGTAGGGTTTTGAAATTTTGCACACACCATGAGGATGATAAAGGGTCTTGGAAGGAGTTAATAGATTTTTGTGGTAGTTATATATGTCTCCAACTATGGAGCATGCAAGAATGATTGTCTTAAGGGCATCTAGTAGGTAGTTTTGACAAGAAGGGAAGTTTGGAGTTTTTGAGTACTTTGAGTCAAGTTTAAGGTTGGTTGAGGTGATGTGACAAGGTTCTAGGCATTGAAAGGAGATATTGAAGGTAAGAAGCAAGAAGTTTCTTGTTGAAGCCAGAAAGCTAGTGAAGGGAATTGAAGGGGTAGTTTGACAAAAGGGTAAGAGTGATTGTTTCTTTGAATTTGATTCATATGATGAATGCTTTGATGATGAATGCATGGTATTGCACATAGCTGTAATTTTTGTGCATATGTGAAAAACGACGCAAACACCATAATAGGATACTAGTAGTGAAATTATGTGGTATATAGGTTATCATTTTTATGCGCATGTGACAAATGACATAAACACTGTAATAAGATACTAATAGTAAAATTATGTGGTATACATAGGTTGTCATTTTTACATATGTTGCAAAAATGCCAACATCATAATAGAGTACTCAAAGTGAAATTCATGGTATACACATGTTGTCATTTTTGTGCGTATTGATGGATTTAGAAAATAGGTAGGGGTTTGGATGTTGGTTTGGAGAGGATAGGGATTGAGGATCAAAGTCCATGGTATGATAGGATGTGTGGGTGATTAGATTTGGATTAGGTTGGTTGATTAATGATGGTGATGGGATTTTGGTTGGGATTGTTTAATTAAGGATGGTTGATTATGATGATGTTTGATTGATTGAAATTTTAAGGTGATATAATGGTTAAGGGTGTTCACAAGAAAGCAAAAACATGCAACACACACCCTAACTAGTCAAGTGGGATTACAATCAAGCTATTTCCTACTTTCAATACCACACATTGATGGTGGTTCCAAAATTAGCTCTCTACATATGTGTCGGTATGGGGTCGGATAGTGAGTGATCTTGGGAAGTGCAACCTCCTTGGACAATAGCTTGATATGTGGCCAAAAGGTTTCCTAGAATAGGATATACAAGATCACTAGGGGAGTCACTAATATTGATCCATAGGGATCCAGAAAAACACACCACTTCATCAGTTTCATCAGCACCAAGAAGAAGAAGAAGGAAAAATAAATAAATTGAGGAATACGAGGTTCTGGAAGGAACCACCACTCTATGCAGAGTGGCGGTTTCAAAACCACTTCCCTGCAAGGCGGCGGTCTGAAATCACCACCCAACCAGGGCAGCGGTCCTATGACCACCAATCTACTCGGGCGGTGGTCCCAGAAATTTTGAATGAAAAAGAAGAACAAAACATGAATGGACGTGAATTTGAAGCACCCAACCATGTCTCTTCACTTCCATGCCCCTTCACATCCTCCAGTGCATGGGAGGACATGGGAAGGCCTATAAATACATGGAAGGAGCAAGAGAGTAGACATTCAAAGGAAAATCAGACATTCAAAGATCTAGAGAGATCGAGAAGTAGAGTATAATGAGAGCAGTAAGCAAGATCTTCAGTGTTGGAATGGAATTGTAGGAGCAAGGTGTAGAAACAGAGCAAGCAAGTAATTGGAGAGAAGGTATACATTGTTGCTTCTTTTCATATTATTGTAATCTGTAATTGTCTATATTAGACCAATAAAAGTGGAAAGAAAGAGCAGTTGCCCTTCCCGACTGGTTTTCCTCCTTGGAGGTTTCCAGGATAAAATTATTGGTGTTGAAGTTTGAATTATTTCCTTCTTTGCAATTTCCTCCTGTAGCACTAGATAATCACTCACGAAGCTCTAATATTTAAGCAAATCTGTCATTTTCGAAAGTTGAAAGTAGAACAACATAATTGTGTGATCCGTAGATTTCCAAAGTAGAAGTTTACGGATCAGATATACCTTGCATTACGTGGATCCCAAGTCCATGTTACAAGGATGTTGTCTAAGGCCTGGGTATTGGGAAGTGGAATCCCCTCACTTCATGCTCCTTTTAAAACAAGCTATTGTTTAGCTAATAATGACAACTCTCAAATAATTTATGTACCTGTCGAACATGGGGTGTGTCTACGTGTGTGGAGGTGAATTCTATAGTCACTAGACCCCTAGGCCTATGGAAAGTGTGTGGATGTCACTTCCATGTCTTTTTACCCCTATAAAATAAAATAAGGTAGGGTATCCACTTTAGATCCTCAAGGTTGTCCTAGGATGTGAGAGGAGATCATACACAATTTTTCCTTCAGGATAAACAAGTAATGATGAAAACGCATAAGAAAGATGATACAAGAAAATAGATGCAAGATAAAAAAATTGAACAATAAATATTATGTGATTAGGTCTTCAAGAGGAGGCCCTACAAAACAAATATTAGTAATTTGATTTATAAACCCAAATGTCTTGGACCGATCATCCTACAAAACAAAGGGTTAGTAGTTTTAGATTTTTTTTAATCTTTGGTAAGCGTAGGAAGTTGCACACAAAGTGTTAGTAGTTTGGAGCGAGAATAATATAACTCAATGTGTAGTTAAAATGACAATATTTAGGAAAATTAAAACCATGAATAAAGTATCCTATAAAATGCTAAATTAATGCTTTCATTGCATAGGATACTAGGAGTGAAATACTATGGTATACACATGCTGTCATTTTTGTGTATTTGAAAAACAACACAAACACCCTATTAGGATACTAGCAGTGAAATTCTATGGTATACACAGGATGTCATTTTTGTGCGTATGTGACAAATAACACAAACACCGTAATATGATACTAGTAGTAAAAATTTATGGTATACACATGTTGTCATTTTTATATGTATGTGACAAACAATGAAAACACCATAATAGGATACTAGTAGTGAAATTATGTGGTATACACAGGATTTCATTTTTCTTCGTATGTGACAAATGACACAAACTTTGTAATAGGATACTAATAGTGAAATTTTGTGGTATGCGTGTAGGTTGTTATTTGTATGTGTATGTGACAAATGATGCAAACACCATAATAGGATACAAATAGTAAAAACAATGTGGACCTTATAGAGAGAGTTATGTAATAAAGGAAATATCACGCTACACATGTGATGAACTACCCATGTAATGAATTGTTACAGATTATTATAGTAAACATGTTCTAGTCTACCCTATATTGACTTGCACATAACCTTTGTTTTGCTAATGTGTACATTAAAATATTGTCGATAAGTTCCATTTAGTAGCATGCACGATGGTTTAGGTTCTCTAAGAGACAAATATGATAGATGTTAACATGATAGAATCATGTGCCAAAGTAACAATAAACGTGCATCCCATCTCCTACAAGACTTACCCTTGACCTCGGAGGAATCTGGATCCCTCACATGCTTCATGTGAGTGCTTGTATAACACCCAAGTGATATGCCAATGCACATCGAGAAACATAACTCAAGGGATTCCCTTGGGTGTGGACTCTTTGATATTTATTAGGATAAAACCCCAACTTATGACATATCTTGAAAAAATGATAATGTAAACCAATGCATAAATATCCTTTTATTGCGGTACTTTTTTGAGTTGTGATGTGCGCGGGAGAAATAGTTTACAACGTCTCAAATCATTTTCCATTCTTTTTTACATTTACATTTAGAAAAACTACCTTTCGATCTCATAGAGTTTTTTCTACTCAAGAAGGCTGTTAGTGCAAAATCACAAAGACTGACCCCTGACGCACATCAGGCTTCTAGGTTGATGTTCGAGCATCCAGTGTGATTGCACAACATGGAAACCTCTCTCCAAGCGTGGGACTTGTGAAACCGAGAGAGGAATCTCCGCAGAAAATCAGGTTCCTGCTCCTAAACTACCACTGCCACAAGCTATTCCAATGCGAGGCAAGCTAATCTAATCCTAATCTAACCATGCCAAGGAGACAAAGAGAGAGAGAGAGAGAAGGGAAAAACAGCAAAAGCCTACACTAAAGCGGTGATACACCGTAGAAGGAGAATGTTGGACATCTATCAAAGCGCCATTGAGCAATGGGAAGGATGGACGATGCATCACGAGGCCCAAGGATAGATTTCACCACAGAAAATGTCCCAAAACTCCATGAACACAGAGACCTGCAATGAACATTCAAACATGCACAAATACCGTGCAATGAAGAGAGGTAAGAAGAAAACAAGCAAAAGCGAGAAAGGATGGACAAATGCATCACAAAACACGTTGTTGCTTGAGGTTTCTAAGAACATCATTCCATTAATAAGAGGCAAAAACGCCATTATAGAGCAAGGGAGGAGGTTCGAACTCCATTTTCAACCCTAGAGAAGAAAAGAAGGGAGAGCAGAGCAGAAAGAATGAACAACCTCTTTTTAAAAAAATGAGCCAAATCTGGCTTTTACATTGCATGGGTCGAGCCGGGGACGAAACGTGGGAAAACGTGCAAGCCCATTCCTCATTGACTACAGATGCATTAAATCAGCATGGAGGATCTTACCAACCCATACCTGTCTTTGGCCGGATTACGGGAGAATGACCCATTCGCATTAAATTTGGCTTGAAATGTCACTGCCGCACACACGCGTGAGCCGTTTCTTGATTTTCTCCCTTCAGACTACACCAAAACTCGAGATTGATCCCAGAATCATGTAGAGCATCTCAACAGCTTTCCGTTGATATAAAGAACGTGGAAATCGAGCTCGGATCAAAAGATATGGCAATCGAAGATTTAGGGCACGGAGCAGATCAAAACGAATTTTAAAATGTTTTCCCGCTCTCTGCCACTTGGATGACACGTGGCACGCTCGGATGGACAGTAATTCTCTCTCCTCTACCTTTATTGGGCTGTCTTTTGAATTTTCCTTGTGGGCCCTGGCAGGACACGTGGCACTATCCCATTGGTTCATCGGTGCTCGAAACTTCGCCCCTTGACTTTTGACTTTTCTCTTGTGAGGACACATGGCGGTTCCCGATTGGTCCTCGCTCCTTCGGCTCCTTTCGTATTCGCCTCCATTTGTCCCAGATGTCCCATTTGATTTTGGGCCCTTTGTGCTCATTTCGGCCGGTTCGGGCATTTCGCGTCCATTTGTCCCAGATGTCCCATTTGATTTTGGACCCTCTGACTCATTTCGGCCGAATTTTGGCCCGCTTGTCCCACTTTGCTTTGATGACTTGACTCTTTTCGGCCGTTCGGCGGTTCATGCGCCTTTTTGGCCCGATTGTCCCATTTGATTCCTCAATGATTAGCTAATTTTTTTTCTGGTCGAACCGGCATTTCGCGCCCGGCATGCGTACTTTTGTCTCGAGATGTCCCTGTTGCTTTATGGCTGTTTGTGCTTACTTCGGCCGAGCCGGCCGGTTCGGGCCTTTGTCCCAAATGTCCCGATCGCCCTAGGACTAGGACTTAGTCATTTTTATGATTTTCCTGGATCAACCTTTGCCTTTGAGCTTGCTCTTTTCCTCTCGACAGGGAACTTGAAAATATTTGAGGGACTCTAGCAACATGATTTTGGCCCCCGAATCAATCAATTTTCCAGGGACTTGAATATTGATGCATGTTATCAAAATTACCTGGGGGTGAAATTTTGACAACGGTTTAGCGACTTAAGCGGGGTCATCACTGTTAGATGAATGATCGGTATTTTCCATTGGGCATGGAGTCATGAGTTGCAACTCTGGAATGATCTGATACTAAATAGCAAACCCCACTTTGTTGTTGGTTTAGAAGTACTATCACTTCAATTAGGTGATTCAAAGTGTCAGGATGATATTTTATCCCGAGGTAGAAATAATTCATTGGCCTTGGATAACTTAAGAAACATACTATGAGAGAAAGTGATATGCACTTCTCTAGTATGATACATAGTAACATACATCACAATTTTCTTCTCGCTTGATTTTTCAACATTTAGTGTAAATCGTTATTTCAAAGTCTTCTCGACCTCGGTGATTATATGTCAATTTATATTGAACGATTGATATATGATCTTTTCATAGTGTTATACTACACATCCACACAAAGCTCTCAAATAACCCCTTTTCTTCTGCCACCCCCTCTACCCCACACACATAGATGATATAAACACGTTGATCAAAAAAATCAGCTATAGTTTCTAAGAAATTATATTTGTGCCTCAATATGGGCTATGTTATGTTTGAATTGATCACATGCAATTGCAAATGATTTTGAAATTGTCTACGCTATTAGAATCTCTCATCAATTTGTATTATAGTTGTTTGTCTTATTGATGAAACATTTGTGATATTTTGGATAGTTTATAGGATCATGTTACTTCTATCCTTTTTTATGGACTATTATTATTCTTAATCGAGGAAAGTGATATTGATGTAGCATATAATCATTTAGCTCTTTTCTAGAATTCTTTTTCATGGATATTTTGAATCTTATAGGTTTTTTTTTTTTTTTTTTTATCTAGTGGATATGTTTCATTTGTTGTAAATTTCTGTTATCACCAAATCATTACACCCTTTGAATGGCCAAGTGATGGATAAGGCATTTGGTGTGATTGGGTAATATGGGATCACCTCGTAAGTTATGGGACTTATGGCTTGAGGTGAACCTTTGGAGAAGGTCATATTCTTCTTCCTCAAGTAAACACAACACTAATTCTAATGCAATAAAACAACTAACTAGACCTATACTAACATTTCCATGGGATTAGGGAGAGAGATTTGTAAGAAGTAAAACCTATACTAGAAATGGTGATGCACCAAGAAAGGGTGTTTCTAGACAAGTTTTTGGTCTTCCAGTGAAGAAGGATGAAACTAAGAAGGATGAAAAAGCACCACAACCCAACTACATACAAAGCTTCACTCCCAGATAAGCACAAAACTCCCAAAATCTACAATGGAAACTTGAAATTGCATAGTATACCTGCAAACATGAGAAAGACACAAAGACATAGAAAAAACTATGAAATGACCAATAATTAGTCATAGAACACAATATTTATTACTTCAATATCATGCACAATGCATCATTACATAGGAAGAGGCAATGGTTGTCATTACAATCTTGGAAAAAGGCTTGAGAGTTCCCAAATCTTGTGAAAAGAGAGAGAAAACTAAAAATGTCCAACCCCTTGTAATGGGTTTCTCATTTACATTTATAGAGAATCCAACTAGAGAGAAAGGAGGAGAAATCCTAAATCTTAGGTAGATGGTCTCCATACTTGATTACATCATTAATTACACACGTGAAGAATATTCCATCACTATGCCTCCATAAATTCAAAAATTTGAATTTATCAACTATTTCATAAAAATAATATTTTTAAGGCATCTCAGCCTTTTGGAGCTTTTCCTTGGTCCATTTGTGGGACCCATGAATTTTCTTGTGAAAAATGGGGTGTTAATGTTGATTGGCGGCCAACTCACCAAGCTAGTTGGTGAGTTCTTTGTTTTGAACGGAGTAGCGGTCTCCTTGTTTCACTTTGATCGGGTCTTCTTTGTTAATCACATCAACCACCACACCATTTGACTTGGCTACTTCCGAAACTACCTCATTGATGACTCGAATTCCTATTTAAATTCTCCCTACAAAGACATGTCCTGCATTAGACAATGGCCGACCTATTTAAACTCGGCGACTCTCGTTGAATTTCCTTGCCATCCTCTATATATGGTTTGCCCCAATATTTTATTCCAATGAGCCCCTCTATGAATTTCCCTAGCCCGCTTGCCTCAAATTTCCCATGGACGAGGAATCTTGAAATTCCACCATCAATAAAACCCCAAACTTGGCTTCGACTTGGAATTTTCCCGACCAAATTCCACCACCGATCATCTCGGTTGACCGAGTTGCCTCATTTTCACACCATATTCTACTAACATTTTCCTATCAAGATTAGTTGGCTTTGAAAGCTCACCCCGCCATTTTTATAATGCATCCATCTCTACATTCGACCAAGCTTACACACATAAACATGACCTTGTCCTCCTCATCAACTCGATGGCTTGTTATTATTTAGATGAGTCTGACTAAGCTCGACATTCCAACTCCAAAATGAGCTTCCCGTTTCATCCATTCGTGTAAGTATTGAATCGTAAAGGCCCTGAATGTTACCCCTCACTTATCAATATTCTACGACTTGACCTTGACTATGTCACTTCGATCTCAATCCGAACTCTTTCTTTTCCCATGGTTTGGAATTACATCATCTTCCCCGAAATTTTTCGTGAACTATTCTCCTATCATGTTCAAGCTCCAAGCTCAATCAACATTTGTCCTACCCACAGTCCAAACATATTTTTACTTCATGTGAGTTTAAGCTCTCCAAACTCACTCGAACACATCTTGGTATTCTCACTGGAAAATGCAACGAGGAACTCCACAAGGATAACTCATTACTCAATAATGAGCTCCATGTATTCTCTGCAACATTATCCTCCATTCTACTAGCTCAATGATTTCGATATCTATGAGCACCTCGGCTTACCGTTTTTCCCTTACATCCACCTTGGCTCTTACCAATCTCATACACATTTTAGGATCCACCCAATTGCCTTAGTAGATATCGAATGCCTCCATGATAATTCTAAGCTAATTGTTTTTCGATTAGCTTGGTTATGCTCCACCCTTCACGTATCTTTTGTGTTGACTAACACTGAGGTAACAATAAGGGTTGGCCTTACCAAGCTTCTTCTTCAAGATGAGCTCATAACTCAAGTCAGTTCCATGCCTCCAGGTTTGATGGCTCGGCTTGCTTCTCATCTTCTTAAAACTTTGAAACTCCTGATCTAATCCCAAGTTGTTCCACTGCTCAAGTTATTTCCTGACTCACCTCCATAAAACCATCGCCAGGATCATTCGAAACCTAGATCAACGGGCCTCAATCAAACATCTAGTTCCACCCTCCTCCCATTCGAAAAACTTACTTCCTATGTTGTCTTCCATATGGGCTAAGCACCTCAAATGTTAATCACTAGGTCGCTCTTCTTTGCTGGGATCAATATTCATGTCCATGCATTCGATGAGTAAACTAATGCGATCAAATTTGAAGTCCAAACCTTCACCAAGATGCCTTGACTTGATTCATGTTAATACTCTATGATTCCTACATTACATTCCTATCTTTATATGGGTTCAACTTTGAATGTGTCTACAAATATATTTCATCTCGCACTACCATGACTCTCGTCTATGTGTATGACTCGCCGATCCATTTCCTGCAAGGGACTCGGAATGTCAAGCCCGAGCTCCCAATGTTGCTCACATTTACGAGTTTCTTGAAACACCACAACATACTATGACTTCGTGAACTTTTATTCACAATTCGATTGCCTAATCCACTCAACACTTCACTCGTGCAATTCACGATTTTCCAATCTAACTTAGCTCAATAAGATAACCTTCCACAACCTTAGAGAATTTGTGATGGTTGTCAAGTTAAATTTAACTACTTAGGTCTCTCATTCTCGTGGATGTATGTCAACTCATCGAGAAGCTCACCGAACCACTCGGTGAGCTATTTTTGTTCATGTAATTTATCCCCGAAATGATCTTGCCTTGACTCTTTTATCCCCTAGGGTTCTTTCTCAACATTGGTGGTTGATGGAAACACTCTAAAAACTCCTTAAAACATAATTTATCAATTTTGAACTTTTTTCCCATGTTGACTAGAATTAGACCTACCAAAGCCATTATTTTTTCTATGTGTAATCCATGAACCTCCAAGACCCAAAAGAGGGAAAACTAGTCCACAATGATCCTAAACTTTCTCGAAGTACCGTAAAAACCCTTCAAATACAAAATTAACTTAAAATATCTAAAATGTCTCATGAAGGCCTTTTCGGTGTTAGAACACAACAGGCCCCCCGTTGTCCATTTTTTCACTAAGGGGAAAAATTGGATAATAAGTTCATCGGATGCAATTCCTAGGTTTTCGTCTCATAGATGTATAAGTAGCTACTCTATAAAATTCAATGTTATGTTTATATTGGTCTTGTTTTCTTGCTATTATGTATTACAAGAATTAGTAATTTATTAATTGTCTTAGTTTAATGCTTTTATGGTTTGACTTTAGGGTTAATGGGAAACTTTCTAATGTTGTGTTTTTTGGGAAGAGTTGGCTTACAAATTATAATATTTTTTCCCATTTTCTAATTGATTGAAGACCTTTTTCCATGTTTTATTTAACTCATTTTAGTGCATAGTATGAAGTAGTGTTGAGAAAGCCATTTGATTCATAAACTTGTGTACAATACATTAAATGGATCCCATCTTATTTTCTTTTCAGTTCATAAATTGATAGTGAAATTATGTGGTATACATAAGATGTCATTTTTGTGTGTATGTGACAAACGATGCAAACACCATAATAGGATACTAGTAGTGAAATTTTTGGTATACACATGTTGTAATTTTCATATGTATATGAGAAAATATGCAAACACTATAATAGGATACTAGTAGTAAAATTTTATGGTATACATAGGATCTCATTTTTGTGCGTATGTGACAAACGACGCAAACACCGTAATAGGATACTAGTAGTAAAAATTTTGGTATACACAGTTATCATTTTTGTGCATATGTGATAAACGACTCAAACACCCTATTACAATACTAGTAGTGAATTTTTTTGGTATACACATGATATCATTTTTGTATGTATTTGACATATGACACAAATACCGTAATAATATACTCAAAGTGAAATTTGGCGATATACACAATATGTCTTTTTGTGTGTATTTCAATATATATATACACTTACTTGGCATATGTACATCTACTATATGTAATCTTTATTCTATCATGGGGTAGAGATGTCATATGTCTATGTAAAATCATGGTTTTCTTATCAGAAAATTTAAAGTAGAATCTATATATGATAGATTCAACCACAAAAATGTACATTTCTAACATTACTCCTACAGAAATTTTGATTAATTTTTCTTACATAAGGATAAACATTCCAAGCTAGGTTCATAAGAACTTTTCAAGATCTTGAATGACATGTATAACTTCTCAAACTAATAGGTCTTTTACACTTTCAAATATTTTGGTTCTTGTTAGGTTTAACAACAAGAGTGTGAGGGATGCATATTATTTTGGTTCCAAAGCAGGGAACATGCAGGTTGATCACAAGGAAGAGAAACAGAAATATGGCGCATGTCAACCAAGGAAAACCTCACACATGGAGATAAGTTGGTACATCAATTCTCCTTTTGAGGTATATGAAGTTTAATATGATCTTATTTTTAATTTAATATCTACCAAAATAGGCAACTCGAGTATCAATATATAAGTATTATTATTAATACTATAAGTACATGTTTTCATGTAAAATACTTCACACACAATTGCATTGTGACTCTATAAAATAGAATTTTTAAAAAAATCTATCTATGAACAATTTTAAAATCTAAAAATCACATAGTTTCATTCAATTGAATATTTTTTTTGCAACTATTTTGCACCTTTAGTTCAGAAGAGGAACAATGTAGAATTATGTCGATCTAAGGAATCTTGAATAAATACTCTCTGTAACTCCTCTTAACCCTACCAATTATCCCGCAATGGACGACAGAATGGAGCTTAACAAAAAAATTAGTTTTTGGCACTTAAAATTTTATAGTGTTTAATCAATGGAATGACAAGTCTCACAATTGCATAAAGGTAATGAAAACCAAAGCAATGCATCTTAAATGTTTGCCACCTTTTTTCATCCTTTCCTTCACCTTTTTCTGCATTGATATCTACCTTGGGAACTAGAATTTCTTGGTTGATGATTCACTATCGCATACTAGTGATTGGGTTGTGTTGAGTAGATGCCACGAAATCGAAACGGGTCCCACACATGGGTGTTGCATGTATGACATTTTTATGGAATCTTATGGTTTTTCTTTTGGGGTTCATGTGATCCTATCACTAGGATAGAAAACCATGGAAATTATAAAAAATGTTAGGGCTTGTATGCTACAGTTGCTTGAACAAACATTTATAATTTAATATTTATACATTCCATACTCATGTCGCCAAAAACAAAGGCTAAAGCAAATGTCGAGATACAACACCACAAGGCGTTAAAGATTACTGATTTCCATTGTGCAAAATAATAAAATGAAAATTGGTAATTTATGAAAAAGAGATGAAGAAATAAAGTTAAAGATAAGCTTTGTTTGATATGTGGTTTTTTTGCATTTACACATATAAAAATTCTCAGTAACTTGATAGTGTTGTTTGCTAATGTCTTTATTTTGACAAATTATTTGAGAACATTAATCTTGAAATTGTGGTTTCTAAATAAAATGAGAACACTACCATAGGTCTCATCTACTTATAGATGCTTGTTGTGGATGATTCTAAATTTTTTCATGAATTTATTTTGAGGTATTTTATGAAACGGTTAATGTGCCTTTTGTATGATTTCACATTTTGCATCAATTTCATTCATGTTTTTTTCAAACAGTTCATGTGCCTTACAGTATGATTTTAAATTCCCATAAATTTCATTCAAACATTTTAAAAATCAGTTCACGTTCTTTTTTATTGCATGCATTGTGTAATTCCTCTATCATGATTGATATCTTAACTTGCTTCTTTGACAAAAGTCTACAAATGTTGATATGTGATTTTGTTCGAGATGATACACTCTTGAACTATTGATCATGTTTGTTGTAGAAGATATGATTTTCCTTCTGAATTTAAAGAAAATCATACTTGGAAAAGTTGTGTTAACATGGATTTATCGTAATGCACTCTCTAAATGCAGTTTTGATGTTCAATTTGAGAACCAGGTTATAGCAGGTCTAGGCAGTCTTAAGAACTATGTTGGTAAGTAACTAAGTTACAATGTTGGGATTGTACCATAGACTATTGCATTACTATTTAAAGGAAATAATTCTACCTTGGATCAATTTCAGTGATCCAAGGCATACCTTTGATCATCATGTTGTTACGATCATATTGATAGTCTAACCTGATTTGTATTTTATTTCGAAACATTATCTTTCGGCTCAAAAAGATATTCTTGCTAAAGTACCAAGTGGCACTCACTTGAACACACTCTTTCCATGAGATCTAATTATTGATTTGTTAGTTCATGTGTGTAATGTTCTTATTAAATATTTTGAGCTATATTATGTTAGAAAGGGACCACTAAAACTCCACTAAGGTGATGGTTATGCTTAGAAAAGCCTAGAATGCTATATGCATATTATCCTAAGCTAAGTAGGATACATTTTTAATAAGGGTATTTTTATTCCCTAAATTACCTAAAGTAATCTATTGAAATTCTAACCTATCTAGGGTTAACATTATTAAAAGGAAACCTAAACTAAATTTGAAGTGTTAAATAAAAAGAAAAAGGGACATTTATCCCATAGGCTAACCAGGAACCTATGACCTAACCTAAGTTAAACTATGTTGGCATGGTTGATGGAGGGGTTAGGGGTAATGGTGGTGGCACCATTCCAAAGGCGTACTGGTAAAGTTAATTGTTATTAAATGTTTTTATCTGCCAACTTTGGCAAGGGCATTGTCCATTCCGAAATTAACTCTAAAACTCATCACTAAGAATTTGGCATGTTTATTTTGAACTGTTGAGGAACACTTAGTTGAATGGGTGGTTGGTGGGATTTGCGATGGACTGTCAAACCATCCTGGCATTTATTGTTTTTTATTAATGAGCGAAAACCTCCTTGGGAAACACCAGATGGAAAGTTGGAAAGGAAATAGGGTTGGTTTCATTCTTCATTTGGATTTTTTGAGCTCTTTCGCTCTGCATGTAGATTTCATATTTTGCGAACTGCTTGTTATTTTTATTTGCATTTACAAACTTTCCATTACATGGCAAAGATAATGGAGAAAATTTATTGTTGGGTTTATAAAAGAATGATGGAAGGAAATTATGAGGGTTCTTTGTGGATTTAACTGCTAAGTTTTCGTAGAGATTGTTTTGAAACATTGAAGGGAAATTTTGGAAGCTTGAAGAAGTTACACAAGAGCTTTAATAGGCATGATGAGCCCTAACCCATTATGATATTTTGCTCTATTTTACAGTTTCATGAAAATATCTCTACTCTTTTTGGAATTACAATTTTTTTGTGATCTTAAGAAATTGTTTACTATTGGTACTCTGTGTGCTTTGAGCATTTTTAAACTTGTTTGATCGTATATGATTTTATGTGCATTCTTGTGTTTTGATATTGTGAAATGGTGTTCTATTTTTTTACCTTGGTTGCATACAAATCTCTTTTTATCTATATGAAATTCCTGGTTCTGGGTCAAAACTCATAAGGAAATGTAGGTTGGAAAAACTAGTTGCACAAAATTTGTGTATTAATCAATGAAATATTGGGTGTTTTTCTTAATATACCTTACAAACTTTGATTTGGTTTTATATTAATTTTTCTTTCTATGAAACTAGGTTTGACTTTTAATAACTGTAAAATGAGTTTGAAACCCATTTCTAGGTGCTTGTAGTTTGAATATATGAAACTCTTTGTTAGAGGAAGGTTAATGATACGCTGGCCTTTTATATCCAGTCTTTGTGTGGATTTAAGTTATTATTTCCTTATTTTGGAATACCCTTTAAGGGTCGGCATAAACTTAGAATATTTTAATAGTATCTACAATATTATATTCAAGATGGATCCTTCTCTGTAATAACTCCCTCTGGCTGTTGATATCGATCTTCTCAAACTCGGCTTCATGAATCAATTTCTAGTTGTTTATTATTTTTGTTGTCATTGGAAACTTGTTATGTAAGGAACTTGATTTGGTTTCTTTATTTTATGAAGCAATGAGTTGGGTTTTGTAACTCCCTTCATGGGGTTATGTGACCTGGTCGAACATGGTCAATAGGATAACTATGGTGTGTGTGTGGTAGATAATGATCTCTACCCACCCGAGAAAGAACCAGTGTGTAAACAGTTGCAGGTTTATTTCATGGATTTGGTCAAGAAGGTTCGGAGGACATAGAAGTTATCTTAAGTTTGTTTTCTTTGAGTGGGATTTATTAGTATTGGGAAAAATGTAAGTTTCTTAACTTTAACTAATTGACTATGGTTACTTTTAGACAAGACCTTCGGTTTAATGTCCTTGTGTCAACCGGTTGCAATTTTACCTGATAGTTGTATCACTATTTAATCGGTTGGGACCATTTATTATTTAGTCAAGATGGAATTTTTTGACCCCAGGGACTGTATTTGTTACTTCATTATTGTGAATTTATCCTTTTTGAGTTATACTTCACTACTAGGGTAGTCGTGAATGCATTATTGTTTTGATATTCCTGATATCACCCATGTTATCATTCGACCTTCTTGTAACTACTCCTTGATAATAGTAATTTTAAATGCACTCTTTTATGTGGGGACTCTGTGAATATAATATGGGATGGAAAATGTTTTGGTTGATTAATTTAGGTTACAATTGCTCATTGAGCAGTTAGTGTTGTATTGATTAACCACATTGGCTAAAATGGTTGCAGTTATTAATGTCAATATGATATTTACTGTATATTGTTATACCTACCTTTAGAAATTGAAATTTGATTGTTGACTTGCATATTATAGGTGTAATGTACATGTTGAAATAATCTGTTTAAGTTAAATAATCTATAAATGATTGAAACAGTGTTATGTTTCAATCATATAATCCGTAAGATTATATGATTGCAATCCTAACACACTTGTGTACTATTTTGACTTTGAAAGGTCAAAAGTTCTAGCTTACTTGAGTTATTGAATTCCTGTTTAATTAAATATTGAATTTGGAATGTGACAAAAATTGGCTTTATTCCTTTATTGGACATTGTGGCATTTTGGGCATGATTTTATGAGTTGTCTATATTTTCGTTACTTAGAATATTTCACTAATTAGCAGTGTTATTTTCACGAAATTGTAAGAAAGAAGCATATTGTTCTAATGTTTTAGTGTTTATCATGCTCAGTCCTTGTGAACTAACACATGCTAACAATTTTGTAGATGGATTTCCTAAAAATGAAAGGAGAAAGACTTATAGGAATTTTCATTTATTTTATTAATCGAGTTCATTTAAATTGGATACTTGAAAGTATTAATGGTTTTGAAATTATCAAGTTGATGAATCATGAAGGCCTAGGGCCTTAATATCTTGTAATAATTGTGAAAGGATGTTTTTAATTTTAAAAAAAACTTATGAATGTTTATTAAGTATGGAATAAAGTGTATTCCACTTTTTTATAAGACTTGTTGTAGGAATGGCATGAGGTAACCGGTTTTCTACTTAGCATGATTGTAGTAGATTCGATTGATATCCCTTTTTCTTACAAAATTTTTGACTTGCTAGTTAACTAAGTATTTGAGCATTGCCTATGATATGGAGATATAATTATAAGCCAAATGATTTAAGGGAATTAAATTATATTATTGAGGATATGATCCTAATATGTGTACTTTATTTGGAATGGGAAGTAATATAATAACAATCTGTATAGAATGATGTTGCAATATTATAAAGTTTATACCCCTTATTTACTAATGAACTTATGGATAAGATCTTAATCCTTAAATAAGGAAAAGGGGGAAAACTTACTTATCTTAATAAAAAGGACATAGTTTATAACTCTTACATATGTTGATAAAATTATTCCTATAGTGATGAATAGTTTTATGTTCTATTATAATGTGAACTAAAACATGGCAATTGGAAAGATAATAGGGAATGATAGGATGGGTTGAAAGGTAATGAAATCATTAATTTAACCTAACAACTTTATAACCTATTAGATCACATATGATGGAATTAATCAAAAGAGACTTGATGATGTCCTTACTTACTAAAATCATATTGAATTTTAAGACTCAATGAATTAAGGATTAATGAATAATGAGATCATGAACATGAATGTAGAAATGACTTGCATACCTTCTATTAGTGTAAAGGTGCATTACAATCCTTTTCTTAAAGGATTTATCATACAAACTTAGTTGACCTCCTTAGATATGATGTGTCATGTAAATTAACTTAATTAATAAGTTGAATGTTCACTAAACTAATGAATCATTAAGTATGACAATTACGTTAAAGGTACTTAGTGGGTTGTTGCAATAATTATTGCTTCACAGTACCCACTTAATGATGAATTTCATTAGGTGGATACTAGTGAAGTAGCCACTATACCTCAATATTCCACTCAGCTTCTCTAACTCAATTATCATAAGTGGAATTTCAGTTCATTGTTTTACCCTAAACTGAGATAGGCATATAGTCGAGTGTAGTCATCAACTTATGTTGACCTAGGGTGAATAAACACACCGAATCGACGTGAGTAAATTCGATTATTCTACTTATCCTTAGTCGCCACAAGTAGACTGTAACACTAGTGTATGTGAGTTTTCCCTATTTAGTGGGAAACTTTGAATTGGATTGGGTTAATAGAAGTAAATGAAGATTAATCTAGATAACAATTAGAGTGGGGTGAAATACATAATCCTTTTGAAGATTATGTCATCTAGAAATATAAACATGGTAAACATGTTTAAAGATTTGGCCAAAGTATCACAAACTATTGGTTGTGTTGTCTTATGTCACATGGTCTAAGGTTGTGAGATTTCGAGATGGGTATCGATGTGAGATACTCATATAGGCTTCTTAGACAAGTACCACTTGAATGACCCGTTAAGGGTAAAGAAACCAAATTATACTTCATATACACAAAGAACAAGTAAACATGAGAGATCGGTCTAAAACCGAGTCATGAAATGAGATATCGATGTAAATCCAAGTCATGAAATGAGATATCGGTATAACACCAAGTCATTACAGTTGCATATGGTTTTCTATTATGTGATGGATTAGCAAAGGAATGTGTGTTCTAAATTATGTGAATTTAGAACATAGAACATTATGTAAAAAAAATCCCTTGTTTTCTAAGTTATAAATGAGGATGTTACAAATTGCAAATATTCATTAATGTGATTATCATTTATTTTCTAATAATGTAGACTTCATTTTATTTGAAATACAATGTGGTTCTATCTAATGTATGAAATAATTGAATCTTATTTTTCTCCGTAAATATAGCATTAAGTCGAACAAATTTAATTTTTCCAATGTCATGTTTTCCTAGAAAAATTATCCTCAATACATTATCGACAAAGTAAAAGTGTAACGATTAAATAACTACGAATGAATTGACCATGTCAATTTCTTGAATGCATTCTAAAAAAACAAAGAAAATTGGTTGTGCGATTCATAATTATCATGGAAGATAAGCAACATGCTTTCCTAATAGTATCACAATAAAATTCCTTGAGCACATAAATTCTAGTTTTGGAAACAATTATCTTTAAAAAGGATCCTAATCACCTTAGGTAAATTTATTTATTTTAACAACTATGTTTCTTGCATATGGCTAATCAATGTCATAGACCTAAGTTTCATTGTCACAAGTCTAAATTATAACCAACCTTAGTCGAGACACGGGTAACCTAATATCTTGCATATATAGTTCGGATACACTAAGTACAATAACTAGAAATTACATTTTATTTTTGACTTTTTATTCAGATTACATAAAATGATAAATATACTATTTAGTCACTTCTTCTGGGATTCCACAACCTTTGTGTTGTTAACGCTAATATAATATTGTTTCATATCTCTATTTATTTGACTCGTTTCATGGCCATTGATTAGTCTCCAGTTTGCAATCCATTAGCCAATGGGAGAAACCCTTCCAAGAAAGTTCCCAAGAACACAACCAACTCTAGTTTTTGCCATTATAATTTCATTATGACAATCATTCAACTTAGATTTATTGTTAGTCTTCTGATGAATATCGTTTATATAGGTATACACTAAGTTTGAGCTCTCCAATGCATGAATTTATGTTCAATCATTCTCCTATTGTTCTTTCACAATTTTCTTGTTGTATATTTTTATTTTGACTAAAGAATGTCCTATGGTGAAACAAGAAGTGTATAGAATATTATAAATTATAATTGTTTTATGTGGGAACATTACATGAATTTATGTTCAATCGAGTCTCTATTATTTTCTTTCACAACTTTCTTGTTATATACTTAATATTATCGAATATTTCCATTTGGTACATATAGAGAGAACCCCTAAAACATACCAATGGGAGATTGAAGGAGCTATGAATCGAATATGTAGAAAATTTTGTGCTCGTAGAATGGTATGATTTCTAATCTTTTTCAACATATTATTTCAATTGCTTATGTTGGGTTTTTTTCGTAATTTTGATCTATGTATAAAAGAAATATGTTACTATATATTGTCACATGCCATTAATTATTTAAGTTGTATAATGACAGATAACATTACCCTTTTTTAAATTGATTACCCTCATTTGAGTTATATATTGACAATGGAAATTTTTCATTTTTGTAAATATGAACTACATTCTAAGGATTGTTTTAAAAAAATTCATTGCTACTTACAATGTTTATTAAAAATGTATTACCCTTTTCAATATTTTTTTGATAACCTTTGATTTGGCTTTGTATATTCAAAATAGGAATTTGACCTTTTTAAAATATGTATAATTTTTAACCATGTTGTGTCCATTGAGAATGGAAAAATATATTTTTCATATGTTCAAACATGGGTTTGAAATATTTTAATGGTACTTATAATGTTTTTAGAAGCTGTGGAAAATTTACTCATTGTCATAGCAAAGTATGTTTATATTGGCATCTTTTGGCCACTTCATCTTGTTGATGTTCTCAGAATACTTCAAAATATATTAGTACTTTTTTGGCTTTTTAATCTCATTGAAGAAACTTCACACATAAGTCATTTATGTTAAATGGAAACTTTTATTAAGAGAGTTGTCTATGTTGCCTTGTATTAGTTCCTTTTTATATAAAAATGACTTGAATCTTTAAAAGTAAAGGAATTTTTGTTTGTGCTTAACTATGTTCTTTTTTTTCAATGAAATCTAATTTGTTGAACTTTGTATTATATCAAAAGAAAATCAGGGTTAATGATTTCATTACTTATATTTATATGCATTGTAGGAAGTCCTATATAGACCAAGATCCAAACTATTTATCTTGTCTTCCTCTACAATGGATTTTTTGCAAATAATCACAACTCAAGGCATGAAATACAAATGAAATATATTATGGGATTTTTGCAAATTGGGGTATCTTATATACTAAAATTTTGCAACAATTAATTCAATGATACAAAACATGGGGAGAAATTTCAACCGGGAAAAAACCCATAAGTTCATGTAGCTATAGTAAGCGAACTTGCAATATGATTTCCAAGAAAATCAAATTTATGCAAACCACATTAATAGCAGGTACTATTGCCCCAATGTGTCCCTTTTTATTCATTGTAATTGTATTATTACTAGAAATCCTACCAAAGGGGTGCAATGGGAACACGTATAGCTGCAAATGATTTAATTATTTCCTATGCAGAAGAGGATTTGAAAGTAAATTATTTGATAAAAATATAGCCATTATTGTAGTGGATTGAAGATATGGATTTGATTTCAATTAAGTGTTAATTTTAGGAGGGAATATCAAACATTAAATGAGGAGAAAGAAGCAATTGTTAAAGTGCGTGAAAAATAGAAAGTACTATGACCTCAAGGTAGGATGAAGAAGCAACAACTTAAATACAGAAATAATTCAAGAAATGAAAAAGGGGTGCAGAGCTAGGAGGTGATTGATTCTATTTTTCATAAGGTTGATGTATAATCCCCTCCCCGAGACACCCTAGACCACCTTTGATCAAATAACAAATGATATATATAGGTGGTGGTTGTTTCGAGAATTTTGAGATGGTTATGAACATATGACCCTAGTCATTCTTAATATACAATGTAAATATTTTATCATATATCACTAAAGAAGGTGAATGGGATGATAACACTATAACCAGCCATAGGTGTTTTTCATGTTTTTCATAGCCAAAATAGTTGAGACAAGACATAAAACTAACATAAAGCCATTATAATCACTTACAGTTTTGGTTATGTATATTTTGGTAGTAGCCTTATCGAAGGGATCATGGTGGACATGGGGAGATATTTCTTCTATGTGGTATGGAGACCTATAGTTAGATGGAAAGGGAGATGAAATTCTCTTAAAGTTAAGATCTTACAAGATTTTTGGCTAGTTTGTAAAAGTATTGTTCTAGGTGAGAATTCAAAAGTGATAAAAGGAGGTGGAAGGGGAGTTCTTTCCCCTACGACACCTTGTTAATGACCATTATAATAAAATTGAATATATTTTTTATCGTAGTGAGACCTCAACAAAAGGATCATGAATTAAGAGTAGAAAAGTCATCACCCGCATGAGACCTTGCTATGAAAATAAATTGACATTGATTTCATCCACACTAATTAGGAAGGTGTCAAACCTACCAATTGCTAAAAATAAAATGTTTGATACATTCTATATGTGCATGTGGACTATTATTAATCTTAAGATTTGACCACAAATTTGAGAATTTAAAATATATTCCCCATACATTGTAACATAAGGGACATTAACTTTTGGAACACAATTAATCAAGAAAATAACTCTAGCTATTATAGAAGCCAAAATCCTAGAGCAATAATTACAAAATGTAATATTTAACATTGATGAAAGATTTATCTATGGACAAACATACATATGATGGCTCAACACTAAAACGTGAGTGGTGGAGAGAGCGATAACATTTCATTAGCCACGTTAGTGTCTTAGGTGAAGTGAAGTGAAAGGCTTATGAAAGGAATGAAAGTAGTTCTTCTACAACGTGTTATTAAAATAAAAGAATTAATTTTTTTCATGAGTTTGAAAGAAGAAGACAGATTTGTTACAATATATCTTGGTAGAATATCCCATGTAGATGTAGTCTTGATCAAATAATATCATTAACATTCCCATCAAAAATCAAGTCGTTCGCACAATGCATAGGCCTAGTAAATGAGGTAACACAATTGATTAATCTAAAATGTAAAATCAAAGCCTAATATGATGTTATAGAAATAAATGCCTATAGAAATATACCAAAGCAAACTAAGTAATAAATAATGAAACCCTAATGTGCAAAGAAGGGTAAGATGCCTTAGTTGATTCACCGAGTTCTAAATGTAAATGGTAACACAATTGATTAATCAAAGCCTAATATGTGCACAGAGTTGGAAACTAGAGAAATATATCAAGCAAACTAAGATCATCACACAAGAGCTCAAAAATTGCATAACTAGAGTAATAGGCTAGACAGGGTGCACTAGGAGAGGGACATGCGACACCCACAAGTACCCGATTATTGATTCTGGGTGCCTTGGTCTTTGAAAATGCTTAGAAATCCAAATTCTTAAGGTCACAATATGTTTTTTGATGCTTACCTTTTTCACTATGGATTCACACAATGATCTCTAGAGTCGGTGAAAACTTGCAATGAAGAATGAACTTGCAAAACCCTCAAATAGACATCAAATCCTTCAAAAAAATAAAGATGGAAAGTGAGGGGTCGATTGTTCTCATCTTCCCACAATGTTCAACTTACAACTAAGCATTGCACTACATCTCAGACCTAATGTATTTCTCTATGTGTGTGTGGAATTTTTCCCTAGGTTGCTCTTGTGTCAGTCACAATTGGATAATGAGAAAGTATCTAGATGTAAAGAAATGTAGTAAATGTGTGTATGGAATAAAATGAACTTCCCTCTTATGAAGTGTGATGTAGAAAACCAATCCTTGTGTCCCTTATGATGGATCTATATGGATGCAATGGAGCTCTTAGATTCCTTTATGGATGCAACCTTAGGTGGAGATAGTAGATGTTTAGTGCTTGGTCCTTTATTATGATCACATAACTTTATATTTATATGATTCCTTCACTTTAATTTTGTAATTAACCCCGAAAAGGCCAATTACCAAAAAGATAAGATGCTCAAATGGCTATAAAGGACCCAAAAAGTGTGAGTAAAGTATAAAGAGGACAGGGGCACCTAGATTGGATGAGGGTGTCTGGCGTTGGAGTCCTGGGCTAGGTACTAGTGTCTAGGATGAAAAATGTTGAAGAATAAAAATATAGACTAAGAAAGTAAGGGTGCAAGACTAAAAGTAACAACAAAAGAAAAGAAAGGTGGCCAAAGACATGGGTTAATTAGTACTTTCTTACTTAGGAATCATATGAATAGTAGTATGTAATCAAGACTAGATAATTACCCAAAGTGTGTGATTTTGTGTCTACATTTTCCCCACTTTATGTTGGTGAGTGAAATATTAGTAACATAAAGTAGATAGAGATGTGTACCTAATAACCATGTAGATCAATGATGAAGCATGTGTCGAGGGACTAGATAAAGCATGGAGTGATAAAAATGTGAAGCGTGGATGCTAAGGAGGAAAAAGTGAAAAAAGTGATGAAAATGAACCTAGGTGGAAACACATGTGTAGATGTTGTGATGTACCTATTGTTGATGTCGATGTGTGTGTGTTGTATGATGTTGACTACCGCTTCCCATATGGAACAGACCTACAAAAGAGAAGTCAAAAGTAGTCAAATACACATGTATATGATCAAAATATGTAAAAAGTGTGTAAGGAAAGTATGTAAAAAAATGAAAGTGAAAAAGGAACATGTGCACCTAATCCGTGATGAGAAAAAAGGTGTATAAAGGATCTTGAAGATGATGTCGATGCGTGAGTTTTTTGGGTGATCTCACACCAATGTAATGGAATAAGTGTAGGGAGAACTATCTGGTGTCATCTTCTAACCTTTAACTACTTCCTATTGTGTAAAACACCACTGCAGATGGTGTGTATGTGCTAAGGACTATCTCTTTCCTATAAAATTTGTTGTGTAAATTCCCAATGCTAAAGGACTCTCTACCTGTCAAAATCCTCTGTGATATGTCAAAAATATGTGTAATTTTCCCTTGTCTTGACACTCTAGGAAAGACCATTGTTTTTCCCCTAGTTTCAAGAATCCAGAAAGGTTGTTATGCTAAGGACCCAAGTCTGATTCTGAGCCCTATCAAAACTAAAAACTATGTTATACCGATACCATGTTGTGTGTAACTTTGTATGGGGTGACTGATTCACCCATATGATGTCCCCCTCATTTGGGGTGCATGCAACGTCGTTGAAGGAGTATGTGGCCCAAAAGAGGACCAACCGTTGTTAAAATTGTGCCCTGTAGGGGGAGGGAATGTGCTTGGTAGAAACCAAGGCACACAAAACAAGTGGCTAGGAGATAAGTGTTAGTACAAGAAAACAAACACTCATGTAAAAGATATAATGTGTAGCTATAATATGTAAGAATGTGAAAATGCACAGAAGAAGACAAATGTAGACCACAAAATTGGGTTGTAAACATGGGACATCACTCATGATGTCACAAGACAATCAAGGCCATAGTGGCCACAAGTAGACAAGTGTACACACAAGAAAAAAGGAAAAGCCCACAAACAAGAGCATATAATAACAAGCAATGAAAAACAATGTAACAAATAACCATGGAAGTAAATAGCCATGCATAACAAATGTTACACATGAAGCACCCATTAGCATGTTAGAAAGATAAAAAGTATGTCAAAGTGTGTATAATCTAATAAAGTGTGTGTTATGAAACAAAATGAAATAATAACACACATGCGTGTACAAAATGATGCCCCTAAGAACCTATGTGGGATTAGGTAATAGGTACTGTGCAAGCATTCCATGTACATGTAATGGATCTATAGAATCTGTGATCAAAACTAGAAATCAAGTGAACAAGCATGTGTGTATGATAAATATAATGACATACAATATATCTATCTAGCATGTGTAATAAGATGAACATGTAATAAGTAAATGTAAGAAGAGTAAATGCAACCAAGATATGTAATATGTTGTGGATGAGATGGAATGGAATGTAGAGTGAATGATAGGAGCAGCATGCCCCCTAAGTGGATGTGTATGTATGCAATGAGGTTCATTTATTTATGCCCCCTCAGCAGTCAATAATGAACCATAAACGAGAGTGTGTTATCGAAATGGTTTGAAATGTGTGCACAAGAAAGATGATGTTAATTGGAGGTTGTCTTGTGATGTGTAGAATTGAATGAGGCAAAGTAAAATTGATGAGGTTGTAGAATGTGTGATGATTTAGCCTAAAGTATATATCACTAAACGTGTGAGGAAGATGTCCAAAAAGCATGATGATGTAGCATAAAGTGTATATCACAAATGTATGATGAGTAAGATGGTATAAAATGTGATGATGTAGAAAAAATTGTATATCATAAAATGTATAATTAATATGCTAAAAATGGTGATGATTTAGCCTAAGAGTGTATATCACAAATGTGTGAAGAATGCGGTGGCTAAATTTTTCATATAATATGATAAAAAGGATTGGCTAAGAAAAATTTTGAGTGTTATGAGGTCCATTTGATTGGTATACCCTCATCATTCGAGTAGGAACCAAGGGACTAAAGTGCATCATTAGGTAGTGAATGCAACATGTAAAAGGAGATGAGTAAAATGTGTAATATGTGTAATAGTTGTGGTGGTGAGAAAATGTCATGTGATGTGTAAGGTAGGTAATGTGTAATGTAAAATGTGCAATGTAATATTTTTAGATTATATAAGAGTGGAAGTGATAATGTGTATGATGTGAAGATGTGGAAAATGTAGAATAATGTAGTGTGTAGAATGTGTATGATGTATATGTGTATAAAATACATAATGTGAATGATGCATAGTAGATGTAAGAGGAAAATGATGTGTATGTACAAAGGTGTAGAATGTGTAACATGTAGTGTCTATTATGTAGTGTGTGAGGTTCATGTGTATAGGATGCCCTCAATAGTCAAGTGTGAACCATATCACAAGAGTGTGTCATAGGGAAATAACAAGGTAAATGTATGTAAATATGAAGGATGAAGGTAAAATACTAGATGCGATGCATGTAAGGATCTATGTGTGATGTGTTGAGAGGATAAGATGTATGTTAATGCTAAAGGGGGGATAATAATAATTTTGATGGGACCCCAATGCATGTGATGGTGAGTGCACTATCCAATAAAAGAGAAATATGGAGACCCTCCACCCAATGTTGGTGGAGATGAAGGTGTGTGATTATGCTCTAAGAGTGGTGGTATATGAGATAGATGTTGTGCAGGTGAGTGAATTCTATATGCATGTGACTGATGAGTATTTTTTGGGCATATTGGGGTAAAAAATGTGTAGGTGATGGAGACCTATGTGAAGTAGAGCATGTGGTGATGGACACTAACGTGGAATAAAATGAGGTGGTGACTTGCGTCTAGACGTAGGATGTTTCCTAGAAATGGGCTAGACTGATGTATTGGACTAGTAGAGAGATGAGACCGTGTAGGTCACGTGTGAGCAGGTGAGCTAGGAGTATATTTGCTTTAGGTACTAGATGGACTAGGTGAGATGGACTAGGTGATGCAACCACAACCACAAGAGAGATTGGCGACCATGGAGTAGATGGAGGCACACCATTGATAAAAATGACTTGATTGTTGTGAATGAATTTTAAGACAAAAATGATTCATGGAGATGATATACTTAGACTTGTGAATCCAATTGAGGCCTAAGAGCATGTCACACCTATAAACTTCTTGTCCCACAAGAAAGGGAAAAACATAGTAAGAGGACCAATTTAACATGAAGCTTAACAACACCATAAGAATTTTTCATCAGATATGAAATTTGTGAAAGTAGATAGCCAATAACAATAAGAAGTGGAATAGAACACACGTTGATGGGCCATGATGATCAACCTTGGTGTTATTGATAGGGATAGATCTGATAGAGGAACTAATGTGTAAGTGATTAGAAGATAATGCAGCATGATAATTATGGTCGAGAAAGAAATGATTGGAGGATACATCTCTGTATTAGCAACTAGGAAATCAAGAGCCCTCGATGCATGAGGAGGAGGTATTGCGTGATATGTATGATTAGCTTAAGATTCAGTTGTTTCTTGTCATGTCTTGAAGTGGATTATTGAATATTTTGAGCTTATGATTTTCATTGACTGGTGAGAGTCTGAAGGCTCTGGAAGATCAATTTTTTTCATCAATAAGATCTTGGATGATGGTGTGAAGTTTGAAACACCTATTTGTAGAGTGTCCCACACATTGATGATAGTTGCATCAAAATTTCTCATTATAATTCTAACCTTTTAGATGAGATGGGTCTAATTCAAGAAGGAGGAGGAAGTGTAATAGATTTCTCTCAAGAAACTTTGTAATATAATTTGTGGAGCAATGGTTAACTTTGTAAATGTATGCCTAGGTGGTTGCGATTGAAGTTATCTTGTGGTAGATACTACATTAATGTGATTTTTTTTGGTTGGATTTGTTGTTTATGGTTTGAATGTTGAATTACTTTGAAAATGTGTAGAAGATGATGCTTTCTCTTGATATTTAATATTTCATATAGATAAGAGCTTAGTTTCATGAAGCTTAAGAGTATGACATAGTTGATCAAATGAGGAGATGTCTCAAAGAGAACACTCTCATGGAGAGGTGGTAATAGAATTTGAATGAATAATTCTTGAAGCTCAAAGTCTGCAAGAACATTTGAAATCTTAGCTAAGTTGTTTTTGTATCATAAGAAATAATTTGTTAGATGTTCATTAGATCCTTGTTTAAGTTGTGTGAGTTGTGCATATGAAATCTTAGAGTTGATATTGATAGAGAAGTGAGTGAGAAAAGCATCGGATAGATGCATGAAATATGTTACCGAGTGAATAAGTAGGTCATAGAACTAATGCATCACATAATCATGAAGACTACGAGGAAAAATCTTAGCTAGGAGAATGTGATCATCCATAAAATCTAGACAAGCCACATGGAATGCTTGGAGATGCTCTTATGGGTCACCATGCCCATTGAAAATGGGAAGCTTAGGGGTGAAAAAGTTAGGTGGAAGGGAGTAAGCGGATATGGCTGGTGCGAATGGAGTATGTAATAATAGAGTGGAATCCAAAGATGGAGACACACGAGAAGAATCCTATCGTAATTAATGAATTTGTGCTTGAAGGTCTTGATAAAGGGAGGTTAAATCTTGGGTGCCAACGGAAGGAGCTTTCTGCATGTATGAGAAATAAGAGGTGGAGTATAGTGATTAGTAGGAGTAGGGACAAAAATGGGAATGGTACAAATGGGTGGAAGAGTGGAAGTAATTGGTTGAGTAACAATGGTGGTGGGAATAGTGGTGGAAGCATTAAGCTCCATGAGGTTCATAGCTTCCTCATGAGTAGCATATAAAATCAAGTCTAGATCTTGGGGATGCTCAACGATATGATCATTAAGGGATTTGAGATGGGCTTTAGTAAATTCTTCAAAGATTAAGCTATAGTAATAAGAGGAGAAGGGATATATAAGTGGAAGGTAGTTTCAAAGATTGGGTTCACCAAAATGATTAAGATAAAATGTAAAATCTAAGCCTAATATAATGCTATAGTAGTAGTAAATAAATGCAATAATGAAATACATAAATATATCAAAGAAAACTAAGCAATAAATAATGAAACCATAATGTGCAAAGAAGGGTAAGATGCCTTAGTTTATTCACCGAGTTCTAGAAAGTGCAGAGAGTTGAAAATTGGAGAAATTCAAGAAGCACCGATTATCACATAAGAGCCCCCGAAAATTGCAAAACTAGAGGAACATGATGGATAGGGGTTCCTGGAGAGGGATAGGGACACCCATAGGCACCTTGGTACTAAATTTGGGCAACTAGGTCTGTAAAAATGCTCATAAACCTAAATTATTAGGGTCACAAGATGTTCATTGATGCTCGTCTTTTATCGCTATGGATTTGCACAATGATTACTAGAGTCATTGAAACCTATAATGAAGAATGAACCTAAAAAACCCTCAAATATACATCAAATCCTAAAAAATAAAGATGTAAAGTGAGGGTTCAGACTATCCTCAATGGTGGACTTATAACTAAGCATTGTACTACATCTTAGACCCAATGTAGTTTTGTGTGTGGTGCGGAATTGTGCCCTAGGTTGCTCTTTTTCCAATCACATGTGGATAGCGAGCAAGTAGATACATGTAAAGAAATGTAATAAATGTGTGCATGGAATAAAATGAACTTCCCTTTTATGAAGTGTGATGTATAAAATCATCCCTTGTGCCTTATGATGGAGCTAGATGGATTTAATAGAGTTCTAGATGCCTTGATGGATGCAACCTTGGGTTGAGATAATACATGCTTAGTTCTTAGTCCTTTATTATGATCACATAAATTTATAGTTATATGATTCCTTCACTTGTATTTCATAACTAACCCCAAAAGGATGACTACCAAAAGATAAGATGCTCAAATGGATAGAAAGGACCCCAAAAGTGTGAGTGAAGTACAAAGAGGATAGGGAGCCAAAATTAGATGAGGGTGCACAGCACTTTCATCTGGGTTGGGCACTTGTGTCCAAGATGACAAATGCCGAAGAATAACAATGTAGACTATGAAAGTAATGGTGTAAGACTAAAAGTAGAAATAGAAAGCAAAGAAAGGTGGCCAAATACATGGGTTAATTATTACTTCTCTCACTTAGGAATCATATGAATAGTAGTATGCAATCGGGACTAGATAATGTAATGAAATTACTTTTATAAATCTGATTATCACTAGCAATATAACACCAAATAAAACAAGATTTCATATAAAATAAATCAATATGAAAGTATATTAGCTTAGAAAATTCAATGGGAAACATCCAAACCCTAAAAAAAAAAGACTAAAATGCTCAATAATATGATGAATTACTACTTGCTAACCCCTATTTATACTATTCCTATGTTATGGCCATCACCAAGGTCGACCCACAAATAATAAAAGAGATACATCATTATAAGAATTTATGATAGCCATAAGTTTGCTATATACATCCAATGTAAGATATATGATTAAGGGCGTAACATGCCCCTCCCCTTCAAAGAAACATTGTCCCTAATGTTGGGAAGCCCTAGATGCTACTGCACAAATGCTTCATCCTCCCATGACGCATCTTCAATATTCATATTCTTCCACTTGATCAGATACTAGGTAATGAATCTGATCCTCAATCTTTAGTGTGTGTCTAAAGAATACCTTCAAGTTCTAATATGATCCTTCCTTCCTCATCCAGTTTCGAAACACTTACTGGATGCAAATGTGTTTCCCAATAACTTATATGCCACACTACCAATTTTCTGCAACACTCATTAAGAACAATAGTAATTGGGAGTAAGCTTATTATCCTTCTTCTGTTTTTTAATGATAACTACTTATATGGCTACAACCGTACAAAAACAAATTCACCCTCTTCAAATTTTTTCTCACTATGATGTTGATCATCTTGTTGCTTCATGTGGTTTTGTGCCCTTTCCAAATTCTCTCTAAGACTAGAGAGTACCTCGTGTTGGTGTTGAATGTGATCTTTGATTTCTCTCACCTTTGGTTTGACCTTTAAGCTAGATATGAGTGATGGAGGATGGTACCATAAAGTGCCAAAATGGAGACATTTTGGAGGAGGTATGAAATGAAGTATTGTACCACCATTCTGCAAGTGATAACCATTGCACCCAATGTTCTTGTTTATCTGAAGTAAAACAATGAAGATATCCCTCTAAACATTTATTTACCACCTCAGTTTTCCCATCTGATTGGGGATGATAAGAGGAACTTTGGGCTAGCTAGGTACCCAAACAAGAGAACAAATAAGTCCAAAAATTACTTGTAAATATTGGATCACAATCACTTACTATAATTTTGGGCATTGCATGGAGCTTTTGAACCATGTCCATAAATGAGATGGCAATTGTACTAGCTGTGAAAGAATGAGGTAAGGCAAAAATGAGCATACTTGGTAAGTTTATCCACCACGACCATGATGAAACTTTTCCCTTATGATTTAGGTAATCATGTGATGAAATCCATCGATACCTCTTCCCATCTCTAACTAGGAATAGACAAAGGTTGGAGGATACCTAGTGTCTTAATGGTCTCGCCCTTATTTTATTGACACACTAAACATTCTACCACAAATTTTTGAACATATCCTTTCAACCCCTCCCAAATGAAATCCTTCTTAGCTCTATGATAAGTTTTCAAGAACCTGAAATGTCCACCTAGTGGAGAAGAATGGAACTATGAAATAATATGGTTTGTAAGTGTAGATTTATTACATAGATATAACCTATCCTTGTACCACAATGTATCCCCCTCCATATAAATTGTTCTAATTTGAATGGATCAGCACAGAGATTCTAAATGAGAGTATGTTTTATTGCATATTTTTACCATTCTTCCCTTTTTTGATCTACCCAATCTACCTTTAGTAAATAGATGACACATAACAATGCTTCTGTGGACTCATCCCTCCTAGATAGAGCATCAATGATAAAATTTCATTCCCTTTCTTATAAACAATCTCAATGTCATACCACAACATCTTAGTGACCCATTTTTGTTGTTCTTCTAAATATATTCATTGCTCTAAGAAGTATTTCAAACTATCATGATCAATTTTTACCTTAAAATGTCTACCCATCAAGTATGGTCTCCATTGTTCGGCTACATGTAGTATTGCTATCATTTCCTTCTCATAGGTGGGCTTCAACAAATTCTTTCCTTTTAGCTATCGGATCTCAAATGCTATGGGATGTCCTTATTGCATAAGTACTGCTCTGATCCCATTTCTTGAAGCATCACATTTAACTATGAAAGTCTTGGAGAAATCTAGAGTTGTCAAGACTGGAGTGGTGCACATTTCCACCTCAATTTTTCAAATGCCCTAGAAGCTTCCTCATTCCACTGAAAGGAGTCTTTCTTCAATAATTTTGTAAGTGGTGTTGCTATAATGCCATAGTTTTTTTAAATATGCGATAATATCCTATGATACCTAAGAAACCTCATAATTGCTTCAGGGTGCTTAGGAATTCCCATTCCACCATGGCCCTGATATTGTAAGGGTCCACCTTAACACCTTCAACCTTCATAAGAAACAATTTGGCCCAATTATTCCACTTCACTGTACCCCAAAAGAACATTTTGAAGGCTTGGCATATAGTTTATGTTTCTCTAAGACTTCTAAGATTGTATTGACATGTTGTAAATGTTTCTCTCATGATTTTTTGTAGATGAGGATATCATCAACAAATAGTATGAAAAAATTCCTTAAGAATGGTCTAAATATTGAATTCATCAAAATCTGAAATGTGGAGGGAGAATTGGTAAGACCAAAAGGCATCACTAGGAATTCATAATTCCCTTGATGAGTTATGAAGGTTGTCTTATGAATATCTTCTTTCTTTACTCTAATTTGGTGATACCTAGAATGCATATCTAGTTTTGTAAAATAAATTACACCATGCAACTCATCTAATAAATCATCAATGACAGGAATAGGAAACTTATCTTTGATAGTGTACTTGTTGAGTTCTTAGTAGTCTAGACACATGCACCATCTTCCATCCTTTGGTGCACCATCACTACTGGAGTAGAATAAGCACTCTAATACCCATTTCTAACATTTCCTCCACCATCTTCTCGATCTCACTCTTTTGCACATATGGGTATCTATAAGGCCTGATGTTGGGGGGTTGGCTTCCTGGAATCAATTGAATGGAATGATCATGCTCTCTTTCAGGAGGCAATCCTCTAGGATCCTTGAAGACAACTGCATGTTGATCAATAACCTTCTAAAGATCAGGATGCACTACCATCATTGGCGGTTGAAATTCCATGGAGAACAATCGTGCTACAAAACCTTCAGACACATTATTAAAAATCTTTTACATTTGGTGAGAACTCACAACTTGAGGATATTTATCCTGTAGTCCTCGAAGTTTAAACTTTTTACCCTCAGAATGAAAGCACATGAACATTTCCTATAAATTTATCTATATGGTGCCCAAAGTTGTGAGCCACTAAACACCTAAGACAATATCAGCTCTACCCATGGGAATAGAAAACATTGTAGATTCCAATGTGTAGTCATCCATCAAAAATTTAATTTTATGGAATTTACACGAACATTATATTGTGCCACCATCTCGTAATCATTGCTTGAAGTTCGGTGTTGGGTAGATCAACCCATTTAGTCTTGTTGTCACTTATGATTGATGAAATTATGGGTTCTCCCCAAATCAATCAATATTATTACCTTCTACTTTTTAAGATAACCCATAACCCAAAGGGTTTGTGTAATACTAATACCTAATAGGGCATGGCATGAAATAGTGGGTTGGGATCTCCATATTCTTCCTCTATTTTTTCCACTTTCTCGCTTGATGTTTCCTCATATTCTCTTCCTCATCACCGAACCCTTAAATTTAGAACATCATTTTCTTCGAACATTTATGATTTGGTCCATATTTGCTATCATAGTTAAAACATAGCCCTTTGGCTCTTTTTTCTTCAATTTTTGAGGTGTCAACCGAATTATCCAAGCATATGATGGAGGCAAGGTGTTATGCTCTTTTATGTTAGAGAATGACTTCCTTCTATTGAAATAAATTGTTCCTCCACCCCATGGGCCATGATAATAGAATAAGAAACTTTGAGTGGATTAAACATGTGTAACTTATGCTCAATGTGTTCCTTAAGACCCCAAGAAATAGGTCATTCAAATACTCTTCGTAATATCATCCACACGCAAGGAAATATTTTTGAATTGATGGAGATATTCCTTGACTAAACTTGTTTATCGTAACTTTGTTAATTGGCTGAAGTAATTATTTGAAACACTAGAACTATAGTTTAATTGAAGTTCTTTAGTGAAAACAGTCCATGCAACATTTGTACCATTCTTCTACCTTTGAGAAAATAACCAACTATACCAAAAAAATTGGTCAGGTTCTAGGTATAAAGAATCCACGATTACCTTTTCTCCCAATGGGATCGATGGAGATCAAAGAAATTCTCCATCCAAATAAATCCAATTAATCGGATCCTTTCCATCAAATTCACATATTTCCTATTTTTGAATAATGCCCCACCATTGGTGAGGAGATCCACCTGAATGAATAAAGGAGATTCCATGATTGGAGTGATTTGGATCTATGTGACCATTCTTTAGCGGAATCCATATCACTAGAATTGGGAGTTGTGTTTGAAATAGCATGTAACAAATCTTGCTTCATTGTGTGAAAATCCATCTGAAGTTCTATCCTAAGGCTACCTTTCGGATGAAGAAGCTCATTATCAACATCATACTTACTCACCATATTATTTACCCTTTCACGAAGTTAGATGAACACCTCAAATACTCCCAAACTAGAAGACTCTAAATCCACATATTATTTATTTGGGGTCATTATTGGAGTTGTTTGACCTTTCCCTTGGCCTTGGGTAGATCTATCGGTCACGATGTAGGGTTTAGGGCTTGGGGTAGATGAAATAGGGGGAAAATTAGGCTTTGGGGTTTTGCAATTTATTTGGCGAAATAGAGGAAATCAAAAAAAAGAAACCTAGGCTAATTTTTGGAAAGGTTTATGAAAATACAAGAAACTTGGAAAAATTCAAAAATTGAACCCTATGGAGCCAAATTATGAAAAAACAAAAAATAGCTACAACTTTTGCAAAACAAGTCAAAAATGCTTGAAATTTGGAGAGAGATTACTTGACTGATTTCACCATGCCAAAAAATAATTACAAAAATTTTGCAGCCAATCTTGAGATATAGTTGAACCTTCACAATTAGGGTTTAACGTCATGCTAGATGAGATCAGGCTTTGATACGACTTGTAATGAAATTACTTGTATAAATTTGATTATCACCAGCAATATAACACCAAAGAACATAATATTACAAATAAAATATCTCAATATGCAAGTATATTAGCTTAGCCACTTCGAGGGGCAACCTCCAAACCATACAATAAGACTCAAATGCTCAATAAGATGATCAACTACTACCTACTAACCCCTATTTATATTATTCCTATGTTATGGCCATCACCAAGGCCAACCCACTAATTATAATATAACATATATGAAAGAGATACATCATGATAAGAAGTTATGATAGCCACAAGTCGGCTATATACATCCAATGTAAGATATATGATTAAGGGTGTAACAGATAATTACCCAAAGTGAGTGATTTTTTTCTATAACAATACCAAAATGTATTATTCAATTCTTAATTTGAGCTCTTCACAGAGCCATCGAAGGACCATGATGACCCACACCTAAGGGGATAAGACATAAATAATTGACCCGATGTCCATATTCTCTCTCGCCCTAAGCTTGGCATGAGTTTGATTCTATCACACTTTTTACCTTACCTATCATTACTTATTAGGCCCCTAAAATATTGACTAAGTACAAAAAGGTGCATGGGCACGCAAGGCCTAAATTGAAGGGTGGGCACACAAGAAGGTGGTGTGCAAGGCAGGGTTCTAGGAGGGTTTTAGAAGGAACCATGTTATGCGCCGATAGAACAAGGTCTCGGGACTTAGCCGTATTTGGCATATCAGTGCAGTAATACAAAAAAGTGTGAACCGAATATGCATGTGGAGTGGATAAGGTGCCATCCTGGTGAAAGGTTAGCCTAGGAAGGAATATGCCCTATAATGGAGGTTTCTAGATGACCATCATGGCAAGGAGTGGAGAGCTTAGGCCTGGAGGAGCATGGTCCCATGGAGGACCATATCTCGACACTTGGCAACATATCTGAAGTTGTACAAAGAAGAGTTAGTAATTCAGGGGGCCTATAAATACAAGCACCTGTAGAGGAATTGAGAGAGAGATCAATAGAGAGTGGAGCTCGTAGAAATGCCACGAGGAGTTACATTGGGTTGGGTAGATAAAATATAGGGGGAGGATGCATCAAGGGGCTTGGGATTGTAAATTTTCTTCTTGAGAAGCTAAGGGATATAAATCCAGTTATGATGTATGACCTCGGTCTACCATATTGCGATGTTCTGTAATGAATCTAATGGATGTAATGAGGTTACCAACTTATTTGAATATGATCATTAATGATTTTGGTCCATCCTCATATCTTCATAGTTATGCTTCATGTATGTTTATGAAATGAGTATGAATCCTTATGCATTTTCCTTTCTATTTGATTTCAATCCTATTCTATTAAAGTATCTTTCTATTTGGAGTGACTGCATTGGTCTAGAAGTCATTCTGAGTTTGTATGATGATTGCATGTCTTGTCTCCATTCACTCTCTTTAAATTCCTATCATAGATGATGTTTCCCACTAAACTCACATAAAGGAGAGACTTGGTGCCTGCGCATGTGCCTCGGGTGAACACCCAGTGCCCTCTGGGTGATAGGCAGGTGTGCATGGGGTTCCCTTGTTCTTTGGTGGGTATAAAAATGACTACATATTGGTTCATTTGCAGGGACTCTTTTCAAAGTTGTTGTGAGAAATATCATACATCATGATTTTTGCAATGAGTGATGATAGATCGTTTAACTTTGGAAAGTGTTGAATCATGGTTTAAGAGCACGGAGGATAAATTTTCTCAGAGATTCAGCACTGGACCTAAGTTTGATGCACGTAGATGGGTAGAAAAGAACCTCTACCATGATTTGTATGAAACATTTTTTTGTTGCTTTGTAGTAGAGTTAATGAATGGATCTCGGCATATGCGTCTAGATCAGGCTGGTATTATAGATCACGTGTGTGGACCCAAGAAGATTACCAGAGGCTGCAAGATGTAGATCTGACGTGGACTCATGCTATGGATCATTGGTGGAAAATATTGTTGAATAGCTACACCCTAGAATAAGCTATTTCCACATATTCTTGTTTGAATGTTGTTGAGTTTGAGTTTCGTGAGAGACCTAGAGGATCATTTCTACATGTTAGCCCTTTGGCAATGAAGATCTTGATTGTTACCTTAGTTTAGAGGTAATTCGATGGCCGGCTAAACCATTCTAAGCATTGGGCGAGGAAGCTAGGGTGGAGGAAGATGGCAGATATTGTGACTGAGAAAGAAATGGAGGAGATACGGCTTAAGTATAGTGAAGCGTGTGAAAGGGAGATTGCTAGAAAACATGAGGTTGTAAGTATGATGGATATATGGAGGTAGACGTTGCGGGAAGGATTTAAGGGTCATGCGAGAGGATGTGGAACATGAGCACTCTATGCTACCCATCTTGGCAAGTGCATAAGAGAGACCTTTTGCTTCTGATGAGAGTTTGTCATGCAGAGAGAGAAGAGTCATTGGTGCGCATCTGAACCCACCTAGTGACCAAACCTTGGCGCTTGGTTTTCTAATTCAAGGGAGGAGTATCGTTGATCCAGTTGGTACCGGTGGGAGTGACAAATCTACACCCAAGAGATACAATTTTTCATTTCCTACTTCCATGGTTATGCATACTATTCCAGTATTCGGAGGAATTTTTGGACAAGGAGAAAATACACAAGGCTTGGATAATGCATTGGGAGTGGCGCAGGACACACATCTAGTAGTTGTAAAATCTCGTAGATGGTTGGTACACAGTTTAGTGGGACATTGGGGACACTAGGTGCGACCGCTTTAGGCCCATTACTAGGCTACTAGTGGATCCGGAGGCACAAGACCTGGTGGATCTAGTGGATCCGGTGGAGGAGGGAACACTAGAGGAAGTCAAGGGACTAGATTGGGAGGAAAAGGGCCTCAGCCACCTCCTCAAGTCTTCTTTGAGATGTCTTTACATTTTCTAGATTACATGGGTATTGAAGATGTTACGGAGCATGTTCACAAGTGTGAGTTGCTATGGCATGCAAAGGGGATCACAACCCCGAAATGGAAGGCTAGTTAGTTTGCAACAACGTTACAAGGGCACGCACATAGATGGTATAGGAAGTATGACCCCCATCATATGGTGGTAGATTACACCACATTGAAAAACACCTTCCTAGTAGAATTCCACATCCCTGAGTTTGAATAGAAGATCATCATCGCCCTTAAGGAGATTCATAGGGAATGATGGAGAGTGTGCGGGAGTATGACGCGTTGTTTAAGAATATCTTGTCAAAGTTTGTCATATGACATTCACCCTTCACAACATGCTCAATGGTTTTTGGAGGGTTGATAACCCCATTTAGAAGATCTTTATCTCATAATAATTTCACAGACCCGCGCGAGGTGTTGGAAGTTGCCCTATGTGTTGAAGCTATTGGGAGCATTGACACTAGTGTTAGCCTATTTTTGGAAGCTCAAATCACTATTATGGCTAAGAAGCTAGAAAAATTATCTACGAACTCGTTCATGAGACTCATGGTGGAATGTGGTGTACAAATTGTGAAGTAGAGGGGCATGCCAAGGATAGTTTCCCCGAGGAAGATAGTACGCATCATCAGTGGGATCAGAGATTTTCATGGGGACCATGATGCGAGTAGATGTCCCTTGCTACAACACATAATTCAAAGAATGTATCTTGCTACTATAATATCTACACCTCTACGACCCATGATACTAAGGATTATCAGCTTATTAACCAGATCCATGAGGCTATTAATCATGGTGTGTGCCAGACTAGCATTTTCAATGGTTCTAAGGGTGATGATCACCGTTATGAGGAGCACATAGATGGAAACAAGTGCAGAAGGGGATTTCATGGAGGATTTCGTGGTCATGGTAACCATGGAGGAAGAAGTGAGTTCCCACGAGGAACATGTTATAATTTTGGGTCTATAGACCACTACAAGCATGAGTGCCTAGAATTATTATAGTGCTCATGGTGCGGGAAGAAGCACAAGTATGAGGAGTTCCCTGATTTTTGAGCACATGAGTCAACAGTACTAGAAAGACAAGGGCACTACAATGGTAAGCATTAAGAAGGCTGACACACAATGGATGCCACAAGTGGCACGTGATGCGACTTTGAACCTATTATGGTAACAACAAGACTAGAGGCCACACTCGGAAAGGAAATGCCAAGGTAGAAGAACCTGGTTTCAAGGGAAGAAGTGGTGCATGGGAAGTATCCAGACCCTGCACATCAGAAGGAGGTATATCAAGAAACCATGGATGTCATTCAGAGTTAACAAGGAGAAATCTAGTGTCTAAAGGAGCAGTCTAGGAGGGAGGAGCAAAGAAGGAAGATCGAGGCACCATAGGATGACCTGGATGAGATCAAGGAAGTATGTAAAATGCTAAGGCAAGAGAATATTATTCCTTTGCTAGGGGCATGGTTGAGAGAGAAGGTACCACGAACCAGAGAAGAGCGTGAGAGGCAGGTCTTACATGTAAACCTTCCCCCTCACATCCTTAAATATGATAAGGAGATCATGTTAAATGTGGTCATGGATGGATGGCTCCTTAGTAATATCCTCATTGACACAGTACGAAGGTCAATGTTCTCACCTTGGATGCATGACATCAGATGGGAAGACCTGCATTACAGCCATCTTCAAATGTGTTGTATATGGTGAAAAAAATGAAGGCAATGCCCATCGAGTCTTAAAGGATGCAACTATCACCATTTAGGGGGCTAAGTTTACTAGGGACTTTGAAGTCTTGGTGCTTGCTTGAGGCGTAGATAATTTCCCAAAGATTATTTGGGCACCCATGGTGCTATAAGAATAATGTGGATCTTTGATTCAACAAGGGATACATAAGCTTTGAAAATGAGAAGGAACGGGTCATCATACCCCTAGGCGATGGAATATCAACACCCTATAATGAACCTTTGGGAGAAGAGGTCCTAGATAGATAATGTGCACTCAATCAAGGATCCAGAGATAATCCATCCCACAGAAGGAAGTATCCAGTTTCAGGATACCTAGTCCTTAAGTGACACCGCTAGTATAACATGTGAAAATTGGGTGCATGTGACCTATGAGTTAATCGGATAGCATTTGAAAGGATCGGTGACAAAGGTGAAAAGGAATGTATAGTCTGGTGCTTAGGTGGAAACAAGCTACTTAAGTATTCAAGGGGATCCTTCCAAGATCTTTTTACAGAGAGATGGAAGCTCAATGGAAGAAGGAGAATGAATGAAGAGAGATGTTAAGTTATGTCCTACTTAGAACTATTATGCGCTAGTGGGTGACACATTGGGATAACCTCTTAGAATGGTGCGAGGTGAGAACTTCCTTCTCCATAATTTTTGCAGGAGCAACGTGCCCACAACTATAAAATACTACCATGGTAAAGAGACCACTTCCCTCCATATCCAAGCATGTGAGATAGCCTAGATGGGAAGCGCAGAAGCATTGTCACCTTCATTATGGGTTCATAAGTTGTACTCCACCTTACAAGGTTGTGCATGTGCATGGTACATTCATGCTTTGAGACACACCACTAGACAGGGAATTGGAAAGAGTTAGTGGTTGATCTCATTCAAACATTCAAGTATCAGAGTACAAAACCCTTGGTGGATAAGGTGTTATAGGTTATCAAGTGCCTTACCATTGGGGATAGTGCCATGGAAGAAGATAGGATACTAGAATTGCTAGGTGAACCTAGCCTGGGGACGTGCTTTGAGGAAGAAGAAATAAAAGAGATACAGTTTAAACACACATGTATAGAGAAATAAAAGGGGAATATGGTGTATGTTATTGATGGAGAAGAAGCGGAAAACTTGGATGTTGACCATTCTATAGGGACGTGCGAGGTGTTAGATAGTTTTGATGAACAAGCGCGTTCCTATCATAAACATTTAAGGATAAAAGGTTAACATTGGCTCAAGAGAAAAACCCAAGGAGGCAATCATTGGAGACTATTGGTCGGAGAAAGAAGTCTCTAAGATCATTGATATTTTACGTGAATTTGAGGATTTATTCCCACGTAGGTATCATGAACTAAAAGGCATTCACCATTCCTTGGGAGAAATGAGAATTAAGTTGAAGGAGGGTGCACACCCAGTCTAAAAGAAACCATACTGGAATGAATCCTAACTTGTGTGTGAAGGTCAAGGAGGAAATAGATAATATGATATCATTGGGCATCATTGAAGTTGTTGAAGAGTTAGAGTGGATAAGTCCAATGGTAATTAACATCAAGAAGGATAAAGGATAAGGATCTGTGTTGATTACAGGGACCTAAATGCATTGTGTATCATTGATCCTTTCCCAACCCCATTTACTAAAGAAATTTTAGAGGGAATGGCAGGACACAAGGTCTACTCTTTCACAGATGGATTTTCGGGCTATCACCAAGTAAGGATCACGAAGGAGGACCAAAGGAAGATGAATTTCACCACTGAGTGGGAAGTTTTTCCTATACAATCATGCCATTTGGGTTGAAGAATGTGCTTGCTATGTTCTTGCGCATTGTGGTACAAGCTTTCCAGGACTTCATCCATAAATTTCTTCAAGTCTACCTAGATGATTGGACAATATATGGGTTAGTGAAGGACCATTGTGACAATTTAAGGATGATGTTTGAAAGGTGTCGGCAATTGAGGATATCCCTCAATATTAAGAAATGTGTCTTTGCTACCCCATTTGGAACATTATTGGGACACATCATATGTAAGGAAGGCCTACTAGTAGATCCCACTAAAGTTGCAGTAATTGTGGGATTGAGGGGGCCTACTAGTCGAGCGCAGTGCACGATTTCTTGGGCATACGGGTACTACAGGAAGTTCATCAAGGGATATGCCAAGATCTCCATGCCTTTAGAAGAGTTTATTAGACATAAAAGTTCCTTTCATTAGGGAGAGGCGCATCAAAAGGAATTTGTCACTTTGAAGGATAGGTTTTCCACCGTGCCCATCCTACATTTCCCTTCTTGGGATAAGCCTTTCCATATTCATGTGGATGCCTCAGAACCACCATTGGAGTAGTACTTGCACAACCTAGTGAGGGGATTGTTGATCATCCTTTGTGCTTTACAAGAATTAATTTGATGCCAGCGGAGTAGAATTACACTATAATTAAGTGTGAGGCATTATCAATGATCTACATGCTTCACAAGTTTAAACAATATTTACTAGCAACTCGATTTATATTTTACACTAACCATATGGCATTGAAATATTCAGTGAACAATCATGTTCTACAAGGGCACATCTGTCGGTGGGTACTATTGTTCTAGGAATTTGAGTTCACGGTGGTTGTCAAACCAGGAAAAAGTAATTCCAGACCTGATCATTTGTCTAGGATTGATTCGGGAGAGGACACGTAGAGCATTGAAGAGATTATGCCAAATGCGCAACTGTTTAGATTGCGGAGTGGGTCCTTAGATTTGGATGAAATTGTAGTATTCCTTAAAATAGGTGTGGCGTTAGTCAGATTGAAGGCCTTGGAGAAGAAGAAGTTGGCCATACATGTCGCGCCCTACATGCTAATTAGTGGAGATCTATATAAAATGGGTCGTGATGAGGTTCTGCACTAATGTATGCTAGAACATGAGCACATTACAATTATGGAAGAGGCGCATGGTGGGATTGCAGGAGGAAACTATGTGGGAAATGTAACCACGCGAAGATTCTACTCACAGGGCTTTGGTGGGAGACCATTTATCAAGATTGCATTGAGTTTTGCAAGGCTTGTGACCATTGCCAGCACCTTGGAAAACCTAGAAAAAGGGATGAAATGCCCTTGCGACCAATAACCACATGGAACCATTTGAGAAGTGGGCTATCAAATTTTTCGGACCAATCTCACCAGTAGCGCAAAGGACTGGTTCGTGGTATATCCTCACTTGCACTAATTATTTGACAAGGTGGGTAGAGGCAGCACATACAAAGGATTATACAACATCTACAACTATTATATTTTTATGGGAAAACATAATCAGCGGTAGGTGGGATGCCCATTGATTTTAACAAGTGATAGAGGTATGCACTTCCTCAATGAAACGGTCAGGATTCATTATTAGAATTCATGGTGGCCCATCACAAGACTACTCCCTATCACCCTCAAGAAAATGGAATTGCTGAGGCATTTAACAAAATACTTAGTCACACGTTGACTAAGATCTGTGATGTTAGTAGATGATTAGGATGACAAAGTATTAACCGTTCTTTGGGCATATAGGACAACCTATAAGAGGTTGAATAAGGCCACACCATTTCAATTGGTGTTTGGCATGGAGATTGTATTACTAGTCAAATTCATGTTGCCTTCTCTCGTATAACGTGCGTAGGAGGATTAGATGATGAACAAGCCTTGGAGGAAAGAATAGAAAAATTAATGCAGTTGGATGAGAGATGATCATTAGCTAGGTGGAGCCAGAAAATTGAAAAAGCAAAACAAAAGGCATGGCATGATCGTCACATTAAGAATAAGAAGTTTAAGGTTGGGCAGATGGTCTTACTATATGATTCAAATTTTCTGCGCCATCCCGGGAAGTTAAAATTCCATTAGTTGGGCCCCTACATCATCTTGTACATCCTTGATTAAGGTGCATGCCAATGAAGCACTTTGGATGATACGAGGTTTCCAGGACACTTCAATGGAAGTAGGCTAAAGCCCTACTATAAGTCTTCTTGGTGTTTGTAAATAAGGCAGTGTTGCCAGTTAGTTTAGAATTTCCTTTAGTGCATTTTCTTTTCTTGTGTTTCCCTTTCTTGTTGTTGTTTTGTGTTGCGCCTTGGGTGCCAGGTAACATCTTTATTTTTTTAACATTGTGAATGTGCGTAGAGGACTATGCATTGTTTTAGTGTGGGGTAGAATAATGTGGAGGAAAGTGCAAAGTGTGATGAACCAGGAAGGATTGCATTGGAAAGTCATTTGGATGGCCCTTGGAAAGGAAGTGCATGAAAGGAATGGTGAAAAAGGATGGTTGGTGTCAGGGTAAGGCTACATTGTGGATCCATGTACAAGAGAGGAAGAAGCGCAAAAGAAAACATGAGGTAGCGAGAGAAAAAATCATGACATAAGTACCTTCTAAGCCTTTGGTGATGCGTGCGTAAGAGTCTCTTGTCAAGATGGTTTGGTTACGCTAGAAGGTTGGGGGATCATTCGTGTAAGGATTTGGTGTGTGCGTTAAAGTGCTAAAGTCGTGTTTTGTTGAAAAATCTGCATTAAGTGTTGAAATACGGTGGTAGGTAATGTAGCATTTAATGTTGAAAAGTGGGAAAAACTATTAATAGAAGGTTGGACACTTCATTATTTACATTGCGAATACGAAGAAGGAAGATATTTTTGAAAACTAGGGTTTCCAGAGTTGATCCGTGTGAAGAAAAATTAGAGAAATTTAACCGTGAGTGACTAGTTTGGATCTACAAACCAGGAGGGAAATAGTTCACATGCGTAGAGAGAGTTATGGAGAAGCATCGTCTTGTGAAGGGGATATTCCAGTGAGGGTTTGGCAACTAGGGCACGAGTTTAAAAGGAGTTTCTTCACAAGTTCGAGATCTAAGCTTGGAAAAGGTAGAGAAGCAGAGCAAGAGAAGTTGAAGTGCAAAGATAACCTACACAATGGCACCCAAGAAACCAGTTGTAACACCTAAGAAGGGAAAAGGCAAGGGCAAGGGAAAACAACAAGAAACCACCGCAAGTACCAATGAATAATGGTATGAAAAATGTAGTACACATATGGGGTTTTTCTTGGAAAGGAGTGGGTGTCCCATTTAAGAGAAATGAAAATAAGCAATTATAACCATCGCACAAACATGACTGAAAAAGAAATGGCACTAGAGTTAGTGCGCCCGACAAACAAGAGGACATTAGAAGGATTACCCATTTATAACGATGAAGTAAAAGTGAAGTTGGAGAAGGTAGGATTGTTACAACTCTATGAGTTTCCCTACTTTGGGAAGCCTAGTGCCTCTATCAATGGTTGATGTCATGCGTACATGAAGATCACTTTCACTTTGCGAGGGTGCAAGATGTGCATAAATCCTCAGCTGATTTCAAAATTCACAGGTCTCATCTGTGAAGGAGAAGATATAAAGGACAACCTATGCAAAAATAATCCATCAAAGAAACTTTCACCACATATGCATACAAGAAGGGGTCAAGGTACTTTGATATTACAGATATCCAAGACCCAGTGATGAGAATGGCCATGCACGGTAACCAAAATTAATGACCAAGAGAGGTGGACGCAAGTGAACAAGTCATGGTTCAATGTTTGTAGAAGGATATCGAAGGGTGCCATCTACAACTTTTCTCGTGTACATCATAGATGAGATCATCAACATCACATAGGAGGGTGACAAGATACATTTCAGCAATGTCCTCTTGACTATTGTGTGTTTAGAGATCGAAGTGCTAGATGCGGCAGATAAATTCATGTGGAGTACCTAGAGGAAGGCCCCTCACCTGCAAAGAGATTCAAAAAATAAAATTACGCTAGCATGATGGTATTTCACAAGGTGTGTCTTGAGAAATGGTATACGCACTTGAGGAATGCATTTGGGGCAGAGTGGAGGATCCCAAAATAACTACCAAAGCTCACAGAGGGAGAAGCTAAATTCACAGTATACCAACACTTTTGCATTGGCAGATTTAGGTTGGTTGATGAAAGCATGAGCCCATGGTGTAAACTTCCATTTTCCTTCACCACTCAGTACTTCCAGGTGGGGGTAAACAGATTCAAGGAATCCAAGAAGCTGAAGTTTGACCTTGGAAGTATGGATCGGGACCATAGGGAGATGCACAGACATTGGTCTACCCCAACAAGTGTGCATACATGGAAAAGTATGTGTCACATGAAGTTCAGATGATGAAACCCCTGACTCTGCCTATTGTAGGGAGGTCCGCAACACGTGTATACCTTCACATAAGGCCCAAGTTTGAGAAGGGCGCTTATCTTGAGAACGAGATAGCTATACCTGAAGACTTAATAGGTAGAAGGAAGACCGCACCCAAGAAAAAGGAGATGGAAGAGATAAAGAAAAAGGAACCAAGTGCCCAAGATACTCAAGCAGTGGGTGCCCTAGGAACAAGTGCTAGAACAAGTACTTACACACGCAGGAAGAGGTCCCAGTCAAAGAGGAGGCGCTAGAACAAGAAAATCTTATCATAAAGGAGAAATCACCAAAGGAGGAAGAAGAGAAAACAGAATCTCCTAAACTGGAGTCCCCAGTTAGGAAGAAACAGAAGGTGATGGAGGAAGATGATTCGGAGGAAACCGAGAGCTTGGATAAATACAAGGGTGAGAGGGATGACGATGAAGAAGATGAACCTAAGGAGACTAAGAACCACTTGTTTTCAACATGCACGATTTGGAGGAATAAGGTGAAGGGGAGAAGAATGACTATCACTTTGTGCAAAGGAAGGGAAGCCAGGAGGAGGAGGGCACCTAGGACATGGGATGAGGTGAAGAGGTTAACATGAAGAGTTAGAGGACTCCAAGCCTCACTAAAGATGAAGTAAACGAGGTGGCAGAAAGAGAAGTAGCAAAAATCATTGAAGCCTTGGTAGAACAAGAATTGGAGTGCAACGCTATTGATATAGTGATGAATGAAGATAGGGAAGAAAGCATAGGGAAAGATCATGGTAGCACGGGAGGCCCCACCTATTGGTAACTATTCCTAAGGCCACGCACACGAGGGGAAGAGCGCAAGGAGATTCAAGGGCCAAGAATGAGCTATATTGATGATCCAAACAAGGTGTTACATGTGCACTTCCAAAGCACAGTGCCAATAGATCAACTCTTGGAAATAAAGTAGTTTGATGAAGAAGGTGCATACCCTCGACGAGGAAAATGCTTTGGTGGGAAATTGAGTTCCACATCGATGAGCGAGTTTGAGGTAAGCCAAAGGGAAATAATGAAGATTCCTGAGTCAAAAGGAGATAACCCCTTGGTGAGCGCTCAACATCTTTCAAATGAACAAGTCTGCAATACATTAAATAAGGTCTCGGTTGAGATGAAAGCCAGATTATTCGGAAGGAATGACAGGGTGAAATTTCTAGAGGAAGAGCTAGAAAAGAGGGAAGAAGAGCTAGAAGAAAGGACCAAGAACTTGAAATAGGAGGAACTAATTAGCGCGCAGCTAAAGCATGAACTAAGGGAAGAAAAGGAAAGGGTACGCGAGGTATATAAGAAGGTAGAATCCATCACAGATGTCATTTTTTAAAGCATCTGAACCTAGCACCACCCACACAAAAGTATGGATCTTCCCTTGAGTGCCTTGAAGACTTAACACACATCCTCGAATGGAAAGGCAACCTCTTTCCTTGGAATCCGCAAAATAAGTAGCACTTGCCTAGAGGAGGACAAATTGAAGGTTGTAGAAATCATTGCCAAGTACAACAAGGTTCTTGCTGATGTAAAAATTTCTACCCATACTTGTTGAGGCCATGTATATGAAAATTGTGTAGACAAAGATAAAGTGGAAAGTATTTTGGTCGCCACTCATGAGGTAGATCTCAAGGAATTCCAAGAGAAGAACAAAGGAAACAGAGCAGAGTGGGAGAGGATCCTAGCTGAGGTCGAGAAGAATTCAAAAGCTATTGAAACCTTATGAGGTTCAATTAAAAACCAGTTGAAGGAGTTGTACCCATAGATTACAAGAAGGATGGATGCGCTTGAGGACGTGGGCAAGGAATTGGAAGGAATGGTTAAAACATTGAACACTCGAGGAAATGGACTTGGATTTGAGGAGGTAATCACCCTAGTTGGAGACCTCTTGCGCGAGAGAGTAAAATGAAGTCGATGCTGGACAAGTTGGACATAGCTTGACTTGAAAAGATATTTTCCTATCTTGTTGCAATAATGATAACACTTCCCCATTCTTTCATTTTTCCCAATTCTTCATTCCCTTATTATTTTTCCAAGATGTTAAGTCTATTGTAATTTTTTCTTTGAAGAAGTGTTCCGTGGGCGGAGAACAGGTAAAGTGTGGGGTGATGTTGGGCCCTAAAATATTGACTAAGTACAAAAAGGTGCATGCATGTACGCACAAGGTAGGGTTCTAGGAGGTTTTTAGAAGGAACCATGTTATACACCGTGAACAAGGTCTTGGGACTTAGCCGTATTTGGAATTTTAGGCGAACATGAGAAAAGTGTGATCCGACTACATGCGGAGTGGATAAGGTGTCAGCCTAGTGACAGTTGGCCTAGGAAGGAATATGCCTGTAATGGAGGTTTCTAGAAGACCATCATGGCAAGGAGTGGAGATCTCGGGCTTGGAGGATCATGCTCTCGTGGAGGACCACATCTGGAAACTTGGCGATGGATCTGAAGCCGCAAAAGAAGAGTTGGTAGTTCAGGTGGCGATAAATACAAACGCCCGCAGAGGAATTAAGAGAGAGATCAATAGAGAGCGGAGCTCTACAAGAAATGTCACGAGGATTTTCATTGGGTTGGGTAGATAAAATATAGGGGAGGATGCATCAAGGGGCTTGGGATTGTAAATTTTCTTCTTGAGAAGCTAAGGGATATAAATCCAGTTATGATGTATGACCTCGGTCTTCCATACTGCGATGTTCTGTAATGAATCTAATGGATGTAATGAGGTTACCAACTTATTTGAATATGATCATTAATGATTCTGGTCCATCCTCATTTCTTCATAGTTCGCTTCATGTATGTTTATGAAATGAGTATGAATCCTTATGCATTTTCCTTTCTGTTTGATTTCAGTCCTATTTTGTTAAAGTATCTTTCTGTTTGGAATGACTGCATTGGTCTAGAATCATGTTCTAAGCTCTATGATGATTGCATGTCTCGTCTCCACTCACTCTCTTTAAATTCCTATCATAGATGATGTTTCCCACTAAACTCACATAAAGGAGAGACTCGGCACCCGTGCATGCCTCGAGTGAGCACCCAGCGCCCACTGGGTGATAGGCCGATACACATGGGGTTCCCTTGTTCTTTGGTGGGTGTAAAAATGACTACATTACTTCCATCTCATCTTCATCATCCAACCTATCTTCTCTCTAAAGAGACAACAAAGCATCAAAAAAATCAATCACATTGTTATTGAAGTTGTGGATGTCGAGGAGCTTGATTCGATGCTCTTTCACAAAGGATATATTCACCTTGATTTTCATTCTTGACTCACTCACAAACATTCTCATTACAAAGCATAATCGAGAACCCAACTGCCAAGTAGGAGACACAAGTATCATATCATGAAATGGTTGTTTTTCATGGCGAGCACCTTGTTTACAATCTTTTTTCAACAAGGGAATGACTTAGCACAAGTTTTTCTAGTAAATTCTACTAGATATATGAACCACACAAGTGCTTTTAGTGCGACCCTTAAAATGTGTCAAAAATTATTCTTAATATACCTTGTTTTTCATTTATGTTCACCGTTTGTTTTAACATTGGAGCTGAAAATATATTTTTATCATGAAATACTTTATTGAGAAAGCTTAAGACATCATAAATAATCATTTTCTTGATTACACAAGATTATCCAAAGCAAGAAAATTATATTTTTTTCTTGAAGGCTTTCGGTGTATGATTCAACATCAACAATAATACACTATAATGGGCCCATTCATTACAATATGTTGGGTATGAGAGATGATGTTTGAACTTGTATAACACATTATTAGAGCCACTATAGAAATATAGTAAATAAGTAGTTAATGAGATATCCATGTACTACCAAAGAGTAAATAATTTCCAAATGTTATGAATATGAATGAGATGATAATGATTAAAAAGTTAAATGAGGAATGTATTAATTTTGGGAAATTCCTTTTTCGTGGTAGCCAAAGGGACTTATACTACTCCAAAAGATGAAATTATTTATGTGGATGAATAGGATGGCCTCTCTTGGTTTACAATGGATTATTTATTTCCAACATTGGTAGAAACCATGCCACTTTTTTAATATTGTAATTGTGATGGATTGGTTTACTTTTATAATTTTTAATTTTAAGAGGTGACAAATCTAGGAAGATAATTTGAGGGAAAAGTCTTTCGTGGATAGTTGTGATGAAATAAGTATCTACTATCATAAGTCCATTTAATCACAAATAGTATGGAAGTTAAAGAAATTATGTTATATTGTATCTTTTTCATCTATATGGAGAATTCACTCGGTTAATGTCCTTAACTTATCTTTTTATTGAAGGGTGTTGAAAACTATAATTGAAAGAATTATTTTTTTTGAAAAAATATGGGAACTTACCTATTATTTTATTTTATTTTTTATGTCGTCAAAATTTTCAATCAAATGACATTCAATTTGTTAGATGGCAAAAATATATGAATGGAAACTTAGATAGAAAAAGGTGAGAATTAAATATTTGCAACCCCACACCTATTCCATGCCTCATATTATTCCTATCCCGAGATAATATATGTTATCGATGCTCAAATTTATTGTCTTCTTTTCGATGTTCCACTTTATTATCTTCCTTTCTGTCAAATTATTCACAAGAGTGCAATTTATGTTTTAAAAGACCAAAGAAAAATCGGGAAAAATATAATAGATTCCTAGTTCGAAACCCAAGCAAAACCTATATACAATACTTTCCATATGAGAAATGTCCTTGTTTTAGCACTTATATCAACACTACTTTTTTAGCAACTTATTACGCGAAGGAATTCCCCCTATGGCAAAGGGCTTGCATTGTTCATGCCACTTGGCATAAATTTGTGGTCACTTTGACGTTTTCACATGTACTTATATTTGACAGTGTTTTGACATTTTAGTTTTTTAGCGCTTTTGTTGCGATTGCATCTTTGAATGTGAAGTATATATCTATTGTCTGCATATTTAGCTTGAATTTTTATTTCATAGTTAGAAGCTAATGCCAAAATGTGTGGTTATGTGTAACCAAATCGGATCGGGAAATTGTGTCAAAATTGGTGTTCCGTGTGGCCCTTTTTTTTCGATTGCCATGTGGATCATCTGTTTTTTTGGAAGTTTGGAGAATTTAAGAAACTTACATTTGTGCGATGGGGCATGTGTGCATTACATGCTTTGGGTACTTACATTCCATATTGACAACTTTGAATCTTAGTATTGCTTGCATGCTACGTATTTCCCAACACCTTTGTTCCATTGTTTTCATCCAACGTATGGGAAAGGACTTTGCAAACATTCACGGGACTATGTCAAACTTGACGGTCATCTGGATGTTTTTGACGGACATGGTAACGATTTAACTTTTCTGTACTATTTTTACAGATTTGCTATTTTAAACAATTTTGCTATTCCCATTTTACATATTGCATTGCGTTTTCTATTTTTAAGCTTTAGTTTTTGGTTTTTGCATGTAATTATTGCCTTTAAATACTCGTTGTAACACAAAAATTCATTGTTCAACGCATATAAAGCGGAAGATTATTGTTGTAGCCAACGACCCAATCTCCCAAGGTAAGCAAGGTTTTTCTTTTGATTGTATTACCTGATTTAGAAGTTGTATCGATCTGTTATGGGTGGTTTGGTATGGTTGTAGTTCACTGTAATTTCCTTGCAGCGTACACTAAAGAATGTTCAACATGCAGAGTTCTTTTTCTCAGAATTTCTTACTGCTGATTTCGTAGTTTATGGTCAGAATTTCTTACTGCTAATCTCGTAGTTTTTTTTTTTTTTTCAATTATTGTGAAATGCTTTAGCCGTCATCTTCGGGGCCTCGGGGTCGGATGTCTATGGCACGAAGAAGGGCTTTCCTCCATAGTAACCGCTTTTGTACACAATTTTTGCTATTACTCGCTCTGAAGAAGAGGAGGAGTGATCCATATCCAGGTCCAGGTCCACCTTGGCAATGCCCGACACCTTGGGCCACATCTCGACAATTGCGAAGTAAGCATATTTGGCCTTCCTTCCGAGCTTGTTTCTGTTCACCTGCCCGGCCTCCAAGTTAATGGGAGCGATTTCCCGTCTTGTAGAGGTGTCGGTTTTGAGATTGAGCCTGATTTCATAAAGCAAGCTCCTGAGAGGCTCATCAGATTCGTTGAAAATTGAGTACGGTCGGGTCATACAGGAGCCGGTAACCACGACTTCCTCTTCGTTTTCCTCTTAACTAATCTTGCATCTTCTCATGCCTTAAAAAGTTTTACCTGAATGCTCTATTTTGGCTAATTGATTCTTGACTAGACTGGGTGTCGCAGCAGGTTTAAGTCATCTGATATTCTGAAAATATTGCAAGGTTTACGTGTTGTGTTCGTTGGAGACTCCATGGCCAGAACACAATGGGAGCCTTTTATCTGCCTTCTTATGCAAGGTGTACTTAGTTGATAAGCAGTCAGTTTATGAAATAAACGGAAACAAGATTACAAAGTGTATTCCCTTTTTGGGTGTCCAGTTTAGCTCCTTTAACTTCACTATTGAGTACTACCAGTCGCCTTTTCTTGTACAACAGGGCAGTCTGCCAAAAAATTCACCTAAAAGAGTACACTCCACTCTTACGCTGGATAAAATAGATTATGCAAACAAAAGGTGGCTTGATGCAGATTTATTGATTTTCAATTCTGGACATTGGTGGACACCTAAAAAACCTTTCCAATTTCTGACGGAGGGAAATTGAACCGCCAGGTGTTTGTGTTAATGTCCTCCAATATTAGTCCAAAGTAAGACAGGTAGACTTGAATCCCAAAGCTTATTTTTCAACACTGGCAAAGCTTTTGTTACAGAAACTAGTACTTTGTCATAATTGTTGGTCAATTATATTGTTTATAATCAATTTCATTGTACCCACCTGAAAAAATCCCCAACACTTGGAGCAAGAAGAAAGGAGGAGTCAAGACTATTATCACTCAACCAAAACAACATGTCATAAATACTACCCTCTACATTGATAACACCTCCACTACTGCTTTACTCAATGTTTATTGCATGTTATGAAGTAAAAAAATATTGTAGAGAACTTTCATTTTATTTGCTTGTGATTGTTTCATTTATATTTATAGTTGGCTCCAATCCTTTTTCCAAAGTGACATGTATTAAATGTATTCATGTTTAGTGCAAATAAAATTGGCCACAAAATGCTACCACTCATGATATAAAATCTACAAATGTACGAAATTCTTCATGTATTCATGTTTAGTTCAAATAAAATAGTCCACAAAAGGCTACCACTCATGATATAAGATTTGCAAATGTATATGTACAAATTTGAAATGTAGAGATAGAACCTTTAAATGTAATGCTTCATCTATATTCCTACACTTACAAAATCAATCACATCCCTCATCGACATCAACTACAAAAGTAATAAATATCCCTCTAAATCAAATAACATATACCATTCGACGTTCACATTGAACTGTACACATGTGATTGCTAGTTAATATAGGTAATTACATTGAAGGCGTTCCTCCTATGGGAAAGGGCTTTGTGGACATTCATGGGACTCTATTAAATTTGACGGCCATTTTGACAGGTCATTTGCCTTTTTCTATTTTTAGTGGTTAAATGGAAACAACAGCAATTGCATGTTGAATCGCTTCCTCCACAATAGCAGTTGCATGTTATATTTGCGATTGGTTTAGGGTCACCTCCTTTTCAATTGTAAAGCGAGATTCTTTGTGAATCGTGATGCATACACTGCTCTAGGTGCCTTCGTTTCATCTTCTTCCATGTTTTTCTTCCATTTATTTACTGGGGTTTGTTCAGGGTGGACTTCATTGAGGGAGATGCGAGCAGTTGGTGAGTAGCTCGGGTGAAAGTTGGGAGACACCGATTCGAATCTCTAAGATTTTTTTCATGGACATACAGGGGCCCTAGATTTGGAGAGAAAATTCTTGGTGTGTGGCCACCTTGTAAGGGAAGATCCGAATCGATACTCGTATCGAATATATTACGCCTTCGTTTTGGGGAGTGGGGTTCCTTTCGAATGGGAAGCAGAACCAGGGAAGCCCAAAACTGCTACTTCCATGGAGGATGGTGTTGTTGATGTTGTGCCTCTCAGTCCTTCCCCCTCTTTATCTGTGTTTGTGAGCGAGAAAAGGCAAGTACTTTTGGAGAAAAGCCAAAGGAATATGAGTAGTAAGTCCAAGAAAATCCATGGCATGGGTTTTTATTGCACTTCCTTCATTATGAAGAACGTTTGGTCATATTGACCTAGTTTTGAGGTGCCCGACCTTCAAAGTTTCTTTCTTTATTTGTGTTGGATCCGATCGGTTTGTGCAACTAGTTTTACCTGTTTGTTTCGGTCTTTATCTCTCTATAATTTTTTTTCCTTCGGTATGTATTCTATGTGCATAGTGTCATTGATTAGCATTGGAAGTTTTATTTTGTAATGGTTATATGTGTGATTGTTTATAACACCTACAAAGTTTCTATCTTCTTCACTTACTTGTTACACATTCTTCTATATGGTACTGATCGATTGATTTCAAAGAATGATTACCTCTATGTATATCATTTCTTGCTTTGGATTTATAATGCCTCTCATTATTGTTGGGTTATTTTAAGTGGTAATTATGATACACAAACTTAAATAGATGGTCAACTCTTCAATTGATTTCTTCAAATACTTGTATCAAACATTCAAATCATCTATGCAAGTAGCACAATGTAGTCCTGGTCCCACATTATTTTCAATCAATTTAACAAATCTATCTAAAAGGGAAATAAATAGATATATCGAAATTATATATATATATAATCTTACTTGGTTCAAGTCTCAAGAACCTTTATCCTGAAAGCTTTGACACTACTTTAGTACATGTCTTCACTTTGAGGATGGGATCATCCAATCTTAAGTTACACTAGGCTTCAATTACATTGCAATCTAAAAGTTTCATTAGTACAATTAATCAAGAGTTTTTCACACCACCTCGGCATAGAGATTGATCAACATATTCTTTGAAAGTATTGTATTTGTGAAATTTGTTCCATGGACCCTAAAACCAAAGACTATTTTGCAGTTAATTGCTCTCATTACTATGAGATCGGGGGACAACTTGTTGTCTCTTGATAGAATTATATAACTCTATTCATATTTGCAAGGCTTACGAGGATCAAAGATTCTTGGTTATTTTATTTTGAAAGATATTTGATCTTCACCAACATTTTGTTAGAGACTTTGCTTCCACAATATTCTACACATAGAAGATTGCCTTTTTTATTTACCTTATTTCTTTAAGATTGAGTAGAAAGTGACCTTGTAGTAGGTTTGTTGATATGAGAAGATCCATGAGGATATGACATATTTTCACATAAATTTGTTAGAATTATTCTTGTAGTAGACATTAATATTATTATTTTATCTTATCTTTTTTTAATAAACATGATGGGGATGGTATTGAAAGTGGAACCCAAAGATTAACTGGCCAATTAAATGGATTAAAAACAATGAAAAATACAACATTTATAAAAATTGTTGGTCAACACTTATCTATATATTTATTTAAGTAGACCCAGCCATATTATAAAGTAAAATTAGTATTTTAACACATATTAAGATAAAACTTGTTACTTTTACACTTACACTAATGCGTCCAGGCATTATTGTGTGATTCTTAAAGAATGTTCCATTTTTAAATGTAATGCTTCATCTATATTCCTACACTTACAAAATCAATCACACCCCTTATCAACATCAACTACAAAAGTAATAACTATCCCTCTAAATCAAATAACATATACCATTTGGTGTTCACATTGCATTGTACACATACGATTGCTAGTTTTTATTATTATCCATATTTTGTAGTTATGATTTAAATGTGTTCATGGGTTATATGACTCATGCATGCACACCGACATCCAAATTGTCAATCGGGTGCTTGGCAAGGAACTTACAAAATTTACTTATGAAATTTCATGTGAAGGGGGGTTAAACTTGATGGTATAAACATTCATTTCATCAAAGGGAAATGGACCTCACATCAAATAATGTATAGAGCATAAAATATATGCTAGCATGTGAAATTGGGTTTACTGACAAGGTTTGTGACAAGGATTAAATTTTTTATTCACAAAAAATGTCTATAAGGTTACCGCTAACAAAACTAATGACCCCGAATAGGCTTATCGAGCAAGTGCAAAGAGTCAAACACATAACATGTAAAAACTCGATAATGGGAGCTTGAATAGGTGTATGATTCATAATTGGTTTTGATAGATTTTGAATACTTCTTGGTATACAAGTACAATGTTCAACAAAATTGTTTACAACAAGAGTTTGTGTGCTAGTAGATGGTAAACATGATAAATTTCAATACCCCCTAAAAAGGAACCATAGATATTACTTAACAAATTTCTAACAATGACTTTCAAAATTCCAAAAATTAAAAGGAAATGTTGGTAGTCAATAGTAATTGTTGGCCGGTTGTATAATGTTATCGGCTGACAGCATTATGCTATTGGCTGAAAACATTATACTACCATCTAGTAGCATAATGCTACCAAGTGATAGCATTATGCTACCACCCGACAACATTATGATGTTGATCGATAGCATAATTTTTTAGCCTATAGCAAATTTATCTTTTGTGTACTCAATAAAGGAATTTGAATATAAAAATTTGGTTATTACTATAAATATTAGGTGATTCAACCCAAAAAATTAACTTGTGGCTCAAAAATTTAGATGAAATAATAAGTGACCTAACACCTCAAAATCAGCCAAATATAAATTTCAAAAACTCAAATATTTATGAATTAACGAAGATTCTTCACTAAAATTTGCATTGATGGTAAATTATTTACAACATGATTAACAATTGGTTAGACAATCAATTTTACAATTTCCTTCTGGCAATGTTATCATAATGGATAATAGGTTGTGATCCCTAAGAATTGATTTGGTTCTACAAATGAACTATCTCATATTAACGAATAACATGTACTAAGTATAGAATTGCATGAACATAGGTCTAAACTTCCTCCAACACTATGAAATCATCTACGCCTCCTTATTTGTGTTCATTATAAGTTTCAAAGATAATTCCATATGAATACATTGTACTTACAGTGCATGTAATATTATAATATCAATAAAAACAACTAGAAGAAAGCGTAATGAAAAATTTCGAGTTGGATAAACTGAAATCGCTTGAAATATAGAAACTTGGTTTGATAGTTCTTTACACTTTGACCATGTTTAAACAATTCAATATATGTGTTTTACATCCTTATGTCTCATTTTTAAATAACCCTGTTATACATTACACTTCCCTCTATTTTTTCAAAATATATGAAAAATGTGTTTTGTAGTGCCCACATTTTACACACACAATTTGCAACAGTAAAATACTAGGATAAAAATTTTTTTGACTTACATTGCTCACTACACACAACACAAAGATGGGCTCCAAGTACAGAAACTTGACTCGCATATGAAAATCACATAAGTCATCGACTCACATAGACACATGAAAACAACATAGGCATGTCGATGCCACACTTTTCCCAATGAACGAATACTAGCAATGCCCCAACCATAGAAAGAAGACTCAAGGAAAGGCAAACCCACAACACATCTTTTCTTTAATTGTATTTTAGTTACGATTAACATTCCAAGAACATTATTGTGCAAGGATAGCTTCCTCCTTTTTCCATCTATAGAAACTTTAAGTTCATTCCACATATAATTTACAGTTCGACCATTTTAAGTTAGCTTCTTATTCTTTACAAAATTTCCCATAACTTACACACTTATTTGGCATAATTCAAATGCATATAAAGTACTTAATTATCTTACTCTTATGTTAAGAATATTCTTCTCGAACATATATTCAATGTCAACCTTTTTACTCTTACAACTCAAGTGGATGTGACTTGGTGTCCATATAGAAATATTAGGTTTTAACGAGTTTTAGATGCAAGATAGCTTTTTACCGAAAACATACCTCGATCACGGGTTACTTATTTCCCTACCATAGTTATTCTAATTCAATGACTTGGGAAATTCCATTTTGATTTATACATGTATTTTTTTTCTCGAAGGTTGATCACACCAAGGCAATTCATATTCCTTGAAACAATAGAATATATTTAATTGAGATATAATGGTCTCCGAGAGTGGCATTATCCACGAACCTCAATCTCGTTTTTACTCTTATATGCGTTATTTTCTACGTCACAATATGGTCTTATTTTTAGCATTGTCTTAAAAAAGAGTTACAAAATATTTGTCTAACCTCTTGAAGACATATATGATTAGAAGACTTGACGCTACACACAAATCCTAGGTTAACATCTGAACCAACTGAGGTTTAGATTAATTCCAACTTCATCTAAGGGTCTACCCCTCAACTATATAAGAGTTTTAAGCGAGAGGACAAATTTATGCTAAACCACCTTCCAGAAGGGATCAAGGTGTTATGTTGATAGGAACCAAGGTAGCACATTTAGCTGTGCGGAGCCAAGGGGGTTCATTAACAAGAGTGCAATGCAAGAAACAACTATATCCCGATCTCCATTTATGTCATTTGGATCCAACAGGGATTTCATTCGATGAAGAAATTTACTTTTAAATCTATCTTCGAAGAACCAGGTAATCCACTAGGATACGAAGGAGGAGTTAGCTCTACTTACTCCAAAAGAAGTTTGACTGTGTCACTCCTATCTTCCAGGTTTATGACAATGTCACTAACCACACTGACTAAGATGATAAACCCATTCTTGGGCTCTTGTTTACTCAAATTAGGAGGTTCCATCGAGTGCAGAGTTTAAGTTCATTCTACGGTTTTCAATGTCTTCTACGGTAAGGAGTATCACACATGAAAAACAAGTTATGTCCCGATATTGAATAAGGGTAGAGTGTTTCGATTAAATCCCTTTATTACATTTACAAAGTATGAATGCACAAGATGACTCGTTGATCATTTATTGAATATTGAATATGCACTACAAGATATTACTTCAAATTCATTTACCTTATATAAATATCAAACCTTTTTACCATGTGTACTATAAATCAAATTGACCTATGATTAAATGCACATTTCCTAGATGTCCTTGAAACCAGCATCTCATACATAGCAACAAATTATCAAATATAACCTTCTATAACATGAGACTACATTATACATTTATTCATTTAACAATGAACTATATAAATTACAATGATGATTAATAAATTACACATCACCTTTTTGTCATCATTCTTTCATCCTGCAAAACCACGTGAGCATGATATCAGCGATAAATCGCTGGCATGGCATCCACCCTAACCTAACATAATTATCATTTTTCAATTTCCCATTTACATATGATAATAATTACAATTTGCAATCGAAATTAAAAGGTTTAGAGACATGTATTCATTACATTTCATTTTACTTCTTTTTGTAACCTAGGAGAGAGAAAGAGAAGGGAAGAGAGAGAAAACACCATTTATCAAAAGTTCTATATCACACAACAAGTTCCACTATAGAGTTTTAAACAATTATTTACATGTGTCCAAAGTTTCCATGGTGGTTTGACAACCGACGAGGGTCCCATAGCTTTCTATTTTTACCTTTTCTTACTAGCTACAAAACGTTCAAAACGGACTCGGAGGCTAAGAAACCACTTCCAAAAGTTATCTTCCGATGAGAACACACACCATGATTAACTTTATACGTGTCCCTTGATATACCAAGAGTTCATAAAGAATCGACATAATTCGGAAAAAAGTGAGCGGTTGCGTTTAGCGGCTAGTTTTCCTAGGGCCACCGGTCATAGTTGACCAAGTTGTAAATGGACAAAAGTTAGCTTGAAGGCTCAGAAAACCACGTCCAAAAATGTTGTTCGATGGATGAGCATGCAATGAGACACTTCCTACAAGTTCCCCTATATAAGGAGAATTCATCAGAGTCAACGGGACAGAGAACTAGAAAACCATTTTCAAATGGCGGAAAGTTTTCGGAGCAACAAGTCAAAATTGGTCCAATTTGACCTCATCAAACTATGACCAGAGGCCTACAAAATGGCTTTGCCAAACTATCTAGAATTTTTTTTTCCCTAAACTGAAAGTTCCATGCAATTGTCTAGTAAGAGTACTAGAAGTTTGCGAAGACAGGGAATAATTTCTCTATCCAGGTTTCAAATGGTGGTTCAAAACGAAAGCCAACTTTCTAGATTTAACAGCTTTCTACTATTGTAAACCAAAGGTAACATGGTCCTATAAGAGCGCCAAAAAAATATCTCATATGTTCATTCGGGGTGAATTTAGAAAAATGAGTCTCAGAAAATGCAAAAATTAACTATTTAAACCGAGAGATGATCAACGTTATTACTGGAAAGTCAATTTCATCTGTTGATAAAACAATGTTGTAGCGATCTAGTTGGGTAGGAATTTTTCTACATCACCTCAAAATGAGGGTGGAAGTTCATGTTTTAATGCAAATGAGTTATTTTGACTTCATGAGTTTCGACACGACATTTCATTGTTTTTGCAACAAGTTGAAATAAACATTTAACGGTATTAAAATCCTAATATTTTAAAATTCTATTAAGTTATAAAAGAGAACTAAAACACGAGAATTATGAGAGGTAAGGGAAGATGAACCATGCCTGGAAATGATGAGTGAAATGGGTATAAGGGGGCTCCAAGTGGTTTGCACTCGCGATCCGTTGAGACCATTCCATTGAAAAAGGATTTTCATCAAACAATTCACGAGCATTGGGTTTATATCCACAACTGTATACTTATCTTCCTATTCACTTGCAATTTGAAAACAAAATCCACTGCCCAATATGCTTGTCGGTTGTCTAAAACTGTTCCAAAGCTCCACACCTCAACTTTGGTGGTATCCCCATAACCACAATGCAATGCTTTTGCAAACAACAGTGACCCCAAGGAGTTATCAACGGATCCACTTTGTGTTTACAACAATCATTCCTATCCAAAGCCTATAATTCTCTGAGGCATTTTAACAAACAAATCACAGAAACCCCACTCGGGTATGATAACTACTCTAAAGGGCTCCAATTTTAATTAAACAGTATCCATGCCTTCATTTTGCTTCCATATCAGATAGAATTTCTTTTTCTTTTTATCCTCAATGCTTTGATGGAGGTCCACCCTGTTTCTTTTCTCTCTCTCGGTGTGAAGACAAACAGTTCACGTGCCATGTCTATGCTACCACATTTTGCATACTTGTCTACCAATCCATTCTGTGCAAAACTGCATGTATTCAGTCTATAATACCATGTTTCTTTCCAAAGCCACATTTTTATCAGACGTTTTAGTCAAACAGCTCTCATGCCTTGTGTTTATTTCCACATTTTGTATGCACTTTTACCAGTCCATATACTGATTTAAAGCTCCCATTTAGGCGCACACACAGGGAGAATATGGCTAAGGTTGTGGAATATGGTTTTGCATCTGCTTGAAAGTTTATAAAGCCTTTTCCAAAAAAACATTTTGTACATTTCTAGCGTCCATTGCAGTCCACGAGGAGACATTTCTCTCTGGGAACTTTGTCCAATAGTTCACATATGTATATGCAGCCACGTTTTTTTTGAGACATTCTAGTAGATAGTTCACACGCCTTTTCAACAAATCCATTTTGCGCATATCCTGAAATCATGGCACTCCATGGGACGACATTTGGTAAGGCATTTCTTTGCACAAACAAAAAATGCCTTTACGCACATCGTTTTGTGTAAAACTGCAGACCACAACATTGCAAGAAAACATGTTTCCTTCAAGCATTTTGGTTCAACAGGAAACAACCCTAGTTTTTCTTTGTCACACGCCTGAAATCGACTGGTTTGCATTGCTGCCCCCCCAACTCACCCATTCCAAAAAGCAGCGACAAACCCTAAATGAAACATTTTAGAGCTTATTCGCCCTCCTCCATTTAGCTTTATTTTATTTTATATTAAATTATAAATATATTTTTATTGGATTAAGTGACTATGGAGAAACACTTTTACAAGCATCAATTGGGAGAGGTGGTTGACATTGGCGTGTATATTCAAAATTGAATAGGAATGATGGTTTTCTTTGAGTCATGGTTGGAGACCCATCATAAACAAATTAAGGGAGAACCCCTCAGTTTAGTATATGAGCATTTCATGTTTTAAAGGTAGTAGGTTACAAAATAATATTAAATTTTTAACAGCTAATTTTGCATTTAATATGTCTCCTATTGCGAGCCCAATGGGCATCTTGTACTACACTAGAGTTATCTATAGCAAAATCAAAAATCGAATAGGGATGATGATTTGGGTTTCAGTTATGCTTGGAAACCCATCATCAATAAGTTAAGGTTGAACCAGGTAAGATTGAAACCACGCCCTAGCGATTCTCGAGGTCTAGGACTCGAAGCAGAATGTGGCATCCGAGAAGGCAATGAGAATAAGGGGGCACTACACGTTTATAGGTGTTAGTATCAAAAATCGTCCATGAGAAAGTTCTAAAAATCCATGAAAAATGAGTGGTTGTGTGTTGTATATAACTATTATATGTAAATGTTACCTAAAATACAATTTTTCCACTTGTTTGAAGGTAGATATCGATTTAACAAAAAATAAACTTGTGTAAAACCCTAATTGCGAGTAACCGAGTGTAAACAATGATATACATCTCTTGATACAATATGATGCAAACAATAAGTAAGTATGAAACCCTACACAAGTGGTATAGGAAAGATAACTTAGATGATTTGTGCTTGATCCTGAAGTGTTTTGAACCAATAAAACTGTTGAACAAGAGGTGAACAATGTTGTAAATTCTTAAGATAAATTTTACAACTCATGAAACCGTCTAGACAAGGATGCCTGGACTGGGGTAGGGAACTTGGGCACCGGTGACTGCTACTAGGTGCCTGTGATTGTAAGAATGGTCATAACCCTATTTTTACAGTGTCATAGAAGTGTCACAAATATTACCTATTGATCTCTTGTATGGTTAACCTTGATCACAAAAGGTACATGTAACTTGCAAAGTATAATTTCACCTACAAAACCCACAAAACCACATCAAAACTGAAAAATAAATATGTAATATAGGGAGTCAAACTGACCCCGATGGTCACCCGACAGAGTGAACTTATGACCAAGTGTTACACTACATCTTAGACTCCATGTAGTTCTTGTGAGTGTGTGTAATAATTTTCCCTAGGATGCCTAGTACAAGTTGCACTTGATAATGGGCTAGATCTAGTGGTGTCCTTAGATTTCACCCCTGAAATATGGGACTACCCCTTTTTAAAATATCATTCTTTTCAAAGTAAAAGGTTGTTTTTTGTTTTTATTGACTACGATTGTCTCCATTGCACTATATTATTCCCAGTGAATCATATAAGCCAATTTCAAAAAATACCCACGTGTTAAAATTCATTTTATCTCTTCGCCATTTTTTCGAGGGAATTTTATTTTATTTATTTAATAAATAAATCATGTCGCAATTAAACCCTACTGAAGTTTTTATGCCAGTATTCCCGCCTCTCAGTAGGGTATTCACCAGGGATGAGTTTTTACTAACCAGTTATTCGACAAAGCAATTGTCTGCAACTTCTGGAAATGTTTTTCATTTTTATTTATTTCTTTTGTGTTTATTTTTAGTTTTCTCCGTAGTCTATCTATTAAATTCCTCTTGATCCATTCATTTGTTCTATATAGCCTATTTAATTTCCTGGAAGTTTTGGAAGTCAGCCATGGCCTCAAAAAAGGAATAAATTAATCATGGAGTGCTAATTTCTAACAAAGAAGGAAGGATGCAAGTCACACTTTATGAAATAAGCTTCTAGGATGCAAGTCACACTTTTTGGAAGGAAGGATTTAAGCTGCCAATGATAATTTTTGTAGTGGCAGGAAGGTGGGAATTTTATGCCTACCTAGAAGGTTTTTTTCCCATCACTTAAGTTGTCATTATTGGGAATTTTTTTGGTGGCGGTAGGAGGGAATTTTATGCCTACCTAGCAGGTTGTTTTTCCCATTATGAAAGATAAATCACTTAAAGTACCAATGGGAATTTTAGAGCTGTCAAGAAGGGTAAGAATTCCCATCAAGGAAGTTTTATTCACCCATGCAAGTCACATTTTTAAAGAAAGAAGCTCTTTTTATGCAAGTCACACTTTTTGGAAGGAAGGCTTTAAGCTACCAATGAGAATTTTGGTAGTGGCAGGCAGGTGGGAATTTTATGCCTTCTTGGAAGGTTGTTTTCCCATCATTAAAGACAAATCACTTAAGTGAAGGATGAGATTTTTGGAGCTTCCTGGAAGGGTAAAAATTCCCATTGCTTTGACTTCTTATTTTTAACATGCCTTCAAGTCAAAAAATGTGACCCACCTTGGCATAAATACATGCTTTAATTAATATTTATTTTATTTATTCCTAGCTAAAATTAGCGCCAAAAATAGGAAGAAATTCAAAGCATGAAGGAAATCTAAAGAGAAAGCAAAGAAGCATGCTAAAATAAATAAAATAATTTCATAAAAAAGTGAGCAGAAGCATGTAAACTTGGGCGCCCAAATTGAGAGAAAGAGCATAACTTATTATTAATAATTGCCAAAAATAGGAAGAAGAAATTATTAAAAATAACATGTAGTTAGCTATATAAGCATGAGACACCATAAGGAGGAGACAATTAATTATTTTTGATGGAGCATGTTTCCCTAGAGAATTTTGGCACCAAGGGAAGGAGTGATTTGCATTAAAGAATATTTTTCATTGCTAGGAAGCTTCCAGTTTTGGCGCCTAGGGTTGGAGAAGATTTCTTTTTATTATTCAAAGCATCTACATGTTGGTATAAGTGCCCGGTATTCATCATAGGTGCTCATATTGGTGAAAAGAAGTCAAAATCAATGTCAGATACATTGAATATATCTTCTGAATCAGAAGGAATTGCAGGATCTACACAAATTGATCCAATTGCAGGATCTTCTGGAAAAAATAAAAGAAAAAGAACTCAGACAAAGATTATTCTAGGCATGATGAAGCATGATGAAAGAGAAGGGTCAACAGAATCATGCATTACTTCCAAGCTTACCAAAATCAATGATACAAACATGGGCCCTGAACCTATCACTGATTTGATTGACAGATCCAAGGCCATTGGTAGATCATCTCTTATGCGGGCAATAAAAATCAATGAGATCATTCAAGCTTCAACGTTTCTAGTCACAACTCAATTTCCTGAGTTTGTTATGGAGTGTGCAAGGTCTTATCATCCTCTTTCTAGGACAATCTGAGATGCTGTAGGGAAAACACTAATTAGGTTAGATGCACAATTCATTAATTATTACCTTAAGCTTCTGGCATAACCAGTGGTGATTGTAATTAGCATGCAAGATGTTGGTAATATATGGGAAGACACTGAGTCACATGTTTGACAAGTATATTCAGTTTTAGAACAAAGAAAAAGCATAGAGTATGATGGCCAACATATTTTATTTCTTCTTCCCTTCCCTCTCTTATTCTTATTTTCTCGAGACAAAATTGTAAAACTAAAGTAATTGGTTAAAAGCCATTACTTCTAGTTATCTAAAAAGGTCCTTAATTGAGAATAGGTGGCAAACATGCAAAGCTTTGATTTATTCTTCATATGCATGTCATGTAGAGAGAAATTTTAGGGGAAATATTGCCAGTTGTTTTCTTTATAGCTTCCGCATGTGTCAATTCAATTATTGCTTTCCTATTTGTAATTTCCTTCTATACACTATAAATAGAAGAAGAAACTACTGGTTAGAGGATCACAATTTGTAATCGAATTTGTAATCAACATTCTTGAGTTCCAGACTTTGTTCTAAAACCATTGATATCTTTTCTAAAAGCTGAGGAATTGAACAGAGGTGGATTTCCAGAGAACTTTGTGTCAACGATGCATTGGCTTCTTACTTTTGTGTAGATCTTTAGATAAACTTTACATTGTCTAAGATTTAGATTAAAAGTTTTCCTTTCCTTTGAATCTGTATTGTGAGATCTATTTGTTTTATCTATGTGTATGAGACCAACTCTGTAAACTATTGGTTGGATTACACATATTCTTCTCCTTCTTTCCATATTAAACTATTCCCCCTTCTGCAAATATTTCTTTACAGACTACTTACTTGCTGCAAAATTTCTTAGCTATGGTTCATGAGCTTTGCAGTTAAAGTAAAATGCACATATAGTTATTTAAATACATAATTGATAGAAATCTTACATGAGATCCTCACTGGTAAATGAGAGAGATTTATCTCATGATTTGCCAGGTTTTTAAATGTGCAAAAATCTAGCCAACATCTAGAATGTAGAAATGTATAGCATGTGTGGATGGAATAGAATGAACTTCCCCTTCCTATACTGTGTATGCAAAATATACATCCCTTTTTCCTTGAATGGATGTTATATGGATGCTTTGAATTATTTTAGGTGTCTTTTGGATGCAAGCTTAGGTGATGGTAATAATGCTTAGAGCTTAGTACTTTATTTTGAACACATGGCTATGTATTTATATGATTCCCTTGTTTGAATTTCATAATTGACAACTAGAAGGCCAGCCCATAAGTAAAAAAGATTCCCAAAAGATAAAAGAGACACAAAAAGAGTGAGTAAGATAGAAAATGGTTAGGGGCACCCAAAGGACACAAGAGCCTCTAGGAATTACTACCCTAGCTGGTCAGGTGTCCAAAGCCATAAAATATAAACAAGTAAAATACTGACTGGGTTGTAGGGTATGTAAGACCAAATAGAAAACAAGAAACACGAAAAGAGGCCAAAGATAGTCGTCAATTACTAGTTTTCTTGCTTAGGAATCAGATGAATGCTAATATGTGTTTAGGACCTAGAAATGTACCCAAGTGTGTGATTTTGTGTTTACAAATATACCTCTCACAAATATAATTTCAACAAATTATCTTGATTTGTGATAATTAAAATCTATAAAATTACAAAAATATGATTTAATTTAAAAATAATTTTTCTTAATTGAATTTCCCCTTTTGTAAAAGATTAAAAAAACCAACTCACCTAAAGAGTTATAGAACAATACAAGTTTCCAATTTTATACTTGAATAATTTTATATACATCTTGAATTCATGACCAACTCATCAACCTCATGATCTAATATTTATTCATGAAGACTAATATATTACCAAGGTGTCTAAATAAATGAATTTTCCAGCAACAATAATAATTACATAGATACCCAAAAAAATCTCTCATTACCTACCATATCAAAAGTGTGTATGCCTTGTCGAAGAAAGAAAATTTAGAATATAAATTCCCAACTCTATTTTCATGCCCCATGTAAGAGAAATGCCATTATACCAAAATATTTGCATAGAAAAATCAACCATTTTCAAGCATCATCATCCAACAAATTCATGCTTTAGATAAACAATAAACCCTCTAAGAAAATTTTCTCTAAATTTTTTTTTGTAATTATATCTATATTTTCTTAAAATAAAATATTTAAATTAAATTAAATCGAAAAACATTTGAGAGGAATTTTTAGCTTCATCTTTCTCATAAAACTTCCATCTCTTTTCTTCTTCCTCACCCTGTTAAGCCTAGATAAAATTGAAAGAATATAAATTTGTGATAAATGTGCTTCACATTATTATTTCTCACACAAATATAAATAGTACAATTTGATTGTAAAGATAGTAAATGTGGTTACTAAAATAAACATAAGATGGGTTTAGACTTATATTAATATTCCAAACACTTGACCATCATGACCTATCCTAGCCTTCTCGTTTGGGTCAATCATATCATTATTACATGAAGTTTCCCTTAGCTTAGATTTTGCTTATTTATTTTTAATTTATTTCCTTTTTTTTCAATTGTTTATTATTTGGATTTATTCACCTTCTTTTTATATATTCTTGTGATTTAATATGTAGGGGAATATAAATATATTTTATTTGATTTTATAGTTTTATCACATATGTTAATGTTTTATTTTAGTTATTTTTATTTCAGTTTGAAATTTATTTTCTCAAAGACCATCTCATGTTATAATTTTTTATGATATGTGATGATTTTTGGTTGAGGCATATGTATATACCTTATTTTTCACTCTAACTTTTTCTTTTCACAAGAACCATTTGCACATTAACTTCCTCTTCTTGGTGTCCTATGTGGCATCATTTAGAGTGGGGTGAGTTGATTAGTGGAATATATGAAATATATGTGATGTGTCATCAAAGAGTACCTTAGATATCCTAGTATATCTTATACATGTCCTACTCATCCTCTTACAGCCTCCTATGACATCACTTTACTACCCTCCTATGATCACCTATATATCTAGTTATAGCGCCCTTATGGCTCCATAGTATTACTTTTTATTAGGTTTGGAGTCCTTTTCCACATCTTGATTCCTTCTTTTAGGACCGCATGTTTTTTTATCACCTAAATCTGATGGCATCATCAAAGGTGATCCAAGTTTCTTTTAAATTTTGAGTTGTGTTATGAAACAATGTGATTTATAATAGGGTAACAAATAAGTAGTTGTGATCTTGAGCGTGATAGATTATGGTTCTTCCATCATATTTTACTTGACTTGAAACTCTATTTGCATTCCAATACCTATATGACCTAACTCTATTTTGGGATTTTTCTTGAAGTAATGATAGATCACATCAAACATGAAAGTTTTAAGTTGTATTATGTACTCATTTGAAAATGTGATCTTCTATGATATTGTATACACTACTTGAGAATTTTTATATAAATCTGGTAATTTAATCTAACATTAAAATTATCACTAAAATAAGTATGGTGAGTTGAGAGTTGGAAAATAATATTTCTAAAAATCAAGTCTAGAATGGGTGAACTACAAAAGAGAATTATAGAATCATTTGTTCCATGTTAGTAATGTTTTCATTCGTATGCTTGATTTGAGTTTGATTAATTGTAATGTATTAGGAAGCATGTGTTAGATGTTATTTCTCTTTAATTTTTTAACAAAGAAATAGAGTTGAGTAATGATTCTAGAAGTCGTTAAATATGGTGGACCGTACTAAATTGTTATTAGTAAGGATTGGTAGTTTGTGAGGTTAAAATCTAACCTACATGTCCTAGACATTGTAGTAATTTAAAGAAAGAGTTTATACTTGGTTATAATTACACTAATTGGATTTTAAAAAGAACTAGGGTTATGTTTACTTTAATGTAATTGTTGAACAAATGTTCTTTACTCGCCCTCAAGTAAATTTCATTAACATCCTTGTTAACATAAAAAATGGATGGTTAGTGAAAAATTTGATCTTGGAAATTGTGTCCTAAAACTCGTGGGCTAAATAGCCCTCTTTATGAACTATTCAAGATTTAAACATATTTATTGCTTATGAGAAAAACTCTTGAGGAACAATCCTTGTAATAAGGACTTCAACCTCAAGTTAGATTGGGTAAGTGTGTATGCTCCCTAGAGAAGGGAATCACGTTACAAACTCTCTCCATGTTGTATGAGATTAAAAAAATTATGCACCCAAAATATTTTTAACATAGAACCTATTATCCAAAATTTGCACCCCTGTAAATTTAGATAACCTATTCAAAATTTGAAGTACAGGCATGTGACATTCAGCCATTGTCAAATTTCATCCCCAAGTATCGAAGAGAAGCGATTTAGGATGGATTGCAGAGTCAATGGCGGGATAGATGATTCCCAAAAAGTTCCTATGGAAAATATTTTCCATGCCCTACATGGTGGAAATGATGAGACATCTTGAAACATCATACAATTTCCAAGGTAACTAATTCTTCTAGCGCACAATGTAAAATACCAGGAAGAAGGGGAAATTTGGAGCTATTAAATTCAAAAATGGATCTTTATACCATCACCATTAGATTTATTATGTCATTTCCAAGTAGCATCATATAAAATTTCACCCCAAAACTCATCATGGGAGCTCAAGATATTGCCTTTGCAAGTTAAACCCTAGAGATTGGATGGTCATCCAACCCATGGGGTTGGATAGCCAATGCTTTGGATGGGTGTTGGATGGTAGTCCAACCCAAGTTGATGGTGTATGAAAGCTTGGTTGAATGATTCGATGACTAGTTTGGATGGCATAGGATGTATGGCCACTATCTGGTTGTACGGACGAAAGGGATAGACGGTCATCCCACCTAGGTTGGATGGATCGCGAGGTTGGATGGGTCGTTAGCTGACATAGTTATACATATGGAGGATATACAGTCATCTAACCAAACATGGTTAGACAGGTTGCAAGATTAATGGGTCACTTGGTTGGTCAGGTGGCTTACTCGCTAGTAGTATGGATGGAAGTAAGATAGTCGTCCAACCTCACAGGTTGGACAACCCACAGTGAAAGGTCAGTGATCATCTAGTTGGGTGGTTACTTTAGGGTTTTATGGCCAAATACAGTTAGATGGTCATCCAACCCAACCTATTTGGATGGCTCACAGATCACATATCAGGATAATCATGTGTGAAAACACAGCTCAACTACCACATTGATAGTAGTAGTTGGGGTTATTCAACTACCTATCAGGGATTTAATGAGAGTAGGTGAGATAAATTTATATATATATATGTAAAAACCCTCTCATTTGAGGTCAAGTATTCTTTGTAACGACACCATGCCCAAATGGTGGTCGATTTCCCATGAGTTTTAAACCTTGAATCTAGCCTTTGCAATGTAATTTCATGCCTTCTGCCATGAATATAGTGGAATTATACATATTTCAAGCAATTTAAAGTGTGTTTTGTGGCATGTTTTGTCTTCCCTAGCTAATTTTATTTTACAGCCTTGCCTTTCTATTCATTTTTGGCATGTTTGTGCATTTCCTACTTACAAGTTCCATTTTTGCAGTGTTTTCAATGCGTGGGCAAGTGGAGGATGCAGGGTTCTTGATCTGTGGCATGTTTTGTCTACCCTCTCTCCCTTGTTTTCTCCCCTTTCCTTCCCCTCATGGAGAGAGCTCAACCACCCCCTTTTTCCTGGTGTTATCACCACCCTTAGCTTAGGATTTCCCCTTTTATACATATCCTTCTATCCATGGTCCCTTGGCATGTTTAGGTTAGGATTTTATTTCAGTATTAGGAGTAGTGTTAGCATTAGGATAGTTAGAGGAAGTTGGCATTCTATAGAGGTGTTTCTCAGTTCGCAAGTCCCACAATTGAGACACAGTCCCATGTTGACTCAAATATCGAGTTGTCTATGATTTAGGGGCGAGTGCACGTTTGAGCTCCAACAGTTTTGGCAAACCTGGTGGGACAAAGATTCAAAGTTATACAATTGACAAGTATGTTATTTGGCTCATTTTTCATTTCATCAAGTTTGTTGTGCTCTTGGTGGAATTTCAACCTTTAAAGGCATGTTCATGCACATCTAGAAAATCAAAATCCAACCAATCCATTATCTTGGTTACAGACCTTTCCCTTTTCTTTCCATTCATTTCCATTTTTATTTCATTTTTTACTATTTTCATTCATTCATGACGTTGTGAAATCATGGCTTTATTCACTTCCTAGGATTCTCAATTATAGCAGCAAAATATTTCCCCTCCATCCCCACAGTTTCATAATCCTCCTCTAAATCAGTATTATGATCCCCATCATGAAGAACATGCATATAACCCATCCTTCAATGACCCATATGGTTATTCATCTAACCAAAATGTTTGTCAAGAACAAAGTTATGTAGGTGATGGTGGAAATTTCATGGAAGATGTTGATTTCTAGAGGCAATCGAAGAGATGCGGTGAGCATGGCATAGGTCAAAATTACGTGCACGGTGAAGGTAGCCATGATTGGTGTAAAAATCCCTACCCATGGACAGGCTTTGCACCAAACTAATTCATCCCTCAACAGAAGCTATAGTTTTTGGTTGAAATAATGCCACAAATTGTAGAATGGGTTGAAGAAATGGAGGCTTACCAATCTAGTGTTGGGAAACCTTGTCAATGGGGTAACCCTACACTTTCATCCTACATCCCTCCCATTCCTCCTCCCCAACTTACACAATCTCAACTTGTTTCCCCTGATCCTAGTTTTTGTCTTCCTACCCCCATTGAGGATTCCCCTTCTCCATCTTCTTCCCTCCCATCCCACCTTCATTTTTATGCCATCTTTCCTTCTAAGTCTCCATCTCCTCCACAAGAAGATCCTACTCCTTCCCCTCCACCACAAAAACACAAAAAACCAGTTGAACAACCCAACAAAAGAGAGTTCATATAATTTTTGAAGGATTGGGCTTTAAATTTTGAGTTTGATCAGATGTCACTACTCATTAATCCCTCAATAGAGGTTGGGGATGAAGAAAAAAATGTGGAAACTGATTTTGTAGTTGAGAAAGCACAAGAAGATGATCAACATATCTCTTCTCCGAATGTAGTGTGCATGATGGCACTGTGTTCATGGAGGTTGTTGATTCATCTCAGCTTGTAGAATCAAAAGTGAAGGAAGAATCAGCTCCAAATTTGCAAGAAGAGGAGCACATGGAAGCTGAGATCCAAGAGGAGCATCTTATAGTGCTTGATCATGAAGAGGCTGATTTTCTATCAAACTTGGAAGATTGCATTGGTGAAGAGGAACCCATTGAGCTCACCACTTTTACAGCCCCACCATTTGTCTTCCAACACAATGAGCCTCTTGCTACAAGAATTTCTCATCAGCCATCCATGGAGGAGGAAGAGAAAGATGATGACATCATTGCAAAATCAGAAGTCATCATGGAGGAGGAAGATTCTTTTACAAGGATGTTTGTAGAAGTAGAAGAAGGTACACATCCACTTACAAGCAACCACATTCTGGAAGGTCTACAGGATGTCCCCATCCATGGTGATGAGCTTCAAAATATTGGGAAAATCATAAGAATCAACCCATTGGTTCCCAAATCCCCTTCCCCAATAAGGTATTTGGCTAGCTTGGAGCAAAAATAGAGTTGTTGCCGGTCATGCTCATTTCAGAGCATGAGGATGAACTTCAATGCACCAAAGGTCAGCTACAACACCTCTAACCAAATGCAAAGAACTTAAAAGAGGTATTCATTTTATTTGTTGTTGATACTTTGGGAAGGGTGGAGAATAGTCTTCCACTCTTATTAATGGTCGTGTTCATTGCCAAATTAATTACATGGCCGCACTTTGTAAAGAAGGGAAACTACTTCTCCTTACCTGTTACAGGATTTGTTTAGCTTCTCTTTGTCTCTGGTTAGAGTAGGGTAGGTAGGTTTGATTTTAGTAGAAGTTATTATGCACACTTTGCATTCTACACTTGGGGTATGTATGATTTCTCCCCATTTGTACATAAGTTTTGCGGATCATGGTAGAATCAAATTTTGGGGCACCTTTTGTAGTACATAATTTTCAGCCACAATAGATCAGTTGTAGGTTTAAATTATCCTCACCCTTCCTTGGTAAAACTTTAGTATTGGGAGTAGCTACAAGTTCAATCAGAAAATCTGAAAAATCATCCTCAAGAGCAACCAAGCTAGTTTTAGTCTAGGTATCAAGGTCACACGAGTCTAGGGGACATTTTTTCCAGAGAAAGATCGGTTTCTTCAAGGTTAGGCTTGACTCCATGCCCAATGGATGCTTCAAGGATACACGGTCACACATCTAGCAAGAAGATGTTCCCTGGAGGATGCCAAAAATGTTATCCCAAATTTTCACCCCGTAAATTCGGATAACCTATTCAAAATTTGAAGTACATGCATGTGACGTTACGTTTAAGCGGTCAAATTTCATCCCCAAGTATCGAAGAGAAGTAGTTCAAGATGGATTGGCTGATTTAATGGTGGGATATATGAGTCCAAAAATTTCCTATAGAAACCATTTTTGATGCCCTACATGGTTGAAACGATGACACATTTTGAAACATCAAACAATTTATGAAGGCAACTAATTCTTCTCGCGTAAAAATGGTCATTCTAAGGAATAATGGGCCATTTTGAGATTTTAAATTCAAAATTATATCTTAATACTATCACCATTGGATTCATTTGGTAATTTCTAAGTGGAATCATATAAAATTTCACCTCAAAACTCATCCGGAGAGCTCAAGATATCGCCTTTGCAAGTTGACCCTGGAGGTTGGACGGTCAGGGTTGGACGATTAGGTTGGACGACCTGGGGTTGGACGGCCATATAACCTAGGATCTTAGAACACAAAGGGGTTGGAAATGTGTTGGTAGACCATCCAACTTAGGTTGGACTGCCATGGTGGTTCGATTAAATGATGTTATGGCTAGGTTGGACGGGTCGCCAAGTTGGATGACATAAGATGTATGATCATTGTCTAGTTGTTCAAATGGAAGGGATAGACAACCATCTCACCCAAGTTAGATAGATCACAAGGTTGGATGGGTCATTTTCTAACATATTTTTATGGATGGAGGATAGATGGTCATCTAACCACACATGGTTGGACGGGTCGCAAGACGGACGGGTCACTTGGTTGGTCAGGTGACCTACTTGCTAGTAGTACAGATGGAGGTTAGATGGCCGTCCAACCTCACAAGTTGAATGGCCCATAGCTAAAGGTCAGTGGTCATTTGGTTAGGTGGTTTCTTTAGGTATGTATGGCCTAATGTAATTAGAAGGTCCTCCAACCTAACCTTGGTTAGGCGGCTCATGGGTCATAGATCGGCTAATCAAGCATGAAAAGACAACTCAACTACCACATTGATAGCGTAGTAGTTAGGGTTGTTCAACTACCTATCGGTATTTAATGAGGGTGGGTGAGAAAATTTTCTTTATATATGTAAAAACCTTCTTATTTGAGGTTGACTTTTCTTTGTAACGACATCATGCCCAAATGGTGGTCAATTTCCCATGAGTTCCAGACCTCGAATCTGGCCTCTGTAATGTAATTTAGTGCCTTCTACCATGAATATAGTGGAATTGTGCATATTTCAAAAAATTTAAAGTGTATTTTTTGGTAGATTTTTTTGTGTTAGCAAATTTAATTTTGCATCCTTGCCTTTTATTCATTTTGGAATGTTTTTACATTTCCTACTTGTAGGTTCCATTTTTGCAGTGTTGTCAATGTGTGGGTGAGTAGAGGATGCATGGTTCTTGATCTGTGGCATGTTTTTTCAGCCCTCTCTCCCTCGTTTTATCCCTTTTTCTTCCCCTCATGGAGAGATCTCAACCACCCCATTTTTCTGGTGTTATCACCACCCTTAGCTTAGGATTTCCCCTTTCATGCATTTCCTTTTATCCTTGGTCCCTTGGCATGTTTAGGTTAGGATTTTCTTTTAGTATTAGGAGTAGTGTTAGCATTAAGATAGATAGAGAAATTCAGCCTTCTCTGGAGGTTTGTCTCATGTTGACGCAAATCTCAATTTTTCTATGAATCGGGGGAGTGCACATTTGAGCTCCAACAAAACCCTAGCAAATTAATCGGCTTAGTTAATAAAAGATCAAAAAAATGAGGTTTAAATTTAAGGGATGTTATAAAATAATAAGGGGTCATCTCAAGTGTATCTATCATCATATTCGTGGAGTGGTGATGTTTATTTTAAGTGATTCTACTACGGTTTAATTTGGATAATATGTATCTTTGGGAGGATTCTTCTTGGAAGAAATCCTTAGGGAATATTAGCAGCTATCCTCTTAAAAGATCAAGGTTGCAAAAAGAAGGTAGTTGAATGATGATATATTAGACAAGCATGGATGCTTTGATTTTAAGGTTGAACTCATTATATTCTCTTGACTAGCATGGGATGTCCACTATATCCTAAGATAGAGTTAACTAGGAAGTTAAATTGTATATTTTTATCTCTTCGAGTGTTGAAAGCTTGTAAGGGCCTCATTTTTAAAATTGTCAAAGTTCCACAAGTTTTGTCACCTTAAATTTTATAAATAGTTCCTAAGTAATGAATTTTTAAACAATGACACATGGATGAAGAGATGGTTTGTAATTTATGATTCCAAGGAGGTTTGAGGATATTTCTTTAGAAAAAGAAAGTTAACTATCACAAACTCCACCCTAAGCGTTTAAGGAAAAACTATGATTAAAACCAAAGGCATCCCATTGAGGACATTTATCTTGGATCATACCCTTGACACCTATTTTGGGTTGATTTTAGGTTATTAATGGAATAACCTAAGGATCATAAAAATTCTAGAGATTTTACCCACATTCTAGACCCTTCATCTAGAAGAGGCGTCTTAACTCACACATCACTAATCTCAATAGTAATTCGAGTGGAGGGTCATTGGCAAAAACTAGGTATCCTTGGGATCATTGATTGAATGGGAAACTATAGTGATAAACTCTTGGTTGGTTGTTTTGTCAAATAAATAAACAGAGATTTTGCATTTTTGAATGATTATTTCATCTAAAACATGTAATGGAACTGTTTTTTCCAAAAATAGTGGATCAAATATATTCATGTCACATATATTCTTCATCGTAAAATTGTGATGTTCGGGAGAGGTTATTATAATATTGAAAGGGGGCTTTACTCGGAAAGATAGAGGGTTATGTGATCGAATACCATTATTTGAAGGTGGGTTATTTTATATTAGACTGAACCTAAAGGTTTGCATCTAGGATGATGCCAAAATTAGGTTAAGGAGAAGGTTCAACAAGTTTTTATTTTTCTTCAATGTCGTCGTCCCTTCCATTGATGTAGGCTAGATCATGAAACTTCATTGACCATTATTATAAGGTTGCAAATTAATAATTTGCATTGTTAACTTCATTTGTCTAGATGTTGAAATTACTATATGTTAGACTTTATGAATTTTTAAATTTCAAAGGATAGGGTTGACCAATATTGTACATTTGATTTGGAGTAAGGTCTCTTGAGTCAAAATAGGTAATAATGTTTTTAATGTCTTACATGTGGAAAAAAATTTCATTATTAGAGACATTAGGGTTAATAATTTTTTCAATGCCCTTTTTATTTGAGAGTATGTAGAATGTTTTTGGTTATTATTTTTTAATTGATCTTAACTATTATTCTTAGAGGGATTTGGTATAGGATTTTTGTAAATACTCAAGTGGGCATGAACTTGATGAATGACATCAAGTTTATTATCATATTTTTACACATTAAATGTATTGAAAAATGTTTATATCTCTGCATGATAACAATGAGAACTAAGAAGGAAATTATATACATGACCTTGAAGAGATTAATATTTTTCGTGGAAATGACCCGAATCGGCATGGAACTAGACAAATGTTTCCTTGTCATACTCTTGGGGTAGGCTTAAAAGGGTCTAATTCTCATAGTTGAGGTTGAGGTAGACATCATTTAATTTCTTATCTTGTAATTAACTGATGTTTTCAATACTACCCCGATTGAATATGCAAAAGAAAGGGCCTTCTTTGTGTTGGGAAGGATATGTAGTTTGAGAACTATTGATTTTATGAATATTATTCTTATAATTGAATTCATGATCATGGGTTTCGTAGACATCATCATTAGTAGAATTTTGGTTCTTAGGTTTAATAAGTGTCTTAAGTGGTGTCTTATTTTGAGGAAACCTAAATTGTCTCATGAGGTTGTCACATCTATTTGTGTTAATGAAATATTCTTCCAAGTTTCTTAAAGCATACCAAACTTATTCTTGGAAAATGGGGTTTTAGAGGAGTTACTAAAATCTTGAAGATACTTTCTTTAGTCATTTTTCATTTTAATTTTGAGGGCCAAGGATTTCCACCTTTTTATGAACTCTAAGGTTGTCTCATGGATTATTTACAATTGATGAAGTTACCCAAATTTTCCTCATGAAAATCATGGTATTTAGATTCTTGAAGTAGGTAATTTACTAGACCTTCACATTCAAAATTGAGATTTGTACTAATTGGTTATACCATTATAAGGTATCACCCTTAAAGGTATCATAAAATATTTTATTAACCACATAGGAATTGATTTTTAGCCAATATTTATATAGATTACAACAAAAATAGGTGAAGGGTAGGTCACTTGACCCCTCATAAGTGATACTTGGAGTTATTTCCCCAATGTCCAAGGCAACATTATAAGGTGTCAAAGGATAATTTTGGAGGTTTTATAGCACCTTTTTATGAATGATTGGTTTTTTGATTGGGTTCCCATGATTATCCATAGGGGATGGGAAGAGAGGTGGAAATTATGATAGGGGATACTAATTTTTTTCTTATTGTCCAAAATAATCCCCCCGGGCTATTTTGACAACTCAAAAATTCATTTTGGACTCAGGAAAAATTTGTTTGAAAGGCTACAGAATACTAAAATTTAGTATTTCACAAATTAAAGGAAATTAGTGTTTTGTGGGTTCTCCTAACCTGCAAAACAAAGAGGTTAATTTCAGGACTTAGGTAGATTCTGATAGATTCTATACCTTTCCGGCATGAGAAAATAGTACTATGTGGACTTGGTAAAATTTGTTGTTCCACGGAGTTAGTCAATTCTGCAAAACAAGGATGAAGTCTGCCATGTGAAATTCACATTATTTGGGGAAAGTTAAAGCATCGTGTGGAAAGGAGAGGAAGGATTTTAAATCGTCTAAGTTTGGAAATCCATGAAAACTTCCTCGTGTTTTGTATATTTTCCCAACACAATATTCTACTGGATGTTAAGTTCGCGGGGTAAAGGAAGCAGATTGAAGGAAATCCTTCGTGGCTTGAAGCGTCGGTCTGAAAGGTGAAGTGCAAGGAAATTAGAAGTCTATGGTATTTCATGAGGGAAGGTTCCATGAATTGTTATAGATTGGTATCTCACAAATTTCTAAATTCACGGAACATTCAAATTCAAGAGTCGCATGATGTTGTAGAGAGACTCAGAGCATTAAGATAACCTCTATAAGGCTACAAAACAAGGTGGAAAATTTCTTAATCACATATTCTGTGTGTTACTCCAAATTACATGGTATTTTTAATTTTCTTCATCTCTTCATGGTCTTCTTGTTAAAATATGGAGTTGTGGGATCATAAGGAAAATCATGAGAGCTTGAGAGGAACAGAGGAAATGTGCACTTTCTCATTTCAATCACCTAACCAACTCACCTACCATAAGTAAAATTTTAAATGGTGCTCATGCCCTCACCTCCAAAACCTAATGGCATGTTACAAAAGAAATGGCATTCTACCAGGAGATTAATGGTGAGAGGATCTATGGACAACAATTTTTCTCCATCCACACCAATTCAAAATTCTTATTTCCCTCCATCTCTCTCTCTCTTTTCCATTCTAATATTGTATAAATATAAGTGCTTAGGCACGTTTTACGGAGTTCCCTTTTGTTGAATTCGCATGTTCTTCCTTGGAGTAATGTAATTTTATTACCCCTATACCTCTACAACTTTACATTTTTCTTGAGATATCTAACCTCTTCTTTGTAAACATGATGGGTACTTACTAAATGCAATACATCTATGGTTATTTTCCCTTTAAATGTTCTCCATTTTATGTGTATCTACCCTCTTTTTTTCTTTAATTTTTATTCATTCATGTTCTTTAAAGTTATGTGTTTCCATTAAAATATCTACATGTTTGGTTGGCATGTGTCTTTCTAGTCAAATTTGAACCATGCCTTAGTGTTAGCATATCATCATTCTTTCATTTTACAACTTTTCCATTTTCTCTCAACCCTAAACCCTGTATGTTTTAGTATTAGTTTTAGTTTTAGTTTCAATTTGGTATTTTAGTTTAACATGCATTGAGCTAGGAGAGAAGGAACCAACCTTCTCTGAGGTTTTTCTTAAGGAGAAAATTCCCACACTTTGAAGACAATCCCATGTTCACCAAAATTTATGATGTTCATTCATGATCATTCAGAGGGTGCAACTTTTGTGTGTTAACAATTCTATCTACTACCGAATGTGATGTGGATGAATAGTGATTTGAGACAAGTGGGATTACATTTGCATAATTTTATCAACATTGTATGTTTTTGTGTTTGTCATGCAATCAAATACTTTCATAATCATTTGTTTGAATCGAGTTTAGGGTTTCAAGTAGTGTTTGTATTATTTTAGAGTTAGGTTGAGGAGGTACATTAATATCAAAGGTTTCCTTCTATTGTTGAATTTATAGATGGAAATATAGATGAATAAATACTAGGGAAATTCATTATTTGAGTTGTTCCAAGGGTTACAAACAAGTTCATTCTAGTGAGAGTATGTAAAAAACCACAAATCTTATGATTTTGAAGTTCCACAAGTGGGCTTTCTAACATGTTGAGGGTTGTGAGAAAGGAAATTTTTAATTTCACTTGTGATTTCATCATAATATACATGTTTTTAATCCTTGATAGATGGAAGTGATTTACTAGCTTGATATCTTGAGGAAATTTTATAGAAAGTAGGAACGATATTCTAACTTAAGATTTACTGGAAACTTTATAAGAAGTAGGAACAATCTTCTTAATGTTAAAAGAGACCATGTTACAATCGAAGTAAGAGTGTGGTTAAGTTTGGAAAGGGAAGTCCATTCATAGGCCTCTACTTGATTTATAGATGTGTTCTATTAGAGTATTTCAATGTAATATTTATATTTTCACAAGGAATAAAATGATATTGGCAAGCAAGGTATGCTTAAAAATTCACAATTCTGAGAAACAAAAAAGAAAATGAAGTGTAAGTGTGGCCAATCAATGGTGGGGTAAGATTAGTGTTGATTTCACAATAATGTATGTGATATAATAATTATTTATAGGGGTCATTGCTAAATTATGGTTAAGAAGGAGACCATTCTATAACCAACACATAAGAAAATATTTGGTCCACAAAGTAGTCAACAATTGTAACTAAGGGGTGTGAATATGGGGTTGTAATGGGGTCTAAAATGAGTAATTTTTAATCAATCAAAAAGGATATGATATGTAATTCCTAACTAGATTAAATAAGAGTTATCTACACTAATGAATTTAAGATGTCATTTTATGGTAAGAAAGAGATTTAATATGAACAACTATAATGTAAAATACTTGAACATGTTGCAATTATTTTATCTAGTACATGATACATATGAACAATCATGAAATAAATAAATGAAAAAGAATAAAGATATAGATACTTTCCTTTGGATACTTGTTGGTGCATCAATATCTCTACTTGGATTTTAGCACCTTGTGAGAGATTGTTTTTGGTGAATGTTTAAGAAGGATGAGAAGAAGACATAATTAGACCAAATTCGGGATTTGAAAGACTAAGGAATGTTTTATTGTCTCATCTCCTATCATTGATTTTCCAAATATATAATTCTCAAATGATATACTCCAAGTATAAGTTCCATTAAACCTTGACTCCTCTTAAAGTTCTAACTTGGAATATTTGTGATTGAATGCATAGAATATTGTTAAGATATGATATTGAGAAATGATAAATACGAACCTTAAATATATAGAATTATACCTTATATTCATGACTCATTCTTATCTAACATCATCATATCAAACAATGATATCGACTAAAATATTTTTTTGTTAAATTTCATCGATATGGCCAATGACACAGGAGTTACAAAATCAGTAGTAAGGTGGAGGAAGAAGAAGTGAAAGGAAGCTTATTATGACACAACTAGATTAGTTGAAAAGGTCATATAAAATTGATATAAGGTGGTGGCATAGAAAGGTTGTGCCACAATGATTTATCACGATGTGGAATAATTTGGCACATCCTAATCCAAAATTCACTCCTTAGGACATGTATATATATATTATTACGCTAACAAGTTCTACAAAATAAATCATTACTAAGTGAAAATAAGGTCTATATAAAGTGCCCACATGTAGTCCCTTCATAGAATTCAAAAAAACCTATGTGCGTTGATATCCCACTACAAACAAACATAATACTTCATATTTTCCTAGTTTATTCAGTTCACCTTCAACATTGGTAAGGTACAACATTGATTGCAAGTTATATCTTTTCTTGATAGTTCAAACACTTAGGGTTAACCCATTGTCTAAAATGTGGCTATATCAACCAAATCTTCTCGACATGCCTTTGCACTCAATAAATTTTTACATTAGGTAACTTTTCCTTTATCGAATGCACTTCACACATTTTGATGAGTGACAAATGATCTAGTCATATGTTTAATTTTCCTAATTTTACCAAAACAAAAACTGAAACTCTTGAAGTAACATAATCCATCGGAATACAAACATGTAACACCCTTTTTCACCAAATACTTCAAATCTTAACGATCGGTAAAAATGGTATAATAAGAAGATATTGTACAAACTTGTGTAGTGCGTAGACCATCATGATCACTTCTCTTTCTGTGGTTTTATAATTATTTTTACATTATAAACCTCATACTAACAAAGTAAATGGGATGGTCAATCTTCCCTTCCTTTTATTTCATAAGTATTTCCCAATTGAGGTTCAAGGTGCAATTACTTGATGTGGAAAGGTGTTTCCTATCTAAGAATTGTAATACCTTTGAGTTGGTCAACTTCTCCTTTAAAATTTAAAATGTATCTTGTTGAGTTCTAGCCTTTATAGAGATACTTTCTTTCTTTAATAACTACTCTAGAGACCCAACAATATGCACATGGTTTCAAATAAACTTTTCATAATAACCACAATGTCCCAAAATGTGTGCATGTTTTTTTTTGTGGATGAAGCCTCTAGTTAAAGAATCATAACTATCTTGGCTAGATCCAATGCATTTACTCCTTACATATGACAGGACCCTATAGTGTACCAATGTAATGTTAATGTGCATGTCTTCATGTTCAACAATATCCATCCACAAAATATGTATTTCATGATAATTCATGAAAACACAATGTATGTATTTTTCAACCCAAACATCTTAACATCATTTGGAGAAAAAAACCAACTCAATAGTAGAGGTAGTATTTTCCTTATCCTTGTCCACAATTTACACATAATGGTTCACAAAAATCCATCAGTGATTGTATATTTCACATCCAACCACTCTTTACAATACTTCTTCCATAAATCAAATAAGGAAAGGTTGTTATATGCACTAACCATTTAATACCCTATAGTCCATGCATAAACTTATATTTTCATCCTTATTAATGTTTATTGCCATTTAGTTTACCCATTATACCTCTTATACCAAATAAAACACATCAGCATCCATAATTTTTTATTTGCATCTTTGACTTTTGCACAAAAAATTGTAATCATTCTATTGTCCATTCCTTAGCCAATTTTTCACATTCATGTAGTTTAATTGTTATTTTTTCCAAATAATTGTGAATGGCATCTCATTATATTTATTTAAAAACAATTCCTTGTAATCCTTGATCAATTTTGTGATGCATTCAAATTCCACATGTCTAGTAATATTTGATTGTTTCCATTCAGGATCACTTTCGTGTTAATAATGGGTCTTTAGTCTTTCAATAGTCTCCATTTACACACTTCTCCAATCATGAATATCACTTACCTTCAAGATTGATGAAGAACATTGATTATTCAAAAAATTTGTTAACCAAATATTCCTCTTCATTATGCATCTTGTGCATCATATCTTTCATTTGTGCATCTTTATGAAATATTTCCTCTTTCATCATTTTTGAGGATTTTGACAATTCCATATTATTTGCACAAAAACTAGAATTTGACATGAAATAATCTCGGGAGCTTCCCAATTTTTGTTTCTCTTTGAGTATCTTCCAACACATACCATGCATGTACCCATGTTTTCAATATCCCATAAAACACGTCATCCCACAACAAGATAGAGAAAAATCCTACTTTTATCTAAACCTCTTGCATGGTTTCAAATGCTACTGCGACATGTATCTTCTAGGTAAACCAAAAACATTTATCTATATTACTTATTTCAAACCTTGTACACAACACATTATTTAATCTAATCCAATGAGGTAAGTTTTGTTAATGAATATTCCACCATCATGCAACATATGAACTGACATATGTATGTATTCTACATCTTTCGATAGACATGCTTCTATTATATCACATATAATGTAAAAACGTAGACCCATCATTATCTAGGAATATTTTCTAACCTTTTATTTATTTGAAACACTCTTTTAGGCCTTTCTGCAACATGTGTAAAATCCATTTTATATTCATGCCCTACACTAACTTAGTTCCACATTTCTGCATGTTACACTAGATAAGACCACTTCCAACTGAATTTGTGCACTTCACTTGAACTCTTGCACACTTTTTTATTACTTTGTATGCTTCTTACACCCACCTTTCACAAATGACACTACTTTTTACTAATGCCAAAATTCCACTTTCCCATTTTAAACTACCATTATTTTTTGATTCGAGAACTCTTTTCCCTAAGCAATCATAATATATATGTTTGTATGTCCTTCCACATTCACACTATCAATATATACATAACCTTGTGCCTCATCAAGGGAATGACCACTCTTTTCTCACTTACAAATCTCACATAGTGTTTCTTAAAGCACATATTTTCCTCATTTTCATAACACCAATGTCTTCCAAGAAAATTTGGCTAGTTGTTATCCTTGGCTAACTCTATTACTTAAAACTATATTTGATACTTGTTGTAGCAAATCAGCAGCACCCCTTGGATGTTGATCATATTTCTAGTTTGATCACCCTATGCATCCAGTGTGATTGCACAACATTCAATCCTCTTCCCAAGTGTGGGACTTGCAAAATGGAAGAGGAATCTCCAAATTAGAGGCTAGTTCCTCAACTCCTCTGATCAGCTATTTCACTTGCACAATTGTAGAGGTTTAAACTCCTAAATCTACTCTAAATTCTAAAGGGACAAGGATAGAAAATGTAAAAAAAAAAGAACTAATGCTAATAGGTGATGCACCAAAGGAGTTGTAGACACCGATGCTACATGAAATACACAATCCATAAGGAAACACAACACAAAACATGTGAAAATGCTCAAAATGTAATGAAAGATCAAGAAAGAAATGATAACAATATGAAAGGATTGAAGAATTTTAATCACGTAACATATATCAACATCTCAGATCCAATACAATACATTACAGTGATCCAGAGGCAAGAAAAGGTGCTGCATTACATGGAAAGGTAAAATTTCTTCACAAATTCTACCAAGGAGGAAGAAAAAGGAAGTTGCAGAGCTGAAAAAGTGTCTCCCTTTGCAAAATGAACTCATTCTGGCTTTTACAGTGCAAACCACAACCCCAGGAGAGAGAAACATGGGAAAACATGCAAGGGGTTCAACCATTGACCAAAATTCCATCAAAACAACATGGGCGCCCTGACAGACCCATTCCCTGACATTTTTAACCATGCTGGGAGAGAATGTGAGCCATTCTTCATTAAAAACGGTGGTTGAAACATCATTTCTATCCATGACCACGTGCCAAAGGTGTTTCTTGATTTTCTCTCTCCAAACTCCACCAAAATTCAAAAATTACCCCAGAATCTTGTAGATAATTTCACCATCTTTCCATTGATATAAAGAACGTGAAAAACCGAGCTCTAGATCGAAAGATATGGCCATTTGAAGTTTTAGGGCAAAACAGGGCCAAATCGGGTTGTGGCAGCAAAAATTCAAATTTTTGCGCCTTTTGGTCATTTGGAAAATTTTCCAAAATTTCCCGAACTCCGCCACTCTAGGTGCCACCACGTGGCATCTCATTGGCCGCGGCCTTTCAGGAAAATTTTTTAAAAAACTCTATCGAGCCATAACTTCAAAAATACATGGAGTTAGGAGGAAAACTTTACCTTTCTGGAAAGGTTAAGAAAGAGCTCTATCCAATGGTGTCATTTCCAAAGGTTTTGAGTGCTTGAAAATCAAAATATTATGACTGAGGCACAAGAGAGGAAAAAATGAGAGGAGTTAGCCACAAAAAATGAGCAGGGGCACATTTTGGATAACAATTTTGGCGACTCAGAGGGGTCATCTGCCTGCTGGATGAAGTTACCAGTTGCCTGAAGCATCCATTGGGCATGGAGTCATGAGTTGTAGCCTATAAACTGATCTAAACTTTGAAAACCTCCTCTCTGAGCCACTTGGAAACCCACTGAAATGGACTGTGCAAGAGCAAAACTAGCACCACAAAAACTATGTACAAAACTAAAGGTCATACATGCTCCAAAATGGAACATGCAGAGTGTGCACAAGCACTTATTTTACTAAAAGAAAAACTACCTATCCTACTCTAACTAGAAGAAAAAGTGGGCTAAACAAACCCTGCAACTGGTTGGGAGAAATAGCTTCCCTTTCTCAAAAGTTGCAACCATGCAACTGATTTGGCACTAAACATGGCTGATTGGATGAGTGGAAAATCAACAAGAAGCTGGTCTTCTACCCAAATCATCAAGGTGTCAACTGAAAACAAATCTAATACCTCTTTTAGTTACTCTACATTTGGATTGAAGAGGTATGACAGCTGATCCTTGGTACTTTGTATCTCACCCTCATGCTTAGAAGTAAGCATGACTGGTTGTGACTTCTCCTTTGACTCCAATGAATTCAAATACCTTATTGGGAAAGGTATGATCCATTTGATATGCCCATAGCTCTGATTTTCAACTCCAAAAATGGAGTCTTCTTGTAGACCTTCTTGGGTGGGTGATGTGGAAGCAATGGTAGGACTTTTCTGCCCTTTCTCTTCCTTCATGGCAACATGGAACTCTTCTATAGTGTGCAACTCCTCGTTATTGATTGCAACATCCAATGAAGTTGCTTTTGCATTGTTGTTACCTGCTGCAATACATTGTTGGCTTTGGAGCTCCTCCATTGTAGCTTTTGGAAGATCAAATTCTTCCAGCTTTGATTCAAGAGGCATGTTGCAAACTGTAGGCTGTTGTCCTTGAACTCTTTTGTCCATGGCAGCAAGTTCTTGTTGTTGGAGAACGAATGGTGAAGAAGGAAACATGGTAATTTCAGCTAGCTCTTCATCTAAACATTCTTCTAAGTCTGATGGCAAATCAAACTCTTGAATGTCTTGTTGCAGCAAAGTCTCTCCCTCTTGTATGGTGGCCTCCAAATCTGCATTTTCTTCACCCTGTATAACTTCATTTTCAAACATGAAACTTGTCAATCCAAACTCATCCCAAAAATCAGATTGTTGGAGAGATGAAGTGGGAGAGAAGCATGAAATTTCTTGTGCCTTTTGCTCACAATTTGGACCAATTTTGTTGACCTCCATAATGGCTTCATCAATCGAGATCAGCCCCTTTAAATGAAAGAAAATACGTATCAATAATGCTTCCTTCTTCTACTTTGTTGTAAAATGACTTGACCCCATCCATTTGCTCCTCAAAGATGGGGTTTTGAGATGGTTTTCCTTCCTTCTCGATGGCTGATTTTGCAGTGCAAACTGGATCAGCATTTTCTTTGGGCAAAGTGCCAACATGGACACCCAACTCATCACCAACAAACTGCTGTTTTTCTCACTTCACTGCTGTTATAAAATCAGCCTTGTTTTCCACTTGTTCTCCAACTTCAACATCCTCTATTGGTTTCACCATCAAGGGGATTTTTGTAATCCCGAATTTAAGAGCCCAACTCTTCAGACTTTGAATTTCTTCATCCTTGTTTGGCTCTTCTTTCTGCTGCTATTTTCCTTGATTGGCATTCTGATTTTTATCCTCCCAACATGGATTTGGGAATGCAAGAGGAGAAGTGGATTGTAACTCAATTGATTTTACAATTTTTTATAGTGGTGGAGGAGGTAGGAACTCTTGTTTCTTTGGAGGGAATGGTTGTTTGGAAGGGAAAAGGACAAAAGAATAGAGATGGGGTGGAAGACTAGGGAATGGAGAAATGGATTCAACACTTAGGACAGTAGATGGAGAATTTAAAACTTGAGATAAAACATATTGGGAAAGAAGGAGAGAAGAGGCATGAGATGGTGTGCTTACCTGTTGACAAGGTTGTTGAATACTCCTCTCATACACCTTTATTCCTTCAGTCCACTTTGCAAGCAATGGTAGTGTTGTAATCATGAAGGCTAGCTTCTCTTGAGGGCTGTAATGCCTTGGAAAAGGTCCCACCCATGGACAAGGTGCTCTACAACCGATTCTAAATGCTTTCATTTGTGCTTGAGCCCTGGATTGCACCATGTTTACCTCCATCTTTTGGATTTGTTCCAATAGATCTACATTTTCTTCTTGACTTCCCTCACAATCAGCATACCCTTGTGCTTGACATGCTTCATATCCAAACTGACTTTGGCACTGCTGCTCATATGGGTAGACATGCTGATTTTGAATTTGATCAAAATGTTGATTTGGAGGATTTGTAAAACATGTTGGAGGTGTGATATACTGCTGTTGTAAATGTGAATTCCATGATGGAAATGAAGTCATGATTGCACAACTTCATGGAATGGAAAATAATGAAAATGATGGAAAGAAGAATGGATGGAAATGAATGGAAAAGTGTCTCGCAACTTATTGTTTACCGGATGGAGTCGCCAAATGTGCTTTTGAAAGTGCCTCCAAAGGATAAATCTTTAACAGAACACACCAACTCTCACAAGATAAAGTGGAAGACCTCTAAGGTCCCACTGGGCGTGCCAAAACCAAGTTGTAGCAAATCAGCAAACCCTCGGATGTTGATCAGATTTCTAGTTTGATCACCCTATGCATCCAGTGTGATTGCACAACATTGAATCCTCTTCCCAAGTGTGGGACTTGCAAAATGGAAGAGGAATCTCCAGATTAGAGGCTAGTTCCTCAACTCCTCTGATCAGCTATTTCACTTGCACAATTGTAGAGGTTTAAACTCCTAAATCTACTCTAAATTCCAAAGGGACAAGGATAGAAAATGCAAAAAAGAAAGAACTAATGCTAATAGGTGATGCACCAAAGGAGTTGTAGACACCTGATGCTACATGAAATACACAATCCATAAGGAAACACAACACAAAACATGTGAAAATGCTCAAAATGTAATGAAAGATCAAGAAAGAAATGATAATATATGAAAGGATTGAAGAATTTTAATCACGTAACATATATCAACATCTCGATCCAATACAAGACATTACAAAGATCCAGAGGCAAGAAAAGGTGCTGCATTACATGGAAAGGTAAAATTTCTTCACAAATTCTGCCAAGGAGGAAGAAAAAGGAAGTTGCAGAGCTGAAAAAGTGTCTCCCTTTGCAAAATGAACTCATTCTGGCTTTTACAGTGCAAACCACGACCCCAGGAGAGAGAAACATGGGAAAACATGCAAGGGGTTCAACCATTGACCAAAATTCCATCAAAACAACATGGGCGCCCTGACAAACCCATTCCCTGACATTTTTAACCATACTGGGAGAGAATGTGATCCATTCTTCATTAAAAATGGTGGTTGAAATGTCATTTCTATCCATGACCACGTGCCAAAGGAGTTTCTTGATTTTCTCTCTCCAAACTCCACCAAAATTCAAAAATGACCCTGGAATCTTGTAGATAATTTCACCATCTTTCCATTGATATAAAGAACGTGAAAACCGAGCTCTAGATTGAAAGATATGGCCATTTGAAGTTTTAGGGCAAAACATGGCCAAATCGGGTTGGCGGGCAAAAATTCAAATTTTTGCACCTTTTTGGTCATTTGGAAATTTTTCCAAAATTTCCCCGCACTCTGCCACTCTAGGTGCCACGTGGTGGCATCTAATTGGCCGCAGGCCTTTCAGGTGAAATTTTTTCCAAAAAACTCCGCCAAGCCATAACTTCAAAAATACATGGAGTTAGGAGGAAAACTTTACCTTTCTAGAAATATGAGAAAGAGCTCTATCCAATGGTGTCATTTCCGAAGGTTTTGAGTGCTTGAAAGCAAAATATTATGACTGAGGTGCAAGAGAGGAAAAAATGAGAGGAGTTAGCCACAAAAATGAGCAGGGGCACATTTTGGATAACAATACTTTATCAAACTTTATTGCATCAAAGTATGTTGGAAAATTTACTCCCATAATATCAACATATGCTTTCTTTAGGACCCCAAGCCTTGACCTTTTTATTTCATAAATAAATTACTAAAAAGTTGGACAACATAGGACTTCCCATCTTTATCAAAGCATCCTTCATGAAAATATTCACTTATGTGTTGGTATCTACCAAAATGTTACTTAATGATCACTCATTGATATTTGAATCAATGATTGATTCTTATTCATATCCATTTTTTCATACCACTCTAATCAACTTCACATGTTCCTTAACTAGTTCGAGTACTTCCCCATTGCTTTTTAAGTCAAGTCTTCAAAAAGGATATCACACCTTGTTTTAACAAGGAAATTTTTTTAGAGATTTTATATCTCTTTATGGTTGGGGATTTTCATTTTTCTCTCTCTCATCCTTGTGTCCATTTAAAGCATGATTAGTTATCCACCTTGTAGAGTTTGCATTATCTCCTTTGTGCATAATACATCTAGCTCATAAACAAACCTCTCTAGTTTTTAAGTGGGAATTCTTCTTCCATGTGTCTCAACACCACTCATCATAGTTATATTGCATTAGGTTGTACACCTCCTCTTTATTCATCTTGCTTAGGATCCCATTTCTTCTACTACAAAATCTTAACCATTCCTACAATTTTTGTGTTTTATCACTTTTTAAAAAAATGGCATAGATCATTACATTCTTCTATCTTATGTCCTCCCCAAAGTGTGAACATGTCAAAACTTAGCACATTCCCTCATATAGTTGTTCTATGGCACCATATTTGTAACAAGTTCCCTAGTGTTGATTTCCACCTCTACACCATAGAATCTTCCACCATAAAATTGAACTCGTGATGCATACAAATAAACATTTTTCTAGATTCTCATCCTCATGTTTCCCTCATTTCCTCAATTACCTCATAATTATTCATGTCACACATTATTTTCTCACATACAATACACCTAATAACATTTTCTCATTTTGCATGTAATATTACACAATTGTTCATCTCATGCTCATCTAGTCACACCTCATAGTATAAATGTATTGACTACATCATTTTTCATGTGTAATTGTTCTTTGTTTGACCCTCAATGTCAATTTTCAAGTAACATGAATCCATTTTATTTTCTTGCAAATAAATTTATGTGAATGTGTGACCATAGTTGAAATTTTCACTTCCAATAACAAGTTCATCCATGTGCCAAAATTTCTCATCGCTTAATCCTCAACACAACCTATAATTCCTCGTGTGGTTCCACGAATTCTTCACCAAAAATTGTCTCAAAAAATATAATAACCCCCTACAAACCACTACACATGGATAAAATGGATGAATACCATAAAACATAGATTATACAAGCACAAGCTCTACACCATCTCTTGTTAAATCTCTTTAAGCATAAAAATGTTATGTTACTAAAACTTTCAAAAAGAGAAAATCCTTCTAAAAATATCTTTCAACAAATCAAACCCACTATGCTTGGTTAGGGTTAGACTTCATATACCATATATGTACACAATCAAATTCATTTAGCTCACCAAGTTGTCTCACATTTTTGCATGTGTTCTTATGCACCCTTGATCCCTTTATATTCAAGTAAATTATGGAAAACTCATACAAGATGTATTGTTACCACACTTTTGAAATTTTTCATACACACAAGATCCAACCATTATTCCTCCTCATGGATCACTAGTACACCCATCAATCAATTGTCATTAAAATTTTTCCTCCTGTACCACATCTTGCATTCCAATCCATACTTCCAACAAAGTTTTATTGAGAATTTAAACAACGTATGGTCATCAATTTCGAGGAAGTTTAGGTTTCACACTCCTTCAAAATTTTCCCACTCCTCCATTCACAAGTGGCTCCCACTTATCAACTTCAGATAGAATCTCTTTATGTAAGTATTCTTAACTTTTTTGGTCTTCTTCCCTATTGGAGTGCATTTATCTAATGTAAAAATATTCATGTGTCTTCCCACTCTATGGGGTATTGACAACATCTATATGGATTAGTTATACCCTTTGTATGGAGTGCAAGAAAAATGACCTCTCCCATTATTCCTTTAATATTCTTAAATTTCTATGGATTAGCTCCACCCATGGATTCCATGACAAACACATCTCCCAATATGCCTTCTATCTACTTACACAACTATTCCTCCTCAACATAATTTGTATGGATTAGTTCTACCCTTTTCATGGAGTGCACGATAATAACCTCTCCCATTTTTCCTTCAATATTCCTACATCCATATGGCTTAGCTCCACCTATGGAAACCATGACAACCACCTCTCCCATTCCTCCTATTTAATTACATAACTATTCCTCCTTCACATAATATTTCATTCTTCTTACTCAACCATTCCTCAACATATAATTTCATTCTTCCTCATCATCATTTGTCACATCCTGTTGTAGATACGAAATCACACACTTGGGTACATTTCTAGGTCCTAAACCATACTAATGTATACATAATTCCTAAGAAATAAAAATAGTGGTTGACAACTATCTTTGGCCTCTTTTATTTATCTCTTACTATCTCTTTGGTCTTACACATCCTACAACCCTAATGGAACCTAACTAGGTTATCTTTTATGTCCTTAGACACTAGCACCCAACCAAGAAAAAAATGTCTAGGCACTCCTGACCCTCTCTCACCTTTTCTTTCTCTTTTTAGGTATCTTTTATCTTTTGGGCATCCTTTTCACTTAAGGTTCAGCCTTTCAGCTTTTAATTACAAAATAAAAACAAGGGCATCATATATATACTTAGTTACTTCTCCAAAATAAGGTACCAAACAATAAACATTACTACTATCACCTAACCTTGTGTAGTGCCCACACTTTTTATAGCTCAGTAGCTTGTTGTTCTTTGCTCATAGACATGTTTTGACAGTGATTGGTTATATCTTGGACATTATATTTAGAGATTTGATCTTATTAGACATATGTGGACATTTAGGCGTATAGCGCCAATTTAGCTTAATTTCTATATTGTCGCATTTTCTTATAATGTCATGGATACTAATGGATATGATGTTGTGTTTGGAACATAATTATAATAATGGATAGTTGTTGCATGTGGAATTCTATGGTTATATGTCACGTATCATCTTGTCTAACTTTTGGAATATTGAGTATAATTGTGCACGTTGTCACATCTTGATTTTAGTAGGATGTTAGGTTAGTTTAGAACGCATTGATATCTTACTATGTCATTGAATTATATTGTATCGGACATGTGCGGTTAATGTGTGCAATGAGTGTGCAGGTGACAGGTTTACAGGAGAACGTGGGATTCAGGCCATCTACTCAATCTTGCACAAGCAGCCCATAGGCTGAGTCCTAGCCATGTTCATTGTGTGAAGCCTTAGTATAAGAGATTATTATTTTGGGCACTATGAGTGACCCCAATTCTTGTAATGTATTGTGCTTTGAATTATTAATTTGGTTTAGGGTCACTAGTGGAGTTGTAAACTTGTTTTGGGAGTTAATAATCCCACTTTCTTTTAAATTGTTGATTTTGTTTATTGAGTCACTTATTCACAAGGGTTAAGGGTCACATGTGAGACCCTTGGGTGGTCCCCACACCCTCTACCCTTGTGCCAAAAATGCAAAACCCGAAATTAAGGTATTTTGGGCATTTTTGGGGACCCCTTTTTAGTTTGGGAGTTCCCCTAACATAAAAATGAGGCCTTGGACCCTACCTAATGGGTAGGGGGGCTTATTTTCAAGTCTAGAGGGAGTTTTCCCTCCCTTTTTACCTCTTGTTTGGTCACATCCATGTAAGGGATGTGGATTTGTGTGTTTATCAAAAGTTCCACTAGTTTTGTCTTGCTAACATTTAAGGGAATTTGGGAGAAGAGGGCAAAAAAATAATTTTACCCTTTCTTTCTTTTGTTTTGGCATCTTTGACCTTGATGAGGGAGAGGGGTGACACATGTCACCCCCTCATTTGTGAGGATGCTTGCTTTCTCCTCTTCAAATTCCCACTCATGGGAAAAGAGAGGGACCTTTTTCTTGGGAATTTTTGCTTGGATGCTTGGGTGATTTGGAGCTTGTGATTTGCTTGAGTCAAGGGTGGAGAAACTTGAAGTTGGAAATCTTTTTGGAGAGCTTTCCTTGAGGTATGCTCTTATGTCTTTTTCTTGTGTTGCATTTATCTTAGTTGTTTGATGGGTTGCATGATTTTTTTATTTGGTTATTTGTTTTTTCTTACTCCCTCCATCATATGGCATGATGGAGTTTTGGAGTGTGGGGGAAGAGAGAGGGAATTTTCCCTCTCAATCCTCAAGGCTTGATGGACAAGCCTTGTAGGGTCTTAGTGTTTCCCCTCAATGGTTGAGGTGGGGAAGTTGATTCATTTGGCTTGAATCTCCTTCCCCATTCTTGGTAAGGAAACCCCTTTGGGGTTTGAAAACCCTTCCAAGAAGGACTTGGAGAAAGGGAGGAGGAATAAGGAGGGTGTTGGATTGAAATTAGGAGCAATAAGGAGGGTATGGAGTTTGTTGCTTTGTGCAAGAAATTTTTGGAATAAAATTTTTGGAGAACTTTCTCCTCTCTTCCCCACTTTTAGGATGAACATGGGTTCTCCTCCTTGTAATTTTGGAGTTTTGTTTTGTGTTGTCCTATTCTTGTGTGCTTGTATCATTGTTGGTTTACCCTCCATCTTGTGTAAGTTTTGGTTAGTTGCCTCTTTCCCATGGGCTTGGGGGAGGCTAGCATGCATCCCAACCTTGGGAGAGGCATGTCATGATGCCTATGGTTGGGTGGAAAACAAGCTCTCTCTTTTTGGTTCTCTTGAAGGAAATGTGCATGGGGTTCTCATGTTGAAAGTGGATGTTTGGATTGGAGCTCTTTAACTCTTACCCTTATTGTGGTCATTACTTCTTGTCACTTGCAAGGATTGATTTAGTAGAATCTCCATTATTATAAACCTCTTCTTGGTGTTGGTAAATTTCTTTGGACAAGTGTAAGCTACTCTTAAGCAAACTCGTTCTTCCTAAGCTTGTAGGAAGTGTTGTAATAAACTTGAGTAGCCATGTATTGGTGTACGTTTGGTATATGAAAACTTCAAACCTTGAAAAATGAAATATTGTTTTGTTGTTTCTCTTTAATATGAAAATTTGATTTGTAATCTCCTTTATAAAAAAAAAAAAATTATAGGTTAGAATTTGACTTTCTTGTGAACTATTTATACCATGCATGTTGAATATCTATCTTGTTTAAAATTCTGAAATGCTTAGTTACTTCTTGCATTTGGAAAACAATGTTAACACTTTGTTGAAATCTCATTTGTAAAAAAATAATAATATGTTTCTTGTCTCATTGAAAAATTTTAGGCCCCTTAAAGTACCTAAGTATCAAAGAGGAATCTGAAAGTTTACAACTTGAAATAATTTCCTCCTTTTTCTTATAAATGAACATTCAATACAAATATTATTTTTATATACAACTAGATAGTTGCATACACTATTCTAGATTATTTATATGAGCTTATATGAAAAAATAAGGTAAATATGATTAGGTTCAAATTCCAAAATATAAATATTCACACACACACACACACACATATTATATATTTATTTTACACATATATTATATATGTTACACAAATAAACAAAGATTTAAATAAAAAGAAAGGTGTTTTATTTTATTTTTATTTTTAAATAATGATAAAAAAATAAAGGGTTTGGGGGAGGGCCGAACCCCTCCCCCATTCCCTGCGACCTCCATTGCTGTTGTGCAGACCCTACACACGCCCCTGCACCGGCGCCACCACCTCCTCCACGCCCTACCACACTGCACCCCTGTGCAGACCCCTCCCCACGCACCAACGCCACTTCCCACTACCCATCACCCTCTCTGCGCACTCTTCCCCCGCAAGTCACCCCTTCCACGCTGCACATCCTCCCCACGTCCCTCCATGCGGATCTCCTCATCCCACACACCTCCGTGGATGCAAACCCCAACCATCGCCGGTCCTTTATCTATACACACAGACATCCTTCCACAAAACAAAAAAATGCGGCCACACCAGATCCACTGACCCTTGAACCCGTAGCTATCATTTTGTACTAGGTTTTCTTAAATGTGGTTTCCATGTTTGGATTTTTATAAATACATTTTTAGGGCATTTTTCCTCCTCAGCAAATGAAGATCAATAAATTGATATTGGGGGTTCTCAAAACAAACCAGAGGATGCTTCTGGTAGAAGTTGCATAAGAGAAAAAATACCAATAAGAAGATACTAATATATTATCCTTATACTCCATGAGATTCAGCTTCACAGCTCTCCAATCAACCTGTGCACCTGCAAATATCAAAACAAAACAAAATAAGAAAATAAGAATAGAAAAAGAAAAAGAAAAAAAAAGGCATAAGGATGTTTAGGGAATTGTTAGGGCAACTCCAGATCAAGGGCTGAGATAGCTTCTATCCTATGGTTCACTTTTAACCCTACATTCTTTTTGGAGCCTTGTGTATCTTAAATGTGAATAGGGAATAGAGTTAAGTTGTGTGGGGGTAATCAAATAAAATAAAAATGGGGAACTATGATTAATTAAATAAAAAAAGGGGGGGTGTAGTCTCTATCAAGAGGTTCTTAGCTAAATCAGATGTTAATTAAATAAATAAAATTGTTTGGGTTGGTGGATGAGCAAATTGGGTAAACCGATTTCGTTAAATTAATTAATTTTGGACAATTGTATATGTGTGGTTTAGCATTCACTTTAAAAAAAAACTACCCTAAATTTTAGTTACACTTGGGTGTGGGTTACGGTGTCCCGAGGCGGGCATTACACCTTGAATCCAAAAGGCACAAGAGCACTCCAAAGGAATCATTTAGCACATTCATTCAAGGGAAAATGGTTGCATAACTAACTCGCATACACAACATAAGAGGGGTAGTTTATTTTATTCGATCCCATGCATTCTATAGATTTTGTATATTCTAGATCTATTGCGTTATCACTATGCAACTTATACAAGGTCATCTTAGGGAATCATTACACACACAACTACATGGGGTCCGAGATGTAGTGCAATGCTTGGCAAGATAAGTTCATTATTCGGGTGACCATTGGGGTCAATCCGACTCCATATTCTGCATATTGTTTAATATATTTGATGTGGTTTATGGACATGTGAATGTAGACATCTTGTTTTATAGGTTACAGGTACCTTTGGTGATCAAGAAGTGAATCTTAAGAAAAAAATAGGGATAAAAAATGAACCTCTTCCTATATAAAAATAGACTCACCTTAGCAATTACACCACCACCAAGACCTAGATCCAATCACCAACGCCTGTACTCCTACCCTAATGTGAATTCCTCTATCCTAAGTCATTATAAGTTCCAAAACCTCTAGCAAGAGATTTTACGACATTGCATATAGTCTATTCCATCTATTCACCCATCGATATCACTTCCGATTACTCTGAAATCGTAAGTCTTATTATATCCCTCTCTTGCTTAGGATTTTATATTGTGCATTCTTGTTTTCTTATGTCATGCTATATATTAGCATTTTCACATCATTATTTATAATAGTTACTCTAAAATCAGATTTAATTCAATTTATATTAAATCATTTGGTGAACCCACTCACTCGAACCCAACCTTGCTTCTAGGCATTCTTTTGATTTTTCTTCCATGGTTGAAACCTATGAACCCTTTACCGATGAATACCGCATGATATCCGGACACATATTATTGAACATCCTCAAGACTTAGATCTCTTGTTATTCACTGCTTGTGAGGAATCCACTAACCGAGCTGAGCTCAACCCTCATGTCTCTAATAATTCTTTTATACCTATTGCAACAAAACCTCCTAATTCTAACCTTCCACCCTACTCCTACTAATCATTTCACTCCACTTCTTACTCATCACACGTGGTAAGTATCCACTTTAGGAACTAAAGAAATATCTTCTTTATACCAATACCTCCAAGTTCAAATTCACAATTACTGAAAGCTACTTCACATTCCTCTCCATCTCTTGACTCCTCATTAATCCTTCACACCCTTTTTCACCTGTTATATCTTCTTACCCACTTCCTACTAACTTCGTTACACATAAGTTGACCACCTTCAATGGCCATGATGACCCTCAAGAGAATATTTTATCTTTCCATGTGGTGTGTCTTGACTATGCAGGTGACCATACATTTCTAGCTAAGTTATTTCCTAGAAGTTTGTAATATTATGCTATTCATTAGTTTTATGATCTACATGTTCATTCAGTAACTTCTTTTACACACTTAGATGATGCTTTCCTTTATCAATTTTCTATCTATATCAACACTAAGATCTCTTATGCACACATTTCTCAAATCAAACAAGGATCTAGCAAGCTTCTAGCTAAATATATTTTGCATTATAAGAACAACCTTGCTAAGATGACTAATGTACTAGCTGATTTTGAATTGTAAGATCCTTTTATTCAAAGTCTCTTTCCTTCAATTGAAGAGAGTGTTATCTTTTATACCTCTCCATCCTTTGATCAATTATTCCATACACTCAAATTACACAAAGGAAAACTTTTATCTATGGGAAAATTGAAATACTATGATATTGCTTCATCCTCATCCTCTAATTGGTTTCAAGATAAATATAATTTCAAACCATTTCCTAGCCCACTTGAAGATAAGGCCACTAATAAGGTCATTTTTAAACCTGACAAGATTCAATTGCAACCTCCAAATCATACCTTTACCAAATTACCCTATTCACCTCGGTTTCTATTACCGCAACTTATCAAAAGCAATCTCATCATTCTTCTTCCACCACTCAATCTCGATCTATCTCACCCTTGTGGCCACAACTATGATGAAAATTCAAGATATGATTGTCATTAATGTGTTGGGAACTCTATTGATCATTGTTTTAAACTCAAACATATTATCCAAGATCTTATTGACAATAATGTCATTTAGATCCCCTGGGCCATCTACTTCTAAACCGGTCAATGATAATCAAAAGCTAAAAATATTTAATGACCCTTTTTCCAATCATGAAAATAAAGCTACTAATTCTTATACTAACCATAAATATCGCGTTGTGCCTCCTCCTTCATTGGTGCCTCTTTATTTCCTTGATGCTACTATTGATGCACCACCACCGGTCATCACTTTATCGGATCATGATTATCACGCTATGTTATCTTATGATTCCTTGCATATCAATGTTTGTTATCGGTTCCTATACCATCAAAAATAATATGGTCTATCCATTGGCTCCTACCAATGTATGCTCCGTTGCACTCCTCCTAGCTATCAAATATCCATTGTCTAGTATCACATTTCTAGTTCCTAATTTTTTGGTTATGTCAAGCTTCCCATTACAGTTGGGCCCCTTACCATGTTTGTCACATTCATTGTTACACCTTCAATCAAAGGTTGTGACACACTCTTAGGTATCTCTTGGCTCTGCATTTCCCAAGCCATCCCTTCCATGCATCATTTATGTCTTAAGTTCCTCCACTATAAACAAGTTGTTAGCATTAAAGGCATTCCACCATGTACACCATTTCCTTGGCCAACTCTTACTAATATCCATGCACTGGGCATGACATCTAAGCTTCTTATGCTTCTCAAATCTAAAGATATCTTTGTACCTAGGTATCATATTCACACATGACCTATATCACGTCCTTTTCATCCTCATCAGCCCATTAGTCCACCTTGTTGGCTTAAGTCTCTTACTCAGGAAGCCCCTTAAAATAGGTTTTCTCCACCTCCTTCACCACATCAGTCTCATTCACATGCACATAGTTACTCTCCTACACCACCGATCTTAGAGCATCGTCACATGCCTTTGTCTCCTTAGATATTAGGTGGAGGAGCTTCACCCTTCAGTATTACCCCTTCTATCCCTTACAATCTTGGGGGACATCTCCTTTCCCCTTCCATCAAGCACTTTTATCTCTAGTGTCTTTTACTACACATCACACTCCTTCATGTATAATCTTTCTAAGCACTCCTACACACTTTGAGACATATATTTTATCATCTTTACTCGATGATGCACTCTAGTTCCATAGTTCATACTCAACTATTGAGGGTATAATTTTGAAATGAACCTCACATAATTTACACTTTGTGATCCATGCTTTATGATATATATTTCTAGCATCTACTCTCACACAACACCTTCATTTCCCGATGACACACTCTTATTCTATGGTTCATTCTTGACTAGTTGAGGGGATTTTATAAATGAACCTCATCTCATAGACATCCGCTAAGGGGAAATGTTTCTCCTATCATCTTCACATTTTTCATATCACACCATCACATTCATACATCATTTTCATATCTTGGTTGCATTTACTCTTGTTAGCTTATACTACTTACATGTTGTAATTTTCTTACTATGTTAGTCGATACTCGAAGATTTCATTATATTTTTCTATATACATATGTGCATTCACTTGGTCTCTAGAAGTGAATGTAGATCTCTTATAGCTCCTTACATGATGCATGATGCTTGACATTGAATCCCTTGCTAGTCCCACCAAGGCTCTTGGGGCATCTACCTTTACTACTTTCACACATTACAAGTTCTATTGTTTCATCATTTACTATTTCTTCATACTAGCACTTACTACTTGTTGTTATATACTCACTTTGACATACTCTTTATCTTTTTAACATGCTAATGGGTGATTCATATGTAGAATTTTTCTTAAGATACATACAACTATGGTTATCTCATCACTACTTTCTTTCCATTACTTTCTATTGCTTGTTATTATTTGAGGGTTATGTTCTATGTCTTGCATGATCATTGTATGATTTTAGCTACTTCAACCCTAATTTTATTGTGAAATTATGAGTGATGTCCCATGTATGAAATCTAATTTTTGAGGTATGTCTTATCTTCTTACTTGCTTGTTACATTGTCTTCTATTGCATGCTAGATTTTATACTAACACTTGTTACTTGTCCATATTTTTTGCATGCTCATTGTTCTTACCATGCACATCTACTACCCCCTGTAGGTATCCACACTTAGATGTGCATATCAACTTCAAGTCATCTCCTTTGGGCCACATTCTCTGATTATCGTCGCATGCACGCCAAATGAGGGGGCATCTATTGGGTGAATAAATCACCCCCGCAATGTACACTCACACTATAGTACAGTCAACAAATTACATAATCATAATAGGAACACATCCACATAATGGTCCATAACAATACTTAGACCTCACACACATACTGTACACTAGTGCCCAATATCATACAAAGAGCACCAAATGCATGTGTCTTCCCGATGTTGGTTCTCATTTTGAGATCGCACCTTAAATTATGAATTCTCCCCTCAAATTTTTCATCCTATTTTCCAAAACTCCATTTTGTACAAGTTTTCAATTCCAAAAAAGAACATCCATAAAAATCGCTCCTCATGAGACCAAACAAACCATGCTAAGAAGTAATGTTTATGTGAAAAAAATATTGTAAATATTGATCGATTTATGGGGAAATAATGATTGTATTAGTTCAAAGTAAACATGTCGAACTTAAATAAACTAGTTATGAATGAATATAAATCCATCACCAAATATTTCTTATCTTCACTTTGTGTTCTCGCCAATGTGTAAAATGTACATTTTTCCCCACTACCTAATGATGTGGCATCCCTTGGAATGACTTCATGGTGGCGAACGGTCATGCTTATTCGAAATATTGTAAAAATATAAAAATTTAAAGTACAAACAAAACCCCCAACCCCCAAAAAGGACATATGTAATTATGTCAAAGAAAGTCAGTGTCAAGTAAAATGGTCAACATTTCAAGATTACATTCCTACGGTTGCAAGAAAAATGAAAAAAATCCTTTTGAGTCTCGACTCCCGCCAAAGGAAGACATGTGGATGGTTCTCATTTTAAAAGAGGAAAAGGTGGATCGAACGATGGAGATTGAATGCATTTATGGATTCTGCCATTAATGTAACTCGCATGAACGAAGTAAATATTTAAAAAAATTTGAATGTTTTGACATCCATACTTTCAAAATGGAAATTTTTGTATCCTAAAGCCCTAAGATTACGGATTTGCACTATGCGAAGGAAAGAATTGATTGTAGAGGCTAGCGTCTGAAATAATCAAAGGATTCAAGCATTCCCGAGAAACCCGAATGTTAAAGAAAATAACAAGCATGGGTAATTCCTCTTGAGTATTGGATTGCTACTTAAATTTTAAGGGTTTCATGTGTTTTTGTTCTTGTTCATGTGCTGGATATTTTTAGTAATATATGCACTACTAGAATGAAACAATTATAAGTAGTTTGTAAATACAAAATGAGGTTAATGGATGATGGAACTTGTGTCACTTAAAATATCATAAATAAACTAGATGAAGTGATGGACATAAACCTAATGAACACAAACCTAGTCAACTTCTTAAGAAGATTTCATTCCTATAAAAGAAATGATTACATGGTAGAAATTGATCTCGAGTAATATTGCTTTAATCGCAGCTTTCCCACCTTCGTACATTTCCTGAAATTAGTAGGGGTTTGTGCTAAAAATTATGACCCAAAGAAGAAGGAGGTTTTAGATGGAAGTGGTGATATGATTCTCTCCTTAACACCTGAGGAATTTCATTTGATGTTATGGTTACCCTAGGTCAAAAACCTGGTGAACATTGACAAGAAAAAAGCACTAAACCTCTACAATGTTGAGTGTGAGGAATACACCAAGATCATGAATACCCATTTTTGTTGAGAATCGTAGAGGATCCTTTTCTATAATCCAAAAGAATCTAGTTAGGTCACACTTTGTGGAAAAAGTAGAAGACCTCATAACTTTACTGAATAGGATTGTATGCATAAAATCATCTTATGGTTTCCAAGATTGGATGTGTAGTTACATACGGATTATTTTGGATAGTAGCGAGAATATTTTTGGGAATCCTTCATAGTGAAAACTATTCAGAAAAAATCCTTGAAATGGTTATGAATATTAGATAAGGTATCACTTTTAGCTGTGAATTTTATATGATGTCATATCTGATCTACAATATTGCATGCCACAAAAACTTCCTTGGTATTCTAAGAATTAAGGAATTCACCACTCATAGGGTATATGATGTTTACCCTCAATTAAATTTGGATAATTGGAAGGAAACTTCATAAAGATAAATGATTCCTTTTTTGCACCAATCATATGCCTCTTTAGGCCAGAATGGGAACAATACAAAATATCTACAGAGGCCAAAATAATGATAAAGGAATATGGATGTTACTTCATCCAATTCATATTCTTCACTTACATAAGAGTAAGTGGTTATGAAGGATGACCATTCATGTTTCCCAGATACTTAGATGATAAGTGGGCACTCTTAGAGCTTTCAAGGTGCTAGAAGAAGTGCATAAGTTGATAGCAGGCAAGCATAAGACAAACATCAATTTTCCTATCAAAATAGGAAGATACACTTTCCCAACTGTTGCAAAAGATAAGATATTTTAGGAAGAGATGAACATATTAGAAATGGATAAAATTCAACCTAGCCCAAAGTATGATATTATGTGGGCTATGATTTCAATCTAGGAGATCATATGAACATGAGGCCCACTATGAATATTATTGGATGGATTGCAGAGATGAGAAAGAGGTCAGGTTAAGATATTATTCTAGAATGACCCTTATAAAAGTCATTGATTACAATATTGTAGTAGTGTCACAGGTCTATATGATGAAAAATAGACAAGAATTCAAAGTGTTACCATGATATGAAACAAGCATCACAACCAATTACACCACTGAATTGGAATGAGAAGGATTTAGTTAGTCTGCATATCATAACAACACATGTGATGAGAAGAACATTGACATGGTTAAAAGTGAAAGGGTTGGATATGTATTTACAAAATACTAAGGTATTAAAGGAATAAAGGGAGGAAGGAAACATATAGGATGATCTCCATCCTTTGAGGGAAGGAGCTGATCAAATTGGCCCACTACAAGAAAAGGCTCGTCAGCTTCCATCCAAAAGACCAACCATTTGGATCATAGAAGAATGGAATACAACTACAAGAAAAATAGAACTTCCATGTCCATATTGACCCGTAAAACTAAGGAAATGTTGATAGAAACTATAAAGGATGCCCCTATTTCTCAAGTAGTCCCATTGTAAGTTAATTGGGCAGGCACATCAAATCCTAGAACTCCAATAGTGAATTTTCCCAAGTCATCAAGTATATGAAAAAGGATGAGGGGAATTTTTCCAAATATTGTACCACAACTCAGGGTGTATAGTGTTGAAGAGAAAGAAAAAATTGATCTCAAGTATTTTGAGAGAGTTAAAAGTACCATGATTGTACTTCCTCTATAAAGAGATATCAAATCTTAAAGAACAAAGAGTGACCCAACCACAAAAGAGAACAAAAGTAAAAACTAAAGGTTGTCGACCCAGGTCCTTTAAATGAAGCCCAACATAATCTCATCACAACATTCACAAAGAAGAGAGTCATGTCACATCTTAAGGTGAGTAATCCTATTACATCATCCACATCTTAAGGTGAGCACAAGGTGTTGGGGTGATAATGTCAAGTGGGATCAACCACTTCACTACGCCCTCAATATTATTATATTTTTCTAATCAAACTGTATTAAACATGTCTTTCACAACTAAGAGTGAAGAAACCTCGACTAATTCACTAACCCACATTGATGTGGGTGATCTCTCTCAAGATTGGCTTTAAGCAATGTTTAGATTTGTACACCCAAAGATTAAATAAAAATATCGATCTGTAAGATATGTTAGCAGATCATACTATGTAAGACACTAGAAAATACAAGATGAGTGATATGGTTGTGAGTATTGCATTAACTCGATCAAGAGACATAGCTCTGTAGTGATGTGAAATACTTGAGGATGAAGTGGAAGTGTTGGGTTAAAACTTTTGTAAACTCTTAATACAAACAATGCTTTTATAGTGGAGTTTTTTCCTTTGGGTTTCTCCACTTAAATCTGGTGTTATTTGTCTCTACTCTTGTTCATTATTTGCTTTCAAATCTTGTTCATTTAGCTCTATTATTCACTATCTATTTCAAGTTATGTCTTTTTCTTAATCGATTGCATGCCATAATCTATAGTCTTCGACTTTAATGGTGGATCTATAATCTGTGGATTCTTTATCCCCTACTAAATCTAACATGGTATTAAAGCTTGGTGATTGTGCACATGCAAGATCGATATAGTAGTGTTTAACTTGAAGAGGTGAAGAAACTTTAAGTTTATTGACGGCTCTATGAGATCCAAAAGTTCCACAATCGTGTTCAAGCTAACCATGTTTAAACTTCTAGTTTTCATGTAAATTGTTTATAATATTGGTTTAAAATGGGCTAAATGGTTGTTTAGATTGTGTTTAAGCTTCTATATGTTTAGATCTTTGCTTATGCATTTGTTTCACCATTTACACTTGAATTCATCGTTTGTGTGCTATTTTTCTAGCTTTCCCACTTTAAATAGCCGTTATAGTCATTTTTTTGAATGTGGATCCAAAATATCTAGTTAGATCCAATTTATTCAAGACTTTAAAGTCTGTCCTAGCTGTAAAATATTTATTTTTCACCATTTTTGTCTTTTTGAAGCTTTGGCCAATCATTTTGTGCCATTTGGCTTTGTATTTTCATTTTTGCAAAGTGTGGACCAATAATATTGCTCCACATAGCTTCCCTGTTGTTCTTTTCATGTTTACGAAGCCACACCCACTCTTAGAGTGCCAAATAGCTTCAATCTGACACCTTTCTATCTTTTTGAAGCTTAGGTCAATCTTCTAGTGCCATCTAGCTTTTCCATGACATAATTTTTGACTTCCTTTGATTGTGAAGCCCGAGCCAATCATATTGCTCCATCTAGTGTCACATTTTTTAGTTTTTACGAAGCCCGAACCAATCAAAAAGATCCATATTTCTTCAAGGTGTCATAATATTGTTTATCTGATTTTCAGTTGAAATCCACGATCCAATAAGGGCTTTACATGTGTCTTTGCGTTGTCATACTTAGATTAGCTATTTCTAACATTTACAAAACTTGAGCCAATAATATTACTCCAAGTGGCTCTGTATTCCACTTTTTCAATATTATTTTAACTTATTTCTGACAGTAAAGGGTAGACCAATAAAATAGCTCCAAGTATCTTTTATGTCACATTTTTATTTTTTGTCATTTTATGAAAAAGCGAGCCATTTAAAAGGCTCCACATGTCTTTAGTTTGATTTAATTTTTTTGGGGTGCATTGTGAAATGTGATCCAATAACATTTAGACACGTATATATCTGTCATTTTTTGGCAGAGTGTGAGCTAATAGAAAAGTGACACCTATCTTATTATTTTTTGCGGTGTCAAGTTCTTTGTTTCATGGGTTTGTTAACTTTCCTTTGTACCGTAGGATCTCTAATTTTCTTCATTCCACTTTTTTTTTTAATTCTATGTTTCTAAGCTAATTAAAAATCGACATTATTATGTTTTTCACACATGTCAGGCTTACGAAACACAATCTAAATGTTTTTTAAAACATATCAAGTGTCGTGTGTCGGTCTTTTACATTTCTTAGCTACTTAAATTGAGACACTTGTCTTATATCTTTCCGAATTGGTTCATTCTGTGGATCTTAAGCCTACCTAAGGTTTTTTTTTAAGTTTGGTGGAAAGCTACCAAGTTTCTATTGTTTAGCCATTAATTTTTTGACAAACATCTTGTTTGACTTTGACTTTGCTATTGCATTGTGTTAGAATGTGAAATTTGATACAATTAATTTAAGACACGTGTATACAGTTCTATCTTGTAATTATTTGTTAGTTTGTCTTATTAGCTAAATTTGAAAAATATGAGCTAATTAAAAAGTGACATGTGTATTTTCTTTATTTTAAAGCTACGCATGTTTTTTATCTTTTGTGGAAGTTATTTGAATCAATTTCAGACCGAAGGGGCTTTAAAATTGTTTTAAAGCATCGCGTCTGCCCCCAGGATGTGTTCTAAAGCTAACACGTGCCTTTCTTGGTATTATTGTTTTGTGTCATGTGTCAAACCTCATATGAGCTATTATTTAATTTATTTTATTTGTTAAAGTAACTCATTTTTGAGATCGCCCTGTCGAGTTATTAAATAACTCATCGAGCTTTCTTTGTCTTCATGGGTTTTCTAATTTGTCTTTGTACCATGGATTCCAAATTGGACATCTTGTCTTTTAGCTCGCTAATCCGAGTTGCTAAATAACTTTCTGAGCTCCTCTAACTTGACCCCGACTTTGTTGTATAAATTTAATCTTAAATCGACCAATTTAAGCTAAATTTAGACCAAATCTAGTTATTTTTAAATATTTGGCGGATCAGATTATGATCTTAAGCTCATAATTAATTAATTAATTAATTAGCTAGTTTTCCTATTAAAATGGTTTATAGTTGAAACACGACCTAGCTTTGTTAAATTGATCCATAACTTGACCAATTCAAGCTATTTTTTTTATCAAATTTGGGTTGTTTGTTTTCATATAACAACTTAAAAGATCTGTAGCTAGTTCTTTGTCTTTATTTAGCTTCTTTAAGTCATTTTCTAGCTATATTTGTCTTCATTTACCATCTAAGCATCTAAAATGGCTAGTTCTATTGTTTTTTCAATGGATAAATCTCAGCTCTTGAATTCAACTAACTATAGCATCTGGAAAGTGTGTTTGAAAGCTTGTTTTATGGCTAGAAAGCTCTGGGATCTTGTGACTAGGTGTTGAAAATCATCCCACAGGGAGACAAGCTACCCCTAAAAATATTAGCTCCTTTTCTCGAGGTCTCAAGAAGCTCTGTCCATCCTATTGCAAAGCATTAGAGATGAGTTCTTGATGCATATAGGTCATTTAGACTCACCTTCAGCTACATGGAAGAAATTAGAAGCCATGCATGAAGGCGGTAGGTTGTATAAGATAATTAAATTTGTTTTAGATTTGTTCACGACCCCATAAAAGTGGATGAAAAAATTGTGGACTATTTAGCTAAAATTAAGAACATAAAAGCTAAATTAGATGGTTGTAACTATGATCTATTTCAAGATAAGATGATATACTTCATTATACAGATCAATATACATGATTTTTTAGAAAATTTATCTCCATTATCAATTCCAAGTATTAGAATGAGAATGATCTGCTTGATTTAGACACTTTATCCTCTTTGTTGATTCAAGAAGAGAGAGTCATGGATAACTTTGATTCAAAAGAGAATGCTTCTCAAGATATTTTATCTCAAAATCATAAGCCTTCTCATACTAGATTTTTTAATCCAAATCAAAATTCTAGTATTAATTTTAGATTTAAATCTAATCCTAAGACTAACACTGTTAAAATCAATCTTCCATTCAAATTCAAATTTAATGGAACTTGTAATAAATGTGGAAAATTTTGACACAAAGAATCTGATTGTAGAGTAAAAACTAATAAAGTAGTCAATAATGATAAAAATAGAAAACCTAGTATTTACAAGAAAAATCAAAAGCAAAGTCAAGAAAATGTAGCTGAGGTAGAATATATCATATTGTAATGCATCAAGTGCATTTATAAATCATTAAATTTGTACCTAGAATGTTATAAAGAACATATGCATGTTCTTGAGAAACCTTTTTGTAAATGTTCCTCTCTGCCCTCCTCTGTATAACCTAAAATTGAAATTGTTCTGCAAAGTTGTTTTTCAATTTTTTTATATAATGGATCTAGACATTGAGGGGGATATCTTTCAACCCTTGACTCTAACTAGGATTCCTATGTCAGGTGCTTTCATGAGCATGTTATCTCTATCTATTTGCTGATAATGATTATTTTTTCAAAATAGTCATGATCTCTTAGTAAAAACAAGATATAATTCTTGGAAATAAGAGAAGTAAGACAATGTTTTTTACTATCAAATCATGTTTTTTGGCATAAAAATATGATCATATATGACATGTCTAAGCTTAAATTTTTCTTACATGGTCATTTTATTCTATGAATACTTTGATTATTCTTGAATTATTTGATTATTTGCTCAGATGTTTTATCTACCAAGTCTTATCTCATTATGTAAAGACTTAGAATATAAAGATATACATATGTTGTTAATTGATTACTAAAATATTATTATATGCATATCAGTGACACTTGGGGATGCCTTTATGTTTGTATTGGAGACATCCAATACTGATTGCATCTAATTAATGTTTTAGTAGTATAATATGTTGAAATATTTCAACATATTTGTAATATAACATGGTTATTATAGTTATGCCTATTATGTTGTCTATCATGACTCTAACCATGTTGATGTTGTGTTGGATATACATCTGGATTTATGTTCAAGTTTTGATGCAGGTGCCATCACTCAAAGCATTAAAACAACCATGTGGCTAAAGAGGCTATTGGTAGTGATACACATAGGAGATAAAGGAAGTATTCCTCCTCTATGTGAAGGCCAAATTGATCTTGATAAAGAATATAGTTCAAATATCAGAGATTATGTGAAGGCCATTGCATGATGTGAAGTCTTGTAATTTTTTTGCCTTGTTCATCCTATCAGAGTTTCCCTTGAGGGGGAGTGTGTATGGAAATGTCAACTCTTGATGGATTATTATAAAAGACTAGAGTAAGATTTTAAGAGTGGATCATGACCACCCGCTTTGTATGTAACAAAGTGGTCTTTTAGGGATTGGTTACACATTGTTGTAACATTATATATGAATTTTACGTCTCATGAGTAAATGTATAAGGTAGTTCATTGTAAACTTCCAATACTTCCTCCACTTTGTAATAAGTAAATGTATCACTCTATGTGAAGTTACTTGTAAATCCCATCAAAGCTTTAGTTATGGGTATGCCTTGTTTTATAAAAGGCTCCATACTATTATGTAAGTATTCATATGTAAAGAAATGGTATTAAGAATTTATGTATGGGAAGATCTACAAATTTCCCTTGTTTACATGCTATTCTAGATCGGTAAAATAGGCACAAATATTTTTTTCTTCCCACTTAACATTAAGGGGAGTGTTGGGGTGATAATTTCAAGTGGGATCAACCACTTCACTACGCCCCAACATTATTAAATTTTGTCTAATCAAAATGTATTAAATAGGTCTTTCATAACTAAGAGTGAAGTGGCCTAACTGATTCACGAACCCACATTGATGTGGGTGATCCCTCTCAAGATTGGCTTTAACAATGTTTAGATTTTTATAGTCCAATATTAAAGACAAAATATCATACTGTAAGATATGCTAGAGGAGAATATTATGTAATACACTATCAAAATACAAGATGAGTGAGATGGTCATGAGTGTTGCATTTACTGATCAAGAAACATAGCTATGTAGTGTTGTGAAATACTGGGGAGTGAAGTGGAAGTGTTGGGTTAAAACTTGTGTAAATTCTTAATACAGACATGTTGCTTTTACAAAGGATTTTTCCTTTAGGTTTCTACTTAAATCGGTGTTATTTTTGTCTACTCTTGTTCATCATTTGCTTTCATCTCTTTTCATTTAGCTCTATTATTTTCTACCTATTTCAAGTGATGTCTTTGTCTTAATAAAATGCACACCATAACCTATAGTCTTAGGATTTATTGGTGGATCTGTAATCTATGGATTATTTATCCCTTGCTAAATCTAACACAAGGAGCCAATGTTACAACATCAAGTCCTATAGTTTTAGTGCCTAATCTAGCCATATAAAATAATACCGATGACACTCCTATGGATAGTCATCCCATAAGAACTTCAAGATAACATGAGCATAAAGGATTCAAGGTAATCCTATAAAATTCACACATATAAGTGAAGGAACTGTTATGACCCTCTTCACATCAAGAAAAAGTAATTAAATCAGTTGAGGTGATTAATGAAGATGAAGGAGAAGAAACCCATGCACTAGGGTTTACTGATTTATTGCTTGGGTTGGTTATGGTAAAAGAAGAAGGTGTTGCCTCAATAGAAGCCCCATTTCCAGAGACTCCAAAATTTTAGGATGATGACATAGGTATAGCAATCCAGGATGTACAATTTGGAGTAACAATGCCAACAGCTTGGGAAATAGTAAATGATCAAGGTATTACAGAGAATCATCAAAAAAATGAATCCTTCAATAGAAGCAAGAAATCGGGATATGAAAGGTATTACAGTGATGGGGAAATCATGTGAAAATGCAAACTCGGCAAAGGAAGATTTGAAATAATCTACTAAGACAAAAGAGGTTACTAAGGAAATTATAGTTACAAAGAAATGCTAAGGGCAAGGAGGATATACCAGCTAGTGATAAGGCCCAAGAATCACCACTGAAATAAAGGTAACCAAGGGACTTGAAGCGAAGAGAAAAATAAGAATAGGTAGAAATAATTTCTCTACATGTAGAACAAAAATAAAAATGGGAATTGAAGTCTCACATGCAGCAGTACCAATGCCACAAATATCTCAAGATACTTCCAAGGAAATAGTAGTGTTATCAGTGCACTATAGCCTACACTACAAGAATCAAGTGGGGTAAATGTTCCTACAATAGGGTGGTTGGGAACACTCCTCCCAAGAAGAGAAAGGGAGGTGATTCAAGTAGAAGCTATTGACATTGAGAATATTTTGTTCTAAAAACCCAAAAGGGTTAAAATATTATCAAGGACTCATGTTGATCAAGTAGGGTTTTAGAACATTGGAAATTTTTACCCCATAAGGAAACAAATTGAAGATTGATGTTACAATGAGTGACTACCAAGTCACACACATTCAACTAGGTAAGAATACTACTGAAAAACATGAAGCAAGATGTTATAATGGATCTTGGGGCCTTATTCAAAATATTGACAAAGATAAGGAAACCAAGAAGAAATTGAGGGAAAATGTTGAAGTATTGTCAACTTATGTACAAAAGTGGATACATCCCTCTCGAGGAAGGACACGAGATATCTGTAGTAATAACACCGGAGGAATTGAATGTAGCCGATAGATCAAGGTAAAAAATTGGTGTTGTGGATAAATGGAAAGAAGAATTATCCGAGAAAGGGATCAAGATTATAAAGGATACTGTGAAATGTTACAACCAATTGTTTGAATACTTTAATGATGCAAAATATCAATAAGGATTAATTGATTATTGGGAAGGAATTATTCCAAACTTGAAGCAATAACTCAATTGGATGATCAATTAGTGGATAAGGAAGGGATTATCCCCTTAAGGAAAGGGAGTACAACATACTTATGAGAGATCCATCAAGCTAAGGATAAAAACTCTAAACTAGGTTATTGAAAGGTTCATCCTAGAAAAGGATAGAATAGCATAATGCATTGATGATATTTACAATAGGATTGGGAAAATAGTATCAATACAAGAAATGATCTCTTATAGGGATTTGGTATAAACAACCCTATACAATCTTTTGATCAATACATCAATGGACAACCCAATAATGCTGATCCAATTTTCAATTATGACACCATCCAAAAATTTGTTAGCTTGGAGAAACAAATGGCCAAATTATCAAAGAGGGTAAAAATAATAAGGGTGCAATGCATGAGTTTGATGAGACATTGAAATAACAGGTAATAATATTCATGTTCCATTTTGGACCTGATGAAGAGTACATTTCCCAAATGTTCCACAGATACGATGCATACAAAGAAAGGATATCTGAAGCAGAAGAAGATGATGTCACTAAGCTTGAAGTTGATGTCATTAGGCCTAATCAAATTTAGGCTTGTTCCCTAAACTTTCTCTTCTTCATCAAGTTTTTTCTTATTTTTGTATCTTCTAAATTTTGTACTTTCCAAATTTTACAATTTCCAAAAATTTTATTCTCCAAAGTATGAAATGCTAGAATGTAAATTCAAAAATATTAGTAGTGAATTAGTTGAAATCAAAGCCATACATATATCATATTGAAATGTTACGTATTAATTTTTGTAAAAAGATAAAATGGGGATTTTATAGGGGCCCCAACCCTTGAAAATTTACATAACTTTCTGCTTCGTTTACAAAAAGGAGGTTCTTGTAGAAAATATACATCGTAAAGCTATAGTTACAAATTCCTCTATAAAGGCAGGAATCCAATTTAACAGCTTTTCTTCCTACATTAAAACTCTTTGATATCTTGGGCCCCATAAACATATTGAATGTCCCCTGTAAGGTCATGAGACATACCCATTTCCATGAGTTTTGTAATCTTCTCCTTGGGACCTTCCAAGATTTTGATAAAGTCCAATTTCCTCATAAAATAGGAGACCAATTCAAGAAGGTTAGACCCACCTTTAAGGTAGGCCTTAGTACCCCATTGGGTAACAGTTTTTTGAGGATAAAGATGGCTTGGAAATATCAGCTAGTGTCATGGGGGTAGGTTCAAGTACACTAAAAATCTGATAGCTTGCACATGCTAGATTGAGTACACCCCATCTACATTTCTTCAAAAATATAGTGACACTTCAATGGCCTTCTAAGAGGAATATTTCACCAAGAGTTTTCTCAAGACAGTAAGTCTTCTTTCTATCATACTTATTTGGCAAGATATTGAAGGTATGTCTTCCACAAAATCATCAACATGCATTATAAGAAATTTCTTTCTCCAAAAATTCCTCATTGAATAATGGCAGGGATATGTCAATAATGTTCTTAATAATGGCAGTATGCATCGGAGAAAAATTTCTTTAGTAATTTAAGAGTATTTTATCCTCTACACTCGAACAAATGATAATGGATGACTTGAAAAAGAAGGAGTCGTTGTACACACCCAATTTGCAAGGTGTAACATTGTTAGAACGGTTCAAATCCCTAATGATGAAAAACTATCTTTCCAATGATGTTCAATTCTGAATTAATTTTTACGGCATGATATTTCACCTTGTTTAATCTTGTCTAGATTTTTCCTACTTTCCTTGATCATTTTGTATCTTTTTCCTTGGCTTTCTCACCTTAAGTTACTGAGAACCGCACCAGTGGTTATGCAACTACCCCAACGGTTACCTAACCACAGTCTATCATGAATGGTGGTTATAAAACCACCATGGTAGTTACGTAACCGTTGGTCTACACTGCATCGGTGGTTCCATGCACTTTTACACGAGACTCTTTCAACGTGTTCTTGAATGTGTGTCACCTTCTTAAAATTCACTTTTAACATGTTTTTCTTAACCAAATTATTTGTTCTTGAGATTGTTAGATGTTTACCAACTTATTCTTTCTTACTTTCTATTATTAGCAAGTTAACTACCCCTTCTTTGAGTGATGTGGTACTTCTTGGCTGTCAAGTGGGTTAGACCACTTCTCTACCAATTCTCTATAAAAACCAAGATTTTTCCCAAAGCATTGGTTGGAGTTTCTTGATTTGAATTGCACTGTTATGTTGCTAGAATACCACAAAGAAGTACATAAACAAACTAGTTCATTTTCCTTATTTCTCTCTTTCTCACATTTTTACCAAGGACTACTTGCAAACTAGCCAACTCCAACATTCTCCCATTCATTTTGCACACTTCCAAAGATAGTTACCTGGACACGTTTGAACACTCACTGGAAAAGAAGCTGAGGGGACATCAAGAAGAATTTATAGCATTGGATTTGTCTCTGTACAACATTTCCAAGTTAGGGGTGTCTTTAAATTCCTGTAAGTTTCTTTGTTTATTTTGAATAGATTCAAATATTTAGTCTAATTAAACAAATTTATTTATAGAAATACAATTGCAGTAGTTATTATAGTAGATTTCATTTGCAAATATTTCATTGAGGATTTCCTCTCAGCTTATCCCTATGGATTTTCCTGAGAAGGATTTGGAGGAAGTTTCTGCTACAATGTTTTGTTACCATTTCTTCATTATTAATTTTCTTAGGAAAGTTCACTGCATTCAAAATTTAGTATTAGTTGTTCACGAGAAAAGCTTCTATGAAACGCTACTTCTCTCCCTATCCCTATGGATTTTCACAGAAGTTATCTTTAGAATTTTCTATGCCTATGTTAGATTTATATTTCTTCATTACAAAGCTTATGTTTTATCGGGGAAGCTTTAGGGGAATAATTACTTTAAGAAGCCTTTTGTTCTTCATGTGATTCGAGGTAGATCCAAAAGAAGTAGCATCCACAATTACAAATAGGAAAATCATTTTTTTATTAGATTAATTAAATCCCTAGACAGGGAAATAACCACATCCGACTATTTCACTGTTTAGTTTAATTTGCATTAGAATAGAAGAAATTTTATTTAATTAGAAGAAGTTAGTTTGTCTCAGTACACATTTTATTAATTTCTAGTAAAAATAATTCCAAAAACATTATATTAGAGTAGTTAGTTTATTTTATTTTTTCCATTCCCTTTTGTTAAAATTATTTAAAAAGCACAAAAACAAATAGATTAGAATTGTTTTCTTTGTTTAATTAATTAGCTTTCATCAGTTTAATTAGCTAGCCACACGTAGTAGATTTAAGTAGGATCAAGAAGAGTGATGAACTTGATTTAATTTAAATCTTCTTTCTTTCATTGTTAATTAGGCACATAAGTTTAATTAAGTGGGAATTAATATAACTCCTCATGTATCCTTAGTTGGCCTAGGTTACCTAAAATTAACCTTGCCATCTTATGGAATCTTTGTGTGTTTTTTTGTTCTTCCTTAGATTAATTTTACACATCCACATGACCATTTAGGGCCTTATGAAACATGGATATTTAGTGAGTGATCCATGATTTCTTCAACCAAATCTACTTTTACAACCGACATGCATGGATCAAGGCCTCGACACCTTGTTTTCCAAACCACCCCAATTCTTCCATTTATCATCTCACATTTGATGGCCTTGAGCATCAAAGCCAACAACACTTACACCTATTGACACGATCAATTTGGTCAAGATTAGATTCTGTAATTCAACCATTCATCATATCCACACGGTTTCCTCTCATACTTCCATGACTTTGTCTCTGGAGACTTCTATGAGGAAAACATGAGATAATTCCCACACATCCCACAACCCATCACGATAATTTTACACGATCTTGATATTGACTGAAATCTACGTACTACCATTCGTTTAAATAGCTTCCATGTCACCCATACAAAGTTAGATAAGCATGTACTTCCTTAGACGAGCATATTCCTTTAGTGCCCATATAAGACATTAGATTGCATTGATCTACCTTTTGGCCATTTTCACCTATTTTCACATATTCCATTTAACCACCTTATTCATCTATCCCATAGTCATCCTTCCATCTCACATCGCTTGTCCCGGCATGACCTTGGGAGGTCGAGTGCGCCCGAGAGTCATGTGTTGATTCTCAGGCGTATAAAATTGGTGAACTCAACATGAAGGACTAGTTCCTTCTTATTTCCTTTTCTTTCATTGCTATTACCTTACCTTTCCATTTCTTCCCCTATTTCAATGGGTATTTTATACCTCCCCAAATATGTCTGGTAGAGAGTTTGGTGGGCCATTTGGCTTTGACAGATACTACACCAACATTCAACCGCAACAATCCCCTTCCCTTTCTAGATGGGTTGATAATTACACAAATAACGTGTAGGCATCCCATAGCTATGTTTCAAACCCCACTGGTTATGTGAGAGTAGAGGATGTTGACCAACCTTTAAATATGCAATACATTCAACCTAACTTAAACAACATGGCTTCTACAAGTGGGACAAGTCCTTACCTTAGATTTTTATCGAGACCTTGCATTACCATGCAATCTAAAGAAGATGACATCTTTACATGAATTTTTATTCCTATTCTCCAAATAGATGAGTCCTTGGATAGGATGAAGATCCACACCTCTGATATTTTTAACAACAATGTATTGATTACCTATCTTGATAATCCTATTTTTGAGGAAACAAGAATGACAATGTTGAACAGTTTATAAAGGGGTATCACATGTCCTCATAACCAAGCCCTACACTAAAAACACCTAAACAAGAGACCCAATCCTATCCCCGTGATTTTATTTCCACTTTAGTATGGAGGATTAGAGAACTAGAGAGTTCCCAACCTTCACAACCAACCTATGTAATAGGGAAGAACATGGGGTATCCTATTGACAATAAGGGATACACCCCTACCAATGCACAACCAATGCAACATCATGTGCAACAAGGTTATCATGTCCAATCAAATCTGGGTGATATTCTCATGGGAGTTGATACCCTAGGAATGGGCCCTCACCCTTCTCATGCTTACCCTACGCAAGGGTTGGCTAAAAGTGCATTCTCGAATGTCGCTCCATCAGGCAATGTGATGTTCCCTAGTTTCACGCCCACTAGCCCATTTCCTAGTGTTATTCCACCTTACCTGCATATGTATGCAAATTCCCCCAAATGGACCCATATACCTTCCCTACTCCTTATATGTCATATCAAGGAGCTCCATACGTTCTAGCTAATGCCTACACTGCAGCCTATCCAATTCCTCCTCCTCCACCTCCTCATTAGGGAGCTTCAATGGTGGAATCCTATGCAATGGGTACTTATGTTGAGTATTTGAAATAACCCCTTGACTTTACCATACATGGTGTCATGTTCTCATGCCCATTGCCTAATCTTCCTAAATTTAAGGGATAAGGAGACCCAAACACTCATATCAAGGCCTACGCTACTCGCCATCAAGGAATTACTTCCTTGGGATGTTGTGGTGGCTAAGATATTTCTAATGACCCTTAAAGGCATTGTCCTAGACTATTATAATTGAATTCTAGAATCTTCCATACATTATTTTAAAATTGTTTCTGAATTCATCAAATCATTTGACATGAACAAGTTATTACGAACAAGGATTAGGTATTTTTCGCATATCGGGCGGAGAAAAATGAATATGCTACCTATTTCATTCAAAGATGACATCGATTTCTTTACTCCTCTACAAGTGCACCTAACATGGACCAGGTGGAAATTTGAAATATTTTCCTTCACTCCCTCAATCACAAGACCAAGGTAGAAGTCCAGAAGTTTCCTTTCCGAAGTTACGAAGAAGTTTTGGAAGGTGCACTTCGAATCGACCAAGATGTTATTGATAGTGGGCGTAAGAATTATGGTATTAAGGGGAAATTTGTGTTATCCCATAGCCAAAAAAATTAAATCATCAAAAAAATGGAGCCAACAACCAAGGGCCTAAAGTCTTGAATCATAATTGTGGTGCTACCACAAATGGTGTTACTTGATCAAGCAAAGAATGTTGGTTTTACAAACAATGGTAACACTAACAATAATGAAAACAACACATGAAATCAAAGAGGCCCTAATTCTATTTCCTCCATTAACACATTTGATGTCAACCATCCCCCTCCTTAAGAAGCTCAAACCCAAGGCTCAAACTAGTATAAAAACTTAGGCAAAGAGGAAACGGATTATGGTTATAACAACTAGTTTTAGAACTACAACTACGGTTACAATCAACAGAAAAACTTGAATCAAAGGAAAATATATTGTACAACCCCAATCTTTACTATTCTTTTCATTATATTATTATTCATGATGCTAAAATTTTTAGGGATTACAACAAGTTCATACAAAGACTCTGAAAAATCAAAGAAAACTCTTTATAGACATGTTTTTATCAAATCCTTAAACAACATTGTAGCCGAGTTATACAGACTCATTGCACCTCATAATGAAAACCTAGGCATCTATCAGGACCCACTCCCTAAGCTTCTTAAAGATGTTAAATCGAATCCTCAAAACATAAATTAATCAAATAACTTAGACAAGGGAATATGTTTCACAACCCCTCCCCGTTTATTCTTTCTCGCAAGATGATGTTCCTATAATCTCAAAACCAGTGTGAGCCTATGATTTTATATCGGATTTGAACAAGACCTTTTCTCACATCTCGTTTCTAGATTTGTTTAAGAATTCCCCTACGCATCGTTCTACATTTCTTGTTGTATTGGGTCTTGGTCATTTAATCCATGTTATGCCTCCTACTGGAGATCGAATAAATCATATATACTTTTACATTCATCCTCCAGGGCAGAATGATAGGGATACCGGGTTAATTTTTTATATAAGAAATATGTCTTATGATGTTGAAATATCTTGAAGAGGTGATCTTTCCTTATAATTGTAGGTCTACATCTATAAAAATTACATCAAGAGAGTCGTGATCGATGATGGTGTTACGATGAATGTAGTTACCTTCTCTTTCTTGCAAAAGTTGGGATATGGGGAGACTAATTACTCCTTTATGAGAAAAATGTTGCAAGATATGACAATCTTAAGGAAACCTCAATTGAAACTATAGTTATTCTTGTCTCCCTCTGGCCGAAAACCATCTTGATAGAGTTTTAGATTATTGACAAGGAGACAAATTATAACATGATCCTTGTTAGACCCTGGATTCACCGAATGAAGGCTATTCCTTCCACTCTATTCCAAGAAGTTATATTTTTCAATTTGGGAAAGGTCTTTTTCTCAAGGGGATCCTAAACCATTTGACATACATCTAGAGAATCTTAAGAAGATACTAGGGGTCCATTCAGAATATGAGCTTCCTATAAATTAGTTAAACAAACCACCTCCATCGAAAGAATTGGTCGTGACCACCTCGAATGTTCTAAAAGTTTAAGCTAATAACCCAATAACGTTTGAGGTAGTAAAAATAGATAAGGGTAAAGCAATATCCATGAAAATGTGTCCACCAAATCCATGAAAGAGATAATGAAACTCTTATAGAATGATGAACCTATCCTTCTCCCCTTCGAATCATAAGGAATGGGTAACCTCCTTGGTATAACCTCTCTTCCTATATATGATCTCGGTTTAGGAATAAACATCATATAAGTAATAAAAGAAGAAAATAATTTTGAGAAGAATAAGATGCCCATAAAATCCATCTTTAGGGATTTTTCCATTCTGAACCTTAGTCTAGACACAAATCTTCAAAGGCCAAGCTCATTATCTCCATAAGACATAATCCCATAGTGTGAAAAATGTTAAATGTAACCACTACTCCCTACATAGGGAATAGATTTGAGCAGCGTAGTCATGCTCACATGAATATGATATGTTGAGAGCATGACAAAGAGGTTTATAAATATCTCTTTCAAACAGATAGATTCACATTAAGGCTGGATGATAGATATATACAATTGTAGGAAAGGGTGGTAAGTTTAAACATAAGGTATTAGGCCCTTTCCAAGACTCGGAATAGAGACTTTAAATATCATGTGGATCATTTGTGTACCTTGGGAGGTGAGGAGTTTGACATCCGTCAACTAGATTCACCCTAAATGTTTCCATGCATAGTTCATTTTCATTTCCACACTATACATTATTTCATCTATATTGTTTATCATTTCCATTATCATTTTGTGAAATTATGAACCAGAATTTGCTTTTAAAGAAAATTTAAAAAAACTTTCAAATATTGGTAGAAAAATTTAATCATACCTCTTCAATTATCTATCATATCATCACCAATTATTTATTTTAGAAGCTTCTTGATGTCACATCTTTCCCTAAAAACCTCTCTAATAGTAGAACCAATCTAAACATTTCACAGGACTTATATTCCACTTATCTCAAACTTCGGTAGTGATCCCTCACATCTTATTGGTTACATGGGGTTAAGGCTAGGGGCAAGCATTCCTACCCAAAAGCACAAGTCTAACAACAATAAAAAGAAATAAATTAATAATAAATACAAAAATGATTTCATTTCAAAATAAAACTAAAATTATTTTCCCTACCAACCCTTGGTGATGAGCCCATGCTTCTCACTGGTAGCATGAGGTTGGGAAAGGAGGGAGTTCCCCTACTTTCCTATGTCTTTTCCTTAGTGATGAGTTAATACTTCTTACTGGTAGCATGGGACGCGATGTAGGGGGTCCCGTCAAATAAATAAATAAGTTGTAAATAAGTTAGCAAATAAAATGTTCTTTGAAACCTTAAAATTCCCAATAAAATGAATTACATGTGTATGTTGTAAGAGATTAAAGTTCTTAAAACAAGATTTTTTCAATCAAAATTCCATATATGGATCTAATTCTAGATAAACTTGCAAGCAAGTCACATTCTAGACTGGATAGTTAACTATGCTTAGGGTTGAGTTATAGGTTTCTAGTTGGGTCTCTATCAAAATCTTGTCTTTCTCTCATCACTATTATCCATCCAAATCATAAAACTTGTGTTCAAAGTTAAAATTATAGTTTTTCCTCATATGCATCATCATAAAAAAATATCATTTTGTTTACACATTTGCATCATCATCATTCACAACATATATTCATAAAAGAATATAAAAAGATCAGAGATTCTAAACATCTAATAGTACATAAGTGGTTTAAACCATCAATTAGTCAACTCTTACGCAAGAATGGCCAAACTGAAAATATATGTATACATGTATATATCAATAAAATCGATTTTGTGTATAATTCCATCACACTCTAAGTGTGGTAAAAATGCTCATCTAGGAGTCAAAAACAAAAAAATGGCATATAATCAAAAATGACCCAAAGAAATAAATACCTATCACCTATCCCTCTCTATGAGATCCCCAGGTAAGGTGCATGGCTAAGGAATCCCAGTGGATCTTGTGATGGGATTGAGATCTTCCATTCCCGAGAATTATGGGAGTGACCATGAGACAATGAGCCAAGTAATCGGCCGAGTGTTAGCATTGTTGTGAGAGCGATCTCACCGTCATGCCCTCTCAACCACCTCAAAGGCAACAATTTCATTCCTCATCTTGGTCATGGCTGTTGTTGCATTCCATGTCAATACAAACATGTTTGTGTGTCATCCTACCATGTCCATATATCCCGAGTCCACGAGCATCTCGTCTCACACCATCCCCGTAGTGTGTGCGAAAGTGTCCACGAGAATCCTACAAATAAGATCTCATCAACCCTTGGCATTAGCTTTAAAAATATGAGTAAAAACAGAGAGGTAGAAAAAAATTTTAAAAAGGGAATAGTTCGTAGTCTACTAGCAATCTCGTATAAGAAGAAAATTCGAGAGAAAGAGTAATCTACTTACTTAGATATCCTGCATCCAAGTTGGGTCAACTAGTGTTAGTGGTGGTGTGGGAGATATAAAAATTATCTCTTATGCTCTAACCTCCACCACTAATGTCTCTCCTCCACCCCTTTGTCATCCCTACACTGACTTCTCATCTCCTCCTCTTACAGGTGGAAGAGTGTCCTCCATGTGCAAATTCTTAACCTTGGCCCTTGCTGTTGTGAAAGCATCTCCATTAGCCATCCACCCTATTTCATTCTCCTCCTCTCTTCCCTCATTTGTCTCCACCTCTTCCTTAATCTTTGTCTCGACCTCCACCTCCTCCTTCTCCCTACTATATTTGGGTGCGGCCTCGATCTCGTAGAATCGACTCGATCTGCAAGGTCTCGTGTAACTCATGTAATACTAAGAAGAATCCTAGGAACAACAGTTCACTTGAGCCTTCTCTTTGGGCCAGCTCTCACCTCTCATATCCCCCTAGAATGTGGGTACCATCAAGAGGGAATCAATGTAGGGTAACCAAAACTGTTGGTGCACCCTCTAAACTGGATGGGCATCTACCTTGCTAGTCTTATGAACTAAATGTGTAGTGGAGCTGTAAGTAGTCAAAATAACATCTCCCTCACCCCATAAGATGACCATATCTTGATAAGGTCATGCAATCATTTCATCGGTAGTAAGTGTGGAAACTGATCTATGTGGCCCCTTGAGGGGAGCCATGTTAACCCACCTCACTGCTCTGATAACCCTGGGATCTGTTATCCTAATGCCCCTCTGGTAGGGGATCATCCTCTCATAGACCCAACTCATAACAAGTGTAGGATGACTGAGGGACTTTCCCCATAGTATAATGACCATGTAAATATCATGGTAAGTAGTGCCAAAAATATCCACACCACATGCATACGTGCGGCCATGCTGCTTAATGCTCTAAATAATGGGGGCCCAATAGTAGAGTAACTTGTCTCCACCCTTATCCCTAACCAAGCGCAAAGCCAAAATTCTAATGATGGCCTTTTGCAAGGTAGGGATAGGAGTAGAGGAAACTAACAATAATCTCATGCCCTATTTAACACTATTATCCTATGCCAATGCATCTCCCATGTACTTAACTTGGTGAGACTATACCACTGACACCGCACTTATCAGAGTCATCTTTATGCATATGACAGGAAATCCCAAAAATGTGATAAATGTCATCAAGGGTAATCATCCACTCCCCTCTGACTCTAGGAATCTATAAATTGTTCTTTCGCATCCCAATAGCTCAATAGGTCACATAAAAAATAATATGTTGGTACAAGTAATCGTGCCAAGGAATTGCTTCCTTGAGATGTGTTGGTGGCTAAGATATTTCTAAAGACCCTTGAAGTATTTCCTTAGATTGGTATTATTGGATTCTAGAAGCATCCATACATTCCTTTAAACTACTTGTTTCCTAATTCATCAGAGATTTTTACATGAATAAGTTGCTATGAACAAGGATTAGGAGTTATTACGTATCAAGAAGGAAAAAATGAATATGTTGCCCATTTCATTCAAAGATGGCATTAAGTTCTTTACTCCTCCACAAGTGCACCTACCATGGATCAGATGGAATTTTGTGATCTTTTCCTTCACTCCCTCAAGAGACCAAGGAATAATTCTAGAATTTTCCTTTCCGCGATTCCGAAGAAGTTTTGGAAGGTGCACTTCGAATCGACCAAACTTCTATTTATAGTGGGCGTAAGACTTACAATCTTAATAGGAAATTTGTGTCCCCTAAAAAAACAATTCAAATCATCACAAAAATGGATCCAATAACCAAGGGCCTAAAGTCTTGAATCATAATCGTGGTGCTACCACGGATGGTGTTATTGATCAAGTAAATAATGTTAGTTTTACAAACAATGGTAACACTAACAATAATGAAAACAACATGGGAAATAAAAGAGGCCCTAATTCTATTTCCTCCGTCAACATAGTCGATTTCAATTGTCCCCCTCCTCGATAAGCTCAAACCCAAGGCTTGAACCAGTACCAAAACTTCGATCAAGGGGCAACAAATTATGGTTATAACAACCAGTTGAACTACAATCGGGGTTATAATCAACAAAAAACTCAAATCAAAGGCCAAGAGATTACAATCCCAATATTTATTGTGGTTTTCATCATGTTATTGGTCATGATGCTATAACTTGTAGGGATTGCAACAAGTTCATACAAAGACTCTGGAAAATCAAATACAACTCTTTGTAGACATGTTTTTAACAAATCCTGAAACAACCTCGCAACTAAGTTATACAGGACCTGTTGCACCTCATAATGCAAACCTAGGCATCTATCGGACCTGTTCCCTAAGCATCCTAAAGATGTTAAAGTGAATCCTCAAAACATAAATAAGGGTATTCTTGTAGGGAATAATGACCATGAGGCCTCAACTTCTGATAACTCTTGAGTTTCTCCTAACCTTGGCTCAAACAATAATACAAATATTTTGGGATTAGTTGAGCTAGAGGTTGAACCAGAAATTAATGCAACAACTTAGACAAGGGAATACATTTCACAACCACTCCACATGCATTATTTCTTACAAGATGAAATTCCTACAATCTGAAAATCAAGTGGAGACTATGATTTGATATCGATTTGAACATGACCTTTATCACATCTCGTTTCTAGATTTGTTGAAGAATTACCCTACATATCATTCTGCATTACTTAATGCATTGGGTCCTTGTAATTCAATACATGTTACGCCTCCTCTTAGAACTCAAATAAATCATATTGAATTTGTCATTCATCCTTTGGGGTATAATGATAGGGGTATCGGGTTCATTTTTATATAAGAAAGATGCCTTCTCAAGTTGAAATATCTCGAAGAGGTGATCATACCTTATTTTTGTAGGTTTGGGTCTATAAAATTTACATTAAGAGAGCCATGGTCAATGATGGGGCTTCACTAAATGTATTTCCCTTCTCTTTCTTGAAAAATTTGGGATATGGGGAGACTAATTGCTCCTCTACGAGAAACATGTTGCGAGGATATGACAATCTTAAGGAAACCTCAATTGGAACTATATTTCTTCATGTATCCCTCAAGTTGAAAACCATCTTGACATATTTTTACATTATTGACAAGAAGAAAAATATAACATGTTCCTTGGTAGACCCTGGATTCACCAAATGAAGGTTATTCCTTCCACTTTGTTCCAAGAAGTTAGATTTCTCCATTTGGGAAAGGTCTTCGTTTCTCAAGGGGATCCTAAACCCTTTGACATACATCTGGAGAATATCAAGAAGAAACTAAGGGTCCATTCATAATATAAGCTTTTTATATATTAGTTAAAAAAATTGCCTCCGTTAAAATAATTGGTCATAACCACCCCAAATGTTCCAAAATTTGAGGCTAATAACCCAAAAATGTTTATGGTAGTAAAAATAGATAAGGGTAAATCAATATCTATGGAAACCATGTCCACCAAAACCACATCAAAGATTATGAAACTCTTAGAGAGTGATGAACCGATCCTTCTCCCCTTCGAACCACAAGGAATGGGTAACCTCCTTGGTATAGCCTCTCTTCCTTCTAATGATCTCGATTTAGGCATAAACATGATAGAAGTAACAAAGGAAGAAAAACATTTTGAGAGCAATACGATGCCCATAAAATCCATCTTTAGGGATTCTTCCATTCCAAACCTTGTTCTAGACACAAATATGTTAAAGGCCAAGCTCATTATATCCATGAGAGATAATCCCATAGTGCGACAAACGTCAAATGTATAACTACTACTCCCTAGGTAGGGAACAAAGTTGAGCAACATAGTCATGCTCACATGAATAGTATATGGCGAGAGCGTGACGAAGAGGTTTGTAAATATCTCTTTAAAATAGACAGTTCACGCCAAGGTTAGATCATCAGATGTATACAATTGTAGGAAAGGGTGGTAAGTTTAAACCTAAGGTAGTAGTGATGAGACCAAAATATGTCTCATTATATCACCGATAACACTCTTATTCTCTCTCTTAAAATAAATCTCTCAGTGAATTTAGATGTAGTTTTAATAAAGGATAGCATATTTAAGGTAGAATATAGGATTTATCTTATCATATCTTTAGGAATATATTTGTAATCTAATTGTTGTTATTTCCTTATATTTCTTCTAAAGTTAGAATGCAATAGTGTGTAGAAAATAGGTCATAAGCAACTCTACTCCAAGTTCATAAATTACAGCTACCAAAAAGTCTTTACGTAGCTACTAAAAAGCTCAACTATTCATAGATTGCTACTAGATTTATGCTACGTAAATTCTTCACGCAACTACGGAAATGCCCAACTAGTGAAAGTCTTTTGGTTTGTTCCAAATTAATGTAAAGGAGCACCAAACTATTCAGCCCACTCTTTGCTTCCATGTCAAAGCAACCAAGAATATAGATCTAAACATGTGGCAATCTAAAGTAATACATGCATGTGGCGTTCCAAGAAGAATTCAAAGTCATATACTTAACACTCCTCCATTTTCTCTCCATATTTCAAAGATGAGAAAATAATGGAATAGTATTAGGAATGTTGAATAAGTACTCTCTCACTTTGTGTTCCTATATTAAAGGGATGAGTTGTAGAAATATTCTCCACGATAAGTGGGTTGTTGTAGTCAATTTTTTTTAGTATTTATTGCTTTGAATACATCCACCTAAGAATAGGTAGTTATTTCTTTGTGTGAGGACCAAGTAAACTAGGAGTAATGTCTATAAATACATCTTCCATATATTTGGAAAGAGGGCATATTTTGTAAATCAGTTTTGAATCAATACAAGTGCGCTTTTAAAAGTTAATTGTAGTTTCTCCAAATCAAGGGAAGAGAATGGCCAAAATTTTCTCTTCCCCAAGGAGGAGGATTTTTTTGTTATTTCTTAGCATAGTTTATTTACCGCATATTTATTTTAGTAATTTAGTTGTGTGTTTCCTTTTAATGTATGTTTTCTTAGGAAGAAGTACTTGTTGAATAATATTTTCTTTCTCCTTTTACATACAAAATTTAGACAGTGCCTTGCTTATAATGACACCAAATTTTCTATGAGTTAGTTAAATTACTGGTAATACAATGACCCATCATTTTTAGCGTCGTGATTCGTTAGAAACCAATTTATTGGTTAGCCAATTACTAAAAAAATGCACTTCAAAGTCTTTCTTGGATTCATACGATTGCTTCTCTTATGTCGACTTGGTTGATGAAATTATTTTCTACTAAAAATTTCTATGTTGTAGAGGCCTTGAATTCATATCTATTTGTTTTTTTAGTTGCAGATGAAAATCACGGTTATACAACATGATGAAAGAAAGGATAACTACTGAGTATGGTATGGTAACTTCTATTTTTCTATTCTTGAATATTGTTATTTGTTGTTTTAATTACAAATAGATTCACTTCTTGAAAGCTTACAAATAAAAAATTAAAAAGAGAGAAATTTGTCAAGATCTACATGTGTTGATCAAGTCAAGTAACAAAGAAAATGATGCAGATGACGTTTTCCAGGTTTACAACAATTGGGATCTATAAGTTGCTCAATAAAAAAATAGTTTTCATGAGGGCATGTACAAAGCTAAGTGTGGGGAGACTCACTCTCTTCCAAATCTTTTGAAGAATGCATGAGAAAATAAAGAGCTAAGTGTGGGGAAAAAATATCTCTACATTATCTAAGAAAAACCTCATGAGAGCATGAATAAGAAAGAAAAAATTTTTACTTCTAGAATCTCAGTTTGTTGCTATCATGAAAAAATGAGAAGACAATTTGAAAGATACAAAAGTATTGACAAAATTAGATTCTACAGAAGATCAAGTAGCTTGCATGAGGGCATGCAAGAAGTTAAGTGTGGGGAAATGATGAGACCAAAATATGTCTCATTATATCACCAAATAACACTCTTATTCTCTCTCTTAAAATAAATATTTCAAGTGAATTTAGATGTAGTTTTAATAACGGATAACATATTTAAGGTAGAATATAGGATTTATCTTATCATCTCTTTAGGAATATATTTGCAATATAATTGTTGTTATTTTTCTTATATTTCTTCTAAAGTTGGAATGTAATTGTGTGTAGAAAACAGGTCATAAACTCTACTCCAAGTTCATAAATTACAGCTACCAAAAGTCTTCATACAGCTACTAAAAGGCCCAGTTGTTCATAGATTACTACTAGATTTCTACTACGTAAATTCTTCGCATAGCTTCGAAAACACCCAGCTAGTGAAAGTATTTTGGTTTGTTCCAAATTAATGTAAAAGAGCACCAAACTATTCGGCCCACTCTTTACTTCCATGTCATCAACCAAGAATACAAATCCAAACATGTGGCAATCTAAACTCATGCATGCATGTGGCATTCCAAGAAGAATTCAAAGTCATAGACTTTAAAATCCTCCATTTTCTCTCCATGTTTTAAGGATAAGAAAATAGTGGAGTAGTATTAGAAATGTTAAATAAGTATTCTCCCACTTTATGTTCCTACATTAAAGGGGTGCGATGTAGAAATATTCTCCACGATAAGTGGGTTGTAGTCAAGTTTTTTTAGTATTTATTTCTTTGAATAAATCCACCCAATAATAGGTATTTAGTTCCTGATGTATGGACCAAGTAAATTAGGAGTAATGTCTATAAATACTTCTTCCATATATTTGGAAAGGGGAGCATATTTTGTAAATCAGTTTTGAATCAATACAAGTGCAATTTTAAAAGTTAATTGTAGTTGTTCCAAATCCGAAGGGAAGAGAATGGCTCAAATTTTCTCTTCCCAAAGGAGGAGGATTTTCTATTATTTATTATCATATTTTATTTACCACAAATTTATTTCATAATTTAGTTGTTGTGTGTTTCCTTTTAATGTATATTTAATTTCATTATGTTTTCTTACGAAGAAGTACTATTGAATAAGATTTTCTTTCTCCTTTTGCATACACTTTAGACACCACCTTGGTTATAATGACACCATCTTGTCTATAAGTTGGTTTAATGACTATTAATACAACGACCCATCAAGTAGGCCCTTTCCAAGAGAACGAAAACTTCAAAGATCATGCATATCATTTGTGTACCTTGGGAGGTGAGGATTTTGACATCCATCAACTGGCTTCACCCTAAATGTTTCCATGCATAGTTCATTTGCATTTCCACATTGTACATTATTTCATCTCGTATTGTTAATCATTTGCAATATCATTTTGTGAAATTGTAAACTGAAACTTACTTTTCAAGCAACTTTTTAAAAAAATTTAAATATTGGCATAAACATTTAATCATACCTCTTCAAGTTTCCATCATATTATCATCAAATTACTCTAATCTCTTCATCATTTCAGCATTTAAGAAAAAAATTTAAATTGATCCTACTAATACTGGCACACTTAATTCTATTCATGGTTTCTTTTAGCTCAAGTTTTTTTCCCATACTCTATTCTAGAAGCTTCTTGATGTCACATCTTTCCCTAGAAACCTCTATAGTAGTAAAAGAAATCTAAACATTTAACTTGGCGTTCTTGTCCACTTATATCAACCTTTAGTGATGATCCCTCTCATCTTACTGGTTATGTGTGGTTAAGGTTAGGGAAAGTGTTCCTTCACAAAAGAACAAGTCTAAAACCAATAAACAAAAGAAATATAAATCAACAATAAATACAAAAATGCTTTCATTTCAAAATAAAACTACACTACTTTGCCTTACCAACCTTTAGTGATGAGCCCATGCTTCACTCTAGTAATGTGAGGTTGGGAAAGGAGGTAAGTTTCCTTAATCTCCTATGTCTTGTCCTCAGGATGAGCCCATGCTTCTTACTAATAGCATGGGGAAAGATGTAGGGGCTTCCACAAATAAATCAATAATTTGTAAACAATTTAGAAAATAAAAAGTTCTTTGAAACCTTAAAGTTACCAATCAAATGAATTAGATATGTAATTTGTGAGATATTCAATTCCTTAAAACCATATTTTTGTCAATCAAAAGGCCATCTACGATCTAAGTCTAGATAAAATTGCAAGAAAATCACATTCTAGAATGGATGGTTAATCTGTGCTTATGGTTGAGTTATAGGTTTCTAGTTGGGTCTCTCACAAAATATTGTCCTTCTCTCATCACTTTAATTCATCCAAATCATATAACTCGCATCCCTTTTGATCTCGGTGTTGAGCCCTCGTACCTTACCAACATGGGTTAGGAGTAGAGTGATTTCATTTTTTATCATGTCACATTCATCACACTTTTTCAATAAAACAGAAGTTATAAACATTACTTGAAAATCAAAGTTCAAATTATAGTTTGTCCTTATAGGCATCATCATAAAAAATATATCATTTTGTTTACACATTTGCATCATTATCATTCACATCATATATTAATAAAAGAATATAAACACATCATGATACTAAACATATAAGAATACATAAGTGAAGTAAACCATCAATGAGTCAACTCTTACACAATAATGGTTGAACCAAAAATAGATGTATATATGTATATATAAATAAAATCAAGTTTGTGTACAATGTCATCGTACTCTAAGTGTGGTCAAAAAGCTCATCTAGGAGCCGAAAATCAAAAAAATCGACATACAATAAAAAATGACCCAAAGCAATATAGGCCTATGGCCTATCCCTCCCTACATGATCCTTGGGGTGTACTACTAGGACTCCCGATGTAGATCCTGTGACGGCGGTGAGATCCTCCATGCTCGGACCTGTGGGAGTGACAATGAGACAATGAGCTAGGTGATCATCTAGTGGTGTTAGCATTGTTGTGAGAGTGATCTTGCCATCCTACCCTCTCAACCACCTCAAATGCAACAATGTCTTTCCTCATATTGTTCATGGCTCCCGCTGCATTCCATGCTTTGGCATGTGTGTGTCATCCCACCATGGTTGGCTATCCCAATTCCACAAGCATCTCATCTCACATCATCCCCATAGGGTGTGTGAAAGTGTCCATGAAAATCCTACAAATAATATCTCACCAACCCTTGGCATTAGCTTCAAAAATATGAGTTAAACAATGGTGAGTTATAAAGTTTTCAAAATATAAAAACAAGAAAAAGGGAATAGTGCATACTCTACTAACAATCTAGTATAAGAAGAAGAGTCGAGAGAAGAGTATTCTACTTACTCAAATATCTTGGCATCCAAGTTGGGTCAATTAGTAATGGTTGTGGTGTGGGATATACAACAGGTATCTCCTCTACTCTAACATCCTCCACTATTTTCATTCCTCCACCCCTCTCACGTCCACACACCGACTCCTCATCTTTTCCTCTAATAGGTGGAAGAGTATCCTTTGTACACAAAGTCTCAGCCTCACCCTCAACCTTGGCCCTCACTACTACTAAGCCTATCTAATGGCCATCCACTCTATATTAGTCTCTTCTTCTCCTCTCTCCTCGCATCTCGCATTTACCTCCACCTATTTCTTTGTCTCTATCTCGGCCTCCTCCTCCTCCTCCCCATTATGTGCAGGTGTGGCCTCGATCTATAGAATCAGCCTCAGTCTGGCAGGGTCACATGCAACTTGTGGAATACCGATCGAATCCATGGAATAACAATAGTCCACTCGAGCCTACCCTTTGTACCAAGTCTCACCTCTCGGATCCCCCTATAAACTATGGGTACCACCGGGAGGGCATCAATGTAGGGTAACCAAAACTATTGGGTCACCCTCTGAACTAGATGGGCCTCCACCCTACTTTGGTCAAATCCAATAATTGTGTAGTGGAGTTATAACTATTCAAAATAACATATCCCTCACCCTATAAGCCAACCATATCTTGATAAGGCCATACAATCATGTCATCGTAGTAAGTGTGGAAACTAATCTATGTTTCCCCTTGAGGGGAGCAATGCCAACCCACCTCATTGCTCGATAACCTTGGGATCTATTATCCTAATGCCCCTCGATGGGGGATCATCCTCTCATAGATACAACTCATAATAAGTGTAGGATGACAAAGGGACTTTCCCCTAGTCTAACGAGCCGTAAATATCATGGTAAGTAGTGCCCAAATATATCCACACCCTATGCATACGTGCGGCCATGCTACTCAATGCTCTGAATAATGGGGCCCAACAATAAAGTAACTTGTCTCCACCCTTATCCCTAACCAAACGCAAAGCCAAAATGCCAATGACAGGTCTTTTACGCAAGGCAAAGATAGGAGTAAAGGAAACTAACAACAATCTCATGCCATGTTTGGCACTAGTATTTGATTCCAATGCATCTCCCATGTATGCAACCTAGTTGTGATACTGTACCACTAACATTGCACTCATTAGAGTCATCTTTCTACCTTTAACATTAACTCCCAAAATGTGATAAACATCCTCAAGGTTAATCATCCACTCCCCTCTAAATCTAGGAAGCTGAAAATTGTTCTTTATTGCGTTCGAGTAGCTCAATATGTCACATAACAAATAATTGGTTGGTGAATGGTTTTTGGCTTGATTCAACAGTTCACACAAAGGAGGCATCAAGTTCAAGAAAATATAAATGATTATCCATTTCCCAAAACATATCCCCAAAAAAGGGGTGAGTGTCCAATCAATTGAGATAATGGCACGAGTTGAAATATTAAAATCAAAATGATTGTCAATAATTTACTCATTCCATAAAGGTCTAACTTTTACAAAAAGGAGAAATCATATTAATGCATAAAGTGACATCAGAAGGTGGGAAAAAGTGATGGGATACCTGGGTCATTAAGACAAGAAGGAAAAAATAATTCACACCTGGCAAGATCAAGCAATGGTTTTACCCATGTGGCAACCAATGAATGGAACCAATCCCACACTATTAAAAGAAAATCAAATATCTTCATTCGGGAAAACATGTTCCCACTTTAGTTTAAATCCTTCATTGTAATAAAATAGGATATTCTCTGATTTTTTTTGGGGGATTGAATCATTATAATTCTCCATAATTTTATAAGTATGAGGGCATGTCCTCACATAGGAGGGGGTTACTTTTTCTATTACAAAAATATATCGAATGATATACTTGTAATATTGTATGTTTCTTTTATGAAATGTGTATTGATCTCGCTTTCTCCAATTTATGTTTTAAGATGGTTGCAATGTATATCCATTAACAAACTTTGAGAGTATTTTTTTATGCTTCCTTGTTTATAAATTCTAAAGATTTGAATGAAGTACGTCCTTTTTTAGTTTAATTTTTTTCTTTTGGGTTCTGTGTTTGGAATTGTCCATTAATGAGTTATATTTTCTACTACAACATGTGTTTATTGTTTCTCCTTGTCGTACATTAAATTTGTTAATGGTTGTTCTATATTGTTATGTAAGCATTTACTTTACAATATTGGATTTAATTGTAAAATCCTTACTCTAACCATTTTGTGTTGATAGATTTTTGTTAGCCTTTGAGTGTATCTTGGGTGTACGAGGGATGAAATAATAAATACTTTGTTAGAATTCTTACATGAGTTCTTATGTCAAGTATTTTAAAGATTGTGTCAAATATTTTCATTTATTGAGGATCAATGAATGCAAATCTTCCTTTGTAGAAACTATGACTGGTTAATTCAATTCTTTGTGCTTTTCCTGAATTTGCAGGTTGCTTTAAGTGTTAAATGTTTGGCCGTAAGGAATCTTCCCGCCTATAATCCCCCTCATTTTAAAAAATACATAGCTAATCCAACCCCATTTTACCTACTATTCATTATTGCTTCTACTATATCTTTAAATATCCCTAAGACTATCCTCCCTGGATAAAATTATACCATCTAGAGAATGCAAGAGCAATCAAATCCCACTATCTTTAGTAACCTGTGTCTAGAAAAGTAAAGATACACAACATTATTTTTCCGACAACTTGTGAGAGTGAGTGTTATGTCCATTGGCCATATTTACCCCAGATTGATTCATCCTCTAAAAGAAAATCAAGGGAATATAATGCATTCTATATTGTAACTTTCCATATTATATAGAACAAATAGGAACAAATCAGACATACCATCTGCAAAGTGGTGCTTATGGGATAGATTCATGGAAGGAGAGTAAAATCATACCTCTCCCCCAAAACTCTTCACTCTTGGCATGAGATCACCCAAAAACTCTCTTCGCATGAGATTTCCCAAAACTCACTCTAGGTGTGAGATCACCCAAAAACATCACCATTCATAAACAAGTTCAATAGCATCTTCAAAAAAATCAAGAAAATACTTTATCTTTTACACTCTTATACATCAAGTGAACACTTTCCTTTTAAATACTTTGACACTTTTTACTTACTTATACACATGTTAATTTGATTTCTCATATACAAAACTTTGACTACTCTTCCATTCTTCTTTTGTATGTATATCCTTAATACGTAATAAGGAGCAGCTCACATCAGCAAACAAAGTACACTACTACACATATGTTTCACCCCTAGGGTCCACTTCCCTTTCCTAGTCTTCATGCTTCACTTTATAACCACTCCATGCTTCTCTTGTCCACTCGGCATGGTATCAATAACACTCTACTCTACAGGATCATAAGGTATGCATCTTTTATCTACTTTATGTTATCGAGTATTCAATCAACAACATAAAGTGGGGGAAAATGAAGACACAAAATCACGCACTTGGGTACATTTATAGGTCCTAAAGTATACTAATGTATACATGATTCCTAAGCAATAAAACTAGTGGTTGACAACTATCTTTGGCCTCTTTTCTTTATCTCTTACTGTCTCTTTGGTCTTACACACCCTATAGCACTGATGAAACTTGACTGATTTATATTTTATGGCCTCGTATACTAGCATCCATCTAGGAAAATAGTGCCTGTGCACTCTCTATCCCTCTCTCTCTCTCTCTCTCTCTCTCTCTCTCTCTCTCTCTCTCTCTCTCTCTCTCTCTCTCTCTCTCTCTCTCTCTCTCTCTCTCTCTCTCTCTCTCTCTCTCTCTCTCTCTCTCTTCTCTTAGGCATCCTTTTCACTCTTCTCATATAGGCCAGCCTTCTAGTTGTTAATTTCAAAATTCAAAAAGGGAATCATATATATACTTAGTTACTTCTCTAAAATAAGGGAACAAGCACTAAGCATTACTATTATCACCTAATCTTGAATCCAAAAGGCACAAGAGCACTCGAAAGGCATAATTTAGCACATTCACTCAAGGGACAAGGGTTGCATAACTCTTCATACACAACATAGGAGGTGAAGTTGATTTTATCCCATCCCACACATTATATGCATTTTCTACATTCCATATCCAGCCCGCTATCATGGTGTAACTTACACAAGGGAATCCTATGGAATCATTACACACACTTTCACACATAACTACATGGGGTCTGAAATTTAGCACACTTTGCTTTCGGTAGTAAGTTCACTCTTCGAGTGACTGTTGGGGTCATTCTAACTCCACATTCTACATATTATTTTCTTATATTTGATGTTGTTTGTGGACATATGCATGTAGACATCTTGTTCTCCAAGTTACAGTGTACTTTAGTGATCAAGGATCAAATCTCAAATGATAAGCGAGGATCAATGATAACCTCTTCCGACACGTAAGATATTAGAACTTGAGCATTTACATGGCCACTGCCGCCCGTATCCATTCACTAGATCTCATGTAATCATGTCCTCTTATGGGCACCCATTTCTTACATCATTCTGAGTTCCAAAACCTCTAGTGAGCTTCAATGACATTTCATACAGTCTTTTATAGCTATTCACCTTCCCATATCACTTTCAAATTAATTAGAAATTAGCTAAGTCTTCTTATCTCCCTCTCTTTCTTAGGTTTTTATATTATACATGATTTTTTTTGTATCATACTATATATTATCATTTTCAAATAATTATTTACAATATTTGCTTTGTAAATAGATTTAATTCAATTTACATTAAATCACCCTTAATTAAGTCTATTTGGATGGATGTAAATTATCATCATTATGTTGTATTTGACATGGATGTTGAGCACCTCCTTGTTTATATAAATGATAATTTCATAATCATACAATAAAATTGATCCATTTATCTACTTTGTATTATTTTGGTGTTTTGAAATAATCATAGTTTTAATGTTTTGACTAACTTCATGGTCATAGAAATTTGTTCATAGATTGCGAAGGCATTATAAATATTCCTTTATCCTTCTCGGAAAAGGTTATGAAATGGCGACAAGGTAAATGTACCTATTTATTTATATTTATTAGCAATGTTTAATAACATAATTAAATATTTTTGACATATTGATTTGATCTCGATACAAAGCATGATGGTCATGGGCCGTAAGTGGTATTGATGGCAATAAGCAAGAAAAATGATGCATGTCTCATCAAGGTTTATCTTTATTGTTCATTAACCATTATTACATTTATAATTTGATGATCAGAACCCCCTCCTCGATGCTTGGCTAAATGAAGGTTAAGAGGAGTGTTTTATTTTTGTAAGTCATGGACCATGGCAAAAATGTTAAATTTTAATATTATAATAAATGGTCTAAGACCATATAGAGGGCATTAAAAATGTTTTAGTTGGTAACTAATAATGTTTATTAAATATTCTAATACCATAGGGAAATCATTAGTAATTTTTTGGTTTATAAGCCCAAACCCTATTAATAAACATTAACAATACTTAATTCATTGGTCATCAATCGACCAACATGTAAGATTTTAAAATTATTTGTTTTGTTAACAATTTAACTTGATCAAACCATTATTCGTATGGTCACCGTACGCCTCAAAATTACATGGTGCTACATTAACGAACACAATAAAGTATCCAATGATGATATATTTATTTTCTAGAATAATGATGAGATCCATATCCGTTCCCTTTACCTTTAGCATGAATATTTTTCCTCATTTATCCTTGTTTCTAAGTTTTCTATATTTTCAATCCTTTCGCAAGCCATTTTTTTTTCTCTTTGCGCTTATCATGACTTTAATTCACGCAACTTCCGGTCTTCCTAGACGGATGGTTCTATGCACTTTTATCCAAGAGTTCCAACTGTGTGTTTCTAGATGCGTGTTTCAAGTTCGTGAATGATTTTCTCACATGTTTCGATTGTTTTTGGCTTGATGAGTTTGTGTTGAAATATTATTCTCATACTATCTTTAGAATTTGAAATCCCTCTTTCTTTGATGATTTTCCACTTCTTGGTTATCATCTCACATGACTCTTTCTTCCTCACATTTCTATAAAAACCAAATTTTTACCCGGATGATGGGTTGGAGATTTTTTCTTTTAATTACATTGTTATGTTCTCAAAATATTGTTGAGAATTATAGAGACAACATAGTACATTGATCTGGTCCTTCCCAATATTACTTTTGTGACTGACTACTTTACGAACCAACTAACTTTAGCACTTTCTTGATTTCTTCTTCCAACAATCCAACATTACACACCTGGATCATTTGAATTTTCATCTTTGAAAGAGAATTTGAGACACCTAATCCATCACCACACTTGGGAAAAAAATAACAGGACAACATTAACCACGTTTAAAATGTACTTATATTTATTTGAAGATTTTATCTTAACATTGTTAGTTAGAGTAAATAAACACATTTGTTTTTAAGAGGTAGAATTGTAATTTCATCATTTCTAGGATTGTGTTTGTACAAAAAAATTCTAATGATATATTTTTCCCTACTTATCCATGTGGATCTGCAAGGGAAAGAAAATGGAGGAATATTTTGTGTCTATGCTTCCTCATTTTATTTCTTCATTATTAATTACACGTACGTTTAATTTTGTATTTTGTTAGGGAAGTTTCCAATTAAAGAAGAAATTACTTCTAAGAAGCTACCATTTCTTCCCATGAATCTGAGGCGTAAGTTAGAGGAATTATATTTCGAGATTATAAATTAAAATACATCTTCTATTAGATTATATTTAATTCCACACCTTGCAACAAAGGAAAAGCTACATCCGGCTATTCCTCTTTGCTTTGTTTTTACGTAGAAGTATATTATTGTTTGGGTTAATTTATTTTTTTGTCTATCTCAGTAGATTTAGTTTTAGTTAATTTGTTTGAACTTAAAAATCCAAAAATATAGTTTAGAAGTTAATTCAATTTATTTTTTTATTTCATTCAAAAGCTTCATTGAAAATACAAAAATAGTTAAATAGTTTTCTTTGTGTTACTTTCGTTAAATACTTGAAAATCTGACTTAATTAAATTAAAAGGAGAAATTAATCATCTTTTATTTAATTCAAGTTTATTTTTTTTTTTATTTATAGATAAGAACTTAAGGTAATTTATAATCGAAAAGAACGCAACTCCTTTTTCCCTAGTGGCCTAGGCTACCAGATATTAGCTCTCAATCCCTTTGGATCCTAATTTGCTTATTTTTTCCATTCTTATCAATTTGGTGCCCACATGACCATTTTGGGTCCACCACAACCATGTGTGAGATTATTTGATATAATCATTATAGCCAACCAAATTTTGATAGAATGTAGGTAGACATTGATCAAGGCTTATGCCAATCGGTCTTCACAACCACACATGTGTCACTTGAAATTATTGGCCAACTCATTTCCCTCAACAAGAAGCATACCTTTCCGAAGAATATTGGGCCAACCAAGCAGATAGGGTTAGAACTTGAACCCTTTATTTTTTTTTCTTTACTCATCTCCTCTTTCATTTACATGAACCTCTTTAGAGAGGAATACTTAGAGGAAGAAGGAAGATTCCCGCATCTCACAACCGGTCGTGCTATACTTTCGATTCCACTAATATTGACCAAGATATGTGCATAGTGATCATCCTTGATCATAGTATCACCCCCGCACAAGTTAGGTAATCATTCATCGCTCTTGAAAAACAAATCCCTAATTTTCCAGTTGAGAACCTTCAATTTCCTTGGCTAGCATTCCCTCTTTTATCACCATTCCCACCTATCCCATTTATACTTTATCTATCCACCACATTTCCATCCCATCTATCACATTCTAGTTGTCCCTACATGACCTCGAGATGTTACATGAATCTAAAATCAAGTGTTGATTTTCAGGCATACAAAATTGGTTACCCAATGTGAAGGACTAGTTCCTTTTCATATCCTCTTTATTTTCTTTTATTTCATCCATCCTTCTCCTCTCCCATTATTCTCGTAGGTGTTTATACACCCCCAAAATCTCGGGTCAGAAATATACTAGACCTATTTTAAGTTTGGAATCCTATTACAATTAATTGAATTTGACATTTTCCTCATTATCGTGTGGGCTGAAAATTATTCACAAAACTTTATATCTCCCCCAACAATTGGTTCAATCATAAGAATTGAGAAGATAAACCAACCCAACTATATATCTCAACCATATTTTTCAAGCTCTAACAACATGACATTTACTGGAGAGCACCATTTTTACCCATAGGTCTTGTTAACACCCCGCATCGGTATGTAGTCCGAATCATTTCCATTCCATTTGCAAAAACATGAAGAAATTTTTTTCCCACATTGGTATCTATCTCGATGCTTTGATGGATCCTTATATAGGATTCAAGCATACACTAATATCCTAATCCAAATCAATGTTTCCTCACCCCCTCTAAAAATAAAGGAAACACCACAAAAGGGGATTCATTTAAGGATCAATTCATTAGGGGTTATCACACACTCCCTCAACCTAGTAATGTACAACACATGCCTACACAAGGCATACATTATTCACCCAATGATGTCATTTCAACATTAGTTGGAAAGATCAAGGAATTAGAGGTCGCTCGGGATTCACAACTTGTAAAAATGACTTGGAGAGGAAATACCCTATATTATCATAATTACATGCCTACCACTAATGTTTATTTGATGCAACAAACACCACCGCAATTACACTTGGGTGTTCCCATTCCTGGAGATCTTCTCACAGGGTTTGGCACACTAGGAATGTCTTCTCATCCTTCCTATTCATATCCTACACAAGGGCTTGTTGGAAGTACATTCTCGAATCTTATCCTCTCGATAAATGTAATGTTCCTGGTTATATGCCCATTATCCCATATCCTAGTGTTATCCCACCCTATGTCCATATGTATTCCAAATCTCCTCAAATGGACATGTACACTTTTCTTGGTGCTTACACACAACATCAAGGGGTTCCTTATGCCCCAGCCAGCACCTACCACACCTTATTAGGATCTTACTCCACCTCCCCTCCTCACTAAGAGTCTTTAATGGTTGAATCCTATGCAATGGGAACTTATTCTGAGTATTTAAAAGAACTTCTTGAATTCACAATATGATTTGTAATGCTCCCACGACCATTGTTTGACCTCCCCAAATTTAAAGGAGAGGGAAATCCCAATGCCCATATTAAGACATAGGTTACTACAATCATAGAGTTAATTTCTTGGGATGTTTTTGATGTTAATATATTCCCTAAAACCCTGGAAGGGATTTCTCTCAATCGGTATTACCGGATTACCTAAGCATCCATACATTCATTTAAATAACTTTTCTCTAAATTTATCAAAGAATTGTGACAAGAACAAATTATTGAGAATAGGAATCGAGAGTTCTTACACACCAAGAAAGAACTAAACTATTTTTCTACCCACTTCATCCAAAGGTGGCAACAAGTTCTCTATTCCTCTGCCAATGCTCCAAACATGGACCAAACGGAACTCTGTGATCTTTTCCTCCATTCACTTAATCAAGAAACCAAGGAGGAGGTCCATAAATTCCCCCTACAAAGTTACGAGGAAGTCTTAGAAGGTGCCCTTCACATTGACCAAATGGTGATCAAAAGCAAATGCAAGACTTATGGAACTAATGGGAGGTTGGTTGCCTCTAACCCAAATAATTCAAGCTATCCAAATAAAGTGAATAAAAATCAAATACCCAAGGTCCTGAATCAAAACTATGGTGCCACAATGAATGGTGTCACCAATAAACCTAAGAAGTTGAATTTTTTGAATACCAAAAATAAAAACAACAACAGGAATATGAACAATTAAAGGATCAACAATGCCACCCCCTCTGTCAATGTAGTTGATTTTAATCATTCATTTCCTCGAAAACCAAGCCCAAGGTCCAAAACAATATCAAAATCCTAGCCAAAAGGCTTCAAAGTATAACTATAACCATCAATATTGAAACCATAACCAGAACAATGGACCACAATAAAATCAAAACCAGGGGCTAAAGGATTATGATCCCAACTTGTATTTCAAGTTTCATAGAGTGATAGGTCACGATGCTCGACTTGTAGAGATTGCAACAAGTTCATATAAGGGATCCTAGAAGACTAGAGGAAACTTTTCATCAAGATGTTCTTAACTAATCATGGAGGAGCTTCCAATAACACTCATATGGGACTTGTTGCTCCTCAAAATTCTAGCCGATGAATTTACAGACCCTTTCCCCTAGTGGTGAGAGAACAAAAATCCTACTCCTCAAAATTATAACAAAGGGATTCCTATAGTGACTAATGATCACAAGGCCTCTATGTATAATGATCCTAGATTTTATCCTAACTTGGACTAGAGAAACAAGATAAAAATCATAGGCTTGGTCAAATTAGAAAAAAATCAGAGGTCAATACCACTACGCATACTCAAGAGTATACGTCACAAAATCTTCCCTCTTATCCTCTCATACAAGATGATTCACCAGTGGTTCCCAAACCAGTAGGAACCTATGACTTGATCACAAATCTCACCAAAACCTTTTCTCACATTTCCTTCTTAGATTTTTTGAATAATTTTCCATCTCATTGATCTACCTTGTTGGAAGCATTAGGTCTTGGTCACCTAGTGCATGTCACACCCCTCTAGAAGCCCATACTAACCACATATTTTGATGTCTATCCTTTGGGTCAACAAAAAGAGATATCGGGTTTGTGTTTGAAACTAACAAGATGCCTACATATGTTGATTTGGAATGAAGTATAATCCTACGTTGTATTTACAATCTATAATAATTATGTTAAGAGAGAAATGATCGATGGTAGGGCTGTTGTAAACATTGTTCCTTTCTCCTTCCTATAGAAATTAGGATATGGAGAGAATAATTGTTCTTCCACCCCAAAACACAAAACACATTGAGGGTCTATGGTAGTCTAAAATCCACATCAATCAGAACCATTGTTCTTCTAGTTACCCTTGGGCCTAAGACCATTCTAACTAAATTCTATATTATAGATAGGGAAACTAACTATAATATGATTTTGGGTAGGTCGTGGATCCATAGGATGAAGGTCATCCCTTGCACATTGTTTCAAGAAGTGAGATTCCTTCACTTAGGTAAGGTATTTTTAGCTCAGGGTGATCCCAAACCTTTTGATATTTTCCTAACAAATATTAAGAACAAACATGGTGTCCATTCTAAATTTGAACTCTCATCTAAACAATTGAACAATCCTCTTCCTTCCAAGTAATTAGTCCCCACAATGAAACTAGTTCCGACAACTGAGCTAGAGGCACCCAAAGTGATCAAGAGGTAGATGAGATTGAGAGTAATATTGTTGTGGTAGAAATTGTGTCCACTAAAACAACAGATTAGATAGTGAATATTTTAGAAGATGAACTACCGATTTTTCTCCCTTTCGATTCGTCGTATGGTAAATGCCCTTGAATAGCCTCTCTCCTAACACATGGATTTGAAGAGGTGTGTATGGTTGAAGTTTTGAATTCCAAGAAGAGGGCTCTAAGAATAATGAAAATCTATTTTTCTTAAAAAAATGGACCCTCAATTATGATGGAGTAAAATGTCATTCCGGTGTAGGGGCTGGGGTGATTCTAACTTCTCTAGAAGGTAGGATCATGCCTTTTTCTTTCAAGTTGAATTTTGAGTGTACCATTAACCACATGAATATGAATCCTTGATTTTAGGTCTTATTATGGCCAAGAGGATGGGAGTGCATAGTGTTAGAGTCCTAGGTGACTCACAACTCATTGTAAATCAAGTATCATAGTTTTATGAGACTAGAGAAGAACACCTTCAAATTTATAATTCTATTATTCGTGAGTTGTGTAAATATTTTGATTTCATCTCTATATAATCAATTCTAATATATTGAAATCATCTCACCATTTTATGGATTTCTCCTCCTCTTGTTTCGTACTAACAAAGATTTGAAATAAATATAATTCATTGTCTTGATTTGGGTTGAACCCTTGAGCTATAAGATGCCTAACAATGCAATTTTAGCATATGTAGAGACCGAAAAATGATCCCATTACATTATAATTCACTCAAAATGATGAAGTTATCTTAGGATTTCTCCATACGAACATTGATCTTCATCCCACTTACCATAAGAAATGTTTTTCCCTTATCCCTCACCCTTCTTCATACTTCAGTAAACAAAATGATGAATCCCTCTTCTTCACAAAATCTTGAGATTTATGAAGCTAAAGAGGATCCTTTGGAATTTCCTCCATTTCATCCTAATTTTGAAGAAGGGAATTCCTCCTTGATAGAAGGAATGATTGAAAGCAAGATTGGGATAGAGGAAGAGCCAATAATTCAAAACTTGGTTCTTCACTATCAGTTGAGGAAATAGATCAATATGTGAAAGTGCTTAAATAAAATTCTTGAGATTTCACATTTAGCTACAAGGACATGATAGGTGTTGCTCTAAATGTAGTGGTTCATAACCTAGTTACCAAACCCAATGCAAAACCCATAAAACAAAAATTAAGATCTATGAAGCCTAAAGTCACTTTAATGGTCAAAGAATAAGTGATGAAACTTATTAAATAGAGTTTATAAAGCCAATGGAATATTCCATGTAGCTGTAAAATATTGTCCTAGTCCTTAAAAAGAATGAGAAAATTAGGATATGTATTGACTTTAGGTACATAAACAAAGCTTTTCCTAAGGATCAATTCCTATTACCATCCATTGATATCATTGTTGGTATGTTGTCATGCCTTTTGGTTTGAATACCATTGGCACTACATATCAATGCACCATGAATTATATATTCCATGATCTTATCCAAAATATTTTGGAAACATACATTGATGATCTCTTAGATAAATCTAAAAGAGAGGTGACCACCTTGGGGTTCTTCAAATGATTATTTCACAATTGATCAAATATGGTGTAACCTTAAATACAAATAAATGTGTATTTAGAGTCACAGGAGGTAAGTTATTATGTTATAGAATTTCCTCACGAGGAATCAATGTACACCTATAAAAATTCGGTGATTCTTGAAATGACTCCACCAACAAACAAGTATGGTATTAGGTATTTCTTAGGCAAGCTCGATGCAATATGTAGGTTTATTCCTGACTTGACATACGTTATTCATCTTATGAATGACTTGCTAAAGAATGACTGCTTCAAATGCTTGAAATGATAAATTTCATAATGTGGTTGAGTTAGTTAAGCACTTCCTCATGTCTCAACCAACACTCATGCTGCTCAAGGTCGATCATCCTCTAATCGTGTATTCTCAAGCCACTGATGCTTTGATAGTGTGCATGTTAGCACATGAGGATGATGATGGTCATGAACATGCCATATATTTTATTATCTACACACTCCTCAATTATGAAACTCGGTATACCTAAGTGGAGAAAGAGTGTTTAGCCATTGTCTTTACAACTAAGAGGTTAAGGAATTACATGCTTAACTAGGAAACAAGAGTGATTATTAAATCAGATCAGTTGTGAACATTTTTGACTCAAGTGGCCTTATCTAAGAATGCAGGAAGATTCATAACGTTAATGAGTGAATTTGAGCTTACTTTCATCAATCAAAATTATGTCAAAGGACAAATATTTTTTTATTAGTTAGCAGATAACCCCATAAACTACGGTGAAATATTTGATTTGAATTTCCTAGATGAATGCATTTATCACATAGATAAACCTTCCATCACTTTGTTCCCCTAGTATACTGATATAATAAACCATGTTATAGATCACACATATCCTAAAGGGGACAATTTAGAACAAAGACAATATCTATGTGCCATAGCCATTAAATATGTAATCATAGAATAAGTCTTTTATGGTAGAGCTTTCAATGGCATGTTACTAAGATGCATCGATGAGGAAGAGATGGAAAATATTATCTTTGAAGCCCATAGTGGAGTCTATGGTGGCCACATTGGAGGGCATTCTACCCCTTGTAAGATCAATTGGATTGGCTACTTTTGGCCCACGATAGAGCATGATGTTATGGAATATGTACGAAAGTTTTAGAAATGTAAAAATTCTCGCATAATATACATATCCCGTCTCGTGATTTACAACCAATAGTTACACCCTACCCCTCCTCTACTTGGGGTTTATATTTGATATGGAAATTCTCTCCCTCATCATCAGATGGCCATAACTTTATAATCATGAACATAAAATACTTCACGAAGTGGGTTAAGGTCATGCCTCGACTACATGTTGGGCCCCGATATATTTGCTAAGTGCCAAAGGGCATGCGCATAGGACCGTAAGAATAAGGGCACATAGGGGAAAGCACATAGGTAAAAGGGATTTAAAAAGGGTTTAAGTGAAACCAGGTGCGTGTGGGAAGTAGAACATGGGTTTAAAATACTTAGCCATATTTGGCATTCTAGAGGCACTTGAGGAAAAACATGAAGACATGACTAGGTATGATGAGTGGATAAGGTGTCATCCTAGAACCTTAGAGGTCAAGAAAAGGATATTCCATGTAGAGAATATTCCCAGAAGAAATCATTTCGTAGAGAGTGGATGGTTTGCAAAGGGATAAACATTTGCCAATAGAGGACCACATCAACACTTGGCACGTAATCTGTCCAAGAGAGAAGGCATGGTGGTGGGTGTTGATCCTATAAAAATATATGCTCAAGATAGAGACGAGAGGATAATAGAGGAGAAGATAGAAGAGGTACGAAGAGATAGAAAAGACATAGAATGCAAGAGATGATGGGAGACAGGGAAACACATAAAGAATAAGAAGTAGAGTAACAATGTGGTACAATAATGCTAGGGTTTAGAGCACATAGTGCTAAGGGTTATAAGTGATCCAAAATCGGGGTTTCAAATTTAAGGAACAAATTAACAATTGTGCTAGATGAATTAAAAAAAAACTATCTCTGAAAAGAGATGTAAATTACTCAAAGACTTCAAATACATCAATTATCTATGCCAGAGATGTCTATCCCTTTTTAGGTTACATATGCATTTATAATAATTTTAGAAATATGAAAGGGCACCTAGAGGAATGTGGAAGGTCACCGGTCTTGAGGGAGATGAGGTGTTTCATCTTCCAAGACTTACATGTGCACTAATTTTGTGAAACATACTATTTTTAGACAACGCACTACAAAAATCACAATTTGGGCCCCTTAAACATGGATTTCGGGGGTCAAACATTTCCAAACAAAGTTCCACACCTTTTCATCACATTCTACACATTCCAAGCTTTTCGTTTCCTTTTGAACGGAGTCAATCGGAGCTACGGTGCAAAAGTTATGGTCTCTAGAAGTTGCGCCACTATAATTGCTACTGGATCGGTAGGGGATGCCATAAACCTCTATATGGCACTAGGATTTGTAATAAGGGTTAAAATGGGAAAATTATAGTTAGGATCTCATATCGGGAAGGATTTATGGGAGTTAAGTCCCTGTCATTTACTGTATATGGTCTAAGATGACCCTTTTGACTGTAATGTGGCTACCTAAACTATGTTAAATCAATATATCTTTGGGTTCATTCTATATATTTTGCTTAAGGGTGTAAACCCTCGTGTCATTTGACTTATCATGGCTCAAATCCAATTTATTATGCTTCTTGCAATGTTCTTTATCTTTTTGATGCACTAATATTAGATCTGATAGTTACATTTTATACCTCTTTAAATAAGTGAATGTACTCTGCTTCTATAAATCATCCTCCATTAATGGTAGGACCTTCTCAAAAAGCTCACATAAAGGAGGGGCTAGGTGCACTGCGTGTGCTTAGGTGAGCACCCAACACCCGCTAGGTGATAGGCCATCGTGCTTGGGGTTAGTAAAATTATTAAGGGTAAATAAATGACTACATATTGGTTCCATTGTTGTGGGACCTCTTTTTGAAGATGTTGTGAGAATGGTGTGTGATGACAGAGCACTTGACCTTGGATAGTGTCGAAGCATGGCTTAAAAGCATAGAGGATGAGTTCACTTAGAGATTTAATATTGTGCCTACATTTGATGCACATAAATGGGTAGAAGAACAAATGTATCATGATCTGTATGAGACCTTCTGTTGCTTCCTAGTGGAGTTGTATGATTGGATTTCGCGTATACATCTAGATCAAGTTGGTACTATATACCTTGCGTATGGACCCAAGATAAGTATCAGAGGTTGCATGATGTTGATCTGACTTGGACACGTGTTCTTGATCATTGGTGGAGTAGAGTGTTGACAAGTTACACCTTGGAGTACACGATTTCTATGTATTCATGTCCAAAGATTGCTAAGTTTGAGTTCTTAAGGGAGCCAAGAGGATCATTCTTGTGTGTTATCCCTTTAGCTATAAAGATCTTGATCATTACACTGAGTTTAGAATCATTTCCTATGGTCGACTAAGCTTCTTTTGTGCGCTGGGCGAGGAAGCTAGGGTGGAGAAAGAAGGTGGACCTTACGGCTGAAAAGAGAGGGAAGAGAGATGACTCAAGTATAATGAAGCTTATGAGAGGGATTTATATAGATAATGTGAAGTTGCAGGAGTGATGGATTTATGGATGCAGAAATTTTAGGAAGGAATTGAGGTTCATGCAGAGGATGTGGTGCCTAAGTAGTCTGTGCTACCCCATCTTGGCAAGCACAAAGAAAAGACCCCTTCGGCTTTTGATGAGAGCTCATCACATGAGAAAAGAAAGCCTTTGGTGTGCATCTAAATCCACCTGGTGACCAACCCCGGTGCTTAGTTTTCCAAATCTAGAGATAAGTATTGTTAACCCATCTGGTATTGGTGAAGTGATCGATCAACACCAGGAGATATAACTTTTCATTTAGCATATCTATGGTTGCACAATTATTTCTTGTGTTTGGAGGTATATTGTATGGAATGAAATTTGGGCAGAGTATGGGTACACAAAGCTTGGTTATCATGTCTAGAATCGGCGTGGGAAACACATCTAGTAGTGTTGTAATATCATAGACTATTGGTGTAGATTTCAAGGCAACAAAGGTGGGGACACAAGGTGTGACCACTTCAGGACCTTTACCAGCTACAAGAGGTGGGTGTGGTGGAATAATAACTAGAATACCTGTGGACTGGTGGATCTAGAGGATCTGGTGGATCATGAGGGATAGGTGTTGGTGAATCTAGTGGATATGGTGATAGAGGAAACACTTGAGGAAATCAAGGTTTCAAATCAGTGTGGACAAGGACCTCAACCACCACAGCAAGTATTTTTGAAATGTCTTTGCATCTACTAGATTACAACGGTGTTGAGGATGCTACACAGCATGTACACAAGTGTGAGTTGTTATGGCATGAGAAGGGGATCACTACGTGCATAGTTGGTACCATAAGTATGACCCACACCAGATAGTGGTAGATTACAATGTGTTGCGTAATGCCTTCTTAGCTAAGTTTCATATTCCTAAGTTTGAACAAAAGAGCATTAGAGCACTAAAGGAAATTCAACAAGATATGGTAGAGATTACATGGGAATATGATGCCCATTTTAAGACTCTCTTGTCAAAACTATCATATGACATTCATCCTTCTCAGATGCTCAATGGGTTTTTGGATGGTTTATAATACCTTTTAGGAGATCGTTTTAGCACAATAATTTCATAGCCCCGCATGAGGCCTCGAGGCTACCCCGCATGCCGAGGCTATTAGAAGTATGAATACCGGTGATATCCCTTTTTTTGAAGCTCAGATTGCTGCTATGGAAAAACAACTAAAGAAGCTATCAACAAACTCGGGTCATGAGACTCGCAGTGGCCTATGTTGCATGGATTGTGAGGTAGAGGGTCCCATAAAGGACATTTTTCCTCGAGAGATAGGTGCACGTCGTGATGATAGACCTGAGATTTTCCACATAGATCATGATGCAAGTAGGTGTCCACTACTACAGCGTAATCCACAAGAATGTGTCTTGCTACTACAAGATTTTCACCTCTACTACTCATGACACTAAGGATTGTAGATTTATTGACCAAATACATGATGTCATTGATATTGGTGTGTGCCAAACCAACATTGCAAACAATTCCAAGGATGATGGTCATCACTATGAAGGGCGTGTGGATGGAGGAGCCCACGGAAGAAGCTTCTATGGAGGATTTTGAGGTCGAGGAAACCACGGAGGTGGATGAAGTGAGTTCCCATGTGGAACTTGCTACAACTATGGATCTACATAGCACTATAAGCGCAAGTGTCCTGATCTATTGCAATGCTCTTGGTGTGGGAAGAAGCACAAGTATGAGGAATGCCCAGAGTTATTTGAACACATGAGATAGAAATAGCGAAAGATAAAAGCATGGGAATGGTACGTGTAAAGAAGGACAACTTGCAATGGATTCCAAGGGTGGCGTGCGAGTCTCGAGTTAGAACCTATAGTGATTACCATGCGAGCTAAGGTTGCAACCACTAGGGAAATACCAAATCAAAGGCCACTAGTTACTAGAGAAGAGGTGGTACATGGGAAGTATCTAGACCTACTCATCAGAAAGAGGTTTATCAAGAGACCATGGATGTAATTCAAAGTCTACAAGGAGAGATCTACCACTTGAAGGAGCGGTTGAGGCGAGTTAGAACAAAGGAAGAGTGTTGAGGCTCCATAGAAGGATCTTAAATGAATTCAGGGAAGTATGAAAGATGTTGAGGTAAGATAATATCATCCCTTTGTTAGGGGAATGGTTACGGGAAAAGGTATAATGCACCAAAGGATAGTGTGAGTGACAGGTATTACATGTTAACCTTCCCCTTCATACCATTGATTATTATAAGGAGATTACCCTAAATGCAGTAGTCGATGGGTGGCTTCGAGTAATATTCGATAGAAATGGGTCCGTGGTTAATGTTCTCACTACATACATGGCATCAAATGGGAAAACCCCCATTATAACCATCTTCAAATGTGTTGTATATGGATAACAAGATAAAGGTAATGCCCATTTGTGTCTTGAAGGATGTTTTTATCACTATCGCAAAGGACAAAATTCAATGGGACTTTAAAGTCTTAGCACTTTCCAAGGTGGACAACTTTCCAGCATTACTTGGGCACCCTTGGTGCTATAAGAACAATGTTTACTTGTGTTTTAATACGGGATATATAATATTTGAGAACAAAGAGGAACACGTTATCATTCCTTTGATGAGATGGGAATTCCACACCCTATATTAAGCCTTTAGGAATAGAAGATCTAGACAGAATTTACGTCCACACTATCTAGGATCCTAAAGTTGTGCAACCAACAAAGGATGGTGTTATTAAGTGGGAATATGCTCAATCTATAAGTGATACACCTATCAAAGTCATGTGACAATTAGGTGCACATGACATCCGAGTTGGTGGGAAGGCAATTACGGGCTCTATGATGAGGGTAACAAAGGCGCGCTCAATCAAGTGCCTAGGAGGAAAGAATTTACCAAGTTATTCTAGAGGAGCCAACCATGATGTTTTCCTATGAGAAATGGAGACCCAGTGGAGAAGTGAGGTTGAGAGGAGAGGGATGCTCAACTATACCTTGCTCAAAACCACAACATGTTGGTGGGTGATCCATCGCAATATCCTTCTAGAGTAACGCAAAATGAGAATCATGTTCTTTGTTAGGTTTTCTTATAGCAATGCACCTACTATCATACGATATTTCATGGCAAGGATCCCACCTCATTTCACATCTAAGCATGTGAGAAGGCTTTAATAGAAGGCGCGAAAGCCTTGCCACCTTTATGGGTGCATAATTTGTACTCCACTTTACAAGGTTGTGTGCGCACATGGTACATTCACTCAAAGATGCACCATTAGATAGGAAATTGACATAATTTGACAGCTTGACCTCATTCGATCTTTTGAATATCGAAGCACCAAGCCATCAATGGATGAGGCATTATAAGTTGTTAAGCACCTAACAATAGGAAATAGTGCCATGGAGGAGAATAGAAAAATTGAATTATTGGGTATACCTATGCATAAGGCCAAAGTATGAGAAGGGCACTTACATTGAAAATTATGTCTCTATCCCAAAGACCCAACCGGAAGGAAGAAGGTTGTGCCAAGGAAAAGGGAGGGAAAGGTGGCCCCTAAGTAGAAGGTGTCACTTACACAAACAAGGCAAATGCAGAGGTGCGTAGGAGTCAGTGCAAAACCAAGAACCTATGCACAAAGTAATAAGTACCTTATAGAAGAGAAAGAGAAGACACCTGAGGAAGAGGTACTAGAGAAAGAGAAGCCCCTAAAAAGAAGATTCTCCAGAGAGAAAAGGAGTTTCCTAGAGAGGAAGAAAAAGAAGAGTCTCCTATATTGGAATCACCAATTAGGAAGAAACAAAGGGTAACATAAAAGGTAGACTCGGAAGAAACAGAGAGCATGGAGGGTGACAAGGGAAATAGCGATGATGAAGAGTGCAGTGAGGCTTAAGACCATCATGTGTATGATGTACATGAATCAGAGGAAGAGGGAAATGAAGAGAAGGATGAGGATGAAGGAGGCACTCATGGAAAGGGGGAAGTGAGGAGGTCAACATGAAGGATCAAAGGAATCTAAGCTCGACCAAGGAGCAGATAGAAGATGCCACAGAAAGGGAGGTAGCAGGAATCATAAAATACTTGGTGGATCAAGAGGTGGAGTGCAGTACAAATAATTTCTCAAGGAGACAGAGGGAAGCGAGAGTGTAGAAAAGGAGTATGGAAGCATGGGTAGAGATCCCATCCTGGTGGTAAGATTCCCAAAGGTAGCACACACGAGAGGAAAGGGTATGGTAGTGGTGCAAGAACAAGGGATGACCTACATCAATGATCCAAATAAGGTACTATGTGTGTGTTTCCAAAGTATTGTGCCTTCAAACTAACTCCTTGCATGGTCTTCTTGATGAATATGGTGCATACCCATGCACAAGGAAGATGTTGTCTTGGGATTTTGAGTCCCATGTTAATGAGCCTAAATTCAAGGTCAACTATGAGGCATTGATGAAGATACTAGATACTAAGGGAGTAAACCCTCTGGTGAATGCTCAACAACTATCAAATGAGCAAGTTTGTAATGCACTCAACAAAGTGTCAGTGGAGGTTGAGGTGAGGCTCTTCGAGAGGAATGATAGAGTAAGGGTCTAAGAAGAGCTTGAAAAGAAAAATGAAGATATCATTGAAAAGGAAAAGGAGATAAAGTAGGAGGATTTGATCAAGCAAAAAATTAAGGCATGAATTAAGGGAGGAAAAGGTAAAGGTGTAAGAGATCCATAAAAAGATAGAGACTATTTCAGACACCATAATATTGAAGCACCCAAACCTAGCCCCGCCTGAGAAAAAATATGAGTCAACCATGTAATGCTTGGAAGACCTAACCCATTATCACCATGGAGAGGTAGTTGCTCACATTGGAATCAGCAGAAGAGGCATTGACGCGCTAAAAGGAGGAAGAAAACTGAAGACCAGGGAGACAGTTACTCAGTATTCCAATCTCCTTGCCACTATGAAGACTACCACATAAATGGTTGAGGTTTTTATGATAATTTCCTTGGTAGAGATATGGTAGCAAAGCATACTAGTTGCTATGCATGAGGTGGATCTAAAGGAGTTTCAAGAGAAGAACAAAGGAAATAGGGTAGAGCGGGATAAGATCCTAGCCAAGGTTGAGAAAAATTTGGAATCAATCAAAACCTTGTGGGGTTTGATTAAGAATCGACTTAAGGAACTATATCCCCAGGTCACCCAAAAATAGACGTGTTGGATGATCTTAGTAAGTAGCTAGAAGGAATTGTAGACATGTTGAATGCTAAGAGTGACAAATTGAGTTTTGATGAGGTGAGCACTTTAGTGGGTGACCTACTTCAGCAAGCATAGAGTGAGGTGGATTCCTAGGAAAATATTGAAGCAACAATAAAGAAAGAATTCCCACTCCTCCTACAATAGTAGCCAATTCCTCCATTCTTCCATTATTTCATTCTTTATTCAGAGTGTCCTTATCCCACTATTCTTTATTCTTTAAAGAAGTAGGATGCTTTTTAGGACAAAGAACATGCTTAGTGTGGAGTGATGTTGGGCCCTGAAATATTAGCTAAGTGCCAAAGGGTGCCCGCATAAGACCAAAAGTAAGAAGAAGCACGCTAAGGGAAAGTACACAGGACAAAGGGGTTTAAAAAGGGTTTAAGTGAAACTAGGGTGGGTGCAAGAAGTAGAAAATGGGTTTAAAATACTTAGCCATATTTGGCATTCTAGAGGCACTTGAGGAAAAATGTGAAGACCCGACTAGGCATGATGAGTGGATAAGGTGCTAGCTTGGAACCTTGGAGGTCAAGAAAAGGATATTCCACACAAGCAATATTCCCAGAAGACATCATTGCAAAGAGTGGAGGGTTTGTAAATGGATAAACATTTAGCAATGGAGGACCACATCGACACTTTGCATGCAATTTATCCTGGAGAGAAGGCATGGTTGTGGGTGTTGATCCTATAAAAGAGATGATCAGGCTAGAGACAGAGAGGATAATAGAGGAGAAGATAGAAGAGGGATGAAGAGATAGAAAAAGACAGAATGCAAGAGATGATGGGAGACAGAGGGAACGCATAAAGAATAAGAAGCAAAGTAACAATGTGTTGCAATAATGTTAGGGTTTAGAGCACGTAGTGCTAAGGGTTGTAAGGGATTCCATAAACCTCTATATGGCACTAGGATCTATAATAAGGGTTAAAATGGGAAAATTATAGTTAGGATCTCATATGGGGAAGGATTTGCAGGAGTTAAGTCCCTGTCATTTATTGTATATGGTCTGAGATGACCCTTTTGACTATAATGTGGCTACCTGAACTATGTTAAATCAATATATCTTTGGGTTCATTATGTATATTTTTCTTATCATGGCTCATATCCAGTTTATTATGCTTCTTGCAAAATTTTTATCTTTTTAATGCATTAATGGTAGATATGCTAGTTTCATTTTATACCTCTTTAAATAATTGAATGTACTCCCGATTCTATAAATCATCATCCATTAATGGTGGGGCCTTCTCACAAATCTCACATAAAGGATGGGCTCGGTGCCCACTCGTGCCTAGGGTGAGCACGCAACGCCCACTAGGTGATAGGTCGATTGCTTGGGGTTAGTAAAATTATTAAGAGTAAATAAATTACTACACTACAATACCTAGATCAATCATAGCTAAGCTCGTCTTGAACAAAATTATCTATAGGTACGGTGTCGCACATGTCATTATTTCGTATAACGAAACTCCCTTTAAGAACAAAGAGGTGCACGAGATATGCACTCAATTTAAGATATCTCACCACACAGCCTCTTTATACTACCCTCAAGCCAATGGATAGGCTAAGGCTACCAATAAGACTTTGAATTCCATTCTTCTTAATACAATTAAGGAGAACAAGAGATATTGGCACCAAGCTATTTCTCTCCTTGTGGGCTTAAATGACTTCAATTCGTACACCGACAAGGGAAACCCCTTTTTCTATTTTTGGTGTTGAGGCAATCTTACCACTAGAAGTAGAATTACATAGTCTTTTTGTATCCCTACAGGGGAATTTTAGATGAATATTAATACTTTGAACACGTGCTTAGAAAATTTAGAGAGTCTAGATGAAAAGAGGCTTAGAGCCAAACAACATCATTGGGTATATGTAGACAGAATGTGTCTTCTATACAACAAAAAGGTATATGAATGAGAAATCCAAGTAGGAGACCTTGTGCTAAGAATTTAAAAATGAATAGACAAAAAGGTTTCCAATGGTATAAAATTCAAGCCAAAATGGTTAGGGCCTTATCAAGTAATGTAAGATTACAAACATGGTGTGTATCGTCTATGTGCCTTAGAGGGTGAGTAGTATAGTAAATGTTTTAACTTGTTTCAATTGGAGTGTTTCTACATATAGTCATTTTCCTTTCACGTTTTCCTCATTTGCATTTACATTATCTTATAGCCTACGTTATAATTTTGTTGAAATTGTAAAATGGAAACTTAAGGTTCAAGTAATTCTTTGACTTTCAAACATTGGAAAATCTCTTAATCACATCTATTCTACACTCATTTCACATATCTTCGATTATATAATCTTTATCATCATTTTTATTTGTGGAACAAATTTTGACATTGATTTATAAGGGCTTGCATACTCAATATTTTTCATGGTTGCTTCTAATTTGGATGTTTCTTGCCTATAGTTTTCCCTAGAAGATTCTTGATGATGAATCTTTCCTAAAAATCTCTTTTGTGATGTGCATTTTAAACATTTCACTCATAACCTTTGTTCACCTATCTCAACCTTCAGTGGTGAGCCCTCGCATCTTACTCGTTGTGTGGGGTTGAGATTAGGGAAAATGTTCTCTCCCAAAAATCACAACCCAAAGTCAAACAAGATTAAAAAAGAAGTATAAAAACAATAAATTCAAACATTATTATATCAAATAATTATACTTTTTTCCTCTCAACATTTCATGATGATCCCATGCTTCTTACTTGTGGCATAAGATTTGGAAAGGAGTGAAATTCCCTTACTCACCTATGTCTTGTCTTCATGATAATCAAATGCTTCTTACTAGTAGCATGGGGAAAGACATGGAGGGTCCTATCAATAAATAAAAAGTTCTAAATTCTAATAAAAGTTCTTGAAAGTCTAAAATTCCTAATAAAACAAATTAGATTCATATTCTAGGAGAAAATCATTCTTTAAACCATATTTTATCAATCAATAGGCCATCTATGTATCTAATTCTAGCTAAAAATTGCAAGCGCATTTTTTCAAATTGGCTAGTTAATTTTGATTGGGGTTGGGTTGTAAGTTTTTGAATAAACCTTTGTCAAAATTCTTGTCTCTTATTCATCATTCTCATTCACATTATTCAAATCTCTTAGCCCTCGCATCTTACTAGTTGTGTGGAGTTAAGAATGGAGTGGGGTTATCTTATCATCATACCATATTCAACACATTTTGCCAATGTAATAGAAATGTTGAACATTACTTGAAAAATAAAGTATCAAAATTACAGTTTGTTATCATATACACAATCATAAATATCATTTTGTTTACCACATTACATAATCATCCATAACATGCATTCAAAAACATAAAAACATAAAAAATTATAAACCATTTAAGAGTACACGGATGAGATAAACCATAATGAAATCAATCGATGCAAAGAATGTTGAACAAAAAATATGTCAAATTTTTTTGTGTGTGTCAAAGTGTATCATATACAATGTCATCACACCATAGGATAAGTGTGGTCAAAATGCTCACCATGAGCTAAAAATACAAAAAATCAATATATACATCAAAAATTGTCCCAAATAAATAAATTCCTAGGCCTATCCATCCCTCGAGATCCTTGTGAATGAGCAGGGTGAGGACCACTATGTTGATATTGACCGGGTGTGGCATGAGAGCCTCTATGTGTTGATTGGTAATAATGCCCATGTGAGTTACTAGTAGTAGTAGTAGCTCTGCTGTGTGAGCATCCTCGTCCGCCTCTCTTGGTCCTCGTGTATGGTAAAGCCGCTTCTCAACCAAGTCATCTCTACCACAAGATGTCGGGATGGTCCAAATGTGTCACTATGACAAGTGGCTCATGTTGTGAGTCCAAGGTCGACAAGAAACCTCTCTCAAGTCATCCCAAAGGGGAATCATGAAAAAATCTAGGAATGTGTCTTGAATAAGATCCCGCCATCCATCAATTGTGGCTACAGAGAGAATACAAACAATGGTGGGTTAGAAAACGTAAAATAAATTAAAAAAGAAAATAAATCCTACTAACATCTAATCTAGGAGGTAAAATTAAGAGAAGTGTGTTTGAACTCACTTAGGTCTATAGGGACCCAACTCGGGTCCGAACCCGACACTACTATAGGAGTCGTTATAGCCTCCTCCTCCTTGGCCCTCTCCTCCTCCATCTCTTATGGATGTATGAGCTCCTCCTTTGTCTCCTTAGGGTGAACTAACTCCTCCTCTACCTCCACCTTGGCTCTAGCATTCGCCGAGGCCTCTCATGTCCCCCGTCACTCGGGATCTAACTCCTCCTCTAAGCCCGAGTCTATCTCAACCTCCTCCTCATCACTTTGTGTCGAGCCCTCACCAATCTGGAATAATAGGCCTCGGTCCTAGCTACAGCACTCAGTGAGTTGGGTCTCAGTGCATCTCTCAATGTACTAATAGGAACCCTGTGCACTCAGTAATTGTCCACTCGAGTCAGCCCCTCGGCCTCCTCGCCTCCCATATCCTTCTATACACTTTATCTACTATTGGGAGGGTATCTCGAATAGGGTAACCCAAACTATTGGGGAACTCGAAGCACTACATGTGTAGTGCCCACTTCCCTTTGATACCTTTTGATACTTATCATGATACTTCTAATTAGATTATGGACATAATTATGGACCTTATTATAGTATGTTGTTAAATGTCGATCATGGATTATTGTTGACTTGATTCAGCTTATGATGCATGATGATTAATAGAGACATTTTATATGTTGATGATGTTATACTATTGGACATGGTTATATGATGGATGTTGTTTAGATTTGTGATATTTGGATATTATGAGTAGACCTAGAAATGGAAAAATATTGGATGATGATATAGTTGTTGATAAAACTATAAATGATATTGTTAGATTGCTTTGATGTTGTTTTGATTCATATATCTAGATGATTTTGGATTTTTAATTATATTTATATTATTTTGGACGTTTCGATATGGCCATGAGGCCGAAGGACATATTTTCATTTTTGCAAAGTTAAAAATATCACAACAAACATCGAGGGATTGGAGACCAACCATATTGAAATTCTAGATGAATTCAACAAGATCGCCAAGGCAACTAGTTTTATTGTGTGTGTTTGTATTTTTTTTAGGGCTTCCCATGGGGGAATCACCTTTAAATGTGACTAAGGGATTTTATGTTTTTCTTTTATTTGGTCCCTTTTGTTTAATTTTTGCATGTGTTTTATGTGGTGCACTTACCCCTTTCATTATTTATTTAATGTGGTGTTAATATTCTGAGTAATCATATTGTTTAGTTAATTAATTAAAAGATGTCATAAGAATGTAATTAATAGAGTTGTTCGCCATGTTTTAAAGTGTGTAAGTAATGTGTAAGTGATGTGTAAGTTAAATTTTGAGTGTGAAACACTCCACCTTCTTGGAAATTCGAATTTGTCCTTGGAGGATGATTTTGGAGACTTGTGGGACAAGTTAAACTTGTCCCATACCTCTTAAATTTACATACCAACCTTGCCTCTGGTTGGAGGGTTAGATTTAGACCTCTTTTATGTATTTTTACAAGTGAAGGTGAATGTTGTAATTGCACTTTTATTACATAATTTACTTTCAGTCCTTATGGGGTATGGTCTTGTTTGAGTGTGTAAGTAAATCTGTCATATTATTCACCCACTTATTTATTATGCTTTGGAGAATGAAGTTGACTTTTGGGGGTTGGGGTTGTGGATGTGTGATGTGGCATCCTACATGGATCCTCCTCATCCTCTTCTCTTCCCTCTTCTATAAAATATGAATTCCTTGTCTTGTTTTGGGTTGCTTCACTTTTGGAGACTTCATTTTGGGTGAATTTTTCTTGTTGTTTTGGGAGCTCTTGCTTGGAGAAGTTTTGGAAGATTGTTGCATGCTTGTGCTTGGTTGTTTTGGATTGCTTGCATTGGGATAAATCTTGTTGTTTTGGAACTTGGAACAATTCCATCATGGAGAGGTAAGAGCTTGGCTCTTAAACCGCTTCTCTTTTTATATATGTACAAGTTTATGTGTGAATGTTTTGGCATGTTTGTGGGTTGTTTGGTAGATGGCTTAGGAATGGTGTAGGAGAAGACTATGGGGTATATTTTTGGGAGGCACAAGTGTGTTTTAGGGAGGTATAAGGGTGGAGGGAGTTGGGATTTGGGTTCCACCTTAAAAATAAATAGCTTGCATTTCTTTACTCGTTATGGGGTGCCATAAGAGGTTGGGAGGCATAAGGAAATGTGAGGAATAAGGGGTACTTGGGGGAGGCATAAGGAATGTCAGGTTTTGATATACTATTTGTGGCATTTTGTAACTGAGGTGGTGATACCCATTTCCGTTTTGGGAGGCATAAGCAGCATCCCCCATAGCTTCTTGCTCCTTTAGCTCACTTGATGAATCCTTTGTATTTTTGTCATGTTTTAATGTAGTTGTAAACTACATTTTGTTTTGGACTATGTTTTATTGTGAAAATACTACTTGTTTGTTTGTGGAATCCTATTGTTTCCATGAGTTGGATCACATATTTTATTGCATTGTGGTTGGGGCTCGGGGGCCAATGAAGAAGGATGGCTTCTCCTCTTCATTGGATGTCTTGGTTCAAGGAGAGCGTTTCCTTTCCCTACTCTTGTTGTGATCAAATTGGAAGAATGAGAAGAAAGCATGTTGTTGTTCTAGAGCCGACAAAAGACAGTTTGACAATCCCTTGTGGAATGAAATCTCATTGTAACGTTTCCCACTTGAAGTGGATGAACTTGTAAATGTTTGTATTGGGAAGATGTTTTATTGATTGCAAGTTGTATATTGAAATGTAAAAGAGTTATACTCGTATTCTTTTGGAAAAAATGTGAAACAAAGATACGTGTTTTTGTATGTTGCATTTTGAAACAAAATGGAAAGGAAGTTGTAAGAGTTATTTTAAATTAATGGAATTGATTTTGTCTTTTCCATATGTTGTTACTCCATTGAAATCTATGTTTAGCATTCACTATGAAATCCTGTTTGAAAAGTGGTAAAGTGAAACACGTGAGAAGAAAATGTATGATTTTGTTCTCAGTATATAATATATGTTTTGAAGGAATAAAAGAGGAAAGGATTGTAATGTTGCATTTTGGAATCAAGAAAGGATTGCATTACCTTTTTCAATTTCATTGTTGTATTGAATCGATCATTTCAATGTATTGAAATCTCTATTTGAATGAAGTAAATGTGTATGAAGGAAAATGTAGAACTCTGTCTTTGAAATGTGTAAACTTAGAAATCATAATTATATTTTGGATTTTGAATGGATGGAATTAAATCAAATAATGTGTTAGATTGTAATTGGAACATATTCTAAATACTTGGAAGAAGAAAGTGGAAAATAGAACCATTAAAATTTGATCCCTGTTTTTTTGTAATTTCAAACTGGCAATTATCAAAACAAAAAAATGCATAGTTCGAACCTAAAACAATAAAATAACAAATTAATTGATTAAATTGAAGTAGTAGGCCCTAAACGAACTCAATTAGACAAAAACACTTAAGAGGAAATATTTCAAAACTTGGCAAAATCAAAGCTCAAACCGCTTTTGTAGTCGTTTTCTGTCAAGAAATAAAAATGTTCAAATTGCAAATCTATTAGACAAATTGAATCTTGAATACTTCCAGAAATCCATCTAAGAACATGTCCCCATGTCTAATTGACATGTTGAGAGAGGAAGAAGATCAAATTGAATAAATCTCACAAGTTAAAATTTACCAGTTTGCATTATAAAAGCCTGCAGGACATTTTCTTAAAATTGACCCCTTAAAATTTATCAAAATCAAAAATTAATGATCTCTATCCAAGAGGACATTGATAGCTTTCCATAAAGTTTTCATTTTCCCAAAACTGATCTCTTTATCAAAAGTTATGGCCTTCTGAAGTTTTTCTTCCTTAAGGCGTCAAAATTGGGAAAATTTTCCTTAATGCGGCCCCAATTTTTCCGTTAACACTTAGGAAAATTTTTGGGAAAAATTTCCAAATTTTCCCCACCACCCCACCGGTCCATAGCCAATCAAATACTACCATGTGGCACCATGAGGTGTTAGCAGTGGGACGGATCTCCTTTTTACGTAGCACTCCCAAAAAAATTTGGGAAAAATTTCCAAATTTTCCCACTGCCCACAACCAATCAGTGATGCCACATTACGTCACAAGGTGTCGGTGGTGGAGCGAGTCCCATTTACCTTTTTGTGCTTTGGAAAATTTTGTTAAAATTTTCCATGTTTTCCCCACTCGACCCACCGGCCTCGCATCCAACTGAACTACCATGTGGCATCGCAAGGTGTCGGCGAAGGCACAGGTCCTTGTTATCCTCTTAGCCCTTCGAGGTGTTAACCAAATTTTCTCCCCACCACCCCACTTTCCTACGTTGGCTTAAGTGATGCCACATGTCCCTTGCGGCTTACACACTAGTGGGTTTCATGTTAGCTTTTTTCCCCACGCGGGAAACTTTCCCTAACGTCTCCCACCGCCCCGCTCTCCCCGCGTTGGTTTGAGAAGCGCCATGTCTCCCTTGTAGACTTGCGGACCCGTGGGTGCGCGGGTGAAAAGTTAGTTTTTTTCCCCATGTGGAAATGATCCAGAAGTCTCCCCATGGCCCGCCAACCCACCCTTTGGGCAAATTTTCACCCCTGGCCCGCAAACCCGCTCTTGGGGAAAATTTTCACCCCAAGGCCCACCGGCCCATAACTTGAGAAATATGAGGAGTTAGGAGGAATTCTTTATATCAATGGAAAGGTGAGGAAATTTCCTATCCAATAGAAATTATTTAGGGAATTTTTGAATGCATTAAGTTTAATAAAAATCAAGTTGAAACTTTAAGCTTGTTAGAGAGTGGGTATGGTGATGATTTACCCTCTGAACCTAATTAAACCTTCTAACCCTAGATTTTGGACCTTATGACCTCTAATAATTGTTAATAAAATAAAATTATGTTCTAGTGGATTAGAATGGTTCTGGAACTTGTTAGTGATAGTTGTTGCCTTATAACCTGGTTGTAGACTCTTTTAAACAAAAAAATTATTCCATAATTTTTCCTAACTAATCCTAGGTTGTTTCTTGGGTCTTAAGTGGGTTGTTTTTTAGCAAGCGTTACAGATGAGTCTCAACTCTACTACTATGATCAACTAACTACATAGTATTATTGAATGTAGATAGTGTAATCCCCCACACCCCATCTACCATCCATATCTTGGTATGGTTGTGTGATCATGTTTGTTATAGTCAAGGAATATACCAACCGTGGTGTGCCCCTTAGTGGGGCAATGTCGACCCACCTATCTTATCTAATCTCATTAGAATCTCTTATCCCAACACCCCTCTGATAGGGGATCATCCACTCATAAACCCATGACATAACTAATGTGGGGTGGTTGAGAGACCTCACTCGACAATTAACAATCCCATATAGGTCATGGTATGTGGTACCCGAATGTCAACTCCCCTTGTGTATACCCGACCATGGAGCTCAATGCTCTCAATGATAGGATCCCAACAAAATAAAAACATGTCTCCACCCTTATCACTAATCAGACACAAGGCCAATATACTAATGATGGCCTTGCACAGAGTGAAGATAGGAGTGGTATCCACCGTAATAATTTCGGCCTCGTGCTTGCACTCGTGTCAAGTGCCTAGGCATCATCGAGGCAAGTGGCCCACCTATAAGCTTCAACAACTAAACTAACACTTTTTAGCTATAACTTCCTCGCTAGTGAAAGAATTTTGAGGATCCTATAAAGATCCTCTAAAGTAATCAAATACACTCTTCTCGACACTAAGAAACTGGATTGTGTTCTCGTACTCATCCCAATAATAAAACAAGTCACGAGAAGATGACTCACAGGGGCAATCGGTTGTATATGTGTTATCCTCTCGAATACCTTCCCTCTCTAACACCCCCTCTTTGTCTATGTCAATAATCGTAGAATCTGAGGCAACCAATCTTGCATTAGGATCTACTCAACTTGATGTAGCTTCATTATATCCAAAGTAATGGAAAAATACCAAGTTATAATTCAATAATTGTATAACAAGCTCACAAAAACAATACAAATGCAAGAAAAAACAAGAAAAATTGAACACTTAGCCATTAAAACACAAAAATTGTGACGGTTACAAAACCACCACTCTTAGTAGGGTGGACGTTGCACAACCGCCACTCTACTAGAGTAGTGGTTATGTAACCATCATGATATTTTTACAACCTCCACTCAGTGCGAGTGGTGGTTATGTAACCCCCCAGTAGTCATGTCCGTAAAAACAAGGTCATGCCTTTGACTACAAAATACTCAAAAAAATAGCAAAAATTAATCAAATCGATTCAAACAAATTATGTAACTTAAAAGACCCCTCCCCTAATGTCATTTTGACTACAAAATCATTAAAAGCCACCCCACCTATACCTAGTTCCAAATAAGTGCTACATTTTAGGGTGGAAACAAACAAATGCTTATAACTTACATGTTCGTGACCCTATCTTGTTGTCGTTGGTTGCGTTGTCATCATCACTTTGAGTGCTCTTCATTTGATTGTATTCTCACGTGAAATGGTTACCAAAATTCTAGAGCTCCAAATTTAGCTAAGTGAGTGTGTAAAAATGATTTTTAAAAATGGTAAATAGTGATATATATAGTTTAAATTTGGTTTTCTAATGTCACTTTGAGTGAGTATATGAAAGGACAATGTGTTAGAGCATTTATATTTATCAAGCCCGCTAATATGATCAGTAATCTTGTCATTTTATTTCAGAATATTTTTTCAATCTTGTTTTATATCTACAATAAATTCTCATTTCTCTCTTACATACAAATGGGGGAATCTTGGATTAGCGTGGTTTCAACACATGGACGAATAAGGTATAATTTCAAACTTTCCCATTTGGGAGTGTCATACTCAAAATCCACGTTTTACACCTATTCATGGTTAAAACGTTTCTCCGAGGGGGCAATATGTATGCACCCAACATTACACAGTGATCTTCTACATTAACAAACATGGTAAAATATCCAATGATGAGATCTAGATCCTCTCCCTTTACCTTTAGCATGCATATTTTGTCACAGCTTATCCTTGTTTCTAAGTTTTCTAGTTTTTCAAGCCTTTATGAGTCATTTGTTTGCTCTTTTTGTGGTTATCATGACTTTAAGTCACACAACCACCATGGCGCTTACATAACCTCCATTCTTCCTAGATCGACAGATTGCATAATTATTGGTCTACACAAACCGGAGGTTCTATGTACTTTTATTCGAGAGTTCCAACTCCGTGTTTCAATGCATGTTTCAAGTTGTTGAATGATTTTCTCTCATGTTTCTTGGTTGTTTCACTTGATTTTTGGCTTGATGAGTTTGTGTTAAATTCTTCTTCTAATTTTACTATATTTAGAATGTGAACTCCCTCTTTATTTGATGATTTGGCATGTCTTTATTTCCATTTGTTTTAGACTCTTTCTTCCTCACATTTCTATAAAAACCAATTTTCCGCCTGGATGATGGGTTAGAGACTTTTTATTTGAATTACATTGTTATGCTGCTAAAATATTGCTGAGAATTACACAAACAACACAATACATTGCTTTGTTCCTTCCCAATATTGCTTTTGTGACTAGACTACTTGCAACCAACCAACTCCAACGACTTTCTTGATTTTTTCTTGCAATGAGCCATCATTACACACCTGGATCATTTGGATTTTCATCTATGGAAGAGAAGTTGAGGAGACATTTAATCCCTCACCACACTTAGGAAGTTGTCACAATACAACAATAACCAGGTTGGGCATGTACTTATATTTCTTTGAAGCTTTCATTTGAACATTGTTAGTTAGACTAAATAAACACATTTGTTTTTAAGAGGTAGAATTACAATTTCTTCATTTCTAGGATTGTGTGCATACGAAAAAACTTTCCTTGATATATTTTTCCCTACTTATCCCAATGGGTCCGCAAGGGTAAGAATTTGGAGGAAGATTATGTGTCTATGCTTCCTCATTTTATTTCTTCATTATTAATTACACGTACGTTTCATTCTATATTTTGCCAAGGAAGTTTCCAAGAAAAGGAGAAATTGCTTCGAGAACCTTTCCTTTCTTCACATGAATTTGAGGCAAAATAAGTAAGAGGAATTAGATTTCTAGGATTATAAATTAGAATACATATTCATATATTAGATTTAATTCCAGCGCTTTTAACATAGGAATAGCTACATACGGCTATTCCCTGTTTGTTTTGTTTTAGCGTAAAAGTATATTATTATTTGGATTAACTTCGTTGTTTGTGTATGTGGATTTTTTTAATTTAATTTGTTAGTAACCATAAAATCCCAAAAATATATTTTAGAAGTTAATTAGAATTTTTTTTATTTCATTCAAAACCTTTATTGAAAATACAAAAAAATAGTTAGATAGTTTACTTTGTGTTACTTTGGTTAAATAATTACAAATCAAACTTAATTAAATTAAAAGGAGAAATAAATCATCTTTTATTTAATTCAAGTTTATTTGTTTTGTTTATTTAAAGGTAGGAACTTAAGGTAATTTAGAATTGGAAAGAACACAACTCTTGATTCTCTAGTGGCCTAGGATACTAAAACTTAGCTCTCATTCCCTTTGGATCCTAGTTTTCTTGTTTGTTTCTATTATTATAAATTTATTGCCCACATGATCATTCCAGTCCACCGCAACCTCGTGTGAGACTCTTTAATCCAATCATCAACCAACCAAATGTCGATAGAAGCCAAGTAGGCATTGATGAAGGCTTATGCCAATTAGTCTTCACATATACACCTGTGCCACCTAAAATCATTAGAAAACTCATTTCCCTCAACGAAGAAGCTGATATTTCTAAATAATTCTCGGGCCAACCAAGTAGATAGCATTAGACCTCACAACCCTTGATTTTTCCTTTACTCATCTCCTCTTACATTTACGTGACCCTCTTTAGAAAGTAATACTTATATGAAGAAGGACAATTCCCCTACATCCATCAAAAAGGTTGGCCAATACTCAATTCCTCCGATATTGACCGATATTTGAACAATAATCATCCTTGATTGTAGTATAACCCCTGTATGCAGTTAGGAAAACATTTATATATCTTGACGAACAAATCCCAAATTTTCTAGTTAAGAACCTTCGATTGCCTTGACTAGCATTCCCAATTTTATCACCATTCCCACATATCCCATTTATACTCTATCTATCCACTATAGTGTCAACCCATTTATCACATTCTAGTTGTCATGGCACAACCGCTAGAGGTAATTGCATTTGAAATCATGTGTTGGTTTTTCAAGCATATATTCACCATGTGAATTAGAGGGAGAATGAGATAAGTTTGGCTAAGCCATGAGTTGGGACCTACAAAAATTTAATTGACATTTAATTTTAGGTACTAAGATTTTCAAGAATTGTGAAGCTTCTTTGAGAATCTTGGGCATGCAAAATTGAAGTCATTTTTACACCATCTTTTTCATTTGAGCTCTCTTTTGAGTTGTGCATGGAGGAATTGTGAGGTATTTTTATTTGGGAGTTTCATGCAGTCTTCTCTGCTAAAAATAACATGTGGGTATTATTGGATTTATGGCGCTAAGCATGAATAAATATGGAAAAGCTAGGAAGTTTTGTGTTGTTCAATTTGGTTGAAGATTTTGTAAGAAATATAGAGAAAACAGATTGAAGATATTTTAGATTTTTTTAGGCATGAATTTCTCTAACTCAAATTTGTCGTTTTGTCATGAGATAAAGGTTATTAAGTGGTTTTCTTCTCTGGTTTTTTATTTGCAATCAAAAATGAATCTTAACACTAAGCCTTGATAAGAAAACTTAGATTAATGCATATTTACAAGATGGGTATTTGTGATTTGATTCCTTTTGGTTGTATTTGATCTGGGTACGAGTATTTAGTTAAGTCCTCTAACTGTTTATTTTCTCTATTAAATATGGATGATCTCATTTAATAGAATTTTTTCTTGTTATATTTGATAAGAACTTAGAAAAGTAATGGGTGAAACTTTAGCAGCTTGTGAAGCTATCTGTTGCATTCATTTTTTTGGATCATTAAAATACATGGTTTCATTTGTAGTTGACTGTTCTACAAGTAGTGTTTCTTTTTTGTTGGTATGTTTATTTCCTATGGGTTGGAATACCTAGAACACAATTGTTGAACAATTATTGGGTCGATACCCCTTTCAAATTTTATATTTCTTGTTACAAAAATCTAATTTTATGTTATATAATCTGTATAGAGATTTCAAAGTGAATGCAATTTATAGTTTGTAAATCAGTTATGAATAGGGTGGATGTGCTTATATCTTACATGTTTTCTCAAAAGAAAATTTAATTATATGGAAATTGTTATCGCCAAATCACTACACCCCTAGAATGGAAAGAATGTGAATAGGATGTTCGGTTAGATTGGGTATTATGGGATCACCTCTCAAGTTGTGGAACTTGGGCTTGAGGTGAACCTCCGGAGAAGGCCAACTTCCTCTTCCTAAAATAAGTGTTGTATTATTCCTAGTGCAATAAAATGGTTAACTAGACCTATACTAACATTTCCATGGGTTTTAGGGAAAGAGACTTACAAGAAATAAAACTATACTAGGGATGGTGATGCACCAAATAAAGGGTGTTGCTAGAATTTGAGAAGGGTTGATTTGAAAAGGGTGTTATGCACCACAAGCCAACTTCACCTACTACAACTTAGAGAGGGTAAACAAAATACCATAGACTAAGAAGCATTGCTCCTTTGTTAAACTCAATCAGACAAACAATCTTTCAGTCTTCCAGTGAATAATGATGAAACTAAGAAGGGTGAACAAGCACCACAACTCAACTACATGCAGAACTCCACCACTTGATAAGCATAGAACTCCAAGAACTCTGCAATGGAAAATTGAACTTGCACAATGTACCTGCAAGCATGAGAAAGGCACAAAGAAGTATATAGAATGATGAAAGGACTGATAGTAGTCACAAAACATACACTTTTATTACTTCATCAACATGAAAATGCATCATTACATTTAGAAGAGGAAATGGTTGCCATTACAGTCTTGGAAGAGAGGATTGAAAGTTCCCCAATCCATGAAGATAACTTGCAGAAGAGAGAGGATTCTTGAAAGAACGTGCAACATATTTTGTCTAACTTGTCCAACTTGTGTCACACGTCTAACTCTTATAACCCCTTAGAATGAGCTTCCAACTTACATTTATATAAAATTCTTGTGAGAGAAGAGAGGAGAAATCATAAATTTTGGCCTAAAATGAAGGCACATGATGGCCTACATTAATTACAGAATTGGTTACACCACTTAGGAACATTCCATCATGCCTCATTAATGAAAGGTTTGAATTTATCCATTTATTTAATTAAAATAATATTTAAATAAATATTTTAATAATAATAAAAATATCATTTTATTAAAATATTTAAAAATAAAAATATTAATTTAATTAAGTTTCAGGTAGGACCCCTAGGGTTGGTTTACATTGAAAGGGGATCCCTATGAAAGAAGGGCCAACTCGGTGGTTGGCTTGCCTACCAACTCACCAAGTTGGTCGACAAGCTCCCTTGTATTTGAACACAAGTGGGCTCACTTGCATGTTCCACCATCTTGCACTGAGCTCTGAGTTAGAGCCTTCATCTCCTAACCAATGTCAATGTTCTCCTCATGTCTCCATATTTGACTCAACTCGGTTGAGTGATTCATGAGCCCATGCTCCACCACTAGCTCATTGTATCGCCACATCAACCAATGTATCTCACTCCAAACAACTCCCGGTAATATCCTTCGTATGGCTCGACTCCACGAGCTCCGCTTGCAAGCTCACCACCGAGTGACTTGGCCTCAACTTGGCTCATCCCAAGTCACTTCCCATGTATCATGCCAACCGAGCTCCTCCATTTTCTACTCTCAATGCATTGGCTTATTAGACTCACCTAGCTCATCAACCATGAGTGTATTCATTTTTACCCCTATCATAAAAGAAAGGAACCCCATGCGCGCTGGCCTATCACCCAATAAATCTGAGTGCTCACCCGAGGCATGCATGGTACTAAGTCTCTCTTTTATGTGAGTTTAGTGGGAAACATCATCTATGATTTGTGTGAGAGATTTTAGAAGGGAAATTAGGACATACAAGAACCATAGGGCTCAGAACGGCCTCTAGATCCTTGCAGTCATTTCAAACCGAGTACTTAATAGAATCCATAACATGTAGTATGATAGAAAGAAACATACAAGCATCAATACTTAGCATGAAAGGAAAGAGAACTCATAAGAGAGAAATATGCATCCGAATCATTGATATTCATGTATATATTATAACAGAAACCTTATTACATCCATGGAACCATTACAGAGGGTCACAGAGAAGTAGACCGTAGTCATGCATTGCACTGGAGACTTAAATTAACTAAGCTACCAAAAAGAAAATTTACAACCCCCAAGCCTAATGCATCCTCTCCCAAATACAACTATCCACTTGACAAAGTCCTCACAACATTTCTGCAGAGCTCCGCTCACTCTTTACCGATCTCTTTTTGTCTCTATAGGCGCTATATTTATAAAGCTTTCCTGGTTTGTCAACTAGCCCTCCAATGTCCTCGATCTAGTGCCAAGTGTCCAAATGTGGTCCTCCATGAGCATGCTTCTCTAGGCCTGAGCTTTCCACTTTATCCCATGATGTTCTTCTAGAAGATTCTATCGCAGGCATGCTCCTTCTTAGACCAACCTGTCGCAAGGCTGACATCTTATCCACACACAACCAGGTCATGCTTTTCACGTGTTTTACTGACATCCAAATTGACTAAGTCCCAAACCCTTGGTTTTTTCTTCGCAAATCACACGTGATGGGCTTCCTCAAACCCTTCTCTTGCGTGCTTTTTCCTTGCGCACCATTCCATAACTAGGACATTGTACGCCTACTCACCTTCATACTTGGTCAATATTCCAGGGGTCCAACATCACCCCACACTACGTATGTTCTCCTTCCGTGAAACATTCCACTTAACCAAGATGTACGATGCCTTAAGCAACCAAGGGGTAGTCTTACATTTTGTAAAATAATAAAGGAATGAAAGAATTGGGGAAGAGGGAAGAATGGGGGCATCAACTCAGCAAGCTAGGAAAATCCTTCCATAAGTCTACCTCTAGCTTGTTCCATATGTCGACCTCACTCTATGCCTTCTGACAGAGGTCACCGATCAGGATGCTCACCTCATCAAAACTTAGGCCAATACCCTAGGTGCCCAAAGTGTCAACGATCTTCTCCATCTCCTTTCCTAGGTCTTCGAGCGTGTCCATCCTCCTGGTAATATGAGGGTATAGTTATTTCAACCGGGCCTTGATTGAACCCCTTAATGTTTCAATCACCTCAGATTTTCTTTCTACTTCGGCAAGGACCTTGTCTCTCTCTGCCCTGTTTCCTTTATTCTTCTCTTGGAACTCCTTTAGCTCCACTTCGAGTGTGGTGACCAAGGTGCTTGCTACCTTATCCCTGTCTGCGTAAGTATCATATGCAGCCTCAGTAGATTGGGCAGCGATTTTAACCTCTGCAAGCACCTTACTATACTCAAAGAACGATCTGCTACCACCCTCAACTTATTCTCTTCCTTTAAGTTCTTGGCCACTTCCTTCATATACTCCAAGGCCAAAGGTCATCTCTCCATGGTGAGGACACATGTTAGATCTTCTAAGCATTCCATAATGGATGTGTACTTCTATGTGGGTGGCACTAGGTCTAGGTGCTTTAAAATGATGGTGCTCTTGATAGACTCCACCTTCTTGTATACTTCCTGCACCTTTTTCTTCTCATCCTTTAACTCGCGCCTTAGTTGTGCACTGATCAGTTCTTCTTGTTTCAAGCTCTTGGCCTTCTCCGCCAGCTCCTCTTCTTTCTTCCCTAGCTTTCCCTCTAGCGCTCTTATATTATCATTGCATGCAAAGAGCCTAGCCTTTGTCTCGACTGTGACCTTGTTGAGCGCATTACAGACCTGCTCATCTAAGAGCTCTTGGGCATTTACCAAGGGATTGGCTCCCTTAGACTCTGGTACTGTGATGATCACTCCTTGGCAAACTTCAAAGTCTAGCTCATCAATGTGGGATTCAAATGCCTAAGAGAGAATCTTCTTTGTTCTAGGGTATGTGCCCTCCTTTTCAAATGACCCCATGGCTAAAATCCTTTCTATGGGTACAGTGCTTTGGAATTACACGCATAGCACCTTCTTTGAATCATTAATATAGCCCATCACTTGTCTTTGTTCTGTATCAAGGGTCCTCCTACCCGAGCACGCACCTTTGGGAAAACTCACCATTAGAGTGGGACCTCCTCCCATGCTATCATGCTCCTTTTCAATTTTTTCCTCCTTTCCTTCCTTCAGCACTATGTCAGCGTTGTGCTCCAACTCTTGGTCTACTAGGGCGTCGAGCATTTTCTTTGTCTCTCTCTCCACCACCTCGATGATCTGCTCCTTTGTGAAGCTTATGGCTTCCTGATTTTCCACGCCAACCTCCTCACTCTTTCCCATGTCTTGGGTGCCTTCCTCATCTTGGGTACTCTTGTGCCACACAAATACAAACTCTTGTTTCTCCTCCCCGCTCTCTTCTCTTGAGTCGTACATGCTGAAAACATGTGGCTCCTAGTCTCTTTCAGGCTCATCCTCCTTGTTGTCATCTTCTTCACTCTCATCTTCTCTTCCACCCATGTACTTCTCCAAGCTGTCGGTCTCCTCCGAGTCAGCTTCCTCTTCCATCCTCTACTTTTTCCTAAGAGGTGGCTCCACAAATATAACAATCTCCCACTTGAGACTGATTTCCAATGAGCAAGATTCTCAACCCTTCACTGTCACACCCGCAAAGGCCAACCAAAGCTGAACATAGCTTTACTTTATCCCTTATGACCATGTTGTTCATTATGTCTCATAGGATTCTAACTCGTATGAATCATCTCCAACTTCAACTTATCTTCCTCCAAAGTTGTCTTGATGAAGTGATATCTCAATTGTACATGCTTTGTCCTAGAATGGAAAGTGGAGTTCTTAGCTAAGTGAATATCACTCTGACTATCACTATATAGCTTTCCAGCTTCCTACTTATGCCCCAACTCATCAAGTAATTGTTGTAGCCAAATCATCTCCTTGTTAGCTTCTATAGCAGCAACATACTTAGCCTCAGTGGTTAACAAAGCCATAACCTTCTGTAACCGTGAAATCCAGCTCACTATTGTATCACCTACAGTAAATACATAGCCTATTGTGCTTCTCCTACTATCCAAATCTCTAGCCATATCTGAGTCAACATATCCACACAAAGTAGTGTCTCGATCCATCAGAATACAAAAACAAGTACCCATGGTCCCTCTCAAATACCGAAGTATCCACTTTACTTCCTGTTAGTGCTCATTTCCTGGATCACTCATAAACCAACTCACTGCTCCCACTGCATGGGCAATATCTCGCCTAGTGCATACCATAGCATACATCAAAATGCCAATCGCTAATGATTAAGGCACCTTGACATCTGGTTTCTTTCCTACTCTATCTTGGGAAACTGATCCTTTGATAACTTCAAATGGCTCGCCAAAGGAGTCCAAACATGTTTAGCATCCCGCATGTTAAACCTATCCAATACCTTTTAATGTACTCTTCCTGAGATAAAGTCAACTTTCATTCCTTCCTATCCCGAGTTATCCTCATACCAAGGATTTGTCTAGCTACCCCCAAATCCTTCATATCAAAGGATTCACTTAGTTTTTCTTGAGTACTTTTATTTCCCGCATGTTTTTACTTGCAACCAACATGTCATTAGCATACAAACACAAGATAATATAACTTCCTCCTCAAATTTCTTTATATACATGCAATGGTCAGAATGACATCTAATATAACATTGCTCCATCATAAAGCTATCAAACTTCTTATACCATTGACGTGGAGCTTGTTTTAGGCCATACAAGCTCTTCTTCGCCTTTACACACCATCTCCTCTTTACCTTTGACTTCATGTCCTTTTGGTCACTGCATATATAGATCCTCCTCCAAATCACCAAGGAGAAATTTAGTCTTTACATCTAATTGTTCTAAGTGTAAATCTTCTACGCCACTATTCCAAGAACAGCTTCGATAGAAGTCATTTTTACTACAGAGAAAAAATCTCATCAAAATCTATACCTTGTTTCTATGCAAACCCCGACCACCAACCGGGCCTTATATATTTTCTTTCGTCATTCTTCTTGTCTTTAACTTTGTACACCCACTTGTTTTGCAATGCTCTTTTTCCTTCCTAGCTTCACCAAATCCCAAGTCTGGTTCTCCATGAGAGACTTATGCTCCTCATCCATGGCTTGCTCCCACTTCTTACTAGCATCTACCTACATTGCTTCATCAAAGCTCTCTGGCTCTCCACTATCAATGAGTAATAAATAATAAAGAGAAGGAGAAAAATGTTCAGGTTCTTTTCTTACCCTAGAAGACCTCCTCACTGTAGGAGTTTGGGGTTCTGTGAGTAGATTATCGAACGATTCATGGGTCACTTTCCCATCCAATAGATCCTCTACCACCGCATATTCTTTCTTGATTCATCCCTATTTTCCCGCAATCGTTGCTTATACATGACTTTCTCATTAAAGACCACATCCCTAGACCGAATGATTTTCTTGTCCTTAATACTCCAACATTTAAATCCAAATTCATCACCACCATAACCAATAAAAGTGCATTTTTCTTATTTAGCCTCTAGCTTGGTCCTACCATCCTTGTCATATGAACAAACACGTCACATCCAAATACTCTAAGAAATGAGTAATCAACTTTTTTACCATACCAAGCCTCCTCAGGTATGCCTCCATCAAAGGCACTTGAGGGTCCTCTATTTATCAAGTACACAATTGTGCTCACCGCTTCTACCAAAAATAAAGAGGCAATCCTACATGTATCATCATTCTCCTAGCACATTCAATTATTGTTTTGTTTATCCTTTCTAACACCCCATTCTCGCAAGCGAGTTCCTGGAACCATATTTTGCCTGCGGATTCCATTCTTAGAACAATAATCATCAAATTCATTGTTGTAATACTCCCCTCCATTATCTGACCTAAGACATTTTAACTTAAGACCTGTTTCATTCTCTACCAAGGCTTTCCATTTAACAAAAGTATCAAATACATCAGATTTGTTTCTAATACAATAAACCCAAACTTTCCTTGTTGTATCATCAATAAAAGTAACATAATAACTTGAGCCCCAAGAGATGATACTTTTAGCCGGCCCCCACATATCGAATGTACTAGCTCTAACTTACTCTCTTTCTTCGTAGGTCCAACCTTGAGAAACCTTACTCACTTTTGTTTCCCATATATGCAGTTCTCACAAAAATCCAAACTTGTTTCTGTATATCCAAGAAAATTCTTCTTTATGATGTCCATGCCCTTATGGCTCATATGACCGAGCCTATAGTGCCATAATGTTGTATCTACATTTGAAGCCACAAGATTACAATCATTAGTACTATCAGTGGTTAAATACAAGGTTCCAACATTTTTACCTCTTGCCACCATAAGAGCACCCTTGGTAACCTTCCAAGAGTCAGCTATAAATATCACAGTACAACCATCACTTCCCAATTGCCCCACCGATATCAAATTTCTCCTTAATGTAGGCACATGTCTGACATCCTTCAATAGCCATGTATTCACATTTTGCATCTTAACTTGAACAAAACCTTTTCCAACTATACTGCAAGGCTCATCATCACCAAGAAAAACATGCCTAAAATCCCCTTAAACATAATCAACAAAATAATGCCTATGTGGAGTAGCATGAAAAGAAGCCCCTGAATCTAAAACCCAAGATTCATAATATTATGCAAAGAAAGAATCAAAGCATCTTGGCATACATTACCCAATGCCACATTTGCCTCCTTGTTTTCTTCTTGTTGTTTCTTCTTATCCTGAAGCTCCCAATAGTCCTTCTTTGCATGCCCAGACTTTCCACAGTGCCAACATACTATCTTGCTTTTGGATTTTGACCTTGCTCAATCCTTTGATTTTCCATGGTTTCCTCTATTCTTCTGTCTCCCTCTAGTTTCCACTATCAAAGCATTCCCTAAAGTAGAAGATTCACTATAGTTTTTCTTCGCATTTCCTCGCTTAGAATCACCCCTACAACATCCTCAAACTTCAACTTTGAGTTAGCAGAACCGAGTTGCTTACCACCATTACCAGCTATTCCAACTCTTAGGTAAAGAGCACAAAACTAATAAAGCCCTAACTTCTTCATCAAATTATATTGTAACCAAAGCTAGCATATTCACAACCGTATTGAAATCATTTAAATGATTTGCTACTGAACTATTCTCAGACATCTTCATATTAAACAACTTTTTCATTAAAAATATCTTGTTAGAGGCAGAGGGTTTTTCATACAACTTCCCTAATGCATCCATTAGATATTTTGTAGTCTTTTCCTTTGAAACATTAAATAATACCGAAGATGCAAGACACATCCGAATTGTCCCAAGTGCCTTCTATCCAAAAAATCCCATTCCACATCTGTCATGCTCGAGGGTTTGTTCACCTTCTCAAACAATGGAGTATAAAGATCCTTCTGATAAAAGTAATCTTCCATCTGCATCTTCCAAAGACTGAAATTCTTCCCATTGAATTTATCAACCCTAGATCTTCCATCATCTGCCATAGCTCCCACTCAAGCTAAAAACTTTCCTACGCAATTCAACACTTCAGCAAACCAAACCAGACTCTGATACCAATTGTTAGGAATTAATAGAATCTAATGCGGAATAATTCCTCAGAATCGCAATAATAAGAAGTATGAATAGAAATTATATAAATGAAATATGCAAAACACGAAGACAATATTTAACGTGGTTCACCCAATGTGGGCTACATCCACCAAGAACACTTGCTCAAATTTTATTACAAGCCAACAGTCTTCACAATTACAATAACCAGATCTTGTTTGGAGCTGTGCTCAACAAACCCTCCCAAATTCACACTTGAATTCACACACACTATTCACCTTCACAAAAACACTCATCTAAATCCTATTGTATGTCCATCTATTTATAAGTACATCAATAGGTAGCCGAAGAGGTAGTTTTACAAAAAAATGGGTACCGAAAAAAACCATGGGCCCAAAAACAACCCATAATGGTTACCCATTACCCATGGGTTAATAAACCACCCATGAAAAAATGCTTCGGGGAAAACCCCCTTGACCCGCTCACTAGCGAGCGGGACCGCTATAAAATATCTGAGTGTAACACATGGAAGGTGTACCAAACTCTAACATGAAAACAAGCTCCACAAACATAACAACCTGCTAGATGTATTTTGGGGATCCTCCACTCTGCCCTGAATGCATTCCTCATGTGCATATACCACTTCTCTAGTCGCACCTTGTGGGGTGTTATCATTGTGTCACAGGCATACTTCTCAAATCTCTTCACGGCGAAGGATCCTCGTCAGGGTACTCCCATATAAATTTTTCTGATGCGTCAGAACTCTAATCTCTGAAAATATGATGGTTAGCAAGACATTACTGAAGAGGATTTTATCCCTCTCCTTCGTGTAATAGAAAATTTCCTCCGCAATGTATGCAAATAAGTTGTAAATGGTGCCTTCTGCAATCTTCCTACAAACATGTAACTAGGGTTTATTGACCTGGGTCCATCTCTCCTGGCCATTCAACTTTGTTACCAGATGCGTGGCCATTTTCATCACTGGGTCCTTGATGTCTGAAATGTCATAGTACCTCGACCCCTTCTTGCAGGCATATTCGTTGATGGTTCCTGAATTACCTCCTTGTCACTCAGGTCATCCTCCAAGTTGTTTCCTTCACATATGAGGCCTATGAACTGAGAGATGAGTTGGGGAGTAATGCGCATCTTGCACCCTATAAAATGGAAGTAATCTTCATGTACTCGACATTATCCATTGGTATAGGCATTCTGGTTTTCCAAAATAGGGAAACTCATAGAGTTGCAACAACCCTGCCTTCTCTAATTTGACCTTAACATCATCATTGTAGATGGGCAAGCCCTCTGGTGTTCATTTTTTCGTGGAGCTCACTAACTCCATTGTCATTTCTTTCTCGATCGTGTTCTTTCAGTGGTTATAATCACTCACAAGCATGTTCCTCAAGTGGGACTCCCACTCCTTACCCATCATTACCCCATCTTGGTATTGCATCTCCGCATACCACTCTTCATTCGTATTTCTCATGTCAAGTTCTCACTTCTTGCCCTTGCCATTCTACTTTCCTTTCATGGGTGCCATTGTGGAGGTCCTCCTATCACTTCACTCCCTCGTTGTTACTCTGTTCTTCCACTTCTCCCACCTCAGATCTCAAATTTGTGATGAAAAACCTCTCGAACCCGTGCCCTAGTTTGTCAAACCCTAACTGGGATAAAACTTCCACAAGACGGCGCCTCCTCACAACTTTTCTCATGCCCATGTAACCCCTTCCTTCTGGTTTGCAAATTCAAACTAGTTTCTCATGCTTCAATCTCACAGATCTTTCTTCACACGATCGAATCTAGAAACCCTAGTTTGTAAAACTCACTTCTTTCTCTATTTCGCAAAGTGAAAATGAAAATGCCTCGACCCTTTACTTATAGCTTTTCTCTTTTCGAACATTAAATGCTACTTCACCTACCACTATACTTTTTCCATTTAATGTGGCTTTTTCAAACAAAGCTCGTCTTCAATGCTTTCACTCACGCGCCCAACCTACGTGAAAACCCCTCCAACCTTCTGGCGCGTAACCAATCCAACATGACAAGAGACTCTTGTGCACATAACCAACGCCGAAGGCACTTCTTCTGTCTTGATTTTTTCTCTCGCCTACCTCATGTTGCTTAAAGTGCTTTCTCCTCCTTAGTACGTGGGATCTAAAAGTAGCTTTGTCCTGGCACCAACCATCCTTTCATATTTTCTCTCCACACACCTCTTTCAACCGGGCCATTCAATAGGGCTTTTTGACATAACTTCCTTGGTACTCTAACCATGCACTCCTTCACATTTCTCCACCCCACACTTAAAATGATGTGCGGTCCTCTACACACTCACAAATTCTCCAAAGTAGTAATAAGGTTATCGGTGCCCAAGGCACAAAACAAAACAACAACGTGAAAGGGAAACACAAGAAAGGGAAATGCATAAAGGAAATTTCTAAGCTAACGGGAAAACTACCTTATTTATAAACACCAAGTAAACTTATTTAAAGTAGGGTTTAGCCTACTCCTATTGAAGTGTCCAGAAACTTCGTCCCATCCAGTAGCTTGAATCGGCATGCTCCTGAATCAAGGATGTACGAGATTTTGTAAGGACCCACCCAATGGACTTTCAACTTCATAGGATGGTGCAGAAACTTAGAATCATATAGTAACACCATCTGCCGAACCTCACACTTCTTGTTTCTAATGTGGCGATCATGCCAAGCCTTCTGCTTTATTTTTCTATTGTTTGGCTCCACCTGGCGAGTGATCGTCTCTCATCTAGCTTCATTAACTCCTCAATCCTTTCTTCCAGCGCTTGTTCATCAACTAACCCTCCTACATGTGCTATTCATAGAGAAAGGAAACATGAATTCAATCGAAAAATAGCTTCCACACCAAACACTAACTAAAAAGGTGTGGCTTTGTTCAACCTTTTATACATTGTCCTGTAAGCCCACAATACTATTGATACTTTGTCATCCCAATCTTGTCTTCCGACATCACAAATTTTGGTCAGGGTATGACTCAGTATTTTGTTGAATGCTTCCGCGGTTCCATTTGCTTGTGGGTGATAGGGCGTAGTCTTGTGATGAGCCACCATGAACTCGATAACAGGATCCTCACGGTCTCATTTAAGAAATGTGTACCCCTATCACTGGTCAAACTCAACGGACACCCATACCTCGTGATAATATTCTCCCACAATGACCTTGCCATTTTGGTTGCTATGTAATCTTTAGTCAGAGCTGCCTCTACCCACCTTGTCAGATAATCCATTCAAGTGATGACATAACATGACCCAGTCCTACGTGTTGCTAGTGCAATAGGTCCTACAAAGTCTATTGCCCACTTTTCAAAAGGCTCTGCACTAGGGATAGGGCGCAAAGGCATTTCATCTCTCCTTCCTAGTTTTCCAATGCATTGACAATGGTCACACGCTTTACAATAGTCTTTACAATCCTTGTACAGGGTTTCCCACCACAAACCTACCATTAATATCTTACGCACAGTGGCATCACCTACATAATTCCCACCCACACTTCCTCTATGTGCTTCCTCCATGATGGCCAGACACTCATGCTCTAATACACACCTACATAAAACTTCATCACATCCCAACTTGTATAAGTCTCCACTAATTAACATGTAGGGTGTGGCACGTATGGCTAGTTACTTTTTCTCCAACGTCTTCATTCCTTCCAACACCACACCTTCCTTTAAAAATATTGCAATCTCTTCCAAGTCTAAGGGCATGCGTCGCAACCTAAATAGTTACGCATCTGGCATTGTTTCCTCAATACTCTGCACATCCTCCCCTGAATCAATTCTTGACAGATGATCATGCCCATAATTATTTTTCCCAAGCTTCACTATAACAAAGAAACTCAAACTCTTAAAACAACAACACCCACCGACATATATGCACCCTTATAGAACAGGATTTTTCACTAAATTCTTTAATGCCATGTGGTCGGTGTAAAACACAAAGGGTGTTGCCAGTAGATACTTCCTAAACTTGAAAAGCGCGTAGATCATCAACAATGTTGTGCTTAGTTGTGGTATAATTTTTCTCTGCTGATGTCAGCTTCCTAGTTACAAAACACAGAGGATGATCAACAATCCCTTCACCTGGTTGTGCAAGCACTACTCCAATGGCGATCCCTAAGTCATCTATATGGACATGAAAGGGCTTGTCCCAAGAGGGAAAATTTAATGTAGGTGCGGTGACAAGCCTATCTTTTAATGTATTAAATGCCCTCTACTGTGCGCCTCTCCCCAATAGAAGGCACTTTTATATCTAAGCAGCTCCTCTAAAGGTGCGGTGATCTTGGCATACCCTTTGATGAATTTCTTGTAATAGCCCGTATGCCCAAGGAATTCATGCACTGTGCTCTGGCTAGTAGGCTCCCCTAATCCCATAATAACTGCAACTTTAGCAGGATCTACCAGCAAGCCCTCCTTACATATGATATGCCCCAATAAAGTCCCAAAGGGTGTAACAAACACACACTTTTTAATATTGAGGGATATCCTCAACTTCCTACACCTCTCAAACATTAACCTTAAATTGTCACAATGGTCTTTAACTAGAACATATATTGTCTAGTCATCCAAATAGACCTAAAGAAACTTATGGATGAAGTCTTGGAATGCTTGGACCACTATGAGCGAAAAAACAATAGGCACATTCTTCAACCCAAAGGGCATGACCATATATGTAAAACTTCCCCACTCGGTGGTGAAAGTCGTCTTCTCCTGGTCCTCCTTTGCAATCTGGACTTGGTGGTACCCTGAAAATCCATCCGTAAAGGAATAGATTTCGCACCCAGTGACTCCTTCCAAAATTTCTTCAGTGAAGGGGGTTGGAAAGGGATCAATGACACAAACTGTTTTATTTCCCTATAATCCACGCAGATTCTAATTTGCCCATCCTTCTTGATGTTGATTACCATCAGACTTATCCACTCGATTCTTCCAATGCCTCAATGATCCCAAAATCTATCATTTTTTCTATCTCCTCCTTAACCTTCATGTGCAAATTGGGATTCATCCGGTAGGGCCTTTTTCTAACTGGCACGCACCTTCCTTCAATTTTATCTTCATCTCCCCAAGGAATGATGAACGCCTTTGAGCTCATGGTACCCACGCGGAATAAATCCTCAAATTCACACAGCAGATCAATGATCTTAGATACTTCCTTCCCCACCAAGAATCTCAATAATATCTTCCTTAGGTTCTTCTCCTAAACCGATGTTAACCTTATTTGTATTTAAGGGTTCATGGTAGGCACACACACGAGTATCAGCACTATCCACTACCTCGTGCATCCCTACAGAATGGTTAACATCCAAGCTTTCTGATTCCTCTCCATCAATCACATACACCAACTTTCCTTTCTCTTTTTCCAAACACGTGCGCTCAAGTTGTAACTCTTTTGTTTCCTCTACTTCTTCTTCAAAGCGCGCCTCCAATCCTGGTTCACCTAGTAATTCCAATAACCTATCTTCCATCCTGGCACTATCCCCCATGGTAAGGCACTTGATACCCTACAAGGCCTTATCAACTGATGGTTTGGTACTTCGATACTCAAAGGTTTGAATAAGGTCAACCGTGAGCTCTTGTCAATTCCTTGTTTGGTGGCGTGTCTCCGAATGAATATACCATGTGCGTGCGTAACCCTATAGTGTAGAATACAACTTGTGCACCCAGAGGGATGGTGGAAAATCTTCTCATGCCTTCTCTCTAGACCCATTCACACTCCTGGATATGGAAAGAGGTGGGCTCCTTCCCATGGTACTCCTTGATGATGGTGGGCACATTGCTCCTAGAAAATATGACAAAGAGAGCAATTCGTACCTCGCGCCACTCTAAAAGGCTCTCTAATGTGTATCCCACCACCATGCTATCATGCTTGAGAAAGACATAACTTAGCATCCCTCTTCATTCCTTCTCATTTTTCCACTGAGCTTCCACCTCCTGTAGAAAGATCTTAGGGAAGGCTCCTCTTGAATACTTGGGTAGTTCTTTTCCTCCAAGGCACCAAACCATGTGCGCCTTTTTTACCTTGGTCACCGACCCTCTCAACTGTTGTCCCATCAATTCATAAGTCCCATGCACCCAATTATCACATGCCGATGGGTGGTATCACTTACTGACTGAGCATTTTCAAACTGGATAACCTCGTTAGTAGGTTGTATCATCTCAAGGTCTCTGATTGAGTGCACATATATCCTATCCAAAACTTCTTCTCCCAGCGGTTCAATATAGGGTGTTGACTTCCCATCAACCAGGGGTATAATGACCCGTTCCTCCTTGTTCTTGAAGTTGATATACCCTTTGTTGAACCGAAGGTCCGCATTGTTCTTGTAACACCAAGGGCACCCAAGTAGTGCTGGGAAATTGTCCACCTCGGTGAGTGCTAAGACTTCAAAGTCCCCAGTAAACTTAGCTCCCTGGATAGTAATAGCTACATCCTTTAAGACATCAATGGGCATTGCCTTAGTTTTGTTTGCCATATACAACACATTCAAAGATGGTTGTAATGTAGGTCTTTCCATCTAATGCCATGCATCCAAATTTAGAACATTAACCTCCACCCTATGTCAATGAGGATATTACTGAGGAGCCATCCATCCACAACTACATTCAATGTGATCTCTTTGTCATAGTCAAGGCTATGAGGGGGAAGGTTCACATGCAAGACCTTCCTCTCGCGCTCTCCTCTAGCGCGTGGTACCTTCTCTCTCTCAACTAGGATCCTAGCAGGGAATGATATTCTCCCGCCTTAGCATTCTACACACCTCCTTGACCTCATCCAGTCATCCTTTGCACCTCGACTCTCCTTCCTTGTTCCTCCCTCCCCGGATTACTCCTTTAGACACTGGATTTCCCCTTGTAAGCTTTGAATGGCATCCATGGTGTCTTGATATATGTCCTTTTGATATGCGGGGTCTAGATACTTTCCATGAACAACCTCCTCCTTGAAACCAGTGTTCTTTGTCTTGGTATCTCTCTTGTACGTGTGGCTTTCGCCTTTGTTGTTACCAAGACATGTTCCAAACTCCGCATCCCGTGTTACCCGAGGCATCCACTTTGTATATTTGCCTTCTTAATACTGACCATTGCAGTGCCCTTGTCCCTCCGGTGCTACTGATTCATATGCTCAAATAATTCTAGGCACTCCTCATACTTATGCTTCTTTCCACACCATAAGCACTGCAACAGGTCCGAGCATTCACATTTGTAATGCTCGTAGATCCACAATTGAAATAGGTTCCACATGGGAACTCACTCATTCCTCCCCCGTGGTTACCACGACCACGGAATCCTCCTCAAAACCTCTTCCGCGTGGCCTCCATCTGCACACTCCTCATAACGAAGATCATCACCCTTGGAACTACTGTAACGTTGGTTTGGCACACCCCATGATCAATGGCCTCATGGATCTGATCAATGAGCCTACAGTCCTTAGTATCATGGGTTGTAGAAGTGTAAATCTTGCAGAAACAAGATACATTCTTCCTAATTACGTTGTAGCAAGGGGCATCTACTTGCATCATGGTACCCATAACAAATTTCACAATCTACTACCATGGCACGTACTTTCCTCCGGGAAATTATCCTTAACGTGCCCCTCTATCTCACAATTTGTGCACCAAAAACCACCGTGTGTCTCATGGGCTGAGTTCATGGAAAATTTTTCTAACTCGCTTGCCATAGCAATAATCCGAGCCTCCAAGAACGGGCTAACGCTAGTATCATCACTATCAACAACTTCAACAAGCGCATAGTTCTATAAAAGTTTTATGAGATAAGGCCCTTCTAAAAGGGGTGATCATTCCTCCAACAAACCATTGAGCATGTTGTGAAGGGTGAATATCATATGATAATTTGACAAGAGATTTTTATGAGATAAGGCCCTTCTAAAAGGGGTGATTTTTATGAGACAAGATAATTTGGGTCTATAAAAGTTTTATGAGATAAGGCCCTTCTAAAAGGGGTGATCATTCCTCCAACAAACCACTGAGCATGTTGTGAAGGGTGAATATCATACGATAATTTAGACAAGAGATTTTAAAGCACACATCATACTCCCGCACTCTCTCTTCCATTCCTTGTTGAATCTCCTTCAAAGCACTGATGCTCTTCTGCTCAAACTCAAGAATGTGGAATTATGTCAAGAATGTGGAATTCACAAGAATGCATTCTCTAAGGTAGTATAGTCCACCACTATTTGATGAGGGTCATATTTCCTATACCATCTATGTGTGTGCCCTTGCAACGTGGTTGCAAACTAACTAGCCTTCCATTCTGGGGTTATGACACCCTTCGCACCATAGCAGTTCACATTTGTGAACATGTTCCACAACATCCTCAATACCTCTATAATCGGGAAAATGTAGAGACATTTCAAAGAAAACTTGTGGGGGTGGTTGGGGCCCAAATCCTCCTCCACCAGATCCTTGGTTTCGCCTATATTTCCTCCACCGCCTGATCCACTAGGTCCACCGTGATCCCGAACCACCAAATCCACCACCCACACCCACCACCGGATCCTCCAAGTCCTACTCCTCCTAAACCACCAGATCCACCAGGCCCACCAGGTCCTGAAGTGGTCAAGGGTCCCCATAGTTCCACTGAGCTACATGCCTATGGTCTACGATAATGCCCCACTACCAATAGTATACCTCGTGCCACTCCCAGATGTGAGACCAAACACTTGTGTGCCTATACCTTTCCCAAAAATTCCTAACACTGGGCTGGTGTTTGTAGCCATAGAAGTCCCAAATGAGAAATTATACCTCCTGGGCGTAGAACGATCACCTCTAATGTAACCAACTAGATTAGCAATATTATCCCCCTGATCTAGAAAACCAAGCGCTAGGGTCCTGGTCACTAGGTGGGCTCAAATGTGCCAACGATTCTTCTTTCTCCGCACGGTGAACTCTCATCGGAAGTCAAGGGGTTTCTCTCACGCGCTTACCAAGATGGGGTCACACAAATTGCTCAGGTTCCATGTCCTCAATGTGAACCTCAAATCCTTCCCGTAACGTCTATCGTCATACATCCATCACACCTACAACCTCACATTTTCTAGCAATCTCCCTTTCACGTGCTTCACCATACTTGAGTCATCTTTCCTCCCTTTCTTTCTCCGCCGTAACATCTGTCATCTTCCTCCACCCTAGCTTCCTCACCGAGCACTCATAATGGTTTAGCCAACCATTGGGAAAGCCTCTAAACTCATGGTAATCATCAAGATCTTCAAAGCCAGAGGGACAACACGTAGAAATGATCCTTTGGGCTCCCGCAAAAACTCAAACTCAGCAACCTCTGGATAAGAATACATGGAAATGGCGTACTCCAGAGTGTAGCTAGCCAATACTCCTTTCCACCAATGATCCACAGCACGGGTCCACATCAGATCTACATCTTGTAGCCTTTGGTATTCTTCTTGGGTCCACACATGTGATCCATAATGCCAACTTGATCTAGATGCATAGGTTGAGAGCCATTCATATAGCTCCACAGGGAAGCAACAGAAAAAGGTCTCATATAGATCGTGGTAGAGATTCTCTTCTACCCATCTACGTGCATCAAAATCAGGTCCAGTGTTGAATCTCTAAGCAAATTCATCCTCCGTGCTCTTGAACCATGATTCAACACTTTCCAACGTTAACCACTCTGTCATTACTCATTACATAGATCATGATGTATGCTAAATCCCACTACAACTTCAAAAGAGGTCCCAAAGAATGGAACCAAGATGTAGTCATTTTTACCCCTATCATAAAAGAAAGGAACCCCATGCGTATCGACCTATCACTCAGTGAAATCTAAGCACTCACCCGAGGCACGCATGGGTACCGAGTCTCTCTTTTATGTGAGTTTAGTGGGAAACATCATCTATAATTTGTGTGAGAGATTTTAGAAGGTAAATTAGGACATACAAGAACCATAAGGCTCAGATCAGCCTCTAGATCCATACAATCATTTCAAACCAAGTACTTAACATAATCCATAACATGTAGTATGATAGAAAGAAACATACAAGCATCAATACTTAGCATGAAAGGAAAGAGAACTCATAAGAGAGAAATATGCATCAGAATCATTGATATTCATGTATATATTATAATAGGAAACCTTATTACATCCATGGAACCATTACAGAGGGTCGCAGAGAAGTAGACTGTAGTCATGCATTACACTGGACTTAAAGTAACTAAGCTACCAAAAAGAAAATTTACAACCCCCAAGCCTAATGCATCCTCTCCCGAATACAACTATCCACTTGACAGAGTCCTCACAAAATTTCTATAGAGCTCTACTCACTCTCTATCGATCTCTTTCTGTCTCTACAGGTGCTTGTATTTATAGCTTTCCTGGGCTACCAACTCACCCTTCAGACCCTCGATCTAATGCCAAGTGTCTGAATGTGGTCCTCCATACAAGAGCATGCTTCTCCAGGCCTGAGCTTTCCACTTTATCCCATGATGTTCTTTTATCCATGCGCAATCGGGTCATGCTTTTCATGTGTTCTCGCTCTGGATGTCCAAATTGACTAAGTCCCGAACCCTTGGTTCTGTCTTCGAGCATCACGCACCACGGGCTTCCTCAAACCCTTCTCTTGTACGCTTTTTCCTTACACGCCATTCTATAATTGGGACCTTGTGTGCCTATGCACCTTCATACTTGGTTAATGTTCCAGGGTCCAACAATGAGCTCAAATGACCCGAGCTCTACCTTTAAGCTCCTAGCTCCCTAAAAATCCACTACATAGCGAGTCCTCCACGAGCCCGAGCACCATGTCCTCCTTGTCATCTCACTCAATCTACTCGACCCCGGTGAGTTGCTCAAGTTTTCTTGGCTCGGCTTATCTCCACGACCCTAGCTCTAGCAATTTTCTTGCACGTGGGCACCCGGATGGCCATTTATATCTTGTGAGCCATCCTTTCTCAAATACAACTCATCCCTTGTACGTTTCTTACCATGTTGCTTCATCTCATCCTTGCCAACTCGTTTCTTATGATCTCTCTACATGCATGGCTCAACTCGGTGAGTCTAGATATTTTTCACTCCATCTACACCGAGCCTATCCACACTCACCTTGACATAATCGACATCTCGCTCGGGTTCAACTCGACTCGACTCGCGAGCTAACTCTCTGCATTTTGTCGGCTTCCAAGTTTATCAATAACCTAGTGGACTATACGGTCATCTAACTCTTCTCTTTCCTATGAAATAGCCCATGTCACATTGAACATCCTTCCAAGCAATCTTAGCTCACCTTCGTCAAATGCCTCAAACGAGTAATGAGTCAATGATCCTCTACATTGCCTCAACTATCCCTCAAGCAACTTGAGCATGACCCTAATCAACTCACTCAGTGACTCTTTGATGCCTACACCCCTCTAAACTTTGAGATATTTGTGGCTCGGCCCTCTCGGTCACTTCATTCATACGATCACTAAGCCCTTGTCAATATTTCCTTAGCACGACCACACACCTGTGCATCCGCCAAGTTCACGCCACTCATCCATCCACTCATCCCTTACTCCAGTTGTATTCTGAGCTATATTCGAGGAATTTTGATCCCTCACATTAACCAGATGACTCACCTGCGTGAGCGGTTATCTTTCCATGTTAACGAATTGATCGGGTCGCATTCCACCACACCATATTTCCACGTTATCAGGATTAAATGAACTAAGAAGCTCAGAGAATAACTCAGCCACCATTCTACGTGTACCCACTAAATGCGTTGGCCCACGACTTGGCCAAATCGAAGATTAACTCCACATTTTCCTTGATGGTTTTCTCATGATGGCTATTTCAGCTTGGGAGCTCAAATGTTGTCTTTCCATGTCAAGGTTGGCATGGATTTCATACCACAAAATCCCACATGTCTGAGGTGGGACTCTAGAATTTTGGAGCCATTTTACCAACACACTAACTTGGCATGTTGGCCTCCAATCCCCTAGATCCCCATGGCAATGCTGGTGTGTGGGATCGAAGCACCATTTAACCCACTTGGATGGCAAATGACTGAAAAATTCTGACTTGGGCTTCCTTTCAGGCTTCTCCCACTATTCCAATTTTCAACACGACTCGATACATTGAAATCCTCACATCAATAACTCGGTGAGCTCGATCAAGTGAGCTCTGAACTTTCGACTGGTCAGTTTCATCGACTAAGCCATCGTCCTAGCGAACCAACTCAATGAGCTTGACTCGTCGTCAACACTCCGAGCTCTTCAGTAACCCATTTGGCTTGAGCCATTGCCTTACCATCATGTCAAGCTATTCTCCCGTTGCACCTTTTCCTTTACGCTTGTTTATTTCATGTGTTTACCAAGCTATTATTCAACTGACAAGTCATTCCAAGGCTCTTTGCCGAGACACTCTTGCATAACTAGATCTATCTTTCTAATCTCCCATACAAAGAGCCAGTTTTTATGAGAATTTTCACATTTCATAGTTCTATATCCCAAAATCCTTAAGTGTCCATTTCAATGCCTAGCACAGTAAGCATGTACAAGCAACAAGCTCAAATCGAGCTTCCAAAACCTAAGAAAGGAGAGAACAACCTAAAATGATTATGAAACTACACAAAATATTGCAATTTTCCCTAAAACACGGTCTCATAGCATAATAGGACCCTATTGTCTAATTTTACCATGTGTGCAAAATTGGATATCATAAATTTCGTTAAGACTCATTATTATAGATCAGGGTCGAACATGGTGTTTAAATATACTATAAATAATGCATGTTCTTCCTAAGAACTGGCGAATATAGATATTATTATTTTGACCAAGTTTTTTGAGAGATGCAGAGCTCCTCGAATCTCTCCAAGAAAGGGATAACAGATCGGATAGCTCTCTCGAGGCTAGGTAGTAACATATTTTGCTTTTATAAATATATATATATATATATATATATTAGTCAACTATGTTATAAGGTTGTTGAAGCCTTTAGAATTGTATTATTCTTGTTCGTTGGGTTTGAAAATTATAAAGCATTCTCAAACTCACCAAGAAAAATGTTTTCTATCTGATAGCTCATACGAATTGTGAGGAAAGTTTATTCTATTAAAGAAAGGTTTATATATTTACTTGTTTTTATGGCGTAAAGTATTGAATATTTTTCTTGATATGAGATACTTCTCTTTTAGTAGCCTACTAGTTGTTTGGAAAATAACGGTAACACTATTATGATATGTTGTTCACCATGAAAGAACTTATATGATTTATATATCATAGGTAAACAATATGATGTCTTATAACTACAAAACATAAGCATATCATCATGCTTATTCAAAGGGAATTATAATTGATTAATTGCCTCATTTTGAGTGAGTAATTGTAATATGGTACAAAAAAACAATCGATATGATGACACCATGATAAGTCACCATAGTACCTTGTCAGACTTAAAAGTGATTAAGTGTTGATTTTAATACAACAATGATTAATTATAAGTTAACGATTTGTTATAGTAATCATGACTTGTTGTTATATTGTCCTTATGGATAATCAAAGATGTTGTCTACTTACAAGGCACAAAATGGAATATGGTGAAATGTATACATGGTCATATCATTAGTAAATCGATAAAAACAAGTTTTTCTATGAATGGCCTATGATGACCAAATAAGAATTAAGAGAGCTATTCTTATTGAGTGTTAAACGTATGTGAATACAACTACAATCGTAACTATCTATGAAACTATTGTATAATTAAAACACAATATGTTATCTTGTATTCCTTAACAACCCTTATAACATGACAAGTACGATGAGAGATACTTATTGAAGATAGTAACTTAGTAAGTTACTATGACTCTTTCCAAAAAGGAATGTCGTAGATTGTTACTAAATAGCCTATCGTTATGATAAACTAATATACTTAACTATATTGGATAATTGTAAAACGTAAACGAAACATGGTCACTATGTCTTATCATCTTATTGGTGGTATCCTACCCGTACCAGCTTATGATGGCTATGGGAAGGGTAGTGAGGACGTAATGACGAGAGTCATTACGTAGTCACTATCATTTCCACAGGGATCCTAAGGTGGCATTGATAGGATCATGAGTTATAGTCGGTGTTGCTTCAAACTGAAACTTAAATACTTAATCAACATAAATGAATCCTTATAACTATATTGAGATGGTTGTGCGGTGAATGGAAGACATGTTTCATAGGCTAGTGTGCAGTCTCGAAACTAGCTTGCTAGTGCAATGCCGAAAACTATGCGCATAGTAGTGCAACTAACTAATTGCATTGTCTTTTCACCATTTCTTCTTTCAATAGTGTTTTGAGCTAGAGGGAAGTACTTGCATACTTTACTGGTTGACACAAAGAATATGTGCATGTTCTCATAACCTATAAAAAGGTTTAACCAAAGGTATACAATGTATACAGGCTTGTATAGAGTGATTAAGGGGGATCAGGTAGATCTAATTGACCCTTACAGTTGCACATGGTTAATGTATGTTGTCAAGATGGATTCTGGAATATTAATAATGTTGGATTACTTAGTATTGAGCTAAGTAATAATGTTATTCATTACAACATAAAAAGAATTAAGGGATTTTGTAAATATTATTATGTTGGATTTTATCTGCTGCGTGTTGAAAATCATTGAAGGCATAAAAAGGTAATTAAGGGTTAAAATTAAAAAAATCCCTTAATTTGTTAAAGTATAACATGGGTGTTACATCATTTGTGCAAACCTAATCACACCTCCAACTTACCTTGCCTAGCCCTTGCACAAAAAGGGATTCAACTTTCCACATTTAGGGTTTTAATAGATTCTTCTATTCATAGTATCTCCATCCAACACATTAAGTCTTCTATCATCTACCTTCACACATTCCAATACAATAAACACCTACAATCTCCACAATCAATATAAATAAGAAGCTAACATGTCCTACATATTGGCTTGTCATCAACTAGTGGCATTACACAACCTTGACTAGGTCAACAAATAAAACACTCCGACGTTGGCATATCACACAAGTGCAAATCTTAATCACTCACCCGAGGCACAACGAGAGATCACTTAAGCCTATATCATGAGATAGGCATGTAAAGATCAAGAACATGCATGATATATTTATTATTTACTTAACCTAATTAAGCATGCATAATATACCAATCACATTCATATTGTATACAAGTACTACAACCATTTATTATATTCATCAAGACACGAGAGCATTACAATTGTCTTTACAAAAGGTTGCCATCACTCTCATGTGTAATGCCTTTTACAAATACTTCAAATAGCTCTTTGACTTTTCCTTCACTCTCTAAATTTACCTCTCAATCTTCGTGTCGATTTTGCATATCTAAATGAGGGATTCATGGGGCTCTTTTTAAGATTCATCGAACCCCTTTGATTACAAATTGGCATGTAGCTAGCACCTAGTTGAATCCAACTAATATATTTTTTTAAGGCTCTAGAAGTGTCACATGCTTCCATGTGTTCTTTTGCATGATCAATCCCAAAACCTCTACAACTTCCTTCTTTGAGATTCTTCCACCTAGCGCCTCCCCATGTGACTCCAACCCAAAACATGTCCTACACACAAGTGTCCAAAAATAGTCTTCTTTGTAATTATGTGGAGCTATGTAGCCATGTAGTGTTATGTGCATGTCATTCATACATTCACATAGGTCCATAATCATTTGGTTGCCCCTTTTCTAAGGCCAAGAGTATTATATTTGCTTCATGTCAAAAAATTTAAAATGATTTAATTGTGAAGTTTTTGTTTGATAGTGATACACTAAGTAATATATCCCTAATTTGTTAGAATGAAATTTTGAGCTCATTAATTATTTTTGACAATGACAAATTTAATTGATTTCAGTTCTAGCCAAATAAAAATATCAACCAAACAAAAGCCAAATTAATGTTGGTTATTGTGTGTTTTTCATGTGTCGGCTATGCAATTAATGTTTCGAATGTTCAAATTTGTGAATATGATAGATTAATGTGTATATTTGTCTTGTGTTGGTAGGTACTTCTATGTTTTGTTTGGTATTGCAAGATACAAAACACAACAACAAAATAGTTAAATACAAATCATAACAAATAAACATAGAGATAGTTTTTAATCATACAATAATCTCCACTTCATTGATATTTCATTCAAGTCCATTACAGATATATAGGAAATGATTCCCTATATTCATGGAGAACTTCTACCCACAATATCTTCTAAAAAACTATTTAGTTGTGATTGTTACTCATGTAACAATACACAACTCAAGTCACATCTGAGTTGTTAAAACAACTCCAACTAATTTATTATTGTTTATATAAAATAATATAATTAACTAATTATTATTTACCTTTTGGTAAATATCCACTATAATGTAAACATTATATTTCCTAACATTCGCCCCTTAATGTTTACATGGTAGCAAACAACTTTTGTGCTTCCTCTGCAGCCTATCGCCCATGCTTGCTCATGATCTTGGTACAACACTCGAACTGAAGGTAGAAGAAGGAACACATCAACTTCTTATCAACCATGCACTTTCGGGAACACATCTGACCGAAGAGGATGGGAACACACTCAGAATCATCTTTTTATCAACTAGTCACTCTAGGGAACACATCTGACCTACCACCGTCCGGAACTCAAGCAAGAACACATCTGAGCAACCTTCAATGGTTTTCAGGAGGCTAACCACAAACCTAGGTACGAACAGAACACATCTGATTGTTCTACCTCATCAAGACTCATGATGTTGCTTTTCATTGTGTTATATGTTCTTCACTATGTTCTAGCATTGGGGAATTATGTAGGAATAGCCACATACCAGTGAACAAGAACATACCACATCTGTTCTTATTTTTCACACCACGCTGAAATGTTGAAATCCACACTATACTGCAAAACAAGTACTATGAAACTGAAGCACACAACTGAAAGAAAACTCACACCACAAAATGTCACCACAACTTCGTGCGGTCCCGTTGTTGGTGACTAACGAGAGGTCGTTGCTGAACTCTAGCATCCTTTACCTCCATCCTCCAATGCATGTGTTGCTAACTCAACCGGATTTGGATATGAAGTTTTGTTTCCACATTGAGCTTATTCTTTTCTTCCCTCCCGCAATGTGAAACACTTTATTTTTCAGACGTCGGGTAACACCGAAAATGCGTCTGTGAGGCAATTTTTTTATTTTTAAGAATTTTTGTTACAATGACACAACTTTTGACGACAATTCACAAATTTGATGATGAAACTTTTGACTCGACTAGAAATTTAAAAAGAATAAAATGAGATTACAACTCATTTTTTATTTTGAACTTGACTCGACTCTTGAATTTCAACTTGTAATAAACAAAATTGACTGATAAGATGACAATGACAATTATAACTATTTACCACAAAATACCATGATATAATGACCCTACACGAGCTCAACGCTAGAGCACGGTCAGAGTTGAATTCATGCAAAAAATGATCAATATTTCCGCAGCTGATGATGGAAATCGAGGCAATAAAGCCGAAACAGATCCATGGCAGGTTTTAATGCGAATCTTGATGATTTTGCATTGAATGGTGAATCGATCCAAGATCTAATGCACAGATCAGAACCTTCAATCTTGAAAGCACAAATATTTTGAAACCCCTTTCTTCCTCCAACGCTTCTGCTATGGCTTTTTATTTGCGAATCACGAACCATGCAAAACAACAAGTAATGAAACTGCAGATGGTTTTGTTTTCTGTAGAAATGCTAAGATGATAGATCGACCACCAGGTTCGCGCACGTACACAACTCAAGAAGAAATCTTCGTAGACAGAGAATAGCCCAATGCAAATTTGATGGATAAGTCGATAATGAAAACACAGATGTGCCTGTAACTTTAACAAAAGAAATGCAATCGTTCATGTTTACACCTCCACGTGGCCTGGTTGATGTGAGAAACTATGCAAGTTCAACGTGTCTTGAACAGATGCGAAAGTCACGTCAACAACTTAGCAGAAAAACCAAATTGAATTGCATATATTGCTAACTATGTAATCTATAATAAAACTACAAGTTATCTTCCTCTCTCACAACTATCATCTTCAGGGCGAACTATAAATATAATTGCCCCTGAGTTAAAGCTCAAAAATCCATTAAATGAATATGATAACTCACTCTGATACCAATGTTTGGTATTGCAAGATCCAAAACACAGCAACAAATTAGTTAAATACAAATCATAACAAATAAACACAGAGATAGTTTTTAATCATACAATAATCTCCACTTCATTGATATTTCATTCGGGTCCATTACAGATATATAGGAAATGATTCCCTATATTCACGAGAACTTCTACCCACAATATCTCCTAAAAATACTATTTAGTTGTGATTGTTACTCACGTAACAATACACAACTCAAATCATACGAGTTGTTAAAACAACTCCAACTAATATATTATTGTTTATATAACAATAATATAATTAACTAATTATTATTTACCTTTTGGTAAATATCCATTATAATGTAAACATTATATTTCCTAACATGTTTGTCAAAAAAACGTTCAAATTTGTGATTGAGAGAAGGCAAGATCAATTTATTCATGTGACAACCAAAAAAACTCAAACAAAAGTTAGCTATGCAATTAACGTGTCATCATTAGTTGGTTAAAGTTATGTATATTCCATCTTGTGTTTGCACTTAATATGTCTTCGTCTTGTGTTGGATATGCGCTTAATGTTTGTTAAAGTTCAAATTTGTCAATATTCTCGGTATTCTATAGCCTTTATAATGAACTAACCTCCTCCGATATAACCAATTGCAGCTCAATCGAGAATCAAAATGCAAGAATCCGCATAATAAAGAAATATTTATAATAAATTCACTTTCATATTCACAACATGACATGACAAAAAGGTCTCATAGCCTCTTTGAGCTCACTACCTTACATTTACACGATATTGACAAATTCATCTCTCACTAATAACTATTTTCATTATCTACAATTACATGAAAACCCATGAGTAGGAAACTTGATCATTCTTCCTATAAATCTCTTTTCCTAATTACTGATCCATAGGGATCCAAAATGAATCTACTTCATCAAATTAGTCGGCAACAAAGAGGGAAAATGAGGAAACGGAGGTTGTCTTTATGTTAACATAACCGTCATACGTGCGCAGAGCGGTAGTTCTGGGATAGGATCGCCACCCAACCCGGCAAAGTGGTCCTGTACTTGTCGTCCAACCAGGGTGGCAATTTTGTGACCGTCGGTCTACATTGGGTGGCGGTCCTATCACTTTCAGACATAAAATGAAATTTGAAACAAACAGTCCCATAATTGAAAAGGTTTTTGTGTCTCTTATCCTCCAAGACCTTTCCCATCCTCTAGTGTATGAGAGGACATGAGAAAGGCTATAAATACATGTAGGAAGGAGAGTTTTGATCATCAAAAGCAAGAGACTTCATGGGAGTAAGTGTAAGAGTTCTAAAATGATGGAATTGAGTTTGTAAAAGAAAGAGTTTGAGAACATAGCAATCAAGTAGTTGGGAGGAAGTGTGAGACATTGTCAATTTCCTTTCTCACTTATTGTAAAGTTTGTATCTCTTATATTTTGAATTGGCCAATAAAGCAAAAAGGGAAGAAAGAGTTGTTTTCCCTTCCCGATTGGTTTTCCTCCTCTGGAGGTTTCCAAGATAAAAATCCTTGGCATATGTGTGTGTGTAATTCATTTCTCTTGCAAATTTCAGTTCTAAGGCATAAACAATTCAATCACTAGCTCAATTGTCATTTTCTATTTGAAAGTAGAACAACAATATAATTGTGGTTTTGTGAACGAATTCCAAAGTAGATAGTTTACGATCATTTTGGTATCAAAGCTAACAAGTATCTAGGACTGTGGTATTCGTTCTTGGATTTGTATGATAGTGATGAGATCTAAAGGCGAAGAGGCTTTACCTTGCGATCCAGATATTTCTACAAGGAAGTGGAAACAGAGAATTTGGGGACAAATGGAGGAAGAAAACTTGGTCCGTAGAATCGAGATGTTGAGACCATGATGGATAGGATGTTTAGAAGACAAGAAGAACTTGCAGATTTGCAGAAGACGGCTTCTGTTAAGCAAGACTCCATGGACTCAATGGTTCGAGGCTTAGCCGAAAAAAATTTCATAGGGAGGAGCCACCATGAGGAAGAATATGGGGAAGAGCATGAAGAAGAGACTTCAAATGCAAGAGAGAAGGTAAAATCTGATCATGCTCCTTTTAAAGTTGAGACGAAAGTTGAAATTAAAAGCTTTGAAGGACAAGTAGATGCAGAATTGCTTGATAAATGGTTAAAACAATTAGAAGTCTACTTTAGCATCCATAATGTCACTGAGGCACAAAGGATCACCTTTGCACGTCTCAAAATGGAGGGACACGCTCTAGTTTAGTGGGAAACCCATCTAGCCACTTGTGAAAAGAAGAAACGTCCTATTGTGAAATCTTGGCAAGAATTTAAAGAATTACTTAGAGCTAATTTCTATCCTATTGGCCACAAGACTGACCAAATGATTAAATGGCAATATTTTAGACAAGGCAGTGGTCAAAGTGTGCAGGACTATACTACGGAGTTTCGGAGGTAGGCCATGTTGTTGAATATGGACTTGGAGGATGAGGATATTCTAACTAAGTACTTGGGAGGACTTCACACTCACCTTCGAAGAAAAGTCATCTCCACGAAGCCCAAAGATCTCAACGAGGCATGTGTGCAGGCATATTATATAGATGATGAAAAGAAGCAAGGAGAAGTAGAGCCAAGGGCAAAGAAGTTGACAAATCAACAAAAGAAAGAACATGGGCAAACAAGTAACAAAGGTAAGTGGAAAGGGAAAGGTAAACAAGTTGCCACTACTTTAAATACTTGTAAAGATCCCAAGAATTTTTGCAAGAACTGTGATATCAATGGTCATACTGACGCTACATGTTGGAAGTTGCATCCAAAGTTACATCCGAAGAACCGAACCAAGGACTCAAAGAAGTCCATGACAACTATAAAGACAGAAGGGGAGGTGGAAATCAAGATGACTCTGATGTAGACAAGAGGCTTAGATGCACGGCCACCAACATGGACAACTAGAAGAGGAGATGAGTAGACTATTCCAGATCAAAATCCAGATCAAGAGAACTAAGGTAAATGCTTTGGTTGATACGGTTCTCAGTCTAACTTGATTTCTGAAGCAATTGTAAAGAAGTTTGGTCTTGAGACTTACGAGCATCCACACCCTTATCCTTTGGGTTGGGTGAAGAAGGGTGTTGAAATTCAGGTAATAAAAAGATGTAAGGTCAAGTTTGGGATAAATTCCCAATATATTGATGTATTGAAGTTGATGTTATTCCACTTGATGCATTTGATGTTGTTTTTGGGAGTCCTTACTTGTATATCAGGGATGCTATATTTATGAGAAGGGAAAATCGATACAGATGGGTCAAGGATGGGATCAACTACAACATCCGGCACACCAACGTAAGACACGAGTTATTATGGTGAGTGTTAACCAAGCAAAACGACTTATTCAGAAAATCATAATCAATTTTGTTTACTTTTGTTAAAGGATAAACAAGATGGGGTAGAAGTTTTAGAGATTTCTAACCAAGGAAAACATGATTTGGATAGTATTATTCAGTCTTTTCAAGAAGTTTTTCAGGCTCCCAGTGGGTTACCACCAAAATGGGAAGTAGAGCATGAGATTCAGCTGTTGTCAAAGTCCCCTCTACCAAACATCGGGTTGTATAGGCAATCCTTGTTGGAGAGTACTGAAGTAAAGAAACAACTCCAGAACTATTAGACCAGGTGTGATACATCCGAGCACCTCACCATGTGGTTCACCTATTGTGATGGTGCCAAGAAGGATGGTTCTTGGAGAATGTGCATCGACTACCGCGCTTTGAACAAGATCACCATAAAGAATAGATATCCACTTCCCCACATAGATGATCTCTTGGACCAACTTCAGCATGCCAAATTCTTCACGAAGTTGGATCTCAAGTCGGGTTATCACCAAGTCAGGATGAAGGAGGAGGATATATGGAAGACTACCTTCAAGACAAAACATGGTTTGTATGAGTGGTTAGTACTTCCATTTGGTTTATGCAATGCACCCGCTACATTTATGAGATTGATGAATGATGTATTGTGGGATTTCATAGATTCATGTGTCATTGTTTATCTGGATGATATCTTGATTTTTAGTGCCACATGGGAGGAACATCTAACTCATTTGTAGCAAGTCTTGCAAGTTCTCAAGGAGAAACAACTGCTTTGTAATATGAAGAAATGTGAATTTTCAAATAGTCACTTGTCTATCTTGGGCACATGGGTTGGAGGAGGAGAGCTACAAGTGGATCCAAAGAAGGTGGAAGCCATCACCAATTGGCCAACACCAACAGGAGCCACAAAGACTAGGAGTTTTGTGGGAGAACAGTACAATACATGCGAAAGTTCATTTTAGGCTTCTCCACGATTGGAACACCTCTACACATAGTGGTCGCAAAGAGTAAGGGTTTTGACTAGGGTAAGGAACAAGACAAATCCTTTAAGTTATTAAAATACAAGATTAGTCATGCACCAGTACTTGTTCTTCCTAATTTGTAGCAACCCTTTGAAGTAGAGACAGATGCAATGATTATGCTATGGGCGTAGTGTTGCTTCAGGAGGTAAACTTGTATGCTATCATTCTGAAACTTTTACTTCAGCAGTTAAAGGATATTCAATATATGATAAGGAAATGTATGCACTAGTTCAAGCAATTAAAAATGGAAGCATTATTTGTTGGGTAAAGAAACTATTGTGCACATTGACCACAAACCTCTCCAATATTTGCAAGCACAATCTAAATTGTAGCAAGCAAGACACTACAAATGGATGGGGTTCCTTCAACAATTTCATTTGGTGATCAAATACAAGAAGGGTAGTACAAACTTGGTGGCAGACATGTTGTCTAGGCCGCCTACACAGAGAAGTTCTCTTGCTTGGCCACTATCTCTCAGATCAAGCCCTTCACGAAAGAAGCTTACGAAGAGGCATATGCCCAGGACAAAGACTTTGGGGTGACATTTCAGTAGTTGCAGTCCCAAGGGGCTGAAAGGACGGGGATTGAAGATTGTTATCTCAAGGACGGGCTGCTCTACCGATGGGGGAAGCTTTGTGTGCCTAAAGAAGAAAGACTTTTATTGATGAGGGAAACACATACCTCGAAAGTAGCGGGACATTTCGGTGTTGGTAAGACCCTAGCCCACTTGCAAAGGTATGTGTATTGGCCCAATATGCAAGAAGAAGTATCAAAATTTATACGTGGATGTAAACTTTGTTGTACCAACAAGCCTAAGACTAGGAAGGAGGGTTTGTATATGCCTTTGTCAGTACCTACTCATCCGTGGGAGGACATTTCTATGGACTTTGTAGAAGATTACCTATGTCTAAACATGGCCATGACTATCTCTATGTTGTTGTTGATAGATTCAGTAAGATGTGTATTCTTATGGCATGTAAAAAGATAGTAAAAGAACATGAGGCAACAAATCTTTTCTTTGCTAATGTATGGGTGCATTTTGGCTTGCCAAAGTCTATTGTTTCTGACAGGATTCCAAGTTCTTGGGGAAGTTTTGGACTACTTTGTGGGACAAGATGGATACCAGGTTATAGAGGAGCACGACTTTCCATCCACAGACAGATGAACAAACAGAGATGGTGAACAGACTTTGGTACAGTTGATCAGAGGGTATAATAACAAATACCCAAGGACTTGGGATGAGTCCTTAGCCTACATTCAACATTCCTATAATCGAGCAATACACACATCCACTATGAAGTCACCATTTGAAACATGCTTGGGATATCTACCTACAAATCCGCTGGACATAGTAGTTGGGCAACAGGATGAGGAGGAGACACGAGACCTAGAGGTGACTAGAGAAAACAAATTCATTGAGAGGATCCGGAAAATCCATCTCAAAGTCAAAGAACAATTAGAGAAATCTCAAGCCAAGTACAAGGCTAGGCACGATCAGCACAGAGAGAGCATAAGTTTCATGTTAGGGAGATAAGTTTGGCTTTACTTGAGCAAGGAGAGACTACAAGGTCAAGCATGAAAGCTCAAACCACTACGATATGGACCCTTCACCATATTGGAGCAGGTTGGAGAAAATGCCTTTCGACTTGATTTGCCGCCATTTATGAGGATGTACTCAATAGTAAACTGTGAGAACTTGCACCTATATGAGCCATCCATGCTAGATGAAGATGAAGAACTACAATTGTTACCTTACATTGAGGATTGCGTCTTGGACTCACGAGGCAAATTAGAGAGGATGTAGTGTTGCAACAAAAGGTCAGAGAGACTAGAAGAGGTCCGCAGGAGTCTTGGCAGGTTGGACTGAAAGGAAGACACCAAGGCAGGCCCGGTGGTACTCGAAGGAGCAAGTGAGGGAATTATTTCCTCATCTACTCCCCCACTAAGCTTTTGTGGGACCAAAAGCCTCCTAAGCAAGGGAGGTGTGATCCATAGGGATCCAAAATAACTCTACTTCATCGATCACCAACAACAAAGAAGGAAAATGAGAAACGGAGGTTATGTCTTTATGTTAATAGAACCACCACTTTGTGTAGAGTGGCGGTTACAGAACCGCCCCCACCTAGGCAACGGTCCATGTAACCGCCGCCCAGCCATGGCGGTGGTCCTGTGACCGCCGGACTGCATTGGTGGCGGTCCTGTCACTTTCGGACAGAAAATTAAAATTCAAAACAAACAGTCCTAGAATTGGAAAGATTGTCTATGTTTTCTCCTTCATGACCTTTCACATCCTCCAGTGCATGGGAGGACATGAGAAAGGCTATAAATACATGTAGGAAGGAGAGTTTTGATCATCGGAAGCAAGAGACTTCAGGGAGTAAGTATAAAAATTCTAAAATATTGGAATTGAGTTTGTAGAAGAAAGAGTTTGATAACAGAGAGCAATCAAGTAGTTGGGAAGAAGTGTAAGGCAATGTCAATTTCCTCTCACTTATTGTAAAGTTTGTATCTCTTATGTTTTGAGCGGCCAATAAAGCAAAAAGGGAAGAAAGAAGTTGTTTGCCCTTCCCGGCCGGTTTTCCGCAGGTTCAATTTCCTTTATCACTTTCTATTGCAAATTTCAGTATCATAAACAATTCAATCACTAGCTCAATGTCATTTTCTATTTGAAAGTAGAACAGCAGTAAGAAATTGTGGTTTTGTATAGTTCACATATCAATTAAAGAAACAAAATTTCTAAAATATGAATGTAAACTCACCAATCATCACTTTACAATAACCCTATGAACCACTCAAGAGGAAACTTTGTAAATCCAGTACACTTTCAACACTTCACCCTTGTAAAAATATTTGCTACTCTTACTGGCCAGATCATTAATATCAACATGTTGCTCGATAAAGCTGGAGAGCAGCATGCACTCTTCCTACTAGTCCTCTAGCAATTAAGATACAATGTAATTGGGCTTCTGATAATAATGGAAGTTTCAAGAATCTAAAAGCTCGGGATATAGATCAGATTTGATAAAAGTTTCAAAGAAATGATCGCTTCCAATTTTGTAAATGAAAAATTACATTCCAACAAGTCCTTCACTACGAAGAAACTTAGAAAACTATGCCCTTTTACTTCTGTCCCTGGAGACAAAGGACCAAGACACGATCATTGATTTTTCCATGGCTAGCAACAAATCTCACAGGTGTGCTACCATCGAGATTTTAATTAGGAAATATGTACACATCCCACTCAGCATTTCCTTCTTTAGTATACCAATTATGAGCTGCAGCCTTCAGTCAACCCATGTGTGGATTACACAATAATCTGGCATTTATACGTAATCTGTCCAAACTCCAAACACAATTACAAAATTAGACCTTTTCAATTGACCACATAAGAGAAAAGCAAAATTTTCCAAAGCTAAACTATAACAATCAGATATAGCTATACCTGATTACTGAATTTCTTGAAGACTCCTGATCGTCGGGACTCTTAACCATTCTCTTCCAAACAGGATAAAACTGCTCAAATAATTATCAGTCTGAAATGCGTAACTTCAAAAGGATGCACAATGAATATATCCACTCGTATATACCTAGCTGTCTCCAGAGTGCACCAATATATAGGCATGCAGAATTATGTCTAGCAATCACACAAAAAGAAAAACAATATACATAGGTTGCAAAACCTTCTGTTCTGTGGAAAGGGGAAGAGCTCAGCTACCATCATTGACTTACTAATCTTGCAGATTAGTTCTTGTTAAAAGGAAATCAACCCGATGTAAGATAAAAGACATATTTCAGTAAGGAATCTTGGAATCGTTCTCACATCAAAAACATTCAGAAGAGAGATCCTCAGATGATCTTAGGCCGTGCGCTGTGCACAAACTTCAGGTCAATATCCAGAAGAGATGAATTCATATTACGCCAACCCTGCTGTTAAATCCCTTGCAAAGATATATCGAAAACTGCCATTATATTGCAGCCATTCAATGCACTGTGCTGATTTCGCTTGTGATTTCCTCTCAATGCACTTATCGATGGCAGTTTTCAGCAGCTTATCTACATTTTCGGACACCCAGTGAAGTAAGTTTGCTGGGTTGATGGATGCCTCTTTTGCATATCTTTCAAGAATCCTTGGTAGGATGACTCGTTTGTGATTCTGAATGCCAATACTCGCCTGAAGGAACTCCTTTTTAGCTGTTTCCAGCTCATCGTAAACATTCTTGGCGGTGTAAATACGGACCTACAGATATAATCATATAAGTACAGGTCTTAGGTGCATGTCACATCTTTATTGAAATGGATACCAAACCTAATATTTAGATTCCACAACTGGACATAGAAGCCCGTGCTAATCTATTTAATTTTGAAAGACGAAAAAAATTAATTTATAAGACACTCATCAAATAAAAAACGATGAAAGATGAACACATAAGAGCACCTAAATATCACATCTTCCAGTCAAGAGTTCCCAATTTTCACGACATAATCTAAGACCATGCTACACTGTAAAATATGACATGTCTAGACATTAAAATGGGTAACCAGAACTGCAATAGCAAGAATTCTATGGTAATGTCAATTGGAAAGGTTATTTACCGCAGGATCTGAATGCCCTCCGCAGCAAAGAGAAAATAAAACTAGAGGCTCGGGATCATCAAGACCATATTTACGCCCAAAAGTGCGTCGCTCATCTCCTGCTTTAATTCTTGCTCCAGTAGAAAGTAGTGTTTCAAGCCACTTAGACAACAATAAAATATTTATAAATAAATTAAAGTGAGTATATCTAAAATACATGCATCCATAGTATTTCATAAAGATCATGCAGATACTAGGAGAATGAGCATACCTGCGCAGGACGATATGTACGAAAAGATAATATGGAATGTTCTATCGTGTTCGCACTAATAGAATGACCTCCGATTTTATATGCAGCCTGGAGATGTTATGTTCCAGATAAAATTATCAGTTGAGTAAAAAAACCCAGAATACAGCAAACATCACAATAAGCTTTTTAGAATTAAAAAGAAGGAATCCGTACCAGGGAGTTCTAGAACCAAATTTATTGAATATCATTAAAAATCAAAATTTATGCAAATTCTTTTCATGTTAACATCCACGAAAGGTGGTAGAATTTATTGTTGGTGCTCTATATACCATCATGATATAGTTAACTGGGAAAATTATTGTTATCTAAAGACATCCCCACAACCGTTTCTTCTAAGCTATGTATATTTCTACATGCAATCCACCTTTATCACATTCCACCAGCTCTGGAAATAACTCTGGGTCTCTTTTATGCACAATTCCACAGCTAAAATTAGATCAACCCGTACTCTTTGCGCCCACACATCTTAGTAGAAATACTCGGCAAAAAGTTAGGACTCTCCTTCCTCTTCCTCAGTCCAAGCAAAAACAACGATAAGAAATGCTCTTTTTCGAGTCCGGTGTTGTAAGCCTCAACTAAACTATCTCATGTCTCAACTATCCAGATATACGAGGAGCATGACTGATGTTTTCAAGCACCTGCTGCCTTTTCACTGTCATGCACATACCAGACTTTGGAGATTGAAAGAACAATTTCCAAGGTAAAAGAACTAAATGTATTTCTACTGAGCAACATATTCATACTTAACTCACGACATAAAATATAACCATCATCCATTCATAGGCCATTCTATCCACTTTCTGATTTAGCCAACTGATGTGTCCTGATATCAACAATTACAGTAATCAAAGGAGCTTGAAGATATTACCCCAAAATATACATGTTTTACTCTCGCTTGTATTAAGTATATACAAAGTGTATAAAGGATGTGCAATGAAGCTTCTGCGAGAAGAAATATGTATAAGGAAGCTTCTAACAGAAGAAACATACACACAGAGATGTATCCAATACATAAAAATAGACATAAGCCCATGTGACTGTGTCTCGTTATTTCATAAAATACAATAGCCCTTGCGACTATGTTTCATTCTTTAATAATATATATTAGCCTGTGTGACTGTCTTATCATGTCACATCTTAGGACATCATTTTCTGTGATGATTTTAGGGAAAACTTTTGCCTGCATGGGCTTTGCATTCTGCTCTTTTCTGTCCATTTAACCAAACTCTAGAAGGTTTATAGTTTGATTTTAAAATATGGGGTAAGTTGCCAAAAGCAGACAGAGCTCTTGGACAAAGGAAATGCAATCTGCACAACACTCAATCATGGAGCGGTCTTCCTCACCAAGTTACTGATATAAAGATTGGTCACTGATTAAAAGCTAGAGTTGAGGCTTTTCCTTGTGCAATCAAAAAAGACAGTTAAGAATCGGCTTATATAGAATTCTAGACTTTAAACTGCTGCGAACCTTGCTACCAAATACAATTGTTATCCTGACAAATATAGATATTGTTACAAGCATTCTATAACTGAACACCTTATCGATTATACTTCATCATCCATTAAGTATTAAATTTTAAAAATTATCATATTTGTACCTTTGGATTCATCTTAGGGGCATTAGAAAAGAAAATTATTCCAACACTTCTTACAGTATTTCGTTTCTAGGCATATCAGTTCTTGTCTGCCATGAATATCCCTGTGTTAAACCTTATTATTCGCAGACAAGCAAAAACAATAGTTGATAAGAAAAATGAGCTTCCTGTTAGTAAAAGTGTAATGTTACATAAATGCAGAGCCTAGTTCTGCCATTACTGTATGGACTGAGAAGAAATAGCTAATGAACAATCGTTTCCATCACATGGACGAACGTTTTCAGATTCTTTTTAACCCAAAAAAACCTTCAAATATTTTTTTTAAAACTTAGAGAACCTCTCTAATCCACCCCTAACCACAGTTAAACATAAAATAAAAGCTAAAAACCTAAATCATAAACAAAAGCAAAAACATTTCAAAGTTAAAAAAACATGGCAGTTTGTTCTTTTTACATCTCAACTTTTTAGTGGCAAGCATTACAGGGTTTAGGGAATAAGGAGAAAGAGTTTAGAGTTTAGAAGCAGCAGCAACATAGATCCATTTATGGTGCTACTTATTTTGAGAACCTAGATAATTTAGTCTAAATTAATCATTTGCATTTACATTTTGAAATTTGAACCTATAAATGTCATTTAATAAACAACCTTAATCTACGAACCATGCATGGACATTGGTAGATGTATGTGGTGAATATGCAAAACAAGACTAAGACTGCACGTAGCCACGGGATGCAAATAAAATCAGATCCAGATGCAATCAAGAAGTGCATGGCAGTTTACAAGTGGAATTCAGTGAATGACAGGTGCAAAGTTGAGACAAACGGATCTGCACCAAGAAGAGTGAAACGCCTCATTGTTCAAACTGCATGCTTGAACGATGTAGAAGATAACAGGCACTAATGTTGCAGCAAATGTGAGGTCTGCAGTTCAGATCCAGAGCATAAGGTTGGAGCAGAAATTGAATGCATGCAACGAAAGGCTCAAATTATTGCTAGACACGATGAACTATAGCCATATTAATGAATCAAACGTGGAATGTCAGATTTTAGGTCTGCAACATAGCACGTCGATCAAGACTGTTGGAATGGATATCAAATCAAACCAAAGGGAGAATGATCGACCGAATGCTTCAATTCTGTCAGGTAGAATAAGAGATCTGCGCATATGGATGGAAGTCACATGACAGGTCTGCGTAATTGAATATCTCCGTAAGAAACTTGTTCTCAACTGCCTGCTATGAAGATAATTACCAAATGTTAATGATGAGTGCTCGAACGCCCGAGATACACACAGGTGCAGAATACTATGGAGAAAGCATGTGGATCTTCCACAAAGCAATCACAAAAATACCATAATCTACGCTAATATGCTCTCAATACTAAACAAACTAACCTAAGAACTCTCCTCATATAATAGGACAACCAAAGTTAATATAGTTGTCCCTGTCCATGACTCATTTTTCCATCATAGGGCATGACAACCGCTCTGATACCAAATGTAAAATTTGGCAGAGCTTTTATCAATAAAATAATGTAAACTCTATTGAATTCAACTCTTATCGAGATTACAAATATATAGTGAATACAGCTCCTACAAATAAGGAGCCTGCTATAACCTCTAGCCCCATAATATCTCAAATCTCCTATTCTATCTACGTAAGTGGTTTCAACCACCCACTTACAATAACAACCTTATTTATATTTAGTTTTTACCATTATCAATAACATTTAATAATGGAGCACTAAATATTATTTTCCTAACAGGAAAACCTTTTTGCTGGTTTGATGAGGACTGCTCTACATGTACAGAGGCAATTTAAAAGGAAAGTCACAATTTATCTCTGATCCCAACACTGGTTAATGGCTCCCTTCAACTGTATAGAGTACTTGGTTAGAGATAAATTGAAAGATACTCAATAAGATTCAAAGACCAAGTTTAGAGAGATTTCACCCACCAAGATCACATCTAGGTCATTGGATGATCGAGTATGGCAACAAGTGTGCAATGGCTTCTTCTTGTGTTTTGAAGATAAAACATGTCAAGAAGGGATGGCATGTTATGTACCTAGGGATATAATATTATAATGTATATGTATTGATGTAGATGCCGACATGTGGCACACATCCCCCTTAGTTGCTAAGTTGCCACATTCGACTCCGTGTTCGATTTCGTAGAGAGAACAAAGTTTGTGAAAAAATTGTTACGAAAAAATCAACCATTAAATTCGTGATTAAGTTCGACTAAAAAGATATTTAAGATTAATAACATTTAAATATATTAATATTTATAAACTATTCATAAACTTTAAGTTTATAATTACATATAAAAATTATAATTTTAAAATCCCTAGAAACTTTGACATTTAATAAAATTATTAGAAAAAGTTTAACAATTTTATAAAATTATTAATTTCATCGTATCCAAAAATAATCTAGATTATAAATAACTTTATAAACTTATAAAGTAATTAAAAAAATACAAACCTAGCATTATAATATATAACGTTACATGAAAATTGTTAACATCAAACTGACCTTGGGTCGTCACAGGCTATTCTCCCCACAAAATGCACCACTGTTACACTACACATAAAAAGACCCCTTTGTAATAGTGGTGCATTTTGTGGGGAGAATAGCCTCTGCCAGGTCATTACCTATTCCACCATCCATTTTAACGCATGCTTCTGGCTTGACGGCTGCTTTTCCGGAGCTTTTTCACAGCGTTTTCTGCAAAATTTATTCTGACTGATTTTTTAGTGTGTTTCACATTCTTTCCAATGATTACAAATTCACAGCTGCTTCACGTATTGATGGTTTGTGTTCATGGTTTCATAGACAAAATGCCAACCGTAAATAAAATGAAAGGGTTTCAGAGTTTCAGCAGTCAGAATAAAATACTTTGTTTGATCTGCTTGGCCATTCGATCTGTATGAATGAAATCGGGAATTTCAACAAACTTGTCACAGGTTTCAGATTCGAAAAAATTCGATCTTTAAGGTAGAAATTTGGAGAATGTGGTTACTTCGGTTAGTTATATGGTTATAATATATTGGGTCAAATAGGTAACTTGGGCAATTAGTTATATTGGGTAATGAGTTGACCTACATTGGGATTAGTTGTTTCCCACCCAATAAGAGTAATGTACATCTATGTAAAGAAAATAAATATTATTACTACGTTGCCAGGATACGGGTACGATACGTTGGTTATAAGAATAAGAATGTAGGAAGTTATATAAGAATGAAAAGGTCAATTAGGTTTACAGCAAACAACCCATTTGTTGTATTTCCTTCTCGTGTATTACACATATGTTTATCTCTTTATCCTCAGGTTTATCCTAGAACCACATGCTTCTGCAACTACCATATATTCTACCAAGCAACTTGCTCATTCCTGTACAATTTGAAGACAAACAAATCTTAACACTACAAATGAAAAAATTGTTTAAATCAAGGTTGCAAGAAGTGTAAGTGCAGGTGTGGGTGCAGATTGCATGTTGCTTGCATGTGAAGCAAGTTTCCCAAATTTTAGGAAGCAGAGATTCTGTGAAAATAGGTGTTTTCAAATATGTTATTTTTTAGGTAAATTTTAGGGTGACCAATGTCCTGATCTCATCCATTGGGATGCATCACACCCGGGAATTGGAGGTGATATTTTACCCAATTTCAACACTTCATCATGTCTCTTGGGGATTTAAACCTTAGGCTCTACTTTGAAAGCCCCAATATTTTATCATTGGAACTCATTCCATTCAACTAATTTTAATATTATGTACACGATTAAATATTTCATATACAATATTGGTTATTTACTTATTAACATAAATATACTAGGTATATTGTACATATATTGATTAATTTATAATATATTGTATTATGCATAGCTTTCTTGTGGATGCTCGTCATCTTTCCAAACAAGAGATAAATGAAGGCATTTGTATTGATATTTACAGAGCATACATCAAGTCCACATAGACTTAACCTAAAGAGTGACTCACTTCAAAACTTCAACACTATTAAGGGTTATATATTCACTTCAATGATGGATTCATCCACCTCCAGGGTACAAAAAACTATGGTTTCCTTGCAACCTGAAAATTCCCCTTGTTTAGCTCAAAGTTTGCTCCCATCAACTTCACATTGAGCAAGACCACCATATCCTCGAGAGATCATATTTGTCGAATTTTCTCTTTGGAGTCCGAGACCGAGGACTGTCTAGTTTTCAAATGCTCTCATTATCAAGAGATAAGGAGATGATTCTTTTGCCTCTACTCTACAAAGATTCTCTTGGCTCTCTCCAAACATTCATGGCTTATGAAGACCAAAGATGTTTAGCCCTCTTCCTCTGGGAGATGTTCGACATTTGCCAACAGCTTGTAATGTCCCTTTTTGGGGGACTCAAGAAATGACCAAAAGCTGAACTGTGGCTCACAAATCAGATTTTGGAACTGCTGTTATAACCCTGCAACCTTGCAAATTAAACCCTTCCTAGGGCAGCGACCTGTTTTGGGGTTTCAAACCCACCTTTGTGCCTTCAAAACCCTTTCAATCAGCTCCACTTAAGTCTCTAAAATTATGATATATCACCAACAATCATATCATGCAAGAAAACTGATTTTTAATGCCCTAGATTTGGAGATATGAATTTCTATAAACCCTTGTCTGCAAAGTTACTTTAAAAATTCATAACTTAACTTAGGAAGCTCCAAAATTCATGAAACTCAAGATCTTGGCCTTATAAATTATGGAGAACAAGATAGTAATTTCAGATTTATCAAATGAACATCACACATACCAAATATTCATCTCCAAGTAGGTCGCTCCAATCCAAACAATTATATTATTGCACCAAAGAGACCAAACATGCAAGAAAATGATACTTTATTGCTTTCTAAATTAACTTGCTCACACCAAAATCTCATGAAGGGTTTTCGTCCTTCACAAGTTCCCAACCAAGGGTTTTCGTCCTTGGATGAGGTCCTCAACCCAAGGGGTTTCGTCCTTGAGAGAGAGTAAAAGGGCTACACTAGCCAACTTTCACCAAGATATGAATAATCACCAAAAACATAATAACATAATGCCCAAGTGACCTCCTTAAATAGCCACAAGGAGGGCTTAATAACATAAAAGTGATGGCCGACCCCTTAAGGTAAGTGCTTTTAATTAATTATTACCTAACTACTTAAGTTCCTCTATTGGAGCACTAGGCTTCTCAATAGGATAAATGATAATAAATGAAAACAACCTAAACAACAATAAAAATATAATTCAGATCTTCCCCTTGCTTTCCTCCTTAGACCCACGGGAGAGAATGGGTTAAGGTCTTCAAAAATCAGCCTTCAAAAATGGACATGACACTGCTTCTCAAACATAAGTATCCAAGGGGGCTTGCACCAAGTTAATTACATCCTACTTCCAGCCATCTGAACTCATCAGTAGGAAGAGGCCCTATGACCACCCTCCAAACATACATATTAGAACAACGAGGCATCACAAACTCAATGACTCGCGTGGCCTCACACCCATCACAAACTTCTTCACCAAGTATCAAAAGTATTTCTCTAGAGCAACATGTTTCAACTCACAACACAAGACCCCTCTCTTTCTGAGATTCTTCATGGTATCGTAGTTTGTTGGATTGTTGCTTTCCATTACTCATTTTAGACTTAGTTACTCTTTTGTATTCTCTTGGGTGTCTCACTACACTCCCCTTATCTTCTTTACATTGTATCTTTTGCAGTCCCATAGGCCAATGTTGGCATTTAGTAGAGATTAATATATAAATAAATTATGCATCCTTCCAATGCCTCTCTTTGGCGGGTCATTCAAATTGAATTCCTTGCTAGTCTTACAAAGAAACTCCATAAGGCTTTTTTGGGCATACCTTGAGAACAATTATCATGAAAATAACTGTGAGAGCTATTTAAAGTGCACAGTCATTGTGATCCGCGCATATGTTTAACACTTATAACCGAACAGTTGATTTCTAACAAAGTAAAAGAAAAACTGGAAGCTAAACTATGGTTGAGTTCAAATCCAATAAAAAGAGCTCTTCAATTATATTATTACTTATTGTACTATAAGTGGAGCTGGAATATGAAAAGAAATCGTCAGACTTTTACCCTTTGGAATAGAGGCATCTTCTTCAAATTGCTTCTTGGTATCCCATATGCTAAATATGCCTGGTACAGCAAAAAGACATTTGCCCACAATTATTGTGACTACAATGGCATGTATGCAACATAACATAAATTCTGGCAAGTGTTCATGAGTACAAATATTATTATAAAGTATAAAAAATTGTTTGATATCAATCTTTGACGCAATTCTAACTATTAATTTGAAAAATAAGTAGCATGTACTAACATCCTCATGAATTAACATATATTCATCAATTAATAGTTCAAGATAAAGACTACATATACACACATGCATAACCAGAGCATTGTAAACATTGATCCAGAATGCGAGTTTCGACTCTCGTTGCATCTGACTTGGATCAACTCTTTCCAGATGCTCCACCATAAATCTGTGTTCAAAAAATCATATCAAATAGTTAATGTCAACAGACTTGAATGCTTGTTCATTACTTTTTTACAATTTTTAGCTTTATGAGAAGTAAAATTGTTTTATGTTTAAACCCTTCATCCTGCTTATGGTAAGAACTCCTTTACTTCAACTGGATAGGTGTAGAAAATCGAACATGTTAAGGTTCAAACATCAAAGCAACTTCTGTAGAAAGAAGGGGCCTCTACCTGAATGTTTGAAGCATGCAGGTCGCGTATGCTAATTGATCTTTGTCTGCACATATCCAAGGTACCTCAACCATAGAACTGTAAGCACCTGTGTTTCCAGTTTCCCCTTTTATTTTGAAGGGATTCTTCAGAGTTGTCTCACTGATAGAGTGTGTCCTCCATCTTGGGCTCCACCCATCACTGATTGCATCACGAGGGAGAATAAACTCGTAGATGATATAGATGAAGAAGGTGACAGTACCATACCAGATTGTACAATTGGTGGGTCAGATAATTTGCAATAAATTTCTGCCATACAGCGTACTAGTTCTTCTGACAAACGATTTGGTGATTCGTAGATGTAATCTTTCAAAGTACGATGTACCTCATTCTTATGGTTTTTAAGAGATGCCTCCTCGCATTCTTTCTGAGCAATAAACATACCATCAATTTACGTTCTCACACACAACAATAAGCAATAAGCATATCAAATGCATCCTAACCAATTAACATGCACTTTCCGCATGTATGCAGAATGCATATTAACTACAAAAAAGCAGGCATTTTCTATAACTGTAAAAGAACCTTTCCTTGAAGGCTTCATCTGCCTACAAACTAATCACTGAAGTTAGTTCTTGACTCCTCAGTACTACTTTTTTTTATAAAGTTAAAGTAAATTGTATTTGATTCAGAAAGAGGAAATTACAAACAGCCAGCTTATGAGAGACAAAATCTGTTTTTAATCATAAGTTGGCAATTTTCAAATTACAACAGGTGCTTTCAGATCTGAGGTAAAAACACCTCCTTATCCATAACTAATTACAAAGACAAAATATTTGCAAATTTCTTGCTAAAGATACTAACTACCTTCTACTTAAAACTTGAGCTACTATTCATATTCTGAATTACTGCTACAAAATATGCATAAACAGGAAAAACTTTGAAATATATTATAAAGACTAGCAAACTTGGACCTGACAGAATGTTCTAAGTACATCTTGGTCCTAATCATATGACAGATTTAGTTTGCACCATCATGTAGAATAGGCCGCTTGCCGGTTCCCTCTTCCCCTTGCATCAGTTCATGTGGTACTCAAGTACTGCTGGCAACATAATGAGCATCATGACATAAATGCCGACTTGCCAGTCATTGACTTGTGCTGGTGTTGTGCTGGAACTATCAGCCTGAGTGGCTGTGTGCTTGGTCCCTCTGCTAGGTTCAGCACTCTCCTCAATGTTTCCTTCAATTAAGACTTCTTTTGGATCATAAAGGGGAGTTTCCCAAGGGTTTGGAGTTGGTGCTGCTGAAACTCTAAGCTCTGCTTCAAATGGCCATAATTTTCACTTTGTTTGGCATTAAGGGCAGTAAGTTTCATATTCCTTTCTCCCACAACCCATAGAATGGCCCCATACTCCCCAAGTTTGCTCAAGGTTGCCTATGGTTTTTACAAGGACAATGTAAATCCTGATAACATCATTCCGTGGAGCTCGGAGTGAGCAGCGGTTTATCTATTCCTCAGTGCATGGATGGTACCAGTACTTTGGTCAATAAACTGAATCCCTTGGTTGCCCTGACCCAGACCACTAGCTCCATGAACATTAAAATAAGAACCCCAGAGAGATGTGGGCAGTAAATGGACATTCAATCCTTATTGTGGTGGGAGGAGTGGAGGAGACCAAATGGGCAGGTGGGATCTGCATATGTGCACTTGAAACTTGTAAATCGGCACTGTAGGCTGACTGGGCTATAGGAGAGGGTGATAAGCTTTAAACTGAAGTGGAAGAAGCCCCTGGATTGAGGAGAGAGAGTGGTGAGCATACCTGGGATCCTCTAGGGAAGAGATGGAGAGCTTGAGTGGATGCTACCTGGTCTGCATTCATACTGTGATTGCCTGCATCAAGTTCTTCATCATCAATGTGGATAGGCTTTTGATCATTCGTGGCCGACTAATTATTTATCCTAACAAATAAGAGCTGACGGTTGTACGGATGCATACTTGATAGTTCATGTTTTAAGGGATAAACCTTCAAATGCTTGATATCATCAAAAATTATAAAAATGATTGCATTTACAATATTTCTGACCAATATTTTCAGATGTTTGCTGTATTTTGGGGCTCCTTGTAAGAGCCTCTGCCTTGTATTCATACATGAATACTTAAGTGTTTTGGCACTGATGTGATCTGATTTCAAGCTTGCAGAGATTGCAAATCCTTTGAAGTGCCATGGAGGTAATATATAGAACTGTCAAGTTTGATATATTGCATTTATCATCATTCCCTATTGATATCAGGGCAATGGGTTTGTGGGTGTAAAAAACTTGGGCGTGTTCCTGTTTAGCCGAGAAGGCAGCTATAAAGCAGCCTTTGAGCATTATTAAAAGGTCCACTGATCCTGTTGGCGTCTAATTCTCTTGAACCCATGATCTGAGAGTTTTAGGGCTTGGGAAGGCACCCATGAATCTGTAGATAAGGGCCTTCTCTTTTACGAACTAAAGGCAGTGCTCCATTTCATCCATCGTGAAGGAGACTTTTGGGGTTTTTTTAGATTGAAGTAACAGCCATTTTCCTACTTGTTGGGAAATTTGGCGGGTGATTGTTTTTGTGAATGGTATTGTATAAGTGCTGTTAGATAAGGGCAGTTTCATTGGAGACTGTTGTTCTGCAATTATGCCATGAGCTTGATCTAGGTGGGGACTGGCAGTAGGCCATTGCCTCCTAAAGGAGGCTGTCTAAATCCTGATCAGCCCTTTTGCTGATTTTAGGACTGTTTGAATGGGTGGGGAAGGAGGTGTGGTTTGGTTTGAATGGCCGTTGGACATGAGCTAGGAGGAGGTCAGTGGGAGCCTACAAGCTCCTCTAACAAATAAGAATAATGTAGAAGCCTAGTGGTTGATTAACAAGGCCCCAGCTTTCACTTGGCATTATGATGCGGATGTTGATAGGGAATCCAGTTAAGGGTGGTCTTCGACCATGCAGCCCTCGGAGTTAATACACAGAACAGAATATAACAACACAGAAACACAGCAACTTTGTTATTGATTCAGAAAAGATCGCATGGACATAGATCAATTGCCAGCAATACAGCCTCATCAATCTCCTAAGATATTCTACAATTAGAATTGGGCAGTCTCACTTATGGAATGTGCACCATCTCAGAGTGTCCAGCAGCTGCTACACAAAAACTACCAATTCCTACTTCTTGTTACCGGCTCTACTCTCCTACCTCAAGGTTTGTGGGTTTGTGTATGTAGACATGCAAGCCAACCAAAAGCATCCTTGATCTTAGCTAAACATTATAAGGCCCAGCGGACTCATACAAGGTGAGTCGGCATGACTCCAGACTTCTGCTGACCACACACTTCCATCTGTGCCTTTGGTAGACCTCCATGGTGTTGGCAGACTGTCGCGGCATTGGTAGACCTTTGTGGCATGGCTTAGACCTTCGCAGCAATGCATAACCACAAATCCTACTCTACCTGTTTTGGTTGATACAAAATTGCCTGTGAACCTGGATGCTCCTGCATCATACACCCCGAGTAAATTCAAAAACAGGAGCCCCTACTCATGCACATTGTTCCTTAGAATTACATGTCTTGTAGCTTCCACGGCACTAATCCAAGTTACGTCTTCTACCTCTCTTCCCTTCAACTTTACAGGTATTCGATGTATTCCTTCTTGCATGTTTTCTTGATCCTGGTGTCAATCACCCTTTCTGCGTCCTTGCATAACTTCTCCAACATCAGCTGTCTCCAATCAAATTCTTCAGCTTTTGCATCGTTTTTCCCTTCATGATATGGATATAAGTCTGCTACATTTAATAGGTTCGAGATATCTATGCCTTCTGGTAATTCACCTCATATGTGTTTGTCACAAACTTCCTCAGTACCATGCATGCCCCTATTTTCTTCCACTTCAACTTGTTATATGTGCCTCTGGGAAATATTTCCTTCCACAAATGAGCCAAAACCATGTCTTCAACCTGAATTCAACTTCCGCCTTTTCATATATGTGAGTTGTTTGTATTGTGCATTTGTTTTTTCCAATGCTTGTGCACTTGGTGCACATTCTCCATGTGTTTCGCAAAACTTTCAACCTTTGCGCTCCTGCCTGTGTTATCATTAATATTCCACAACTCCACTACTCCCCTCGGCTAATGCCATACACCATGTATAATGGTGTTTTTCCTCTACTTCTATTTATGGATTTATTGTATGTAAATTCTACTTGTGCTAGCACCAAATCTCATGTTCTTGGTTTATCCCCTGCCAAACACTTGAGTGAATCCCCAAGACTTCTATTTACTATGTCCATCTGTTTGTCTGTCTGTAGAAGATATGCTGAGTGGAATTGCAACTGTGTTCAACTTCTTCCAGTGTATGCAAAATATGATCAACAAATTTGGTATCCCTGTCAGACACAATACTGCGCGGCAACCCATGCAACCTCACCACCTCCTTGAAGAAATTATTTGTAATGTGTGTTGCATCACTTTTCTTCTTGCAAGCAACAAAATGTGCCATCTTCGAAAGTCTATCCACTACAACATAGATGGAATCAACTCCCCATTGTGTCCTAGGTAAACCCAAAACAAAATCCATACTTATATCCTCCCAAGGCTTCTCTAGGATGGGCAAAGATTGGTACAACCCTACATTTTATGATCTTCCTTTGGCCAACTGACATACTCTACACTCTTGCACACATCTACACTCATCCATGGCCAAAAATAACTCTCCTCCAATTGCCCTAGAGTCTTATCCACTCCAAAATGTCCTGCCAATCCTCCACTGTGTTTTTTTCCACCAAATTCTCCTGTATTGATCCTCTAGGAATGCACAACTATCTGCCTTTAAACAACAGACCTTCCTATACAAAATACTCTAACCAAGGTGTTTTGTCAAAACTTGTTGATCCCACACATGCCTTCCATGCCTCACTGAAATCTTCATCTCTCACATATAGCTCCTTCATGAACCCAAACCCCAAAACTTCTACATTCAATTTTGTTAATAGAACATTGCATTTACTCAATGCATCAGCAAAATTGTTAAATCTACCACATTTGTGTCGCAACACAAATGCATAGCCTTGTAGATATTCCACCCACTTCATATGCCTTTGATTCAATCTCCCTTAACTGTTTATTAAGTACAACGCCTAATGATTAGTGTACAGAAAAAACTCTCTTGGCAACAGGTAATGTGTCCACTTCTTGAGTGCTTGCACAATTGCATAGAACTCTTGATCATACACACTATATTTCCTCTTCATATCATTCAACTTCTCACTAAATAATCAATTGATCTACCTTCATGACTCAACATTGAGCCAATGGTTGTACCACTAGCATCACAATCCACTTGGAATACCTTCACAAAATCAGGCAATGCCAATACTAGTAGCTCGAACACCTTCAATTCTTGAAAACTTTGTTATGCACCTTGGCTCCGCAAAAAAAATTCTTTATCTCCTCTCATGGCCTCCACGATAGGTGCACATGTTTCATTGAAGTTCCTAATGAACAAACAGAAGAAACTTGCTAGACCGTGAAAGCTCCATGCCTCACAAGCATTCTACAGCAATGGCCACTCCAGTATCTCTCACACTTTTTAAGGATCCATCTTCAGACCTGCATGAGAAATCACAAAACCCAAATACACAAGCTCTTCTTGCATGAAACTATATTTCTTCAAATTGATCAACTTCTCTTCCCACAACCACTGCTACACTTGCCTTAAGTGCTCCAAATGGTCTTCCCGTGTCCTATTGAATATCAATATGTCATCTAGGTACAAAATCACAAACTTTCTTAGAAACAGCCTCGGGACTTCATGTCAATCTCGTAAAAGTACTTGGTGCATTACTCGATCCGAACAGCATCACAAGCCATTCACACAATCCTCCTTGTGTTTTGAATGTGGTCTTCCATTCGTCCCCTTCTCTTATGTGAATCTGATGATATCCACTCTTCAAGTCAATCTTGGGGAAGCAAGATGCTCCACTTAAACAATCCATGAAGTCATCCATGCACAGAAATGGAAACCTATACTTGATCTTATTGATTGCTCTCGAATTTGCGCACATGTGCCACTCCCTTTTTGGTGCCAAAACTGCAAGGGCTGCCCACAGACTTCAACTCTTCCATATCAATCCCCTATCCAATAGCTCTTGAACCTATTTTTGTATCATGCATTCTCATGTGACATAATTCGATAAGCCCCTTGCTAGGAAAATTCAATCCCGAAATCAAACCCATACGGTGACTTGTCTCTCACAGGTGGTAATGCTCTTGATAGATCATCTAATACTACTTCAAATTCTTCCAATGTGATGCCCACAATCTCTCTTCGCAGAAGTCTCTCCATCAATGCAAAACATACATCATTTTGTTTTACCTCACTCAAGAATTGTTTTCCTGACATGATTAAGACCTTCAGACCATGTTCTACCTCTTCATTCAGTTCCCGCAAAGGATTCAAGATGTACTCCCTTTCATCCTTCACCACCTTGTATGTATTTACGCGACCATCATGTAGCGCTTTCCAATCAATTACCACACCTCCCCAAAGATTACATGGCAAGCATCGATAGGCATTATGTCACACATGACCTTGGCTTCATAACTCCCTATCTGGAACTTAACCAGACTTTGCTCGGAATAGGAGCTAGTGTCCTTTCAGCAACCATGAAATTTTGTAGGGATTAGGATGTGCAATCCTTTTTAACCCTATTTTGTTTTCCATCTCCTATGCTACCAACTTTTCGGTGCTATCACTATCCATTATCAACTTACGAAACCTTGCCTCTCGGCCTACATGCGGTCCTAAACATATTCTTCCTATCTACTAGGCCAACTTCTTCCTTTTTCATTTTCAACAAATTGCGCTTCACTATCAATGATTCTCCAATTTTTGGTTCTTCTCTATAATCAGTGGAAGAAATTTCTCCCAACATTTCTTCCCCTATGGAAGAAATAGGGAAAAATGTTGGAAGAAATTTTCCTTTTCTTGTTAGGATATAAGGGATAAAATATGCGGAATAATCCCTCACGAATCAATATAGTAGAAACTAATATTTCTGTAAAATATTCTTCGGCAGATCTCAAATAAAAGTGCGTAATAAAATAACATAACACAAGAGGTGGTGAAAATGGTTCACCCAATTTGGGGTATCTCAAATAAAAGTTTTATTACAAGCCACCGCTCTCTCTCAGACAATACCCAGATCTAAAATAACATAACACGAGAGACTACCATATGCATAAAACCTAAAAGCCTCGGTGCACCGGAACGTGGTTCAGCGCCCAAGCGGGAGCGGAGCGAGCCAGCGGAGGAGCGCCAGGGAGCGGCCCGGCACCGTGGAAACGGCCGGTACGGCTGTGCTCGCGGGCGGCCGCTCCCTCAGCCGCTCCCAAGAATCACCACTTGCTCATAAATTTTATTGTCTAAAACCTAAAAGCTACACCGAACAACTCTCAAACATAAAATCAATTGTGCTTGTCTAGGGTTTTGAGGAGGAGGAGCTATACTAAGCTTCGAGATCTTTGTTTTGATTTGCTATGCTCAAGGTAAGTTTTTTTAACTCTTGTTCCTCTATTTTTTAGAATTCACACCCCATTTAATTTTTTTAATTTTCAAAGCTCAAACACATCGTGAACATGTTCAACAACTTGAGGTGGTGGTTGCTATGGGGAAAAGCCACTTGTGGTGCATATGCATAAAACCATATAAGTAGAAAATGTTTTGCATTTATCAAAGAGCAGAGGATGCAGAGGCTAGAGTGGCTCGAGAGCGGGTCATCCATCAGCCAAAAGAGGAGGTTCATCTCGCTCAAAAGGCCTCCAGCTTGCTCCATCACCTAGTGGATCCCCACCAGCATTCCATTCAGGGCTCCTTCTCCACAAATGAGGATGTTTCCTCGCACGAAAGAAAAGTAAGACAAAAGGGCCACTGAAAAGGCCTTTCGTTTGAGTACGTGGAGATTGCAGATGAATGCATTTTTAAAATGGTCCGTTATCGGCATGAGATGGTAAATTTTATTTTTAATTTTGCCATCAATGAGGAACCAAAAGGGTATAAACCACTATCAAAAACATGAGGATGGTAACATAGGTCTGTGGATGGAAAGATCAAAACAGGGGCAATGTTTTCTGAAAGCTTCAGGGGCATAAAACTATGGGACAAAATCCCTATATGAGAAAAACGTGTTTTCCGGTATATTAGAGCATATATGCGTTTTAAGGCCGCCAAAATGCAAAAAATTCAGGAAATTCTTTCAAACAAGGGGGCTGCGCCCAACCCATTACCCAATTTTATAGCGGCGAGATCCTTTCCTCTTAAGTGAAGGATGCCCACTTCATAGCCAACATTCTCTTTGAGTCCATGAGGATGGGAAAATGTCGTCCAAGTGAGGATACATGAAAAGTGTACAGCGGATGTTATGTTGAGAGTTTGGTCTTGGGCACACTTTCACACAAAGAAAACAAAATAGGTCCACAACCTAACATTTACCTCATATTCAAGGTAAGGACAAGCTTTATTTCTTTCTTGTTTTTAATTTAATATTTAATTTGTGTTTAAATATTCTTTCTTCTCTTTTGCCTTTTTAATTTTTGTTCATCTTCTTATTAGGTTGCGAGACTCGGTTCAGATAACAGTAATAGGCCTCTTTCATGGATCACACTTGAATCATCTCGAACTCTACTTAGAATCAAAAGATGCAGACACGTTCATGTAACACAAGATCTTTTGCACATCATCCTCTACATGACCCGCTCAAATGGTGAGTCTATAAAACTCCTCAAAGTATATATAGCCGCTTTCACCACCATCAAGGTCTCGCATTGTAAGTTTTTAATTTTTTTTATTCTCTTTTCTTTTTAGTTTTTTAAAATTTAAGTTTGAGTGTTTAAATCAAGTTGAACTTTGCATTGACTTTGAAGTTTGGGTTGCCTTAATAGGTCAGTAAGTTCATCTTCCTCTCGAGCGCAACCGAGTACGTATAATTTCTTACTTTCCAACTATGAACTCAATTGATCGCAACCCACCTTTACAGGGAGGGCTTTGTTTTATCCCACAGAGATAGGTGACATTGAGCTAGGCTTAGTCGACTCCCGATGCCCATTTCCCAATGGAGCATATGATGATGAGACGGCAATTTCTGTGGCACCATGAGACCTCTTGAACAAATTGAGAATTTAATTATCATCAATTCAAGTCTCCACTTATTTAGCTTAGAATTCCGCCATAACTTAGCATAAAACCATATAAGTAGACAATCAAGCAAGCTTTCTCACCATGGGCAATCTCTCCCAAAAACTTGATCTTGAGAAAAACGTGTTTCCGGTCCTATCACACTCTTTCCATTTGTACATGCTCTTCCACTTTCAAGAGAGATGCATTTACCCTTCACCTTGTTTTTGTGCAAGTGCCTTCGCAAACTTGAATCTTTAGGGATCTTCATACTCAAAATACTTCTCGAGTTCCATTTTCCAATCAAATGAGATATTTTGGTTCCAAACTACCGAAATAACTTGGGGTATCCATCCTAAGTCTTGATCTTCGCCTTTCCTCCGCACACTCTTTCCATTTGTACATGCTCCCACCAAAGAGATGCATGACCCTTCAATTTGGCTTAAAGATTTGATAATCATATTCTCCCAATAGTAGGAATGAGCCTTTTCCAATCAAATGACCCTTAACGGTTCACACTTCCTCTTCTTCACGGCTTTTGCTTCGACCCTTCGGTTCACACTCCTTGGCTTTGTGGATGCCACTTCATCATCACTAGTATCATCCACCACGATGGCTCTAAGTTGCGTAATCTCCATAGCCTCCAAATGGGCCTAAATTGTTCTCATCAACTCAAGCCAAGTCATCAAGTCTTGCGCCTCAATCTATTTGATCTCTCCCAACATTTCTTCCCCTATTTGCCATTAGTGCTTTTCCTCGAAAAAAGAGATCCAACTCTCCACAACCTTCACATCTTCTCCCAACAACTCGCCTTGTTGGAAGAGGTCTACAACAACTTTCTACCCACACTCCCAAATGTGGAAAATTGTCAATGCTTGTTTTCGACCCTCACACCTTATACCCAACAACTACTTGTTGGAAGATGTCGAAAACAAATGATTTTCTACCACACTTGCACGAAATGATGAAAACTGCAATACCTATCATGCCTCACTCCTAAGGAAAGAAAACCTTGCTCTAATACCAAATGATGTAGACGCAATCGAGGGAACCAAGTTAAGGTTATCCTTCAACAATGCAGCCCTCAAAGTTAACATACATAATAGAATATAACAACACAAAAACACAACTTTATTATTGATTCATAAAGATCACATAAACATAGATCGATCAACAACGATACAGCCTCAAAGCAATTCCTTAACAAATACATACAATCAGAATTGGGCAATCTCGCTTAGAGAATCTATGTTGTCTTTGTAATGAAATTACTTAGATTTGAATATCAACATAAGAATAGAAAACCAAAGAACACCAAAAATAGAGATAAATGAAATTATTTAGATGGATTTGAATATCAACAACAATAGAAAACCAAACAACACCAAAAATAGAAATAAAATATCACAATATGCAAGTAGAACAACTTAGCCACTTCAAGGGGGCAACCTCCAAACCATACGATAAGACTCAAGTGCTCAATACAATGATCATCTACTAGTTACTACCTCCTATAAATACCTTACTTATGTTATGTAATCTACCTAGGCTAACCTACTAAGCATATGAAAGCATAAATAAATGTGATATGACATGTTAAGAAATTATGTTAGCCACAGGTCGGATTTACATATCTGATATATTTGACCTAGGATTACGGGCGTGGCATGCCCCTCCCCTTGAAAGCAACATTGTGCCTAATGTTGACCATTTCAAGATGCTTCTTCAAACAAGTATAGTCCTCAAAGTTGATGATCTACGGATGTCGGTATAGGAAATCTTCTTCCTTCCATGTCGCCACTACATTGTCTTGATTCTTCCACTTTATTAGATACTCAGTGATGACTCTCTTCTTCTCCCTCTTAGTACACATCTGAAGAATTTTGTCAGGTTCCAAACTTATTAGAACTTCTTTACTCATCGCAAGTAACTCTATCTGGGCTGAAACATTTTGTACAATGACATTCTCAAAAGTTGGATGGTATTCGAAAGTGGAAAATTGTCTTTAGGACTATAGGGTATCTTTTGCTAGTGATTGTTGTGTTCTTTGACTACTCGAACCTTTAGTTGGATCTTCCCAGTTGAGATGGTGGATGGTGGTTGGAAATCGGAGATCCTTTGAACAAAGTAGATCTCCTCGGTGGCTTGACAAATGGCATATCCTCCACAACAATTGAATAATTTTCCACTCTTTCCTATAAATCTAGTGACTGTTTTTCATCCATTGAAAGTATGGTGTTGTGAGGCCCCTTGATTAGTTGCATTTGATGAGAGCTCACCATTTGAGGTGACTTTACACGCAACCCTTTTAACTCAAACATCTTGCCATTTGAACAAAAATGCATGAATAAATCCTGAAAGTTCATTTCAATTGTGTCCAAGGTAAACACTATTTATTCCACCCATGGAAATAGCAAACACACGGGAATCGAGTTTGTAGTCTCCCCTTTCAAGTTTAATGCTATGGCATTTCCTGAACAATTGATTGTGCCCCCATCTACATTCATGACCTGAAATTTTGGAGTTGGGAAGATAAAACAGTTCAAACGTGCTGCCAACTCTTTATTGATAAAATTATGTGTACTCCCTAAGTCAATCAATATTGTTACCTTATGTTCCTTTAGAATACCCCTTACCTTGAGGGTTTGTGGGGAGATAACCCCTGACATTGCATGGCAAAAAATAATCAGTTGGGAATCTCTAAACCCTAGTTCGTTCACCACCTCTACTTTTGTTTCATCTTAACTTCATCATTAATGGCCTCAATGTAAAACTTTCTTTTCAGCACATTTACTGTATTTGCTATCACAATTGAAACATAAGCCTTTTTCTCATTTCTCTTCAATTTGTTGAATAGTCAATTTGGTAGGCTGAGGTACTGATTGTGTTGGAACCATACTCTCTTTGCTAGCAGTGAAAGTCCTTTGTTTGATCATCTCTCTTTCCTCCACCCAACGAACAACTATCATGGATTTTGATATTGAACTTGGATTAAGCAGTGAACATCAAGTTGGATGCTATCCTTGAGACCACCCAAGAACAAATCATTTAGATGATCCTATGAGATGCCCTCCACATGTAAAGACAAAATTTGGAATTGCTGGATATAATCCTTGACTATCCTTGTTTTGACACAACTTCGCTTATCTCGAGTAAAAAGTTCTTTGTAACACTGTTATTATAGTGCAATTGGAGCTCATCTATGAACATTGACCAAGTAACAGGAGACCCTTCTTTTTCTTTTGCTCGCACATCCATCTATACCAAATGAATTGTTTTGGTTCCAGATACAAGGATGCCAATACCACCTTTTGTCCACTTGGAACTTGATGCACCTTAAAAAAATTCTCCATTTGGTTGATCCAAGTGATTGGGTTTGTACCATCAAATTTCCTCATCTCCACTTTTGGCATCATGTTTCTACTCCCCACATTAGAACAAGATGAGTGATGCAGTTGTGTTGGATAGGAGATATGGTTAATGGGGGTGCTAACTAACTCGGTTGGGAGTTGGTAGCCTATGGCTGCAAACTAAAAATGGTTTCCATGAGTTTTGATTCCAAATCCATATCCTAAGTATTTTTCCTAGAGTGGTGTTACCCTTTCCTTTTCCTCTAGTTTGTGGCCCTATCATGGCTTTTTTGGATTCAAGGTTTAGGGTTCGAGCTTAGGGTAGGGATTTAGGGTTTCAAATTTCTTATGGATTCCAGCCAAATACACAAAAACCCAAGGAACAAACCCCTACTAGTTTTTTGCAAAGCTTTCCAAATATGTAAGGAACTTCGAAAATTTCCAAAAATTGCAGCCTATTAAGAAAATTTATGAAAAACATTAAAATGGAGATAACCTTTATAAAATAGATCAAAAAATCCTGAAATATGGATAGAAGCTTACTTGATTAATGTCACCACTTCAGTAAAACTTTTGCAACCATTTGTGAGATATGGCCGAAACCTCAAAATTAGGGTTTTGACCTAATTTTGTCCAAATCAAAGCTTTGATACCACTTGTAATGAAATTACTTCGATAGATCCAAATATCAGCAGCAATAAAACACCAAAGCACACCCAAATAGAGACAAACGATCACAATATGCAAGTAGAATGACTCAGCCACTTCAAGTGGACAACCTCCAAACCAAACAATAAGACTCAAGTGCTCAATATGATGATCATCTACTAGTTACTACCTCCTATATATATACCCTACTTATGCTATGTAATCCACCTAGGCCGGCCTACTAAGCATATGAAAGCATAAATAAATGTGATATGACATGTTAAGAGATTATGTTAACCATTGGTCAGATATACATATCCGATATATGACCTAGGATTAAGGGTGTAGCAATCTAGAGTGTCCAACAACTACCATACAAACAATTACCAATTCCTACTTCTTGTCACCAGCTCTACTACCCTACCTCGAGGTTCCTGGGTTTGTTTATATAGGCATGCAAGCCACCCAAAAGCATCCTTGGTCTTGCTACAAACTACAAGGCCCAATGGACCCATTAAGGTGAGTCAGTTTGACTATGGACTTCCACAGACCACACACTTTCATTTGCGGCATCAGCATACCATCGTGGCATGGCTTAGACCTCCTTGGCGTGACTAGGACCTCCACAGCATGACCCAGACTTCCACAACAATGTATAAATGCAGAATTTACTAACTGTTTTGGTAGATACATGATTGCTTGTGGACTCAGATGCTCCTGCATCACACTAGATGTGTCAACAAAATTTAGATATGAAATCATCTTTCAAGTGGCCCATTAATAATTTTACTCTTGAAAAGGAAAAATACTGCAACATCCTGCAGTGTAAATCATTAACATAGGGACACGAGTACCATTTGCATTTTCCAACAAGCAACCAGTCTTATTTCACTGGTTTGTCGAGAAATTCTCTCTCTTATATATTATTTCTTATAACTGTATATCAGGTTTCTCCTATTTCACTAAAAGCTACATCCTTAGATAAACTCATGTATCAAAAGTGACCACAGCCTAAGGTTACTTGCTTTCTAGGCACTAGAACACTGAAAAGCTAGTTACCAAATCCGGACAGATCTGCACAAAACCTGGCCGGATACATATGATTCAGCTGGTCCAGACAAATTTGGTTTTAGTCAACTCCGTTTTTGTGTTTTTGGAAAAAGATACACCCGGCAACCTTATATATTATTTAATATTAATATATTTATTATCAACATTTTATATTACATTATTAATTTTTTTCATTATACTTACTTATATTGCATATTTAGAAAATTATTCTCCTATATAAAATGTATATTTTTTCAGATCGGATTTTTCCGAACACTTTCAAAAAGAAAGAAAGTGTATTGATGTCCACAAAGGACAACCAAGTGAATGAGTGAGCACCACATCACAGTTGTAAGAATATGGAATAAGGAAAGCGTATCCAGCACACCTTACTGTGCAGTGAATAATAGAGAGAAATAAGTCAAATGTACATGAATTTCTTTATACACGGACATGAAGATATATTTATTATCAACATTTTATAGTACATTATTAATTTTTTTCATTATATTTAGTATTTATTCACCCATGTTGCATATTTATAAAATCATGTTCATATATACAATGTATATTTTTCAGATCGGATTTTTCCGAACACTTTCAGAAAGAAAGAAATTGTATTGATGTCCATGAAGGACAAACAAGTGAATGAATGAGCACCACATCACAGTCGTAAAAATATGGAATGACGAATGCATATCCAGCACAGTTTACAGTGCATTGAATAATTGAGAGAAATGTAAGTCAATTGTGTATGAATTTCTTAATACACGGACATGAAGATAAATAATTGTCAAATCTTACTAAGACATAAATCCCTATTTGTTCCAATTGCAAGTTAGTAATTTACAATGCACAAAAAATATTACTGTTTGTATCATAAGCTAAACCCATGTGCTACTAAGATATGGTTCCAATATAGAGATTGCAATCAGGAAGCTATTTGCAGTAACATTACCTCATCAATATCAACATCTGGATTGGCATGCCTTGCAAATTGTTCTGATGAGGTCAATCCGATATCCTACATTCATTTCCACAAAAGTTGGTATAGAACTTATAAAAGATATCAAGAGCCATCTCTATAAACTCATAGGAAAAATCCAAAATTACACATAAACTGCTGTTCAAAGGAAATCTATGCCTCCCACGATATATTTTATAACTCTATCTTGATATTGACAATCATTAGATTAAGGAATCAATAACTCAGTTTTGTTTATGAACACGACACAAAGGAATAAATGACATGTACATGACACAAAGAAATCAATAACCAAGTTGATGAATCTATCCAGTGGCACATTTCTAAGTTAAGGAACTTTCCCTTCAAGACGATGTTTTGCAAGCTTATACTTCTTTAAGTTTAAAATTTGTCTAAACAAGCCGCCATTTGCAAGATCAAATGTGTCTTGGGTTTGCCACAAGGCAAATTTTCTCAAGACACATTTGCTAAAGCAATCACATACTAGGAATATTTCTAGGGTTAACCTAAAATGCAAGTTGAAACCTAGGACAGCCCCCACCATGTTGCCACTAAAAATCTAAATATATAGGCAATGACAAAAGTGGAAAAGACAAGGAAACCCGAAAACTTAGTTTGCATTAGCACAATCACAATAAAAATAGAAGAATATCCTCTATAAATGAAATGGTGTAGTATTATTGTCCTCTGACATTTATGTACAAATATCTATCTAGTAACTTTGATGCTTGAGCGAAATCAAATTGAGGAAAATTATTAGCAATTGTCTAGCTTCTATCTATCCTTTTTATTTATTTTTAGCCAGTGTCAAAACTGCCTACTTTCAGATTAACAGTGAGTGGTGTCTGATTGTTTATTGTATTTAGTAATTGGTAGATGCCGTTTATATCATATGCCTCACTGAACCCTTAAAGATTGAAAATGTGCCGCACCCTCACTGGCTGTCAACCAGCACATACAAATCCAGATACAGCACACCAGTTTTTGATTAAATAAACAAAGCTAAGGTCTCCATTTTAGGCAGACTTAATTAAATAATTGCATTGTGTGTCGTAAGAAAAATGCATTTGAGTCTAGAGATGCTAACTTTCTTATCAAAAACGCCTGACTAATCAATATCTTTGAGTCTTATGGAAAAGAAAAAGTGTGTAATAATGCAGGATACACATTGAATATCATATGCATCCCTGAACCCTTATAGATTGAAAATGTGCCACAGCCTCTCTGGCTGCCAACCAGCACATACAAATCCAGATACGGCACACCAGTTTTTATTACATTAACAAAACAAAGGTCTCCATTCTAGGAAGACTTAATTAAATAATTGCATGCATTGTATGTCGTAAGAAAAATGCATTCGAGTCTAGAGATGCTAACTTTCTTATCAAAAAATGCCTGACCAATCAATATCTTAGAGTCATATGAAAAATAAAGAGCATGTAATAATGCAGGATACTCATTCGATATCCCATCGAATGCTTGGACATACCTGCACCTTGGAAGGCTGGTGCAAACCCTGAATTCTTTCGTCCATTGTTAATGGCCCACTCACCACAGATTGCATCGCTTAAAATGCAGTTTTGTATTTGTGTTTTGGGAAGATTGAGTGGAAGTAGAAACCTGGCGCCGATGTTGTGGAGAAGCAAACTTGTTTGGTGTGCACAAAGCCTTTGAAATAGTACTGGAAGATTTTTGTCTTCATGTTTCACATGTGCTGGAGATGCGCTATTTGAATTTTTGTGTAGAGGATGACCCAGCTATGAAATGATCAAAAACATTTCGATAGAGAGAGAGAACATGTTGCTCACGATTACTGACTTCCTCTTCAAGCATAGCTATCTCAGTTAGTAGCTCCTTGTCTGCATCACACTTACACAATTCAAACACCTTCCTCTTTATATAATCAATTGATCCAGTTTGTAAAAACAAAATCAGTATACTGAATTCATGCAAAAACCAGAAACCAATTAATACAAAAAAAATTGAGAAGCTTGGCACAGAAGTAGCTTAAAAAAATTCTAGTAGACAATAGCATAAAAAGATATGTTCAGACATTTGTAGAAATTATCAAGGCACAAGTCAATGATAGTTGGATTAGAGTGTCTATGCACGGCCATGGATCAATAAATGATAACTAAACTTGAAAACATAACTAAACATTGCCTTCCCCTTGAGGTAATTCCAAAATTAATTATCACATAACAGCAAAACTAATTATAAGGATCATATACACGTTCTTCCATTTCACAGGTAAGCATCAACAAAATATGATAGCTTTAAAAATATGACAATTTTTTGGTGAACTGCCTCTTGCCTGCCTATATGGAAGAGAATATTTAAGAAGACAAAACATATAAATGAGAATCTATTGTCGAACTATTTCTTATGACATAGAGGCATAGAAAATTCATCTAATTGACAGCCAACAATATATATCTTTTGTTTTAACTAATAACAAAAGGCGCAATGAACTAATTGCCCCAACTGTGGTTGAGATTTACACGTTATCTAGACTTCAATAATATGATCAAATACTATTAGTTTGGTAATATCCAATGTTGAAAGGGCATAATACATTCCTTGCTTTATCATTTGCTAAATGCATGGTATCCTTCAATTTTTGCAGAGAAACCAATCCATTTACAACCATGTTAGTAAACACACCAAAATTAAAATTAGACAATGCATAATCAAATCATGTATTCATTAAGAAAGTTTCAAGTATAAATGTTTACAGAGCTAAAGCAGCAGGTTCAACCACCTGAGCAGCAAAATGGTGATGTCCTGGTGAAAGGGCACTTGAAGCTCGTCCCATGGCTCTTTCAAGTGTATATCGCATAGATTTTTCATATTCCAGACGCATTTGCAGCTGTTCAACCTGTCAGGTTAGTGAGTTTTCATAAGAACCACACTTAAAAATTTGGAAAACATTGTCAACAAAAAAGGAAAATTAACAAACTATCATATAGAGTTCAAATTGCAGTAGTGTTTTCTGCAACTACGAAATAAGAATCTACACTGACATGATTAAAATGTGACACAAACAATCTCCGACAAGTGACAAGATTGGCCAAGTAGTTTATTGTTAATTGTAATAGAAAAATGTTCAACTAGTAGTTAAAATTTTATTCATGCTTGATGTGTAGTCTCCTTAATTTTTGTTTAAGACATTAAATCAAGAAACACACAACATCTTCAATCCAGCTCAAATTTGCTTAGCTAATGTGATGAAATGAACAAATGCCAGTATTAGTTATAATGCATGCCCAAGATCCCTCAGAAAAATTCCACCCAAAGAACATAAAAGCCTGGATAGAATTTCTCCCTATTAGACACATTAAACTATTTCATTTGGCAGGACAGTTTGCAAGTGATGTAAAATATTTTACTTTGAATTTTGTTTTTCCACCATCTTTTGTTAATGTCATCCTACTGGCCTTCTATAAAATTAAAAACCGTGGCCACATAGCCATTTGTTGTTTCACATTTTTGCATACTAACAACCTCGTCGCCATCTATGCAACCTTTCTAATCCTTACCATTTGTCATAGTATATTTGGACCATCATTTACATCAAACTCTCAATAGATCACCCGAATTGCAAAGGTTACATATGAGATAGTGCAAATACTCTCAGCTAACCAGTGAAAGTGAGATACTTTCTTCAACCATACACAATGCGATACCATTTGCCATTTGATATATGAAGCAATGGACAACATTTGCTATCAACATCTCTTGGTTATCTCTCCATCAATATGTGATTTCTTGACATGATTCTCTGATTTTTAATGCTATTGGTTATGTTGTCTTTGCCAAAATCTATAAACTCTAACCTACTCCACTCATGCTCTGCATCCTGTCTTCAACAAACCCCGCTCTAATATAGTAATCTCTTTTCCATATAGAGATGAATTGTGACTCCAAATTATTGATCGAAGAACACAACTTAAGTTGGGAAAAACTTTCCAATTTAACAAGTTTTTTTACATTGCAATAATCCTTTATCAACCATGACCTATTGGATCCATTTGTCCAATCGCCGCTTGCGCAGCAGTCCTGGCATACCAATAGACTATGTCACAAGGTACTCCAAACTTTATCGAAAACTATGCCGGACTTTATCCTCGTCGAACATGAACTCGAACTTTATCCATTATTTTTACATGGGAAGTTTTTGACATGTTTTTGCATTATTTTATAAATATGTGTGTATATATACATGTACCGACTGAAAGCAGAGGACAAAAGCTCTCTCCACTTTGTCCATCTGACATATTTATGCATAGTTTTAGAAAATAAAAAGTGATTAAATAATTATTTTATTTGAACTTAAAGACGTTTGTTTTTCAAGCTCTATCCATTGGAAAACTTGAACCCAACTTTATCCTTGTCGAACATGAACTCAAACTCGAACCTTGTGACTTAGCCGATAGATATTGCCCATGGGATTTTAATTTGTGTTTTCCTCCAAAATCTGGTTTTTTTATTTTGGTCATAATAGATAAACTAACAAATTCGGTGTATTTCATAACTACCCAATAAACTGATTACAAACTTTTGGATGCCAAAAAGATAAGTTTTTATCAAAATCAAATATTCACTTCTTATTTTTGGAAGGAACTCTAATGCTATATTTGAGATGAAATTGAATTTTGGTACTGAATATCAACCAGTAAAGGACATGTAGACTGAACAAAAAAACTAGATTTAGGGAACATGTTGTGAATCTGTCATCAATCAACGAACTAAATAGATCAGTTTTCTATGCTTAGGTAGAATTTGCTTATAACTGTAGGCACCAGAGTTCTATTAAAATGTCACTTCTTTAGATGGTCAAGGATGCAACGCGCCATTAAGTTGGGAAACCTTGAGGACAGAGTTGCCTTCAGGCCAGATGCATTGAAATAAGTGAAAGAGCAGGTTGATTAAATCAGCAAGAACTTGTAAGTTATGGTTTATCGACAAAAGAGTTTTAAACTTTTAAATGTAAGTGTCCAACTGAAGAAATTAATGTGGGAGACAGTGTGTTTCTCCAAGTTAGGCCGATTAAAAGATCAACTAAGCTTGGCCAATTGAGTTGGCACCTAATTTTGTGGACTGTTTTAGATTTTGGAATTACTAGGACGAGTCACACATATCAAATGGCTTTACTCATTAATTTGATTAGAAATCATAATGTTTTTTTACATATTTTTGTTGAAGAAATACATTTTTGACCCTCCTTATAGCATTCATTGATCTTTTGTTGAGGTGGAACTGGAGGATGATTTCATTTCAAAAACAAAGCAAATATTGACAAGGAACGCTTTGAATTGGTAGAATAAAGCCATCCCTCAAGTAAAGGTCTTTGGAAGCACCATGAGTCAAGTGAAGGTTCCTGGGAAGCAAATAAATAAGGGACAATTTCCTCACATGTTTTGTTGAGCCCTTATTACATTACATCTTTGCGGGGTGAGGAATTTAATGCTTCATTTTTATAGACTATATTTTGTTTATGAATGTGGAAGCGCAAATTGAACCCTGAGGCATAAGCACCTACGGAGACTACATTCATTTTTAGTTGTAAAACTAACACCATGAAGCTGCATATATCAACGAAACAAAAGCATGATAACAACTTACATCTTGCTCCAATGCAGCTCGACGTTCTGATGATGGTAGAAGCCTTGCTTTAAAATTAGCATTTGTATGTAAAGGCTTTCCCGATGCCTGACAGATAATACAGGAGCCAAAATAAAGTATTACATATCATGCCAACTAAATGAAAAACAAAATAAAAATTAAGATTCTCTGATTTTTCCGTTACATCCTATTATGGAAGTGAACTAAACCGTTTTTAAGATTTGCAAGTTGGTTACTATAATGACTATGAATGAAAATAACAACTATAAACATAAAAATCAAAAAATTGAGCTTGGTTGAGGCACACTAGTAATCTCACCTCCTAGCTGCTTTTCCAGCTTTAGCAACTAATATGTCCCAGTTAGTAGAGTCCCCTTTATTATCTGAAGCACTGCCAGAAAAACAAACTGTGAAATAGATTGTTGAACAAAATTTCATAATGACATGAACTCAAGTTCACGATCACTTGTTATTCTTCATAAACATTTTGTCATAGCCAAACTATCTCCAATGCCAACCGGGTAAAATTTACCAGAAAATATGCAAGATACAGGCCACATATTCAGTTCAGCATATCGAATGTTTTCTAGTTGTAATTATATATTTTTAATCATTTACTGTTTTGAAGAATGCCACTCAAGTTTTCAACAATAATCCTTCAATGCTATATTAGAAGCCGCAAACTAATTGGCTGACTAATTGCCTTCCATCAACAGCTATATCCGTACTCAAAATATGTGGGAGTAAATCCAGCCAATGCATGTGAGGTGTTTGGTTGGCCAGATAGTTTGCTCCATATTGAAACAGGTTGCACATACTTTGATAGGCTATTCCTCTACTTTGCAATGTAAATCCAGCCAATGCATGTGAGGTGTTTCGTTGGCCAGATAGTTTGCTCCATATTGAAACAGGTTGCACATACTTTGCTAGGCTATTCCTCTACTTTGCAATGTAACTTTTCTGTTAACTAGTACAAATGTATTAAATACATCTATCTGAAATATACCGATAGATATCAAACTCCAGGTTTTTATCTTGGATTGTTCACATACCACATTGATCAATAACTCCATTACCTTCAATGCAAAGTTTCCACTGCCCGGTTACTGAATTGCATCCATCTAGTTATACCCAATGTTTTAAAAATCGGAACCGGACTCGGAACCGGTCGAGGGTTGGACCGGACCGGAACCGAACCGGACCGGAATCGGACCGGTTCAAACTCTATGAACCGGTTTACTAAAAAACACATAAAAATTACATTTTTAAAGAAAACAATATATTTGAAAAATTAGAAACCATGATTCCAACAATTACACACAAAATATGCAAAGTTTGCTCATGTATATAGTGATAGTTGGAATGCTCGCACTCGGCAAATATTCGGCAGACCCCAAAAAAAAACTCGGCAATATTTGGCCAAAATACTCGCCGAGTTTTGGAAAGCTATCCAGTATTTTTAATTACTAATTTGTGTACAAGCAATCAAAGCTCATGATTCTTTCAGAAGATTGCAAGAAGCTGCTTGGTCCAAAAAGGTGCAAAAATGGATTTTATGAAAATAAGAAAAATATTGACATCAATGTGTAGAGCTCGAGAAAATATGCACTTTTAGAGAAAACGACACCTGAAACGGAGCCACAAAATGAAAGTTATGGCACATGCAAGTTTTTGCTGCTACATCTTCCCGGACCCTTTCCAAAAATGGCAAATTTTATTCTATACTTGTGTTTTTTCACCAAAAATCCAAAAAAGGAAAGAAATGCTATCTTTACATGACTCGGCCGGTTCAAGATGAAACCGGACCGGTTTGACCGGTTTTAGCCCAAACCGGCCGGTTCCGTATTCTATTCTTGTGTTTTTTCACCAAAAATCCAAAAAGGAAAGAAATGCTATCTTTACATGACTTCGGCGGTTCAAGATGAAACCGGACCGTTTGACCGGTTTGGGCTAAAACCGGTCAAACCGTCCGGTTTCATCTTTCGTGCTTTAAAATGTTAAACCGGTCAAACCGGCCGGTTCCAGTTCCAATTTGACCGGTTTTTAAAACACTGGTTATACCACAATGTCAGGATCAAAACACTGTTTCCGGCACCAAAAATAAAATAAAAAGGGGCTCCTAACTCCCTCAAATGGCCAATATATCTTGGATTGTTCACATACCACATTGATCAATAACTCCATTACCTTCAATTCGAATTTCCCACTGCCCGGTTATGAATTACTAGCTATACCACAATGTCAGGATCAAAAACTGTTTCCAGCACACAAAAATGAAAAATGGGCTCCTAACTCCCCCATATGGCCAATATATTAGGATTTTTTGATGGACTTCTCCAAGCAAAAAGAAAAAACTTTTAAGTGGTGGTCAAATGGACATCAAATTTAAAATTGAAATTGGCAAGTGGCAGTCAAATGAACGTCAACTTAAAGGTTGGACATAGAAGTGAACGACTGCGTTATAGCACACTCCACTCCTCGCTGTCTAGATGATAGTTAATTTGGTTTTTAACATTGTATTTTACTACAATATGATTGTTTCTAATTACAAACAAACACTTCCATTGCAGGGAATAGGAATATCGCTAATCTCTTGCAACATCCACCGCAAGAACTAAATATTTACATTTGTCTCGATCAAAATTTCTTGCAGCCTAGAAATAGTACAGAGACATAAGACTCATTCATTGCCTTTTAGCATTGTACTTTTCAAGAGTACATAAGCTACACTGTGAATAAGAATGCAACCTTTGGAGTATTGCATTTTGCTATACATTATTCGAATCAGCATTATTTACATCATCATCCCATACAGACTGAGTTTTAACAGACCACTTGCATGTCAGACACTTCTTATACAAACTAAATTGAACTGCTTAAAAAGTTAAAAGGGGTTTGTTATGAATATTCCGGATGGAGGCAATCTTGAAAAGAAATAAAACAACAAGAATGTTAGATGGAAAGAGATGAACAAAGACCAGACATGCTTGCATACATTACACTTGCATGTTATTTACACTAATGAATATTCAAAGCATGCCGAATTTACAATCTTGTTGCAAAATCTGCAGGTTTTCCCCTCATCTCACTGTGCCTCCCTTTTCAACATGTCTAACCGGAATGGAAAATTTTCCAGGCTATTTATCGCATGAGCTAGAATATGTACAATTTTTTTCATAAATTGCTTGTAACTTTACCCAAATCTCTCTATAATATATATTTTATGATGTTAAAGGTGTCGTTCAAAATCTTGTGCACGAATACTGCCAAACCTCTAACCTTGAGTATTTTGTGGAAAGCTAAATTAACGAGTGACCTAAAGGTTTCATAAATACCCTCCAAATTTTCAAGCACTCGAAACCAATCTGCTATATTTGTAAGATCTCGGATGAACAGGCAAGGAAATATTATTTATCCATAAGCATTCACCAAAAATATATGTACTTACTAGTTTTAGCTTAATAATCAAAATTCTTACAACATATTTTGTTCCTAAATAATCTTGGCGGGAATGACGCCCATGGTCTAAATGAATCCTACTCGAACGGAAGTTCACCTCTTCGATCTCGAATGTTGGGCAGACATAACCTGGCAGTTCAAACAGCTCACTGAATCGTTTACCATGTTTAACTTTGACAATGCCGGTGAAAGGCCTCTGGCCGAAATATGCTCAAACATGCCCTCCCCTTAACGTCCTCTTGTTCAACATCCATGGAAAATTTTAGCTCCTTCTTCAACTATAGTCCTGAAATTGGCTCAAAAAAACCGAACATTAAAAATGAATAATCCAAAAACTTAATAAACCCCTATGAAACCCCTTAAATTATGTATCTGATAACTCGATTGATTATCGAAGCAAATACAGGAAAAAAAAACACAGAGACAAGGAAAGCTGAAGGTGTGCACTTACATTACCTTAATTAATAAATACATATTTTTCAGTTTCGTGTGGAATTCTGCTGCCGTAAAGCCATGCATGGGAAAACAAGTGTTTCTTCAGGCCGCCATGTTCGCTACTTACAGAGATTCCACATTAGTTCACCTTAAAGTTATTGATAGCAGTTTTGGTCATCAACAATTATTCACAACATTATTGCGTGCCAACGAATGAATGCTGACAGTAACAGGCCCACAGAGAGAAGCAGAGAAATAAAGGAAGCCATTCAATATGTTCTCATTCGTACAGAGAGCCTCAAAATCTTTGCTAAACAGTAATAAACGATTCGCTCGGTACCGGTGTGAAAACTCTCGCACAATGAAACAATAAAATTGCAGGGACTAATGTTCCCAGTTTCCAGTTCCAGACACAGATTTTTGTGCAACGGCTTCACTGTTAAAGAAATTCCAGTGAAGACTTGGGATGCAGGGGTAATATTGTTTAGTTATCGAAGGAGCGGTAAAAACGGCATCCGAGGGATAACGGGGTTTAATAAATTTGTCTCGGTACGGAAAGATGGGTCATGTGTTAGTTGTTCTTCATATTTGGCGGGTCAATGCGGGCCCCACCTTCGAGCAACTTTGTTCTCTCACTAACTTTTACAGCCCCACGTTAACCAACCCCACTTCCTCCACGACCACACGCCAACGAACTTGACCATTTCACCAAGGCTTTATAAACCTCTTTCCCTCCCCTTACTAACTTAAGCCAAACTTTGGTCACTTACAGATTCGGATCACACGAGTTTCACTATGAGAAAGACTATGTTTTTGGCATTAGGTGGTTGTATTATTTCATGATATTTGAACAACCTATTATTGTATCTTTGTAGTATCTTTGAAAAGAAAATATTCTTAAAAATATGTTTAAGATTTGTATCAGAGAATGAATCTTAAAGGCGGAACAATATTAGGGTTGTGAATTAGTGTGTTAGGTTCTTCTCCTTTTCACCAACTTCTTCACTCACCCGATTATGCTTTTGGTTCTTGGGGTCTTATACATTGTTCTGTCTCATGGACATTATTAAAATCTCTATTTATCTATTTCAAACAGAAAGTATTGATATAAACAGAGAAATTCATGCCAAAAGAGAATGAATCTTTAGACTAGCAACTTGTGAATTAGGGTTGGACTGCTAGGTTCTTCTCCTTTTCGTTGGCTTCTTCACTCCCTTGATTTTACTTTTGGTTCTTATGGTCCCATAAAGTATTTAATCTAATGAACATTATTAAAATCTGTATACATCTATCTTTTGGTAGAAGACTAGCTAATGAGAAATTTTACAATACCTTTTTTTTAATTCATAAAATTCCAATTTTATCAAAGAAATATATCAAATAAATAATTCATATTTTATTAAAAATATATATTTTAAGAGGGGAAAGAAATGAAAGTCCGAAGGACGGACAAAGTCCCTAACTTTCTTTCAACCCTCCCTAACTTTCTTCTACTACTTTTCAATATATACCGAATCCCTTCCCTAAGACGGCAGTGCACTAACCACCACTTTATAAAGTCAACTTAAAGACCGGGAAAACATTTGGACCACTCGAAACATTGCCAAACATTTCACTTTGATGTTATAACTGGTATTTGTAGAAAGCTCTGAACTAGATACTCTGGCAACTTGTGTATATATCCCGATCACGAGAGGGAATGATGATATATTAAGAAATTTTAGCTGTGGTCACATCACCTTGTATCAATTCCTCACGACATTTGAGGAGCAGAAAGTGGAAAACCTAATGGAATTTCTGTTCTTTTGCAACAATAAGTGTTAAGTAATGTCAAATATCCAATTATGAGATCGGATCTTTCATGGTCTTTGTATGACTTTAACGAGGCACTCATCCCCTTCATGTTTCTTCCTCGCCATCATACTAAGTACTTACCTAAAGTAGTTTGGTTTTCGAATATTAAAACGTACTTCTCCAAGTGGATTTCAAGTAACACGTATACCCTCCAAACATTTTAATGGTAATTAGGTATTTCGAATATAAATCAACAATAATGTATTATTTAATAATAAGACTAAGAATCTATTATTTGTAAGTTGACATTTGTTAGAAATAAGTAATTGAAAAATAAATTTAGAGAGCGACATGAACCAAATCCAAAAAATAAAGGAAAATAAAGAAAATTGATTAAAATTGTAGACATCTAAAATTATATTCATAATTGTTAGAAACTTATATTAAGTTGGCAATCATGTTTCTATATTTATAAGTTCTGAAATCTCAATTGTTTTTCTAAAATTCATTACGAGTCATTGGAAAACAACTTTCATTCCTTACAACCTTAATATGCCCTCAACACCTTACAAAACCTACAATTTGAAAGAGTTAATATGGCCCCGTGTTGTCCCTCCATTATTATCAAGGTTATAAGAATTTGAACAATTTGACAAATAACATGTGACTAAGTATAATATAATTTAGCAAGTAGTCCATTGTGATGTAAGTGACCCGCCCCTTATCCTTTCAATGTTATAATGAATGCAATAAGTAAATGTTAGATACTCTTCTCTAAATGCTTAATTTTACTTTTTGGCACGAGAATGCTCTTGAAATTATTTTAAAAATCTTATTTTTACAACTTCAATGAAATGGCTCATGTGAATATGTTTGCCCTAAATGTGCAAATTTACTTATGCATAGGATTTTTAATTCAAATCAAAAACATATTAGTACAAATGATAACACATAACGAGTGAGAAAATCATGCAAAGGAGGACAAACTCGAAACCTTCATGTCCCAAAATAAGGGTCAAAAAGGCCCACCAAGAAGGTGACCAATACAATAATAGAGTTATGGTATACCATAAATGTATTGTGGCGGTTTTAGTATACTAGAACCCTACCTCTACAATTCTAGAAAACAACACAACAAAAAATTGGTGGAAGAGAAGAAAAAATTGGGGAAGAGAGAGAGGAAATGGGAGGAAGGAGAGACAAACATGGTCAAATAAAAAAGAGAGAGTCGACGATAAGAAGTGATTTAAATAAATTTAAATCTTTATCGAGGATTGAGATCAAATGAATATAACAATAATAAGCAAGATCTAGCATGCAAAGTACAAGAAAATGTGCAAGATATGAGATAAGAGTGACTTAGCTTGATCGAGAGATTTGGACTAAATTTGGGTGGGAAACAATTTGAGAAGACGGATTTGGATTTTGCGGGCTTCGATTGAGAAACTTGAGTCCAAACTTCTTCGATAAATCCTCCCAAAGGGGGACAGGACCGCCATAAAGCACTAGTTTCCTATCTAAGCACTATTGTCATGGAAAATGCTCTATTTTTGGTCTTCTCGGATCTTTTTCCGCTTGTCATGGAAAATGCTATGTTTCTGGTCTTTTCAGGATCTAAACTTAGCTTCTTCCTTTTGTTGTTTGTCACTTGCACCTTTCCTAGGGTTCCTGGTCGCACATGTTCCTACAAAACAAACCCTAACTACTTTCACAAGGCTTAAGCAAGAATTAGATGGAATAAACAATACATATGCTTGATTCGATGACCTTGAGGTCACCCCAATGTGATTGTCACTAGGCGTTGCACTACATTTCAAACTTTATGTAGTTTTGTGTGTGTGTGTGTGTAATTGAATAGTGTCCCTTAAAGCTAGGTTGCCTTTGTGCCTGTCGCACCAAGATAGTGGGCTACAACTACTTTCCCCAAGATGAATGTGTGAGATGGAATTCATAAATAGTCCCTCCGATGTAATGAATGATGCAACCCAAAATGCGGTCCTTGAGTATTGCTCTTATAAATGGTATATGAAAGTGATGGCCCAATTGTCCAACCCCTAATAATAGTTAGTAGGTTGTGTATATATATGACTTCCTTGTTTGAATTTCGACACTTAGTGACACCAAAAGTTGACCCAGGTCATGAAATAAAGATAAGAAAAGACCCAAAGTGAAGAAGAACCCAACAAGTTAGAAAATAAAGTAGATTGGACAAAAATGCCCATAAGGGACACTAACACCCAAGTAGTAATGTCCTTATTGGGTGGTACTATCCCAAAGCCAAGGAATAGACATAGTATCAAGAATAGGGATAAGGATCCCTGTGACATGACCAAAAGATGTAAATGCAAGCAAAGAAAGGGCAAAGTCACAATCAAAATCAAGTAAAAGGACTAAGAAAAGGTGTCACCAATGTCTAATCTTCACACTTGGAAATCATGTGTATAACAACATACTAGAGGTGTGATGTAATAGTAATAAGTGCATAATTTTGTGTCTACATTTTCCCCTTTATGTTATTTGGATGAAATTCAATAGTATAAAGGATATAAGAATATCATACTTGTAAAGGGTCAAAGGAGTTGTAGTGAGTGTGTCGATAGTAAGAATCACAACGTGGCAAAACCATGGATCACCATTTTGATCCATGTGGGGTGAGTGTGTTGTCACAAGAGGAGTCATTGGATAGAAAATGTGCTAAGGAGATATAAGAGACTTTGAAACTTGGAGATTGAAGGAAGGATCGAGAGTGATCAATTCCCAAACCGATGTAAAGAACTCTATGGATTTGAGCATCCTATTGCTAAACTCTATGGATTTGAGTGTCTTGTCGCTAGAGAAAGAGTTATGAGAGTGATTATCTTTTCTCTCCACCATGATGCTTCCTCAAAATAGGTTCCACCGCTAAAAAGAAATGAACCAATTGAAACTTGTCTACTAGTCATAGCAAAACCCTTGTAAAGTGGTTCAAGAAAGGAAATGACATCTCATTGCCCCCACTTTATGATTGTAAGGGTGTAAACTTGGTCAAATGGAAAAGTGTTTGGTTTGATTGGCTCCCAAGTTAGGTCATCTGGGAGAAATATTGATATTGTTGGAATAGAATTGAAGCAATTTGCATTGATTGAAACATAGTATTTGATTGAACTTGATTGATTTGAGACTACTTTGAAAGATTGAATTGCCCCCATATTAGGTCATTTGAGGGGAATGTTGTGAGAATCTAAGAAAAATGTGAAAATTTGAGATATTTTGGCACTTGAGATAGATAGAATTGTGTTTTGGAGTAATAACTTTCGTAGGATTTGATTGCTTTGTGATTGTTTGAATATTGTTTTGTGATTATTGGTAAAGAATAGTACCAAGCATCATACATCGTGTGATAACCTATAAGTATCATGCATTCACCTCAAGAGTACCATGTGAATGTGTATGTGTGTATGGAAAAAGGATATAACATACTATGAATCAAAGTAACATGGTAAGCAATGTACAACATAGAATAGTATAAGCAAGCAAGGATACATCCAATCAAGATCTAAGCTATTATTTTTGAATTTTTGTAAATATTTGAATGTTTTTGAATTATTAGAATATGAAATGCAATGACTAGGAGAGGGGAGAAAGGTTTCCCCTAGTGTATGTGTGCAAAGTGAGGTCTATGTAGGTAATTGTGCCCTCAACAGTCATGTTTGAACCTAGAACAAGAGTGCGTCATTAGGTAGCAAGGGGGGAACAGTATGCCCCAAGTGTGAATGTCATGGTCATCTATCCAACGAGGATATGGGGAAAGGGCCATGAATCACTAAATCACACACTTATTATCTATATATAGCCTCTAAATACTTCATTTATATGCATGATTCCTAAGAAAGAGAATTGATCATTAACAACCCCTTTTACTTTGCTTTGACATTGTTTTTATCTTTATTGCTTATTGTTTCTGACTTTCAACTTGAAGTTTTACATATTAGCTGACATCTTTCTCATCTCCGATTTCATTATTTACCTTTCTGAACACCATGTACATGACCGCCCATTAGGGACACAAGCACTCGGGTGCTTCTGTCCGCTTTGGACACTTTTGTTCACTTTCTCTCTTTTGTTTATTTTGCAGATGTTACCTCTTTCGTATATTTATTTATCACTCTCAGTCATCCTTTCACTTGTTAACGACGGAACTTAAGCAAATGAATCATATATATACATGTCTTATTTAACCTCATTAAGGGGGGGCAAGCATTTTAAGAGGCACATACTATTACAAGGAGATAATATTTTATATCTACTACACTAAAGACTACATTTTGGGACTACACACTTCACTGCATAGGAGGGTTTATTCTTAATTCCATAACACACATTTACATTAAGATAAAGTAGTTATATCCCGCTATTCTTTGTGTTACTGGCATTAGGGCATCATAGCTAAAGGGACACTATTTGAATCATACACACACACACACACACACTATAACTATATTGAGTCTGAAATGTAGTGCAATGCTCAATGTGATCACATTGGGGTGACCACCGAGGTTAGTTAGACTCAAGCATATGCATATTTTTATTCATCTAATGTGTGGTTTAGTATTGTGCGAGTAGTTATGGGTTCTTTTATAGGTATAGGTGCGGTAGAGCATGAGTACAACAAACCTAACGCGCGACCTATAACAAACAAGAACCGACATATAAAGAATTAGATCTTAAGCATTTCTGCAGAAATCAAGGCCCATATTAGACACTAGCACCTAGGTGGCCCTGTCCCGATCCATCCACTCTTGTCCTTGAGATTGTTACTGCCCAATTTTTGATATAGAACTTACACAACCTAGAATCACCACTTCCCGTTTAATCTCTAGTCCAAAATCAGTTCAAACCTACAATTACAAGATGAGTCATTCTAAAACCCCTATTTATCACTCTTGCTTGCATTTCCTTTACTTGATCTTTTTGTTTATTGTTTTATCTATCGATCAATAGTGTTCTTACATTTGATTTGATTTTGTTAAATCAAGGCCCACTATATGTTAGTGTGAGGGAGGTACACATGATAACATGATTAAAGACTCTATGACCACATGAAATATATGTGGAGAAAGAGACAACAAAGTGGTCCTAGATGTGTCATGGGTAGTGTGTGTCCTAAGTGGAGACTTGTCCCTATGAGGTGGACTATGAGATCAATGTATCCATTGTGAGTGAGAAGTAGAAGCCACATGTGGAGGAGATTGAGGTGTATGTGTAAAAGTGGCACTAGGAATGGTAAGATCTCTAGATTCCAGGAGGATGTGTCAAAGCCATGGGGCCATCATGAGGAGGTGCATAAGTAGGTGCACAAATGCTAGAAGTAATTGTAGGTGTATTAGTGATATGAGCTAATGACAAAGGAATCTGTGGTGGGATTCCTTAAATAGTGATAATGTGATGCTCATATAAAAATTTAAGGCATAAGTGTAGTATGGATGACATGGATTTAGTAGCCCTAACCCAATGGAGTCCTAAGACTTTGTCACAATGCGTAAATTTAGATCTAATAGTGAAAGGCTTAGAGATAGTAAGGGGGTAATCAGTATAAGAAGAATGACATTCCCATGAAAAGTGGGTCATTTATGGGTCATTTGAGATCATGGAAAATTGATAGCTTGCAAGAAATATATTGAGTTCCATTACGCTTATAAGTAGGATGCACCATAACATAGTTAATATCATGAGGACCAATAGAAGCATCAATGTGTAATATATGTGATGAAAAAGAGGCATGCAAATCAACATCAATAAAAGAAATGATAGGCGAAGGAAGATCAGTAGTACCAATAAGAAATCCAAGAGGATGATCTGAAGATGGAGGAGGAACAACATGATAAGCATGATTCGAAGAGGATTCAGGAGCTAATTTTTGTGCTTAGGTAGTGGATCATTGAAGATTTTAAGTTTTCCATTGTCATTGGTAGGTTTACAAAAATAAATAGTAGATTCAGCAACTTAATGTCATGATTGTCAATCAGATCTTGGATTAAATGTCTAAGTTTGAAACACTTATCAATAGAATGGACATTGCATCTATGATAATCACAATGTGCATGTTCATCAAATTTATTTCCATGAGGTCTATTAAGATCTAGCTCAAGAGGAGCCGAAAGAGAAATCAAATTGTCATTTATGAGTTGAGGCAACAACATATGTGGTGGGTATGAAAATCTAGTAAAGGTGCAACGTGTAGGTTAGAGTTGGAGATTTGTAGGTTGGGATATAGCATTGATAGTAGGATTAGACTCACTAGGATTTCCCTTAAAGGTATATTTTCTTGGGAACTTATTAGTAGATTGATCGAAAAATGTTAGCACCATATTTAAGTTTTCCCAAAGAAAGTAACTTGATTTCACAATTTTTGAGAGTATGACATAGATGATCAAAAGAGTGAAAAGATTCAAAGAGCACACATTCTTGCAAAGGAGGTAATAGGATTTGGATAAAAATATCTTACAATTCAGATTTAGCCAAGACATTGTTCATTTTAGAAATATTAGTCTTATAACACAAAACATAGTCACTAAGATGTTCATTAGTTCCTTGCCTCATTTTGGCCATTTTGCATATGATATTTTTGTTCCAATATTCATAGAAAAGTGAGCTAGAAATAGATTTTCTAAAGGAGTAAAATATATAATAGAGTGTAAAGGAAAATCATAAAACCATCGCAAGGCATAGTCATGTAAGTTCTAGAAACAACTTGGTCAATAGTGTGTCATCACAAGTATAATCCAAACATGCAACATGAAATAATCGAGGTTCTCGTGGGGATCTCCATGGCCATCAAATAGAGGAAAATTAGGTGAGGCAAAATTGGAAGGAAGTGGATAAGAAGAAACCTCAAGTGTAAGAGGATTATGAAGAAGAAGTGAAGAATCAAGAGATGGAGAAGAAGAGGAAGAGGCATGTTGCAATTGATGAATTTGAGCTTATAAATCATGATACAAATAATCTAAGGCATGGGTGCTTGAAGAAGTGTTAGGTTGGATATGGGAAATTATGGGGAAGAAAAATGAGTAGTGGGTGTGGAAATAGGCATATGAATGGTGGATATCCCCACAATGGTAGGGGGAAGAAGGTGGAATAAAAGAGGTGACAATAATAGAGAGATCCAAGGTATGAACCATACTAACATGAGTAGCATTATCATGGGCATGTTGGGATACTAATAAATCATCAAGGACATGTGGTACATGAGTAGGGTTATCACGTAATGTAGAACGAAAAGTGGTGAGAGCATCGAGTTGTGCTTGATCCACATTAGTGTCTTCATCATAAAGACCTCAAGAGTATCAAAATTTTCTATGTCATGGAGGAAGATTTGATGGGAATTGAAGAGAGGGTTATCATGTGTGGTGTCATCCATATTGTTGGAACAAATACGGATCTGCGGAGAAACTTCATATGTTGTGGGAAACCAAAGCAACCACTATGGGTAATGGGCATGAAAGATAGATCCGATAATGGGCATGTAAGGATCGGGTTCACCAAATGATTTAATAGAAATTAAATATTAATCAAAGGACTGAGATCAAATGAATATAACAATAACAAGTAAGATCTATCATGTAAGAAATAAACAAGTATAAGCAATAGTGAAATAGGAGTGACTTAGTTTATATTCGAGATATCTGGGCTGATTCTAGACTGAAACCGAGTGGAACATGTTGGATCTGGACTAGATATGTTTCATCTAAAAACTAGAATCTGAAACTCCCTGGAGAGGACCGCCTGATAAGGATATGACCTCCCACATGATAGTTTCTAAGTTGGGCGCTAATGTCTTAATGAAAGCTCTAGATATGATATTTTCAATGTATGAATTTATATTCTTCCTTTCACTCTTTGTTTCTCTAGCTTCGTTATAGGGTTTTACTATCACACATGAACATGCAAAGTAAACCCTAGCCACCTACACAAGGCTCAAGTAAACATTATATGAAACAAATAATTCATATGCTTGAGTCGAATCTGACCTCGGAAATCACCCTAATGTGATTGTCATTGAGCGTTGCACTATATTTCAAACTCTATGTAGTTCTTGCTTGTGTTTGTGTGTGTGTGTGTGATTAAATCGTGTCCCTTAAAATCATGTTTCCCTTATGTCAGTCACACCAAAATATCGGGTTACAACTAATTTTTCCCCAAGATGAATGTGTGAAATGGAATTCAAAATAAGCCCCTCCTATGTAGTGAATAATAAAAACTAAATGCAGTACTTAAATGTTGTTCTTTGCCCAAGTAGTAGATATTAAGTAATAACCCAAGTTGTTCAGCCCCTAATAATAGTGTGTAAGTCATGTACATATGATTACTTTGTTTGAATTTCATCATTAACAACCAAAATGGCTAACCCAACGTGATGGGTAGTATTTTAGAAAAAGATAATAAATTATGTGGCAATTCAAATTTGAGGAAAGGACAGAGGCGTATGTGCGCTTCTATCCCTAATGGGCGGTAGTGTCTAGGATGCTCGGATGATAACATAAAAAAATATAGAGTTGGGTCACACATTGTCCAATGTTCACAAGTAAAGTGGCCATTCTAGAAAAAGTAAATGATAAGAGTATCAAAAGGATAAAACAATGTAAAATCAAAACAAGTGTTGTTAATGTCTATTTTTCTTACTTAGGAATCATGCATATAATAACATACTTAGAGGCGTGATGTAAGTAGTAAGTGTGTGATTTTGTGTCTACAAGGAAAGAAACATGAAACAATGTTGGCCATGATATGTATCATGAGAAACTAAACTTAATAATAGTTTGGCTATTTAAAGTTTTAGTGATTAAATATTTAATACTATAAGTTTACTTTAAAGTGGGTTGATATGGTAATATAATGACCATTTATTTATAAATTAGGATATAAGTAGAACACCATACTAGTGAAAACACACAAGTAATATATATGACAAAGGGACACAAGTACAATGATTTGTATGTGGATCTAAAAGAGAGTAATCTACACTTGATATCGTAAATATGGGGATGTGGGACTAAACTAGATCCTAATCGATATCAAAGATAGGGGATGCAGGATAAAACTAGATCCTAAAGGTTTTAAGCAAGATTTAATGGTAATAAGTAAGATAAATCCTAAACTAATGGTTGGTATTCCATCCATTGGTAAGAATGTGTTATAGAATAATTATAGTAAGATATGATATACTAATTTATCATATCTAATCCATGACACATAAAAATAATCAATCAAATGAAATAAATGAAGAGTATATAGTTAGGGATACTTACCTTGGGAAATGTCATCGGTGCATCAATCTGCATCCTTAGATTATAGCACCTTATGGGAGATAGTTATGGGTGGATCTCAAAAAGGTAAGAAGAAGACCTAAGTGCATCACGGTTGGAGAATCCTAATGAGTCCATTGATTGACCCATTATATCACAAATTATAATGATTTTTGCTTCCAAATACATTGATCAATGCATGGGATGGTTGGAATTGATTAGGTCCAAGTAGGAAATAATGCATTTTATCCTTGTTGAATATTATGGACTAATGATTATGGTTTTTTCCAACTAATTTCCTTGAAGAGATGTGTGGTGATGCGTGCGGGGGTAATGAGTTCATGATAACATATTATCCTTGTTGTCACAGTTTAGGTTGACACGGTCTCCACCACTATGAGGATCACTTAAAGAAGTTAATAAAGGCTAAAAATAGGGAGCCTGGTTCCCAACACCTTTTTATGAGTTGTAACAAAATTATGAAACTGCCATATTCTTGGGTGTGTGTTGGAGGAATGTGTTATAAAATAGTGGTCTTGACAAATTTAGAAAGGAAGAATGTGTGTAATAGGAAATAGAGATAAATGTATGTGAGAAATTTTGTTGAAATTTTTTATTTGTAAGAAATTGTTGGTGATCAAAAAGACATGTTGTTTTGAGAAATTATTTTAAATAAACCAAGCTGAGGAAGAGCAAGGGCCCACTTGACTAAGGACTTGGCTTGTTGTGTTGGTATTTATGTTCTGTTTTCTCACAATGTTGAATTTTGAGTATGCTTAATAGTAATTACTTCCAATATTACAATTTCTGGAAAAACATTTCTTTCATTATACTTTTCTTACACTATATTTTCAATTCTTGCAACTTTCTTTTCTAAGTATTTCCTTTCCGATTTGATCTCACCCTTTTATCTAGTGTGTGTGCCTTCGAAAAAAAATCTTTGACTGGGTTTGCCCATGTTTACCAAACACATGCTCGAAGATGTAATTGTGTTGAATCCAAGTGAAAATCTTATGTTTAGGTGTGAATCCTCTTTTCCAATCAAGGAATGTAATAATTGTGTCATCCTTGAAGATCCTTATGAAAAAATTGATTAAATATCGTGATCATCCTCAAAAATTCATCTTGTATAGTTTCGTGGTATCCAATGTAAATTGCACTTTTTCCTCGACGCTCGAAGATACATGGCATAATATAACTAGTGGCGCTATGATGGGTCATGCTTACAAAATTACACAATTTGCATGACAACTAAAAATTCAAGCTTAGCTCAAAACCCGATAGAATATTCCAGGAATATTCAAGTTACAAATGAAAAATGTGAAGAAGGCCCGCTTTTTGAAAGAGCTACGTGTCTAAATTTGGTTGGAGTGGAGAAATGGATCATTGATGTAGTTTCACACCAAAGGCAATTTATAGTGAAAATGTGAATATGCCTCCAAAACCTGATGGAGGACACGTGTCAATTTTCTAGGCAGAGTCAACAAGCGGGCACTCGGGTCAATAATGCAATCTTGCACTTATGTGAGAAATCGGTTAAAAATGTAAATGAGCTCGTGGCTCCACCGCCTTTCAGATTTAAACACGTGGCAACCCCTCATCAAAATTCAAAAGGAGGAAGTTTGGGTTAAGATTGCAAACTTGCACTCATTCGAAAGACAATACAAATGTGCAAGAAAACTCCTTAACCCCGTAAAGATCCAGATCAAGCCATGTGGATGGTCCACATTCAAATGAGGAAAAAAAAATCAATGGTTGGGATGTAATGCATTTAAGGCTTCCACCATTAATGTGTTTTTATACATGAATCAAGGTAGAATTCTTAAAAACTTCCAAGCATTTTGAATTATTACCATTGCATACGAATATTTGGATTCCCTAGTTGCGTGAATTGGTGAAAGAAGAAGAGAAAAATCATATAGAGAAGCGAAAATATGAGCAAGAGAACTAGGAAGTACGAAAAGCAGAAGGAAGAGTTCACTAAATTTGTAAGAAATGGGTAAGTCTCAATTCTACCACTATTGATTCTCAATACTCAAGTTGAAAATTAAGAGAAAAGGTACACAAGATGAGGACCCTAGCATCAAGTTTCCACATAAATTCCACCATTACCAGTGATCTAGAGAAGGTTATGGATATGAAGTTATTAAATGTTGACTTAGAGGATTTTTGGAGAAGGTTGAGTGATCCAAATAAAAGTAAATGGATGACAACCATTGATGCTAGTGGAATTTCCCTAGCAGCTTCTTTCCCACCATCCATACATGCTCCTGAGATCATATGGTTATGTGTTGATAATTACAACCCAAAAATGCAAGAAGTGTTGGATGGAAGTGGAGAAAGGGTTATAAACTTGACATCGGGGATTTTAGGGTTACCAGATTTGGATCATCCGATAAATGCCACAACTAAGTCTACACATGATAACTATGAGGCAAGGCATGATGAGTATGTTATAATGCTAAATTTCAAATGGTTGAAGGACAAAAAACCATCTGTCAAGAGAATCCAAAGAAATTAACCAGATCCATGTTTGTTGATGAAGTTGAAGACCTTATTGTGTTATTGAGTAGAATGGCAGGGTTGGAGGGAAGCATTGATTTTCAAGAATGGATGTGCCCTTTTATAATGGTCATTTTAGAAGAATAAGGAAAATTTTGTTGGGCAAGTTTCATATCAACATCCATCCATGCTAAATTTTTGACAATGGTTGTAAAGATTAGTGAGGGTAATCTTAGGTAACATCAACTTCTATATGATGTCTTATTTTATCTATAACATTGCTTGTTTCAAATCATTTCCTAGTATCCCATTGCAAGCAAGTTTTGAATATTATAGAGTGTATGATGTGTACCCACAATTGAGGTTGGCCAATTGGAAAGGGAATGTCAGGTTGATAAATGATGCCTTCATCACTCTTGTGACTTGTCTTTTCAAACTAGAGTGGGAACAATATAGACTATCTGTTACTGTTAGGACTACAATTCTGGAATATGGCTACATTTTTATACAATACAGGTTCTTTACATATTTTAGAGTAAGTGGATTTGAAGGAAGACCTTGTAAATTACCCAAATATGTAAGTGACAAGTGGGCCTTAATGGAATTGTCAAGATAATTAACTGTTGTGCATAAGAAGATTGCAAAAAATCACAAAACAAATATCAAATTCCCAATCCAAATTGGCAGGTATTCATGCCAAACCATAATAAAGGCCAGACTAATGGAGGAATAAATGGAGAGATTCCAGATGGAAATATTTACACCAAGGCCTAGCTATGACATTCAATGGGTTGTTAGCATAGAAGAACATGAGCCTCACTTTGAGGATTATTGGATGAACTATATAGATGAAGAAGAAATCAGGTTAAGAGATTTTTCCAGAATGAATTTGAGTCAAGTTATTGACTTCAAGATTGTTGTAATCCCACAGGGAATTATGGATGACATGGATGTAGTGGGAAAATTTTACCATGACCGAAGCTTGAATAAAAACAATTAGCTCTATTGATTGGAAGGAAAAGGAATCAGATAGCCCTCATATGAGGATTTCCAATGTCTTAAGAAGAACATTAACTTGGTTGACTTGTAAAAGGCTTGGATCTATCTTTGCAAAACATAAAAGTATTGAAGGAGTTCCGAGATTTGAAAGTGTTGGAAGGAGATCCCCCCACTGAGGGAGGGAGAAGATAAAATGGATCCTTTAAATGGACAAGCTCCTTAATTACCTAGTAACAAACCTACCACATGGACTATAGATGAATGGACATCAAAACCACCAAAAGACTGGGACTTCAAGAACTGTTCTGATTCAAAAGCTAGGGGATACTTCTGAAATCCATGCAAGATGCCCCCATCATTGAGGCAGTGCCAATCCAAGCAAAAGGGAAAGGATTGATTACATAAAAACTCCTTCAAAGGTTTTACCAGATCATCTGGTACTAAAAATATGATGAAGGGAGCTATAAAAGTGCTAATATCCAATCCAAATCACATAGTGTTCCAAGGGAAGAGAAGCACCATATGTCAAACACTTTGAAATAACTAAGAAAAGGGTTAAACTTGTGTTTGAAAATCCTTTGGTAAGAGATGTTGGTGGTCATGCATCAAGAAAACACAAACATAGAGAGCCTGAGGTAATTAATCCTCCTACTTTGATTGAAGATCAAAAAAGGGTTGTTGCTTCATTGGCCCATCAAGTGCCCCCATCCCGGACTCTTGAGAGTGAGAATTCTACTCCAAGTATAGTACTACCTAGTGCAACTACATTTTCATTCCTTGCTGAAACTATTCCAGGAACAATTGGTAGTGCTCATATATCTGGAAATTAGTTGGAGTTAATAAAGAGCAAGGGAAAAGAAAACAATGATTGAGCAGCCTGAAAAGCAGTCCAAAACAGCTAATGAGATAATTGAATTGCTTGATGAAGTTCCTGAAATAGAAATGGCTGATATAAACATTAAGACTTATACAACTGAGAATATAAATATCCCTGAACAAGAGGTGCATGTCCAAGATATTCATCAGGTATCAATTACAAATGTGGGAGATCAACCCCAAGATACTCAGAGTAAAAGTACAACCTCTGTCATAAATGATGAGAAGATAGTTCAAGTGAGTTTGGATGAAACACTTGTAATAGGTAATGTTCATACTTGAAACTCAACCACCAAAGGATTCAAAGGAAATAGGTGAAGGTGAGGTCTCTCAAGAGACATATATCATGAAGGGAGTTGTGGCTGAAATATTAAAAGAAACAAGTAAACTTGTTGAGACTCCACTTGAAGAAGATATAAGTAAGGATCAAAAATCACAACTAGAAGCTCAGCCAACAAAGAATGAAGTGGTTGAAAAGCATCCCCAAGTGGATCCATCCACTAAACAACCATTAATAGAGATGAAGGTATTTTAAAGGACAAGGAGCCAACTAAAGCTCTAAGTTTGGATGGAGATACTCCAAAGGAGACTACTGCAGATGTGAAAATATCTTAGCAAAAATATAGATACAAGTGCAATGGATACTCCTATTGAGGATCCAAAGGAGGTGTCAAATGAAATTGTGGTCTATACGGAAAATAAGGTCAAAATGAAGAAGCAGTGAGTGGCAAGAAGTCGAAGATGCCACCCAACCACATATTCAAGGACATGATAAAGAGAAGTCAGAAGTTCTAGCCTTAGAAGGTGAGAAACAAATGGTAAAGGTTGGGGAAACATCAAAAGAAATGGTATTGTATTATGAGATCCCACAGAAAGAAAAGAAGGGAAATGCCCCTATGGCTAGATGGTTAGGAGGGCTTCTTCAACAAGGAATGAAGGAGGCCACTCAAAAGGAAGCTCTAAGTATTACCAACATTTCAATTCCAAAGCCCAAAGAATATTTGAAGAAAGAAAGGGTCCTTACCAAAACAAGAATAGACCAGCATGGGTTTAGAACTTTGGAGGTTGCAACTCCTCATCAGGGTAAGACAAAGTATGACATTACAGAAGGTGATTATGATATTCAACATATCTAATTGGGAAGACCTACTAGGGAATCATTGAAACATGGAGTTACAGAGGCAATTGAAGGTTTGTTACATAAGTTTGATGAGGATAAAATATCAAAAAATAGTTGAAAGAACAGGTAAAAACATTGACCTCATGCTTACATAAACTGGTAAGGCCTACAGAAGAAATTGTCACCACTATCACCCCTGAGATGATGGATAGAATTGAAAAGGCCAGTAAGAAATTTGAAGCAGTAGATAAGTGGATAGAGGAATTATCTCAAAAGGGTAGGCAAGTTATTGAAAAGGAAACAGATAGGTATACTGAACTTACTAAAATCCTCAATGAAATTAATGAAGTTATTGAGCTTTGCGAAAACAAATTATTTTCTTGGGAGGGATTATTTCCCAAACTTGAAGCAATAAATCAATTAGAGGAGGATCTTGCTAGAAAAGAGGGAATAGTGCCACCTGAAGAGAAGGGCACTCAATATGTGATGGAAGACTTGGCTAGAATCAGGGTGGAAACCATAAACCAAGTTAAAGAAAAGTTGGAAATTGAGAAAGAATGGGTTGAAAATACTATTGATAACATAAACATCATACTAGAACAAATGGTGTTTGACAAGCACAATATGGTTTATGGGAATTGGGAAATTGATACTTTAAATCAATCCTTGGACAAGAATATCAAATAAGAACCTTGTTCTCATGAGGTCATTAAAAGACTTATCCTAGTGGAGAATAAGATTACTGAGCTAAACAAGAGATTGAGAGAGCATAAACCAAGAATGTCCACATGTTGTGATATATTAAATAAGTATCACCTAATATACAAACATCACTTAGGACCTGATGAGGAAGAGATAATGCAAATATTTCAGAGGTATGATGCATATGTGGAAAGGCAACCAAAGAAGGAGGAAGATGATGAAGATGAAGATACAACTGAGAAGACCAATGAGCAAGCTTAGGCTTGTCTTCTTTAAACAACTTTTCCATTTTATTATAACTATTACTCTTGTTTCATGAAAGTTGAACATTATGTTGAATTATTGCTTTCAAGTATGAATGTATCCTGATACAATACATTAGACTTTTATATTGCTTTGATAGAATTTTAAATCTATTATCAAGCATGTGTATTGATGTAACAATTTGAGTTTTCTGTATTGTAGAAAAAAAAATAGGGATTCTATAGGGGCCCACCCATGAAAAAGTTGCATACATTCTTGAGAATTACATCACAAAAGAAACTAAGTGAAAATACCTAATCATCCACTAATTTGAAATCCTCTCTACAATAGGTAGTTTCTTCACAAGCCAATTCTTTCTAGGAAAAAATTTCTCTATTCCCACTACCATTTGAATAAACACAATGTCTCCTGCTAAATTACGAGACATACCAAAAGACACAAGCTCATTATTACTAGCCATAGGACCATCTAGTAAACAAATCAATTGTGATATCCTCTCATAAGAGGAAACCCATTCAGTAATGTCTAGACCTCCTTTAGGAAAAGCTTTCTTCCTTGTTGCTTTGAAAGTGGAGGATGGATTGGTAGTTTGTGTAGAAGATGGAAGTGCTATTATAACTCATTTTGAAGTAGACGGAGTAGGAATTTTAGAACTAGGTTCACCCCTACATTTCTTCATGAAGATTGGTGGAGCTTCAGGAGGCTGAGAATATGTGGTCCCTGATGGTTTCTTCTCCAAGATTGAAACACATTTCTCCAGTTCATTCATCCTACAAAAGAGAGTAGGCACGGTACCTAATGAAATCTCTCCATCAAGTGCATAAGACCCTAAGGATATCTTTCATAGTGAATGCTTCATCACAAATGAAGGGGCATGTATAGTTAGTCAAACCTTGCACAGAAGGCCTGCTCTTGAGCCAAAATTGCTTCAACACTTTAGGATTATTTTGGTGTTCCAACCTGAAGAGATGAAAATACATCATCTGAAAGGTAGAAAAGACAAGGATAATCCTAATAAGCCTTTGAATCAAATGCTATATGAACAATTTGGGTGGTCAATGACCTAGTACAATCCTTTGGATCTACAATGTCAAACAACATCCTTATAAACGCCTCGTCAGGACCTGCCAAGTCAAAAATCTATTGTAAATCCTTAAGAAATCTCTTTCAAACTAGGTGCCACTATCACTTCCACCATGTTGAAGATAGAGAAATCCATCGACCCTTTCATACTTAGGAAAGATGAGTTTGTAAAGGAAATAATGTGCATTTATAAGAAACTCGAGGTGAGTAAGCTGAGTAGAGTATAATCATGGTGAGATAACCTCTAAGATATATATGTGATATCCACATGGGAGAAATAAGTTTGAAATAAGTTGGCATTATACAAAATATAATGGTTGGCTTGATGTGACATGATCCATGCAAGAATACTTAGCCCAGAAAGACATAAAAATGAGTGTGTTCTTTGAGATGGATTTCCAAAAGGTAAAAAGGGATTATACATTAAATCACACCATTTAGAGGCGCTCGAAAATAATTGAAAATATTTCTACTCACCTAAAAAGGAGATGATTAAATAAATGATATTAGAAAGGCAATTTGGCGTCCTAGTCATTATAAGAGAGTGAAAGAATGTGAATCATTCACAATTCCTCCACATGGAAACATGAAACTAGAATATTTTCAAAAGGAATAAAGAATGGATTGGATTGTGTGCTATAAAAGGGAACATTATTTTAAAGATTCACACTTTTGGGGGAAACGAGAATGATGATAGGAAAGAAGTTGTATATATGTGATTAGAATACTCTTGCATAGGGGTGGGGGTTAATTTTTTCTAACTTTTAGAGAGATAAGGAGAAAACCAATTAGTATTGTCTTAAGCCGAACTAATCTGAGATACCTGAGTTTTTATTCATCCATTCCCAAACCTTCTCACCAAGATGATTGCACTGTATAATCATTGGTAAACATTGAGGTCATAGGTGTTATGTCCCTTGTTGAAGTATTGTTGTTTCTTGAATTAATTTGTGTGTATTCTCATGAGCAATGTTATTTTGTTTCAAGATGTATTATTGTGAATCAATTATCTACATTCCTGTTGCAATCTTATGCTTTGATTAATTTCTTTGAATTACACAAAGTCTTATTTTAAATAGTGACAATTTGGCAATTGCAATTGCATTATTGATGGAGCTTTCCTTCATACTTGTAGTAAACAATTTTAAATTCAAGTTGTATCTATCTAATTTTAAGATCTTTTTCAGCTTTTAAGCTCGAGTGTGTTTGGAACGTATTTGATTAGAAGTTGTCAACATTTTATTGAGAATTTATCATGAGATTTTATGTTTAGATTCTCAAAGTTTGTGTGAAATCTTGTATTCTTGGGCCTCCATGAATACAAACCTTCAGTTGAAGGAGTGATTTGAGTTGTGTGATCTATATTTTACATCAAGAACAATTGTCTACAACATTTGTTAAGGTTCAGTTAAGTATTTTGTATAATCAAATTTATCCCTTGATCTCCCATCAATACATTAAAAACTACAATTAATAACCATCTGATCCACCTAAATTACCCATGCTTGCACTATTTATGCACAAATGCTAAGGAAATATGTTATTTATGTCCATCCTTTATCAAAAATATGCAAAAGCAAGTGTCTTTAGTAACCTGAGCCTTCTTTAGAAGACATCTACATTTTCTAGTGTGACAAATCATGAGAGTTAGATAATGTCTGCATTGACCATGTCTTCTTGAGGCCTTTTCCACCTACCTAAGAAAGAGAGTCTAAATATTGTTATTCCATCCATTTCTTTCATAAATATAGGTTACAAAATGGGTCCTCTCACCCTAGTTACAGGAAGAACCTAAAGTAACAGGGTAGGTCATACCCTTAGTGAGGTGTTATCCAACATTTCCAAAGTCAAAGTAACAAAGAGACTACAAGATCCATCCCCAGCTACAAAATGACTCAAATCCTAGTTTGTCTTTCTCTAAGCATCCTTTTTAGCTTGTAGATGCTTCTTGACTTACAAGGTGGGATTGATTTGGGTACCAAAAAAACAATCAACCCCCTAAAAACAACAAAACCACACTTCTTAGTTATATACTCCTTTCCTTCTCTGTATACTACCTTGGGCATGTATCCTTGGTTAAAAATTACATCTACTGCAAATTGGTTGGTTAAATGATTGGAACCCACAACGAACCATCATTTTTGTGTCATTATCAAGAACTATGTGCCATTAAAGCAAAAGTATATAACTAGTAATTATCCTAGCCTTTGTTTTTCAGGATAAAAATTGAGGTACAAGCCTCAAGACTCTAAGGGAAGACAAGTAAGTAAAAGCTCTCAACCATTAACATCAAGTGAAGATCCCTTAGAGAATTCAATAACAACACCCACGAGATAGAAACTAAGATTGAATTTGAACTTGATGTTGACCAAATTTCCTCGTTATTGTTGATTATTGAAACAATACTAAAGGAAATGAGTAACTCGAAATATGTAAGGGTTTATGGTACATTGAGATGAAATGATGATGGATACGGGTGAAAAATGATGGATCCTCCTCCACAAAGAGTGAAGTGATCTGCAAATCAAGTGAAAATCAACAAAAAAGATTGGATTAGTAGATAGGATGGGAGGGTTTCCTGACAATGTTAGTCTTAAGAAATGAAAATTTCCTAGGATGGATGTCAACCCTCATTTTGATAAAGATAGGATAAAATAAGATATTGATAAATTTGATGTAGCAAAATTTGAAGTAAAACAGAAACTGAAGTGCAAGATGTAAGATAAAGATGCATGTCGATCTAAATGTGAAAAAAGTAAATCAAACCCGAGTGGGTCAATTACGACCCAAGATTGCAGAGGGCCAATCAATGGTGACTGGGGTAGATCAACTGGAACAACAATGTAAGATGTAGATCTAAAGGCTCCTTAAGAAAATCTAGAATTGATGATACATTGAGATGACAAACATGAACTTGCAAGAGATTTGAAACATGATCTAATAGAAAGGATGTGAGAAAGTTATGGAAACTAAGGATGAATGTAATAAATATGGATTTGGTTGACGGTAATTGGGATGAGTCGGCGGTGGTGATCGGGGATGAAAAAATAGATCGAGATGACAAAGAGACAAAATGACAATATTTGAATGTTGGATGGATGCAAAAACAAAAATATGGTGGCTAGGGATCTAAATGATAAAGAAATTGATGGAAATAAGGTTGGGTCGACAATGACTAGACAAGGTCGATGGCAATCGGGGCTCATCTAAACTTGGACAAAATGGATGGGATGAAATAAAGACCTATAAACAAGAAATTAAGGCCTCGGAATGATCGAGGCGAAAAGCTCCTAATGATATCTAAACCTACACAAGATCGATGGTGATGATGATTGCAAAAGAGGGCCCAAACATGTAATGATAAAAGAGGGCTTCAAATCTCCGAAGATTGTCACAAGAGCTCTAAGAAAGCTTCAAGATGACTATAATAGTTGCAAAGAAAGTGAAAAATGAAAGCAAGATCGCAAGAAAGCTTGAAGACTCCAAAATTACATCCTAAGAAAAGGAGGGGTAGGGTCGGCTTTATAGGATCAAAGACGACCCGAGATGGGTCATTTTTGATCACGGGGCTCCATCTATTTGGGCGGTGGGAAGGTGATGAGCTCAAGAATAAGAGCCCAATTAATGCGGGATTAGGGTTTAGAAGAGATAGAACGAGTTAGGGTTACATAGAATGGGTAAATGGGTAGGTGGATGGTAGAAAATATTAAATAAAGGCCATGGAGAGGTGAAAACATTAAATGGTGGCCTAGAAAGGATAAAATGGAGGATTTAAGAAGAGGAAATGAATTAAATGGGAGTTAAGTAATTAACTAAACATGATTAGGGATAATAGATGAATTAATGATGGGAAATAATGATAGGGTGGGATAAATTGAATTTAGGAGGGAAGAGGGAAATTTGAAAGGGAAGATAGGTATGTATGAAAAAGATGATAGAGAGCGAACATGGGGTGAGGGGTAGCGATACCAAAAATTAGTGTCTACATTTGTCCCTTTTTGTGAGTGGTTTGTGTTGGGAAAGCCATGAGAAAAAAACAAAGAGAGATGAAAAGACGATTGATGAGGTTCCCCCTTAAACTAGGGATCGACGAAACAAAACAAATTAAATCACGAGTTTGAAAGAGATATACAAGGAAGGATGAAAAGGATGAGAAAAGAAGATGAGGAGATAAGATATCCCGAGATGAGGATTAAAAAAATTAAAAATTAAATAAAAATATGATGGTGGTTTCAAAATCACTTGGATAAGGAACAAAGTATGGCCTTAATGGAGACAATGATAATGTCCTATAGACTAGTGAGTCGGAAAAAACCATTGCAAGATGAAAGAAATCCAAAGGGAATCTGCACAAATGGATGTGCAAACCGTGGGACCAATGGGTCAAAGACAAACATCAAATATGCATAAATAAATGTGAAAATGGTCATGATAAAAAAGGATAGGGATGGGAAAAAAAAGCAAAAATATATGTTCGAGGTGAGATGAAAAGAGGTAAAATAATGGTGCCTTAAGAGGGCACACAATAATGGCCGTAATGGCAAGATGATGAAGGATAAGAGAGTGGTGTCCCAAGAGGAGCATGAGGATGTCCATAATGACACAAATATTGCAAAATGATAGATGTGATAGATGACAAAGCTTGTGTAGGGCACATTAAGGATGTGATATGTGGACCACTCAAGGTAAAAGTGGAAGAAGAGATAATTTGAAAGAAAAGATTGATTGAAAAAAGCCAAGATGAATATTGATTAAAAAGATAAGGTCGGTCAACAACGATTAGGTAGAGTTAGCGACAACTAAGGATGAAGCGATGACAACCCAAGGAGGTCGGTGGCGGCGAGGTTGGTGGGCTATACAAGCTCGTAGGTTGGCCAATTAGGCTCATTTTCACTATGTAAAGTGATGATCAAGAGCTCTGAGCTAAAGAGAGAAAGTGATATTTTAAAAGAAATGGAGGCCGAAGGAGCAACGAGGAAGTGCCAGAGGACTCACAAGATGGTAAGTGCCTAAACCTTATCCTTTTTTAAAGCATTTTTGTGGTTTTTGTTGATATTTTTTACATTTTTTCAAATTTTTGGATCGACACAAGGGGTGGTCACCGGTGACTGGATATGGTTGCCATTAACCAGGCCTAAAAGTGCATCGAACCAGGCTAGGAGGCATCGACCCAACCTGGGTTAGCTTTGACTAGGGAGGGGATGCATGATTTTTTATTTATGGTGAGATTTGGATGATGAGGAATCTAACGTTTATGTGTTTGATTGGTTTTGTAGGCCCGAGATACCTTGTATCCGAGAGATAGAGTGTCGACATTATATGACCATATTATAGGTGATATTACAGACACTGAGTGGGATAACTTAGTTGTAATTGGATTGGGAGGATTCTCACATTATTAGTGGATTCCACGAGATATTGGTTTGATGATTACATTGGTGCACAGATGGGATGTGCATACAAGAACATTTTGGTTTAGGCCGGGTGAGATGAACGTCACTCTGAAGGATGTATAAACCACATCCTAAGGCTTCCTATACGGGTGAGTAGATACAATATATTACAATGGATAGCAGATTGGGGGTCATGACACGGTTGTTTGGAGCTGATGTTTTATAGATTTATTTTTCATTTGGGGCATTCCATATAGAGACCCAAAGTATAAGCGGGGTGTGGTGAGGAGAAGATTGATTTTATTGGTAATGATTGCGATTTCTAGTTATGCACTACCATATTTAGGGGTGCTAGGTTCCCATGGACACTTGGTAGGAGTGGTCGTAGATATTGTAGATCACGGGACAATGCTATCGTTTGGATTTGCATTATTAACACATGTGTATCATGATATGTGAATGTATAGCGAGAGGAGGAGGATAGGGATGGACGTAGGATTCCTTCTCCATTGTTGGGCTTATGAGCATCTAGAAGTGATTAGGACACTATGGTTACCATGGGTGATAGGTGACCACATTGAGCTAATGGTTGGATTTTTGAGATGACGAGCCAACCAGGATCATGGTGATAGGGGAGAGAGGGGATCACAATGGTATGTAGATAGATTACCAAAGTTGGATATAGAGCAAGTGAGATGATGACCATACCACAATTATCCTACGTGGTATGGGGTGTATGTGGAGTTGGTAGGGATGAGACGGATGAGGTGGATACATGGGCGATGTTTTGATATGATAGAGGTCATCTAGTTTGACATAGTGAGGTGGCGGTTTGACATAGTGCTTTATAGTGCCTAGTGATCCTATTAGATATAGGCAAGAGGAGACAGAGAGGAAACTTCTTAGTCCCGAGATGACAGACCCAGTGGATGAGGTTGGAGCATCAAGCGATGATGATAATGACGCGTCGGGGTTGGAATGGGATTCACAGATTAGATGACCACTACCTAGGTAGTTTGGATTGTGGTAGAGTAGGCCGAGGGCGGTGATGAGGAGGAGGAGGTTCCTACAGAGAAGGATGCGAACTCCTAGAGGTGAGAAGGGTGATGATGGAGGGGCTACAAAGATAGCTTGGTTGCATACGAAGCATGATCTAGCCTACTTAGAGAGGTACACAACACAATAGGAGTGAGAGGTAGCTCACTAGAGGCCTTGGTCCTACGCCAGAGAGGGACCAGGTCATTCAAGAGAGGATTGGTACAAGAGGCAACGAGAGGTTTGAGAGCTTGATTTAGATATCTCGTGCCAATCCTCAGCAATTGGATTCAGAAGTGGTGCTCCAAAGCAACATCACGAGGAGTAGGAAGATGAAACCTTCGGTATTGTGCCCCTAGATTTATATAGCATCTTGACATCTAAGGCTCAACACTATGAGCGTATCATGAATTTGAAGTGCCATATCGACACCTTGATATGTAACATATCTAGTTTCGTAGTGGGGGAGAAGGTGCTCAATGCCATCTCGGGAGTATCACGAGTGTGGCACAACCACTACAAGATGTGGGACATGTATCTCGTGTGTGTGTGTGTGTGTGTGTGTGTGTGTGTGTGTGTGTGTGTGTGATTTTGGTTGTGATTCATCATGTGTTATGTGTTTTGATTCATGGTTTTGATGATGCTTATGTTAGATGTAGATGTGATGATTATGATTATGATGTTATGGTTTAGATGTAGATAATGATGATTATGGATTAGATATAGATGATGGTGAGGATTATGGATGGGATATAGAGTATGATATGGATGTGATACGATATGGATGTGATAGTTTTTAGATATGATGAAATAATGGATAAATAATGTAATAGTTTATAAACATGTTAGCTATGATTGATGGTATACTTAAAAGTACATACATAGGAATGGATAAATTAGGAAGAACATGATAAGAACAAATTTGATACAATGGAAATGATACAAATTTGATAGAAGGTGACCAAAAAGAGATGAATGAAACTTGATTCTAGTAAGGAGTGCACAAAGAAATGATGCTTCGAATTGGATTGGAGGTAAACAAGAAAAGGAGACAATCAAGGCAATGTACTTACAACCAATAATAGGTGTTAACATAGAACCATTGATAGGTAGTAGTCCCAAGGATCATGAAGGAAAGATATGGAAAGTGTACTTATAAACCTAATTTCAACACGACACAATGGATTTGGATGAAACTTGTACACGGAAATAGAGGTTATCCAAAGCTAGGTGTTCCTAGGTCTATTCCCCACTGAGTTATATGATGCAAATTTATCAATGTGGGCGCTTTACCATAGATGAGAAAGTTGATTGATGCGAGAAGATTTTTTAGGATGATTTCTTTTGAAATTTTTATGCTTTTGATTTTGAAATAGACAGAAGGCTGATCAATGCTTGAAGCCTTTGCTACCATGGATATGAGATGGTAGCCATCCTTTGAGGAACTGGTCTACATTTTGCTTTTTGAATTTGGAATTTGGATTTTGCTTTTATAAATGGCAGGATAAGATACACATAATAGATATCCTTTGAGGGATCAGTCTATAATTTTGGATTTTTTTGATTTTATCAAAAACTATCCTTTGAGGGAGCAATTTTTTGTGTGGATATGATAGCTTTTTGATATGAGCATTCGGGATGCTGAATTTTTATGGAAGAGTTGAGGATAGATAGGTAGACCACTTGAGGAGGGGGGGAAAGAGTGTACGAGTGACACCTATAAACCCTTAGTGTGGTTTCAATAGGTAGATAAGAGGGAAGTGGATGTAATTATTTAGGAGTTATCACCAAAAAGGAAAAACCTATCCAAAAGGAATATGCTATGAGCAGAGTCGTGGTGCCCATATTTAAGGTCATAGATAAGGATAGTGACAGTAAACCACATAGTTCCAAATCATTATGATGGAAGATAGAAGAGGCTAACGATGGATGCATGACCACTAAGATGACTAAGTTCATGTTGGTAGATATGTTAACAATAGAAAGTCTCAAGTGTAATGTGTTAAGAGGTTTTGTTTCCGATTTACCATCAAGGGAAGCCAAATGATAGGCTCCAGACCCATACTTATGCATGATAATATATGGTCCAATCTAGTTGGGAGAAAACTTTCCACGTTGACTCCTTTCTAGAGTAGTGACATTTTAATTTTCTTTAAGGACAAGGTCATCAATGTTAAAGTCGTGTTCCTTGAGGTGTTTTTATAAGCACGTTTAATGCACTCTTGATAGACATGATGATGGTTGAGTGTGAGAAGTTGACATTCATCTAAAAACTTAAGTTGTGCTATACCCTCTTGGCAATAATCTTCATCAAAGACAAATTTGCGAAGAGAAATGCATAAAGATGAAATTTGGACTTCAAGAGGAAGAATGAATTAAGATCCATAGTCGAGAGAGAGGAGTAGCACTTGTAGAGGTGCGGATGCTAGTCCAATAAGCCGAAAGAGCAAAGAGGATATGAAGGTGCCAATTATGACTAGATTTATCAATAGTCTTAGCAAGGATGTTGTGAAGAGTTTTGTTAGTGGCTTTGGCTTGACCATTAGCTTAAGGATAGTACATAGAAGAGAAGCTAAGATTAATATTGAATGAATCACAAAGATTCTTGAGGTATTTATTTTTGAAGGACTTTGCATTGTCTATGATGATTTTATGAGGAACGCCAAAACAAAAATGATATGTTGATAGATGAAATTAACAATTTGATTAGCTTTAGTCGATGCGAGTGGAATTAATTCCACCCATTTGGTGAAGTATTCATAGTAGTAATGTTGATATAATGACAATGATGAGAAGAGCGTGGATTGATGAGGCCAATGAGGTCGATTCCCCATTATGAGAAAGACCAAAGATCTTGAGCGAATTGTAAAGGCCTGACTAGGGATGTGGATTAGATTAGAATGTTGCTGAAATTTGACGCATTTCTTAATGTAATTAGAATAGTCTTGATTGAGAGAGTGCCAATAATAATCTCTGTAAAGGACGTGTTTGGTGAAAACCAAACCGCTAAAATGGCCACCAAAGATACCATTATGGAATTCTTGGATAACGTGAGCGGGTTCATGATATTTAAGTCAATGAAGTAAGATACCATCAAAGCCATGATTATAAAGGATGCCGCCAAGGATGTCATAATGGTTACCACGTTGAAGAAAATACCTCCCACCATTTTTAGGTAAGTCAAGGATAATGGATTGAGAAAGATAATTGAAGATTTGATAATACCAAAGATCATGAGGATTAGATTCAATGAGGTTAATACCAGGAGCTCACTAAGATGAGTTGGTTTTTAAGGCAATGAATGATGACGAAGAGCTTAGACTATCCTGTAGACCAAGGGATAAGAGAGGCGAGAGAAGCCATAATGTCTGCAAAGTGGTTGGATGACTGAGGGATGGTTTGGATGGTGTATAAATTGAACTCTTCCGAGAAGGAAGTTAACAATGTCCTTATACATATGAAGGATCTCATTTTTACATTGATATACTCCTTTGACTTGATTAATGATGAGCTGAGAATCCTTGTAGATGTCAAGGATTTAGACGCCAAGTAAGATAATAGTTTGAAGGCCTAAGATGAGAGCTTCATATTCGGCCATATTGTTGGTGCACTCGAAGTTAAGTTTACAGGTGATAGGAATAGGCATTTCCTAAGGAGGAATGATAATGATGCTATTGTATCCCCTTGTCTACACTTAGAGCCATCAAAGAAGAATGTCATCTTGAGAGGATAATATTCATGTTCAAATTTGTTGATAGATTCATCTAGAAATTATTTGTGAGGAAGGCAAGTATCAGGAAGAGGGGCATCAACTAATTTATCTGTGATAGCTTGGCCCTTGATTGATTTTTGAGAGATGAAATTTAGGTCAAAATTTGTCATGAGCATGAGCCATCGAGTGATGTGGTCACTATGATAAGGCTTGGAATGCATGGTATTAAGAAGATGAAATCTAGTGACAACAAAATTCTTGTGATTGAGAAGATAATGGTGAAGCTTAGAAGTAGCGAAGAAAAGAGTTTAACACAGCTTTTCAACTTCAATGTAGTGAGTCTCATAATAATGAAGGGTGAGACTGATGTAGTATACGACCTTCTCCCTACCTTGCTTATCATGATGTGACAACATGGCATTGAGAGCATGATCAGAGGTAGAGACATAAAGATAAAAATGATCCCCCTCATGTGGAGGGGTAAGCACAAGTGGAGATAAGAGATACTACTTGAGATCATCAAAGGATTTTTGGTAGTTATCATCCCATTTGAATTCAATGTCTTTATGAAGAAGGTGATGAAAGGGTTGGAAATGATCGAAATTTGCTAGATGAAAGAACAGATGATTAAAGACATCCTTGAAGAATGTGGAGTTGCTTCAAGTTAGAAGGAAGAGGCATCTCAATAGTGGATTTTATTTTAGTGGGGTCAACTTTAATACCCATGATGGAAATGATAAATCCAAGGAGTTTACCAGATTAGCACTCTAAACACACACTTGGTTAATTTGAGACAGAGGAAGAAATAAATAAGGCACTCAAAAAGGATTTTAAGGATAACATGATGATCATGACGACACTTGGATTTACCCAAGAGGCCATCAACATAGTCCTCTATAGTCTTATGGATGAGATCATGAAAGATGTAAGTCATGGCTTGTTGATAGGTGGCTCTAGTGTTTTTAAAACAAAAGGGCATGACGCGATAGTAGAAGGTCCCCCAAGGAGTGATGAAGGAGTTCTTATGTTGTTCTTCTGGTGTGATGAGGATCTGATCATACCCAGAGAAACCATACATAAAAGAAATCATCTCATGGTCTGTAGTATGGTCTATAAGCTGATTGATGTCATGAAGAGGGAAATCATCTTTAGGGCAAGTGAGATTAATATATCAAAAGTTAGTACAAATACCAAGCTTTCCTAAAGACTTGGCAATATGTAAGATATTGGAGACCCATTCTAGATAGTCGATGGGGATGATGAAATTGGTGAAAAGGATGCGTTGTAGCTCCTCTTTGACAAGGAGGGAAACTCTAGGATGCATGCGGTGAAGCTTCTACTTAACCAACTTGGTGTTAGAAAAGGTAACGAAGTTATGAAAAATGATGGAAGGATTGAAGCCTGACATGTTGGCATATGACCACATGAAGGCTTGGCTATGTCTATAAAGTAAAGTAATGAAAGATTCAAGCTTGCGTGGATCAAGAGATTGACCCACTTTGAGGATGCGGGGCACTTGCGGAGTCCCTATGTTAATGTTGATGGTGGATTCGATTAAGAAGGGTGGATGTGTCTGACAGTAAGGTATTATGAAGATAGGAATATTTTTCCCCATGTAAGAAAGGATGGAGTAGTCGTCGGTGCATTTAAGAATGTCAATAATAGGGAATATTCCTCTACCATGTCCTGGATGTTGAATAGGTATGGACCTAGTTTCATTTTCACATTGATAAGTCAACGGTCCCAAAGTGATGGTGGAGATTAAAAAAATCCGGAGGCTATAGACACACGTTTCATCTCGTATCCATAACCTTGTGGGATGGAGAAGATGGAGGATCGATGTCCATGAGAGCTAAACATGGTGGAAGAGGGTCTGCAGATTGTTCCTTACGTCCCAACCCAAATTTTTTATGGGGTTTGCGAGATTGATCAATGACAAGGTCATGCATGCCTTGTTCATAATGCCCCGTTCCAAATCCCTTCCAAGTACAAAGATGAAGATAAGTATAGGCAAAGGATATCTTGTAAAGAAATTCAAAGTCGTTGGTGTATAGTTTGGTGTGTGAATGAATGTCAATGTGTGTGGAAGATCGATCGATGCCACCATAGATGAGATTGGTATGAATATGAGGTGGATCGAAAGGAAAGATATCCTCAACATTAGGTTGATACATTAGAGATTTATCGGGTCTATTGAGCCTATGAGGTGTAGGAAGAGCATTAAGTGTGAGAAGGTGATACTCCCCAACATGAGCTAATCCATTACTTTGTCTAAGGAATCATCATTGGGAAGCTTGGATGTGGATACAAATGAGCTAGTGGAAGCCTTAGAAAAATTGTGTGTGGAATGAGCACATTATTAGGACAATAAGTCATGTTACATGCTTTGAATGGAGGAATGCTTGTGGGGAGAGTTAATATTTTCCCCTCATGTTTATACTTGATGCATCGATGGAGGGTGGAAGGAACGCAACGCATGGCATGAATCCATGGTCATCCAAGGAGGATATTGTATTGAAACTCCCCTTCTATGATATATAAGACTTCATGGAGGAGTTTTTCACTAATGTAGATGGGAAGAATAACTGCTCCCAAAGCGGGGGCAATAACATCATTGAAGGCACGAAGGACCATGAGTAATTGGGTGACAGTGGAGTTAGGGAGCTTAAGATGGTTAAAAGTGTGAGATGAGATAATGTTTATACTATCCCCATTGTGAATCATAGATCGTCGGATGAAAGTGTCATTTATGCACATGGTGATGAATATGGGAAGGTCATGTTATTCATGTGTGATGTTAGGGATTTTAGTGTCATCAAAGGATATGGAAGCGGAAGTAGTGTAGACACAAAATCACACAATTTGAGTCATTATTTAGTCTCGAGTCTCATATTACTATTCATATGGTTCTTAAGTGAAAAGAGTAATAATTAACCCATGTCTTTGGCCATTTTGCATTACTTTACTGTCATTATTTTTGATCTTACACCTATACTTGCCCAGTTGTATTTTTATATGGTGTTTTTCCTATTTTTGACTAGGGTGCCCTGGTCCCCTTTAGGCACCCTAATCCTCTTTACACTTTCCTCTCACTTTTTGGGCACTTTCTAGCCATTTGAGCTTCTTATATTTTTGGTGGTTGGCCTTTTCGGGGTTAATTACGAAATTAAAGCAAGAGAACCATATAAATATAAAGTTATGTGACCATAATGAGGGACCAAGCACTAAGCACTAGCTATCTCCACCTAAGGTTGCATCCATCAAAGGCATCTATAGCTATATTTACATCCATCTAGCTCCATCACAACAAACACAAGGTGGTTCATCTGCATCACACTTCATAGGAGGGGATTCTATTATTTCCATGCACATATTTAATACATTTTACATCTAGTTACTTTCTTACTACTTCAAAAGTGTGACTAACACAAGAACACCTGGGTACAATCTTCATACACTCACCTAGAACTACATTGGGTCTAAGATGTAGACCAACGCTTAGTGATAAGTCCATCAATTTGGAAGCCGAGACGCTTCCCCTTCATATGCATCTTTATTTTTAGGGTTTTTATACTTTTTCTTGGGGTTTTGTAGGTGATTCTTCATTTCAGGTTTATGACGACATCTGGTGAAATACATTGACATTCACATGATAGGAAGTGAACACATGAAAACACTCAACGACACCTCACAAGAGGTTTTCTCGGTCATCTCCACGCACTGGGTGGTGCCCAAATCTCATACTGGGGTGCCCACGATGCTCCTATCCATCTCTAAGCATCCCAGTCTATCTAGATAGTCCCGATCTATATTTTTTCCAGCTCCTATGCGAAGGTTTCCTCCTCTTGTTCATCCGGTATCCATTATGACATAATCCCGCAACATCATTGAATCAAATAAGGCTTTCTTAAACCTCTTTGCACATTAGGGTTTCACATTCCTTTTCTTAGATTGTTTAGTATTATTTCAGTATTTTATTACTTCATTTATTTAGTTATTTTACTTCTCTATAACATTAGATTACACTAGAATATTATATTTTAGTTTAATCATTTTGGTGACCCGATGGATCCAACTCTTCCTTTTGAACATGTCTTCTCCTTATCAAGTCATGGATCAATCATCTTATCCTTCTTTTGCACCAACTAAAGTATTTGGTATAGTCACTACTGTTGTTGATTTCATGCAAGTGTGTACTCAACATCCTCCCGCTTTGTTACCCCTAGGGTTGATCCATCCATTAATGTAGTTACTACCCACCACACTCACCCTCCTATGGTTCCACCCGCTACTCTTCCTCCACCTATCACTTCCTCGGCTCCTTCAGCTCCTCCTAAGGGTTATGATATCATAGAACAACTTAAAAACACACTAGCCAAGATTTCTCTCTATGACCTCTTGCATAGTGCACCAAATTGTCGTTAAACACTAGAAGCAGCCCTTCGTGCCATTCATATAGAAAGTGATAATTCGAGGTGGCCTTTACACACCTCATATAGTCTCTCAAAATCTGCCACATGTTATATCCTTCACTGATGAGGATTTATCACCTTTTGCTAAAAGTAATCCATGTGCACCCTTGCTCATTACCGCCGTCATTAGCACCACTTGCATCAAACGAGTACTTATTGAAAATGGGTCAACCATCAACCTATGTGCTCATTCTCTTTTAAAACAACTGGGTATTAACGATAATCTAATTTCTAAGAATTCTACTCTCATATGAGGTTATGATTCTACCACTCGCACATGTCTAGGGACTATCTCATTACACATTTAGGTTGGGCCTAAGACCATTCTCACTGACTTCTATGTTATAGATTCTTCATTTCAATTCAATCTATTGCTAGGTAGGCCTTGGATCCAAGCAATGCAAGTGGTCCCATCTATTGTTCACCAATGTGTCAAATTCTTACATGATGGATATGAACACACTATTTTGGTAGATCTTGAACCTTTCAAATTCTTGATAGACCCCATTATGGCTATGCCTATTCCTCCTATACATCGTATCCCATATATTAGTATCGATACATATGATGTTGGTCATTCTAGTACTTCCCACTTGTCCACCGCTCAGAATACTCCAATCATTTCTACTCATACTACTACCATCATTTCACCTACAATGCATACCTCCATCCGCACTACTACTCAACTTGTTGAGGTTTCCCTCACTCCTACACCTAGTACACCTCCTAAAGAATATTCATGATGAAGCTATACAACATGAAAATGTTAACACATATTATTCTGACGATCTGGATGATGAATTTGATGCTGTCGAACTCATTGATGAAGCTTTAGGCCAACTAAATTTTACACCTATTGATGTACACAAATCTTACTTTGAAGAAACCTTTGTGGCCAATGGCTCGGTCGAATATAAATTCAAAACCCCTCCTTCTACCAATAATATGATACTCTATCAGGGAACTGTTAACACTTTAGATGCTATTTCATCTCCTCCTACATGATTTGCATCTACACCACCACCTTTCACATGCATGTTATTGATCAAAAACTCTTTTTGGCATCATATCCTAGTTGATCACACTTGTCCAGATACTATTTGCACACATGAGGGCTTGACTAGGCTTGGCTTGACACTTAATGACATTCTACCACCGATTCACTCACCACATATTTACCATGGTTATTGTCATATTATAGCCACCTATAGTCTAGGTGTGTTCCATTTGATGATCTTTGTTGCACATATAACTTGAAGTTCTCCATTGACACTGGGGAAATCTTGGCTTGATTATATTGGTGGTACTTTAGATACAAAACACACCTCTCTCACATTTCTTATGCAATTTGGTAACGTTTCCATTAGTAATGAATCATGTCCTACTTATTCTCGTGGATATTTCTCGTTGGTTTACACGTGACTGTCCACCAACATTCTTCACCGATGAAAAATATGCCATGAGTTTCTATACCCCATGTCGCAATGTTTCTTTATATGATCCACCTCATTCTATTGCTTATCACGTCTCAAATGATTCTCCAGTGGGTTTCGATCATGACAAAGCTGCTCTGTTAGACAGTGTCACATAATTATAATCACCACCACACACTTGGGGGAGATGACATCTATATCCCCACTTTAACATCATGTGACATCTTATTCTCTCATCACTTTTTCCACATACTTACACATACAAATTAGGGCATCCTATTAACATGAACCCCACACATTGCACTATAGGCTATACAAATTACGTGTCTTCATACATCATACACTTTACATCCTACATCTTACACTTTGTCCTATATACATCATACACACTATATACATGTCTTGTACCTTACATCACATCTTGTGTCTTACATCTACTATGCATCTACACATCTTAGGTCATCTACACATCTTGCATTACACACCATACACCCTACTACGCATAATACACATTTTACACATCTACTTATACGTGTTGCACTCACTACCTCGATGATGCACTCTAGTCTCGCAGTCCATACTTGGACTATTGAGGGTATACACCACAAATGGACCTCATCACCCTTACATGTTCATCATTCAATCTTTTCTCATGCGACATACCTAGATTAAGTGATATATGCTTTAGGCTATAGGGTCACTTCTTCTCACATCATCTCGTGATAGGCTACATCATCACTTTTGCTTGCATCATTTAGTGGTATACGCTTTAGGATAAATCACCACTCCTTTCTATTCATCTTGTCATGATATACGCTTAGGCTATAACATCACACACAACTCATCTATGTCGCATATCATCACTACACACTCATCATATCAAGTTGCATACAAAACATAGTTCAACCATGTATAGATGACACACTCTTGTTTATGGTTCATTCTTGACTGTTGAGGGGGCATACCAAATGAACCTCATTACATACACTTCCATTCACATGGGGGCATGTGGCTCCTATCATTCACTCTGCATTCCATTCCATCCATCCACAACATACTGCATTTTATGGTTGCACTTACTCTTGCTTACTCATGCTTTTACATGTACACTTTATTACACATGCTAGCTATATATCTTGTATGTCATTACTATTACCATACACACATGCACGTTCACTTTTTTTTTTTTTTTTTTATTACAAACTATACATGGATACTACATGCAACATGGATGCTTGACTACCAGTCCTACAATGGCTCCTGGGGGCATCCACATTTGTCTGCTACAAGTGCTATTGTTTCATTTTTATTCATAGCACACTAATTTATTGGTTTATACACGCTTTGACATATGCTTTATCTTTCTAACATGCTAATAGGTGCTTCATGTGTAACATTTTTTATGTAAGGATATTTGCTTCCATACTTGTTTATTACATTGTCTACTATTGTTTGCTCTTGTTTGTAGGATTTTCCCTTTGTCTTGTGTACACACTTGTTTGTTTGCAGCCACTATGACCTTGAGTGTCTTGCGACACCATGAGTGGTGTCCCATGTTTGCAACCCACTTTGTGTGGTCTACATTGTCTTCTTGGGTGTTTACATTATCTTCTTATGCTTTAGCTTACACATTTTATGTTTGTCTTAAATTTTTTTATACATGCATGTTTATACTAACACTTGTTTTCTAGCTACCTTGTTTGTTTGTGCCTTGGTTTCTACTAAGCACATTCTATCCCCTCGTAGGGAACATTTTTAGATACACATTCAGTCTCTTTTTGGGCTACATTCTCCTATACACGACGCGCATGTGCTCCCAAAGAAGGGGGAATCATTTGGGTTTACACACATGACGTATCAGATTTAGTTTTCGCTTATTGTCCATGATATAGTGGGTTACACAAATGAGTGGGTTCGAATAGTCTACGAACTCCATACACAACAGCTTTTACAGGACAAGGTGTCCTTAGCACATTTGGGAGTAGTTAAAGGATAGAGGATAAACCAAACCTTCCTCTCTACACTTGTAATGGCATTGATCACCCAAAAACTAGGCATTACAAAGATCTCTTCACTCTTGAGAAGCAATTACAGAGTTGGAGGATAAATCAAACTTTCCTCCCTACACTTCTTTGGCCAGTGGCGTGAGATCACCCAAAAATCTCACACAACATCGACAGGATCCTTTCTACACCCTTTTTCTCATCATAGATCAGGTGCACATGTTCCTTTTTCATTTTTGTACTTTCTTTACATGATTTTTACATATATACATGCATTTTTACACATTACACATATACATGCATATTTGACTACTTGATCATCTTCTCTTTTGTAGGTTTGTCTGTATGGGAAGCAAGTAATCAACATCACACACATAGTGGGTACATCACACACACAATACTAACCATGCAGGTACACCTGACACATTGGCATCTACACAAGTCTTTTCACCTTAGGTTCACTTTCATCACTTTTACACTTTTGCATCTTTAGTCTCCAAGATCCATGTTTTTATCACTCCACGCTTTGTCTAGTCCTTCGGCACACATTTCTACATCACTCTACATGGATATTAGGTACACATATCTATCTACTTTATGTTACTGAGCTTTTCACTCACCAACATAAAGTGGGGGCAAATGTAGACACAAAATCATGCACTTTGAGTCATTATTTAATCCTGGTCTCATACTATTATTCATATGGTTCTTAAGTGAAAAGAGTAATAATTAATCCATGTCTTTGGCCATTTGGAATTTATTTCGTTGTTATTTTTTATCTTACACTTGTACTTTCCCAGTCTATATTTTCATATGGTGTTTTTCCTATTTTTGACTGGGGCACCTAGCCAGAACTGGGGTTCCTTAGGCGCCTTGGTCCCCTCTGGGCGACCTGATCCTCTTTACACTTTCCTCTCACTTTTTAGGAACTTTATAGTCGTTTGAGCTTCTAATATTTTCAGTGGTCGGCCTTTTCAGGTTTAATTATGAAATTAAAGCAAGAAAACCATATAAATATATAGTTATGTGACCATAATGAGGGACCAAACACTAAGCACTAGCTACCTCCACCTAAGGTTGTATCCATCAAAGGCATCTATAGCTACATTTGCATCCATCTAGCTCCATCACAAGACACACAAGGCTAGTTCATCTTATTTTTCATTTTAAGACCCACCTCTGAAAAATTAGTTTATAATGGGTGACAAATCTCCAAAATATACTTTCACATTGATGGCAAATTTATGAAAAAGCTGCTTTCAGAAGAAAGTGATTGGGTTGGATGACCATCCATAATCTTTCGTACAACCTGGGTTAGATGGTGTCCAACCTAGGTTGTATGACATAAGATAGACGACCATCCAACCTAGGTTTGATGACCATCTATTGTCTTCCATCCAACCCACCGTTGTCCAACTTGGGTTGACGACCATTCATTGTCTTTCATCCAACCCGTGTCGGAAACCGGGTTGGATGATAGATAATGGATAACCATCCAACCCAGGTTAGACAAACATCCATCATCTACCATCCTACCTGGGTTAGACGATAGAAATTTTTTTTTCATCCAACCTAAGTTGGATGAACATCTGCTCTTTGTTGGATGTCTGTATTAAACGGGTACCCCCTTGCAACCCCCTAGGCTATGTATTATACCCGAATTCCCAAATGTTTGCTTAACTAGTCCTTGTCTAAGGAAGAAATATTCATTCCTCTAACCTCCTCTATATTTCTAGAATTATCTCCCCTATTCCTTAGCTCGAATATGGTTAGAAGCACCACAAAAGAAACAAAAAAAAAAGAAACTTCTATATCACCGTTTTTTCTCTCTTACCAACTAGTCACTTTAGGATTCTTTACCTTTGTCACACATTAGCATTTTCCTTTTTCTATACCTATACAAGGTCCTCTAGTCCTTCATCCTCTGTAGACACTTCAAATACATGTTACATTCAATAAATATGGCATTCAAAACTTCAACATTTTACCTTATTCTACCTTTGTACAAAACTACCTTTTCTTGTGCCAACAATGTGCAGTGAACTTGTGATATTAATATATTGTTATATATTATTAAAATGAATAAAACCCTAAACACCCACGTGTAAAATGTTATCAATTTTCTACCCTCAAAATTTCATGAACTAAATCCTTAAATCACGGAGATATACCCATGTTTCTAAGAAAGCATTTTGTTAAACACTTTACATACGCAACCTCGGACTAGTCATAAGAATACGTCATAACTCGTAAAATATTGATCATCAAGGAAAATCATTCAAAACACATCTATAAATTATATTTTCCCTTTATGGTCAAAATATCTTATTAATTGGACTTAAAATAAAAAAGTTATGGTGACTGGTTTGAAACAGTTCACCAATTTACAATCACAATTGCAAAATGATTTTGTGTCTAGAACCAAGGTAATTCATTCACACACCTAAGTAACACCTTTTCTCAATGTTTCACTGTCATTCTAAACCTGCAAAGCTTTTATAATTATAAACTCTTTATTCACAAATAAGAACCATTCATAAACATTTAGATATTCATCCTTGATGATATTTAAAACCAAAGAATACACAATATAAAAAAATGGAAATCTGTATTGTTATTATGTTCTTCATACAATGCACAGACTTCCTGAGCCTTTTGGCTCCTTCTCCAACATACTCTTCCTCCCAAAGCTTCCTTTCCTACCTCCAAATCCTAACTAACTCCCTTAATTTGAATTCCCTCTTTCTTATCTATGGTGATGGTAGTTACATAACTCACTAACCATGGCATAAGATGACACATGGTCAAAATAACCTAAGGTTAAGGTTAGAACACCTTTTACACCCCCTTGAGGTCTCAAATGACCTTTACAAACATTAATAATCTCTCTTCTTTACATTTAACCCTTTCATGCTTACCTTAGGAGTTACAAATTTTAAATACAACTTTTGGAGGGAAAACTTACAATTTTGAAATTACATCACAATAGAGGTCCATGAGGACTCAAAACTTCCAAAGACAACTTAAAGGACTCCTATCATCTATATCACCCTATAAAACTTGGTTTATTCCTCTTTACAACTGATACTCCTGCATCATATTTCCAAGGTGGAATAAATTCACCCCAAAATTGAAATATGTGAGGCATGTGCCAAGCCTCGGAGAAATCTAATTTCTGCAGGATAACCAGGTGAAGTTGGTTTCATGGTTACATTCACTGCTGAATCTTGGAAAGTTACCAAGGGATATCTTGTTGTGGAAAGAGGCAAGAAGGTAAGAACATTTTATTTATCTACATGTATTATTGATTCCTTTTCCGTTCTATCTACTTCAGATTCAAATGCAAACATGTGGCACAATCAGCTAGGCCATATGAGTAAAAAGGGAATGCAAATATTAAAGGAAAAGGGTAAGTTATCATATTTGAAAAATGTAGATCTTAATTTCTGTGAGAATTTCATATTTGGAAAAAAAAGAATGCGATTTCTCAAAGTTGGGGCAAAAAGGAGCAAAAATTAGAGATTGTGCATTCAGATGTGTGGGGACCAGCCAAGGTAGCTTCTCATGGGGATCTCAATATTATGTGACTTTCATTGATGATGCCACAAGAAAGGTATGTGTTTATTTATAAAGCGTAAATATGATGTTTTTGAGACTTTTAAAATATGGAAAGCCCTTGGGGAAAATGAATCCAATTTAAAGTTAAAATGCCTTAGATCCGACAATAGTGGTGAGTACTGCAACAAGGTTTTTAATGATTACTTTGTTCAATGAATGGAATAAGCAAAGAAAGAACATTTCCTAAAACACCACAGAGAATTACGTGGATGAAATAATGAACAAGACTATCATGGAATGTGCAAGAATCATGAGGATACATATTGGATTACCCTTACGCTTTGGGCGTATGGTAGATACTACAATATATTTAATCAATCAGGGCCTTCAAGTGCAATCGGATGGTGAAATACTAGAAGCGATTGGATTGGAAAAGAGGTAGATCTTTCTTTTCTTAGAGTATTTGGTTCAAAAGATTTTGTGCATATTGATAAATAAAATAGGAAGAAGTTGGATGCTAAATCCAAGAGATGCAATTTTATTGGTTATGGCTCTGGTGATTTCGATTCTATTTTTGGGATTTAGATTATTCTAAGATTGTTAGGAGTCGTGATATTGAATGGAATGAAAAGAGAATGTACATGGATCAGATTTTGATACCTAAGGATGAATTGGGTGAAGAGTTTGTGGAAGAAAATGCATTCTTGGATTTAAAATTGACACCTATAGTATCGGTGTTGGTTACAAAGAATCGGCATTGGCACCCTGAACCGACATCGATAGAAGGTGACCAACATCGATTCTTGTTAGAGGTTGATACAAATGTACATGATGTAAAAAATGAGCCTTCGACACCCCAGATTTATGTGAGAAGGTCACAACGGGTAAGTAGACCTCTAAAAATATTTACACCTTCCTTATTTTATCTATTATTGACTGATAGTGGTGAGCCTGAAAGTTTTGAAGAAGCAATGTAGGAGGATACCCACAAGAAGTGGGAGCATGACATGGATGAGGAGATGGACTCCTTGAAACAAAACCAGACATGAGATTTGGTTAAGTTGCCAGTAGGTAAGAGAACATTGTAGAACAAATGGGTTTACAGGATCAAGGAAGAAGAAGGTGGACAAAAAGATACAAGGCAAGGCTTGTGGTAAAAGGGTTTGCACAAAAAGTAGGTATTGATTTTGGTGAGATTTTTTCTCCTGTAGTAAAAATGACTTCCATTCATACTATTTTGAGTTTAGTTGCAGTAGAAGATTTGCACTTAGAACAACTTGATGTTAAGACACTTTCCTTCACGATGATTTGGAGGAAGAGATATATATGCAGCAACCGCTTGGTTATGAAGTCAAGGGTAAGGAGAAACTTGTGTGCAGGTTGAAAAAGAGCTTGTATGGGCTCAAACAAGCCCCAAGGCAATGATATATGAGGTTTGATAGTTTTATGCATGAGCATGGTTATATGAGATGTGAATATGACCATTGTGTTTATTTCAAGAAGCTTGAAAATGGAAGCTATATTATTTTGTTACTGTATGTAGATGATATGCTTATTACAGATCTAATATGCAAGACATTGTTAAGCTTAAAGAAAAGTTAGCTCATAAATTTACAATGAAGGATTTAGGAGTCAGTAAAGAACATTCTTTGCATGCAAATTCATAGAGACATGAAGAAAAGGAAATTGTATTTATCTCAGAGAATTATATCAATAAGGTGTTAGAAAGGTTTAATATGTAAAATTCAAAACCTGTAAGTACATCTATGGTTGGACACTTTAAATTAAGAAAATATCAATTTCCTTCATCACATGAGGAGGTCGAGTACATGGCACAGGTTCCATATGCTTCAACAGTTGGAAGCCTTATGTATGGAATGGTTTATACTGACCGGACATTGCGTGATAGCAAGGGAGTTGTGAGCATATTTATGGCCAATCTAGGTAAAAATCATTGGAAATCAATCCAATAGATACTCAGATATTTGAGAGGGACATCCAACATGCATTTATGCTATGGAGGGTCAGATACTTCTTTATATGGCTATGTTGATTTAGATATGGCTAGAGATTTGGATGGTAGGAGAAGCACCACTGGATATGTATTCACAGTAGGTGGAACGAAAGTTAGCTAGATTTTGAGATTGCAGAAGGTTGTGGCCTTGTATATTACAAAGGTTGAATATGTTGCAGCTACATAAGTTATCAAATAGATGATATGGATGAGAAGGTTCATGGAAGAGTTGGGAAAGGATCAAGAGGATTGTAGATTGTACAATGATAGTCAAAGTGTGATTCATTTGGCAAAGAAATCATCATTTCATTCAAGAACGAAACACATTTAATTGAGATATCAATTCATACGACGGTGTTCGAGGATGGTTAGATGAAAGTGGAGAAAATTCATACAAATGAGAACCTTGTGGATATGCTAATGAAGCCATTGGCAAAAGGAGAAGTTGGAGCTTCACTCCACTTCTATTGGTATTTGAGTTTGAGACTTAAAGAGGAAGAAACAAGCCAAGGAAAGGATCCAAGGATGGAGTTGTACGGTATAATGCAACAATTTATCTCCAAGTGGGAGATTGTTGAGTTATGGACCTAAATGACTTCAAAAATAACATGTTTTACAAACTTAGAGGTTTACACACAAGAACCAATGTCATTGGTAATCGACATCGGTTACACTTCAGAGCAACCGACATCGGTTGGGTAACCAACATCAATTACCTGTGCATTAATGTTTTTATTTTAAACGTGGGATTAGATCCAAACTTTGATTATATAGGTGATCTCGATGATTGTAAATTCATAGCTAAGTTTCCCTAATGTTTGTATATGATTATAAGATAGAAAACTAGGGTTAGAAGGTAAGAATAGAGATTATTGTAAGAAGATATTCTTGGAGAGAGTTAAGAGAAGCTTGTGAAGGAAAAGTATTGTACATCTGTGAGAGGTGTGGAAGATTGCAAATCTTCATTGTATTTCCTTTGTAAAGCAATGAATAATAAATTCATTATTTCTTGGTGGATGTAGCCCATAATGAGTGAACCATGTTATATCTTGTGTATTATTTCTTCTGGTTTAATTTCCATGTTTATTGTTTGTATGCTTCAATTCGATTATAGATCTACACAATAAGTGTGTGCTAACCCCATCATTTCCAAGATTGGAATAAACTATAACCGTGCTCCAAATGGCAGACCAATCCATTGTTGTACCAAAGGGAGTCATAGGAGATGTAATGGTTAAAGTTGAATCATGGGAATATCTAGTAGATTTCATGATCTTGCAACCCAAAAATCAGAAATCTAGCTATCCAATTATTTTGGGAATCTTGGCTTATTACTATTGCTGCATTTATTGATTATAGGTCTAGAAATATGACTATCTCTAATGGGTCTAAAGCAAAGAACATTTCACTTTACCCTCTTGCTCAACCATACTTTAAAAATTATGAACATATGTGGATTGATGTCCTGGATCGAACCATATAAGCCCTTCTTATTTAAAAATGGTTACAGTTAAAAATCATGTGACTGAAATTAAAGAAACATAAAGGAGTTTTGATGAAAAGTCTAATATGGCTCTAGAAAGAACCATTACGGTTCCGGAAAGAACCATTTTGGCTTTGGAAAGAGCCATTGCAACTCCGAAAAGAACCATTCTCGGATATAGAAATAATCATTATGGCTACACAAATAACCATATGAGCTACTAAAAAGGACAATAAGGCTTTATAAGAAGTTAATATTGAAATATATAATTATTCTTGTCACAACCCGAATCTTATTGATGAGACAAAAATATGTCTCATTATATCACAAAATAACACTCTTATTCTCTCTCTTAAAATCAAGCTTTCAAGTGAATTTAGATGTAGTTTTAATAACATATAGCATATTTAAGGTAGATTATAAGATTTATCTTATCATCTCTTTAGGAATCTATTTGCAATCTAATTTTTGTTATTTATTGATATTTTTCTAAAGTTGGAATGCAATAGTGTGCGTAAAAACAGTCATAAGAAACTATACTCCAAGTTCATAGATTGCAGCTACAAAAAGTCTTCACGTAGCTACGGAAATGACCAGCTATGGAAATTCTTCACGCAGCTATGGAAACACCTAGCTACGAAAATTATTCATGTAGCTACGCAAATGCCCGATTAGTGAAAGTATTTTTGTTTGTTCCAAAATAATTTAAAGGAGCACCGAACTATTCAACACAATCTTTCCTTCCACGTCATCAACCAAGAATATAGATCAAAACATGTGGCAATCCAAATTCATGCATGTATGTGGTGTTCCAAGAAGAATTCAAATTCATAGACTTAACACTCCTCCATTTTCTCTCCATGTTTCAAGGATGAGTAAATAGTGGAATAGTATTAGGAATGTTGAATAAGTACTCTCCCACTTTGTGTTCCTAGATTAAAGGGATGAGTTGTAGAAATATTCTCCACGATAAGTGGGTTGTTGTAGTTAAGTTTTTTTAGTATTTATTGCTTTGAATAAATCCACCCAAGAATAGGTAGTTAGTTCTTGGAGTGTGGACCAAGTAAACTAGGAGTAATGTCTATAAATACCTCTTCCATATATTTGGAAAGGGGGCATATTTTGTAAATAAATTTTGAATCAATACAAGCGTAGTTTAAAAAGTTAATTGTAGTTGCTCCAAATCCAAAGGGAAGAGAATGGCCAAAATCCACTCTTCCCCAAGGAGGAGTATTTTTTGTTATTTATTAGCATAGTTTATTTACTGCAGATTTATTTCAATAGTTTAGTTGTGTGTTTATTTTTTATGCATTTTTAATTTCTATTTGTTTTCTTAGGAAGAAGTACTATTGAATAAGATTTTCCTTTCTCCTTTTGCATACAATTTTAGACAACGCCTTGGTTATAATGACACCAACTTGTCTATGAGTTGGTTAAATGATTGGTAATACAACGACCTTCGCCATTATCAAGGCGTCGCTTTCCGGGGAACTATGGTGTTATTAGGAGACTTGGGTTTTTCTAAAAGAGTATTCTAGTGACAGTAGAATACCTCTTAGAAAGATTTGTGACATGAGATTCTTATTCAATAGATTCTTTAGAATTTCTTTTCGTGTAATTTATTTTCTTGGAATTTAATTTATGTAAATTTGTTTTTTGCAAATAGATTAAATTTTATTTCTACAATTAGATTTAGAAACTTGATGGAGATTACCAAAAGAAATGCCCCTAAGTGTGGGGGAAAAAATCTCTCTACATTATCTAAAAAAACCTCATGAGAGCATGAATAAAAAAGAAGTAAACATTTTACTTCTAGAATCCCAGTTTGCTACTATCATAAAAAAGGAGAAGACACTTTGAAAGATGCATAAATATTGACAAAATTAGATTCTACAGGAAGATCAATAGCTTGCATGAGGGCATGCAAGAAGTTAAGTGTGAGGGAAATGATGAGACCAAAATATGTCTCATTATATCACCAAATAACACTCTTATTCTCTCTCTTAAAATCAAGCTTTCAAGTGAATTTAGATGTAGTTTTAATAACATATAACATATTTAAGGTAGAATATAGGATTTATCTTATCATCTCTTTAGGAATCTATTTGTAATCTAATTATTGTTATTTCTTGATATTTCTTCTAAAGTTGGAATGCAATAGTGTGTAGAAAATAGGTCATAAGAAACTCTACTCCAAGTTCATAGATTGCAACTCTTTGAAATCCTTCACGCAACTACGAAAATTCCCAACTACAGAAATTCTTCACACAACTACGAAATACCCAACTACTGAAAATTCTTCATGCAGCTATGGAAATGCCTAGCTAGTGAAAGTATTTTTGTTTGTTCCAAAATAATGTAAAGGAGCACCGAACTATTCAACCCAATCTTTCCTTCCACGTCATCAACCAATAATATAGATCCAAACATGTGGCAATCCAATTTCATGCATGCATGTGGTGTTCCAAGAAGAATTCAAATTCATAGAATTAACACTCCATTTTCTCTCCATGTTTCAAGGATGAGTAAACAATGGAATAATATTAGGAATGTTGAATAAGTACTCTCCCACTTTGTGTTTCTAGATTAAAACGATGCATTGTAGAAATATTCTCCACGATAAGTGGGTTGTTGTAATCAAGTTTTTATTATTATTTATTCTTTGTGAATAAATCTGCCCAAGAATAGGTAGTTAGTTCTTAGAGTGTGGACCGAGTAAACTATGAGTAATGTCTATAAATACCTCTTCCATATATTTAGAAGGGGGCATATTTTGTAAATCAATTTTGAATCAATACAAGTGTAATTTTAAAGTTAATTATAGTTGCTCCAAATCCAAAGGGAAGAGAATGGCCAAAAACCTCTCTTCCCCAAGGAGGAGGATTTTTCTCGTTATTTATTAGCATAGTTTATTTACTTTGCAGATTTATTTCAATAGTTTAGTTATTGTGTGTTTCTTTTTCATGCATGTTTAATTTCTGTTTTAGGAAGTAGTACTATTGAATAAGATTTTCCTTTCTCCTTTTGCATACTGACTTTATACACCGTCAAGGGTTATAATGACACCAAATTGTCTATGATTTGGTTAAATGACTGGTAATACAACGACCCGTCATTTTGACACCTTTGCTGTGGGGACTATGGTGCTATTATGAGACTCGGGTTTTTCTAAAAGAGTATTCTAGTGACAGTAGAATACCTCTTAGCAAGATTTGTGACAGGAGATTCTTATTCAATAGCTTCTTTAGAATTTATTTTCCTGTAATTTATTTTCCTACAATTTATTTTCTATAAATTTATTTTTTGCAAATAGATTAAATTTTATTTCTGCAATTAGATTTAGAAACTTGATGGAGATTGCCAAAAGAAACCCCCCCTCAATAAAATGGAAACATCATTTCATATTAGTCCATCAGACATGTGTTTATGCAATTATTTATTCTGTTAAGAAATATTTCTATTATATTCATATTGATCATTTCAATATGATATTGTAGCTTGTTGATAAGATTGACTACCTTAATCAACATATGGATGAAAATTCATAATAGAAATATGTATTGTCATCAAATAAAACCCGTATCTAGTTCCATTTCCTATATACACAACAATTACAACGGCTAGTTACCCATGTATTTTGGTGTGATGGAATGGATACAATAGGAATCTGATGATAATTTTTCTTAATCTTTATAAAAATTGTAAAATAATATGTTTCTGTAGGGTTTAAATTGATTTACGTTTCCTATTAAAAATATTTCTTGTTTGCATGTATTAGATTAAAAACAGTTCATGCATGCAAGAAATGCAAAAAAACTTTGTGCAGGTTAACAGAGACAAATTTCTATGGATTATTTGTACAAGAATATTGGGAGGACAAATGCCAAAAGAAACGGGGCATTGCAAAGGAGGTCAAAGACAAGATTCAGCTGATTTAAGGAGTTTTATGTGAAAATAACAACATTTTCTAGATAAAAACTACTCACGTCTTGCAAAGAAGTAGGTCAAATGATTTTTGGATCTTATTCTACACAATTTGATATTTCCATATCATTTTGAATTGTTCATTTTTGTTGAGAAATGAATAAGATATCACAGTTTTACTACACCCTACTAAAAAAATAAAAAATGTTGAAGACTGTTTTGATAGTAGCGTTTTCTGATGCAAACTACTCACAGCTCATACAAAAATAACCTAAACATTTTCTAGGTATTATTCTACATGATATGAGATTTCCAGATCCTTTTGAATCACTTATTTTTGTTGAGAAACGACCAAGATATCGCAATTTGAGTGCACACTGCTAAAAATAAAACATGTTGAAGATTATTTTTAAAAAAATCTTATGATGCATGCATGTATTCTTCTCATACTCCTCATTTTCAGTACTTGATTCATTCCATGCTACCCTCTCTATCTTATTTTTTGTTCAAAAATCATTTTCCCAACTTCTGGAACCACCAAAAATTCCTCCGATATGCAGTAGTCAATGTTAATCCTTCTCATGACTGTAGGAAAATATTGGCTCAACCAATATATGCTAATTGAAATGCCAACATACCATATGTCTTTAGGGATCATACCCACAACCTCTCATAATAAACTATTCATTCCCAATAAATGAAGAATTCCTTGAACCATTCCATTTCCTAGAATAGTTTACAATTGTTTATCAATTTCTAAATCAACTTTCTAAACTGGTTAGATCTGCCAGACACTCTAGAAGATTGTTTCCTGATTTTCCATCATGTTGACATTTCTCAAAAGGATAGTGATTGGTTAGAAAACCAGTTCTTCGTTGACCAATTATTAAAAATAAAAATAAAAATAAAAATTTGCACTTCAAAGTCTTTCTTGGATTCATATGATTGCTTCTCTTATGCCAACTTGGTTGATGAAATTATTTGCTACTGAAAAGTTCTATGTTGCTAGAGGCCTTGACTTCATATCTATTTTTTTTTAGGTTGCAGAGATGGAAATCAAGGTTATACAACATGATGAAAGCAAGGATAACTACTGAGTATGGTATGGTAACTTCTATTTTTCTATTCTCAAATATTGTTATTTGTTGTTTTAATTACAAATAGATTCACTTCTCAAAAGCTTACCAAAAAAGAAAAAAGAGAAACTTTTGTCAAGATTTATATTTTCTGATCAAGTCAAGTAACAAAGAAAATGATGCAAATGACGTCTTTCCAGTTTACAACAATTGGGATCTATAAGTTGCTCAATGAAAAAAGTTTGTATGAGGGCATACATAAAGCTAAGTGTGGGGGAGACTCACTCTCTTCCAAATATTTTGAAGAATGCATGAGAAAAAAAAGAGCTAAGTGTGGGGAAAAAATCTCTCTACATTATCTACGAAAAACCTCATGAGAGCATGAATAAAAAAGAAGTAAAAATTTTACTTCTAGAATCTCAATTTTTGCTACTATCATGAAAAAATGAGAAGAAACTTTGAAAGATGCAGAAGTATTGACAAAATTAGATTCTACAGAAGATCAGTATCTTGCATGAGGGCATGCAAGAAGTTAAGTGTGGGGGAAATGATGAGACCAAAATATGTCTCATTATATCACCAAATAACACTCTTATTCTCTCTCTTAAAATCAAGCTTTCAAGTGAATTTAGATGTAGTTTTAATAACATATAGCATATTTAAGGTAGAATATATGATTTATCTTATCATCTCTTTAGAGATCTATTTGCAATCTAATTATTGTTATTTCTTGATATTTCTTCTAAAGTTGGAATGCAATAGTGTGTAGAAAACAAGTCATAAACAACTCTACTCCAAGTTCATAGATTGCAGCTACTAAAAGTCTTCACGCAGCTATGGAAATGTCCAGCTATAGATATTCTTCACGCATTATGGAAATTATTCACGTAGCTACGAAAATGCCTAGCTAGTGAAATTATTTTGTTTGTTCCAAAATAATGTAAAGGAGCACCAAACTATTCAACCCACTCTTTCCTTCCACATCATCAACCAAGAATATAGATCCAAACATGTGGCAATCCAAATTCATGCATGCATGTGGTGTTCCATGAAGAATTCAAATTCATAGACTTAACACTCCTCCATTTTCTGTCCATGTTTCAAGGACGAGTAAATAATGGAATAGTTATTAGGAATGTTGAATAAGTACTCTTCCACTTTGTGTTCTTAGATTAAAGGGATGAGTTGTAGAAATATTCTCCATGATAAGTGGGTTATTGTAGTCAAGTTTGTTTAGTATTTATTGCTTTGAATAAATCCACCCAAGAATAGGTAGTTAGTTCTTGGAGTGTGTACCGAGTAAACTAGAAGTAATGTCTATAAATACCTCTTCCATATATTTGGGAAGGGGGCATATTTTATAAATCAGTTTTGAATCAATACAAGTGAAGTTTTACAAGTTAATTGTAGTTGCTCCAAATCCAAAGGGAAGAGAATGGCCAAAAGTCACTCGTCCCCAAGGAGGAGGATTTTTCATTATTTATTAGCATAGTTTATTTACTGCAGATTTATTTCAATAGTTTAGTTGTTGTGTGTTTCTTTTTCATGCATGTTTAATTTTTGTATGTTTTCTTAGGAAGAAGTACTATTGAATAAGATTTTCCATTCTCCTTTTGCATATAGCTTTAGACACTGCCTTGGTTATAATGAAACCAACTTGTCTATGAGTTGGTTAAATGACTGGTAATATAACGACCCGTCAATTATGGTATTTTATTTAATTATGGATGAATGTAGATGTTAGATGTTTTGAGATGAGTTATGCATGTTGATCAGTAAATAAATTATATGACCATGGTTAGACGTGAAATGATCAAGTTGCCTTATTAATGCCTCACAAAAGTATTAATTATTATTACGATTTTATAAGATAATTTATTTCTTAATGTTTATTTCCTAATGCTAACAAATGTGTGAGTGCTTTATGTTGAGTGGTGGTGTGTGCAGGAAAAATTACCCTCGAAGGAGGGAGAGTATCATCGGGAAGAGGCAGATAGATGATGGAAAACAATGTGGCAAAGGGATGTAAACCATGTGACTAGGTTGTGTCCACTTTAGGGAAGTATAGATCCTTTTTTCCCAAACTTGCATGGTCGCAAGAGTAGGTAATAACCCTTTTAAGTCTTAAACAAAAATAGGTCTCTGATATAGTTATCGGTCTATATAGGTAGCATAAATATATGGTTTTGGTTCATGCGTAAATATTAATAATACCGAATTGTTATTAAAGGAACCTTTTAATAAAAATTATTTAAATAAATAAATCACATGAGGGATAGTAATTAAGTTCTTTAAAAACAAATAAACAAATAAATAAATAAATAATGCTAAGAGACAAGTATTAATATATATAAGTTAATAATAAAATAAATTAACAGTTTTAAACAAAATAAATGATGTGCAAGTAAAATACCAAAAAGGGGCACCAAAATTCGAGGAAGAATGGTTATGTTTTAATTACATTCAAAGAATCCCAAAAGAATGTTTCAAATCCAAACACACCATTTGGAAGAAGTCGTCTTTAAATTTATTAAAATTTCCTATTTTAGGAATATTTCCCACATTTTATGGCTAAACCATATTCAAACCCTCTCCATTGGATTTTTAATCAACTTCAGCCTCTTATGCAGTATTTAATTTTATTTCATTAAAGGAAGGAATTCGTAGCAACACCAAAAACAAAAAAGGAAGGATTTCATTATCTTGTTGATAGAAGCAGATTTTATAACCATGCATTTTAATGATCTTTCCTTTAAAAACATCTGAACCAATGCCAATGTAATCCACTTGGTGATCTCAATTGCAATCTCACAAAATTAGGTAGAAAATGTTGGATTTTAGGAAGAGATGCGCAACCATCTATTGTAGACATGAATTTCCAAGAAAGCCTTACCTCATTATCTAGAAAAGAAGTTAAATAATTGTAGTGATTCCTCTTGGATATTTGTATGGATTGATGTTTTGGTTTTTTGTTTATGCCTTAGCTTGATTCGAGAGATGTCTGCATTACAAATTGAATTTCTCAGTCTTCCTCTTTACCAAATGTGTTGGCCAATCTCCTCTTTTGAGATGAGGTTTAGCGATCAGAGGCCAATCAGATTTACACACCTCATAGTAAATTTGGAGATCTTCTTTCCCTCTGAATCCTATCGGTCATAGTTGAATGTTGTTATCTTTGTCATTTTTTTCTTTCATGTGCTGACTATTATCCTATCCCTAGATGATCAAAATAATTAAATAAACAAGAATCCATCAAGTCAGACACAAAATTTAGGATAATTGAACCAATACAAATTAATGAGACAATAATAAGTACTAAATTATTTCATTGTGTGATCTCTTAATAAATTAGTATAAGACAATAGTCTAGTTTCTACAACCTTGTATTAGTTTTGATGTTACGTGATAAATGAATGGGTTTTTCATACTTAAATTTTAATGTCTTTATTAAAAATGATGTTTCCATTCCCACACTTGATTCTAGCACTTCCAAAATGAGCATATAATAGAATTTTTAGCCTTGGATTAGACCCTTTGGAATTATGTGACTAGGACATGATGCAATAGGTGGTGTCATTCACGTTAACTCCTCAAGAACTAATTATTGTTTAATATTCAAGGTCTAGATAAATCTAGTAGAGGAGTGGGAGACTTGGTGGGTGTCCATCTTCCCTATAGTCTTGTGGCCACAAGCATGTCAATTATGGTATACTTAATTTGACATAGGAATATAAATTATTCCAATCCTAGCTCACTAGGTGTTGTGAGATGCTCAAGGTAGGTGCCTAAAGGTAGACGAAAACCTCAGTTTACATTATACATCCTCTTGCCGCATAGTCCATGATCTATGTGTTTTGTTGAAGGGTAGGGCCACTCTATAAAGGAGGTGTGTGAGAGATTGCCAGGTCTGTGGTTGGTGGAAAAATGTTCCAATGATACTCTCCCTCTTCCGAGCATGGTTGCACATATATATACAATCCAATATATAGCCATAAATATTTTTGAACTGGAGAAAGAACATAACAGAGAAAAAACTAGCCCAAAACCAACATGAAACTAGGAACAAAACAACATGAGGAACTTGCTAGATTTTACATTAAAAGTAAAGCTCACTATAAGTATTATATTGAGTTTATATGATATGATCAATATCAATTTGTAAAGAATGGCATTTGTACATAATGTAAATGTTAGAAAGCATTATTATGATTATTGTATGTCATTTGGATACATCAACTTTTATTTTGGCAAATGGAAGATGGAAAGAAAGAATTTTACCTTCTTCTTTCATTGATAATGAATGATTTGGTAGTTAAGTAAGAAATTTCATATATGTATGATGATGTAAGTAGCACATATACTTTTGTTATATATTTCTAAAAAGAAATATATATATATATATATATGTATATATATATGTATATGACGTCTTTCTTGACTTCTATTTCCACTTAAATTTGGTTATGAGAAAATGGATTATTCTGCCCCTTCTCGAACCATACACTTATTATGAAAACCAAATGTGAAATGATTTTCATTGTCTTATATCTAGATTCATGTCTGCTAAAAATACAATAATCTTCCACATATCAAACCCATTTTTGTCATTTGAATTCTAAGGTGAATGAAAGCAAGCAAGAAAACATACCCGACAGGTAAAAAAAATATCTATTGAGGTAGGGAAATAATTGAACATTGGTATAAATATAAATGGTGATGAAGAAACTAAGGTTATTAATATATTAAGAGATCATTCCCTTGATTTCACTGGGGATTATACTTATATGAGAGGAATCCGCCTAACATCTCGTACTCGCCATATTTACACTTTGAAGATGTTAAACCAACTAGACAACCTGTTGGTATCCTAATTGATTCTCCCTTGGAAGCCGAGCAACAAATAGATTTAGCAAGACATTGAGAGATAGATCATATTATGAGTTGTTTTGTAGCTGGGGAGAGATTCAGTTGGCTCTTTGTCACTCGGGCAGTGGAGAAATGGATAGCACCATATAAGAGGATTTGATCTATCCTCACCGCTTTAGGCCATGCCTTTCGACCAGGGTGAGAGGACCCATTTTGTGACCTCTATTGGTGAAGGACATGAAGAGATCCTTCTTTGCACAATTTTTAGGGGAACCTTGAGAAAATATGATCAATACGTCATAATTTAACTCTCACGAGTTATCACTTCTAAAGAGTGGAGATATTTTCTGAAAAGGGTTCAGGTTACTAAAGACACTTAAAACCTGCTTGCTTCTGTATATTTTTGTAGTAGAATTTGTTCATTTGTGGATACACAATACAAACATGGATACTTCGGGTAGGATTCATGGTTATTTGAAAATTTTGGTGGGGATTAAGAAAGATGAATTTGATTTCACTAGATCTTTGAGAACCTTTACAACAATTGGAAGACTAACAGACATAATACTTCAGAATAGCCAAAATATTCCTTCAACTAGAAGATGTGCATCAATGGAGCCCCAGATTTGCACGATTTCATATAATCTTTGAGAATTCAACACGAAGGCTCGAGCTAAAGACTCAATTAAACATTAAAGACCCCTGGTTTCTCACACCTAAGATACACTCAAAGGCTTACAGACAATCTTTATCAACAAAATGATAGTAAAGTGATTTTAAATTGTTTATTTCATTACAAGATGAAGGCTCTTCTCATAATGAAATTGCAAATGCCACTAAACTATCACAAGGATGAGATCATGTGTGTGATTCAGAGATATTTTAACACAAGATTGCAATAGAAACATCAAAACCATTTGAAAACATTTTGAAATAAAAGCAGACACAATTTTGCCTAAGATCAACATAGATTAATTCGAGATCTATTAGATTTATTAGCGGGGAAAGTTTCTTGAATCAGTCTCAAAGATTTTCAATGGATGTACACTCACAACCATCTTGATGCAATCAAATCTAAAACACAAGAGATTAACAAGGTTTCTCGGAAAGATGGGCTTTCTCAAATTTTCTCATAAGAATTAAAGCCCCGACCATTTGCATGATTAACTCATGACCTTTATAACACTCATTTACATTAAAGATCCCCTCCAAACAAAGACTATTTGAGGAACCTTTGTTTGTTACATATTTGATCATGATTTTTAGAAAGTGATGTTTAACAAATTTAAAACAAAAAGTTACCAGGTGTTCAAAATATGAATCATTTCAGATATTTCCATCATTGTTTTAACTAGGGCATCCAGTCATCTCCTCTGGAAACATGTTTTTCATCCTTTGCACCTATAGCTTCCTTCTCCTTATTCTTTCCTCTCCGCATCCGACAACTCATTTTCTACAGGTGCTCGAGTAACTCTGTTTCAAAATATCAACTCTTGCACTTCCTCAGATTCACAAATTCAAGCTCCACAACACTTAAATTACACTTTAATGATAAAAATGAAAAAAATCATTCAGATTCACCTTGAAAAATGATGCGTATTTACATCCCCTGAAGTCATGGAATGTTAATGGTGGAAAAACCAGATGTATCACGCCATAACCATTGATTTTTCCCTTTCACAACTTTAAATTAGAGCCGTCCACGTGGAAGATTAGAGCCAAAATGGGCCTGGGGTGCCTTTTGCATTTTATGACTTTTGGAGGAAATGCGTAATTTTCACATTTTCCCCACCCCTCTGCCTTTGAAATACGGGCTCGACACATGGCTTAATCTAGGCCTTTGATGGAGTTGCGGCTCATTTATGAAATTTTACCCTTTTTAACAAAAAGGAAAAATTTCCAATTTTCCTCCGGTGACCTACTTCCCGCCTTTGACTTTTCAATGCAGACTTCATTTGTTTCCTGGCGGGGCCACGCTTCACTTTTATACTTTATCCCTTTTTCATAATAAATAAAAAAGTTCCAAATTTCTCCTGGTGCTTCGCCCCCGATTTGACTTTTCAAATGCTTGACTCAAACATGTGACATCACTCTGTCCCTGGGGTTGCGGATCAATTTATAACTTTGCTCCTTTTTCACAAAAAGGAAAAAATCTTCAAAATGTTCTCGATAATATGCCTCCTCGCCTCTAACTTTTGATGTGGGCCCCAGCGGAGTTGTGGGTTATTTCATAACTTTGCTCCCTCATACAAAGAGGCAAAAAAATTCAAAATGTTCCACTGACCCGCCTTCCCGCTTGTAACATGAAAAAATGCCATGTGTCCTTCTTCGGGTCAAAGTAAGACTTTTTCCTATCACTTCATATTTGCTTTGAATAGCCAATTAGAGACTATCGGGGCTATGGGGCCAATTTGGTATTTTTTACAAATGTGACAAAAGTGGAAAATTTCACCAAAAAGACCCACCGGGCCACATCCAATCAGAAAGGACCACATTTCCATGGATGTTTGGGACAAAAATTGATAGGAAAACATGACTGTGGAAAAATAGAAGGTAGGGGAAAACCTGAATTCACGCCTAAATTACAAATTCTTTCTCATGGACAGAGAAACAAAAAACAATATCTTGGCATAATGTGATCCTCGACCAAAGGAAAGGATAGACCATGACAACCAAATGAAGGAAAGAGCTTTCATGAATCCATACAGGGAGATAGAGAAAATTTCAAACCATGCGGACTGAGACATTTTTGAACAAACAAGGTGAGATTAAATTGAGCACTAACATCGGCTCCAACTTGGGGATGGGCACTCCTTGCGAGTGCCACAAGAAAAACAAACCATGTGCCAAAAATCCATTAGGCAACAGAGTCAAAAACAAGCTTGTAGAGCAGAAAGACAATAACCAAATCCCCCAAGATGAACCGAGAAACCAACAAAAATTGGTCACCAGGGACCAGGAAAAACCGAAACAAAAAAACACGAAAGTAGATTGAATCCAAAAGACTACATTGTAAAATGGTGTGCACCCCGATTCGAGAAAATAATCAAGGAAAATTTTCAAGTGCCTTCAATTTTGATATGACCATGCTAAGCAGTTTGGATACGTCTTTAACAATTGGTCATATGATTGTTTCTCTTTTCCATCCAAGTTGCCATCTAACCACATTTTTTTAGGCTTATCCTTTGTGCCATGTGTCAAGTTTTTTAACATCTCTCGGGGCTGCATCAAACATCAAAGTCCCAGGAAAAATCAATTTACTCAGGATATATACATTGATCAATTTCATACTCTTTGAAAACAACATAGCTCATAGAGTTATCAAAATCAACATCTCGTGTGCAATACTTCATAAGAAGCATCGTTGGGGTCCTCAATGAGATATGGCATTTTATTTTCACCACATAAATTCACAAGGCTGCCCTCAATTGGTATGGTGGCATAAGACATGTCCATTTACACACTTCCACCCACACTAGCTGCTTGCTCACTTTCCGGATAATAACATTCCCCATTTAGCAGGAAAATCCACAATGACTACATTCAAAGTTAAGTACTTTCCTGGATAAGCTACCAATTACACTACTAAGCCTTTGACACATCCAACTACTGACACCTCTCTTGAATCCATGGCAATACATCACCCATAAGCTGTTGTTACTTTGAGATTTAACTCATTCATAACCTCAAGAGGCATTACATTACATGAGGCTCTTGAATCAATCATGCAATTATGTAACATCATATCTTTAATAATTAGAGTACTGAAAAATGGATCCACATTCAGCTGAGACTCAACCAGAGAAGTTCCCAAATAAACCTCAAGTGGTTCACCTAATTCCTCCAATGCTTGTGATTTTTCTAATTCTCTAATGGTAGGAGGAACCTCTAAATTATTACATTTTTACCATGCGTGAGATTTTCTTTCTTAAGCCCCAAATACTCAAATTCCCTCTTCTTATGCTCAGGGATTCTAAGCAATTCAACAATAGGAACAATAATCTTGATCTAACTCAAGATTTGGGCTATGTCATAAGGAACATATTTGGGTAAGGCAGTATTATAATGAAGATTCACAGCTTCATCTGATAATAGGGGAGGAACATAAGTTTTATTTGGGGTGACAAAGCCTTTTCCAGATGCATCTTTATTAGGGGTTTCTTTAGGGATACTGGTAAGCACTGGGAATTTTTATTTGGCCTGAGGCCCTACCCCTTTGACAACTTTGCTCCTGGTATTATATTCTTTTTGTGGCCAACTACTACATTCATTAACAACTGTCTGTCCTCTTCTGAAGGAATTCCTCCATCATATTTTTTAATCATTAATGCCCTTAAGTACTCAAAATCATGATTAGGAAACTCAAAATCTTGTACCATATCAATTTCTAAAGTATGAGTGGAAGGAAGAGGTAATACCCTAGTGAATGCAATCCCATAATTTTTCAACAGTTCTAGCACTCATCAACTTAGTTGAGGTTGCTCCCTGCTGTGAACTTGTAGAGTAATCCATTGTGCATGTATCATCATCTGTCTCATCATCATCGACTTCTTCCTCAAATTCCTTGTCTACATCACACAGGGAATGAGGCAAAAAACATCTATCACACCACTCCATATCATGGACTTCTTCCATAGTAACAACTCTGGTAGTTAAAGGATCAGGCACCAATCTGTTTTCCCGGGGTTGGGGTTGTCTATTTGCTGATCCCATGGGCCCTTTACCCATGTCATCTGATCTATGATCACCTCTGGGATGATTTTCAATATTTCTTGACCTTGTAGCTTGTGCTAACCTTTGGAATCTTGTCCAATTCCTTTCTCTGCTCTGGCTAACTTGTAAGATATTTCTTTAATAGCTCCGCTAGAGTTTTTACAACCTCCTCTAGATTGAAAACCTTGTTTGATTGAGGCTTCTCTAGATTTATCAATTTGATGCCTTCTCTCTTAGGAGGTTTACCAATTGCTTTAATGTTGTTTTCAATCTGCAAAGCCATGGTAAAGGCCTGCCTCAAATTTCCTGGGTTTTTGTCCCTTAAATAGTATGTTGCCTTTTTGTCAAATGCATCAGAATACTTTATCAGACAAGATTCATCACATGGCCTTAAGTTTACAGAAATCTTCTCAATGTTTTGTTGAATCTTGTATTGAAATCATGAACAAATTCATTAGGATTCTTCTTAATATTTTCAAATTCTAATAAAAGAAACCTAGGGTCTATTTTATCTCCATACTGTAATCTAAAATCATTCTTCATTTATGTCCATGAATCAATGGAGTTATGCAGGGAAAGATTTATACCGATCCTGTGCGTCTTCCTCTAGAATATGAATAAACAATTTTATGTACACATCCTCAAATTCAATCTCAAAGTATTCCATCATATTAACAAAAAGCTTTAAGTGCTTGATCACCAGTAATAACATTATTTCCTTGAAATTTAGGCAATCTATTTCTAACATCTTGGGGCACAACATTTGGATATCCATCCATACCTCTAAAATTTATAGGACTGAAGGTATTAAAAACAAATGGAGGTTTGGGTGGGGGTGGGCCATGTTGTTTTAAGGTGGTGAATTTGCAAGAGATACAAAATGATGAGGAGTGAGGGGTTTGTGGGGCACATGAATGTAATTCTCAGAATGAATGTTCTCTAAAAACTCTGTTTCTTGGAAGATCCTATCAGCTTTGGAAAACACAGGGACAAAATGAGACGTAAAATTTTCAAATACAAATGAAGGACCCTCTCCAGATGGAGAATTCTGATCTACAAAAAGACTACCCGATTCAAAGCACTCAAGGAAGTATGACAATATTTAATGACAGGTAATAAATTTCCACAATTTATAACTATTTTCTTGATTTCTGATCTCCAACAACCTTCCAAATTCTTCTTCCTTCAGAATTTTTCTTTCCCAATTTTGGAAACAACCTTCTAGCAGGGTCTTTAATGAAGAAATATCTTCTTCCTTCTAGCTTTACAAAGATTAGTGATAAATTTCAATTGACAGAGGTTAAGACACTGGCATTTATCAAAAATTAATTCAACACGAGTCACCACTAAATATTTTCACCTTAGTTGTGTAAATGCACTAAAATTGATCTGATCAAATGTTTTTCAACACTAAATTCATGCAAAGCTTCACAGATTTGACCTTCCTTTACCCGTATTTAACATTGATGATGTAAACTTAGTGTAAAAACCAACGAAACTGGAAATATTACACGCAAAACTTGTAACTTGAACAAATCTTACAGATCTCAACAAAGGATGATGTTTAAACCACGTATTTTCACTTAGATCATGTAAGAGACATTACTAGGGTCAATATGTGTACAACTTTGTTCATCCTTGGCAATGGCACCAAAATAGTGTTATTCATGGGCCAAATGGATATGAACTAACAATAAATCAACAAATCTTCCCTGAAAACGACACTATTTAGGTGTTGTTGCAAAAAAATAAATCCTGCAAGGACGCCATTCGGTGTTGTTACCGCATAAATAAATCTCTAGAAACAATGCTAATCTAGTAGTGTTGCCGCACAAATAGGTTCCGGAGTTCAAATAATCCTTGGCGTGGCGCCGATCTTGTGGTGTTGCCACATAAACAGTCTCGAGTTCGAGATAATCCCTAGAAACGATGCCAAAATGGTGTTGTTGCCACACAAATAGGTCCCAGTGTTAAAATAATCCTTGGAAATGATGCCAAAATGGTGGTGTTGCCGCACAAACAGTCCTAGAGTTCACATAATCCCGATAATGGCACCATTCGGTGTTGGTATCCAAATTGATTCTCCCTTGGAAGCCAAGCAACATCACAGATTTAACAAGACACTGAGAGATAGACAAATCATATTATGAGTCATTTTATAGCTGGGAGGAGATTCAACTAGCTCTTTGTCACTCGGGTGGTGGAGAAATGGATAACACCATATAAAAGGATTTGATCTATCCTCACTACTTTAGGCCGTGCCTTTCGACTAGGGTGAGAGGACCCATTTTGTAACCTCTATTGGTGAAGGACATGAAGAGATCCTTCTTTGCACAATTTTCAGGGGAACCTTGAGAAAATATGATCAATATGCCACAATTTAACTCTCACGAGTTGTCACTTCTAAAGAGCGAAGATATTTTTTGAACAGGGTTCAGGTTACTAAAGATAGTCAAAACTTGCTTGCTTCTGTATATTTTTGTAGTAGAATTTATTCATTTGTGGATACACAACACAAAAAGGGTACTTCAGGTAGGATTCATGGTTATTTGAAAATTTTGGTGGGGATTAAGCAAGATGAAGTTGATTTCACTAGATCTTTGAGAACCTTTACAACAATTAGAAGACTAATAGACATAATGCTTCAGAATAGCCAAAATATTCCTTCAACTAGAAGGTGTGCATCAATGGAGCCCTAGATCTACATGATTTCACACAATCTTTGAGAATTCAACACGAAGGCTCAAGCTAAAGACTCAATTAAACATTAAAGACCCCTGGTTCCTCACACCTAAGATACACTCAAAGGCTTACAGACAATCTTTATCAACAAAATGACAGTAAAGTGATTTTAAATTGTTTATTTCATTACAGGATGAAGGCTCTTCTCATAATGAAATTGCAAATGCCACTAAACTATCATAGGGATGAGATCCTGTGTGATTTAGAGGGATTTTAACACAAGATTGCAATAGAAACATCAAAACCATTTGAAAACATTTTGAAATAAAAGCAGACACAATTTTTCCCAAGATCAACACAGATTAATTCGAGATCTATTAGATTTATCAAGTAGGGAAAGTTTCTTGAATAGTCTCAGAGCTTGTCAATGGTTGTACACTCACAACCATCTTGACGTGATCAAATCTAAAACATAAGAGATTAACAAGTTTCTCGGATGGTCTCTCAGGAAGATGGGCTTTCTCAAATTTTCTCGTAAGAATTAAACCCCGACCATTTGCATGACTAACTCACGCCATTTATAGCACTCATTTACATTAAAGCTTCCCCCAAACAAAGAATATTCAAGGAACCTTTGTTTGTTACATATTTGATCATGATTTCTAGAAAGTGATGTTTAATAGATTTACAACAAAAAGTTGCCAGTGTTCAAAAGGTGAATCATTTCAGATATTTCCATCATTGTTTTAACTGGGGCATCCAGTCATCTCCTATGGCAACATGTTTTTCATCCTTTGCGCTTATGGCTTCCTTCTCGTCATTCTTTTCTCTGTAATTTTCTCTGCTGGATCTGGAAACTTGTTTTCTACAGTGCCCGAGTAACTCTATTTCCAAAATATCAACTCTTGCACTTCCTCAGATTCACAAATTCGAGCTCCACAACACTTCAATTGCACTTTGCTGATAGAAACGACAAGAAATCATTCAAATTCACCATGAAAAATGATGCATTTTTACATCCCCTAATGTTGTGGAACGTTAATGGCGGAAAAAATAGATGCATCATGCCATAACCGTTAATTATTTTCTTTCACAACTTTAAATTAGAGTCATCCACGTGGAAGATTAGAGCCGAAACGGGCATGGGGGTGCCTTTTGCATTTTTTGAATTTTGGAGGAAATGTACAATTTTTACATTTTCCTTGCCCCTCTACCTTAAAAATACGGGCTCGACATGTGGCTTAATCTAGGCCTTTGATGGAGTTGTGACTCATTTATCCAATTTTACTCTTTTTAACAAAAGGAAAAATTTCGATTTTCCTCCAAATGATTTGCTTCCCCCTTTGACTTTTCAAAGCAGACTTCATTTGTTTCCTGGCGGGGCCACTTCACTTTTATACTTTATCCCTTTTTCATAATAAAGAAAAAAGTTCCAAATTTCTCCCGACACTCCGCCCTCCCGATTTGACTTTTCAAATGCTGACTCAAACATGTGACATCACTCTATCCCCTGCAGGGTTACAAATCAATTTATAACTTTGCTACTTTTTCACAAAAAGGAAAAAATCTTCAAAATGTTCCGACGATCCTCCTCTCTGCCTCTAACTTTTGATGTGGGCCCCAATGGAGTTGTGGGTTATTTTATAACTTTTCTCCCTCATACAAAGAGGCAAAAAACTTCAAAATGTTCCACGACCCACCTTCCCGCTTGTAACATGAAAAATTGCCACGTGTCCTTCTTCGGTCAAAGTAAGACTTTTTCCCTGCCGCTTCATATTTCTTTGAATAGCCAATCAAAGACTATCGGGGCTGCGGGGCCAATTTGGTATTTTTTACAAATGTGACAAAAGTGGAAAATTTCACCAAAAAGACCCACCGAGCCGCATCCAATCATAAAGGACCATGTTTCCATGGATGTTGGGACAAAAATTGACAAGGAAACATGACTGTGGAAAAATAGAAGGTAGTGGAAAACTTGAATTCATGCCTGAATTACAAATTCTTTCTCATGGACAGAGAAACGGAAAACAATATCTAGGCATAATGTGATCCTCGACCAAAGGAAAGGACAAACTATGGAAACCAAATGAAGGAAATAGCTTTCACGAATCCATACATGGAGACAAAGAAAACTTTCAAACCAGAGACAGAGATAGAGACATTTTTGAAAAAACAAGGTGAGGTTAAATTGAGCACCAACACAACCACAATGTAGAATTAATCTAACACTCAAAGATATTGTCAAAAATGAGATTGATAAACTGTTAAAAGTTGGATTTATCTATCATATATATGATAATCAGTGGGTATCTCCACTTGTTATAGTTCCTAAGAAAAATGGTGAATGTAGAAACTATGTAGACTACGGGGATCTTAATAAAGTTACAAAAAAGACCATTTCTCTTGCCATTTACGAGATCAAGTTTTGAATAACTTGGCGGGCAAGAGATATTTTTCTTTTTTGGATGGATTTAGTGGCTATAACTAGATTTCTATAACTCTAGAGGATTAGGATAAAATAAAATTCACATTTCCTTTGGGAACATTTTCACACAACATTTTACCATTTGGTTTGTGGATACGCATGTACCACTTTCCGGAGGGTAGTTTTGGATATTTTTATAGATCTTACCAATGAATGTCTTTGAGGTAAACATGGATGATTTTTTAGTCCATGGGACTATTTTTCAAGAATCTTTGAGTAATTTAAAAAATTATTAGAAATATGTGAGAAACATCAATTATGGTTGATCAAGGTATTTTTAGGTCATCACATCTCTCTTGAAGTTATTTAGGTTGATCAAAATAAAATAGAAATCATTACCACCTACCTATTTAAGTAAATCAGATTGATGTAAAATTTTTTTAGGTCATGTAGGTTATTATAGAAGGTTTATCAAAGATTTCAGAAAAATATTTGCACCTATGTTCTCTTTACTCACAAAGGATTGTGTCTTTGAATGGAATTCTCACTTTGCCCAAAAGCCTTTGAAGCCATAAGAGGAAAATTGACTATTGCCCGGTTCTTAGAGATGACCCAATTGGGAAAACCTTTATATATCCATACAAATTTATCTAATACTACAATGGGGCAATACTTGGTAAAGAGGACGAAGAAGGATGAATGTATGTAATTTGCTTCATTAGTAAAAACTTGACCCCTACAGAGAAGAATTACACCACAATTGAGAAAGAGTTTTTGGCTGTTGTTTATTCTCTTAACAAATTCAGACATTATGTCATTGGCTATAAAATATTTATATATAAATACCATTCAAAAATAAGGTATTTAATGAATACTACAATAGTAGGGGGTAGGATTATCAGATGGTTACTCCTTTTGCAAGAATTTGATATAACAATAATTGATAAACTAGGGAAAGCTAATGTTGTTGCTGATTTTATTTCAAGATTGAATGTTTCGGTGGAGAAGAACCTATTGAAGACCACTTTCTAGATGAACACCTATTTGCAATTTCAACACACTCACCATGGTTTGCTTTGATATTGCCAACTATCTAACCACATGGAAGTTTCCACTTTATTTTACAAGTAAAGAAAGGAAAATATTAGTTAGAAACAATGTCACTTATACATGGTGTAATGGAATTTTATTTAAGTGTGGTCTTGATATGGTTCTCCACATGCGTGTTAGAGAAGATGAGGTGTATAACATTATCATAGTTTTCCATGATGAACAAGGAGGACATTATTCAGTTAAGAGGAACATTCACAAGATCCTTAGAGCTGGATATTCTTGTCCTTTATAGACACAAAAATCATGCACTTTAGACACTATTTAGTCTCGGTCTCATACTACTATTTAGAGGGTTTTGAGTGAAGAAAGTACTAATTAAATCCCATCTCTTAGCCATTTTTATTTGATTTCTATCAACATTATCAACCTCCACCATACAAATTCCTAGTCTGTTTTGATTATCTTCCATTATTTGAGCATCGAATGGGGCACCCGGGCTAGTCTTCAGGCACTCACGGGTGCCCTGGTCCCACTATGGGCACCCCGATCCTTCTTGAACTTTACTATCACTTTTTGGGCTCTTTCTAGCCATTTGAGGTCTTTATCTTTTTGGTGGTTGGCCATTTTAGGGTTAATTACGAAATTATACCAAGAGAACCCTATAAATATAAAGTTATGAGACCATAATGAGGGACCAAGCACTAGTCACTACTATCATCCATTTAGAGTTACATCCATCTATTGCATTGGAGATCACTTGCATCCACATAGCTCCATCACAAGGCACAAGGCTAGGTCATCTACATCACACACAACATAGGGGGAGGATTATATTATATTCCATGCACACATTCTATTAAATTTTCTACATCTAGTTATTGCTCGCTACTTCACAAAGTGTGACAGCACAAGAGCACCTAGGGCACATTATGCACACACTCACCAAAAATACATTTGGGTCTGAAATGTAGTGCAATGCTTAGTTAGTAAGCCCATTGTTGTGACGGAATTAAGTGAGTTTGACCCATTCATTTGTATTCTTATTTTTTAGGGTTTGATACTCCTTCTTGGTATTTTCAGGTCTTTTCATCATCTTGGAATATTAGTGACATCCAGAGGTAGTGAAGTTAATGCGACAAAAATTGAGGGTTTGGATCATCTCGCCGAACTGTGAAGATCGATTTAGAGATTTCACATAGACCGGGGCACCTAGTTTGCAGACTAAAGCACTCATGGGTGCCCCAGTCCTTTGTAGGCACTCCACCAACCGTATTACTCAAATCCATCCTTTTCAAGGATTCTGTACAGATTGTTCCTACTTCCATATTCTCTAGTCATCTCTATGACACAGTCCCGTGAGAATCTTCTATTTAGCTGAGTTCTCTCCTCTTCTCTATTACACATTAGGGTTAGCATTTCCTCTTGCATAGTTCCTTAGTCATCTTTATATTTATTTATAGCATCAATTTACCTTATTTACAATTGTTCATAACTTAGATTAACTAGTATCCACATTACACTTTTAGTTAATCATTTTTGGTGAACCCAATGTGATTAATGCTTTGGATCCTTATTTGTTTTCATCTATCATGGCTCCCATAGTTTCTCAAGTTTCTTTATCTGATTTACTTAAGAGATATCCCCATTTCTAGGATGCTTTGCAAAAATCCCTAGACACCTTATATCTTGAGGACAATACGCCAACATGAAATAAGTACTCTATTCGATCGTTTATTTGATGACCCTAGTCCTAGTGTTCCTCAATCTAATCAACCCATATTGGACTCAATTCAAGCTCTACATGCTTTATTTCAAGACAAATTTTAGGCTATGGAATCAACTATTACATCCCTCAAATATGAAATTCAACAACTTAAGGATGCTTCTCGTCGCATTTTTGTTCTCATTCTACATATTATATGTAATATATGTCCACTATATGTCATCTAGTTGAACCTCAAGACATGTCATTACCTGAGCCTCTTATGTTTGAGCATAATAATACGCCACATGACATTCTTACTCATCTCCTTAGTTATCAATTGATCACTTTTCCACCTACTCATTGCTATCCTCCTTATCAGCTTACAAAATATCAAGGTAATCCATATTGCAACTATCATAGAATCAATGGACATAATGAAAATGAATGTTATTCTATAAAACGTAGGATAAAAATCTTCGATTTAGGGTTTTATCTCATTCAATTCATGCCCATCTATAACTGCTACACCATGCTATACGGCTACTAGTGTGCCTCCTTCTAATCTTTCTAAGAAAGTTCTAGATGATCCTCTTATTGATTACATGTTTTCTATTGATAATCACTCACATGTGCATACTGATTCTTCTCCTAGTTAGACAACTACTATAGTTCCATCACATGATTCTCCTATTTCTGATATTGCTTCTCCTCTAGTTAATGAGCATCACACCACCGTTTCTCATGTGCCTTCTTAAAAATAAAAACACTTCCTAAACAACCACTTATAACAACCAATATAGCACTTCTTCCTCCCAACACATCTACAACATTACCAAGTCAAAGTGCACAACCGCCTCTCAAAATCAATCACACTTCTCCTTCGGTAGCATCATCAATACCACCAAAGCTTCCACCATTCAAGATTTCTTGCCATCCTACTCCACTTCCATTTTCTAATCATTTTGTTAAAGAAAATACCCCTCCACTCAAGTTGTCTGCTGACATTACCACCTCAACATCCCATCACTTTTGTTAAGGAAACTACTCCTTATGTGGATCCACTTAGTGTCTTTTGACTAGACTTCCATCGCTTACATACTTGGGGGCATAATATTTACACTCCCCCACATTCTAGCATATTTACATAGTACTACATCACACTCTTAGCACTTACACATACTTCATCTTAGCCTCATCTCATCTTGCATAGTCATACATATGTCATAACATTGTCATTACCCAATGACACACTCTTGTGCTTCAGTTCACACTTGATTATTAAACGATTACCACAATTGAACCCCATACACTACACTATATGACTTACACACCGCATCTATTCACATATCACACATCAAACATCATATATCATGTTGGTTGTCATTATGCATATATCATACTACACGTCCTAACATCATACACTCCTCATCCTACATACTACCCTCGCTAGTCTATCTATATACATTACATACCACTCTATACATTACACTTTACATATTATACACATCTTTCATTCCATTCTACACATTGCATATTTACATAATTTACTCATCACATGGTCATTCAATCATCACACATCATAGATTGTATTCTACGCACAACACTCCCTACCATATGACGCACTTTAGTTCCTCAGTCCATACTCAAATGCCGAGGGTTTACAAATTAAATGAAACTTCTCTTCATCACTCATTTATCATTCTACCTTTCATCATGCAAAATTACTAGGTTATTTCCATACACTTTAGGCTAAATGGTTACCCAATCTATCATTTTTTAGTGGTATACACCTTAGGTTACATCACCACTCCCTCTTTTCATCTAGTAGTGATATACGCTTAGGGATAAATCATCAGTCATCCATTCATCTTATAGTGATATACAATTAGGATAAATCATCACTTACACATTCATATGGCTGTGATATACACTTCAGATATACGGTTCACACACACTTCGTTGCTAGGTTGCATCTCATCACCACACCTACACATTCATCACACCGCGTTAGACACAAAACACACTTCGACCATTTCTCGATAACACACTCTCATTTATGGTTCATTCTTGAATGTTGAGGGGGAAAATTCAATGAACCTAATTACATACATCTCCATTCAATTAGGGGGCATGCGGCCCCTTTCACTCCATGCTGTATTCCATTCCATACATCTATAACATACTACATATTATGGTTTCTCTTACTCTTGCTTACTTTTTCTTGTTCATGGTCGCTTTATTACACATGCTAGTTAGATTACTTGTATGTCATTTATCTATACCATCCACACATGCATGTTCACATATTTTTCTAGTTGTGATCACAGATACGGGTCCCTTATATGCATCATGGATGCTCACCTTCTACCCTTCCTACACTGGTCACTGGGGGCATCCACATTCATCTTTTCCAGGTGCTATTGTTTCATTTTTTAATTAGAAATCTACATTACTTGGTTCTACACACTTTCAAAATGCTATTTATCTTTCTAACGTGCTAATAGGTGCTTCATGTGTAACATTTGTTATGTAGGGATATTTTCTTCCATACTTGTTTGTTACATTGTCTGTCTTTATTTACTTCTGTATGCGAGTGCTTTGACCTATGTTTTGTGTGTACACTTATTTTTGTTTTCCATGATGGCCTTGTGTGTCTTATGACATGGTGAATGATGTCCCATGTTTACGACCTGATTTATGTAGTTTCCTTGTCTTCTTGCGTGTTTACACTACTTTTTTTGGTAGCTTGTACACTGTTTGTATAGATTACATATTGTCTTTTACATGCATGCTTGTTCATACTAACACTTTTATTTGGCTATCTATCCTTGTTTGTGTGTGCCTTGTTTTATACCAAATGTATTCCCTTCCCCCTACAGGGTAGAGCTTGAGTACATGCAATTGGTCCTCTTTTGGGGCCGCATTCTAATATCAGCGATGTCGCATGTGCCCCCAAAAAGGGGGGGCATAATTTGGGGATTTAAAATCTACAAAACACATTTAAACCGGTTCAATTTAGTGTACTTTATGCCCTTAGCATTGTGGGTTTACATACAACGAGTGATTTTAGACCATTATATGAACTCCATACATAACGGATTTTATAGGACATGGATTCCTTAACATTCTAGGAAGTAGTTATAGGCTTGGAGGTTACAATGGGTGTACCTCCCTACACTACTTCGGCTAGTGGTGTTGGATCACCTAAAAAACAAGACAATACAGAGATCTCTTCACACATAGTTCAAGGAAGTAGTTAAAGGTTGGAGGACACAAAGCATTTCCTCTCTATACTTCTTCGTCCTATGGTGTTGGATCACCCAAAAAACCCCGGTAGTACAGGATATCCTTATACACTTTTTCTCTTAACATGGATTAGGTGCACATGTTCCATTTACACTCTTTCATTTACATATTTTACATTTACATACTTTTACATGCATCTTTTACATTGCATTTTTACACGAGTTACATACATATTTGACTACTTGATCGTTTTCTCCTTGCAGTGCAGTCGTATGAGAAACAAGTAATCAAATGGGGAAACACCAATGCCATAAAAACAACACTTCGCGAGCTTAAGCACACTTCACATACTAACCATGTAGGTACACTACACACATCAGCATTAACACAAACGTTTCACCCTAGGTTCAATCTCATCACCTTTTTGCACATTTTCATCTTTAGTTACCATGCTCCATCATCATTTTTTTCATTCCATGCTTTTTTAGTCCTTCAAGATGCCTTCTTTCTTGCTCTTCATCGGCATCATACACACATCTATATCTATTTTATGTTACTTGAGCTTTTCGCTCACAAACATAAAGTGAGGGCAAATGTAGACACAAAATCATGCACTTTAGACATTATTTAGTCCTAGTCTCATACTACTATTTAGAGGGTTTTTGAGTGAAGAAAGTACTAATTAATCCCCATCTCTTAGCCATTTTTATTTGATTTCTATCATCATCCCGACCTCCACCACACACATGCTCATTCTGTTTCAGTCATTTTCCTTTATTTTAGCCTTGATTGGGGTGCCAAGGCTAGTACTGGGGCACCAGGCTAGTGCTGAGGCATCCATGGGTGCCCTAGTCCCACCATGGGTGCTTCGATCCTTCTTGAACATTCCCATAACTTTTTGGGCTCTTTCTAGCCATTTTAGGTCTTTATCTTTTGGTGGTAAGCCATTTTGGGGTTGATTATGAAATTAGACCAAGAGAACACTATAAATATAATATTATGAGACCATAATGAGGGACCAAGCACTAGTCACTACTATCATCCATCTATAGTTGCATCCATCTATTACATTGGATATCACTTGCATCTACATAGCTCCATCACAAGGCATAAGGCTAGGTCATTTGCATCATACACATCATAGGGGGAGGATTCTATTCTATCCCATGCACACATTCTATTATATTTTCTACATCTAGTTATTGCTCGCTAATTCACAAAGTGTGACCGAATGAGAGTACCTAGGGAAAATTATGCACACACTCACCTGAACTACATTTGGGTCCGAAATGTAGTGTAATGCTTAGTTAGTAAGCCCATTGTTGTGGCAGTTGAGGTCAGTTTGACCCATTCATTTGCATTCTTTTTTTAGGGTTTTGATGCTCCTTCTTGGTATTTTGCAGGTCTTTTCATCATCTTGGAATATCAACGACATCCAAAGTAGTACAAAAAAGTTAATGCGATAGACAACGAGGGTTTCAGACCATCTACCGAACTTATGAAAATCAGTTTTAGAGACTTTACACTGGACTAGGGCGTCTAGTTTATAGAACAAAGTGCATATGTGTGCCCAAGTACCTTCCAGAAATCCAATCCAACCGTATTACTCGATCCATCCTTTTCGGGATCTTGTACAATCGTTCCTACTTCCGATTCTTCGTATTCTTTGTGACATAGTCCCGCGAGTATCTTCTATTCAACTGAGTTCTTTCCTCTTCTCTTTTGCACATTAGGGTTAGCATTTCCTTTTACATAATTTCTTGGCTCATCTTTATATTTATTTATAACATCCATTTACCTTATTTACATCTATTCATAGCTTAGATTAACTAGTATCTACACTACATCTTTAATTAATCATCCTTCACTACACAAGAATGTCAAAAAATGCATATGGCAATGTGATGCATGTCAAAGGATGGGGAAGCCTACCTTGTCCACTGAAATGCCTCTTAATCCTCAACTGGTTTTATGACCTTTTGAGAAATGGGGAATTGATTTTGTTGGACCAATAGACCCCCCATCTTATGGAAAAGAGTACATGTTGGTGTGCATTGATTATGTAATCAAATGGGCAGAGGTTCAGGCCCTTCCTTCTGCGAATGAAGTTGTAGCTTATTTCTTGTACCACAAAATCATGCAGAGATTTGGAGCACCTAGAGCCATAGTGTCTAAATAGGGACTTCAATTCATTTCTAACATGATCAACTAATTTTAGGAATCTATCGATCAAGCACTAGAATTCATCACCATATCATCCTCAGGATAATGGACAAGTTGAAGTTACAAATAGGGAACTAGAGAATATCTTGACAAAAGTTGTGAATGCAACCATAAAATATTGGGTACAAAATCTACCTGAGGTAGTCTAGGATTACAATACAACATGGAAAACTACCATTGGTTTTCTCCATATGAACTTGTGTATGAGAAGAAGCCACTGATTCCTATAGATTTTTAATCATAGATCTTGAGGATAAAATTGGGAATAGGAATTGAGATTGATGAAAATAAGAAAGATAAGAGCCTCTAACTGAACAAGTTATATGAGATGAGGATGGAATCTTGACAACAGTCTACCCTCATCTAACATCAAAGAAATATTTGACATGACTCTCACATCAAGACTAGGAGGTTCAAAGAAGGATATTGGGCCCTTTTGTTTGACTCAAAGTACCAATAGTTCAAAATAAAGTTGAGAACAAGGTGGTTAGGACCCTATCAAGTGCAAAGAATCTATGATAATGGATCATTTAGATTACTACCCATTGATGGAGACAAAAGAACACTATTTTGTAATGGACATAGACTGAGGTTGTATCAAAAGCCTCAAGGCAAAGAGGAGTTTACAAAAGAAATTCAGTCTTATGCTGAATTTAATTTCATGGAAGAATGTGATTCTTCCACTTTGGTGTGTTAAGGAGTTTAGAACTTTAATAAAGGCGAAAATAAAAATTTATGATGATATTATTCTCCCCGTTATTCAAAAGAAAATTATATATATATACTCAAAACTCAAAATAACATGTAAATAATAAAGGCAAGTATGATGAAATTCCTAACATTCACACTAACCATAAGTCTTTTCAAATGCAGGGTTGGAGAACCAAAATCGTAGGAATACATATTCAAGTGAGGTAAGATGCATTTATCCCTCCTGCCTATGACTTTTTCTTTCTAATATAGCCCATGCATTTCATTTAATGAATTGATGAGAAATACGAGAAGAAACAGTGGAAGTAATAATGGCATGATGAAAAATCAGTTAAGCATAATGATTGGCATAGATGACTAAAGAAGGTGACATCATGAATAATTATTTCAAGCATGTAATAGTAACTCTAGTGTCACTAAAATGTGTCACCACTCCAACACACTTGGAATTACTAAGTCACCGCCTTAATGAAGGAAGAGGCTATTGAACAAATAAGAGATCCAGAGAGAATTGGTTATTATGTGCAATATTCATTTTATTCCAAAGGTTTCTCTTTTCTAACTTCCATTGGATGAGACAAAATAAAAATTAGAGCCCGAGTCGCCATCATTTCCCCTCTAAAATGCCATGGTCTTACAAATCTTCCAAGAAGCAGGTTGGTTAAATTTTCTTAGAAAATTTGAAGGGTATGAACTGAATTGGTTGAAGAATTTGTTTCAAATTTTGAAAAATGTCATACAAGGGTTAGAGGAATGAAAATTGAAGTCAACAACACTATTATAAGTGCCATAAGTGGTCTCCTTGACTTCAGAATTAAGGTATCAAATCATTCTTCTATTAAGGACCTCATTCAACTCTTCCCTGATGATGATGAGCCATTACCTAAATAATACTTAACCCCAAGGGAATTCAGAAGGGGATAAAGAGGGAAATCCTACCTAAGCCATGGAAATATGTTGCTTCCTAGATTATCAAATATTTCACTTGTGATGGGAAACACTTTATATTAGGAGGGGATGCAATGAAACTTCTAATTCACTTGAAGCAGGGGAAAAGGAAGATAGAGCTCAGATAAACTTCTAGAGTTTTTGTTTGATGTCATCTACACCATAACCACAAAATACACTCAGGGAAAATCCTCACTGAAGCACCATGGTCTAATCTAGTTAATTTGTAAACATCATTTCTTAAATAAGCCAGAAGGGGAAAAGGCATGGAAATCATTCATGGGAAAATGTATAGAAAAAATGATAGGAAGGTCCTTGCATTCCTCTTCCACCCCTAAGGTTGTTTAAAAATTTTTGAGACTTTGAAATTAAAAAATGAGGAACCTAGCCTAAGTTTTGAGCATAAAACAATTCTTATTGAAAATTTAGATGAAGAAAAAGCAAAGAGGGATTCTAGTCTCATCATCTCAAGGAAAAAAAATAGGGTAGAGGTATCTTCTAAAACCTATGCAATAAGAAAAGGAAAGCATGTTTTGATTGATGAAAGATCCACTCAAATATTGGAATAATTGGCCCACACCGAGACACCCGAATCTCTAAAACCCATATATCTAGCTTCGAAACAGAGGAGAAAGACTTACAAATAAACATGGAAGCTCTTGAAAAAGGGAAGCACACTCCAAAAATAAATGGGGTAGCTATAGAAATAGGGGAACAAGCTTCAAAAATGAACATGGAAGCTCCAAAAATTGAGGAACCACCTCCAGAGATAGAAGGTAGAGCTCTAGAAATAGAAATTCCTACTCCTAAAGCTCTAAAAATGGAACATGAGAAATATAGGGAACACGAAGGAGGCACCTCTTCTTCTAGAAGTGGTTTTTATATTCCGAAAGGAAAGGAATTTGTTGTTTTTTTGGAAAAGGTCAATCCTTCCTCAAATGAAGAGGGAATAAAGGAAGATAAAAGCTAACTTCAACATGTAATTATGTTATCAAGATTTGAAGCCACCATCACAGAGCAACAACAAGAGATTGAATCGCTGAAGATGAAATTAAAAGGTATAAAAGAAGTTGACTCTTCTTTTAAAAATGAACTTCAACAAGAAAATTCTCAAAATCTTGAAAAGAAAAGAACATTTCTGAGTTGAGTCTAGAAGTTGCATATTTAAGAAAATAAAAACATATTGGACTACAAGCTTGGACTAACTTAACTAGATGATTGGACCAAAATTTGTGAAGAAAATAATTTTTTTTTAAAAATAAGATGCTAAAAGAAAAATTTGAGTCCAACCATGAATCAAAAATAAAGTTAGAGTCTAATCTTGGCATTATTTTTTAGCTAGTCTAGAAACTTCTAGCCTGTAGGAAGCCAAATTTAGTTTATAGTCTATTTCTTTAGGTACAGTTCTATTTTCGGAAGCTTACTAGATTATGTCATGATATTTCTCATGAGGCTGTTGATGAAAAACTTTCTATGGATTCCTACAAGACCAATTCCAAGGAACACCAACACTTGCTTTGTGAACTATTTTTTTGTAACAAGGTTATTCCTAATGTGCCGATTTCTTCCTCAATCAGTATGTGTGATAATTTCAAGCTTAAGGGCTTTCCAATCTTTGCCATATAATAAAATTTTATAGCATTGAAGCACTAATGAATTCATGAATAGGGAAAGGACCATTGGGTTCTTCACAAGGCCTCAAGATGTTAATGTAGGTCAAATGAGAAGAAACTTCAGCGCTTACCATTACCAGCCTGAGTTTCTAAGCATGTAACCACAAGCTTTGGAAGAATTCATTAATAGTTTCATATCTTATAGTAGAAAAATTTATGGGGAATCTCTTGTTGCATGCAATGTAATATGGGAAACTCTAAACCTTCCATTGAAGAAGAGGGAGGTAATTTCTCCATAGAATCTCTCATGGAGCATGAGGAGAGCATTAATAATTGTGAAAATCATTCAATATTTGGAGCAAGAGGAAAATGATGAATGGATGGGGATGAGGACTAGACCACCTTTGGTTTTTGGTCCCATGATATCACGAAAAACACTTCACCACAACATGAGGAACAATTTAGAGAATGGGAAAACTCAGTCTATGAACATAGAGGATTCAAGGCTACCACTTCAAAGAAATATTCATACTAGTACGAAGAATTCAACATGACCTAAATACCTGAGCAAAGATTAGCGTAGCAGTAGTTTACAAGAGGAATTGTAAAAGGTAAAGTGTAAGGGAGATGATGATTCCATTGATTGACCCATTATATCACAAATTATAATGTTTTTTTCTTGAAAATACATTGATCAATGCATGGGATGGTTGGAATTGATTAGGTCCAAGTAGGAAATAATGCATTTTATCCTTGTTGAATATTGTGGACTAATGATTATGGTTTTTTCCAACTAATTTCCTTGAGGAGATGTGTGGTGATGTGTGCAAGGTAATGAATTCATGATAAACGATCTTCCTTGTTGTCACAGTTCAGGTTGACATGGTCACTGCCACTATGAGGATCAATTAAATAAGTTTATAAAGGTTAAAAATGGGGAGTGTGGTTTCCAACACATTTTTATGAGTTATAACAAACTTCTAAAATTACCCTCTTATCCAGGAGCCTATATTCTTGGGCATGTGTTGGAGGATATGCTATTAAAATGTCATCTTGATAGATTTATAAAGGAGGAAAATGTGTTGTTGGGCTTGTGAAATAATTCCTAAGTATAAAAAGTACATATAATAGTGGCATGAAAGAAGGGGGCACGTGGTAAGCATGAAAGGTTGACAGATTTGCGCCCTGATGTTTCACGCCCAGAGAGAGAAAGTTTAGGACTTAGCCTTTTTGCTTGGATCTCGCTAAAAATAGGATGGAGTGTAGAAAAAATAATGGATAATAGTGTGAAGAATTCGTGACTAAGGAAAGGATATTTTAGGATCAAGAAGAAGATCAATAGACATGCAAATTTTGAGATATTAATAAGATTAGATCAGGGTTTATTTATAGAGATAATCTATTATTAACAAAGCTTGCATGCTTTGTAGTTATCTTTATATACACACATGGATATTTTGAGCATGTGGGTTATTTTGAGAGTGAATGGGTGATGAAGGGAAAGTACCCACCCCTATATATATGTATTGATATGCATAGTTTAGAAAGTTCAAATGCGTTAGTGTTGAGAGTTTTGAGTTTTATTATGATTGAGTTGTAATAGAGTTATGCTACTGGTATGATTTGCTTGCATGACTTTGTGATGGTATTTATGATGTATTCAACTACCTCTTGATATTGAATTAATATAATGGATTGTTTTAGATGGATATTAGTTTTTGATGTCTCTATTCATGGTTATTGTATGGTAAATCTGATTGTAATAGTGATATGATCTAATATGCTTTCTTATTATGTGTGTTTCCAAATTGAGCTCATGGATGTGATTATTCTGATGGAATATACACTTTGATTATGGTTATTATGAACATGCATGCTAACACCTTGGCAAGATAGTACCAAAGAGGGACTTGGTAGCTTCGTGCTTCGGTTGAGTGCTCAAACATGTCTCGAGTGAAGTGCCAACACACATAGGAATCTACGTATAAAAATAAAGAATACATGTGTAATAGGAAATAAAGATAGACGTATGTGAGAAAGTTTTTGAAATTTGTTATTTGTAAGAAAATGTTGGTGATCAATAAAGACATGTTGTTTTGAGAAATTCAAATTAACAAACTAAACCGAGGAAGAGAAAGGGCCCACTCGACTAAGGGCTTGACTTGTTGTGTTGGTATTTATGTTCATGTTTTCTCACAAAGTGTTGAATTCTCGAATATGCTTAGTAGTAATTACTTTTAGTATTTGAGTATCTAGACAAACATTTCTTTCATTATACTTTTTGCTTACAAATATTTTCAATTCTTGCAACTTTAATTTCTAATTATTTCCTTTCATGCATGTTTTGTTTATAATAATTTCATTTTCGCAAAGTGCATTCCTTTTCGAATGATGATTTCGTAGATTAAAAATTGTTTGAATATGATTTTAGTAGATTAGAAGTTGTTTATTTCCAAATAGTGTAGAAGTTGTTTATTTCCAAATAGAGTAAAAGATGTTATTTTCAATAGATAGATAAATAAGAAAGTGACTCGAGAGAAACAATCAACCCCCAAAATTAAAAACCACGCTACCGCTTATATACTCCTTTCCTTCTTTGTATACTTCCTTGGGCACATCCTTGGCTAAAAATGACATCAAGTGCAAATTGATTGGTTAAATTATTGGAATCCATAACAACCCATCAACTCTAAGGACTAAGGTTGACCTTGTTGATTAAACTTGTAGACACTAAATCACATACTTTGGGTACATTTCTAGCTCATGATCACCTACTACTCTTCATATGATTCATAAGAAAGAAAAGTACTAATTGATCATTTTCTTTGGCCTCTTTGCTTATGTATGGTTTTCATCTTGGTTCTACACCCCCACTTCCTAGTCTCACCTTCATTACTTTAACATTTAAGTCAGGGACACTAGTGCCCAACGAGGATGCTAGCGCCCATGCACTCCCATCCCCTTTGGGTGACCCTAAATCTTTGTATCTTGCTCACATCTTTTGGGTCTTTTCTAGTTGTTGGGCATCTTTTTTTCTTGGTGGTCTACCTTTTAGTGGTTAATTATGAAATTCAACTAAGGGAATCATATAAATATAAAACTATGTGACCATAATAAAAGACTAAGATCTAAGCATCTATTACTATCACCTAAGGTTACATCCAAAGGAATTTCAAGAGCATCAAAGCATAATTCTAACATCCATTCAAGGGACAAGGAACAACATTCTTTTGTAAACATTTTATAGTAGAGGAAGTTCATTTTTCCCTGCACACATCTATTTACATCTTCTACATCTAGCTATTTCTTTCTATTAAGTGCATCTTACACAAGAGCCACTTAGGGCACGATTCTACAAACACACGCATAACTACATGGAGTCTGAAATGTAGTGTAGTTCCTGGATCGTAAGTTCACTTAGTTAGGTGACTCATTGAGGTTAGTCTGAATCCCCATTTGCATATTTTTTCTTTTTAGGATTTGATGTTTTTTGGGTTTTACAAGTTCTCTTTCTCTTTGCAGGTTTCAGGTGAATTCTATGGGCATAGTGTGACACACATGCGATAAAAATGAAGGGAAAATACATAGAAGTGACACAAAAGAAATCATTTTCTAGCCATTTTTGTACAGTCATAGGTGCCCATGAGCATGAGTCTTTGATGCCTAGGTGCCCTGACCCAGCCTAGGCACCCTAGTCCAAAAATTCCCGAAAGTTCTACATTTTTTTGGTCTCGGTTACTGACAGTCTACACTTTTATTTCATTAGTTTTCCAGATTGACACAACTTCAAGATTATTACCAAATAAGCTAAGTCTTATTTCCTCCCTTTTACACTTAGGGTTTCAAATTTAATTACTTATTTATTAGGTAATATATGTTCTTTATTATAATATCAATTTACGCAACTCTACAATTAAGAATTTAACATTTATTTCTATTTAAATAATTGTTAAATCATTTGGTGAACCCATCACTCGAACCCACCTTGCTTCTAGGTATTTTATCATATTCTTATTATGGCTCAATATTATGGTGAATTTACTGAAGCCCACCTTCAAGAGCTCAATGATCATCTTGTTGAACATCCTTAGGATCTATATCTGCTTTTATTCACTTCTCGTGAGGAGGCCACCAATCTTGTGAAGCTTAATGTTCATGCTTCCATCCATGATTCCATGCCCATTACTACTCAATAACCTACTTCCACTCTTCCACCTACTTATACTATTCCTATTTCTATTCCTACTCCCACCAACCACTTCACTTTGCTTCTTGTTTCTCACATGTGGTAAGTATCTTCCACTGGGACTCAAGAATTATCTTCCCTATATCAGTATCTTGAAGTTCAAATCCATCAATTACAACATGCTACTTCTTGTGTGTCTCCATCTATGGATTCCACATTTCTACTTCATACCCATTTCTCACCAGCCATTTATGATTATGCACTTCCACCTAATTTCGTCAATCCCAAGCTACCCATTTTCAATGGTCATGGTGATCCTCAAGAGCATCTCTGAGCATTTCATGTAGAATGTCTAGATTATGCGGATGATCATAGTTTACTTACAAAGCTCTTTCCAAGAAGTCTTCATGATTATGCAATGAGTTGTTTCTATGATCTACCTATCCATTCGGTAACATCTTTCACACATTTAGCTAATGCCTTTCTCAATCATTTCTCTATCAATATTAGATCTAAGATATCATACACTCAAATCACGTAAATTAAACAAGGATCTAACAAGTATCTAATAGATTATGTTTTGTGATATAAGAACAACTTTGCTAAGATGTCTAATATACTTTCAGACTCGAAATTCAAGATATATTTGTCTAAATTCTATTTCGCCTTTTCAGGAGTGCCACCTTCAAAAAATCTCCAACATTTGATTACTTATGTTATACTCTTAAGCTACACGAAATTAAACTATTATCTATGGGAAAGCTTAAGTATCATGAGAAGGCTTCATCTTATACGCACTTTTAAAGTAAATAAATTTCAAGCCATCTACTAAACCTCATCAAGATAAATATACCACAACGCTATACCTAATGCTGAAAATATTCAATAAGTAACCACCTAAGCATACATTTACTAAATTTCCTTGTGCTCCGCATATTCTATTGCTATAAATCATTGAGAGAAATCTTATTACGCTTCCTCCACTCAATCTGGACCCATCTCATCCTAAAGGTCATAATTAAAATGAAAATTTTAGATGTGATTATCATCAATGCATTGGGCATTCTACATATTGATGTTTCAAACTTCATAATCTTATTCAAGATATTATTGATAATAATGCAATTGAGATTCTTGAGACTACAACTTTTGCACTAGTCAATGAAAATAAAAAGATAAAAATATTTAATAACCCTCTTCCTAAACATGAAAAACAAGTGGCTAACTCTTCTGCCAATCATACATATCATACAAAGTGCCTCCTCCTACATCGGGGGATCTTTATTTTCTAGTTGTTCATACTTGATGCATCTCCACCGCTCATTGCATTCTTTGACTATGATTATCACACTACATTCTCCTCTGACACATTACATATCAATGCTTCTATTGGATATTATGATATTAACAATACCATGATCAACTAGTTGTCTTTTGTGTGTGTGTTCTCTATTGCACTTCTTATTGTAGTGATCTATCTACTATCACATATTTCATATCTGATTCCTAAATCATACTTGTTATGTTAAAATTCCAGTCATAGTTGGTCCTCTTACCATGCTTGTACCATTTATTATGATGCCTTTAATTAAATGATGTGACATGCTCTTAGGTATTCTCTGGCTACGTACTAGTCAAGCAATCATTTCCATGAATCACATGTGTCTCATGTTTATTCACATCAAGTGGGTCATTACCATAAGCAATGTTCTACCATGCACAACATGACCCTAACATCCTCTTGAGGTTACCATTGCACTCGCTAGAGAATCTAGGTCCTTTGGACCTTTGAAATCTAAATAAAAATCTGCTCCTAGCTCTCCTACTTGTTTACGTCCTCCTCGGCTTCGTCGATCTATTAGTCCATCTCATTAGCTAAGGTCCATTAATCAGATGACTCCTGCATCTAGTTGCACATCACCTCCTCACTCTCATTCATCTAGGTGCACATCACCTCATCAGTATCCTTCATCTAGATACATGTCCTCTTATCAGTTTTCTCCATCTAGGTCCACCTCACCTCCATGTTTTCTTTCACATAGATGTCCATTACCTCATATATCTCATGCACATAGGTATCATTCATCGATACATCATCTGTCTCACACACCACTGATCTTAGAGCATGGTCACATGCATCTATCTCTATAAACATTGGGTGGAGGACTCTTTTCTTTCACTTTAATCATATAACAAACTCACCATTACAAACTTAGGGGAATCATACTTATTCTTTCCCCTCCTAGCATTGTCAGTGTCTCACACTTCTACCATTTCACTTCTTACTTCACATATAGTATTTCACATGAATCTCGAACATCTTGATGCATTTATATCATCATTACCCAATGATGCACTCTTGTGCTATGGTTCACACTTGACTGTTGAGGGCTTACTTCATTCACGAACCTCACATCATACACACTACACATTTCATGCTTGGCACATTTTTGACACATATTTTTAGCGCACACTCATAACAACACACTTTTCAATGATGAAATTTAGTTGCATGGTTCATAATCAATTACTAAGGGTCTAATTCTAAATTGAACCTCACAACACTCACTCACTCTCTCTCTACACTCTACGCTTTATCAATCATATCTTTCTAGCACACAATTCAAACCATTTCCGATGACGTACTCTTGTTCTATGGTTCATTCTTGATTATGTTGAGGGGTATTTTATAAATGAACCTCATCTCATACATATTCATTCACATCCACTTGAGGGGCACCCTGCTCCTATCATGCTCACTTCCATTCCATTCCATTCACATTCACAACATACTTTGCATATCTTGGTTGCACATTGTTATTTCTTACTTATACTCGCATGTTACACTTTGCTTACTATGTTAGAAAAATACTTCATATGTCATTATCTTTTCTATATAAACATGTGTGTTCACTTTCCTTTTATTTGTGAATGTAGGAATTTACACGATGATCTATTACACATAACATGTATACTTGGCACATTACCTCTTACTAGTTCCACAAATGATTTAACAAAAATGAAATATTATATTAAACCCTGGATACGATATTTCGAGTCACAACACAATAATATAATAATAAATTATAGAATTTGACACAATTACTAAGCAATATGAATTAAAACCCAAGGTACAAGAAAGATGAGAAATGACTTAACTGATTCAAAAATAATCCAGAGGTGTGCGAAGCTAGAAGATTGTTAGAACTGGAACATAGAGTGTCACAACCAAACCCATAAAATTGTAGAAGTACAAAAGAAGGATGGACTAGGAACAAAGAGCATTCCTAGGGCACTTATGTACTAGAGACCCTATTTGGGTTCTAGGGTCTCGCACAAAATTGGTTTTCGTAGGGTCAATAGATGTTTGTTGTTCTTCATTGCTTATCTCTAGTATGTGACTTGGATGCCCATAGATGTCGATCTGAGCATACAATGAAAGAGATGATGATTTGGGTGTTTGTACTACATTTCAGATTCCCGTAGTTCTACGTGTGTGTGTAGAATCATTCCCTAGGTGGATCTTGTGCCATATGTAATTGAATAGTGAGCAATAGCTAGATGTAGAAAATATAGATAGATGTGTGCATGGAAAAATGAAATTCCCCTCCTATGAAGTGTATGGAAAATAATGCGCCTTTTCAAGGAAATGGATGCTTTGATGTTCTTTAGATGACTTTGGATGCAACCTTAGGTGAGGGTAGTAAATTCTTAGAGCTTGGTCCTTTATTATGGTCACATAGCATTTTATTTATACAATTCCCTTGTTTGAATTTCATAATTAACCACTAAAAGGCTGGCCATTAAGAAATAAAGATGCTCAAAACTAAAAAGGACCCAAAAGAAGTGAGTAAGTTACAAAGAGGTTGGCGGCACCCAGAGGATATGGGGGTGCTTGGGTGCTAGTGTCTTGGCTAGGCACTAGTTTCTAGAGCTAGAAAAGGAAAAGTAACGAAAGACAAACTGGGTAGTGTGTTGTGCAAGGCCAATAAGGAAACCGGAAAGTAAATAAAAAGGCCAAAGACAATGATCAATTAGTATTTTTCTTCTTTAGGAATCATATGAATGCAAGTATGTGATTAGGACCTAGAAATGTACCCAAAGTGTGTGATTTAGTGTCTACATTTTCCCCCACTTTATGTTGTTGAGAGAAATATCAATAACATAAAATATATAAGAGATGTGTATCTGATAACCATGTAGATCAATGGATAAATTGTGTCAAGGAGACAAGAAAATGCGTGGAGCAAAAATATGAAGCGTGGAAGCTAGAGGAAGGGGGAAGTGGAAATGACCCTAGGGGTGAAGTGTATGCAATGTGTCGTGTTGTACCTATTGTCATTGTCATGCTTGATGTTGGTGTAAGGATAATTCTTGCTTCATATTAAGGATAAACCTACAAAAGAAGAGTGAAGAAGTAGTTAAATAGGTGTGTAGAAAAAATTCGATCCAACTGTATGCAAAGTATGTAAAAATGTGAAAAAGTAGAAAAAGGAACATGTGCACCTGATTTGTGAAGATTGAAAAATATAGAAAAGTGTACTTTGAAATGCTATCGAAGGGAAAGTTTTTGTATGATCTCATGCCAAGTGCAAGTTTTTGGGGTTATCTCATGCCATGATAGAAGAAGTGTAGGGAGAAAGGTCTAGTGTTATTCTCCATCCTTTGACTAGCTTCCCAAAATTTATACACCACTACAGATGGTGTGATCCTGTCTTACTCAAGTTCAATCCATTTTGATCTAGTTTGATCCAATGTGAAAATAGAAAAAGAGGATAAAATACATCCTGATTGGTGGAGGACTGCTCTGTCTGTGCTAATCGCTTTGTAAACTACCGACAACCACGCTAATCGGAGGAAAAAATGTGTATCTCCCCTAGTGATCGACACCCGAAGGGACATAATAACCTAGGTACCCATGTTTGTATTTGGAAGCTAGTGTCTATACTCAACCAAAAGCCCAAGTAAAAATATGAGCCGTACTGTGACTTTTTCTGAGCCCTATTTCTGTGTTGAACTATGCCTTTGTGTCATAACTTTGTTCTATTGTATAAAATGACCGAATCACCCAATGAATGCCCCCATTATTTCGGTGCATGAAACATCACTAGGAGAATGCGGCCAAAAAGAGGACTTGATGCTAAACTGATATCAATATGTAGGAGGGAATTTTCTTGGTAGAAATAAGGGCACATGCAAACAATGTCTAGGAAACAAGTGTTAGTGAAAACAAGAAAAATATGCATATAGAAGACTATGTGTAAGCTAACAAGTAAGAAGACAATGCGGACCATGAAAAGTAGGTTGCAAACATGGGACATCATTCACAATTTTGTAAGAAAATCAGGACCAAAGGATCCAAAAGAAAACAAGCAAAGTGAACATACAAGGCATAGGGAAAAACATGCAAATAATAACAAAAAATGAAAAGCAATAATAAAAAAGTAGTAGAAAAACATGGTGGCAAATAGTTCCTCTAAATAAAATGATTCACATGAAGCACTTGTTAGCATGTTAGAAAGATAAAAATTATGTCAAAGTGTGTATGATCTGATGTAGTAGTGTGCTATTACAAGTGAGAAGTAGTAAATAATGAAACAATAAAACCCGTAGTGTGTAATAATATATATTCCCCTAAGAGTCGTGATGGGACTGATAAGAGGTACAATGCCAAACATCCATGTTGCATGTAATGATTTGTGTGAAGTCTGCATTCACAACTAGAAGGCAAGTGAACATGTATGTGTGTATGATAAATATAATGGTATACAAAGTATCTATCTAATAATAAAAAAAGTGTACATGCGATCGTAAGTAAACAAGAACAACGTGCAACCAAGATATGCAACATGTTGTGAATGAGTGTGAGGGAATTGTATATAGTGTGTGTGATAGGAACCACGTTCTCCCGAGTGACTATGTATGTATGAATGAGATGAGGTTAATTCGTAAATTACCCCTCAACAGTCAAGAGTGAACCATAAAGCAAGAGTGCGTCATTGGGAAATGGTTTGAACTATTGCATGCTAGAAATAGTGATTATTGGAGCACAAAGTAGAGATTATAGGATGGCGTAGTATAATGTGCAAGAAGAGGATGCTAAAAAAACTAAATGAAACATTAGAAATATCGATAGTGAAGCAAAAAGCAAAAATAGGGTGTGAATGAGATGCTTTAGAAAGATAGATCGTGAAGTGCAAAGTGTAGATTGTTGAGTATGATGCATATGAAGAAGATGCTAAAAATACTTGAAGGAAACACTAGAAGGTTTGATCGTGAAGTGCAAACCATAGAAAAGGTTTGAATGAGATACTATAAATATTGATGCAAAGTGTAGAATGTAGAATGATGTGAATGTGGTGAGGTTAAATTTAGATTTAGACCTTCAATCGTCAAGAATGAACCATAGAACTAGAGTGCATCATAGGGTAGTGTGTGGATGATGTGTGTGCTAGAGAGATTTGATCATGAATTGGAGATTGTAAAATAGGATAGTATGATGCCCAATAAGAGGATTCTTAGAAATATGTATTGTGAATGTGTAAAGTGTGAAATGCAGAGTGTGTAAGTTTCATGTGTGTAATATGCCCTCAATAGTAAAGTGTGAACCATACCACAAGAGTTTGTCATTGGGAAATGATGATACAAGTTGTGTATCAAGTTATATAAGATGAATGAGAAGGACTAGAAGTGAGGCATTGAGCACGGTAATATGTTCTAGGAATTCTAGAAGGGGAGAAACTCAAAGTGTGATGCCCCACAAGTGTATGAGTATGAATAAGATCACGTAATATCATCTAGGAGGTCATTTTTGTCATGGTTAAAGCCAAATGGGGAAGTGTCAGAGACTTAGTAAGCAATAGTATCTGGTTGGTCATTTAAAGAGCCATTGAGGCATAAATTGTATATGCGCATAGCATATTATTCATCAATGAAAGGAGGTAGTGGAAAACATGTGCATACCAAAGTGAGAAAGATTTTATTAATAGCCAAGAAATGAGTTGTTACAAATTAAGATATGGACAAAGGGCACAGAGAATGAAATATCAATATGATTAGGATCTAAAGTGCCCCTAATGTAGTCAATCCAAGACTTCCCAAGTGTAAGTGGAGAAGTGCGAGGAGCTTGTGTAAGAAATAATGTGAGGTGAAAGACATGAAGACCATAAGAAGCAATAATGCGGATAAATCCATGATAAAGATGAGGATCATGAGGCGGAGGAAGAGATCATCAAATGTAAATCCTAGCCAAGTCAAGCCATCATGTGTACATATAGTATCGGAGCAAGTAGGATCAAATGGAATGTGTTCCTAATAAGAATCATTCATGAAAAGTGTACATGTAAAAGGAGGACATGCTAATGGTGGTTGCACATGAGAAGGTGAAGGAGGTGGAATGATGTCCAATATTTAGACAGGCCCCCGATAAAGTACCATAGCATTAGTAGAAACAGGAGGGGGCAATGATGCGGATGAGACAATGTCTAACATACAAATAACACCTTCAAGTGGTGGCAAGTGGGCCAAAGAATCCATGGGTTGTGGGTCATTAGAAGTAACAAATGTTGGAGTAGGTAGGGCATTGGTTAGATCTAGGGTGTAATATTTGAATGGTTCATGGTCACCGATGATTGTATATTCTATAAACTCATGTAAGAATTTAACACATTGATGCATTGTAGAAGGTACTTCTTGCATGACATGAAGCCATGGCCGACTAAGTAAGCAATTATATTGAACTAAGAATTTTATGACAAAGAAACAAGAGGAAGGGTTTTTGGTCCAACAAAGATAGGTAAAGTGATATGACCTATACTTGGATGAATATAAGTATCATATGTGTGGAGAGAAATGGATGAGGAGTAACACAAGCAATAGAAAGGCCGCTCTTTTCAATGAATGATAAATTAAAAAGATTGAGATTTGATCCATTATCGACTTAGTTAAACTTAACACCCAAATTATTGATGTGAATCATTATGTATAAAGGTGGATCATTGTCAAAAACAAAAATATCGATAGCAACATTAGATGGAAAAGCAACGTGTTGAGAAAATGCATCTACGAATATGATATATACTATATTCGGATGAATGTTAGAAGGAACACGAGTATAGCCGGAGAGTAATGATTTCAACTTAGCACTCGGATTGACTAGTAAGAAATCATGAATAGAAATATCCATGATGAGAGGTTCATAGAAAAATGTGAGGAATGAAGATCCAAAAGTGTTCGAAGAGGTCGAGTTCACCAAATGATTTAACAAAAATGAACTATTATGTTAAACCCTAGATAGGATATTTTAGAGTCACACAATAATATAGCAATAAAATACATAATGTGACACAAATAATAAGAAATATGAATTGAAATCCTATGTGCAAGAAAGAGGAGAAATGACTTAGTTGATTCACAAATATTCTGGAGGTGTGCGAAGCTAGGAAATTGTTGGAACTAGAACACAAAGTGTTGCAACCGAACCCTGAAAATTATAGAAGTACAAGAGATAGCTAGACAGGGTACTATGAGTAGTCTTGGGAACCTAGGCTCTAGAGACATTATCTAGGTGCTAGGGTCTACATAAAATTCAAAAACAAATTTTCATAGGGTCGTTATATGTTCATTTGTTCTTCACCGCTTATCACTAGTATGTCACCTTTGAATACCCACAGATGTCACTCGTAACCTCAATGAAAGAGATGACGATCCAATTACTGCACTACATTTCAAACTATTTGTAGTTACGCATATGCATGTGTAGAATCGTGGCCTAGTGGCTCTTATGCTAGATGCACTTGAATATCGAGCAATACCTAGATGTAGAAAATGTAGATAGATGTGTGAATGGAAAAATGAAATTTCCCTCCTATGAAGTGTATGCGAAAGAATGCAATCATTTGTCCCTTATATGAAGCCAAATGGATGATTTGATGTACTTTAGATGCCTTTAGATGTAACCTTAGGTGATGATAGTAGATACATAGAGCTTGGTCCTTTATTATGGTCACATAGCATTGTATTTATATGATTCCCTTAGTTGAATTTTGTAATTAACCACTAAAATGCTGACCACTAATAAATAAAGATGCCCAACAACTAGAAAGGACCCAAAAGTATTGAGTAAGATAGAAAGAGGTCAGGGGCACCTCGGTGCTAGTGTCTTGGCTGGTTGCTTTGGTGTGCGAGCCAAAAGAGGTGAAGTAATGAATGAAAAATTGGGTAGTGTTGTGTGCAAGTCCAATAAGGAAACCAAGAAGCAAAAAAAGGCCAAAGACAATGGTCAATTAGTACTTTTCTCCCTTAGGAATCATATGAATGCAAGTATGTGATTAGGACCTAGAATTATACCTAAAGTGCGTGATTTAGTGTCTACAAGCGGCTCTGGGGCATATACTTTTATACACATTACAACCGCTATCGTTTTGTTTTATACTATTTTCTACTCTTACTAGCACAATACATTATCATATCATACAAGCCTAAACATACTTTTTATCTTTTTAAGATGCTAACAGTGCTTCATGTACAACATTTTCTTTACGGGAACTATTTTCTACCGTTGTTGTCTTACTTTTCTTGCTACTAATTTTCATTGTTTACAAGGTTTTCCCTTTGTCTTGCATGCACACCGTATGCTCTTGGGCGCTTCGGCCTTGATTGTCTTGTGACATTATGAGTTATGTCCCTTCTTTGCAACCCACTTTTTGTGTGGTCTACATCATTTTCTTATTTTCTATCTTACACTTTGTCTTCTACATGCATATTTGTGTTGTTTACACTAACACATGTTTCTAGCCACTTTGTTTGCACGTGCCTTGGTTTCTACCAAGCACATTCCCTCCCCTACAAGGCTTTAGTTTCAAATGTAAATTGGGTCCTCCTTTAGGCCGCATTATCCTAGCGAATTGACATGCATCCCAAATTAGGGGGGCATACATCGGGTGAATCAGTCACCCCATACAATAGTTCACGCTATAGTTCAAAAAATTTCAACATAACATCAACACAATATACAATCTCAAACAAGGCTCAGTCTCTAACTTGGGTCCTTAGCACAACATAAACTCTGGTGCCCTAAAAAACATGAGTGCATGGGTGCTCCTGACCCTTCTTGGGCACCTATGACTAGGGAAAGTTACATGGTTATTCTCGGACCAACATAGTTGTCATCAACCTACACAACAATTTTTACAAGTACATACACATTCCTTCGCATAATTAGGATGTATGCTTTCACCTCTTTTTTATTTTCATGTTGGATCAAACTAGATCAAAATGGATTGGATTTGAAAAAGTAGGATCACACCATTTATAGTGGTGTATAAATTGTTGGGAAGTAATCAAAGGATGGAGAATAACACTAGACCTTTCTCCCTACACTCTTCTATCATGGCGTGAGATTGCCCAAAAAAATTGTTCTTCTACAACATTTTCAGGATCCTTTATATCTTTTCACTCATCATGGATCAAGTACACATGTTCCTTTTCACATTTTTACATATGGTTTACACACTTTTTACACATTTGGATCGAATTTTTCATATACATATATTTGACTACTCATTTGTTCTTCTCTTTTGTAGGTCCATCCTTATGGGAAACATCAGTCACATCATCAAGCATCAAGTGAAATTAACAATAGGTACAATGTAACATCACACATACACTTTCACCCCTAGGGTCACTTCCTCTTCTCTAGCTTCCACGCTTCATATTATTCACTTCACGCTTTTTCTTGTCTCCTTGGCATGATTTCGCCATCGATCTACATGGTTATTAGGTACACATATCTTATCTACTTTATGTTATCAAGAATTCTCTCAACAACATAAAGTGGGGGAAAATGTAGACACTAAATCATGCACTTTGGGTACATTTATAGGTCTTGATCACATAATACTATTCATATGATTCATAAGCAAGAAAAGTAATAATTGATCACTATATTTGGCCTCTTTGCTTTCTTTTTGGTTTTCATCTTGGTCTTACACACCCCACGACCAATTTGACCTTCATTACTTCAGCATTTCTGAGCCTAGACACCAGCGCTCAGCTAGGATGGTAGCACCTAGGTGCCCCCATCCCCTATGGCCTTGACCTCTTTATATCTTTCTCGCATCTATTGGGTCTTTTCTAGATGTTGGGCATCTTTTTTTCTTGGTGGTCGGCCTTTTAGTGGTTAATTACAAAATTCAAATAAGGGAATCATATTTATATAAATCTATGTGACGATAATAAAGCACCAAGCTCTAAACATCTATTAATATCACCTAAGGTTGCATCCAAAGGAATTTCAAGAGCATTAAATTATCCATCTAGCATCCATTCAAGGGATAAGGGAATGCATTCTTCTACATATAATTCATAGGAAGGGAAGTTAATTTTATATGCACACATCTATTTACATCTTCTACATCTATCTATTGCTCATATCAAGTACATCTTGCACAAGATCCACCTAGGGCACGATTCTACACACACACACAGAACTACATGGAGTTTGAAATGTAGTTCAAACTTGATCATAAGTTCACTCGGTCGGGTGACCACCGAGGTCAATCCGATTCCCCATTTGCATATTTTTCTCTTTAGGATTTGATGTGTTTTGGGGTTTTGTAGGTGTTGTTAAATTTTCCCCCTTAAGAAAAAATGGACAATGAGGTTACAAGCCTTGAGAGCCTTTTATGTTGTTTCGGATCTTATGGGATTGTTCCTTCTTTCCGTATCTTGAAGGTTTGAGTTGGTCTTGGAACGGGAAATCAGCCCTAATGGGCTCACCTCTTGGTTAAATAATAAAAATGATAAATTATTTTTAACAGGGATCGAGTGCTTGAAGTGGGAGATAGAGCTCGAACGAGGCAGCCGAGTTGAATCAAGTTTTCAGAGTTTAATTTGAGATTCTTTTCGGATAATTCTCGTTTGAATTTCGAGATTTTTTGGGATTAAAAATGTCAAGCGAGTTCAAATTCAAAAGCTTGGAACCCCAAACTTTGAAATTAAAATCTCCGAAATAGAAAATTGCATAAATTTTTTTTTGGAGAAACTTTTCGAACTTTCCGGTTCGAATTTCAAAACTTTTGACTTCGGAGATTTCTTTTAGAACTTTCCTCTATGCAGAATTTTGGAGATTTTTCTTTCAGGTTTTCAAAGACTTTATTTTCAGAATTTCTCCAACTTCAGCTTCCGAAACATAGAGCTTAATAGAGAAGATGAAGTAGGCTGTTGAGATATATAGTGAGTTACAGGGTATGAGAACCACCATTTCTAAAGTGGATGAGGCATTTTCTGAAGATAGTAACAACTTGAATTTGAACCCAGATCAAGTTGAGTAGCCATGAGAGGATAGATTCGAGCTCCGAATCAGTCAAAGTTATAGGGTTGACTTGGTCAAACCTTTTGCAAAAATTTGCTATTTTCATGGGAGCATGTTCCCTTAATATTAATGACATTTCTATTTTTAGTTAAGTGTTAGTTAAGGGCCCAACTGTCATGGCTCAACCTAAAAGGCTTATAAATAGTTGAGTATAAGGAGTATTGAGGGAGAATAGAGAGAACAAAGGATAGATTATTTTTGAGAGGAGTTGCTCTTCAAGCTTGGAAGAGTGCTTCTAGAGATTCTAAGAAACCTTTTAATTATATTCAGAGTTACACCTTACTGTTGAAAATCTGATTTATTGTGTTGAATGGTTAATCAATGTTTACTTTGTGAATTTACAATTCCTTAGTGAGAGTGATTATCTTACCTTTATTTCAGTTATTTATTTCATGTTGTGAAGGAATAATACTACTATCTTTTATGTCAGTTGTGAAAATATTATTTTCCTTTTGTATTAATTTTATGTCATTATTATCCCTAGTTGTAGAAATAGATGTTTGATATATGCATGTGTGATTTCTTCATGATAAATTGATTATGTGTTGAATCCGATTTTATCTACCCTTATATACACTCAAGTTTAACAAAGGAACGTCTGCCCCTAGTTTGTGGTATTTTATACCATTTCTAGTTTGTGATAGGTGAAGGTCGTTAGTGATGCAAGTATCCCTCCCACATTAACCCTTCCAAATGTTAAACATCCCTTAATTCGGTGCATCACCACTTCTAGTATAGGTTTCATTTCCTTGCAAATCTCTTTCCCTAATCCCATGAAATGTTAGCATAGGACTAGTTAGCCATTTTTCTTGCATTATAAGTAGTGTTGTGTTTAGTTTAGGAAGAGGAAGCCGACCTTCTCCAAAGGTTCACCTTGAGCCCAAGTCCCATAGCTTGAGAGGTGATCCCATGTGTCCCAATCACATCAAATGTTGTGATTCATTCTTAGGCCATTCGGGGGGTGCAGTGATTTGGTGACAACAATAGGTGCTCTTTATATTTGTAGGTTTCAGAAAATTTATACGGGCATAGTGCGACACACAAGTGATCAACAATGAAGGAAAATGACACAGAAGAAATTATTTTCCAGCCCTTTTCACAGTCACAGGAACTCGAGAGTAGTCTATGGAACCTAGGCACCCTTGACCCAGTCCAGGCACCCTAGTCCCAAAATTTCCGATAGTTCTAAATTTTTATGGGCTCGATTATGATAGTTTGCACTCTGTTTCATCGCTTTTCTAGCTCAAAGCACAACTTTGGGATTATTGCGAAATTAGCTAATTTTTATTTCCTCCCTTTTTCACTTAGGGTTTCAAATTTAATTACTTATTTGTTAGGACAAATCTTTTCTTTATTGCAATACTATTTTACCGCAACTCTACAATTAGGAATTTAACATTTATATATTTATTTCTTGTCTACCGAGTCTGATAAAATGGTTGTTCTCATTCAAGAAGGAGATCTTAATAAGATCTGGACCTTGCAGTTCGATGGCAGCTGTGCAACCAGCGGATGCGGCGCCGGAGCCGTGCTAATATCTCCCGAGGAAGAAGTCATTCCTCTCTCTTTCAAGTTGCAGTTTTTAACAAAAATAATCTGCTTTGAGTATGAATCTTTGTTACTTGGCATGCAAGCCGCAAGGGAAAGAGGGATTAAGAATCTGAAAGTACAAGGTGATGCGGAGCTAGTTGTGAATCAAGTTAAAAGGATTTACCAAGTGAAGAATGAAAGGCTCAGGCATTACCGTAATGCGGTATGGGACAACATTGAAGAGTTTGATGCTTTTTCGATTGAATCCATTCCAAGAGCCCAAAATGACATGGCTGATTCATTGGTCAAGCTTTCAAAGATCCCTCATGCTCCCTCACCCAGGTTTGAAAACAAACAAATACACCATTGAGGTGGTTTTCCGCCCGAGCGTGCCAGACAATTCTCAGCACTGGCAAGTATTCAACGACGATAATCAACTCATTTCCTTTCTAGAGAAGGCAGAAAATTTTAAAGAATTGCACTTTGAAGGATCTACTTCCACTTGCCGTGAATCAGTCACCGATCAAGACGATGAATCTGAAGGGAACGACGGCATATGTCAGCTCAAAGGAAATAAAATCCCAAAGGGCCTAGTTTCTCTGGAGCGGTTGTTCAACAGGCATGACCGTTTTGTGAAAAAGAAGAGGCGAGATAACCCTGACTCATCCCTAGAAACCGAACCGGTCAATATAGGTTCGGTAGAGCACCCGCAATTTGTGAACATTGGAAAATGTTGCACGCCTGAAGAGAAGCGGAAATTTGTCAAGTTGCTGAAGAAATATATGGATGTGTTGGCATGGTCCTATGCCGATCTAAAGTCTTTTAAGCCAAAAGACGTTCAAAGACGACATCCTGTTGAAGGCCGAAATTCGAAGATGCTTTGAATGTGAGAATCATCTTTCCTATCCATCACAAAGACTTGGGTAGCAAATATTGTGCCGTACGCAAGAAAATGGTGAGATACACATATGCATAGACTTTTGCAATTTGAATCGGGCTTCCTTGAAAGACAACTACCCACTTCCGATAATGGATCAAGTTCTCGCGATGGCGGGTCCGAGATCTTGTCCATGCTTGATAGTTTTTAGGCTACAACTGCATTGAGGTTTCACCAAGATCAATTTAAAACAACATTCACTACTCCCTGGGGTACATTTTCCTACAGCAGGATGCCTTTTGGCCTAACTAATGCTGGCACCACTTTTCAGCGGGCCATGGATTTTGCATTCAAAGGTATGATGGGGAAAGTCATCATGGTTTATCTAGATGACTTAACCGTATTCTCTAAACAACGAAATGATCATTGTGATCATTTAGAGCAAGTATTGGCCAGGTGCCGAGAACATGGGATTTCCCTAAACCCAAAAAGTCTATTTTTGGAGTCACGGAAGGAAAGTTGCTAGGGCATGTGGTTAGCAAAGAAGGAACAAAGATAGATACCGAAAGAGTTAAGGCTATTCAAAGCCTTACTCTACCTACAAGCAAGACTGGTGTTCATTCTTTCTTCGGAAAGGTGAACTTTCTCAGGCATTTTGTTCCTGACTTTGCTGAAAAGACTCATCACATATTGAACATGATGAAGGGGTCACCAACTTTCAGATGGAGCGAAGAAGGGAAAAGGTCATTTGATGAAATAAAAGCTTCATTGCTCATGCACCAGTCCTGGTATGTCCCAATTTCTCCAAGGACTTCATCATGTATAGTTACGCATCTGAGCATACTGTGTCCGCAATCCCGATGCAAAAGAATTCGTGAGGATGTTGAATCTCCGATTGCGTTCATGAGCTCTCCCTCAAGCCTCACGAACTAAAAATGTCTCAACTGGAAAAGCATGCCTTCACCGTTGTCAAAGCAGTGAAGAATTTCAGGTATTACATTCAAAACTCTCATACGGTGGTGCTGGTCCCTGACACGGCAGTGAAATCAATTCTAACTCAACAGGAGTTAGGAAGCTTGCGAGGAAATTGGATCGCAAAGGTCCAGGAGTATGACCTGGATATTAAACCAACCAAGCTGGTGAGGGGCAAGGGCCTGTGTCAGCTTATGGCTGAAAACAAAGATTCAGAAAACCCTGAGGAAAGGAGTGACTACACCGATGAAGCACAGGACCAGCTGGAAAAACCTGATTCACTGCCTCTGGTCCTATTTGTTGCGACTAGTGATGAATGGTATTCCGATATCGCTTTCTTCCTCACCTACGACGAATGCCCAATGCACCTAATTGCAAAGGAGAAGCACACTATAAAGCTCAGAGAAGCTAAATATGTCATCTAGGATGACGGTTTATATAAACGTGGGATAGATGGCGTCTTTTTGTGATGTGTTGACAAACCACAACAGGTAAAGTTACTCGAAAGTTTTCATAATTCAGCCTGTGGGGTCATTTCTCTTCCTCCGTGACAACACATAAGATCATCCGAGCCAGGTACTATTGGCCGACGCTCTTCCAAGATACAGCCACCTGGGTGGCAAAGTGTGAACCTTGCCAGCAATTCGTCGGCAAGCCCAAGTTGGCTGCCTTTCCCCTAAGGCCGGTTATTGTCAACGAACCATTCAGGTAATGGGGAATTGATTTTATTGGTGCACTCAATCCTCAATCGAGTGCCGGACATAGCTATGTCCTTACAGCAATAGATTACTTCACCAAGTGGGTGGAAGCCATACCTGTCAAGCATGCCACTTCTGAGGTGGTTTGTAATTTCATTAAAGAAAATATCATTGTCAAAGCTTAGCGTGCTCCAAACAAGATTATTGCTGATAATGCTTCTAACTTCTCCTCGCGAGAAGTTATTAGTTTTTGCTATGAATATGGGATAACTTTGGCTCATGCCTCAGATTATTACCCTCAAGGAAATGGTCAGGCGGAATCCAGTAACAAGAACTTGGTGACCATCATACGAAAGTTAGTAGATGAGAATCAGCGAATGTGGCACAAGTCTTTGTACGACGCTTTGTGGGCCGATCGTATTACTCCCAAGAGGTCTCTCGGTATGTCACCTTTTCAAGTGTTATATGGCACTGATGCCGAGCTTCCCATTTCTACTGAACTTCCTGCTCTGCGCTTGGCACGAGCTATCGAAGATGAAACTTTCCAAAATTCTCTTGAAAAGAGAATTATGTATTTGACAGAGCTCGAAGAAAAGAGAATAAGAGTGGTCGACAGGATCACCGAACATCAGAATCAAGTCAAGAGATTATTCGATAAAAAGACTAAGCAAAGGGATTTCCAAGTAGGGGACCTCGTCCTTCTGTGGGACAAGTGAAGAGAGCCAAAGGGCATGCACGGAAAGTTTGATTCCCTGTGGAGAGGGCCCTTCAAGATCAAGCAGCTCAATGGAGAGAATAGTTTCTATCTCTCATATCTGGATGGAACCGAGCTCCCACTTCCTTATAGCGGGCAACATCTGAAAATTTTCAGGAAGTAGAGCTTGCTCTCTTCTTTGTACAGTTTGCTTTTGTTGTGTGTTTGTTTTCATTGTGTGTTTGCTTTCGGTTTGTTGTGTTTCCTTTGCTCTTCCCTCTAGTCGCCCTTGTTTTTGACTCTGTTACCCAATGGATAGGCACATGAGATCTGGGATTCTCTACCCCCAAGTTTTCTCGGGGATAGTCCCCAGAAAGAGCCAGCTGTTATCCCGTAAAATTGACAAGGGCAATTTTACCGATAACCATACCGAAAATTTTGTCCCGATCCCTCATTAGGGATCCCTTGCGTTCGGAACGTTGCAAAATCCCTTTTCCGGGAAATCTGGTTTTCCGAACTTAGTATTTTTGGTCTTTTTGGTTGGGCGCATGGAATTGCTATGTAACATCACTTTTTGGTGCGCCCCCTTTAAAACCTTTGGCGCGTATTTTATTGTGTCAACACACCTTTTGGTGCGCCTTGATATGTTGAGTCTTCCCTGCGTGCGCCAAGGCGCATGCGCCTTCGTGTTAGCAACCCCTTTGTTGCGCCACTTTTTGGTGCGCCAAAGGCGCACATAATATCATGTCGACACCACTTTTGGTGCGCCAAAGGGCGCACTTAGTTCCATGCTGGCAGATGCTTTCATGCGCCAAAGGGCACATGCTTTCCTATGTCGACAGCAACTTTCATGCGCCCTTTGCAAAGTTGGTGGCACATTTATTGCTGACTCATATATATATGTATTTGCGCGCCTACAAATGTCATTGTCACCAGACACAAAAACATGTGATTTCTATTCTCTGAGCCTGCCAGCACCTGCCCTGTCATTTTCAATGCGTTGTGGACCCGTGTGCACGTTTTTACTATTTATCCGGTAAGAGGTTCTTATCTCTCTCGTGCGTTTTACGTTTTTGGTTCTTTGTGTGCTTGGTGGTCTGGTTTTAGTTTGGAAATATTGAAATATTGATCTAGCCCCCCTTTCTTTGCTGCCTTTCCATTTTCCTCCCCCTCTTTCCAGATCTGCTGGTAAGGGAAGTTGTTCTAAAAGCATGGTTTAAATCCCTTTTGATTAAACCATTTTATTTCCCAAATAACCCTGCAAAAGAAGAGAGAGAAATGGAGAAAAAGAAGACTGTTTTTCCCTTTGGCGCATCGGCGCGACCTGCAACATCAAAAACAGTTGCGCCTTTGCGCATCTGTCCCCCTCGCAACATGAATAAAATCCGCGCCAATGGTGCACCCATCCCGCCTGTTGCATCAAAAACTTTTGCGCCCCCAAGGCGCGCCTCCTTCACATGCTGCAAGCGCTAGCCTTGCCCTCTTTGGCGCACCAACCTTCCTTGTTGCATCGCATAAACATGCGCCCCTTTGGCGCACCCTGCATCTGCGCAACACCAGCTTAATCTGCGCCAAGTATGAAGTTATAAAAGCGCAGTGCTTTCCTCATCACAAAAACATTCATGTCATGTAAACCCTCCGTGCGCCGCGCCAAGCTGCCTTTGGCGCACGAAAAGTTCATGTTACACAAAAGGTACATGCGCCTTTGGCGCGCCCATTTCCCATGCAACATGAATGATTTATGCGCCTGTGGCGCATCCTGTCTCTATGTAACACCAAATCTCCATGCGCCCTTTAAAACCTTTGGCGCTGATTTAACCTTTGCAACATCTCTTTTCTGTGCGCCTTACCTATTTAGCCCTGTAAGCTGCAGCTTTCATGCGCCCTGCGCCCTGAGCCTCAAAATCACTAACTCTTTCTTCTATTAACATTTCAATGGAAGGTCAAATGGCTAATACAACCTTTTTGGATTGGGTCTCGCTTCTTCTTCGTGCAGATCAACAACTAAGCTCAAAAGAACATATGTCTACATCAAGCAGGAGACCTACCAAATCCAAAGGCAAGGCCAAACTTACAGAAGAAGAGATGAAATACAAGTATCAGAGGGTCAGGATGCCTGACTCCCAGGCCGAATGTGACCTAGATATCAGGGACTCAGAGTTGGGTCACATTGATATGGAGGAATTCTGGGTCAGAACTCAGAAGGTAACGAGAAGTCCATGGATGGACAAACTGATAGGCAGTGCCCTACACTTCGCTGGGAATCCCAGTCAGCACCATCAACAATGAATTCATGATGGTGATCGCCCGGTGCTACAACAAGGACACAAGGTGTGTCGTGAATGACAAGGGCGAGGTCATCATTAACCTCACTGCCCGCCACTTCGAAATAATACTCGGCATCCCTCATCACCGGCACTTTGTGGCCGTCAGCCGAGAGGATTGTATTAAGGCCTGGGATGATAACGAAGATCAGTGTATGCAACTGATGAATGAGGTCTATTTGAAAAATAAAAAGGTGGTGACCCGATGGCCTCAAACCATCCACCACAGCGACTTCTCAGAGGAGCTCAGCGACACTATCACATTCCTGAGCAGAGTGTTTGGGCTTCCTGACGCCCACTTTTTCCATAAATGGATGCTGCGATACTTAGAGACCATGAACAAGAATGTGCCCGATCAGCGCTTTTGCTGGGGAGAAATAATAAGCAGCACAATCTCTGAACAACTTCAACAATTTCTTACAACGGGAAGATTCTATATGAACTCCTATGTTGTCTACGCTGCAGCATCAGAGAGAGACTACCCAGGCCTGATGCGAAGTGGAGTTTGGCCCAAGGTCAAAATATATGAGTACTACCCAGAATTGAGGCTGGAGAATAGCATCTCTCAGTTCACAAAGATTAATGATGTGTTTTTCTATCACATCATCTGCCTGTTGAGGCCGAATATGACTTACGGTCGCACGACCAAAAGCATAGTGGCAGCTACTGAGAAATGGGGGGCCTTGTTCACCCAGTTTCCCACATTCACCTATCTGAGGGCAGCCAACTTCTTGGGAGAGCCGACCAGACTGCCGAGGTATGCTGGGCCTAAGCTGATTTTGCTGGAGCTGTCAAGACAGCTGATCACATATCACGAGAAGTGCCTCAAAAGAAAGAAGGGTGGAACTCCTTTCCCCCTCACAGTAGGCCGATATACATGCCTTACCCACCACAAGGCAAAGGACATGTTCGCAGAGCTGGAGCTGCTTAATTTGAGACATGATTTCTGGCCAGCCTACCTTCGACCCAAGGAATTGTCTGCCAAGGGTGAAACTTGATCCAATCCACGTCCCCCAGATCGAGGACATCTACATCGACATCATCCATGAGGTTGAGCTCAGGAGAAAGGATCATTCTCGCTTAGCCTTGGCAGAAATCATCCAATATGGGGTAGCAATTGTCCCCAAAGGCTTCCAGACTACGGAAGATGAAATAGACCAAGTATATACTAACACGGATGGGGACAATTGGCCTTTTCCAGCTATTGATAGAACTAAGGCACCTCAGACGATTGAGGAGAGGGTTAAGGAGACTCTGCGCAGAACAGAGCATTGGTGCCGGATGAATGGGTTAATCTACCTCGGGGTTGATTTCACAACCTCCCCATTGGGTAATGCACCTCCTCGATCCAAACAGCAGCCTAAAGGCAAGGGCAAAGGCGTAGAAGGTGAATCCAGCGCCACTCAGGAAGAAGCTCCAGCAAGTCCTCCTTCCACGGCACCCGAACAGGTTATAACTCTAGCTTCGCCAGAGAAAGAAGTAGAAGAGGATGTTCCAATAGGCCCATCCACTCAGGATGTCGGCATTGCTACAACAACCGAGGTCCTTTCTGTCCCTTCCTCTTCTCTTCCTTCCCCTCCTCGAGTGACTCAAGCGACCATCCCTTTGGTCGTGTCCTCTCCCCCTTCTTCTACTGTTCCCCCCGCCTCTTCGTCTATCTTCTCTTCCCTCGCCGATCTTTCCTCCTCCATTTCTTCCCTCATCTCTGAGCTCCCTTCCCTTCCTATGACTTCCGCAGCTGCAGTTTCCCTTCCTCCCGTGGGCACTTCTTCGGCTATTCTCTCCATGCCGCCTCCACGTGTCTCCACATTTTTCCCCTCCACTACTGTAGCTGCCCCCTTTTCCATTTCCGGCCCTTCTCCCATAGGTCCAGCCTGGATCTCCCAGCAGCTAAGTCAGCAAAAAAGGAAAGTTCCCATCGCTCCGATGGACTTTTCTGTAATCCCATCTAAGGGGGCAAAGAAGCGTGGCCCGTCACACGCTTCTCTCAAAGTGTTATGCGGAGAGAGGGTTATGGAGATCGCGTATCCCAATCCCCTCAAGGAGAAAAAAGATCTGTCTCCGACAGATTTTACTGTGACCCAAGTCACAATGGGGACATCTTCTGAAAGCCTTCAGGGGGAAGCCCTTTCTGTAGTTGACGCCCTCTGCAAGAAGCTTCAAAAGACAAAAGAAGAGAAAAGGCAATTGAAAGAGCAAAACAAATATCTGCTCCAAGCCTTACAGAAGATGGGTAGTGCGCCTCCCACAACTACCGCCGAGACTTCTGAGCTTCTCAGCCAGGAGAAAATTAATGAGTACGCGAAAATCGGCGAGCAGGGTATGGCCGTTTCCGCTTGGAGGAGCCAAATCATCAAAGACAGTGAAAAAGTAATCATCGAGTTCTCTAACTTGTATTTGAACATCAATAAGGCGAATAAAGAGCTCCAAGCATTGGCGGGGCCCATATCAGAAGAGCTGGAACATGCTAGATTGCAGCACGAGACCTTCCAACAAATGTTCGACTATTCAGTCGAAGATCTAGTTAAGTTCGGCGTCTTCGGCCATCCCAGGGCCCTCAACAAAATCATGTCCACTCTGGACTACCGGGTGGATCAGCTAGAATTTGTCTTGGAAAAGATTGACAAAGTAAAGGAAGAAGCCCTGGACGCGATGCACCAAATGGAACGAATCGTTCTTAACATGTCGCCAGGGTTACTTACTCCTTCCTTTACTTTAAGAAAAGCTGAGGAGACCATTCAGATCTTCAAAGAGATCATTTCTCAAGGCGTAGGGCCAGAGGTCACTTTTGACGCAGAGTCTATCAACAACCTGCTGGCCTGCCGAGACTTCATTGGGCTACTCATTGAGGCGGAAAAAGACTACTCCAAGCTCCCCGAGAAACTCATAGATGAGCGGGAGACTTGTGAGGCGATCAGTGATAGGCACAAGGATCCTTCCCAGGATCAGCTAGGGCCAATGATCAACAAGTTTATGGAATACCGCTCTCAATTCCATATCTCGTCACCTGAGCAACAACAAAAGCAATCCACCCCCTTTCGGCCGCAGGATGATGACGATGACGAGTAGCTTCTTCTTCTTCTTCTTCTTCTTCTTCTCTCTCTCTCTCTCTTTCTTCGGCTTTCTTTTCGAGAATATCTGAAGTATGTTGATACAAATGATGACATCATCCATGTTGCATCATGGGATGATGTCATCCATCAAGTTGTAAAAAGTCAACATGACTTTTAGATATTTTGTAAATATCTTTGTAAATAAGTTGTTGGCTCCTTTTTGCCTTCTTTTCTCTTCTTCTTCTATAAATACCCCAATACTTGTTGTATTATGGATGGATGAATATCTTTCAGATGAAAAATAGAAGTGAGGAAAAAAGACTTTGAGCTTTTTGTAACAGAAGAAAAATATTAATACAATATTTAGACTTTGTGCTGAATACATGTGTTATGTGCATTAGATCTTTCTTAAGTTAGATCTGTGTGTTTATTCTGTTGGATCTGCTTCTGTTTTATTGTCATTTATTTATCATCAGTATTGCTTTGCTCGTTTATGCAAGTAGGTTTGGCTCTGTTTACTACCAATCCCAAAACATAAACCTTCTGACCTTTCTGCTTTGGAATTCATTTCTTTTCTCCCTTCGGACCTGCTCTTTCTTCATCCCCTCTTCCTTTCCTTTCTTTTCACAGTCGGAAACACCCCTACTGGGATGAGATCCCAAACCCCCGAAGGCAGAATTTGTGAGACTTGCACAGATTCCTGCTGGTAGAATAGCAATAAACCAGTTTCGCTTTGCTGACTCAAAGAGGGGCTATGCCCTGCACACTGTTGGCTCGTTTATCCATAGATCTGCCCAAGCGACAGATTTTCGGACCAACAGGGGTTATAATTTTGAAACGAACTAACCCCATCCACCCCGATAGTTGAGAACTATCCTAAAAACTACTAATGATAGAGGCCTTAGACTCATATAATTATCCCACCTATGTGAAAGTGTGGAAATTGTGTTCTCAAGTAATTATACTTCCTTTAGACTTTGACATTTAGCATCATACAACTATGACATATTTGATTTCAAATTTAGGTCCACGTTCTATTCCAAGATTGTTTCTTAGGGAATATATATTTTATTCAACTTTGGTAATGATTTGAAATATAATGAGATGTTGTAAGAGATTGCGAGGTTTATTAGGCATGTATAAGGTACGTGGAAGGTGAGGAATAACCTCAAGTATATTTTGTATATATAAATGAGTCTTCATTAGTTTTTCATCATTTGTAATTCATGAAACATGTCTATACAAACCTAATGATGATTTGCCAATTTGAAAACTTGACACTTTGAAGGAAACTAGACACTACAAAAAGAGGCAATACCTACAATAAACCATAATAGTATGAATTTACCAATAATGACACATGAGTGAAGAAATTAGGATTTGAGTATGGAGAATGTCCACTTAGCATATTGGAGTGTTCTTGTATTGACTAAGCTGATCTTGAATAGATATGTATAGTATATAGAGGTAGCTAAGATAACATGTAGGTAGAAAAATAGAGGAAAGTGTACATAAAATTCAAGCATATTAGTTTTTTCCAAGTGTGTAAAAGTGTGTAAATCATGCCAATTTTCATATTACTAAAGTGTCAAAGACCAAATTTAGCTAAATAAAAATGCCTACTTCTAATATAGTATTAAAAATGTTAAATTAAAACTAATAATATAAATTTATTACATTCAAGCGTTAACATGCATTCTAGAACATGTTGTTTCCTCCATGTGACATATGCAAGTAAAAATAAGTGTATTAACGTTTTCTCATGATGAAAAATAGGGAATAACTTAAATTATTGTAAAATTGAAAGTTAAGGAACAACTACACATGTTAGTATGTAAACCACATCCTTTATAGAATGTGTTCATTATATTCTGAGAGTGTAAATTCCATGGGCCTCAAATTATCCTCTTCATAGGTTGATAGTTATTATCCTTGTCATCCTCTTGGCCACATATTCAAAGAAGGGTTTTGGATTGCTCCTAATTATGGACCTCGAGATCATATTTGTTAAGGTTAAATCATATGTTGCACGAGGATATTGACCAAAAACTATAGTTCTGATTTATTTTTTGATAATTGAAATGTAAAATAAAAATTTGTACCTAGATGGAATCTATTCCCCAAGTGAATCATCTACTTTGGAAAATGTAACAAACCTCCATAACTATTCCTTAAAATGTCATATAATGTCACAAGGGTACCTTGAAACATTGTAGAATGTCATATTTTTCCCTTAAAATGTCATATAATTTCATTCTTTACATCTAAAATGTCATATGATGGCTCATTTATTCCGTAGTTTCTCCTTAGAACGTCATACTTGTTCCTCAAAGTTATGTAGATTTTTCTCATTATGCTCCATTTGGCCCATCTAATTCATATAATATGTCTCAAAATATGGAATGCTTTGTCGACATGTGTCAAATATCTAAAACAACCCATTATATACCCCATTTGATATAAGGGTTTAAAGCATGTGAATAAATCATTTCAAAAGAAGGCGATAAATGCACCATATGTTACATATAACATCTCAATCATGTAAACATTTATAACCATGTTAGAATATGTCATAATATAAATATCCGATCATTTCATGTATATATGTACATGTCATCTAAGATAATGATAGTTGTTTTCGGTTTCATTTACGCATATAAATGAAGTTCATAATATTATCACAAGAATATTGTGTTTGATAGAAACCATGACACTAAGCATGCACTAAATTTAAGTATTTTCACACAAGAATTTATATGTATGCACATGATCATCATCCACACACATCATGATTATTAAGCACATAAAAATACATGATATTATAATATGTCACTAATATTGAAGGATCCTTTGATACAATTGACACATGACATGATGTATTAACACATAACCAATGTCATACACACTCGCACAAAATGTGATATGCATATGCACACATAAAACATGCATTTTATCCATCAATATAATTAGTTTCGTGGTCATCAATATAAATTGAACATGAAGTAATCAATGTTAGTATGCGTAATCAAACAATGTCATCGTTTAGTATAACAATACATCATATCCAAAGTGATATAAAGTATGAGTAAGAGAAATTCTTGTATCATTTTTTGGGAATGATGCCAATTCTGGCATTTGAAATTATGCTAAATTTAGATAATTTTTATTTTTAGAAATAATCTAAAAATATACTTTTAGGATGGTTTAGGAATTATTTATTTCATATGTTTATTGAGTCATGTAGGACCAAATAAATGATTTTTAGTGATTTCAAAAAAATCTGAAAAAGCTAAAAATTGATTGTCAACCCACACAATTTCCGAAGAAGTACAAATAATTGCGTAGTCATCCCCAAAGAGGTGGGAAACAATTTCTAAGTTAGTATAAGTGCAAATATGCTAATTTAATTACCATCCCTATATTTTAGGGACCTTAGGACGAATTTCCTTGAAGAAGGATATAATTATATTTGAAAACATGCCCAAATTACATCATTCTATTCTGGAAAATCTTCTTGCATGTTGACTTTGCACATGGATTGCATTGTTTTATTATTATTATTAATTCTATTTTAAGTTTTACTTGTTTTTCAAGTTGAGTTGTAATTCCTAAAATTGGATGTTTTGTGTTAATAAAAGCATGGCCAAAAGGAAGGCACTATAGACACCCCAAAATCACCCACATATTCCCAATATTTTCCTAGTACATCCAATTATTCAGCCATTTGTGATTGATTAATCATGTGCATTGTACCCCTCTGGATTAATTAAAGTAGTCCTTATTACCCATATTAGCTAAGTTAATTATCATTTATTAATTAAATGATTAATTAATTAAGTGTGCACATTATAACATCCACTTTGGACCCCACACATAATCCAATTAGACTCCAATTCATCATCCTAGTCAACTCCACATAGACTCCACTTCACTAGTTAAATCAACTCAGGTTCTACAATCCTAGAAAGGTGGGGAAATGCAATTACACGTATAACCACATTTTTGGATGTAAATTCTTCCAATTAATTCCATTATTGCCCCTTTTGAATGACATTTAACCTCTTAGAACTATTGCAAATTCATCAAGTTCTAAAAATAACATGTGTATTCATTCATTTTTAACCAACTTCCAACCACTTCGCCTCTATAAAATGCAAGCTTATCCTATCCCGAATCCTTCCTGACTGCTTTTACAAGTAAACTCTATCAACTTGTATCTGCTCGTCGTAGCAATCTACAACCCCACTTGGAGACCATTCAAGAGCACCCACAAATATGCATCCAACAATATTCCATAAGGTTCTATGACTCAAAGCTCTCGCAACCTTTACTTGAGGTTTGATTTGGAGGACTACAAGGAAGTTTGCATCATTTTTTTGTTTCCATCACTACGTTTTTCCATAGCTTACATTTTGCACACCCGTGGGACTCGCACCCCCTCTTCATTTGTTTTTGTGTTTCTCTCCGTTATTCAATTGATTCAAAAGCACCCACAATTTGCATTTCACAAGTTTACACAACTTCAAAGCTCACACAATCTTTACTCGAGGTTTGTTTTGGAGGACTACAAGGAGGTTTGCATTATTGTTTTTGTTTTCCATTTACTATTTTTTTCCATAGTTTTCATTTTGGCATGCCGTGGGACTCAAACCTCTCTTCGTGTGTTTTTGTATTTCTGTGTTATTCAAATTGTTTCACTTATTTTGTTTGAGTCTGTCTCAAAATAAATATTTGATTTGCTAAGATTTTATAGGAGGTATTCGTAGGTGTTTTGGTATTCTAGGACAACGTAATCATCTTTACAACTAAAAAATAAACAATTTTTTTGCTTCTTTTCTTCTAAAAAATAAACATTTTTTTTTCTCGTCTTTTTGTGATCTCATTCATGAATTGTAAGTTTTTTTGGTAGTCTTTTCTAGTTTTCTAAAACCATTTGATTCACAACAATTGTTGGCTATTTTTTGTTTTTAGTTGCACAATCTATTTTACACATCCGAATTATTTATCTCCTATTATAAATCAGTAAAAAAATCACAAAAAGATAGACTAGATTCCAAAAAATTAGATCTTAGTTTACCAAAATAAAATTTAGATTTTACTTACGAAAGATTAGATTTTGATTCAAAAATTAAAAAAATAGAAAAAAATACTAACAATTTTTTCCGGTATAATAAATTCCAAAAATAGACTAGATTCCAAAAAAAAATCACAATCACAAAAAGATAGACTAGATTCCTAAAAAATTAGATCTTAGTTTACCAAAATAAAATTTAGATTTTACTTACATAAAGATCAGATTTCAATTCAAAAATTAAAAAATAGAAAAAAAAATACTAACAATTTTTTCGGTATAATAAAAGCATTTACCATCCAAAGTTTTAAACTCAAGGTCTTGGGCTCAAGTAGTTTGTAATAATCAACCCAAGTTCCATTCCCAAAGTGAGTTCATTGGATGCTTTCAATAAGTGGCCATAGGGACACCTTGAGGTAGGGTTCGAACTTCTCCATATGGACCAAACAGAACATAATTGGGTACTCTAAATGCAGATTGCTCGGCGGACATTAAGGACTCAATTCCACCCCCATGTCTTACTTAGAGAAAGTTATCCTCCATCACTCCACTCATATCTCTAGTATAATAAAAGCATTTACCATCCAAAGTTTTCCTCGCAGCTCTTCATGGGGAATCATAACTGCAAGGATCTCGTGATCAATGATTTAATTATTGAGGGAGACTCCTTGAATGTTATCAATAATCTTATTGGCTCCTAACCTCCCAGACTGGACCATAAAAGAATTTATATTTGAATCCAAGATTTTATGTAAAGGTTTTTCAAACATCAAAATTTACCATGTTTATAGAGAAGGGAATGGGGCGGCAAATGCACTTGCTAATGATGGGGTCATCATTGATAATTTCAAAATTTGGTATGATTTTGAGGAGATCTCCATCGCTGCCAAATCAATCATTTTTAATGAAGCTAAAGACACTTAACACTCTAATCATGTTAAGTTGGTGGTCTTAGCACTTTTTGGGAAATGAGCATTTTTTATCTCATCTTATGTGAATCCACTCTTTCAAACAGATCATTTTATATTGATTTTTGAGCCCGAGATTTGAAAGAATGGTTTTTAAGTCATTTTTTCAGTTCGGGTGTGGTCGTTTGAAAGCTCTGCTACTTCTAGGTTCCACTGCTTCTCTTTGCTAGGTTGTTTTATAGCTGTGTTTGTGAAGTTAACACTCTATTTGAAGGTTCAACTACATCATGGGGGGTCCTCCATGTAGAGTGGAGCCCATTTATGACCCTTCTTGGTGAAATAACGTAGAGCCATGGGAATTTTTAAGTGTTGATGGATTCACTAAGTTTATGTAGTGAATTAAGGGCCATGATGTCCACATCTCCCTTACATTCACAAGGAAATGGAAAGACATAGTCATCTATTTCAAAGATAAGGAATTTACAATTACTGAAGAGATGATCTCCTTCATCATGGGCATGAGCATGGAGGGGGTGAAGTTCTTTCAAAATAAATTTGACAAAGATGCCAAGGAGCTACGGTTCTTGATGGGCGATGAGACTCGTCGGATCGAAGTCAAGAATCCTTTTCTCTTCTATCCCCTAGCCATCGAGAAGTAATGAGGTAGCGATAATGGTTGTCTTCTACATCACCTTGGAAGGTCAATTATCGACCCTACCTCTATACCACTTAGTTCTTTTGAATCACTTTAGACATGCTTCCAAGGTTAGTTTCCCTTATTATATCTTGCATTCACTTGAAAAATTGATTAGGGATGTTCAAGCTCATACGAGGTCCTTCCCCTACATCAAGGTGTAATTTTACTTGCATCACTTCTTTCTTGATGTGGTTGTAAACCTAACCCCTCTATGCCCCCTTCCCCCTCAACATCCAAGGATTCAAACAAAAAAACCCAATGTTAGAGCACCCATTAATAATCCTCCCCTACTAAACGTGTCCTCCGTAGTAGCTCAAAGGGTAAGGATACTATAAGAGATGAGAGTTTATTGAAAATTATTCAAGCTATCCATACCCCTCCTTCTATCTCGGGTTTATCTACTCAAATAAAACAACATGCCAAGGCTCTTAAGGGAATTAAAGAGAAAATGGACTTGCTAATCAAGGAAGACATCAAAACCACTGTGGACCCCTCCACTCTTTCTAACTTGGAAGATAAATTGGACAACCTCTCCACTTAACTTATTGAATTGGAGGATAGAGTTTTATAGGTGGAAGACATGCAATCTAACCAACTTGCTATTCACAAGGCAGTTCTGGAGTACATTTAAACTAATGTTAAACATGTTTGTGATGCTTGCAGTATCCTAGAGTCTTTTTGGAAGAATGGAAAACTCAAGAAAAATACACTCACTGAGAGAAGCCAAGATCTAGTCATGCAAACTACAACTAATCTCTATAAAGTCTTGAAGATTTCTCTAAAAGTATACAAAAAATCCTAAGTTAGTTCTATTTTGCTGATCTGTTGCTATTTTAATGCTTCTATTTTTATGTTTTGTGTCATCTGTTGGGATCCTTATAGGAAAATAGCCCCCTGCCTTTTTTATTTTCTAAATATCCAACTTCTAGGATTTTTATTGGGGTGTGGTCCCCATGTATCAAAAAAACAAATTTGTTGTTATTGTCTTTTCTATATTTTGAGCATTTTTTACTACATGGTATGGTCCCTTCAAAACCATTTACTAATAGTAATGTTATTTTTGTTAGATATACCCTTGCCCCTGCTAGCTTGCCCCCCATCTCAAACGAGGTGGCTGGTTCCCCAACTCACATCCCTCCCACCTAAAGCATCTTGACCTAACACCTACCCGAGAAGCTCCTCCCTACCCCAAAGTTACCCACCTTGTAGACTGACCGCCCACCCCCAATCGATGGAACCCACCCACGAGATTTCCCAAACCCATGCATAACCCTCCCCGTCCACTCGGTGCACCCATTTCTACCCTACCTCACACCATTTACCCCACCCCGTTTCCCCCGATGAGCCCAAATCACTTCTTACCCAACTACCGAATAACTCCCCACAATCTCAAAGAATCTCACATCCCTAACTTGACCTAATTATGGATCCCCTTGCAAGCTACAACAACCTACATGTAGATCCCTTCACACTCACCCCAAGCATCCTCGTGCTCGAGCCAAACCCAAGGAGTTCGATATCCTTACCCAACGCTAACTCCGCACAAAATCATGCAAACACAAACAAACACACACTCACCCTTGTTTAACCTTCCAACTCACCATAAATAACTGATTCAAATCTCTTTCCTTGTGCATATAGATCTTAGGGTTTTCTCGCATTTCCTTCAATTTAAATTAGGATATGCTATCTCCTACTTAGGTTTCACGATAGGATATGTTCTTTAGCACTTAGTTTTACCATTCGGCTAGGATATTTCTAACTTAGGATTCAATTAGGTTTTGTATTGTATTTTTTATTATTTCTTAATTCTTAACCTTGTTTGTCCACTTTGGTTATGTCCTAATTCTTAACTTAATTTAATTAGATGCCTTTTAATTCATTACTTTCATTACTATTTTATTTTTGAGATCCCTTAGTATTTTATTAATTAATTAGCTTGCTTAGTTAATTGTTTAGTTATTTATTTTCCTTCATGTTTTATTTGTAAGGCTTCATTAGTCTTTAACTATTTAATGAGATTGTTTTCAGTAATTAGTTATAATTGTTAACTCATATTACATCTTTTTCCCCAAGTAACTAGGACCCCCTTTTTATTTTTCGTTACTTTTATCACTTGAATAACTATCCAAGTAGGGCTCTAGGACATTTTGGTCCAATTTCTATTCATCGTTGTGAGACCTTTCCTCAACATTTTGTTGTTTCATACCATTTTCCAAATAATCATAAAATTTTCTCAACTAGGGTTATTGGACGTTTCGCCCACATTTTTTTCACTTTCTAGCCATTTTGCACACGTTTAATCATTTTTGTATATCAAATAAAACTTTAAAATGTTTTTTTCTTGCATTTCTAGTTGCAACACACTTGGCACATATGTTCTTCTCTCATGCTTGTTACAAGTGATCTTGAGAATCAGAAATGCGATTGTGTTGTGTTTCATTGTTTTCTTTGATCTACCTCAGAAAACTACTAACACTTGTTTGCAGGACCACATTACGAAGACCACTCAAAACTACTAACTTTAGGTTACCTTGCTCATCAACTCATTCAAAATACTAATTCATTGTGCAGGGAATATCTTTTAATCAAGAAAAAAATAACACTACACATTGTATTTGCAGGTGCGGTTGACAAGGATATTTCCCAACCACCATAAATGTGGGAAGTGATTTGGCTTAAGCCATAAAAATCACTTGAGTACCATAGGAACCCCAAAGTATTCAATACATTGAGGGAACCGGTGACAAAACAGGTACCCGCATCCCAACTGTCTAGTGTACCTTGTGAGATTAAAGTCATGAATATCCTTAGTGGCGACCTTAGTGCGATTCATTTGAGAAAGATATTTGATGGTTATTTCAAAGGGGGTAAATTAAAGTCGATAACTAGAAATAACATCACGCTCAATCGGTATACTTTTTACACCTTGTTGAGTGAACCACCTAGGAAGCCATGCCTTATCTAAGCCAATCTAATGTAGAGGGAAAATTTTAAAAACATCATTTTTCATTTTTCTCGTGTGTTACAAAATTTTGTTTCACTTTTTTCATTCATGTTTTCTCTCTCATCCACCTTGTCACTTTGTAAACATGTATAAGTATAGGGTTACAGACATCCATATATGAACTTGAACACTTTCATTCTTCTTCATCTAAGTCTTGACATCATGATACTCACTTTATCACAATCAAGCACCCTCTTGATCACCTCGGTTTTTATTGTTGTAAATATTAAATTTTAACACTTACCTCTTGTTGGAATCTAATCATTTCATCTTACATCATCACATTGCACATTCACTTTATTGAATTCATGACATTCTTCAATATTTCTCTCCCATACTCCTACGTTGTCACATTTCACATCCACTTTGTTGAGTTGACAACTTCTTTCATATCTCTCCCCCATCATCTTACATCGTCACACTTTTAAATCACTTTGTTACATTGTTGGCATCCTATTCATTATCTTACGTCACTTCTTTCTTTAAAGCCTTCAATTTTATTTAATTTGAGATCATCTAATCAATCATTTACCCCTTGTATTTTATCTTCATTTTTGCAAGATTCGGACCTTTTCCTAATCACTTCACTCCTTGTGATGACATTTACTTTCTCATTATTTAGGTGTTCACTCTTCTTTGTTGTGTGCATTTTCATCATCTTCCTAAGTCTCCTCTTTTGAAATTCCATCTTGTTAAAAGTTGAGCAAACTCATCACATTTCCTAAGTCTCTTCCCTTAACACATTTTTGTTAAGAGTTGAGCATCGTCCAATGTGTTATAAGTCTCCTCTTGTCGTACTCACTTTTTCACAAGTTGAGCACACTAAATTCTTTTGTCTCTTCCCTCTTTATGTTCACTTTTGTAAAGGGTCATGTTTTCATGCAAATGTGCAACAAGGAAATTGACAATTTTCAAGCATGACAACGATACCCCTGTACCAATGTTTTCAAGTCCTATCATTCCAAGACACCCCAGGTCTGCCCAGTCAGTCTAGTAACCTCCTGATTGGTGTTAATTCATTCCCCTAGGTGATTTAGGAAAGTTCATTCATTCCCCCTAGATGATTTTAGGAGTTCATTTGCAAGCTTTAGCAGTTGTGGGAAGGGCTATCACTAGCCTTCCTAGGATTAGAGAAACTCCATGGAGCATAGTAGAAAAGACAAAGTGGAAGTGGAAGTGATTCAAAGGCCTAATAAAATCATGAAGGTGATTTTGGAAGGTTCAGGGAAGATTTGGAGCAGTTGGGGCAGTTTCAACAAAGTTGGGGATTTACATGCCTAAGCAGTGCAAATGCCAAAATAAGTTGCGGAGCTTTGAAGGATGATTTCATGAGCTCCGGATGGAGTTAGGAGAAAAAAAAAATCTCTGCAAAGATAATTCAAATCCCTACAAGATGGTGAATCATATTTTTCACAACACTTTAGAGCGTTAGTTAGAGGGCAAGTTTTCTCGAGCACAAGTGGAGTACCAAATAAAAAATCTAATTTTTAGGGATCAAATGGAATAATCAATACATGAGACCCTAACCATTGGATTAAAAATGAAATTTATAGTTAGGATAATATAAAATGTTTCCAAAAATTTCCATTGGGAGCTCAAGTTTATCATCGTCGCAAGTTATCCTCTTGGAGCAAGTTCAGGACTTAGCCAAATTTTGGGAGGACATGTGTCAGCTCTAGGAGCCTGGTGGGATTTTATGTCCCCAAAGTCCCTGAGGGTTAGGTACATAAACCTTGGAAAAATTCTCCTATCCCCCATGTGACCATCATGATTGTCAGTTCAGCCCCGGGTGTAATTTGGAGCTCAAACTCTTTCATTGTCGGATCTTCGCCACATGTCAGCTCTAGGACCATCGTGGAATTTGATGTCCCTCATGTACCTCATAGGTCAGGGACATCACACATTGAAAAATTTTCCCAGCCCCTAGAGGATACTTTTGGTCACCCATATGACCAGCTTCCAGCCCCTCAGTGCTTTCAAGTGATTTTTCAGGCTTCATTCCTTGTCGTCCGATCGTCGCCACATGTCAGCTCCAGGACCACCATGGAATTTGATGTCCCTCACATTCCTAACATTTCAAGGACATAAAACCTTTAAAAATGTACCTCACTCCATGCCTTGGAGAATTTTCAAATTTTAAAAATCCCTCCTGCTTCTAACTTCTAACATCTAACTCTCTTGTGCACAGTTCTTTCTCCAAACTCCTCTGCAACTTCCTATCACCCCTCCACCATTGATGAACCTTGAGCCAGATCCATCACAAAACATTATCCTTCAATCATGATGGAACACGGGTCATAGAAGGAGATTGATCAAACCAAGAAGAAAGAACGAAGAACAAAGAAGAAGAAGAAGTCTGAAAACTCCATTGCCATAAAACCAATAATCAAACATATCTTGTAAACCATTGCATGGATTGACAAACCATATATTGCTGAGTTATTCTCTCTTGAAGGAAACTAAAAAATCATATTCAAACCTCCCATTCATAATAAGGAATGGTCATAGTGAAGAAAAAGTTGAATTTCCCATCAAACCGGTTGTCGGATTGAAGTAAAATTTCGTGTGAAGCACTAGAAGCAAAAACCTATCACAATGGAGTTGATTTCATCACGAATGGATACAAAAATAGACCTGAAAATTTCAAGCTCCATTAATTTCCACCATGACATAGTAATGGAAAAAATTAGCGAACTACCTCTCCGCTTCTCAGGGTTCTAGTGGGCGAAATCGCCTGAAAATTGGAGGAAATGATCGTCGAAAAATCTAGTTTCCCGTGAACTAGTTTTTGCACCATGAAACCCCTATTTTTAGGGATATGAAGGGCTGTGTTTTTTTATTATGCTTCCCTATCACATGAAGAACATCTATGAAAAAGGAAGTGAGCTACCTCTTCACTTCTCAGGGTTCCAGTGGGTGAAACCACGCAAAAATTAGAAGGAATGATCGTTGAAAAATCTAGTTTCACGTGAACTAGTTTTTATGCCATGAAGCCCCTATTTTTTAGGGATATGGAGGGATATGTTTTTGTCAGTATTCTTCCCATGCCATGAAAATATCATTTTCCCACTTGTTCAGATGAAGGAGTTACTCAAATGTGGAGCGTGGAACCCCGAATAAAACCCAGAATTTCAAGACTTGTTTTGTTGCAATCTGACATCCATGGTGCACTTACTAAAAATAACATGTCTTCCTACATAGGGGTCTATTACTTTAGATAAGACACCATTTGAAGAGGCTACGAAGAAGGTGGTAAACATAGAGGGAGTATCACAGGAAAAGTCATCAAAAAGGTCATCTTGGCTTGCAATTCACAATTACTAAAAATAGTAAGTTACACTCAAAGAGCAGTTTTGGCACAATGGGACATACAAGGATAATCATTCAAGGGGACATCATTTTTCGAGATCATCCTAGTAATTTTTCACAAGGAATTTGAGATCCATATTAGTTCATTCAACTTGGCGAGTGTTCGTGAGCTAATTTGAAGGATTTTCTTAGTGTGCAAGGAGTTTGAAGATTTAGAGTTTCACTGCATTTGGAACTTTCCATCAACAAGGATCAATGAAATTCATCGGGAATGACATCTCCTCTTCTTCTTCTCTCTCTCTCCTCTTCCCCCAACTTTCTCTCACTTTCAAATATTCTAATTTCATGTTGGGGTTGCACTTTTTTAAATGCCCTAATGTTCCTAATGTAATAAGTCACCTTTATGTTATAAAAAGGGACTTAATATTCTCCTAGGAAGTTGAAAAGTTGTAAGTTACACAAGGACATATGAAAATACATTGGGGGTAGAGGATAAGTCACCTTTAATTCTATAAATTGTAAAGCCATTCCCATTTCAAAGGGTTGGCAATTGACCTTGTAAACTCAAGAGTGTATTGTATTTAGAGAAAGCAAAGGAGATAACCATTTTCTTATACTTTCCTCCACTCTCAAATTTCTTCCATTCCCACACTATGTATGAATTTCATTTAAGATATTAATACAAGAAGAAGGAGTTTCTAGATTTATTTGACTAAGGGGTTTCTTGATACTTTGTGATCAATAAATTCTATTTGGTGTTGTTTTTTGCAGAATTTTTTCTTCTCATGAATGCATGTGTTGAAATTTTTAAATAGTGTGTGTAGGAATATGATTTTATACCTACAACATTAGCTCTCCTACCTCATATTCTCAACTCCTTTCCCACTTCTAGACAAATTCCTCTCTAGCAAGTAAATTATAACTTTTCCACAGGGTCGGTGGAGTGCCCTTGTTGGATCCCAGCCATAAGGCCACGAAGAAAACCCACCTTTACTCATGCATGCATATACGGCACCTGCACCGGTTAAGTAGAGGGACTTAAATTCCTAGAGCGTTGGTAAGAAATTCACAAGTTTTTGCACCCAAAAATTTTTCTGCCAATAGGTCGCAAATCTTTTTAAACCCCTTCATCTTCCTTAACACTCATTTTGTTAAGAATGATATAAACTAACATTTCAATCTCTCTTCCACCTTAACATCACTCATTTTGTTAAGTGTTGTGAATTCCACCTTATTTTTCACTCTTATCACTCATTTTGATTAAGATTTGATCCCATTCACTTTGTTAAGTATCTTCCACCTTAACATCACTCATTTTTTTAGGAGTTACCCTTTCACATCTCATCATCTTTCTTATCACTCATTTTTCTTAAGAGTTGATCATGTACAACTTGTCAAGTCTCTTCTCCCTTCACATCTATTTTTTTCAATGAGTAGAACACATCTAACCACCTCTCGAGTCCCTTTTCTCTTAACTCTCATTTTGTTAGGAGATGGGAATCCAACTCACCATTTTCACCTCTTCCCTCTTAGAATTCATTTTTCTAGGGTCGAGTTTTCATTTTTTTCCCTCTTCCATCTTAGAATTCACTTTGCTAAGGGTTGAGTTTTCTATCACAACTCTTCTCATTCCTCCCTTCTTTTAAATAATGGTGGGAACACGAAATCACGATTATAGTCCCTTTTAGTGGAAGTAAAGAAATCCATTCCATATCAGCTCTGACAAAGAGGAAGGAGACCCACTTAAAAATCCTTCTATAGACATCACTTTGTGGAAAAAAAAAGACCAATTCCTTCTTTGCCTCCTTGCAATGGGAAAAATATTTCCCTCGAAATTTGAGGAGGATGAATTGAAAGACTTAAAAAAACAACCTAAATCCCCTAAGGGTCCACCACATGAGTCAACCACACATGAAAAAGGACCAAATAAAGGAAAATCTAATGCTTCGTCCTCTAATCCTAACCAATCATTTCTTGATCAAATGGATGCAATGGTGAAACAATAGGCTCTCTTATCCTCTACATCGCCGCTAACAACGATACCAAAGGTATCAAACAAATGAAGAAAATTTATGAAACCTACAAAACTAATTCGAGGACCAATAACGAGAACAAAAAGCATACAAATGATAATCACCATTCATCCCACAAACCAATTCACCATTTGTTCAAGGATGACAAATGATGAAGGACACTATTTTGGGCATGCAAAAATAAGGCAAACAATTTGATTTTGATGAATTGTGTCCATACCCTTTTGACATGGAAATATTACGTATACCCTTCCCATGCTCTTTTGAGACACCCAAATTTGTAAAATACAAGGCTGAAACCAATCCTAGAGAAAATGTCAAGGAATTTTTCATGGCATGCCAAGAGGTGGCTTATAACGATATATTACTCTTGCACCTCTTTCTCAAGAGTCTAGGAGGACAAGCTTTGGACTGGTTCTTACACCTTCCAAAGGGATCTATTTCTACCTTTGTGGACCTCTCTGAGAAGTTCTTCAAACAATTCTCTTTCAACCTTGATTATGAAATAACCATGATGGATTTTTGCAATGCCAAACAAAACTCTAATGAAAGAGTTTCATTGTTCTTAGAATGATGGTGAGGAATCAAAATTTGGTTCCCATGTTCAATCCCTAAAAATAGATGGTTAGCATCTTCATCCCTAACCTTAATGATGAGTTGTCCTTTCACATGTAGATGCACTACCTCAATAGTTTTGAGGAAGTTATCGAAAAGGGAACTCAAATTGAAAAATACCTCATTTCTAAAGGCTTGATCAAGCCTCATTATAAAGAAAATGGGCACAATCATAATAATACTCATAACAATAACAACCCTATAGCTTCTCATGATAAGCCTCCGTACATCAAATGAAATTGTAACATTGTTTAAATAATGGTGTCATAGATAATCACGACGTGTAAAATTTATAGAGCAACCAAATAATTCCAAACCATTTGTCACCATTCCAAAAAGAGAAACTTTTCCTCCTCATGATTACAATCAAAGTCAATATACACCTTTGGGGATTATCTTTCAAACGTCTTGAAATAACTCGACAAGTGCCAATATGGTTACTTATCCTATTATGCAACCCTTCCCTAAAGGAGAACCTAAGCCAGTTGGTATAGACCTAACACATATTGTGATTTTCATCACATAAATGGTCATCAAACAGAAAAATGTAAACAAATTCACAACTACATCCAAGACCTCATTGACAATGAGAGACATAGTGGTTAGAGACCTACCACCTAACCATGATACAAAGGGAAAATCTCATGAACATGGTGAATCCTTGAACAATGTTGATTATAAATCCATCATATCCTATATTGACAACACTACTCCGTGCACCATTGAACATCAATTTACACCTCTCGAGAAAGTCTATCTAGTGCCTTTCAATAATTAGTAAAGGCTAACATGATCAAATATCCACCTATAAGACCCTTTTCTAATGGGGAACCCAATCCTATGTCATATAATGCATCCAAATATTGTGAATACCATCACATGGATGGCCATTCTACTGATAATTGTACACCTCTTCATCATTATGTTTAAGACTTAATTGATGATAGAACCATCTCCATAGAGCTTGATGATGAAGCTCTCGTGATCGACAACACATCAATTTACACAAATTCTACTGAAGAGTTGACTATTGTTCCCACTTCTATACATAATTTCATTCCATGAGATCATGACAAAGGTAAAATATCTACCCCTTCAGACCAATCTATTTCTTCTCCAGATTTTATTCCTTTATTCCAAATAGACATTTTAACTTGTTTCGCATAACAACATGCTAACATAAAATGAGAGCTTGAACTTGCTTCAAGACTCACTTTCAACCCTTACCATAAATCAGTAAACATAACAAAAGAGGGTCCATTATCAAGCACCATTGAGATTTATTCTATTCTTTCCATTCCACCTCCCACGCCTAACATCTCTAGTCTTGTTGTTAAAACACAACCAAAACAAGCTTGAAAACTTGTAATAACACAACCTTTTGTATCCATTATACCTTAAACAATAAATTTTGTAGGAATATCATCAATGATGCTTCCTACGTGTCAATACACCTACATACATACACTCTATAAGGTGCGTATACCTAGGAATTTCATTTTACAAACTTTTCATGCTTTAATTGCCAATATTTCACAAATCAACTAATTCACAACCTAGAATGAGAAACATTGAATGTCTCATTTTTGTGGCTTACAAGGAACCACTGGGTGTACATCTAGAGATCAACTTCTCTCTTTGTAATTTTCCACTCACGAATGAATAAGAAACACAACATATTCCCGATCGATAATCTTCTTCTAACATCACACAGTGTCTTTCGATCCCAACAAAGACTTATCTAGTGACACATCCTTTGACTTGGAACTTGTCCTCCCAAGTCTTGTATTTTAGGAATTATCGAATCTTTTGATTCCCTCTCTTGACTTGGATTTCATCTCGTATAAGTCTCGTATTTCATGATCATTCAAATTTAATAACCATGGACCTATTTCTTGATGATTCTATTTTAAATATTCATCCGCCAAAATTCACACAACTTAAAAATCATAAAAAGAGAATAAAAATCCATATTAAAACATTATTTGCAAATAAAAATGTAAAAGTGTGTCGAAATAATGTTAAGCATTCAATCTATTGGAAAATACCTTAATCATACCATTATCATATATTCAAATTCTTCACCTATCACGACACAGGTTAGCACTGTTCCTCTTGGGCATAGTGTGTCTCATCTTTGTTATGGTTTTTACCATTTAAGATCTTTTTACATGCGATTTTGTCTCAAAGCTTACTGATGGAGAATCCCCCTTTCAAATAAGGTCTTTCTTTAACAGAAATCTCATACTTCTTTACCCAGTCCTTGTGACCACCCATCTCAATCTACAATGTTGAACCCTTGTGTCCTACTTGTCACTTGAGGCTAAGACTTGGGGGTAAGATGTTCCTTCCCAAGAAGAAAAATATCAATAAACAAGGAAAAATTAAATCAATCTAAAAATACAAAAAAAATATAAAATCATTTTACCTTTAGTCCTTCATAGTCTTCAGTGATAAGCCCATACTTCTTACTGGTAGTATGAGACTGAGAATGGAGGAATCCATTACTTGTCTACATTTTGTCTTCAGTGTTGAGCCCTCACCTTTTACTAATGCCATGGGGCAACATGTAGGGGGTCCTTCAAAAAAATAAATTAAATAATAAAGCCTTCATGCAATCTGAATAAAAAATGCCTCATCAAAAAATCCCAAGAAATAATTTAGCTACTCATGTTAAAGAGAGACAACAATTCCTTCAATCTGATCTTGTTAATCAGTAGGCCATCTACGGATCTAAGTCAAGTCAAAACCTATAAAGTGGAATCATCTTGGAATCGGTTAGATAATCTTGATTAGAGATGAGCTACACTTTTCTCATATGGATCATTGTTACACCTTGTTTCATTGCATCCATCATCTTCACTTTTATATCACTATTCACCTCATTTTCATGTCCTTTTTAGATCTCAGTGAATGAGCCCTCACATATTCCTAGTTGTGTGGAGTCATGAGTGGAGTGAAACACCCTATCATTTCATCATCTAAATTTATGCCAATTGAATGGAATTCTTATAATTATTTTTATTTGCTTTCAAGCGATTGCACTATTTTTACCAAGTTGTAAAATACCAAAAACATTCATAAATTTTGTCAAAAAATTAAAATATGTTTCACAAAATACAGAATTTTTTTTTTTTTTCCAAAATCTAAAAAACCAGTTTAAAATTATTACACTCAAAACATTCAAATAATGTTTGACCAAACTTTTAGCAATTGTGTAACATAGTTCAATAATTTCACCTTTTGAAGGTGCTCCTCACAATCATTCTAGATCATCTTTTGAAAATAATATTTATTAACCATGGCATATATCTATGCTCAAGGAAATCATTTACCCTTTCGCAATATAAATTTTTTTGGGGCACACTTGGATTTTACATTTTAATCCAATACAGATCAAACTTCAATGGGATCCGACAAGAGTATCTAAGTATCACTCTGCTCTTTGTCCTAATCCAATCCTCTCACATTCTAAGCTATCACTCAGGGGCGTTCAAATATGTCTAGTTCTTTAATGTGGAACACATTCAGAGTGTCATTAGACGTTGTTTTTGTACATTTTGTTGTATTGTTGCAATTTGTCAACATTGTGACGATGCTTTTATTCTTTTAGTTTCTTATTTTGTTGCACTTTTTTACCTTTCTTTGTAGAGACCAATTTCAAGAAATTTAATCACATCATAGTTCACATATAAATTTTGTGTGGTTCCTTCATGTTCATATTGGGTTTGTTTATATTGTTTGTTCTCGTATCTTTTTAGCACTTACACGTGTTGTGTTTTCCCTCCTAGTTTATTAACTAAGCCATGGAGTTTTTTACTTTTTGCTGTGTGTTCATGTTTGTTTTTGTTTGTATTTCAATTTTTTTCAAAAATCACAAAAATATAAAAAAATAATATATTTCAAAATCCAAAAGAAAATAAAAATTTAAAAATGAAAGAACAAACATTTACTTATCACAAAAATCCTACAATTGGAAAAAACTTGAAGTGAATCTTTGAATATAGTCTCGATAAAGTCATACCTTTATCTACTACCATAGTGATCATTCTAATATTAAAACTATCACTTTCTTCCATTTTCATGATATGCTAACTCTACTTGGGGCAAGTCACAAAATTATTTTTCCTTCGCGATATAACTTCACCTGGGGCAATTTATTTTCGATAATTTACACAATAGATCCAACAAGAGTGTCATAAGTAGTCACTTTACTCCTCTCTTCCAATATGATACTATTCCCACTTGAGAGCATTTGTATCTAATTACTCATCATTGTGGCATGCATTAGGGGCATAACTGATTGTCTTCTTTTTTGACTTTGTGTTGCATTGTTGATGTTTAATTTTTTTGGACCACTTGCAAATAGTGTGATTACATATTAGTTCCTTTATAACCTCAATACCCGCACCTACTATGAATATTGGTTCCAATTTCCTTTTTTATATTTTATTTACTATGTGTGTTTTTGTTACGCGCATCTAGGTTAACCATCTTGATTATTTCATAATCATGGTGACAACTCTATTATGCAATAGCAAAAATAAGGTTTCTCTAAAATTATTCTTCAAATAATGCTCATACTACATGCACAGTCCTTTCCCATACTTTTTCCAATCCCTTGTTTTCTTCTTATCAAGCATTTGTCCGCCACTTTGCTGTGTCACCCACCCGCTTGAGGGGACATTCATTCACTATCCTACTTTTGGTTGGTGCATCATAACGCTTCATTTCTTTTTGGATTCTACTCTGCATGCATCTACTATCATTAAAACACTATCACTTCACAATAGAAATTTAAAGAGGGGAAAATGTAGACAACCCAAAATCACTCACCTATTCCTAATATTGTCCTAGTACATCTAATTATTCACCCATTTTTGATTGATTAATTAAATTGATAAATCATGTGCATTATACCCCTCTAGATTAATTAAATTATTCCTTAGTACCCTTATTAGCTAAGTTAATTATCATTGATTAATTAATTAAGTGTGCACATTATAACAACCACTTTTGACCCCACATGGACTTCACTTCCTCATCCTAGTCAACTCCACTTCACCGGTATAGTCAACTTAGGTTCTAGAATCCTAGAAAGGTGGGGAAATTCAATTGCATGTACAACCACCTTTCCAGATGAAATTTTTGCCAATTAATTCCATTACTGCCCCTAAATGGCATTTAACCTCCTAGAATTGCTGCAACTTCCTCAAGTGCTAAAAATAGCATGTGCATTCATCCATTTGTAACCAACTTCCAACCACTTCTTCCTCTATAAAATGTAGGCTTATCTAATCCCAAATCATCTTGAATTGTTTTACAAGTAAACTCTATCAACTTGCATACTGCTCATAGAAATCTACATACCCATTTGGAGACCATTCAAGAGAACCCACAAATATACATCCCACAATCTTTCACAAGGTTCTCGCAAATCAAATATCTCACAACCTTTACTTGAGGTTTTCTTTGGAGGACTATAGGGAAGTTTGCCTCATTTTGTTTGTTTCCATTACTGTGTTTTTCCATAGCTTACAGGCACCACAATGCTCCATCATTGTAATTTTTCTAAGTGTTTTTACTATTTTTTATTGCAATATTGCACCGCTTATTTTGAAGTTAAATGGTGCATACATTGTACAATTTTATCATCAAACACATAAGCAATTACACTATCTTAATCACTAGTTTTCTCGTGCCTTATTTAGATGATTTAGAGTATATTTTTGGTTTATTTCAAAGGTTGATCATCACTTAAAGTTTCTTATTTTGTTTTCCTTCCACAACCATTTCCATCCCTTTCATTTGGAATTAGATACATGTTCTACATGCAATGGTTTTCATCACTTTTGCTTCTATGAATATTTCTATTTTTAAAGGAGACAACTTTGAGTATTAGAGGGATTAATTGAAGATAATTATTGTTTGGAAGGGATTTTGGGACAATATTTTTAATGAGTATCAACCACCTATTGATTGGAATTTTCTCTCTCAAGATCAAAAGAGAGTGAAAAATGATGAAGAGAAGGTAGATGCTCAAGCCTTCTTTTATCTTTAAAGTGCTATGTATCCTAAAATATTTCCAAGAATTTTTGGCTGCAAAATGATCATGAAGCATGGGATATCTTAGAGACTTCATATCAAGGATCTATTAAGGTAAGAGAAGAAAAATAAAAACCATCAAAATGAATTTTAAAAATTTAAGAATGTTAGAAAGTGAAGGTGTAGGAGATTTTTGCATAAGGGTAAATGATATGGTTCATAGAATGAGAGTTTATAGAGAAACCATTGAAGATAAAATGATTGTTAGAAATATTTTGAGATCTTTGACACCAAGATGGATGCATATTGTGATCACTCTTGAAGAGTGTAAGGACATGAACACTACAAGTGTTGATGAATTAGTAGGTTCTCTTTTGTCCCATGAGGATAAGATGAATATATATGTAGGAAATCTAGAGCATGTACTTGAAACCAAGGCTAGAGTTTCAAATCCAAGGAAAAATACACTAAAAACAATCAAAAATTCAAATAAATCTAATTCAAAGGGGAAATAACAAGAAAATTTCACAGAAAGAGTAAGAAATAATTTATTTGTCATTATTATAAAAACCTAGGCACCATATAAAATATTATAGGAATCGCAGCAATGAATCAAGCTAATCAAGAAGGTGAGAAGAAGGCACTCCAAGTTGAACAAAGTGATATGAAAGATGACTCAAATTATTGTCTCACATGCAATGTGGGAAAAGAGGATGCCAAGAATATGTGGTTTCTTGATTCAAGTTTCTCAAATCACATGACAAGTCAGAAAGAGGGTTTTAGCATGCTAGATGACACCTTTAAAAGTCAATTGTGTTGTTCAAATCACATGACAAGTCAAAAAGAGGGTTTTAACATGCTATATGACACCTTCAAAAGTCAAGTGCATTTAGGGGATGGAAAAACCATTCAAATTGAAGGCAATGGAAGCATGCAAATCACCTCAAGTAAAGGTAATGGTGAAATTAATGATGTGTATTTTTCTCCTAGTTTGAATCATAATTTGATTAGTGTTGGACAACTAGTTGAAAAGGGTTTTAAAATGATTTTGAAGATGGAGTTTGTTCAATTTTTGATAAGAAATATGGAAATAGATTGATTGGAAAATCCTACATGGAAAATAATAGGATGTTTCCACTAAGGATAAATTTGATTAATGAAATTACTTGTCTCTCTACCATTGAGGATGTTAACATGTTGTGGAATTCAAGATATGGTCATATCAGTTTCAAAAGTTTACATATTCTTAACACAAAGGATATGGTAAGAGGTATTCCCAAGCTATATTCAAAGAAAGATGTTACATGCAAGTCATGTATTATTGGGAAACATCATAGAGAGTCCTTCCCTATAGGAAAATATAGAGAAAGAAAACCTTTGAAGTTAATCTATTTAGATTTGTGTGGACTAATGTCCTATAAAAGTATTGGTAAGAGTTTATATTTCATTTCTTTCATTGATGATGCTACAAGGTTTATGTGTTTTTTATATTAAAAGAGAAGAGTGGAGATTTTTCAATTTTTATAAATTTCAAAGATTTGGTTGAAAAATAAAGTGGACATTCCATCAAAACCCTAAGAAAAATAAAGGTGGAGAATTTTGTTCTAATGAATTTTCTGAGTTTTGTTCTTCACAAGGCATCAAGAGGCAATTAATTACTCCTTACACATCACAATAGAATGTCATGGCTGAAAGAAATAATGTCCATCATGGAATTTTATGGAAAATAAGCACATGGAAAGATGTTTTTGGGTTGAAATAGTAAATACTATTGTTTACATTAAAAACTAGATTTGAACAATGGTAATCAAAGACAAGACACCTTATGAGGCTTGGTATGGTTCAAAACCAGATGTATCTCATTTAAAGGTATTTAGTTGTTTAGTTTTTGTTCATTTTCTTGATAAAAAGAGGAAAAAATTGGATCCTAAGAGTGTAGATCATATTTTCATTGGTTATAGTGATGAAAGCAAAGCATACAAGTTGTATAATCCTACTAGTAAAACTTTAGTTGTTTCAAGGGATTGTAAATTTTTGAGAATGAGATGTATGTTGATCTTGATCATGTATCTAATAGGATAAAAGTGAAGGGGGAAACATCCTTAAAGAATATTTTTAGTACTTATAGAGTCCTACACATGTTTCCAATGCTATAAGAAACAATATTAGCTCTTTACAAGAGACTAGTCATCCATCTGTAACAACTCCAAGTAAGCATAAGTGGTTGTTGAATCCACATATAGAAAATCAAATGTTGGATCAAAATTATGAGAGAAGGATTGAAAGGATGCAAGTGAAATAAGGCTTTGTAAGAATTTGTAGATACTAAAATTTGGCAATCTATTGTTTGACATCGGTGATCTTGACATTACACACTTGCATGTATAAATACACTCTCCTCACTCTTAGTTAACACACCACTCGATAGCTCTTACATTACTTGATTATCTTTACACATCTCTATGTCAGTAGTTTCGAGGTTTAAAAAATCAAACATATCTAGAAAAATATATCATCTAATCCATAAAGTCAAAATTATATTTTCTTTCTCTGGTCCAAAAACAACCGCTTCGGTCAGGATGTAGATCTATATCTTGACCCCACAATATAGTTTTAGACCAAAAATTATGCATTAAAATTTCAAATTATATCATATTCATATGGAATAATATTCCCCTTTGGTGTGCATTTCATGACATTTTAACCATCAAAAGCATATCAAATAAGGTAAATCTCACCTCATTTAGGGACTAGGAACTTTAAGAACTCTTTATGTAAAAGTAAACACAAAATGCACTCCAACCTCCCTAAAATACAAAATAACTCATGAAAATCCATTAGGGTAGCATCCTATACAGGTATAAAGTATCCTTTCATGTTTAGGATTCCCCGTATTCCTTCCACAAGTAGGTAAAGTGACCCTTCCCAAGTATTTGAGCAAGTGTAAAACTCAAGTTGAAGCATTGTTAAAGCACAATTGTGAAGTTCTGATTACACTACGATAGATATCACATGCTAGGATAACTATGTGTGGTTTGATCCATCTTCATAGTAGTGGTGACATTAGTGGTGCACAGGGGTTCCCACAACCCACCTAAATTTGTTTTGTAGGAAGTCCTTACATTACAAGGTTTTTAGGGTTTGAGTAGAGTTTATAGAGCCATTTTAAAGGTGAGCGAAGAAGACCGACACACAATGAAACTCAGTTCCAGGAAGAAAAAACACCATAAAATTGTAGACCTAGCTTCCAAGTAGGTACACAACTATACTGAAGGATCATACCAAATGAACACTTTAGACCTAGTTGTCTGCTTTTCACCAAAGGTGCAATTTAAGGTGCCCATTTATGTAACAAAGCACTTCCATTCCCATATCATCTTGTTCATGCATTCAGATCACTTAGAATCTCCCAAATCCATACATAATCAGATAAGTGTAATTATTATTTGTGTTTTTATCAACTTGTTAGATAAATATTCACTTTGAAAATAATTATTCTGATTTGTGTAGTTAATGTTGGAAGTTAATTAAATCAGAATATCCACATGTTGCATTATTTCATCATTTTAAGTATGTTAATTAGAAACAAACTAAAAAATTAAAAGGGAATGAAATAGGAATTCAAAAAAAAGTGAAATCATTTGGTGAACTTGACCTCTAATCAAACATCATAGCCCTAACCCTAGTGGCCCTAGGGTTTCTTTAAAAAAATCAATTGTTGTTTTATCGTTTTCATAATATTTTTAGTTTCTATATGCTTTCCTTCTATGCCCTATCAACATAGTGCTCATATTTATGATCAATCTATTGAAAAATTTGATCTTTCACCTCCCACTTGCAAGCATCGTAGTGTAATGGATTCTTCTATTCCTACTTCTAGTTCTCTTCTTGATCTACCTACACATGAGGTTCCCTTGGATGACATTGAGACCCATAGTGAACACTCATATGATTATGACCATAATGAGGAAAATAATGTAGATCAAAACCAAGTGGAGATCCTATCTCATTTCTTTCCCAACTTTGTGTTAATCCACATCATATTGATTTTGTTATTATGATTTACAGATGCATTGTAAATGGAGACAGTAGTTTAGGAAAATTCTACTTGCATCCAAGATTTCTCGTGATCAACAATCTAATGACACATCTTTTATAGATAGATCTCAGCCCACATCTACTATACCCACATTTATTGTGCCTACCTCCTTGGGGGCACCTCACATTCCTATGCAAAATGTGTCTATGCATATTCATGTTTCTACTATTGCTACAACATATCATAGATATCATCATACTGTCTCACATGCATCTTCATCTAACACATAGACTCTTGAGTCCCTTGTTCATTATTTACAAGCACAAATTTTACAATTGCAACAAGGTGTCTCTCATAATTATAATTCTACAAACCATTCTAAATTATTGCATAATCCACTTGCACATGAATTTGTCTCATATCCTTTTCCTATTGGTTTTGTTGCACCTAAGATTCCTATTTATGATGGAAAGGGTGATCCACAAGAGCATATTAGATCATTCCATGTTTCTTGTTTTGACTATGCATCTAATGATATATTGCTTACTAAGTTATTTCCTTAGAGTCTTAAGGAATTTACTTTGTAATGGTTTTATGATCTCCACACACATTCTGTGTGCTCTTTTACTACATTGGAAAATCAATTTTTGGCACAATTTTCAATCAACATTAGGGATAATATATCTTATACACAAATGTACAAACTCAAACAAGGATATGATAAACATACCAATTATTAAGTCTTACATTATCAAACAATTCTTACTAAGATGAACAATATCTTCGTTGAAGGTGAATTATAAGACATTTTTGTTCAAAGTTTGCTTCCTCCATTGTAAAGAATTGGTCATGTTTGATAAGTTTCAATATTTTGACCATCTATGTCATACACTTAAATAACATGAAGCTAAGATATTACACATGAAAAAAATAATTATGTTGCTAGCTCACACACTCCATCCAATGTCAAATTCCAAAACATACCTAATTTCAAAGGGAAATCTATTGACCCTAAGGTTGCTTCTAAATAAACTCCATCAATGTTATTGTTTAACCTACAACTCTACAATTACCACCTACAAGATGAAAATTTACATAGTTACATTATCCTCCATGTATAGTCTTTAAGAAATTACTTGAGGGAAATATCATTTCTCTCCCTCCACATTTTGAGGTATATATGAGTAAGCCCTAAAGTAAGAGCTTTGATGTGAATGCTTCTTGCAGCTTATAATAGATGTATTGGTCACTCTATGGATAGATATATTAAGTTATGATACATCATTCAAGATCTTATTGAATATAATGCAATTGAATGGGATGAGCCTACTAGAATGTTCTAAGCCTACCAATAACAACTCTAAGTTGAAAATATTCAATAATCCACTTCCTAAGCATACTAATGAAACCTCTAATTTGGAAGTTCATCATACTCATCGTGTGGTGCTGATTTAATTTAATTTGAATTAAATCTAAATATTGTAGAGTCACTACTAAAATAAATGATGTATAAATGCTGAAATATAGAAATGACACAAGCAAACTAAGATTTAAAATATAAAACCATAAGCAAGAGATAGATGAAGGATGAATTAGTTGATTTACACTCGATTTGGAATTGATTTGGACAAAGAAAAGTGTTGAACAAGATGGGAAGAGTATCGTTATTTCTCATTGTAAAAAGATGAAATACGGGAATGAGGTTTGGACATGGGCTCCTGGGATAGGTCAAGGGCACTTGGGCACTGGAGACTAATTCTCGCAGGTGCCGATGATTGTACAAGAGTTTAGGATCTACATTCTTGGTGTGTCACAAGGTCTTTATTGTTGTTCTTTGTTAATTTCCCCTATAGTCACACAATGATCACCGAGGGTACCTATAACTTGCAAAAGAAGAATTATCCTACACAATCTCACAAACCACATCAAACCTAAAAAGAAAAATGTAGAATGGGGAGTCGAATTGACCCTAATGATCACCCCGAGAGAAAACTTATGATCGAGAATCTGCACTACATCTCACACTCCATGTAGTGTGTGTGTGTGTGTGTGTGTATAAATTGTGCCCTAGGATGCCCTTGTGCAAGTTACACTTGATAGCGGGTTGTAGCTAGAATGTAGCAATGTAGTAGAATGTGTGGATGGAATAAAATGAACTTCCCCTTCCTATGCTTGTGTATGAAAAGTTGATGCAACCCTTGTCCCTTGAATGGATGCTAGATGGATGATTTTTAGTGCTTTAGGTGCCTTTTGGATACAAGCTTAGGTTATGGTAGTAATGCTTAGTTCTTGGTCCTTTATTTTCAAAACATAACGTGTATTTATATGATTCCCTTGTTTAAATTTCATAATTGACAACAGGGAAGGGAGAACCGAAGTGAAAAAGATACTCGAAAGATAAAAGAGACCCAAAAGGAGTGAGTAATGTGAGAAAGGGTCAGAGACTCCTAGAGGGGACATGGGCACTGTGGCGCTACTTTCCTAGCTTGTGGGCATTGATGTATGAAGCCATAGGAGATAAATCAGTAAAATTACAACATCGGGTCATGGGGTGGGTGTGAAAGACCAAATAGAAAATAAGAAACAAAGAAAAGAGGCCAAAGATAGTTGTCAATTACTAGTTTTCTTTCTTAGGAATCATGTAAATGCTAGTATGCTTTTAGGACCTAAAAATGTACCCAAGTGTGTGATTTTATGTTTAAAAGTTTCACCACCACCCTCTTATGATCACCCACTTGATGCTATGATTAGAAATTTAACTCACACATCATCTTCTACACCAATCATTTATTTCTATGATTTTGATGTAGATGGCTCACTTATCTCATGCACATTATCTATTAATCATATTCTTATTCAGGGTGTCTTGGTTACCCCACATTGCATAGAGATATTTATGAATGATGATTACTTTAGTATCTTGGCATTTATTTTGAGAGTCTTTTACTTTATTTTGATCCACATTTTTGATGTATTACTTTACTAATCATAGTTGGATCTATCACTACATAAACCTCATTTTTGGTTTCTAAGTTCGTTCCTAATAAAGTATTGCATCTAGGTCTCTCTTGGCTTACGTGCTCTTAGGGGTTTGTTATCCAAAATTCACCCCAAGGTAATTTTGATAACACGCATCAAATTCTTTAGTCCCAAGCAATTATATTGATTCAGGGTGAAAGGTCATGTTTCTAGGGTCCCCTCATATTTTTCTAACTCCCCTGTCCAAGTAGAAGAGAGCAAGTTCTGAGAAAATGTAAAAAATTGCAAAAAAACAAGCTTGGGCCAGGAAAAATCACGAAAAATGGCTAAGTCCTAGTCCTCGCAAATGTAAAGGACAGTTGGGACAAAGGGCGCGAACCGGCCGAAAGGCACAGCGGTCTCAAGCGCAAAGATGTGGGACATTCAAGAAAAAGGGACGTGCGGACGCGGAGATCCGAATCGGCCGGCCGAAAAGTTGAAGAATTGACTAATCTGCCAAAACAGAAGTCTGGGACGCCTTGCGGACAAAAGTACGCGAACCGGCCAGATCGGCGAAATGAGTCAAGGCAGCCTAGAACAGTTGGGCTGAAGGTACGCGAAGTATGTGAACCAGCCGGATCGGCCGAAATGATAACTTTCAGTCAGGGACGCGCGGGACAAAAGGACGCGAACCGATCAACCCAACCGGCGAATCGGGAAAATTTGTCCCAAACAGTCCGAAAGCAAATGGGACATCTGGGCCGCGAGTACGCGAACCGGCCGGTTCGGCCGAAATGGGAAATTTCAGCACTGTGCTAAATGGGACAGAGGGACGCGTGGGACGTGAAAAGCTGAAGCGGCCGAAGGCAGAGAAGAAAAGTCAACGTTTGGCTGTGAAACTTCAAACGGCCATAACTTTTGACTCCGAGCTCCGATTTTCACAAAATTGGACTTTCTGGAATGAGCACGACGTCCTCTACGCCACAAAAATTAGATTTATTAATTTTAATGAGGGTAGATATATTCAAATAAAAGAAACATATTCGGCTCCAGTCAGTCAATGCTCATTCTCGTCAAATGACAGAAAACGCCTGCCAGACCCAAAATAGATGCCCACACTCAGAAGGCCATAACTTTTGCATTTCTCAACAAAATTGCACAAAATTGGTACCGTTGGAATCGTGGTTCCGAGCCCGATGCATAAAAATCAAGAAATTCTAGATTTGATTAGAAATTGATTGAGTTTTTCAAGAAAACGTGGCCGGGTTCGTAATGTGTTTTATTTGGTAGCTGGGAGTGCATTTAAGAGGCATGGTCATCCTTCTTTCTCTGCTGCAGCACATGGGATAGTATGGGGAGCCTTTTACAAGTAATGTATAATAATTTCACTCAATTTAATGCCTCTTATAGGTGGTTGAAGGACAGATTTCGGGATTTCCATTTTCCCTTCTCTTTTCCTTCTCTTTTTCTATAAATTGGAGTGTTGGGCTCATTGTAAAGGGAGAGTTTTTGGGTAACAAAGCTCTGCCAAAATTGCTTTGTGAAGCTAGTGTGTTGCAGGCCCTTGTAGTGGACTCCTTGCATGGTGATCCAGGCCCTTATCTTGTAATAGACTGAACTGTGCATACCAGGAAGCAATAAAATACAAGTTTGTGGATGTATCTTCCCCTGCTGTGTTTTCTGCATTCTTCTTGCCCCTTTTATATTTCTACAAGAATATTGTGTCTATTATTATGTTCTTGCAGGAATTCATTATCATTGTGTGTGCTTGGAATATTGCTGTGAATGCATTTTGCTAGATTATGGAGAACTGTCATCACCTCTTCTAGTGTGCACTTTGCCTCTGTATTTCACACATTTGGAGACTACTCTCACATCCTCCTTTTCTGGTGTATCACCGCTTTAGTGTAGGATTTCATTTTATGCATTCTCTCTCCCTGGTCCCTTGGAAATTTAGATTAGAACAGTTAGCTTATCCTGCATTAGAGTAGATTGTGGCAGGTAGTTTAGGAGCAAGAACTAGCTTTCTCTGGAGGTCTATCTCAAGTAGCAAGTCCCACAACTTGGAGATAGTACCCATGTTATCCAATCACACCGTGAGTTCAAGTATATGCACAGGGGTGCTGTGATTCGTGACAACAGGGTTTTCCATCCATTATTTATAAGTGTGTCAAGTATATTATTCATCATCAAGTTATCACTATTTGAGGTATTCCTTTTTCGTGGATTTCAAGCTTCTAGCATATTGCATCTTTCTACAACTTTTAATGTATCTATAGACATGCCTCTTATTTCAGCTACATTTCACATAACACTAATCCTTCTAGGTATCCTAATAATACTTTTGTTACACATATGGATTCAAAATTTTCTAGGTCTTATGATAGGCCTTTAGTTGTACATATTACACCACATAGTTCTAGCGAATCTAGGTCTCCTCCTAGGCCTTCTTTTGCACACATTGTCTCTAGTGGCTCACACTCTCACAAAAAATTATGCATATCTTCTAGATTCTGACCCACTCCATATTTTATAACATGTATTCTAAGAGTTTTCAATATTATAGTCCACCATGTAAGTATACCACATCACATTCTCGTTAAGCGCTTTACAATTTTTGGTTCTCCTCATAGGATTTTCTTAGCACATATCACCATTATGGTTCCACTTGCACTTAAGTCACATTAGAAACTTGAACCTCCATCATATTTTTAAGTTTATTTACCTCCTTATATTGTTATCTTAGGATAGATTTCATGTTATCCAACATTCGCTTCTTGATGATGTACTCGGTTTCTAGGTTCAACTTGACTATTAATGGAGAAGTTATAAACTTAAACCTCACTTTGCATACATACAATGTGGGGAAATATTTATCCCTATCCTTTAGTTACATCATTTATATTTATTACCCTTTATGGGGAAATATTGATCACCCTTCCTTCTCTTCAGAGAATATGTTTTCATCTATGCCCTCATAGAGGGCATAAAACAAAAAACATTTAGATATTTGTAAAAATACAAAATAAGTACATGTTTTTACAAAATACATTGTTTGCACTTTACATCATATATGTTGTTTATTATTTTGGTTTGATAGATAAAATTTCTTCTTTACACACATGTATTCACGTGGCATATTGAGCATGATGCAAGACATCACATAGCGGTATATAATGATAGGTCCTGGTAGGACTTTTACCCATACTTGCTAACCTCTGGGGAATATAATTTTGCATACTATATCCAAGTGCTATATTTATATTGTAGTTCCTTTATTTCCTTATTACACTTGGTTACATATCTATATTGTATATTTACTATCTTTTAGACTAACATGACTAACACATTTCTTTTGTGTAACACTTACAGTTATTGCTAGTTATTTTTATATCATATGATCTTTGTTCATTTGGATACAATTGATTTTCATACATGATTTCTAGTTATGTGTGTGTATGATTATTTTCTACTCTGATTGTGGCATAAGGGATTTGATTGTCTTGCAACATTGTGGGTGTCCCATGTTTGTGTAATTATGCATTGTATGTATTTATATATATCTTGTTTGTAGGTTCATGGGCCTTGATTGTCTTGCAACACCTTATGTGTTCCATGTATGTAGGAAAATTTGCTTTTGTTTAACATTTTGTATTTTATATGTGCACTTACTTATACATTGCATGCACTTGTTTTCTACTAACACATAATTTTCTATTGTTATTGTTGTTTTTTTTGCATTAACATTGCTCTTGTTATCATGCTTCTTATCCTTGTTGCTATTATTTTGTGTCATGGTTTCTACCATGCACATCCAATTTTGAAGATATAGTTTCATCTTGGTGGCCAATAAATCATCTTTTTACAAGTAATCTACAATTTATCGTCTTTTCAAACATAGGTATACATCTTTAATTTTGAGTCACATGCTCAAATTATTTATCGCACATGCCTCAAAAGTGGGGAAAAATATCTAGTTTTATTATGCATTTACAAAGAGACACAAGAATGTTTTTGGGTAGAAACATATGTAGGGGTTGACAAAAATTCCTCAGAATTGGAATCAAACACATGAATTTGGAAAAATCTACAGAGGGTCAAGATAGTACATCCTAGTTAGGACCATATAAATAGTTTTGACCCTAGCATATGATTTTGCCTAGGGTCATTTTATGTAGATTTGGCAAAGCATCATCGGGTTTTTCATCTCTGCTACAACATTTTCATATTGACTCAGATTGACATAGATTTAGGGGAAATGAAGTGTTTCATTCTCTCTTTCTCCATGCTACTCAATTAAACTTCCAATTTTAGACACATTAGGGGCATGGGTATCCTCTCTCCACTCATATTTTAACATAAAATCAGTTCTATTTAATTTCCACTCGGTTGTATGGTACAGGGAAGAGTATGGGGGCACTTATTTCTCTTTTCTACAGTGTGTATTAAGTTACAAAATTAGGATTATATCTCTGTCTCAAGTGGTATAGTTCACAGGGTTATAGAAGGTAGAAAAGAAACTAAGGTATTCATGGGAAAGCTTTCCTATCCTCTCTGCATTTACGGGTAATATATTAAAGTTACTAAATGACTTTGATACATGGTATTCCTCCTTGGCAAGGGTCATTCGGCTCCTCTTTTTGGTTCTTCTCTTTAATGTTCATGCATTAGGTTGGTACACCTAATGCATCGACCTCTCCTCGACACAAATTAGGGACTGATCACCCCCAATTATTCATCATAGTTTAATAAATCTAGAATCTCCAAAGCACAAGAATGGGAGCACATTTCCCTCCACAAAAAAAAGAGGTGTATTCCTTCTATGTTTTGCATCTCTTTTGCAATTACTTATTTCAAAGTCTTTATAGTATTTATATCAAATTTTGAGTTAAAGTTCACTTTCCTATCTTCAACATTGAATACACTTTATGTTACATGTTTCATTTTGGAGAGTGCCAACACCAACACAATGAGATATTGTAAAAAACATTTATTGCGATAAAAGAAAAAGGGTGTTTGCACACTCATGTATATTTTATTTAAGCATGTAATTTCATTTCATACTTAAGAGGGGGAAAATATAAACACTCATATTTGGAAATCTACCCTTTGACACTGTTGATATTGACATTACACACTTGCATGTACAAGTACACTCTCCTCACACTTTCTTAGTAAACTGTGATAGCTATTCGATTACTTGCTTATCTCTGCACACCTATATGTCATTAGTTTCTAAGGTTTAAAAAACATAAAACATATCTAGAAATATCTATCCTTCAACCCATAAAGTAAAAATTATATTTTCTCCCTTTGGTCCAACACCGTTGGTTTCAGTTGGGATGTAGATCTATATCCTAACCCTATCGTATGTTTTTTGACCGAAACATTGTGCATTAATAATTTCAATTCTATTGTATTTGTATGAACTAATATCCCCCTTGGTCACACTTTCATGAAATTTTAACCATCATAAGCATATATAAATAGGTAAATCATACCTCATTTAGGGACCGAGAACTTTAAGAAATACTCATGTAAAAGAAATCACAAAAGGAACTCCAAGCACCATAAACTACAAAATAAATCATGACACATCCATTATAGTAGCATCCTCAATAGGTATGAAAGTTTTTTTGAGTTTTAGGAGTCTCCATATTCCTTCCAAATGCAAGAAAAGTGGCCCTTCCAATGTATTTGAGCAAGTGTGAAACTCAAGTAGAAGTATTGTCAAAACACGATTGCTAAGTTACAATTACACTATGGTAGATATCACATGATAGGAGAATGACGTGTGGTTTGAGACCTATTTGGAGTAGTGGAAATGTTGATGGTGCATAGGGGTGCCCATAACCCACCTAACTTTGTTTTGTAAGAACTCCTTCCTACACTACAAAGGTTTTAGGGTTTGAGTAGAGTTTACAGAGCTATTATGAAGGTGAGTGAAGAAGAATGAAACACAAAAAAATTAATTATAAGAATATGAAGAAATCAGAAAGTTACTGGACTCATATTCCATATAGGTCCATGACTGTACGCGTAAGGTTCAAGACTCTATGGACACTTTAGACATAAGTACGGTTTTGATCATTGTAATTTCAGGTGTCAGTTTATGTAACCAATCACTTCCAAGTCCCATATCATCTTGTTCCTACATTTAGATCACTTAGACTCTCCCGTGCCCACATAGAATCAGCTAAGTGAAATTATTCTTTGTGTTTTTATAGTTATTAGATCTATATTCACTTTGAAAAATGTTATTTCGATTTGTGTAATTAAATTTGGAAGTTAATTAAATCAGAATGTCCACATGTTGCATTATTTCATCCTTGTAAGTATGTTAGTTAGAAACACATTAAAAATTAAAATGGAATGAAATACGAATTCATAAAAAAGTGAAATCAAAAGTCAAAACGATTCAACTCTTTACATAAAAGCATCTAGTTCTAATGTTTAATGTGTTTTCCTCTTTGTAGACGATTTAATCTTCATAGGTAGCTTTGTGGAGTTGTTGTGTAACTTAAAAGAAGATATGAAATCAAAATTTGAGATGAGTTATATTAGAATTATGAAGTAATTTCTTGATATGTAGGTCCATTAAAATAAAGAGGAAGTATTTATTTGTCAAACAAAGTATGTCCAAGATATGCTGTTGAAGTTCAATCTTCAAGATTCTAAGGCTACGAATACTCTAATTGTAAGTGGAGAAAAACTAATGAGAGAGGATGTCATCATTTTAGCTGATATAATCACCAATATATTTCTAAATCACACACATGGAAGACTCAAGTAAATGATTGGAATTTATGCCCTTTGCATCAAAGGGGGGATGTTGGGAATGATGCCAATTTTGGCATTTGAAATTCTACTAAATTTAGATAATTTCTATTTTTAGAAATACTCTAAAAATATACTTTTAGGATGTTTTAGGACTTATTTATTTCATTCATATTTTTTAGTCAAGTAGGACCAAATAAGTGATTTTCAGTGATTTCCTAAAAATAGCTAAAAAAGCTAAAAATAGATTATCAACTGTCAATTTCTAGATAAGTACAAATTCTTGTGTAGTCATCCCCAAAGAGGTGGGAAACACTTTATAAGTTAAGATAAGTGAAAATATGCTAATTTTATGACCATCCCTATATTTTAGGGACCTTGGGGTGAATTTTCTTGAAGAGGGCTATAATTATCTTTGAAAACATGTTTAGCTTACATAATTCTATTCTGAAAAGATTCTTGCATGTTGAATTTGTCCATGGATTGCATGAGCCTATTTTAAAGTTAACTAGAAGTCAAAAATTAGTTTATAAGTGTTTTTAAATTATTAGTGGTACTATTTTGAGTTCAACTTGTATTACAAGATGCGTTGTACTTCCTAAATTTAGTTGTTTTGTGTTAATAAAAGCATGGCCAAAATGTAGGCAACATAGTGCTCCATTATTGACATTTGTGAAAGTGTTTTTTACTATTTTTATCGCCGGTATTCAGATTTAATAACCAAAAATATTACAAATCTTATTTTGAAGTTTAGTGGTGCATACAATGCACAATTTGATCATCAAGTACACAAACAATTACACTAGCTTAATCACTAGTTTTCCTAGGACTTGTTTAGATGATAGAAAGCTTCTTTTTGGGGTATTTCAGAGGTTGATAAACACTTAAAGTTGTTGGTTTTATTTTCCTTCCACATCCATTTCTACCTCTTTCAATAATCAATTTAAGTATCTCAAATATGATCAATGGACTAGTATAAAAATATCACCGATAAGTGTGCTAAGATTCCCCTAGTGTGGTCATGCCCTGATGTATAATAGTTACCCATGGGTGTGAGAATTTTCATTACTCTTAGGTCCATATATCATGTATAGCTTGTATTTCCTACATCTATCTCATGTATACCATTAAAATCATGTGCGTAGATAATGGATATGTAAATCACCATGTATCTAGTAATGATACTAAGTAATCATGTATTTCAATCATTGGAAGTCATGAATAGGTCCCATTTTTTTCTTACTTATATATTATTGTTATCTACATAACAATCATTTAGGAAAGGACATGGGGAAATATTTCAAAAATATATGAATTGTGGGGTTCAAGACATGTGACAATATTTTCTAAACACATATTGTGTGCCATGCATACTAGAAAATTAGTATAAGTAGAATGAGGAAAAGTGATATGCCCCTAACATAGGCATAAGTTTGGATGACAAAGACATATCTTGAAGTATTGTCTACAACTCATGATAGGTACAAATTTCCTAGCGGGAAAAAGTGAATATATATGCTAATACCATAGGATGTTAATCCATAGAAGTTCTAATCTAAGATTTACATTCCATGACATAATCAAACATAAATATTAAATATAGAGAGGTGGGAAATTAGTATGCCACATATAAATTTAACAATCCTTGAGGTGTATGTACAAGATATTGTTAGTTGGTTAGTATGAATGTTTGAAATGGGTTCAATCAAGTTGGAAAGAGTCAAGTTAGTGAACATGTAAAATATCAAGGCTATAAGAATGGTTTACGAAAAGGTGTATGTACATGGTTATAAAAGAATGTAGAAGAGTTAATCAATCATATAAATGGAGGGTGATCAAACAAGCCAATACTAAGAAGTTATGTACAATAGTCTACATCTAAGTTTTCATATGAATACAAGATAAGTGAGATAAATATGATAATGTTATTAATATGCTGATATGGAGTTCATGTATCAATTAGTGCAAAAAGTTGTGCATTATGGGTGTGAAGTAGCTCATATCTGTTTCTCTGAATATGTGATTTGGTCACATGGATATAGTATCTTAAACTACCACCATAGTCGTATATATATTTCATATGTGTAATGTGTAGTTTGAGTATTCATAATGACATGATTTTTTTGTGTGTCATGAGAATGCATTGATGATATTTATGGAACATTCTCACAAGGTTTTTATTTGACTACTGTAGGATGTACTAGAATGGAGACTATGGATAATGTGTTTTCATAGACTTATAAGAACATGATCTTTTGTAATTGTGTTAATGTAGTTGAATGTCATTGGATTTAAATTTAAATTACTTTTAGAGGTTTAACTTGTGCATGTTACATACTAGCTTGTAGCATCATAAGGTGAAATTTCTCTAGATGAATGGGGTACTTGTAGGGAATCCTCTAGATCTTAACCACCTTTTATTGTGGATAGAATTTAAGAATTGATGTGAAAAAAGGGGTTACATATATTTTGTATATCCATGGTCATCCCGATAACATGTTAAACATACCCATGTTGGTTATAGCCAAGAATTGAGTGGAAATAATAATCAATCCTATTATAAGTGGTAATACAATTCCTCCTAGGGTTATTATTTTCCATAAAATCCTTTTACTATGTTGGTTGTATCAATCAAGTCACTTTGTGTATGTCCTTCACTAGTAAGTAATGATTTTAGTCCACCACAATAACTTTTATGGGGCACAAGTAAGTGAAAGCATGTATGAATAAAGGCACATTACTAGAATAATTGTAAATAATTTCATGGTCATATAATGTAATCATATTTTGGCATGCTAGCTCATTGATAATTGTACCAATAAGGCCACCTATATGATTATCCCGATTATTTTTACAAATTCCTAATTAGTTAGATAATATAAACTAGGAAAATGAAAAAAAGACATTATAGGTTTCTTATTCTAAATAAACTAATAAACATTACCCATACAATTCAAAATAATGCATCTAATGCTTACTATGATAAAATGATATAACAATTACTTAATACATATAAAGGGATAATGACCTACAAAAATAGAAAACCTAGACACCTAGAAAAACTTCATGAAGTCATTAGATAACCAAAGAAGAAATCAATGTGTGGGTGAGGGTAGACTACTCATGGTGGTCAACCACCGTCGAAACAATCCAAGTGATCCACTACATCCCCTTGAGTGAGAGAAATCCTCATGTAGTTCTTGTAGTATAGGTACAAGTGCACATGCATATTTAAACCAAACCCTTATCATTTCTATTGTTTCTCTTGACATAAAGATAGTGGGATAACCATAGAGTAGAAAATGTACCCAATGTGGTAGCAACGTGATGTGTGTGCTTTATAAGCTTAGAATATCCTTTTTTCTATTGGCAAACTTTTACAATTCCTGGAGTGACTTGCTCTTGCTAAGACATTGTTGTAAGACCTATAAGTGTTTGGAAATGGAGGAAGCTAAAACTTTGAACCTAAGTCGAGTTCTTCATATTTGCGTGGTAATTGCTTTAACTAATTTTCAATGGATTTATGAAGATCTAGGAGAGCCTTGAGTAATATAATATTGATATTTGTAATAAGATCTTATGATAATTCCAAGTGAGTTATAAAGTGCAACTAAATTTCTTATATAGGCTTCCATGGGTTAAACATTCACATTATGGATGATGTAGGGAGATAATTTGACTCACATAAGATATTCAAATTAAAAAAGAGTCATTATATGAGAAGGTATGGGACTTTACAGATCGGCCAAGACTATAACATGGCCCAAAACTGTTATGCAGTTTTGGACATGTAATTAGTGAATAAAGAGCCAAAATATGGGAATGATGCTTGTATATGGATTACTACTTTAGATAATTAATATTTCCTAGATGAGTGACATAGTAGAGTGTAGTAACGATAAACTCATGATAGAGATAGAAAGATATCTCAATTGAGATTAGAATGTGAGTATTTTTCTTAGTAAGGGAACAAATCCAAAAAAATTAGTTAAAGGACAAGTTACCAAATTTGAGTATCTAAAATTCCCCCTTTAATTGTGGAATTGAAAATTACATACTTAAAGGGGAAAAGTATGTAAGTGTGCACACACACTTTGTCTTCACTAGAAATTTTTGTCCTTTATGGTGGTGTTGGCACGTTCCATGGTGAAACCTACAACACAAAGTGTAGTTAATGTCTATAGAAGATATTGAACTGTAACTCAAATGTAAATAATGTTTGTAACTTTGAATAATTAAACCTATATAGATTAAAGAAAAAATATGTAAAGCATGGAAGGAATCCACATTCTATTTTGTGGAGGGAGAGTATCATGCTATTTTTGTACTTTGGAGATGATGAGTTTTTAATGAGCTACCAAAGGATTGGGGGTGATCAATCCCTAATTTTTCCGAAGGGAAAGATGAAGTAGGAAACGAAGTCGAGTAAACATGACCCAACATTGAAGATTAGAGATGATGAAGAACCTTATTAAGAGGAAAGGGAAATGTAAGAAGTATCTAACCACCCTAATCCCTTCCCACACAAATCAATAGAGGAAAGAAAGAAAAGCCTAATAATAACCTAGCCAATTTGATATTTTCCAACCTCAATGAAAAAACTATAACATACACGGGTTTAGGCCCAATTTTGTAAATATAACACAAGGATGAAAAGGAATAGATTATCCATTGCCCGACACTGTGTTTTATAGCTAAGTCTAATTATGAAAATATTGAGTAATGCAAAGGGAAACAAGGCACATGTCTCCAAAACCCTTGTATTTGTAATTGTATCTCGGTAGTGTAATGAACAAGAAATGGAGCACTCATGCCCCGTGTATTTTATTATGAAATGTGTCATTTTTTTCTTAATATATACTAGAAATATTTGAATATATATGTAATAATTAGAAACTATTGGATTTTTTCCACAAGAAGGAAATGTCTAGTAAGGGTCTATAATGTGCTACATTCATGTCCTTGGTGAATGGTCCTGAACCAATGTGAATTTTATCACTTTTGTGTACCGGTAACTATTTTTAAGGATCTATACCTTGTAAAAAAGTGTCTATGTATTATAATCTACTTATACTAGTTGTATATGTAGAATATACCCTCATGAATGCCCCCTCTTTTGAGGCACATGTGAAAAAACGTTTGAGTGCGTGACTCAAAATAAATGATGTGTACCCATGTCAGATAAATCTAATAATCAATGTTGGATCACATGGAAGTATGTAGTGGTGGAATTTTATTTGGATCCCATTCTTGCAAGAATGTTATGGATGGCGGAGACCATGGTGCACAAATAAAACATCACACAATATGTAACAAAAAGAGTAGTAATAATAAATGTGTTAGATAAGAAAACACATAGACACAAACAATATTCAATCATGTTAACATTCATATTAAGGAATAAAGAAATAAATATGGGACACCCACAATATCGAAATATAATTATAGTGAAGGCATATAGGTTGCCTACAAAGAAGTAAGCACACACATATAAGAGAGGTATAAAGCCAAAAATCGTGACACCCGTGGTGTTTGAAAAAAATCAAGGCACTCAAGCCACCTACAATAAGCAACCAAGTAATCAAATAAGAAATTTGTCTAGCAATAAAGTATAGAAAACAATAGAGATAAATCTCATATAATAAGACACATGGATTCATATTGTTATCCAAAAAGATCACATAGACACAATATAAGTAACTCAACATGATAAATAAGTGGGAATAAATGAAATAAAAAATTCACTTGTATAGTGTGGGAGATGCCTCCAAATTATGAAAACCACTAGGAAGGGACCAAGATTACATATATAAGTGTGTATATATTTTTCTATGTCCTACATCAAGATCAACATACCTTATGAACACATGTGTATATATATAAACATGTGTTATCTATCAAACCATTATGAAAAACAACATATGTAAAGTACATTTATAGAAAATCATGTCTTAGTGATTTAATATATATTGAATTAAATATAATTTCAGAGTAACTACTATAATGAATGATATACAATGATAATATATAGTAAATGGACAAACAACAAGCAAACAATAATGTGAAACCCTGAGAAAGGGAGAGAGATAGATGACTTAGCTGATTTTCGAGTAATCTAGGTAGAGGAACTCTTTGGGATAGACTCGGGAAGAGTTTCTTAAAGACTCATTGAAGGTTCTAGAACTTAGAGATGTGTAGAAAAGAAGTGCCCAAAGGAACACAAGAGTGACCAAGCCTAGTGACTGATCTGAGCATTAATGTCTGCTCGGATGCTCAAACTATGATCCTTTCTAGGTTGGAAGAGCTTCAATGTTGATATTTTTTGTCACTCTGAATTTTCTCCACCATCTCCATCATACCCAGTAACCTACAAAATAGATAGCTAGCTGCACATACCCACAAACCACATCAAACCTAATAAATAAGATGTAGAATATGGATTTGGAATGACCTCGTCGATCACCCGAAGAGTGAACTTAGTACCAAGTGTTGCACTACATTTCAAACTCCATGTAGTTTTGTGTGAATGTGTGTGTAATGATGCCCTATGTTTCCCTTGTGCAAGTTACACTATGATAGTGGGATAGATCTAGAATGCTCCAAGTATGCAAATGTGTGAGATGAAATATAATAGACTTCCCCTCCTATGTTGTGTATGCAGAGTGATGCAACCCTTGTCCCTTGTATGGATGTGCTAGATGGATGCTTTGTAATGCTTTTGTGCCTTTGGATGCAAGCTTAGGTGATAGTAGATAATGTTAGTGCTTGGTCCCTAATTTTGGAGAACTAAGTATATATATATATATATATATATATATATATATATTCCTTTTATATATATATATGATTCCTTTTTTTTGAATTTCATAATTAAAAAATGGAAAGCCGACTCAAAATATTAAAAGATGCCTAAAAAGTAAAAGAGACCCAAAAGGGTGAGAAAAGGATAGAGAGGGTCAGGAGCACCCAAGAGGGATAGGAGCTCCCGGGCGCTTGTGTCCTAACTGGGTGCTAGTGTCCGAGGCCATAAAATCTAAATAAGTTAAGTTCTGATAGGGCTATAAGATGTGTAAGACAAAAAAAGAAGACAAAAGATAAAGCAAAAAGGCCAAAAGGAGTTGTCAAACAATAATTTTCTTGCTTAGGAATCATGTATATATTAACATGCTTTAGGACCTACAAATGTACCCAAGTGCATATATTTTTGTCTACACTTAGATAGGTCTTGAATTTGTATTTTTACAAATATTTTAATGTTTTTGTATTACGTGATTATTTGAATGTTTTTAGCATTATTGAAATTAGGTATATCAAGTGTAGTATTATAAAAATGCATGATATTCATATGATTTTTGATAGGTTTTCCTTCTATCGTGGCCAAATGATAAAAACTTGGACCAATGCTCTTAGTAACAACATAAGGGCTTGGCCAATTGGTTTAAAATTTCCTTCGGTGAAGTTTCTACTTTGTGTTCTTCTTATTTTCCTTTAATACAAGACCACCAAGGTGGAATTCATGTGATGGACCTTTTATTATATGCTCACCGAATGCATTATTGGTGCACTTGGAGTTGTTTGTGAGATTGCACACATATGGAATCAAGCATTTCAAGTTCATGTAATTAGTTTTCATAATAATCATTTTCATTAACAATATCTTTTAAAAAGAGCCATAATAAGAGAATTTCTAATTTTAATGGGAGAACTACTTCCATTCCCTAGAATAAAGAAAAAGGAGTGGCATTAGTATGAATTTACAAATTAGTTTGATAATCCTAAAGGGTGTAGATAATCTTATTATGCGAATTAGTTCCATGTTTAACAACAATTTTGTAAAGGATTTTTACAATAGTCTTGCTAATAGCATCGGTTTCACATTACCTTGTGGAAAATAAGGGGTGGAAAACGTGTGTTTGATTTTGAATTTCACACAATTTTTAAAACCATCTAATTTTAAAGGAGGAATTGTTATCCATGACAATTATAATTGGTACACTAGAGAGGGTGATATTGTTTGTGAGTAGGAATTGAAAAATTCCCTCTCTTGTGGTCAACTCTAATGGTATCGTCTCGACCCATTTGATAAAATAATCATTGTTAATAATAAAAAATTTATTACCTTGAGTATATTTAGGGTTAAACTTACTAGTTAGATCAAATCCCCATAATGAGAATGGCCATGGGGAGACAATGGGTGATAACATATGAGATGGTGTGTGGTTTATTTTACTATTTTTTTTGACACTGATCACATTTATTATGATGCTCATGACACTCTTGCTCCATTGTGGGCAAATAATACCCTTGATGGAGTAGTTTTTGAGAATTGTTTTTGCGACCAAAGTTCCCCCCACACTCGTAATCATGCATTTTAGAAAGGGCTATATGTGCATTTTCAACGTAAACATCATAACAAATTTCCATCAATCATCCACTTTAATAAAGAACCCCTAATAAGGAAATAGTGGTCTACCTTATGGTATAAACAACACCACTCATGTGGTGAGATTTTTTACGTAACATTTGTATAAATAAAGTTATAAATATTAATGTAGTATTTATAATTTTCAGCGCTACATGTAACAAATAAAACATGTCGGGAACACAAATAATATTAATAAAAATGGAGTTTTGTATTAATTTTTAAATTTTGAATATGAAACTATCATCCATTATATCCAAGGGATAAGGAAGCTTCATTATCCATGACATCAACGTCTTTGATTAGTTTTATGAGGGATATTGGTAATGGAATATTCGTCAAATGTTGAGAGAAAACACTTAACTATATTATTTTATGGAATCAATTGATCTTACTTTGTTTGATAAACATATTTTACCTAGTGAACAATAAAATGAGAATCCCCAAAAATTCATATGTTTCAAATATGCAATGTATGAGCAATATGGAGACATAATATCAAGGCTTCATATTAAGTAATAAATTATTGGTACATGAAAATTCAAGTCGGTAAGAAAAAGGAATGGTTTCACTATAGGGTGTAAATTACTACTCCTAATCTATTACCACATTTAGACACACCAAATTATATGGTCCATACTTCTATGTCAATGTTATATGCGGTGAAATCATCTCAAAATTCAGAACAGATGGGCAAAAATTCCAATAACGTGACCTCCGTGAGTTGATCAATAATTATTTTTCCTTTAATTTATTTTTGGGATATAAACATGAGATTGAACTCCATTAACAACATCACCCAATGAGATATTATACCTAAAAGGTGGATCCAAGACAATATATAGCGTAGGGGATCGACCTTGGCAATAAGATGTATCTAGATAATGTTAAACATATAATGTTCTAATTTATCAACAAAAAACAAGACTAGGCAAAGAGTTTCATTAGTATTATAATCATGTTCATAGGAAAGCAAGGTGTGACTTACATAATAAAGCACACGTTCATGATCATTAACATCATATTGTGCTAACAATGCACCAAGTGTGTGGTTTGTAATAGATATGTATAGGAGAAGTTGTCTATTAGTTATGTGTATGATGTAGGAGCATCTTGTAAAAAGCTAATTTTGTCTTGAATAGGTTTCATAGGGTGTCTTAGGATGCTTAGGAGGTATTCTAGTCCATTTGGACTCATGAATTTGTAATAAGAGCTCATATGGAGTTTTCCCTCCAAAATGGCTCATTTGAATATTTGAATTGTTATTTACTAAGTTAGTAGGCCTAGGAGTTAGTATGTTAGTCATTCAAATGTTAGTATAGGCTTTACATCAATGTAATAAGATGGTCATGGCATAAACTCACTCACTTAACCCTACCAAGGTGTAAAATCACTAGAGTTGTTAAATCATGGTTTGAGTTAGGTGGATGAAGACCTAACTACTTCTCCTTGTTCATAATGAGCATGATGAATTCAATTAGAAAAAGTTAGGAGGGTTGTAAGAGATTTGAAGAGGAGAATATTTCTATAATAGAGCCTTTAGGCTTTTGAAGCTTTGTATTATCATGCTACTTTCAAATAAAGGCTTCTTTCATACAAACTGTGCATAATTGTTCATTCATGGAACGGTGTATTTTTACTAAATTTTTGTGATTATATCTTGAATGAAATAAGTGTGCAAATGTTTTATAGGAATTAAATAACTGGTATAGGATCATGGAGGTTTGGAAAGAACCATGAAATTGATGGAGTGCCCAAAAAATAGTGTAATACAAAGAGGAAGGGATTATGTTGGAAAGGTAAGAATTGAATTATTTCCCTCAAATTATTTATATGGATGAATGTGAATATACCGAAGGTTTTAAGAATCATATAGATGTTAATAAGTTCATGAAATGGAAAATTTTCTTGAGTTAGTTGTTGGGTGTTTGTGATTGAGTAATAACCATTGGTTATATAGTCCATAGGAGACATAGTTGACAATTTTAGCCTTTGATTAGGTGATGGAAGCTTTATCATGTGTAAATGAAGATGAATGAGTTAGTAAGGATCCGAGATCAATAAGAGAGTTTGTAAACCCTAACAATCGGAACTCGGCTTTGAAACCCTCTCTCTCATTTAAGTTTCCTTGTTTCAGGGAGGATTAGGACAAGAAACAAGGTACATTGATCAAGAAAGATTTGAAATTTGTTGTAATTGGTTGTTATGAATATTTAGATGTGTCAATAACATGTCAAGGTGTAGAGACCACAAGTATAAAGGAATTTAGATCAAAATATGTAAAATTGAGAGGTTGATTTGTGCATACACGCTTGGAGGGTTTGAAGGGAACAACAAGAGTTTAATACCTTATTCCATGGTTGTTTTGGAAATAGAGGAATTTGAGCTAAGTAGAAGGTAGAATAATATGATCAAGTGGTATATGGGGCATGGAATCATAAGGTTTAGTAAACAAAGAAGCAAAAATGCACGTGTATAGTACCTCGACTAAAACCGAGACAACAAAAAAATTAGGAGTATGACAATATGAGCTAGTAAATTAGAGAAGATTAGAATAATAAGAAAGGTAGTAAGGAGATTATAAAGGAAAATTTCAATATTTTAAATATATTTGGGAAGTGTAATAGTCTCTCAAACTTAGAAAATTAGGAAGAGTAGAAACCGACCTTTGATACCCAAGTCGAAAGATTAGTTGGACAAAAAGGTGATTTCTAGAAGAAATGCTTGATGAGGTGAATAAGGAAAAGGAATAATACAAGAATGTTTAGGGCATGGAGTAGAGTTGAGGAAGGTGTGGAACATATCCAAATTTATAAGGAACTTACAAATCAGATTTAGAAAACAGAGCACAAATGATAAGAAGGATCAAGAGCAAGGTTGGAAGTTTGTGAAGTCAAATTAGAAAACATAGTTATAGAGATGCAAAGACAGTTATAGAGTGGGGAAAGAGACCTTGAATATAATTTTTTTAAGTGAGAAAATATATATAATCACGAACTTTAGACAAATCCAAGGAAATATAAGAAACAAGAACATTGTAAGAACTAAGAGAAAGACAATGCAATATAACTAAACTTGAAATGTTGGGTGGATTGAAGATAAAGGGGTGTTGAGATGTTAGAAGGAGCATGAAAATGATGGAACAAGGTGGGTAAAGGTATTTGAGGAATTTTAACTGTGAAAAAAAGATCAAACCCTAGATTTTGTGACCAAACCCTAGCTAGGTCTAGTAAAGACAAACAAAAAGTTAAAGTTGGTGTTGGGAGAAGTAGAGAAGGATTTTGAGGATAAAAATTGGTAGAAAGCACAATATAATTAATGGGTCTTTGAAAAGATAAAAATACTTTCTTGGTTGTTTGTAGGCTATCCCCAACACAGAGCTTTGTGTTCTAGGAGGGCTAATTGTAAGAGATAGAAAAATTAAAAGAGAATAAAAGATGATGGGTAAAGAGTTGTGGTCTGAAACTTCATAGGCACATAAATGGGGAAAATGGGTATCCAAAAAGTATCAATCAAGTATGAACGTGTAAGTTGAGTGATTTTTGTTAGAAAAACTGATTTTTTAGGGCTATAAGGATTTTGTTAGGTCTACAAAGCAAATAAGTGATAATGGTGTGTTGAAACTTTTTGAATGACTCAATCATGTTTGTATGATGGATTTAAGCATGTTCAAGTGATTTTTAGCCTTTGGTGAAAGAATTTAATGCATTTTGACCTATTGAGCAGAGTATGGCTTTTTAAGCAAGGTAATGGTTTTGGATGAAACTGATTGTACAAAGTGAATTTGTATCTTCTAATGCATATGTGGGTGTTTTATAAGGAATGCATGCGGGGCTCTGCATCGCAGTGTAACACAAGAACAAGTGGATTGATAAAATTTACTTAATATCTTTAAATGACTTTTGACAAGCCTCATCCAATTTAAATAATATCTTCCTTTAATAATCATGTGAAAGACTACATCTTGTCAACTAGTTATGCCACAAAATGTCAAATATCTTGGAGCTTACTTTGGAGTGACAAGAATTGTTTGAGATATTTTTAGGATCAACCTCAATGAAATATTGGAAATAATAAATATAAGAAACTTCTTAGAGGTGAAATTGAAAACACACTTTTTTTACATTTAATCATACATTATACAATCCCAATTACTTGAATATTTTTCATAGATTACAAACATTGTATTATCATAAAGTGTATATTTTTGGGTTCAACCTCAATGACACACTTGAAATAATAAATATAAGAAACAACCTAGAGGTGACATTGAAAACACAATTTTTTTGCATTTAATCATACATTATACAATCCCAATTACTTGAATATTTGTCTTAGATCACGAGCATGGTATTATCACATAGTATATTTTGATAGTAAATAATTGAGAATTAGTATTCAATAATGTTATGGATGTAATAATGAAAGGAGTGTCATGACATGTTGATAAGTAACATCAACATTTTTAAACCCAAAAGGCATGATGGTATAGTATAAGGTACCCATAGAAATAGTAAAAGAAGTCTTCTTGTGATCAATGAGGTTGATTTTGATTTGGTTATATCTTGTAAAACCATTCACAAAGGATAACATTTCATGGCCTATGATAGAGTTAGTTATTGTATCAATGTAAAGTAAAGGAAAACTATCATTGGGAGAAAATTTGTTTAAACCCCACAAATCAATACAACAATAGATCTGTCTATTGGGTTTTTCCATAGGAATGATACTAGAAACCTATTGAGGGTAATATATAACATGAATTAATCTTGCGTCAAATACATTTTGGATTTCATGTTTGACCATTAAGGCAACATGAGGGTACATCTTATGGATTTTTTCGTTACATCAGTTTAACATGATAATGGAGAATGATGTTATGCATGGAAATACATGGATCAATTCCATGCATATCACTACAAGTCCACGTGAAAATATTAGGAAAACCATATAATGCATGCCAAATAGCTACCCCTCATCATTAGTAAGGGAGACTCCAGGATCAATGTTAGTGCCAAAGTTAAAAGAAGTGGTTCTTCATTTAGCAACATGGAACTATATTTGATATAGGGGTGGGTAGAGATATAATTATAAGCATGAGAAGTAGTTTTCCTTCACCAAATTATGTGTGAGAATGTATAGTGCAAAGAAACCTATTCTTATAAATGAAGGGAGGGAGATCCTCATATGCCTCGAAATACTCAAGAAGGACTCTTCATTAATGGATTCATCTAATGATTGAATATTAGGGATGCACTATCATCGATGAGGTTAGTGTATACAAGTTATAAGTTTGATGTATCATGAACCACACAAACATATTATGAATGAAATCATGAAGCAACTAACAATATTAAAGCAAATGGAGGTTTGCGCAAAGGCCAAGTTATATAGCTAGGACCTTTCCAAAAATTATATTTATGAACCAAGATGAAATCATGGATTCATTTTCCATATCATCGAATCCCTTGTCTAATGAGTCCATTTTGTAAACAAGTATTTATAGTCAACCCTATATTAATGATAAGTGGGAGGTGTAGGTATTACTATTTGTGGAGAATTGTGGGGCCTAATATGTGGGGTATACATGTCAACCATATTGGTGTGAGCATAGTACTTAAAAGGAGTAGGATTTTTTTTTCTAGTATATACAATACCTTGATAATAATATTTGAGACAAGCATGAAGAGTAGATGGAACATCATTCATGGGTGTATCTAAGGATGACCTAGTAATACATTGTAAATGAGATCATTGAGCATTCTTGAACAAAAATTTTCAAGGGTAAACATTCCCATGGTAATTGGTAATTTGACTTTCCCAAGCACGTGAAATGATATATTATCAAATCCCTACATACTCATATTAGAAGGTATGATGTCCTCAACAAATATACCTAACTAATGAAGAAAGAATATATAACATATATTAAGGCTTGACCCTTTTTCAAAAAGTGAAATAATTACCATCATATTATGTACTACTATCTAGACGTATAAAAGGAATCTTATTATCTATACCCTCTTGTAAAGGAAGATCTTCAAAACCAAAGGATATAACCTCCCCAAGAAAGTATATGCTGATTTTGAAAACAAATGCTAAATCACTGCAAGGTTTGTTTTGGGATAAATTTGTATGTGTTGAAAGGCCTCTTGAATATTATCCAAACTCGAGGGAGAAAGGTTAATGAAATCAATGAAAGAAAAGGTGGGAACTATGGAAGAAACCATTAAATCATAAAGGAGAGCCAAAACTAGGGCTAGGAAAGTAATTAAAATAGTAAACCCAACAAGTGATTGTATAACTAGGAAAACCTAAAAAAGGGACAAAAAAAGGCCCGATCATGAGCCCCTAGGCGAAAATTTGGAGGGCGTGTAATGATGGCAATGAAAATGAAATCTAAATATAAAACTTATACAATTAATAAATTTAAAACCAAAAGGAAGGAACAACCCTAGGGTGACTAGGGGCAAAGCAATAGATTTGATCAAAGATATGGTTCACTAAATGTTTTTACAAATTCATAATTAGATGGATAATAGAATCTACAAAAATGTAAAAGTGATGTAATTATTTTGAACAAATTAATAAACATTCACCATAAAATCTAAAATAAATTTTTTAACACTTAAAACTATGATAGAATGATATAGTGGTTGCTTAAAACATACATAGGGATGTTAAGAATTCATTATATAGTGCTCACATTATATCAACAGGGAGATAAATAATTATTACATTGATTAAATATTTTATAGAGTAAGTTGTTAATAGCGTTGTAACAACTTACGAATATTGTATTTAGTATGAGAGATTATAGGAGTTGTTGCTAAACAACTTCCTAACTCTCCTCTCTATTTAGCAGACTATTCTCCTATTTATTGGGTTCATTCCCAGATGAATAAAATATAGAGAAAGATAATTTTTTTGTTGTGATTTATTCTGTGCTCGTCCATGATTTGGTATCAGAGCAGGTTTAATCTAGGGTTGAATGCATCGTCCTTCGCTATGATCCTGCTTGCTTTGATGAAGTTTCTATCAATGGTGGTTGCGTAGTCTATTGTCAGTACTCTGTGACGGGTTGTCTGCTATTCCGTCCAAATAAGCCTCGAAGGAGTGTATACGGGCCACATTTGTCAATCTTTATCAATGGTGGTGCCCATTCATCATTCGCTTGCCAAATATCACTGGACTTGCTGATATTGACAACCATGCACAGAAATGTAGATGTGTAGATAGAATTCGTGGCTGTAGAAGAGTCTTCCTTCGCATTTTATCAAATAAGCACATATCTTGTCGTGGAGGAATTTACATCTCTAACCAGGTTGCACAAGTGTTATTGACGTTGGTATATTATTTTACCGCCTGTTCCATTTTCGCAGTCACTAAATTGATGAGATCTTCGCTAAGTTCGGAGCTACACACCCATAAAACGTGACTCAAGGGCGTATTTGCATGTGTTTGAAAAACGACTCTTTCTGCACCGTATACCTGCTCACAACATGCCAGCGGATCCAGATGTTTGTTTTGCATTCAATGACTCGCAGATGTTTGTCAATTTGCATCCACGTACAAGTCATTGATAATTCGATTTGAGAAATGTGCTAATGGTTGGTATGTTTCCATAGTTTCATATTTAGTCTCAAATTTATAGAATAGTATGTGGATTGGGAGAGTATTATGTTTTCTTAGGTTCCTTGTTATTTGTTGTGTCTATAATGTTTGGGTCTAATATTTCAATTTCATCATTTGAAATGTAGTCCATAAAGCGTTCGTGTAGGAAAGTGAATGTTGATAAACGGTTTGTGATAAATTAGTCCATTGTTTAAAAGTGGTTCTTGTTTAGTATATTAAAGGTATAAATAACTCTTTTATTTAGTCTGCTCTCAAAATACAAATTGATATTTATCGTCTTGATAATTAATATTGTGAAAGTGTCAAAAAGGGGAAGGGTCATTATAAAAGTTAAATAGGTGATTTTAGGTTTTTGTTATCGTAGTGTCAAGAGTTTTAAAAGTGTCAATTTTTTTTTTTTTTTTTTTTTCGGTGCGTTACAGACGCATTTTCGGTGTTACCCAATGTCAAAAAAATAAAATATTTCACATTGAGGAACGGGGAGGGGCGGGGCGGAATTATGCAAATAAACCCAATGTCTAAATTGTTGAGCTTCATATCCAAATCGGGTGAATTAGAAGCACATGAATTAGAGGATGGAGACAGGAGGAAAATCAACGTCCTCAAGTTCGTCACTACCTTAGAGGCCGCAAACTGCTTTAGTGACACCTTTTGTTGTGTGTGATGAATAAGAACAAATGATCATCCCTGTTCCTATGTGTAGTACAATGTTTGTGTTTTCCCTGTGATGATGATGATGTGGAGATTTGTACCATTGATACTATTGCAGAAGTGTTCTTGATCAGATTGACTTGATGGTTGATGTGAATTGGTTGATCGGTCCCAATTCATGTATTCACCTGAATAGGTTGATCGGTCCCTATTCATGGGGGCGATGTAGTTACCAGAGTCAATATTGAGGATCAAGACCATGTGCGAGCAAAGTGAAATGCTTTGCTTGGTTGAATATGGTGTTTTCCCCATATATCGCACTAGGGGGAATGTTAGGAATTCGCTCTATAGTGCTCACATTATATTAACAATGAGATAAATACTTATTACGTTGATTAAATATTTTATAGAGTAAGTTGTTAATAGTGTTGTAACAACTTACAGATATTGTATTTAGTATGAGAGATTATAGGAGTTGTTCCTAAATAAATTCCTAACTCTCTCTCTATTTAGGAGACTATTCTCCTATTTATTGGGTTCATTCCCAGATGAATGAAATATAGAGAAGATTATTTTTTTGTGGTGATTTATTTTGTGCTCGTCCATGAAGGGATAAGTAGTTAGTTGCAAAAAGTGATAAAAAAAATTTGAGTGTGCATAATGGGTAAATGGGGTATTTTGAGTCTAGAAATTCTTCATCTTTGATTATGGAACCAAAACTTTCTCATATACATGACCTTGCATCTCTTCTTGGAACATGGTACGGTTTTGGATCCTTTTATGCTGATCTTGGACTTGTGCATAGTGGGGTTTTACAAATTTTATGCCATTTACTTTCTTAAAAATGAGTCACTATATATTTCTATGGCTTGCACAACTTTGGAATCACCTGTAATGAACTACAATGAATAGAAACCTAAAAACCTTCATAGAACTTCATAAAGGCAACAAAAAACCAAAGGAGAAATCATTGCATGGGTGAGGTTGGAATACCCTTGATGGTTAACTCTCATTAAATGAATCCAAGTTTTGCATTACATCCTCTCAAGTGGGAGTAAGCCTCATGTAGTTCTCCTAGTGTAGGTGCAAGTATGCATGCACATTTAAGCCAATTAGTGCTCTCCTGTCTCTCGACACTAATATAATGGGTTATTTATAGAGTAAAAAATGTACTTAGTGTGGTAGTAGTGTGATGTGGTGTGATTCAAATGATTATACTATCCCATTTCTCCCTTAAAGACCTTTGAAAATGCATGGAATGTCATTATCTTGTTAAGATAATGCTCTCAGGACCTTTGAGTGCTTGGAAATGGAGAAAGATAAACTCTTCAACATGTTTTTGAGTGCTTCATATTTGTGTGGCGGATACTCTAAATAATGTGAAAATGATTTAGAAGATTTAGAAAAGCCTTGAGTTCTTTCTTGTTGATACTTACAATAGGATATTAAGAGGAATAACATGTACGTTATAAAGTTAAATGAATTGTTTATATAGGCTTCCATAGGTTAAACATTCACATTATGGATGCTCTAGGGAATTTATGATGCTGAGATCAAATCAAAGTGGGAAGAGTTTCACTAAATATCTCAGGGATCATTGAGTACAATAGAATGCTTCGAGAGATTTTGGATCTTATTGGAATGCACAAAATGGATATCGTACACTTGAGATGCAACGACAGAAAGATATGTTCGCAGGGACAAAGAAAGGCACATTAATGCAGAGGTGCACCCGTTGTAGAAAAAAACACGTGTTGTCATGACATTAGAAGTGATGCGAGAGAAAAATTGTTTGCGAACCTCCAATCTTTGACGGTGATAAAAAAAGGTTTGCAATAGTGAGGTCTGTTGAGTTGTGTAGCTAAATGGCTTCACAAATAACATGCTTTACAAATTTTTTAGGTTTACACAATAACTGACGTTGGTCACCTGGGAGAAACTAGTATCGGTTGGGTAACCGACATTGGTTACCAATGCATTAATGTTTGTATTTTAAATGTGGGATTAGATCCGAACCTTGGTTATAAAGGTAACAAGATAGTTGTAAATTCATAACTAAGTTTCCCTAATGTTTGTATAGGCTTATAAGCTAGAAAAATAGGGTTAGAAGGTATGAATAGAGATTATTCTAAGAATATTTTTCTTAGAGAAAGCTTAGAGAAGCTTGTGAGGAAAAAGTATTATACATCTGGGAGAGGTGTGGAAGATTATAAATCTTCATTGTATTTCCTTTGTAAAGCAAAGAATAATAGATTTGTTGTTTCTTGGTGGACGTATCTCACACTGGGTGAACCACGTTATATCTTGTGTATTTTTCTTCTGGTTTAATTTTCATGTTTATTGCTTATATGATTTAATTGATTATAGATCTGTACAACACTAATGTGTCTAATCCCAACAACTGGTATCAAATATTTTTTGTTTGATGGTTTTTTGTGTTGACATATTTACTCACAGAGGAATTTCTGATTGAGTGGGAGCACAACAATGGAAGAAGATAACAAATATAAAGTAGATAAGTTTGATGACCATAATTATAAATTATGGAAGATGTAGGTTGAAGATTATTTATATCAAAAAGATTCATACTTACCGTTGGATGTGAGTGCAAAGCCTATAAAGATGACTGATGAAGAATGGAAGATTCTTGATAGAAAGGCTCTAGGATCTAAAAGATTGAGCCTGATAGCATCTATAGCTTCTAATATTACTGAAGTAGAAACCACGGTAGATTTGATGAAATATTTAGATAATTTATATAAAAAACCAAGTTCTTCGAATAAATTTTATTTGATGAAGAAATTATTTAATTCTAAAATGCAAGAAGGTGGATCTATATCAAACCATTTGAATGATTTCCATTCTATTGTAAATCAATTAAAATCGGTTAATATTCCGTTTGATGATGAAGTGAAAGTACTCTTATTATTATGCTCTTTGTCATATAGTTGGGATAACATGGTTATGGCTATTAGTAATACAACATCGGCTACTAATATTTTAAAGTTTGATGATGTGGTTAGTATAATCCTGAATGAAGAAATACGTAGGAAAAGTACATGAGAGTCATCATCTAGAAATTATTTGAATGTAGAAAGTAGAGGAAGGTAGAAGGAGAGATCCAAGAGAAAGAATAATGGGAAATCAAATTCTAAGAATGGAAGATCTAAATCCAGAGGTAGAGGAATAACTTGTTGGAATTGTGGAAAGAAAGGACATGCAAAGAAGGATTGTTGGTTCAAGGAAAATAAAGAGAATGTACCAGATAAAGGTAAAGAGGAAAATGTTGCAATTGAGGTAATACAAGATTCCCTTATTCTCTCCTTGGATAATAAAATAGAATCTTGGGTTTTAGATTTAGGAGCTTCTTTCCATGCTACCCCTAATAAGGGTTATTTCAAAAATTATGTCTAGGGTAATTTTGGGCATGTTTATTTAGGAGATGATGAACCATGAAATATTATTGGTAAAGGGAATTTCATCTAAAATTTCAAAATGGAAATACATGGGTATTGAAAGATGTGAGGCATGTGCCAAGCCTCAGGAGAAATCTAATTTATATAAAACAACTAGGTGAAGATAGTTGCATGGTTACATTCACATCCGACTCTTGGAAAGTTACCAAGGGAGATCTTGTTGTGGAAAGAGGCAAAAAGGTAGGAACATTGTATTTTTCTACCTGTATTACTAATTCCTTTTATGTTCTATCTACTTTAGATTCATATGCAAACATGTGGCATAATCAGCTAGGCCATATGAGTAAAAAGGAAATGCAGATATTAAAGGAAAATGGTAAGTTATCGATTTGAAAAATGTAGATCTTGATTTCTGTGAGCATTGCATATTTGGAAAGAAAAAGAAAGTGAGATTTCTTAAAGTTGGGGAAATAAAGAAGGAGAAAAAATTGGAGCTTGTGCACTCAGATGTGTGGGGACCAACCCATGTAGCTTCTCATGGAGGATCCCAATATTATGCGACTTTTATTGATGATGCCACAAGAAAGGTATGAGTTTATTGTATAAATAATAAATCTTATATTTTTGAGACTTTTAAAATATGGAAATACCTTATGGAAAATGAATCCAATTTAAATTTAAAATGCCTTAGATTTGACAATGGTGGTGAGTAGTGCAACAATGATTTCAATGATTACTGTTTAGTGAATGGAATACACAGAGAAAGAAAAGTTCTTAAAACACCACAGGAAAATGGTGTGGATGAAATAATGAACAAAACTATCATGGAATATGCAAGAATCATGATGATACATGTTGGATTACCCTTATAGTTATGGGAAGAAACAATAGACATAACAATATATTTAATCAAACGTGGGCCTTTAAGTGCCTTTGGATGGTGGACTACCTAAGAAGCTTGGATTGGAAAAGAGATAGATCTTTCTTTTATTATAGTATTTGGTTCATAAGCTTTTGTGCATGTTGATAAAGAAAATAGGAAGAAGTTGGATGCTAAATCCAAGAGATGCACATTTATTGTTATGGCTCTAGTGATTTTGGATTCATTTTTTGAATTTAGATGATGTTAAGATTGTTAGGAGTCATGATATTGAATGGAATGAAAAGAGATTATACAAGGATAAAATTTTGATGCCAAAGGATGAACCGAGTGACGAGTTTGTGGAAAAAAATTCATTCTTGGATATAAAATTGGCACCTATAGTTCTTGGTGTCGATTCTGATAAGAACCGGCGTCGGCGGCTGAACCGATGTCATTAGAAATAGAACCGATGTCGGTAAAAGAGGACTAACATCACTTGTTAGAACCAACACTGGATGTAGGTGATTGACGCCGATCACTTTTAGAGGTTTATACGAATGTACAAGATGTACAAAATCAGCCTTTGACACCCAAATTTCGTAAGAAGGTCACAATGGGTAAATAGACCTCCAACAATATTTTCACCTTCCTTATTTTATCTATTATTGACTGATAATGGTGAGCCCAAAAGTTTTGAAGAAGCAATGCAGGAGAAATCAACAATAAGTGGGAGCATGACATGGATGAGGATATGGAATTTTGAAACAAAACTAGACATGGGATTTGGTTAAGTTTCCGAAGGTAAGAGAACATTACGAACAAATGGGTTTACATGATCAAAGAAGAAGAAGGTGGATAAAAAGATACAAGGCATAGCTTGTGGTAAAAGATTTGCAAAAAAATCAGGTATTTACTTTGCTAAGATTTTTTTCTCCGTAGTAAAAATGACTTCCATACGTCTTGTTTTTGAGTTTAGTTGCGGTAGAAAGATTTGCACTTAAAGAAACTTGATTTTAAGACGACTTTCCTTTGTGGTGATTTGGAGGAAGAGATATATATGCAACAACCGCTTGATTTATGAATTCAAGGGTAAGGAGAAACTTGTGTGCATGTTGAAAAAGAGCTTGCATGGGATCAAAAAGATCCAAGGAAATGGTATATGAGGTTTGTGATTTTATGCATGAGAATGGTTATATGAGATGTGAATATGATCATTGTGTTTATTTCAAGAAACTTGAAAATGGAAGCTATATTATTTTGTTACTATATGTAGATGATATGATTATTGTAGGATCTAATATGCAAGACATTGTTGAGATTAAAGAAAAGTTAGCTCATACATTTGTAATGAAGGATTTAGGAGCTGCAAAGAAAATCCTTAACATGCAAATTCATAGAGACAGGAAGAAAAGGAAATTGTATTTGTCTCAAAAAGATTATATCAATAAGGTGTTGGAAAGGTTTAAAATACATAATTCAAAACATGTAAGTACACCTATGTATGAACACTTTAAATTAAGAAAAGATCAGTTTCCTACATCACATGGGAGGTTGAGTACATAGAATAGGTTACATATGCTTCAAAGCAGCTTAGAAGTCTTATGTATGCTATGGTTTGTACTTGACTAGACATTTCACAGGAAGTGGGAGTTGTGAGCCGATTAATGGCCAATCCAAGTAAAGAGAATTGGAAAGAAGTCCAATGGATACTGAAATATTTGAAAGGGACATCCAACATGCACTTATGTTATGGAGGGTTAGATACTTCTTTTATGCAATATGTTGATTCGATATCGCTGGAGATTTAGATGGTAGGAGAAGCACCACTTTGGATATGTATTCACAAATAGTTTACACAACAATTAGCTGAATTTCAATATTGTAGAAGGTTTTAGCCTTGTCTACTATAGAGGATGGATATGTTGCAGCTACTGAAAGGCTAGAAAAGAGATGATATGGATAAGCGGGTTCATGGAAGAGTTGGGAAAGGAGCAAGAGGATTGTAGATGGTATAATGATAGTCAAAGTTCAATTCATCTAGCAAAGAACTCAACATTTCATTCAAGAATGAAACACATTCATTGAGATATCACTTCATACCATATTAAATCCTTCTTTATCGTCACAATGTAATCAATATGGGGAACATCCACATCAAGGTGGATAAGGAAGATGGATCAAAACTACCAATAAAAGATTGGGGTTCACCCAAACATATGTGGAAAGGGATCAACAACGCTGGTGGGCACATGGAAAAATTGGCACAATGAATGTGGATGTGGCACAAAAGACTGGGAAGGTCAAATCTCACATGGAAAGGTCGAGGATGACGAAGGGGGACAACTCACAGCGAGCTCGATAGCGGGAAGTAGTGGGTCGGTATAACTGACCAAAACACAACAAGGTTAGCGGGATTTGAACCACACCCACCTTCCTCAAAACTCGGTGCTTTGATCAACTCAAGCCGAAATGAGCTGGCTATGAGGCAACACAAAGTGATAAGGGGTTTAAACATGATTTTCGGGTCCTTTACTAATATAAAAGGGACCCAAACCCTCTCCTATAACACATAACTCTAAGATATTTTCTTAGAGCTCAAAGGAGGAGTATAAGAGAGTGAAGAATCCTTTTAAGGAAAATTTGGGAGTTGTGGTAATAAGTATTTTATTTTAGGACTTATAAGACCTATTAATTTAATAGGAAAATTATTATTGGGAGTTATTGCAAAACTACCCAATTGGCCCATAACGCCACACTATCTACTTGCGAAGCCTGGAGTGTCGACCAGAGTACCATAGGGCATCTTAATAGTGTCTAGAAGGTTGATCGAGTTCCATAGGATTTTGTGCACCATGAAGGTGGAGGACGGTCCTTGAAATACCATCGGTGTTCCTTTGAAGGTTTGGAGTACTATTTATGCAAGTTTAAAGTTCCATTAGGTTTTATTGTAAGAAACTATATTGTACTTACAAGTTTTGACTAGTGGAATGGTTCTAAAAGAACCCAAAGACGTAGGCTATTTCCGAACTCCGTAATCAAACCATGTGCAACATGTTTTAATTTTGCATTATTTTGGAGTTATTTTATCGGTAATTATTTATGGCCTATAGGGGTTTGTGATCGAGGTAAAAATTTCAGTCAATTTTTAGATCATTTTTGTATCAAAGCATGTTTCACAGGATTTTATTGCAGAGATGGATCTATACTGTTCTTCCCACTACCGATGATGCTTTCCTTATTCAAAAATATGGTTCGAGTGATGATCACTCAGCATTAGGAACATGATCACCTAAAAACAATAACACCTCACGAGTTGCGAGAAGAACATAGATGCTCCACGTAGGAAGGTAACTTAATCAAGTCAACTTCAGAAGTGTTGCATAGAAATGATACCTTTATCGATCCAAATCATGTTTGGTCATTATGGTAGAGGGCATGATACCAGGCGTTTCTAGGACTTATACCTAGAGATGGGGCCTAAGTGGATGTAGAAGAAGGGCAAGGCTATTGCAGGACCCAGTTCGAGTCAGCCATTTTCATTATTGGGACAAAGAGCACCAATGGAACACTCGAAATTGTATTACGACACATGAGTGCCTAAAGACAGTGGATTCCAGTGGTTTCTCGAGGACATCTAGTCACACTCATCTTTGAGTGGACTATCGATTTGATACATGACTGCTGATGTGGTGTGTAGATTAGGACTTCCTACTACACCATATCATCGTACCAAGATAGTTGCTACAAAGGATGGTACACTACATAGATTGGCTACTAGATTTTACATATTGAGCTTTATAGTTGGGAGAAAATTTTCTGACACTTTGTCACACTTGACATCGTCCCTTTAGAGATCGACAAAGTGGCATTGTGAAATTTCTACCTTATAACTCAAAAAGGCTATGTGATGGATGACAAGAGTGGAATGGAGCTTCACATTAACCATAGCTAGATTGTGGAGTTTGAGTCGGGACGTGTTATTCGTCATGTACATGGTGATAGTAGTGAGACTTTAGGCTCATATGTTCCGAGGATCATCCAAATTTTAATGCAGAGTCGAGACTCATATGTGCCATAAAATCATCCAGAGCTTGACACGCAGAGATTGCTTATATTCTAGTGGATCATCCAGATCCATATGTAGATGAGAGATCACTCGACGATCCACATGGCACCTATTGAGGTATCCTAGGCCAACACCAAGGATTCTACAACTGGTAAGAAATCTAAGGTGTAATAAAAGTTGACATTTTGTTTAGCTATTGTATAGGGATTTTAAGCATTATTTATTTCTCTTATTGTAATAAAACCAACAAACTAGTGTGCTAGGTAGAATGTATTAATAAGACCCCTTGTGGGAAATTTTTGTATACATTTAACCAATTAGGAACATTAGTAAAAGACCCGATTTTGGGAAATGTTTGTATGCTAGGAAATATTAGTTATTGTGAACATTAATAATATGTTTGGAATTATATTATCTAGATGATAATATAATATTGTAATAGTTAGATTATTTTGTGAGAGTGAGTTGTGAGAAAAACTCACGTAGATAGATTTGTGGAGAGAGAATAATGGAGATTGAGTGAGAGATATGTGGAGAATATTGTGAGATAGTGGATTGATGTTGACTCCTTCTTTATAGGAGCATATCACACTATTTATATGTATTACTCTTGAAATGTAATCAATCCCGCATGAATAAAGTTTTTTGAATATTATTATCTTTGTGTTTATCTCTATTGTATGTAAATCTCAGACCACTTCTAACAGTGGTATCAAAGTAGGTATGGCCATGGCCTTTCGATGCACAGATCCATACAAATGATTTGTCGACAAACATGCCTACATAATTGATAGCAACGCTTACTCATATGTTGATCTTCAAGATCATAAAAAAACAAGATGTGGAGTAGAGGAATAATGGATTCCCAGTTTTGATAATTAGATATGTACATTATTCCTCCATTGCAGGATTCAATTAAAGTTTGATGTTTCAGGTGGAGTTCAATACGTTCCTCTATTTTATTTTATTTTATTTGAAAAAGTGTACATTTAAAGATCGAATTTGCATTCATTATCATCAATAATGCTACTGTGCAAAATATTCCATACGGGTGTGTGGTTGCAAAGATACCTGTGCATTATTTAGAGCAGAATTGTACTCATCTAAATACATTTGTGCATCCACCATCTGTATTCAGATAAGCATGCATCAAGCTGTAAATAAGAATCTACAACAATATCTAATGCCTTCCATGCTTATGTGCAAATATCATTTCAATATACTCAAGTGTATATATTGACTATGTCTGCATATCGACTCATATGCAAATATTGTTTCAATATTGTAAGAATCCGCCAGTATAGGTGTTGATAGAGTCTTATATGTGTCAAGTAATATTCTTTCTTTTATTAAAAAAATAATATTTTATTTTTTATTAAAAAGTAATCTTTAATTACTTTTTGACATTGTTATTGGGTCTATTTTGAGACACATTATCGGTTGAAACCGACATCTCTAGTTATTTAAAATGGAAAAATTGAGCCTTGTTGAAAAATTTGAAGGGAAATACTTTCACACCTGGCAGATCCAAACTCAGTTGACATTGATTGAAAAATACCTATGGGAAATTGTCGAGGAACATTGGTAGCACTATTGATGACTCTGAAAAACTCAAAAAATGGAAGGTAAGAGATAGAAGAGCTCTTGCTATTATTGGTTTAGGATTGTCTAAACCATATTTGCATCATGTAGACTTCAAGAAAACTTCTAAAGATATTTGGGATACACTAAACAAACTATTTGGTTCACAAACTGAAAGTGCACAAATAACAATGAAGCAATGCCTATATGGTTTAAAAATGGAAGAAGGTGGAAACATGGTAGCTCACATCAGTAAGTTCAGATCATTGATAAATCAATTAGTTGGGATTAATGAGGATGTGAAAGATGATGATGCTAAGGCCATTCTTCTTAATAGTATGCCTCGATCTATGTCAAATATTGTGTTTACATTGAGAAAAATGAATCCAAGTCTTGAAAGTGTGATTGCTACATTGCTCGATGAAGGGAGTCAAGTTGTTGAACTAGAGGAAGAGGTATTGGTTGCAAATAATAAGCCGAGCACATCTTTCAAATATAAGCCAAAATTCAAAAATAGAAATGATATACTTTCCATTATTGTAAGCAACGTGGACATGGTATTCTAAACTACAAACAAAGAGCACATGACCTTATTGATGGAAAGTTGAAAGATAAATCCTATGTTACTTTGTTGAAGACAATGAGGAAAGTGATTGGGGAGAAGAAATTATTCATTCAGATGATGAGGCCTCTGATCAAAGCAATGAAGAATACCTTTACTAATTTTCAAACGGTGGAGGTCGAGGCAACAGAGGAAGGAGGTCAATCAATGACCTCTTGCCAACCGCAAGCAACGGGACCGCACAATGGTGTTGTGGATTTTTTCTAGTTGTGTTTTTACTTTCATATGTAGAATAAGAAAAGAAGTTTTTCACTGTTCACTCGGAATGTGTCTATATATTGGTGTATTTTCCCTTGATGTAAAAGAAAATGTGGAGATTCAAAGTACAAGTTATGTAATAGTCAAGAGTCTTGACAAAAAGCTATTGTTTCAGTTGATAATAGTTCCCATTCTAGTTTGGATCCTAAGAGGTGGGGATGATGCCGACTATCAATTGGTGATTTTTCTAATGCCAAAGAAGCAATATATTTTGTTCTTGTTGAGTTATATGTCTAGCAGGGAGGAGACAAACACTTTTTGGAGTTCAGAATTAGTGAGAATAGATGGGGGACATGTTTACCATACTCAGTATATTTTATTACTTGGAAAATTTTGATTAATACTCCATTTATATATCTTAATTTTCTGTTGACTACCTCTTATAGCTTGCAATAGGATTTAACTCATTTATAAGCTTAGAGATTTGTTAACCATTTTTGTAGACAATTGAGCTCGTAGGTATTAGTTCAGATATTCATTCTGTGTAGGGACATTGTGACCATGTAACATGATGGTAGATGATTACCATTGGCATCTAATATTGGGTCAGATCTTCATTATGTGAAGAGGTCATCATGGCAATACAACAAAATGGTACTTGATATTTTTCGTCAACATGAGGAGCTCAAGAGAGATTATCTCTGATTGTCATTTGGTGTCAAGGCATTGCGACCGTACATCCGAATGATAGCTAATCATCACGGATGTGGCACTATAAATGTCAGGGATTGACAAAGTGTAAGACCCCTAAAGGGTAGATATGGTAACCAAGACAAAGGAAGAATACTTAGAACTGCGCAGCGGAAGCGTTGAGATCTAGAAGAGGACTTAACACCATAAAATGGGAGCGTAAAAGTTTTGGAAAGGATACTTAACACTATACAACAGAGGTGTGAAGGTCTTCTAAATATTTCAAAGTGGCGCAGTAGGTGGCAGTGAGCCCAAGTTCCATAGGTCCCAGAGATTGAGCCATCAATTGTTTGATTGTGGAGTTGGCAGTATACTGCGTAGATCTCTTCTCAACAACGTGATTTTGGATTCACAAGATATTTGGGACAAAAATACTTTCCCATTGGGGAGGTGTGATCTAGAGGACAATACAGAGGAAATTTTTTCCCCTAAATCACCTATGATCACTATAGTATGAAATATCACTTTGAGATATTTCGCAACTATCTGAACTTCAAAAATGGAGTCTATATGTGCAAATGGTGGCTTGTCAAAGTTGAAGTCAATCCTAGATGGGACCAGGTTAAATGAAAAGTCACGAGGTGGAAAAAATAAAATTGTGTGCTTGGGTAGAAGGTTTAGAGTCTTGTTTATGCAAGTTTAAAGTTCCATTAGGGTTTATTGTAAGAAACTAATTGTACTTACAAGTTTTGACTAGTGGAAAGGTTCTAAAAGAACCCGGAGACGTAGGCTATTTCCAAACTCCATAATCAACCCGTGTGCAACATGTTTTAATTTTGCATTATTTTAAATTGATTTTGGAGTAATTTTATTGGCAATTATTTACGGCCTATAGGTGTTCGTGATCGAGGTAAAAATTTCGGTCAATTTTCGGATTAAGCGGAGGATGGGCAACGAAATTGGAGAAACTTTATACAACCGAGAACCTGCGGATATGCTAACGGGTTAAGTCATTGACAAAGGAGAAGTTGGAGCTACACTCCATTTCTGTTCATCTTTGAGTTTGAGACTTGAAGAGGAAGAAACATGCCAAGTAAAGGATTCAAGGATGGAGATGTATAATACAATGTAACAATTTATCTCCAAGTGGGAGATTGTTGAGTTATGGAGCTATATGGCTTCACAAATAACATGCTTTACAAACTTGCAGGTTTACACAGTAACCGACGTCGGTCACCTAGAAGCAACCAGTATCGGTTAGGTAACCGACATCGGTTTCCTGTGCGTTAATGCTTTTATTTTAAATGTTGGATTAGATCTAACCTTTGGTTATAAAGGTGATCAGATATTTGTAAATGCATAACTAAGTTGCCTTAATGTTTGTAAATGCTTATAAGCTAGAAAAATAGGGTTAGAAGGTATGAATAGAGATTATTGTAAGATGATTTTCTTGGAGAAATCTTAGAGAAGCTTGTGAGGAAAACTTATTGTACATACGGGAGAGGTGTAGAAGATTACAAATCTTCATTGTATTTCCTCTGTAAAGCAAAGAATAATAGATTGGTTGTTTCTTGGTGGACGTAGCCCACACTGGGTGAACCATGTTATATCTTGTGTATTTTTCTTCTGGTTTAATTTTCATGTTTATTGCTTATATGCTTCAATTGATTATAAATTTTTACAACACTACGTGTGTCTAACTCCAACAGGGTCCACTCTTGTTTTGGAAGGGGACCCGACTACCATAAGTACTTCAAATAGCTTATCAAGCTACCCAAGAGCTAAGAACCGAGTTGAAGATCGAGCTCAATGGTGAATTGATAGATTTGAGCTCATGGTGAGCTACATCAATGAGTCAATGACCGAGCTATAATGGCAAGCTTAATGCAATCCAACTATGCATCGATCGATATAGAACTTGACAAGCCCAATGGAGGGGCTAAATGGTAAAACTATGTTAGTAAGGTGTGGATGAAGCCAGGAACACATAGGGTGGTGATAAGACTTAAAAAGTCTCAACAAAATCTATCCCCAGAGCATGTGGATAATCCCCATTGGCCCAAAAACAACCCTACGATAAAAGGGGTAAAGCCCGACCAACTCGGCGACATGGTGAAGCGGGGTAGTGAGAAGCCCGATGTGGTGAGCTAAGCATGGATGGAAACAACATCGACAAGTGAAGATGACATCGAGAGTTTCAAACCTGGACCTATCACCTCCCAACTTAGCATCCTAACCAACTTTGCCAACCGAGTTGATATGTTGTGAGTGGCGATAAGGACTTTAAACAAGGTTATTGCGTCAAGTTGGGGTATAGAAACCCCTCCTCTCATATGAAAACACAAGTAATTATCCATCCAAGTGGAAAGTGAGGAAAGGGAGAGAGAAGCCTTACACAATATTAAGGAAATATTTGAAGATTAAGACCTAGTTTAATATGCATGGTGAATTAAAGATCTATTTTTATAGGAAAATGTAATTATGAGAGTTAATTATTTTTTTATCTCACCATCACTTGTAAAGGCCATTTGACACCTTAACCTTCTCGTGCAAGCCCAAAGTCATATTGTGGAGCTAGAGGGACGTGATATATCACTGGAGAAGCACATTATGGAGATCTGATTCTTCATACGTTGGGTGTGTTCAACCAAGTTCACATTTCTTGGAGGCCACGGGGAGAGTCATAATGTTGAGATCATTGATGAGACTAAGATCTAACTTAGCTTTGTGTAGAGGCTGAAGGTTGTGCGGTGGACAAGAAGTAAACAGGAGGGTGGAACTCGTCAACACCATAAACTATCCAACTTAGCTCTATGTAGAGGATAGAGGCTATGTGAACAGAGAAGAGGTCAACATGAGGTGTAAAGATGGAAAGTAGTGTTGGAACATTGAGCAACTTTCTAGACTAGTCTGGGTTCTGCAGGACCAATTAACACTAGAGTTCAGTTTGAGCTGAAACATTCATTATAGAATTGTAAGTTTATTTGTACTTGTAATTGGAACATTATAATGAATTGGTTCAAAGTTTAATGAACCTGGAGACGTAGACAATTTCCGAACCCCATTATCAAATCATGCACAGTGTCGGCCATTTTTTTTGCATTGCATTTTTAAGCTAATTTATTTTTAGGGTAAAACCGGAATTAAATAAGCACGTCTATAATGATCTATTGGTCGAGGAATTTTTTTTGAATAGCTTTACGATTAGTTGAAATGACTTACATAAGATATTCAAATTAGAAAAAGTCATTAGATGAGAAGGTATGGGACCATATAGGTGGGCCAAGATTGCGAGTGACAACCCATACCTGTGATGTACGGTCGAATACATGTAGTTAGTGAAGAAAGAGTCAAAGTTTGGGAATGATGGTTATATATGGATTAATGCATTGGATAATTAATATTTCCCAGGATAAACAAAATAGTAGAGTTTAGATATGAACAAGTCACAAGAGATAGAAAAATATGTCAATTGAGATTAAAATTTGAGTATTTTTCTTAGTAAGGATCAAATCCAAATTTGTCATTGTGAAAGTACAAGTTACCAAATTTGAGTGTCTACACTTATCAACATTGATAGTTGTCAAACAATAAGAGGGGACAAATCAAACACTAAAAATTAGAAACCTATACGAAAAACATATACTTTTGTGTTAAAAATGACTAGGGTTCACCAAAATGTTTTACTTGTTTTACATATTGTAGCATAAATTATAATCAAACTAAGATATGAATTCAAATGATATGATTCTAGAGAAACTAAAGGCTTTCACACAATTATTTGAATTTGGTTTCAAAAAGTAGATGTTGTAATTGTATAATTTACAATTGATAATAAAAGGGAATATGAGTTACTTAGATGATCCTCAACGTTTTTGAATCACAAGTGAGGTGCCTGGTAGCTAGAAATGAGAAAAAAATGCTTCATTAGATGCTCAAACCTTAGTAAGAGGTTCACGAGGTCTTCATACATTGTTTCGGTAAGTGAAAAACCTATGGCAAACCCAAATAGTCAAACTTTGTTGGTATTATTCTATAATAGAGTGGGGATTTGTTAATTCATGATCTCGCTTCATTATTTTTTGTTTTGCAATTTTGACTACCTATAAGATTTTCAATTTGTTCTAGATGCATATTTATGATTTTCTTCTTTTAACCCCTAATTGTGCTTGCAAGATATAAAGGACCCTAAAAATGAATTGGTATTTTGAGTTCGAATAACCCCATCAACCCCAATCGTTGAATGTTGGTTGCATAACACTACTCTAAAGAGGCCTAAGAATCATGTAGTTCTCTCAATTTTGTGTAGGTGTGTGAAATCATGTGCTCAAACAATTGGCCTTCCTTTAGAACATAAACTTTAGTATCATGCAAATCTGACCTCTTTAATTTTAGATTTATCTCTATGGACTAATATATGGATTCTTTTTGAGAGATTAGAAATCTACTTCAACTTTGGTAATGGTCCTTAATGTAATGAGAGTGCTTTACAAGAGTGTAAGGTGTCTTAGGAAAGTATAATATATGTGGAAGGTAAGGAATGATTTGAAGGGTGTTACACAAAAACACACACATAGATAAACATTAACATTATAGTGCCCTCCATGTTATAGATCATTCTTGGTCTTGCTTGGTTCCTATTACTTCATAGTGTTGTTGAAAGATGTTTCATTCATGTTTGGTCAATAGAGTCATTGTTTGAACTTTACAAAGATATTTCAAGTAGTGAGTTGGCTTGGATGTGTGATTGCGCACTAATCGATCAAGTTTAAATCTTCGTAGAGAGAGAGGTAGCACGTTTTTGTTTGTGAAGTATTTGTCCAATGTATTGAGTCCCATGAGAAAAATGGCATACCTTTTTCCAAATGGCATGCCTTTTTCCAACTTGTTGAACGCCCACTCATGGGAGGAAAAAATAATTAAAGATATAAGTTCTTTGTAAAGCACTCATTTTTATGTTTTGGTGTAGGATTACGTTGTAAGATGATCAAACTAAAGTCAATGTATAGAATAAAATAAAATAAGGGTAATAATATCGGTAACATTTTTTGAAGGATACATTGTTCAAACCTTAAGACATTTGAATTAGAACTTCATCCATTCAAATCTTGAAATGAATTCTAACGTCTTCTACCCTCGTGGAATCGCGTACAATGTCTAATCAATGTATGTTCTCGAAACACAAAATAGAGTAATAATGTAATTCATGTGTTTAAGAGAGAATAAGTAAAACCTAAGAATATAAATAAATTATAATAATGGGATTTCTATAAAATAAAATAATAATGATTTAAAAAACACAGAGCAAAAATAGATTGATTAGGGTTCTTTTTTATTTGCGAGGATGGTCATGGAGGAGACATCTGCCATGGTGGAATGCAGGATCTTAGAATAAGGCCAATACATTTAATATCGTGTTGCCTTTAAAAGTGCCTCCCTAACCTGGTTGTGCGTAGAACAAAAGATTGGCATATGATTCAGGTTTGGGATTATTGCGGGAGCTGGAAAGTAGCTTGGCATCCATGAGAGGAGCTCAGTTGCTTGAGAATGAATGTGATATCCAAAGTAGTAGTTTATAAGGAGCTGGTGGTAATACATTTCAGATTGTGTTGCCTCTACAGTTACACGCACATTCTTAGCTTGTGCAACAAAAGATGGTCATTGGGGATTGGGTTTTGTGTTCGGTGGAAACAACTCCATGGGAAGCTTTCTTGTTGAAAAATGAATAGATTTTCCATCCTTTCTCTTACAAGACCAGTGAATGGTCTTTTCATTTATGACTGCTGCAGGCGGGGCCATGTTGTGCGCACAATATAAAATACAGGAGACCGATTTGGCATGGGGATAATATGTTTTGAAGTAGTCTATGGATTTAAAGTGAGTATGGATTTAACTCTCGTCCATACTCAGAAAACCAATTTAAAGTGAGTATGGATTTAACTCTAGTCCCACCTTATGGTTGATTATTTTGATATTGGAATGAATATATGTGAATACATAAGCACACATATCCATCTTAAACATATGCCCAAGCACATATCCATGTGTTATAATTGGGAGACTTTAGATGGTTTTGTGAAATTTGGGTGATGGGTAAATTTGAGAGAAATCAGAAATGATTTTTGTGTTTTGACATCTTGTGGATAGACAGTTGTTAGAAAGGTAGCGGCACCAGATCTAGAGCAATCTATTATCACGAACTATGGTGATTTTATCATGGTGATCATTATTGAACATTATCATGTTTTCCTTGGAAGTTTGGGAGGAGTGCATGGATAACCGTAAACGCTCTCGGGATGTGAATTTTTGTCATATATTATAATACAAATGCTTGGGTAGAAATGTATGCAATTTGGAAGGCATACACAAAGCACATGAATTGATTGAGAACATGCCTCAAGCTTATGGTCTCTTGGAATGTCGTGTCCATTAGATGGCTTCTCCACTCTATCCTGTTAAATTTTTGAATTTCTCATGAACTCTCTAAGATTGTTTGTGCGTTCTTCATCTGAAATTGTCACCACTCATATCTAGGCATAAATTACTCTCTTCCTTTCTAGTTGTTTATCAATATCAATCTTTTGCCTTGGCGAATCTTAAGTTTTAGTTATCTGTACGTTATAATTAAAATGGTTATTTCAGACAATGAAACTAGACCTAAAAACACCATATACCTTAGAAATGCCAAAAACATTCTAATGTGTACTTCAGTAAACACTAAACAAAACATGATTGCCAATGAGGTTGTGGTTTGGATCTTTGAACCAAAAACAGAAAACACTTGTTTTTTATAAACTTAAAACAACTTAGTTAGAAATTCTCTATAGAAATGATGTATGGTTAGCATACACGAGCATTCATTCCTTCATTTTATGATTTAAACATGTTTTTATAATGTCAATAAATATCATTGAAACCTTTAAAAATATTCTTTCCATTGTTTGGAATTTATTTGATGTGGATTTTTAAGCCCATATGATAATATGATCGTAGGATGCAACTACTCAATGTTGTGAAAAATATTCTTTCCCTTGTTTGGAATTTATTTGATGTGGATTTTTAAGCCCATATGATAATATGATCATAGGATGCAACTACTCAATGTTGTGAAAATGATTTAAAATTGCCCCAATTTTTAGCATTTACAAACCGAGAAATAATGTCCCACCACCTCAAGCTTCTTTATTCTTGCTTTGAGAATTGTGAACCATAATTAGCTTCACCTTATCTCTTTTGAAAACACTTTTTCTATGCCATTTTCAGAGCCACTTTGGCTTGTGGTGTCCAAGTGTAAACTATCAAAATTGACCAACTCAATCCATCATGATGCCTCTAAAATGAGCAATGATCATCATAATTTTCTCCCATTAGCTCCTTAGTGTTCTCACCATATAGGAGAAGAGGATAAAATTGAATGTTTCCTTATTCATTCTATTTTCAACCTTTTTTAGAAGCCATTCCATGGCTATTTGAGATAATTTGAACTAGAACATTGTTAAGTCCTTTAACCCCATTAGATAAATCTTACTTGAGTATGATAACTTGATGTTTTGGAAAGTGTGTTAACACTAATTTATCTCTATGAGCTCTAAAGGAACTTGAATATTGCATGAAGAATTTAATGCTCTCTCTCTCTCTCTCTCTAAAATTTGGAAATGAAATGAAATGAAGTTTAGAATCATGTGTGATGATATTGTTCTTTCTCTCTGTGTGTGTGTGTGTGTGTGTGTATCTTTAATCTAACTATGTTAAATGTTTATTGGAACATAAATGAGCTAATTTTAGTTTCTTTCTCTCTCCCTTTTGGTAAAGATTTAATGTATGTTTTCATAGCTAGTTGGGAAAGGGGTAAATCCATGTCAACTTTGTGCTTTGATCCATGGTGTTGTAGGGGTTCATGATAATGTGAAAGAAATAAATGCAATGAGTGAAATATCCATAATTTTATCTATTGATGTAATTGTGAACTAAATATTATTTTGAAGATAAGAAGGAGATTAAAAACCTTGATTTAGGAAACACAATCAAAATGTAAATTGAATAGTCCTTGTTAAGTGAAGGATAAATATTGATAACTCGTGTTGGGTAATAAATGAATATTATGGAAATTGTATCTTGATTGAGCTAAGTAGATCACATGAATCATATAGTGTGTTAAATGTTGATTTGGATAATGTTTGGATGTGTGATTAAACATTGTTTTTAACCATTTTAAAACACTTGTTTGAGACTAAAACTTAGGAAAGATACAAATACTAAAAATACGTTGATATTAGAACTCTAGTTGTAATTATACCACCCCTACACTTAAAAATGAAATATATATCAATCTAAACATTCTTGATAATGCTCTAATGTAAATTCCTCTTCTGAAACCCAAGGCTTGAGAGATGTAACTTATGGTGAACCTATTGATAAACTTGTAGGGCACGATTGAACTCAATAATATGGAATGTAACTTTCACATATGTATTGGCAATTATATGTGGTTTATCTAAGACCAAACCTTGAAATATGATATATAATTTTTTTGGGTTGTGCCTGCTAGTGGGAACCTTGTGTCATTGAGCTCCTTTATTAGTTGTGTGTCATTGTTTTACACCTTACCTTGTTGTATGAGAATTTAGAGGGGTATGGAATTATGTGGTCCTTACTTTGTGGCATTTCAATTACTATCCTTGTGAGTATGGGTTATATTCCTTCAAATCATGCTTATGGTCCCTTGAAGTTTATTGAACCTAAATTGTTGTTACCTTGGAGAGAAGTGTGATATTTCTTCCTAGACTCTCCATACATTGTACTTCATAGATTCTAGAGAGTTCAAGTATAGACTAAGTTGATCTTAAATAAATAAATGATAGATAGATTTGGCTAAGATAATAATAGGGAAGACCGATTGATGAAAGTGTGCGTAAGAGTCAAATATATTGGTTTTATCCAAGGGTGTGAGAGTGTGTCAAAACACATATGAGTTAATGTTTATAAAGCACCAAGACTAAATATAGGTGTCTACACCTATAAAGGGATGCTAAATTAGGTTTAAGGGGCCCAAAAAATCATAAAATGGGTTATAAGTCATGTTCAAAAGCCTATAAGGAGAGACTAAATTAGGTATAGGAAACCTAGGAAAGGGATCGCAAAATAGGTATCGAGTCGATCAAAATAGCATATACTAAGAGAATACAATAGATATGATAAATCTAAGAAACAATGCAAGGTGAATAAATAGGAAATAAAGTGTTCTAACACCCATGAAAAATAGCAAAATAAGAAAATAAAATGGTTTTAGGTCAAATTGAGATAGCATATAAATAAAGAGTAAATTAGGTATGGGAAACCTAAAAATGGTATAATATGCACATATGGGAAATAAATTGGTCCAACATGATTGTAAAAGGAGAATACAAATAATAATGGTGTAAAGTGTGGAGGTAGAACTTAGGTTGGATCTCCAGGATAAAAGATAAGTGATTTTTCATAAGTTTTTAGAATGAATATCTAAAAATACCTTGAAATTCCTTGTGGTGCCATGATTCTTAATATTCTTTTAGATCATGGATACACATTATGATTGCAAAGATTTGGAAATTTTACTAAATTTGAATAACTTTTGAAATTTTAAAATTTTAATATGGGGTTCAAAGCCTATAAATAGGGGTTGAAGGAATTCATGTTTATATTATGAATAGATATTTTGAGTTTCTAGAGATTTAGGTTACTATCAAAATTAAGGTTAATCTTAATAAGATAAATTACAAAACATGTAATTAACTATTTAGAATCAGAAATATAGCCAAATACATGAATATAACAACTCTAAACCATGTAATAATACAATACAAATAAACACAACTTTTGAAAACTTGATAAATTGAAACTAGGGTTTAGGGTTAAAATTTTATAGTGTTGTACACAATTTGAAAAGCTAAAAATATAGGAATGGGTTGTGATTTGTAGTAATATATAAATCCTTGAATGATACAACTAAATGCAGTGTAGAATAATCCAAGATGGGTAGAAATGGTGATAATTTTAACCTCTATGGTTGATTGTGACTTGTGATGAGATTATTTGGAAATGGATTTTAGAGCTTGATGTTTTTGTGTCGTGGTTTAATATGTGATATTATTATTATGTGATCACACTTGTAGACACCTAATTCTGACTACACAATTTTAATACTAAAATTACACTAATTGTACTCTTTCTCGTTATAATTAGTGATTTCCCACTAATTAGATAACATTCCCCTTCATCTTGGTCAATTAACGACACTTATTTAATTAAATAACATTTCCCTTCATTCTGGATGCCAATTAACAACACTTCATTAGTTATAATCCTCTTTTAATTAACTATCATTAGTTAATTAAGCCTTTTTAATCCTTTATTTAATCAATAAACCCTCTTATTGGTTAAATACCTCTTCAAATCCTCTAAATCTTATCAATTTCCTCCTAAATCACCTCCAAATGGATTTATAAGCTTATCTTGGCCTATTAATTAATCCTAGTTGATTAATTAAATCATCTCCAACTCCCATGAGTTGCTAATTCTACTTAATTCTTTCTAATCATGTTTATCCCTTCTAATTCTACTTTATCTTTTATCCCACATTCACTAGGATTGTAGCTTCTCCCAAATTGGAAAGCTATATATAGAACCTAGTCTCCCCCTTCCAAGCTTACACCTTTACATGTCCTTGAAAGACATTAGCATATGATAAGAGATTTTTCCACCATTGAAGAAGCTTATTGATCTTGCACCCATTTATCCTCTCTTTGCAAAGAGTAGTAAAGGAAGATCCATACATGGCCATTAAGCCATATTTGTGAGATCCTTTCCTCTTCTTGGAGATAGCCATCTTTTAATATCATTATAATCATAGGAGCACCTATAATCTAGAAAACATATCCAACTTAGCAAGGAATGGCTTAGTGTTATCAAAGTTTAATTTGGAGGCATTAATTATCTTTTGTTCTTGCATAAACTTTATCATGATGTTTAGGTTGGATTAAATTTTTTATTGGAACTACTTGGTGTTATTTTCTATTAATTATCTTAGCTTATTTATCATGCATACATATGGCATACCTGGTGGGACATCCCTTTGTCTCATGCACACTTTTCTCAAGTTTTTGTAGTTAACTTTCATTTTTGCATACTAACCTTTATTTCAACTATATTGATAAATCTTGTGTTTCTTAACTATATTTGTTGAGGTTGCATTTTTCGAGTCTTTGTTGTAGGTGTGAAGGAGGTAAAGTGCTATCAAACTTGAAGGTTATCATAAAAAAATTGAGTTTTTTTGACAATATTTTTATCAAAATCATGTGTTGTCGAAGTTCTAAAGGCAACCTACACTAGCGTTAATGCTTCTTCATTTGCGCTAAAACTTGTGAACTACCGTTGATTCTCATGCATGAGCGTTAAACCACCTGTGCTAGTGTTACTTTCATATGTGCTACCATTTCTAGAAAATTCATCTCTGCACACCTGAAAGGACATTCATGCGTTAGTATTTCTTATCCCCGTGTCTATGTTGAATATCTTGCCACTAGCGTTGTATGCTTTTCTTCTCTGTCTTCATAGAGAACCCCTTTAAACTAATGTTAATATCCCTATGCCATTGTTGATAGCCACGAGTTACCGTTGATATCCTTGCGTTCCCATTACAAATCCCGCTAGTGTTACTGTGTAAAATTTTGGCTTGGATTTCAAGAAATTACAAAATCTAATTTTTGATGTTTGTTGTTATTTTGCAGGTTTTTCTAAATTATATTTTGTAGGTTTCTATTTGAATTAATTTTCTAACATGTCTAATTACTTTAATGAATGTTGCATTTCCATGGTTTGCTTAAGTTAGGCTAAAGTTTGTGTTTTCTCTTCTCTTACACCTTTTGGTGATCTTGAGAATTAAAAGAAACTTTAATATTCTTTTCTAAAACATTTAGATTAACTTAGAAATTTTATCATTTATTTTGCTGAGGGAATGAATATTTTACAAAAAAATTTAATGGTCATTTGATTTAAGTTTTTCATTTTCTAATCTAGTTGGATCAAGTGTTGTGTATGCTCTTATCTTGCATCCTTAGATGATCTTGAGAATCAAAAGAAACATTGGTTCACTTTTTATAAGAAAACTATTAAATCATTTGGTGTGCAAGACCTAACGCTTTCCAAAGAATCAAAACAAAACAATAATAACGGAATTTGTTGTAGGTTGCCAATGGTGTGCTAAACCACATTAAAAATCAAATATAAAAAACACACCATTTATTCAAAACACTGTATTTGTAGGTTTGGATAAGGGTTAAAACCCATCCGCTTTGAACTGTGGGAAGTATCTTGGCATAAGCCATAAAACTCATTATGAGGATTACCACAGGAACCCCAAAGTAGTCCACACCTTGAGAGAATTGGTGGACAAAATGAGAAGTTCCCCACTACCTACTTGACTAGAAATACCCATGAGGAATGCTTCAAGTTGTCTGTATGAGGCCTTGTTCATTAATTTGATTGTGGGGTAATGGTCCTTCATCTAGGAGTTATCTAGCGAAGCATATCTCTCTTAGGAAAGTATTGGCGAGTGTTGAGAACAAAAGCCTAGGTAACCATTTGGCATTGTGGCCAACTTGACTATATCCAATCATGTTCTAAAGAGCTCTCACAAAGAAAAAAAAATCTTGAGTCAAAACCTTGTTATTTGAACAAGGGGGAGTTCATTGAAGTTTTCACCGTGTGTTATTCATCATGAAACTTATAATGCAAAACTTTGTCCTAGTTTCTACCTTGTTGTAAAACAAGGCAAAACTCTACCAAAGTTGAGCCAAGTATTTTCATCACCACTTGTTCTATCTCCTTTGTTTTCTTGTTGATTTTTTTGGTTAAAAGAGAGCAACCTCGAGGTATTGCCAAAATAATCATGTCCACCACTTTTGTATTCACTTACATAGCCATGTTGTGGCAGGGATGTTAAGTGTTGAAAGTGTGCTAGTACGTCCTCATGTTTTAGTAGCCTTGTCTTGATACCCACATTGAGACATCTCATTGTAGTTAGGTGATCCTACCTTGATTTACCCTTTGCATCATTACGTTGCTTGCATTATAGAAATACATTTGTGATACTTACATCTTGTTTTCCCAAACTTGATATAAGTGTCTCGATTGTCTTGTTACGCTACTCACATTGTATTGATTCATTGATATACTTGGACCTAGTTTTTGATTCAAACATTGCCTTAAGTCTTGGAATGTGTTGTCATTATCTGTTTGCATTGTGTCAATCCTATTTTGATACTAACATCTTGTTTTTCCTAAAAACTTGATTAAAAGTATCCAAGTAGTATTGTTACATTGCCCACATTTGTAACCTTCATTTCCAACACTTAGACTTTGTTTATATTAAACTAAGTTTAGAGTATATACTTTTATTTGTTGCATCGGTCAATTCACTAAAAATATATTTTAGTATTTAAATCTCGTTTGACCAAAACTTGATTTAAATACTAAAATTGTGTTGTCATCTTGTCAATAACAATATTTGAGATAAGTTTTGAGATATAACAAGTAGTTTTTTTTTGCAAATGGTTCTTTGTTCAGAACTTGCTATATTTTTCCTTGGTACCTTTTCATCTCCTTGGAAAATTCTTTGATTCTTTGATTCTTTACACCATTCAGGTCTTACCTTGATTATTTTGGATTCTTTGATTCTTTGTTATTCTTTGACATTCTTTGTAGTTGTCAAGTTGCTTGATTTTCCTAGGTTCATTATCATACTTATACACATTTGTCAAAACTTAGTGAAACCTTTTCTATTATGCCAATTCTTACAAGAATGGGACATAGAAGATTATGTTCAAACCCTTTCATCAATTAAAATTTAGACCCCTTACTTGAAGAAGAAAACATGTTTGACCATAGTGGCAATGAGGGGAACTCTCCTAAAGACAATTTCAAATTTGACACCGCCTACATGGATACATTTATCTTTCAAAATAGAGACGAAGTATTGGTACGAGTTGTAGAATTAGGGGCTAAAATACCACCTAAATTTGATCATACTCTCCTTACAAATAAGGTTCACAGAGAAGAAGAGGTAGAACTTCCCCTTCGATCCATGGATGGCATAATAAATCCGGGACATGCTTCTACTTACGGTAAAAAGGAAAAAGATGCAACTTCTAAAAACATCGGTGGTTATCGCATACCCACTATTTGAATTAACCATTATGGTAATGTAGAAAAAAGATAATGAAAAACCACCCCAACGTGAAACTCACAAAAACAATGAGGTCACTCTTCAATAAAAATACAAGTCCTTAGTATTCAATTAGTGAGTTTGGATTCCCATGTCCACAAAGACCTAGGAAAAAATATGTGTGATTAAAAACCTAAGGTTACGTACAATGATATTTACACACAAAACCACGGAAGTGAGACATCAAAATCTAACTATGTGTATATTCCTGCTTCACCTTCACGTGGCCAAATATTTGACCAAGAGTGGCAATCTATGAAGAATTCCCTTACAAGTTTACAAGAAAATAACATTGGACATAGTAAGAAATATCAATTTGAAGAATTATGTCCTTATCCTTTTGATTGGGAAATGCTACGAACGCCCTTTCCTCCTCACTTTGACTACCCTAAATTTGATAAATATAGGGGTAAAGGTGATCCACATGATCATGTCAAAGAATTCTTCATATCTATCTGCGTAGTTTCCTATATTGACAACTACCTTATTATCCCATTCCCACGAAGTCTTGGGGTCAAGCACTTGAATGGTTCCTCCATATACCTAAAGGGTCTATATTCACATTCACTGAATTAACCCAAAAGTTTGTGTGCCACTTTTCATTCAATATGGAAATTGACATTACCATGTTAGATTTGTGTAATGTCAAACAACATAACAATGAGAACTTCATTGGTTTCCTATAAAGATGGCAAGGGATAGAATAGTCGCTTCCTTTGCTCCATTTTAGAGAAACACAACTTGTTAGCATTTTTGTGCCAAACTTACATCCTGAAATTATGTTTCACTTACAAATGAATTGTGTAAGAACTTTTGAAGAGGTCATAGATAAAGGAAGCCAAATTGAGAAGGCTTTCTTGGCGAAAGGGACATTGAAATTGTTTTCAAGAGAAAATCACGAGTCCAAACCTACAGACAAACCTAAATTCTTCAACAAGAAAAAAACATTGTAGGTGATGGCATAACAAATTCAAAATGTGTGCAAGTAGTCCAAAATAGTGCTCCTTTGAAACTTTCCAAAGGACCTGCACCTGAAGTCAAAAATCATGTGTTCACTCCTTACGAATTATTAGTTGTCAATATTAAAACAATTAGATGTGGTGAACATGATCAAGTTTCCTAACACTACGCCATATGCAGATGATGCGCCCAAACCATCATGGTACAAATACCATGAATATTGTGAATATCATCGTGTTAAGGGCCATATCAATGACAAATGTTTGAAGTTAAAACACTTCATTCAAGACCTCATAGATAACGTATAGGTTGAAATTGATTCACCTGCACCTAATAAAACTTATAACCAATAATTGGGAATTTACAAAGAGCCATTCCCAAAACACAAACAAGCAGAGAAAATTTAGATCAAGGTCAGTCGTCCTAGAATAAGAATGCCAATCATGTTGCCCAAATTGCTAATCTATTTGATTCCCTCATTAGATGTGTTCACCCTCCTATTGAGCATATAAATACATTTAAGATCAAGACACGAGAGTGTGCCATGGAAACACAATGTGCTCATCTTATTATCTCAGAACCTCCTATGCTTACCCCTCAGGATAGTCATTATGATCTTCTAGAACAACTTGAGAAGACCACTGCTAAGATTTCCATCTTAGATCTTCTTAAAATATCCAACGTTCATAAATAAATCCTTTAAAAAACACTTTAGGGGTCAGGAGTTTCAACTAATATTGATCCTTCGTGCTTCCAAGCCTTGGTTGCACAAATTTCTCCTTTTGAACACATTACCTTCATCCAACATGAGATTCCTATGGATGATCATACCCACAATCTATGCTTGTACATATAAGTGATCATAACCCATAAAAATATTAAAAAGGTACTTGTGGACAATAGAGCTGGTTTAAATATCTATACCTTAAAACTAATCGGATGGTTGGGACATACGATCTTGAATTAGAGCCTAATGTTATCACCATTAAGGCTTATGATAATGTAGAGCAACAATCAGCTGGTACAATAAATTTTCCTATGGAAGTTGGGCCTACTAGTCATGATACTCGGTTCCATGTCTTGGACTTGGAACTACCCTACAATATGCTTCTCGGTCACCCATGGATTCATGCCATGCAAGCTGCACCTTCAAATTTCCATCAATGTATTAAATTGTACCATGAGGGACAAAATATTACTATTCTTGGAGATCCCCAACCCTTTTCCCATTGCAGAGCATTTTCAGGTTATTTCCCATTACATATGAATGTCCTTCAATTTGAAATATCTATGCATATTCAATTCGAGGCTCTCATATTCTGCATTGATCATGATACTATGTTACCACAAAAATATGGTGCTTTTACATCTATACCTCCTTTTTCTTCATGGGAGATGAAGGTCCTTGCAACTGGTTACAGAGAATACAACCTCCAACAGGCCCTCCTAGTTTCTAATCTTCCCCTATCACCCAACACGCATGGTAGGCCCACTTATAAATATCAATAGTCCTGGGAACACTATAACATCGACAGTTTCCTTCTGGTGTTTTTCGACAAACAAGAAACTACTTGAAACTTCTATATCCTGGTCCCCTAATGATGAGATGGCTTCATGCTATCAAGCTCCTAAATATGCCATCCCTAACAAGATGATGTATGCCATGGGTTACTAAGGATATGAATGTGGCATAGATGAGCGGGGTGAGTGGGAACGTCTTCTACCATCGCATTATAAGATTGAGAAATATGGTATTGGAATTTTTCCATATATGTCCCATCCTCCGAGGAGGTCGAAGCCACCTCTTCGGAACATGACAAGACCTTTTCTGATTTTGACAATGAAACATATTCCATTTGTAGCCTATATGAGGACCTTACCTCCACAAACCTCTTTCCTGATCCTAATGTTCTTACCATATCCCCTTCCAATCAAAAATTTAATCTTGTCCACCTATCCCTTGTAAACTAGGACCAACAACAACACGTACCAATTGATTTATTTGAAAATGATGAAGCAACATGTGAATTTATAGGTCTCCATGATGACATTCCCATCAACAAACACAAAAAGAGATTCTCCACCAGCCTTGATGCATATGCGTACTTCGGGGAGGAGGATGAGTTTTGTGGTCAGAAAAATCAAAATAAAAACAAGGGAATATTATCCTCCAAAAATCCTTGTCAAAAGAAAAAGTCGAGGTCCCATAGTGAAAATCTCTTTGAGGCACTAACGGAAAAACAAGTCAAAAAATCAACGGACATAACAAGTGACCAAAGTATAAGGGTGAAAATATCATTAATATTCCTTGAGAGGAAGATATCAACCCCCCAACCTATGCATATGGAAAATGAATCCAAATTGCTCATGGAGGAGACTATTGATGTAAATATTGGAACAGAGGATCAACCTAGAATGGTTAAACTAGGAGCTTTTCTCTCAGCATAAGAACATAAAAATTCATCATGATTCTTCAAGAATTCTCAAATATATTTACTTTGTCATATGGAGACATGTTAGGATTATATCCTTTTTTAGTAGTGCATATCTTAGTTGTGCACAAATCAGCGAAGTTGATCAAGTAAAAACATTTAAGATACATCCTTGCATTACTCTCTTGGACAAAGAGGATATTTAGAAATTGTTGGCACTAGGATTCATTAGGCCTATTGAATACTCAAAGTGGATTCCTAATATAGTACTTTTCCAAAAGAAAACCATTGGTGTCAGAATCTGTATGGATTTTAGGACATCAACAAGGCATGTCCAAAAGATGATTTTCCTCTTCCAAAATCAACATGATTGTCGATTCATCTGCGAGATATGAAATGTTATCCCTCATGGATGGATTTTCAGGCTATAAAAAGATAAATATTATAGAAGATGATCAACATAAGACTACTTTCACTACCCCTTTGGGGACATTTTGTTACCAAGTCATGCCCTTCAACCTCAAGAATGTAGGCGTAACCTATCTAAGTGCCATGATTGTCATCTTCCATGACATGTTGAGTGATATTATGGAGGATTATCTTGATGACATCTCGGGTAATTCCAAGACTAGAGCAGACCATCCAAAAATCCTACAGCATATCTTTCAATGTCTCAAAGATTATAAGGTTAGGATTAACCCAAAGAAGTGTGTCTTTGGTGTGCTATCAGGAAAATTTCTAGGTTTTATTGTTTCAAGAAGAGGAATTGAGGTGGACCCAATAAAGGTCACAACTATGATAGAAATGCATCCTCCCAAGAACCTCAAATAGTTTCATAGTTTGCAAGGGAAAATCTAGGCTATCTCGATGATTCATTTCCAAATACATAGATAAGTGCCATTCATTCACTCACATTCTCATGAAAGATGTCAAACTTCATTAGGGTCCTCGAATGCCAACAAGATTTTTCCTTTCTTAAATAATATTTGTCCAAACCCCTTGTTCGTATGTTGCCTACCCCAAGAGAACCCTTGTTTCTATATATATCAGCTTTCCAATTTTATATAGGCATGATTTTAGCTCAATATGATATAAATAAAAAAGAGAAATTAAATATTACCTTAGCAGAAATTTGATTACTTATGAGCTTAACTACCCACAAATTGAGAAAGCTTGCTTGGTCATTGTTTTTACATTCCAGAAACTCTGTCACTATCTGTTGAATAACAAGACCAAGATTATATCCATATTTGACCCACTTAAGTACCTATTATCTAAACCTGCACTTATTGGTAGGATGGACAATTGGATCATCTGTCTTAGCGAGTTTGATATTGAGTATGTAAATTAGAAATAAGTTAAAGGGAAAGTACTTGAGGATCAACTAGTTAAAGTCCCTTTACTAGGAACCGAACCATTGAGTCTGGAACTTACGGAAACTTCTATGATGTATGTTGAGGAATCCATCACATGTAAAATATACTTTGACGGATCATTTACCTTTCATGTAGTAAAGGAGTACAATAATGATCTAAATAAATATGTAAAATCTATAGTGCGGGGATAGTTAATCTAAGCTATGAAAAACTGTACTAAAGTAAGTTAATGTAGCAAAGGAGTAAAATAATGATCTAAATAAATATGTAAAGTGACATGCTAACCATAATGTGCAAAAGAGACTGAGGAAATAACTCAACTAACAACCGATGCTTGTCGAGAGTTTCCACGATTATGAAAAATCGAAAAGTAGAAACGAATATGTTGGGACTCTACAAAGGATATATAGGTGAAATAACTAGATTTGAATGCCTAGGAGAGGACTTGGGTGCCCACAGTCACTCTGGTACGAAAAATAATCCCCTAGTCTGGGAAAAAGGTTCAGAACTGGTCTTCACAGGTCTTGGAGATGACCAAAATCCTTTGCTACTTGTCACATTAATTTCTCTATACTGTGCCGAATGCTCCAAATATTCCAAGAGGAAGAAATGACCTGTAAAAGACCAAAAGTAAGTATCAAAAAAACTAAAAAAGAAATATGCAAATGAATGGGTCAGATTAACCTCAGCTGCCATAACAATGGGCTTACTAACTAAGTGTTGCACTACATTTCAGACTTGGATGTAGTTCTGGTGTGTGTGCATGTCGTGCCCTAAGTGATCTTGGGTCACGCACTTTGTGAAATAATGCAAAATAAATAAATGTAGAAAATGTAATAGAATTTGTGCATGAAATAGAATATAATCCCTCCCCCTATGAAGTGTGATGTAAATGTCCTCGCTTGTGCCTTGATGACAGAGTTGTGTGAATGCCAATGCAATAGATGGATGCAACTCTAGATGGAGTGATAGTAGTAGATGATGCTAGGTCCCTCATTATGGTCTCATAAATTTATATTTATAGGGTTATCTTGCTCCAATTTTGTAATTAACTCAAAAGGTTGAGCACAAGAAAGATAAAGATGAAAATGACTAGAAGAGGCCCAAAAAGTGGTAGGAAAGTGCAAAAAGGATCATAGTGCCCCCAGGTGGGACCAAGATGCCTATATGGCTGAGCCCCAACCGAGGCTAAAATAATGCAAAGTAACAAAATATGACTGAGGATTTAGGTGTACAAGGTTGGGAATGAAGAAATAAAATATGAGAAGATGACCAAAAGATAGGGGTTAATTAGTAACTTCTTCACTCAAGAACCTTCTAAATAGTAGTATGAGAGTGAGATAAATAAATATATAAAGTGCATGATTTTATCACTACATTTTCCCCCACTTTATGTTGGTGAGTGTAAATCCCGGTAATAGAAATTAGATAGAGATGTGTACCTGATGTCCATGAAGAGTGTAGTGAAAATGTGTCGAAGGACTAGACAAAAGCGTGGAATGACAAAAATATGGAGGAGCATGGAAACTATAGATGAAAAATGAACCAAGAAAAAGTGATGAGAGTGAACCTAGGGCAAAACACATGTGTGTAGCTACTGCAATGTGTAGTGTACCTGCATGGTTAGTAAAGCATGTGTGTTGTTGCGGAATGTTGTTGTTGTTTCCCTCATTTGACTGCTTTTTTCATACGACCATACCGATTCATGTTGAGAGAGAAAGTGTAGAAGGATACCTCTGTAATGCAAGTTTTGGGGTGATCTCATGCCATAGGCTAAAGAAGTGTAGGAGGAAATGATCTATGCCCTCAAGGCTCTAAGTTTTTCCTTGAACTATGTGTAGAGATATTTGTACATCCTAGATTTTTGTGTGATTCCATGCCACTTTGGCAAGTAGTGTAGAGAGGCACACCCACCGAAACCTCCAAGCCTCGTAAATCCTTCCCACAAATGCTAAGGACACCATGTTATGTAAAATCCACTATACATGGGGTTCATAGACCGGTATGAATCTGCTCACTTTGTATGTAACCCTCAATGCCAAGGGTGGAAAGTGCACTTTGAATTGAACCGGTGTAAATGCGCTATGTTAGTATAAGCCCAAAAATGATGCCCCTTCTTTCGGGGCACATGTGATGTCATTGATAGGTGACATGTGGCCCTAAAAGAGGACTAATCATATGTATGTTGGAACCCTGGAAAGTTCTTGGTAGAAACCAAGGCATGCACAAATAAGAAGGCTAGCCAAAGACAAATGTAAACACACATGCTTGTAGAAAACAATGTGTAAGCTACGAAAAAGTTATAAAAGCTACCAAGAAAAGTAGTGTACACATGCAAGAAGACAAGTAAGCTACACAAAGTGGGATAAAAATATGGTACATCACTCACGATGTTGCAGGGACATGCAAGGCCGTCATGGCCACAAATAACAAACAAGTGTGCACACCAAACATAAGGCAAGGCTCGCAAACAAAAATAAGCAATAACAGAAAATGGAATAAACACGTATGGAAGCAAATATCCCTGCATAAAAAATGTTACACATGAAGAACCCGTTAGCATGTTAGAAAGATAATAGTATGTTAAAATCATGTATAACCAAGTAATGTAAAGTTATAAGTATGAAATGAAACAATAACACCTATGAGAGACGAATGTGGATGCCCCCAACGACCAGTGTATGAAGGGTAGAAGGTGAGCATCCATGCTACATGTAAGAGACCTGTATCTACGATCAAAACTAGAAAAATGTGTGAACGCGCATGTGTGGATGGTATAGATAAATGACATACAAGTAATCCAACTATCATGTGTAATAAAGCAACCATGAACAAGAAAATGTAACAAAGAATAAAAGTAACCATAGTATGCGTATGCTACGGATGGGTCGAATGGAATGCAAGATGGAGTGATAGGAGCCATGTGCTCCCGAGTGGATATAAATGTATGTAGTGAGGTTCATTTTTTCCCCCTCAGCAATCAAGAATGAACCATAAATGAGAGTGCGTCATCATAAAATGGTCGAGTAATGTGTGTTGTATCTAATGCACTTTGTGATGAATGTGTATGCGTAGAGATGACATGTGACTTAGCGAAAATGTGTGTTAACCTTATATCCTAAGTGTATATCCCACTTTGATGAACGTATAAGTGATGATTTATCCTAAGCGTGTATCACTTTAATATGAACAGATGAGTGATGATTTAACACAAAGTGTATATCACTACAAAATGTAAGGAGGGTGTGGTGATATAACCTAAGGTGTAGACCACTAGAAAATGATAGAATAGGTGATGATATTGTCTAAAGCGTATGAAACTACAAAATGAATAGTAGGGAGTGGTGATGTAACCTAAGGTGTATATCACTTCGAAAAGGATGGAATGGGTGACGATTTATCCTAAAGTGTATGTCACTAGCATAGAAATGTCGCATGGTGAAAGGTCGAGTAATAAATGTGTAAGGTCCATTTGATTTGTAAACCCTTAGTAGTTAAGTATGGATCGAGGAAATAAAGTGTGTCATTGGGTAGTGAGTGCAACATGTATAAGAAAAGGAAATGATGAGAATAAATGACTATGTGATAAGTAGAATATGTAAATACACGGTGTGTAGAATGCAATGCAAGGTGTGTAGAAATGTGTAAAATGTAGTGTATAAGACGACATGTAATGTATATAGAATATTAATGTAAGGCTAGAATCCTATATAATGAAGACTAGTAGAATATGTGGAATATGTGTGAAAATACGCGGTGTAGTATGTATGGTATGTAGATAAATGAATAATGTATTGTGTAGGATAAGTAGTGTAGGATGTAAGACGCGTAGACAATGATGTATGCCTAATGACGACTATCATAATGTAGGATGTATGAATACATGAATGTCAAAATGTTGTAGTAGAGTGTAGGGTGAATGACGTGTAATGTATAATGAAGTGTAATGTGTAATGCCTATGGTGCAATGTGTGGGGTTCAGTGTAGTAGTAATCCCTCAACAGTCAAGTGTGAACTGAAGCACAAGAGTGTGTCATTGGGTAATGACACTATAGTAAGAATGAATATGCGTATACTATGAAATTGAATAATGCTCATATTATATGTGAGTAAATGTGATAATGATGTATGCATAAATGCTAAGAATGTGATACGAAGAATATGTAACAATGTTAATGAAAAAATGAGGGATATGTTTATGATGTTAATGTGATGGGGGGATTGTGCGAGTGAAATTTCCCCTAAGTGTACTATGATGATGGAGATCTATGCAATGATGCGAGAGGTTCCATGCCATTATGGGAGAGCATTTTCTGTGTCATGATAAGAGTGAGGGCCAACACAATGGTAGGCTAAAGCAACAATAGGACCATGCGATAGTGGTGGCATTTTAAATGTGTCTTGGCCATCAGTAGAAGGAGTAGTTTCTTGGAAAAAGTGATTGGATGCAAAGTGGAGTAGGATGGGGAGGAATATTGAATGGTGGTAGCTTTGGTGGTATTGGTGATGCTGCAAAATACTTGATAGGAGAAGAAGGTTGGTTGATTACGGGAGGTGGTGACGTGGTTTGACTTGGTGAGACTGCAGATGACTCAGTAGGAGGCGGTGTTGAATTAATTGTGAGGGATGGTTTCTTAGGAGGTGCTTGAATTATTGTAGAAGGATCCTGAGTAATGCTGGCCTGATGCTCATTAGATATAGATGGATCAGATTTAGGAACCCAATGGGATTTATCATTTGTATTAGAATGTTGTGCAACAAATGAGAGAAAACCCTAACACGCAAGGTACTTGATACTTCATTGTAAAGCATAAAAATCATTGTCATTATGTCCATTGATTCGGTGATAGTTGCAATATGGAAGACCTTGATACTTGGAAAGCCTATAAGGAGGATAACCATGAGTAGATGGCAAGCTAATGATTCTATGAGTGATGAGTTGTGGAAGAATATCTTGTTTCTTAGCATTGAGATTAAACGTGAGAGGTGTAGGGAGTGGTATGACTTGGGTTCACTAATATGAGCACATGTAGAAGACATAGGATGAATATGAGAAGAAGAACAATCATGAGCCTAAGAAGTATCCTTAAGTTGTTGAATTTCAGATTTAAGAGATGTGATTGTGGATTCCATAGCCTGAAATTTATCTTGAAATAAAGAATGAAGATCTTGAATGGATTTGCAAATAGATTGATTGGAATTAGAATCAAGGGAGTCATAAAAAGATGACCAATAATAGTATTGACTTGGGTAGGCAATATGTTGATAGGAAGACGCATAGTCTCTAGGGTTTTGAAGAGCGTCTTTACAAGATGGGTGCATTTGAATCAATTGAAGAAAAGAGACTTGACAGACATTAGAATCCATGATAGAAAAGATAATAAAATCCCTAGAACAAAGGTGGATTTGAAGGTTGGGTTCACCAAAATGATTAACTAAAAATGGACTAACTAAGTAGTGGGGGATAGTTAATCTAAGCTATGAAAAATTGTACTAAAGTAAGTAAATGTAGTAAAGGAGTATAATAATGATCTAAACAAATATGTAAAATGACATGCTAACCCTAATGTGCAAAAGAGAGTGAGGAAATAACTCAACTGATAATTGATGCCTATCAAAGAGTGTCACGATTATGAACATAAAATCGAAAGTAGAAATGACTATGTCAAGACTATGAAAAGGAAAGATTTGGGTGAAATAACTAGACTGGAGCACTTAGGAGAGGACTTGGGTGCCCACGGGTGCTTTGGTAAGAAAAATAAGCACCCTAGTCTAGGAAAAGGTTCAAATCGGTCTTCATAGGTCTCAAAGATGACCGATAACCTTCACTACTTTTCACATTAATTTATCATCATGTCTTTGAATGCTTAAAATATTCCAAGAGGAAGAAATGACCTATAAAAGACCAAAAGGAAGTATAAAAACCCTAAAAATAAATATTTAAATGAATGGGTCGGACTAACCTCATTTACCATAACAATGGGCTTACTAACTGAGTGTTGCACTACATTTCAGACCGGATGTATTTCTGGTGTGTGTGTGTGTGTGTGTGTGTGTGTGTGTGTGTGTGTGTGTGTGTGTGTGTGTGTGATGCCCTAGGTGATCTTGTGCCAATCGCACTTTTTGAAATAACGAGCAATAACTAAATGTAGAAAATATAATAGAATGTGTGCATGAAATAGAATATAACCCTCGTTATAAAGTTGATGTAGATGTCCTCTCTTGTGCCTTGATGATGGAGTTGTGTGAATTCTAATGCAATAGATGGATGTAACTCTAGATGGAGTGATAATAGTAGATGATGCTAGGCCCCTCATTATGGTCTCATAAATTTATATTTATAGGGTTATCTTACTCTAATTTTGTAATTAATCCTTGCAAGGCCGACCACAAGAAAGATAAAGATGAAAAAAACTAGAAGAGGCCTAAAAAGTGGCGGAAATTGCAAAAAGGACCTGGGATCCCCTAGGTGGGACTAGGGCGCCCATGGGTGCCCCACCAAAGGCTAAAATATCACAAAGTGACAAAATATGACTGGGCATGTAGGTGTAAAAGGTTGGGAATGAAAAAATAAAATAAAAGAAGATGACCAAAAGACGGGGGTTAATTATTACTTTCTTCACTCAAGAACCTTCTAAATAGTAGTATGAGACCGAGATAAATAAATGTCTAAAGTACATGATTTGTGACTACAACATATATAATTACCTACATGATGGAACCTTTCCTCCTAACATTACCCATTCTAAAAAACATAACCTTATCCAACATATAGCCATTGTTATACGCTACTTGGGGGCACTCTCTTTTGTTGAGGCTATGATGGGAATGTCTTATGTTTTCTTAACTCGAAAGAGTCCATATTAGCAATCAAATAAGTGCATGAAGGAATTTGTGGGGACTATATAAATGGAATTATTCTTTCTAAGAAGTTATTGAGTGTAGGCTATTATTGTCCTACCATAGAAACTAATTGTTATCACTATGTCAAAAATTCTTGCTATGCCAAGCAAATGACAATCTAATACATGCTCCAACGTAATCTCTACAAACCATCATGACACTTGTGGCCTTTTTCAAAGTGGGGACTCAATCTCATAGGAAATCTCACTCTAACTTCCTCGATGGCCATAACCACATCGTAATCACTAGCGAGTCTTTTATTAAATGGGTAGAGGTTGTTCCTCTCACTTATGTTACTAGTGCACAGATTTCCAAGTTCATAATGAATAACATCACCTGCCGCTATGACATCCCTTCTATCATTGTATCTAAGAATGACAAGTATTTGAAGAATAAACATGTGAAGGTGTTGCTCCAATTCTTATAAATTTAGAAAAATGGTCAAATAACTACTACCCTCAAGGTAATGGACATGTTGAAGCCTTGAACAAGACTCTTGTTCACATCATGGAGAATATGGTTAGAAAAGCGGCCATAATTGACATCTACATATTCATCCCACCCTCTGGGTTTATAGAACATCCATCGACACCCCTAATAGTTCTACCTCGTACTCTCTAGTTTTTAGCACAGAGGCCATCTTTCCCCTTGAGATCGAGCTCCCTTCTTTACACATATCCCTGAGAGATTATCTAGACAAAGATGAAGACTATAGAGTGGTCATATTGGTAGAGATGGAGCTACTAGATGAGAAGTTCCTCCATGTACTAGATTACCTTAAAGTGTATCATAATCGAGTGTGCCAGAGCTACAAAAAACACATCATACCTGATACATTTGAGGTAGGATACGTTGTATTGAAAGATAATTAGTTTAATACTACCCAAGAGTGAGAGAAGAAAGGTAATTTTGAACTTAACTGGTTGGGGCCATATGTTTCGATCGCTAAATTTGGTTTGGGTGCTTATAAACTTTCCTATCTTGATGGTGATGAAATTTAGGAACCCATGAATTCCATGCATCTCAAGAGTTTCTACATCTAAGCATTAGGTCCTATCAAAAATAAAAAATATATCAAAAAAGGAAACAAAAAGTAAAGAGAAATAAATTCATCCAAATGTGAAAACCATGCAATTGTGGCACTTTGGACAAGTCCTTTGGTGAATAAAAGTTCTTGGTGCCATCGAGGGTTCATTTTTCATAAGTATATTACACCTAGGGTACAATTTCTTTATCGTAAGCTAGTTTTCTCTTATGTCTGAAATCCTTTTGAGCCTATCCTTTGTGGCCTTGATCCAGCTAATCCTATTCTTGTACATATGTGTAGAGTTTATCTTTATACATCCCCATCTATCACTGGGGAATCCATAAATATTTTTTTATTGTCTATAGCTTTGGATTTTTTTAGAAAAGATCAAAACATTCAAATAGGTATCACCGAAAACCGACCCAAAAATAGTATAACGTTGTCTTACGAAAATACAAAAACTATACAAAACATCTTGAGAATGTTCCACAAAAACAAGGTAGTGTTTCCTTGTTTGTTTTTTTTTGTTTGTGCATGTAATGTGCTGTATTGTTTACTTTCTATATTAGTATGTTCTTTACTTAATTAGATTAATTTATTGTTTTACATTGATTGTGTTATTCGGTATATGTATAATTATTTTGTTAACTGTTCATTGTACTTGTGTTCTTTTCTTGTACATTGTGTGTTTTCATCTCATCATTCACATTCATATCATCACATCTATAACATCATCACATATAAATAAAATTCTAAGCTACATCATCATAAAATGAAACATCCACATGTATGCTAAGCTAACATTACATCATATCATATCATCAATGGGGCAATAAGGATTATTTTTATCCCCTCATCATAGACCATAATAAAAATATGGGATAAACATACTATCTCATAAAATAAAATGTGATAAATATAAAATTCCATCATCATATCCATGTCAAAAAAAATCAATGTCCATATACAAAATGTGTCTTAATGTACATCAGATAAAAAATAGGCTACTGTGGGCATGGATAAAAAATGTGTTCTTTCATCTCGAGGCATAATAAAAACATACATATACATCATGTGAAAATTGTGTTCCTTCATCACGAGGAATATACCAAAAATAAATACATATAAGAGTCAATCTTGACTCTCGCCAACACCATGAATGCTTGGCATGTGACCCAATGGAGGCATTTGGCTAGGTTGAGGCTTCTACACGATCAAGCGGACCTAGATGGTCTATGTGATCTATACCTCAAGCGGGTGTCTACAATCCTGACCGTAAGTGCACTGCCCTCTATGCCTTTAGAACCACAACATGATATAGAGCTCTATAATATGTAACCTCACCAATAGCTAATGCAAAATCATACACTAAATCATTGTCTCTCACTACTACTCTTGCATGGTGAAGCACGTCACGCTCTGCAACAGTAAGGTGAGCTACATCTTCATGCGAGATGAGTCCTCTTGGCTACCTACTATGTCCCCTCTATCGAAAGCTAATCTCACGTAACTATCTCCCGATATCTATTTTCCATGGCTTGCTGTAATTGCTTCCTAAGGAGGCTGATATGTGGAGCCACCTCTACTCTATCATTGTAGGGTCCGAATCGTAGTAAAATTCACATCACCCCATGTTATAGCCACATCCTTTTATAACTAGAAAGTGGCCACCGATGGCCCACCTACTCTTGGAATCACTCGTAACCTAGGAATGGTATCTATATGTGTGGTGGCCCCCCGTGCATTCCCCACTCCATCACCATCTCTACCACCCCCACATGTTGCAATATGTGGAATCCCTATTCTAGGGGTGACATTGGAACCTATATCACTTTGGAACCTAATGTGACACCTACTATAATAATGGCTCTTGAGCCACATGCTACTTTAACTATTTTTTTAAGACATATGCATGTACCTTTTGAATAATCGACACTTGTTCTACCTATACCTAGGGATGTATAACTACACTTACCGTACCTATACCTGAGAATGGACATGTGGAGCTTACAAAATTGGCCCCCTGGCCCTATACCTTCCCCTCGTCTTGGGAAGCACTGTAACTCGGCCTTAGCCTTTGGCTAGCCTAATTGGGCCATGTCTTGTAATGCTCGGCCTTGGAGTCCTATTGCAGTGCATATATACTGCAAGCTACTATCTCCACTCACTGGAGTAGTGATCTATCGAGGCACCACTATCATAGACCATGCTCCATAATCTACAATGGTCCTCGGGTCTACTATATGTGCCTGTCCATCCCATACCTACAACACTACCCCATGAAAACTCTATAGCACTATCCACGGTTTGATGTGCAACCCAAAATCAAATGTCTCACACACTACTCCCACATACCATCTCTCATCCTTAGGAATACCATGGATGACTCTGAGATACCATTTCACTCTATCCACTTGGTACCAATCTAAAATGTGCATGTAAATTCCTATCGAATGAGCTCCACCTCAACAATTCTCAACTCAACAACATCTCCATTCCACTGATATAGTCAGTATGGTCATCAAGTCACCATCCGTAGTTGTAGATCATAAAAATATCATCTATAATAAGCAGTGTCTCCCAGGTGAGATCTGATATCAACCCCTAATAGATCCCAACCCATGCAAGAGGGCTCATTTGATGATCTAACTCACAACACTCCAAGTGGGTGTCCACTAGTAATATGGTCCCATGCCCAAACACTCGTAGAAAAGTCGCGGGACTTGAAATCCTCATCTCTCTCTCTCTCTACATGTTATTAAGTGTAGATATCTATACAAATGGGCTAGTATGCACTACCCCAAGGAAAATACCTCACCCTCTACCAATAAGGAAACCACACCTACTAAACCAAGCGGGAAATGAGTCCAGGTCTTATCAAGTAGTAAGTAGCCGTCGATAAGAGCCATTAGGTATACTAGTATCCATGCAATACTTGTATCCTCAAAATGTTTATATAAATGCACAACCATACTCCGTCCCAGTATATCCATCCACAGGAAAAACCCTAGATATGCCCTAGAATCCACGCACGATAATCATCGTATAAAAATAGGATCCCTTGGATCGGTACTCTAAGAATCCAATAAATATCCTCAAGGGTCACTATCATCTCTCCCGTAGGTAGCTGAAATGTCTCAAGCTCTCACTTGTGCCACCTCTCTCGCTAAGGCAAAGCAAGGAGGCTATGATCTATTCGATATGTGGAAGTTGTGCAATGTGTATGATAAACTGTAGCCTCCAATACTGTATCTAGAAGGATCTTATTGCATCCTAAGAAGGTTATCTCATATGCCTATGTACGTCCATGACACTCCCACACATTCGTGATATTATTTTATACTTCAAATCACCCAAAACACAAACAATTACAATCATTTCTTCTACAAACATGTTCTAAAATCTTCTAAATAATCCTACATTCCTCTAATCACTTCTCAAAATATTCAAAATTCTTCTAAAATTATTTTAAAAATAAGATTTTGTGTTTTTGCATCCGCTTTCATGTTAGCGCATCTCATATGATGATAGCGCATGTCTTTTCTTGCTAGTGCATGTCACACTAGCACCCACTTTTAACGCCCATGTTCTCCTTTTGATTCTAGCGCATCCACTTTCATGCTTATGCTTCTAGTTTAACAATAATGCATGAGCAAACCTAAACCAAATATATTTCAATTCTTATGATCTTATTTTAACGCTAGCGCATGGAATTCATGCTAATGCATGAGAAGACACACTAATGCACCTAACGCCCTACGCTAGCATTAACCCACTAACTTCTAGCTAAAAATAGCAATAAATGTACTAAAAATTCATTTTTTTTGTGTTTCTTACCACGATATTGTTTGTAGGAAGCCTCCAAAATTATCAAACTCAATCAACGTGATGATTGTAGTCTTGGATTTGCACCATCTCTCTCGAGGTTAGAGAAAATCTCTCAATAAAGCGGTAGTATATGATATCACAAATGGGTGAAATGGATTTTACCCCTCCTACCCTACTATTTATATTTTCTTGGCCCTAATTCTTCATTTTTATTTCCTCCTAGGGGCCATATTACTAACTTGTTCCTCTATTTTCTTCCTACCACATATTGGCGTTCCATCGGGATGATTATTTTAATTAAATGACCATTTTTACTCTCGTTTTTGCTTTGTTGGGGCATATTTGTTTCTTCTCGAGTCTCCTTTTCTTCTCTTTGGGGCATATTTTTGTTCCCGGTGATTTTTTTGATGTACCACATGCATCATCATTCTTCTATATCACATTCCTCCCAAAATTTCAAAAATTCCAAAATCCAAAAAAGCAGATAAAATTTCAAAAAATCCAAAAATTGGTAAAAACACTCAAACATCAAAATCATTCACAAGACACAACGTCATCAAACATCAAAAATTATCCTACAAAACATATTTCCTTGGTTCTCACCTATTCTTGCATGCGACATGTGGATCGTTTTGATCTACCTCCATTAATAAAGTTGTATTGCTTCTGCTGTTTGTCTTCCTTGCACAATCGGTTGCTTGGGGAAGTTTTATAGAGCACGATTGTTTTTCATAGGACCCATGTGTCCTCTAGTTATTCACCTTGCATGTATCCTTGTTTGGGGTGCCATTTTAACCCTTTTTCATATAAATCAAACATTTGGAAATTGAATCTTGATAATAAAAACATTAGTACAAATTCCTTGAACATTTTTGTCTAATTACGTTTGTTTTTACTTTTACTTTCTAATATTACATTACGTTTTGTATGTTTCTTCGAGTTAGTCCTTTCACGATGCAAAAATGTTAGTATTATGGTTTTTCATGTCATTTTATATGTTTTTGCATGCTCATATTAAATAATAATTTATCTTGAGTGTAGTCATTTTTATGCCCTCTTAAAGAACAAGGAAATCCCATGTGCCTGCCTTATCACCCAACGAGTCTTTGGGCGATCACCCGAGGCATGTGTGGGTGTCGAGTCCCTCATTTATGTGAGTTATGTGAGAATGCATTATTTACGACAGAAACTCAAGTGAATATATTGAAAAGGAACCATACATTCATATTAGAGATCGAACGACGTCTAGACCAATGTGTTCATCCATATAAGAAAAGCATTACGAGAACATAGATCTCGAATCATAATAAAAAAAAATGCACATGGGTTTACACCTACTCATATGAAATATAGATATTACCAATTCATAAAGATGTAAGTAGAACTGGAAGCACACATATATTCATATTAAGCATGTTGATAACCACATTACATTAACTGAGGAAATCACAGATCCATATGATAGTGCAGATCAATGTCATACATCGGAACTAGAATTAGGCCCTGCATAGTATAAAAAAAATGATCAAACCCATCCCCTTGATACAACATACTGCTATAGATTCTCTAAACGCAACCTATGGAGCTCTCACAGTATTCTTGCATGGCTTCACCTCACTTCATTCTTTGTATGTCTCCATATATCTCCATATATCTACATATATATCCTTTTATTCTCTTTGGCACTCATATATATAGCCTTATCAAGCACCGCCATGCCTTTTGAAGTTGTAGATCACTTGCCATGTGTCCAAGTGGTCCTCCATGGGAGCATGCTTCTTCAGATGCGATCTCTCCATCCTTTGCCATGATGACCTTCTAGAATCTTCTATCGTAAGGTATATTCCTTTCATGGGCACCAAGTTGCCAGGATGGCACCTTATCCACTTCACATGTGTAGTCGGTCATGCTTTCCTTGTGTTCTTCCCAATATGCCAAATATGGTTAAGTCCCAAGATCTTTGCTCTACCTTGCACGCACACCACTGGTTCTACTAAACCCTCCTAAAACCTTGTCCTGCACACTTTCTCCTTGTGCGCCCTTCTTTAAATAGGCCTTGCGTGCCCATGCGCCTTCTTGTACTTAGCCAATATTTTAGGGGCCCAACATCACCCCACACTATGCCTGTTCTCCACCCTTGGGAACACCTTCTCAAAGAATAAAGAATGACTATCCTTGAATAGTTTGGAAAGGAATGAATAATTTGGGGAAGAATGAAAGAATGGGGAAACTATGATTATTTCTGCAAGAGGAGAGGGAAATATTTTTTCAAGTCTACCTCCAAATTATTCTAGGTATTGACCTCGCTCTGTGCCTATTGACAAATTCATTGACTAGGGCACTCACCTCTTCAAAGATTAGCCCTTCTCCTTAGGTATTCATCATTTCCATGATCCCCTCCAATTTGTTTTCCCAAATCCTCAAGTGTGTCCATCCTTTGAGTGATCTGGGGATACAACTCTTTCAGCCGGTTTTTGATTGAGCCCCACAAGGTCTCAATAGCCTTTGATTTCTTCTCAACCTCGGCTAGAATTTTGTCACGTTCCACCCTATTCCCTTGTTCTTCTCTTGGAACTCCTTGAGCTCGCTTCATGGTGGCAACCAGAATGCTCACCACTCTATCTCTATTGGTGTAGTTTTCATAAGTGGCCTTAATGACTTGGGCGGTGGCTTTCACATCCATGAGGACTTTCTTGTACTGGGAAAAAATTGCCACAACCTTCATCTTGTCCTCCTTTTCTTTGCACGCCAATGCCTCCTCTATAGATTCCAAGGCCAGTGGTTGCCTTTCCATTGTGAGGACATGGGTCAAGTCCTCTAGACACTCTAGGGTGGATCCATACTTTTGTGTTGGTGGCATTAGATTTGGATGCTTCAAGAAAATGGAATCTGTGATCATCTCTACTTTCTTGTAGACCTCGTGCACCCTTGCCTTCTCTTATTTTAACTCATGCCTTAGTTGCGCGCTGATTAGCTCCTCCTGCTTTAAGTCCTTTGTTCTTTTCTTGATATCTTCTTCCTTTTTCTCTAGTTCTACCTCTAGGAACTTCACCCTATTGTTCCTCTTGAAGAGTCTGGCCTCTACTTCCACCAAAACCTTGTTCAACGCATTGCATATTTGCTCATCTAATAGCCTTTGAGTTTTTACCAAGGGGTTGTCACCTTTTGACTCTGGTACCTTCATTATTACCCCTTGGCTTACTTTGAATTCTAGTTTGTTGATGTGGGACTCAAATTCCCAAGAAATCATTTTCCTCGTCCGAGGGTATGCACCTTCCTCATCAAATGATGCCATATCCAAGAGTTTCTCCATTGGTATGGTGCTTTGAAAGTGTGTGCACAACACCTTGTTTAGATCATCAATATAGCCCATCCTATGAACTGTAATTCTCAAAAATTTTTCTCCCGTCTGCGTGGCCTTAGGAAAGCTCACAGCCAAACTGGGATCCCCTCCCATGCTTTGTCATATTCCTTTTCTATGCTTTCCTCCTCTACTTCCTTCATCACTAGGTCCACGCTGCGTTCCATCTCTTGCTCTACTAGGTCTTCAATGATCTTTTCTACTTCTTTCTCTATGGCCTTGTCTATCTATTCCTTAGTGAGGCTTGGGGTCCTTTGTTCTTTTGTAACTTCCTCGCTATCCTCCTTGTCCTGAGTATCCTCTTCTTCCTTATCATTTTTCCTCTTGACAAAGATGTAGCCATTTTCTTCTTCCTCCCCTTCCTCCTTCGAGTCATGTACCTCATAGAGAGGATGGTCCTTGCCTCCTGGTTCATCTTCATCTTCATCATCTCTCTCACCTCTATAGGCCTCCAAGCTCTCTGTATCCTCTGAATCATTTTCTTCTGTCACCTTTTACTTCTTCCTGATAGAAGATTCTTCTTCCTTCTCCTCCTCCTTTAGTGACCTCTCCTGGGTAATGGGTTCTTTGTGCTTGGCACTTCTTCCTCTGAGTCTTTTCTTTCACTGTGACTTCTTTCTCCACACATAAGTACTAGGCTTAGCACTTGTCTCTGGTGTGCTTACCACTTGTGTAGCCTAAACACTTGGTGTTTTCTACACCTCTTCTCTTTCCCTCTTCTTTGGCGTGGGATTATTTCTTCTTGTGGGGTCTTCAGGGATGGATACATCATTTTCCAAGTGTGTGCCCTTTTTAAATTTTGGTCTGGTGTGAAGGTATATCCTTGATGTAGTGCTTCCAGAATTGTCATTATTCCTGGCTTCATCATCTGTATCTCATGGGAGACATCTCTCCATGTATGTGCACTTCTTGGGGTAAACTAACTTTCTACGTAGCTCTCTGTGGTCTTGATCCACCTCACTAAGGTCAAACCTTAGTATCTTGGCCTCTTTGAATCTATTTACCCTCGCTTGGAAGTACTACGCGGTGAAGGAGAAGGGAAGCTTACACTAGGGGCCCATGTTTTCATCTGTCAACCTAAATCTACCAATGCAGAAGTGTTGATATACTGTGAATTCTTCTTCTCCTTTTACAAGCATGGGTAGCTACTCTGGAATCCTCCATTCTGCCCCAAATGCATCCCTCATGCACTTGTACCATTTTCTAAGCGTGCCTTATGAGTGGCTGTCATGGTCTCACAAGTATATTTTGTGAACTGCTTCACGGGCGAGGGATCCTCTTTTGGGTACTCCCAAACAAACCTTTTCGCCCATCGGGCACTCCAATTTCTAAGAAAACAATTGTGAGGAGGACATTACCAAATAGTATCTTTTCACCTTCTTGCGCGTTGCTAATGATTTCATCCGCGATGAAAGTGGACAAGTTGTAGATGGTCCCCCAAATATTTTCCGACAATACGTTCAACCATGCCTTGTTCACTTGAGTCCATCTCTCTTGGTCATTGATCTTGGTTACCAAGTGCACGACCATCCTCATCATGGGGTCTAGAATCTCTACGATGTCAAAGTATTGCGATCCTTTCTTATAGTCATATGCAAAAACTATTTCCTTAATGGCCTCCTTTTTGCTTAGGTCATCATTAATTCTATCCCCTTCATAGATAAGTCCTATGAACTTGGAAATTAATTGGGGAGTTATGTGCATATTGTGCCCCATGAAATAAAAATGGTCTTCGTGAACACGTGCCATTAGCCACTAGTAGAGGCACTCAGGTTTGCCAAAGTAGGGTAATTCGTAAAGTTTTAGTAATCATGCCTTCTCCAATTTAACCTTTACTTTGTCACTGTATATGGGCATGCCCTTTGGTGTCCTCTTATTTGTTGGGTGAACCAACTCCAAAGCCATTTCTTTTTTTGTCATCTGGTGCGGTGATTATAGTCACTTACACCATCTTCCGCAGATGAGATTCCCATTATTTTCCTAGCAAGACCCCATCCGGTATTGCATCTCCGCGTACCACTCTTTATTTTTCTTGGCGGCGGCATCGTTTTCTTCCCCTTGCCCTTACCCTTCTACTTTTTTGGTGATATGGTTGCTTTATTTGGTTCCATCCTTCTGGTTAGGCTATCACTTCAAGTGTCTTTTCCTTGCTCTGCTCTACCACTTTATCCAACCCTAATGCACAACCTTGCAAAGAAACCCTCCTACACCATGCCCTAGCCACCAAACCCTAATTGGAACAATTCTTCCACAAGATGGCACTTCTCAACAACTTCCTCCACACCTGTGTACTCCTTTCCTACTGGTTTACGGATCTTCTCTAGTCACGTCCTCTTAGATTTCTTAATTTTTTCTTTGCACAGATTGCCTTTGGATGCCCTAGTTCACGAGAGCTCTTTTCTCTTTGTAAATGCAAGGTAAATAATGAAGTGCCCAACTTATTATTTATATATTTTCCTTCTTTCTAGCATTAAATGCTATTTTACCTACCACCATACTTAGTATTAAATGTGACTTTTTCCACCAAGCTAACCTTATGTGCCTTCACTTACGTTCCCAATTTTGCGCAAAAAAATTCTACAACCTTCTACTGGGGAAAATAATCCATCCTAACAGAAGAATCTTACGCGTGTGTTAACAATGCCAAAGGCACTTCTTCTATCCTTCACCTGATTTTTTCTCTCGCCTACCTCATGTTGTTCCTATGCTTCTTCCTTTGTACATGGTTTCTCTGAAGTATTATCCTGACACCAACCTTTTTCGTCCACCTCTTCTTCCATGCACTTCCTTCATCCTTACACACTTTGTATCCATCAACCGGGCAATTCACCACAACTTCTACTGCCAGTTCAACTTGTATTACGGGCCTATACTTCGCATCACTCTACCCCACACTAAAACAGATGCATGGTCCTCTGCGCATGCAAAAACTTAAAAAGTAATGTAGTTCTTTGGAGCCCAAGTGCAAAAAAATGACAGAACAAATGACGAGAAGGGGAAACACAAAAAAATAAATTTCATAAGGGGAAAAATATACTAAATGGAAAAAATTCCTTATTACAAACACCAAGAAGACTTATTTATAGTGGTTTCACTTACTCCCATTAAAATGGCTTGGTAATGTCACCCCATCTAGTGCTCTCAACTGGCATGCTCCTGAATTAAGGATGTCCGAGATGATATAGGGACCCAACCAATGGAATTTTAACTTTCTGGGATGATGTAAAAACTTAGAATCATATAACAATACCATCTTCCCAATCTTAAATTGTTTGTTTCTGCTGTGGCGATCATGCCATGCTTTTTTTTAGCCTTTTCAATCTTTTGACCCTTCCTGGCCAATGATCGTCGCTCGTTTAACTTCATAAATTTGTAAATCCTTTCCTCTAGTGCTTGTTCATCGGCCAATCCTCCTACGTGTGCTATACGCAGAGAAGGTAACATAAATTCAACAGGTAAGATAGCCTTTATGCCAAACACATATTGGAATGGTGAGGCGTTATTCAATCTCTTATAGGTTGTTCTATACTCCCATAGAACTGCTGATACTTTGTCATCCCAATCTCATCTACCAACGTCACAAATTTTGGTTAGGGTATGACTTAGTATTTTATTAAATGCTTTGGTAGTTCCATTTGCTTATGGATGGTAAGGGGTAGTCTTATGATGAGCCACCATGAACTCTGCTAGCAGAATCCAGACGGTCTCATTTAGGAAATGCGTACTCTATCACTAGTTAATCTCAATAGGCATCCATACCGTGTAATAATATTTTCCCATAGAAACCTAGCTGTTGTAGCCATGCTCTGATACAATCCTTGGTAGGTGCTGCTTCGCCCATCTTGTCAAATAATCTATGCAAGTGATTACATAGCGTGATCCTATCCTATGTGTGGCTAGTGAAATGGGGCCTACAAAATCTATGGCCCACTTTTCAAATGGATCTGTACTTGGAATAGGGCACAAAGGCATTTCATCCCTCCACCTTGGTTTTCCAAGGCACTGAAAATGATCACATGCCTTGCAATACTCTTTGCAATCTTGATATAGGGTTTCCCACCATAACCCAGCTTGTAATATCTTGTGCGTAGTGGCATCCCCTACATAGTTTCCACATACGCTTCCTCCATGCGCCTCCTCTATAATAGCCAGGCACTCATGTTCTAGCACGCACTGGTGCAACACTTCATCACGTCCTAGTTTGTACAAATCACCACTAACTAGCATGTAGGGTGTGACGCATATGGCTAACTACTTCCTCTCTAATGCTTTCATCCCTTCTGGTGCCATACCTATTTTGAGAAACACCGTAATATCCTCTAAGTTTGAGGGCGTGTGCCGCAACCTAAACAATTGCGCATCGGCATGGGTCTCCTAAATGCTTTGCGTGTCCTCTCCTGAGTCAATTCTAGACAAGTGATTGGGCCCAAAATTACTCTTTCCTAGCTTGACAACCACTGTGAACTCAAATTATTGGAATAACAGACCCATCGACATATGTGCCCTTGCAAAATGGGCTTGTTTACCAAGTATTTTAATACCATGTGGTCCGTGTGTAAAATACAAATGGTGTCACCAGTAGATATTGCCTAAATTTTTGCAGCACGTAGATCATGGATAGTGCTTTGCACTCAGTAGTGGTGTAATTTTGTTCTGCTGATGTTAAATTTCTACTTGCAAAGCACAAGGGATGGTCAACAATCCCTTCACTAGGTTGTGCTGTACTACTCCAATGGTTGTACCAGAGGCATCCACATGAACATGGAAATGTTTATCCCAAACAAGGAAATGGAGAATGGGTGTTATGACAAGCCTATCCTTCAGAGTGTCAAATTCCCTTTGCTGTGCCTCTTGTCCTAATGAAAGGCACTCTTGTGTCTAATTAATTCTTCTAATGGCATGGCGATCTTGGCATATCCCTTGATGAACTTCCTATAGTAGCCAGTATACCCAAGGAATAATCACACGATGCTTTGGCTAGTAGACTCTCCTAAACCCATGATGGTTATAACCTTGGTGGGATCTACTAGTAATCCCTCCTTGCATATGATATGTCCCAATAAGGTTCCAAATGGGGTAGCAAAGACACACTTCTTGATGTTGAGGGATATCCTCAACTGTCGACACCTTTCAAACATTAGTCTTAAGTTATCACAATGGTCCTTGACTAGACCTAAAGAAATTTATGGATGAAGTCCTGAAAGGCTTGCACTATAATGCGTAAGAACACAACAAGTGTATTCTTCAATCCAAAAGGCATGACCGTATAGGAAAAAATTCCCCATTTAGTGGAGAAAGTTGTCTTTCTCTGGTCTTCCTTTGTAATCTGCGCTAGTGGTACCTAGAGAACCCATCCATGAAGGAGCAGACTTCGCACCCGACCACCCCCTCTAATATTTCTTCAGTAAACGGGGTAGGGAAGGGATCAATGACACATACTGCATTCAGGTCCCTATAGTCAACATATATCCTGATCCTTCATCCTTTTTGATGCTGATGACCATTGGGATTATCCATTCTGATTCTTCCAAAACTTCAACGATACATGACATTATCATTTTGTCTATCTCCTCCTTGACCCGTATGTGTAAATTTGGATTCATCCAGGTATGGCCTCTTTCAGATTGGGCACACACCTTCCTTCAGTTTTATCCTCATCTCCCCCAAGGAATGGTGGACACCTTTGAGTTCATGATACCCACAAGGGAATAAATCCTAGAATTCACATAATAGATCAATGATCTTTGAGACCTCCTTTTCGACCAATAGTCTCCAATGATTGCTTCCTTGGGTTACTCGCCTCTAACCCAATGTTAACCTTCTTCATTTTTAAGGGCTCATGGTAAGCGTGTGTCCTTTCATCAGTGCTATCTATAACATCATGCATTCCTATAGAGTGGTTAACATCTAGACTCTCCATTTCCTCTCCATCTATGACATAAACCATCTTTCCTTTTTCCTTTTCTATGCATGCTTGCTCAAACTGCATCTCCTCTGACTCATCCTCATCGAAGTGTGCCTCTAAAATGGGCTCACCTAGAAAATCTAGTAGCCTGTCTTCTGCCATGGAACTATCCCCCATCGTAAGGTGCTTGATCACTTGTAATGCCTTATCCACTTGTTGTCTTTGTGCTTTGATATTCAAAATCTTGGATGAGATCAATTGTCATCTCCTACCAATTTCTTGTCAGCGACATGTTTATGAATGGATATACCACGCATGCACACAACCTTGTAGTGTGGAATACAACTTATGTACCCATAATGATGGTGGCAAGGCTTCTGCACCTCCTATCCATGCCTTCTCACATGCTTGGATATGAAATGAAGCAGTCTCTTTACCATGGTAGTCTTGAATGACTGTGGGTGTGTTGCTCTAGAAAACCTTATAGAGAACACAATTCTTACCTTGTGCCACTCTAGGAGGCTCTCCCGATGTGTAGCCCACCAGTGCACTACAGTCCCAAGTAGGCTATAACCAAGCATACCCCTTCTTTCATCCTCATTTCTTCACTGATCTTTCATGTCTTGTAAGAAAATTTCAGGGTATGCCCCTCCAGAAGTAACTTGGTAACTTCTTTCCTCCTAGGCACTTGAGTGAGCACGCCTTGGTCACTTTTGTTACAAACCCCCTAACTGTCGCCCAATTAACTCATAGGTCATATGCACCTAATTATCACACGCCATACTTGTGGTATTAATCACAGACAGGGCATCCTCAAATTGGATAACTCCTTCTGTAGGGTGAATTATCTCTGGGTCTCTGATGGAGCACACATAAATTCTATCAAGGACCTCTTCTACCAAATGTTTAGTGTAAGGCACCGAATTTCCATCCGTCAGAGGGATGATGACGTGTTCTTCCCTATTCTCAAAACTGATATATCCTTTGTTGAACCTTAGGTCAACATTGTTCTTATAGCACCATGGGTGCCCAAGCAATGCTGGAAAATTTTCTTCCTCGGTGAGCACAAAGACTTCAAAGTTTCTAGTAAAATTGGCTCCCTTAATGGTAATAATTACATCCTTTAATACTCCAATGGGCATTGCCTTAGTTTTTTTACCATATATAACACATTGAAATATGGTTGCAATGCGGGCCTTCCCATTTGATGCCAGACATCCAATGTAAGAACATTTACTTCTACTCCTATGTCAATCAATATGTTTCTTAGAAGCCAACCATCCACAACTACGTTTAGTGTGATTTCTTTGTCATAGTCAAGGATATGGGGAGGGAGGTTTGCATGCAATACCTACCTTTCACGCTCCGCTCCGGCATATGGCATCTTCTCCTGCATTCATTCTCCTAGCAAGGGAATAATATTATCTTGCCTTAACATTTTGCACACTTCCTTGACCTCATCCAGGTCCTTCTACGGAGCCTCAACATTCCTTCTTTGCTCTTGCTGCCTGGACTACTCCTTTAGACACTTTGGATTTCTCCTTGCAAACTCTGAATGACATCCATTGTCTCTTGATACACTTCCTTCTGATGGGAAGGGTCTGATACTTCCCATGCACCACTTCTTCTCTTAATACTAGAGTATTTTACCTTGGTACTTCTTTGGCATGTGTAACCTATTCTCATGTTATCACCGTAACAAGTTCTAACCACGACTCACGTTCCACTCTAGGAATCCACCGTGTTCGACCATCTTTATACTCACCATCCCAATGCCCTTGTCCTTCCAAAGGTCTTTCTTTGGCTCATGTGCTCAAACAACTCATGGAACTCATACTTTTTTTCCCGCACCACGAGCACTACAAAAAAATCTGACACTCGTGCTGTAATGTTCTGTAGATCCATAGTTATAGCAGGTTCCTCATGGGAACTCACTTCTTCCTCCTCCGTAGTTACTGCAACCACAAAATCCTCTATGAGAACCTCTCCCATGCACCCCTCCATCCATGTGTCCTTCATAATGGTGATCATCTTCTTTGGAACCACTGACAAGGCTGGTCTAGTGCACACCATGATCAATGGCCTCATGGATCTGGTCAATAAGCCTACAATCCTTAGTATCATGGGTCATAGAGGTACATATCTTATAGTAGCAAGATACATTCTTCCAAATTTCATGCTTTTATAACAAGGGGCATCTACTTGCATCATGGTCCCATGAAAAATTTCACAATCTACCGCTATGACGCGTACTAACTTCCGGGGGAAACTATCCTTGGCATGCCCCTCTACTTCACAATCCACGCACCAAAGACCACTACGAGTCTCATGTGTAGATTTTGTAGATAGATTCTCTAACTGTTTGGCCATGGCAGTGATTTGAGCCTCCAGAAAAGGGCTCACACTAGTATCAACACTCCCAACTGCTTTAGTGCATAAGGTAGCCTCTAGAGCCTCGTACGGGTTAGTAAATGTTTTATGTGATAATTATCTCCTAAATTAAGTGATCAACCCTCCAAAAACCATTGAGCATGTTGTGAAGGGTGAATGTCATATGAAAATTTTGACAGAGAGTCTTAAACCATGCATCATACTCCCGCACACTCTCTGTCATTCCTTGTTGGATCTCCTTCAAAGCGCTAATGCTCTTACCTTTCTCAATTTTGGTATATGGAAATTTTGTAGGAAGACATTTTTCAATACGGTGTAGTCTACCACATTCGATAGGGTTCATACTTATTATACCAGATATGCGAGCGTTCTTGCAACGTTGTTGCAAATTGACTTTCCTTTTCACTCTAGGGTAGTGATCCCCTTCATGCGCCATAGCAATTCACACTGTGGATGTGTTCCAAGCATACTCTATACCACGTTAATCTAGCAAGTGTAAAGAAATTTCAAAGAACACCTGAGGAGGTGGCTGAGGCCCCTGTCCTCCTGATCCAGATCCTTGGTTCCCTATGGTGTTCCCTCCACCAGATCCACTGGATCCTCCAAGTACTATGCCTCCAAATCCATTAATTACACTTCTAAATCCTCCTGTAACTGACAATGGGCCTGAAGTGGTCACGCCTAGTGTCCCCAACATCCCAATGAAATGCGTGAAAATGGTCTATGATATTGCTCCATTGCGGTATGTATCATGCGCCACTCCTAGACGTGTTGCCTAAACCCTGCATACTTGTGCTTTGCTCAAAAATTCCTCCAAACACTGGAATGGTATGTGTAGCCATGGACATCCCAAACAAAAAATTATACCTCCACGTTTGCTGATTGGTCACTTCCACCAATACCAATTAGGTTATCAATACTCCTCGATTTGGAAAACCAAGCACCAAGGGTTGGTTGCAGATTGGGTTTAGATGCGCGCCACAACTCTCCTTTCTCCATGTGATAAAATCTCATCAGAAGCTGAAGGGACCTCTCTCCCATGCTTGCCAAGATGGGGTAGAATAGACTTGTCAAGATCCATGTCCTCCACATGAAGTTCAATACCCTCTCGCAATGTTTACCTCCATAGATCTATCACACTTACAACCTCACATTGTCTAGTCATCTACCTTTCACGAGCTTCACTATACTTGAGTCATATCTCCTTCCTTTCCTTTTCAACTATAATGTCCGCCAACTTCCTCCACGCTAGATTCCTCACCCAATGCTCGAGTAGCTTAGCTGGCCATGGGGAATGCTTCTAAACACAAAGTAATGACTAAGATATTCATAGTCGAGGAATATTACTAAAAATGAACCTCTAGGCTCCCTAAGAAACTCAAACTCAGTAACTTCTAGGAAAGAATATGTTGAAATGGCATAATCTAAAATGTAACTTGCCAAAGACTCCCTTCCACCGGTGATGAACTTGGGTCCACACGCGTGATATATAGAACCATCTTAATCTGGATGCGTATGCCGAGAGCCATTCATATAGCTCTACTGGGAAGCAACAAAATAATGTATCATACAACTCATGGTATATGTTCTCTTCTACCCATCCACGCACATTGAACTTAGGTCCAGTGTTGAATATTTGAGAAAACTCATCCTCCATGCTCTTGAACCACATTTCAACACTTTCTAGAGAGTCGCGCTTTTCATTACACATCACAAAGATAAAGATGCATGCCATTTCGCACAACAACTTCAAAAATACGGTCCTAGCAATCTTAACTGAGATATAGTAATTTTTATGCCCTCTCAAAGAACAAGGAAATCCCATGCACACTAACCTATCACCCGGTGAGCATTGGGCACTCAACCGAGGCATGCATAGGTGCTGAGTCCCTCCTTTATGTGATTTGTGTGAGAATACATTATTTACGATAGAAACATAAGTGAATAGATTGGAAAGGAACCATACATTCATCTTAGAGATCGAAACGATGTCTAGACCAATGTGTTGATTCATATAAGAAAAGCATTAGAAAACATAAATATGAATCATATGTAAAAAGAAATGCACAGGGGTTTACACCCACCGATATGAATAATAGATATACCTAATCCATTTAGATGTAAGCGTAATCGGAACCACACATATATTCATATTAAGCATGTTGATAACCACATTATATTAACTAAGGCAATCACAAATCCATATGAAAGTACAGACCAACGTCATACATCGAACTAGACTTAGGCCCTTCATAGTATAAAAAAATGTTCAAACCCATCCCCTTGATACAACATACTCCTACAGATCCTCTAAACCCAACCTATGGATCTCTCATAATATTCTTGCATGGCTTCACCTCTCTTCAATTCTCGGTCTCTCCATATGTCTCCGGATGTCTCCATATATCTCCATATATCTCCTTTTCTTCTACCAGCATTCATATATATAGCCTTATCAAGCACTGCCATTCCTTTCTGAAGTTGTAGATCACTTGCCATGTGTCCAAGTGGTCCTCCATGGGAGCATGCTTCTTCAGATGCGAGCTCTCCATCCTTTTCCATGATGACCTTTTGGAATCTTCTATCACAAGGTATATTCCTTTCGTGGGCACCAAGTTGCCAGATGGCACCTTATCCACTTTGCATGCACAGTTAGGTCATGCTTTCCTTGATTTCTTCCCGTTATGCCAAATATGGCTAAATACCAAGATCTTTGCTCTGCCTTGTGTGCACGCCACTTGTCCTACTAAAACCCTCCTAAAACCCTATCTTGTGTGCTTTCTCCTTGTGTGCCCTTCTTCAAATAGGCCTTACGCGCCCACGCACCTTCTTGTACTTAGCCAATATTTTAGGGGCCCAACATCGAGCTAGATGGTTCATTGATTACATTGTGAAATGATGATAAAAAGTGGCTCTTGAGCCAGTTGGGTTGAAATCTATCTCCATTTTTCTTCATGTCCACTTTCTTCATCACTTTTTCCTTTAATCACCATTTTCTTCAACATCACATGGGGAAATAGGAATTATATTAATACCCCCTCCACCCTTATTTCTTCCATCCATTGAGACATGAAATTTCTATTCGACTCCTTCAATTTTAACAACGACTAACCAAGATAAGTTTAACTCCCCATTGGTGCAGATATTTTTTTGTCTAAATTTTCATCCTTCTCTTTTGATTTTCGATACACCACACCACACCAAAGAGGGGTAAATATAGACACCTAAATCCGACTACATATTTTTAATACTAAAACTATAGTAATTGTCCTCTTTCTTGTCATTTATTGTTATAATTAGTGATTTCCCGCTAATTAGCTAACACTCCCCTTCATCTCGGTCAATTAACAACACTTTGTTAATTAACTATCATTTCCCTCCATTTTGGATACCAAATAACAACACTTCACTAGTCATAATCATATTTTAATTAACTATCATTGGTTAATTAAGCCTTCTTAATCCTCTATTTAATCAATAAACCTCTTATTGGTTAAATACCTCTTTCAAATCCTCTAAATATTATCGATTACCTTCTAAATCATCTCCAAATGGATTTCTAAGCTTATCTTGGCCTATTAATTAATCCTAGTTGATTAATTAAATCATCTCCAACTCCCATGAGTTGCTAATTCTACTTAATTCTTTCTAATCATGCTTATCTCTTCTAATTCTACTTTATTTTTATCCCACATTCACTAGGATTGTAGCTTCTCCCAAATTGGAAATCTATATATAGAACCTAGTCTCCCCCCTTCCAAGCTTACACCTTTACATGTCCTTGAAAGACATTAGCATATGATAAGATCTTTTTCCACCATTGAAGAAGCTTATTGATCTTGCACCCATTTATCCTCTTTTTACAAAGAGTAGTAAATGAAGATCCATACATGACCATTAAGCCATATTGGTGAGATCCTTTCCTCTTCTTGGAGATAGCCATACTTTGATCTCATTATAATCATAGTAGCAAATATAATCTAGAAAACATATCCAACTTAGTAAGCAATGGCTTAGTGTTTTCAAAGTTTAATTTAGAGGCATTAATTAGCATTTGTTCTTACATAGATTTATCATTATGTTTATGTTATAATATATTTGTTATTGGAACTACTTGGTGTTAGTTTCTATTAATTATCTTATATTATTTATCATGCATACAACACATTTGTGGTTAAACATGGATTCTTGTATGAAACCTTACCTCTTTGATTAAAAGCTTGAAAATGTGTTTTCCCAATTGGGATGGATTGACCTCACCCCACCCCTAATGGTGTGATGAATGCAAAACTTTTTTCAATAATCTAAATAGGGATCAAGTATATTTAGATACCTAAATGTGGACCTATCATTATTCAACAATTAATTATGACAATTAGCTAAACCCACAACTCATGATGCAATAAATTGTCTAATTCCTACACTTTCCTTTCTTAATAAATACTACCACCATTAGGTCATACTTGTTATCCATCATTGAATAGTAAAATCCACAATATAAGAATAAAATACACATCTTGAGACATTTGGACATATTATCTAATAAAAAATTACATTTTTCACTATGTGTGAACAAAGCGCATAAATTTAAAAATAATCACTTGGCCAAATTCATCAAATTTCATAGGCTTCATCCTAAATACAGCTTAACAATAACATTTTCAAATTCAAAAGTAACTCTAATTGGTCGGTATCATTTGAGTAGGAAATATTGTCACAAAAATCACATATATAAACACATTCATTTGACCCATTATGAGGCCTTCACATCTTTTGGATACCTAGGAGATCAAAACAAAGCATCCACTTACAAAATAAGTATCTCAAGCATATTCATCAATCTCTAAGTCTGGACACATCATTAAAAGTTTCCGTAGGTCATTTTCAAAGCTACACCAAAAAGATAACAATACTTTCTTAGCGTCAGAGGTCTTCATATTGTATTGATTTTCCAAAAACATTGTGAAATAAATCTTTCACACTTTTACTTAGTGCATAAATACATGGGTTTGATGCCTCTTTGGAGTATTTCTTTGTAGGCATGGCGAGAGGCCACACAACCTGAATTGGATTAACCCCTCTTTTAGGTCCCAAGAAAGTGAAAAAAAAAGATAACCCCTAGTCAACTACACAATTATGAGCATGAGAACTCAACCATAGAAAACAAAGATACATACACATAGGAATATATAGTCATAATCTAGGTTTAGCAATAGTCATTAGAAAATGGATTTTTATAAGGCAAATAACTCAAGCAAGTGATTTTTAGGAAAAGAAACTTCATTTATATTGCAGAAGTACACTTCCAATTTTTAGAGAATATAATGAAATTTTTACATTCTCCCCATACATTTCCACAACACAATCAACTCACGTAAGTTTAAAATCGTGGGAATACTCTCTAAACCCTAGGTTTACCTTATAATTTAGCTCATCTACATTGATGCAAATGATTGAATTTATAAAAATATTATTTAGGGTCTATATTATTATTATTTTTATGGTAATATGATCTTTAAGTAATTAATACATAATTGTATAATACCCTAATTAGATTAACCCGAATTTTGGTGTTACATTTTTGTGAACCAACTTATTTATTTTATATAAAACCTATGATTTCCTTACTTACCTCTAGGGTTTCAAATTTATTATGATCTTAATTGGTTTCATTTTTTTCTTAGGGTTTCAGAAAAAACCCTTAATTTTCTTTATCTTGATGGATGATCTCTACCCATGCATTATTAATGGATCCAATATTAACTGTGAGATATTATCTCTCACTACTCATAGGGAGAATTCCCTTCATAAACCATTCATCCCATTTTCATCCTACACATTATATATTATTTGGTCATCATCTAATAATTTGGTACCTATGGTTAATCACAATCCTACCCATGAGGTGAATATCATCACCACATTATGCAATAGGTCTCTCAATAACTCGATTATTACCCCAAAACTTAGAGCTACATTTTGTCCTCACAAATAAAATGACATCTTATATAAACTAAGAAATACTCTAGCTTACAATTCTATTTTCAAATTACATTGATGATCGGTAAATCATACGGATATTCTACATCATGCACTCAACCAAGCCGCTATTATCGCAACCTAGAGCACACATTTTGTTTTATTACGGGTACCCTTATCAAGAATGAACTATAAATATATTTTGAAAAATAATAATTACTATCACTAGAAATAATTAATAAACATCTCCTATAGAATTTTTGTAGTAATTTATCACTTGATAATGTCAAGATTTCGACTTAATCCCTTAAGTTGTGACTTGTGTAGTTATTGTGAGATTTATTGATAATCTTAGTTCATCCTTCATCCTATTCTAAGGATTTTCCTCATTAAAATTATCATCCAATTATAGAAATTATCATATCAATCAAAAGTATTCCATTACTCCCGATTTTCACACATAGAAATTTATAGTAATACACACCACCCTAGACCAAATCGTCCAATAGGACCTAATAATCTAACGGGTTGATCTTGGGTAGAATGGTCCCATCTAGGGCCACCCAATGGTTAATTTATCGATTTGGGTATATTTATGGGTTAGTATTTCCTCTTTGGACTTAATGAAAAATTATATCCATAAAAACCTACATAAGAAAGTATAATGCACTCATTTATTTACTTATAAACCTTGCATTCATCTTTCAATATTAAGTACAAATCACTTAAAAATAATTTAAATTTCTCCTAAATTTATCTAACCTATCTATATACATTATGATAAACCCCTAATAGGGTTAGAGAACTCAAAACTATGTTCAAGAGGTAATATTCCCAAATCAAGAGCCCTCACAAATAAGTGAAACACAAATAAAGCAAGTCAATATAAAACAATTCAAAGTGTTTAAATGATAAAATATAGTTGCATTGATGTAGTATTATGTTTCATATATAGAGGAGAGCTAAATGTATTTTGAGGCCTCTTCATAGTAGTGATAATGTGCAATATATAGATTGCACTTCAACTCAACCACTAACCTTATTGTAGGATTTTAACCTAGGTAAGGGTTTTGGTTCAAGGCGTTAATTTATGAGGGTTTCACACATTTTTGAGGCCTAATATTGTATAAAAATCACTTACCAACCATTTGCAAAGGTTTGAATATTTACAAAGTTTTATTTGTAGCTTAGACCAACCCATCCAACAAGATGAAACCACTACATAATTTGGTCCTAAGAAAATGGTATCATCCCTGTGTATATTGTAATTGTAGAATTAGAGATGAAGCATCTACAAGACAATTCTAATCAATTCACACCTTTTTCACATCCAGTTCAAGATTCAAGCCAGTCCAAATAGCTAGGCACCCTTATCTTCTTATAATTTAATTTATTTGGCACATGTTCTAATTATTTTATCTTTTAGTGTTTTATATGTATGTTTAGATTTAAATGTTTATGCTTAATTAATAATATTAATACACTCCTAATTTTAATTTAAATAATTAAAGGAACCATTCCCTCTTTCCTTACCCCACTTATTTATTTTTGAGGTTAAATCATTTTGTAAAACTTCTTATTGATTGAAACCTTTAGCTATTTTCTTATGCCACTCTATTCCATATTAGGCCTTCTACACAAGCCATAGTCATATTTCAGGATGCTCTCCATTGTTTTTATTTAAATATGATTTGATCATTTCTCTTTGGCAAAATTTTTATTGTTGAATCTTCCAAACCTTCCCAAGGGGAATTTTTCTATGATTATTATAACCCTCATCTCAACACCTTTGATACTATTGATGAAAAATAATTCATAGAGTTTATATGGCTAAAACCTAAATATTGTCATGTATTACTCTATATAGCTAGGGGAGAGTAGAAGCAATTGGATACATTGAAAACCCTATATTCAATATTATGGAATATACTATTGCTTCATCTACTATTTCCACATCTACGATTCTTAAATCCATTCCCAATATGGGGGAAACTACTATACACTTTCAACAAGTTACAATGCCTATCTCAACTTATAATACTATCCCCACATCTCTTGTGTATAAAAAAACCCTTGTATTCTACCTCTAATACACATTATTTTGAGTATATAATTAGTGATTTGCAAACTAAGGTACAATAATTACATTTATTTATGTCTCAAGATTTTAATATCACAGACTTTAATCAATTGCTTCATAATCCACTTATACATAATGAGGAAACTTGTCATTTACACTTAGGGTTTATGTATCCTAAGATTCGTATCAATGAAGGTGAATGGATTCTAAGAAACACATTCACTTATTTCATGCAAAGATGATTAGAATATAATTACAACACAATCAAATCCTTAATGAGAATTTCCCTATAATTCTTAAGGATTATGCTTTTCAATAGATCTATGACCTACTTACTCACTCCATTAGGTATTTAAATCCAATTGATAATCAATTTATTGAACACTTATCTATTAACATTGGTCATTAGGTTTCTTATGCTCAAATGGATAAAATACAACAAGGATCTAATGAACCAATTAACAACCAATCCTTACAAAAAGGAGCAATGTACTCATAAACAAGAATTCATGATATATTTATTTGGAATATCCTATCTCCCTTACAATAATATATCATGTTTGAAAAATTTCAATCCCTCCATGAATTATTTTATACATTGAAAGAAAGAGATGCTAAAATACTAGAATTGAAAAAGAATAATTATTAGTCCACCCCAACTAATGCATCCACATATAAGTTCCACGGAAAATATAATTACAAATATGAAACCAATAAAAACTAAATAAAAGATAAAACACTTGTTAATACCATATCTCAACCTAAAAGTCTTATTTTATGAGATCCTCTTTGAATTAAATTCCCAAATTTTCCTTTCTAACCACATGTGATCTTAGAAAATATGCTTAAATATAACCTTGTGTCTCTCCCTCCCCCTGTCAAGGTTGTGATTACACCATGTAGACACCAAAATATGCAAAAATCATTATTACATCATGATTTTGTTAGTATGTTATGTACATGAGTTTTGAAAAATGAAACAAGATCTTAGTGGCACCATTCCGTTGTTGATTTGCTCTTTGTTACTTTATTGAAATCAGCCTATTTCTATTTTACCTCTTTGAGTTGGTCTTGACCCTTTTATAGATATCTTGAGAAACTTTCTTTTACCGTTTGTTTTTATTTGAGCCTGGTCCAATACCATACAATAAGGTCGAACCATACATATGGTCTTGACCATTGTGTACGGTCTTGGCCCCTTTTGTTTTCCACTTATTTTCTCTACATGGGCCCATTTTCACTCTTTTATATTTTTGGTTTATATTTTTGGCTCGACATTTCCTGCCAATAAGGTCCTAATTTCAAAGTAATAAGTCATATATATAAAATTATAACCTAAGAATTTATGACTTAGAAACCATATATCTATCTACCACTTATTGAGACAAGAAAGTAAGAACTACATTTTCATACTGCATACACAACATAGGAGGAAATAACTCTATAGTTTTCATTTGTAAACAAGGGTTTATATTGGGATGAAGTAGCATATCCCGTTATTGGTGTTTAGGCACAATGGACAACATATGTCAAAGAATAGTTGCATGAACCTCTTCACAAACCACTAGGATAAATACATTGAGTTTGAAATGTAGTGCAAAAATCAGTGATTCATGAGTGGGGTGATCACAAAGGTTAGTTTGACTCAAGTATTTACATCTTTATTTTTAGAGATAAATATTGCATGAGTGTATTTTTGGATAGCTAGGGTTTGTTTTGTAGGTTTCAGGTGTGACATATAGGGTTTAATGCGAAGTTGAAGATATCAAAGAATGATAAACAATGACAGAGAGTGAAACTAAAAGTCACAAACTCTTGCTACTTGAAGGTACAAAAATATGGTTTGGTCAAGACTAGATGGTATGATCTTGACCTCTTTATATGGTCCTACCCAAATAGTTATGTAGCTCCAAGGAGTGGTTGTTTTTAAATCTCAAACCCCACCTTTTCCCAAAATAGTCATTAACACACCCTTAATATGTTCTAAACCATATATGTTCCTCTTTCCATCTTATTTTTGCTTGATTATATGGTTGATTACTACGATCTAAGGTGTAAATATGAGTGCTTTCAGTAGTGTAATCTATATTATATTACTGTAAGTAAAACCTAATTAAATTGATCTAAAATTTAATTAAGGGTTAAACATTTTGGTTAACCTTCTTTTGATCAATCCCTTTACCTAATCTAGAAGATTTTTAGTTCCTTGTGTATTAGGCTTGTTGATTCGAAAACCATAGGGTCATCTTAGGGAATGTTTGCATTATTTTTAGGACTATCCCTTCTTCTTTGTGTGGCCATGGATTTTTATAAAGATTTTCTAAACTACAAGGGTTATCATCATTCGACCAGTGCTCATATTACTTGTGGTTTACAAAATTCTAATGATACTTCTAGTTCTATTCCTAGTCGTCGTACTTTAACTCGATGGTTCTACTACGTATTTTTCTAGAAAATTCATAATTATGGCATTGGATCACATTTAAAAGCTATCCCTTATGATATTACCACTAGTCATGTTACCTCTTTTAATGTTACTTTAATCGATGATGTTACCGCAACCATTTTTACCTTTCTACTCTACCGATGATGACATAGTAATCAATTATGGTCAAGAGGCTAATCCTATTGTTTTATAAGATACACCACCTCATTTTGCTACTCCACCTCAAAATATTCATCCTACACCATATTTTTAGCACCCCAATCTATTTTGGAGGTATTATAAGAAATATTCCCCACATTTAACTTCACGAGTAATACTACTCCTACTCCGCCTATTGCACCAACCAAAGACAGAAAAAAGAACTCTTGTGAGATGGATTGTACTACTACTACCCCTAGTGTTAAAGGTAATATAAATTCTTGGTAAAGTTATGAAACCAACCATATTCCACCACACCTAGTGATGCTCCACTTGAGGGTGTAAATAGCATATATTATATTAATAATGAGACAATTTCTAGCTTGTAGGAGGAAGATATCCCTTCCATTATTACATTTATTGATGGTATTACTTGTATTTATGATAGTGATTCAGAATCCACCCATAGTGAATTCCCTAGTGATGATTTGTATGATGATTCTTCTATTGCACATGAGCTTAATTACATTTCTACTCTTCCTCTTGAATGAAAAATTAACGTTAATAATTGTGCTATTACTATGCCTCTTAAAAATCCTTATACTAGTGCTTCTACTACTTGTCTTAAAAATTAAATGAATTCTATTTATACTTATATTGATATTCATAATGCTATTATTGCATACACTAATAATAAAATTGATCCTATTCTAATTGCACATAATATTATTGATTCAAATTGTGTATTTTCTATTGAAAATTAAAAGTAATACTTGTACATCTACTTCACTTATAAATGACAATGTGTTTACTTCTCTTAGAAAAATGAACATGTTGATGCAAATTATTTAGCTTTAGATTCTTCTCCTAGTGTGGATAATGTGCTTATGGATAATATCCCTTTAGATCCCCAACATGAGGCCAAACTTGTATAACCCCAAGTGTTACCCAAGGTAGTTTCACATGAGACATCAACTCACATTACTTTTAAAAGAAATAATGTCCATATGGCTACCATAAATGGTAATGTAAAAATTTGAATGAACCTATAGAGACTTATGTCATACCTCCTCAAGAGGTCCTTTCCCTTATGCATGCAATAGGTGATTTACAATGTAAGGTTCAAACTATGACCCTTGAGAGAAAATCTTATTATGCTAGCATTGATTCTAATACTATTTATGGAAATCCCATTTCACACAAGATCTTCCAATATCCATTCCCTTGGAATTTTTCATCTATATAATTCCATTTTTCAAAGGCACATTAGATCCATATTTACACCTTAAGCATTATAGGGCCCTTACGAACTCATATAAAAATAATAAGTTACTTATTGAGGTATTCCATTACAACCTCATCGAAGATGCTTTGTATTGGTTTTCGCATTTACCTAATGGGTCTGTAAGTACTTTCCTAGAACTTGAAGATATTTTATAATCTCTCTTTAGCTTCAACAAAGGCCCAAGAGCTACATATGAGAATTTATGATCTCTCCATTAAGGTAAAAATGAGTGGGTATTTGATTATATATTACGATTCAAGGCTATTATACACTTGTTATACCAACCCATTGATTTAGAGATGCAATATATATTTTTCAGAGGCCTCATCTAACCCCTACATGAACATTTATCATATGATACTTTTTATTCTTTCAAAGAACTATGCCTTCAAGTTATGGACCTTGAGAAATATTTTCTCTTCTGAAATCATCACAAACATATGTATGAGAATAATATAGTTGCTTATATTTCAATTGATTATAATCCACCATTTGTAACGTTATTTACTAATAATCAAGTTAAGGTTTTTCATCATGGTAACAATTCTCATCAACCTCCTCCTAAACCCAAATTTTTCATAAAAATCCTTACTCTCAGCATAGTCTAGTTTACTTTGATATGCTTGATCAACCACATGATATTCTAATTTCCCTCATGGATAAGAGGTTGATTCATTTACCACATAATAATCATCACCCTCCTCACCGGATTACACGATAAAGAGGTTGGACTTTTTATAAATTTCATCACATAAATGGGAACCACGAAAATTATTTTTATGCATTGGATAAATATATCAATTTTTATATGCCAAAGGAATAATCACCATTGAGATAGGAAATTCTAATAGATCTAATTCACATCCTCTATGTCATCGTCCTATAAAAAGTGTAACTCTCAATCCTGCTTTATCATCAATGTAACCAATGATGTTTCTCATAGTGAAGAAAATCCTCCATAGGATCCTCCAGAACCCACACAAATATGACTTGACATGGATTGGAGGTGGGTACCAATAATTGTACATATGACTTCCACCTCTTCTATGACACCATATGTAACTAACACAATTAATTTATCTCATCTCGTATAGTCTAAACTAGTACTTTTTCGACATCTCATCATGTCTTTACTAAACCATGATCCAATACAATATCTACTTTCTGCCATGCCTATCACTTTTACCTTCATGTGTTATTATTACTAAGTGGAACATGACATATATGAGGATTGTCCTCCATTTTTCCATGAGAATAGGCTTCCTCACTTTATATGACTATTGGAACTTACGTGAAAGAAACACACATCATAATCATAATGTTTATCATTCATTGAGTTGTTATTACATACTTTATAATTGTTAGAGTCAATCCATGCCATAAATCATACTATAATAAGAATTTAGAATCTAAATGCCAATCATAAATACATCATAATCCAATGCAATCACATATTCATAATCACATATCAAGTAATCAAAGCATAATCATGAAACCTTTTTACTCATCACATCAAGTACAACATTTACACAAATCACAATATCCATGCTCATATATATATAAATAGAATGTTTTACAAAAATTCCATATATAATCTTCCAAGGGTACAATCCTTCGTGTAGTCAATCCTCTTCATCACTACTCTTACTAGGCACTAATCCTCATAAGATTGAGACTCATCCTATATCCATGCCCTCTCTCGGTTGTGATCTAGCCTAATAATGTGCTAGCCACTCCTTGAGTGTAGCATTATTTTCCAATACATGTGTATACTATGCTTGAGTCTCTACAAATCATGCTACCAAGTCCTATGCTAGATTATCCCTAGGACATGGCTTAGGCCTTTTAGCTAGCTCTACTTAGATCTCATCCCGATTGCTCTATAGAATGGTACAGTGGCCGCGGCTACTTCATATAGATCAAAAAAATAGGCATGATTTCTTAGCATATCATCAATGCACTCTAGCATGAAACCTCTCACCACATACCTAGGAACATTGTAGAGTAATTTTTGTATTGATACATCTACGTTCATCTTCCAATAAGTGTCACTGAAATCAATGTAATATCTATATTAGAAACTCTACACTCAACATTATCATATTTTATAAATAATAACAAATCACACTACTACACAATACTTATGCTATGCCATAACGATCACCACCACATCCTCAATAGGGGCATCTAACCCTCTCTCCATGTAGGAGGAGGTATGCTTGCACCACCTAAATCACCATGTAGCACACCATCCCATGGATATCCCTTCACAAATAGGAACAATAATACCCATCGGGTCTCAACCCACTACTATGCATAGGCTACAAGATACCTTGCAACATCACGGTGACTCAACATGACCACTGGATCCTACTCATTAGTTGGTAGAGGAAATAAATTATTCGGGGTTGGCCCTAGTCTCCCCTTGTCTATATGATCCATGTGTCAATATCCTCTACATGTATGCTACTCTTGGGGAGCCTCCCGCATAATGCAAAACTTTCATGGAACATGCTTATACTAAAATATCTATGATTAGAGGGGAAATAAGTACTCTAACCACATAGTCCGGGTGTATACTCCAAATAATATCTTGTGGCCCCAATTTATCTAACAATGATCTTTATGTCATGGTATCTAGCCATCACCACTTTGACATGCTCCATCTCTGCTAGGATGGAGAAATTGCCAAAGTTTTAAGAGGGTGCACGAATGGGGCACATATGCACGTGCAAGAGTCAATTAAGAAGGGTGTTCCCTAGAATAAAATTTTGGGACTTAGATGATTTTACATGGCATGAGCTAAAAATAGGAAAAGTGGATGTAGTGCAAATTACACAAAGATAAGAGTATGAAGACTTCGTGGCTAAGTAAGTGTTATTTTGGGAATGTAGAATGGTTTCTACATTGTTGCGGGGCTCTTCCATTAATGATACCTTTGTTTCCCTTGCCCCTTTTCCTTTCAACACTCTTTTGTATTTTAAGGGGAGTGATTTTTCCTAAGTATGGAACCAAACATGGAGGATATCCTGTGTCCCTTCGGCACACTTTGGAGAAGGCACAAAACATCGAGAGTCTTCGATAAATGAGAATCCTCAACGTGGCTAAAGCATGACTAAGTAGCCCCAAGTAGGTTAAAAAGTCAAAGATAAAGCGGAGGAGCACACAGGCCTCCACACATCATCTAGGAACATATTTAAGAGGAGAGAGAAAAGGAAAGGCCCCAGATAAGCGTGAAGTCTCCACATGTCAAGTAAAGAAGCCACCACCATCGATAGGACCCATTAAAGAAGCAAGGGGCTCGAGGTTTGGTGGATTGAATGCAATCTCAGGTCCCAAAGCATGCAGTTGAGATCTGCTCCAAAGTTTGAAGATCTCATAGGTAAGAACTAAATGCGGGTGGTGGAAATCTTAATGGAGGCATTTTTAAGCAAGAGCCACGAGCTCTATAAAGGAATGTTCATGTTCTAGTAGCAAGAGGGAGAAAAATAGAAAAAAGAAGTTCCAGAGCTCCGTAGGAGTATTTAGGTTCAGTCTATTATGTTAACTAGCCTTAGCAAGGCTCTGTTGTAAAAGAATACTGTAATCATGCCATTTTTTCCTTATGTATTGTTTTCTCTATTAATAAGAGTTCTTGTTTTGTGCACTAAATGTTTGCAATATTTTGTGTCCTTTATCTCTTCCTGTTTTCTTTTATTCAATTTTAGATGAATGTTTAAATATCTATCGTGCTCCATGCCCTTATAAATTTTATATAAATCTATTCATTTGTTCATGGCTATGTTTTAGTTTCATTCAAACTTTGATAATTTGAGATATCTCTAGAATAGTTGATCATGCTGAAAGCTCTTCAATTAATCTATACTATTTCAATTAGATTTCCATGCTTTTTAGTAAAGTCTCAGAGCATCACCTTATTTAGGATTTATTTACTGTTTTATTCTCTCTCTAGCCCTTATCTCAACCCAAAGTAGAGAAGAGAAAACTTATATACAATCTTGAGGTTATCATAGGGGCCTAGTCCCACATCCCTAATATTTCCCATGACTTTTGTGGTTCATCTACAAAGATAATCAACAACAGGTTTCCTGGAACACCTGATGGGACAAGCATTGAAAGCTTAAAATTTAAATATTGATAGATTTGGTGTGTGACATAGTAATTTCTGTCTTGTTGAGGCTCTATAATTACACATCTTGTGACTTCATTTTGAATATCTACTGGCTTCAGCAATATTGGTTATTTAATCCTATCTAGTCCATGAGAAGGATTTAAACAAGGTCAAAAACAAGAGAAGAAGGTGCATTTGAATATCTATAGTTGTCTTCAGGAAGAAGCACAAGGGGTAGATGCAGATTCAAATATCTCCATTTCTTCCAAACCGGACTCTATCAACACCACCACCTGATAGACCCTTCTTACAATCCACTAGAGTTATTAGAACCATTAGAATAGCCCAAAACCACTAAGACAGGTTCGTCTCATAGAACTAGGGAAGTCCACTTATCTTTCGGTAGCTTCGAAACATGGAATCTCATTCTAGCCAATGTGCTAAAGGAACTGCCTAAATTTAGTGGTGAAGATTTTAAGACCATGGAGGAACATCTTCAGGATGTTGCGGAGATAAGCAAGGTACATTATACCACGAGCAAGATGTTTCCTTATAGTTACTAGATGCCTCATTTAAATTAAAATCTCTTGAATGGTACAGATCCTTGAATCCTAACTCTACCGGTACTTGGGATCAATTGGGAAATGTATTTTTTGCAAGATTTAGCAAAAAGGGAGATAGATATTCACTCTTATAGCAAGTTATCAACATAAAAAAACCTCTGCAAGAGCTAATGACTAATTTCAACACCGATTCCATAAGACATGGCAAATGATTCCAGTTCTAGCTAGACCGCCTATAGGCATGGCCATCTTCTTTGATCTAAAATCCCTAAACTCATATATTTTTGTGATGATTCATTCGTTAGGAGGAGATTATTTGCCATAAACATTTGATATTGCAGTCTAGGCTGATAATAACTTGATAGATGTTGAGAAGATTCCCCTAAAGATCCATTTTCCAGTGTATCCCGAGATATCTCCTCTTCCTCGTGCATAAACCTTAAGTTTTTCCCAATCTCGACATCCATGTATACTTACCCATCTTCCCACAGAGCCTCCACTCCCGCTGCTCCCGCTGTAAAAGCATCATCTTCTTTTTCAGAAATGGAGGAAGTAAAAAAATCCTCGGGAACCTTTCTAATGAGATAATCAATCTTAAGAGGAGTCAAGGCACATACCCAAGACAAAATTATCAAGGTTATCAAAGGGGTAGACCCAAACCCTCTGCAATATACAAATTCTCGAGACTATCATTTGGCACATCCGTCTAACCAAATTGTAGTACTTTATTTACCCTTAATACCTTTTTCTAACCCAAAGCACATCGACCTATCACCCAATGGGTGCTTTGGACGCTCACCCCTAGCATGCGTGGGCAATGAGACCCTATTTTATCTGAGATTTGTGAGAAGTTTCCGCTATTAATGGAGGATTATTTTCATAAACAAAAGTACATTCACTTACTTTAAAAGGTAGAAGATGCAACTAATAGATCTACGTATTAATGCATCACAAAAGCTAAATATCATTGTAAGAAGCATAATGAACCAAATCTAAGCCATGATAAGTCATAACATGCTACATATTTAAATGGTTTTCACCCATAAACAAGATATGAAAATGAACCCATATATATATATTGATTTAAAAGAGTTATGGTAGCCACATTATAGTCAAAAGGGTCATCTCAGACCATATATATTAAATGACAGACTTTTCTCCTACAAATCTTCCTGATATGAGATCCTAACCATACTCTTTCCTATTTTATCCCTTGTTACAGATCCTAGTACCCATACATATGCTTATGGTATCCCTTACAACCCTCTAGCACTAAGTTCTCTAAACCCTAGCATTACTTTGCAGATTTCTTTGTTACTCTAATTATTTCTTTCTATATGCTCTGTCTATCTCTCCATATCTTTGTATATCTTCTTCTCTATATATCTATATCTATAGCTCCCCACATCTATGTATATGTTCTTCTCTATATATCTATCTATATATCTCCCCACATCGTTGTGTATATGCTCTTCTATGGCCCGATCATTCCTTTATATAAGATGAAAACCCACCATCACGCCTTCTTCAAGCACGGATCGTGTGCCAGTGTTGATGTGGTCTTGCATAGGTAAATTATTATCCCTTTGCAAACCATCCACTCTCTGTAATGATGTCTTCTAGGAATATTCCCTATGAGGAATATCCTTTTCTTAACCTTTAAGGTTCCAAGCTGACACCTTATCCACTCATCATGCCTAGTCGGGTCCTCACACTTTTCCTCAAGTGCCTCTAGAATGCCAAATATGGCTAAGTCCTTTAAATCCATGTTCTTCCTCCCATCCGTGCCTTGGATTCTCCTAAACCCTTCTTAAACCCCTTTGTCATGTGCACTTTCCCCTGAGTTCCCTTCTTCTCATGTTTCTTGGGTGCGCGTGCCTCTTGGTACTTAACCAATATTTTAGGGTCTAGCATCAACCCACACTACACATGTTCTTCGTCCTGGAAACATCTTGTTTCTTCAAAGAATAAAGAATAGTGAAACTAGGATAATCTAAATAAATAATGAAAGAATGGAAGAATCTACTACTGTTGTAGGAGGAGTGGGAATTCCTTCTTTATTGTTGCCTCAATCTCTTCCTAGGCATCTACCTCACCATGTGTTGTCTGAAGTAGGTCACCTACTAGAGAACTCACTTCATCAAAACTTAATTCACTTCTCTTAGCATTCAGTGTATCTTTAATGCCTTCTATCTTCTTGCTAAGATCATCCAGCATGTCCATTCTGCAAGCGACATGGGGATATAGATCCTTAAGCCGATTCTTAACCAAACCCCGTAAGGTTTCAATTGCTTCCAATTTTTTCTCAACCTTGGATAGGATCTTATCATGCTACCCTATCTCTGTCAACAAAAATTTTATATACATCCTTGACTATTTGCGTGATGTCTTTATAGATGCAAGGAACTCAGAATACCGAGTAACCATCTCCCCAATATTTAATTTTTATTCCTCCTTGTGGTGTGCCATCACCTCTTTCACCGAATCTAATGCAAGTGGCCTCCTTTCCATGGTGAGGATGTGGGTTAATTCTTCCAAGTAGTGCAAGGATGAATTGTACTTCTCGTCTGGAAGAGTTAGATTTGGATGTACTAGAATGATGGCACCTATAATATCCTATACCTTCTTGTAAACCTCTCACACTTTATCCTTCTCATCCCTTAACTCACGCCTTAATTACGTGTTGATCAGCTCTTCTTTTTTATCTCCTTATCTCTTTCATTGATCTCTTCATTTTTCTTCTCAAGATATTCCTCCAAGACCCTTATTCTATCATTTCTCCCGAAGAGGCTCACCTCAACTTATACCGACACCTTATTGAGTGCGTTGTAAACTTGCTCATTAGACAATTGTTGGGAATTCACTAAAGGGTTTAATCCCTTGACATATTATATCTTCATCAATGCCTCTCGGTTGACCTCGAATTTGGGCTCATCAACATGGGACTCAAAATACCAAGACAACATTTTCCTCATGCGTGGGTATGCACCCTCTTCATCAAAATAAGACCATGCAAGTAGTTGTTTTTTAGGAATAGTTCTTTAGAAGCATGTGTACAATATCTTGTTTGGATCATTTATGTAAGTCATTTCTTGTTCCTCTCGCCACTAATAAACCCTTTCCACCTGTGCATGTTGCCTTTTGGAAGCTTACTCCCAGGATGTAATCCCCACCCATGCTTCCATACTGCTTACCAACGCTCACACTTCCATCTTTCTCCTTTAATACTTCCTCGATGCTTTGCTCCACCGCTTGGTCCACTAATTCCTTTATAAAGCTTTCTTCTCTCTTTCGTGGTATCCTCTATCTTCTCCTTAGTTAGGCTTGGAGTCTTTTGATCCTTCATGTTTACTTCTTCACTCCCTCCTTGGTTATGGGTGCCTTCCTTGTCCTCATCCTTCTCTTCACTTACTTCTTCCTCTAACTCATGTAAATCATATAGAGGATGGTTTTGAGCCTCGCCATGCTCTTCACCATCATCATCTCCCTTATCGGCTTCCATGCTATCTGTTTCTTCTAAGTCCTCCTTTTTTGTTACTCTTCGTTTCTTCCTAACTGGTGATTCCAATATAGGATACTTTTCTTGTTGTTCTTCCCTAGGTGAATCATTTCTTACCGGTGATTCTTCTTTCACAGGGAATTATCTTGCTCGGTGCCTCTTCCTTATGTGTCTTCTCTTTCTCTTATGTGGGGACTTCTTCCTCCATGCATAGGTGCTTGGTCTTGAGCTCGACTCCTACGTGCCTACTGACTACACCGTATGTATACTTGGTGCCTTTTTCTTAGGGGCCTCCTCTCTCTCCCTTTTCCTCGCACGAACATCTTCCTTATGATGGGGTCTTATAGTATAGAGACATTATTTTAAATGTAAGTTCCTTTCTCATATTTAGGCCTTATACCTAGGTAAACCCTTGTTTGTGGTCTTTTGAGCAACATGCAATGTCATTGGTTTCAACATATGTACATCATGGGAGACATACTTCTCCACATAGGCATGCTTCTTTGGATATATCAATGTTCTGTGTAGCTCGCGGTAATCTTGGTCTACCGTGATTAGGTAAAACCTTATCTTATTTTCATCTAAGAATCAATTGACTGTCTTGGAAGTATTGTCTTTGTGAAGGACAATGGAAATTTACACTAGGGACCCTTGGCACCATCTACCGAGTAGTAACCCGCCACTACAAAAATGTTGGTACTTGATGAATTCACCCTTTCCTTACAAAAAAAGTAACTACTTGGGTATTCTCCATTTAGAACCGAATGCATCACGCATCCTCTTATACCATTTTTTTAGGTGTGCCTTGTGGGCAATCGTCATTGTGTCACAAGTGTATTCCCCAAATATTTTGGTGGGGTAAGGGTTCTCATCTGGGTATTCACAAAAAATTATATCTAGCCCATCGGGCACTCTAATCTTCAAAAATAAAATGGTAAGGAGAACATTACCAAACATGATCTTTTCTCCATCACACATGATATTGATGATTTATTATGCTATGAAAGCCAATAGGTTATAGATGGTCCCCTTCGTGATCTTACAGAAAATGGTCAACCAAGGCTTGTTGATCTCGTGTCCATCTCTCTTGCACATTCAACTTTGTGACCAAGTGTGTGCCCATCCTCATTACAAGGTCAAAAATCACATAAATGTCAAAGCATCATGACCCTTTTTGTAGTCACGAGCTTCAATAGTATTTTTAGTGGCCTCCTTATCATCCAAGTCATCGTCGAATGATTCTCCTTCATAGATAAGACCGATAAAATTAGAAATCATTTGGGCGCTTATTTGTATCCTTCATCCTGCGAAGTAGAAATGGTCTTCATGTATGTGTGACATTAACCACTAGTGCGGTTGTATAGGTTTTCTAAAAAGGACAACTCATAGAGTTGCAATAACCGAGCCTTCTCCATCTTCACCTTTACCTCCTCATCATAGATAGACATTCCATCTGGTGTCCTCTTGTATGTAGGGTGAACCATTTCCTATGCCATCTCATTCTCTTTGGTGCTTGTTTTATGGTGGTAGTCTCTCACGTCCATCTTTCTAACATGAGACACCCATTATTTTCCAAGCAATACTCCATCTGGATATTGCATCTCCACATACCATCCTTTATTGAAACTGGTGGAGACAACTTGTTTCCCTTTGCCCTTTCCCTTCTTTAGTGAAATGTTTACTGATTTCCTTTGTGCAATCTATTCACTGCGTCACTAAAAGTTATTTCTTTCTCTTGATTCTAGATCTTCTCAGCTCTGCGGCTCCACTCCTTTGCGAGAATCCCTTCAATCATGTGCCCTAGTTGTGGAAGCCTAACCTAGATTTCCTTTCTCTATAAGAAAACGTAACACCCGTGGGATCCTCTTACACGACCTTCTATGCTCACATCCCTATACCCTTTTTCCACTATGGTTCACTGATCAAACTAGATATGCATGCAAATCTTCATAACCATTTTTCACTCAAATTTTCTTCAATGATGCCCTATTTCACGAGAGCTCTTTAATAACAAAAATGCAAGGTAAAAAAATGTACCTGACCTTCTACTTATAATTTTTCTTTTTCCATAATAAATGCCATGTTACCTACCAACGTACTTTTGCAATAAAGGAATTTTTAATTCTAAATCCAACCTTCAACACTTTTACCCCTACACCCAATCCTACGTAAAAACTTCTCCAACCTTATGGCGCACAAAAAACCTTCTTCGACCAAAGATCCTTATGCAGGTGCTTTCAGCGCCAAAGGCACTTCATCAGTCCTTATCCTAATTTTGCACATCACCTAGCTCATGTTATTCCTATGCTTCTCACCATTGTCTCGTGGTTTTTGTAAAGCCTTCTGACACTAAACTCCTCATGTTAACCTTTTCTACGTACGCTCTTTTAAAATACACACTTTTGATCCTTTAACCTAGGCGGTCAAAAAAACATCTTCCAATACCAACTTCTAGTACTTATCACATCACTCCAACCTACACAAAAATAGATGTATGGTCCTTTGCGCATAGAATGTTTTTTGAAAGTAATAAGTGGATACCAAAGACACAAAATGCACACACAACAAACAAAAAGAAAGGGAACAAGCAACGAGAAGGGGAAACACAAAGAAAGGAAATGCATTAAAGGGAATCCTAGGCTAATTGGCAATATTCCTTATTTATAAACACAAGGAAGAATTATTATAGTAGGGATTCAACCTACTACTATTGAAAAGGCTTAGTAATCGTGTTCCATCCAATGCTTGTAGAATCGGAGAGCACCTGAATTAATTACATAGGATACAATGTATGGGCCCATCCAATGGACTTTGAATTTCCCAGGATAGTGTAAAAACTTGGAATCATATAGTAGAACCATCTGCCCAACCCCAAACTATTTGTTCTTGATGTGTCTATCATGCCAAGCCTTCGCCTGGACTTTTATTTTTCTTATTCCAATGACCAATAGCCTTTGCCTCCCATCTAATTACATTAACTTATCAATCCTCTCCTCAAGCACTTGTTCATTAGCTAATCCTCCTACACACACTATACACAGTGATGGTAACATGAATTCAATAGGTAACACTACTTCCATGCCAAACACCAATTGAAAAGGTGTGGCCTTGTTCAATATTTTATAAGTAGTTTGGTATGACCATAACATAATAGAAACTTTATCATCCCAATCCTTTCTTCCCACATCAAAATCTTGGTTAACGTGTGATTCATAATTTTGTTAAATGCCTCAAAGACTCTCATTAGCTTGTGGGTGATAGGGGTAGTCTTGTGGTGGGCTACCATGAATTCTACTAACAAGATTCAAACGGTCTCATTCAAGAAATGAGTACCATGATCACTTGTTAAACTTGGTCAACATCTATATCGGTTGATTATGTTTTCCCACAAGAACCTAGTTATTGTTACCATTGTGTAATCCCTTGTAGGTTCCACTTTTATACACCTCATAAGATAAGTTGTGCATGTAATGATATAGCATGAACCTGTCCTTTGCATGGATGGGGAAATAGAGCCTAAAAATTCAATTTCCCACTTCTCAAACGGTTCTACACTGGAAATCAGTCTTAATGGAATTTCATCTTTTTTCACTGGTTTACCAAGGTGCTGGAAGTGGTCACAGTTCTTGCAATACTCGATACAATCCTTGTAAACTGTTTCCCACCAAAATCCTGCTAGAAGGATCCTACGCGCAGTTACATTCCCTGCATAGTGTCTTCTTGCAATTACACTATGTTCTTCCTCCATGATTACAATGCGTTCATGCTCTAACATGCACCAGACCAAAACCTCATCGTGGCCTAGCTTGTATAAGGCTTCAGTAATTAACATGTAGGGTATGTCACATATTGTTAACTACTTCCTTTCCAAAGTCTTCATTCCTCTCGGTGCCACACCCATTCTGAGAAACACAACAATATCTTCCAAGTTAGAGGGCATGCGCCGCAATCTAAATAGTTGCGTATTTGACATTGTATCCTCAATGCTCTGTGCATCCTCCCCTAAGTCAATCCTTGATAAATGGTTAGGTCCCAAATTACTCTTACCCAGTTTCAAAAAAACCATAAACTCAAACTCTTGAAATAACAGACCCAGCGGCATATGCGCCCCTATAAAATAGGATTGTTTACCAAGTACTTAAATGCCATGTGGTCCATGTAGAATATAAAGGGTGTTTCCAGTAGATAATGCCTAAATTTATGCAGTGCGTAGATCATTGAAAATGCTTCACGCTCAGTAGTAGTATAGTTATGTTCTGTTGGGGTTATCTTTCTACTAGAAAAGCACAAGGGTTGGTCAACAATTCCCTCTCTAGGTTGTGCTAAGATTTCCCCAATCGTAACTCTCGAAGCATCAACATGTGCATGAAATGGCTTATCCCAAGAAGGAAATCATTATATGGGTGCAGTGATAAACTTATTCTTTAATTTATCAAACACCATCTGATGCACCTCTCCCTAGTGAAATCTACTTTTGTGTTTTAGCAATTTTTCTAATGGCGCAACGATATTTGCATTCCCCCTTATAAATTTTTGGTAATACCCCGTAGATCCAAAAAATCAGCACACTTCACTCATTTAGTAGGTTCCCCCAATCCCAGAATAATGACAACTTTGGCAAGATCCACTAACAAAACTTCCTTACATTTGATATGTGCCAAAAGGGTTTTGAATGGAGTAGCGAAAAAAATTTCTTAATGTTGAGGGATATCCTCAATGTTGAAATATTTCAAACATTAGCCTTAGATTGTCACAATGGTCCCTTAATAATCCATATACCATCCAATCATCAAGGTATACTTGAAGAAAATTATGGATGAATTCTTGAAATACCTCCACCATAATGTGTCAAAACATAGTAGGTGCGTTCTTGAATCCAAAAGGCATGACTTGTGTAGGTAAAGATTCTTCACTCGGTGGTGAAATTTGTCTTTTCTTGGTCCTCATTTTCAATTCTAACTTAATGATATCCTAAGAAGCCATCTGTGAATGAATAGATCTTTCACCTAGCTAATCCATTTAGGATCTTCTCGGTGAAGGGGTTGGAACAAGATCAATGACATATGCTGCATTCAAATCCCTATAATTAAGACATATCCTTATCCTCATATCCTTCTTAATACTGATGACCATCAAAATTATCCATTCTAATTCTTCAACAACCTTAATGATGCCTGATGCAATCATCTTTTCAATCTCCTCCTTAACTTTGACATGAAGATTCAGATTCATTCGATAAGGTCTCTTCCGAATTGGGTGCACACCTTCCTTTAACTTGATCTTCATTTCTCCCAAGGAGTGGTGAACTCCTTTAAGCTCGTGGTACCCACATGGAAACAAATCTTGAAATTCATGCAATAGATCAATGATCTTCAAAACCTCCTTTTCTATCTAGTAATCTCCAATAGTAGCCTCCTTCGGTTCTCCTTCAAACTAATGTTAACCTTCTTAGTTTTCAGGGGTTCATGGTAGGTGCATGCTTTCTCATCAGCACTATCCATAACTTCGCACATACCTACAGTATGGTTAACATCCAAATTTTCTACTTCTTCACCATCGATCACATAGACCAATTTTCCTTTCTCTTTCTCCATTCATGCATGCTTAAGTTGTATCTCCTTTGATTCTTCCTCATCAAAGCATGTTTCTAATCTAGGTTCACCCAAGTATTCTATCCTCTACCATGGCACTATCTCCCATAGTTAGGCACTTACAAACCTATAATGCCTCATCCATTGATGGCTTAGTACTCTGATATTTCAAAGATTGAAGGAGGTTAGGCGCAAACTTTGGTCTGCTTTGTGTTTGATGGTGCATCTATGAGTGAATGTACCATGCATGTGTGCAGCCTTGTAAGGTGGAGTACAACTTATGCACCCATAAAGAAGGTGACAAGGCTTCCACACCTTCCATCTAGGCCTTCTCACATACTTGGATGTGAAATAAGGCGGGTTCCTTCCCATGATAATCTTGTATGATAGTAGGTACATTACTCTAGACAAATCTAGAAGAGAATGTGATTCTCACTTCGCGCCACTCTAGAAGGTTATCAAAATGGGTCACCCACCAACATGCTAAAATCCTAAGTAAGGTATAGCTAATAATCCTTCTCCTTTCAATCTCACATCTCCACTGGGTCTCCATTTCTCACATGAAAACACTAGGGTTCACTCCCCAAAATAACTTGGTAACTTCTTTCCTCCTAAGTTCTTGACTGAGCACACCTTTGTTACTCTCATCATAGAACCTCTTAATTTCCTTTTGAATAACTCATATGTCTCATGCACCAAATTTTCACGTGCCACACAAGTTGTATCACTTATATATTGAGCGTCTTCCTATTGAAAATGCTCAATATTGTTGGTTGCACAACTTTAAGGTCCCAAATAGTGTGCATGTAAATTCTATCTAGGTCTTCTTCTCCTAAAGGCTCAATATAAGGCGTTAAATTCCCATCTATCAAGGGAATGATAACACATTCCTATTTGTTTTCAAAACTTATATACCCCTTATTGAAACATATTTCAACATTTTTCTTATAAAGACAAGGAATTGGAAATCTCCAAAGTGAATTTCACCCCTTGGATAGTGATAACAACATCTTTTAAAACACCAATGGGCATTGCCTTTGTCTTACTAGCCATATACGACACATTTGAAGATGGCTGTAATGAGGGTCTTACCATTTTATTCTAAGCGTCCATAGTGAGAACATTAAATTCCATACCCATGTCAATAAAAATATTACTTAGGAGCTATCCATCAATAACTACATTTAAGGTAATATCCTTATCTTAGTCAAGGTAGTGGGGAGGAAGGTTAGCATGAAAAACCTACCTCTCGCACTCTACTCCAAAGCACTTGGTAATTTCTCTATTAACCATTCTCCTAGTAAGGGGATGATATTTTATTTCCTCAACATCTTACATGGAGCCTTAACGCTGTTCTTCTGCTCTCCAACTTCTTGGATTACTCCTTTAGACATTGAATTCCCCCTTGAATATTCCTAATTACTTCCATGGTCTCTTGATAGACTTCTTTCTAATGGGTAGGGTTTGGATACTTCCCATACACCACCTCTTCTCTTTTAATCAGTGGTATTTTCTTTGGTATCTCCTTGGCGTGCATAAGCTTAGCTTGCATCTTAACTAGTACAAGTTGTAACTTTGACTGACACGCCACCCTTGGCATCCACTATGAGTTTTATTTCTTAATGCTTACCATCCCAAAGTGCCCTTTTCTTGCTGTTGTTACTAGCTCATATGTTTAAATATTTCCGGACACTCCTCATACTTATGATTGTTTGTACACCAAGAGCACCGTATAAGATCAGGACATTCATGCTTTTAATTCTTTATGGACCAACATTATAGTAGGTTCTGTGAGGGAATTCACCTCTTCCACCTTAGTGATTTCCATGGCCTCTAAATCCTCCATGAAAGCCTCTCCTAAGAGCTCCTCCATCCACATGCCCTTCATAGTGATGACCATCATCCTTGGAATTGTTTGCAATGCTTGTCTGACACACACCAATATCAATGGCATCATGTATTTGGTAAATCAATCTACAATCCTTGGTGTCATAAGTAGTAGAGGTGCTAATCTTGTAATAACAAGACACATTATTACTGATCACATGCTGCAGTAGAAAACACCTACTTACATAATGATCTTTGTGGAAAATTTCATAGTCTACTGTCATGGTGCATACTGATCTCTGAGGAAAATTGTCCTTTGTATGCCCCTCTACCTCACAATTTGTGCACCATAGGCCATTGTGAGTCTCATGGGTTGAGTTTGTAGATAACTTTTCTAGTTGTTTTTCCATTGTAGTAAACGAGCTTTAAGGAAAGGACTAACAATGGTATCCATACTTCCTACCGCTTCAGCGTGCAGGGCATTCTCCAAGGCCTCACATGGATCTATGAAAGTATTATGTGAAAGCATTATCCTGAAGGGAGTTATTAATCCTCCAAAAACCATTGAGCATGCTGATAAGGATGAATATCATAAGATAATTTTGATAAGATATTTTTAAAACACACATCATACTCTCATACACTCTCTGCCATACCTTGTTGAATCTCCTTCAACATGCTAATGCTCTTTTGTTCAAACTCAGGGATATGGAATTCAATTTAGAAGGCATTACGTAGTGCGTTATAATCTACCACTATCTAGTGGGTCATACTTTCGGTACCACCTATGTGCATGCCCTTGCAATGTTGTTACAAACTGAATTGCCTTCCATTCCGGGATAGTGATCCCCTTTGTGCACCATAGTATCTCACATTTGTGTACATTTTCTACATCATCCTCAACACCTTTGTAATCTTGTAGATGCAAATAAATTTCAAAAAATACTTGTTGAGGTGGTTGAGGTCCTTGCCTTCCTGATCAAGTACTTTGATTGACTCTGATGTTTCCTCTACCATTAGATCCACTAGATCCACCGACGCTTATCCCTCCTAACCCACTAGATCCTCCACATTTACCAGGTCCACCATGTTCACTAGTTATTATTCCACCTAACCCACAAGATCCACCTCCCGTAGCTTGTAATGGTCCTAAAGTGGTCACACCTTGTGTCTCAGTAATGTCACGTTAAACTATGTGCCAATGTTCTATGATATTGCAAGGCTACCAAATATGTTTCCCATGCTGCTTCCAAATGTGATACCCAAGCTTTGTGTACCCATAATTTTCCCAAATGTCGCTCTAGAAAATATACCTCCAAACATAGGAAATGATTGTGTAACCATAGATGTGTCAAATGAAAAGTTATACCTCCTAGGTGTTGATTGGTCACTTCCACCAATACCAACTAGGTTAGTAATACTTATCTATGGATTTGGAAAAATAAACACCAAAGCTTGGTAACCAAGTGGATTTAGATGCATGCCAACAAATATCCTTTCTCTAAGTGACGAGATTTCATCAGAAGCTGAAGGGGTCTCTCTCTCACACTTTCCAAGATGGGGTAGCACAAACTGCTCAGGGTCCACGTCCTCTATGTGAACCTCAATTACTCCTTGCAACACCTACATCCATGAATCCATCATTCCTACAACTTTGTGTTATCTATCTAAATTCCTCTCACAAGCTTCATTATACTTGATTCGTCTCTCTTCCCTCTCCTTTTGAGCTGCAAGTTCGACCATCTTACTCCACTCTAGATTCCTCACCCAAACATCAAAGAATATTACCCAACCATAGTAAATGCTTCCAAAATTAGTGTAATGATCATGATTTTTATGGCTAAAGGGATAACACATAAGAACAATCCCCTTAGATCCCTCAAGAACTCGGACTCACCAATCTTTGGATAGGAATACATAGAAATTACGTACTCCAAGGTGTAACTTATCAACACTCTACTCCACCAATGATTAACAACATGTGTCCGAGTTAGATAGGAAACATGCAACCTCTAATACTCATCTTGGGTCCACATGTGAGGTCTATAGTACCATCTTGATCTAGATGCATACACCGAGAGCCATTCATATAACTCCACTAAAAACAACAAAAGGTCTCATATAGCTCATGATACGTATGCTATTCTACCTATTTACACTCGTCAAACTCGTGTCCATCACTAAATCTCTAGGAAAACTCATCCTCTATGATTTTAAGCCATGTCTTGACACCGTCCAAGGTCAAGAGATCTTTCATCACACACCATTCTCACAACAAATTCAAAAGAGGTCCCGGAAATAGAACCAAGATGTAGTCATTTATTTACCCTTAATTCCTTTTTCTAACCCCAAGCGCATCGACCTATCATCCAACAGGCCATACAGGCACTCACCCAAGGCATGCATGGATGCTGAGCCCCTCTTTTATGTGAGATTTGTGAGAAGGTTCCGCCATGAATGGAGGATTATATGTAGAAATAGAAGTATATTCACTTACTTTAAAAGGTAGAAGATGCAACTAATGTATCTACGTATTAATGCATCACGAAGCTAAATATCATTGTAAGAAGCATAATGAAACAAATATGATCCATGATAAGTCATAAGATGCTAAATATCGAAAGGGTTTGCACCCATAAACAAGATATATAGAACGGACCCACATATATATTTATTTAAAATAGTTCTAGTAGCCACATTACAGTCAAAAGGGCCATCTTAGACCATATATATTAAATGAAAGACTTGTCTCCTTCAAACCTTCCCGATATGAGATCTAAACCACAATCTTTCCCATTTTATCCCTTGTTACATATCCCAACACTCATACATATGTTTATGGTATGCCTTACAACCCTCTAACACCAAGTTCTCTAAACCATAACATTATTGCAGATATCGTTACTCTATGTTTTTCTCGTCTATATGCTTCATCTATCTCTCCATGTCTGTATATATTCTCCTCTCGTATATCTATTTATATATCTCCCCACATATGTGTATATGTTCTTCTTTATATATCTAGCTATATATCTCCCCACATTTGTGTATATGTTCTTATCTCACCCGAGCATTCCTTTATATAAGATCAACACCCACCGCCATGCCTTCTCCAAGTGCAGATCATGTGCCAAGTGTCGATGTGGTCCTCCATAGGTAAATTATTATCCCTTTTCAAACCCTCCATTCTCTGTAACGATGTCTTCTAGGAAAATTCCTTAAGGGAAATATCCTTTTCTTGACCTCCAAGGTTCCAGGCTGACACCTTATTCACTCATCATGCCTAGTTGAGTCCTCGCAGTTTTCCTCAAGTGCCTTTAGAATGAAAAATATGGCTAAGTCCTTTAAACCCATGTTTTTTCTCACGTGTGTGCCCTGGATTCTTTTAAACCCTTCTTAAACCCATTTGTCTCGCGTCTTTTCCCATGAGCGCCCTTATTATCACTAGTCATGCACGCGTACACCTCTTGGTATTTAGCCAATATTTCAAGGTCCAAAAAAATTGTCCCAGTCCCCGACACCACTCTGCACCCTCCCACACAATAGTGGGAGAGAAATGATTCCAAGACAAAACAATTTGGTGTAATACCCCAATGCTTGGTGTTTTCCTTTCAATACCTCTCATATGCTAAGATATTTCCCTTAGGGAATCTCTGAACAAAAGGTAGCAGAGCAAAGAGAGATGGAAGGCCATGAGGTGAAAGCTTTCGGACCTTACCAGGTCCTTGGGAATGTTAGAGTAGGTATTTACCTTAGCTCATGTTTACCTAGGTACTTTATTTACCTTTATTGTATTTATCCTCACCCACTTATGTGTGTGGATATTTCTTTTATCTTATTTAGATATTAGGATATATTATCTAGTTGTTAGGTATAGTTTTTTCCTTGATATATGGTATTAACTAGATCCTTGATGTCTAGTTCTCTCCTAAATCTATGGTCTTGACTAGTTCTTTGATGACTAGTTATTTCCTTTATTTATGGCTTGATCTACGACCTTGACTGGTTCTTAGATTGTTATTCCTTGCCTATTTAAGTAAGGCCCATTCTCAATGTATTGCATTGAGTTCCATAATTATATATGATATTGTTTCTCATTTTTTTGAATGGTATGGTCATATGAGGGCTTAAAGCTTGTGATTCCTACTAGTAGGTGCTTAACTTCAGCCCCCTTTAATTTTAATTGTGTGGTGAAGGCAACAACAATTTATTTTGTTTTAGTGGCAACTAAAATAAATAACAGAGCAAAATATTAAAAAGCTTGTATCTTTTGATCGGTAACTCGGTTTTGAGTGCCATTTTTTGCAAAAGTGCTTGTTTTTTTCATGCTCTTTCCATTGGATTTATTTATTTTGATACTTGCACTATAATTATAAAGTGCCAAATATGGAGGAGTGTTGTAATCAATTGTGGATGCAATTTCGGCTGAGCCCGACGTCCTAAATTTTTGGGAGTTGTAGTTTGTACCTATCATGGATTTTGAGAATGATATGCTTTTCTCTGAAGTATGTGGACTTCAAGAGGATATTGTAAAATTTGTGGAAGAAAATAGATCGCTCAAGAAGTGAAATTCTCTTCTACAATCACTCATTCACGATAAGGATACAATAATACACTCCTTGCAGAGCAAACTTGGTAGCCTACAACATCACCATCATATTATGGAAAACCATATCCATGCTCCTAGTCTACTTGCAGTTGTTGTTGCTCTTGTACCCACCGACATTGATCTGCAGCCTTTGATCCCGAACCTACTTTTGATGCTCATACACCTATGAAGCTTGTTACTACATGTGCTTCCACATCTCGTGCCTATTACAAGACCACATGTTGTGTATCCTACTGCTCACCAGTATGGATTTTTAAGAAGCATACCACTACATTCAGTTCTCGCATGCTCCATTCTAATGGTCTCACTAATGGAGTCATTAGTAGACATTCACAGGGTATTGTTTCCTATATTCCACGTGTTAAGTGGAATTCTTGCCATGACATTAGTTTTTGTGTAGATACTTCATTGGGATCACACATTGATAGAACTCCTTTGTTTGTTCGCTCGACTCTTTTTGAGGATCATGAGCAACACATGAGTTCTACATCGTGGCACACCTATTTGCAGCAGCTTGATAGAATTATGTTTGGTGTTTTTTTACACTTTTGACATCACTCATTGATCTCTTTGTATGGAGCTATTATGGTGAAACCTAGTGTCGCTTGTTTTTGAGTTTTGTGATTGAAAGCGGTGGATTCGCACCACATTGGACACCAAAATTCTTTAGCAATAAACGAGTTTTTGATGAGCTTCCCGAGATTCCTTGGAGAGGGTTTTTACTCTCTTTACTTTGTTGTTACTAGTTTTGGGTACCTTGCGGTGTCCCTTTTTCCTAGTTATTGTACATGAGTACCTCATCAGGCCTAGTTGCCAGGACTCATACTGTGGACATGCCACTTCTATTTTGGCCCCTAGATTCACTTGAGGGGGTGTTAGAGTAGGTATTTACCTTAGCTCATGTTCACCTAGGTAATTTATTTACTTTTATTGTATTTATCCTCACCTACTTATGTGTGTGGATATTTCTTTTATCTTATTTAGATATTAGGAGATATTATCTAGTTGTTAGGCATAGTTCTTTCCTTGATCTATGGTATTGACTAGATCCTTGATGTCTAGTTCTCTCCTAAATCTATGGTCTTGACTAGTTCTTTGATGACTAGTTATTTCCTTGATTTATGGTTTGATCTACAACCTTGACTAGTTCTTAGATTGTTATTCCTTTCCTATTTAAGCAAGGCCCATTATCAATGTATTGCATTGAGTTCCATAATAATATATGATATTGTTTCTAATTTTTTGAAAAGTTTTTATGTAAAGTTATTCTTGTGAATTGCTTTCATCTTATTGATCGTGATGTTTGATTAGCATCTCGTGTTCTTGGCTTTGTACGATCCGGTTATCGTTCCTTTTAGGGAATTCAAAATGTGTCCTTTGTCACACAAATGTAAGGGATGACCCTAGAACAAGAGGAAAAAATTACACCTGAACACATACTTTTCTCTTGGATTAAAGGAGAAGAATTTGTATTTACAAACGAATTATCTCTTTTTGCTATAGTATAATCAGATTATAACACTCCCTCCTAAAGGCGGATGATAGAAGTTGCGGTCCCTATTCCACCAAAGATAGCAAATGAAGTAGGGAAGGAATCTCTCGACATCCACCACCCCTTAACCCACAACTAGACAAGAAACTCGATAACCACTCAAAATCAAGGTACCTCCCATCCAGCGGTCAAGAGGGTGAAATAACAACAGATCTCCAAACCAAAACTACTCGGGCTGATGATTGTTGTCGAGAAACTTAAAAGAGAGATGACCAATTTATCATTGTGGGATATATTAGGCATTCCAAAACAAAAGGAATTGCTTCAAGAAGCACTAAAATCTAGTGGTAGCCTAACTACAACTAGGAAAGGGAAGGAGAAACTCAAAACAACTCAAGCTCAAATGGATTTAGTGTTGATGAACCAAAAGGATGAATTAAGTAAACCCAGACCCCAACCCTTCTTCATGACTCTTATAATTGGTAAGAAATTACTACATAACTCCATGATAGACTCTGGTGCAAGCACTACGGTTATGCCCAAAGCAATTGTAGATGCCTTGGGAATCAAATATGAGCCCTTAAGGAGAGGAGTCATGCAACTGGATGGGAAATCAGTTCAAACCATTGGTGTTATTAGAGGTCTCCCATTGTAACTCTATTCCTGCCCAAACATAACCTTTTTGCATGATATAGTGGTGATCTATGTTCCGCGCCGCCTTGATTGTGTCTATCCCATGATTTCACTACTAAGATTGGAGGCTACATGTCCCTGGATTGGTCTCATTTGATTCTACAGACTAAGTATGGATCCAAAATGAAGGTGCTATCATATCCCCTTGCGAAGGAACATATAAAAAATCAAGTGGCCTCAGGTTTTGAAGCCTCACATGCCATGATCACTCGAGAAGAAGAGTCATATATAGATGAAGGTGACCATCAAAGTGGAAACTATTTGGTTGACCTATCACCCAGAGACCCCTTCAGAAATTTTGATTCCATTGGGTTAGGTACTTATGTCATTTTTGATGAGAATCCCACTATTCCAAAGGTTACAAGGAAGATAGTAAAAGTGAAAAGAATCCCACAAAGGATTCCCAAATATGGACTCTGCACTTCAATGGAGCTAGAAGTAGAAATGACTCAGGAGATAGAATATTCCTATCCTCACCAAGCGGAAGGAAGATACTCCAGGTGTTTCACTTCCACTTCACTAGCACCAGCAATGAAGAAGAATATGAGGCTTTAGTGCATGGTTTGACATGGGTGTGAAAAGAGGGCATATAAAAACTAAGAGTATTTGGGGAGTCTCGAGTTAATATTGACACATGTTAGAAACACCGATGCTGCAAAAATCCAAGGATGAGGTCCTATCATCACAGAGTATTGGATCTTATTGAATATTTTGAGGCCTTTAACATTAAGGTTATCCTCGAGAACAAAACATAGAAGAAGATAGAATGGCCCAGATCGGATCAAAATTCGACCCAACCTGGGATCTGATAACAAAAAAGAAGCAAAGTGAGGTTGATCATTCATCCATCTATACCTAATAATGTGGATCATTGGTAGGTTTTTGAAAGTGACCAGTAGATATTTCTCTTCTTACAACAATCTAAAGAGTTTGAAGACCAACTCCAACCTAGAATTGAAGAATCATACGAAGATCAAGTTATCCATCTTAAAACAAAATAAATTCCAAAAAAACTAATAACGTTAGAAAGTATTTTTGATTCCGATAATGCTAATAGAAGTAGGATGAAGTTTTCAACCATCAAGGAAGATTATGTAGAATTTGAAGTAGCCAATGGTAAGAAGATAAAGGTTGGGAAGTTAGTCACCCATAAATAAAGATAAAGACTTATGGCTCTATGTCATAAATATGATAAGGTAATATATTTGAATTACGATGACCTACATGGTTATAATAATGATATCATCTAGCATACTATTGTCCTAGAAGAGAGGACTAAGCTTGTATGTCGAAACAAAGGCCTCGTGAATCTAAAGATAGAATCTCTCATGGACAAAGAGCTTAGGAAGCTCCTTGAGGCTAGGATCATTTTCCCAATCAAGAATTCCACATGGGTGTCCAACAGTACCGAAAGGAAGAAAAATAGTGAAATAAAACTCTATGTGTATTTCGATATCCGAATAAAGTGTTCCTTAAATATCACTACCCGTTACCATCCATGAAACAAATATTACAAACCATAGTGGGTTCAAAAAGGTTCTCTTTTCTTGACAATTTTCTGGGATACAACCAACTATGGCTTGCATGAATAAGACCAACATAAGACCACTTTTACAAAAAAGTGGGGAACCTTTTCATATGCAAAAATGTCATTCGGACTCACCAATCCAGGTCTACTTTTCAAAGAGCCATGGATGTTGCATTTGGAGAGATGATTAACAAGATAATCCTAGTATAATTGGATGACCTCACAATGTTTACCAAATTAGCAGAGGACCATTTTGAGATCCTGGAATTTTTATTCAAGAAGTGTCGAACTTGGAATCTCTCTCGAACCCGAAGAAGTGTGTTTTTGGGTTAACACAATCTAAACTCCTAGGACTTATTGTCTCAAAAGATGGAATCACATTTGATCTAGAAAGAGTCGAGGCCATTCTCGGAATTGTCCCTACATGTTAAGAAGGCAATAGAATCTTTCCTAGGAAAGATTATCTTTGTCAACACATTTCAATTCATATTTTGCTTTGGAATGATCTACCCAGATCACACCGATGCTTTGAAAAATAATCTAAAGTTAAAGTGGACCATCAAAGGTCTTCAAGTGCTACGCCCTTAACCTATTGCTTGTATTAGGATATGAGCAGCCAACTTTTGGCTTACCATATCATTTTATTATATCATTTATACTTTATCATGCTTAATAGGTCATCCTTGGTGATGGCCATAACATATGAATAGTATATATAGGGGATTGTAGGTAGTAGGTCATTATCATTTGAGCACTTGAGTCTTATTATATGGTTTGGAGGTTGCCCCTCGAAGTGGCGAAGCTATTATAATTGCATATTAAGATTATTATTATGAAATATTGTGTTATTTGGTGTTCTATTGCTGCTCATAATCAAAATTATGCTAGTAATTTCATTACAAGTGGTATCCGAGCTACGATTTGGGCCAAAATTAGGGCAAAAACCCTAATTTTTTTGTTTCCACAATATATTTCGAACCAAAGTGAATTGGTACGAGATATTTTTACCAGAGTTGAGAAACATTTCAAGTAAGGTTCCCTAAAAATTTTAGACTTTTTTGATTTATTTTTCACAAGTTATTACAAATTTAGGGTTTTTCATAAAATCGCTCCTTAGGGTGTAAATTGTGGAATTTTTCAAGTTCTTTACATTTTCAGAAAGCTCTGAAAAAATAGTATTAGTATATTCTCTTTGTTTTTTCCTGTTTAGCTGAATTTATATCGAAACCCTAAACCCTAAGGTTTGATATCATGTTGGGGCCTACAACAAGAGCAAAAAAGAATCCGGTTACTCTAGGTAAAACCCCGGATAAAAATGGGATAGTGATTGAAGAGATGGATTTAGAAGGGGTAAATAAAAATTCCTCAAAGACTAGGGTTTACCTCGAGTTGATCATAAGGTGAGCCAACTCGACTGAGTATGAGCTATGAAATGTAGAATCGAGATCGCCTCTAAAGGAGACATAGCTAAAATCAATCATCGGTTGGATGATATCATGCAACATGTAAAGGGTAAACAAGATGGCCCAAATCCATCCTATATCAACCAAGGAGGATATTCAATTCAAAATCATGGAAAAAATAACCATGTTGGATCACTTTTCCAAATTGAATCGAGAATCTAAATTATTCACAACCACAAAACATGATGCTTTGAAAGTGGATATTCTTAAATTTGATGGTAAAGATCCCTTGAATTGGATAAATCAAATGGAGAACTTCTTTGAGCTACATCAAACACCATCAAGACAAAAGGTGACATTGACATCCCTGTATCTTGAACCAAACCAATTTATTTGGTATCGATGGTTATGTGCTTAGAGGCAGAAGAATGGTCTCGGTGTCACTTGTGCGCTTTTACCGAGGAGTTACAATTGAACTATAGTTCCAAGAGTTTTGAGAGAACTAATTTAGTCAATTAGCAAGATTACAAAAATATGATTAGTCAAAGATTATGCGCATCAATTCCAGAACCTATCCTTAAGGGTGGAGAATATACCGAAGAGAATCTGAATGACCTTTTTCTTGGGGGTCTTAAGGACCACATTGAGCATGAGCTACGTATGTTTAATTGAATCAATCTTTTTGATTATATTATCATGGCACGTCAAGCAGAGGAAAAATTTTGTTGTAGTATGAGGCCTACTTTCATTAACACAAAATATTGTAGTATCTCTTCCCCTTCATTTTCTAGGCCAATTAGATCGAATCCTCAATAAATGGAAGAAAAGAGAGAAAAACGATTATGTTTTAATTGTGATAACAAATATGGACCGGACACAAATGTCTTTGAGAAGAATTTGTTCTATATTGACAGAGGTAATGAGGATGATGAGGATGCTGAAATTATAGGAGAGGCTGAGGAACCAGTAGAAGATGAAGTGGAGGATCACCAACCTATAATTTCTTGCCATGCATTTTTAGGTATTAGTACTCCTCAAAACTCAAGGTTATTGGATACCTCAAAAATAGAAGGTGATAGTGTTGATTAACTTGGGAGTACTCATAACTTCATAAATAGTAAGTTAGCTACCCACCTCAATTGTTTTATTTACCCAACTCTAGAAATGCAAGTTATGATTGTAGATGGTGGGATAGTCAAGTGCACAGGAAAGTGCCATAGTATCAAGCTTTCCATGGGAGACTACATGTTAGACTCACCTATGTTTGCTATTTCTATGGGAGGGGTAGATATTGTTTTGGGTGTCCAATGTCTCACAACCTTATGTACTATAGAGATGAATTTCCAAGAATTGTTCATGTGATTTCATTCAGATGGAAGGATAATACAATTAAATGGGATGGTAGCTAAGTCTACATATATTATTAACTCTCATCGATGCGAAGTTTCTCGAAAAGGAGTAGATGGATTTATAACAAAGTTATTTTCCATAGAAGTACAAAATATAGAGTGTTCAATGCCACCCGATATTCAGAAGATTTTTGATGTTCACTCATCTATTTTTGATGCAATTCCAAAGGGAATACCACTAGTTAGGGATCATGATCATGTCATTCAATTGATTCCAAGGAGCCAAACACCTAACATCGAACCATATAGATACCCATATTCCCGAAAATTGAGATTGAGAAAATGGTTCAGAAATGTTGAAGGTAGGTATCATCGGCCTAGCCAGATTGCATATTCTTAGTGGTCATGGTACGTAAGAATGATAAAACATGGAGGATGTGTCCAGATTACTGAGAACTCAACAAGTACACCATCAAAGATAAGTTTCCTATTCTAGTAATTGATGATTTACTTGATGAATTACATGGTGCTATTTGTTTCACCAAATTAGATCTTCGTTCGGGGTACCATAAAATTAGAATAAAAGAGGAATATGTTCATAAAAAGGATTTTAGGACTTATGAGGGCCATTATGAGTTTTTGGTAATGCCTTTTGGTCTTACAAATGTTCCTTTAACCTTTCAAAGCTAATGAACACTATTTTCAGGCCATTTTTAATGAAATTTGTATTATTTTTCTTTGATGACATATTGATTTACAATAAGACATGGGAAGAACACTTAAAACATGTAAATAAAGTGTTGGAAGTTTTGGAGAAACATACTCTCTATGCAAAGCTATCCAAATTTTCTTTTCGGCGTACAAGAGGTAGAGTGCTTGGGTCACATTGTATCCCGTGATGGCGTCAAAGTTGATCCTTAGAATATCAAAGCTATGGTGGAATGGCCAAGGCCCAAAACTCTCAAAAATATTCATGGGTTCCTAGAACTAATAGGGTACTACAAAATATTTGTGCAGGGGATATGGTAGAATAGAACCCCACTCACTACATTGCTAAAGAAGGATGCCATCCATTGGACAAACTTAACCACTAAATCCTTTAAGTAGCTAAAGGAAGCCTTGTGCAGCACCCCAGTTTTGGCTACTCCCAACTTCTCAAAAACCTTTTGTTGGAATATGGAAAGAAAAGAAAGAATACGAAGGCAAACCGCATTGTCTAAATGATGCAGCAGAGGTCTATTTATTGAGAGAGAGGTGGTTGAACAGTTACCAACCGAACAACTACATAACTGTTTTTACATTCTATATAATGTGTTATATTTTAACACCCCCTCTTAATGAATAAAATGGAAACAAGACAAAGTTTGTCCCAAAATTTTACAAATTTTATAAAGCCCATATGTTTAGTCATTACATTTACAGACTGTGCCATAAGTTGTACTTTAAAATCAGCAGTCCTTAATTGGGATGCTGTTGTCAAATGAAGATGAACCACAAAACAAAAATATTGTCCCATGAACAAAAGATATGGCAAGTGGTCCACTGGTTCTCTGTTTCGTGATTCATTGACTAGTGATGAATCACCAATGGTTGAGAGTGTCAGCCCCATCTCTAGAGTTTTGAAATCAGACCCTCAAAGATGTGGATTAAAAAATCTATTACAGGCTTGTGTAGCCTGTAGGAGTCTGTACAAAGACTCAATTATCCTGTAATCCAAGTCACCTCGATCACGTCCTTACACCACCATGTAGTGCTCATCCAAAATTTTCAAGAAGAGGAATGTGACCATATGTGCAGGGAGTTAGAACCAACTCCTCAATAGTAGGAGAAATAACCATCTCCGTCTCAGAAGTGGTCTCCATCTCAACAGGAGAAATAACCATCTTTGTCTTATCTATTTGCTCATCTATCCCCCTATGTTGAGAAATATCCTTCACAACATAATGAGAAAAATGTTCATGCTCTATTGTCCTTCGAGCAAGAACCTCCAAGTGAGTGACTGGGCATGCCATCTCACCATGCACAACATATGCATCTGGAATAGTGGAGTCTCCATCGACAACAAATTGGTCTTGAATGAGGAAATCCATCCTCCCAAGGCATTACGCCTTCCGTACACCAGTATAGTGGATATTCCCTCCATAATTGTTGCATGTAGGTTGAATGTATCCTAGTCAACAGCATTTGTGAGGAATGGCTTCCTCCCAAGGCATTGCGGCCTCCCCGCACATCATGAATGGTGGAGCTGTCCTCCACATGTGCATTCATGTTGATCGCACTGGATCAACAAGATGATACTCTTGACCTACCCCAATACCAAGGGAAATTATCTGTCTCTGTTTCACATCAAAGACACCACACTTATTTCCACATAAATCCACATAAATATTAGGATTTTCAGTCAATTGACGAATAGATAGAAGATTCTTTTGTAAAGAAGGTACATATCTAACATTCTGTACCAATAATTTATGAGCATTATTCAATACAATGCATATATCTCCTATCCCTTCTATTGCAAGTGATTCTCCATCAACTAGTACTATTGATTCAAAACAAATATTTGCAGTAAATGAAACATACCAGTCCCTACGACATGAAAAGTGTGCAGACGCACCAGAGTCAATGATCCAAAGAATCGATACCACTATCATTTGAGCATGATGTCATAAGACGATAAAAAGCATACTCATAATCAAATCTCGTTCTTCCGCAATCTGCCACATGTTCCTCCTTACATGAATTTTTTTTTCTGCTTTGAAATATCATACATCCAATTCTAGAAATCCTTCTTGAGGTGCCCAACCTTGTGATAGTAATAGCATGTGACCTGATACCGAGTGAAAGATTCACCAAATTGATGTTTCCACTTTCCCTTTGATTGAGTGACAAGAGCACTCTCTGAATGGTCACAATTAGATTCTGCCTAAAGTTGTCTCTGCTCCTTTTGTAACAAGTAGGAACTCACCTTGTCAAACGTGAGTGTTTGAATTTCAGCCATTAAATGGAGTGCCTCCACAAATGACTCATATGAAGAAGGTAAGCTATTCAAAACCAGAGCCACCATATCATCGTCGTCCACCTTTTTGTTGATGGAAGATAACTGGTCTCAGAGATCTTTCATCCGAAGTAGGTGCTCAGAAAACAATCCACCTTCTTGTAACTTTACGAGAAAGAGCATATTTTTCAGGTATAAAACCCTACTCTTTTCTGACGTTTGATATTTATCCCTCAGACTGGTCCACAATGTGCTTACCACAAAGGGCATTACGCACTTACGGTATCAAATCATTCGACACCGATAACTTGATAAGCAATAACACTTCCTTATGACATTTGTCATAATCCTCAAAGTTCATCGCTGGTCGAATTTCATCACCCTTGATTATTTTATCACAATCAAAAACTCATATTGTTAAAATCTTATGACTCCATACATTAAAATTAGTGCCTGTTAATTTTTGCGTCTCCGGCAACGTCAAGTGTGATATATTTGCCATTTTATTATTCCAAAGTAACGGAAAATAATAAAATAATAATTTGCCTCACACTTAAAAATATCCTTTTCCAGCAAATAATATTAAATGAATTACTCCAGCAATATACGTGGCTGTGGGAAAATATTTTATGCAAATATTTTTATGAATAGGCAAGGAAATATTAAAAACACTAAATAGTTTTATAAAATCTTTTGCCTTGCTCGGTTTACCTCTGCCCTTCTCCACGATTTTCCAGTTTGCTGCTCACGTTTTTGCAGGGTTCACATTTCTTGTTCACGTCACTTTTTCTTTGTTCATGTCACGTTTTACTATTCACGCCACGTTTCACTTTCGTTTTTTAGCAGTGCAGGTGCCCATGCTTTTGTCTCACATTTTTCCTTTGCTTAGGCCCTTCACGTTTTTCCTTTCCACGTGCCCACGTTTTTGGTGAAAAAACCCACGATTTTGTTCTCCACGAGTTCTGGTGATGGCCACGATTTTGTTGTTGCCCGCGATTTTCTGCAGCAACACGAAACTGCCCACGATTTTGCTTGCTACCACGATTTCCACGGCCTACGTTTTTCTTTCAACTGGTCACGTTTTTCTTCTCGTTTGCCCTCGTTCCCAACGTTGCCCACGATTCTTGATTGTGTCTCCAGAAACAGGAACCCACACAGCAATCCACAGCAACCTGGTGCGTTTTCACACGATTTGTGACTGTGGTATTTCCTCCAGCGAACCACGATGCCCTCGAACCGTTTTGCCAAACTCGTGCCTTGTTAGGGCTTCCTCGAGTTTGTTGTTTATGCCTCTTGAAGGCTTCCTCAAACTACAACCTTTAGGGCTCTGATACCAATGTTGGAATATGCAAAGAGAAGAAAGAATACAGAAGGAAAACTGCACTGTCCAAATGATACAGGCAGAGGTTTATTTATTGAGAGAGAGGTGGTTGAACAGTTACCAACCGAACAACTACATAACTGTTTTTACATTCTATATAATGTGTTATATTTTAACACCTTCATTGTTGAATGTGACGCTTCAGGATAAGGATTGGGAGCAGTTCTAATGCAAGAAGGAAGACCAATTGCATTTGAGAGTCACCAATTCAAAGGAAAATATCTACTCAAACCTATCTATGAGAAAGAAATGATGGCTATTCTTCATGCGGTCAAGCAATAAAGGCCCTATCTCATGGGTTGATACTTCAAGGTAAAAATTGATCATGATAGTCTCAAATACTTTTTGGAGCAAAGGTTATCATCTGAGGAACAATAAAAGTGGGTAACAAAAATGTTGGGTTATGATTTTGAAATCATATACAAAAAGGGTAAAGAAAATGTAGTAGTTGATGCGTTGTCTAAAAGGGATACATCTGTAGATGCCTTACTATGTGGAATGTCCATATTGATGGCTGATTGGGTGGATGAAGCGAGATTAGAATGGGATATAGACAAGGATAAACAATCTCTAATACATAATACCAAGCAAGGATCTATGACATCTAAAAAATTTGAGTGGAAAGGTAATGCCCTATGGTACAAAGACATGTTATACTTGAGTAAAGATTCTGAGTTAAAGCATAAGATTCTTGCAGAGCTACATGCCTCACTTGTTGGAGGACACTTTGGGTTTTTGAAGACATATCATAGCATAAAAAGAGAATTGTTTTGGGAAGGACTCAAGGGGATGTACAAAATTTTGTATCAGAGTGTTTAGTGTGCCAATAGAACAAAGGGGAAACAATTAAGACACTAGGTCATTCGGCAACCCTTACCAATTCCTAGCCGAGATATGGGAGGAGGTCTCCATGGATTTCATCACTGGATTTCCTTGTTCAAAAGGTAAGAATGTTATTTTCATGATTGTGGATAGGCTCACAAAATATGCCCATTTTTGTGCCCTATCACATCCATTTGCAGCTAGTACAGTCACATCTATTTTTTTGGAGACAATTCAAAGGCTACATGGAACCCCAAAGATAATTGTAAGTGATCGTGATCCTATTTTCACAAGTAATTTTTGGACGGAATTATTTTCATATTTGGGTACTCAACTAGCTCATAGTTCATCTTATCATCCTCAAACTGATGGGCAAACAGAAGTGGTCAACACATGCTTAGAGGGGTATCTACGTTGTTTTGTATCAGATAAGCAGGAAAGGTAGTTTAAATGGCTACCACTTGCAGAATGGTGGTATAACACACCTTTTCATACCTCTTCTCAAATGACCCCATTTTTAGCATTATATGGTTACCATCCACCTTCTATCACTTCCTCCTTGAGGGTGAAAACTAAGGTCAAATATGTTGAGGAACACATTCAACATCAACAATAGGTTTTGGCTAGTTTGAAGGAGAATTTAGCATTAGCACAAAACAGGATGAAACAACAAGCAGATCAACACCGTAGTGAAAGACATTTTGAAATTGGTGACTAGGTTTTTGTACGTCTCTAGCCTTACAAAAAGATGTCTCTAAAGCAACAGAAAAAGGACAACAAACTTGCTCCTAAATATTATGGCCCTTATTAGGTTCTACAAAAATTGGTAGTGTTTCTTATAAATTAGAGTTACCTCCATCTTCACACATACATCAAGTATTCCATGTTTCATGCTTGAAGAAGGTTATTGGATAGAAATTTGAAGCCTAGAAAGAGTTACCAAAACTTGACGAGGAAGGAAGAATAATTTTGGAGCCAGAGAATATTCTACAAACACGTACTAAGAGGTTGAGAACTAGAGACATTAAGGAATATCTGATCAAGTGGAAGAATCTGAGCATAGAAGATGCAACCTAGGAGGATGAAGGTTTTCTGCAGCAACATCCAGGATTATTCAACATTGAGGACAACGTTGGTTTAAAGGGGAAGGGCATGCTACGCCCTTAACCTATTGCTTGTATTAGGATATGAGTAGCCGACTTGTGGCTTACCATATCATTTTATTATATCATTTATACTTTCTCATACTTAATAGGTCGGCCTTGGTGTTGGCCATAACATATGAATATTATATATAGGGGATTGTAGGTAGTAGTTCATTATCATTTGATCACTTAAGTCTTATTATATGGTTTAGAGGTTGACCCCTCGAAGTGGCGAAGCTATTATAATTGCATATTGAGATTATTATTATGAAATATTGTGTTATTTGGTGTTCTATTGCTGCTCGGAATCGAATTATACTAGTAATTTCATTACATCAAGCCTTCAAGGAAGTCAAAAAGAAAATTTAATTTTCTTCGGTGCTACACAACCTATACTTTTAAAAAGATTTCTTCATGTACGTATATGGGAGCAAACACTTTTTGTACCGCTCTGTGCCTTTGACATAGAAAGGAGAGTCACGAGAAGAAGAGCATCTAGTTGATTTATTTTCAAATACCCTCCATGATTACAAGGAAAGATATAAATTTGTATAAAAATAGGTTTACACCATTATCAAATGTCTGAAGAAATTTAGACACCTTGTTACCGTATAAATATCACGGTCATGGTGGCACACTCCATTGTCAAAGAGTACAACATGAAAGGTGAAATAACCGATAAAAGGGCCAACTGGGTCACTTAAATCTTAGAGTATGACATTGAAATAAATCCCATGAAGTTGGTATGAGGAAGAGGTTCATGTCAGTATCTCGCACAAGATCCATTAGTCCCAACAAACAAAAATATGAGATGGTGTTCCGTATATAATTAAATGAATATGAAAATTGGGTATCACATAGGATGAAGTTCATGCAGACAGGTGAGTATCCAAGCCTACTTCCTCTCAAAAAGAAAAGATATTACAGATAACAAGGATATGAATTTATCATTATTGATAATTTTATTTTCAAAAAAAACTTTCATGAGATTCTACTTAGATGCCTAGAAAAGGGGGAGGGTGAAAGGGTCTTACACGAGTTACATCATGGATGCTTGGGAGGCCACTTGTCTACAAAAACCACCACCATAAAGGTCCTATATGCCATATAATTTTTCCTAGCTTTTTTTTTGGATTACTACACAATGGTGAGCAAGTGTAAAATTTTCCAATTCTACATGGGATTATGAAGAAATGCCACACTTCCCGTAACCCTATCTTAGTTGAAGAAACACTCACACAACAGGGTATAGACTTCATAAGAATTGTTAAGCCAGTTTCAAGCGTAGGTCACAAGTGGATTCTCTTTTCCACATACTACTTCACCCATTGGATGAAGGTAGTTCCACTAAAGGAAGCCACAAAAATATGATCCCATAACTCCTCTGAGATATCACTACACGCTATGGATGCCCTCACACAATCATATCAAATAATGCTAAATATTTTCTATAGGCAAAAGTATCTAACTTCGTGATGAGATACATAATCTATCCGAAGGAATATTCCAACTACTACTGCGGGTAACGGTTTGGCGAGAATCCACCAACAAAAACCTAATCAAACTCATAAATAGGATGGGGGATGAACATAAGAAATCATGACATGCGTATGTAAAGATAACCATATGTATTGATTGAATCACACCAAAGAAAATCTTGAAATCCTCACCATATGAATTAGTCTACGGTAAAAGTGTTGTAGTGGCCATCACTATGGAAGTCCCAACATTTCAATTATTGAAAAAAATTGATATCGAGGAACATGGAGTGATGCAAGTAAGACTCACAGAGCTGATGGAGCTTCAAGAAAAATGAGAGACAACCCATGAATCCATGATCAATTGTTAACAGGTTTTCAAGAATTGGTTTGATTGGAAGACTTCTGAGCCTATTCTCGAGTCAGCACTTTAGTTTTGAAATGGTACGCAAGGGATGCTAAGCCTAAAAATCATGGGAAATTCAACCCTCTATGGACGAGACCATTCAAAATTAGTGCATGCAAGCAACACAACACTTTTGAGCTTGAAACTATGGAAGGTGAATCTCGATGATTCCAGGTGAATGGGATCCATCTTAAGCCCTTATACTAAGGTTTTAACATTGTAAAATTTTGTATCATATGTATAGTATCATCTTTCTTTTGTTTTTTCTTTGTTTTTGCATTCTTACCCCTTCGAATAAGTGTCTTTGGAAACATGTCTCTAGAGGATACCCTTCTTCCTCTTTTTGAAAATTTGGAAGGTTTTGTACCTTCTTGATTTTTCCCAAAGTGAATGATCCAACAGTTTTTTAGAATAATGAATGAGAAGGATTGGGGCGTTAATAAAAAATCTCTCAGGAAACATAGAATTTGGTGCTAAGGGTCATAAAAACAAACTCATCACACATGATGTGACCCAAGGTATGCATGAGCCATTACTTTGTGTGAGTCCAGGAGTCTATTTAAGGAAAGATTTGAGTATATGAAATCCTCATTCTAAATGCTACGAGTCTCTTTTTTAAGCACCTGAGTCCTTGATTAAAAAAAATTAGAGCTTTCAACAAATCTTGAGAAATCAATGCAACATGCAATTCCTTACCATAGTCGAGTCCTATGTAGGGAGACCTTTTCCACATCACTCTCTTCACCTAAGGATGAGATTCCCTGATAAGGGAACATAACTTAGTGATGCTTCGATGGTAATGGATTTCGTAGATGGGGTCTTTAATCCTACTATCACCAAGAAACCAAAGGCTTTGTGGGATGCAACCCATGCCAAATTCCAAAATTTTGGAGATTCTGAGTCTTTTGGCTCTAGAATTTGGACCACCACACTCACACAATATATGGTTCCTCTCATGCACCCATATCCTGACCTCATACAGATATGTGTGTGATGTTTTGACCTTGAATCCAACATCATAAAGGGTACAAAAATGTAGGTGGTAATTACACCAAATACCATAAGGGATATGTTGGCCCTACCCTATGACCAAGAAGCCATATTCTATAATATGCCCAAGCTCCAAACCATATAGAATCAATGCCGAAACAAAACCACATTCCTCAATAAGGAGTTGTGACAAGATGATCCTAGAAGTTCCAAGACAACAATATTCCCAATCGCCTTGAAGATGTTAATGGAAGACTCTCAGGATACCTTATCCATGTTGGAATTCATTTATGGCCAAGACTCTGATAGAAATGTCCATAAATGGAAAACAACGCCCTTTTTTAGATGAGATCTGTAAATAAGGAATAGATGTATCGGTTTGAAAATTACGTCAAGATGAAAGATATCATGATCCCACAATGGGAGTATTTTCATCCAATTTTGTACAAATATGACCCTGTTACTACCATGAATATAGGTTTGAGGGAGGCCCCATGTAAAAAAGACTGGAGCCTGGAAAAAATTGAAGCCTATTAGAAATATAAGCAAGAAATTGGGAAAACAACCCTCAATTTTGAGGCCATACCCATTGATGAGCAATGGGAATATTTTTGGGATGCTTGAGCATGGTTCTAACACAGACAATGATGAGGAAGTCTTGATCAACAAGGAATAATTTGTGTGGCATAAGGCAAAGTCCCTTGGCCCTTCTCAACATAAAATGAGTTCATGGCCTCTCCCTCCATTCCTAAACCAGATCCTTCGAGCTATGTAACCACGCTTAAAATAACATCATGCCCTCGGGGTGAGGGGTTAGTGGTTCACCGGTGTTAGGAATAGCCTAGGGTCTCACTTCAGCCCAAAACCAATCTTACCCTTCACAACCGTCATTGGAGTCACCAGCCCTTAGAGACCTCCAAAGAAAAATTTGAAGAAATTTGAGGTATCTCCTTCTTCTGCCCCTTCTCCTCCTCCCATTCATCCATCTCCATCTCCTTCACCTTTCATTTCCCTAGTGAGAGTGCTCCCACTCCGAGCACTACAACCTGAAAATTCTTTCTCTTGTATCTTATCTTCTTCCACCACCATTCACAATTCGGCGGTCTCTCCCCAAGCTATAACGAGCCCTTCTTTGGCTCTTGTGACTTTCTAGTCCCCATGAACAATTACAATTTCTTACGGCCTATAACCAGGATTCACATTTTCAAGTGGGATAATTCCTTCCTCTAATTTTTTGAATCAAGCCGAGAAGACTAAAGTGTCTCGAGATAGAAGGAAGGAGAGGAAGAAGAAGAAATAGATGACAACATGAACCATCTTGTAGATGTGGTCATTGTATGACCATCGAAAAGCTCCCGACCATCACCCGATTGTCCCCAATATCTAAAAGCACGTGAAGCAAACGGGCGATGATTACTCCATCAATGTTGTTGCGGTGGACTTGACTCAGATTCCGACCTCAAGAGAAGGTCAAATTTATGTGTGAAATATCTTCCGTTGTTACCATAGATTATCTAAAAATCATCAATAAGCTAAAGAAAGTGGAGGATAACCTCCTATAGACATAAAGCACGGTGATTCGACTCAATACCAAAATTAAGGGAAGGAGCATTAAAATAGAGAAGCTCTGCAAGGAGTTAAAAGAGGAATCATTGAAGGAAGCTCTTACAACTTCTTAAGCAAAGACCACAACAATAGAATCCAACCTTGAAATATCCAAGGTTGCATCTAGTTAACTTGATTAGGAGAAGAAGATCCTTCAAAGAGGAGGATGACTCTAAGAAATTAGAGGTCACTTCACTTCAAGTGAAGCTAGGTACCTTAGAGACTAAGAAGGGTAGCTTACAAACAAAGTGCAAGGCATCATAAGAGGACGTAGTTAAGGATTTGACTTGGAAGATCACTCAACAACCCCAAAAAGGGGGAATCGTCATGTTGGTTCAATGAGTATATACGTCTTTGCTTTGAAAGATAATTTCCAATAAGGAAACATACCTAGGGCCCACACTCAAATTCATATCTAATGTGTAAAGTCTATGTGCCAATGTAGATTCTCCGACCTCAAGCATCAATAGCACCATATACGCCAAGGTCCTTGAATCACATATGTTAGTTTAGAAAATTTACAATTCTTCTTAATCCACCACGAAAAGAGATGGTATTACAAATAGGAGGATGGTCGTGGTGAAAATCAACAAGATTTTGTGTTGCAATAAGGCTGCTATCAAATGCCGTAATCTCCCGACTTAACTACAGCTAGGGATCAAATAGAGGAAGAAACCCATCGAAGAGTTAGTTAAATTAGGATTCCCTCTCCTTTCCCGATGACTCGTCATCCTATCGAGGACAATATTCAGTAGCTATTTATAGCTAAGAAACATGATAAGACTATATTTCAATATTTAAAAGATGATTCTAGTGTTCTAAAGTAGAGGCCATTTTGAACCCTACTTTGTGCAACTAGAGTTTCGTTTGCACGCAATGGTGTAGGATATCTAAACATTATCTAAAAGGAGATAATTAAGTTGGATAGAGCCTTTCAGGGATCTACAATGAAGGACTTACCCAACAAAAGCTGAATGGGTCGTACCAAGCTATATTGAAGAAGCTCGATTGGTGCCGCTTAGAGCCACATTTTGAAATTTTGAATTTTTTTCAAAAGTATTTCCAGATTCTTCCATGACTTGCATGGAGTACCTTGGCGATTCACCATAACTATAGAAGGTTTTCTACATTGTTTCTAGGCTATTCCATTAATGCTACCTTATTTTCCCGACCCCTTTTATTTTTAGCGTTATTTTGTTTTTGTCGAGACCTATTTTTCCTAAGTATGGAACCAAATGTGGAGGATATCCATGTGTCCCTTTGGTGCACTTTTGAGAAGGCACAAAGCATCGGAGTCTTCAAGTAGCGAGAATACTTGATGTGGCTAAAGCATGGATAATAAGCCCGAAGCCGATTGAAAATTCAAAGATAAAGTGGAGGAGCGCACGTGGCCCTTTCCATAATATCGAGGTATTGAAGATCTGTAGAGCATGTGCATAAGTTTGAGCTGGTATGATGTGCTAAAGGAATCATAACCTAAGATAGGAAAGCAAGTCATTTTGTTACTACTCTTCAAGGGCGCATGCATAGCTGGTACAAAATTATGACCCACATCATACTGTGGTGGATTATGATGCTTTGCACTCTGTATTTCTAAATAAGTTCCATATTCCATAATTTGAGCAAAAAAGTATTAGCGCACTTAAGGACATTAAACATGGCTTATATGAGAGCATGAGAGAGTATGACACATGTTTTAAAAATTTTCTTTCAAAGTTATCTTTGTAATTTTAGAACAGGGATGGAAGCCTACCAATTATATTAATATTCAGTAAAAATAAGATACAATAGTTATGGCTGTAATATTTATAGATATTGGAAAACCAAGTAAAAACAAATAATTAAGTTGAACTGTGCAACCAACAACTATAGGTAAAATAATAAAACAATTATTAAGTTGCAACAATGCAACAATAATCCTTCACATATGCATTAAAAACAATATAATGGTTATATAAACATAACCATATAATAACAACTCAAAACTACCTAGTTACCTAAGTAACTAAAAGGTTACCACAGTAAATACAATGCATAATTATTACGTAAACTAAGTTTACTCAACATTCCCCCCTAATTTTGCATTGCCTCAAGGGATGAAGAGAGGAATTATTTGAAAAACTTGAACTTGTCTCATGCAAGTGACTTTGTGAAGATATCTACTCATTGTTTAATTACTTGGAAAAAAATTGAAGTTGTATGTTATGTTTCAAGACATGTTTGTGTATGAAATGAACCTATACCTCAATGTGTTTTGTTCTCTCATGAAACATTATATTGCGAACAAGTTTGAGAACACCTTCATTGTATACATACATGGTGGTAGGTTTATCTTGTATTACTCCAAGTCCTTCCAGTATGTGACATAGCCATATCACTTCATAGAAAACTTCACCTGCAACATGATATTCAACCTCTGTAGAAGAGTGAGAAACAAATTGTTGTTTCTTACTTCCTCATGATATCAATCTAGATCCCAAAAACAATACAAATTGGAAGTGGATTTCCCATCATCAATGTTACCTGCATGATCTAAATCTAAATATCCAGTCAAGAAGAATTTATCATTCTTCTTGTATTCTAGACCAAGATCTATTGTACCCTTGAGATATCTCAAGATTCACCTTACTGCCTTCCAATGACCAAATCTAAGCTCCTTTATGAACTTGGAAAGATAGCTCACCGCAAAGCTAATATCCGGTATAGTGTAAGTTAGGTAAATGATACTCCTAGTCAAATGTCGATAGAGAGTTACGTCTACCACAGGATATGGATCTCGAACAAGATAATTGCAGTATCATCTCCATAGGTGTAGTAATTAGTGTGTAATCCATTGTCCTAAATTTCTCAAGAATTGTCTTGGTATACTTCAACTAAGAAACCAATATGTGATTCTCTTTTTCCATACTTCCAATCCAAGAAAGTAGTGAATGAGCTCGAGATCTGTCATGTTTAACGATTGGCTAAGATATTTCTTCATTACATCAATCATCTTAACTAAACTATCAATGATGACTAGATCGTCGACATAGACAACAAAAATGATAATCTCCCCGCTTTGATTTTGAGGTAGAGATTGAGATCATATGGATTTTTGACAAATCCATGTTGAATGAGATGCTCATCAATTTTTATGTACCAAGCTCGGGGTGCCTATTTAAGGCCATATAAATATTTCCTGAGTCTAAATACCTTTGTTTCTTCTCCAGGTACAACATAACCCTCAGGTTGAGTCATATAGAATTCCTCTTGTAGATCTCCATTCAAAAAGGCACTTTTCACGTCCATCTGATGGACTTTCCAACCAAACTATGCAGCTAGAGAAAATATCATCCTGATCATTTTGATCTTAGCTATGGGAGAAAATGTCTCCTCATAATCTATTCCTTCCTTCTATGCATACCCATTTTCTACCAGTCTTTATTTTTACTTGTCTATGGTCCCATCTACTTTGTACTTTGTTTTGAATATCCATATGCAACCAATGGGTTTCTTCCTAGTGGAAGATCGACAAGTTGTCAAGTGTTGTTTTTCATCACTGACTGATATTCAACATCCATGACATCTTTCCAAGATTTCAATTGTAGGGCTTCTTGGATAGTAGACAACTCAATAGATTCAAAAAATTTACTCATCAAATAAAAGTTTACTTCTTCTCATGTTTTGATACAAGTATGTGGTCCAATGGTGGATGTATTCGGTGGAGCATCCAATTTTGCATCTCGTATCATATTAGTATACCACTTGGGCATACGCTGAACTATTCTTGTGGGTCGTGGTCTTGTCTGATCATCACCATCATCCCCATCATCACTGTCATCATCAACGGGAACATCAACTTTTGTTTTTACAACAGGTGAAATATCTACATCAAGTGAGTCTGGGGAGGAGTCTCAGCTTCCTTCTTCTCAAAGAACTCAACATCTCTGTTGGTGTAGAATTTCTTGGTCTTTAGATCCATCAATTTGTACCCAAGAGCATCTTCACTATAGCCAATGAAGATGAGTTTCTATGACTTCATATCCAATTTATTTCTATTTTTCTTGGGTATGTGCATGTTTTCTTTGCACCCAAATACTTTGAGGTGTGCAATGGATAGATTCCTCTTTGACCATACTTCATATGACATTACTCCATCAAGTGCAATTGTGGGCACTTCAACAAATAAACTATTGTATTTGCTTCTTCTACCCAAAATTTCCTCACTAGTCTAGAATCATCAATCATACAATGCACCATTTCCATGATAGTATGGTTTCTTCTCTCAACAAAACCATTATGATAGGGTGTGTATGGAGGAGGAATTTGTTGATGAATCCCATGAGCTTGAAGGTATATTTTGAAATCATTACTAGTTAACTCCCCCTCGATCTGAGTGGAGAGATCTAATATGATGACCAATCTCATTTTCTGCAGCCACTTTGAAATTTTTGAAGTTCTCAAAAGATTCACTTTTCTTACGAAGACAAAATATTGAAATTTTCCTTGAATAGTCATCAACACAAAGCATGAAGTACTAAAATCCATAATGACTAGGTTATATCAGACCACAAATATTGACATGGACCAGATTAAGCTTATCGTGTGCTCAATAAGTACTCATATGGAATGAATCTCTTTGTTGTTTTCTTGCTAAGAAATGAGCACACTTATCTATATCCTTCTAGAGATATGGAAAACCTCTCAACATGTTATACCAAATTATTTTTTTCTAGATACTTGAAAATTATGTGACTAAGTCTCTACGATGCCACAACCGTGTTGATGAAGAATTGTTAGCCACAAGTGTGTGATAATCTTTGTGGAAAAATTCAAGCTAGAAAATACGTCCCACACTTGGAGGATTTTGTAACAATTTTCAAGTCTCTTGATTTGTCTCGAATCAAACACACTTTCTTACCAGAATGACTATTAAAGTCAATTTTTAGATTATGATCTAGAAGTTGAGTAAAAAATAGTAAGTTCTTTGTTAACCTAGGGACATATAATACATCTGATAGTCTACAATTTCGTGAACCAAGAGGTAGAGAAATGATCCCAATCCCCAACAATGTGTATGAAAGATCATCACCTAACAAAACATGATTTTTCAAAGGTGTATCTCTCATTGTGATAAATCTATCTCTTTACCTAGTCATGTGTCAAGTGGTTCCCAAATCAACATACCAAATAACACTAGATGACGTGGATGGTTCACTAGAAAGCAAATGTACAATAAGTTCTCATTCTCCCAATTCTCCTCTTACTCAACTATATTTCCTATCTGATGGGGTTTTATTCACCAATTCCCCTTCTTCTGCCCTTAATTGTAGTGTGAATGTCCCTTTTGAGATTGTTTATTTTGAGGTCCAAAATGACTTGATGAAGCTTTCTTCTATGTATTGTACCAACAATCTTTTACATCATGTCTTATGTTGCAGATAGGAAATTTATTCTTATTCTTGTCCCCATGTTGATGTTATTTTTGGGAATTTTGAGAGGAATGAGATTTTCCTTTTCCTTTCTAATGAGATGATAGTGCCTATTGCTCTTTATCATCTTTGTTGTAAGATGATTCTTCTTGTTGAAGTAGATTCAGGATGCGTGTCAAAATAAATTGTCGATCCGAAAAAGTTTAATGTCGTCACAAAAATGTGGTATGAAGAAGGTAGTGATCTCATAACAATGGGAATGAGATTTGTATCAGTGACCTCATCTCCTAGGGCTAGACGTGAAGCCCTCAATTCTATAACTCTTCGCAAGAAAGCTTCAAATTTCTCATTCTATTTGAATTTCAGTGTATGTAACTAACTTTGCAAATTCAATATTGTGTTCTTATTTTTGGCCTCATATATGGTTCTCAACTTATCCCACTCTTGTTTGGATGTTGTGGAATCTTTAATATGGGGTTGTAATTCATCAGATACTATGAAAGAAATTATGACTTTTGCCTTCTTATTGGCCCTATCAAATTGCCTCTGTTGAGATGCATCATCTTGTGATTTGGTTGGGAACCATTCACAATAGGCCATATCTCCTCAAACTCAAGTTGTGTTTTGATCTTAGTATTCCATGCAACATAATTATCTCCTCTTAGTGGCTTTGAGTCTGGAATAAAGAACTTATAGGAATTGGTGCTCCTTTTCTAAATTCTCGATAAAGGGTAAGGCTCTTATCACTCCAGATATAAGGTCTTCCAATCTATATACCGTTAGTCTAATATACTGAACCTTTCTATATATGCGGCCTTCTAATATACCCGTCGGTAGGGGGAAGAAGCTTACCCTTTTAATATACTCGTAGTACATGAAAGAGGCACTAAAGTATGTGAAAGAATTTGATACGTGGTATCAAGATAATCTTTGAAAGGGTCTATGCAATTATTGACACCGGCTCAAAGAAATATCCTCATAAGTGTGCGTAACTTCACTATATACTCGATAATTTTAGTGTCCAGATTTATGTTGTGCAATCATTCATAGATGGATGGGATGGCTCAAAGTGTGTGAATTGTGTCCTTATTACTCCTCCTGTAAATTTAAAGGGATGATGCCCACTAATTTTTGTAGCTATATTAGGTGTTAAGTGTAGTAGTAGTCATGATGGATTTACTTGTAAGAACTTCCTAGAGGAACTATATATACCGAATTATGTGAAAAATATTTGAAGATCTCGTGAGTGTTATAGAGTGAAAATTTTCACTGATTTTGTTTATAAATATTTGCCAATTTTTAGCAAGTTATGATGTTTTGGTTGAATTTGGAAACTGGTAAATTACTAGAATCCACTAAAAAATACACTGAAAATATATAATTACATCCAATATGTAAAATAATTGAATGGCGAGGCAATTTTTTTGGTTTACGAGGCCCTAGTGGCCTCAGGCTCAAAATGGATCTCAATGTAAAAAAACCACAAAAATAGCTAAAATTGTAGTTTTTTAGAAGTCCCCCCTTTAGAAAAAGTTTCTCGAGAATGAAATTTTAATAAGATTAGGAGAAAAAAAAATTACCCTAAAAAAATCGGGGTTTTTCTTGCTAAATTTAGAAGCTAGTTTAGTGATAACTAGGGGGTTAGTAGAGGTTTTCTGCCGCTATATTTGGCGATTACTAATGAATGTACGCTAAAAATCCCACCGATTTCAATATATTAAAAAATCCAACTAGGGTGGGGTCAAACCCAACACCCCTAATTCCTAACAAATTATCTCTAATCGACTAAGCACTTGTAGTGCTCGAGTAATGAAATAAAACAACCACTCTTTAAATCATAGTAAAATTCATGACCTTTTAAAATGGTGATGTGCCACCTTGTTGAAGATCCACATGGTAGATGAGGTAGGGGGAAGATTAGGTGTTCCGCATGAGGTGGATCGATACCCTTTCTATCTCCTCTTATTGTTTTCTTGTGTTTTATTTCCACTCCTGCTGGTTTGATTGCAAGATCTACGTTTTGCTATTTTGCCACTATTTTATTTTGATGTAGGTTACCATTCATAGGAGATGTATTGACCGAGAGGAGGATGGCTTGGATACCTTGAAATATGGGTAACTAACCAAACAAATCACTCGGCTATCATTAAATGTGGCTTGATGTTTGTAGAGAATCAACCCAACTTCAATCTTTGAATGGCTCATTGGAAACGACGGTGGGCTCGGTAGGACCATGGTGAAGTGATCAAAATTGGGCTAAAAACATGGTTTACTTGTCTATAGGGGGCCTTTGAAATGCAACTTGGCTCGATTAATGACCATCTTTGTGGGCATTTGATAGGGTCTTAGTGCAAACAATGTTATCTCGCCTCTAAACAATGGTTCGACTAGTTGTATTGGTTGGATTGATAGATCAAATGCAATATGGACACTACTATTTTTAATGGAATTGACTTCAATGTTGGAGGGGATTGCGTGATGTGGAAGATCCATTCATGGAAGATATTCGGAAGCTTGCACATAGATCAACACATGGTAGATGACCAATGTTGACTCGGTCGAGAATAGCCGGACTCGAGACGATGTAGGATAAAATTGCGCCTTTCTGGATCGCTCGGGAGATCTAATAGGATCTAAGTCACATAACCATAGTAAACTCGAGTCTGGGGCTTTGGAGAGATGTCTAATGTAATTTTATAAATTTTTAATCTGATTTCTATAAACCAGATATGGCTCAGGAAGAAACTTTTCCTTGTGCAAAGGGCACTAGTGTAAAAAAATTTCTTTTGTTTTTCCTAAAGATTAAACTAAAGGCTCTCTTATCATGCTTTGAAAAAATCTAGGAGATGGGAATGCAGGGGTTGGGATGGAGGGAATGTAGGTGGCTCCTCTAGCTCACTCAAACACTATTGCCCTCAAAATTTCCTCAACACTCTCTAAAACTTCCTCACTTCTCCACATGAAATATTAACCTGTTACGTACCAAATGTAAATTTAGAACATGTACAAAATCCTGATGATTATATTGATATTCTGTAAAAATCTTATACAATAGTGAGGGTTGTAGTATTTATAGATATTGGACAACTAAGTACAAACAAATAATTAAGATGCACAAGTGCAACCAAAACTATACGTGAAATAATAAAAAAATTATTAAGTTCAACAATAATCCTTCACTTATGCATAAAAATGGTTATATAAACATAACCATGTAATAACAACTCAAAAATACCTAGTTACCTAAGTAACGAATAGGTTACCATGGTAAATACAATGCATAATTATTATGTAAACTAAGTTTATTGAACAATATTATGATATACATCCCACGACAACATGCACAATGGTTTGTCATTGGGTAATTTAATCCCTTTAGAAGGGCATTATCCATGTGATGCTTTGGAAGTAGCTCGGATGCTTTGAGGTAGTTGGGAGTGTAGATACTCAAGTCATTCTATTCCTAGGGGCACAAATTGTAGCCATATCGAAACAGTTGGAGAAGCTCTCTGCTAATTCATCTCATGAGATGTGCAGTGAAATATGGTGTACAAATTGTGAGGTTGAAATACACACTAAGGATAGATACCCTCAGAAGTTAGTGCACTTCATGTTGTTGGATTGTGAAATTTATCATTCAGACCATGATGTAAGTAGATGTCCCCTCTTATAGTGTGCATCAAGAAGTATGTGTCTATGTATTGTAAGATTTGCAAAACTCATACCCATGACACATTGACTATACATTGACTAATCATATTCATGAATCCATTGAGACTGGGTGTATGCCAGGACTAGTGTAACAAGTGGATCTAAGGAACAAGAAGGACAACATAATGAAGCATGCAATAATGGGGATAATAGGAATAGAGGATTTTGTGGATGATATAGAGGTCGAGGTCACGGTGGTGGAGGAGGATTTACTAGGGGAAATTTTTATACTTGTGGATCACCTTATCATTATCATCATGATTATCCTTAGAATGTGGTTTTCTCATGGTATGGAAAACAACAAAAGTTTGAAGAATGCCCTAAATTATATGAGCACATGAGAAAGCAACACAAGTAAGATAATGGCACATGAATGATTAAGGTACAACACACAGTTGAAGATCAATGGATGTCGAAGGTAGCACCTACCCCTGAGTTACAACCTATTTTAGTTACTACACATGGTGAAGTTGTGTGACAGTAAACCTCCAAAGTATAAGTTGACTATAAAAAAGAAAGAAGTGATAAATGCCAAGTACCATGATGTTGCACATCAGAAAGAGGTTTACCAGAGACTATGGATGTTATCAGGGATCTGTAGGGAGAGATTCAAAGCTTAAAGGAGTAGGCACACATGATGAAACAAGAAAAGAAAGTTGAACTCCTGTAAAAGGAAGTAGGTGACTTGAAGGAGGTATGTTGAATGTTGCACTAGGATAACATCATATATTTTTGGGAGAGTGGTTGCGAGAAAAATTACCACGCGCATGTAATGAGCGTGAGAGGAATATACTTCATGAAAATCTTCCCCCACATAATCATGAGTATGATAAGGATATTATAGTGAATGTAGTCATATATGGATGGATTCTGAGTAAAATTTTGATAGATATGGGTGTGGAGGTTAATGTACTCATGTTGGATGCTTGGAATTAGATGGGAAGACCACCATTGCAGCCTTCTTTGAATGTGTTGTACATGGAAAACAAAACTAGGGCTAATCCTATTGGAGTACTAAAGATGCAACTATTACAATTCAGAGAGCCAAGTTTACTAAGGACTTTGAGCTATTAGAGCTTGCTGAAGTAGATAGTTTCCCAATATTACTTGGGCAACCCTAGTGTTATGTAAATAATGCAGATTTGCACTTCAACAAAGGGTACATTAGCTTTGAGAATAAGGAAGAGTGCATCATTATAACTTTAACATATGTAAAATTTTCCCACATATATTGATCCTTTTAGTGAATAAGAATTGAATAGGATATATGCACACATATTAGAGACCCTGATGTAAATGAGCCATCTAAGGAAGAAGTAATATAGTGGGATGATGTTCAGTCAGTTAGTGATACCACAAGTATTTCTTGTGACAACTTTGGGACCATAGAAACGTAGGAAGTAGTTAGGAGAAAGGTTAAGAACATAGTTACTCACATGATCAAGCCTCACTTAGTTAGGTGTTTAAGTTATAACTAGGTTCCTAGGTACATTGGTGAAGGGAACCTTGATGTATTTCTATGGGGCATGGAAGCTCAGTGGAAGAATGAAGGAGATAAAAGAAATATTAGTATATACTTTACACAAGAAAGCCACATGATGATGGGTAACACATGAAGAAAACCTGTTGGAATGGAAAGAACTGAAAATTTCCTTTTCTACTAGGTACCTAAGGAGCAATGTACCTTATCAGATATGCAAATTTCATGGGAAGTCCCCTTTTGTGCATCACATCTAGGATTGTGAGATATTTTTAACGAGGGTAAGAGGACTTGCCACCTTCACTCTAGGTGTATAATTTCTACTCAAATTTGAGTGGTTGTACACGTGCATGGTATGTACATGTAGATTTAACATGGTAAACAACTAATTGACAAGATATGAACTCAGGTATGATTCATACTTTTGATTATTTTTCTACTAAGCCTCCGATCAATGAAGCACTACAGATTATGAAGTGCCTTACTCTGGGGATAGTGCAAAGGATGAGGAACTCTTGTTAGATACGTTTGGAGATTTGGATTTAGAGGTGCTCCTTGACGTGAAAGAGACAAAGGTATCTAAGAAATGGTTTTCCTTGTGAAGAAAAAGAAAAGGGTAAACTGTTATGTTTGATAAATGATGATGATAATGAGGATAATAATCTGGATGTTAACCACATTAAAGGTACGCCAAGGTGATGGACACAATATATGGAAATGTGCATGTGTATCATGATCCTATGAAAATAAATAAGGTTAACATTGGAATAGATGCAGAGCCTAAAGAGGTAATCATTGGTGATTACTGGTCAAAGTAGGAGGTGGCTAAAATTATTGAATTCTTGCGTGACTTTTAGGAATTGTTTTTGTGGGGATATCATGAGTTAAAAGGATTACACCCTTCTTTAGGTGAGATGATAATTAAACTTAAATAAGGAACACACTCGATTAGGAAGATACCTTATAAGATGAATTCTAATTTTGCATCAAGGTAAATGAGGAAATTGATAAGATGCTTAAGTTGGGTATAATTGATCCCATTGAGGAATCAGTGGGTCAGCCCCATGATCACTAGTATTACAAAGGATGGGAGTATAAGGATCTGTGGACTACAAAGAATTAAATTCTTCATGTTTGATTGATCCTTTTCCCACCCCATTTATGGAGGAGATCCTAGAGGTAGTTGTAAGGCATGAGATATACTCCTCTGAGAGATGGGTTTTCTTCTGGTTATCATCAGGTGCACATAGAGAAGGAAGATCAAGAAAAGACAACCTTCACCATGAATGGGGAATTTTTTCATACACCGTGATGACCTTTGGAATGAAGAATGTGGTAGTAATGTTATCGAACATTATTGTGTAGGATTTACAGGATTTCATTCATAACTTTTTACGGGTGTATCTAGATGATTGGACAACGTATGGTTTGGTCAAGGATAATTGTAAGAATTAGAGGCTCATGTTTGAGAGGTGCAGATATTTGAGCATCTCTCTAAATATTAAGAAGTACATCTTTATAATACCTTTTGGAATTTTGTTGGGGCATATTATTTATAAAGGTTTGTTGGTAGATCCATCCAAGATAATTGTGATCTTGGGTTTGGAAGAACCTAATAATCAAAGTGAAGTGCATGGATTTCTAGGACATACAAGGTATTACAGGAAATTCATTAAAGGCTATGCAAAATTTCCACGCCCTTAGAAGAATTGCTGAAAGTAAAAGTGAAATTCTATTGGGGTGACATGTCACAGGAGGAATTTAAAACATTGAAGGAAAGGCTCACTACTGCACCTATTTTTCACTTTCCTTCTTGGGATAAGCCCTTTCGTGTTCACATTGATGCTTTGGTATGAAAATTGGCGTAGTTTTAGAGAAACCAGGAGAAGGAATTGTAGACCACCCCATTTGTTATTTAAGTAGGAATTTAACACATGTGGATAATAATTATACAACTACGATTGCAAGGATTTGTCCATGATCTATGCATTTAATAAATTTAGACAATGCTTATTAGCAACACCATTTATCTTCTTTACAAAACATATGACACTTAATTTTTGGTCAAAAAGACTTTTTACAAGGGCACATTTGTAGGTGCATACTACTATTTTAGGAATTTAAGTTTATAGTTTTCAAACCAGGTAAAAGTAACTCAGGTCCTGACCATTTGTCAAGAATCAATTCGGAAAGGATGTGCAAAGTTAGACCTTATGCCCACAGATTTAGAGGATATTGTAGTATTTTTTGCGCATTGAGCAGTGCCCTAAGGGAATGAAGACATTATAAAATAAGCAACTTGAAATATGTGTAGAACCTTACCAATTGATAGGTGGAGATTTGTACAAGCTAGGCCGTGATGAAGTTTTGCGCCAATGTGTTTTGGAGTATGAGCATGAGGATATTATGGAAGAATCTCATGGTGGAATTGTAGAGAGGTCATTATGCTAGGGATGCCACCACACACAATATTCTGATGGTTGGCCTTTGGTGGGAAATGTTTTACAAGGATACTAAAGAATATGTCAAGTAATGTGACCATTTTTGGGTCTTAGGAATCCTAGAACCCGAGATGAGATGACTTTGAGGCCTATTGCAAGTGTTGAACCTTTTAAGAAATGGGAGGTTGAATTTTTAGGTCCTATTTCCCACCCACATGTAGGATTAGCATGTGATATATTATTATTTGTATATATTATCTCACAACATGGGAAGAAGAAAAACCTTAAAAGGATTGCACCACATCTACAACAACAATAATTCTATGGGAAAACATTATCAACACATATGAATGTCTATTGAGTCTAACACGTGATACAGGAAATAATTTCTTGAATGAGACAATCAGGATTTTATTGGTAGAGTTTATGATGTCACTTTATAAGACTACACCCTATCACCCATAGGCCAATGAAACTGCTGAAGCTTTCAACAAGATTCGGGAAAAACACTAAAAAAATGTGATGTTGGAAGGAAAGACTAGGATGATAAAGTCTCTGCTATACTTTGGCCATATAGGAAAACTTATAAAATATTAAATAAGGCTACACCATTTCAATTGGTGTTTGTACAGAGACTATTCTACTTATTGAATTCATGTTTCCATCCCTACCTATTATGCGCATAGTAGGACTAGTTGATGAATAAGCTATGGAGGAGCGTATAGACAAATTGATGCGAGTAGATGAGAGGCATGCTATTTTCTAATGGAACCAAAATATGGAAAATGCAAGACAAAGGCATGACATGATAGAAATATAAGGAACAAAATATTTGAGGTGGAAAATATGGTTCTTCTGTATGATTCAAAGTTTGTGTCCCACCCAGGGAAATGTAAAGTACATTGGTTGGGACCTTTTTAGTAACAAAGATATTGGAATCAGGCACTTGTCATTTGCGCAGCACCGGATGGAACCTTGTTTCTGGTTACTTCAATGGGAGTAGGTTGAATCCCTACTATAAATAAGGCCTCTTGGTGTTTGTAATAAGGAAGTATTGCCACTTATATTAGATTTCCATTTTATGTGTTTCCTTTCATCGTTGTTATGCTTTGTCAATTTGGTTTAATATTTTGTTATAATCAGCTTGCATACCTTATACCGAAGCTTAATACAATATTTTTAGTTCATGTATAGAGGACCGCACATACTTTTAGTGTGTGGTGGAGTAAACAAAGTAAATCGGATTGGAACATGAAATCCTCTGAAATATTACTGCACATAGAATAAATATGGTACATGTGTTTGGGTTGAAGGTGTATTTTTAAGGAATTTTTCTCATATTGAAGACCACACAAATAAGGATGGTTGTACAATGTAACATGAGGTAGGTAGTAGCATTGGAAACTACTTACTATGAGGTGCAACAGATAGGTACTTTGGCACAGGGGAAGGCATGTGTAAGGATGTCTGTGGCCGAGAAATAATAGGAATGCCATAAGGCTATGACTGGGTGCAAAAAAGTAGTATAAAGCATGGAAAAAATAAGAAAGTGTAATTAAAGTTGAGTATGGTGGTAGGTGAGGAGAAATTAATGCAAAAAAATTGTAAAATCTATAAAATGAGGTGTTTGTGAGTTCATTTTTACCTTACATGTTGAATTTTTCGAGATGTGAAGTGTGATTTGAGTGCAAAGTGTGAGAGTGATCATATAAAAGCAACAAACCAGTTGATATTTGGACATGGCCATAACAGAGCTCCATTGGAAGGGTGTTTGAGCTAGTAAAAGGCATGCGAAGGAAGGTTCATGGAGCTAGGGTTTGAGAAGAATAGAATTGCAGCTAGGGCACACAGATTTAGAGTTATAGAGGTCGAATGAGTGTAAGGAAACATTTTAAAAATTGTAATGGCACCCAAGAGAGCACCTGAGGTGACCACATGAGGCAAAAAGAAGGATGAAACAGAGGTAGAGGTTGACTATGCATTTGAAAGAAGTTTTCGAGATACAATACCCTAAAGGTGTGATCATGGGGCGAGATTGGGAGTCACATATAAGAAGAAGAAAGGTGAGTGATTACAATCACCACACCAAGGTGAATAAGGATGAAATGAACAAGGAACTGGTGAAGAAGAAAAATTTATAAATAGAGGATGATAAGCCCATCTACGATGATGTTGGCAAAAGATTTTGGAAAAATATGGGGTTTTACAAGTATATGAGTTTCCATACTTTGGAAAGCTAGAAAAACTATACCAGTGGTTAATGTCTAGAGTCCATGAGGAATTATTCTACTTTGTAGGAAGGTGGGTGCACCTCACCATGCCCTTGATTAGAAAATTGATAGGACTAAGGAGTTCGGGCACTGAAATTTCTAGTGACCTTAATGATGATGAGGGTGTAGAAGATATTTATTACGAGTTATCATATGTAAAAGGAGGATGCGCTATGTACATTGAGAACTTTTAAGTTCATCCCGTGATTAACATTGATGCGCACCTCCTCACCAAGTTCAATAACTAGGAGTGTTGGGGTCAGGTAAATAAGAAGTGGCTCCATATCACCAAGAAAATGTTTGAAGAGTTGTATATAATTTGTCTGCGTTCATAGTAGAAACCATAATTGAAGAAGCACACCAAGGAGATAAGATAAGTTTTGTGCCATTCTATTATCTATGGTATTTGTAGAGATTAGGGTCCTGGATGGCCCTAAAGATAAAATTTGGAAGTTCCCAGAAGAAAAGAAGTCACTTGTAGAGAGATTTACAAAGTATACTTGTGAGGGAACTATGAGTGGTCCATATAAACAAAGGTTGAGCTTTAGTATAAGCGCATGCACATGGATTTCAAGAATGAATGGAGAGTACCAAAGGACCTACCTTCCATGTTGGAGAAGCAAGCACAATAAGTAGTTTTTTCAGCATTATTGCATTGGCAAATTTAGTGTGAAGGATGGAATGTGGATCCCTTGGTGCACGATCCCCTATGCTTTCACCGCGCAATACTTCTAATATTATATGAATAGATTTTTGAATGTTCGCAAACTAATATTTGATGTAGACAAGGTTGATTGTGAATATCATACTCTCAGAAGACATATGTGTATCCAAGTAAGTCTGCTTACATTGAAAAATTGATATCAGATGAAATTAATATCATCTCCATGAGTTTGGCAGTTGGAAATTTGGGTGCAAATAAGGTATACATTTACCTTAAACCTAAGTTAGTTGATGGAAAGTACATTGAGAATGAGTTCAAGCTTCTAGATTTTCCCAAGGGAAAACATACGGTTGGGACTGTACATGATGATGAGCCCACTCCTCCTCACATAGATGAGGAAGAACTATAGGAAGAGGAGGAGGATAAGGAAGAAAATGGTGGGTTAGATCATGACGCACAAAGGTATCCAACTATAGGAAAAAGAGGTAGTAGCATGATAAAACCCCTCCCAAATAAGAATAATAAGAAGTAAGAGATGAGACAGGTGTTTAGGAGACAAAGAAAGATGAGGGTGGTGCTTTGAGACCAAGGATTCAAAAGAGTCTTGAGGAGAACTAAGATAAAGAGAAATGGCACAGGACCCTCTCAGCATTTGAGGAGGTCACCAAGAGTTTCCCTTGTGAAACCGAGCATGAATCAGAAGATAAAGAGAAGGCATAAGTATGTGCTAAGAAGATAAAGTGAAGAACTTTCTGATGAGGTTGTGTGCATTGTTTAGGACACACCAATTTTGGATGTGGAAGGAGAAGAAAAGCCTAGAGAGGAAGTAACATGAGATGATGTAGAGGTGCATGGTGAGTGCGATGAAGAAAAAATCCCCACAAGAGATGAGGAGAAAGAGAAGAATATAGGTGAGCCATCAAGAAATCCTTCTAGGGAACATGGGGGTGCAACAGGTGAAGGCCCACTTTAGGGTGCAGGGGTGCATATTCCCAAGAGAAAAGGTATAAGTCTGGGAGGAATAAGGGAGATGAAATATATAAGATGCCTAAGTTGGGGTATGTAAATGACCCTTCAAAAATCATTCGCGCTAGATTTTAGAGCATGTTTGAGCCTGAGAAGTTGTATAGATACCCGGAAGCTAATATGTGCGAGAAGGAAGTAAATATCTTAGAGCATGAAAATACATATGGACCAACTAGATTTTTATATGAAGGAGGAAGTATTTTTCTAAAGGTAGATGAAGAAGGGATCTCTTACAGTGTACATTCCAATAAATCCAATGGAATTTATTGATAAACAGCAAGTAATTCCTTGACTAAGATGGTAGCAAAAGTGTCGCGTTGAAACCTAGTAAAGGAAGTTGTGCTCGGGACGTTGCTTGAAGATTACAAGAATATGAAGGAACTAATTGATAAATTGAATGAGGCATGTAAAAATTATAAGGAACAAGAGCAACAGATTATTGAATTTCTTACAGAAATTGGGGGTGAAATTATAGAGGCATATCTAGAATTTGATGAGAAGAAAAATTATACCTACCCCTCATCCTTACACTTTTTACAGGATTGTGTTCATCTATTTCTTGAGAATAAGTAAAACTATGTAGGAAGCGACATAAGAAACTACTGAGACAAAAAATTAAAGAATTAAGAATTTGATTACACGTAGAATCTTAGAATATGAGGCCATACTCCCGACATTGAAGGAAGAATTGCGAGAAGCGGGATGGGTGCTGAAAATCTATGAGGATCCTAAACAGATCCTTAGAAAAAGGAAATTGTGGGAGGAGAAAGAATTCCTTACAGTAAAGAAAGATAAGACCACGGGTCAAGAGGAAAGGTTAGTTGTAGTAGCAAAGAAGCGTGATGTGCTTGATGCAGCCAGGGGACCCCCATGAAGAGAAGATAAAGGAGTTGGGGACGTTAGTCACATGGAGGATGGATTTCATGGAAGGCATGATTTCAGGGTTGGCTGGAGTGATAAGGGAATTGAAGCACAAGGGGGAGGACATGACCTTGGAGGAGATGGAGAAAGTGCTTGGTGATGTTCCTGATAAATCCAAGAAAGGGCTAGGTGAATGGAATGAGTTAGAAGCTGATATCAAGAAGGACTACCCTGAACTTCTACTACCAACTGAGTGAGCATGTTGGTTATTCCTCTATTCCTTTCATTCTTTCATATTATTCTTTATTATTATGATTATTTGGGGAGATATGTGTTGACCTTAAACCTCAACAACAATGTGATATTTAAGAATTTTAACCTCTTGTTAAGGATGTTCGTTGGAAAAGTAAACTACTCTAAATTGCGAATAGAAAGAAAGTAAAATTACACAATAAATTTAGCCCAAAACATCAACCTTTATTCATATCTCAATAATAATTAGTATCAATTACATATACAAATTTCTCTATTCTATCTCATATATCTTTCTCCTCATACATTTCTATCATATATTTCTCATATGGAACTCACTTATATATTACTTACAATAAATATGCTTCATATAAAATATCCTAAGAGCCACTCCTTTTGATCACGCCTCGGTTTGCTTCTATCTCTGTCTATCTTGATTTGTCTTTGTTAGTGGATTTGTCCAACATTTGTTACTTTCGTCGGTGTATCGTGGCTTTATCCCGTTTACCGCAGATTTCCTCCTTAGTATTTGGTGGCTCTTTTCATGTATGTCTGGTTTGTTCTAGTATTTCACAAATTCTTCTAGACCTTGGTAGCTTCCTCCTAATGTCTTGATTAACTCAAAATTTGATGAAGAACCCTATCAACATCATCCCCTGACTTCAAACCTTGTCTCACCCTTGAGACAAAAGGATGATGAAGAATCCTATTTTCAAAATTTTGAGAATTTTTTTTTTTCTTTGAGCCAAAATTGAGCATCACCTCCTAGAAATTTAGATGTCTAGTATAATAAAGGATTCCCTCACTCAACTTGACCGATTGGACTTATAGGAGGCCACCTTGAGAGGCCAAAAGCATCAACCCCGAAACTTATACGTCTAGTGTAAGGAAGAGTTCCTTCACACGAATCGCCGTAATGGAATTATGGGATGCCATGCCTTTTATTCACCTTTATGGTGGAGCTTGGGGATGTAATTGGTTTTCTCGTAGAGTAATATTCTTCTAAAAAAATGTACCCTTACTCTAAAAGGATGTCAATTTGTTTCACCCATTCTTGGAGTTGTGAATTTTCTTGAATCAAAGGAAGGATCTGTAATGGGGCTTGTTTTGTTTGAATTTGACCCAAATTTGTTGAGAAATTTTATAATCTTGTTGCATTATGATGAGTGTTCTATCCATCATTATGTTACACTCTTGCATCTCTGTGATTTTCTCTATCCACATTCTTTGTTGGGTTTTATATTTCTCTGTGAGTTCAACAAGATTGCTTCTCTGAGCTCCATCTTTGTCATTGCTAATATCTTATCCTATAGATGTGACATGTACTTGTTGTTCTAATTTGTCTAGCTCTACCTTTTCTTGTGGAGGGAGTCTCACCGGGCCACCCTATTGTGTAGGTATATTATGCCACCGCATTCTTTAGCTATGTCTCTAGTTTACTCACTACGGCTTTCATTTCCTTCCTTCATTTTTTGGTTTTCCAAAGTCTACGTGGCTCGTGATTTGTTGCTTATATTCCTTCACAACTTATTCACAGATTCTCTTTTTTTCTACTTCTGAGTGACATTATCTTCTTGAGTATTTATTCCACCACATTTTTTTTTTCCATCTCTATTTGAATATTGGAGTCTCAGTAATGATATGTGGCTTTGGTACCTCAATAGATGATAGTATTTTCTACATTGTCTCCTCCATATCAACGCACCGATGCATCCAATATTTCCTCAGTAAATTGGATCCAACACCTGGATGCAAGAATTTTTTGAATGGGGAAAGTTTATCCAAGTGTACTTTAAATCCTTCTATTTTCTTTTCAACCACCCATTGTTGTAGCTTGTATAGATTGATATTTATTTCATTTTTACAATTCTTGTTTAATCTTGGCTAGTGAATCCTGAGGTGTTTGCATAGGTATCATATTTGTAGAAGTGTATGATGATGATGATGATGATGATGATGATGTATTAAATTTGAGGGATTTTTCCCATCTATGTTATGATTTTGTTCATGCTCTGCTTCATCTTCTTTTCTTCATCTTTTTTTTTCTTTTTGATCTCTTCTTTTCCTTCTTCTCTTGCTCGCTTGTTTTTGTTTCTTCCTTTCTTCTTCTTCCTTTTATTTATTGTATTTTTTTCCTTATGTCCCTTCTTCTCTTTTTTTTTCTTTTCTTATTCTTCCTTTTATTTATTTTATGTTTCTTACTTATATTTCTTTTCTTTCTCTTCCTTCTCCTTTTCTTTTTCTTCCTTCTCCTTTTTTTTTTATCTTTCTTCTTCTTCTTATATTTTTATTCTTATTATTCATTATTATACTTCTCAACCTTTTCTTGTTTTTATTCTTTTCCCTTTGTTTCCTCTCTCTCTTCTTGTTCCTTCTTCTTTTCTATTCCGTGTTTCTTATTCTATACTTCCTTCTCGCTTTTTTTTGTCTCTTGCATCTCCTTTTCTTTTGTTATTCTTGAGCTATCCTTGTGGCTTCCTCAATTTCTTCATTCTTATTTTGATTAGCCACTTTCGTGGCTTTCTTCAGTATTATTATGTTCATTTTGTTTTATTTTCTTGTAAGTTTTCCTTTGTGGCTTCTTGTTTTTGAATGAACCGTAGCTTTCTTGGCTTCTTCCTCCCTTTCTTTCCTCATTTTGATAAGAAGCCCAATCAGTTATTCCACCTCATTGATTCATTTTTGATATTGAGTGGTCTTCTTCTTCTTTTATTTCAATGTTGTCCTTTCCTATTGAAGTAGGTGGTTTATCTCTTCCACCTCCATCTATTTTTGAATTTCCTTTGTCAATTATGGTGGAAGTAATTGAATAATATCCACTATGACCAACCCAAATTTTTCCATGTAGTAAATTATAGCTTCTAATATAGATATTTTCTCCCTCTCCTATAATAGCTTCATATCCTTGGGCTACCCGGAAATTACACCTAGAGATAAAAGTTTCTTATAAAAACCATATGCCAACTTGGTCAGTTATGTTTCTAGCCAAGGTTCTTCTTCTTCTGAAAATTAGGGTCCTAATTTTTGTTGTGATGATAGTGATGAAGATAAAGTTTTTCTTCTTGATAATTAGATATGTTTTCTATCTCTTATGATGATTTTTCTTCTTATCGCATTCACTTCAACTTCTTTTAGTTTTAATTTTGATGTCGAGATTTCTAGCATTTTATAGCAGGTTCTAAGGAACTAGGGCCTTTTCTTGACCTTCTCTTATATGTCTTGTGCCTATTTTACTAGGTTCTACTTTTCCATATTGTGTTAGGTATTTATTTCTGTACTCTTCCTAGGTTTCTTCAATGACCTTGTCAAAATTTGGCGGTGTTGAGATTTCTATTATCCATAAGGAGACTCTTAATTACCTCAACTAAAGTAGCCACTAATTCTTCTGAAGCCTCATATGGTAAAGGAGGTATGTGTGAGTTCATGGGATTAGTGGTTGAAGGAAGGTATAATCAATGTCTGCAATAAAAATGACATCTTACTCATATCGTGCCACAATCTATTCAGACATGCGGGCCCTATTTGTAACTATATGTCTGGTTCTATTTGTACACCCTAATAAGATAGTTATTTTGGTAACTCCATATAATGTATTCATATGCTCCCAAATATGCTCTCAAAAGCAGTGTGTTGGTCTGCCATTCAACTAATTCTGATTTGTGGGGTAGGGTTTTGAGAAATACATAGCCAAACATAATAAGACCGACCCATAACAAAATGTATGTTCTAATTACTTTATTTGTCTAGTAATTTTTGTGGAATTATGATGCTAATAATTCACCTATATTTTACTCGAATGAGAATTCACCATATCTAGGGAAATTTGTGCACTAAGTCCATGAGTGCCATCTTCTCGATTTGTATGATAAATTTTCAAGCATATGGCCTTGGTGGTGTACTTGTATGTATGGTTTGTTATATCTATGATGTGTGATCCTCTCTTTTCTTTGTTACCCCCATCAATCACGTGGTATATTTCATTACGGTCTTCTTCTTCGTAATCAATGAATTCCCTTGTGCCCATAATCTCGTAACCTAACCATGACATCGTGTTAAGTGGGTACGGTTCATCTAAATACAACATCTGATTGTATAGGTGGATTAGAAGAACTCAAATTGCATGATCATCACTAGAAAACTATGAGATTTGAATGCAAGCATATATCTTTAGTTCAATGATCACTTTTTTATTCTTTTTGTAATCCAACTCTTTAGTATCGGGATTTTCTTCAAAGAATAATTATCTATCTACTTCGAGCCATGTGTGGTCATATTCGATGATTTTTGAGTGAATATATTTCTGTAAATCCTATGTGTGGGTGAATTTGAATGGGATATGAGACAATTCTCCCTCGGGGTCATGTTTATTTTAATTTAGAGACCACTTCTGGAACTTTAGCTTTGGGAGCTCGTCTTACGTAAGCTCAATTGGATTATCCATCTTTCTTGATTTTTCCCTAATTTTCCCTATCTCACATCTTTGTAATGTTGCTGATCAATTACTCTATCTATGCTTTATCTTTTTTTACTTTAGGCCCTTGTGGATCAATCTTTTATAGCCTTCTAGCTTGTACCTCTGCATTTATTATTTTTAGTGGGTTATATTTTTTTTTTTTCATGGTTTGTGCTTCTTTCACATGTTTTGTTTGTTACGTGGTTTTTTCCTTCATTATACGTATTTTCCTCTCATCCCTTCATTCCTTGGATTTTCTTGTTCCGTGTCTTTTTCATCATTATGTGGATTTTCTTATTTTGTGTCATTTCTCCTTTCATCCTACGAGTATCCTTCCTCCATGGATTTTCCTTCATTCTAAAGGTATCCTTCCTCCATGGATTTTCCTTCATTCTGCAGGTATCCTTCCTCCATGGATTTTTCCTTTGTTCCATGGGTATCCTTCCTCCACAACTTTTTCTTTGTTCCATGGGTATCCTTCCTCTGCAAGTTTTCCTTCATTCCATGGTATCCTTCCTCTGTAACTCTTCCTTTTCTTTGGTTTTTTTCCACGTTATTTTAATTAGAGTAAGAATTCCCTTGTAGGTTTTCATCGTACTCCTCGTCCTATCCTCCGAATTACCGGTTTTAGATTGGCAAGATTTGATTTGATTTTATTCTATATAGATATTTTATTTTATTTTTATTATTATTATAAATATTAGTACTATATATATATATATATATATATATATATATATATTAAGTATTATACTTTTTCAATCTTGGTCCATTCACATAGCGTAGTAATTCCTCAAGTTGCAGGGTTTGAAGCTTCATTGCTTATGAAGGTAATATTTCCTTGATAATGTAGGGTCCTAGCCATCTAAATTTAAGTTTTCCAAGATGTTTCCATTTACTATCATATATTAGTACCTGGTCTCCAATGTCAAATTATTTTCTTTTGATATGGAAGTCGTGCCAAGATTTTTGTCTCCTTTTTTTTCTTGAGTTTGATTGTATGTTGTTAGGAACCTTTTTCATCCAAATTTTCTAATTCAATCAATCTCTCATGAAGTGAAGAGTATTCATTCATCCTAAATGTTACCGCCACTCTTAAGCTTAGAATTACAAACTCTATAGGGACCGTGGCTTCAAGTCCATAGACTAATCTAAATGGGGAGTATTTAGTCATCCTTTTGTATGTGGTGCGGTAAGCCCATAAGGTTGCAGGTATCTTCAAATCCCAATCTTCTTGTTGTAATGAACATATTTTTGTAAGTACCTTCTCCAATACCTTGTTAAAATATTCTGCTTGTCTCATTCACTTGTGGGTGATAAGGCATACTTTGGTTATGGTTTATCATGAAGTTTCTTAGTAATTCCCTCACCGTAGCATTCACAAAGTGTTTCCCTTGACCAATAATAATACTTAAAGGAAAACCAAACCATGTAATTATATGTTCATAAATGAATCTTGTTGTGGTCTTAGCAGTACAATATTTAGTTGGGATAGCTTCGCCCATCTGTTAGATAGTATTGTCTGTAATGATAAATCTTGCTTGAGAATGTCTTGCGATGGGTTTAATAGGTCTAATGAAATCTATAGCCCATTTTTCAAATGACACTAGTGCTAAGACCAGGTTTAAAGGCATCTCATTTTGGGTATTTGGTTTTCCCACCTACTCAAAAATGTCACAAGATATTACATGTTTGTGTACATATTTAAATAGTGTAGGCCACCACAATCCAGTCATCATAAATTTTTTGGTTTTTTGGTCCCCTCCATTGTGTCCTCCAGCTATACCTTCATGAGCTTCTGTTAAAATATTATTTCTTTCATGTTCTAGGGCTAATCTTCTAAGCACGTCATCTTGTCCTTTCTTATGTAACTATCCCTGGATCAAAGTAAAGGGGAAATCCTGACTTAATAATTTCCTCTTTTTTTTTGTATATTCATTGGGGAATTCTCATGTGGTCAATAATCGTGTTATATCCTCAAATGATAAATCAACATCAATCAGGAAATCTTCATCTTCTCTTGTTTCTATTCTTGACAAATAGTCTGGTCCATTGTTCAATTTACCTAGTTTGACTGCAATGGTAAAGTCAAATTCTTGGAATAACATTAACCAACGTCATATCTACCCTTGTAGCATTAGTTTGTTTAGTAAGTATTTTAGTGGCTCATAATCTATGTAGCAAACAAATGAATTTGTAACCAATAAATATTTTCTATACTTTTATAGGGCATAGACCATTCTCAATGACTCTCTTTCTGTAGTTGAATAATTCCTCCTAGCCTTGGATAAATTTATTCTTGTAAATGCTACGATATGATCCTTTTTTTCTCTAAGTTGTGTTAATAATGCACCAATGGAAATGCCATATGCGTCTACATGGACATGGAAAGGAACTTTCCAATCTGGAAATATTAAAATAGGTGCATGTAATATTTTATCCTTCAAAACTTCAAAAGCATCCACGAATTGTTTTGTCCATTGTATTTTCTTATTTGTTCTTTTATTCAGGTGCTCTTCCAGGTATCTTTACATTATTCTTGATGAATTTTCTGTTGTATCCTGTGTATCCAAGAATTGTCCTTACATCTTTTTGTGTTTTGAGAGGGTAGATTGACAATGACTGAAGTTTTGACTGGATCAATTAATAACCCCTCTTTACAAATTATATGCCCCAAAAGTGTGCCAAATGGAGTTAAGAATATACATTTCTTCAAGTTGAGGGATATTTGTAATGTCCCATATCTCTGGAACGTAAGTTTTAATACTTGGATATAGTTTTTCAATAAGCCTTATACTTTCTAGTCATCTAGATATATTTCAAAGAAATCATGGATAAATTCCTTAAATGTATTGATCATTATTCTACTAAATACCACTAGTGCATTTTTCAACCAAAATGGCATAACAATGTACATGAATGATCCCCATTCTATATAAAATATTGTTTTTGGTTGATCCTTTGGGGAAATCCTTACCTGATGGTAACTAGAGAACCCATTGGTGAATGAATAGACCTCTCTTCCTGCTATATTTTCTAAAACTTCCTCTATGAATGGAGTGGGGAAGGGTCATGTACACAGGATTTATTAAGCTCTCTATAGTCCACATAGATATGATTTCCCTTGTCTTATTGTTCTAAATAACCATTAGGCTTATCCACTTTGAATCTTCAACAAGTTTGATGATTCCTACATTCAACATTTTATCTATCTTTATCTTTACTTTGACTTTGAGATTAGGATTTAATCTATAAGGCCTCTTCTTCAATGGTTTAAATCCTTCCTTAATTTGAATCTTCATAGTCCCCACTTCTTCTTTTATACCTCATAATTCCTGTAGGGAATATATCTTGGAATTCCTGAAGAATTTCTACTACTTTGGCCACTTCTTCTTTTGACCAATAGTCTCCTATTTTAGCAAGCTTCTCATCTCCATTGGTGCCAATGTTTTCAGTCCTTATCTTCTGAGGCTAGTAGTAATATTTTTCTTCTTCTATCTTGGTCTCCACTACTTCTCTTTCTCCTTCTATTGTCTTATATCTATAATTTTATGGTTTTTCATCTCTCTCTCTTGTTTCTTAACTACAAAGCAATGTGCCATCTCTGGGATTTTGTTTAGATTTTCCTTTCATTGAGGTTCTTTGGTTTCTGGTTTCCTTTTTGAGTATTTTTCTATGGCTTCTTATAGAATAAAAAATAGAAAGGTCCTAATTTTCTGCAATTCTGAAGGATATTAAGATATACATCCTAGAAATTGAATATATGACAAAAATCTTTGACAATCTAGTCCAGGACTTCTTATATCCTGTCTAAGTTCTTGATGCATGTACCATGATCGTGGTATTGGTATTAGTGTTCATATAAATAATTATGTCCATACCAAAGGAGAATGTTCTCCACATATCTACCAATGTCTCTCACAGATTTAGTTGTGCTTTTGTGGATCAATTTCACTTTGGTGTACTCGGTATAGCCTCGCTGATAACATTCACTCTCCAAATATCTTGTTTTCAGCAATGTGGCTAAAGAATTCCAATGAGATATGTTAGCTTTGTGTGTTTCCCACCATCCTACGAATTTAATTATTAAGGTATCATCTAAGGATTCCATTTTATATTTGTCATAAGGAAAATTTTAGTGGCAAATATTCATTAATTCACGAATATTCTGATTTTTGAAATTTGAAATTGGTGAATATTTAGGGTATAAGCTAGGACCAGTTCACCAAAATTTTTTAGGTACAAGTTAATTATAGGGTCAATTCACCATTCCCACAAAATAGAAATTCACAAATTTCACTGAATATAGTTAGTTGATAGCATATTTTTATGCTACTGGCCGACAACATATAGTATGTCGTCAATTAATAGCATACAAAATGCTATCAGATGACAACATTTTTATACTACTGAATGAAATCATATAGTATGTTGTCGGATAATAGCATAAAAAATGCTACCAGCTGACAACTTTTTTATGTTGGTAGACAATATATAGCTATGATGTCGGCTGGTAGCATAAAAATGTTGTCATCTAGTAGCATTTTTATACTACAAGACAAAAAAATACTATATATTTTCGGTTGGTAGTATAAAATTATGCTACCACTTAAGACTTTATATAAAAATTCTACCGTTTGGTAGCATTTAATAGTGATTTCATGATGTCTTGATATTTTCCATTCGTGCAAAAGCTAATTTTCCTAGATTTGCCAAATATTTTCTAAGGATTTTTTCGAGGGATTGTTAAAATATTCCCCGATTTTTCATTTGGAAATATTCACTCCATTTGATTTAGATAATCCTCTAAGTCTCCAAACCCTAAATATTTTGGTAAATTTTGGTGGGATGATCGATGAATTAATCTATAGACTCTTTTAATCAACATGTATTATATTTATTCTTTTGTGGATTAATATTTGTCTTCTTCCTATAATTTGTCTCAAGTGGGCCAAAAATATCATCCGCAGTATCAAGGTCATCATCATATAAGGTAATTACGCGAGGTGGTATTATTCTTACTTAATGTAATTTCCTTATTATTGAATCTGGGAAGCCATGTATCCATGCTTCTATAATGTTATATGAGCTTTTAGTTGCGGATTCAATTTTGATTGATATTTCTCCATCTGAATTTGGTTCAAAATCCTTATCGATATTGGAAAATTTATTCAAATCATATACCCCTTGTATATCATCAAAATCTTCTCCTTCAGTATCATGTCATACCTCTTCATCCCATGCAACACTCATCCCTGCATGTAGTGGTACATATACAAAATTTCCATCTGTCTCTAATGTTACTTCCTCTTCTAAATTTAATGTTGCATTACAATCAACAAACCACTCTAAGGATAGAATAACATTATATGATGGTTTTAAAGCTACATTCTCAACAACCTCAAAGCTATCTAACTTCTTGATTCCCATAAAGTTAACTTCAAAATTAATCAGTGCTCTTAAGGGTTGTTTTGATGAACCATATGCTAATCCAATAAAATATTTGGTGGGTTCTAAGGGAGTCATGTCTAGTCTCTCCCAAGTAGTTTTTGACATCATATTCACATCTGCGCCAAGATCAAGAAGCAATTTGGTAATGGTAGTATCAAATATCTCGACATCCAAGTATATGGTGGATTTACACTATGTTCATTATGCGTGGAATACATTTCTCCTTTTCTTTTGATGTCCTACTTCAATTCTTGAACATGACAATTCTTATCATCCTTAGTCTAATACTTTCTAAATTATTTCAACTTATCAAATAAGGTCGTGTTTGATTGTTAATCTAGCTATCTACTTTAGACTAGTGATTTCATCTTCCATTAAAAAGTTCTTTTCTGTTTCTTCTTGGACTTACAACTTCTTTACTACCACTCTACTTTTCTCCACTTCTTTCTCATAAAGGTCTTCCCTAATATCCTTAAATTACCCGTTCTTCACCACTACAGAACTTTCCTCATGAGGTATCATGTTTATCTTATTCTTTGTAGGTGCAAAATCCTTTCTTAGTGCATTTATAGTTTGTTGGAAGTGTGTGTCACTTGTTTTTTCATTGATGTCAAGTCCATTGATGTCACAGTTGTCTCAGGTGATCTAGGTAAGGTGGCTAGGTGATCTATGGGTCTCTAAAGGAGAATATGTGTGGCATGTGTCTCTCATAGGTGGTATGAGGGTCAAATAAGGACCATGAGGTGAGTAAGAGGTGTTAATGTTTCTAGTCATAAAGTGTACGCGGGTCTATTCAAGTCATTCTAGGACTTGGCCTAAATACAAATGCATAGTGTATTGAGCATTCAGAATGGTTTCATGGTGCTACAAGATCAAAAATTAAGGTGGTTAATCATTAAAGGAAAATTACATGTTGTATTTCTAGTTTCATATGGTCTACATGTCAGAAAATATGTTAGAAGCATGAGAAAGAGGTCTCATAGGGTGCATCATGTCATTTGGTGGAAGTGACAGTTCGAACTTGGCCCATTTAGGCTTGGTTCTGGTGCCTAATGAGGTATAATAAGTTGATACATGTCATGAAAAGGTCAAATAAGCATGGTATCAGCCTAAGAATGTTTTCTAGGGGATGTGTGACCATCAACAAGGTACATTTGAGTTCCTAGGAAAAATTCAAAAGTCCACCAAAATTAACTTTGAGGATTGGCAGTGAATGCTGAGGTAAGTGAGATGAGTTTGAATATTTTATGAATAATTATGACTAAATATCCCATGTAATATGTATATAGGTGTCTTGTGGTGATCCATGACAAATTTCATCAAGTTTTCCAAAGGAATTTGGAAGTTATGCAGTTTTTTCTAAAACTGGTTCCTTTAAAAGTGAAAAATGAGCTACCTATCTTATTAGGTCCTGATAAAAATTACTGAGACTTCTTAAAATAAATCATAGTATTATTTTTCATATATAATTCCAAGCCTAAAATATAGAAAAAATTTCACGTAAAATGGGAAAGTATCAAAGAAGTTGTGATCATTTTTCTAAGCATGTTTTTTTGGTTTTCAAGCATTTATTGGAATCTATAGGAGAAAAAATGTGTGTTTAACCTCAAAACCTCTTTGAGATTACTTATAATTCCTCTATGTGGTGATTTAATATGTTTCTAGGTTTAAAATTGGTAAATTTAGGTTGAAGGTCTTGTAGGTGCATGCCAAGCTTAGTCATAGGCCTCAAGTCAAACCATTCTTCATGTGCAAACAATATTGGAAGTCAACTTGAGCTAGTTTGTTCTAAAAGAAGGGTTTATGGATTTCATGGTTCCACTTGAACATCTTGGCATGTTTTTTCAAGTTTCAGGGGCTTGTGTAGTAGGTTAGTACAATAATGATAAAGGTAATGCTTAAACATATATGCTTTCTCTTGTCCTGGTACAAGTTTTGCTAAATTGAGCTAAGTATGTTGAAGTAATAGGTCTACAAACATTGTGAGAGGATCCATATGATCTTTTCATCCTTCAACATTAATTTAAGAGGTTCTTCAGCACACAAGATAGGTTATAAGTTGACTGTCACTACATTGGTAGGGTTCATTACACTAAAGACTGTATTTTTTGTTGGGTGCAAGTTGGATTTGTTTATGGTATCTAGGTAACTTGAAAAGGTGAAGGATATTCAAAAAGGGTCTCTAAATTTTAAATTGGTCATTTCTACTTGAAATTTATCATGAAAACATGTTTTGAATGCTCTCAGGTAGGATATAGTGCACTAACCCCGATCTAGGGTTTGAAAGTAAACTTTACTTGAATCAAATAATTTATCCACTGAAAACTACCAAAACTTGTAGAAATATCTGTCCACAAGCAAAGAACACAATGCAAAATAAATTTTCTAGTTTAGAAAATATTTTGATGAATTGTGAATGATTGTGTTTAAGTTAATTTGAGCATGACCGTATAGGATGGATTCTTGAGTGGTTCTTTACAAATTCTTTTGGTGAAACCTAATGAAACTATATGTTAACCTTTCATAATCCTATTCATATAAGAATGACTCAAATATGAATTGAAATTCGTGATGAGAGGTGAAAAATTGATGAAAGTGGTTCGAGAGCATCATTTTAAACTATGCGAAGGAAAATTATTAAGTCACTTGAGTTGAATTTTTGTTGTTGGATATGTTATGGTCTATCCGACAAAGTGTCTAGGACTTTAGGGATAGCCAAGGAGTTAAAAATAATAAAAATCATCATTTGAATGCAAATATTTGGCATCATGAGTTTGAGACATTGTGAACCTTACGAGTTCTTTTCTTCTATTGAATGAATTGTGCAAGATCAAGTCATTTCAAATTGAATGGATGTGTATGGAATTTTAAGAGCTCCAAAAACCACATTTTCTTGAAATTCCTTCATATCTCAACGTGGAATATAGAAAGATAGTTGTTTGTCTCTTTCACATAAGGCGAGAGCTCTTGGAATTACAACAAAGACTTAAAAAGTAAGAAGACTACAAATGGATCTCAAAGTTTTGAGAAGGAATTTGAAGAGTGTTTGCATAGAGACAAAGAATAATTGAAACATTAGTGATTTAATGACAATGTCATGTAAAAAGTGAAACAAAAACATATTGTAGGAGAAAGTATATATTGTAAGAAAATGAGGTAGTTCAAATGTAAGAGCTGGACTATATTTACAGAATAAAATGCATGGAATAATGATATATCTTTCAATTCATTCCGGATTATTTACATAAGATGCAATTACAAATATATAGGGACATAGTTTCCTATAAATTAGGAAACTATTCTACTAACAAATACTAATCACGTGAGTTGTTTGTATAACCAAACAACTCAAAGACACATTTGTTATTAGTTGTTTTATATAACAACTAAATAAAAATTACTAATATAATAATAATTACAAATGTAATTATTATCTACACAATGTAAATAATAATTCCTAACATTCCCCCCCTTAGTGTTTACATGGTAGAAAAACATCCACACTCTCAACTGTAGTATGCTCACCCTTGTGGCATGTCCAACTCTGTGACTCATGACCTTGATCCAAAAGAAAGGCTCTCTCCTTCCATGGTTTTAAACAGGCTTACCACAAACCTTGATGTGACAGGAACTTCATCAATTGTCCACCTCGTGTGGTTTTCTGGATCCTCCCACAAACCCTTTCAAGATCCATGAACTGACTTACTCTGGTGCTATTGTTCATCACTATGCTTATACATCAGGGAATTATGTAGGAAACACAACATGCATATCTCAAAACTGCACAATAGAAGATATACTGAAAAAATTTCACATTACTTCCTATAAGAATCGTAATGTTCTTAATTGTAGTCTCTGTCATTGATCATTGCCACTCGATCTTGAACAACATAGAAAACTGCCACTGCCACTGGAAGCTTTCCTTGACTAAGTCATTTTGGGTATAGAATGGGAATGGAAAATTGGTATGTATTCCCCCCCACAATGTGAAATTCCACTCAAATAGATACTGAGAAGCAAAATGCATCGAAGAACATACTCCTGAATGGATCTTGCTAGTTAGGTCTTGCTGCACATGGTCACTAATGCTAGTGAACGTATTCTTCTAGCTGACCATCTTCCAAAGAAGTACGGCAGTCAGAGGACCAAGTCAGTCAGAGGATCACTGACAGTCATCTACACTCCAACACAACTCTCTTTCCAACATCCATCAAATGCCACACAAAACAGGAACACTGCAAACTGAAGCACACTGAGAAAATGAAAACCACACTGAAAATCTAATACTCACACCATACATATGCCACCATAGCTTCTGCGCGGCCCCGTCATTGGTGACTGATGAGAGGTCACTGAATGACCTCCAGCCTCCTGTGCCTCCATCCTCCAGTTTTTTTGGCTTCTAACTCAGCCAAATGAAAATTTTAAGCTCATTTGTTTCCACATTGAAGTTATTCTCCCCCCGCAATGTGAAACATTTTAGTTTTAGGACGTCGGGTACAACCGATAATGCGTCCCACAAAATAGCCAAAAAATATGATATTTTTCAAAGTGGGTATTTTATCCCAAAATTAGAACCACTATAATGAGAATTAAAAAATAAACACTTTTGCAAAAAACGGTGCTCAATTTTGAGTTACCGTGCAAAAGTTATTGAGGTTACTGATTTCAAGTAAATTGGTCCAATTAAAATAAAATTGAATTGCCCTCAAAATTCAATTATTAAGCAAAAACTATAGAAATATATATATATATATAAATATAAAACTATAGTTTTTCTAAATAATTAAAAAAATTAACCAATAAGAAAAAACCTGTGTGTTGCATTTCTTTTACCGGATGTGCATTTCCAGCCACAAAAATGTCTGTTTGACAGAAATTTCGTCATATCTACATGCTGAATCTGACCTTGATGTAAACTACAAAGTTGTGCATCTTTTTCTCATATTTTCAACCCAAAAAGAATCGCCTCAATCTGATGTTTTATGAGGAAGATATGTTCATTTTACTGAACACTACTTGCTGTATTTTTTTGGACGGATTTTTGAATATTCTCTTTGGCCTCTTAAATCTTCTTGGCTCTCATAGGAATAACCTGCTCTGGTACCAAATGTAAGAGCTGGACTATATTTGTAGAATAAAATGCATGGAATAATGATATATCTTTCAATTCATTCCGGATTATTTACATAAGATGCAATTACAAATATATAGGCACATAGTTTCCTATAAATTAGGAAACTATTCTACTAACAAATACTAATCACGTGAGTTGTTTGTAACAACCAAACAACTCAACACACATTTGTTATTAGTTGTTTTATATAACAACTAAATAACAAATTACTAATATAATAATAATTACCAAATGTAATTATTATCTACACAATGTAAATACTAATTCCTAACATCAAAAGCCATAATAGTCATGAGTCTTGTAGGAAGTTGAATGGTCAAGTGAGGAGTTTGTATTACCTATAAAAGGGGATAGTGTATAGATACCAAACTAATGAAAAACCCCTTTATCTTCTTTTGAAGAAAACCTTGTTGCAAATAAAAACCCTTGGAAGTCTCTTTGAGGTTAGTAGCTGGTTGTGGTAACACAAAGATGATGGAGTGTCTGCAATAATAGGTGGATGAAGAAGAGTAGTCTTGATGTTGTGAAAGTATATTGATGTCAATATAGTATTGTGAACTCTTGATTGTATAATTGTAGATGTTGATGTCTATCAAATAAGTGTATTGTGTTTCAATATCGTAAAGAAAGGTACTAAGTATACTTTGTGTTCTTGTCATGTATGCACTTAATGATGAACTATACTAAATTGTAATCAAGCCTCAATGTATGTATTTTATGAGGGTGTCTATTTGGTGTTTGAAATATAAAATAGAAATGTTTTATTAAAATACTTGATTCACCCCCTCTCACTCCTTTGTCAATTCTAACATAGTTGTAACCAAAGCTCTATATTTTGGTTCTTCAATGTTATTTCCAGATTTAGCTTCTTTCCTAAAGATAGCTTTCTTTAGATTGTTCCTTCTTGATCTCATTTTATGATCTTCTCCTTGAGCTAGATTCTCTTTCCTTGTATTTTTATATTTCCTCATCATCCCATGGTATCTTTGTGATATGTTGGACATTCTTTTGAGCATATCTTCCTAATGCTTCTTTTTTGTGCCTCCATTCCTATAAAACTGAGCTACTTTGGGACAACTAAAAGAATCATGTCCTCATTTTTGATAGAAACCACTAGGGTCAATCTCTATGCAATTCATCAAAAAATATCCATCTTGTCCACATTTTTAGAAATTCATGGGTATTCTATCTTGATAGCCACCTCCTTGGTTATCTCTTCCTTGGTATCCATGATATCCTTAGTATCCTCTTCCTCCTTGATAGTTATCATATCCACCCCTATATCCTCCTCTATAACCTCCTTTGTAGCCTCCTCTGTAGCTTTCTCTGAAACCTCCATGGTATCCTCCATCATTGTATCCTTGATAATTAGGATTTTAGTTATTACCGTCATAGTTGTATCCATATTGGGGTTGTCCACCTTGCTGATTTGAATATTAAGGGTAATGATTGCTGGTTATGAAGGTGGTGGGTTAACCATAGGCATTTTTTTTTTGAAGAGGTGGAGGGGTAGGTGTTGTGTTCTTCCTTTCTCGCCATCACTCTCCATGTATTGTATTCCTTTAGGTCTTCAAGTGCTTCTATAGAGGGGCATGTATGGTGATAATGGTTGTAAGATCCACATGTTGTACAATACATCAACTAATTAGTGGGTGGATCTACTTTTAATAAAGGACAAATATCCCAGTGTGCTGGTACCATAACCTAAAACTTTTGCACCATGTCCTCTCTGTTGGGGTATATTGCTAGAAAAGGATTTATGTGATGAGTTTTGTCTAATGGTCGTGACTCTCTTCATTTTTTTCTAAAAAGGGAAGTTTGTCTTACTGTGACCTTCCACACAACACACTATGCACCAAATCTTAGGCCTTATGTTACTTCTTGGTGGCGAACTATTTTTAAGATCTTCATTTCTCTGGATTTCTTGTTGGAGTTTTAACTTGGCTAGCTCCAATTGTACTCTCTCCAATTCTATTTTTAATTAAGTCTCTCCTTCTCTACACCATGGTTGGGCCTCTAATCTAATGGCCATCTCTATCACCTCTGAGAGTGTTTTGAAAGGTTTTCCATCTAGTTTTTCTCTGATATAAGGGAGGAGTCCTGAAGTGAACCATTCAATATGTTGTTTTTCTATGAGAGGTTCCTCCAATTTCCTAGTTACATTTTTTAATCTATGGTTGAATTCCTTAACTATTTCATTTTCTCCCTAAATAAGGTCTCTCATTTTACTTACTCCTTTTGATGGTGCTTCAGAATAATAAAAATCCATCCTAAACTCCTTTTCAATAATATCCCAATCCTTGGTTCCTTGTGGATTTGTCTTCATATACCATCATAATAAATCGTCTCTCGTGAGTGCCTCTAAAATCATAGAATTTAATGGTGTTGTCTATGATGTTGTTACTCTCAATATAAATGAATGTTCCACATCATCACTGGTATCTTTGTTAAATTTTTTTAACTTAATCTTCTAGGCTATTGTTTTGACTAGTTGAGAATGTGCACGGGCTGAATAATTGAATGCTACTTTACTAGTTTTACTTTCTTCGATTCATTATGAAAATTTGTCAAGTTACTCTTTCTTCCTTTTTCTCTGGATAGCTCAATATCAAAATATAACTCTCCTAATAATTCTCTAAATTCTCTTACAACTTATTCTCTCTTCTTACTTTCTTCTTGTAATTGTTGATATCTTTCCATCAAACTTTCTCCCTTTTCTATCTTTCGAATAGGTGTTTGAAGTGGCACATGGAATGATGACCGATCTAGGGGGTCATCTCCTTTGGGCTTGTGTGGTGGTTGGGGGACACATCCTTAGTTGGTGAATTTTCATAATTATCTTTTTCCACAAATAACTTCCTACCTTTACTATTTATTAACCTATAATTGTCTTCTAATCCTTCATCACTCCTTTTATTATTTTGTTTCTCTTTCTCTTTCTCTTGTTTCTCAACATTATCTTTTTCTTCATCTTCCTCACCTACTATTTTTATTTTCTCTCCAAATTCTTCAATCAATTATTTCATACCAGTAAATTCTTCCTCTTCACTTTTTTTCTTTGATTAATAATGGAGTTTCTTTCCTCATCTCTTCCCATCTTGTTGTGTCTACTATTTCTCTAAGTTCTGGTCTTAATCCTCCTACTAATTCTTGTAAATATCTTACTAGTATAGCTTTCCTTTATAACACTTGTTGTATTGGACTATTTAGAAAATTTTGTACCATGGGAAACGTGACATAACCAAAACTTGTTGTTCTCCACTAATTGTAGGTATTAAAACAGGGACTCTGCGTGTCTTCCTCCATTTTTAGGTTAGCCAATTGCTAGCCTCCACTCGAAGTGGGTGTTTCTTTCTTTCCTACTTTCTAAGTTTTATTCAATTTTTATTTTCTCTCATTCAATTTATTTTCTCTTTCCTCCCTTGCTAACCTCTATTTTTATATATTCTTCTCTAACTCCTCTGCATCTATCCTCTCTCTCTATTCCATCCTCCTCATTTTTATTATTCTTGTCAAATTACCAACTCTTCATTTAATCATGTCTTTGTCAATTTTGTAATTTTGTAATTTTTATTTTCTTTATGTCTTCCTATTTCTACCCCAACGATCACCCCATTAATTATGATTAATTATGTCTCTTGGGTCACCCTCTTCATGTACACCATCCCATGGTTCTTGTCCCTTAAATTAAATTTTATACGCTTTTGATTACACCTTTTTCTACCATCAAAACTTTAATTACAAATGGAACTAATTTAATAAATTGGCCTCTTGCACCACTTAAAAAATTTCTTTTCTCGTAATCAAAGTTGTTCCAACCCTGTATGGCCCAAGTAATTATGTATGAATCTAATGTAGTCTTATACCAATAATCAATTGCTCTAGTCCAAGGCTTGTCAAGATTTATGAGATTATTCAACTTTTCTTGATTCCACTCAAATCGTTTCCTTAGGTGTAATCGTGACCAATCTATTCTCTTGGTGTGTGCTAGTATGTAAGGCCACAACAAATGTGGAAAATGGGACCAAAATTATTCTCAATATTCTCCAAAGACTTCTGATTTTGTTTCGTATGATGCTTTTAGTCTTTTTGCTTCTCCTTTAACAAATATATGAATTTGATTTTCCCACCAATCCTTAATTTATGTCAGTGTTGGTTTCCAATATCATTGTGGTGATATTTTTCCTAACATAAAATTAAAAAAGGAACCTCAGCTCGACACACTTAAGTTTTGACCTTAAACCTCGACAACAATGTGAGATTTAAGAAGTTTGACCTTTTGTTAATGATGTACTCGGAAAAGTAAACTACTCTAAATTGTGAACATAAATAATGTAAAAGCACACAACAGATTTAGCCCCAAACATCAATCTTTATTCATATCTCAATAATAATTACATTAGTCTCAATTACATATACATATCTTCTCTATTCTATCTCATATATCTTGCTCCTCATACATTTCTATCATATATTTCTCATATGGCACTCACTCATATATTTCTTGTGATGCCCCTATACAATGGATTAATTAAAATAAATATACTTCATACAAAATATCCCAAGATTCACTCCTTTTGATCATTCCTCTTTAATTTTATGTCTTATTCTATATTGATTTGTCTTTATTTCAGATTATGTGGCTTCATTTAGTGTATCACATTGTATCCCATTTACCATGATTTCCTCCTTATATCAAAAATTTAATTATTCTTTGGTGGCTCTATTATTTTACCTATGGATTGTTCTAGTATTTCATGGATTCTTCTAGACCTCAGCGTATTCCTCCTAATGTCTGCGGTTTACTCAAAATTTGATGAAGAACCATATCAACATAAGTTAAGAAACTCTATTGTTGAGGGTGGAAATATCATTAGTGTGGGGTAATGTTGGGCTGGATAAATTATCTGATTGTTAAGAGGGAGCACAAATGGTGCGCGTATGTGTGCGTAAGTTTCGATTAGAAGGGCGCACCCAAGAAGATAAGTTTGGGACTTAGCTGATTTTGCATGGCACGAGCTAAAAATAGGAAAAGCAGATGGAGTGCAGATCACACAAAGATAAGAGTATGAAGACTTCATGGCTAAGTAAGCGCTATTTTGGGAACAAAGTGGAAGAGCAAAGGTCATGCATAGTTTGTGTTAATAATAGGATTAAGATAGAGTTTAATTATAGATTAATCTATTGTTAGCCACTTTGTAAAAGCATGTAGCTATTAGTGCATGGATATTTTGAGCATGCAGTATATTTTGAGATGCATGGGAGGTGAAGGGAAATTCCCCACCCCTATATCTATTAGTTCAACTGCAATGTTTTGAGGATCTGAGTTGTATTAGAGTTATGTTTCCTTGTTGTACTTGTGCATATGACACTTTGTGAAATTATTATTATGTATTCAACTTCTGATATGTAATATTTCTGATTATTAATGGAGTATTATGGATGGATTATGGTAATTGATGTATCTAATCATGGTATTTGTATGGTGAATCTAATTCTAGTAATAGTTTGATCTGTATGCTTCTTTATTATTTGTATTTCCACTTGAGCTCATGGATCTGACGTTTATACTAGAATGTATGCTTTGATAATGGTTAATATGAACATGCATGCTAACATATTGATAATATTTCATAAAGGAGGGACTTGGTAGCTTCACGTGTTTCAGGTGAGCGTTCATACCTATATGAATAAAGTGTTAGTGCACCTAGGAAATTGAGGGAAAAAACATGACTAAAATATCACTATAAATATCTATGTGTGAGCCCAATCCACACATGGCCCACAAATGGTCCTCACAAGTGCAATGTTCTCATACACCCACCCATGTAATAATGTCACCACCACTACACCAACACCATGGTTTTGTGATATAAACCTATATAAATGCATGTATAAGTGGGTTAGTACACACCAACCCCATGCATATTATTAACATTATCTTGTACATCTTGAAAATATACCACATCCTATAAGATATGGATACTCCTCCACCATCTACAACCACAAATTATGCTAATAACACAACAATATATTTCCACAATCGCAAAACACTATAAGTCATAATAGAGGTTAGTCTAATAATAGGCTACACCAAGACTACCATGACCCACCTTAAATATATGTGCGTATATCATGTGATATGGTATGTATGGGGAAATACATGCACCCTCTCACCTATAATAGGTAGCTGTAATATCCGATATACATCCTCCGATGTCACTATTATCTCCCCGTCATGGGGTAAAACATACAAGTATCGACATTACACTGCTCACAAAAATTTGTAACCAAATACATATTTGGGGCAACTTATTGCAATCGAGCCACATGATGCAATATAGACCTATCAGTGCATCCCATCCTACATCACCTAGACCCAAATAAAATATGGTCGTCATGTGTCTACCACCAGAAACTCTCGTGTGTGGATATTTCTCTACAAACACAAATACACAAAAAAATAGTGTTAGAACATCACAAATACTACAAAAATATCATCATACATCATATCTAAATCACCTACAATAATAAAAAAATCACATTAGAGTCATTTTTACAATTCAGGTTTGAACAATACAAAGCCTATTAGGACCATATGATCCCAACCTAAAGGAAAACCTAAACCATTTGGTCCCATCTCATATATATATGCAAAAATTCAACAAAACTTACAAATTTCATTAAATTTGGGGAAATAGACCATATTTTTACACAAAATCAACAACATTAAATGCACTTACCAACTCATCCATTGTTTGTGATGAATCACATTTCCAACGCACTTAAATCTTGTTTTCATGGTCTCTCTAACTCTTGTCATCCTCGCAAACTTAGAGGTCCTATCACACTCAATCACAATCACACAATGAAAATTACCTTTTAATTTTTCAACTTACTATTTATAACACCTTTTATTGGTAGCATTTACACACCCTACTTTACTATCTACTCAATTTAGCCAATTAGAGCTCTACAACTATGAGAGCTATATCTTAGGATTTGTTATCCCATTTTACACACCATCTATGGTGTTGTGATCATGTTACTCATAATTCTCGTGTCGAATAAATCATCAATCTTATTTCTTGTTATTCTCTAGATCTACACAGAAATTTATCCTATCACATATGTTATTAACACTATTTGCACACCTAATTTGTAACACCTATAATTGGCTCTCTTGCATAAAATAAAAAATTATCATTACAAAATCTCTAACTCCTATCGATTGCACTACAATATTTCTCATTTTGTTCACTTTCACCTCAAGCGATCATGTTTTACACTCTTATTTTCATGCAAATTTTCCACCTCAGGGATCATGAGTATGATAAGGATATTACCCTAGATAGGGTTATAGACAGGATGGTTGGTAAGTACCATTTTGATTGATATAAGTGCAAAAGTCAATGTCCTCACTCTCGATGCTTGGGGTCAAATGGTAAGCCCGCCATTACATCCATCTTCAAGTGTGTTGTATATGGAAAATAAGACAAGGGATATGCCCATTGGCATATTAAAAGATACAAGCATAATGATTCGGGAGAAGAGTTCATTAGACACTTTAAGGTAGTAGAATTAGTAGAGGTTGAAAAATTTCTCGTACTACTTGACCGACCATAGTTCTATGAAAATACTATGGAATTATGTTTGAATAAGTGGTATGCTAGTTTTGAGAATGTAGATGAATGGATAGTAATACATATTGAGTACACTAAGCTTGTACTTTATATCAAACCAATAAGTGAAGAATACATTAACTAGATCAACGTGTATACGGTGCGTGACCCAAAGAATATTGAGACATCAAAGGAATGAGTGATTTAGTGGGAGTCACGTAGTCCATTAGTGACACTACCAATGTTTCTTGTGAAAATTGGGCTCATGGAACATATGAGATGGTTGGTCACAAGATTCGAGTAAGAGTAATATGGATGATAAGACCATGATTAGTTAGGCGGTTAGGAAAGGTCAGTTTTTTGAAGTAAACTGGGAAGAGAAACCTAAGTCCTTGTTATGCACGATAGAGGAAAACTTACGAGAATGAGGGGTGTGTACATGCTAAACTTGCTATGCTAATTGAAAGAAACTAACACCTAGTAGTCTCAAAGAAAAGCTAAATATACCATTAACATCATGATAAGAGCTTAAAGGAAATAACTATCTTAATTTCATAAACATGAATGAAATCACCTAATGCTAACCATTCCTACTCTTTTAATGTATGATTACTTATAAACATGAGCCTCTTTAGATCATGAGAAATCAAATTTTTGTGTTTGATCTCCAAAGAGAGGGAAGGATCTCACCAAGAAATGGCTACAAGGCCATACTTAGATCTTCCTTTCTACTCAACAATGGTAGAATGGATGCACAAGATGAAGTAGCTATTCCAAAATAATGGAGAAGGCTCTTATCATATGTCTTATATGAAATACTAGAAAAAGTATGGTGTAGGTGTGAAAGAATGTAGGAGGGTCCTTTATATAGCTTTCCTATTTGGGAGAAGCTTGCAAACTAGTGCATGTGGGATAAAGGATAAAGTATAATTAGAAGAATTAACAAGTGATTAGCAACTCATGGGAGTTGGGGGTGCTTTAATTAATCAAATAGGATTAATTAATAGGCTAGGATAAGCTTAGAAATCCATTAGAGATGATTTAGAGGGAAATGGGGTGATTTTGAATGGTTGAAAGGGGTATTTTTAACCAATAAGAGGGTTTATTGATTAAATACAAGGGTAAATAGGCTTAATTAACTAATAATAGCTAATTGTTCTCTAGAAATAGGATTATAATGTACAAAGTGTTGTTAATTGACATCCGAAGTTCGGTAAAAGGCTAGTTAATTAAAAAAGTATTGTTAATTCACCAAAATGGAGGGAAACGTTAGTTAATTAAATAAAAAATCACTAATTATAATGAAAACGATAGGAAAGAGGGTAATTAGTGTGATCTTAGTACTAAAAATGCATAGGTGAATTTTAGGTGTCTACATTTTCCCCTCTTTGGGTGGCATGCGACACCACTTCAAAGATACTAGAAAATTTTAGACAAGTAAATTGTGAAGGGATAGAAGAAAATTTAGTAGAATGAAGGATGCCCCCTCGAGTGTCAATGGGGTGATGAAAGAGGTCGATTGACGATAAAAAGATGAAGGAAATGGAGAGAAGTAATAAGGAGGGGAGGGGGATAAAAAAATCCATATTGCCCAAGGTGATATTAAAGAAAAAAATTCGGATAGAAGAAAATGATATGATGAAGAATGGAGATGAAAAAAATGGAAATATACTTCATCCATATTATCTCAATAAAAACTTTGTTTCATCACTTTTTCATGATCTACATCATCAGTTCATTATTATATACAAGCATATAACAAAAGTTTAAAATAACATGAAAAACTATAATACTAACATTTTTCATTGCTAAAAATGAACTCAAGGCAACATACATAACATAATATAATACGAGAAAGTAAATAAGATAATCTGACAGGGAAAACAAGTACAAACACACATAATCAAATAAACAATTTTTAATAAAGTTATACCAATGTTTTTGTTATCGAGCTTCAGTTCCCAAATGTTTGAGTTAACAAAAAGGGTTAAAAATGACACCCCAAGAAAGGATACATGTGAGGTGAATAAACGGAGGACACATGGGTCCTATGAAAAATCAATCATGCACTATGAAATAGTACCAAACAACTTGTTATGCAAGGGAGTACATACATAGTAAGAAAACCAAATTTTTTAATGGAGGTAGATCCAAATGATCCACGAGTCATTTGCGAGAACAATTGAGGACCAAAGAAAGATGTTTTGTAGGAAAAATTTCTATGTTTGAGGATGATGCGTCTGATAAATGATTCATCTGTGTGCATGATTTTTACCAATTTTTGATTTTTAAAAAAATTACAATATTTTGGATTATTTGATTTTTAATGATTTTACCAATGTTTTAGATATTTATGGTTTGTGAATTTTTAGGGTTTTATAAAAGTTTTCAAAGATATGTAAAATAAAATGAAGATGAAAATATGCCCCAAAGTGAGAGGTGAGAATGTACAAGGGAAAAATTTGAACATATATACAAGAGGAAGATAATCTATATCAAGGCCAAGATGGATAGGTTCAATGTGATGATTAATGCAAGAAAATGAAGAGGTAATAAGGAGAAATTATGCCCCCATTGCAAGGTGTCTAAGAAATATATGATAGAAAATAAGTAGAAGGTTTTTTAATTGAAAGAAGGGACAAAGATTCCCTCAAACATGGTAAAATAGAAATATTATACAAATGGATGTTATGAATGAAGAAGAAGAATAATGAATGTTATGAAAGGATATGGAATATGTATCTAGAAGATCGATGATTAAAAATTGATTATCCCAAGGAAAAAAATTGTGAGACAAAATAATGACTAAAGTAAGAGTCTGAACAAGGTCTAAACAACACTTGGTAAGATACTAATCTTGTTTTCTCATTGAGATCCAGTGTGTACACATGGAAATTAATTACTTATTGAAGGGAAAATTTAAATAGGTAATAAGTGAATACAAACTATCCAATGTGTAGGAATTATTTATTTTGAGAGGTGATCTACGAATGGAGGGTGGAAGGAGAGTCGTACATTGCTCTGTTGCCAGCTAGGAATCCATAGCCCCGAAGGAAATATATTTTATTCTAGTCACAACGTTTTTCTATTTCCATCCATGCGTCCATATCCCAGATTGAGATACTAGAAATACCCCAAGAGAGAGTTATATATTGATTTTCTTTTGATTGTTGATTTTTTGATTGATATTTTTTTCTTTACGAAAACTTATTTCAGCTCTCTCGATTTTTTGATAAGGGTTAATAACCAAAGATGGCTTGATGGAAGGATGTGGAAGTGATTATGTTAATCACATTGGATAGTGTCAAAAATATGTCAAAAATTTCTTTGCAACAAGTTATTAGATGTATGATAGTGATAGGATATCTAAGAGGTTCGGTCATTCTTTAATTTACCAAGGAAATGAAAGACCAAGGTCAAACAGATACCATAGAGATAAATGTCACACAATGAGTGCGAATAGACTAATCAAAAGATCATCGAAGGGATGGAAATGGTGGATGGATTGTAAAGGAATGGAAAGAAATAGAAGAAAGAAAATCCATATGTATGTAATACCTTATTGCAAATTTTGATCTTTGTGCCTTTGATTTTTTTGTAATGTTTTAATGTTTTCTCTCTTTTTTTGTATTTTGAATTTTTTTTTAATTTGTTTTTATTTTTTAGATTTTTGAAAGTTTTGCAAAGGGAATTCTATGAATGGAGAAGATAATGAAGATGAATGATTGGGAAGTTGGGACCAAAAATGTCACTTTGCATGATAGGATCCAACAATGATGTTTGTGATTTCGTAATAAGGGAGACTAGGAATATTTTCTTATCAAGAGTAATATTATCTCTAATCTTGATGACCATAGTGAGATCATATTTGATAAGTGACTATGACTTATCTTTCAACATGGATTTTGTATGTGGAATCTTGAGTTCCTTATCCATAAGTTTCGCACTTTTCACTTTGGTTGCATTGGTGTTCATTCTTGAATCATGTTTGATTGTTAAATTTATGGTTGTTTGAATTTTTGGGAGCTTTGGAGCTCTTCATAGTTTTGATCTTATCTTGATGAAGAAACTATTTGGGTTTCATATAAGATAATGTGTGATTTGTATGATCCCAAGAAGTGGGAGAAGAAAGTGGATGTTTGGGATTGATGATAGGAATGTTAGGAATGATGGTGGGCTTACCACCATTATTGATAGAAGGATGATATGATGGGAAAATAATATATGGTCCAAGAATTGAATAATATGGGCTCTTTGGGAGGTGAGACAAATATAGAAGATAAAGGGATACTTTGGGATGTGGCCCAGATGGAAGACAACGAGGCTACCGGAGGTGAGTTATAGATAGAAGATGAAGGGCTACTAGGACGTGGCCCAAGTGTAGAAGAAAATGGGCTACCAGGAGGTGAGCCACATATAGAAGATAAAGGACTACATGAAGGTGAATCATAAATAGAAGATGGAGGGTTACTAGGAGGTGGCCCAAGTATAGAGGATAATGAGATACTTGGAGGTGACCAAAAAATAGAATATGAAGGCTTACTAGAAGGTTTCCCGCATACAAAAGAAGATGATGAGCTACCAAGATGTGACCCAAGGAGAGATTTTGATTGAGGAATTGTGATATGTAAGGAATGATTGGGTGTTGATAAGATAGGCCAAAGATCAATGAAAGACCCAGACATTTATCCATGTAATGAGGAATTTGAAAATGGAAGAACAAGAAGGGGATCAAGTGTGATGATCTTAGGATCTTCCTCTCTTTTTGAAAAAGGAATCAACCTCTTCCCCATAATAAGTGAACACATTGATATCTAAATATAATCCTTTCTCATGTTCCTCTAGAGGTATTTCATCATGTAGCCCCATGAATTCTTTGATCACTTCTCCATTATGAAAGAAATCAATCAATACGGGTTGTTTTTGGTCAACCATAGTAGGTTGATTAGAAGAAAGAGGTCCAAAAAGTGTGGAAGATTTAGAAAATGTTTGATGATGTAGAAGAGGGAAAGGTTTGACCTTAATTGATCAAGGTCCAAAGAGGGATTGAATTTTGATTGATAGAAGAAGATGACTCGATAGACAAATTAGATTTATATTTGGATGTCTCATGAGTGGAAGAATACGTGAATTTGGAATAGGATTGTATTGGTTTTCCTAGAAGATGACATAGTGCATGTAGACAAATAGGATCACATAGAAAGTAAGTAGATTGTAATGTATGAGTCAAATTGGATGATTTATTAGAGGAAGTTTGAGTCACATGGATATTCGACAAAGAAAAAGTTTGTTGAGGCTATTGATAAAGTGGGTCTTGCAAAGAAAGGGAGGACTGTGACTCAAGAGTCAAATTAAGGTTTGATTGGAGGAACTTTGAGTCACACAGATATTCAAAGGAGTAAGACATCATTGAGGTGATTGATAAAGGGGTCTGTGGAGAACAGGGAGGACCAAAAATTAGGATTCAAATTAGATGAATGATGGGGAGACTTTATGGCAACACAAATCCTTAGAGGAGGAAAATGTTGTTTAGGAGACTGGTTATTCCTTAAAATAAAGTCAATTGGATCGGGCTAAGGAGACCGGGAATCTAAATAATATTTTGGATTAGAATAATCAAGATACGAGGGGAATCAAAGAATATTTTGTATTAAAATAATTAGGAGATTGAGGGGAAAAGGAAGAATAGTTTGGATTAGAATCATCAGAATCATACCATTGACTATGAGATGAAGGTGGGGAAAAGGGTAACCAAATGGGTTCTCTAGCATGAAGAACCAATCGAGGTTTAGTCGTGATGGGTGTATTTTGATGTGAATTCCTAAACCTAGGTTCCATATTTTCATAATTCAGATGAACCATATGATAGTTAGTCATTGTTGACATTGTTAGGTTCATATAACTAGACCTAGATTGTATGATTGAACTCCTTCATAGTGAAGGAAGTTCCATGTCAATTTGAGTAGCATAATAGAAAACAACTAGACAATTTTAAGTATGTAAATGATAATTTAATTTTCCAAAGGAAACATAAGGAAAAAAAAACCACGATGACACAATTATAACAAATAAAAAGGTTTGGACAACAAGTTCAAGTGTCAAATGTCAAAATGGTTGATCAAAATTTATTAGGACAACAGATTGCAAAGGAAAATTTCCTAATGCTCAAAATGATTCAAGAGTTTCTTGATAGGAAATGTTTTTTCTAAGGTTTTAAAAATGTGTACAAGGACTATAATGAACCTAGGAAAAAATCAAGCGGTGTGACGACATCAAATCGTCACGAAAGAAATTCCAAATAATGAATGGAAAAGAATTTGAAGAATCAAGGCAATATGAACCAAGGATACCAAATAATAAAGAATGATACGGTGATATGGAACCATGTAGTAAAAATTATATAGAACAAATATATAAAGTAAAATACCAAAATCCAATCACAAGAATAACTACTCCCTACGTTCTCAAAAATTTGTTACTGATAAGATGACAACACAATTTCGGTATGTAAATCGATTTTTGGATTAAAAAAATTAAATACTAAAAAGGGGTTGGGGTGTGGTGATGTAAATAGTGTAACAACATAAAGTATATAATATATACTTAGTTTAATATAAATAAAGTATAAGTATTGAAAAATGGTAGTTCTGAAATGTGGGGAGCATAAAAATATGATCTTAGATACTTTTAATCAAGTTTTCAAGAGAAAAAAAGATGTGAGTATCAAAATCGGACTGACAAGATATAGACAATGTAAAAACAACACCTTCCAAGACTTAAGGTAATGTTTGAATTAAATAGGTCTAATGATATCGATGAATTAGTATAATGTGAGCACCTTTATGTAACAAGACAATCAAGACACTTATATCAAGTTTGGGAAAACAAAATGTAAGTATCACAATTATATTGTTATAATGCAAGCAATATAATGACATAAAGGGTAAATCAAGGTAGGATCACCTAACTACAATGATCATGAGTCTCAATATGGATGTGAGATAATGGCTATCGAAACATGAATACATACCATTCACACTTTCAACACTCACCTTCCGAAATTGCAACCTAGTCATGTGAGTAGAATACAAAAGTGGTGGACACAATTATTTTCAATATGCACATGTATGTTTGCTCTATGTTTCCCCCCAAAAAAGGGAAAAAATAAAACAAAGGAGTAGACTAAGTGGTGATGAAAAATACTTAGCGTAACTTGGCTTAGTTTCACCTTATCTTATGATAAGGTAGAAACTAGGAAAAAGCAATGCCTTGTAATTTTTAGGATGAATAACATGTCGTGTAAATTTCAATGAACTCTCCCCTTATTCGAATAATAAGGTTTTAACTCCAAATAATTTTTTTACTTTGTGAGAGCTCTTTGGAACACGATGGATAAAGTTAAGTTGGCCCCAATGCCAAATAGTTTCCTAGGATTTTTTTCACAAACTCACCAATTATTACCTAGGAAGGGTACACATTTATAGTAAAATAGAAAATGGACCATTACCCCACAATCAAATTAATGAATGGGTCCCGATACGTGTAAATTGAAGCTTTTATCACACATATTTTCAACTAGTAAAGTGGGTAAGGGGAACTTCCCATTTCGTCCACTAGTTCTCTCAAGGTGTGGACTACTTTGGGGTTCTTGTGGTAATCCTCATAATGAGTTTTATGGATTATTCTAAGATACTTCCCATAGTTTAAAGTAGATGGGTTTTAACCCTTAACCAAACCTACAAGTACATTATTTTGAATAAATGGTTTGTTTTTATCTTGAATTAAAAATGTGGTTTAACACACCATAGGAAACCCATAACAAATGGTGTTAGTGTTTTTAGATTATATTCTTTGACATGTGTATATGGTCCTGCACTCAAAAATTTAGTGGTTTTCCAAGAAATCCACAATATTATAAAAGAGGATTAAAGGTTGCTTTTGATTCTCAAGATCGTCCAAAGACACAAGAGAACATCATACAAAATAATTAATCTAACTAGATAGAAAAGGAAAAATTCAAATTCAAAGAACCATAGAAATTCTTTGTAAATAGTTCATTCCCTTAAGAAAAATAAAAATTAAGTTTCCAAATCAACCAAATGTTAGAAAAAGAAGACTAAAGCTGATTTTGATTCTCAAGATCATCCATGGATGCAAAAGAAGAGCATACACAAAATTTAGCTTAACTAGATAGAAATGGGAAACTTCAAATCAAAGGACCATAAAAATGCTTTGTAAAAGGTTCATTCCCTTAAGAAAAATGACTAATGAAAATTTCAATTTTATCCAAAAGTTAAAAAGATAGAGATCAAATTTGTTTTGTATTCTCAAGATCACTAAAAGGTGTAGGAGAAGAGCATACACAAGATTTGGTCTAAATCAAGTAAAACATGGAAATAAAAAATTCATCAAAACATTAAACATGTTAGAAAATGACTAGTTTTATAATAAAAGAAACCATAAATTTTTGTAAGTCAAAATCCTAAATTTATGTATCCATTATGTATTTCACTTTAATACCTTTCCAACAAAAAAATGGATTTGTTTTGAGTTTTTGAGAAAACGTTATGCCATCCAGAAGAACCTCGTGTGCTGCGTTGACTAACCCTACGCTAGTGTTAAATAGCTTTGCATTAGTGTAGCCACAGGTTAGTGTTAAAGGCTGCATTAGCGTTAAAGGACCACCTTAGTGTTAAAAATTGTGCTTTAGAGTTAAAAATCCTGCATTAGTGTTAGCCCTACGTTAGCGTTAAAAATCCTACATTATCATTAAAATCATGCGTAAATTCAAAAAAATAGGATTTTGACAAAAAGAATGTCAAAAAGCTCAAATATTTTCCAATTTGCTTTAATTTTCACACCACCTCACCTTCTTTATTCCTACAGAGAGCACTAAAACCAAGAAAAATTAACTAATCTAATTAAGAAACTCAAGTTTTATCTAAAAATTCTAAAATGATGGTTAGTAAGAAAAAATTGAAACTAAACTACAAAATCTTGAAAATAAGTCCATGATAAAATGGAGTACGTCCCACAAGTATGCAAAATGTGTACATGATAAATTTGTTATACTAATTGAAAGAAACTAACACCTAATAGTCTTCAAGCAAAGCTAAATCTACCATTAACATCATAATAAAAGATTAAAGGAAATAACTATCTTAATTGTATAAACAAGAATAAAATCACCTAATGCTAACCATTCCTACTCTTTTAAAGTATGCTCACTTCTAAACATGAACATATTTAGATAATGAGAAATCAAATTTAGGTGTTTGATCTCCAAAGAGAGGGAATTATCTCACTAATAAATGGCTACTGAGGTCATACTTAGATCTTCCTTTCTACTCAAAAAATGGTAGAATGGATGCACAAAATGAAGTAGCTATTCTAAAATAATGGAGAAGGCTCTTATCATGTCTTATATTAAATACTAGCAAAATTATAGTGTATAGGTGTGAAAGAATATATGAGGGTCCCTTATAGAGCTTTCCCATTTGGGAGAAGCTTGAAAACTAGTGCATGTGGGATAAAGGATAAAGTATAATTAGAATAATTAAGCTTGATTAGAAGAATTAACAAGTGATTAGCAACTCATGGGAGTTGGGGTACTTTAATTAATCAAATATGATTAATTAATAGGCTAGGATAAGCTTAGAAAGATATTAGAAGTGATTTAGAGGGAAATGAGGTGATTTTGAATCGTTAAAAGGGGGGTTTTAACCAATAAGAGGGTTTATTGATTAAATACAAAGGTAAATAGGCTTAATTAACTAATAATAGGTAATTGTTCACTCGGAAGAGGATTATATGTAACAAAGTGTTGTTAATTAGCATCAAAAGTGAAGTAATGGCTAGTTAATAATAAAGTGTCGTTAATTGACAAAAATGGAGGGAAACGTTAGTTAATTAGTGTAAAATCTATAGGAAAGAGGGTAATTAGTGCAATCTTAGTAATAAAACCGTGCAAGCAGATTTTAGGTGTCTATAAGGGGGATAGAAGGAATATTTCTAATGTATTCATTGATAGGGACAACAACGTGATGGTGGGATGTGGATAGGGACACCTTGCTTGGATGATGCAAGATAAGATTCACGTTCCTGACTTGGTTTGTCACGAATAATCTTCCCTCATGAATACCTAAATATGATGGGATGACCTCTCCCTTAGCACACATTCAAAATTGTGAAATAAATTGGATGAAAGGTCAATATGCATTGCCACCATCATTTTGGGTGCACAATTTCTATTTTACATTATGTGGATGACCATGTGCATGGTATATACATGTTGAGTTAAGGAAAGATACCGCAAATTGGAGTGACTTAACTTCAGGTATCATACACACTTTTGATTATTTTTCTGCTAATACAACTGTTAATGAAGCTCTACAGATAATGAATATCATCACTCTAGCAGACGAAGCGATGGTAGAAGAACTTGTAACTAAGTTGCAAGGTGAGACTTCTCACTAAGCATGAAAATGATTACGACTAGATGAATTCGATGAACAAGTGATGGGGCGTGTATATAAGGAAAAAGAGAAGGGAAAGATCATCTATCCCATTGATGATGAAGAGGTTGAGGATCTAAACATAGAATATGCAAAAGGTAAGTGTGTGGTTCTAGAAACTACATATGAACATGCGTGCATATACCATGTACCAATGAAGACCAAGAAATTAAACATTTGAACTAAAAATGTGCCAAAGGAGGTGATAATTGGTGACTACTAATATGAACTGAATTTGCAAAAATAATTGAGCTCTTGCTTGACTTACATGATCTATTTCCCACAAGATACCATGAGTTAAATGGTATTCATCCATCATTAGGTGAAATGAAAATCAAGCTCAAGGATGGTACAATGACAATTCATAAGAGGCCTTACTAGATGAACCTAATCTACACGTTAAGGTAAAGGATAAAAGTGACAAAATATTGAAGAAAAGAAGTATAAATATAATTTAAGAATCAAAATGGATAATACCATTGGTCATAAATATTAAGAAGGATGAAAGGGTAAGGATTTTCTTGACTATAGAGTTTTAAATGCTTTATGTGTCATTGATCCTTTTCCGACACCATTCACCGAGGAGATCTTAGAAGGTGTTGTGGGTCACAAGATCTATTATTTCACTAATGGATTTTAAGGCTACCATCAGGTAAAAACCGCGTGCACGAAGACTAGGAGAAAATAACTTTTACAATTGAATGGGGATGCTTTTCTTACTTACACAGTTATGCCCTTTTCCTTGAAGAGTACGCCAATGGTGTTCTCATGCATTATTGTTAAAGAATTTCAATATTTAATTTATAAGTTTACTTAGGTACATTTAGATGGTTGGACCATTCATGGGCTTGTTAAAGACCATTGTGACTATTTAAGGTTAATATTCAAGAAATGCAGATAACTTAGCATATCCTTAAACATTAATAAATATATTTTTGTGATGCCGTTTGGTTATTTTCTTGGACACGTATTTGTAAAAAAATTCTATTGGTATATCCCGTAAAGATTGTAGTTACTTTGGGGTTGGAATAACCATATAATCAAATAAAAGTCCATGGATTCCTTGGACATATTGGTTATTAAAACAAATTCATTAAGGGTTATGTTAAGATTGTTACACCCATATAGGATTTAATGAATGCCAAAGGAAATTTTTATTGGAAGGATATGTAGTAACACACATTTGAGAGTTTAAAGGAGAAGCTAACCACCATAAATATATTTTTCTTCTCCTCTTGGAATAATCCATTCCATGTTCATATAGATGCTTCTAGGACTACAATTGGTGTCGTAATAGCTCAACCGGGGGAAGGTAAGGTGGACCATCCTATCTATTTTATGAGTAGGAAGATGAGGCGGGATAAAAAAGAATTACAAAACCACTAAGCCCGAAGTATTGTAAATTGTGTATGTACTTCACAATTTTAGATAGTATCTGCTAATGACACCATTTATCTTTTACAATGAGCACATGATACTTAAATATCTGGTTAACAAACTAGTTTTGTAAGGGTACATTTTTCATTGGATCCTTTTATTCTAGGAGTTTGAGTTTTCAATTATAGTCTAGGCTATAAAAAGTAATTTAGGAACATATCATTTATCATGGATTAACTCTGTGTGAGGACATGAAAACATAGAGGACACTATGCTATATTCTTAGTTATTCAGGATACACCACACACAAACTAGCTTAAAAGATATTGCGGTATTTGTGTGCACACTGTTTCACCTAAGGTAATGAAGACATTAGAAAAGAAGCATCTCGCTATTCGCTCAATACCCTCTCGGTTAGTTGGAGTGGACTTATACATGATGGGGAGAGATGAAGTACTATAGGTGTGTCTTGGAGCATGAGCACAACACCATAATAGAAGAAACACATGGTGGAATCCCGAGAGGTCACTATGCGGTGAAGCTACAACATGCAAGATATTACTTGCTTGATTATGGTGGGAGAAAATATACAAGGATACTAAGGATATTGTCAAGGACCATGATCATTTTCAATGAATCGAAATCCAAAAATAGGGATGAAATGTTGTTTACTGCAACCTATAACAAGCATAAATCCTTTTGAGAAATTGGACATCTACTTTGTTGGCCCAATCAAACTAGTCTTGCGGACGACATGTGCATGTTACAATATCACATGTAAAACTTACTTGACAAGGTGGGAAGAAGAAAATCCTGCAAAAGGATTGCATTGTAGTGACAAAGATAAGATTTTTATGGGAAAACATTGTTAATTGGTATGGATGCCCATTAGACCTTCTTGGTGATAGCAAAAATCATTTTCTAAATGAGACAATTATAATATTATTGGTAGAATTTATAGTATGCCATCATAAGACAAACCGTATCACCCACATGTCAATGGTACTATTGAGGATTTAGGTAAGATCACAGGAAAAACATTGAAAAAATATGTGATGTGGGTAGAAAGGATTGGGATGGAAAAGTATTATCTATTTTATAGGCATATAATACTACATGCAAGAGGTTGAATAAGGAAACACCCTTTCGGTTGGTTTTTGGTGTCGAGCTAATTTTACATGTGGAATTCATGTTACCCTACCTACGTAATGCATGAAAATGGGGCTTGCTGATGTAAAATTGGTGGTTGAATTAATTGATAAATTGATGTAATTGGATGAACAAAACACAATTGCGTGATGGAGTCAAAAGATAAAAAAGCAAGACAAAAGGCTTGGCATAGTAGGAAAATTAAGAATAAGTCTTATACTGTTGGTTGGATGGTGCTCATTTATGACTCTAAGTTTGTACACCATCATAGGAAACTCAAATTTCAATGATTGGGACCATTTAAATTAGCGAAGATATTAAAATCAAACGCATGTTAGTTCAAGCGCTAGATGGCGCAATGTTGTTCGGTTACTTTAATGGGATTAGGGCGAATCCATACTACAAATAAGATTCTTCTTTATGTTAGTAATAATGTAACATTTCCAATTAGAATAGGTTTATTTACATTTTTTATTTTTATTTTTTTTATAATAAGTGTGTTTGCACATAGGATCTGATCATTCTGCTTGAGAATGATGCGTAAAGGAACATGCATGCTTTTAGTGTGGGTTAGGTACATAAAGTGTGTAGTGGAAAAAGGTTAAAGGTATGCAATTAGGAGAAATGTAAAGGCACTCAAGAATTAATTCTTATAATAGGTTGATAACACGTGAATGTGTGGATTGTTGGATTTTCTCATATATGTTTGACTTGGTGATATTGATCACAAGAAACCACGATGGAAGACGTAACCTACAATGTAACATGAGGAAGGTAGTACAAATGGAAAATACTTGACATGTGGCATAGAGGAAGAATATGTGCGGTGCAAGAGGGAACACTAAAGTGATTACGCATCACAGGAAGTAGTAGTGGCCTATAATTTTATGAACTTACGTGGGGAAGAAGCTTGTGGAAAAGAAAACTAAAAGGTGGGAAAATGTTAAAAAAGTGGGAAATAAACAAAGGTGCTATAAAGCTAAAAATTGGTAGTAGGTAAAGTGTGATTAATGCAATTAGAAATTGAAAACCTATTAAAGGAGGGTGAGAAAATTTATTCTTACCTTGTTATTTAAGAACTAGTGCACAAAATAACTCTTGTGAACCAACAAACAAGTACGAAAAAATTGTGAACTAGAGATGCAACATGAGATATTGAACAAAGAATATTTAAAACCAGAGTGATCCTTATGGGAATCAACAGATGTGAATTGCAAGGGTTTGGAGGAAGAGTTACGAGAGATAAAACCAAATGACTAGGGATAAGAAGAAACAAGGCGGTGTTAGGGCATAGTAATTCATAGAGGAAGCTAGGGCACAAGGTTGGAATATCAAGGTGAGCACGATTTGAGAAAAGTAGAACCATTTATATTTTAGGATACTAGGGAATAGAATTCACAAGATCATGGGTAAGAACATTTGTAAAAGCATCACAAAGATAATTCCAAAGAATAAGAAGACCAAAGAGGAATCCTGGATGAGAGGTTCTTTGAAATGCGTGTACCCACAAAAAGTAATTATAGAAATATAATGTAGATAGGGTAGATGGTGAATACCATACGCTATACAAAATATATGGGTATGTGTAAAATCCTTCATATGTGGAGATAATGGAGACATATAACATGGATCTGAACCCAATCATGACTTTGGTAGTTGGCAAGGAGGCTTGTAGGGTTTATATTTGTCTCTGACCAAATATAAAATATGGAAAAGAGGTTGACATGTGTGAAACTAAGCTTCCACATCCATCGAAGAAGCATACGGTGAAAATCCCTAAGTGCATGCATGAGAAAATCCTTGTTAAGAAGAAGCAGAGGAAGGAGAGGTGGAAACGCACTTGATAACAATAGAAGAAAGAATATGCAAAGAAGGCACCAAGAAGATCAAACCTCACATGCACCTAAATAATCACCAATTAAAGCATGGAATCCCAATCGGAATGAGGAGAAGAAAACTTATGTGGTTCTTGAATTTGATGAGGAAGACTTGGAGAAAATAGTGTAGGAGGAGAAAAATCAAGAAGAGCACATTCAAGAAGAGCCCTTGCAAGAGGAAAAATCCCAAGATGAAGAGGATGTGTACGAAGAAGAGAATGTGGGAGAGCACGAATAGGAACATATAAATGTGTGCGATGAGGAGCAGTCCCCAGGATCAAGGGGGTGAAGAAGGGCTAGGCATTGGTGAAGGAACATGCCACATGAAACATCATAGTTCACAAGAGACACCTCGAGGATAAAACATAGGAATGAGAAAGGAAAGATAGTCCCCATAGGCACCAAATATGTCATACATAGATGATCCCTCAAAGACATTGATGGAAAGATTTCAAATATCGGTACCCAATAGAAAATTATTCTGTTGGGACTTGCTTGATAAGGTAGAAGCTCACCCACACACCGGGAAGATACTATCATGGATTCTACAAACCCATATGTAGGAACCAATGTTTGAGGTTAGTAAGGATTTGATTTTAAATTGAAATCAAAAGTGGGAGATTTCCAAATAATTGACTCTACCAATATCTCTCGATGAACAAGCGAGAAACATTCTAAACAAGATGGCCACGGAGGTTGGAAGACGTAATATCGATAAAGGTTTCATAGTGAAGAGAATGTAGAGGTATACAAAGTGCAAAGGTTTGAGAAATCATAACCTTGTTGAAGATTTAGGTGAAGAAAATAAGAAAACAACAAACGTATAAAACAAAGCAACTGACATTATTAGTAACATCACATGTACATTCCCGAGTTCTTGTGATGTAGGAGAAACCTGATCATAACATGGAGATGGAATATTTGGAATAATAGGTACAATTTCTACTGATCAAGGTGAAAAGTGGGAGAGGGCCTATGAAAAGAGAAATGGCGAATATGAATAAGTCCAAGATGGAGTAGAAAATGGAAGCATAAAAACACTTGGCATAGATTTGAAGGAAGCCAAGTGGTAGGTTGAAAGATATTTTATAACTTCTAGGATATATCAGTAATCTTGGATGTGCATATTGTAGAAGACATGGAAAAGTGAAGAAACTTTAGGATTATTTGTTAACTAACGAGATCCGAGCACGACAGGATTTTAAAAAGTTATCGACAAAAATGATGTGATAAAGGAGAATCACAACTAGGTCGAGAAAATACTTGGAGAACTTCATATGGAGGTGATGCACAAAGTGGATGGTCTGGAGGGCATTGCCACACGGTGGGATGTCATAATAAAGTAACTAAAGGAAAAGGTTGATATTATGACATTACAAAATATTCTAGACATTGTTGAAGCAAATCTAGACAAGGTATCCAGTGAGTTAGAGGAATGAAAGCATTTGGAACATGGAATCAACCTAGGGTTTCTAGAATTCCACATGCCTAAATTTGGGACACACATGAAGGAACACATTCTTTATTCTTTAAATCCAATTGGGGTATTAGCGAAATTCTTCATTCTTATATTTTTAAAAGCTATTATTTTATTCTTGATATATTTCTAAGGACTTACAATAATCCTAGATAGGGTAATGTTGGGCTCAGAAAGTGGCTAAGTATAAGATTCAATCAAGATTCGGGTTTACCAAATGTTTACACCTTAAAAATTATAGGTCCAATATAAGTAACATAGTAAGTAAGAGTTTCTTACCGGGAATTATCTAAATTAATTAATTAACATGACTCATAAACATTCACAATAACACAATAATATTTATAACTATGCTAAAATGATAAGATGATTACTTGAAACACAAAACATATAATTACTTCACCTTTGTGTAGAGTGGTACAAGGAAGATTTAGGTGTGTATAATATATGGATGATATACTACGAATGTGAAGGTTATTCATCTATGACACTAAAACTAGAAACTACTCGGGTCTAAGATCATACAATTCTTCCCAAAACATGGTATGGTATTGTATCCTTCTATATAGTTTTGGACTTGTGTGCGGTGGGGGGTTTTGTAACTTCTCATACATTTTCTTACCTGTAAACATGTGTCACTATATGATAACAAATATAAAAACCTAAGATTAATCTATAATAATATTCAACAAGTAAAATCCTAAATACCTACAATACCCTTCATTAAAGCATTAGATAATAAAAGCATAAATTATTTTTTTGGGTTAAAGTGGATTAGCCTTAGTAATCGAGTCCTTATTGAACCAATCCAAGTGTTGTATTACATCCTCTTGAGTGGGATCAATCCTCATGTAGTTATCCTAGTGTAGGTGAAAATAGTGTATACAATCTAATCTAACCTTTATGTGTTCCCTTATGTCTCTTGACACAAATATAACATGCTAACTACATAGTAGAGAATGTACCCGGTGTGGTAACAGGTGTGATGTAGTGTGATTCGGATACTAGATGAAACCCTTTTGGCCCTTGAATACCTTTGAAAATTATTGGAGTGAATTTCTCTTATGAAGACATGACTTTAATGTATTTGAATGTTTGGAAATGGAGGAATATAGACTCTTTTACCTACTTGAGTGCTTTAGACGATGATGTAGTGGCTAATCTAAATTATTTGTAACTACTTTAGGGAGATTTTAGAGATCCTTGATTTCCTTAGTTTCGATATTTATAATAACAGCTTATTAGAATGTCGGTAGGTTATGAAGTATGTTTGATTTGATTATATAGGATTCTATAGGTTAAACATTCACTTTAAGTCTAACCTAGGAAGATGACATGAAGCAAAAAAATATATTAAAACTATAAAAATAGTTATTAGATAGAAGGGTAAACAACCATATAAATCAACCACGACCATAGTCCACTATGGACCTGAGTTATAGAGTATTTTATAGGTAGGTTTTGATTAAAAAAAAATGAAGTTTTGGAATAATGCATAGGGTTGAATTACTTCTTTATTTAATTAATATTCTCTAAGTGAATGAAAAATTATTGTACAAAGGTAATCAATTTAGTGTGTGTGTGTGTGTGTGTGTGTGTGTGTGTGTGTGTGTGTGTGTGTGTGTGTACATACATACATACATACTAATTGGGAATAGAATGTGAATGTTTTTCTTAGTATAGGAACAATTCCAAACTTGTCATTTCTATAGTGTAAGTTACAAAATTTGACTTTCTATAGATATAAAGAGGAAGTTTATCCAATAAAATTCTAAAATTTTAAAGTTAGGTATTTTTTAATGATTTACATTTAGTAATCACTATTTAAAATATTTTTGGCCACCAAGTGGGACACAATATTATGCTTTGACCCAATAGTCACAATTGGATCAAAACAAAAATTTCAGAACATGTGCATAACAACATAATTGATTTTAATAGAATACATTGATGAATTATTAGAAAAATCCAAAACATAACATGAAAAAGTGAATAACTTATGTAAAATATTTGAACTCTTATTCCAATTGAACATTCATTTAAACCTAAAACATGTGTATCTAGGATCAATTCAAGTAAAATACCATGGTTTATCATTTTGAAATGATGTAGTGAAGTTGGCAATTAGAAGGTATAAGATATAATAATAATTCCACCACCAAAGCGGTTAAACAGTCATGAAATTTATAAGGAAAAATACAAGCAATACAACAATTTATCACATAAATTGTAGAAAAAACTATACCACTTACAAGAATGCTATGAATACAAGTCCAATTTATTTGGGATGAAGACTACCAAAAATAATTTGATGATTTAAAAATATATTTTTAGCCCCACCAATCATGATGCCCCTTATTCATGATAAACCCTTATTATTATATATCTTTGCAATAAAGCATGCCCTAGGATATTTATTAGCATAATACAATTATAATCACAAATAATAGGAAATTTACTATACTATCTATTCCTTAGTTGATTATGACAAAATTATAAGCCCATGGAAAAATGATTCCTATCCATTGTCTTTGCTACCCAAAAAATTAGACATTAAATATTACGACATAAACACATTTTATTGCTCGTATTAATCCACTACAATATTTTATGTCAAAACTTATCTATCTAGTGGAATTGTAAAATGGGACATGTTACTCATAGGATTTAACCTCTAGGTCATCCCTTAAAATTTGGTTAATGGACAAGTCATAGTTTACCAACTTATCAATCCAATGTAAGAGATAGTCAACCGATTATTGACATATTTTGATGTGGATTTGTAGTGTATGTATCACTCCCTTATGTATGGACTACATATTTTGAAAAATCAAAATGGGCATTGAGTTTTGGAGAAGGTATTATCATAATCAATCTATAGTGGTAAGTAATACCATTAGCATATATCCTTAGTTACTCATATACATAACATTGTAGTGTATGAATTATTAATTTTAGGACTCCATACAACCCGCACATTTAATATTATGTCAATTAGAGTTTTTGGTGATTCAAAACTAGTCATAAATCAAGTAAAGCATATATACCAAACTAAGGAAGATAAATTTATCCCATAAAAGGATCTTGTTCATTTCCTCATTAATCAATTCAAACACTTTGACATTAACAATATTTCATGGAAAGATAATAGGCATGAAAATTCCATCGCTAGTGATACTTATCTTTTTCCTATTAATGTATCTCATGACCATGCCATTTTAAAAATAAAGCATATTAAACAAATAACATCATCATCTCTCAATATTTAATTCCCATAAGCATTTAATTTTGAAAATGAGGACAACATTCTAGAATTCTATGGTGACATATTTCAATTTTTAGCCAATAGAATATTTTTTGAGGTTGATAAGAATATAAAAATTGTATCTTCCGAGAACCCTTAAATTTTATAATTATTACTATTTTTTTCAATATTATTTTATGGATTTCTACTTATGATGTCTTGGTAAATAATAAGTTGATTTAGCACTACATCAAATATATGATAGTGAAGGTGGAAAACATTTCATTAGAAAATTAATATCATTTAGATTACTCAAATTAGGATATTATTGACCTAAGTTGGATCAAGAGTGTGGTGAATATGCATGAGTATGTGAAAAATGTTAAAGGAATATTAAAATTATGCATTTACAAAGATACTACTTACAACCCATTGTTTCACCTTAGCTTCCATACAACCCGCACATTTAATGTTATGTCAATTAGAGTTTTATGTGATTCAAAACTTGTCACAAATCAAGTAAAACATTTATAACAAACTAAGGAAGATAAAATTATCCAATAAAAGGAAATGTTTCATTGCCTCATTAATCAATTCAAACACTTTGACATTAACAATATTTCTTGGAAAGATAATAGGCATGAAAATTCCATGGCTAGTGATACTTATCTTTTTCCTATTCATGTATCTCATGGAAATGCCATTTTTAAAATAAAGAATATTAAACAAATAAAATCATCTCTCAATATTTAATTCCCATAAGTATTTAACTTTGAAAATGAGGACAACATTATAGAATTCTATGGTGACATATTTCAATTTTTAACCAATAGATTTTTTTGGAGGTTTATAAGAATATACAAAATGTATCTTCTTAGAACCCTTAAATTTCATATTTATTACTAAAAATGTTTACAACATTATTTTATGTATCTCTACTATGATGTCTTGGTAAATAATAGGTTGATTTAACACTACATCAAGTATATGATAGTGAATGTGGTATACATTTCAGTATAAAAATTGATGTCATTTAGATTACTCAAATTAGGATATTATTGACCTACGGTGGATCAAGAGTGTCATGAGTATGCATGAGTATGTGAAAAATGATACTCCATTAATCATATATAATGTATCGAGATGGAGATATCGACATGTGGCACACTTTCCTTGGTTATTCATATGTTCTTATCATTTTATATTTCATTCATATCATTATTATGTCATCCTTAGTGGTGGCCATAGCATAAGAAGGGTATATATAGGAGATAGTAGAGTGTAGTTAAACATATATCGGACACTTAAGTCTTATTGTATGGTTTGGAGGTTACCCCCTCGAAGTGGCTAAGTTATTATACTTGTGTATTGATATAATTTATCTAAATTTATTTTTCCTTTGGTTTTATATTATTGCTAATGTTTTGATTTATCCAAGTAATTCCATAACAAGTAGTATCAGAGCTGCGATATGGGCCAAAATTAGGACAAAACCCCTAATTTTTGTTTCCTCTATATGTTGCAAACTAGAACTAATTTGTTGGAGATTTTTTACCATAGTTGTGAATCATTCCAAGTAAGTTTCCAGTAAATTTCAGACTTTTTTGCTTTATTCTGCAAAATTTATTGCAAATTTAGGGTTTTTAATAAATTCGCTCCTTAGGCTACAAATTGTGGATTTTTTCAAGTTCTTTACATTTTCAGAAAGAGAATAACAACTTTTTTGGACTTTTTATTTAAGTTTTTAATATTTTATTTAATTCCTATCGAACTACTAAACCCTAAAATTTGACCTTGATACTTAAATTCTACTATTTTGGGGCATTATGATGGGGCCTTCCACAACAGGAAAAAAGAATCCCGTCGGACCGAGGTAAAACTCCATAAAATGATGAGATAATAGTTGAGGAGTTAGAGTTAGAAGGGGTAACTACAAATTCCTTAAGGTTAGGGTTTACTTTGATGGACCATAAGGTAAGCCAACTTGAGTTTGACCTATGAAACCTTGAGTCTAGGGTGGCCAACAAAGAAGATGTAGAAAGGATTGGAGGATTTCATGCAGAAATTTAGTACACATATAATGGATAATCATAATTCTATCAACCAAGGTGGATCTTCAGGTCAAAGTAATAGAAAAATGATCCAGGGTGGATCTTTGAGCATGCCCAATCCAAATACAAACACCTTGTAATCTCGTGACATGTTTCCAAAAGTGGAGATGCCTAAGTTGGATGGAAAGGATACACTCAATTGGATTAGCCAAATGGATAATTTCTTTGATCTACATCATATTCCATTAGGACAAAAGGTGACCATGGCATCTTTGTATCTCGAACCTGACCAATTCATTTGGTATCGATGGTTATGTGCTCAAAGGAGAAAGAGTGGTCTCAATGTTACATGGACAATATTCACCTTAGAGATGCAATTACAAAGTATAGTTCTAGTGTGTCGGAGAATTACTTTAGCCAATAAGCAAAGTTAAGATAGATAGGATCTATTAAGGATTACATTCATCAATTCTAAAACCTTTCCTTACGGGTGGAAAATATTATTGAAGAGAATTTGAATGACCTATTTCTTGGGGATCTTAAGGATCACATTGAGCATGAGGTGTGTATGTTTAATATTCATAAGGTTTATGATTATGTGATAATGGCATGTCGGTATAGGAAAAATTGGTTTCAATCAAGGAAATTTTTTCACTAATATCGAGATATCGCAACACCTTTCCTCCAAAGCCTCCCTCGGCCAATTATATTGTCACCTTCAAAAATTGAAGAAAAGAGAGAAAAATGGTTATGTTTTAACTATGATAGTAAATATGGATTAGGACATAAATTTGGTGAAAACAAGTTCTACATTAATGGGCCTAATGAAGATGAAGGGAAGGAAGAAGATGCAGAGTCGGATGGCATGTCAAGCCGGAGGAGGAGTTAGGAGATCCGCAACCAAAAATTCCATTCCATGTAATTTTAAGAATTAGCACCCCCAAACCCTTAGGTTGGTTGGATTCTTAAAAAGGAAAGGGTCATAGTGCTCATTGACTCAGGAAGTACTCACAACTTTATCAATCATAAGTTAGTAGTTCTCTTAAATGGTTTATTTATCCATCTCCGAATGTCAAATAATGATTGTTGATGGAGGTATTATTACTTGTTCTAAAAAATTCCATAACATTAAGGTCACCATGGGATATTAGATACTAAATAGCCCCATGTATGCCATTTCTATGGGAGGAGAAGACATTGTGTTAGGATTTCAATGTCTTACCTCCTTCGAACCATTGAGATTAACTTCTAAGAGTTGTTCATATGCTTTTAGTCTAAAGGAAATAATTTTGAGCTAAGAGGATTAAGAGAAAAGTCTATAGGTAGTGAGCTCTCATTAGATGCAAAAATTCTTAAAAAGGGGCGGAGGATTTGTGGTACAGTAATTTTCATTAGAGGCACATCAATCTAAGGACATTATACAATCAAATATGCAAGTAGTGTTGGATACAAACTCTGTTGTGTTTGAAAATATGCCTTAAGGTTTACCTCTAAAGAGAGATCATGATCATGTTATTCAGTTAGTACCAGGGATCCAACTGCCCAACATCGGACCTTAGAGGTATCCATATGTGCAAAAAGAGTGACATTTAGAAGATTGTACAAGAGATGTTGGAAGAAGGAATCATTTTTCATAGTCAGAGTACTTATTCTTCTCCATTAGTGATGGTGAGTAAGAAAGATGACATGTGACACATGTGTCCCGATTATAGGGAACTTAATAAGTACACAGTCAAAGATAAAATTCCTATTCTTGTAATTGATGATTTTCTTAACGAGTTGCATGGTGTTGTTTTCTTTACAAATCTCGATCTTCATTCCGGATACCTCCAAATCAGAATCAAGGATGAGGATGTTCATAAAACTTCCTTTCAGACACATGAAGGCCATTATGAATTCTTGGTAATGCCTTTTGGAATCATAAATGCACATTCTAAATTTCAAAATTTGATGAATTATTTTTTAATCCATTCTGTGGAAGTTTTTTTAGTGTTCTTTGATGATATATTAATCTATAGAAAAACATGGGAGGAACACTTTCATCATGTAAATAAGGTTTTGGAAACCCTTGAGAAACATCAAATTTATGCAAATCCCTCTAAGTGTTCTTTTGGATTCAAGGAGGTTGAATATTTGGGTCACATTGTCTCTCATGAAGGTGTTAAAGTGGATCCTAATAAGATCAAGGCCATGAGGGAGTGGAAGGTTCCAAAAACCTAAAATAATATCTGAGGATTTTGGGGCTTACAAGCTATTATCATAGATTTGTAAGAAATTATGGAAGTATAACAACATATATCACAAATTTATTAAATAAGGACTCTTTCCATTGGAATGAGGATGCTACCAAAGCATTTGAGAAGTTAAAGGAGGCCATGTGCACCACTCTAGTCTTGGTTACTCCAGATTTCTCCAAAACATTCATTATTGAATGTGATGCATCAGAGTTTGGTATGGGGGAATTTATCATGCAATAAGGCCATCCTATTTCCTTTTTGAGCCATCAATTCAAAGGTAAGATTTTTCAAATCCAACTTATGAGAAGGAAATGCTAACCATACTTCATGTAGTAAAGCAATGGAGACCATATCTCATAGGAAGACACTTTAAAGTGAAGACAAATCATGATAGTATGAAATACTTCTTGGAACAGTGATTATCATCTATAGAACAACAAAAATGGGTCTCAAAGATGTAGGGATATGATTTTGAGATTATCTACAATAAAGGGAAGGAGAATGTAGTCGTAGATGCTCACGTACATGAAAGATGAATCAGTTGAATATTGTTATGTGTCATATCCATACTACGAAAAGATTGGGTAGAGGAGGAAAGGTATAAATGGAGAAATGAACCACTACAAAAATCTTCATTCATAATCTCCGAGAATGATCCAAGCATGTCTAAAAACTTTGTATGGAAAGGGGATGCTTTATGGTATAAATATATATTATACCTATGTAAGAACTTCGACCTTAAAAATAGGTTATGTCCGAGCTTCACGCTTCTCTAGTAGGGGAAATCTTGAGTCTTGAAGACTTATCATTGAATCAAACAATATTTCTTCTAAGAAGGTTCAAATGGGATGTCCAAATATTTGTGGCCAAATGCATGGTTTGTCGATAAAATAAGCGTGAAATAGTTCGGTCCCATGGTCTTCTACAACCTCTATCTATTCCTAGACAACCGTGGGAAGAAGTCCTTGATTGCCACTACTTTAGGGATATTTTAGAAACCCTTGATTTGCTTGGTGTCGATATTTATAATAGAAGCTTATTATAATGTCGAATAGTTATGAAGTATATTTGATTTTTTATATAGGATTCTATAGGTTAAACATTCACTTTAAGGGCAACCTATGAAGATGAAATGAAACACAAAATATATTAAAACCATAAACATAGTTATTAGATAGAAGGGTAAAAAACCATATAAATCTACCAAGATCATAGTCCACTATGGACCTAAGTTATAGAGTATTTAATAGGTAGGTGTTGATACAAAATATGAAGTTTTGGAATGATGCATGAGGTTGAATTACTTCTTTAGTTAATTAATATTCTTTGAATGAAGGATAAATTAGTGTATAAAGGTAATCAATTTAGTATTATATATACACATACATACATACATACATACATACATACATACATACTAATTGGGAATAGATTGTGAATGTTTTTCTTAGTATAGGAAAAATGCCAAACTTGTCATTTCTATAGGGTAAGTTACAAAATTTGACTTTCTATAGATATAAAGAGGAAGTGTATCCAATAAAATTCTAAAATTTTAAAGTTAGGTATTTTTTAATGATTTACATTTAGTAATCACTATTTAAAATATTTTTGGCCACCAAGTGGGACACAATATTATGCTTTGACCCAATAGTCACAATTGGATCAAAACAACAATTTTAGAACATGTGCATAACAACATAATTGATTTTAATAGAATGCACTTTGATGAATTATTAGATAACTCCAAAACATAACATGAAAAAGTGAATAACTTACATAAAATATTTGAAATCTTACCCCAATTGAACATTCATTTAAACCTAAAACATGTGTATATGGGATCAATTCAAGTAAAATATCATGGTTTATCATTTCAAAATGAGGTAGTGAAGTTGACCATTAGAAGGTACAATCTATAATAATAATTCCACCACCAAAGTGGTTGAAATAGTCATGAAATTTACAAGTAAAAATACAAGAAATACAACAATTTATCACATAAATTGTAGAAAAAATTATACCTCTTACAAGAATGCTATGGAAACATGTCCAATTCAGTTGGGATGAAGACTACTAAAAATATTTGATGATTTAAAAAATATTTTTTTAACCCCACCAAACATGATGCCCTTTATTCACGATAAACGATTATTATTATATATCTCAACAATAGAGAATGCCCTAGGATATTTATTAGCATAATACAATTATAATAACAAAGAATAGGAAATTTACTATACTATATATGCCTTATTTTATTATGGAAAAATTTATATGCCCATGGAAAAGTGATGCCTATCCATTTTCTTTGCTACCCAAAAAAATTAGACAATACATGTTACTGACATAAACACATGTTGTTTCTCATATTGATCCACTACAATATTTGATGTAAAAAGATTATCTATTTAGTGGAATTTCAAAATGGGACAATTACTCATAGGGTTTAACCTCCAATTCATTCCTCAAAGTTTGATTAATGGACAAGTCATCATTGACCAGCTTGCTGAATCCCTTGTACAAGATCATCAACTAATTACTGAAATATTTTGATATGCATTTGTAGTGTATATATCATCCCCTTATCTATGGAATACATATTTTGAAAAATCAAAATCTTCATTGAGTTTTGGAGAAGATATTATTCTAATTAATCTAAAGTGGTAATTAAAACCATTAGCATACATGCTTACTTACTCATATACTAATAACATTTTAGAGTATGAAGTATTAATTTTATGACTCCATATAACTTTGTACATTTAATATTATGTCAATTAGAGTTTTTGGTGATTCAAAACTAGTCACAAATCAAGTAAAACATATATACCAAACTAAGGAAGATAAATTTATCCTATAAAAGGAACTTGTTCATTGCCTCATTAATCAATTCAAACACTTTTAAATTAACAATATTTCATGGAAAGATAATAGGCATGAACATTCCATGGCGAGTGATACTTATGTTTTTCCTATTCATGTATGTCATAACCATGCCATTTTTAAAATAAATAATATTCAACAAATAACATCATCATATCTCAATATTTAATTTTGATAAGCATTTAACTTTGAAAATGAGGACAACATTCTAGAATGCTATGGTGACATATTTCAATTTTTAGCCAATAGAATTGTTTTGGAGGTTGATAAGAATATTAAAAATGTATCTTCCGAGAACCTTTAAATTTCATAATTATTACTAAAACAATGTTTACAATATTATTTTATGGATCTCTATTATGATGTCTTGGTAAATAATAAGTTGATTTAGCACTAAATCGAGTATGTGATAGTGAATGTCGCAGGAATTTAAGTAGAAAATAAATTTCATTTAGATTACTCAAATTAGGATATTATTGACCTACGGTGGATCAAGAGTGTCGTGAGTTTGTGAAAAATGTTCAAGGAATATTAAAATTATGCATGTACAAAGATATGAATTATATTAGAATTAGACACATAAAGATATTATATGCATATCCTTTTTACTAATAATAATTAAAACTCGTACTTCTTTCCTTATAATTATTATATGTTATCTTGTTTTGTATGACATATTAGAGTTATTTAGTGGTTATACATACATGAACCTTTGAGTACACTCGATGCACTTTTATTTACACATAGATTCTAAAATTACTATGAATCCTTTTGATCTAGGATTTAACTCATATATAATAACGAGGGTTGATATTACTAAGGTTCACTTCACACACACATATAGACAATCAATTTTTTTGGTTGCTTCACACATCATCCCCTAGTTCGAAGCTAGGGTATGCCTTGATGATGCAACACATTTTCTCACAAGTTTGATGGCATTGTTGAGGAACAATACTACCTAGTATATCACTTGAGTTTTCACTATTATTATCCAATTCCACATGTAATTCAGTCTTACATGTCAACCATATTATTCTCAAAATGCTAAAATAATACAACATTAAAAAAATATAAAATTAAGACCTACATGGAACATACATGATCCTTTCATAGTAATGAGTTTTTATCATTTAGATTTAACACTCAACATTACCATAAAACTCAAACTATATATACACACTAGGTAGTTAAAATTCATGGACATGATATTCAAGCTAGGTGGAATCTTACATTTTGATCTTAATTCAATCATATACTTAGCACCTTATGAATTCAAACAACCTTCTATCTTGAGGAATGCCTACCACATTGGGCGAATACCTACACAAGGGAATATATACTTTATTTATTATGATCACATATCTAGACACTAGTTCATTGTGTGAACTAGACTTGTATATTAGTTATAACTCATGCTACACCTTTATTTTATCTAATGATCACACTTTGCTTATTTATTGAAACCCGACCTAACTATGATTCATGCATTCTTTATTAATTTTACTAGTTACATATTATTAGCCTTGGGTTGATAATTTGGTTATCCTTTCTTATTAACACATGACTTTCCTTGCTTACACAATTGATTTCTCATATCATAATTATTTATTACATCATTTTGTGTTATATTAAATTTCACGAATCAAATGATCATTACATTTTCATGTTACTTTTCTTGACTATTTTAGGATATAGATTAGTTTAATTTATCTATATTGTTGCATGTTATATACCTTGATTTTTGTGTGACATTGATTGAAATTATTGCTTTATATATTTATGTTTTGTATTCCACTTATTGTTATATGACATTTTTGACATTGATTTCTCTATAAAATTATGTGATTACCATATGATTTTGTCTTCCTTGATTCTTATAGGTACTTTTAAAAGTTGTAATAATGTCTAATTTGACTTCTTAATGAAATTGTATGCTTCTTATTGTGTTTTATCTTACTTATATGTTGTATACTATTTTTATTTATACATGTGTGTATTATGCTATGGTTGATTGGCTCAATTCTATGATTTATGCTTTATTTTCTTGTCCATATGGATCTTTGTGAATGATTTCCATTACATGTTTTCATTATGCTAATATTAATTAGGGAAAAACTATCCTTATTACTTCATATGATATATACTTTCTACATTCTGAAAACGAAACAAAACATCCCACAATTCAATGCTTACTACATCCATGATAGGATCGGAAAAATATGACATCTTGACTTTCTTAAGTGATTTCTATTAAACACACATTGTTAAAAAATAATTATTTTATGACACACATTAGTTAGCTACACATTAAAAATTTTACACATTAAGTGACACACATGGATTATTCACATACTTGTTTGACACACCTTACTTGATTGTAATCTTAGCTTTAAATGTTGGGGTGATAATGTCAAGTGGGTTATCTACCACTTTAGTACACCCCAATATAATTTTAAAAGTTTTTATATCAACATTTATTATGAAGATATTCCACAAAAATATTACACATTTAAGATTGAAGCAACTCGACTAATTCATCCACCCTATTGATTAGGGTGATCCCTCTCAGGATTGGCTATGAGCAATGAATAGATTAGTACCCATTGATATCTATATAGATACATCGACTAGAATATCATTGACATGGTATTGTATTGAATGATTGAGAAAGACCTCTGCAATCATTTTGTGAGACCAAGGAGTGAAGTGGAAGTGTTGGGTAAAATTTGTATCATAAATTCTTAATAACAGAGATAATGCTTTATTCGATGGGGTTTTTACCTTTGGGTTTTCTATCGGAGGAATGATGAAGATCTAGAGGGAATCTGTGAGCACCAAAACATTGCACTCAACCACAAAATAATGTAGCTTCAAGATCAAAGAAAGAAATCATTCATGGAAGCAATGTGCATGCATTAAGGAAAAAAGTTGAGATAAAAACTCTATTCCATTCCCATGTGTTGCTCAAGATGAAAGGGTGTACAAATAGTAGTGGGGGTGTAACTCCCCCACAAATGTAGCCATCAAGAAGGGGAGTTACATTCCCAGAGTATCCGGTCAAATGTAACTCCAATGACACTCTATGACATGTGTAAGAGCCATAATGACACCCTAGGACACCTAAGCATGGTGAATCACCTATGTGGAGGTATTCCATGTATTTAAAATAAATACATGGAAAATAACCTACACTAGCACCCCCCTGAAGCATAGCTTAGGTGGAGATATAGATGAAAACAAGGAGAGAAGTGGGTCCTAGAAAGAATCCTAATGAGGTACCCACGTACAAGAAGCTCTCGAAAAGTGGAGTAAAAGGAGAAAACCCAGTGGGAAAAAACTCCCCCCCAAAAGAGAGACAAGTCCACTCTCTAATCTAAGAAAGATGCCAAGGATGGGTCCCAGGACACAGATGAGCCTGTAAAGGTACCCATGTACAAAGAGGCAATCTCTCGGAAAGAAGAAGAAGAGAGAAGAAGAGGGAGATGAGAGGAATGTAGAAGATGCCATGGACGGATCTGAACTCTGTAGCTCTAGGAGGTCTCCCAAAAGAATGTTGATCATGAGATCCTCTGCCTCTAGACTGAAGAAGAGCCACCTACAATGAACTGTGTGCCTGCCCTTAGGAAGGATAGAAATGAGGTACTGGAATTCCACCCACTCCACAAAGGAAATTAAAGGAAACAACATGAAGAACTATGAGTTTGGTACATGAAAGTGTGACATAGGTCTAGCGAGTGAGTGCCAAGGAACCAAAGGTAATGCCATGTGCATAGCACTGTCAGAGTGAAGAGGAACACTCATAGAAAGGATTTCCAAGTGATGTGAAGGGAACAAAAAATCCCCCACAACAGAAAAGGAATCCACAGCTGAGGGTGGATTAATGAATGTCTCCAGAAAAGTGAAAGTGGTAAGAGTCCCAGAAGGGGCACTCCCAACAACGGAGATGATGGACTCCTCTGAAACACCTATAGATGGATGAGGGACCTGTAGAGCATCACAAGTAGACTCTACAAAAAAATGACTAAGGTTAGGAAGATACTCATCCCAATGAGGGGCTCACCAAACAGAAGAGCAATGTTAGATAGGTATGAGTCATCCAATGAAGGTAGAGGAGTGGAAGGGAACTTACACACTAGAAGTGGAAAGGAGGCGGGTGTGATGACTATATGAGGCTGAGTATGAGACTGCTTGATATCTGATGAGATGTGGGATGTGGCAACACTCTCTGGAATAGTGAGAGAAAGAGGAGAAGAGTCCTCTGTAGTACTCTCTGCATCAGAACTGGGTGCATAATCCTCATCATCAGAAGTAGAATCAAGTGAGTCTATGTCAATGGAACTACCATCACATGAAGAAATGGAGGAGACAACTAAATCAGTAGCAGCAACAATGACTACAGTGTGTGAAGGGTCTCTATAGAGGGACTGAAGAATGCTCCAGACACGGTGAGGTGGATCTGATTGTGCCATGTGAAACTAGAGAGAACGAGAGACATGCATCATCATGTGACCAAAGACATGGTCACAAGTGTTAAGTCCTCCAAATGAATATGATCAGTGGGTGTAGGAACTAGCCCAAGAAAGAAGGGTAAAAGACCCTCATGGGTGAAGTAACATTCCATGGAAGCATGCCAAGTTGAATAGTTCCCTCTCCCGGTGAGAAGTGGTGGAGGTTGTAAAGCAATCATATGATGCTCAAGTCTGAAAAGAGCACTCTCCATGGTGAAAAATACAAGATGCACAAAAGCAAGACGTCAGAATCAGCTGATAATGCATCTGTGAGTGAAAGCCCAATAGTACAGTCAACCCCCCATAATGCAACACTTTATAAAGTAGTGCATTTACAAAATTGACAATGTCATCACGTAATGTGTGAAAAATCATGCAACTTTGACTAAAGAAGCACTCAAAAACGAGTTGTAAGTCAAAAGTTATGGCATTAAAATGATTCCCGTAACTGATGGAAAATGCCACTAAACACTGCAAACGCATTAAAAAAGTGCTCAAAATGAGTGCAAAGGGTATCGTGTGACTGCTCATTAAAAATGGCATAAAATTTTAGGCAGGATTTATTTTGCTTGCGAGGGGGGATTAGCCTCCTGCCAACCCCAGACCTCACCCTCTGTCTTCGATGCTTGAATGAAGGACATAAATCAAGCAAAATTACAGCCTAAAAATCAATTACATGCCATGTGAATAATGTTTTTATCCTCAAAACATCAAAAAAGGGATTGTTTTAACCACCCAACAATTCTAAAAGGGGTGGGGCCTAGAGATGAGCTGTCAAGCCATGTGGGGAGATGCCACGTCCCAAGTTGGAGGGTCCACGTGCTGGGCTATGTGGAATGCCAAAAATGACCAGGTTAGGTCTTTGCAGAGTCCATGGTGGGTAGGTCTTGAAGGAGATTTTCCGGGCTTACAGATGTCAAAGTGGTCGGCGAGAGGTGACTGAGTCATGGAGAGTGGCGGTATAGAGAGTTGGCAACGTAATCGCCTTACTCAGTAAAGAAACACTGCTCTTTAGAGTAACCGCCTTATGTGTAGAGATGAGATGAATGTCGATTGGGATGGGAATACGTGTAGAGTGGGAGATCTTGAGTGGCGGGGTAATGTCGAGCTTGGGAGTTGGAGTCCAATGGTAGGCCGAGTTATTACTGAGCGAAGGGGCGTTCCAAGCAAGGAACGAATGCAGTTGAAATCAACCTATAGCAAATGGTGAGAGCAAGTCTAACTCTGCTTGAGTAGAGAGAAACGAATGAGTAGAATGAGAAAAAATGCATGTCGCGAGAGGAGGTAACATAGAATAGTCACGAAGAATACGTGTTGAGAAATGTTGAACAAGGCTCTAGAATCATTATTTCCTCCACCGACGTATACACCAAGACCTTCACATGCCAACAAACAGCCATAATCATGGTTGAATGCAAAGAACGATGTGCCAGTGGAGCAATGCACAAGGCACGAGCCATGAAAAATAGGAGAAATGAGCAACCAAAAAATAGCCACGTTTAGCTGAGTTAAGAAAATGAGAGCTCCAATGTATAGGTTGTAAGAAGGAGTCGAGCCAATCACGATTTTACAAGGTGATATTTCAAATTGGGAAACCACGATAGAAGGCACCAAACAAATAGGTATCAATCACCCAAGGTAAAAATGTCCATGTAGGAGCACGGAGAGCTCAGATTAGTCTGAATATACACCCGTGATAACATGATCCAATGCAACGAACATGAGCTGTGGATGCTAAAGAAATGACCAATGCAGGAGCTGCAAGTTCAAAACTGACCCATAGAACAAGAATAGCTCATCAACAACCAAGGCCAATGCAAAATCCGGAGAGCTCAACGCAAGGAAAACACTAAACACGAACCGGAGCCCTTGAAAATGCAAGTAGAGCACATGCAAATGATAGCTTGCACAAGAAACTAGGAGATGGAGAGTAGTAAGCAAATTTTGTGAGTAACATCATTTCGATCCACGAGCTCGATACCATGTCGAAGGAATGACAAAGATCTGGAGGGAATCAGTGAGCACCAAAATGTTGCACTCAATCGCAAAATGATATGGCTTCAATATCAAAGAAAGAAACAATTCATGGAAGCAATGTGCATGCATTGAGAAAAAAGTTGAAAAAACCAAACTCTATTCCATTCCCCATGTGTTTCTCAAGATGAAAGGCTGTAAAAATAGTAGTGGGGGTGTAACTCCCCCATAAATGTAGTCGTTGAGAAGGGGAGTTACATTCCTAGAATAGTTGTTCAAATGTAACTCCAATGACGCTTTATGACATGTGTAAGAGCCATAATGACACCCTAGGACACCTAAGCATGGTGAATCACCTATGTGGAGGTATTCCATGTATTTAAAATAAATACATGTAAAATAACCTACACCAACATTTTCCCCACTTAAATCGGGTGTTACCATATCTTTACTTGACTATTATTTTCTTTCAGCTCATGTTATTACATTATGTAATTTACATGCTATAATCTATAATATTTGACATTTATTTTATGGATCTATAATTTATTAATTATATTTCCCTTCATTTCCTTGACATGGTATAAGCGCTGGTGATTATGCATGTGTAGGATTGATCTAGAATATTTTAATTAGCTAGAGCGAAGAATCTTGAAGTTTATTTATGGATCTGTGAAGCCTAGTTTATCTACTGTCATCTTGAAGCTAACTAGGTTTAAAAATCTAATTCCTTCTTATATATTTTTGAAAATATTACTTAAATGGTTGTTTAGATCATGTTTGAGCAATTATCATCTTAATTTTTTTTTATCTAGTTACAGTCATTTTTAGTTTAAATCTATTGTATGCGAGCTTGTTTTAAGTTTTCACTTCACTGATAGCCATTATAGATATTTTTTTCTATGGATTTGAAAGGACTTCCTTAGTTCTAGTTAGATTGTGCGGTTAAATCTGCCACAAATTTATAAATATTTATTTTTGCTACATCTATTTTTATGAAGCCTGATCCAATTGTTTTATGCCATCTGGCTTCATTTTGTTGTTTTTATTTAGATCCTATTGGTTTTGTGAAGCTTGGACCAATAAAATTGCTCCAAATAGCTTTACTATCCTTTTTTCATGTTTGTGAAGCCAAATCCACTCATATAGTGCCTAGTGGCTTCGTAGTATTTTATCGACTTTTTAAAGTTTTCTCTACTATGAAGATTGATCCAACCATTTTGTGCCATCTAGCTTTACATTTTTTAGATTTTGGAAATCTGATCCAATAAAATTGCTCCATATTTCGCATATGTCGGTCTTTTCATTTTTGACATGGCTATCCAATAACAATTATCCACCTTTTTCACATTTTTAGTGTTTTTCATTATTGCGAAAAGCTATCCATTTAAAAGGCTCCATGTGTGTCTGTTTCTTCCTTAAGTCATTTTGGTTACATTGTGAAGTGTGGACCAATTATATTTGAACATGTGTTTTAATATTACATTTGTGTCATTCTTCGCAAGTGTTAGGGCATCACTCTTTGCTTTGGCTTAGTCTCTTGTATTTTGACACCTGTCTTTAGATTTTGGACTTGAATTTTAGATTTTTGGCTTATTCTAGTGACTTTAAGCCCTCCTGAAGCCATCTATTTAAATTTTGGTGGAATGCCGCCAAGTGTCTTTTGTCATCCGCTAGATCATTGACAAGTGGCATTGTTTGACTAATACTTTGTTAGTCTCTGTCAGTTGCGAACCAATTGAACATGTCCACATTCCTTCACATTTTGTTTGTTCTGTCAGACTGTGAAAAATTGAACCAATTATTTAACTACATGTGTATTTATCTTTTAGCGATGTCAGATTTTATTTCCTTATGTACCACAACTTTTAAAATTTTCTTTATACATCGAGTTTCAATTTATTTTTTACCACGGGTGTAGAATTTTCTTTGGACTACGGGTTTCTATTTCCTTTGTACCACATTTTTTCTAATTTTCTTCATTCCTTGGGTTGTCAAAGTTTGTGTTCTGCGCGTATTCAATTTTTCTGTCTTGCGGATTCAAAAATTTGAAAAGATTAGATATTTTCTTTGTGGTATAACCTTTTTTTCTTTTTTTCTAATCTATTTTCAAGCATATATGTAGTTTTATTTTTGTCTCTATTTGGCTTCTTTGATTTGAATTTGTAGCTATATTTGTCTCCATTTTCATTCGAGCATTAAAATGGTTAGTTGTGCTAGTTTTTCATTAGATAGGTCTCAACTATTGAATGAAATGAATTATAGTATATGTAGAGTTTGATTGAAATCTTGTTTTATGGGTAGGAAGCTATGGGATCTTGTGACTAGTGTGGAGACATGACTCAATGGCAGACAAGAAAACCCTGAAAATCTTAGCTCCTTCTCTCAGAGATCTTACGAGGCTATGTCCATCCTTTTGCAAAGCATAAAAGATGAATTATTAATGCATATAGGTCATATGGACTCTCCTGCTGATGCCTGGAAGCAATTAGAGATTTTTAAAAATAATTAAGTTTATTATGAAATTGTTTACAACTCCTATGAAAGGGGATGAGAAAATAGTTAATTATCTAGCTAAAATTAAAAACATTAAAGCTCAATTGGATGGTTGTAACTATGAATTGTTTCAAGATAAGCTATTGTATTTTATAATTTAGATAAATATCCATGAAAAATTTAGAAATTATATATCTATTATTAATTCTACCTTTTTTAGAATGAGAATGATCTACCTGATTTGGATACTTTGTCTTCTCCGTTAATTCAAGAAGAGTGATTGATGGATAATTTTAATTCTAAAGAGACTGCTTCTCAAGCCCTATTCTCTCATAATCACAAGTCTTCTCATGATAGGAATAACAACAATCCTAAACAGATCTCTAATATTAGATCTAAATTTAAATCCAATCCTAAATTCAATTCTATTAAAAATAGTCATAACTTTAAAGTCAAAGTTAATGTCACATATAAAAAATGTGGTAAGTTTGGTCACAAAGAGTCTGAATTCCATGTAAAAGCCAATAAATTTATTAACAATACTAAAACTAGTAAATTTAACAATCAAAAGAAAAATCACGCACATAATGTTGAGCAAGGGTCTTTTGCCTATATATTGCCATTTCAACATCAAATGAAAATGAATGGATTCTTGATAGTGGTGCCTCTAGGAACATGACTTTCACTCATGAAATCCTCTTAGATATAGTCAAATATGAGGAGAATATCTATCTAGGAGATAACTCCATCATTAGATTTGAAATTTGTGGAAATGTTAAATTGTCAAATGGTGTAATTAGGAATGTCTTGTTTGTTCCTCATCTCAAAAAGAATATTTTGTCTTTCTCTCAGCTAACTAAATAAAATTGTAAAGTTATTTTAGTGTAAGATAAGTGGTATGTAAAAGATAAGTTCAGTAATGTTATTGTTTTTGGTATTTTGAAAAATAACTTGTACATCTTTGATAGTTTTGTGTCCGATTCTTGGTATTCTTCCTCCTTTAGGAATGATATTTAGCTTTGGTATGAAAGACTTGGTCATGTAGATTTCAATAGCTTGTATCAAATTTCTAGATTGAATCTTTTATTGGTCTTCCTAAATTAAAATATGATCATGAAACATGTGACATTTGTTTGCGTGGTAAGCAACAAGCTAAACCAGTTCATTAACATCATGATCCCAATTATTCTTAGATATCGAACTAATTCATAGTAATGTAATAGGTCCACTTGAGGTTCCTTCACTCAGTGGTGCTTTTTATGTTGTTTTATTTATTGATGAATTCTCTATAATGACTTGGTCTTATTTTATTGATGTCATTTATAATTTTCAGGAATTTAAAGCTCTATTTGAGAATGCTTCTAATATGAAAATTAAAATAATTAGAACTGATAATGGAGGTGAATGTATTAGTAAAAAGTTTGATGTGTTTTGTGTGTCATGTGGGATTCAAAGAGAATTGACCACTCCTTATTCCCCACGAGAAAAATGACCTTGTAGAAAGGAAAAAGAGTTCCATCTTCGAAATGGATAGGACTATGATTCATGAATCCAATTTGCCTAAGTTCTTATGGAATGAAGTTATGAATATTTTTGTCTAAATTCTTAATAGATTTTATACTAAATATATTCATCAAGATACTCCTTATGAAGTATGGACAAAAAAACTAGATGTCTCTCAATTCATAATATTTGGTAGTCCCGCTTCTATCTTCATTCCAAAAGATAAAAGGAAGAAGCTTGATCTAACCTTGTTTAATTGTATTTTTTTGCTATGGCTATAGAAATAAAGGATTGAGAGTTTATGATCCTTTCAAGCATGAAATTGTTAAAAATAGAAAAGTTCAAGTCTTCGAAAATACATTCTGTGATGCTTCTTATGAACCCTCCACTGCTACTCCTCAGATAGATCCTGATAATATCTCTCTTAACATTATGGAAACAAAATTTCAAGAGACTGATTATCCTGATCTAGACATGATGGAGATTAAGGGGGAGTCTTCTCAAAATGTCTTGCATCACAAGGTCCCTAAATGGTCTCAAAATATTTTTCAAGACTCCAGCTAGCTAATCTTAGAAAGATCACTCGTAGTTAGAACTCTTCTCATGCATTGATGAACCTTTATGAGGTAGAACCAAAATATTTTGAAGAATCTTGTCAAGATAATAGATGGATTCAAGCTATGAAAAATGAATACAATTCTTTTATTAAAAATAATACTTGAGAACATGTCCCTCCTCTTTCTAAGAGAAGCATTGTAGGCTTTAAGTGGTTGTAAAAAAATCAAGTATAAATCTATAGGAGAAATTGAAAAATTTAAGGCAAGGCTGGTAGCTTTTGGTTTCACTTAGAAACCTGGTCTTGACTATGTTGAAACTTTTTCTCTTATAACCAAGATGAGCACTGTTAAAATTATTATTCCATTAGCTACCCAATATGGTTGGGATATTCACCAAATGGATGTAACACATGATTTTCTTAAATGGGATAAGCTAAAGGTTTTAAATAACATGGAAAGGAACCTTATGTCTGTAACCTAAAAAAGTCTTTGTATGGTCTTAAGAAAGCCCCTAGAGACTGGTATGCTAAAATTAATAGTTTCTTTCAAGATCTTGGTTTCACTAACTTTTGTTATGATAATGATATGTTTGTTAAGTATGAAAAAAATCATATTATCATTATTGTTTTGTATGTAGATGATCTTTTGATTACCAACAGTGATAAAAATTTAATTGTTAAGATCAAAGAAAATTTAAAGCAACATTTTGAAATGACTGATTTAGGTTTATTAAATCACTTTCTTGGCATGGTTATATTTCAAGATCATAAGTATATTATTGCATCTTAATCTCAATATGCTGTGAATTTTCTTAGAAGATTCAACATGATTGGATGTAAGCCTATTTCCATTCCTATTTAAGTTGGTGTTAAATTATATCCTAAACCATATTGTGCTAAATTTGATCCTACTCTGTATAGATAGCTAGTTGGTAGTCTAATTTATTTTACTATTATTAGATCTAATATATCTTATGCGGTAGGATTAGTTTTAGTATTTATGCAAGAACCTTATGAGGATCATTGGAAAATGGAAAAAAATTGAAATATATTAAAGGAACAATCAATTATGGTCTGTTTTATTCTTCTTCTAATGATGCACAATTATTTGGCTATTGTGATTTTGATCATGTTGGTGATGTTGCAGATAGAAATTCTACTTTTGGATATGTTTTCAAGTTGGGTGCAAGTGCCATCACTTGGAGTAGCAAGAAGCAACCAAAAATGTCTATCTCTTTTACTGAAGCAGAGTATAAAAGTGCTATGGAAGTTGCAAAGGAAGTTATGTGGCTGAAAAAATTGTTGGATAAATTACACATGGGCATCAAAGGGAGCACTACTCTTCTATGTGAAAACCAGAGTTGCATTGATCTTGCAAACAATCCAATTCAACATCAAAGGACAAAGAATATTGAAGTTCATATGCAATTTATTAGAGAGAAAGTATTTAATGGTGATATTGATCTCAAGTTCTGTTTGACTAAAGATCAAGTTGTAGATATCTTCACAAATCCATTGTGTTTTGTCAAGTTTTACAAATTTCATGCCTTGTTGGGCCTATCAGAGTTTCCCTTAAGGGGGAGTGTGCATGATACCACCTCTTAATAGCATGTTGAAAACTTCCAATACTTCCTGCATTTTTAATAAGTAAATGTGTCACATTATGTGAAGTTACATGTAAATCCCAGTGAAGCATTAGTTATGGGAATGCCTTGTTTTATAAAATGCTCTATAATATGATATAAGTCTTCATATGTAAAGCACTTGTCCTTAGAATTTATTTTGTATATGTTCCTTTGTATCATGACTTTTATAAGATCCTTGGAACACTATTTTGAACCACAAAAAAACATGTGTCTCATGGTCTTGATAAAATTTGCAATACATTTTAGTTGTTTGCGGCTTGCACAAGTCCACGAGAGACTACGGTATTGTACCATGGAATTGAAAAACCCACTTTGGAATATACTTTAGTGCACCATAGAATAGAAAACTTGCGAACAATTGTGCATGGATTATATAAATATGTGGGACACTACGGTAGTATCTTTGCGAAAGTTGAAAAACCCGAAAAAATATACTTTAGTGTACCAAAAACTACAAACCCACCGGTAGTGTACCACGGAGTTGAAAAACCCGTAGTACACATGTGTTTTTGGATGCCAACCATCTTGGCATAAGGAACATATGTCAACATGTTTTTTTGCATGTTCTTCCCCACTTAACATTAAGGGGGAGTGTTGGGGTGATAATGTCAAGTGGGTTATCTACCACTACCATACGCCCCAAAATTATTTTAAAAGTTTTTCTCAAAATTTATTATGAATATCTTACACATTTAAGAGTGAAGCGGCTCGATTGATTCACCCACCCTATTGATTAGGGTGATCCCTCTTAGGATTGGCTATGAGAAATGAATATATTAGTACCATATTGATATCTAGATAAAGGCATTAGACTGAAATATCATTAACATGGTATTATATTGAATGATTGAGAAAGATCTCTGTAATCATTCTGTGAGACCAAGGAGTGAAGTGGAAGTGTTGGGTAAAAGTTGTATCATAAATTCTTAATAACAAACAATGATTTATTCAGTTGGGGTTTTTACCTTTGGGTTTCCCCACTTAAATATGGTGTTACCATCTCTTTACTTGACTGTTATTTGCTTTCAGCTCATGTTATTACATTTTGTAATCTGCATGCTATAATCTATAATCTTTGGCATTTATTTTGTGGATCTATAATTTGTTAATTATATTTCCCTTCATTTCCTGACACTAGATGTTATGGTTGGTTACACTAGGATTATTGATTAATTAAAATTAATTCATACACATGGGTTTGTTAGAAACTTAAATGATAAACCATTAGTTATTACAAATTACACTTAATACTTTTCATGATGAAACACTACAATTTATGAATTTGATTATTTTACATTTCTTCACACACATTGATTTATAGATTACACATTGATGATATTTCTTGTAACACATTGTTCCCTGCACATTAGTTATTTCACACACTACTTAATACATGATTATCATCATTTCTCACTACATGCTGTTTTTCATTACTTATTACATGATTATTATTACTTTCTTGTTACACACTTGATTTATATCATTTATTATTTCATGCATATTCTTAAACACACATAAGGTAAAAGATAACACTTTGGTCAAATCTATCACTTCTTATTAGTTATTTCTCTTATCAATGGTCTGTCATATAATGGTGTGTCATGTCATGCCTTAAGTCACTATGGATCCATTAGGAATCAAGTCATGTTCTTTCATAATGTTACTCATCCTATTCACCATTATCCTATCTCACTTGAATATTGTTAGAACACAATAATGTTATGTTTCAATCTATTTTTATGATGCATACACATTAAGGAGTTTACATTTCTATTATTTTCTAATATATATACAATTTTTATGTTTGAATTTATAAATCTAGTATGAATTCTATTAAAATGTGGTTACTCCTATGATCATAAACATTGTTGGATATCAAATTGCATTATATATTAAATACTACACCTTACTTTTGCTAACACATGATTTATCTAATGACATATACAAATTATACCATGTTAGTGGATATGGTAATGTTGATTTATATCATTGATCATATTTCTATTGTGATTTTACATGAATTTCTCTTTTAAGCCAAAGTTATCCTTTGCAACATCCTATATGATGGGTTCTCAAATATAGGGATCTAATCTAAGACCAACCACACTATGTGTATACAAATGTGCTCAAGGAGCTCTAAAGTCATAAATCTAGAAGATAATATCCCTATCCCTAGGATAAATGTATGTTTCCAAGGTCTACAACCATGAAAATGATAAGTATTGATGGCTAAAATAGATCAAGTTCTTAGTTCATACAACAATGTTAGCTTTAATCATCCTTTAAGATCATTAAAACCCTTTAATTTTTACACAACTCAAGAAGCATGTTTAGCTCTCAAACATAAAAATACCTCATATGACTGATTCTAGGGATAAGAATATCTTTCACCTTCTCAAATTCACCTAACAAGCATGTTTAGTCTCTTGAAATAGTCTCAAAACAATAAATTTTGCTCATTTACATTTTAAACCTTCATACAAGCTTGTAGCCCTTCCAAACGACAAGTTTCGATCCCTAGAATGTTTCACAGGGGTCTTAGATCTCATTGTTAATTTTTTCAGACACCCATTTAGGAATTTAATCTAACCCCAATTTTTATCACCTATTTCTAATCTAATCATATTTTATTCTCTTCATGTTGTTTTCACCTAGGCTTATTTTCTAGCCCTCCAAAAACCTAAATCTCATAGCTGAGGATAACTTTGACAACTTTCATGATGAATTAGTTATCTTTCCTGATACCCATTAATGAGTTCTTTATTCATACTTGATTTTTTTCTCTAATTCTCAATAGAACTCTCCCAAATCCAATTTCTTCATTATTGGTTAGGTTTAGTTAAGTCTTCACTAGGTTTTTAAATAAGTTATTATATTTTGATGGTTTATCAACCTTTGAATCACCTTGCACCTCACCTATATATATTACTCAAGTACTTTTCAATGTTATACCACCCTCTTATTATCATAATGCTCGGTATCACAAGTTTGGAATCTAGGTCTTCTTACTTGTTCTTAACACCATTGTCTTCTCTATACCATATTTTTATCTTTTCCTTGGATTTATTAAATGATCTTAACACTCCTCTTATTACTGTCACTTTTACTTCTTAACATCCATTCAACGCACTAGACTCTTGTTAAGAATTAGTCTCTTGCCCCTTAAGTCCTTAGGACTGTAGCAAGACAATCAAGGATTCTTGTAGATGAAGGGGTCAAAAAAATTTTCCCATACTTCTCAAGGATTCAAACACATGTTAACAACATTCCAAAACAAGTTTAGCTCATGTTTCCTTATATTATTGTTCCTAATATAAATATTTCTCAAATGTGGTTATGACTATTACAAGTTTAGATATAATATTGTATCTATGACCTTATCACCTTCATGATCACTTGGAATATTCTTCAAGCACTCTCGCACATTCTATAAAATTCCATATACATAAAATAATTTCTATAAATTATCAAAAGTTTCCACAATTATTAATGAATGCATTTATCTATTAGAACAAAGAATGTGTATCAAACCCTCAATACTAACTCTACCACAATTAAGATTATTCTTTACAAGTTTGATAAAAAACATTACTCCAATTAGCTTTATACTTCACAATCACCTTAATATACTAGAAACTCTCTATACCACTAAATTATAGAAAGATTTTTGGTTTCCTTTAGAATTACATAGATTTATTTACCTCTAAACCCCGGAATAGGGTATTCCAACCATGAATAGGTTTATTTGTTTATTTAACTTTGTTTAGACTTTGAGAAGTTTCTTGATGCATTATAATTCTTATATGGGCCTAGGTGTATTTATATCAAGGCTCTAATATCATGTTATCACTATAAGACATGGGTTCTACCTCATCACAATCATTAATTTGACTGTTATATTCGATCATAGGTTCTATACCTTTTCAAGCTCACATGAGGATTATTAATCATACTTCTACCTTTATCATTGTGAAAAATTAGTATATTTAAATTTTAAATAATTCACACATGCTTTTATTCATTCATCACTCTAAATATCTTTCTATCCTTTAACCATAATTCCTTCATAGAATTACCTCATCTCGTATGCAGTTTTACTATTCCTTGCATATGCCTTGTCTTGAATGATATTATAACATCCACAAGATTATTTCATGACCTCCTTGGGACTGTATAGATATTCTACACATGTTTTTAATTTTTTTCAAACATTAGATATCATGCATTATTTAAACATAAAAATTAAACATCCATCCTTCGCATAAAAAGTACTCAAGTATACATCCACAAAGTCACAATTAAACACCAATACATAATTTTACTTCAATAAGCTTGTCATTAATAAAAAATAGAATTCACATAACTTGTTGAGCATTTTTATATGATACAAAGTTCCTTTATCCTCTCTAAAAACCTCTTATAATTCACACACTTCTCTATTTGAATGCTCTTACAATTTTTTGAGAAAAGAGGTAGTTAGGGTTCTAACTAGCTAACACACCATGATAAAGATGTAAAAAGTGATTAAAGTCCATATGAGGGTAACTAAGCCATGTCTTAGGTAAAATTATGTTCCATGACACCTTTTAAAACACATATTAAATATATTCTAACTCCTAACACATAGACACACACACACACACACACACACACACACACACACAGAGAGAGAGAGAGAGAGAGAGAGAGAGAGAGAGAGAGAGAGAGAGAGAGAGAGAGAGAGAGAGAGAGAGAGAGAGAGAGAGAGAGAGAGAGAGAGAGAGAGAGAGAGAGAGAGAGAGAGAGAGAGAGAGAGAGAGAGAGAGAGAGAGAGAGAGAGAGAGAGAGAGAGAGAGAGAGAGAGAGAGAGAGAGAGAGAGAGAGAGAGAGAGAGAGAGAGAGAGAGAGAGAGAGAGAGAGAGAGAGAGAGAGAGAGAGAGAGAGAGAGAGAGAGAGAGAGAGAGAGAGAGAGAGAGAGAGAGAGAGAGAGAGAGAGAGAGAGAGAGAGAGAGAGAGAGAGAGAGAGAGAGAGAGAGAGAGAGAGAGAGAGAGAGAGAGAGAGAGAGAGAGAGAGAGAGAGAGAGAGAGAGAGAGAGAGAGAGAGAGAGAGAGAGAGAGAGAGAGAGAGAGAGAGAAGAGAGAGAGAGAGAGAGAGAGAGAGAGAGAGAGAGAGAGAGAAAGAGAGGTGGTTTTGAGGGAAACCTAAATACTAGTTATTACAATACTAAAAGATACTAAAAGAGTCCAAATAGACTATAAAAATGTCATGATCACACAAATGGGCTTTTTAATACACCTATGCAAAAAAATTGATTATTTATATAAGATGATCCTGCATCATGTATCCTATCAATAGTATGAAATAGAGAAGGAAACAAACAAGGTGTGGATAAATAAAAGGGGCATAGTAATAATAAGACAATGCAATCCTATATCTACTTTATTCTATAGCTATGAATGACCAATAATTATAAACACATACATACAAAATGAATGATGGAGGGTTAGAAATAATTACATACTTTGTGTGTGTGTGTGTGTGTGTGTGTGTGTGTGTGTGTGTGTGTGTGTGTGTGATTTCTATTGCATAATCCTTACGAGGAAAACAACATCAGGACTAAATCACTATGGGTGGAGAAGGGGAAATCTAATCAAGAATATTTCCAATCCTAACTTACTATGGTCACCCGATGTAAAAGAGGAAAGATTTAGGACTCTAAAGTGCATCAATACGTATGAAGTAGTGTGATGAATAACAAGTATAAGTGTATTCAAATGATTTTTAATTGGATCTACTAGTAAGAAAATAAGGGAGTATATATACCCAACACAATCACACATGGGAAATGGAGGTGGCTAGGGAAAAATATAAAATTGCACCATTGACCATGGGTGATGGCATAAGCTTTGGGGGAAACCTTAAGGTCAAAGATTGAAAACACAAGGAATGGAGGCTAGGGAATAAATGGGGATGTATGATGAAGGTATAGAGTAACCAAAAGAAAGGGTAATAACACACAATAAGAATAAATAAGTAGACATGATGGGATAAGTATACATAATGATTGCAGTGTGTGAATAAAGAGAAGAAATGAATCATTCATGGGGTAAATAAGACTAATAACGAGACATCTCAAGTGTTATGGTCTTTCCCACATGACCAAGTTTGATCATATCCTAATCTTGACAGACCCCTCCAGGAACTTTCTTAGGAGGAGAATGCATCAGTAGCCCCCACACAAAATAAATGGTTAGCAAGAGTCAAAATATGTTGCATACATATGCCCAAAACAAACATCATAATGTGTCAAAATACTAAAACATGAGATGATATGTGGAAAAATATCTATGCAACACGAAATTGAAAGGAAATACTAAAAGTAAAGATGTAAAATGAAGTAAATAAATTCCAATTGAAATAAACATACCTCATAATTACCTACCGTGTTGCTCATCTTACTTGTGGTGGGAATAGTAGCTAATTCAAACCTTGAATAAGAAAGACTAGAAAGAAACAATGGAAGATATTTAATAAACTATGACATAGATCACCTAGAGTCAGGGGCCGTGGGATGGATGATATCCCATGGTGAAATGATGGAAAAATGAGGTTTCGGTGAAAGGGTGGAATGCGAGGTGTAATACTTCAAAAGGAGTGTCTCATTTCCATGAACATTCAATAATTGATGGCATGATTTTAGGGTTTGTAGTGTAAAATATATAAAGGTTGGAGGAAATCACGAAAAAACCAATTTCTATAAATAAAAAGAAAAATTTAATTTTTCACTTTGCTAATTTAAATTAAGAGGAATGATCTCTAAATAACCCAAATTGAGTAAGTTTAGTGAAGATCGCGAGAGCATGAGATGACAAATGAGGTGGTTGAGATGGGGCATGCAATAGTACGGATCCCACAATAGGTGTTGTTTTCAAATTAGGAGTGGGTAGTTAGGTGAAAAGGGAAAAATGTGTGTTGGGGAAAACTTAGCTAGTGAAATTTTTACAAAATATAGTCAAAAGGTAGGTTAGGTTGATTTCTAGGTGGGTTCGAGAGTATTTTGAATTTTGGGGTCATTAGGTGAGGTTTTTAAATTAAATGCAAAAAAATTGTAGGACCCTGAAATGGATGGGATCATCCATGTTGGATTGTTCAACCATAAAAAGGAAGATGATATCTAGCTAAGAGGAAAATTTAGCAATGGCCAATGGCATCCGCCAAAAAGGAAAATGAAATAAAAAATGTATAGTTTTTTGCTCAATGGTTGATGGTGTTAAGCCAATAGGGATAATGTAGTATGAAGTGTGAAATTTTTCTATTTTAAGTGCATTTTTGGATTTAGATAATGGATTCGTATTGGCTATGACATGTCTCTATTGTTTGATGTGTTACAGTTCCATAGAGGATCTGATTATGAATATTAGTAAATGTGGTATGAATTCTAGAGGTTTTAAGTAGATTGTCCACAATTTACATTACATAACCATAAGGACTTAGATTTATAAGGATTAGAGATTGGGATGCAGTTCGATAGGGGTAAAACAACATGGGCATAAATGGTGTATGATTTATACAAGATTTGGGTAAATAAAAAAGGTCAAAGATGACCTATCATATTATTGTCAACTTAGATATATGAGTGCTTGTCTATGTATTGACATACGAGTACATTGCTATAGTTGACAAGATACGTAACGAGGATTCCATAGTGGCCCGAGAGAGGCCAAAAATTTAGGATAGTGGTTTATTTTAGGAGGATTCTACACATGTGAAATGAGGAGATAATATGGGATCCCTATAGAGGGATAGTAAATCGGTGGCCTAGTTGGACAACTAAAATGGTAGGTGATGGGATATAAGAGATTACAAGGAATTATGTGTGGTGTGTGGAGACATGCCTAGTAGATAGGGTGCCATTTTAGTTTGGGCATCTGTCTAATACGATGAATCCACCTCTCCTTGAGTATTAACAAAGACATATGAAGGAGATGTGAAGGAAAGAGAGATCGATAATAGGCATACCACCATTGTGCCCAAATAGAGTGAGGAATGTTCAATATCCAAGTGGTAGGTAGTTACAAAATAGGGGAGAAAGGGGTGCAGAGGGACCAAATATAGTAGAGGTAGATGATATCTATGAGAGATTGGCTAGCAAAGAGGAGGAGTTGGTAGATAGGACACATAGATGACATAATGAGTGGTGGTTATAAGGGGATGGAGAAGGAAATTTATTAGAGATAGGGCCTAGAGAGTGACATACATGATGAATCGGTAATGGGTAGAGGCTCCAAGGAGATCTCTCATGATTTTGGTTCGCTGAAATATGTGGGCACAATTAGTAGGTTCCCATTGACTGAGATATGAGTAGACATGTGTGGTTTTGGGAGGGCAAGTAGATGTGGTTATCATAGGATAGTATCTTACATAAATATGTAAGCATTTGTTGATTATCATTGATAGTATATTGTGAGATCATGATGATGTCAATGTCTAATGTGTGGATGGTTTAATTTTTGTACAAAATAATGTTGATGATTAGCATGAGATGTTTGAGAATAGGCATCATGAGATCCTATATGGCATCTAGATTTTACAAATCCGTGATGTCATATCTAGTGATAGTGGTAGCCATAGATTCAACATGTGACTTTAGATTTGTAGGAGAGGTAGGTCATGAACAAAAAGGTATATAAAGTTTCTAGTACTAGTGAGTGCAAGAGATATGAAAACATTACTTCAAGGCATTTTATAGGCATAGAAAACACTAGCATGAGGGTAAGCATCAAGGTTATTTTATGCATAGGGGGTGGTAGAGTTCCAGGAGGTTGATGCATCTTGTATTATGGAGTTAAAATTTTGAGTAGTTAGAGAAACAAAAGAGGCTATAGGGGATTGATCTAGAGCCACATTTTTGGGAGGATCCCTTTGAGCTACTAGATAGTAACCATCACCTTAGAACATTGGCCTATCTTCATCTAAGGAGGGGAATCCTAAGGGATGATTATTGTATTATTTTTTGAGTTATATATAATGTATAAAATGATTCATGGTGATATCTGTATATAAGATACCCTTATTTTTTATACCGTTGTTGAAGATGTTGGTGTATGTTGTATATATGTTTATTTTTATGATTCCAACTTCTTATATATTCATAAATGAATGGAAATTAATGATTAAGAGAAATGAAATGATAAAATGGTTTTGATATTTATAGAGTAGGGAAAAAAAGGGATGGGATGGGGACCAATGATAAGACCATCCCAAGAAATAAGAGAGAAGCCCATGTAGGAGATAAATGAAGAATGAGGATCATAGTATCCAAGGTAGGAATCCATGACTATATAATCCTAACTGGGAGGGAAAGATATAAGTGGGAGATAAATGATAGTTACCAAAGTATCCAAGATAGGGAGAAATGGTTGTATAAACCTAAGTGGGATGGATGAACCCAAATGGGATAGGTGAGAATTGATCAAGTAAATAAAGTGTCTCAATGATGACATGTTAAGGAGTGGAAACAATCATTGATGATGTCAATGATGTTGTCTAAGTTTTTTCATGAGTATGAATCGGGAGATCCTCAAGGTTATCTTGGATGATGTTAATACCATGATGACCTTTGGATTATGTGGAAAAGAGGGTATCATCAATCCTATCAGAGATCCATGCTACGATATCACAATGTATATCATCAAGGAGGGATGAGGGAATAATTTTGAGAGATAGAGGATGATATAAAATGATGTGAAAAGGGGATCATGATTAACACTTATATTCAAAAGGATATCTCTTTCTAGCTCAGAACTTACAATATATGACCCAACAAATATTGTCTATATATGTGAGGAAAAACTATGATGAGAATAAAAGAGTGGTGTGGTAGACAAGGGTAGCGTAGCTCTCTATTTTTGGTCTCACCAAACCTTCGATGCAAGATTCTTCATATACTATCTATTAGATCTACAATTAGAAACATCATGGCCAAGGGATTTGTTCCATGTGCAATATATCCTATCCATATGTGGGATGAGAGCTATAATGGCAAGAAGAAATGTTGATGATGTTGTAGAAGGTAGAGGTATAATGGAATGTAGAGTAAGAGAGAAAGGATAGTAAGATGTCATGATACGTTATGTGGAAGGGCGAAAAATGGAACAAACTATGGATAAAGTATCAAATCACCGATGATATGATTATATGTCTTAAGTTTATCCTTAGAGTCAAATTAGGAATAAATATTGTCATCATCCATAAGATCATCACCTGGATTGAGGGCAGAATATTCTCATGGAGATAGTGATGGTATGGACACTATGAAAAATGGTAGAGCATATGGTGTGGTAGCCAAAAATTTCTGCATTCTTAGCTTGGGCATAACCTGCTAAGAATGGATCATCTAGAGGTTAATGTTATCACCAAATTACAGCACCCCTGTGCATATACTTGAACTCACAAAGTGTGATTGGATAACATGGGTACTATCTCCAAGTTGTGGGACTCGCTACTTGAGATAGACCTCCGAGAAAGTCGGTTCTTGCTCCAAACTACACCGCCACATCTACTCTAATGCAGGATAAGCTAACTATTCTAATCTAAATTTCCAAGGGACCAGGGAGAGAGACTACATAAAATGAAAGCCTACCCTAAAGCGGTGATACACCAGAAAAGGATGGTGTGAGAGTAATCTCCAAATGTGTGAAATACAGAGGCAAAGTGCACACTAGAAGAGGTGATGACAGATCACCATAATCTAGCAAAATGCATTCACAACAATATTCCAAGCATACACAATGTTAATGAATTCCTGCAAGAACATAATAATAGACACAATATTCTTGTAGAAAGATAAAAGGGCAAGAAGAATGCAAGAAAACTCAGCAGGGGAAGATACATCCACAAACTTATATTTTATTGCTTCCTGGTATGCACAGTTCAGTCTATTACAAGATAAGGGCTTGGATCACCATGCAAGGAGTCCACTACAAGGGCCTGCAACACACTGGCTTCACAAAGCAATTTTGGCAGAGCTTTGCTACCCAAAAACTCTCTCTTTACAATGAGCCCAACACTCCAATTTATAGAAAAAAAAATGAGAAGGAAAAGAGAAGGGAAAATGGAAATCCCGAAATCTGTCCTTCAACCACCTGTAAGAGGCATTAAATTGAGTGAAATGGTTATACATTACTTGCAAAAGGCTCCCCATACTATCCCATGTGCTGCAGCAGAGAAAGAATGATGACCATGCCTCTTAATTGCACTCCCAACTACCAAATAAAACACTGTTCTGAACCCGGCCACGTTTTCTTAAAAACTCAATCAATTTCTGATCAAATCTGGAATTTCTTAATTTTTGTGCATCGGGCTCAGAACCACGATTCCAACGGTACCAATTTTGTGTGATTTCATTGAGAAATGCAAAAGTTATGGCCTTCTAAGTGCGGGCAGCTATTTTGGAGTGCAGCGGGCTTTCTCTCATTTGTGAGAATGAGCATTGACTGACTGGAGCCGAATATGTTTCTTTTATTTAAATATATCTACCCTCATTAAAATTAAGAAATCCAGTTTTGTGGCGTAGAGGACATCGTGCTCATTCTAGAAAGTCCAATTTTGTGAAAATCGGAGCTCGGAGTCAAAAGTTATGGCCGTTTGAAGTTCCACGGGTCAAATGTTGACTTTTCTCCTCTGCCTTCGGCCGCTTCGCTTTTCGCGTCCCACGCGTCCCTTTGTCCCATTTGTCCCAGTCTTTATGCGGGACAAATTCTTCCGAACCGCCCGAAATGGGCTTCCATGTCCCTTTTCTGCCGGTGACACGTGGCGTGATCTGATTGGCTTTCGGCTCCTTCGGCTATCCGCGTCCCGTGCATCCCTTTGTTCCATTTGTCCCGATCTTTGAAGTTCCCTATTTCGCCAAAACGGCCGGTTCGCGTACTCGTGGCCCAGATGTCTCATTTGCTTTCGGACCGTCTAGGACAAATTTTCCCGATTCACCCGGTTCGGCCGGTTCGCGTACTTTTGTCCCGCGCGTCCCGGACTGTTTCGGGCTGCCTTGACTCATTTTGGCCGATCCGGCCGGTTCGCGTACTAATTGCCCAGATGTCCCAGACTGCCTGTTTCAACAGTTAGTCAATTTTTTCCATTTTTCAGCCTGGGCCAGATTTCGCGTCCGCGCATCCCTTTGTCCCAAATGTCCCCGAATCTTTGCGCGGATTACCTGGCGGCCTTCGGCGGTTCACGTCCGTATGTCCCTCATGTCCCGACTATTGCAAGGAGTGGGACTTAGCCATTTTTCATGATTTTTTCTGGCCCGAGCTTGTTTTTGCAATTTTTTCACATTTTCTCAGAACTTGCTCTCTTCTTCTTTGACAGGGGAGTTAGAAAAAATATGAGGGGACCCTAGAAACATGACTTTTCGCAGTGAATCAATATAATTGCTTGGGACTAAAGAATTTGATGCATGTTATCAAAATTTACCTTGGGGGTGAATTTTGGATAACATTAACTATCATCATAAGGAAGAATAGTTTGATAGAATATAGGTTGATGATAGGCACTAATTAGGAAATATTATATATAGGAGGACATCAAGTAGGAGTGATGGTGATAGGGACATGATCAAAATATTTCTTACACAATTGTGGTCATAAGGTGGGAGGAAGATGAGAAATAATGTAATCAAGAAGATCAGAGGTAATGACATGGAATTTTATTTTGTCAAGCTCATCATCAACAAAATCAAGAAGGTTGGGTGGAGTATGGACTACAACATTGGGATGACCACTATATCCAAGAAAAGAATCCACTAGATAGTTGAAGCATTGGTATTCCTATAATGGGATGATAAAAATGGGACCATGAATTTAATGTGAGAAGTATAAGGAACAATTATGGGGAGCCAAATAGAACCCATATAAGGCATATTTCTCTTATCATAGCCCTGAAACATAATTCTAGAGGATTTTATATTGTCAATAGAATGACCAAGTGTCTTAATGAAGTCATGAGAGGTGAAGTAATTTATGAAACTTTAAACTATGAGGTATTTCTTAACTATGGTCTATCCAATTTATACTAAGATAAAGAGTGGATGATCGTCGAGTGAAATAGAAGCTTATTATGGATCATGAAGTCAAGAGGAAATCAAATCCATGAAGAATAATTGGTGGAAATGGATAACTCTTTGCATTGTCACATAATGATTTATTTGAAACTAGGTAGGGTATGCTTCTTCCCCATAGTGTGTGAAAAATTAATTTTCATGGAAAGAGAGATGTCATGATATGTTCATGACAAAGGGCGAGGTATGCAAAATTTATAAGAAAAGGATTTGGCTATGAAGGTGAGAAATATTTGTGAGATGGTCCCATTATTATCGATGGGTTGAGTAATTTTCTGAAGCTTGGGGGACCAATATGAAGATATTTAAAATAAGGAGAATTCAAAGTTTGGATTTTAACTACTATTCCTATGGGATCATCCATGGTAAAAGTGTTGATGATAAAAGTATTAGTAGAGGATAAGATGGATGGGATCAACCCTATAGGAATTTATACATAGGGGCCAATGGTGTTCACTTGTACTAAGTATTGGGATATAGAATCTGATTTGTGAGGTTTGTATCATGAGGAACATGGATTAATGATCCTATAGGAGCTAGCTTGGGCTAAGTAAGGATAAAAAGGTTTGATGCATCTGATAATGCATCTAGAAATTTCTATATGGACTGTATTCTTGAAAAATGTACTAGTAGAATGATAGGAGGTATAAACAACATTGGTGGCTACCTTACTAGTTTGATCAATGTTATATTTATTAGGTTTTGAGTGATAAGGGAGGGGTCATCATATATTTTGAGATATATTGGTCATGTTGTTAGGATTTTTCACATGCCTTAATGGCCTCATATAGCCTTTCTTGGGTGATAAATTCATGGTCAAAGTTATTTCCAAGTTGGAATGTTTAGGAAAAGGATCGAAAGCCACATTAATTTTTGTTAGTGTGGCCCCAATTGGCATGCCACCAAAAATAATTTACTATCATCATGCCATTGGGGAAGATGGTGTGAGTGGTTTACCACCATGGTAAATGGGTGAGGTACGAATCATAAAAACTCTTCCTTGGATAGTGGTTTCTAGCAATTAATTTGGGAATAACTAGATTGTGAGTGACTAGCATATTATTCAATGTTTTGGATCATTCCATTAGAAAATGTTCCTTAAGGAAGAGTATATATGACTCTTTTGTTTGTAACATTCTTGTTTCTACGACACATGAGGACTTGGATGTTGTTAAGATTTTATAGATTTGGAGAAGGATTTTTGAATTCTCTCATGAGATAATCATGGCACTTGTCCTATTTGAATTATTATTCCAAAGAGGTAGGAAAAAATTCTCTAACCTTGTATAGAAAGTGAGGTTCAAGTATTGTAAAGAATATTTAGAATAAATTTCCATCGGGCATGTTGTGTTCAACCCGAGTGGATAAAGTCTTCCAATATTTGATGAAATATTGGGTAGATTCATTTTCCATTTTCTTATAATTGATGAAGGCATTAATGTTATTTTTAGGAAGGTCATGGTATTGGAATTCATTGACTACTGAAGTTACCAAACTTACTATCTAGACAATGGAGTTGGATGGGAGGGTGTGATACCAATCCAAGGAATATCCAGAAAAGAGCCTTAACAAGAATATTTTTTATAGCATAAGATTTGTTCTTGACTCATTCCTTATAGATATTTCCAAAGGATTTGATATGGAGAGTGGGATTAATAGAACCATCATAAGTGATGGAAGGAGAAACACCTCTAATGTCCATAACAACTATGTATGGGGTTTATGGTTCTATTTGAAAATATTGAAGTATCTTATTTTGAATGGGGGTTGTGCAATGGGAATTCCATTAGGACCAAATAGAAGTGGATGGGAAAAACCTTGGCTAGTCATTCCAGAAGATACCACTTGAGGTTGATTAGCTAGCTATGTTAGGTTGTTATGAAATTTTAGAAACTGATTTGTGGCCATCATTTATTGTTGTTTCAAGAGATCCATGAGATGTATGATGATTTGGATGAAATCCATGTTGGAAGGGATGTTGGTATTTTTTTGAGATTAATATCTTCTCCATTTTAATGAGGCTAAAGGGGATTGATATTGTCATCCAAATTTTGAGAAATATAATCCTCAAGATGCTTTCATAAAATCTCAAGTGATTCTCCTATCTGATTGTGAAATTGGTGTAATATTTTTGCATAAGACGGTTATAATCAAATATGGGGAATTCTCATGCTTACCTTCTCCTTCAACATGAAATAAAGGGTTTCAAATTTTATATTTGGTTTATATTGATCAAGGTGGTGGTTTTTTCTTCTTAGCATTAGATCCTATGACATGGAAATCAACTTAATGTGGAACTAGTTTAGGAAAGCCATTATTCTAAGAGTTTTTGTGATTCGGAAGAGATGACTCAACCGAAGAGGTAAGAGGATCACCTAACATGTATTCCATGATGAATTGAGTTTGATTTGGGAATACTTACTAGAAAATATTTATCGATGGAATTGACCATGCAATAATTTTGCATATGGATCAATGACATCCGTGAAGAGAAATATAAAGAAAAAGGAAAAATACTAAATGGGATCATCCTTGTAGGAAAATATACATGTATAAGGGTTGATGGTATCACGACATAAACTAAAAGTTTATACTAGATTGACCATGTAGTAAGGTTATGTACAGGGACTAATGAAATTCAAAAGAGTAGGAAAAATAAAAGAGAGTGTGTCTTACCTAGTTTGAACTAGAGTAATATTCACATTGGATTCACCAAAGTGTATCTTTGGGTAAAATAGAGGTTCCCATATGGGTTATAAAGTATAGGGATCAAATCTAAGACCAACCACACCATATAGATACAAAGGTTCTCAGGGAGCACTAAACTCATAAATCTAGAGTATAATAGCCCCAACATTAGGATACCTATATATTTACAAGGCCTACAAGGGTAAGTGCAGGAAGTTGATGGACAAATATAGGGTCATCCGTGGACATCATATTGCAAATAACAACATAATATCAACTTGTAGGGTTTATTAGCAATACATACACTCAAAATTAGACAAAATTATATTAATATGAATTGTAGCATCCGGAATCTAGTTTCTAAAATACTAATTTTTGTAAAAAATGGACAAGATTAGCTATATTAAACACTCAAAATTCAATGACTTGGTATTTTTTAAAAAATGCCGATAAGATTATAGTCCGTTTGCCCACAATTTGGATGACCAAAAATTGATATATATTTTTTTCCTTTGGTGAGAAGTTATATGCCACTATCTATCTTGGGATGGATTTTATTTTTTATGATTTTTTCCGTGAAAGTGGTATGAAAACATAAAGAAAACAGAGCACTTTCCGTTTGCCCGCCATAACTTCATCAAAAAATATTGAAATCAAATAATTTTTTTTTGAACATGTATATAATTTCACCACGGTTGGGATGGTATAAGTTTTATCACATTCTGATAAGTGAAACAAATTTTGCAGTCTTAAACGTAGACATAAACATTCACAGAAAAAGTGTCTTAAAGACCTACTATTAGTAAAAAATTATAAAATGATATTTATCCTATTCTATTCACTTTAAAATCAATATTTCTACAAAGCTAATAGTCTCCCCTACGTAATGGTACCATTTTTATGACATATTTTTGACTTTTCGGCATGGTTCAAGTCCGCGGAAGACTAAATTTGATGTTTTGCTGTTTTTAATGTAAAATTCAGGATTTGATGTCCACTTAATTGTCCCCCAACTTGGTGCACTTACCCACAACCAAGATAAATATATGTATCCTAATATAATTCTAAAATAGGAGGGAAACAACTAAAAGGTAAATAAATCCAAGAGGCATAGTAATAATAAGAAACTATAATAAACCAAACCCAACCTACATCTACTCTAGTCTATAGTAATGAATGGCCGATAACCACATACATACAAAAAGAAAGAATAAGGAGTGTTATAAATACTTACCTATAACATGTGTATTAATGTTGATTCATAATCATCCTCAGAGAAAACAACACTTAGATAATCACTATGGGTGAAGAAGGGGAAATCTTAATAAGAGGATCTCTAATCCTACCTCACTATGATGACCCAAATGAAAAATTGGCAAGATTTAAGACTCCAAATCACATTAATAAGTGAGAAGTAGGAGTATATGTGTATTCAGATGATTTTAATTGGTTCTACTACTATGAAAACATGGGGGTATATACACCTAATGCAATTACCCATGGGAGGTGGCTTAAACCATGGAAAAATCAAAACAAGAGCCATCACCTGTGGGTGATGGAATCAACATTGGGGGAAACCCTAAAATCAAAGGTTGAAAACATGAGGAATGAGGGATAGTAAATACATTAAGATGCATGATAAAGGTCCAAAGTGACCAAAAGTGAGTTAATAAGGTGCAATAAAAATAAACAAGTAAATATGATGAGATAAGTAAACATAATGGGTACAATGTGTGAACAAAGGGAAGAAACGAGAGATATATATAGGGGTAACTAAGGCTAATAAAAACATCTCTCAAGTGATATCGTCTAGCCCACATGACCATTTTTTACCATTTCCCAATTTTGATAAACCCTTAAGACACGCACTTAGGAGGATAATACATCAACATCCCCTATACAAATGAAATGGTTAGCAAGCATAAAAAATATGGTGTACATAAATCCCTTATCTAAAAGGGGGAATGTGGTAGGATTTTATAACACATTCGTTTAAATTTTAGATATAGTTATTTAGAAGACATTGTATGATGATATGCACATAGTTAATACATCATGGCATCTACACAACTATTAAATTATTATATTTACACATGAATTTACTCAATAGACCTAATTACTACAAATGGTTACTCATGATGTCATTTATTATGCTTAATTTTTGTCGATGGTATACAAAATTCACTTAGCAAGCCCAATATTTTCAATATTATTTGGTTACTCCACCCTCAAATAAAACACTAAGGGAAATGAGGTGTATATGTTGCATATATTTTCACTTTTCATTTACTCTACCTCACATTCACCACTTTGTTGAAATTAGGTGTACATATTTCATGATTTTATTTGTTAGTTTACATTGTTTACGATTTGATGTTATCATTTTAATAATAATTTAACATTCATTTTTTCATGCGGCATGCATGTTCACATGTAAAAATATACACACAAAGGAGAAAGGAACAAACACATTATAATATTACGTGATCCTTGGACTTATGAGAATTTTACATTTTAATTATATTTTAATCCAAAATTTTCTAATTAATACATTAAAGAAGGGAAATTTATAGATACATAAATATGGACCTATCAACATTTGGTAATTAATTTTGGCATTTGACTTAGCCCATAACTCATTGTGTAATATAATGAATAATTTGTATGCTTTACTTTCTCAATAAATACTATTGACCACTAGGTAAAAGTTGTTATCCATTATTTACCAGTCAAAATCACATCATCATAATAAAAGACACATCTTTGGACATCTAGCCACCTTCTTCAATGGTTAAATTTGATTCTACAATGTCGTTTGGCCGAATTTATCCTAAATATACTTAAATGTCACATTTTAAAATCCTAAAGCTACCCTAGTCGACTATGTGTAATTTGAGAAGGAAATCTTGTGACAATATCCACATATATAAGTACATTCATTTTACCCCTTCTAAGTTCCTTATATATCACATCTTTAGGATACCTAGGAATCAAAACAAATAACCTAATTAAAATATCAATATATAAAGTCTATTCAACCAACTCTAAGCTTGTACACATAATTAAAATATTCCCTATGTCATTTGTAAACCTAAAACATAAGCCAAAGATCATTTCTAAGTGTTAGATGTCATATTAATATATTCATTTCCAAAATCACATTGCAATATAAATCTTACATGCATTCATATGGTGGGGAAAATAAGGGTTTGATGACTTTTTGGAGTATTTATGGATAGACGTGGTAGAGGTCACACAAACCTCATGATTATTTAACCCTTTCTAGGTTTGAAGAAAAGGAAAAGTAGAAGAGAATCCCTAATCAACTACACAATTGTGATTGTTGAAGTTCAACCATATAAAAATGAGCTATAGACATGGAGGAACAAAGTTCTAGAGTCCAAATTTAACCATAGTCAATAGAGGATGAATCTAACCAAGGAAAACAAAATAACTCAAGTGAAGTTTTTTAGGACACATGAATTCATCTAGATCGTAAAAGTATACTCCCAAATTTTCAAGACATATTGATGAGAGTATTCACATCCTCCCTATATATTTCTAAAGAATAGTCAGCTCATATTAATCTAATCAATATAATCCTCTCTAAACCCCATTTTTACAATCTTATTTATCTCATTTATGTTAATGGAATTGATTAAATCTACATGAATATGATTTAGGATCTGCATGTTTGTTATTATTTATGGTAATTTGATATTAAGTCATCAATACACAATTATTTTATACCCTAACTTGATTAAGCTTAAGATTTTTATTACAACTCAAAAAAATTCTCTCTTGCTGAATATTTGTGAATGTGCAATAAACAATAATTTGTAAAGACACTAATAAGGCCTTCAACACTTTTAAATGATGTTTGACTTGATTTGTAGCACATGTGAGTTTTCTAGGACAACAACTTAGGATTTATTTATACTTTAGCTTATTGGTGTTCTCTAAGGGTGTGATGCTTCATTGATTTGGGCCTAAAATTACTTGTTATAATGATTTAGAGTGAGATCCCTTAGATGTCAAGAGATATACCTAATGCATAGGGTGTATGTAATTTTATATCTAACTTGTGCAAATTATTTTTACCCTAATCAAATTAGGGTAACTTATGCATTTGAATAATTGACCTTAAAAATTTCTTAGGAAAAAAACATCATCCTCAGTAAAAAAACATTAGCCAAATATTCCCTTATTGGGTGATTACATCCCAGTGTTTATCTTTGGACCTGATCTAAAAAGGAGATGGCTGACCATGATTTGAGGATGTGTTTAATATATATTGTAGATGCTCCTAAAGAGGTAAAATTAATGATAAATAATGACTTAGTGGTTTTGGGTACATGAATTAAGCAAGATGAATTTAGGTATAATTCAATTAATTGTCCAAATGAGATAAGGTTGGGGTAAATATTAAATGATTCTTACCAAGTGCCTTAGGTCCAAATTTTGGATACTACAATTCCTTCATTTTAATCTAGTAATTAATTTTTTTCTAGATTAGAAGAAATAAAATATAAATGAAACTCCCATTGGGCATGATGTGTGCAACAATGAAATGCATGTATTACCCCTCTCTTTGTTCCATACATGTGAATATATAAATCACATGTAAAAAGGTGTTAATTCCCAATAAATATGCATATAAACTCATTAAATTAAAAACAAAAAACCTAAAATTAAAATCATGAATCGACCACACTTGATTTCACTTGGTGTCTTAGTAAAGGATACAAATATTATGTGTTTTTTTACATTTTATCCTCTCATGAGCTAATGTAGAACTCGAGTATGCTATTAAGTCTTTATAGAACTTGATCTTTCCATGGAGCTGCTATGAAACTTGATCCCTCTAAGGAGACCATATAACACTTGAGCCTTCTAAAGATCATATGTAATACTTGAGCCTACTATGGAGGTAAAATTAACACTCAAGCCTACTATAAGGGAAATTTATTTGTGATCTTGGTATATATGTCAATATGTGGTATGTGAAAAATCTCATAGTATGTTTGGAATAATTATGTCATTCAAAATAATTCTATGAATTTCATAAAATGGTATCAAATGACTCCCTATTGTTATGATCTACATGAAATTTTTAGAAGAAAACATAAGATGCATCCATTTTGAGATCATGGAAGTTGTAAAGGATCACTTAGCTCAAAATAAAAAGTTTCGGACCTTGTATATAATGTATAAGCATAATATAAATGATATAAAACATATCTAGTATATTAATTAAAATTATTCTAAGTAATTCACATTATATATAATAATTTCATAATAATTGATAGGTGTCATCAATATTGAGGCATACCATGATAATGTACAAGAATTTTGTAAAATAAAATAACAAAGGATCAGTAGAGTAATATGCAAAAACACATTACTTGATGCCCAATGGATCCAAAGTGACATATGGCGTGACATGAAACAAATGACATGACAAGCCCATCATATAGATACATAAATGACAAGACATTATAGACTTTACGAGTGTTAGTAGTTGTTATTTGTTAGTTTGCATGGGAAAAAATGAGTATGTGCCCAAATATTATGCATAAAACAAGGAATGTAAAAATAAATGTGCTAAATTATGTGTGCAATAAATAATGATATAATCAGAATATGTATCAAGAAATGAGCTTAGAGAAAATTTTAAATCAAGAGGTACATTAGTAAATGTGATAGAAACAAGTGTGTAATAATAAATGTTTTGTGAGAAAGATATAAATTGTACTATGTATTGACCATTATGCCTAGAGAAAGATATAAATTAGAATGTGTATCAATAATTGGGAATAGAGATAGGAAAATAACAATTAATGTGTACTAAATAAAGTATGGCAATAATATGTGTGTTCAAAACAAAGTGTATCACATGCAATATGTGTCATAAGAAATGTGTTCTAAATAATGCATGTTATAAGAAACATATGTCTAATGAAAATAACTCAAAAAAGATAAACAATATATCATATGATATTCATTTTTATTTAAGGATGTAGAAACAATTATGTGTAGGAAACAATACGGGTGATAGAAGCTAATGTGTGTGAGCATTAGACATATAAGCAATTCGAAATCATGCATAAAAAACAATGGAATATGAGAAATTAAAGTATAAATCATACAAGTGCATAGATAAAATAAAAATTAGATAATATAAGTTCATTTAAAAAATTAAGAATATAACATAAAAGATCAAAGAGAATATAATATCATAGAGGATACAATACACATGTTCTAGAGTATTTAAAGCATAAAATTACACATAACAGAAAAATCATGCAACATAAAATTTCTTAGAGTAGACACACCAAATAATATTGGATAGAAAATAAAACATACACAACATAAGTTTCTAGAGTCTTTAGAGTGGAAAATATCACATAGAAGAAAAATAAATAGCACACAAGTGCCTAGAGTAGTAAGAGTATAAAATATCACATAGTAGACAAATAATAAAACTGACATGTTCTTAGGGTAGTAAAAACACACAATATTATAAAGTATACAAAAAAAGTGGATAGAAAATTAAAATCATGCAATATAGAGAAGAAAAAAATGGATATATGCATACACATATATAGTTAAGAAATGAATGATAGAAGAAAAAAATTTGGGATATCCCAAATAAGATCACAAGGCCAATAATAGTAAGCTTGTATTGTATTATCCACAAAATCAAGTACTAATAGTAAATGATAAATGCAAGTAGGAATAGATTATGGTCAAATCAATGTCTATAGATAATCAACGTGATCATCATATGAAAAAAATATAACATGTTTTCCAATCAATAAATCATTATAAGGCATCCAATAATAGTGTAGTGTCTATAATGGACTTGTGTATAATGATATTATCATTATATGACCAGTTGGTTAAATTCCCCTAGTGTAGATATGACCTAAACATGGTAAGAATCCCTTGAGTAGAAAACTATAAGAAGACGATATTTACTAAAGATATGATCTAATTAAGATCATTTTGTAAAATCCCCAATGTATATATGTGGCCCCATATTTCTAGACTACAGGATACGTTAGGTGTGTGATGTCCATAGGTGAAGATATCTATTAATGATTTATCTATATTATAAATTTTAGGTTCAAATGGATAGGATATATGTGGAGTGATAAATCCAAATGATCATAAGTATTAAATCTATGGAATGAAAAAACAAGTCACATACAAATCATGGTTTTACATATTTGTATTTTTCACAATGGATATTGAAAAGAGAAAATTTCTTCATGGTAAGTATTTTTCCATCAATAATCACTTCAAACCCATGAAATGTATTGTGTCATTAGGTAAATACCTAATTAGAACTAGTAAATAATATATAAAATAATTGGAAACCATGTTAGGATAGTGTGTGTGCAATAAAATACGTACATAAGTAAGTGTACATTATATATTAACATAACATCAATTGTGTGATCTTGTGGAGGACCTGATATTTACAGGTGTGATAATATTCGGTGTGCTATGTGTGAGAGGTTTATCGTCTAGTGAATCCTCTAGATTGGGATAAAATTCATGTTTTAGGATTGTGAAATGGTTGTTATAACTTATCTTGTATATGAACCTATAAGAAATATCGGTGAGGCATTGTGTATTGCAGTCTAGTGTTATGTCTATATGTTTTGATTAACATTGTGTGATAACTAATGAGTGTTCTATAGGATTATACATGATCATAATGGGTACATGAGGTTTTTTTATCACAAAATATAAATTAAAACTTAATTTAACCTATTAAACCCCTTAAATTTCAAACACGAGAACAAAGGGTATCCAAGCATGTTATAAATGGCCATATTACATTATTATAACTATTTTGGTAATGTATTAGGATATTTTAAGTGTATTTAATTAGAGGTAGTAATGAACACATGTTACTTTGGAATAAAGAGTGGTTGTGGCCTTGAAATTTTTGGAAGCACAATGGACCGATAAGGGGGTGAATCAATCCTTTAAAACTTTAAACAATTTCAGATTTACTTTCTTAAACCATAAACCATTCAATCATTAATGTGTGCACAACATCATATAACATTCATTCAAATAACCATGAACAAGAGAGAGAACACCATAACACAATATATAAGTGGGAAACCCTCAAGGGGAAGAAAAACCAATGAATTTTTTTCTAATATTACACACAACAAAGAATCAAGTGAATATTACACATCACAAGAGATTTCTTTAGTGAGGCACCAACTCCACAAGGAGCATCAACCCCTAAACCATTATTTATATGACTCAAAAAAAGATACTTGAATGAATATGACTCATCACACAATATTGTGATGATAAGATCACTGAATATATGCTATAAAAACTCAGTTGATGGTGATCACAAGATTCAACTCCAAACTCCTTCAAATCCTTGTTTAAACCCTCATTCACCTAGCTCACTTTTTCTCCTTCTTTCTTCACTTGTCTTAACTTAAAAAACTTGCACACACACTCTCTAAAATTATTCAACCTGTCACACACTCTCTCATCTCTCAAATCGTGTCTTCATACATGTTACTCACTCAAACATTGGTCATACTTTTCCCTTCTAAAGCAACTAGTTCAAATTTGAATTCAAACCCTTGATTTATTCCCTTCTCATCTCCAAAACACAAAGAAAATCAGTCTCCATAATTTAGTACGACCAATAAAACTTAAAAACATCCCAATACATTTAGTAAAACATTCAAATTTTACCCATATAGTTCGATCATGACCAAAACCACTTAACATGCACAAATTTAGCCACAAACCCTATCACCTGGATGAGATAAAACCAAAAATCCAAAACCATGATTAGTAAAGCTCTAAAATTCATAAAAAAATGTGTAATATATAATAAAAACATCATCCATGGTCGTTAATTATCTTTCACCAATCAAATAATTCATAACACAACTCAAAAGGCTCATATCCTTCACCAAACAATTGTTTCCAACACCCTTTCTTCATATTTGGGCCTCAAGACCACCCAAAAACAAATTAAATATGGAATGTAAATTTTAATTAGAATCCTAAGAAAATTTATATCACATCCATGCATATTATATCTCTTGAAACATCCATATGAAAAAACCACACCTATTTTCCTCTTCACCAAATCAAGATGCCCAAAACCAACTTTACAAACTCAACTAGTTTGCATCATTTTTGTCACTTACAAGACCTATAGAGTCGGTAAATAGGAAAAAAATTCATGTGTATTCACTTTAAAAATGATATCAAGCATTAACTAATCCATATCATGCCTCATTCACTTCATTCTTTCAACTTGAGTAATCTAGTCACGAAAACCAACAATATTTAACTCCATAAATCAAGATGGATAAAATATAAAAACTCATCATAAAGAGGAAAAACTTATACAAATATAAATTCCTATTAATCATATTTCCATAACATATTGGATTTCCTTCCAAATCTAAGTGGAAGGCCTTCAACCAAGACCATCTCTGAAAACTGCTTGAGCTACCCCAAAACCGCATTATGACCAGTCATCATAAATAGGGCACACTTTTCCATTTAGAAGAATCACCATGCTATGAAACAATAATGAACATAAATAAAAACTCTTATGCTAAAAATAATTTCATTTATTTTGCAACTCCTTTGGATAGCTGATGAGGCTAGAATATGCCTGTTAAATGTACAATAAATGATCTCATCTTACTCTCCTTTTGATTAAGTTTGACTACATTTTGTGACTTTTGTTTGATCTGATATGAGTTAGGATGTAATTTTCCATCTTTTGTTGATTATGATTCTAACATTTAAAAGCTCTGTAATTCCTAACAAAGTGTTTTGGAAACTCATTTTTGTAATAAAGTAGGTCGTAATCAGGTAAAAGAATGAAGTATGAAGTGGTCAACATGTTTTTGAGAGCATTTGTTTCAATACAGCTTAGTTCCATAACTTCCAAGCTAGTTCCAGAACTCCATTACACAGTCACAAGCTTTATCACCTAGTTTCAGAAATTTTGGACTTAGTTTCGAACTCTAATACTTAGTTATGGAATTATCGAATTAGTTCCTAACTCTTGCAAATAGCTTTGGAATTCTCTCAGTTAGACCTGGAACAATTTCCTTTAGTTCTCGGAACTCTTCTAAAGTTCCGAACCAATAAATATCTATTCCAAATGGTCGGTGATTTTTCAAATAAATGACCCTATCAATCAGGAGCAGAGACTAGAAGACTTTTGACTCTCCATACTTACGATCTAGGATAAGTATCACACATTTATACGTCCACCATGTTCCAATTTAACATCTATTATGGGCACAATTTAGTTCCATCTTATCAGTGGGATAGTTACGGCCATAAATACACCCCTAGAAGAAGTATATATATACAAACTTGTAGATAGGTTAGATATAAGAATATAGATATAGAACGAGAGATAGATATAGATTGATACACAAAGATCCAACACGTTTTTGTAATACATAACGTTTTATCAATAAAATAGCCATTTCTGTTTTGAGAGAAAATTAAGTTATCCAATCATGTTAGAGGAGGAGCAAGGGCCCACTCCTCCAAGAACCAAGATCCTCATTTTTATTGGTATTTATATTTTTAAAGAAAATAGTTTAGATTTGTTAATTTTGTATCACTTTCAATTCCTTAAGTTGAAATTTGTTGTAGACTTGTCCCTACAGGTGTTCTAGATTAAGTTCTTATTTCTTTGCAATCATTTTCCAAGCATTCTCAATTGTGTGTTTATTTATGTAATGTTTGTTTATTTCCAAGCAATTCATTTTTATAAAGTGTGTTTATTTCCAGTAATTCATTTCTGCAAAGTGTGTTTATTTCCAGCAATTCATTTCTATAAAGTGTGTTTACTTCCAATGGTTTTCATAGTTTGATTCCAATAAGGTTTTTAACCAAGAATTCCTTAAGACATTGAAAATATCCCCCATAAAATAAAAAATACCTACAATCAATTACTAGATTGTTAAGATTCTTCTTGTTGCATACATCTTTAGACACACCCCTGGTTTGAATATGACATCAACAAATAATTGATTAAATGAAGGGAATAACGACACCCATTAATAACCTTATCCCAAACTGAACTTCTTCATAAAATTTCCTATTTAAGTGGGGTCTACTCATCACCACGTAATCTACCATGCCTTTATAGAAACCTAGATGATTTCTCTACATCATAAAATAATAATAATATCACTAGAAAACAATTTTGGACACTTATTAGCAATATACACCCTACCAATTTTGAGCTAGGGTTTCAAACACACAAAAAGTAGTTTACCTTCTTAACATTTGTTCATAAAATGTGACAATGAAATGACCTCATTTTTTTTTTGAAACCTTATTATTTCATTGTAGAAACATCCCTGAAATCCAAAATGTCACGTGTAAAGCACATAGTTCAAGGTGAACATTAGAAGGTGCAAATTGAGCTATAAAACACTCTCTTCTTAACCATGTTTTACCAAAAACAACATAATTTACAAAATGTTCTTCATAATGACTCCAAAATTTTATCACACATCTATGAATCATATCCAATACTCAACATAGCTCAATTAGGTATCCACATTCTCATCCCATCTCATTTACATGACTATCCCTTGGGGTTTTGCATGGTTTAGGCTAGGGTCAACTGAACCAACAATGTAACTCATCATGAAACCTCTCTAAAAGGTCATGAAACACTCACCTACATGCATCCATGAGCTCACATGCATCTACACTCATCCTCATGCCTCCAAACACCTATACCTAGTCTAGATGAGCACACAAACTTGGTCTTCAACCCGTACTTATACCTTGAACCCCATGTGAGTTCCTAAAAACTACCCAAACATTATCTCCATGTTGATACCATGCACCTCAATCCACCAAGTAACTCAAACCACCATGCTCCATCACCTACGCTAGCTAGGTCATCTGACTAGGCTTGCTAGACCAAACCAATCTCACTAAATCAACCCATACCATGATTCAACACATGAAACTCCATGTCATCATCCTACTGAGCACGTTATGACTCTACTCCATCATCCTATTTTTCATTGATGATCTTTTACATCAATGAAATAAACTAGAACACAACATGCCAACAATAATTTTTGTTTCTACATCTATAAGATTACATTCATTTGTGATTCAATCACTTTTGCTTTATAACATTGGTATCATGTACTATAATTTTATGTAATTAAAAAAGGTTTCCCATAAAATTTTGGAAGATGAGGTTTATAACAACATCTTGTAGGTGGAAATTTGATGATATTTTTGTCAATTAATATAGGTAATAATTTCTATGGCTGTTTTTAAATTTTTATGTACTTTACCGAATTTTTGGGAAGATATTATTATTCCATATTTTAAAAGTGTGAAATTTGGTAGGTGGAGAAGAACTTGTGTTAAAATTTGTATTTATGTATGGTTTTGGATTTCATTTTATAAATTAAAAATCCTTGGGATCCATGGGAGTGTCATCAATAGGTATAATTTATTCTATCTATGAATTATCTTGTACATTGTATGTGATGTGTTAGAGTTTCAAGAATATGATTCATACATTGTCTAAACCTTAGTACTATAGGAATAACACTTAAACATGAAATAATCACACTTTATTACTTCAACACATTATTTTTACAAGATTTTAATTTGAATTCAAATAGCCTATGTAATAAATGAGGGACTAAATTCTTCCGAAATAAATATCATTTTCACTTATTAGTTGTTTAATATGGGAGACTAGATAAGGATACTTTGAATCAACATATATAGTCATAAATACTATGGATTAGTCTTTTATGCAGATATAGAAGAATCTTAAAGTAGGGCTCATATTTTTAATCCTTTGAAAGTGTGTGAGGGCTTGTTATCTATGGTACTAGTGAGAGGGCCTTGATGTGTAGTCCATGTTATGATATCTTAGACATATTTTATACCTATAAATTCATCCTTTATATTATCTTTATGACATAATCCTTTTATCCTCTTATGGTTACCTCCATATCTACTTAAAAATCACTTATACCTATATTATATCACCTTTAGAAGCTACAAAGTCTTCATCCATGCTTCAAAACTTCCTTATAGGACCATATGATGATACATTACCAAGATACAATTCCATCAACCATTGTTGATACCATAGGGATTTTTATGAGAGATGACTACATCAACCATGGCTAATACCATCATCTAAAGGAAAATATCATGTATAATCATGAACCTTTATATAAATGGAATTTGATAACATTTCACATCACACCATCAGCAATATTTAAGTATGATTGCACTAAAAATATGCTCTTAAAGTCTTAAAAGTATTGAAGATAGTCTTGTTTATCTTTTGGAGTCTAATATACCAAGCCTTTGGAGTTTTCAATAAGGGGATTTTATATGTCTTATTATATTTTTATGGTCACCCACATCAACTCTCTCATAAGGTTATGAAAACCTTGGGGTTAGATAATGCACTAATAGTGTATATATAGAGGTAGGTATTTATAACATCTCATTTACCTTATATTAAAATAGGTTGATTATTTGATTGGTCATGCATAGATTAGAATATATCATAATATTTTTAATCTACTTTATTCTTATCTATCATTCCTTACCTTACAATCCTCCTTTTTTGATCTACAAATGATTGATCTTAACAATCCGTATTTACACTCCTACATAATTATCCCTACCTTGTTACAAACTTGCACAATTAATCTATAATTGGGACATATTTATATTCCACTCCCCTATCATAGATCTAGGATTTGTAATTCTATATCTATCATAAAGTGTGGGCTATCAACTATTAAATCAAAAAAATTAATAACCTTTATCCCTCTTGTGTGTAGATTTAGAATGGTCCCCTCATTATCCTAGTCTATATTACCTAGGGAAGAAAGAGGATATTCTATTATACCATTCTTTACCTTCATATATTCTAGTGAACCTGACATGGATAATATTCTCTTATAATCAAGTATTATTTATGTTAATATTTTATTATCTCTAATCTTACCCTTTCAAAAAATTCCTAATTTTATCCTTTTCAAAATCTTCCTAAATATTTCTTAAAATCTTCCAAAATTAAACATAAAATATTTGAATATAAAAATACGTGTGTGCAAGTGTTTCTACAAATTTAACCAAATTTAGAGCAAGGAAACTACCACCTAAAAAATAGCTTCCTAACCTAGCTAAAAATGAGAAATTACACCATCATGATGAAGAAATGAGAAAGTCCTACCCTTGACATTAATAACTTTGAAGATAATTAAAACACAACGTAAATTGATGAACTCTATTCCCCTTAATTTCCTAATTAAACATTTAAAATTAACCTAAATAATCCAAATGGCAATCAAATTATATTGCTTATTTTGATCCTTCAATGGATGCTTGGGTGTGAGGCTTAGCTCTTCAAGAATGACAAAGGGCTATTAGTATGAAACTATGTGCTTACTTTTGTCTCTTGAGAGATTCAGTGTAGATGTAGAAGTAGAGGAGGGTTGTTTATATAGCCCAAAGGATAAAGGATTGAACACATCCTCATGAATGTGGGATAAATGGAGATGTAGAGTTAGTTATGGATAAGGGGGTTTAGATGGGGTTGAGTTAACTTTAGGAGGGTTTAGTTTGTCCTCAAGTGGCTCATGTGGATAAAGGGGGTGTATTAATTAATCAAGATATTTAATTAATACATGTGCAAGATTTTATAAGATTTTAGATGGATATTAGTGTGATTTGGACCATTAGAAGGGATTTAAACCAATTCAATAGTAATTTATTGATTTAATGAGAAGGGAGGCTAATTAATTAATAATAATTAATTAGACTAGATAGAAGGTGTTTATTAACAAAGGGTCGTTAATTAGGGTATGTGTTGGATAGGTGACTTAATTAATTAGCGTAATGTAATCAATTAACGACAATGGAAGAGAAGATGAGCGCTATTGATGATATGTCGTCAATTTGTGGGAAATGAGATAATTAGCACAATTTAAGTATTTAAATTGCTTGGGTGTAATTATAGGTGTCTACATTTTCCCCTCTTTGGGGTGGCATAAGTGACACCACTTCAAATATAGTAGACGGAAGAAAAATTTGAAGGGAGAGAAGAAAAATTAGTGGGAGGGAGAGATGCCCCATCGAGCGTCGATGGGGTGATGAAAGAAGCCGATGGATGATCAAAAAGGTGAGAGATAGGCAAAATAATGGGGAAGAGGTAAGATGCCCCGGTGAGAGAGAAAATTAGAGGTGAAAGGGAAGTGATGTAGAAGAAATAAGGAGAAGGGGGGAGAAGAGCTTAGCCTCTAGCCATTGTTTATTGGAACAATTTTGATGTCATCATATTGCCATAGGAACTACATCATCGGTCCTTATGAAAAATATAAGCATAGGAGAAAGGTAGAATGACATAAAAAGCCATACTACGAACAATTGTCCATTTATAAAATACCAACTACATGCAACATACAATAATGCAATGCAATACGAGAAGGAAACAAGCTCATTTAACAAGGAAAACAAGTACAAACGCACATATCCAACCCAACAACGGTCAAGATAGTTGTACAAATGTTTTGTTATTAGTGTTGAAGAGATCCACAAGTTCATGATTGATGAAAAGGGTTAAAAATGATGCCCTAGCAAGGATACATGCAAGGGGAAATGAAAATGGATATGGTGTCCATGAAAAGCATTTGTGCGAAATGAAACAGCACACTTTGCAACAAAAGTGCCCCAGAGTATAGATGAAGCAAGCAGCTAGCTTTGTGAATGGTTGTGAATCTGGTGATCCGCGAGTCGTATTAATTAGGGAAGATGTGAGACAAACCAACAGGATATGGAGAAAATACCATGCGTAAGACACAAGTTTCAGCTCGTAATAAGCAAGTTACCATTTTTGTAGCGTTTTTTACTTTTTAGGATTTTTTGAGAAATTTTGCCCTATTTTTTAGATTTTTGATATATATATATATATATATATTGTTTTTAGTGTTTTTGCTTTCTGAACCATGGTGAATAGTAGAAGAAAGTAGAAGAAGAAAGTGAAGGGCCTAGGGAAACAAAAAGTGCCCTAGGTAGAAGAAAGGAGAAACAAACGACAAATAATGTACTTGTTTAGTGGAAAAATTAAGAAAAAATAATTATTTGAAAAATAATCATTTACAAGTGTGTGGAGAAGAATAAAAATTGCCAGGAGAAATAAAATTGTATGAGGGAGAAGAAAGGGGTATTGGATAGCAAAAAATGCCCCAATACGGTGAAAAAATAAGAGAAAAATAATTATTTAATAAAAATAATTATTCCATAGCGAATAGAGGAGAAAATGACGATCGAAACAAGCCTCCCGACTCTCCCGACAATTAAAAACAGGTTAATATACCGCACCAAGGGGGGTACAAACATCATGACCAAAAAAATTTAACTGATCAGTTTAGAAATTTTACTATGAGGCTCTGACCCTAAGGAGAACCATGGTGATTGCACAAGACCATTTGAGGCACGCAGATGCAGTCTGGGGGTACCAGTGGCACGCAGACGATAGCCCCTTTGTGAGTATCGAACCCTTTCTCATTAATTTTTGTCATTAATGCATTAATTGTAGCTTTTAGATGTAGAAAAATGTGTAGGTGATCCTGCGTGCATGCGCGAGTGTTGGATAGGGGGTGTAGGTGCCTTTTTGGGGGCGCAAGCATCTTTTTAAGGGCATAGGTGTATTTTTTAGGGTGCATGTGCCAAGATGTAGACACGTACACATGCTAGCATAGATCGCACACACCCACGCACAAGTGCACACACAATCACATGTGTGTGCACACACATACGTGGGAAATGGGGTGCACACGTGAAAAGCGTGGTGCAGGTACTAATAGGGCAAGCACACACATGGGGGCATACGCGCCCATGCGCAGGAACCCAATGTGTGGTGCACATGCTAAAAGGGTGCGCATGCACTCAAAAGAGGGCACAAATGCCAAAAGACACACACGCATAAGTACATGTGCTAGAATTGTGGCGTACATGCCAAAAAGGGCACGCAGGTGCCCAATACAGACAAAAAAAAGATGAGATAGTTTTTAGAAGAAATGCTAGGAATTGATGAGTGGCGTGTTATTTTCCGAGAGATGACTACCAATTTTACTGAGATGCAGGGAGTGGCATACCCAGTTGTAGAGCTAGAGGGCGTATAATAGGAAAGTGAAAAAAATATGACACTTAGAAGAATTTTTAGGATTTTTGGGTTAACCCTAAAAGATGAGATAGTTTTTTAGAAGAAATGCTAGGAATTGATGAGTGGTGTGTTATTTTGTAGAGATGACTACCAGTTTTGCAGATGCGGGAGTAGCATACCTGGATTGCAGAGCTAGAGGGAAGTATGCACCGGTGAGACCGGAAAACCATGGCGATACTACTTGAGGCGGTGGGGCTAGGCCCCGTGGCTCGGATGCCCTCCATTTTACTAGACCACGGTCTTTTGACTACGCTAACCGAGTGATGGCATAGTGAGAGTTAGTGTTTGACTGTGACTATTGAGGATGTTTGGTGGATCCTTCACGTGCGATGATGGGCACTTTGATTGAGTACAATTCGGATGTAGGGTTAATTAGAGCAGCTTGTAGTGCCCTATTTGGTGTTGATGATATCCCACACGACGAGATGACTATAGCATTACATGAGTGCATCTCCGACCCCACATTGCATCGGGGACCTCTCTACATTATGGCTCTTATCAGTGGGTTCCTACTCACTGATAAGATAGGGACTTCATTTCCAAGAGGACTACTACCATTGGTTCATGGCATTTATAGTGGCGAGAGATATTGTTAGGGGTAATGTATACTGGCCCATCTATACTAGGATTTGCACCTGATTACATACCATGGTTAGAAGACCATGGGGCCAGCCTCATTATTATAGATATGGTCATGGGATCATATCACGTTTGAATTCCCCATAGGCCCGTTCCATGTTTGAGATCCTAAGGAGCCATCATACATGGCCTGGTAGCATCTGGTGGAGATGTACGTGGCCATCTTGGTAGCCTATTTCGATATAGGTGGGAGTTCGACGAGCTGGTTGAGATAGATGTCATCTAGCAACCATATAGGCATTTCTAGTGGCCAGAGGATGCCACAGAGCTCAGCGTGTGCCTAGTGAGCACTTTCTTATTGGAAGTCATAGCTATATCATGGAGTTATATCAGGTGCCGTAGCGTTGGCGAGGTATAGGGGGTCCCCTGCGGGATATCTGGCATGCACGCAGGGACTCAAAGAGGAAGACCATTGGGCCTCGTATATTGGTGGCCCGAGGTAAGGCAATTTTCACATAGGTGATCCCATAGGTATGGGACTCATTATGACAAGTGAGAGACCCCGGGACCACAACTCATTATGTAGCTTGTTATGCTACGGTATTAACTGCGTCTCACCATTCCAGAGGAGGCTTTGGCAGTAGGCATTCACCCACTTGTAGAGATACGGCATGGCATAGAGCACATGGAGAGGGCAGTGGCATAGGAGCTAGATCCAGAGGATCCCTTTGATGGTATCCCACATGATGGACAGGGTGTCCCATAGGCATAAGCACCGAGGCCACATGGCCCAGTATAGGTAGTCATGTAGCCACCCAGAGGTAGGGTCTTTGAGTAAGGATAGTCGTCTAGAGCACCTCAGGGACCAGTTCTTGAGGCACACACAACCTCTCAGCCAGTGGCATAGATAGCCATAGTACAAGTGTAGTTACAACAAGCCATAGCCGAGAGAGATGTGGCTAGAGTAGAGAGAGATGAGGCTCAAGTCCAGCGTGTGACTGTAGTAGCAGAGAGAGATGAGGCCCGACCTCATATTGTTACCTTACTTTCAGAGTGGGATCAGGCTCGAGCCCAAGCTAAGCTAGGAGATGATAGAGTAGCATGGCGGAGCCAGATCGAGAGACAGTGGCACAGGGGGCTCAGATATTGAGCCTTCTTCATCAGTCCCAGTCACAGTGCACATGGTCATTACACAAAGAGACCATGTGTATGCATGATCACATGCATTATTAGCACAGAGGGACTAGGCCCGCACGAGCTGCAAGCGATGACTACAGAGAGAGATCGAGAGGCTACTACCTCTAGACAGGCCAAGGTAGACTTGGGCCGAGTGACAAGCGAGTGAGATACTACCCTTTAGGTAGCACTCACCTCCGAGATGCGGACCTGATACGTGATGCCACTAGGCTTGGTGGTGAGGCCCTCTTTTATAGGAATGCTTATTATAGAGTGGTTCCGCCAGAGTAGTGAGTGGCACTGCCACAACTATCAGGGTCGAGTGCATCAGGCTCTCGATCATGGAGATCCGGCCATTCTACCAGATCAGTTAGATAGCCTTTACTAGAGCAAATGCTGCAGACCAGCACCATCCCAGCCTCCAGTGTTCCATCATCCAGAGGACAGATCTGGGAGCCTCGGCAAGGGTGAGAGCTATGGTTGAGAGCCACATTTTTGTTGTATAGATTCTTTTATATGTATGCCTCTTATGAAGGCCAATTTTGATGTACAGTCTTGTATATGTATTATGATGATGCCTCATGATGAAGGCTTGATTCTTTTAGATACATGCCCCTTTTTGATGGCATTGTGTATCGATGATGTATTGTATTGAGTACCTATCTGGACATTGTATGTATGTGTACAAACATTTTTGATGTATCATCTTTTTACGCCTCAGCTGAAGGCATTTTGATATAGAGCACTGATTTGTATCCATTTTTGATATAGATGTATATTTGACACACATGTGTATATATATATATATATATATATATATATATATATATATATATGAGGATTACTTTGTTTTGGCTCAGATACACATGGTTATGAGATGATGTATTTTATTATTTTTGTACTCTGATGCATGTGACACGAGTGGGCATAATTCTATGATGTGAAATACCCCTTTTCATAAATTACTCTATGTTGATTCTCATTGCATGTTGCGTTTGTTTGATTCAGCACTTATGGATGTGTTGTGACACGAGTGGGCATACATTGATTCTCATTGCATGTTGCATGTTTTGATTCAGCACTTATGGATGCATTATCTGATTTTGTACTTTGTATGTATCTGATTTTGATGTTTGATGTATACATGTGCTTTGTGGATGTTAGATGATATATCTTTAGATGATATCAAATGCATTTCTCATGTGTTATTGTAGATGTATATGGATGGGATGATATGATGATATTGGTGTGGGGGATAGATTTTTGATCATGTGCAACCCCTCTTGCCCCCATTGATGATATGATATGTGATGATTAGCTTAGCATACATGCATGATGTAAAACTTAGCATTTTGTTTATATATGATGTATAGATGATGTTAGATGTGATGATAATGATGGTAATGTGATGTGAATGATAACAAAATAGAGCACATTCAATAAACACAACCAAATGCTAACAAATAACACCAAGAATTAATTCAATACACCATGATTCACCATACTTTTATTAACATGTAACAAACACAATCAAATGCTAATAAAGAACATAATGAATTAACACATTACATCATGATTTCCCAAAATTTACTAGCATGCAAAAACCTACCACAATATGCACTAGCAAAAACAAATCTAATCTAAGAAAGAAAAGATGAATCCTAACAAAGTACGCCCAAGCAACAAACAACCCAAAAACAAGAATGCAAAACACTATACAAGTAACAAGCAAAGCAAGAAGCAAGATAATGCAAGTAACTATTTTTTTGTAAGATTTCGTTTTCATGCACCAATTTTCTATTGTTTAGGTTTTTGTGAAACAATTTTCTATTGTTTTTTGTGTTTTGTGAAACAATTTTCTATTGTTTAGGTTTTGTGAAACAATTTTCTATTGTTTTTGTGTTTTGTGAAACAATTTTCTATTGTTTAGGTTTTTGTGAAACAATTTTCTATTGTTTTGTGTTTCATGAAATATTTTTCTATTGTTTAGGTTTTTGTGAAACAATTTTCTATTATTTTTGTGTTTTCTAATGGTTTTCCAGAGCTATGTGCAGGTAACCAAGAAAGTGTGGATGCCCCCAGCGTTAGATGGGGAATATACAAGGGCAGAAGCCACGCATTTATGAACAAGAAGGTGAAGTCGTTGAATTTCCCCCAACGATAAGATGGGAAATAGCGAAAGACCATACCCCTCATAGATAAATAGAAGAAGGCAAAGCCGGATCAAGGCTTGACAGGATGGTGCGCATAGGGAATCTCGAAGGCAGAACCAAGTCTAGGCCAAAGAACACTACCCTCCTGATGCAGGATGCTTGTGAACAACGAACCTCTTGAGGTGCTGGAAACTAGTTTTCACCCAAGGACTTGTCCAAAGTGCCACAATTGCGTGGTTTTCACTAGTGGATGACCTATTTTCTCTTTTTCTTTTTTTGATGTTTTTGATTTTTTTTTATTTTTGATTTTTAACTTCCTTATGCCATGTTTAAGCATAGAACCGCTTAAGATGCATGGCATTCATGGGCTCCCAGAGCTCATCACCATTGGGGTGAGCTAGTTTGTATGCCCTTGTGCCGTACTTGGCGACTATGACATAGGGTCCCAACCAATGTGGTTTGAACTTCCCTTTCTTTTCTCGCTCTACTCTGGTGTTGAACTGGTTCTCCTTCATGACTAAATCACCAACCTCAAACTGACGAGGGATGATTCTCTTGTTGTAGTTTCTAGAGACTCTGTGTTGATACACTTTCAGGTGATTAAGAGCGCGAATGCGCCTCTCATCTAGGAGCTCTAATTCAGCCAGTCTTGCCACTCGATAATCCTCATCCTTATCCAGATAGTCCCGAAGAGAAATTCTCAGGGATAGAAGTTTGATCTCTAAAGGGATGATAGATTTTGTCCCAAACACTAGGGAATATGGTGTCGCACTGTAGGAGTGTGAATGGATGTTTGATAAGCCCAAAGGGATGGATGGATTTGTAGGTGCCAGTTTCAACTTGTTTTGCTGACCATCTTCTCCATTATCCTTACCAAAGTCTTGTTTGTTGCCTCAGCTTGTCCATTACCTTGAGGGTAATATGGCATGGACCATTTTAACCTGATTTGGAACCATTGGAAAAGACCTTTCATAGTTTTGTTCTTAAATGACTTCCCATTATCTGTAACAATGGTTGCGGGAATACCATATCAGCAAATGATGTGATTCATGATAAATTTAGAAATATGTGCTCCTGTGACATAGGTTAAAGGGACAGCCTCCACCCATTTTGTAAAATATTCTGTAGTTGTGATGATATGTGTATGACCATCAGATGAGGTAGGAGTAATTTTCCTATTAAATCAAGTCCCCACTTGGAGAATGGCCATGGGGTAGTGATAGGTTACAATGGTTGTGACAGAGCATGAATGAAATTTCTGTACTTTTGGCAAAACACACATTTTCTAACATAATTGCAACAATCAGTTTCCATGGTAGGCCAATAGTAACCTACTCTCAATAGTTTCTTAGCCAAGACCATTCCATTTGTATGTGCTCCGCATACCCCTTCGTGCACTTCTTTGATTTCCTAGATTGACTCCATCACATCCAAACAACGTAATAGATTCCCATCGTAGCCATGATGATAAAGTGTACCTCCTAAAAGGGTGTAATGGGCTATCTGGTGAATCAGGCTTTGCTTTTCAGAATGGGAGATATCGGGAGGGAAATTGCTTTCCTTAAGATAGGTGAAGATGGGTTTGTACCATGGGGAATGGGGACCAACAACCTCACAAACCAGAAAGATTCTGGCATGTCATACGCGGGCTGGCGTAGATTTTCTATGAATAATGGCATATCATTATTCTCTGGCAGAATACGAAGCATAGACCCTACCATTGCCATGGCATCTGCTGATCTGTTCTGTGCTCTTGGGATTTTCTCAAAGGTGATGTGCACAAAATACTCCTTTAGAGTTTCCACTAACTTTTTGTAAGGTATGAGTTTGTCATCCTTAACCTTATATTCATCATTAACCTATTTGATGATTAACGTGAATCACCTATAACCTTGACATGATGAACATTCCACTTGATAGCTAGCTTCATCCCTGCAATGAGTGCCTCATATTCTGCAATGTTGTTTGTGCAAGGGAAGCCTAGGAAAAAAAAGCCCGTGGTATAGGATTGCGGAAGGAGTAATAAGGACTACTCCTACACCTGAACCATGAAACATAAATGATCCATCAAAATGTATCTGCCATATGAAAGATTCTTCAATGTAGAGTAAGGAGGCATTTGGTAGATCCAGACTTAAAGGTTTCGTGCTTTGCAAAGGTGCTTCCGCTAGCTGGTCTACGAGTACTTGTCATTTAACCAATTTTTGATGGATAAATTCTATGTCAAACTCACTGAGTAGAATGATCCAATTATCCATTCTACCTGTGAGGGTAGGTTTGGAAAACAAATACTTGAGAGGGTCAACCTTGGATATGAGCTTAGTCTTAGTATTCAGTAGGTAATGGAAAAGTTTTTGAAAGGTAAAAACGATGGCCAAGCAAGCCTTTTCAATTAGAGGATAATTGAGTTCATAGGCAATGAGGGTGCGACTCAGATAGTACACCACTTTCTCCTTATGGCCAAGGTCGTATTGGGTGAGAAACACACCAATATCCAATTGTGTAGTGGAAATATAGAGCAAAAGTGGTTCTCTAGGAGTGGGAGGCATGAGGATAGGAGGATTAGCCAAGTATTGTTTAAGCAAAGAAAAGGCTTTCTATTGCTCGGGTCCCTAGATGAAAGTGATGTCCTTTTTAAGCAAATGGGTGAATGAGTGACATTTATCTGCAAGTTGGGAGATAAAGCGGTGAATGGCTTGAATTTTCCCCTGTAAGCTACGCAGTTGCTTGATATTCTCAAGTGGAGGCATTTCAGTGATAGCAGACACTTTAGTAGGGTCTACCTCAATACCTCATCTTGACACAATGAAGCCCAATAGTTTCCCAGATAGCACACCAAAGACACATTTCTTTGGATTCAACCTGACTTTGTATTCACGTAGGCATTCAAAGATACGCCACAAAATGACAGGATGATCCTCTCTTGTTTTGGACTTTCCCAGGATGTCATCTACATAGTCCTCCATGATATCATGAATCATATCATGAAAAATCATTGTCATGGCCTGTTGGTAGGTAGCTCTTGCATTCTTAAGGCCAAATGGCATCACCTGATAGCAAAAGGTGCCCCAAGGAGTCATAAAAGCTATTTTGTGTCGGTATTCTTTAGCAATCTTAATTTGATTATATCTCGAAAAGCCATCCATGAGTGATAACATTTTGTACCTTGCTGTTGAGTCAACAATCATATAAATTTTGGGCAACGGAAAATCATCTTTAGAGAAAGCTTTATTGATGTCCCTAAAATCTATGTAGATTCAGATACCGATAGGTTTCTTCTAGACAGAACAATGTTCGATATCCATTCAGAATAATCAATTGGTTTGATGAATCCTGCTGCAAGCAATCTTTCCAACTCTTCTTTAACTAACAGCGCCACTCTTGGGTGCATCTTTCAGAGCTTCTGTTTGATAGGCTTGGTGTCTGCAGACACGACTAGGTTATGCACGACCAAAGTTAGATCTAAGTCGGGAATGTATTTGTAAGACCATGGGAACACATCAATAAACTCTAGCTTGCAAATAGTGAATGTCTTTTTTTCTCTAGTGAGAGTGATGCTCCCAATTTCACTATCTTGGGATCTTCTTCTGTACCAATATTGACATCAATGGTTTCTTCGACTAGCAATTTTGATAAGTCCTCCATACATGTAGGATCAGGAGGTAGGTTGAGATCTTCATCCAAGGATGTCTCCATGAGATTTTCATCCTTGGCATGGTCACTTTGTTTGTCCTTTGATTTTCTTATTTGTTTGTCATCCAGTGCCTCAAAGAGGTTTTCACTGTGTGACTTGGACTTCGATTTTTTCCGAGGATTTTATTTAGAAATTTTTCCCTCACTTTTCTTTAAATTTTGCTAACCACAAAGTTTAGCCTCCTCACCGAAGTAGGTGCAGGTGTCTAAGTTGATAAAGAAACCCTTCTTGTGATCTCCAATGGGAATTATATCCCTTATGCCCATGAATTCTGCAATAGCCTTTTCATTCTCGAATAAATCTAGTTTCATGTGACATTGTTGGTCCCATTCAACGAGGGAAGGGTATATAAGGTCAAGGGTTGGTTGTGTGGGGGTTATGGTTAGGAAAATGTTGTTCATTAAAAGGTTCATGGAGGCCATAATCCTCATATTGGCTCTATAGGAATCCATATTGTTTTCTAGATAATCGAGCCATCCTCACGCTCAGAACAAGTTGTGTCTTGATCATTACGGTGCGCTCCATAAGGGTGAATCCCAATGCCATATCTTTCTATTTTGAAATGTGGAAGAGGGAACGGTTCTCTTTGTCCTTGTTCATTCCTCCCACATCCTAGGCCTTTGTAGCCCATGGAGTACATCATTCTACTAGATTTTTCATATTCTGGGGTTTGATAACAAGATGGCTGAGTATCCTCAGGGACCCAAGTTGTAGGTGGATCAAGCAATTTCTCCTCAGCTAACAAGCCTCTAGGTAGGAATGACCCAATCGTGTGTTCCTCTCTAGGTCTCTTGAAGCAGTAGTTGGGTCGACCTCTAATCTTGGGTGACAAAGAGAGGTCTGACACCGGGAGCACTTGTTGTACATTATACTCCCCACATGACCATATTCCGGATTTTCATCTCCCATGAATCAAATGAAGATTTTGAAGTAGATGCCCCATGAGCACAAGAACTAAGAGAATCTGAATCCATCGGGGATTCCATGGCATTAGACTAAAGAGGGACGGCTATATCTCGTGGAGGGACATGCGTATGTACCGTTATCCAAAATTCACCCCTCAAGGTAATTTTGATAACATGCATCAAATTACTCAGTCTTGAGCAAGTAAGATTGATTCGAGGCCCAAAATCATGTTTTCGGGGTCCCCTCGGCCTTTTTCTAACTCTCCCATCCAAGAAGAAATCCCAACGAGTTAGAGAAAATGGAAAAAATGGAAAAAATAAGGTTGTAGGACTGTTTTAAAGCATTTCGGATCTGAAGGGTTTTTATTGTACTAGTTCGGATTGTACTGAGGTTCATCTTACCAAGCTTGGGGCTGAGAAAACAAATAAAATTAGCTAAGTCAGACATTTTTGTCCCAGGCGGTCCGCGGGACAGTTGGGACGTCGGGACGCGTGGGACGCGAAAAGCCGAAATGGCCGAGATAAAAAAATCGTCTAATTCTTTTGTTTCACACAAGGCAGGATAGTTGGGACAAAAGTACACATGGGACGCGAATCGGCGATTTCCCAAAAAGTCAATCCATTTTGGGTAATTCGGAGATATTCGTCCCCGGGGCAGTAGGACAAAAGTACGCGTGGGACGCGAATCGGCCGATTTGCCAAAAGACAGTCCATTTCGGATGGTTCGGAGATATTTTTCCCAAGAAGTCCGGGATAGTTGGGACAAAAGTATGCATGGGATGCGGAAGCTCGAATCAGCCGATGTGGGAGAATGTGTCCCAAGAAGTGGCGGGGAAAAGAGAAGGACTTAGAAAATTTTCCAAGTTTCGGTCAAAGTTTTCAAAGACAACATTTTTGGCCCGCTACCCTCGCCATCGAATGGAACCTTGACACGTGTCATCCAAGTGGTGGAGCACGGGGGGGAAATGGGAAATTTTCCCAAAGTGAAAAATGCCAAATTTTTGAAGGGCAAAGTGTGCCCCTCAGGCCCGAGCCAATAAAATAGTGCCACATGTCCAAGTGGCAAAATTTTTTAGGAAGGGCCCGAAAGAAATTTTCAAAGGATGAGCCCGTGGATGAATCAGATCCTAACACATGTCATCTAAGTGGTGGAGTGTGGGAAAATTTGAAATTTTTCCAAAGACCAAACGGGTAAAAAATTCAAACTTTTTGCTCGCCGATCCGTTTTGGGCCTGTTTTTGCCCTAAATCTTCAAATGGCCATAACTTTCGATCCAGAGCTCGGATTTTCATGTTCTTTATATCAATGGAAATCTGGTGAAATTATCTACATGATTTCATGGTCATTTTTTCATTTTGGTTTAGTTTGGAGAGAGAAAAATCAAGAAACGTCTTTGGCACGTGGTAATGGCCAGAAATGACGTTTCAACAACCAGTTTTAATGCAAAATGGATCGCATTCTTCTCCAGCATGGCCAAAAATGTCGGGGAATGGAGTGCATGTAAGGATGCCATGCTATTTTAATGCATCTTCATTCAATGAGGAATGGCTCCCATGTTGTTTACACATTTTCTCTCTCCTGGGCTCGACCCATGCATTGTAAAAAGCTAAATTTGGCTCATTTTTGGGGAACATTTCTTTGGATAGCAATCTTCTTCTTTCACCTTCAACAAGTGATTTTTGCAAGTATCGAGACCTCTTGATGGTTGTAATAGGTTTTCTACCTTTTGATATTGTAATGCAAGAATTTTGACATTGGAAATGACAATACGAGCTCTGTGACCAGATTTTGACCCTTTGGTTGTGTTGTTTGATTCATTTCAAACTTTCAATTACATCTTATCAGTTGTGCATGATGTTGATGTTGCATTCCATGATCTATGTCTATCTTCAGAACTAGAAGTGTTCACCACTCCTTTGGTGTATCACCTATTAGTTTAGTTTCAATTTTTGCACTTTCTATCTCTGTCTCCTTGGAATTCAGAGTAGGATTAAGATTCAAACCTCTGCAATTGTGCAAATAACAGATCTGATCAGAGGAATTTGAGGAACCAACCTCTAATCTAGAGATTCCTCTCTCATTTTACAAGTCCCACACTTGGAGAGAGGTTTCATGTTGTGCAATCACACTTTGGATGCTTAGAATGATCAAACTAGAAATCGATCAACATCCGAGGGTCTTTGCTGATTTGCACTAATAGTTTTGGCACACCCAAAGGGGGACCTTTAGAGGTGTTCACTTTTATTATGACAAGATCGATGTGCACTTGTTGTAAGTTCCAGCTTTGAAGGAGCTTCAAAATTACACATCTAGCGACTCTAAAAGAGGCATAATCCGTTGGTTTCAGCCAGTCAAGCCTTGGCAAATTTATGAGAAGAATACAGACCAGGTCAAGAAATAGGGAGGAAGGATTGTTTGTTTATCTACACCTATCTCTAGGAAGAGAAAGAAGGGGAAGAAGAGCTCAAATATGTCCATCTCCACCTAATGGAACCTTGTCAACACCTCCACTTGGTAGGCCTTTCATTCAATCAACAAGAGTTCTTCGACCGATCAGGATGGCGCAACCACCGAACCCCTATGTCAATTTCACTGGCAGCAGCCCACTTGCTCTCAATGCACAAAATCCAATCCCAGTTGCAGCATTAAAGAACATTCCATACTTCACTGGAGAAAATCAGACCACTCCTAGTGATCATGTTAAGGATATTGCTAACATTTGTGCAATCCATGAGATCAATGAGATGCAAGTTGCTGTCAAATTGCTGGCATCCTCATTCAAAGGGAAAGCTTTGCAATGGTTCCGGAGTCTTGCTTCAGGCTCTATCCAAAATTGGAACCAGCTATGTATAGCTCTCCATGAGTAGTTTGGAGAGAAGGGAGATAATTTGTCCCTTTTGGAACAATTGACAACTATCAAGAGAGCTCCCAATGAGCAGCTGACTGACTTCAACTTCAGATTTCAAAGGACTTGGGAGAGGATTCTAGTGGCAGTAAGGCCAGCAGTAGAAGGTGCTTTCTATATTACCTTAAAGCTTTAAATTCTGATATTTCTATGTTGATTCAATCCATGGGAGGCACAACTATCCCTGTTGCTTATAGCATTGCCATTAGAGCTGAAAATTGTTTGATTCAAGCTGGAAAGCTAGCTCCTAGGCCTCCAATGCCATTATATCCAAGTTTAGAGAGCCCAAGTACTAGTCAAGCACCTGTCTTAGCTCCTATTCCCACTCCTAGAAATCAGAATTCAAGTGAAGCTTCTACTTCATCTTCTAGTGCCTCAAACAAACTTCAAGAAGTCATGAAGCAATTGCAAAATCTAGGCAATGAGCTGGTTACACTCAAGAGGCAGCAAGCCCAAAGTTTTAGACCTTCTTATCAGCCTCAAGCTCAGCCTAACAGGCAGCCATATCAGCCTCAAAGACCACCCAATCTAGCTATAAATCAGAATCAAGCAAGGCCTCCTGCCAACAGACCATTTCAACCCGATAACCCCAATGTTACATCCACATCCAGAGCTTTGGTACTGGTGCAAAATAACATGGCCCAAGAATATGATTGGTGTTTCTCATGCAGTCAGCCACATAACCAATCAATGTGCTTTAACGGTGCATTAAATCAGGCTCTTATGGTGCAAACCATTGGTGGGTCGCAAGAGTCCAACCACGAAGAGGATTAGCAGCAAGAAGCACCTCAGCAAGGAACATCTCCGAATGAAACTACTCTTGTCAATTGGCACGCTAAAGATTTCTATGGTATGAATCAAATACCCTCTCAAAGTGTTACAACCAACACAAGGTCAAAAAGGATAAATTTGGGTGAAGAACAGCCATTGGCCCCAAGTAATTCACGACCTTCTGTCACTCCATAAGCTTTTGGCAAACAAAATGTAGTCCCAAGCACACAGGACTACCCAAAAGCAGCTTCTAGGCCAACTCAAATGCCAGTTGTTGCTGCCCATATACAAGGGATGAATGTGCAAGCCAAGGGACAGCAAAGGATACTTCATCCCCATTCAATATCATTGATCAGATGAAGAAGACAAATGTAAACATATCAATGTGGGAATCACTATCTATCCCAGGCCAAAGAGATTTGCTACAAGCTGCCATGAAGGACTGGTCAACTTCGAATCAGCAAGTCCAAATGCAAGAGAAGGTGCTCACAAATGCTGCCCAGCCTGAGGGGAATCATGGAGGACAACAAGGTAAAATGTTGAAGCCCCCTCCTTTTTATGTCTCATTAATCATTGGAAACCAATTAGTGCACAATTGCATGATTGATTCCGGGGCAAGTAGCTTAGTGATGCCCAAGCAAATAGCTGATCAGTTAGGACTTCAATATGAAACCATATCCAAAGGGGTAGTGCAATTGGATGGGACAGTAGTAACGATAGTTGGGGTGATTAGAAACTTGAGTCTTACCTTGCATGCATGCCCAAATGTTGTTGTTTTACAAGATGTATCAGTTATAGACCTTCCACCACTCTTTTTCCTATGTTTGTCAAGAGATTTCACAGCCAAGATTGGAGGATATTTGTCTGCTGATTGGTCACACATGCTATTCAGAACGAGGTATGGAACCAAAGCTACAATCAGGTCTGAACCTATTGCAAACTTCCACATTGAGCCCTACACTCCAAGTCAGATCAATGCCAACTATTCGGCATTTGATCAAGAAGATCACCCAAGCACTGATGAAGCTGACACCAAGGTTGGAAGCATCCTGGATCTAACTCTTGATGAATGGGAAAACAAGGTGTATGCTTTTGATCCTTATCAAGAAGTAGAAGAATCTGAGCTAGGAGTCTATTGCATACATGAAGAAGATCAGCCCATTCCTAGCATCACCAAGCCAGACCACAAGGATGAAAATGAGGTATGGCAGCTATTTTTTGATGGATCAAGGAGTAGACAAGGTGCTGGAGGGGGAGCCATGCTGGTTTCACCTCAAGAAGTAAAGTACTATTCAGCTTTTAGATTTCAGTTTGCATTCTCCAATAACACTGCTGAATATGAAGCCTTGGTGCGAGGATGCATTGGGCAATAAAGAGAGGAATAAAGAACTTGCAAGTCTTTGGTGATAGTGAATTGATTGTAAATCAGGTCAAAGGGCAGCATGCTGCCAAGAATGATCTACTCAAGTGCTACAAGAACAGGGTGTGGGACCTCATTGAAGATTTTGAGGGCTTTGGCATCAAATCAGTTCTAGGAAAGAGAAGCAAGTTATTGATAGGCTTGCAGCGGTTGGGGCAGCCTTTGATATTGTGGAAAGCATTCAAAAGGATAAGGTACAACCAAACATCCATGTGATTGTGAGGCCTTGATGCTTGGATAAAATGTAAGTTGGCAAGTGTTTGAGAATTACCAACAAATCATCCATTTCTTGCAAGAAGAAGCTGAGTTCTCAGCTAAAAATTAGGAAAAATTGGAATAGCAGTATGGTGACCAAGTGGTACAGCTAAGAACTAACAAGCTGCCCAAGGGACTTATCACTTTGGAGTCCATTTTCAATCCCAATGATCAGTTTAGGAAAGAGAAAGCAAACATTCAGGTTAAGAGAGAAGATTCAATATCCATCTTGGTGGAAGAGAACAAACCATTACAAATTGGAAAGATGACAACTGAACAAGAAAGGTATGAGTTCATACAGCTGTGTCAAGAGTTCCCTGATGTGTTTTCTTGGAGCTACGAAGATTGAAAGGTTTCAATCCCAATTTGGCTCAACACACCATTGAGTTGGATCCAAATACTAAGCCCATCGGGCGAAAACAAAGGCCACGTCAATCCACACATGGAACCTCTCATGAGGAAGGAATTGAACAAGTTGATTGAGTCAAGAATCATATTCCCAATCAAGCATTCTAGTTGGGTTGCCAACTTAGTTCCAGTCAGAAAGAAGAGTGGAGAAATCAGATTGTGTGTTGACTTCAGAGACTTGAATAGAGCATCTCTCAAGGACCATTACCCACTCCCTTCTATGGAGAAAATTTTGCAAGTGGTGGCTGGCTCCGAGAGGTTTTCACTACTTGATGGCTACTTGGGCTACAATAATATTATGGTGAAGGAAGAAGATCAGTTCAAGACAGCCTTCACAACCAAATGGGGAACTTATGCATACAGGAAAATGCCATTTGGGTTGTCCAACACTGGAGCTACCTTCCAAAGAGCAATGGACATGGCGTTCAAAGGTTTGATTAACAACGTGGTGCTGATATATCTTGATGATATCACTATTTTTTCAAAGAATGCGTAAGACCACCTCTCTCATTTGAGACAAGTCTTCCAAAGGTGCGGGAGATTTGGAGTGTCTTTGAATCCTAAGAAGTGTATCTTCCTAGCACATGAAGGAAAGCTCCTTGGCCATATTGTCTCCAAAGAAGGATTAGCAATTGATCTAGAGAGGGTTGAAGCCATAAGAGCACTACCATTGCCAAGCCACAAGAAGGCCCTTCAGAGTTTCTTGGGGAGAATAAACTTTGTTTAGAGGTTTGTCCCAGATTTTGCAGCCCTTGTCAAACCTATCACCAAAATGTTAAAGAAAAGCATGGCTTTCAAATGGATAGCAGAAGGCAAGGAGGGTTTTGAAGCAATCAAAGAAGCCATCTCTCAAGCACCAACTCTCATCAACCCAGATTTCTCCAAGGATTTCATCCTCTATGCATTTGGGGGTAATGATACCATTTCTACCATTTTGGTACAGCAGAACAAGGACAATGATGAACAGCCAATTACTTTCTTCAGCCAAAGCCTAGATGACTATGAGGTGAGATATTCTTTTATTAAGAAGCATGTACTTGCAGTGTCGAAGCTTGAAGAAATTCAAGCATCTAGTCTCAAACAAAGAGGTTCGGTTGTTGGTCTCTCATGCGGGAGTAAAGGACTTCCTCCTCAATAAGGATTTGAATGAGAAAAGAGTAGGTTGGATCACTCATGTCATGGAGTATGACATTGAGATCAAGGTCACCAAGCTGGTAAGAGGAAAAGGATTGTGTGAGCAGCTGATTTTGGGCAAGCAAAAAGGAGTATGTAATAAAGAAGAGGCTGTTTTGACAGTTCAAGACAGCCATGTGTAAGGTAGCACTCAAGAAGAGGATAATGTTGTCCCCACTCCTTGCTGGACCCAAGGTATAATGCACTTCCTAAGCACGGGCCTATGCCCTCCAAAGATGAACAAGACCCAAAGAAGACACTTCAGATTGCAGGCTGTCCCATATGCCATAGTAGACGGTGTTTTGTTCAAGAAAGATGTGAATGGGGTGTTCTTTGAGATGTGTTAACAAACATCATATTCATAGGGTGTTGGAAGAGTTCCATGGTGGACCAGCTGGTGGTCATTTTACACCAAGAGTGATAGCCCTAAAAATCATGAAGGCTGGTTATTATTGGCCCAAGATTTTCAGTGATTGCTTTGCGTGGATCAAAAGGTGTAAGAATTGTGTATTCTTCACAAGTAAAGAGAGGCTTGCTGCCCTTCCATTGCATCCAATTTCAGTTGACCAGCCATTCATGCAATGGGGTTTGAACTTCATTGAGTCATTAATCCCAATTCAAGCCAAGGGCATAAGTGGATTTTGTGACCCACAGAGACTACTTCACCAAGTGGGTGAGCGGTAGCACTCAAAGAAGCAAATGAGTCCAATATCTTAGATTTCTATGAAGGGATAGTCACGAGGTTTGGTTTCCTGCTTGCACTATCATATCGAGACAATGCGTTGGCATTTCTTGGCACAAATATCACTAAATGGGCTGTCAAGAATTGTGTGTATCTCTAAGGCACTTCATCAATTATTACCCTCGAGGTAATGGCCAAGCCGAGTCTACGAACAAGAACTTGTTGAGAATCATCGAGGAGGACTCTTGATGAAAATTAAAGAAATTGGCACACAAAGCTCAAATCATCCTTATGGGCTGATAGAATCACACCCAAGAGGTCTCACGGGAGCTCTCCATTGAAGCTTGCATTTATGGAAGAGAGCAATCTTGCCCATGTCACTTGATTTTCCAACATTGGAACTCATGAAACAACTAGAATTGGTTCTTCAGAGTTTGAACCCATGGAGGTTAGATATGCGAGTTATGGATCTCCAAGAAATTAGAGAATCGCATCCCAAGCAATGAGAAGGACCAAGCCTTGATCAAGAAGACTTTTGATAGGAAGGCCAAGGCTAGAACCTTCCAAATTGGAGATCTAGTGTTGAAATGGGATGCGAGATAGTGCAAAGCCGAGAAAGCATTCCAAGTTTGATACCATCTGGAGTGGCCCATACATGATGATTGAATGCAAATGTAGCAATGCCTTCCGACTGGCTAAGTTGGATGGTGAAGAGTTACAGATTCCGGTCAATGGAATCTATCTCAAACGTTGCTACTAGAAAAATAGCTCCTCACCCTTGTAAATATTAATTTATACTTTCCATTCCTCTAAGTGCTTGTGCACATTGTTTTGTATTGTTAGAATAGTTTTATTTCCCTAAGTGCTTTGTGCACATGTTCTATTGTTCCAGGAGATGTTTTGCATGTTTTGCTTCATCAAGCTCCTGGAAAATAATTGCATCTTCCAAGAGAGCCAACTCAACAAATGTTTCAATGGCTCAAGGATACAAGCTTTCAAATTTCAGATCAGCTGAGAGATTATCAAACAGACTCCATGCCCAATGGATTGCTTGAGCAGCTGGCCATTCTTCATCTGGCAGGCAGATAACCCCGCTGAGTCACCAAAATTGTTATCCAAAATTCACCCCTCAAGGTAATTTTGATAACATGCATCAAATTACTCATTCTCAAGAAAGTAAGATTGATTCGAGGCCCAAAATCATGTTTTTGGGGTCCCCTCGGCCTTTTTCTAACTCTCCCATCCAAGAAGAAATCCCAACGAGTTAGAAAAAATGGAAAAAATGTAAAAATAAGGTTGCAGGACTGTTTTAAAGCATTTTAGGTTTGAAGGGTTCGGGTCGTACTGAGGTTCGTCGTACCAAGCTTGGGGCCGAAAAAAAAAAGAAAATTGACTAATTTGGACATTTTTGTCCCTGGTGGTCAATGGGGACAGTTGGGACGTTGGGACCCGAAAAGCCGAAACGGCCGAGAGCAAAAACAAATCGTCTAAGTATTTTGTTTTGCACAAGTAGGGACAGCTGGGACAAAATTACATGTGGGACGTGAATTGACCGGTTTGCCGAAAGACAGTCCATTTCGGGTAGTTCGGAGATATTCGTCCCCGGGGCAGTAGGACAAAAGTACGTGTGGGGCGTGAATCGAATCGACCGATTTGCTTGAAAGATAGTCCATTTCGGGTGGTTGGAGATATTTGTCCCAAGAAATATAAGACAGCTTGGGACAAAATTACGTGTGGGAAATGAGGGACGTAGAAGCTCAAATCGGCCGATGCGGAGAATGTGTCCCAGGGAAAAGAGAAGGACTTAGAAATTTTTCCAAGTTTCAGTCAAAGTTTTCAAAGACAATAGTTTTGGCCGTTGCCCCACCCATCGAATGAAACCTTGACACATGTCATCCAAGTGGTGGAGTATGGGGGAAATGGGAAATTTTCCCAAAGTGAAAAATGCCAAATTTTCAAAGGGCAAAGTGCGCCCCTCAGGCCCGAGCCAATAAAATAGTGCCACGTGTCCAAGTGGCAAAATTTTTTAAGGAAGGGCTGAAAGAAATTTTCAAAGGATGAGCCCATAGAAAAATCAAAGCTTGACACATGTCATCCAAGTGGCGAGCACGGGGAAAATTTGAAAAATTTTCCAAAGACCAAACGGGTAAAAAATTCAAACTTTTTGCCCGCCGATCCGTTTTGGCCTGTTTTTGCCCTAAATCTTCAAATGACCATAACTTGTGATCCAGAGCTCAGATTTTTCTGTTCTTTATATCAATGGAAAGCTGGTGAAATTATCTACATGACTTCTATTGTCATTTTTTCATTTTGGTTCAGTTTAGAGAGATAAAAATAAAGAAACGTCTCTGGCACATGGTAATGGCCAGAAATGATGTTTCGACAACCAGTTTTAATGCAAAATGGGTTGCATTCTTCTTCAGCATGGCCAAAAATGTCAAGGAATGGGTCTGTAAGGACGCCCATGCTGTTTTAATGCATATTCATTCAATGAGGAATGGCTCCCATGTTTTTACATGTTTTCTCTCTCCTGGGCTCGACCCATGCATTGTAAAAGCCAGATTTGGCTCATTTTTGGGGGAACATTTCTTTGGATAGCAAGCTTCTTCTTTCACCTTCAACAAGTGATTTTTGCAAGTATCAGACCTCTTGATGGTTGTAATAGGTTTTCTACCTTTTGATGTTGTAATGCAAGAATTTTGACAGTGGAAATGACAATACGAGCTCTGTGACGATTTTCAGCCCTTTGGTTGTGTTGTTTGCTTCATTTCAAACTTTCAATTACATCTTATCGATTGTGCATGATGTTGATGTTGCATTCCATGATCTATGTCTATCTCAGAGAACTAGAAGTGTTCACCACTCCTTTGGTGTATCACCTATTAGTTTAGTTTCAATTTTTACACTTTCTATCTCTGTCTCCTTGGAATTTAGAGTAGGATTAAGATTCAAACCTCTCGCAATTGTGCAAATAACAGATCTGATCGGAGGAATTTGAGGAACCAACCTCTAATCTAGAGATTCCTCTCTCATTTTACAAGTCCCACACTTAGAGATTTCAATCTCTCATTTTAGAATGATCCCACACTTCCGAGAGATAGGTTTCAATGTTGTGCAATCACACTCATGATTGAGATGCTTAGAATGATCAAACTGCTCTTTCAGCACTAATGCACACTTTTCGCATACAAAGCTATTAAGATCTCTAAAATCAGCAAAGGGCTCTTAAATCTCCTTGTATTATAACTGTATGTCCCTCATGCTTTAACTTAATGCATTGATGAAATGTTGATGGCACGGCTACTTACATGGTATGAAGCCATGGTCGGCCTAAGCATGTTATATGGAAGTTCCAAGTCTAGGACATGAAACTTTGTTTGATGGCAAGTGGGGCCCACCTCCATGGTCAGTGTGATGGTGCCTGCTGACTCTCTTTCCATGTTGTTATAAGTGGTGATAGTAATAATGTGGGACTCAAGATCTTCCTCTTTATGTCTCAACTATTTGACCAACTTAAACATGCAGATGTTCAACCCAGATCTATTATCCACAAGCACCCGTTTGATTTTCCTGTGGGTGACAAGTACCTCAATGTATAAGGGAAGATTATGTGTTGGGTTCTCAGTAGGGATTTCCCTATGGCTGAAAGTGAGATGTTCACTTGGTGAGATGTTTTCCGCCACGGCTTGAAGGTTTGTAGGATCGACTTCTAAAGGCACTCCCGACCCCTGAAGAGTTTGGTACAAAATTTCTTTATGCACATTGGATATCTTGAGAAGATCTAAGATTGAAATATTAGCATACATCTTTTCAAGTTGTTCTAAAAGGTTATATTTACTGATTTTTGGGGTCAACGGAGAAGGTTCGGGAATCACGAGGTGGGCACACCTTGTTCAGTAAGCGCAGCTCCTTTCCCTTGATATGGATGGTATTGACATGGTCAGGCGGGAGAGAAAATACATACGATAAGCAAATCATAATGGTTGTTATCTATTTTGGTGTACAATTAATTCACAGCTTTATAAGTTTGGGATGATTCTCCTTGATCTGGCTTTAACTTTTCTCGACTTATCATGCTTGGGAATGGTTCTTTGTATATCCCCATTTTCTCGTTAGGTTTTTGTGTTTTGTCGTGGTTATCCACCTCTATCTCCCTATTGTCAATGAGGTCCTGAATATAATGGTGAAGCCACAGACATTTATCTATCTTATGTCCTTTGACGCGATGCATTTTGCAATATTCATGCTCCTTATCCCATGAAGGTTTTGGAGCGTTGTCGTCAAACAGTTGTGTTTTAGGATAGGTCATCATGTGGGCCGCATCCAATTGTTTTAGTATGACTGAAAACGGTTCATTGAGAGAGGTGAATGTTCTTCACTTTGGTGGTGGTTAAATTGGGCCCTTGGTCAGTTTAAAAGGTTGACCAGTTTGGACCATTTGAACACATTTGGAATCAGTGATTCCGTCTCCCACCACATTTTTGTTTTTATTAAAGATCTTCGGCTTTTCTATGGGTTTGACACTTTGGTTGTCTTTAGATTGGGTTTTGAGGGTGCCTTTGGCAATGAGAGCCTTTTCTATCTGAATCCCTTTCTTGATAACCTCCTCAAAAGTATGAACACAATGCATTTGGAGGTGGAAAGCTATATCCGGGTTGAGATTGGGAATGAAAATACTAACCAGCTGCTTTTCAGGGAAAGCACAAGGGAAGTGACTAGCTATCCCTCTCCATCATTGGAGGAAGCTAGCGAAGGTCTCATTTGGGCATTGCTTGGTACCACACAAGTCTGCCATGGTGACATCACTCTCTATGTTATATGAGAAGTGACACATGAATCTTTCTGCCAATTCTAGCCAGGTGAAAATTGATCCTTGTGGTAAGCGTGTAAACCACTCCAATGCTTGACCTCTGAGACTTTTGGGAAAAAGTCTGATGAGGTAATTATCACTATAAGACACCTCTTGACATGCCATGTAGAAATATTTAACATGATCCCTTGGGTTTCCTTTTCCTTTGTATTTTTCGAACTTTGGCATATCAAATTTCTTTGGAAAGGGTTAAAGGGTCATTGTCTTGTCAAAAGGATAGGGGCATAATTCTTTGTATTGATATTTCCTAATGCTTCCTATATTGCTCTCTTGTAAGCTTACAAGCGTCACTTTCATAGACTCGTACTTCTTGTGTAAGGTATTTTTCTCTAGTGGGAGAAGCGGGGATGTAAACACGATGATACCCTATGTCTTCTTCTCCTTGGTTTTCCCGATGGAGTTCATTGATATTAACCTTAGGCCTCAAATTTTGAACGTTCTTGTTTGCATCTTTCTATACATGAGAAGTAAGAAAATCTAGTTTCCGACTTAGGTTACTGATTTGTTGTTGGATTGTGGCTTGGTTTTTGGCTTCTTCTTCTAAAGGTTCCTCCTTGTATTATGGAGGTTCTTCACTCGTCTCATGTTCTATCTTATTTCTTCGTGGCACTTTGATAAAGGGTATTCTATGCTCTACCACTTTATCATTTCTTTTGTAAGAAGTGGAAGCATGTATGAATTTTAAAATATATTCCATATTGATAAGGGGACATTCTTCCTCAGTAGCGTCATTTTTAGGAAGTATTGTTTCATTCTTAGTGGGAAATTTGGCCCCTAGTTCTATGACCCATGTCAACACTCTATCTTTGTTTCTAAGAAGAAATTTGTCTAGTAGCGTGGGGTTGAATTTGAATTCTGCATGTGGAGATTCTAATTCATTTCCACTATGATCGACCATCTCTTATGTTTCTTTTTCTACAAAAACAGTAGTCCTAGGTCATGTCCAATGAAGGGGTTTGACCCTTGTCTATTAGAGGTTTCCCAAGCTTGCACTTGTTGTTCCTCATATGTCTATTTCTTTAACCCTAGACGTGTTTTAGGAGCCATGTTTTTGTGATAGTTTCACTAGGGTAAGTTGTAAATGTGTTCAAAGCTTAGTGACTACCCCTAAGTGAAATGCAAAATGTACTGTTAAGAGTATGAATAAGTCAAAAATGTGAGAATACCAATGTGATAGAGTGATGAATCACTAGTGACATAAGCATTTGGTACCCAAACCCATTTAAATGAAGTACCTCCTAGACTACATTTCAAAAATTAGCTTTGTGTTGTAAGATGATTAACAAGATGTCTTCACTTATGCCAAGTTCAAGGGAATGAACAAAACATAAGTAAATACAAGAAGTCAATGTGACCTCCCAATCAAGATATACGATGAGTGAGCTCAAACTCGATTAAGACCTATATCTCAAAAAGTGCCAATTACAATTCACAAATGACACAACAATATCACCAAGATATGTTAACCCACTTTGCGAGAAAGTGAAGTATTGATATCAAGGTGTTATTGATATAACATGCACAAATGGTAATACCTAACACTCTTTGAAATCGATATAATAATATAACTGAACTAAAAATCTCAAAGTATAGCTATGAATAGTTAAAAATGTGTGCAGAGTGACCTTAAAATATAGATATTTATGTCAAGTTTACAAGAAACAAGACGTAAATATCAAAATTATAGTGATACGATGCAAACAAGCTAACTCTTCTAAGGTAATCTGCGGTGATGAACCACGCCTTACTACAATGACGATCTTTACATGGGTATCAAGATCACAATGGCTACCAATGACGTGAAAATGCCTCCGCACACTTTAGACATTTAACTAACCTAGCCGCAAACATGGATGGGCGTAAATGAACATAAAAGTGAGAGAAATAGTTGATTGGTAACACAAAGGTAGTCACCCTTCTTCTGATCAACAAAGTGTCAAAAGAATGTGAAGGAAGCAAATCAACAAAAAGATGAAAAATGTTGGCTTCACTTTGGCAGAGTTTTACCTCACCCTAAGGCAAGTAAAAACTAAACGAAAGTAACGCGTCACACGTTTCTCAATGAAAATATGGTTCACAACTCAACACTATTTTAGAATGGTCAAAGTGGGCTCCTAGCCAAAGTATATCTTCCTAGGTGGTTCTCTCGTCCTAGGTGCTACAAATATTATCCACGAGTGAGATGATTTACCCAAAAAGTCACAATGACTAGTTTAGGAGTATCTCGACTTTGCCCCCTTCAAGCATAGTGGGCAATAAATGCATCTAAATGTGTACTTAAAAGGGTTGCATAGGGACAACTTGTAACTCTATCTCACAAAGGATTTACTAGTCAGATAGGTAGTACGGAGCACTTCTGTTTCATCCACAAGGTTCCCTCTTGCATGGACTACTTTGGGGTTCCTAGAACCACCCCCATTATTGTAGCTTAAGGCGTTATGCCAAAGGGGTTATGTTCTAGTTGAGTGGAGAGGGACGTACCCTTTTCCAAAACCTACAATATAATGTTTTGAATATGTTGTTCATTTTATCTTTTTTAATTAGATGTGGTTTGCTCGAACACCGTTTGGCAACCTGTATAACAACTATATTAGTAGTTTTCTGACTTTTGTTTCGATTTCTCGTTCTTTGACAAGCATTTTGGTCCTGTAAGATGATTTTTAGTAGTTTTCCATCAAAAGAGAAGGCATCATTTCTGATTCTCTAGATCGTCCAAGGACGTAAGAGAAGAGCATATGTGATTGTCTCCAAAATCCAAAAAGATATCAAATGGAAAAACACTTTAATTCAACTATGCCAAATTAACCAATTCTAACTCAAATACTCTTAGCAATCTCAAAGCATCAAAAGGACTTAAGAATCATTTCTGATTCCCAAGATCGCCCCAAGGGACGTGAGGGAAGAGCATACACAATCCATATTCCTATTAGTAAACAATGCAAAATATTACCTAATCAAATACCAACATGTAAAAACAGACTACAAAGACAAATATGTGATTAGATAAACTTGTAAGAATGTTAGTACATCATCACTTTAATTTCAAAAATGCAAAAGGACACCTGTGCCCCTTTTTTAGCACCTACATGTGGGTTAGGGTGTATGTGCCACCAAAGGTTATTTTTGGCTCACAGTGTACTGCGTCACCCAAGAGATGTGTGCGCCACGAAAAAGTGCCTGCGCCACTAAAACAAGGTGCTTATGCCACTATGTGGAATTTTAGATTAATTAAGCACCATGCCACCGAGAGAGTGTATGTGCCATAAAAATAGTGTATGCGCTACTCTGAGAAAAATAGACAAAATAACCACATTACTAGAAAAATGTGCTTACACCACTAAAACCGCATGTGCGCCCTGGTTAGGGTGTGTGCACCGATTTGAAAAGTTTCAGAATGTAGTGAAGGTACTGCATGCGAAATGACGTATGTGCTCGGGTTAGCGTACTGTGCGTTGGTTAGGGTATGTGCGTCAGGGTTAGCGTGCATGCGCCGGTGGGTCGACAGATGAGCTAGTGTGACATGTATTAACAAAGGTGTGCCTATGCCACCAGAGAGATGTGTGCACCCCAAAAACCGTGCTCATGCCACAAGAATCACGCCCGCACCCTAAAATTGTGCCTACGCTAGACCTGCAACCAAAGTACAACAAAAACACAAGAAACTTCACAATATCTCAAAATTTTGACAAGTTAGCTTAAGAATGGCAATAACCCATTAAAATTAAGGCTATGAACATGAAGTTACACATATCAAATGAGAAAAATTCCAAAAAAATGGACATTAATTACTACATGTGCATATCAAAAGTTAGCCAAAACAATGAAATTTAAACTAAAATGCCATGGGACTAAGTGTCCCACCGGGCGTGCCAAATGTGTGCAAGTGTTTCTACAAATTTAACCAAATTTAGAGCAAGGAAACTACCACCTAAAAATAGCTTCCTAACCTAGCTAAAAATGAGAAATCACACCATCATGATGAAGAAATGAGCAAGTCCTACCCTTGACATTAAAAACTTTGAATATAATCAAAACAAAATGTAAATTGATGAACTGTATTCCCCTTAATTTCCTAATTAAACATTTAAAATGGACCTAAATAGTCCAAATGGCAATCAAGATATATTTCTTACTTTGATCCTTGATGGATGCTTGGGTGTGAGGCTTAGCTCTTCAAGAATGGAGGATGGTGGGCTCAAGAATGACAAAAGGCTACTAGTATGAAACTATGTGCTTACTTTTGTCTCTTGAGAGATTTAGGTGTAGATGTAGAAGTAGAGGGAGGGTTGTTTATATAGCCCAAAGGATAAAGGATTCAACACATCCTCATGAATGTGGGATAAATGGAGATGTAGAGTTAGTTATGGATAAGGGGGGTTTAGATGGGGTTGAGTTAACTTTAGGAGGGTTTAGTTTGTCCTCAAGTGGCTCATGTGGATAAAGGGGGTGTATTAATTAATCAAGATGTTTAATTAATACATGTGCAAGCTTTTATAAGCTTTTAGATGGATATTAGTGTGATTTGGACCATTAGAAGGGATTTAAACCAATTAAATAGTGATTTATTGATTTAATGAGAAGGGAGGCTAATTAATTAATAATAATTAATTAGACTAGATAGAAGGTGTTAATTAACGAAGGGTCGTTAATTAGGGTATGTGTTGGATAGGCAACTTAATTAATTAGCGTAATGTAATCAATTAACGACAATGGAAGAGAAGATGAGTGTTATTGACAATATGTCATCAATTTGTGGGAAAGGAGATAATTAGTGCAATTTAAGTATTTAAATTGCTCGGGTGTAATTATAGGTGTCTACAAATACCAAACAATTTTTTTATTATAAAATAAAATATTGGGATTCCATTCCTTAACCAAACCCCTTCTACTTTGATTGCAATATGGTACACTAATCGCAACAATATTTCCAATATTGTAACTAATAAAAGGAATACTAGATCTCATACCAATAATACGCTAGAGGAAGAATTTGAAGAAGAGGATAATAACATAGATGATGTATATGCCGAATAGAATCTAAAAATTAAATAATCCATCCAAGGCTACCAAATTTTTTTGATCAACCTCATAAGCGTATCCAAGTTCGCAAGGAAGAATATGGGTAAATTTAGGGAAATATTCCAACCATCACGACAAGCCAAAGAATGACTTTCCCACCTATACTTCTAACACCACTTCTTCTCATTTGACATGGGTTACCACCATTACGAATTCCCAAAATCCTTCTCAATTTCCTATCAATGATCCAAAACAACTCATTAACTAAATGAGTCAAGAACAAGCTACTACTAATAACTAATTTATTCAAATATGATAAAATTAAGTGGGGCATTCCTAGTCAATTTCCACCCCGACATCTACTTGTTATTTTTGGATAAGATAAAAGGAGTTTGGTTTTGAGGGGACAAAAACCCTATACATAGAAAGAAGCCATTTTTGACATAAAACCAATAAAAAGTCTCATTAGTGTAGACTATTAATTATCCTTTTATTTATTTGTTAGGATAATTCGTACACTTGTGTTAGCCCTACACTTGTTGGGTTAGCTTTCTTAGGTGTACTTGTTGTGTGGAGTTAGCTTACTCATCTTTTGGAGTTAACTTAACTACCAATATCATTTAGTGGGAGTTATTTACCACTGATTTAGGTAGTATTTGCACTTCCTTCCTCCTATTTGTACATATTTCTTATTGAGTAATTCAAGTCATTATTTGTAATGTATTGAGCATTATGGATTTTGATGGATTTCCATATATGGTATTTTAGGTCTTCTATTTTGCAAATCTAATGTGGTGTGCTATTATCATCTGAGATCATGGCTTGGAATAATCTTCTTATTGTGTTTTTCATGGTATTAGAGAGATAGATGATGTAGACATCCATCTGTAAGTTTTTATTTGCAAGCAAGGGTTTATTATTTTAATGTATTTGAAATTTGTTAGAAATTTTCTACAACATGCGTTTTTATGCAAAACAAAGTGCACTATTGGATTTAGAAGGTGCTAAAACCCTAGAATCGATCAGTAAACTTGACCATGTTTCGAGACAACAAATTTAGACGCAGATCTGTACCCTCTAGATATTTCTATGTTGGATGGAGTATTTTAGCCATTGGATGTAGATCTGTACCCTCTAAGTGAATTCTTTTATCAATTAGATATAAGTGTGTACCTTCTAGATGTATTTTTTTACCCTTTGGATATTTTTTTGGATGCGCCTTTTTATCCACTGGACGTTGATCCGCACTTCTCCCAAGGTGCATTCTTTTATCCATTGGATATAAGCATGTACCTTTCAGATACATTCTCTTACCCTCTATATTTTTTGTTTTGAATTAATATTTTATCCACTTTGGATGTAGATCTGTACCCTCTAGTTGCATTCTTTTATCCATTGGATAAAGATGTGCACCCTTTGATGCAATGATTTACCCTCTAGAATTTAGGTTTTGGGTGTAGGCTTTTATCCTTTTGTCACAATCATGTATCATGTGGATGCACTCTTTTACCCTTTGGACATTTGGGTGTCACATGTACCTTTTAAAAAACTATCAGCATTAAAATATTATTTTAATAGCCAAACCTTCGAGAGCTCATAACTTTTGATATGTAGCTCGATTAAGGTGCTCGTTTTTTTTAAGTTGTGTATTTTTTCGAGATATAATCATTGGTGAATTTTTATACACATATTTCAAATATAAAAAGTAATTTTACTCATTATAATATTTACATGCACTTAATTATAAAGTGCCAAATTTGGGAGGGTGTTGTAATCACTTGTGGATGTAATTTCGGTTGAGCCTAACGTCCTAAACTTTTAGGTGTTGCATTCTTGTATCTATGGGTGTATACATTTATATCTCTCTTGTTTGTTGAGATATTTTGGATCTGTATTTTTGACATTTTTTTGGCATGTTGACAGTCTCTCTTATGGGGGAGCTATTCTGGTGAAGCCCAGTGTTAGTTTTTCAGTGTTCGAGTAGTTGATTTTGGAAACTCATACAAATCTATGGTGTCACTCTACCCATTCAGCAGTATGGGAGGGTGTGGTGTTGATACTTGATTCTTTAGGTTTCATGTCCTTTCCTTGTTACATGTTGATATTGTTTCTTCGGGTTTCATGTCCTTGCCTTGTTACCTTGGCTTTTCTTGGATCGTGGCACTCCTATTTATTTAGATCTTGTATCCTTGCCTTGTTGCCTTGGTTATTGTTTTTGGATCATGACACACCTATTTGTAGCAGTTGATCTTGCTTCTTCGATTTTGTGTCATTGCCTTGTTACCTTGCCTTTTCTTAGATCGTGGCACTCCTATTTATTTGGATCTTTTGTTCTTTCCTTATTTCCTTGGTTGTTCTTAGATCGTGGCACACCTATTTGTAAAGCGAGTTGATCAAATTATGTTTGGTGATTGTTTTTCACTTTTGACATTATTCCACCGGTACTCTCCTTGCATGGAGCTATTCTGGTGAATCCCAGTGTCAGTTGTTTTTGAGTTCTATGATCGAGGAGTGGATTCAGACCACAATGTGCACCAAACTTCTTCAATATTGTATGAGTTTTTGGAGTCAAGCTTCTTAGGATATCATGTAGCCAGATTTTTCTCTCTACTTTGTTATTATTAGTTTTTGGTACCTTGCGGTGTCCAATTTTCTCGCTTATTGTATGTGGGTATGTCATCAAGCCTTGTTGTCGGGACCCATATTATTTTTCACCCAATTAAGCTATGCTTATGGGAGGGTGTTAGTGTAGGTTATTATTTATACTTTTATTTATTTATTAGGATAATTCTTACCTTTGTGTTAGCCATACACTTGTTGGGTTAGCTTTCTTAGGTGTACTTGTTGTGTTGAGTTAGCGTACTAGTTGTGTTGAGTTAGCATCTTAGTTATATAGAGTTAGCTTACTAGTCTTTTGGAGTTAACTTAACTACCAAGATATTAGTTAGTGGGAGTTCTTCACCATGGATTTAGGTAGTAGTTGAACTTCCTCCTCCTATATGTAAATATTTATTATTGAGTAATTTAATTCATTGTATTGTAAAGTATTGAGGATTATGGATTATGATGGATTTCCATATATGGTATTTTAGCTCTTTTGTTTTGCAAATCTAATGTGATGTGATATTATCATCTAAGATCGTGGATTGGAATAATCTTCTTATCATTACTTTCAAAGCCAAGGGGAAAAGTCAAAATATCTTGATAGAAGTCCACCACATAAAAGAGCCGAAAACACAAATTCTGAATATAACTAATACATTTTTAGACTAACTATCAAAAGACATAAACCAAAAGAGAAAATCTATAGACCCTAGGAACATGAACAACAAAAGGAAAACAAAAGGGCTGCCATTATTTCTCCATACCCTTTTTGTGGTTTCTATCACTCATCCTGTCATCCTTCTTGTTTGTAACTTTGATAATCACCTGCTTAGGTATCTTCACATCCTTTTCCATAGGCTTGGTGTCCACAATCTCCAGTTCTTTTGGTATTTTCTCCTCCTTGTCCTCAATGTGGGTGTTCTGGTCTCTATTTCAGTATATCCATTAGTCTCATAATATTCACTGTCAAAACTACTAAGGACCAACCACATATTTGGCTTATTGTTTCCCACTTTGGCCACTTGGTCCTAAAGGATAGAAACCCTTTTCTCTTGCATGAAAAAATAAGCTTGTATTCCCCTAATTCTTTTGTTCTGGACCTCTATTTTATGGTGGCACGCCTTCAATTTCTAAATAAAATTATTATTGACCTTAAGAGTGGTATCGGTAGTTGAATCGAAACGCATAAGCCTAGCCTCCCAGTCCAAAAATTCTCTCTCCCTACTACCAGATATTTCACCCACATTCTTGACCCCATGTTTCAGATTACATAGAACATCGGAAATCCATTCGGGGGTGTCTTTCCATTTCATTGTATTCTTACGTTTGAAGGTAGATAAAAGGGTTTATTTGTCATACTCATGATCATTATCATTCAAAATATGGGCAACGATAATGGGTTTTCCTTTTATACTAATAGGAGAATCAAACCTTAATGCAGAGGAAAATAAAGTTTCTTGTTTTTTAAAATCAGCAATAGTGGATAGCAAGGACCTATAGAGGAAGAAAGAAAAACTCATAGCTTGGTTCCTATGGAAGAGATTTAGGATGGAGAGGTGAAAAGAGAAAATACTTCAAAATTATCCTTCCAGTAAAATATTTCATGACAACGAGACATACATCATCCCGCCATCCAAGGATACAAGTACAATTTATGCCATCATCATAATAAATAATATGCTCACTAGGCATAAAAAAGTGGCTATCTCATGTTTTTGTGATTTTTGTCTTTATAAATTTTGAGACCATCCATAGCAAGCCATGTTATCTCAGCTATGGATTCTTCATAGCAAGCCCACATACAATTGTAAATCCCAATATGATTATGATATTATAACCTCCCATATCTAATAAGGCACTCCAATATAATTAGAATGAACCTTTGGTTCATTGAATAACTATTGTGGAGTTAAGATGTATTACCCTTCTCTTACTAACAACAATTAAATTCATTCCAATATTCATTTTAATGAATTTGGCAATATCTATATTTACATGATTAAAGATAACTCCTGTGTTGCTACCGAGATATTAGATACCCTTAGGAGTGACATTTCAGATTGGTATTATAACCTTCTATATAAATCCACCGTTAAACTCGAGGGATTGATAAATATAGTAATTAAGTAATTTCAATGTCAAGATCTACCCAAAAATAATTTGAATGCCTTTATTAATTGTAAACATGGTGAGAATAAAACTACCCAATCCTTCATTAAGGGATGGAAAACCCTTTATAACATAACTGGTCATACCTTTATTGACAATAGTCTTTATTATATATTTCTCGATGATCTTGAACCTCTCCTTTAATAAAAGGTTAGGTCCTTTTATCCTATCACTTTGGAGGATGTCATCAAGTAAGTTAAACAAAAATAATATCTTACCCATACGCTTTATAACCTCAACCGAGGAAATATCAACCTCAATATCATAGTTAGAATAAACTATCTATTATAACACGACCTTATAATCACAATACTATGAAAGAAGATGTCATAAATGCTCCTAATATTGAATTTTCCCTAAAATATCATCCAAAACATTGACTCAACCCTCGTAGATTCAATGGAGAATATTTTCGTTATCCCGCCTCCCATATGGATTATCATTAACCTATCTCTATCGAAGACTTAAGCTAACATATCCATAGGCCTAATCAAATTCTTATTGACATTGAACCAGTTGAATTAAGATGACCATGTGATGCTTTTAGAGTAAACAAAACAGAATATTCACTCAATAATTTAAATTTTATTCCTTAAAAGTGATATGACATATATAATAATCAATCCTTAATGGTATTTATAGTTTAAAGAGTTATAGGGTTAATGACTCTAAAAAATTTTCCTCCTCCTCTGGTGCCTCTAGCCTCTAACCTTAAAACAAGGTTTCATGCATGCATTTATAATCAATATTTCCCACACATAAGGATTTTGAATTTTATCTACCGCTCAAACCCAAATTCTAACTATTGTGCATTAATGGAAGACAACTAATTCTAGATTGGTAGCTAAGATAAGTCCATATGGAACTCCACGTCATGCCTTAAGTTGAATCATTCGCATGCCTACCACTTTGTCATTTTCTACCTTCATGTATTTTCTTTGTGCAAAGTTTGATTTCCTGGTGCAAATATTTGCATTCCCTTTATTGGGTTCAATCCAAAATCATGTGCTTGGTTCCAACATCTCCCCCTTTGTATCCTCTCAAATTTACATGTATTCCTTCTTCAAAACTTAGTGCACTATCATGCATTATTAGTCCGCACCTTAGTTACTTTGTTGATATATTTAAATTATTATGTTTACTACCTTGATTATCCAAAATTTCCCAAAATATATAAAGTCACCTAATTCTTACGAGATGCTTCATAAAACATCATGGGTAAACAAAAGTGAGCTCTATCTCATGAGTCATCTCCAAAGTATGGCCTAATAGACCAAGATCCTTCACACTTAACCATGTTGTATCTTCTTTTGTGTGTTCCTTTTATTTTACTAAATTTTCCTGTATTCTTTTCACATATCTTATTTATTACCCTTAATTCTAGTATGTGTAGACAATAAATCACACACTTTGGGTATTTATCTAGTCCCGATCACATACTACTATTCATATGATTCCTAAGTAAGAAAAGTACTAATTAACCTATGTCTTTGGCCATATTTTCTTGCTTTCTATTGCCTTTGTTTATCTTACACTCCATCTTGCCAAGTTTGACTTTTCATACTTTGACATTTCTCACTCTGGACACTGAACCAAGCCGGATAGCGTCAAGTGCCCTCGTCCCCTTTGGATTCCCCGACCTCTTTTTACTTTACTCACCTCTTTTAGGTCCTTTATAACCATTTGAGCATCTTATATTTTTGGTAGTCAGCCTTTTCGAGGTTAATTATAAAATTCAAGTAAGGGAATCATATAAATATAAAGTTATGTGGCAATAATAAAGGACCAAACACTAAGCATTAGCTATCACCACCTAAGGTTGCATCCAAAGGAATCTACAAGAGCATTCAATCATCCATATAATATCCACACAAGGGAAATGGAACACATTATTATGCATATAATTCATAGGAGGGAAAGTTCATTATTTCATGCACACATATATCTACATCTTTTACATTTAGCTACTTGCTCGCTATCAAGTGAGACATGCACAAGAGCCACATAAGGAATAATCTCTTTACAAACACACATAGAACTACATTGGGTCTAAAATGTAGTGCATCTCTCGATCATGAGATCACTTATTTGATAGCTGATGACTATCTAATCCCTTATTTTAATTATTTTCTTTTTGTGATTTGATGCATTTTTAGGGTTTTGAAGGTCACTTATTTATTATAGGTTATCAGTGATATCAACAATCATTGTGTGACATATTAAAGAACATGCAACGAAGGAAACAATTACCTCGCAACCCTCCAATGTTGGTTTTCTAAGGTTCTCGAGCAGTCACGGCGTCTAAAGCGATCTATAGTGCTGCAAGCACCCCGACCCATTCTAGGTGCCCTAATCTAGGTATATCTTATGCTCGCACAATTTCTTGGGTTTTATGCAACAGTTTCCTCTCTCTATTGATTAGTTCAAACTTTGGCATATTCTAAATTTATTTATGAAAAAAACTAATTCATTTTATTTCCTCATTTACTCTTAGGGTTTTAAATCTTAATTACTTATTTTCTTGTGTCATTTATGTACTTAATTATTTATTCATTTACTACTACATTACAATCATATTTAGGAATCTATTTATTTAAATATTTTTCTTAATCATTTGGTTAACCCCATGTTCAATCCCACCTTTACTTCTAGGAGTTTTATTTTATTTTCACCATGGTTATAACATTCACTGATGATGATCTTTGTGACCTCAATAATCATCTCGCTAAGCATCCTCGAGATATAGACATGATTTTATTTGTTTCTCGTGAGGAAGCCACCAATATTGTGGAGCTTAATGTAACCTCATCCATCCCCACTTCCATGTCTATCATTACTCAACCGCCTATTTCTATTATTCCTATTTTTTTCCTACTCCCACCAACCATTTCACTCCACCTCTTGTTTCTCACATGCAACAAGTCTCTTCTATTGGCACTCAAGACTTAGCCTCTCTTTATCAAGATCTTCAAGTTCAAATCCATCAATTGCAATAGGATACTTCTCGTGCATCTCCATCTCTAGATTCCACTTTGTTGCTTCCTACTCTTTCACACCTGTAAAAACTACTTATCCACTTCAACTTAATTTTGTCACTCCCAAGCTCCCCATTTTCAATGGTTATGGTGACCCTTAAGAGCATCTCTCGAGCATTTCATGTGGCATGTCTATATTTTGTGGATGATCATACTCTCTTAGCTAAAATCTTTCCTAGAAGTCTTCACGATTATGCAATGTGTTGGTTCTATGATCTACCTGTCCACTCAATAACATATTTTACACATTTAGTCTATGATTTTATAACTCATTTCTCCATCAATATTGGCTCTAGGATCTCATACGCTCAACTTAAACAAGGATATAATGAACATCTAGCAGATTATGTCTTATGATACAATAATAACTTAGCTTATGTCTAATGTGCTCGTGGACTCTGAACTTCAAGATTTATTTGATCACAATCTATTATCACCTCTTCAAGAGAGTGTTATCTTTGAAACCTCTCCATCATTTGATCATTTGTGTCACACTCTTAAGATACGAAAAACAAAAAACATTATCTATAGGAAAGCTTAAGTATCAAGAATAGGATTCATCTTCTACGTGCTTTAAAAGTAAATCAAACTTTAAGCCAACTGCAAAACCTACTAAAGCTAAAGAAATTGTCAACACTATCTCTAATACTAAATAAATTTAATGGAAACCGCCTAAGCGAACTTTTACAAAATTGACTATCACTTTACATATTATTTTACCATACTTATCGAGTGAAACTTATTATGCTTCCTCCACTCAATTTGGACCCATCTCGTCCAAAAGGTTGTAATTAAAATGAAATTTTCATATGCGAATATCATCAATGTGTTTAAAATTCTGCATATTGATGCTTCAAACTTCATAATCTTATCCAAGATCTCATTGATAATAATGCAATTGAGCTTCTAGAGCCTAAAGATTCTACACTAGTCAATGAAAATCACAAGATCAAAATATTCAACAATCCTCTTCCAAAACATGACAAATAAGTGAAAAACTCTTCAGCCAATCATACATATCACGTAGTGCCTTCTCCTACATCAGGGGCTCTTTATTTTCTAGTTTCTCATGTTGAACCCTCTCCATTGATCACTATTTTCTCCGATCATGACTATCATGCTATATTATTTTCTGCTCGCTTGCACATTAGTGCTTCTATTGGATCAATTATATCAATAACACTATGGTCAGTCCTTCATTTCACATTAGGACATTTTCTATTGCATTGTTTATCGTTATTGGCTATCCACTCTTGTATATTTCATATCCAATTCCTAATTCATATGGATATGTTAACTTCCAGTAATATTCGGTCCTCTTACCATGCTTGAGCCTTTTCTTGTGACACCTTCCATCAAATGGTGTGACATGCTCTTAGGTATCCCCTAGCTCCATGCAACTAAGGATATCATCTCCATGCATCATTTGTGTCTAAAGTTCATTCATAATAGGAAAGTCATAACTATCAATGGTGTTTCTCCATCCACTCCATGGCCATAGCCTCCCCTTCAGTTGTCATTACACTCGTCAGAGGCATCTAGGTCCTTACACCCTCTCTGAATTTAAAGCACAATTCGATTCTAGCTCGCATGTTCACACACAACCTCCATGTTCTCATCGGTCTTCTAGTCCATCATATCAGTATAGGTCCACAACTTAGATAACTCCTTCACATAGGTATACATCACCACCTTGTTTTTCTTCACATAGGTGTCCATCACCTCTACATTATTATTCACATAGGTGTCCATCAACTCTACATTATGATTCACATAGGTTTCAATCAACTCTACAATCCCCTTCAAATGAATAAAAATCACCATCGTGGTCTCTTTCACTATGGTCTCCATTGTCTCCTAGGTCTCATTCCCTTTCACCAATACAACATGTGTCTCATGCACTGCCCATCTTAGAGCATGGTCACACACCTTTATCTTTGCAAAGCATCGGATCGAGGACCATCATCTTTAAATTTCATTGAATAACATACTCATAAATGTACATTTGGAGGCACCATACTTATTCTCCTACCCTCCTTTATTTCTATAATTCTTAGTTGTCTTACACACACTACACTTTGTGTCTAGTCTCTCACACACATCGTGCACATCTTGATATAATCTTTTATCGTCACTACCTAATGATGCACTCTCGTCCATTGGTTCAAACTTGATAGTTGAGGGCATATTATGCACATGAACCTCACACACTGCACATTACACATTTCACACATTTATATATTTCTACACAACATCTACTTTACGCGTTCACAAAAATATTTTTTGCCTCTACTTCTACATGTTGCACTCATTACCCTATGATGCACTCTAGTTCCACGGTTCATACTCAAATACTGAGGGTATAAATATAAAATTGACCTCACCACACTCACGCATTCATTCACTCACTCACTCATGCAATTTCTCTACGCTCTATATTTGATCGCTCACATCTTTCTAGTGCGCCCAATTCAAACCATTTCCCAATGATGCACTCTTGTTATATGATTCATTCTTGACTACTAAGGGGGAATGTATAAATGAGCCTCATCGCATGGATACTCATCTACATTTTCCAAGGGGGGGTGATTCTCCTATTATTCACTATGCATTCCATTCTATCTCATCCACAACATATTGCATATCTTGGTTGCATCTAGTCTTGCTTCCATCTAGTTGTTACATGTACACTCTATTACACATGATATTCAAATATATTTTATGTCATTATATTTCTATACACATGATGCAAATTCACTTGCCTTTTGGTTGTGATCACATGCTTTACATAGATTTTTACACGTAGCAGGATATTTGGCGCAAAACCTCATACCAGTTCCACAACAACAACTCCGGAGGCCTCCACTTTCGTACATTATAGGTGCTATTGTTTCATTTTTCATAGCACTTTATTGTATTATATTATACATTCCTCGACATACTTTCTATATTTATAACATGCTAATATGTGCTTCATGTGAAACATTTGTCTTGCATGTCTATACTCTTTCATGGTTGTAAGTTACATTGTGTACTCTTGTCTATCATTGTTTGTTAGATTTTCCCTATGTCTTCCTTATTATATGATTATGTGTATGCTTGTAGCCACTATGACCTTGATTATCTTATGACATTGTGAGTGATTTCCTATGTTTGAAACTCATTTTTTACAGCTTTTCTTTGTCTTTGTGTGTGTTTACATTGTCTTTTTGTGTTCTTAGCTTACACATTACCTTTTACATGCGTGTTTATCTTACTTGTACTAACACTTGTATCTTGGCCATTTTTTTTCCATGTGCCTTGGTTTCTACCAAAAATACTCCCTCCCCTTGTAAGTCACAAAGTACAACACACATGGCCGGTCCTCCTTTGGGCCACATACTCCTCAACGACATCGCATGCACCCCAAATGAGGGGGATCATTTGGGTGAATCAGTCACCCCACACAATAGTTCATAGTCATCACACAACATAGTTCAGTACCATTACAACAAAATCATCACCACACAGTAATGGCACAGACCCTGAATTGGGTCCTCATCATATCAAAGAAACTAGCGTCCAGCACCAGCATAAAGAATTCCTAGGCATCCCCAACCCTTCCTTCGAACACCTGTGACCAGGGGGAAGTTACATAAATTTTTTTGATTCAAGACATTTCTCATAACTTCACACAACTAATTTTACAATATAATAGTCTTTCAGCACTCAACATGCATACACTACACATCATTTTCTACTTTTTCATTGGATCAATTTTTTTTGAAACAAATAAAATTTTTACACACCATTTGTAATGGTGTTCAAATTACGAGAAGAATTTAAATTTTAGAGGATGACACCAAAAATTTCTCCCTACATTTCTTATGTTCTTGGCATGAGATCACCCAAAACACTTTTAGTCGGTGTAATCGGCATGAGATCAATAGAAAAAATCATTCTTCTACATCATCTTCAAGATCCTTTCTACACTCTTTACTCATCATGGATCAGGTGCACATGTTCCTTTTTCATTTTCTTGCATACTTTTACACACTTTTCACACATTTTGATCGCATATACATTTATTTGACTACTTGTTTGTTCTTCTCTTTTGTAGGCATGTCCTTATGAGAAGCAGTAGTCACATCAATCACACAACATCAACAATAGGTACAATGAAACATCTACACATACGCTCTTGCCCTAGGTTCATCATATTTATCATCACTTATTTGTCACTTATTCGTCACTTATTCTTCTCTATTTTCCATGCTTCCCATTTTTATCACTCCATGTTTTTTTGTCTTCTCGACACACTTTTCACCATCACTACATGGTTATCATGTACATAACTCTTATATACTTTATCTTATTAATAATTATCTCAACAACATAAAGTGGAGGAAAATGTAGACACTAAATCAAACACTTTAGGTATTTATCTAGTATTGATCACATACTACTATTCATATGATTCCCAAGTAATAAAATTACTAATTAACCTATGTATTTTTCCATATTTGCTTGCTTTTGGTTTCCTTTGTTGATCTTACACTCTTTTTGGCCCACAATTTTCATACTTTGACATTTCTCACTCTGGACACCAATGCCTAACCAAGATGCCAATGTGAGGTGCCCTTGTCCCCTCTAGGAACCCTAACCTCTTTTTACTTTGATCACCTCTTTTGGGTCCTTTCTACCCATTTGGGAATATTATCTTTTTGGTAGTTATCCTTTTTGGGTTTAAATACAAAATTCAAGCAAGGGAAGCATATAAATATAAATCTATGTGGCAATAATAAAGGACCAAGCACTCGAGCGTTAGCTATCACCACCTAAGGTTACATCCAAAGGCATCTACGAGATAATTCAATAATCCATCTAACATCCACGCAAGGGTAAGGGATTGCATTATTATGTATACACTTTATAAGAAGAGAATTTCATTCTTTCATGTAAACATCTATCTACATCTAGATGCTTGTTTGCTATCAAGTGTGACATGCACAAGAGATACCTAGGGAATAATATCTTCACAAACACACATAGAACTACATTGGGTCTGAAATGTAGTGCATCTCTCAGTTTTAAGATCACTTGTTTGACAGTTGAGGACATCCTAACACCTCATTTGCATTATTTTCTTTTTGGGATTTGATGCACTTTTGAGGGTTTTATAGGTCACTTCTTTATTGCAGGTTATCAATGACATCGGAAATCATTGTGTGAAATACTAGCAATAGGAATAAAAGGATAAAGAATACCTCATGACCATCCAAGTTAGTTTTCTAATGTTCTGAGAAGTCACAAAGGCCCAAAGCGGGTATGGAGTGCCCATAGATACCCCCGACGACCTATTATGGGCACCCAAATCTAGGTATATCTTACACTCACACAATTTCTTGGGTTTAATTGTGACACTTCCCTATCTTTGTTCATTAGTTTTGCACTTCAACACAATTAATATTTATTTGTAAAACAACTAAGTCATTTTATCTCCTCATTTACACTTACCATTTTAAAGCTTAATTGGTTATTTTCCCGAGTGATTTATGTACTTAATTGTTTATTCATTTACTGCTACATTTAAATCATATCTAGGCATCTATTTATTTAAATATTTTTCTTAATCAATATAAAATCCATATGTTCATTCCTTTTCTTTGTAGCTTCATCCTTTGGTCTAAAGTTTCTTCATCTTCAAATGCATCTCTAACTAACTCTTTTGCGTACTTTCCTTCAACATTGTGCACACTAGTTTCCCCTCCATGGAAATTATATAAATATAAAACATTGAAGATTGGAGAGATGTCTAATCCCTTGGGAAACTCTAACTTATAGACATTTGGCCAATCTTTTGCATTATCTTACATGGCCCAATTTTCTTCAGCTTCAACTTATTATAGGATCCTTTAGGAAACCTCTCCTTCCACAAATGTGCCATTACTTAATATCCTTCTTAAAATTATTTGGCTCTATGTCCTTTATCAACATGCTCTTTGTAACCTTGATTAATCCTTTTCAATTTATCATGCACTTCCTCATGTATTTTATGCATATATTCAACATGTTCCTCTACCCCCATGCTTTTGGTTATTCATTATCTCACATAACTTTATGACTCCCCTTGGACTTATCCCATTAAATTTTTTAAATGGGGTCCTTTCACTAATCATGTTAATTGAATTATTGTAGGAAAATTTTTCTTGTGTCAATATCATATCCCATTAGCATGGCTTGTTTCCTATCAAGCCACATGTTGTCGCCAAATCACTACACCCTTTGAATGGCTAGAATGTGAAAAAGAAATTCAGGGTGATTGGGAAACATTGGATCACCTCTCAAGATATGGGACATGGGCTCAAGGTGAACCTCCGAAGAAGTCTGAATTCCTCTTCCTAAACTAAGTGTTGTACTACTCCTAGTGTAAAAATGGCTATCTAGTCCTATGCTAACATTTTCACGGGTTTTAGGGAAAGAGATTTGCAAGAAATGAAACTATACTAGGGATGGTGATGCACCAAATAAAGGGTATTTCTAGACTCAGAAGGGTTAACTTGAAGAGGGTGTTATACACCACAAGACAACTTCACCTATTATAACTTAGAGAGGGTAAACTGTAGACCAAAGACTAAGAGGCATGTGTTCCCTTTGTTAAAATTCAATCAGATAATGGCATATCAGTATTCCAGTGAATAAGGATGAACTTGAGAAGGGTGAACAAGCACCACAACTCAACCACATGTAATGCTCCACCACTTGATAAACATAGAACTCTAAGAACCTGCAATAGAAATTTAAACTTGCATAATGTACCTACAAGTATGAGAAAGTAAAAAAAAGTGTAAAAGGATGAAAGGACCAAGATTAGTCACAAAACACACACTTTTATTACTTCAACAACATGCATAATGCATCATACATTCAGAAGAGGAAATAGTTTCCATTACAGTCTTGAAAGGAGGCTTGAAATTTCCCTCAACATACAAGAACAACTTGCAAAAGAAGGAGGTTTCTTGAAAACTATACACTTGTCTCATAAGTCTAACTTTTCCAACCTATTAGAATGAGCTTCCAACTTACATTTATAGAAGAATTTGAGAGAGAGGAGAGAAGGAGTCATAAATTCCCTTCCTAAATTGAAGGTACATGATGATTCATTTATTACAAAGTTAGTTGAACCACTTGAGAAGGTTCCATCATGTGCCATTAATTGCCTGTTGACCTAATCTTCTCAATTAATTAAAAGAATATTTAAATAAAATATTTTAATAATAATAATAAATATTATTAATAAAAATATTAATTTAAAAAATAATGTGGTCCCCACATTAACCCATTTGACTTGAAGAGGGGGTAAGGCATGAAAATAGGACAAAAAGAAGACCCAACTCGGTGGTTGGCTCGCCGAGCCAACTCACCAATTGGGCTTGATCTCCCTCATCTCCTCGAAGTCCATTCTATCATTCCCAAGCTCCGACCAAGTGATATATGTGTCTACATTGAGCTCGTTTATTGACTGGACTCCCACCACTGACGAGCTCCTCGACAAAACTCCCTACCAAAAACACTGAGCTCCTCCATTCTTCACGGAAACCGAGATCACTTTGAATCAAGCTCACCGCCAACTCTGCATGAGCTCACTTGTTATTGGCCTTAACTCACTATATGCATGGTTTAACTCAGTGAGTTAATCTTGTGTATGCTTCATGGTTACCTATCTCTCTAACACTTTTTAGCATTGGCATCCAAATATGGTACTCTCGAATGAATCCAAACGTGCCCTTCCACAAGCTTATTACCCTAGATGAGAAACTCAGCCATTTCTTCCAATGTTACAAACCTTCGATGTTGAGTTCATATCTATTGAGTTCCATGTTACATTCCTTCATCACATCGACTGAGCTTATCAACTTTTCTATCTACTTGGTCTCGGTACCCATGTTCTTAGCTTGATGCATTGAGTGATTTAACCATCCACAATAGTTCGATGATTCCATTTTCACAAACTCATTATTTTCTTCAACTCACTATCCATGTCACAAGATCTCAACAGCTTGAGCAACCTTAAGGAACTCTAATTCATGCATCTCCCTCTTGATCTCAAGCTATCGTTTATGCCTAGTTGTTCATTTTCTATGCGTCGAGTCAGACCAATGACTATATAACGAGCTCCTACCAATGAGTAGCTCAAGATCTTCACAACTCAATCTGAGTTGATCTTCTATTCGAGTCCACACTCCAAACACAAATTTAATGCATTTATCCAACATCATCATTTCATTCTTGATTGTCAAGCTCTTCATTTTACCATATGAATAACTCGGTTTGTCTAAGCTCGCTCTTAGAGCTCCTTTCTCTTAAAGATTTTTTTGCCGAGTGACTCGACTTTGAATCATACCATCCCAAGTCATCTCTCAAGCATCACGTCGACCGAGCTCCATTATCTTCTCGTGCATTGACCCACCACCAAGCTCCTTCGAGTTCGTTTCTATATTCTATTGAGCACCAAGTTCATCCGAACAACACGGACCCATGTCTATGACTCACCAAGCAACACCGAGTTGATCACCACCCATATTGAGACGCTTGTAAATTTCATCACACCAACTCTACCATATGGTCTTCACTTCATCGAGTAACTCACTCTCTGTCTAGCTCATTTCATGATGCCAAACTCTACAAGACTCGATCTGTGTTTACCATGACCTCCTCACTGCGTACTCACCATCACCAAATAGCTTGATGTCTTTCCATTTTCGTTCCCATTGTTCTTTGACCAAACTCAATCTCCTTCCGATTCAGGTTTAGCTCAGGGTGAACTAGCTCTCAACCGACTCCTAGAAAAGAACGAGGAGTTTCACCATGTCTCTTGTTAACTAAGACCAATTCCAAAACAACTTGTCCCAAGCTCAAATGATTTATTTCCATTTTCACATCAACATTCAATGATTCGATGCCTCTACAAAAAATGTTTCTACCTCTACCTTTGAGTCCTCCGACGTCCACTTCTCGTGGCTTGATGATTAAAAAATATTTTCATATGCCCTGACATCGAGCAACTCACTCAATCCTACCCGTATTTGCCTAGCTCTAAGCCCAAGGCTCATCTCTGAATCAAATCCTATCGTGCAATGAGATCGTGATTGATGAGCCTAAAAACATGCTCACCAAGCAATTTTAATGTGTCTCCTTGAAGTCTCGCGTATCTCACTCTCAACTCTGAGTTTATCTTCCAACTAAACACACCCTATGCTCTCTACAATCTCTTTCATATGGCTCGACTCCATGAAATATGTTTACAAACTTCAATTGAGTGACTCGGCCTCAACTCGGCTCATCCCGTAATGTTCCCTGACTCATTTGTCATGAAAGTTTGATCTCATCCATCTATCACCTAGCTCCTTCTCTAATTGAGCTGAATTGGATCTTATAACTCACGTGGTTGTTTGTATAACCTAGCCATATCCACTTTCACCAATTTTCTCTTGAACTCCTCCACATAGCTCACAAATCCTATTGGCATTGGATTGAATATCCCAACTGTGTTCATGTCATACTTCACTGACATAACTCAGCCTCTCGAGCTCACTTGATTCCAAGATATAATTAATTGTTCAGCTCAATCCTCGCCCCATTTATTCACCCATCGAGGCAACATTATTCCTTCATCACAATTATTCCTTCTAACTGTGTCCTAGCTGTTTCATGGTACAAGGAAATGATTCCTTTCTTCCCACATAGTTTGTTATGTTTCAACCAATTATGACTTCTAACAACTCCCACCCAGCTAGCTCGGTGACAAACTCAGTCTTCACTTCCCGTCATGCCCTCAGACTCACCTCGGTGACTCACTTGATAACTCAACCACCAAATCTGAATCATCCTCTGAGTAGAACTCTTGTGTTGGGTTTCCATTATGACATCCCTACATGGTAATGCTCTCCTAAATTTCCATGTTGAATATTGGAGTGCAGGATTTCGGCACCATTTTTTTGACTCGATCAAAGCTACGGACCAAAAGTTTCCCAAATCCCTCTTTCTACAATGCCATGGTTTGGAGCTCGATAATATTTTTCCCGATTCCCTAGACACGAAACTCCCAACTTGGCTCGCCATCACTGAACCTCCAAACTTGGATTTTGGCTTGGAAATTTCCCACAAGGATACCTCAACATCGAGCCAAGTCTGTATTCTTTCACAACCGAGTGACTCGACCTTGGCTCATCCAAATGAGATAATTGACATTGGCGTTTCCTCAACATTTTTGATCCCGACATGGATCCTTTGAACCGATTTGAATCAACATGATCCGCTCCGAGCTCCTTCAAGCATCTTCTATCTTTTTGTTTCGTGAGTTGAGTTGAATTAATTCGCATTGACATGTCTTGACCGACTCTTTTCAATGTTGGGCTTGGCCGACCCATCGAGTTGAGCTCCAATGATAAATAACCGAGTTCTCAACCGAGATAACACCAAGTTGTCACCGAGTTGAGCTCAATTTGACCCCATTCAATGTTAGGTGAGCTCACCTATGTAATTTATTAATTATTTTAATCATGTTATCTCCATGATGATTGAATGCGAGCCCTTGGGATCGATGTCATAATTTGACCCTAATAGGATCCAATTTTTGTCTCAGTGTGCAAAATTAGATAACACCAAATAAAAAATTAACTGATCTTATATTCACCACTTCCGTATGCACATTAGTCTATGGATGGTAGGATGAAATAGAAGTTAAAATTGTTCCCAACTTCTTCCAAAAGTCCTCCATAAATTCCATATGAACTTGGTATCACTATCTCGATATTATGCTCATTGGTAACACATGCAACCACATTATTATCTTGAAAAATATATTTACGATCCTGTTGCAACACTTTTATTTTTGCATGCAATAAAATACTCCATATTTATACATATATAGAATACCAAAAATATGGAGTCATTCCCTCTCCATGTCCTCGTAAATCCTAACATAAAATCCATACTAATATCTTCCCATGGCATTCTTGGTATAGGTAAAGGAAAATATAACCCTATGTTTTGTTTGCGCCCTTTGGAAAATTGACAAACCCTAAATTTGTGTACATACTTCCACACATCAATACTCATCTTTGACTAATAGTATCGTTCCTTTAGTTGTGTTAAAGTTTTTTTATTCCCAAAGTGACCTCCTAATCCTCCACTATGCTTTTATCTTCTCATGCATTGATCCTTGTGGTATACATAACTGTGATCTTTGGAACAATATTCCTTCCTAGATAAAATAGTATAACCAAGGCATCCTATCCAGGACACGTTGGTTCTTGGTATTCCTCCCATACTTATTTAAAATAATTTTCTTACACATATAACTCCCTCATGGTCTCAAATTCAATGACTTCATTGCATATTTTTGTCAACACCAATACTCTTATAATCAACACATCTACGACCTTGTTATTTTTTCCAATGTAGTGCTTCAACACAAAAGAATAAATTAATAGGGAATCTACCCACTTTATATTCCTTTGGTTTAATTTCGCTTGACTATTGAATAACTATAGCGCTTGATGATTAGTATAAAAATAAAAATCACTCGACAACCGAAAAATTCCTTCATTTCTTTAATGCCTAGAATATTGCATAGAAATACTGATCATAGGTTGATTATCCCATTTTTCCATCATTCAATTTATCATAGAAGTAGCATATGTGTCTCCCTTCTTGGCTTAATATCATACCAATAGTTTTTCTACTTGCATCATAATCCACATGAAATATCTTCTCAAAACTTGGTGACGTTAACATTGGTTGTGATGTAATCTTATGCTTCAAATCTTGAAATTCTCACTTTACTTATTTTGTCCACACAAAATCTTTATGAACTCCTCTCATTGTTTCCATGATCATTACACATATTCATCTGAAGTTCTGATGAACCTCTTATAGAATCTTGCTAAACCATGAAATATTTGTGCCTCTTTCACACTTCTCGATGATGGCCACCAATAATTACATGTGCTTTTATAGGTCAATTCAAAATCCTTCTTGGGATATTATGAAACCAATTATATTAACTCTTTATGTATAAATCTATACATATTTATATTCACCATATGTTCTTCTTCTTTCAAATGCTTCATTACCCGATGTAAGTGTTCAATGTGCTTTTCCTTTGTCTAGATAAACACCAATATGCAATCCATATATACTATCAATTTTTTCATAAAAATGGTTTCAACACCTTGTTCATTTGTCTTACAAAGTTACTTTGGGAATTTATTAACCCAAATGACATAACTAACCACTCATATAAGCCTTCCTTCATTTTAAATGACTTGATGGGAATTAGGTCGGTGTTTTTGTCATTGATGTAAAATAATATTGATGTCAATCTAGGTGGAATTGGTGTCTCCATGAGGTGTCATTCATTGACAAGTATGAAAGTTGATTGGTAGTGAAGTAATGATATGGCATAAGGTGTTTTTGTGGCATGATTACGAGGTGAGTAGGCATGGTTCTTGATACATGGTCAAGTAAGTAGGTGTTGAGTGTGAGTTTTAAAGGTGGTCGAGGATTTTAAGGTGTCTAAAATGGTCCAAGAAGATGTGTCATAGGTGTATGAGGGTCTGCAATGTGGTGATCAATTCTGTTTTAGTGAAAGTGTATGTTGAAGAGGCCATTCTAGGCCTAATCCTAGACCTAGTTTAGACAAGATGGTGTGATAGCATGATATATGGGTCAGAGAAGTCAGTCTAAGGATGTGGAATGTGTTGTGAAATTGTATAATAGGTTTGGAAGGTCTACAAGGCCATAAATTAGGTGTATATAACAAGCTTAAGGTCCTTTGAACCAAGAACTATGAAGACAAGGAAAACCAAGGTGTCCGGAGAGTTTCGGTGTGTTCATGCATGAATGAAAATTGTGATAGCTGAAGGATGTTATTAGAGAGATTTGTACCAAGTTTTACATCAAGAGTCAAAGAGGGAAGTAAAAAGTCATTTTGAGCTCTACCAAGCTCTCAGAATGCCACTCCTAGCTCGATAGGTCAATTTTAGATGCTCACCCACACGTGTGAGATTTTTATGGGTGTCTGAGTTCTTGGGAGATGTTAGGTAATGTAAATAAGAAGGTTTAGAAATAATAATGAGCTCATTTAGACATAAGACATTTGTGAACCATCGTTAACAAGCTAAACATGTATTTAACCCTTGTAAAGCCCTAGTTCTAGAGCGATAGATAAGATTATCATGGTGTGGTATCCAAATGTCATGGGATTGAAAATTTAATGAATCAAGGTTATAGATAATTCTTCATATCTCCTATTGGTGGAATTTACATGATCCAGTCAGCTTGTAAGATGAAGAAAAACCTCTGTTTTAAAGAGATTTGTAGGTACAATCATGAGTTGTAGGTTTTAATGTATGTTAAGTGATTGTTATCCATTTTTTCCCCTGAGGAAAAATTAGACAACGGAGACCTATCATGCTTTCAAACTAACAAGGGTGCTCCATTAACCATTCTAGAACATTAGTAGAAAATTTCATCTTGGAGTTTATAAGGTTTCTTTAGAGAAGGAAAATTGGCTTTGGGGCCCACTTTTAGTGAATATCATTAAAAATGGTCAATTTTATGTTTTAGGGGTCTTGTTATGTTTACATTACTTCCAAGATCGAGAGGAAGTCCTAGAAAATCCAAAGTTTAATGGGGAAGGTTTAAATTTACATAGGATGGTGAAGGATCAAAAAAACTCACCGAGAAGCTCGGTGAGCTGCTTGGTAAGTTGATTGTCAAGTTAAACACCACATCCCTGATAACTCGGTATCATACTCATTAGAAACATAAATTACATTAAAACCAAATAGCAACATGGAAAAAACATTAGAGGAGTTCATGACTTGGTGCAAAGGTAAATTAGTGAGATAGAGTGAGTTGCTCATGCATGGTGGGTTCGAGCGATCACTCGGTGAAGTATCGAACATTACAAAAGGCTCAACCAAACATGGAGATGGGCATGTTGTATAAATGGTTAGGGAGAATGCATACCTTGATGTTGGATCAGGCATCAACAAGTGAGTCATTCATCAACATGGTCAATTTGAATCACATGTAATCTGACCGAGCCATGGAGTTTCAAAAGCGGGGAAATCATCGATCTTGAGCTTGGTTTAATAGGGTACATTGCGTCAAGGCTCAACATGGTGGAAACATGAAAATGGCTTGAATTAAGTTGATGAAATACAAACATCATCCAAAGGAGATTTGTCAAGTTAAAGGAATAACTTGGTATGGAACATCAAATGGCTCGAGGATGGGGTTTACAGAATGGGGAGTGTCAGCTCGTGGCTCTGGTGAGTCATCGAAGGGAAAATCTCGACGAGCTCTCATCATGAGAAGATATATGTGTGAATGGTGTAAGTCAAGCTCATTCCAGTGAGCTCGTAGTTGAATATGTTGACGAGAGCAGATCGTGTCACCGTGAAATAAACTCATAATACCAAGTGGGATCGTGAGCTTATCAAGTTGTAATAAGGCAATGTGAAGGTAAGGAGAAATGAATCCACATGGATGAGTTAAGATTCAAGGAAGCTCATTGTTTTAAGGAACTTGAGGTGATGCATTTGGTGGGGCTACGAGTTGTAGAGTGGCATCACCAGAAGATATTGGAAGTGGCAAAGAGCTCGGCTAGATATAGGGACCAATATTGGGGTACTTATGTAGAGGGCTTGGGATTTTGAGCTAAAACCAATGGTGAGATCATAAGTAAACATCCTAACATCATTTATGTAGAGATTTTCTAAGAGAAGTTTAGGCGTAGCACATAAAGAATTCAACACGAGGCTTTAGTTGGAAGTAAATGCAAAGGTTAGCTTGAGATCGATCATATAACCTAGCCATACTATGAGTGGATACATGGCATAGGACTAACTAAAAGATATGGAGGTTGTCTCATTATATGCCCTTTTCTTGGACAAAGGAAAGTCAAGAACGATCTTCCAAGCTCATAAAAATGTTTCATATAATGTGAATATATAATATAAGGTGACATCGAGCGGATGAGCAAGATGAGGAGTCAAGCCAAGTGAGTTTCTCATTGGGAAGTTATTGATAGGAACTAAGGGGCCTTTTCATGTTGCAACACCGAGTCGAGCTCATTAAGGTAAGATAAAGCTCATTGCGAAGGAGTTTTTTTGGATGATCTCATGAGTTCGAAAAACATCTATATCATTTGGTAGAAGCATGAGGTGAGTACATTTTGGAGTGAGAGTTGAGTTGGCTTGCCAAAATAATGAGTGGTTGTTGGTAGATCATTGAAGATCTCGAATCGATGATGGGGAAGCGAGTTTTTCATGCCAAGTTCTTGGACAGTGTGGCTAAGCTCATTTCAGAGGAAAAGTATGAATTATGCGAAAAGTTACATCGGTATAGGTTTAAGTTGGGGAATGATAGCATTTAGCTTGGCATGATGGAGTTTCATAGAGCAACTCGGTGGAACGTCATTGGGTCATGTGTCAAAGAGAAATGTTTGATTTGCTTGACTGAGCTAGTTGTTAGGCTTACCAAGCTCAATCTCCGTTGTAATCAAGTCGGGAAAATTTATGGGAGAAGTTCAAATAGAATCCATAATGTGGGAGTTTAATGACAAGTCAACATAGGAGATTTACGGATGGGATCAAAGCACGTTGGAAAAATTGGAGAAGGAAATTGATGACTAAATCATGGCGAGTGAATCGTCATGTAAATAGGTGAATAAGGCATGACATCGAAGGTGGGGGACTGATTCAAGTGCCGAGCAAGGTGTGGTAATGGTTGAGTGAAGAGATGAACCAACATGACAGAGTTGGACTGCCATGAAAAGGATGGAATTAATGCTATGTTGAGCATTTAACGAGAAATTGAGTTCTAGATGTGTATTGGCTAGATTGTTTGCATAGCTAAAAACCTAGACAGTCATGAGATAAATCTCCCTCATTTACCGGTGAGGCTCTCGTGTAAGATTTGTCAGTTAAATATGTTAGTATCTATTTGTGGGTATTACTTTAACCATGCATCTCATGAACCATAGCTGTATAGCTTTGCAGCAAGTAAGCAACTGTTAAAGAAAGGAAATATCTAAAGAAGAAGGAAATAATAAAACACACGGAAGAAATAGGGAATATGTGCAACCCAATCAATCGATTACAGAATTGATTGAATGCACATAGACAGGACCAATAGCTATTAACACACACAGAATTACAAGCAAAAGCAAATTTCAGATCTGGATCTAAAATAACACAAAGTTTATAAGTAGATCAGAGATAAAAAGCTAGAAGCAAAATTCACCGTCGACACAAAGTTATCCAAAAATTTGCTCCTTTCTATTCCTTTGCTTCAAATAGTTATCGGGGACTTCAACACAAAGTCTGGAACAAAAGAATGCTACTTAAAAATTCTGATCCTCTAACCCATAGGTTCTTCCTCTACTTATAGCATGTAGAGGGGAAATTACAAATAGGAAGCCCTTAGTGAACTGACACATGTGAAAGTTGTAAAGGAAACAACTGGCAATCTCCTCCTGGAATTCCTCTTTGCATGACATGCATGATTTGCAACTGAAGATAGAACCTTCTATTTTACATGTCTGCCACCTATCTCTAAGTAGTTGACTTCTTCAAGTAATGGCTTTTAAACCAATCACTTAGGTTTTATAATTTAATTGATCGCTCAATTACTTTGTCGGAGGAAATAAGAGAAAGAAGAAGAAAGAGGAAAGCTGCAGTCTTGTCCTTTTTCATATTCTGCATGCAGCTGATTCTTTTGCCTTTGATTCTCACCAAACTGGATCTGAAGTAGCTGGATCTGGAAGTGGCTAGATCTGGAAGCAAGTGACTGTGATTTGCTTGTGGGTATTGCCTTTGACTTGTCTTCCTTCTTATCCTTGAAGCTTTTGTAGTTCTTCTCCAGTACATGCATCAGTGCAATGTTTGTCGTAAATAACTCATCATTTTTATTTTTAATTGCATATGAGAAATTAAATTTTTTGGAAAGCACTGGGTGAATGCAAATTCAATGAAGGCTTCAACTAGAAGATTGGGAGAACATGCACAAGGTTCTGGAAGGAATTCTCCATGCACTGACTTCTTCACGGGTTGCATTCAAAACAAGAGGATGAAGCCTTTTCCATTATGGATCTAGATCTAGATCTAAATCTAGATCTGGATCTAGATCTGAATCTCAATTTGAATTTGGAAGCTATGCATGATTCTCGCTGATCATCTTCTTTCATCATGATTCTCCATGGCCATTTGAGCAACTCTTTTTCTCTCTGTCCTATTTAAATTCTTTACAATCGTGAGAAAATCTAGAGATTTCTTCATATTTGGAGGATATGTTCAATGTATTGGACATTGATTTAAGCTCCCTTTCAATTATAAAAGCACCTGTAATGAATTCCTGTAATTAATTGCATAAAGATGGCAACCAAACATGAACACTTGATTTTAATTATAAAAATCTGCATATATCAAGCCTGCTGCCCCAAAATTTGATGTTTTGTTTGCATGCAAAGCAAGCATGAATTTTGTCAACTTCACTTGAGCACCTATACCACTATGCAGACAATTAATCAGACTTAATTCAAGCTTCTTCAAACCTAGGCGCCAAACTTTGAAGCCTTCCAAAGAAAAACACCTTCTTCTGTGCAAAATTCCTCCTTAATTGGGTGCCAAAATTATCTGGGCAGCACTTCCTTGTTGAAGAATTAATCCATCATTATGGTATCCCATTCTTATATAACCTTCACCATTCTATAATTAATAATTTCCCTTCCTATTTCCGGAATTAATTAATTAAAAATCATTCTTTTCTCTTCAATTTGGGTGCCTATTTTGTGCATGCTCATGGCTGCCATTAAATTTATTTAATATTAGCATGCTACATTTAGTTCACTTTGGCTTCACAGTGATGTGCTTTTGACCTTACACACCAAAAATAGGAATTAAATCCATTAATTAATACTTTAAAATGTATTATTTCTCCCGAATATGGGTCGCACTTTTTTCGCATGACAGGGCTGCGCATTAAATAAATTAAATTTATTAATTTTAGAATTCTATTTCCAATCTTCTTTATCCTTTCATCATGCGTTGAATTTTCCTCATGCTTGGGCACCAATATTGGGTGAATAAATATTATTAAATACTATTAAATGCATTATTATTCACCCAAGGTGGTCGCACTTTTGGCAAGTGTGAATTCTATTTTTAAAAGTCAATTTCTAAGGGGATTATTCACCTTGCAAAGGTGCAGCTCCAAAAATCCCATGATCCAGTTAAGCTGTTTGACTTTCATAATGGGATTTTTACCTCGCAAGCGCAGTAAGAAATTCCCATCAATGCCTTAAGTGATTTTCTTTTATTTCACAATGGGAATTTTCACCCTGTAAGGCAGGTAAGAAATTCCCGCTTGCTTGCTGCCTCTAATAATCCCATCATGACTTAAGTGGCTTTGCACCCATGGGAAAAGTACCCTATTAGGTAGGTACAAAATTCCCACCTGCCTGCTGCTACCAAAAATCCCATTGTAGCTTAAAACCTTCTTTTCCCAAAAATGCGACCTGCCTAGAAGAAGTTTTTTCGTGCATGACTTTGTCTTTTCAGAGAGAACCAAACCTCTTGTGGAAAATTCCTTCTGGCATAACATCCATAGATGATCTCCAGATACTCCAGAAAGAAATCAGACTAAAACAATAAAGGAATTGACCTAGAGAAATTTCATAGAAAATAAAACGGGAAAACACCAAAAACGTAAAACATTGCCAGAAGTCACAGATAAATCTCGATTCAACTCGGTGGAAACCCTACTAGTATATGGGAACATTGACATGTAAAACCTCAATAGGGTCAAACCAAAGCACAATTTACCTCAAATGGGGCTTAAAATAATTAAATAAAATTTTCCCAAAGGCAAACCCCAGCGAGAAAATATAACGAGTTTGGGCATCTGGGTATTTGGTGAAATTGGATTATATGACTCTCTGGGAATATCTTCACACAATACAGACACTTTCTGACAATTAACACAGAAAACGACCCATTCATTTTAAAAGAACAATTTTTTTTAACATGGGGTAGTCTCAGATTTCAGGGTTTAATCTAGGGACACCAGTCGGCTCCGTCTGTGGACATCTTTGCCTCTTTCAAAATGAAAGGAGTGAAGATGAGATCCCAACATCTCTGGTTTCATGTCTTGTCCATTGGGCTCGGGTCGGAAAACAAAAACAACACAAAATAAGAGGAAAATAAAAAACAACAAAGTTTTATTTATATACAAACAGGTTTTACCCTGTATCTCAGTTCTTGAATAGCTTCAGATGTTTCCCGTTGAAAGGTAAAGGTAACTCAATTGCATTCCGGTAAGAAAGGAAAAAGTGTCCATTTTGGCAGTTCTTTTGATCATGAAAGGCCCTTTCTAGAGTGAATTAGATTTGTCGTGCATGCCCTTCGGTTCATGTCTCTTGTCCCACCAGAGTACCCAGTCTCTGATCTCGAAATTTCTTTCTCTGGCCTTCTTTTCAAACACCTTGGGCAAGTCCTTATCAACTTCATCTGGTGGTGGGTCACCTTTCTTCTCCCTATGGTGGGCAAGGCTGCATCAACTTGCTCCATTCCCAGATTTACCTACTACATTTTTGAGGAAGAACTATCACCATCACCATGTTCTTTGTTCTTATTCAGGTACCGATCATGCTTGTCGAAAGTCTTCACTAAGGAAACTAAACCCTTGAGGATTTTGTTACCTTTTGGTCGGATTACTCCACTATTGTCATCATAACTGGATCAATTTCCTATGACTGTTTGTCATGGTGGTGATTTACTCCCTTCAACATACAACTTGTCAAAGTTGCCTTGTTCCAAAAATGTAGATGTTTGTTTGTCCTCATTGAAATTCTACCACTGTTCAACATTATCAGGGACTTTGGGGTGGTAGACCATCTCCACTTTATATTTTCCTTGTCTTAATATAGACGGTGGTCTATCCAGATTCAATAGTGCAGTTGTGACTTCCAAATAATCTTCCTTAGAGTTTTGATTGGTTGGAATGAAGTTGATAGAGAAGGCTATAAAATCTAGTGTGGCAGAAAGCACTTTATCTCTGTAATGCTTCAACTCATCTCTTTTGACTTTATTTTTTCCTCGAACCTACTTTACTAGAAGTTTAACATCTCCTTGGGCTTTGAGGAGTTTTACTTCTTTCTTTTTAGCTTGCTCCATTCCTAGAAGCGTGCTTTATACTCTACCATATGATTGGTGTTCTCAAACATCAACTTTCAGAGTATGGGAATATCTCATGATCTGGAGATATTAGTAAAATGCTGGCTTCGATCCAAAAGAACAACATGTGCCTTTAAACTCCAGAGTCCAAACTTTTTCTTCTTCTTTTCTTTGGCTCAAGCTCGACTCTGGTTGAAGTCCCGGATCCGGAATGCCTTTATCCATTTCCAAGAAGTATACACCATGGTCGACCACTAAAAATAATCGAGATCTAGGATCTTGATTTGTCACTTTGTGTACTTAGACTTATTTTCGGCTCTAGCTTCCGATTAATCCCCTTGATAGGAATACGAGCACATTACCAATCCATCTTTACTTCTCCTCCAATCTCTTTGTAGAAGTTTCTACTCAGCAACATCCCATAGGAGCAAGGAATATCTCAGAACTAATATTGTCATCTTTAATCTCTTGTTAGGAAAAGCTTCCAGGCAGACTTGTGCATCTTTGATTTATTTGATTAAAGGGACTTATCTACATGGAGTAGCACCTTTTTATGGTCTTTGTCAAGGTAAGCCCAAGAGCATATGCAACTTTAGATGGCATGACATTGTCAGAAGCACCTGAATCTAAAATGTAGTTGCTTAACTTGAAACCATTAAGCAATAGGGAAACATAGAACGGTTCCACTCTTTCAGAAGATGGTGAGGATTTAACAACTGTAGTGTTGTTCTAGGGAGGAGTATCCTTGGGCTTAGGAAAAATGCCTTTTTATGTATTAGATTGTCCTGGTGATTGTACATATTTGAATAGCCTATTTAATTTCTCGAAAAGCTCTCAAGTATTTAGCTTCTGGCATTTGAACTTTAGTTTTCTAGGCTTTATCAATAAAGTCAAAAGAAGGTATAGATTCAGATACCTGAGCTGTTTTTTGTGGTTGAGATGAAGAACTCGCATTCTTATCTCTAGGAGCTAAAGAAGAAGGTAAAGGGCTTCCCCTTCTTTGTTTTTCATCTAATGCCTCCACTTGGAGAGTTTGTGATTGTGTAAACATCGCATAAGCATGACCATGATCATATTCATGCAGCTTCTCATTGTCATGTTCAAATTTATAGTTTAGGTAATTAATGTTGGAGTCACCAGCAGGACCTACAAAATCATCATTCTCAAGCTGATCAGTGTCATCTTCCTGGTCTTCTTCATTCATCTCCATGTTGGTTCTGGGAGTAGCTTCAATTGCTAATCTTTGGGAACCAACAATGTGGTTCTGGTTGTTGTTGTTGAAATTCTAAGCAGGGGTAGTATTGTTGCCTTGAGCCATTTGAGCCATTTGTTTCTTCATTTTTGACATCTAATTTGCTAAATTTTATACGAATGAATCGAAGTAGTAGTAGCAGACGATGAACTTTCAGCTCTAGAAGTGTTGCTCTTTATCTTTCTAGCTATGATGAGGTCATCATCAATTTCAACCATGTGTTTTGAGCTACTAAGCATGTCAAGCCAAGACGTGCTCTTCGCGCTTGATAGCTTACTTCTCAGAAGTAAAGCGTTGATGAAGAACACCTTTTGATTCTCATTATTCGTGAGAAGCGTGTTGTAATTTTGTACAGTAATCTTTGGAATTTTGCAATAAAATCCCGCATGTGCTCATATGGCTCCTTCTTCAACTAAGTGAGCTGAGTAATCAATGTACTGGAATCTTTGGTTGCCTTGAATCTTTTCAGGAATGCATCCCACATAGTATTCTAGTTGGTTATGGTACTAGTAGCTAGTTGGTAGAACCATTCTCTAGACAATTCATGCAGAGTCTCTATGAAGACTCTGACAGACACATCTTCATGTTCGACTGTAAGCACTCTATAGGATATGAAAAACACAACCAAGTGGTCATCTGGATTCTGCTTTCCATTTCCAAATAATTTTGGAAAATTATTTCTCGTCCCTTTAGGTAGATCATGCATAGGAGTGAGAATCAGAGGTCTAAAGGCTACACCCCATGGAATAGGCGTTGCAGGGGAAAGTGGTTGATTCTGCATCATGAAAGGAGCACGTCTTCATTGAGAATATACTTGATGAATAATTCCAGCTACTAGATTTTGTTGAAGATGATCCAAATCTTGATGTGTTTGCACTCTTCTTCCCGGTGAAAGATCGTATCTCGGGCTTATAACTTGAGAAAGCTTTGGTCTTCTAATTTTCGTTGATCCCAGTGAATCACCAAAAATGTTGGCTAGATTTTCTCGCATAGCTGAAAACCTAGGTAGTCATGAGATAAATCTACCTCATTTACTTGGTGAGGCTCTCGTGTAAGATTTTTCAGCTTAAATATGTTAGTGTCTATTTATGGGTATTACTTTAACCATGCAACTCATGAACTATAGTTGTATAGTTTTGCAACAAGTAAACAACTGTTAAAGAAAGGAAATATCTAAAGAAGAAGGAAATAATAAAACACATGGAAGAAATAGGAAGATGTGCAACCCAATCAATAGATTATAGAGTTGATAGCATGCACATAGATAGGACCAATAGATATTAACACACACGAATTATAAGTAAAGGCGGTTTTAAGATCTAGATCTAAAATAACACAAAGTTTATAAGTAGATCTGAGATAAAAATCTAGAATAAAAATGCACCATCGACACAAAGTTCTCTAGAAATCTGCTCCTTTCTATTCCTTTTCTTCAAATAACTATCAAGGATTTCAGCACAAAGTCTGGAACACAAGAATGTTTCTTACAAATTTTGATCCTCTAACATGTAGGTTCTTCCTCTACTTATAGCATGTAGAGGGGAAATTACTAATAGGAAGCCATTAGTGAATTGGCACATGTGGAAGTTGTAAAGGAAACAATTGGAAAACTCCCTTCCTGGAATTCCTCTTTGCATGACATGCATGATTTGTAATTGAAGATAGAACCTTCTATTTTGCATGTTTGCCACCTATCTCCAATTAGTTGATTTCTTCAAGTAATGGATTTTAAATCAATCACTTATGTTTTATAATTTAATTGATCGCTTAATTACTTTGGCGGAGGAAATAAGAGAAATAAGAAGAAAGAGGAAAGTCATGAGCTTGTCCTTTTTCATATTTTGCATGCACTCATTCTTTTGCCTTTGATTCTCACTCAAACTGGATCTCAAAGCAAGCGGCTAGATTTCAAAGTGGTTGGATGTGGAAGCAAGTTATTGTGATTTTCTTATGGGTATTGCATTTGACTTGTCTTCCTTCTTATCCTTGAAGATTTTGTAGTTCTTCTCCAAGACATGCATCGGTCAATGTTTGTCGTAAATAACTCGAGTTTTTATTTTGAATTGCATATGAGCAATTAAAAATTCTTGAAATCACTCTGAGTGAATGCAAATTCAATGAAGGCTTCAACTAGAAGATTGGGAGAACATGCACAAGGTCTTTGGAAGGAATTATCCATGCACTGACTTCTTCACGGGTTACATTCGAAATAAGAGGATGAAGCCTTCGTAATTATGGATATGGATCTGGATCTGAATCTGGACCTACATCTGGATTTGGATCTGGATCTGAATGTAAATCTAGAAGCTATGCATGATTCTGCTGATCATTTTCTTTCATCATGCTTCACCATGGCTAGAGCAATCTTTGTCTAAGCAACTCTTTTTCTTTTTATTCGGTTGAAATTCTTTACAATCGGTGAAGATCTAGAGATTTCTTTAGATTCGAGGATATGTTCAATGTATTGGAGATTGATTTAAACTCCCTTTCACTTATAAAAGCACATGTAATGAATTCCTGCAATTAATTCAGACAAAGATGGCAACTGAAACATCTTGATTTTAATTATAAAAATCTGCATGTATCAAGCCTGCTGCCCCAAAATTTGATTTTTTGTTTGCATGCAAAGCAAGCATGAATTTTGTCAACTTCACCTGAGAACCTATACCACTATGCAGACAATTAATCAGACTTAATTCAAGTTTCTTCAAACCTTGGCTCCAATCTTTGAAGCCTTCCGGTAGTAAAAACACCTTCTTCTATGAAAATTCCTCCTTAATTGGGTGCCAAAATTGTCTGGGCAGCACTTCCTTGTTGAAGAATTAATTAATCTATCATTATGGTAGCCCATTCTTATATAACCTTCACCATTCTATAATTAATAATTTCCCTTCCTATTTCTCGCAATTAATTAATTAAAAATCATTCTTTTCTCTTCAATTTGGGCACCTATTTTGTGCATGCTCATGGTCATGTCATTAAATTTATGTAATTTTAGCATGCTACATTCAGGTTCACTTTGGCTTCACAGTGTGCTTTGACCTTATGCACCAAAAATAGGAATTAATTCCATTAATTAATACTTTAAAAGTATTATTTCTCCTCAATATGGGTCGCACTTTTTTGCATGAGAGGGGGCTGCATTAAATAAATTAAATTTATTTAATTTTAGAATTCTATTTCCAATCTTCTTTATCCTTTCATCATGCGTTGACTTTTCCTCATGCTTGGGCACCAAAATTGGGTGAATAAATATTAATAAATATTATTAAATGCATTATTATTCACCCAAGGTGGGTCGCACTTTTTGGCAAGGGTGAATTCTATTTTTAAAAGTCAATTTCTAATGGGATTATTCACCTTGCACCGCAGCTCCAAAAATCCCATGATCCACTTAAGTTGTTTGACTTTCATAATGGGATTTTTTACCCTGCAAGGCAGGTAAGAAATTCCCATCAATGCCTTAAGTGATTTTCTTTTATTTCACAATGGGAATTTTCACCTGCAAGGTAGGTAAGAAATTCCCGCCTGCTTGCTACCTCTAATAATCCCATCATGACTTAAGTGGCTTTTCCCCATGGGAAAAGTACCTGCTAGGTAGGTACAAAATTCCCACCTGCCTGCTGCTACCAAAAATCCCATTGTAGCTTAAAACCTTCTTTTCCCAAAAATGTGACCTACCTAGAAGAAGCTTTTTCGTGCATGACTTCGTCTTTTTAGAGAGAAATAGACCTCTTGTGGAAAATTACTTCTGGCATAACATCCATAGATGATCTCCAGATACTCCAGGAAAGAAATCAGACTAAACCGACAAAGGAATTGACCTAGATAAATTTCATAGAAAATAAAACGGGAAAACACCAAAAACGCAAAACATTGCCAAAGTCACAAATAAAACCCAGGATTCATTCTGGTGGAAACCCTACTAGTATATGGGAATATTGACATGTAAAACCTCAAAAGGGTTAAACCGAAGAAAATTTACCTCAAATGGGGCTTAATATTTAAATAAACATTTCCCACAAAAAAACCCCAACGAGAAAATATAACGAGTTTGGGCATCTGGGTATTTGGTGAAATTGGATTATATGACTCTCTGGGAATATCTTCACACAATACAAACACTTTTTCACAATTAACACACAAAACGACCCATTATTTTAATAGAATGATTTTTTTAACATGGGGTAGTCTCATATTTCAGGGTGAAATCTGGGACACCAGTCGGCTCCGTCTGTGGACATCTTTGCCTCTTTCAAAATGAAAGGAGTGAAGATGAGATCCCAACATCTCTAGTTTCATTTCATGTCCATTGGGCTCGGGGTCAGGAAAACAAAAAAACACAAAATAAAAGGAAAAGAAAAAATAACAAAGTTTTATTTATATACAAACAGGTTTTACCTTGTATCTCAGTTCTTGAATAGCTTCAGATGTTGCCCGTTGAAAGGTAAAGGTAACTCAATTCCATTCTAGTATGAAAGGAAGAAAGTTCCCATTCTCGGTAGTTCTTTTGATCATGAAGGGCCCTTTCTAGAGTGAATCGATTTGTCATGCATGCCCTCCAGTTCATGTCTCTTGTCCTACCAGAGTACCTAGTCTCCAATCTCAAACTTTCTTTCTCTGGCCTTCTTTTCAAATATCTTGGGCAAGTAATTATCAACTTCATTTGATGGTGGGTCATCCTTTCTTCTCTCCGTGGTAGGAAAGTATGCATCAACTTGCTCCATTCCCAGATTTACCCACTGCATTTCTAAGGAAGAACTATCACCATCACCATGTTCTTTGTTCTTATTCAGGTACCGATCATGTTTGTCGAAAGTCTTCACTAAGGAAACTAAACCCTTGAGGATTTTGTTACCTTTTGGTCAAATTACTCCACTACCATCATCATAACCTAGATCACTTCTCCCCGTGTGATCTGTTTTTCATGATGGTGATTTACTCCCTTCAACATACAACTTGTCAAAGTTGCCTTGTTCTAAAAATGTAGATGTTTTTTTGTCCTCATTGAAATTCTACCACCGCTTCAATATTATCGGGGACTTTGGGGTGGTAGACCATCTCCACTTTATATTTTCCTTGTCTTAATATGGACAATGGTCTATACAGATTTAATAGTGCAGCTGTGATCCAAATAATCTTCCTTAGAGTTCGATTTGTTGGAATGAAGTTGATAGAGAAGGCTGCAAAATCCAGTGTGGCAAAAATCACTTTATCTCTGTAATGCTTCAGCTCATCTCTTTTGACTTTATTTTTCCCTCGAACCTACTTTACTAGAAGTTCAACATCTCCTTGGGCTTTGAGGAGTTTTACTTCTTTATTTTTAGCTTGCTCCATTCCTAGAAGCATTGCTTCATACTCCACCGTATGATTGGTGTTCTCAAACATCAACTTGCGGGAGTATGGGAATATCTCATGATTTGGAGATATTAGTAAAACGTTGGCTTTTGATCCAAAAGAACAATATGTGCCTTTAAAATACAGAGTCCAAACTTTTTCTTCTTCTTTTTCTGGATCTGGCTCTAACTCTGGTTGAAATTCTGGCTCTGGAATGCCTTTATCCATTTCCAAGAAGTATACACCATGGTCAGACCCTTGAAAAATAACCTGAGATATAGGATCTTCAGATTTGTCACCGTGTACTTAGACTTATTTTCTGGCTCTAGCTTCTAATTAATCCTCTTGATAGGAATATGAGCACATGACCAATCCATCTTTACTTCTCCTCCCATCTCTTTATAGAAGTTTCTACTCAGCAACATCCCGTAGGAGAAAGGAATAAATTCAACTAATATTTTCATCTTTAATTTCTTGTCGGAAAAGTCACCAAACAGCTTGTGCATCTTTGATTTATCCGATTAAAGGGACTTTTCTCCATGGAGCAGCACCTTTTTATGGTCTTTGTCAAGGTAATCCCAAGAGCATATGCAACTTTAGATGGCATGACATTGTCAAGAACTGAATCTAAAATGTAGTTACTTAACTTGAAACCATTAAGCATTAGGTAAACATAGAACGGTTCCACTCTTTCTAAGATGGTGAGGATTTAACAACCTGCAGTGTTGTTCTAGGGAGGAGTATCCTTGGGCTTAGGAAAATGCCTTTTTATGTATTAGATTGTCCTGGTGATTGTACATATTTGAATAGCCTATTTAACTTTGCTCAGGAAAAGCTCTCGGGTATTTAGCTTCGACATTTGAACTTTAGTTTTCTAGGCTTTATCAATAAAGTCAAAAGAAGGTATAGATTCGATACAGAGCTGATTTTTGTGGTTGAGATGAAGAACTCGCATTCTTATCTCTAGGAGCTAAAGAAGAAGGTAAAGGGCTTCCCTTCTTTGTTTTTGAGCTAATGCCTAAACTTGGCGAGGTTATAATTGTGTAAACACTACATATGCATGACCATGATCATCTTCATGCAGATTCTCATCGTCATGTTCAAATTTATAGTTTAGGTAATTAATGTTGGAGTTGCCAAAGAAGACCTACAAAATCATCATCCTCGATCCGATCGGTGTCGCTTCCCGGTCTTCTTCATTCATCTCCACATTTTTTTCCGGGAGCACTTCAATTGTTAATCTTTGGGAACCAACAATGCGGTTTTGGTTGTGGTTGAAATTCTTAACAGGGGAATTATTGTTGCCTTAAGCCATTTGAGCCATTTGTTTCTTTATTTTTGACATCTCATTTTCTAACTTTTATAGCAATGAATCGAAGTAGTAGCAGAGGCTGAACTTTCAGCTCTAGAAGTGTTGCTCTTTATCTTTCAAGCCATGATGAGGTCATCTTATATTTCAACCACCATGTTTTGAGCTACTAACAAGTCAAAGGACATGCTCTTCGTAGTTGATAGCTTACTTCAGGAAGTAAAGCGTTGATGAAGAACACCTTTTGATTCTCATTATTCGTGAGAAGCAAAAGCTGTAATTTTGCAATAAAATCCCGCATGTGCTCATATGGCTCCTTCTTCAACTAAGTGAGTTGAGTAATCAATGTAATTGGAATCTTCGGTTGCCTTGAATCTTTTCAGAATGCATCCCGAGTTGGTTATGGTACCGAGCTAGCTAGTAGAACCATTCTCCATCCAAGTGATGCAGAGTATCTATGAAGACTCGGCTGGACACATCTTCATTTTCGATTGTAAGCACTCTACAGGGATATGAAAAACACAACCAAGTGGTCATTTGGATTCTACTTTCCATTTCCAAATAATTTTGGAAAATTATTTCTTGTCCCTTTAGGTAGATCATGCATAGGAGGAGTAAGATTCAGAGGTCTAAAGGCTACACCCCATGGAACAGCGTTGTAGGGGCAAGTGGTTGATTACGCATCATGAAAGGATCACGTCTTCGTTGATAATATACTTGATGAATAATTCCAGCTACCAGATTGTGTTGAAGATGATCCAAATTTGGATGTGTTTGCACTCTTCTTCCCGGTGAAAGACTCGTATTTGCGGCTTCTAACTTGAGAAAGCTGCGTGCAGTAATTTGTGTTGTTCCCAGTAGTCACCAAAAATGTTGGCTAGATTTTCTACATAGATGAAAACCTAGGTAGTCATGAGATAAATCTCTTTATTTACTTGGTGAGGCTCTCGTGTAAGATTTGTCATTAAATATGCTAGTATCTATTTGTGGGTATTACTTTATCCATGCAACTCATGAACTATATATGTATAGTTTGGAGCAAGTAAGTAGCTGTTAAGGAAAGGAAATATCTAAAGAAGAAGGAAATAATAAAACACATGGAAGAAATAGGGAAGATGTGCAACCCAATCAATAGATTATAGAGTTGATTGCATGCACATAGACAGGACCAATAGATATTAACACACACAAAATTATAAGCAAAGGCAACTTTAAGATCTAGATCTAAAATAACACAAAGTTTATAAGTAGATATGAGATAAAAATCTAGAAGCAAAATGCACTGTCGACACAAAGTTCTCTGGAAATATGCTCCTTTCTATTCCTTTGCTTCAAATAGCTATCAAGGATTTCAGCACAAAGTCTGGAACACAAGAATGTTTCTTACAAATTCTGATCCTCTAACACGTAGGTTCTTCCTCTACTTATACAATGTAGAGGGAAATTACAAATAGGAATCCCTTAGTGAACTAGCACATGTGGAAGTTGTAAAGAAACAACTGGCAAACTCCCTTCCGAATTCCTCTTTGCATGACATGCATGATTTGCAATTGAAAATAGAACCTTCTATTTTTCATGTCTCGCCACCTATCTCCAAATAGTTAACTTCTTCAAGTAATGGCTTTTAAACCAATCACTTAGGTTTAATAATTTAATTGATCACTTAATTACTTTGTCAGAGAAATAAGAGAAAGAAGAAAAAAGAGGAAAGTTGCAGTCTTGTCCTTTTTCATATTTTACATGTAGCTGATTCTTTTGCCTTTGATTCTCACCAAACTAGATCTAGAAGCAACTGGATCTGGAAGCGGCTGGATCTGAAGCAAGTGACTGTGATTTTCTTGTGGGTATTTCCTTTGACTTGTCTTCCTTCTTATCCTTGAAGCTTTTGTAGTTCTTCTCTAGTACATGCATCAGTGCAATGTTTGCCATAAATAACTCATCATTTTTATTTTTAATTGCATATGAGCAATTAAAAATTCTAGAAAGCACTCCAAGTGAATGCAAATTCAATGAAGGCTTCAACTAGAAGATTGGGAGAACATGCACAAGGTCCTGGAAGGAATTATCCATGCACTGACTTCTTCAGGGGTTGCATTTGAAATAAAAGGATAAAGCCTTCACAGTTATGGATCTGGATCTGGATCTGAATCTGGACCTAGATCTGGATTTGGATCTGTATCTAAATCTGGATATAAATCTGAATATGGAAGCTATGCATGATTCTACTGATCATTTTCTTTCATCATGCTTCACCATGGCCAGAGCAATCTTTGTCTGAGCAACTCTCTTTTTTTTCGGTCAAAATTCTTTACAATCGGTGAAGATCTAGAGATTTCTTCAGATTCAGAGGATATGTTCAATGTATTGGACATTGATTTAAGCTCCCTTTCAATTATAAAAGCACCTGTAATGAATTCCTGTAATTAATTCAGACAAAGATGGCAACCGAAACATGAACACTTGATTTTAACTATAAAAATCTGCATATATCAAGCCTACTACCCCAAAATTTGATGTTTTGTTTGCATGCAAAGCAAGCATGAATTTTGTCAACTTCACCTAAGCACCTGTACCACTATGCAGACAATTAATCAAACTTAATTCAAGCTTCTTCAAACCTAGGCGCCAAACTTTGAAGCCTTCCAGTAGTAAAAACACCTTCTTCTGTGCAAAATTCCTCCTTAATTGGGTGCCAAAATTGTCTGGCTGCACTTCCTTGTTGAAGAATTAATTAATTCATCATTATGGTAGCCCATTCTTATATAACCTTCACCATTCTATAATTAATAATTTCCCTTCCTATTTCTGGTAATTAATTAATTAAAAATCATGCTTTTCTCTTCAATTTGGGCGCCTATTTTGTGCATGCTCATGGATGCCATTAAATTTATTTAATTTTAGCATGCTACATTCAGTTCACTTTGGCTTCACAAGGTGCTTTGACCTTACACACCAAAAATAGGAATTAAATCCATTAATTAATACTTTTAAAAGTATTATTTCTCTTGAATATGGGTCACACTTTTTTGCATGACAGGGGGCTGCATTAAATAAATTAAATTTATTAATTTTAGAATTATATTTCCAATCTTCTTTATCCTTTCATCATGTGTTGACTTTTCCTCATGCTTGGGCACCAAAATTGGGTGAATAAATATTATTAAATGCATTATTATTCACCCAAGGTGGGTCGCACTTTTTGGCAAGGGTGAATTCTATTTTTAAAAGTCAATTTCTAATGGGATTATTCACCCTACACCATAGCTCCAAAAATCCCATGATCCACTTAAGTTGTTTGACTTTCATAATGGAATTTTTTACCCTACAAGGCAGGTAAGAAATTCCCATCAATGTCTTAAGTGATTTTCTTTTATTTCACAATGGGAATTTTCACTCTACAAGGCAGGTAAGAAATTCTCGCCTGCCAGCTGCCTCCAATAATCCCATCATGACTTAAGTGGCTTTGCCCCATGGGAAAATCACCATGCTTTAGGCAAGCAAGTACAAAATTCCCACCTACCTACTACTACCAAAAATCCCATTGTAGCTTAAAACCTTCTTTTCCCAAAAATGCCACCTACCTAGAAGAAGCTTTTTTGTGCATGACTTCATCTTTTCAGAGAGAACCAGACCTCTTGTAGCAAATTACTTCTTTCATAACATCCATAGATGATCTCCAGATACTCCAAAAAGAAATCAGACTAAACCAATAAAGGAATTGACCTAGAGAAATTTCATAGAAAACAAAATGGGAAAACACCAAAAACGCAAAACGTTGCCAGAAGTCACAGATAAATTCCAGGATTCATTTGTGGTGGAAACCCTACTGGTATATGGGAATATTGACATGTAAAACCTCAACAGGTTAAACCGAAGCACAATTTACCTCAAACGGGGCTTAAAATAATTGAATAAAAATTTCTGCAGTAAACCCAAATGAGAAAATATAACGAGTTTGGGCATCTGGGTATTTGGTGAAATTGGCTTATATGACTCTCTGGGAATATCTTGACACAATACAGACACTTTTTGATAATTAACACAGAAAATGACCCATTCTTTTAAAAGAACAATTTTTTTTAACATGGGGTAGTCTCAGATTTCAAGGTGAAATCTAGGGACACCAGTCGGCTCCGTCTGTGGACATCTTTGCCTCTTTCAAAATGAAAGGAGTGAAGATGAGATCCCGTAAATCTCTCGGTTTCATGTCTTGTCCATTTGGCTCGTGGTCGAAAACAAAAACAAAACAAAATAAAAGGAAAAGAAAAAAGAATTTTATTTATATACAAATAGGTTTTACCCTATATCTCGAGCTTCTTGAATAGCTTCGATGTTTCCCGTTGAAAGGTAAAGGTAACTCTATTCCATTCCGGTAAGCAAGGAATAAAGTGCCCATTCGCAATTCTTTTGATCATGAAGGGTCCTTTCTAGAGTGAATCAGATTTGTCATGCATCCCCTTCGGTTCATGTCTCTTGTCCCACTAGAGTACCCAGTCTCTGATAAAATTCATCTAGTGGTGGGTCATCCTTTCTTCTCTCCGTGGTGGTTAAGTCTACATCAACTTGCTCCATTTCTATATTTACCTACTGCATTTCTAAGGAAGAACTATCACCGTCACCATGTTCTTTGTTCCTATTCAGGTACCGATCATACTTGGAAAGTCTTCACTAAGGAAACTAAACCCTTGGGGATTTTGTTACCTTTTGGTCGGATTACTCCACTACTATCATCATAACCTAGATCAGCTTTTCCTGTGACTATTTTTCATGGTGGTGATTTACTCCCTTCAACATACAACTTGTCAAAGTTGCCTTGTTCCAGAAATGTAGATGTTTGTTTGTCCTCATTGAAAGTCTACCACTGTTCAACATTATCAAGGACTTTGGGGTGGTAGACCATCTCCACTTTATAGTTTCCTTGTCTTAATATGGACGGTGGTCTATCTCGGATTCAATAGTGCAGCTGTGACTGCCAAAGAATCTGCCTTGGAGTTCTGATTGGTTGGAATGAAGTTGATAGAGAAGGCTGCAAAATCCAGTGTGGCAGAAAGCACTTTATCTCTGTAATGCTTCAACTCATCTCTTTTGACTTGATTTTTCCCTCAAACTTGCTTTACTAGAAGTTCAACATCTCCTTGGGCTTTGAGGAGTTTTACTCCTTTCTTTTTAGCTTGCTCCATTCCTAGAAGTAATGCTTCATACTCCGCCGTATGATTGGTGTTCTCAAACATCAACATGCGGGAGTATGGGAATATCTCATGATCTGGAGATATTAGTAAAATGTCTGGCTTCTGATCCAAAAGAACAACATGTGCCTTTAAATTCCAGTGTCCAAACTTTTTCTTCTTCTTTTGCTGGCTCTAGCTCTGACTCTGGTTTAAGTTCTTGCTCTAGAACACCTTTATCCATTTCCAAGAAGTATACACCATGGTCAGACCCCTAAAAAATAATATGAGATCTAGGATCTTTAGATTTATCACCATGTACCTAGACTTATTTTCTAGCTCTAGCTTCTGATTAATCCCCTTGATAGGAATATGAGCACATGACCGATCCATCTTTAGTTCTCCTCCTTACTCCTTGCAAAGATTCTACTCAAATGACATCCCGTAGGAGACAAGAATATCTACAACTAATATTGTCATCTTTAATCTCTTGTCAGAAAAGCTGCGCTGAATAGCTTGTGCATCTTTGATTTATCCGATTAAAGGGACTTGTCTCCATGGGGTACCATATTTTTATGGTCTTTATCAAGGTAAGCCCAAGAGCATATTGAACTTTAGTTGGCATGACATTGTCGAAGCACCCGAATCTAAAATGCAGCTTACTTAACTTGAAACCATTAAGCAATAGGTAAATATAAAACGGTTCCACTCTTTCAGAAGATGGTGAGGATTTAACAACTGCAGTGTTGTTCTAGGGAGGAGTTTCCTTGGGCTTAGGAAAAATGTGTTTTGATGTATTAGATTGTCTTGGTGCTTGTACATATTTGAATAGCCTATTTAATCGCTCAGAAAAGCTCTCGGTATTCAACTTCCGACATTTGAACTTTAGTTTTCTTGGCATTATCAATAATGACAAAAGAAGGTATAGATTCGAGATACTCCGAGCTGATTTTTGTTGTTGAGATGAAGAACTCGCATTCTTAACTCTAGGAGCTAAAGAAGAAGGTAAAGGGATTTCCTTATTTGTTTTTAGCTAATGCCTCCACTTGGTGAATTGGTGATTGTGTAAACATTGCATATGCATGACCATGATCATCTTCATGCAACTTCTCATCGTCATGTTCAAATTTATAGTTTAGGTAATTAATGTTGGAGTCGCCGGAAGGACCTACAAAATCATCATCCTCGATCTAATCGGCGTCGGCTTCCGGTCTTTTTCATTCATCTCCATGTTGTTTTTGGGAGTAGCTTCAATTGTTAATCTTTGGGAACCAAAGATGCGGTTTTGGTTGTTGTTGAAATTCTTAATAGGGGCGTATTGTTGCCTTGAGCCATTTGAGCCATTTGTTTTTTATTTTTGACATCTCATTTTCTAAATTTTAGAGCAATGAATCAAAAGTAGTAGCAGAGGATGAAATTTTAGCTCTAGAAGTGTTGCTCTTTATCTTTCAAGCCATGATGAGGTCATCTTCAATTTCAACTACCATGTTTTGAGCTACTAACAAGTCACAGGGACGTGCTCTTCACATTGATAGCTTACTTCGAGAAGTAAAGCGTTTATGAAGAACACCTTTTGATTCTCATTATTCAGAGAAGTAGAAGCTGTAATTTTGTACAAGTAATCTTTGGAATTTTGTAATAAAATCCTGCATGTGCTCATGTGGCTCCTTCTTCAACTAAGTGAGCTGAGTAATCAATGTACTGGAATCTTCGGTTGCCTTGAATATTTTCAAGAATGCATCCCACATAGTAGCCCAGTTGGTTATGGTACCATGAGCTAGCCGGTAGAACCATTCTCCAGCCAAGTCATGCAGAGTCTCTATGAAGACTCGATGCACACATCTTCATGTTCGACCTGTAAGCACTCTACAGATATGAAAAAACCAACCAAGTGCTTATCTCGGATTCTACTTTCCATTTCCAAATAATTTTGAAAAATTATTTCTCATCCCTTTAGGTAGATCATGCATGGAGGAGTAAGATTCGAGAGGTCTAAAGGCTACACCCCATGGAACAGTGTTACAGGCAAGTGGTTAATTCTCATCATGAAAGGAGCACATCTTCGTTGAGAATATACTTGATGAATAATTCCATTCTGGATTATGTTGAAGATAATCCAAATCTGGATGTTTTTGCACTCTTCTTCCCGGTGAAAGACTCAGTATCTACCGCTTCTAACTTGAGAAAGCTCGGTATGCTAATTTGTATTGTTCCCAACAGAGTTTCCAAAAAAATTTGGCTATATTTTCTGCATAGCTGAAAACCTAGGTAGTCATGAGATAAATCTACCTCATTTATTGGTGAGGCTCTCATGTAAGATTTTTCAGTTAATAGTATCTATTTGTGGATATTACTTTAACCATGCAACTCATGAACCATAGCTGTATAGTTTTGCAGCAAGTAAGCAGCTATTAAAGAAAGGAAATATCTAAAGAAGAAGGAAATAATAAAACACAGGGAAGAAATAGGGAAGATGTGCAACCCAATCAATAGATTACAGAGTTGATTGCATGCACATAGATAGAACCAATAGATATTAACACACACAAAATTATAAGCAAAGGCAGCTTTCAGATCTAGATCTAAAATAACACAAAGTTTATAAGTAGATCTGAGATAAAAATCTAGAAGCAAAATGCACCGTCGACACAAATTTCTCTGGAAATCTGCTCCTTTCTATTCCTTTGCTTTAAATAGCTATCAAGGATTTCAGCACAAAGTCTGGAACACAAGAATGTTGCTTACAAATTCTGATCCTCTAACACGTAGGTTCTTCCTCTACTTATAGCATGTAGAGGGAAAATTAAAAATAGGAAGCCCTTAGTGAACTGGCACATGTGGAAGTTGTAAAGGAAACAACTGGCAAACTCCCTTTTGGAATTCCTCTTTGCATAACATGCATGATTTGTAATTGAAGATAGAACCTTATATTTTGCATGTCTGCCACCTATCTCCAAGTAGTTAACTTCTTCAAGTAATGGATTTTAAACCAATCACTTAGGTTTTATAATTTAATTGATCGCTCAATTACTTTGTCGGAGGAAATAAGAGAAAGAAGAAGAAAGAGGAAAGTTGCAATCTTGTCCTTTTTCATATTTTGCATGCAGCTGATTCTTTTGCCTTTGATTCTCACCAAACTGGATCTTGAAGCAGCTGGATTTGGAAGCGATTGGATCTAGAAGCAAGTGATTGTGATTTGCTTGTGGGTATTTCCTTTGACTTGTCTTCCTTCTTATCCTTGAAGCTTTTGTAGTTCTTCTCCAGTACATGCATCAATGCAATATTTGCTGTAAATAACTCATCCTTTTTATTTTTAATTGCATATGAGAAATTAAAAATTCTAGAAAGCACTCAAGTGAATGAAAATTCAATGAAGGCTTCAACTAGAATATTGGGAGAACATGCACAAGGTCCTGGAAGGTATTATCCATGCCTTGACTTCTTCACGGGTTGCATTCGAAATAAGAGAATGAAGCCTTCGCAATTACTGATTCGAGAGGATATGTTCAATGTATTGGACATTGATTTAAGCTCCTTTCAGTTATAAAAGCACCTGTAATCAATTCCTACAATTAATTCGAGACAAAGATGGCAACCAAACATGAACACTATATTTTAATTATAAAAATCTGCATGTATCAAGCCTGCTGCCCCAAAATTTGATGTTTTGTTTGCATGCAAAGCAAGCATGAATTTTTTCAACTTCACCTGAGAACTTATACCACTATGTAGACAATTAATCAGACTTAATTCAAGCTTCTTCAAACCTATGCGCCAAACTTTGAAGCCTTCCAGCAATAAAAACACCTTCTTTTGTGCAAAATTCCTCCTTAATTGGGTGCCAAAATTGTCCGGCAGCACTTCCTTGTTGAAGAATTAATGAATCCATCATTATGGTAGCCCATTCTTATATAACCTTCACCATTCTATAATTAATAATTTCCCTTCCTATTTCCGGCAATTAATTAATTAAAAATCATGCTTTTCTCTTCAATTTGGGCACCTATTTTGTGCATGCTCATGGCTGCCATTAAATTTATTTAATTTTAGCTTTCTACTTCCAGTTCACTTTGACTTCACAGTGTGCTTTGACCTTATGCACCAAAAATAGGAATTAATTCCATTAATTAATACTTTAAAAAGTATTATTTCTCCTCAATATGGGTTGCACTTTTTTGCATGAGAGGGGGCTGCATTAAATAAATTAAATTTATTTAATTTTAGAATTCTATTTCCAATCTTCTTTATCCTTTCATCATGCGTTGACTTTTCCTCATGCTTGGGCACCAAAATTGGGTGAATAAATATTATTAAATGCATTATTATTCACCCAAGGTGGGTCGCACTTTTTGGCAAGGGTGAATTCTATTTTTAAAAGTCAATTTCTAATGGGATTATTCACCCTGCACCGCAGCTCCAAAAATCCCATGATCCACTTAAGTTGTTTGACTTTCATAATGGAATTTTTACCCTACAAGGCAGGTAAGAAATTCCCATCAATGTCTTAAGTGATTTTCTTTTATTTCACAATGGGAATTTTCACCCTGCAAGGCAGGTAAGAAATTCTCGCCTGCCTGCTGCCTCTAATAATCCCATCATGACTTAAGTGGCTTTGCCCCCATGGGAAAAGTACCCTGCTAGGCAGGTACAAAATTCCCACCTACCTGCTGCTACCAAAAATCCCATTGTAGCTTAAAACCTTCTTTTCCCAAAAATGCGACCTACCTAGAAGAAGCTTTTTCGTGCATGACTTCATCTTTTCAAAGAGAACCAGACCTCTTGTGGCAAATTCCTTCTGGCATAACATCCATAGATGATCTCCAGATACTCCAAGAAAGAAATCAGACTAAACCAATAAAGGAATTGACGTAGAGAAATTTCATAGAAAACAAAACAGGAAAACACCAAAAACGTAAAATGTTTCCAGAAGTCACAAATAAAGCTCGGATTCATTCGTGGTGGAAACCCTACTCGTATATGGGAATATTGACATGTAAAACCTCAACAGGGTTAAAATGAAGCACAATTTACCTCAAACGGGGCTTAAAATAATTAAATAAAAAATTTCGCAGACAAACCCCAACGACAGAATATAACGAGTTTGGGCATTTGGGTATTTGGAAAAATTGTCTTATATGACTCTATGGGAATATCTTGACACAATACTGAGACACTTTCTCGGTGATTAACACAAAAATGACCCATTATTTTAAAAGAATGAAATTTTTTAACATGGGGTAGTCTCATATTTCAGGGTAAAATCTTGGGACACCAATGTGATTTAGCCTAATGATGGGTAGCTTGGCTCGTAGGAATTCACAGATAGAGGGAAATATTGGTGAGCTTAGATTATACATGACTTTGAGCTTGGTATTAAACTAAGTCACGACCTACACATGTGTAGGGGAGGTGGAGATTGGGGCTCAGAGGTAAGCTCGACATGTAACATCTCGCAAGAAGAGTAGCAAGCTTAACTCGAGGTAAGGGAACTCGTGAATGTAACACACACGAGGAACTCGTTGTCAACACATCATGGGATTGAAGCCTAAATCTGTTTGTTGGGTGAAAATGGTAATTATGTAAAAATTTAGGTTCACCCACGAGTTGTCACCATATCAATGTAGAGAAATACTTGAAGGAGCTATCTATATGCATCACCAGGTAGAAATAACACATATTTCATGAGATTGAGCTATGTGGAGAGATCACCTGTCAACTATTTTAGGCATTAGGATGGCTAAAGACAAGCATGGAGTTCAATATTGTTGTTGATAGGTGGGATGACTAAGTTATATTCGACAATTTTTTAGAAAAATCGAACCCATAGTGGATGAAAAAAATCAGCTCAAATCCAAGTAGTTTCATGTGGCCGAGAATATTGTAGGCCTAAACTTGAGGATAACCCACTCAGCTCATAAAGCCGAGTTGAGAAAGAAAATGGTTTATACGTGGAGTTTTCTCAAAATGGGCTCGTAAAGATCTCAAAGAACAAGTTTGATAAAGATCGAGTTGGTTGAATGAGGTGAGCTCATGTCATGAAATAAGAACGCCAAGGTGAGCATGAAATAGCTCACAAAGAACTTGTTTTCAGAGATGCATGTTGAGTTTGAGGATGGTCAACAAATGCACTATGAACTCTTAGAACCCATCAGAATGGAGGGAGCTTAGAAATTGGTTGCAGCGAGCTCATGCAAAACTTGAGAGATGTGGAGGTCAAGCTCAATTGGAAGAGTCGGATCATTGAGAGTTCGTGGGTAAATATATTAGAGACAGAGCTCGGTGGTGAGCTTATGCAAAGGATAGTAGCTTTCGACACCAACTCACCGAGTTGGCTATATGAGCCAACCACCGAGTTGGTCTTTTTGACCATTTCTCATGAACCCCCTTCAGTGCAAACCAATCCTAAGGGGGTCCCACCTGAAGTTGTCATTAAATTATTATTATTTTAAAAATAGTAATTAAATTAATATTTTTATTTAAATATTTTAATAATAATATTTATTATTATTAAAATATTTTATTTAAATATTCCTTTAATTAATTGGGAAGATTAAGTCAAACTGGTCATTAATGGCACATGGAAGCTTCTCAAGTGGTTCAACCAACTTTGCAGTAAATGAACCATCATGTACCTTCAATTTAGGAAGGAATTTATTACTTCTCCTCTCTTCTCTCACAGCTTCTTCTATAAATGTAAGTTGGATGTTCATTCCAAATGTAAGTTGTTCTTGTATGTTGAGGGAACTTTCAAGCCTTCTTTAAAGATTGTAATGGCAACCTTTTCCTCTTCCAAATGTAATGAAGCATTGTGCATGTTATTGAAGTAATAAAGTGTATGTTTTGTGACTAATCTTAGTCCTTCTATCATTTTATATTTCTTTATGCCTTTCTCATACATATAGGTGTATTGTGTAAGTTCAAAGTTTACATTGTAGGTTCTTGAAGTTTTGTGCTTATCAAGTGGTGGAGTTCTTGCATGCGCTTGAGTTGTGGTGTTTGTTCACCCTTCTCAGTTTCATTCTTCTTCACCGGAAGATCAAAAGATTGTTTTTGGAAACTAAGGTTGGAAAAGGGTACACTTGCTTCTTAGTCTATGATAGATACTTACCCTTTCCATGTCGCAATAAGTGAGTTTTCTTATGGTGCATAACATCCTCTTCAAACAATCCCTTTCCCAATGTAACCACACCCTTTATTTGGTGCATCACCATCCCTAGTATAGTTTTATTCTTTGCAAATATCTTTCCCTAAAACCCATGAAAATGTTAGCAAAGGTATAGATAACCATTTTATTGCATTAGGATTAATAAAACACTTAGTTTAGGAAGAAGAAGCTAGCCTTCTCTCGAAGGTTCACCTTGAGCCCAAGTCCCATAGCTTCGTGAGGTGATCCCATGTTACCCAATCACACCAAATGTCTTGTTCACATTCTAGCCATTCAGAGGGTGTGGTGATTTGGTGATAACAGTCATCATGAAAATTTCTGGATAAGTTCAGTGGAGAAATTGGTGAAACAGGTCCTCCAATGTGCCTACCACTTTTGGGCTTAAAAGTGTAAAACTAGTCATGAAAGTCTAAGAGTTCGTGATAAAAATGCATGTTGTAACAGTGATTTTTTAGCATGAATAGTTTGTGGAGTCCTATTATGATTTGATAGACCTCTTGATTTGATCTAGTAAGGTGTTTTCATGCTTGAGCTCTATTGGTCTAAACTACCGTATTTAGGCATGTCAAGAAGGCTTGTGGATCAAGTATACAAGTGAGGTTTTCTCCATATGAAATATGGTTTTGATTTCTTTGGAAGTGTTCTAGGATGTTCTTGATGTGTTCCAAGTGGTGGAAGAGTCTTAAAGTGATTCTTGAGGTGTTAGAGCTTGTTGTACTCAAGACTGGTTTTTGAGGACAAGAACAAGATTTGAGCTATTTGAGAGATGGAACTGTTTCAGCCTTGTGCTATGATTTCCATGAGTTTTTCTAGTTAGCTGAATATGTGATATTTCTATTGATATGCTATTAATGTCATGATGAGGTGTTTTGGTGTATGAACTTACTCGCTTTTAGAGACAAATGTTTATGTGCTTGAGACCTAGTTTCGATTGTTGATTCTTGGTGTGTGTCATTGATGTAGATCCCTTCATAAAATATTCAAATCACCAATAAAATTTTGCATTATAAGTCACAAATATACTATTCAATCAGCTAAATTAATAAACTGTCACTTTTCTCAAGAAGTTAAAAGTTTCTCAAATGTACCCAAATGCTTAAAACATTGAATCAAAACTCAAAATAATTTTACACATGCTTAAATACATCATGCCAACATGTTCAAACCATCCACGGATTTTAAAACATTGTTTATCATACTTTTCCTTCTAGCCCTTTATATGGTCTTGTAGCCCTAAAAACCCTAATTTGAAAAAAAAAAACTCTCAAAATATGCACTTCCAAAACTTACTGGTAAACGTTTCGACACCCATTTGGCTCATTTATGTTCCTACCATATTTTAAGGTTAAAATCCTCACCAAAAATATTTTATGCTCTTTTTATTATTTTTCTAGCTATCCTAATTAGCCCTCCTAGAGCACAAATCTTGAAACTAGGAGAATTATACAAATAACCAATCAAAAATAAAAAGTGTTCGAGATACCCTTTTGGAAAATATTTATTTTTAAAAAAAAATTATCCTTTAACTCTTTCCCTAACACCCCCAACTCAGCTTTTTCTCCTTTTAGGCTTGTTTACTAAGCTTAACTAGGGTTTGGTAGCAAAAACCTAGAGTTTCTTCAAATTTCTCTTTTTAAGCCATCTCAACACTTTCTTCCATCCTCTAATGAATTGTTCAATGTGTTCTTACCCTTCTATTCATGCACTCCTTAGTTTATTTGGTTTAATGCTTTAGGCCATCTAGACTTGTTCTTATCGTAGATGCAAGTAATCTTCTTCATAGTATATTTTCCTTTCTTCTTGGGTTAGTGTTGACGATAAAATTTATTGGGTGGATAAATATGTGGATTTATTTCCAAATATCTAGGAATCAAAGTCCCTCTACTTAGACGGTGTAGCTTCCATATTTGCATGTGCATGAAAAGGTGGATTTTCCTGGTGGCCTTGTGGTCGGGGGATCCAATAGGGGCACTCCACTGACCCTGTGGAAAAGATAGAAATTTCTTACTAGAGAAGACTTTGTCAAGAGAGCGGGAAAGGGAGTGAGAATATGAAGTAGGGGAACTAATGTTGTAAGTAGAAAATCAAAGTCTTGCATACATCAGTTATAAGTTCCATCACATGCATTAAAATTGAGAAGAAACAACTCTACAAGTAGTAACAAGACCAATTAGAATTTATGAGCACAAAGTATCAATAAATCCCTTAGTCAAGAAAGGCTAGAAACTCCTTGTATTGATGCTTAAACAAAAATTGTACATAGTGTGGGAATGGAGGAAAAATAGTGAGGGGGAAAATGGAAGAAAATGGTTATCTCCTTTGTTCTCTCTAAGTACAATGCACTCTTGAGTTTACAAAATCAATCACCAACCCTTTGAAATGGGAATGGATTTACAATTTATAGGAAGAGAAAATACTCTTCATATAACCCCAATAACTCTTCGTATGTCTCGACATGACTTAAGACTCTTCACCTTCTTAGGAAAACATTAAGTCCCTTTTTATAACATAAAGGTGACTTATTACATTAGGAACATTAAGACATATGAAAAATTATAACCCCAACGCAAAATTAGAACATTGAGAAGAGAGAGAAAGTTGAAGGGGGAGAGAAGAGAGAGAGAAGATAAAGAAGAAGGAAGAATGATGTTGATGACAAAAGATTCTGCCTCCGATAAATTCTGCTAATCCTTCTAGATGACTCAATGGAATGCTCCAATGTGATGAACTCTGAATCTTTGAACTCTTTGCACCCTGAGAAACTTCTTCATCTCGGCTCACGAGACACTTGCCAAGTTGAATGAACTTTTCTACCTATGACCGTAACTCCCACCTTGCACATGATATACCTGTGACCCAAACCATGTAGTGAGTGTCAAAAGACACTGTCAGGTTCCTTGGGATGGATCTGAAATTCCCATGAGAAATTCCCATGGAGGATCTTGAATGACAATCCCCTTATGTTCCATTGTGCCAAAATTTCCCTCTAAATGTAACTTACTATTAATAGCAAGTTCCTAGATGGAAGACTTACTATTTTTAGTAAGAGGTTATTTTTGCCTCTTCTTGACCATCCTAATGCGATGAACTCCCTCATTCACTTCTTAGCATACTACTTTTTCCTTGACCACTTCTTCGCCCATATAGGGGCTTACTATTTATAGTAAGTGTTTGTTTTTTTATGTTTTCTTCTTTGGACAATCATTTTGGCTTTATGGTGATCGCCTTCGCCATAATCGCTCTTGATGATGAATTTCCAAACATAGAGGGCCTATATAGGAAAACTTACTATTTTTAGAAAGTGGATTTCCAGCGCTCAATTTGCGATGAAACATATTTTTTCATACCCTCCTCATCGTCGTGGCCACATCCTCTGAATTTCTCTTGATTTTTCCCACTAGAATGCTTGGAAATAAAATTTAAAATTTTCACCTAACAGTGGCTTCGGGCATGGAGCTGCCATGGTGGCCACTAATGGAGCTCAAAATTTGCAATTCTAGTTTTTGTCTCTGACCATAATGAAATAAAATCCATTGCAATAGGTTTCTCATTTGGAGTCGTGTGTGCAAATTTTTAGCTCGTTTCCATTGTCGGATTGATGGGAAATTTGATGAATGTGAGCTAGGGAACAAAATGGAGTTTTTGTTGGAACAAATGATTCAGGGCACCATTTGACCTATTGTTTGTTGCATCTTGCTAGTCTTAAAAAATTAAGAAGTCTAAAAATGATGACATCTCAATCTGACTTGTATTTTGCAAGATATGAAGATTTTTCGATTGGAAGACTTCGTGGTTATTTGGTGAAAAATGTTCATTTTTGATTCATTCTATGTTGCAATCCATTTTTTGTCTAATATTTCTATTTTTTCATGGTGTGGAGGATTTTATGAATCTTTTTTGGAGTGTAGCACTGGTGGAATGAGATTTTTCGGTAACTTTCTTCCGGCAGTGAGTTTTACGGACAACAACGGAGAAGTAGCAAGAAGTGACAAAGAGTTGGAATTTTTTTCAAATTTTGAAGCTAGGGTTGGGTGTAATTTTATTTCCTTGATGTCCCTTTAGCTTTAAGGGATGGAAGGGACATCAAATTTTACATCACACCTCCATGTGACACTTGGTGAAAATCCAACGGTTGTGCACTTAGGTCCAACTAGCTCCTGGGGGTTGGAAATTTGTAATGAAGAGGGTCACATTGATGACCTGAGGGATTCAATGGGATGGGACCATTTTCATATCCCTCATGTCCCTTTTCTAAATGGGAAAAAATTTACATCAATTTTCACATCGTGCCTCCATGTGACACTTATCACGATCTGAGCGAGTGAGGGGATAGGCTCGACAAGAACCTAAGGACCGAATCGGCGATCCATAAGGTTTTGTGTGTGAATGGAGGGATTTATGGGATTGGGCACATTTCTATGTCACTTTTATTAAGGGATGAAAGGGACATCAAAATGTTCCGTGCTCTGGGAGTGACACGTGTCCTTATCAAAATTTAACTAACTCTCGAACTCTTACCTTGAGGGAAACTTGAAACGGCAATAACTTGAGCTCCCGATCGAAAGTTTTGGAAAAAAATAATATTAAATTTACTAAAAATGGCCTTTGGAATATAATAGTGGAGGTCTCATATCTTATTTCCTCCATGTAAGCCTTGAAAAATCAAATTTTTGATCCGGATCCCTAGATGAGAAAAGGGAAAAACTAGATATAAACCTATTGTTATAAAGTGTTGTGAAAAATAGGATTTCACCATCTTGTAGAGATCTGAATTCAATTTACAGAGATGTATTTTTAGCTCCTAACTCCATCCAGAGCTCCCGAAATCACTTCCCAAGTTTAGTAGCTTTTTTGGTCCTATGAACTGCGCATAGGCTAGTGAACCTCGTTTTTGCGAAACTACCCCAACTCCTCCAAATATTTCCTGAATCTTCCAAAATAAATTCCATGATGTTTTTATACCTTTAATTCATCTCCATGTTGGATCTAGCTCCTTCTGTTCTGCTCCAGGGGGTTGCATCGGTCTTGGGAAGGCTAGTGGTAGCCCTTCCCACAACTGTCCAAAAATAACAATCTTCAAGAACTCCTAAAATCACCTAGGGGATTGACTTGAATTTCCTAATTCACCTAGGGGACTAAGTTAACATCCACTGGGAGGTCATTGGACTGACTACATAGACTGGGGTGCCTTAAAAGGGTAAAACTTGAAAGTTTCGACATAGGGGTATCGTTTTCATGCTAGAAAATTATCAATTTTCATGTTACACATTTGCATGACAACATCTGGCTCTAGCTTGGGGGCATGGTGTGTGCTTGAGTGCAGCGAAGACATGACATGAATAATCCTATAATATTAACTTTACAATATACTAAATGCCTTATCCATTGGGCCTCGAGGAGTCATGTAAAACTTACAAGAGAGAGATAGTGAAGAAGGAAACACACACCAAGAACGCAAAAGGGAACACACAACACACATGGAAAGGAAAAGACACACACAATAGAAAGGGAAACACACCTAATAATCACCTATGGTATAACGTGGGGGAAAACACCTAGTCGCGATGGCACATCACTCAGCCTAGGCTGAGTGCTCACCTGAAGCGCACAAAGGTATTGGGTCCGTCTTAAGAGTTTCAGTAGCATAATGGTGGTATGATAAAGTAGTAAACATATATTTTAGGAGCTAATCCATCTATTCATCATTATATTTAACCAGATCTATAAGCACTTAAAGGTAAATCATCATAAAAATAATAACATGCATTAATAAAACACATCAAACACTATTTTTCGGTCAATTTCCTTTATCTATTCATCGTACCAACAATACAGAAACTTCATACAATACCAGGCATGCGCGCATGGATCTGTTACAACTATCCAGTCACATGTACTCATGTTTTCCCATTCTTCAAAGCATATGTTTCCATCTCGTATCTCTATATGTGTCTCTCTATTTTCTAAGTAATTCATTACATATATATATAGGGTGGGGAACTAGCCCTTCACCACTTAACTCTACCATAAATAGGTCGCATGCTAATAACAGCCACATGCCTTCTTACAATTATAGCCATACATGCAAGTATGCTATCTATAGATTGTTGATAGTTAACTAAAGTGATGGATCTATTCTTAACTTATGCCCATGCAAGAGTGAGTTGACATGTCCTTCAAAAATATCCATGAAGAGTGGCGCACAAGTCTCGACATTGCTTTGTGTGCTTCGCACATCAATCTCTAAGAATAGATCTGATCCTAAAAATCAGCTAAGTCCTTTGAAATTCAGAATCTACACCTCCACACGTGATGCTTTCTATACCTTCACACTTTTTCTCCTATGTTATTCTTCCGCACCGCGGACTCTATGTGGAATTTCAACTAAGTGTTTTATCTTATCAACATTACCCCACACTAATCTCATTTTCACCCTGACAATGGCGATACCCAAAACTTATACAAAGAATGGATGAATAAATAATAGTTGAATAAATAATTTTGAAGAAGATATACATAGCTAACAAAACTATTTAAGCCTTAGACCCTCCATCTCATCCTCAAGCAAAGAACTCTAGATATTCTTCTTTGATATCTACTTCCAGGTTCTCCTATGCCATTAGCATTTCTCTTGTTGTTTCAGGAACATCTGCAATGATGGACTGCTGCTCTTCCATGGAGAGTTTCCCTTGATCATTTTATATCACAAGCATTACTCTTGACATAGAGGTTTTCACCCCTTCCAAGACATCCATCTTTTGAGCAATGAGCTTTCCTAGCTCCTTCAACCTCTCCTTATGTGGTGCCCGCACTTGTAGCTAGTGCCTCATGCTTTTTCTTTACCAGACTAAGCATTCAAACGCGCCTGGGAAGCATCCTTCATCACCTTGTGGACCTCATTCTCCTCCTCCAATGTTTTCAGCACGATCAGCGCATCTGGGGCTGTGCATATTGTTAGCACATGATCGGCCTTCTTCAGTTCATCATGGGTGGCTTGTAGTAGGCCTTCATAAGAAGCAATATTCCTAGCTACTGCAACCTCTACCTTTTCTATCTTTTCCCTAAGGTCCTTGGGCTATGAGGATATGTGTGCTTTTTCATCTTCCAACACTACTGTTATTATTTTCTTTACATAATGCATTGTAGAAGGAAATTCTTTTGGTACCTAGGATTCCAGATGTGGGTGTACCTTTAGAACATCATCTCCAATTTCCTCTGCCATACTGACAAAAGTGTCATATTTTCTTTTGATTAAGTCCTTTTCCTATACTAGGAATGTTATCTCCACATCCTTGGCTTTTAATTTCTCTGTCAGCACCTTGATGGTAGTAGATTTATCTATGTTTCTTCTTGCTAGTTCAAAGGATACTTTTACTAGAGCATTGCTCACATACTCATCTGACATCATTTTTGGTTTGATTCTCATATGGCACGTTTCAAGTTCCTTCTTCAACCGCCTTGACGTGCACGATTCTTCACCGACATCAAAGTCAGGCTCGTCCATGTGCGTGTGCATAGACCATGAAAGTTGCTTCCTTGTGCATAGAGTCACCTTATCCTCATCCATGAGCACCCATCCAAATAAATCCTTCTACTTGATGGTGCTCTGGAACCGAGTGCGAATGATCAGCTTTGGGTCTTCTGCATACCCCATGGTATGTGCCTTGCGTCCTCCCCTGTTCGACGGGATCGGGGTCCTCTTGGAATGGTTGCATCAAGGTTGGGAATACCATATGTATCCCCACCCTTGTCTCGTAGCCTCTGATTGACCCCCTTCCTCTCCTTCCATCTTCTCCTCCTCATGTTGAGGCTCTTCTTCAGTTGGAGATGAAGGTGCCTTCTCCTCAGATTCTTCTATTTCTTCTCCTCTGGCTCCTTCACCTGTGGGGTTCCTCCTTGCACCCTTGTGTGCTTAAACATCTTTTTAAATCTTTTTTGTGCCCTATTCCTCCCCGTAACTCCTTCTCCCCTCGGGATTTGTCGCACGCTCCCCCTCCTGGCCAGATGGTTGCTTCCTCCTTTGAACTAGGCTACCACTATCTTCATGTTCTTCATCCTCTTCCTCATCATCTTGCATGGGTACAGAGGGCCTAGGTGCCGAAATGTTTTCCATAGTATGTATTCCCTTTAGTGGCCCTGAAGTGTGAATTTGTTCTCCACGTACTTGTTATTCTCCATTTTAGGATTTAGTTGGAGGTATATTAGCACGGCCCCAATATCCGCAATGGCCACTATCTCTGGCTTAATGCTTAAGATTTCTGAGATGTTATTCTCATTATATGCATTCCTCCCTAGATATCCATAAGTCTTCCTCAAGGTGTGATACTCACAGTCCACCTTATCCGCATTAAACACCAACCTCCATGTGTTGGTGAACCGATGAACTATAGCTTGGAAGTACTGCGTGCAGAAATGCATATGGTAGTTTGCACCAGGGCTCCACGACCCATCTACCATTGGAAAGTGTGTAATGCAGAAGTGCTAGTAGACCGCAAACTATACCTATTTTCCAAGGACCAAGGGAAAATCCTTGGGTATGCGCCATTCTTCTCCAAACTCCGCGTGGAGCCTATCATACCACATCTCAGTGTGCTCCTTCACCTCCTCTGTCATCGACCCTTTACAAAGATACTTGTTGAATCGCTCAGCTGGAGACTTATGATTCATGGGGTATTCCCATATGTTCTCTTTTGGGCCATCTGGTACCCCAATCTCCATGAAGACTAGACTTAGTAGGACGCAGCCAAAACTTATCTTACTCCCTTCGTGCGCTTCCTCTACTATCCACTCTGCAATGAAACCGCAATGTTATAAGTGGTTTCTTCCGCATGCGCTTTGCTTTGCATACATGCACCACATAGAACTAACTTGTGACCAACATTCTTGGTCATTCAATTTTGTGGTTAAATGTGTTGCTACCTACACTACTAGACAATTCTTCAATTTGTCAATGTCCATCCCACGTGGTCCTTTCGATAGCCCAAAGACCTTCTCGTGTCTCCAAAATGGCACTTTTATCGCCTAAGTTGGTCTTAATGTCTTCACCCATTGCCCGTAATCCAAGAATCGTGTGGCAATAAGGATGGGTATCGGCCTTATCCTCTATCCTACAAAGTAGAAGAAGTCCTCATGGACTCGGCTCATCAGCCATCTATACAAGGGTGCATACTTTCCAAAGTATGGAAGCTCATAAAGCTGGTAGACACCATTTCCTTTGAGTAGCTTTTCCCCAGCATCATCATATATTGGCATGCCATCCTCAGTGCACCTGTTCATTCAAGAAGTGAGTAGGTCATCTAATTTTTTCTAGTTTTCACTGGTTTGGTGATTGTATTCACTTATCTTACTCTGTCTTATGTGGGTATTCCACTCCTGCCCCACAATAACTTCCTCAAGGTACTACATTTCAGAGAAATTGCTCTCCGGGGCCATCTCCTCTTCTTCTTCCACCACCACCTTCTTCTTTTCTTTTATCGGTGCTGCTTTCTTCTTTGGTGCCATTCTTCTTTCAGGGTTTTGTTTTGTAGATCAATTGTTGTGTGTTTTGAGTAATTTGCTTTGAACCCTAACCCGATTCTTCCGTGCCCTAATTTGTAATCATGAACTTGCAGAACCATAGCTCTGTCTTATTACTCTACTTTTTCAAACCCTTTTCCTAGGGGATCCAAGCCCTTCTAATAAACAAATCTCTTCTCCGCGCTTGGTTCACTTGCTTCATACCTTGAATCAGTTAGTTTTATGCTCTTTGTGTGTAGGCTCTTTATCGAATTCTCATAGTCGCAAGGGTAAAAATGAAATCGCATCCCGTCCTTATATAGATTTCTACTTTTCACTAGATTAATTTCTCATCCACCTACTAAATTCTCCTCATTTATGACCTATTTTTATCATTTTCGCGCAGATATTTTCGCGCCAAAGCTATAACCTTCTAGCGCACCTTTTACCCTCTCGTCACACGAGACTTATCTTCGGCGTGTGCTCTAAAGACCCAAGTACCTCATCACTGCACTATCTCTTGGTAATGACCATGGCCACCGCTTACCTCGTGTTATACTTTCCCTTATCCATATTCATCCTTTCTTATCTTGAGAAGCAATCTTTTATCAGTTACCCTTAGCAACCTTCTTTCTCAACACCCATAGCATGACATATTCATAGCATATACCTGAGAGTCACCAAAAATCCACCCCACATGAAAAGGATGTGCAGTCCTCTATGCATCAACATGCTTCATATTGTAGTTAGTTTCATGTGCGCAAGTGCGCTTATTACACAAACAAGAGCTAAAATTGACAAAACATAGTGACGATGAAAGAAATACATTAAGGAAATGCATAAAGGGAAACCTAATGTATCTAGCAATACTTGCCTTATTACAAACACCAAGAAGACTTATTTATAGTAGGGATTCAACCTACTCCCATTAAAGAAACTAGGAAACCTTGTGCCATCAATTGTTTCCAACTGGCAAGCACCTGACTCAAGTATATGAGTGATAACATATGGCCCCAAAAATGCACTGAGCTTTCCTAGATGGCTCAAAAACTTGGAGTCATATAAAAGTACCATTTTTCCCACCGCAAGTTTCTTATCCCTGATGTGTCGATCATGCCATTCCTTTTGGCGCGCTTTCTCTTGTTTCGACTCCGGATGTGATGGCTCTTGTGCTCATCTAGTTGAACCATTTTCTTAATCCGTTCTTCCAAGGCTTTCTCATCAGCTAGACCTCCAATGTGTACAATGCACAAGGAAGGTAACATAAATTCTATAGTAAGAATAGCTTCAGCGCCAAACACCAATTGAAAAGGTGTGGCTTTGTTCAATCTTTTGTATGTTGTTATATAAGCCCAAAGAACAATAGATACTTTATCATCCCAATCTTTCCTTCCAACATCACAAATCTTGGTCAATGTGTGGCTCAAAATCTTATTAAAAGCCTCAGCAGTCCCATTTTCCTGAGGGTGATATGGTGTAGTTTTATGGTGGGCAACCATAAACTCATCTAAAAGAATTTGGATTGTCTCATTTAAAAAATGCATGCCCCTATCACTTGTTAAACTTAAAGGACAACCATACCTTGTAAGAACATTCTCCCATAAGAACCATGCTACTAGGCATTTGCAGTATCCCTTTGTAGGTGTTGCTTCTACCTAGCAAGTAAGATAATATGTACAAGTGATGATATAGCGCAATCCAATCTCTCGTGCGTGGTCGGGTGAAATAAGCCCAAAAAATTCAATTTCCCATTTCTTAAAGGGTTCTACACTTGTTATTGGTCGTAGGGGCATCTCATCCCTTTGTCCTGGTCAACTAAGATGTTGACAATGGTCACATGTCTTACAATACTCTTTATAATCCTTGTACAATGTTTCCCACCACAACCCAGCAAGTAGGATCTTGCGTCTTTGTTGCATCACCTGCATAATGGCCACTTTCAATACCACCATGTGCTTCTTCCATTATGTCCTTTCGTTCATGCTCCAAGACACAATGGTGTAACACCTCATCTCTACCTAGCTTGTATAAATCACCACTAATTAGCATGAATGGTGTTGCGTGAATAGAAAGTTGCATCTTCTCTAAAGCTTTTATGTCATCTAGCGCCATACCAGTCTTTAGAAAGACAACAATGTCCTCTAATTTCGATGGCATGTATTGTAACCTATACGGCTATGCATCGTCGGCATGGTCTCTTCTATTGTTTGTGCCTCTTCCCCTGATTGAATTCTAGACAGGTGATCCAGTCCAAAATTGCTTTTACCTAGTTTTACCACAACCATAAAGTCAAACTCTTGAAATAAGAGTACCCATCGACATATGTGCCCCTGTAAAACAGGCTTGTTCACCAAATATTTTAATGTCATGTGATCTGTATAAAACACAAATGGTGTAGCCAACAAATACTGACGAAATTTGTGCAAGGCATAGATCATGGACAAGGCCTCATGCTCTGTAGTAGTATAATTTTGTTCTACAAGGGTCAACTTCCTACTAGTAAAGCAAATGGGATGATAAAAAATACCTTCTCCTGGTTGAGCTAAGACAACACCAATGGTTGTGCCAAAGGTGTCCACATGAACATGAAAAGGTTTATACCATGAAGGAAAATGCAAGATAGGTGCGGTAGTAAGTTTCTCCTTCAATATATCAAACACGCACCGCCTGTGACCCCAAAGAGAATGTACCTTTTCCCTGGAGCAATTCTTCCAAGGGTGCGGAAAATTTTGCATACCCTTTGATAAACTTCCTGTAATACCCTCGTACGCCCAAAAATCTGCGCACCTCACACTTTCGGGCTAGTGCTTTCAAGCCGTTGATAATCGTAACTTTAGTCGGATCAACCAAAGATCCCTTCCTTACATATATTATGTCCTAAAAGTGTGCCAAAGAGAGTAACAAAGATGCACTTCTTGATTTTCAATGAGATACTCAACTATCGACATCTTTCAAACATTAAGCGCAGATTGTCACAATGATCCTTAATCAGCCCATAAACGGTCCAATCATCAAGATAGACCTGTAAGAAGTTATGAATAAAATCCTTGAAGGCTTGTACCACTATCCTTGAAAATACAATAGGTGCATTCTTCAATCCAAAGGGCATCACAATATAGGAAAAGCTTCCCCATTCAGTAGTGAAGGTGGTCTTCTCTTGATCTTTCGCGGCAATCCAAACCTAATGATACCGTAAAAATCCATCTGTAAATGAATATATTTTGTGCCTAGCCACTCCTAATATTTCCTTTATGAATGGCGTAGGAAAGGGATCTCAGTAACATATGTTTCATTCAACTCCCTATAATCAAAAAAATTTGAATCCTACCATCCTTTTTGATGTTTATCACCATCGGACCGACCCGCTCTGATTCATCCAATGGTCGAATGATCCCATGATTTCAACATCTTGTCAATATCCTCCTTCACTTTCTTGCACAAATTGGGATTCATCCGATATGGTCACTTCCTAATATGGCGCACACCTTCCTTGAGCTTAATCTTCATTTCTCCGAGTGATATATACACGCCTTTAAGTTCATGGTATCCTCTTGGGAATAATTCCTCATAGTCTCAAGTAACTCTATGATCTTTGCTACCTCCGATTCTCGACCAAGAATCCCCAATTATTACCTCCTTAGGTTTAGCTTATGTGCCTATATCGACCTTTGTGGTCTTCATAGGTTCATGATATGCACGCGCATCTACATATGCACTGATAACCTTCACATGTTCCATGTGAATGATCCATGGATCATTGACCTTTGGGTCCCAAATAAGCACGTACATAGATTATATTCAAATCCTCTTCGCTTAAAGGTTCCACATATGGCACGATTTCCCATCTATCAATGGTATTATGACCCTTTCCTCCTTATTCTCAAAGCTGATATACCCTTTGTTAAACCTCAAATCAGCATTGTTCGCATAACACCAAGGGCACCTAAGCAGAGGTAGCCGGGAAGCTATCACTTCGCAAGTGCTAGTTCTTTGAAGTCTCCTGTGAACTTGGCCCTTGTATAGTGATAAATGCATCCTTCAAAACTCCTATGGGAGTAGCTTTCATTTTGTTTGCCATGAATAATACATTAGATGATGGCTGCAATGGGGGCCTCACCATTTCTTCCCACGCATCTAATGTAAGTACATTTACTTCCGCACCTGTGTCAATCAAGATATTTCTCAATAGCCATCCATCCACAACAACATTCAAAGTGATCTCCTTGTTGTAGTCAATGCTATCGGGGAGATTTGCATGAAGTATTTGTCTCTTAGTTTCAGTTCCCATGCACAGAGTATTCGATTTAAACCAATTTCCTAATAAAGGAATAATATTCTCCTGGCACAACATTCTACATACCTCTTTGATGTCGTCAATATCCGACGGGACCTGTTATGTATCCTTGTGCTCCAATTTCTGAGACTGCTCTTTTAAACCTTGTATCTCACCTTGAAGGCTCCTAAGGACCTCCATCGTTTCCTAATAGAATTATTTCTGATGAGCTGGATCTAGATATCTATCATGTAAAACCTCCTCCCTAGTGATTGTCGGCTTCTGTTGCAACACCTCTCTTGTGCATGCACCGCCTCAGCTCGTGTGGTTATCTTGATTGTTCTTGCCTCGTGTTCGTGTTAACTTTGGCATCCACTGGTTCTCTACAAAGGCGCTATATTCTAACCATCCCCGCGCCCTTGTTTTCTTACTTGTGCTACTTATTGAGATGCTCATATAAGTCCGACACTCTTCATAACTAAGCCCCTTTCCACAAAATGAACAGAAAATATTCTGCGAGCATTCACACCTATAATGGTCAGGTGAACCACATGTATAGCAAGTTCCTCGAGGGAATTCACTCCTTCCTCCACCTTGGCCTCGTCCTCTATATCCACCTCGATATCCTCATCCCCTTTCACGAGCCCCTTCAAACCTTCCGTCATTCCTGTCATAGTGCGTTTTATTATAATCCCTATCCTGATGCTCATTCTTCCCTTTAGAATTATCAGCCACACTCACCTGTCTGACCCCAATATCAATGGCATCATGGATCTAGCCAATCAATCTATAGTCCTTAGTATCATGGGTCGTGGACCTACAAATTTTACAAAAGGAGGACACATTCTTCCTAATCACGCGTTGTAGTAGGGGGCAGTGACTAGCATCATGGTTCAAATGGCAAATCTCACAGTCTAATAACAATGAACATACAGTTCTGCGAGGGCAACTATCCTTAGTGTGCCCTTCCACTTCACAATCTATACACTAGATTCCTGAGCGCATCTCATGAGCTGAGTTTTCTAATAATTTCTCTAACTGTTTTGCCATAGTTGCTATCTGAGCTTCCAAAAATGGACTAACTCTAGTGTCAATACTCCCAACTGCTTCAACATGTAAAGTAGCTTCCAATGCTTTGCATGTGGATTGGTATAAGTCTTATGTGACAGTGCTCTTTGAAATGGGGTAATCAATCCCCTAACAAACCATTGTGCATGCTGACTTGCATGAATTTCATAAGAGAGTTTGGATAGAAGTGTTTTAAAATGTGCATCATACTCACGTACACTTTCAGTAGTGCCTTGCTTTATATCCTTGAGTGTGCTTATACTCTTCTACTCAAACTCTGGGATGTGGAATTCTTTTAAGAAATCATCTTTCAATGTTGCATAGTTAATACAAGTTTGATTGGGATCAAACTTCCTATACCAGCTGTGCGCGCACTGTAATGTAGTAGTAAATTGACTTGCCTTGCGCTCAGAGGCCATAATACCTTTTGCGCCACAATATTTCACACATATGAACATGTTCAGTAGCATCCTCGATACCTCTGTATTCTGGGAGACGAAGGGACATCTCCATATAAATGTTTTAGGGTTGTTGTGGGCCTTGACCACCCGACCCAGAATGTCCTTGGTTTCCTCTTCCTCTAATACCACCCAAACCACCAAAACTAGAACCTCTCATAACACCCGATCCTCCTCTAGAATTTGGAATAGGTCCCATGGATGCACCCCTCAGTGCCCCAAAAGTGGTACTATACTGGACCCCTACAGTCTAGGAAGTGGTCCCAGCTCCAGAGGTGATTCTCACACTCGGCGCGCTCATATTCTGTACAGATGATGAGCCTGAAAATGTACCCCCAAAGAATAATGAAGCTATTTGTGCTTACTGATGTACTTGCTATCCGACCTATTTATGTGCTTTCACTTCCTAAATTAAAACCGTTTTTACCTACTTGTACTTAGATATTGGAAAACCAAGTGCAAGGGCTACATCAACAGCTAGCTTAGATGTGTGCCCACGGCCCAGTCATATCTACCGACGTGATTCCATGTGAGGCCGAAGAGGGTTCTCTGTCATGCTTTCCTAGATGGGGCAGTTCCTGATGCTCTTGCTCTTCTTCCTCCCCATGAGCCTCAAATCCTTCACGAGCCATCTCTCTCCACAACACCATCTATTATGCAATTTCTTGTCTCTTGCATAATTCCCTCGCATGTGCCTTATCATGGTTCAACCACCTCTCTTCCCTTTTCCCGATGCCACTAGGTCTCCGCCATATTTTTCCAATCTTGTTCCCCGCCCGCATGGAGATTCTTTTAGCTTTCCATGGGTTTAGCTTCCAAGTTCAACGTTACCATTAGTATTTTGATTGCCAATGGAATACCTTGCAAATATGTCCCTCTAGGATACCATAGAAACTAGAACTCTACTACCTCTAGGCATGAATAAGTTGAAATTGAATACTCCAAAATATAGTTGTTTAGGACACCGCGAAACCAGGTATCTACCGCGTGAGTCTAGCTCAGGTCACCATCATATAGTGTTTGAAATTCATCTTGTTTCTAAACAAGTGTGCGATACCTCCAATTTCGCTTAGATGCATACACAAATAACCATTTGTATAATTCTTACGGAAGATAAAAAAGAAGCTTTCGTATAAACTATCATACGATTCTACTCTACCCAAGTACGTGTGCTAAATCCAGATCCAATGTCAAACCTCCATGCATATTCTTCCTCCAAATCATGAATCCATTCTTTAACACTCGCTAAGGTTAGCCGGTATGTCTTCATCGCGAACCATTCTGAAATAATTGAAAAAGAGGTCCCGACAATGGAACCAATGATGCAGCCTAGAATTTTTAGTTAACACCTAGTCACGCTGGCACATCACTCAGCTTAGGCTGAGCGCTCACCTGAAGCACGCAAAGGTACTGGGTCCCTCTTAAGAGTTTCAAAGTAGCATAATGGTGGTATGATAAAGCAGTAAACATATATTTTAGGAACTAATCCATCTATTCATCATTATATTTAACCAGATCTATAAGTGCTTAAAGGTAAATCATCATGAAAATAATAACATGCATTGATAAAACACATCAAACATTGTTTGTCGGCCAATTTCCTTTATCTATTCATCATACCAACAATACAAAACTTCATACAATACCAGGCATGCGCGCATGGATCTGTTACAACTATCCAGTACATGTACTCGTGTTTTCCCATTCTTCAAAGCATATGTTTCCATCTGTATCTCTATATGTGTCTATCTATTTTCTAAGTAATTCATTACATATATATATATATATATATATATATATATATATATATATATAGGGGAACGAGCCCTTCACCACTTAACTCTACCAGAAATAGGTCACATGCTAATAACAACCACACGCCTTCTTACAATTATAGCCATACATGCAAGTATGCTATCTATAGATTGCTGATAGTTAACTAAAGTGATGGATCTATTCTTAACTTATGCCCATGCAAGAGTGAGTTGACATGTCCTTCAAAAATCTCCATGAAGAGTGGCGCGCAAGTATCAGCATTGCTTTGTGTGCTTCGCATGCCAATCTCTAAGAATAGATCTAATCCCCAAAATTGGCTAAGTCCTTTGAAAGTTTGACTCTAAACCTCTCGTGCCTAACGCTTCTTATACCTTTTCGCTTTTTCTCTTGTGCTATTCTTCCGCGCGGAATCTGTGTGCAAGTTCAACTAAGTTTTTTCACCGATCAACGCATGAATAATCTCGTAATATTAACTTTACAATATACTGACTAGTGCCTTATCCATTGGGCCTCAAGGATTCATGTAAAAATTACAAGAGAGAGATTGTGAAGAAGAAAACACACACCAAGAATGACGAAAGGGAACACACAACATATATGGAAAGGAAAAGACACACACAATAGAAAGGTAAGCACACCTAACAATCACCTATGGTACAACATAGGGGAAAACATACTTTCACTTAAGCACTTTCCTTTTCAGGAGTCGCCCCCGAAGAGGCAACACCAAATGATGCTAGGATATAAGTGATAAACTCGAGCAAAATACGTAAAACCATCACCAAATAGCTAAGGAACGTCCTATGTGGAAGCAATGTGATCAACTCGGTGGGGAGTTTATCACCCCATCGAGCTAACAAAATATCTCACCAAGCTCAAATCAATCATGTAATACAAATGCAAAATTACAAGGTTTAGTCCACTTGTTGCTCCTCGATAGGCATATCGGGTGAATTGGAACTCGTGGCAATAAGCCACGTGGTGGCTTGAGGACCCACCATATTGGCGATAACCAAATAGTCCTCATGGTGATAGGGTCCCCCATCCGATACAAAATTCGACCTTTACAATGAGCATCGAAGAATAAAGGATTAAAAACATCACCTCATTCGCACGATCTCTTTACCACTTTATCGTGAATTTCCAGTTGACCCGGTCTTTTCTAGGCTTGACTTCAACTTTGACTAGTCACCATTTGCATATACGAACTCCATTTTCAACCTTTAGATAGTCTTCTGAAAGCTCTTGAGTCAAATCGACGACATTGTAATGATCCTAGAAGATTTAGGGAACATTGTGACCTCTATATTGACCTCCTGGATCATTAGGGAGTGAATGCATGAAAATGTTCCATTCGTTGGGGTTGAGTGTGAGCATTAGATACTGCATGCAAATTTTCCACCACAGATTCATGAATTTGACAAAGAGATCACACTTGATGAAGTGATTGACGGCTTGTTGATAAGTAATATTTTGATTGATACATGTGTTGAGGTAAATGTGTTGACTTTGGATGCATGGAACTAGATGGAAAGACTGATATTTCAGCCACCTTCCAATGTGTTGTATATGGAGAAAAAATAAGGCTATGTCTATTGGGGTACTAAAGGTTTCTTCCATTACAATTCAGGGAGCCAAGTTTACTCGGATATTTTGAGGTATAGGAACTTGCTCAAGCAGTAAAACTTTCCAACATTACTTGGACCCGATCTACGCTTTAACAAAAGGTACATCATTTTTTAGAATAAAGAAGAATGTGTGATCATACCTTTGATTGATGTGAAGGAAAATCATTATATTGATCCCTTAAGTGAAGAATAGCTCAATAGAATCGATACAAAAATGGTATGCAATATGAAAAATATGGAACCGTTAAAGGAAGGCATACTTCGGGGGAAGATGCGCATTCTATAAGTGACACTACTAGTGTTTCTTGTGATAATTGAGCTTCGCATGTATGCAATGGTCGGGTGTGAAGTTAAGGGACAAGTCACCAGATGATCAAAGGCCACACATGGTGAGGCATTTAGGCTCAAATAAGGTACTAAGGTATACCGGGTGAAGGGAAACTCGATACATTCATGTACACCATGTAAAGCCAATATTCTAATGAAGGGGATCAAAGAAAATGATGGTTTATACCTTGTATGGGAAAATAATGCGTTGGTGGGCAACACATAGAGATAACATTTTAGAATGGCAAGAAGTGAGAATCCCCTTTTCCATAAGGTTTACTCTAAGAAATGTACCTACACACATATATGAATTTCATGGGAAGACTCCTACTTCGGCAGACATGCCCATAATTGTGAGAGATTATGGGCACAAGGCTAAGAGGCCTTACCACCATCAATTTGGGTACATAAGTTCTACTCCACATTGCGTGGGAGGTGCTTGTGCTTGGTATGTCCACACCGATCTAAATATAGAGAATAACATCTAGCGTGAGATGAATGCATGTATTTTTCAAACCTTTGAAAAATTTCTAACAAACCTTCGATCTAGGAAACATTACATATCATGAAACACATCTCTTTGGGAGATGACGCAAAAGCAAAAAAAGAGCATGTGCTTTAATTACTTACGTAACCTAACCACGAGGTGCATGAAGATGTATTTGAGATAGAGTAAATACATCTTGGATGTGCTCTGGAGAGAAAAGGAAAACGGAAAGCTAGTGTACATGATTGATGATGAAGAAGTGGACATCTTGGATGTTATCCACACAAATGGCCCATGCAAGATCATAAATTATGCAGATGAGAAGGCACGTGAATACCATGGTACCATGAAAATGAAAAAGGTTAACATTGGTATTGAATATGCACCCAAGGAAGCCATCATAGGGGACTACTGGTCAAAATAAGAAGAAGTCAAGATCACCGACCTCTTACATGAATATCGTGATCTCTTCCTAGAGGTTACCATGAATTGGAGGATGTGCATCCTTCTTTGGGCAAGATGAAGATTAAGTCAAGCAAGGTGTGCAACTTGTTAGGAAGAGGCCTTACAAGATCAACCCAAATCAGGTGAAGGTGAAGGAGGAAATTGATAAGATGCTTAAGTATGGTATCGTCGAGCCCATTGAAGAGTTTGAGTGGGCTAGCCCTATGGTCATAAGCATAAAGAAGGATGGGAGGATTTAGATTTGTGTGTACTATAGAGAACTTAATGCCTCATGTGCCATTGATCTTTTGTCACACCTTTTACAAGGGAGATTCTAGAAGAAGTTGAGGGCACGAGATCTATTCCTTTACGTATGGATTCTTAGGTTATCATTAGGTTTGCATTACGCAAGAAGACTAGGAGAAGGTCACTTTCGCTATTGAGTGGGGAAGTTTTATGTACACTGTTATGCCTTTTGGGTTGAAAAATGCACCAATAGTATTCTTGCGCATTGTTGTACAAGCTTTCCATGACTTTATTCACAAATTTTTACAGTTGTACTTGGATTATTAGACTGTCTATGGGCTTGTTAAAGATCATTGTGACAATCTGAGGCTTATGTTTGAGAGGTGCAGGTAGTTAAGCATCCATCTTAACATTAAGAAGTGCATTTTTGCTACACATTTTGGAACTTTTCTTGGGCACATTATTTGTAAGGAGGGATTATTGGTAGACCCAGCCAAGATAGCTATGATTATGGGATTAGAAGAGTCTTCCACCAGTGAAGTGCGTAGAGTTTTGGGGCATATTGGCTACTAGAGGAAGTTTATCAAGGGATATGCAAAGATTGTTGTGCACTTGGAAGAGTTTCTCAAAGATAAGGGGAAATTTTATTGGGGTGGCGCGCAACAACAGATGTTTGAGACATTAAAGTAAGAGCTTATTACCACACCAATTTTGTGCTTTCCTTCATGGGAAAAACAATTTTATGTACATGTGTATGCCTCTATTATAAAAATTAACATAGTTTTGACACAACCAAGAAAATAATTTTAGATCATCCCATATGATTTGTAAGAAAAAACTTAACACCAACAAATCAGAATTGCACTACAACTAAGTTCGAGGAATTGTTTATGATCTATGCACTAAATAAATTTTAATAGTACTTGTTGGAAACTCCATTTATATTTTACACAGATCATATGAAAAAATATTTGGTCAACGAGCCTGTTTTGCCGGGGCACATCTACAAATGGATACTTATTTTTCAAGAGTTTTATTTCAGAGTTCTTGTCAAGCCAGGAAACACATTGTTTTCAGCTTATTGGGTACCTTTACTTTTTCGCAAAGCCAGTCAAAACGACAAGATTCACTCTGGGTAGATTTTTATTCCCGGGATAAAGGAAAGTATCCACCACCTTTCACAGACTGGTAGTGGTAGTTTTGCGTAACAACGAAATTTCAGATGCCCCGGACCGCAGGCCGGTAATTTTGTTGTGGCGCCGCTACGGCTGCAGTTGCGTGCGTATTTATTATCGGAAAGTTAAGAATTTATATCCGTGATATGCGCAGGCAAAAGCTACGAACCTACGTAATGGAAGCTTTACCTTGAGCTGTCGATGTAAAGACGTAATAAGAAGATCGACAAACTGATGAGGGTCATACTGTTGAGCTACGCTTGGAACGGGTAACTTGTAAGAGATATTTGTTAATGTAATCGTTACTTCCAATGAGCACGAAGTAAATGGCTTCATTAAGGAATTTTTTGTGCTCTTTCAATCTGCATTCACATTTCGCATCTCACCACACAATAAAATTGGGCACAACAAAAAATAATAAAAAACAATGGAATTTCGATGATTATACACGAGGAATCCTGTTTCGTTGAGCATGTCTGCGCCTCCGGAGGCGTAGTTGGCATCATCTTCAGACGACATGGAAAGATACGCTTGTGGAGCAGGAAGACCCAATTTCTCAACTGTAAAAGAAAATCACAGAATTAATTAATTATGGACTGTTCAACACTTTTTCTTGATGATTTTGAGCATTAATATTGACTTACAAATTCTATAAGGGATGGTTCATCCGTTGGTAAATCTTTCAGTGGGAATCCAACCATTGTAGTCGATGCCAGACCATGGGAAATTAGATTTTGCAAAACAATAGGTGAGGTCGTTGTTGGTTCCCAAGTCTTTCAACGAATCTCCAAATATGAAGGAAACAGGAATAAATTTCAGAGTGAGCCCATCTGCATTTGGATCTGCATCTGCATCTTCCTCCCGAGCTAGAAATATTATTAACACCCACAAAACTCCAACACAAATACCTTGGGAATTGTAATTCCTCTTCATCTTTCCAGTGTTTCGCGATCACTCCATTGTGAAGCACTAGTTTATATCATAATAAAGTGGAAAGCATGATCAGATTCTACAACCTTCCAATGCACCAATTTCTCTGATTACTACGAGAGTTAAGTGAGATCCTTCCAGCACCCCTTTGATATTTTATATTGAATAATAATGGAGCAAAGGGAAAAGAAGGGTTCAACTAGCAGGCCACCAACTTCTTATTTAATTATTGGGCAGAAATATCACCATTGCAATTTCTCTCGTAATTGATATGCGTAGGCAATGAGATTAGATTGGGTAGATTAGATTAGACTCCGTTTTAATAGTATTAATTAATGTTTATGGGGGCAAGACATAAATTTTTTTTTGCATTAAACATAGGAGTTCTCATTTTTGATGCGAAAAAATTTGCCATGTGGCATGCTAATTTTCCACTAGTTATATGTCATTAATTTTTTTGAAAATATGAACAAAGACAAAAATGATTTGGGAAAAATTCCAAGAACAATAACTACTTTGATCATGGATAGTTAGTGGAAGAGTTAACAAAAATTTAAAATAAAATATTGTTTGGGTTTAGGAATACTCCATGCGAAGTCTGTGAAGGAGGAATTAATGGAGCAACGCATATCATGCCAAGAAAATCAAATAATTGTAAAAAAATAAGTGCAAACGCTTAAGCTTAATAGTTTTTATTGCTCTTCAATTTTTAAAATTGCTTGGAAATTGTTGCAAGACCATATAAAAGGAAAATAGGTGATAATGATTGGTTGAAAAAAATATTAAGTGATAAGAAAGTGATCATTATAATCACTCTTGCGTAGACTAATAAGTATTATATAATATATGTAAAATAATTGGTACAATGGGATTAGAGTTAGGTATATTTAGGATTTTATAATGTAATAGTAGATAATACTTGGGTTAATAAGATAGAACATGGATTTTAAGGTATGTTATATTATATTATCATATAACATATAATATATTAGATTATAACCGTGTTTGTGTGTGTGTGTGTGTAATTAATGTAAGAGCTAGATTTTATTTATATCAAATCTCATTGTATTTTATAAAATATAATTATTTAATCATATATATTATATAGATAATATAAATTATATGTTATTATGTATAATATAAACTATAATATATATAATACTCATGGAGGGTATTAATTATATAATACCATATACATATTTTAATAATATATATCAGATAAAGTATATTATGTATATATTATTTTTCATAAAGGCATTTTAGGGAATAGGGTTTAAATATTGTATAAATTAATATAGATAGCTTAAGTGCATTTAAAATACGTTGAGGATTATCAATCTCAAGGCACTATCTAGTTATAGTAAATATTATTATTCCTTCTTGTTTTCTATATATATATATATATATATATATATATATAAAATTTAAGCGCAATCTAATAGAAATAATTTTATAAATGAATTATCACATGATGTTCAATTGAATGTAAAATGTAATGTCAAGAATAAAATTAATCAATGCACTTCATCGCAATTATGTCTCATTCAGAGAACACATCTCAAATGAATTCCTTTATTGGATAATATAGTAATATAGTGTAACACACACACACACACACACACACACACACACACACACACACACACATGTAATATAATGTAGAAAATGTTAAGAAATGTAACTATGCAACTTAACATTGTGTATAATCTATTATTATAAGGTCATACATTATTGTAATATGATATTCTTATAAGATATAACACATATATAGTAAAATCATTCTTTCCTCTCATTCCCACCTTGCTCTTACTTTCCACACTCTTGACAACAAGTATAGCTAGATTTTTTTCGGTCATCTATGCCCCTAACACGTTGCATGGTAGAAGACAACTCTGGAAGGATCTTCAAAGCTTCCAAAATAGTTGTTCTAGTTGGAAATGGCTTCTCATGGGTGATTTTAACACACCTCTTTCCATTGGAGAGAAAAGTGGTGGTTCTTTTGATCATACAACAGGTATGGATGATTTAGCTGACTTTATTTCTCACTCCAATCTCTTTGATTTAGAACTCCATGGGAATCCTTACACTTGGTCCAATAAGAGACTTGGAGACAACCTTATTCAAGTTTGTCTTGACAGAGCACTCATCTCAGCTGAGTGGATCTTAAGCCAAGATTTTCATCTTTCCTCTCTTCCCAGGATTGGCTCTGACCACAATCCCATAGTTCTAAACATGTTGAATAATGAGAGACCTATGCATCCCTCATTTAAATTTAAAAAAATGTGGCTTGATCATCCAGATATCCATGAAATAATGAAGGATTGGTGGGATCTATAGGTAGAAGGGACAACCCAATTCAGATTTGTGCAAAAACTCAAAAACATAAAAAGAAAAGTCAAGACTTGGAACAAGACAATTTTTGGTAATATCTTCACTCATAAAAAGTAAATCAAAGAGGAAATTGAAGCATTGGAAATGAAAGTTGCAGCATTTGGTATGAATCAAGAGGACTATGCTCATGAAAAATCTCTTCTGGAGAATTTCCATACTATCTGTGCAAGAGAAGAATCCTTTTGGAGATAAAAATCTAGAGCAGTGTGGCTTAAAGAAGGAGATAAGAACACAAAAAAATCATATGACAACTCTCAAGCATAGGGCCCACAATAGGATTTCTGAAGTCACAATGCAAAATGGAGATACCACTTCTGATCCAAATTGTATTAAAGAGGAAGTTGTCAAGTTTTACAAGAACCTATTAAATGACACTCCCTCCTTGTCAACCGAAGCAACAAATACTCTTTTGGACTCTATTCCTAATAATCTTGTGAAGCTTGAAGAATTCAACATTCTCAACAAACCAACTACTATGGAAGAGCTTCAAAAGGAAGTATTTTCTATGGAGGGAGACAAATCCTCGGGGCCCAATGGGTTTTCTACTTTTTCTATCAAAAATGCTTGGATAGTTGTGCTGATGATCTCCTCGAAAGAAGCCAATGATTTTTTAGGATAGGTAGGATTCTAAAATAAATTAATAATACTTTTATTGTTCTTGTTCCTAAAAATATTAGGGCCAAATATTTCAAATAGTTCATGCCTATAAGTCTTACTAACGTCCTATATAAGATCTTTACTAAAATTCTTACTTCTAGAATTCAATCATTGCTCCCTCACATCATTTCCAACATCAAGTACATCTTTCAAGAAGGTTAAGGATGAAACCCAACTTTTCGATCAAGATTTGACTAAATATCATGCTTACTAGATCAATATAGTCCGATCTTCTAACATTGTACAGCTTAGGGTTTTAACACCAAACCCTAGTCATAAATTTTGAAGCCTTTAACACCTTGTCCTTCACTTTTATGTCAATGCATGTGAAAATATTACTTCATCGAGGTTCCTCAAATATACTTGGGTATTCTTTGCATTTAATATTAGCATTTGTTCAAGTTTTGAAGTCATCATGTCACAATTCTCCATGATTTTTATAAATAAGCAAACATATTCTTCAAGGAAAAGATGCTTATGGCATATAGATATTTGTTTATAGAATCTAAGATACATTCTTGAGAATATATTATCCTTTTTCAACTCACCATTCCAAAATTAATCATCATTTCAAGAAACGTATACATGAAAACAAAAATTACACGACAACATATACTGGTTCTTAAGACAACACAAGATCATCTTAACTTGGAAGTTTCTTTCGAACCAAAACTACAACTCGGGACAAACCATGGAAAGGAAACTTCAAGAAAATAATTTACACTTCCTCCAACCATTTTAATTCTTATTTTGTAAAGATAATCCATAATCACAAATTAGAATCACTATTGTTTTAACAAGACCCTTAGAAGATAGTAATGGAGTAATGAGAAACTTGATAAAACAGATGCTGCCCACATGACAACTTTGGGTATGTTTCGCGCCTGGAAGAGAGTCAAGACCAGCATCAACAAAGCTACCAAGAAGTAGTATTGGTTGCTTCGCATTTCGCTTTTTTTTTTGTTGTTTTGTTGCGGTCTCTTTACTTTTGCTTTTTTACAGTAATTTTGCTGCTTTTGTCTCATTTGAGTAGTCAAGTTTCTAGGCTACTTGAGCTTCAGAACACTCGGATCTTGATCCATTCTCTTTGATTCTCACTCTTATTCCGGCTCTTAGGCCTTCTTTTTTCCTCAAGGGTATAGTCCCTTTCAAAAAACTATTTGCCAATAATAAAAAAAAATGGAGTAATGAGAAACAGACTTTAAATATCATCATAAGAGCATAACATGAGATTCATCATAACACATGTGATATTTATAAGGTAATTATAATCATATTTCAACGCAAATACATGTTTATCCACAAACTCCTTTAAACATCATGAAAAGTCTAGTTTGACCTGTCCTTTTGACAAGTAGGAGAGGAAAATGGATTGATTTCACACCAACCATCCACTACGCAATTACCAAAATATATTAATTAAAACTAATCACACCTCATAAACCATCTTCCACATGAAGAGATTAAACTTGACATCATCAAAGTTGCATTATATAGCTAAAAACATGCAAAATAGAATCGAACATGTAGGGTATAGCCAACCATGAAGAACAAGAATGAATCCATTTTGACCTAAGAAGATCCTTCTACACTCCCGAGGAGTTTCCACAACTTGCACAAGTGAATTTATGACCAAAAAACTTCATTTCTTTCCTATCACTCTCGGAGGGAGGTTTGGAGACAAAACAACCCTAATACTAAAATGAATAGAATTTTTATGTTTCTTATCCAATTGTCCTACAATAATTTACAAAATTTTAGTCTTGAAGTGATATTAAAAAATTAATTCTATGATTTATTTGAAGGAGGATTGATAATTTTGTTTCGATGCTAAAAAGACAAAGTGTTTATTTTGCATTTGTCAAAAACTTGGTTTTGGTAAAACTTGAGTTATTTGCATAATCTACTTAAAATTTTGAGAAAACTTGACCCGAGAGAACTAAAAAAATCCCGATACATGTTCTATAGGTTGGTTTCTCATCAACAATCCTATAAATTCCATACCAATCTCATTTACCTAAGCTTCCACTTCTAGTTCTCAAAGGTAGTTTTGGTGAGAACTTGAATTTCATCTTCAAAGCTAAAGTAAGCCTTGTAGATGCTCCTACATTCCCTAGTCAGTTGTATTAGGCTTATACAATGATTATATAGGATTTTAATGTCATGCATTTAGCTCTTAAACCTCATTAGTCTCTAGAACTAGGCCTAAATGGGATAGTTCCAATTATGAAATACAAGACCTTGTATGATTTTCAACCTAGAAACTATTTCACATCCTAGAAACATTATTTTTAACTCGTGGGACATATGATACAATTAAACTAAGATTCTTCATACCTATCTCACTGACCAAGCCTATAACACAATGAAATCATCCTGAAATCTCTCTGGATCCACTCTGTGAGCTCCAACCATCATTGAGAAGGAACTTGCAATCAACCTTCATGCCCCTAGTTGAGCCTCATATCACTATTCACACCTTTTCCATCAATGCCACATGACATCAATGTAAACTCTCTCGCACTGCAATTAAAAACCCTAAGGCCTTGAATCATCATGTTAAATTGTGTAGGAAATGGTCTCAAGTTGCATCAAGAACTTGGCATTTTGGAGGAATTGTAGTGTTTCAAAGGTTGAATGCTTGTTTAATTGAGGAAATTATTGTATCATCAAATTCAATGGTCTTCACCTCTCACCAAGGCATGATCTCATAGTGTGCAATGTTACAAAGTTAGGTCAAGTCTTGTCACTCCTATTCTCGGTGTGTTTAAGCAGTGTTGCAGAGGTTCATCATTTCTTGAGTTTTCAAAGAGATAAGAGTGTTCAAAGGTCTTCATTAGAATTATTCATCAGTGCATCATAGTGGAGGGTCATCATGGATTAATTATCATCTTCAACCTCTTCAGAGAATATCTTCATTGAAGGCAGAGGCATCTTCATCCATGCTTTGGAGCATTTCTTTTCCTCTCCTCTCTCATTCTTTCCTCTTATTTCCTCATAAGTCCTAATTATATGTGATCATGATATTTCTTCCTATTCATTCAAGTGATAATGAAATATTTGTAAGATGTAAAATTACTTCCTTAAATTATAAGAGGGGTACTTAGTTTGTTCTTTCCTAGGATAATGAAAAGTCAAAAGTTGGATAGGAACATGAAAATTCATGCGGGGTTTGATGAAGAGTTGAATTATGAAGCTATAAAAGGAGATGATCGCCTCATTTTAAGAAGATCGTTAATTATTGTTTACTAAATCTTATTATCTTTCTAGTAAAAAGTTTCTTCATTTCCTCTATTCCCTTGTCTAGTGAAATTCTTTCTCCATCTCAACTTATACTCCATGAGCATTACAAGTGCAACACATGATGTAATAAAAATTTATGTTTCTTTTTTATTATTCCAGTTCATTTTTAATGGTTTCTTATTATTGATGAAAGTGAAATAATTTGTTTTAATGAATCAAACTCAATTATGTTATTTTTTGATTGAAATTCCCCTTATTTCTCTTCCTATCTCTCTCACTAAGAAATTTTCCTCCCTTGTATTCTATACAAGTGATTTCCACATGTTTATGGAAGTATTCATGTGTGATCCCGGTCTACGGTCACCCCATAATTTATTTTCATTTATAATTATTTCCTTTCTTTCAATAAATGGAGCTACCCCATTCAAGAAGAGGGACCTAGTCCCAGAGCATTGGTGAAATCCCATAATTTTCCCACCTAATAAATTATTTTGCCAACAAAGTGTTTTGATGAAGTTAAATTATAATCTCTTTTTGAATAAGGAAATATCAATTAGGATATTGTGAACCAATAAATAATAATATTGTAGAAAACTATGATTGAGTATGTTTTTCAACGTAAATGATATTATTTAATTATCTTATAAATTATTTAAATAACTATTGATAAATGATTAAATTTAACATGGGCGTAATTGATAATATTTTTGTAAGCACAATGGACTAAGAGGAGGGTGAATTAGTCCTATAAAATGTTTATTTGATTTTCCATAACATACATGCATCATTCAAAGCATTCATCTAATTATCCATGAACCATATGATATTATTAGGTGTGTATTAGACAATCGCAAGTGAAAGAATCAAAAGAGAAAACACATGACACCGTGATATCGGTGAGAAACCCTCAAAGGAATAAATCCCAAAGAAACCATTTCTTATATTACAAAAAGAAAGGACTTGAAATAATGTTACCCATCCTGTAAGATATGTTTAATGAGGAACCAACCCCACAAGGAGCACCGACCCCTAAACATTTGCTAATATGACTCATAAAAAGGAATCCTATGAATATTACACATCATCGTGAGATTTGAAAAATGTATCATTACATATAATAGGCTACTCACGTAACTTATTGTGATCCAAATTCATCTACAAACACACAAAACAACTCATCCAAAGAAAATCTCTCCAAACTTGCTCAATCTCTCATCTTCATGGGTTGAATATATCAATTTCTCTTGCATGTATTATCCTAAAAATTTAATAATTCATCATAAATATTCTAAGATCCATCCAGACCCCTCAAAATCCTCTTTAATCCTTTATGGGTTTCTCATAATCTCATTACCTCAACTAGTCACAAAGGACTCATTTCACTAGCTTATATACCCAACACTAGATTATAACACCCTTGGGTTAGCCATCACCAAGTAAGTCAGCCATCCTAACTCAAAAACATAATAATAAAATAATATAAACACCATAAAATGACCCAAGTATATTGGAAGGGGTCAAGATACCTTCACAAAGCACAATGCCTCTCAAACAAGACCAAAATCCATTATCCAAGCTCTGAGAATGTTCTAAAGAACTCCAAGGACGTCAAGAAAAATTTTATGGCTTAAATAATAATCATGAAACATGATTAAATTTTGTACACACCTTCCAAAATTCCAAAAACCTCTGCATCAGCTCCAAACATCATATAGTATGCCAAGAAGTAATCGAATCCCATTAGGTCTTCAACACCCGCAAATTCAGTTCTAAAGTTTTCATAGAAAAAATCATCACCATGACCTAAGTCATATAACATTGGAAAGGTATCTAAGTATAATTTCCATAAAAACTAACATTTTCATCCAACTCAAAGTGGAAGACCTCCAAACAACTTCAACTCTGCAACTACTCCAAACTAGCTTCAAGACCCACAAATTAGGTCTTCAAAATAGAGCTAGTTCATCTAGAAAACATCTAATCAAAATGAAAAAAATATACCATTAGAAATTTCTCTGAATATTCTTTTTGTAACAACTCACTTTATCTTCCAAATCATAGTGGAAATACTTTAACCAATCTAAGCTCAAACTACTCATTCAGGCTCTAAGGACTTAAGAACCAGTCTTGAGGAATCAATGCTCCATAACCTTCAAAACCACTTACAATATCAACCACCACCTAGAAAACATCAAGGAAACTTTTACCAACATGTAAAAGCACTAAAAATTATATTCCATGTGGAAACATATTACCCAATACACCTATTCCTTGACACCTTCTTGACAAGCCAACTAGCGCTTACTTAGGCCATTAAGGTTTTAAATAAAAAACACTTCACCATATCAAACCAATACCTTGAACATATCATATCAGGTTCCAAAATTTTTTCCATAAACCAAAACAAGAACAATGATATATAAAATGATCAAACCCAACTCAAAGCAGAACACTAGCTTTTAAACCCTTAAGGACAAAATTTGTAGGGTCACTTTGAGCACTCAGTATCTTACATTTTCACCAAGAAACCTGCCTGCAAATTTTCATGGATGTATAGAAAATATCCCAAGGATTGTAAAACAATTTGGTTTTCATCTTGAAACTTCCATCTCATCCCTAAAAATGCAAAAAACCCACACAACTAAGATTTTCTCTCTCTTCTTGAAATAGTTGGAACATAAAACCTATGCCAAAATGAGCTCAAAAAAATTATCTACACCCCTGAGTCTTAAAACCATATTTAGTAATCCATTTTGAGCCCAAAATTTTCATATTTATCTAGTCACTATGTTATGAGGGTTTTACCGAGGATTTTGACCAACTTATCTTCTTAATGATTGTTCATAAAAACTTTACAATCAAACCACCTCATTATTTTTTCAAAACACTCTTATATCAATAGAAAAAAACCCCAAAACCTCTGGGTCCCATGAAAATTTTGTGTGATTGTGTGAGCATCTGAAGTTACCTATTCGAGTTGAATTATGCTTCTCCAAAACTTGTTTTGACAAAAATGACATATCTTGCAATTACTTCAAAGATTTTAACTTGAAACATTTCATGAGGCATCATGAAAATATCCTATAACTTACCAAACTCACCACCTTGCTCAAGTATGCTTGAAAATATCTATCCACATTGACATACCCGTGTTATCGTACTTTTTCTTCACTTTCTTATTTTCCAAGGACCATGAAAATCATCATACCTCGAGAACTTGTTAGAATTTGAAGATTCTAATAAATACGGATTTAATCAACTTACATATTATATAATGTTACAATAAATATTTAAATAAACATTACATCATAACATAAGTAAATAAATAAATACTTACAGAAAATAAATAACACAGGTGACACAATATTTATAGTGGAAAACCCCAATAGGGTAAAAACCACTTTGAAAATAACCTTTTACTTTAGAGAACTTATTTTACATCCAGTAAGATCACATCCTCCTTTAAAACCCTATTTACCAAGGGTAAAACCAAATCACTTGATTTGCACACCTTTGATATATTTCTCGAATATATCAAATAAGGACCTAAAGTCCTTTTTATATAAGGTGATTAGGTATGTCTCCCGACCCACCTTTTCAACCTAAAATGGTTGACACATACACCTAGGTTTATAATATTTAATATTAGAAATATAATCATTTCATGATATTAAATATTTAACCTAAATTATATACCTAGGTTAACATATTTAATAATAGAAATAGAAATATTTCATATTATTAAATATTAACCTATATATTAGTGATGGACCCATATACATTAAGGGTTGGCTAGACCACTTAATCATTATGTTCCAACAGAATTGACTTGAAACTCATCATGCACCTCATATACAACATCACCATGCTATGACCATGCTTCAACATGAAGTATCTACCCAAAATCATGCCACCATACAAAGGACCATGCTCTAGGACTAGGAATAGGCCTAGAATGACCATTTTACACCATGACTCTTCATAGAATGACCATGATGACTCAATGAAGACACATAGACTCCGTAACACACCTCTAGGACCATTTATGAATTCATGACAACTTTTTGACAAATCTAAAGAGCTCATATATTGATTATAAAAGCTAGAACCATGCCAAGATAACATGACAACTCATCAAATCCTATCACTTTGCCAATCAACCTTCATGTATGATCTTGAAAAACACCTCGTAGGGACTCCCATGAATCCTCAAAATATTTTTCCATCAATGTCTTTGACATCAGTGACAACACCTTGACACAATGGCCAACAATCTCCCCTTTTTCATTGATGGCAACCACTTTCAAAAACATTGATGGGAACCAACAATACCAAAAACCTACATGAATATTTTCCATGTTTCTGAGCCTACTTCCCCATTTTAAACCTATGAAAAATGATACAATGACAACTCAACCTAAAAATTTACAATACAAGACAAGAAACAATGACTTACTTTCTTAATTGACCCCCTTCTCTTTGTATTTACACTTTATTTTCTTCTACAACAACATATAGGATCCATGGAAAATATATAAGCTTGGGAATAGCTCCCCTTATGAAAATATGCTCCATAATTGGGTTTTAAACATGTTCTTCATCACTTTCTAGGATTTTACCATGCTAGGAAAACACAACATCTTCCTTAAACACTACATTTGCTTCACCTAGACGATGAGCCCTAAAGCTCACTTTCAAATGAAATTGGTAAAAATTCTAATGAATTTAAGAATATGCCAAACTTATGACAAGCCATTAAAAATATCCCTGGTTACCATTTCATCAAACTCTAACTATCAAAGAAAATAAAAGAGCTCGTACCTTAAGTAAGGATCCTAGAAATGGATTAACCACAATAGTTCAAATTTAAAGCAATGTTTTAGTGTTTAATGTCTCCTTTTCATGATATCTCGTAATGTATGGTTATATAACTATCTCACCCTGAACAAAACTTGTAAGCAATAAATACTCCATTAAACAAATCATTTTTACACCTTAGTTACACATTTTAAGATAATTATTAGCCCTACATGACCTATAAGGTCTTCAAACTTCCTATAACATGCAATAACAATATGTAACAGCACATAGTACCTTGAAACTATCTTGAGACCACTTTGTTCATCCACTAAAGTATTCATTTTTTACCTTCTCTATTTTGTTAAAGCTTCAGATAGTCATCACAATTACTCTCTGCATACTAGAACCTTCCCGACATGGCTCAAATATCACTATACCACATATTTATTGACTATATTCATACTTCAACATTTACACACTAACCCGACTCAAACTTCTATAAACATGATACATGGAACTTATTTTCAATGATAAAACCAATGAGAAGCAACATGCTTATACTAAATACAAATCTTTTATAATGAATCATATAGTGAAAAAATACCTCTAATTTGGCCAATGTCATACCTTGATCCTTCTTGAAACTTTTCAACCTTGAAACAACTCGAGTTTCTTCCTAACCTTCTCGGAATTTTACTTGAAAGAAACTAACATCTTTGACATATTATCCTTTCTTTTTACCAAGGACACCTCAAGGATAATGAGAACTCTATCTCCTTAGCCTTTGTAGCATCTTGCAATACTTCACCCTACATAGATAAATTTTCAAGGATGACGTCATAAATTTGATGTACTTGCACACACCCTATGCAGACTGACTTCCTCAAACTAGAATGCACAATTACCCTTCACCAAAAAAATTGCTTTGAAAGATACCTCTCAATAAGAAATCACTCTAAATTCAACCTTGGAGACTCAATCATAGGTCATAATAATCCTTTTCATACATTTTTAGAGCCTTTCTCATATCTTGAATATCTAATATACCTCATGATAATACACCACTCCTAAAAATTAGGAATTGTCATGCTAGCAGGAAATATACCAATGTACATACTTACGAGATATGACTAACCAGTTGAGAAATATATCACAATGATACTATTTCATACCATAGATCCATTATGGAGAAATATTCAAACCTTTTTACTCAAGGAAATATTTTTCACATTTTTCACATACCTCCATACCTCAAAGATGTATAATCACAAGCTTACAAACCTTTCTTCATAATTTTTGACTCAATCACATAGTTGGGCTTCTTCTTAGAATCAAATCATCTTCTTATTCAAAAATAATTATTCTTCCTCAACTTAATGCATTCAAAATACCTTTGTAATATTTTTAATGCAATAAATCCTTAATAATTCACTATTATTCTTGATAAATATCAGTCATTATGACCTCCAAGTACCTTTAGACTCGTAAAATCTGGTATATATTCCACTTATCCTTCTCGAGCATCAAGAGACCCTTATCATACTTTAAATATACTGAAACAACTTTGTAGACCTTCTTGATACATTACACAATATGACAACATAGACATGGGAATAAGACACCTAAGTATGAAAACACATAGTTCTTCAACAAAGTCTCGAGATAAGGCACATCATATACTTGAAGACATTCTATAGTAAAAATGAACCAACATATTTATAATGTGATACTTTCTTAACACCTTTGATCAAGACCATATAAAAATACTTTACCATAATGAGACAACCATGAATGCTTCATCAAATAATGCACAACACAACTGTACCTCATGAATACTTGAGGATATCTTTATGACACTAACATCACTAAAAATAATCTTGTAGAGAAATTATTTTAATCATACTCTTCTATATTGTTATGAACCATCTATCTTTACATGATATCTTCATGTTCTATTAGTGACTCCCCTAGGAACATGCTCATGACCTTCTTGATCTTGACAAAAAATTTGACAAACACCAAAGTAATTATGCAATCCTTTGTCTCATTATCTCATACCACTTAATAGACTAATTAGAAAAACATTTAATTTCTAACAGCTAGATCCAAATGAATACTTCTATATATGATGTACATGAAGACCTTGACACATTTCAGGGCATGACATAATATGGTATTTTTCTCGACACACATTCATGACCTATAGCCATAACTTACCATAGATATATAATTTTGACACTTTTAACATCAAATTTGGGTACATGACATCTTTACAACACTTTATAAAAATGTAGGAAAACTTAACATACTTAAGGTATAGTGTAGAACTTTAATGCCCTTTATGACTTGTCATTAGACATCTCAAAAATTTGTCACTCGGAATTTTCATACCTTTGATAAATCCTAAAAGTCTCATTCGACAAGACCCACAAGATATAGCAACACATAATCTTTTGATGGATATTCTTACTATAAGATACCTTGGTAATATAAATAAAAACCTTAGAGTTCAACATGGTTATACACACACTCATACTTTCTTTTGACTTGTAATACCAACTCGACCTCAAAATTCCATAGATCAACCAATCCAAATGAGAGCAAGAATTGATTTTTCATAACTAGACTAACATACATATCTTGTGATACATAGACAAGGATGCACACCTTAAAATACCTTAACCAAGATTACTATTCACAAACTTAGACATCTTGCTAACAACAAAGACTCTACTACAATCCTCATGAAAATATTAGAGATCATACATTACAACTCTTGAGGTATCATAAATACTTATCCTTATAAAATTTTCATGAAATGGATACTAGATGGTAGTTAGACACATATTATTTTCTTTAACCATAGAAAACATACCTTCTTGTTTTTATTTTTGACCAGATTTGATCTTGACATGTTCCTTAGCTATCTTGTTTTCATTTATTATCTTATTTACTTGACTTAGCTCTCCTTTTACTATCCTTGATGACTCTTTCTCCTTTACAACATCTACCTTTTTCTTATCATCCTTCATACTTTTGATTTCAATCTCTTTGACCTTAGAGTCGGTATTAGGATCTCCTTTCTTATCCTTATGCTTAGGGTCAACCTTGATGACCAAGGAATCTGAATTGGCTTCCTTCTTTCCCAAATAAATAGACTTCATTGTATCGATTCATTTTTAGGCCTGATCATCCTCTTTAAAACCTTTTTATCTTTCCTTTTGAATGTTTGAAACCTACTACTATACCTGGAGGTTCACTTTGGTCACAATACCTTACAACGTGACCATGTTTGTGGCAATTGTATCAAACAATACCATTCTTATTTATTTTTGACTCACATACATTTAGATTCCAACCAAAATCCTTAGCTTTTTTACCATAATCACAACATGAGTATCGTTCACCTTTTATGATAGTTTAACCATTCCTAGAATTGCTTCTCTTACAATATTTATCTCTATGACCAAAATAATTACATGAATAGCAATAACCATTAAAAGGAACACCATACCTCATTACATTAGGTTTTCTAACAGGGTTAGACCTTCTTGGTAACATTCATGTCTTATTGAGAACTAGGTTTAACTATATCATCTTCATTCTTATCTATGTGTTCTCCTTTGTAACCTAAACCATATTTGTCATTTTCTACTATTTGGTTATTAAACATATCATCTAGGGCTTCAAAAAAATTCTCCAACCTCTCATAGGTCTTCAACCTTCTGATGCATCTTCAAGATCAGATTATAAGGATCTCAACTTTTATTCATACCTAGAACAAGATTGTTTTTTATCCTTTAGGGATTTACTTACACTTTCAAATTGCAATTATAGATCTTTGATAACTTACCATGCAATTATGAATCAGACTCTTCCACTTTATACTTCTTCCTTAAAGAAACTTCAACACTTAAAGATTTACCCATTGCTTGTGCTTCAAAAGGATCTCCTTCAAGTTGTAAAAATTTCTTCACAAGGACCAGCTATGATAGAAAATGTTGGAAGAAAAATATACTAATAGGGGGATGAATCATTCCTAAAAATAAATTATTTCATTTTCCATAACATACATGCATCATTAAAATCATTCATCTAATCATCCATGAACCATATGAGCTTATTAGGTGTGTATTAGACAATCACAAGTGCAAGAATAAAAATAGAGAAAAATGACACCAAATATAATTTGGAAACCCTCAAGGGGAAGAAAAACCACATAAAAAATTTCTTATTTTACACAAAACAAGTATTTTTAGGAATATTACCCATCCTATAAGATTTCTTAGTGAGGCACCAACCCCTAAACATTTTCTTATACGACTCAAAACAAAGAACTCATATAAATTTTTATGGCATAATATATTTTAAATATGTATGATCACATATAATATGTTTCTCACACAACTTATTATGATCCAATTTGAGCTCCAAACACACCAAACCCTCATCCAAACAAGCTCTCTCCAAACTCGCTCAATCTCTCTTCTTCATGGGTTGAATGTATCAATTTCCATTACACCTATGATCCTAAAAATTTATTAGGTATTAATAAATATTATAATATATTTTCATGATCCCTTAACACTACTCCTTACTCCTCTATGTGTCGCTCACAATCCCATTATCTCAACTAGTCACAAATGACTCATTTCACTAGCTTATATATCCAACACTAGCTTATAACACCTGGGGGACAGCCATGACCAAGTAATTCATTAATTACAACTCAAAAAATAATAATAACATCATATAAAAATCATAAAATTACCCAATTAGGTTAGCATGGGTCAAAACACCATCATAAAGCATAAGGATTCTCAAACAATCTCAAAATCTGCTCTCCATCTCTACCGAATGCTCCATCAACTCCAAGGACCTCAAGAAAATTTTTCATGGATCTAAAATAATCATAGAACATAATTACATCCTCTAAAAACCTTCTACAAGTTCAATAACCTTTTCATCAGCTCCAAACATCATTAATTATGCCAAGAATCAAGAAAACCCCACCGGGTCTTCAACACTAGGAAAGTAAATCCTAACGAAAGACCAAATTGTCATAGAAAAATTCATCACCACGAATCAATTAATATACCATTGGAAATTTATCTAATTATAATTTATAGAAAAACTCACATTTTCATCTAACTCAAAGTGGAAGACCTCCAAACAACTTAAACTCTGCAATTGCTCCAAACTGGCTTCAAGACCCCAAAACTAGATCTTAGAAAGAGGGTTGGTTAACCTATGAAATCATATAATAAATAACAAAACCATATAGCATTTGAAATTTATGTGAATAATTTTTTTATAACAACTTACTTTATCTTCCAACTCATAGTGGAAGGCTTTCAACCAAGCCAATCTCTGAAACTACTCATTCAGGCTCCAAGGACTCAAGAACCATCCTTAAGGAATCAATGATCTATCACCTTCAAAACTAGTTACGAGCTCAACCACCATGTGGAAAACATCAAGGAAACTTGTAAAAATATGTAGAAGCACTAAGAATAATATGCAATATGGAAAAATGTTGGGCCTTGAATTAAATTTCCCAAGGCGGAAGGTGTGCACGCGTAAGACAAACAAGAGGAAGGTGCTCGGGAAAAATGCGAAAGGAAAGGGTGTAAGATGGAACTAGGGCACACACGAAAGAAAAATAAGGATTTAAGGACTTAGCCACATTTTGAAGGTGGTATCACGAGAGTAAAACATTAGGGCCCAAGTAGGCATGAGGAATGGATAAGGTGTTAGCTTGGAGCCTTGAGGTCAAGAAAAGAATATTCTACATAGAGAATATTCCTAAGGGAGATCATTATAATTAATAGATTCCTTTGCAAGATAGAAAAAACACTCAAATATGGAGGACCACACTTCCAATTGGCATGTGATCTGATCATGAGAGAAGCTATGGCAATGTATCCAGATTCTATTTAAAGAAGTGATTAGGTCCAAGATAAAGACATGAAAGAGGCAACAAAGTGCTGCATGAATTCTTGGTGATGCCAGGGTTTGTAGTTCTTAGTGCTAGGAAATATGGGAAAGAATGTTAGGTATATATGTATGCACTTGGGCTTGTAACAAGGGTTGTAATGGGGAAAGCATAGCTAGGATCTCTATTTAGAGTAGTTTTGTATGGATAGATCTATATTCCTTGATGTATATGGTCTGAGATGAACCCTTTGTGATGTAATGTGGCCATTGTAGATGTTTATAAATCAATATATGAAGCTCTGTTATGGATATATTTGTTTATGGGTATAACCCTTATGTTATTCATGGATCATATCTAGTTCCTTTATGCTATTTACAATTATTATTTCCATTTATGATGCACCTATGCTTGGATCTGGTGTTTGTACTTTCTATTTTTGAGTAAATGAATGCATTTATGATTCTACAACCCATCCTCCATTAATGAAATATCATTCTCATGAAGCTCACATAAAGGAGGGACTCGACATCTATGCATGCCTTGGGTGAGCACTCAACACACATTGGGTGATAGGCCAATACAATTAGAGTAAAAATAAGACATATGAAGAAATGACTACAAGAAGTCTTACCCAACGAGACTTGTTCCTTCACACCTTCTTGAGAATCCAACTATGGCTTACTAGGCCATTAGGGTTTCAAATTAAAAACACTTCACTATATATAACCAAGAGCTTCAACATATCATACCAGGCTACAACATGTTATCCATGACCAAAAACAAGCACAACAATAAGAAAAATGAGCAAACTCAACTCAGAGTACAAGACTAGCTTTTTAACCTTTAAGGCCAAAATTGGTAGGGTCAATTTGAGAACTTGTATCTTCCATTTTCTCCAAGAAAACTTCCCAAAAAAATTTCATGGATGTATATCACATCTCCCAAGGATTCTATAATGACTTTGCATCCCATAAATTCCATCTCAACCCCGAAACTGCAAAACCCACAAAACTAGGGTTTTCTCTCTCTTATTAAAATAGTTAGAACATGAAACCTATGCCAAAATGTGCTCTCGGAAAAATTCTCTACACACCCAATTCATAAAAACATATTTCCCAATCCATTTGGAGCCCAAAATTTTTTTACTCTAGTCGTTATCTTTATGATAGTTTTAGCTAGGGTTTTGATCAACTTATCTTCTTAACAATTGTTCATAAAAATATTCAAATCAAACCACCTCATTATTTTTGAAAAAAACTCTTACATAAATTTAAAAATCCCCTAAAACATATGGGTACCATGAAAAGTGTGTGTGAGTGAGTGAGAATCTAAATTTTCCAATTCGAGTTGGATTTTACTTCTCCAAAACTTGGTTTGACCAAAAATGACATATCTTACAATTCGTTTAGCATTTTGATCTGAAACTTGTCATGAGGAATTGTGAAAACATCCTATAACTAAAATAAGTCACCACCTTACTCAAATAGGCCTAAAAATATCTATCCACAGTGACCTACCTATGTTATCATGCCTTGTCTTCACTTTCTTTCTTCCGAAGGACCATGAAAAATCATCATACCTTTATGTTGTCGTGCAAATGTGCAACAGAGAAATTTCATGTGTTATCATTCCAAGGAACCCTAGGTCTACCCATGCAATCTAGTAACCTCCCAATTGGTTTTAATTCATTACCATAGGTGTTTTATGAAAGTCAAGTAAACCCCTTAGGTGATTTTAGGAAAGTCCTTTGAAAATTGCGAGCTTCAGGTAGCTATGGGAAGGGATATCACTATCCTTCTTAGGGTTGGAGAAACCTCATGGAATGGAATAGAAAATCCAAACTAGAAAAATAGGTGAATAAAAGTCCTAGGAACATCATGGAATTCATTTAGGAAGATTTCAGAAGGATCCATAGAAGCTAGGACAGTTTCACTAAAATCAGGGTTCATAGGCATAAGCAGTGCACAAGCCAAAACAACTGGTGAGTTTTGAAAATGATTTTGAAAGCTCTAGATGTAGTTAGGATAAAACAAAAACATCTTCATAAATAGAATTCCAAGCCCTAAAATATGCTGAAATTATTTTTTTCACAACACTTTGGCGCAATAGGTCTGTTTTTCTCATGCACAGGTGGAGTACCAGATCAAAACCTGATTTTTAGGGATAACATGGAAGGATAAATACCATATAACTAAACCATTGGATTTAAATGGCCATTTACATTCAATATCATATAACATTTAATCAAAAACATCCATCGGGAGCTCAAGTTATTGTCGTTTCAAGTTGCCCTCTTAGAGCGAGTTCGGGAGTTAGTCAAATTTTGGAAGGACACGTGTTAGCTCTAGGATCCTAGCACAATTTTGTGTCCATCACATCCCTCAAGGTCACAGACATCAAGGTTGTAAAAATTTCTCTAGCCCCCATAAGTCTTTTGGATCCTCATAAAATCTCCCGGGATCGCGGTTTAGCCCCAGACTACTTACAGGAGCTCAAAGCCTTCACCGTTGGATTCCACATGCCATCACCTTGCTCGCCATGGAATTTGATGTACCTCAAATAAATTTGAGGTGAGTGACATCAAACATGGAAAAATTCTCCCAGCCCCTAAAGAGACTTCTAGTCACCCATGTGACTAGCTTCTATCCCCTCAGTGCTTTAAAGCTACTTTTTTGGCTTTAATCCCTGCCGTCGGATCTCCTCCACATGTCACCAAATTTTTCACCATATAGTTTTATGTCCCTCATGTTCCTTTGAGGTGAGGGAATTCAGGGACATGAAATTTTTCCTATCTCTCATCTCGTGCTTTATCTCAAATTTTAAACAACTTTGTTTCTTGCTTCTAACATCTAACATTCCCGTGCACAACCATATCTGTAAACTCCCTCTGCAAATTCCTATCACCACTCCACCATTTACAAAGCTCAAAAAATCTCAAAAAATAAATAAAATCCATTTCCCATGGAGATATGTAGGTCTCAGAAGAATATTTCATCGAGCTAAGGAGAAGAAACAAATAATAGAGAAGAAGAACAGTGGAAATCCCCATTGTCGTGAAATCAAAATTTGAACAAATATTACAAATAGATGTATGGATTGATGAACCATTTTTTTTTGTTATTTCCTCTATTCAAAACCATAAAAAACATACATTTAGAACCTCCTCCTTCACCATAAAACAATCACAAAAATAAATCCGCTTTCCGGCCCAACAGAGGAAAAACTTGATTTCCCTTCAAACCGGAAGTCGGATTGAAACAAGATTTCACCAGAAGCATAAGAAGAAAAAAATTATATCAAAATATAATTTTAAAAAAACTAGACCTGTAATTTTTGAGGTCCATTAATGGTTGCCATGTCTAGAAGTGTCGCCAGGTCAAAAATTTAAAAGTTTAAAATCTCCCAAAAATTTTATTGGGTAAGCATGAAATTTCGAAGGGAAGATATTGGGAAAAAAACCCATATTGAAAAACTTTGTTCCACATCAATCTGACCACTAGAAGTCCACTTTCTAAAAATAGCAGGTCTTCTACATAAAGGACTACTATTTTGAGAAAGTCATCAACAAAAGAACCTGCGAAGGAGACGTTGAACATAAAGGATGCACTACAGTTGAAAGTTCATCAGAACAAGAATTTTTGTCCAAATTCGACACTTACTAAAAATAATAAGTGGTATCATAAGCTACTAAGTGAAAGGGAAGTGTGCCATAAATAATTAGCTTTTAAAATATTATAAACACGTAGTTTGGGTACTTTTGGAGAGTTTTGATGCTCTTAATCTACGGTGTAGTGCCAAGGAAGTTGAACAAAGAGGTAGATTAGATGGAAGCTCTTATTTCACAATTCTCACATGCTAAGGATCGCATTAAAGGAAATGTGCAACACATTAAGATGATGGTAAGGCCTTTCATTCTAGATAATGAGACCAGTTGGCAAGTATTTGACAGTGATCAATAAATTATGCAAATTTATCTAGAATGAGGCCGATTTTTCTTCAAATATGCAATATGATTTGCATAACATTTTTGGTGATCAAATTATTCAAATAAATAAATAAAAATTCCAAAAGGATTGATCAATTTGGAGTGGATTTTCAGTCTTGATGATGAGTTTAGAGGAAAAGAAAAGAATATAACAAGGTAAGAAGATTGTAAACCAGTCACTATTGCACAAGGAAAGGAACTTCGCTTGGAAAAGTATGTGATGAAAAGGAGAAAAAGATTTTATTTATTTATTCCAAAAGTTTAATGATGTGTTTTCATGAGATTATGAGGATCTAAAAGGGTTTAATTGATGCATTTTCCAACACTCTATTTATCTTGATTATAATTTAAAGCCAATTAGAAAAAAAACAAAGGCTAGTTAATCCTAGGACAGAGCCCCTCGTGAGGAAGGAATTATCCAAACTCATTGAGGAAAAATAATATTTCCTATCAAATACTATACGTGGGTGGACAATTTTGTTCCAAATCGAAGAATAATGGGGAAATCATATTTTCGTTGATTTCAAGGATTTGAAAAAAGCTTCCTAAAAATCATTATCCTTTACCTTCTATGGAGAAAATTATATGAAACGATAACATGAGCTGAAAGGTTTTATATGCTTGATGGTTATTCAGGTTTTAATCAGATCAAGGTTAGGGAGGAGGATCAATACAAGATTGCATTTACAACTAAATGGGGAACATATGCATATCAAAAAATTCCTTTTGGTTTATAAAACACAAATGCTATATTCCAAAGGGTAATGTACATTGATTTCAAAGGATACATCAATGAATTTATCCTTGTCTATCTTGATGACATTAAAATTTTCTCAAAACAAAGTAAGGATCATATCAGCCATCTTGAGAAGGTATTCAAGAGATTTAGGGAATTTGAGGTGTCTTTTAACCCCAAAAATGTAACTTTGCAGTCCTTAGGTGGGGAATTTTGGGGCACATTATTTCTAAGGAGGGAATTGCCATTGATCTAAAAAGAATATCAATCATTATCTCTCTCTCTAAAAATAAGTCCTTGCAATCATTCTTGGGAACCTAGTTTTGTAGAGTTACTCAGACCTATCACTCTCATGCTTAAGAAAGATTTTGCTTTCAAATGGACAGAAGAAGGGAAGAAGAGCTTTGCCAAGATAAATTAGGAGATTCCTCAAGATCCTACACTTATTAAACCTGAATATGCCAATGATTTTATTTTATATGCTTATGGAGTTGATTCTAGTATTGTTATTATTTTAACTTAGCAAAATGATCAAGGAATGGAGAAACCAATGGAATTTTTCAGTTAAAATATAAAGGAATATGAACTCAAGTAAATTCACATTGAAAAATAATTTTTTTCCATCATGAGGGCTCTTAAGAAATTTAAAACTATGTTCTCTACTAGTCATATCAGAGTTTTAGTCTCACATTCTAGTGTGAGAGACTTCATTATGGGAGAAGATATAAGTGAGAAAAGAGATGGATGGGTAGCTAAAATAATGGAGCATGATGTGACTATCAAGGCCACAAAGCTAGTAAGAGGTCGAGGACTGTATGAGAATCTTACTTTGGATGCTCAAAATGATGAGGAAGTCTCCTTCATAAATGAAGAAGTTCCATTTAATGCTGATTTTTAGCAAGATGAAGGAAATGTGGTCAATATTCAGATCTAGATTAGTGATACGGATAATATTTTATCCAATGGTGCTTATCCTTATGGAATAAACAAGGAAACATGGAGATATCTTAGGTTGCAGATCTATTCCCTATGCATTGATTAATGGGGTTTTTTTCAAAAGAATTATTTATAGAGTCTTGGTTAGGTGCATTGATGGTGACAAAAAGAACGCTATTTATAAAAAAATAAAATAAAATATTCAGATGCTTCTCACATCGATCAGCTTCAAGAAGACCTCAAGGAGATAATCTACTCATCTCATATAGACTCCCTGCATCGATCGGTCTATAAAAACAAAATAAAAAAGAAAAAGATAAATTTTTCATCATGGACTTTCCTATTTTGATCTTGGGTCTCTTTCCAAATAGGCATGTTGTCTCACACTAGGTTACACTAAAACCAAACTATTTTCACCTCATCACCTTTTCACCCTAATTTCCTTCCCACTTAAGGGACGTTAGTACATGTGACTTTCATGATCATGTGAATTTCTTCACCTTTAGAACAATCAATCATGCAACGCCTTTAGGGTATTACCTTCATAAGCCGATGTTTGGTATGATAAACTTGTTATGGTTCTTGTCAATTAGGAGGCTTTTTTATCACCTCTTACCAATCACCTTCTTCATTACTTGTTGATTATCCTATACAGGACCATACCTAAAATGACCTAAACTCAACCATGCCTAAATGACCTAAGCTCAACCATTCCTAAATGACCTAAACTCAACCATGTTGAAATGACCTAAACTCAACCATGCCTAAAATGACCTAAACTCAACCATGCCTAAATTGATCTAAACTCGCTTATGCCTAAATAACCTAAGCTCAACCATGCCTAATCGACCTAAACTTAACCATGCCTAAAATGACCTAAAATCAACCATGCCTAACTCGACCTAGAATCAATCATGCCTAAAACCTACCAACCCATCCCACTACCTCATCATATACTTCCTAGCTTACAGGAGAACTACATTGGCATGAGGCCCTTTTTTGCTAGGGCGATGTAGGAAGCACTCTAAGGGCATGTGGCCCTTGGAGATTAGCTTAGCCACTCTTTACCCTAACCCATTTTCCCCCTTTTCTATTCATAGGCTACCTTAGTTTTCCATTTTACACAAAACTCGAGAATTTAAACACTCAACAAACATGCATACCTACTGCTTTTATTACATCATCAAAAATTCAATCCATTATTTCACATTTCCATGATATCAAACAATTAAAAATTTACACCCCAACATACATATACATCATCATTTATTTTCCATACTACCAATCACTTAGAAATTAAATCAAACCCAAACAAATGACCAAATCATGCCTAACTCACCTTGAATCCAACATGCCTAACTCGCTTGACTCCACCATGCCTATACCTAACTCCATCATGCCTACATGACCTAAAATCAACCATGCCTAACTAACCTAAACTCCACCATGCCTAAATGACCTAAACTCAATCATGCCTACATGACCTCGATGCAATCATGCCTAATTCACCTAGTTTCCATCAATATACAATAACAATGGAAATTAAAACAAAATAAATCATTCAATCCAATAAAAACCACAAAACTATATACATGGAAGAGTCTATGTATCAATACATATATACACAGATACAAATAAATACAAGTATCTCAAATTGCTCAAATGTAGCCTCAAAATCTTCGGCATGTAGGCCAATATAAATATACAAAATAAAAACATTTATCATATTAAGTGACTAATAATCACCCTACTTGATATTCTCTCGGGCTAGTCTAACTCGGCTCCTCCTCCCTTCCTGTCTATCGTCCTACCAACTTATCTACTCCCTTCATGGATCTCAGTCTGATCCCCTCCTGGAATTCACTTAGGCCTCACCTCTGAGAACTCATAACCTTAGCCTGGCCCTTTCTATGGGCTCTACAGCCCCTTGTACTCCCTGAACCGTGAGTCCTAGATCTCATCCACTCACTAGCTTCCTTTTGGGTTGTGTACTTAGCATATGAGGGAACATCTATCCTAGCATTCATCAGGTGATCCTGATACTAATGATCCTCATTCAAGGCATCCCTGAACCTCACCATTGACACCATTTGAGGTGGTGCCATGGGTCTCAATGCAACATGTAAGCCTTGTCCTACTAATACGGCCTTGGTCCATGTACCTATGATCCCTTTCCTCCTCCCTATACCTTGGGACCATGTCCCACCGCTGCTTCTTGTAGTATGGGACCTTGTCCCTGGGCCTGTGGAGGTACCTATGCTACAATTTAGGCCTATAAGGCCACTACCTGTGCCTATAAAGTGGCCAGATGGCCCTGCAAACTTGCCACTTGAACTCCATCACCATCTCCGCATTGTGTGGGTGCTTGCCTTGTGCCAATTGGACTGTAAAGCCATCACTTGAGCTTACGGGGTGGCCATTTATGCCTGTGCCCTGTCAACCGACCTCCGCAAACCTTTGATCTCGTGGCTATATGATGGATACCTTCCCCTATAATTCATCTCTTTGCACTATGACCGTAGCAAAATCTAGCTTCCCTAGCCTCAGTGGAGTCACCCGTAGTTATTCGCCCACCACTTTTGTTATCCATTAGTGACTCTTGCATCATCAATCTATATATCAACTACGTGCTCCTCCCGCCTATATCAGTAACACTCGGGCGTGGTGGAGACATGAGTCTCTCAATGTCATCTTGATGGTACAGTGGAAAGGGTGGGGGTACATCCTATGGTAGCCCCAAATGTCATCTAACTCTATCTATAGGTATCATCTCGTGCTTGCCCACACAACACCCATGTATCCACCTCAATAGCTAGAGCTCCTATATCTCCTCTACCATGCCCCTGTACAAGGGGATAACCAATATATGACCCTTACCCGTTACCCAATATGACCCTTACCCATTTCCCAAAGTGACCATACCATTCCCTATAACCCACCTACCCTCACTTTCATCACTTTACCATTTATCAAACCACTCACCGACTCCATCTAATACCTCATCAACTCTTTGTTTGAGGGAGACAACATCCATCCATACTTGGGGCATTCTCACCTTCATCCCTACTTGAGGAAATTCAACTCTCACCTATATTTGGGGCAACAAATTCCTATTTTTGTCAACATCACTTACCAATACAATCAATGCAACAAAAAGGGGCAAATGTAGGCACAAAATTTGGGTCACACTCCCTGGTCCCCTTTAATTAATTAACATAACATATTCACCTAACCATGACCCCTTATCCTGTGTTCATATTAATTTAATTACTTATAATTGAATTAATACTCATCCTCACACTATTAATCAATTTAATTAATTTAATTCAGTTAATTTACACCTTGCGATGGACTTATTATTTGTCTATTAATTAACTAGGACTAAGTCTCCACTTATCTTAACCAACTGGGACTTAGTCTAACCCTAACATTAAAGTCCTATTCCTTCTCCAATAACACTTCCACTTATCTAAGTGCTAACCATCACTTGAGACTCGGATGGACAATCAGAGCACGCTAAAAATAGCAAGGATATGCTATTTTGGGTAAACCTAGGATTTCCCACCTTAACTGATGTAGTTAACCCTTAACCAATACTCGTCACCATAAATATCGTTGGTTACCATCTATACGCTTTGTAACCTTTTCCCCAGGTTTTTCACTTCGAGTTTTGAGAGAGCTATCTACATTCAAGCATGAACCATAGATTTTCTCAACATCTAGACAATGGAATACATTCAACCACATGCCCAAGAAAGTACTTGATACTTGTCCACAGAAATTTGCATTCATGCGAGAACTCTAGGAAGCATTTCCATGGCACTGACCACCAAGTTCTTCATAGATCAACCATTGCCATCCTTCACCAACCAAGCCTACAAATACAAGTGTATTTGACTTGCATCATTTCTATACTTACTTAATAGGTTCTTTATCTTTTTTTTACTGGATCTTGTTCTTTCCTACATTCCTCCACCCCCACTTTCCGCCAATCTACTCAACCTACCACCCACCACCTTCTACCTCTCCGTAGCTGACTTTTAGGCATTCCTAAGCCTTCCTAGAATTTTTACGAGCCTAACCATCCTCCCTCCATTCTCTGTGCAATCACAGAGAATCCCAAAACCAATTTTATTTAATTACCACCATTTCACCCCTACCGATGTCGGTTACCTTAACCGTCATCAGTTTCTCCTCTTCACTAGAATTGGTCACCCAACCGACATCGATTACTATCTCCCCTGTCAATTTTCACCAAACTTCCCCTAACGTCCCCAAAACCTCACAAAACCTTACCCAAATCTGATACCTCACTTACAACCTCACCACAAGCCTCCCCAACTCTTTGTGCAGATACAGAGAGAGCTTAGACACCCACTTTTAACATTATTTAATTATCTATATTAACCGATAGCCATTATCCTAAACTGACATTGGTCACATCCTAACCAATGTCGATCTATGTATCTGTAAACTGCCTTAAACCAGCAAGCTTCCTAATCATCCAAAATCAACCCAAACTACACCAAATCTTACCCAGACCTTGTTTGTGACCCTCAGACCACCTATCCAACCTACAACTTGACCCGGGACCTTCACTAGTTTAATTATTAAAGAATTTAATTAGATTCTTTTATTAAAGTATTGATAGTAATCTCAGATACCTAAATCAAAACACTAGCATTATATTATTTTATTTACATGTTCATTTATTTTATATTGAATTATATATATATTAGTGGATTTACAACCATCGATGAAGTATCACACTTCCTTGATCTATCTCACGCTCGAGAATCCACTAAAATTTTCTATTAAGTGTATCTTGTGGTCTTGATTTTGATTATAGGTAGTTCCTCCAAGGAAAAAGGAAGCTCACACAATCTGCTTTTGGATCGAAATCGAAGAGCACATACTCAACCTTCAAGCACATAACAACAAGTATTCCTCCTTGTCCTATTTACCCTTATTTGTTTCATTATCTACAACAATTTGGTGAAACACTTATATATATAGGGATGGGGACTTTCCTTTCACCACCCACACACCTTCCAAAAATAGGCTACAAGCTAATAATATCAATGCACCTTTACAAGGGAATTAAAAACATATAAGTTATCTAACAATATACTTCCTTTAGTTAACTATGAGTATAAATCCTATTATTAGATCGACCCTACGTGCATGACACCCGAGCTATTGCTCATCCTAAAATTTCTTTGCATGACTGTAAGTCTTCATGTTATCACATGCTCAACACTCCATCTCCAAAAATATCCTTGACCTACAAAAAGTGGCTAAGTCCTAAATTCAAAAATTTCTAGTGTGCTCATGTTCCTCTATGATTCCGCACCTTCCTACACGCCCGGTCCCTACGCACCAAATCCTTATGCGCTTTCATACTTGAGCTATATTCCATGCACTCAACATTACCCCACACTAACTACATTGTTGTCTCGATAATAGGAAATCCCACTTATATCTCCAAAGCAAATAATAATGTATGAAAGAATAAATACTTGTTCAAAAAAATAATGAGACATCACTCAATGCTTTCCTCCTCAACTAGCAGTATCAATTCCAGATACTCATTCTTAATTTCTACCTCTAATGTCACAAGAACTAAATGCCTCCTTTTTCTTATCTCGAGATGTTTGTCACTATGGCATCTAATTCATATTGATTCATGTTATCTTTTTCATTTTGTAGAACCCTGACAATGTTAGCCATGCTTGACATTATTCCCTCCATGGAGTCCATTTTCTACACAATAAGCTTTCCAATTTCATCTATTTTGTCCCTATGTGGATCTTGGGCTGTTGTAAGGGCTTCACACTTTTCTTTCACTAGAGAAAGTCTATCTATGAACCCAAGTGTCTCATCCTTCATGGCCTTTAGGACTTCATTATCTTCTTCAAGCACTTACTTCTTACATTTGACGTCGTGCACATGTTCAGAGATTGATTTCCCTTCTTCACTCATCCTTCAAGGCTTGTAATAAAGACTCATAGCTTGAAATATTTCTAGAAATGGTGGCCTTGGCTCTTGTTGCATCATCTGCAAGATATTTTGGCATAGGAATACACACATGCCCTTCTTTTATGACCAGTTTAACCAATTTCTAGACATAGTGCATTACATGAAGGAAATTTCTGAGGAAGTTGAGACTCTAGATGAGGTCTTACCTTCATAATGTCATCCCCAATTTCCTCAGCCATATTGATCAATGCCTCATTCTTTTCCTCTTCTCGTTCCTTTTTTAATTTTAGGTGCTATATTTTTTTCCTTCTCCTTTATGCCTTTGACCAATGCTCTAATGGTTTCTACTTTATCTACATTCATGCACACAACATTTGTAGATAATTTTACTAAGGCATTACTTACCTTCTCATCTGACATGGTCGTGGGCTCAATATTCATGTGTCAAAGATGTGTAGAAATTTTCATCCCGAGGGACATGTAGGAATATTTGCATACAAAAAAATATGGCTCGTGCATGTGAGTTTGCATAGACCAAGGTAGTTACTTCCTAGTCATGCAAGTTGACCATATCCCGAATCCATTAACTCCCAACCATATAGATATTTTTTCTCTACAATGCTATGAAATTGGGCATGTATGATTTTATTTGTATCATTTACATATCCCAACACGGGATTCATGTAGTCTTCACCCATGTTTTCTTTCTTCACCCTCATACCTTTGGGAACATGGGTGCCTCGATTCCATATTCGGTCTTTACCTTTTTGTGTATCAATTAGGCATACCAAGGGCTCACCCTTATCTGATTTTGCACCTAGCCCTTATGCCCTTCTTTATGATTCTTCATACCTTCTTCATGAGGATCTTCTGCGTCCTCTAGCTTAGTTGGTATGCTAAATGTGATTTCACCCAGACTCATCCTCTTCCTCTTCCTTCATTCTCACTTGTGACTTCTCTTCTTCTCAAGTTCTCGCTTTGGGCGAGAGAGGTCCTAGGTCATCTCCTCGGTGATTTTGACGTCCCTACACTTTGAACCATTTTTTCATGAAAAACCTTTTGAACAATGGCTCTTCTAGAGTCTTCTCTATGTCTATCTTCAATACGCTTGACTCTTCATCTTGTTCCCGTAGTAGGGGACTTGGTTCACGTTCCCTTTTCTTTACAACACTAGGTTGCTTTCTGCCCATGTACTCTAGACCCCCATCGTCTTCATGAATTTCCTCTTCCTCCTCCTCCTCCTCTTCTTCTTCTTCATCCATAGTGGGTAGAAAAATTTCTTCCTCCTATAAGGTACAACCGTGTGATTCCCTTTAGGTGGTCCAGGTAACTTGAACTCATTTTCAAAGTACTTGTCATTTTATAGTTTAGGATTTAAGTACACATACACAAAAATCACACCCAACTTGCCAATGGACAAGATCACACCCTTCATATTAATTTCATCTGATATTAAACACTCAATGTAAGTAGTCTTACCTAGGTAGACAAGGTTTTCCTCAGTGTATGGTAGTCACAATCTACCTTTTCTGCGTTGAATATCAAGTGGCATGCATTAGAAAATGTGTGAACAAATTCATGGAAATAGTGCGTGGTAAAAGAATAAGGTAGTTTGTGCCATGGGATCCATTTTACATCTTTCATTGCAAAGCACCCAATGCAATAGTGTTGGTATACTTCCAATTTTACCTTTTTGCCCACAACTGAAGGTAACTCCTTGGGATCATCCATTCTTCCTCAAACACGACACGTAACTACTCATACCATAGCTCTGACCTTTTTTTGAAGGGTCCACTCATTGAACCATCACAAGTGTAATCTGTAAATCTCTCTGTCAAGGACTTCTCTTCTGGAGGGAACATCCATATATTGTCCTTTGGCCCATTAGGCACACCAATTTCCATAAAAACTAAGGATAAAAGGATAGTGCCAAAAATTATCTTTTCACCTTCTTGTGCCTCCTCAATGATGCTCTCAACAATAAATTTGGATATGTTTTAGAAAACCCCCGTGTCATTCTGCATGCGATATGAAGCCACGCCCTATTGACTTGAGAAAAATGTTCCTGATTATTGATCTTTGTTAGAAGATGTGTCGCTTCTTGGACAACTAGGTACTTCTGTAACTTAGGGATATCCATCCCACACCCACCTTTAGTGTAACCCAACTCCTTCCTTGTTTTTTCTATAGTCTCCTTATCAGTGAGGTCACTATTTATCTCTATACCCAAGCTCCTCAACCCTGTCAAGTCAAGTTGGCAATCAATGGCGTGGTAATCCTCATTTGGTGCCCAGTGAAGTAAAATAAATATTCATACACTTGGCTCATGAGCCATTTGTATAATTTTTCAGGTTTTCTGAAGTATGGGAGCTCATACAATTATAACACTCCTACCTTGGCCAACTATGTTTCTCCTACATCATCATAAACTAGCATGTTATCTAATGTCCTCTTCGTTGTCTTCATTATGAGAAAATTTTCCAAATCCTCCTTCATGTCCTTGGTTATGTGGTTGTAATTTCTCATTATGTAGTGAAAAACATGTGAATCCCAATCACACCCCATAAGAATTCCCTCTAGGTATTGCATTTCTAAAAACCTACCTTCGGGGCATCTTCTACTTTGACTTCGACCTCCACCTTCTTCTTCCCCTTTTTCCCACTCCAGGTGCTCTCCTTGGTGCCATAGTAATTAAAAAGGTGTGATTTTTACCTTTGTCAAGCTATGTGACTCAAAATTTCATGCCCTAGCTCAAAAATGTGTGCCCTAGCTCTAATTCAAACCCTAGTGCTTGATTTCTCCTCCCGTACGCCTCTGCTTTACTCAAAACCCTTCTCTAATGGGAGCACAAGTTAATCCTGTGCACAAATTTGATCACAACACCTAGTTTTTCAGCTCTCTCGCACTTCAACAATGTCTCGCTAGCTTGTTCACAAATAGCTCACTCGAAAATTCATAATTACAAAGGTAAAAATGAATCCGCATTCCATTCTTATATATATTTTAATTTTTTTACATTTATTTCTCCTTTACCTACCACCGATCCCAACATTAATACATTATTTGCCAATTTTCTGCTCTCGATCATTTCCACACCACAATCATAACCTTTTGGCGTGCCTCCTACTTCTTGGCCACATACATCCTCTTGCACGCTCTTATGCACTAAATTACTTTGCCACTATTCCTTCTTCTAAGTATTTTCCCCTCTTGTAGCTTACCTTGCGTTATATTGTGCATCCATTTTTCTATTTATGGTCTTCATTTAGGAGTATTGATCTGCACCCTTCAAAAAGCACCTACACCAAATTTTCCTTATGCATACCCATCTTTAGATGAAAATCAACTATATTCAACTTGGTAATGAACCTTGTATGTAAACCACCCCACACTAAGGGTATGCACGGTCCTATGTGCATGAAAACACTTAAATTGTAGTCATCTTCTAACGTAAGTGCGCTTATTGCACATAACAATGAACTAAATCTACAAGCATAATAACAATGAAGGATACACATATAACGAAAATGCATTAAGGGAAATGTAAGCTAAGTGGAAATAATGCCTTATTAAAACACTAAGAAGACTTATTTATAGTAGGGATTCATCTTACTCCCGTTGAAGTAACCAGGAAACCATGTTCCATCTAGTGCCTCTAATCTGTAAGCAGCTTGAATTATGTATATGGGTGATTACATATGGTCCCAACCAATGCACTTTTACCTTTCTAGGATGGCACAAAAACTTTGAATCATACAGAAGTACCATTTTCCCAACCTCAAGCTTCTTATCCTTGATGTACGTATCATCCCATGCCTTCGCCTATATTTTTCTTGCTTCTGACTCCATCTTGTTATGGCACACCTCTCATCTAGCTGCATCAACTTTTCAATTCACTCTTCCAGTGCTTTCTCATCAGCTAGACCTCTTGTGCATGCAATACATAAAAAGGTAACATGAATTCCATGGGGAGAACTACTTTTGTGCCAAACACCAACTGAAAGGGTGTTTCTTTATTCAACCTTTTTTAGGTTGTCCGATATGCCCAAAGTACTGCATAAACCTTATCATCCTAATCTCTCCTTCCGTAATCAAATTTTTTTCAAAGTATGGCTCAATATCTTGTTGAAGGCCTCTCGTAGTTCCATTTTCCTGAGGGTGATAAGGGGTTTTCTCGATGGTGTGCAACCACGAATTCATCCAACAATATGTTGATAGTCTCATTAAGGAAATGAGTACCCCTATCACTTGTTAAACTTAAAGGGAAGCCATACCTGCTGATAATATTTTCCCACAGAAACCTTGTCACCATAGTTGTTGTGTAATACTTTGTAGGTTCCGCTTCCACCCAACTTGTAAGATAATATAAACAAGTTATAATGTAGCATGATATTTTCCTTCACACAACAGGGGAAATAGGGCCCACAAAGTCAATTTCCCACTTCTTAAAAGGTTCTACACTATTAATAAGCCTTAAAGGCATTTCATCACATTGCCCAGATTTCTAAGGAACTGAAAATGGTCACCTAAAATACCACTTTGATCTCTACCATAATTATTTTGTGCTCATGCTAAAGCACACACCGGTGTAAAACTTCATCATAACCTAATTTGTATAAGTCACCACTGATCAACATGTAAGGCACAACGTGGATAAAAATTTGTTTCTTCTCTAAATCCTTCATTCCTTTGGGTGCCACACATGTGCGTAAAAAGACAACAATATCTTCCAAGTTCAAGGGTATACAGCCAACTTGAAAAAATGTGCATCTAGCATTGTATCCTCAATGCTCTGTGCATCCTCTCCTGATTGAATCCTTGATAAATGGTCTAGACCAGAATTTCTCTTACTGGGCTTAACTACCACTGTAAAATTGAACTCCTGAAATAATAGTACCCAACGACATATGTGCCCTAAAAATGGGCTTGTTCACCAAGTACTTCAATGCCATGTGGTTTGTATAAAATATAAAAGGTGTAGCCAACAAATACTTTGTCGAAACTTATGGAGTGCGTGGATCATAGACAAGGCCTCACACTCTCTCTGTGTATAATTTTGTTCTTCTAGAGTAAAATTTCTAATAACAAAAATAGGATGCTCAAAATACCCTTCTCCAGGATGAGCTAATATGGAACTAATGAGCATGCCAAAAGCATCTACATGAACGTGAAAATGCTTGGACCATGAAGGAAAGTGAAAAATAGGCTCTGTAGTAAGCCTCTCCTTTAGTTTGTCAAATGCACATTGTTGTGCCTCACCTTAATAGAACTTTAATTTTCCTTTTGAGTAACTCTTCCAAGGGAGTAACGATCTTGACATACCCCCTAATGAACTTTATATAATAACCTGTGTTCCCCAAGAATACACGCACCTCAATTTGGCTAGTATGTTCCTTTAAGCCCAAAATCACAACTACCTTAGCAAGATCCAAAAGAAATCCTTCTTTACAAATGATGTGCCCTAAAAAAATTCCAAAGGGTGTGGAAAATATACACTTCTTAATGTTTAAGGAGATGCTCAACTTCCTACATCTCTCAAACATCAGCCTAAAATTATCACAGTGATCTTTCATGAGCCCATAGACTATCCAATCATCCAGATACACTTGTAAGAACTTGTGAATAAAATCTTGTAATGTTTCCACCACTATGCATGAAAATATTTCATGCACATTCTTTAATCCAAAGGGTGTAAACTTGTCTGCAAAATTTCCCCACTTGATGGTTAAATTCATCACTTCTTGATTCTCTTCAGCTATCGTTACCTGATGATATCTAGAGAATCCATCAGTGAAGGAGTAGATTTCATGCCCTGCAATACCTTCCAAGATTTCCTTAGTAAAGGGTGTGGGAAAGGGATCAATCACACATGTAACATTTAACTCCCTGTAATCCACACAAATCCTAATTCTACCATCTTTCTTGATGTTGATCACCATAGGGCTTACCCATTCTAACTCCTCAATTGGCACAATAATTCCAAAAATTAACATTTTTTCAATTTCTTCCTTTACCTTGACACATAAGTTCGGATTCATCTTGTAAGGCCTCTTCTAGACCGAGGCATGCACCTTATTTTAGATTTATCTTCATTTCTCCCAATGATTCATGTACGCCTTTCAATTCATGATAGCCTCTAGGGAACAAATCCTGAAAGTCATGTGTAGAACTCAATGATCTTAGCAACCTCAGAGTCAGACTAGTAATCTCCTATAATATCCTCCTTAGGTTTAGCATCCGTGCTAATGTTCACTTTCTTGGTCTTCATAGGCTCATGGTAGGTGCGTTCCTTCTCATATACACTATCCAAGACTTTGTGTGTACCCTCTCCGTGTTCTCAATATACGGGTTCTCTACCTCTTAATCACCAACCATGTAGATCATCTTACCATTTTCTCTTTCTAGGAAGGTGTGTTGAAGTTGTTAAACATCTAATTTTTCTCTTAAAATGTGCCACCAGTTTGATTCTCTTAACAAATCTTGAAGAAAATATTCAGCCTTTGCAATGTCTCCCATAGTTAAGTGATTCATAACCTGCAGTGACCTCATTTACTAGAGGTTTAGAAGAAAAGTAATCAAAGGTCTAAGTCATACCTTCAACAAGTTGTTTCCGATTTCCAGTACTCTATTCAACTTTGCAAGTAGACATACCATGCACATGCATAACCTCGCAAGGTGAAATAAAACTTGCACCCACAAAAAGGTGGTAAATCTTCCTGTCTCGCTGTCTAGAGTCTCTCACACTATTGAACATGGTGCTAAACAAGATCATTACCATGAAATGTATAGATATGAGTAGGCGCATTACTCCTTAAGAACCTAGAAGATAAAGCAATCCTTACTTCCTCCATTCTAAATGATTATCCTTATGAACAATACACCAACATGCTACCATCCCGTGTAGATTATATACTACCATATTCCTTCTTTCCACCTAACATTCGCATTGAACTTCCATAAAGAACAGGATATTTCATGATTCTCCTCACCGTATACATTGGTACTGGCTACTGCCCAAACACTTGATACTTGAGTGGCTTACTAACACCTGCAGATGAACTTCATACTTTGTGCCCAACCATTTCATAAGTGTTGTGTGTCTAATTATCACATGCAATACTTGTAGTTTCACTTATTAACTATGCATCATCCCATTGGAAAACTCCTTCTTTTGATGGCTCAAGAACTTCCATATCTTGAATGGTGCACACATAAGAAAATTTCAAGTCTTCTTCACTTAAGGGCTCCACATAAGGCATATATTTCCCATTTGTTAGAGGTATGATGACACATTATTCCTTGTTCTCAAAGCTGATATACCCCTTATTGAAATTTAGGTTAGTGTTGTTTGCATAGTACCAAGGCCCCAAGTAAGGTTGAAATAATTTTTTCTTCTATAAGCGCTAATATCTCAAAGTCCCCAGTGAACTTGGCCCCTATATAGTAATTGATGCATATTTTAAAACTCTAATGGGTGTTTCCTTAGTTCAGTTTTCCATGAACAACACATTATAAGATGGCTATAATGGAGGTCTTCCCATCTGAACCCATGCATCCAAAGTGAGCACATTCACTTTTGCACCTATGTCAATCAAGATGTTACTCAAGAGCCAACCATCAACAACAACATTTAGAGTAATCTCCTTATCATAATCCAAACTGTCCAGAGGAAGATTAACATGAAGAATCTATCTCTCATGTTCAGTCCCAGTGCATGGAGTATTTCCTTCAACCAACTCCCCAACAAAGGAATAATGTTCTCTTGGCACAACATCTTACAAAATTATTTCAAATCATCAACATCTGTCTGATGGAGATCTCGCTACGTTATTTTGTTCCAACTTCCATGACTATTCCTTCAAACAATGTATCTCACCCTATAAATTTTGGATTGCCTCTATGGTTTCTTGATAAACCTTCTTCTACTGCATTGGGTTTGGATACTTGGCATGCATGACTTCCTCCTTAGTAATAGTAGGATTTTGTTGTAGAGTCTCCCTAGTGCACGTTGCCTCAGTGCATGTAGTAATCTTTATAGGTACTAACTCAAGATCTAGTGCTAACTTTGACATCCATTTATCTTTCACTACGTTTTATATGATAACCATTTGTACACTCTTATTTTCCTATTTTTGTTTCTTTTTTGAAGTGTTCATATAATTCGGGAAAATCTTTATAACTATTATTCTTTCTACAAAAAGAAAACACATTGTTGTCCTGGACATTCAAACCTGTAGTGATAAGGAGATCCACATGTATAACAAGTCCCATAAGGGAAATCACTCCTTCTACCCCCGCAACCTTGACCTATGAATCCACCTTTGTAACCTCGACCTCTACCATGACCACCATTAAAACACCCCTCACTGTGATCATAGTCATGATGCTCGCCCTTTTCCTTGGAATTATTTACAACACCATTTTGTCATACACCAATATCAATGGCATCATGGATCTGATCAATCAATCTATAATCTTTAGTATCATTAGTTGAGGACATGTAAATCTTACAGTAAATTTACACATTCTTTCTTATCACGCACTGCAATAATGGGTACTGGCCTGAACTGTGGTCCAAGTGACATATCTCATAATCCAGTGACAAGGGGCACATTGATTTCTAAGGGAAACTATCCTTAGTATGCCCCTCTAATTTACAATCGGCACATCAAATTCTACTATGTATCTCAGGCACTGAATTAGTAGATAATTTCTCCAATTGTTTTTCCATTTATGTAATCTGTGCTTCCAAAAGTGGACTCACTCATGTTTCCACACTTCCTACCACCTTAACACATAGAGATTATTCAAGTTCCTCACGTGGATCTTTATAAGTCTTGTTTAAAATTTCTCTCAAAAGGCATGATCACCCCCAATGAACCACTATTCATGTTGGCAAGTGTGGATGTCATAAGATAACTTAGATAGGAGGGTATTGAACCAAGCACCATATTCCTCACCAATTTGAGTAATTCCTAATTAATGTCCTGTAAGCACACTTAAGATGTTCTACTTGAACTCGTGGGATATAAAATTCATTAAAGAAAGCATCTCGTAGCGCCGTTTAGTCAACACAAGTATGGTTAAGATCAAACTTTATTTACCAACTATGTATACATCCCTGTAACATAGTTGCGAACTAGCTTGCCTTGTACTCTAGAGCTATAATCCATTTTGTGCACCACATTATTTCACACATATGCATGTGCTCGACTACATCTTCAATAATTCTATACTCTAGAAGATGGAGAAACATCTCCATGTAAATGTTTTGAGGTTGGTGTGGACCTTGTCCACCAAATCCAGAGCCTTTTGTATTCCCTCATGTATTTCCACCACCTCCAGATCCTCTAGCACCCAAGCCACCTAATCCTCCCTATCCTTCCGAGCCTCCTTATGTAGCAAGTAATGAACCGTGAGGATGTGCTACACCGTGTCCCGATGGTTATGCTAAAATTAACACCCACATTATGTGAAGTTGCACTACTTCCAGATGTGATTCCATGGTTCTACGTACCTATGTTTTATGCTAATGATGTGCCAAAAATATACCTCCAACTAGTCCTCCAATTAAATTAAATGATGATTGTGCCTCTTCTACGTGATCTTTGAATCCTTCATGAGCCATCTCTCTCCACAACGCCATCCACTCTAAAATTTCCCACTGCTTCTCTAAATCCCTCTCATGCGCCTCATTGAACTTAATCCACCTTTCCTCCATTTTTCTTTCTTCCCCTAGGTCCTGTAATCCTCACCAAACCTGCTCTCCGTCCCAAGCTTGGCGGGCTTTAGGTAGCCATCAAATTTTGTTCCAAATCTAGGGTTACAATCAGGATCTTGATCACCAAAGTGGAATACCGCAAAATACAATCCTCCGGGTTTGCAAGTAAAAATCGAAACTTGGAAACCTCTAGGTAAGAGTAATTCAAAATCGTACACTCAATATATCTATTCAAAACACATTGGAACCAAACATCCATAAAGCATGTCCAAATCATATCTCGCATCATATGATTCCTAGAATATTTCCCGTGTCCAAATAAGTGTGTGAAACCTCCACTTCCTCTTAGACACATAAATAACTAGAAATTCGTATAACTCTATGGGAAAGATAACAAAGAATGTCTTAGATAATGTGTCGTGCAAATTCTTATCAACCCACACGCATGCATTAAAATCAGATCCAATGTTGAATCTATGAGCATACTCTTCTTCCAAATCTACTAACCACTCCTTAATACTATGCCAGTTAATCGGTATGTCTTCATAACACAACATCCTAAAAAACAACCGAGAAAGAGGTCCTTGTAACGAACCAATGATGTAGCCTAGAATTCACTGTAACTAGCCCAAGGTGCACTGACACGTCACTCAACCAAAACTAAGCACTCACCTGAAGCACATAAGGGTATCAAGTCCCTCTTTAGAGTTGCTTTTCCATAATTTTTCACATGATTGCATATGTATATATATCTAAATTTATAAAAGATAGTAAACAATCCATAGTGCATAAGCCATATCTAGATATAACCATATGAAAGAGAAACTATAAATTAGATTTACCATGCAAGAACCATTCTCGGTCACATCTAACACTAATATGCAGCCAATATGATCTAGCATATTAAATACCGCAAGACACAAAAGCTTCATACATTCAAGATCCAATTTCCAAGGCCACACACACTAGCAAATCCACAACATAACTCTACAATTACCGGTACTATCTAAACCATGCATATCAATACATAAATAGAGGGATGGGGAATTTTCCTTCACCACCCATACACCTTCAAAAATAGGCTACATGCTAATAATAGCCATGTGCCTTTACATGGGAATACAAAACATGCAAGTTATTTAACAATAGACTTCCTATAATTAACTTAGAGTAGAAATCCTATTATTAGATCGACCCTATGCATGGCGTTGTTTCACCTTTTTCTTAGATTGTTTCTTTGAAGTGTTGATGAAATAAATAGGGTAATAGGGATAGGAGGAATACCTATTCAAATGTCGGTTGATAGGTTGCTGCGCACATATGACTTTTGAATCCACAGCTGATCGTGAGAGCTTCCTTTTGGCTAGGAGGAACTACCTGTAATGAAAACAAGACCACCATAAGGAATTAAACAATATGAGCAGTGAACTGCCTAGCGTAAGCTAGATCTGAGAAGTATGATACTTCCTAGATGGTTGTCACCCACTTGCTTTAAACAATTCAATGCTATAAACAAAGTAAATCCTATTGTTATTTTAAAATGATTTAGGTATCTCACTTAAAAACACAATAAGAAATAGATCTAATCTAATAGGCTAAGCTAGAATAGAATCCAAAGGTCAAATGATTGGTTCTGGGTCTCTGTAGGTCTGATAAAGGTCTCGGGTAGGTCATAGGTGAATGAGGGTGAGATAAAATTAGGTGGGTAGGTCTCTGTTTAGGGTTGTGTGGAAAACACAGAGACCGGTGTCGGTCAGGGGTGACCAACAGCGGTTAGGTATAACCGGTCTTCGGTTAGTATGAGATCTGGAAATGTCACAGAATAGGATTTTGGTCTCCTTTTTGATTACAAAAAGGACTTTGGTTGGTTGGGATGAGGTATTGGGTGATTGGAGTAGGATTTTGCAAGGTTTTAATGGGTCTATGGAGGTGGAAATATGGAGAAGGTCAATAGGGAGCAAGATAAACAATGGATGATAAAATGATGATGAAATGAAATAACTAGGAAAGTATGATGTTGTACTTACTTGGATTCCATTCCTGAAGGCTTGTGTGTGAGGGATGGAGGTGCTGATGATGGGTTTGAAGGTTGCAAGTGATCACCAACTGAAGAAAAGCTTCTGCATGGGCTACATGTACACTCCTCTTTACTTGGATAGATCAGATCATGGTTGGGATGGCTATGCAGGAGAAGATGCTCAATCTCCTTCCTTGGATGTGAGTTTTCACTAGAATTGGCTCTCTAAAGATGTGTTATCTCTCTGAGATGTGTTCTTTCTTGTCAATTTATTTTTTCCAACTCTAACCTTGAGAATAAGGTTGTTTTGGGTTAAAAGGGGTAACCGACGGTGGTCCGGCTTAACCGGTGACGGTTAGGGGTAACCGACGTTGGTCAAGGTAGGATTTCCTAGGTTTACTAAACTAGGGAGATCCTCCTAATTTCCTTGGATCTCATGTCATTATCCCACGGATTAGACTGGGAGCCTCTTGTGAGCATGCGGGAATGTGGTTAGAGGGAATGTAGGCATTGATTTTTAGGGTTTGGGTAAGTCTTAGTTAGTTATGGGAACTTGCTAAGAATAGGTCTTAGGTTGAGTTGGCTTGGTGAGGTGTCTAAGTGAATTGTATGTGGAGATATTATTTAAATAATAAATATAGTGAGGATAATGCATTAATTTAATTAAATTAATTAAATTAATATTAGTGGGGTGAAGGGGTCATGGCTAGGTAAATGTAATAAAGGGTTCTTATATATCAAGGGACAAAAGGGGAGTGTGACCTATTTTTAGTGTCCAAATTTTTACCCTTTTTGTTGCATAGCTTGTATTGGTAAGCGATGCTAACAAAAATAAGATGTGGTTGCCCCATTTGTGGGTGAAGGTTATCCCCTCAAACTAGAAACCGACAAGCAGTAGGCTGAAGTGGTGACTGGTTTGATAAAAGGTAAATGTGAGGAAAAGAAAAATGGGTGTAGGGGAAAAGGGTGAAATGACTATGTGGGAAATCTAGGTAATAGGTTAGGGTCAAAAGTAGTAACAATCAAACGCATGCACACATATAAACTGCAGCATGCTACCAGGTTGAAGATCAGGCAAACTCTACATCGTTTAAGGTCGATAGGTTTATCCAAACAAGGGTGAAGTGAATATGGTATCCAAGGTATATGATATGGTCAGGAAACACAACGTAGGTTAGGTGTAAGAACGTTTAGGTATGTTTTGGTACACCAAAGGTAGGGTTAGGATAAACGGTCATGGCAATAGGCTAGGTAAGGTCATTAGGTCAATCAACACAGGTAACAGTGCCACAAGGTATAGCAAACACATGAGGTCAAAGGTCACTAGCGATGGTCTAGGTCCAAATATCTAGGTCATGCGACACGGGTAAGGCCAAGGTAGGGGTAAAATAATGAGTCCCCAAAGGAGGAAAAATGGAGGTAGTAAATGATGAGGTCAAGAAAGGTAAGGTAATGGGTTGGGTAAAGGTTGGATGGGGTAAAGGAGAAAGGTAAAGGGTGGGGTAAAATGGAAAAGTAGGGGCAATGTGTAGGTAAGGGTGACTGATGGCGGTCATGGATAATCGAAATTGGTATAGGAAAACTAATGACGGTGAGGTAGGGCATGAGACCGATGCCGGTCAAGGGGAACCAATATCGGTTAGGTCGGGTTTTGTATAAAAACAAAAAATCCACATTTTTATTATTCATTTGTTATTTACGAAGTGAAGAAATGACAAAAAGAGAGAAAAGTGAGAAAATTATCCGGAGGAAATGGGACAGTGAGCTGGTAGTGTGATTTGACGGTGGTTGGGTTGGTGAGTAGCGGGTCCATGGGATCAGGGTGAGAGAGTTGATTGGTTGGAGGTTACAGGTAGATATTCGGGGATGGAAAAGGCTAGAGAGGGATCGAGTAGACCACCAACACAAGTGGCAGATGTGCCATCGAGATGGCAGCAGTGTGACGAGGTAAGCACCTAACTCTATAGTGTTAATTAGATAGAGTATAAGTTGTTATAATTGTGATTTGTGGGGTTTTGTAGGTTTTGTGGGTTTTGGTTTTGTGGGTGGGAAAAAGTGAAATGTGGGTATGGTGGGAAAAAATGAGCAAAAAAAGGGGGAGGGTAGTAAATTGGATAGGTGGGGTGGGTAGGGGTTTTGGGGTAGTGTAGGTCATTGTAGGTGGGGTAAAAGGGATAGGTGGGAGGGTTTTAGAAAAATGGGGGTTTGGGAAGTCGCAAAGTTTTCCGCGACAAAGACCGCGTCTCGAAGTTGGGTCAAGGCGTCAATTGGGTAGAACTAGGATTGGTCACCAAATAGGTGATCATGCTAGTCACGTGGTAACCATGGTCAGTAAAGAGGAACTAGTATCGGTCACCAAACAGTGACCGATGCTTTAGTTTAAGGGTGACTTTGAGTCGGTTAGGCTATACCGGCACCGGCCAGAATTAGGCACAAGGGTTTGAAAAGGGATGTTGAGATGGGTAAAGTAAAAATAGGGTGGAGGGTAATGATAATTAGTGAATATGGTCATGGTAAATGTAGATTAATGTTGTGCTTGGATTGGATGTAGGGGAGATCACGATTACATATGTGGGATAGGCTTCTACCGCTACGGTGACATTACATGGCTTAATGAGCCCTTTGGTGCTGCAACATGTGGAGGGAGTGGGCTTGAGTGGTATTCAATGCTACTGACATGTTTTTTGACAACCTAGTTTGATGGTCTCACTCATCGATAGATGGGACTCCGCAACCAACACGTTCCACCTTCCGACGGTTGAGATGACTATCACCCTGGAGGACGTGTTCTGGATTCTGAGGTTACCCATATTGGGGGCCCATGTGTACTCTATCTCCTCCGAGGCCTCAGAGGAGCTGATTGGGACAATATTTGGCAAGGGGGCGTGGAGCTGAGACTCTATAACGCCAATTTGAGCTATGGCGAGATGTACCTAGCCCATTCGGATGAGACGAGGCTAGTGGTTTTATTGATGGAGGTAGTTTACTGCTATGCACTACTTGATGCAGAGGGTGGATGCTTTCTCCACTCACTAAAGGGGGTGATTCACGATATGATGGTGCATGAGACACACTTTTCCTGGGCACCAACATTCTTGGTGCAGCTATATAGAGAGCTATGGGTGTATGGGTGGCTATGTAGGTTTATCCTGTGTTGTACATTTATACTGCACTATTGGGCCTACAAGCACATAGTCTATGTTTGACCTATAGGGATGATCTGAGTAGATGCATTCCCAAAGAGATTTGTGTGGTTGGGATATAGCAGACGGGTTCCGGTTGCAGGAGAGTGAAGGTCGATAGACCGACATATGACATGGCCCATTATCGGTAGTTGTTGGAGGGATTTTCTAGAGTGGACATTATCCGAGGCCATATGTGTGATTTCCCTCATATAATCACATGCATGAGGAGCTAGCTGAGCTCTAACAAGAGAGGTGGATATAGGGTCATCGTGTCGGGGAGGATGAGATGATCTTGATAGACAAAGTCCGACAGCAGTTTGGGCTTATACAGGATATTCCTCCATCCTTCCCATAGTATCAGAGAGATAAGGTAGAGAGGCCTTTACCTCTACCACAACCTATAATGCCTATAGGAGAGGAGGAGCAGCTAGTGGATCGACGAATTGATGATTCCGATGCATAAATAGGTATAGGTAGTGGTGGATGGCTCGATTCGAGCCATACCACCTAGATTAGGGTAGCCTAACTTAGCTACCATTACAATGTAGAGAGATGCCCTACAGGGGTAGGTAGTAATGATGATCACTTAGATAGCTATACTATAGACATAGTTGGAGGGTCGAGGCGAGGTAGTAGAGCTATGAGTACAGTGGCTTTGTCTGCAGCCCAGATGGCGAGAGGGAGAGGGTGGAGGAGATGGAGGAGATGGAGACAGAGATGGTCAGGTGGCAGCCTTACTGGCTCAAGTGGCAGTTTACGAGGCTAGTTGGCCACACCCAGAGCATGATTGGGGCCTTACAGCCCGGAGATACAGCACAGGGTAGGGGCACCACCATAGGCACATGGACAGGGGGGACTACCACAAGCATAGGGAGCTGATCCCAATTCATAGGTTGGCATAGGGAAGTACAGGGGCTGAGACCTATGGGACCACCACAGACCGTGCCTATATCCAGTTATAGGTTGCCTATATGAGGCAAGGTATTATAAGGACTAACTCATGGTAGCTGGGATAGACTTCCTCTCTTATGGAGAGTACAGGGCACAACAGGCCCATAGTGAGAGGACGAGATCCCACACACATAGTGTGGAGAGCACATGAGGTCAGCGAGCTCCGAGGCCTAATCAGGGAGAGGCCACCAACGCACGGTGACCAGAGCTAGGTGGTGTGCTAGCAAGGACACATGAGGCCAAGGCTGCAGGTGACACATAGATGGAGGACATCCGGTGAGATGTTTGATATGCAGCCACCTAATTTTTGATGTATACTAGTGATTATTTGATATATATGTTGGCCTGTGTGCCGAAGATAGTTGTGTATTGATTCATTCATTCTTTTTGTATATATGAGACTGACCTGCGTGTCGATGACATTTTGTATTGTATATCGGCCTACGTGCTGACATTTTTGAGATGATGGCCATGATGAGATAGGCATGTATTTTGAGATACACATTTATTGATTTATATGATGAGATTCATGGTATTTTGTGATGCATTAATATGTTTATGAGATATTGGATGTATGGCTTGTGTTAGATGAGATATGGATTTGTTACTTTGATATGGATGGAAATTAGGTGAGTTAGGCATGATGGAGTCGGTCGGTTTTAGATATGGATCGAGTTGAGTTATAGGCATGGTTGAGTCAAAGTTATAGGCATGGATCGAGTAAGGTTTGGAAGGCATGGATTGAGTCAAAGTTATAGGCATGGATTGAGTCAGGTTATAGGCATGGTTGAGTCAGGTTATAGGCATGGATCGAGTCAGGTTATAGGCATGGATTGAGTCAAGTTTGGTAGGCATGGATTGAGTCAAGTTATAGGCATGGTTGAGTCGAGGTTATGGTTAGGCATGGACCGGTCAAGTTGGTTTAGGCATGGTTGAGTTGAAAGTAGGTTTAGTTATGATTCATTATGTTGGAAATGAATGATACTATGGGTCATATGTGAAATGTTCTATAATCTATGCATAGTGATGATAGAGAGATGGTAGGTGTAATAAATGTATGTTGTGATAAGGATTAAAATATGAAGCAACTTGTTATGTATGTGGTTTAATTTCCAATTTTGTTAGAAAAGGGGAACTAAGTGAAATGTGATGTAAATGGTAAGTTAGGCATGGTTGATGAATTGTTTAGGGTAGAGAATGGCCAAGCTAACCTCCAAGGGCCCCATGCCCTCGGAGTGTTGCCTACATAGTCCCGACGAAAAAGGGACCTCAGTGATGTAGTTCTCCCATGAGCTAGGGAAGAATATGAGAATGAGTTGGCAGGTTTTTAGGCATGTAGTGGGTTTAGGTGTAATAGGTGTGGATAGATTATAGGTAAAATAATGTAGGTGAAGGTGATTATGGAAAAAGGGGAGGATTACCCCAAAGGTAAGCGGCAAGTACCAAGTCCTGTATAAGGTAATCAAAACATCTACAAAGATGCTTAAAAAATAAGATGGGGGCAATAGAGCCACCTGATTGGGTAGGATCATACCTTGGAGGGGGTGATGAACACAAGACCCAAAAGGCATTGGACAATTAATCGTCTCTACAATGAAGGTAGTCACAAGATCACCAAATGTCCAAATTCCAAGATGTCCCTTGAGGTGATCAAGAAATGAGAGTGGAAATGGTAAGGTGGGTGAAAGGTAGTTAATTTTATATGTTTGGAGTGACAGGATTTTGGGCAAGAGGTCCGAGGTCATAATGGGCAAGTCCATGACTAATTTTTTTGTTTTGATAGACTGATTGATGTGGGAAGTCTATATGGGATAATGTGAGGTCTTCGTGAAGTGATCGATGTGAGAAGCTTCGGTTTCTTTTTTTTTGAAAGCTTCACATAGCTGTCCTTTGGGAGTAGTCTATTTATAGTAGTAATTTTATCGAGAGGAAGATGTCCTTTTGAGGGAGTCATATTTTTTATTTATTAGAAGTTTGACTCAAGGAGTTTGGTCCCATGTGAGGTTTTGAAATCATGGACAAGACCAAGGTGGAGGATAGGACTCTTGTTCAAAAGGAAATGTGGAACGACCACGGGATCTCATCTAAAGGTAGATAAAAATTATCCATGAGAATCATGCTATGTGTAGTGTCATGGTACACATATTCAAGAGAAGATAACAAGTGATGGGTATGCACATGATTCTTTTTTAATCATTAGGGAGGTGTATGGAGTGGATAGCACTCAAGGGACGATCCTGTAGAGAGACAAAGGGTGAGGTAGGGCAATGAGTCAACAATAGAATGGTCAAAGATGCAAAGTGTTAAGGGGCTCAAGTTTGGGTTTACCATCAAGTGAGAATAAATGATAGGAACCCAATCCATAGGTATGAGTTACGATGTATGGTCTAAGCCAATTAGGAGAAAATTTTCCCTGTTTTTTTTTTTGCTTTGGTTATGTGTTGATTTTCTTTCAAGACAAGGTCACCAACTTGGAAGGTTTGTTCATGAACACATTTTTCATAAGCACATTTGATATGTTGTTAGTACACTTGAAGGTGATCCAGCATTAAGACGATGTTCGTCCTAATAATTCTAGTTGCTAAGTGATCCTAACAAAAGTCATCATCAATAAGCATGTCATGGAGAGAAATGCGGAGTGAGGGGATCTAGACTTTGAGAGGTAGAACAGCCTTTGTACCGTAGACCAACGAAAAGGGTGTGGCCGCAGTGGAAGTGTGAATACTAGTGCGGTATGCCCATAGGGCAAAAGGAATGTGCATATGCCAATCCTTCCTAGTATCGTCAACCAATTTGATGAGAATTTTGTTGAGGGTTTTGTCAAGGGATTTAGCTTGGCCATTGGTTTGTCGATAATAAGGTGATGAGAAACTAAGTTGAATTCTAAAGGCGTCGCAAAGTTTTTATAATGTTTTGTTTTTGAATTGTTTTCCATTGTCAATGATAAGGCGATGAGGAACACCAAAGTGAAAAATGATGTGATGGTTAATGAACTCACATATTATCTTAGCTTTCATGGAGATGAGTGGTATGGCTTCCACTCATTTTGTGTAGTATTTGGTAAGCAGCTTATGATCCATTGATGGCATTGGGAAGAATGAGGATTGATTTCTCCTACAAGATCCAAACCCCATTGAGAGAAGGGCCAAAAGTCATGAATGAATTGTAAAAGCATGACTGGGTATATGATGAAGCTTGGAATGTTGTTTACATTTCACACAATTTTTGACATAGTCACAACAATCATGGTTAGGGGTCACCAAGAATAGCCTAGGAAAAGAATACGCTTAGCCATAGCAAGGCAACTAAAGTGACCTCCACATATGCCATCATGAACCTCCTTAATGGTATAAGGAATTTTAGAACTTGTGAGGCATCATAAGAGAATACTATCAAAGCCATGCTTATAGAGGAGTTCCCCTAGAATGAAAAAATGGGAGACCTTTTTAAGGAAGGCGCATTGTCCATTACGGGTGAGATTAGGAGGTAAGATGGAGAGGGAAAGGTAGTCGAAGTATTATTTATACCAAAGATCACTCGGGTCAGGGGTGTCATTTTTGATTGAGTACACATCATGAGGTAAATAAGAAGGTGAATGGAGGTGTTTTATGGTAATTAATATTTTAGAATTGTCCTGGGAAGCGGGTATTTGGGAAGCTAATCAGGCCATGGTATCTACAAATTTGTTGGTTGAACATGGGATGGTTTGAAGGGTGTAATAATCAAAGGTGGTCAAAATTATGTCTACATGATGTTTATACTTTTGAAGTATCTTGTTACAACATTGGTACATACCATTGACTTGGTTTACGACCAATTGTGAATCACCAAAGATGTGGATTGATTTGACATCTAGGGCATAGGTAGCTTGGAGACCTAGTACGAGCGCTTCGTACTTGGCAATATTGTTGGTGCATTCAAATTCTAGTTTGAAAGACAAAGGCATGGGTTCTCCATCCAGAGGAATGAGGATAACACCAGCCCCGCCCCCATGCTAACACTTAGAACCATCGAAGAATAGTGTCATTTGGTAAGGGGGTTCATCCAAGGAAAGAGTAGCAATTGACTCATCGGGAAAGTCAAAATTAGAGGGTTGGTCCCCGGAAATAGGTGCATCAGCCAGTTGGTCGGTGATAGCCTAGCCCTTGATGGAATTTTGGTGAATGAATTCAAGGTCAAGATCAGCTAAAATCATAAGCCATCGCGTGGCGCGCTGATTTTGATAAGGTTTGGCATATATGAAGTGTAAGGTATCGGTGTTGGTCATGACATAAGTTTTGTGGTTGAGTAGGTAATGGCAGAGTTTGGTGGAAATGAAAAATTAGGCTAAGAAAATCTTTTCTGGATGGTTGTATTGGGTTTCATAGTCCAAAAGAGTATGGCTTACATAATAAACCACCTTCTCCCTATGTTGTTCATCATGATGAGCGAGCATGGCTCCCAAGGAGTGATCGGTAGCTAATATGTATAGGTAAAAAGGTTGATCATATTTAGGTGGAATGAGTATGGGTGGTTGGAGAAGGTATTGTTTTAGGGCCTCAAAATATTTTTGACAGTCATCATCCCATTTAAAGGAGACATCCTTCCTAAGCAGATGATGAAATGGTTGACACCGATCAGATAATTGTGAAATGAAATGGTGAATGGACTACAATTTACCTTACAAGCTACGGAGTTGTTTAAGGTTAGTGGGCGGAGGCATTTCTAGAATGGCCTTGACTTTAGTAGGGTCAACTTCTATACCATGGAGGGAAATAATAAATCCCAGGAGTTTTCTTGAGAGAACCGCGAAGACACACTTTTTAGGTTGAAGGTGGACGTAATATTTAATGAGGCGGTCAAATATGGTTTTGAGGATGATGAGGTGCTCGGCGTGACGTTTAGATTTGGCCAAGATATCATCCATGTAATCTTCCAATATGCGATGCATGATATCATGGAAGATGTAAGTCATAGCATGCTGATATGTAGCACCAGCGTTTTTAAGGCCAAAAGGCATGACTCGATAGTAAAAGGTTCCCCAAGGGGTAATGAATGCAGTCTTGTGCTGATCTTCTAGGGAAAGCAAAATTTTTATAGCCCAAGAAGCCATCCATGAGTGAGAGCATCTTGTGACTAGCGGTGAGGTCAACTAGTTGATCAATACTGGGCAAGGGAGATTCATCTTTTGGGTAGGCGAGGTTGAGGTCACGAAAGCCCATACAAATGCAGAGTCCCCCTGTTGCTTTAGTAACAGGGAAAATGTTAGAAATCCAACGAGGATAATCAATGGTTAAGATGAAGGAAATGGAAAGAAGGCATTGAAGTTCTTCTTTGATGAGAAGAGCAATGTGAGGGTGCATTTTCCTCATATTTTGTTTGATAGTTTGGCATCGCGAATAGTTACAATATTATGGACCACTATGGTGGCGTCAATCTCGGGCATTTTACGTAAGACCAAGCAAAAGCGTGGTTATGATCTCATAGAAAAGAAGTGATGGATTCTGTTCAGTAGCATCTAAATATTGTTTGATCTTTAGGATGTGCAGGTCGCCTTGAGTACGAATGTTGATCTCGATACTCAATTCATTCAACATAGTTTGCGTCTCAGATGGTAACGACCAATGAATATATGAGTCTTCTGCAGCAAGGTAGGTGAGTATGGATTCATCATCCTAACATTAAATGACATTAATTATAGGTGTGTCGTCATCAATCATTTCAGATATAAGAATGGGAGAATGGAAGGGGCCTCGCTTTGTGTTTATAAGTCAAAGTTCCCAAGGAAATGGTGTTTATGAAAAAAAAAGTTAGGGGGGACAGATTCAGGATCCATCGACTCTGTTGGTGAGGGTGGTGATGAATATGAAGGTGGAGGAGGGCTAGGGTTTTCAATGAGTTCAATGTGGGCCTGTTTGGTAGGAGGTTCGGGAAGGCGATACCACTATGGTCATTATGTTTACGAGGGGTACATGGAATAATGGTATGGCAGCCTTGCTCATAAAATCCAAAACCAAAACCCTTTCATCACAATAGTGTAGGAAGGTGTGGGCGAAACGATGATTGGTAAGTGATTGGAAGTCAACGGAAAATGAGCGGGGTTGTGATGGTGGTTCAGGTGTGTAAGTGGTAGTATCAAGTACCCCATAGGTGAGACCGGTATGAAGATGAGGAGGACCATAAACGAGGTGTTCTCCTATATGGTGATCATAATGCGGGGTGTTGGTGAAGGCTTCCATACTCGTGCGGAGTAAGGAATGTGTTGACACTATATAGGTGGTACTCCCCTAGAGTGAGGTGTTGAAAAACACCTTCCAAGGGATCAATGGTTGGTATGTAGGTAGCTGGTATGGATGATGTGTCAGAGGTCAATGTGGAGGTGGAGTTAATGGATTGGGAAGCTAATGGGTCAGCTATGGAGGTTATAGTAGCGGTAGGAATAGAGGAGGTATGTGTGGCTGAGGTAGCGACTGTACTAGTAGGTAGAGGTGTAGGTGAAGTGGTAGTGGTTGCAGAGGTAGATGGCTTGACAGGTATGAGCACATCATTGGGTCGGTAAAGCATGTTGCATGTTTTGAAAGGTGATGGGTTAGCTGGAATGGTATAAGTGTGTCCTTCATGTTCAAACTTTACACAACGATGCAAAGTGGAAGGAACGTAACCCATGACATGGATCCAAGGTCTACCAAGCAACAAGTTATATTGGAATTCCCCCAAAATGTAAAAATGTTCTGGAATAGTGCGGGGGCCCACACGAACATGAAGGATGACAGTTCCTAGTGTGGAGGTGATAGTGTCATTGAATGAACACAACATGACTGGATGTTTATGCATGCAATTGTCAGGTATGCGCATTTGAGAAAATGTATGGGATGAAATGATATTAATTCTAGTGCCTCCATCAATCATCACACGACGATCTTATCGACATTAAAATTTTCCTCTGTAATTTCTATTTTATTAATGTATGTATTAGGAATAGGATGATGTTAAGTATAATTAGTAGTGGTGTCCAATAGAAGATAACGACAATCACAAGACGGTGCCACCAATAAAGTAGAGTATGGTAGCCATCAAATTAAAAAAAGAATGTTGTGGTACAAAGTAAATATTTGTTGTAAGTGGTTTGGTAATGTTAAAATGTCAAAGTTGAGGTAAGTAGAGAAGTAGGGTCTACATTATTAGGAATTAGAAATATTATATTTGTAATAAGGATAAGGAGTGATGTCATAAATATTTTGTGTATTTTATTTGTAGAAAAGTCTAAAAAGGTGGAACCCATGTGAGATGATTAGGTTTATCTTATCTTAGAAGATAAGCCTACATGTAAAGGAAAGAGTTTAGGCATGGAATATGATTGGTCGAAAGAGATTTCCTATCCTATCTTAGAGATAGGGTGGATAAGCCTAAATTCCTATAAATAAAGAGGCCACCCCCTCATTTAGCATAGAGAGAAGTAGTGAGAAATATTGTATGAGTAAGTGTGTAAAGGAAGCCATCATTTAGAAGGTGTGTTAAAGAATCCATTGTGAAGTTTCTCCCATAGTTATTGTTGGAAGGCAAGTGAAGTCAAGAACACTCAAGTACCTCATGGGTGATATCAGAACAATTTTATGTTGATATTATAATTTACACTTATATTTCAGATTTTTCATCATTCCTTCGTATCATAGTCTATGGTATTCTTGTGTTATGTTTGTTGTTGTGTTTCCAGATTACATCCACCAAAATAAAGGTCATGGCATTAGTAAATAATCATAACATGAGGAGTTCCCTGAGAGAATTATCATAGTCTTGGATTGGTGATGACATTTTAGTTCCGCTGCTTTGAGGATCATTCCTCGTTGGTGGATTTTCTGGAGAGATATTCCCACTTAGTCATAAATCAATAGGAGGGTAACCTTGTTTTTATTGTGCCTAGTAGTTACCATGGTAAAGTCACTTTTTACCATGCATAGTATTTACCATAGTAACTTTACTTTTTACCATGAATAGTATTTACCACAGTAACTTCATTTTTTACCATGAATAGTGTTTACCCCAGTAACTTCATTTTTACCGTAAATAGTGTTTACCACAGTAAAGTCAGTTTTTACCGTAGTAAGTCAAGTTTTACCATAGTAAATGTAAGATTACCGTGGTCATTCCTATTTTACTATGTAGAAAGGTGTAAAGTCACTTTCTATTGTAGTGAGTCCAATTATTTGTGCACATAAGTCTTACTGATTGTACTTGTGAGTTGGTATTTCACTATGGTTACATTTAAAAATGGGGAAGATTCCTATTTTTTCAGCCCAATCTAATGAAGATGCTTCCTCTTTCATTCAAGAGTTTAAACGATCTTACATTTGTAATGGCCTCATAAGAAGGGAACAATGGACTGAATTTTTTCCTACCTTTTTGGATGGTTCAACACTTAGGTGGTTTCAAACACTAGGTGATAATGTGAAAAAATCATGGGATTTATTAACTGAAAGTTTTCTTGAATAATTTCGTGAACAATAGAAATATGTAGATCTCATGATCGAGATCACAAAGATAGCCCAAGGAGAGAAGGATAAGATAAGAGATTATCATGCTCGTGTTCTAGAGCTAAGGAGGAATCTCGATGCCCAGATTTGGAAGGAAGGATTAGCGGATGGGTTGATGAATGGCGTGGATAATCTCCTCTACAAGCACTTCATTCTTGGGATGAAGCCAAAGATCAGCCAACGAGTGAAGTATGACCACCCAACTACCATCGAACAAGCAAAGGAGATTGCAAGAAGGCAAGAAGAAAGCATGGAAGAGGATCCCAAAGAAATTGTTACTAAAATAGAGCCTACACTAGCACCTTTGGTCTAGAATCCACAACCAGCTCGGTGAGCACAAATCTTTCTCCTAGTACATCTACCGAGTATGAAGATCTACTCAGAAGATGGGCCATTAACTATTAATATTCTTCAAGGAAAATAATTTAGTTCTCAAATGAGGAGATAGAGGTCCAAAAAGAAATATAACTGAAGTTGTATGTTATGGTTGTCATAAAAAGGGTCATTATAAGTATAATTGTCTAGATAGAGCTTCTACATCTAGTAAAAGAGATAATGATAAAGGAAAAGAACCTATGAATTCTTTTGATGTAATATATAGGAGCATAAATAATGAAGCAGATGTGTTTGTAACAAAAAGAAAGAAAGAAAAAGATAACCAAGATGGAAATGATCCTAAGAAGATGAAAGGAGAAACTAGTAAGAAACATAGGAGAAGAAAGTTGGGTGTGTAGGATTTTCTAATTTCACAGGGACAAGGACCATACTCCATCTTAGAAGATCTATCTAAAATACTTACAAATATTACATATGGTCAACTTCTGGCTATGTCTTCTGAGAAGAGGTGGGAGCTGCGAAGTGGACTCAATGCTTGACGAAGTAAGGAGGTTGAGGTACCTATTTTAGAGGCAGAGGCGGATCCCTACGCTCCACAAGTTGAGGTATTATGTAATGGTATTTCAATTCATGATGTATTAGTTGATGGAGGAGTTGCAGCTTAATGTAATGACCGAGTCTGTAATGAGGGTTTAAAATTGATCGCCCTCAACACTTATGTTAAGGTCATTAAATAAGGGAAAAACTAAACCAGAAGGTGTTGTTTCAAATGTGGAAATATCTATTACGGGTGTTGTATGTGTGGAAGACTTTCAGGTGATGAAAAATGGTACTATTGCATACCTAATGTTGTTGGGAAGGCCATGGCTAAGGAGAGTTCATGCAAGAAACTACTGGAATGAAGGCTTCATGACACTTGGATGTGGCAGAGAGAGGGTGAAGATAAACGTGATCCCTCAACATCATAAGGCATAACCTGTGGATTCAAGTGATGAAACTAATGATTGGAAATCCTCTGATTACTCTAGTATCAGTGAAGTGGACACAAAAGATGAAGAAAGTGAGGTTGATGTTTCGGTCATGGATATCCTTCTAGTCACACCGACTCATGAACCCATAAAATTATCTAAAGAAGAAATTGATGATCATCTCCAACAAATAAATATTGGTGATGCTATGATGGAGAGTGAGAAGGAATCCTACCTCCATCTCTTTTGAAGGTACATACACCTATTCACTTTTGATTACAAGGAAATCCATCAAGTAAGTTAGGTAGAACATTCTATTGAGCTGGTAGATGGTGCTAAGCCCATAAAGCAAATGCCATATAGAATGAATCCTAATTTTTCCAAGACTGTAAAAGAAGAAATAGATAAGTTGCTTGATGCAGGATTCATATTTACTATGGAGAATTCAGAATGGGTTTCTCTCATTGTGATCTCAATAAAAAGAATGGGAAACTACACATTTGTGTTGATTATAGGAAGCTCAACAAGGCAACAAAGAAGGATCATTATCCTCTTCCTAGTGTTGCATCCGAGGCATTAGTATACACAATGAATGGCTTGCTCTAATTTAGCAAAAATATAACACTCATGGCCAAAATGAAGCAGAAGGAATACTTTGATCAAAAGATCTGTTGGTATCCATTTCATGTGAATGACTTGGTTCTAGTATATGATTCCAGATACAAAAAAAAGAAGGCAGAGAAAATTTCTTCCCAAATGGATGGGGCCCTACAAAATAGCAGATGTGCATGAAAATGGTACATATTGACTGGAGGAATTAGATGGTACTCCCATTATGAAATGGGTCAACCATGACAAGTTAAATATTTTCCAGAACTAGCTTCGTGAATGTCCATAAGAGTCTACTCTATGGACGGAGTAGAAGCCAGTGAAGGAGGAAAATGTCGACATTAAAATTTTCCTCTCTGTAATTTCTATTTTATTAATGTATGTATTAGGAATAGGACGATGTTAAGTATAATTAGTAGTGGTGTCCAATAGAAGATAATAGACCACAAGATGCGGTGCCGCCAATAAAGTAGAGTACGGTAGAAATAAAGTATAAAAATAATGTTGTGGTAAAAATTAAATATTTGTTGTAAGTGGTCCGTAATGTTAAAATGTCAAAGTTGGGGTAAGTAGAGAAGTAGGGTCTACATTATTAGGAATTAGAAATATTATATTTGTAATAAGGACAAGGAGTGATGTCATAAATATTTTTTGTATTTTATTTGTAGAAAAGTCTAAAAATATGGAACCCATGTGAGATGATAAGGTTTATCTTATCTTAGAAGATAATCCTACATGTAAAGGAAAGAGTTTAGGCATGGAATATGATTGACTGGAAGAGATTTCCTATCCTATATTAGAGATAGGGTGGATAAGCTTGAATTCCTATAAATAAAGAGGCCACCCCCTCATTTAGCATAGAGAGAAGTAGTGAGAAATATTGTATGAGTAAGTGTGTAAAGGAAGCCATCATTTAGAAGGTGTGTTAAAGAATCCATTGTGAAGTTTCTCCCATAGTTATTGTTGGAAGGCAAGTGAAGTCAGTAACACTTGAAGTACCTCATGGGTGAGATTGTAACAATTTCATGTTGATATTATAATTTACACTTATATTTCAGATTTGTCATCATTCCTTTGTATCATAGTCTATGGTATTCTTGTGTTATGTTTGTTGTTGTGTTTCCAGATTACATCCACCAAACTAAAGGCTATGCATTAGTAAATAATCATAGCATGAGGAGTTCCTAGTGGAGAATTATCATAGTGTTGGATTGGTGATGATAGTACCCATATGTCATCAATGTGGATAGAGATGAAGAGGGCTAGGTCCAAGTCATCATTTTGGTGTGGCACGATCTCCTCCTCCGAGAAGCTAAGGGAGGCCACTTCGTGAACAAGGTGAGGTGAGGATGAAGGTGGTAATTTGGTGAGAGAGGCTACATGATGGGGTGTGTTAATGGAGGCTATGGGTGTTGGGTCATTGGGTAAAACCTCAATAGATCAAGAACCTCCATGAGGGCTTGACGATGGGATTTTGAGGTTTGGATGAGGTCGTATAAGGACATTTTGAGGGAGATTGGTGTAGTTGTTTGAGCATGGTGCGATGTGTGATGCCATTAGAAATGGGGTACGTGGGGCCATGGATAGTTATTTTAGGTATGGGTGCAAATGGTATGTTGGGTATAGGATTGGTTGGTGGGTCAGTTGCCTTTTCTTTGCCCTTCTACGCATGTGTAGTGACATGTATCATGTTGATTTGAGGAAGTTGAAAAATGGAGAAGGTGTAGGGTGAGTGGTATAACGACATGAAGGGAAAAAACCTACTGGAGGAGAAAATCCCTGTGAGGTTAGCTGGGCACAATGACATTTAGGTGGTGGTGTGGCAAGTTCTCTGATGCAAACCATGTTAATTTCAAATCTTGAGGGTGGTCAGTAGGAGCTCGTGAGGGTGAAGGTTGTGGTTGTTGAGTGGGCGGTGTGGGAATGGGTGTTGGTGAAGTAGGATTCTTTTCGAGAAGGTCATTCTCATCAAAGTTGGTTTCGTGGACACAATTAGATAAGGACAGCTTATTAAAGCCTTACGGTTCTCCACATAATGTCTTGGCACACGATGGTATGTATAAATTTTAGTATCATCAAACCCTTTTGGCTTGGGTTTGAGGGGGTCATAAGGTCGGAGTGGTAATGTGATAACAGTAAGTCTTGAGGAGGTTGGTTAAACTTTTGGTATAGGACCTCGCTAGTGGATCACAATGGGAAGTGAACGTGGGTTTGGGTGTAGGTGTGGTTGATTGTTAAGAAAATATTTTTGGAACAAAGAGGAAGGGGTCGAGCTATGGGTTTAGGTGTCAATGTGGTTTGAGGTATCGGTCAAGTTTGTTTGGGTAGGCGTAAAGGTAGATGGATGGGTAGGAGTGTGTGGGGTTGTTTTGACTACCTTGTTTTGGGGTAGTGGGGTTTTGTTTTTGGGTTGAACCTTCTTGGGTAAAGGTGATGTGGGTGTATGAGGTCTAGAAGGAAAATCAGATGGAGGAAGAGGGTGAGTTACCCACGGCGTATACGGGGTGCTTGGAAGGTAGATGACGTGGGTTGTACTTGGGGTGTCGTGGACAATGACTTAAGTGTAGTGGATAGTGAAGTAATAGTGAAGGTATTAGAGGTATTGGTGGTAAGGAGACCGCAGTGCGGGTATAAGTCATGCCGTATACCTAGGTAGGTTAGATATTTGTGATGAAGGAATGGGTTATTGTGTTATTGGTTTATGGATGGGTGAAGGGTGCTTGACCATGTTGGGCACTGAGGTCTTAAGGTAGATGGGACAAGTGTGGGCGTGATTAGTGCGGTTGGGGTATGAGGTTGATGAGTTTGTTTCTTTAGTTTGGGTATCGGTGTAGGTGTGGTTTTGACATTGGAGGATGTAGCTAAATCTAGTTTAATAGGTGGATGAGTAAGGCTGGTGGTTGGGGTGACCCCTAAAGTGGTAATAGGTTTAGTGGAGGAAAATGTTGTGGGTATGGGTTTGGGTTTAGATGTAGGTCAGGTTATGGGTAAGGGTGTGGTGTGAGTGCTAATAGGTATCGTGGAAGGGGTTGTGACAACAGTGGTTGTATTTGGTTTGATTGGTTGAAATGTGTTTGGGTAGATAGTGGAGGTGTCATTGAGGGATTTCTGCATCTATGTTAAGACAGGGAGTAAGAGTTGCCCCCATAGTAAAGCCCTATCCACATAATCTAAGTGATCGGCCAAATGTGAGAACGACACGTCTATGGGTGGAGTTAGTGAGGACCTAATGGGAATTCCCATAAAATGTGCCTTAGAGATGGGGAATTTTCCACCTTCACTTTTGTGGGGTAAGAGAGCCGAAAGTAGGTCTCATTGGATTTTGGGTAGGCTGATAGAGAATGCTCGCCAAGATGAAAAGGTATCTCAACTAGGTCTATGATGGGTGGAGGAGATGATGAGTGCTCCTCTCTAAGTGAAGGAACAAATAGGTGCTCCTCTGTGGGTGGAGGAGGTAATGGGTGCTCCTTTGTGGGTGGAGGAGGTAATGGGACCTCCTTTATGGGTGGAGGAGGTACGGTAGGTAAAGGATCTCTAAGTGGTGAAGCTAGGGGTGAGATGGTCTCAATGTTAGCTGAAGACCCCTCCATAGGTGATGAAGGAGATGAAAGGTATTCCTCCATTGGTGAAGGAATAGTGGAGGTTGGTTTCAATGTGAAAGGAGGACTTCGGGCTAGGATTTCCTTTATGGAAGGGATGCGGGGTAATTAAGAGGTGATAGGTACCTCGTTAAAGATAGTGTGAACCTCACGGGTATGGGTATCATGAGTGGATGTCTCACCGGTTTGATTGGATGAAGGGGCATGGTTGGGAAATAGTTTTTGAAGATTTTTAGATTTTGGTTGGGGGTGGCGTTGGGATTATCCATAGTTAACTAACCTTTCTTGAGAATTTCTTGGACAATATTCTTGAAAGTGATGCAGTTGCCATCACTATGACCCTTTACTCGGTGATAGTTACAGAAATCATGCTCTTTATACCATGCGGGCATGGGGCGAGCAAGGTCAAAACCAGTGTGGGGTTTTATGGGTGGAAGGGTGATGGCTCCAGCTTTGATAAGTGTTTCTAAGACAAAAGAGTAAGGTTCCCCTATTGGGGTATATTTTCACTGCTCTTGTCTGAATTGAAAATCCTGGATAGGTGATGGATTAGATGAGGGTGTAGCTTGATTCGATGAATGAGCTGGGCTAGCCTTGTGTACCACTACGTTAGCGATGCCCTTAGCTTTTGAATAATTAGTTGGTGGTTTGTAAGAGGAAGAGTTATCATTCGACTTGAATGCCAAATTCTTATTGCATAATTGGATTTTCTTCTCTTCGATGGCCCGAATCTCTATCTTTCATGCCATAGTGAATGCCTCATCGAATTTTCGGAAGGTTTGGACCTGCAAGGTCAGGGAGATATGTCTAGCACAAGTGCATGTAAAGAGATTGATGAGTTCAATTTGTGGTAGTTAGAAGGTAAGTTGATTGATCAGTGTCGCACAAACAGCAACAAAATCTTTGATAGATTCATCCTCATATTGCCATGTGGGATATAGATCGGTCATGGTAACCTTCTTGATGATATTGATAGAGAAACGATACAAGAAGGCTTGGGATACTTGATTGAATGAGAATATAGAGTGTTTAGGTAACCCACTATACCAATCTAATGCAAGTCCAAAGTGAGGGACATGGGAAAGGTTCTCAAAAGAAAGGCATCATCATGAGCGATCGATAACATCCATGTTTGAACGATCGTAAATGTTCTTTGGGGTATTCTTTTTGCTATCAAGTGATTGAATTTAGGCATTTCCCAATGCACAGGGTATGAATGGATAGGAATGGATGGGTGAATAGGCTCATTGTAAATCTCATCATAGGTGAGAGTTTTGCATGGGAGATAGAAATCGATGCCTCCAATGTTTGCATCTTATCCAACATCAATTTAATTAGGTCATTGGTGGGTCAGTGATGATCGATGCCTCCCGTAGCGTGAGGAGGTTGGTTTTGGGCATATAATAAGGGTGGAACTCCGGTGTATGGGGTTTCCATGTTAGGTGGTGGAGAATAAGGAAGTGAAATAGGGCTACGTACCTAGAATGAATAATGGATGAAACAAGAGGTTGTTGGTAGTATGTATATGGGGGTGGAAGGGTCGTGGTAACCTTAGTGGCGATAAAGGCTAATGATTGTGGAATGGAAAGAACCACATTCTGAAATGGGGTAGGGGTCACCGACACTGGAGATGGGAATGTTGCTACAGGTATGTATGAGACATTAGGGGTGAATGAGGTTGTGTTTGGGGTAGTCACCGAGGGTATGGTGGATGTGTTGGGACTCACATAGGTAATGAGATGTGACAAATCATAATGGGTATAGAACCTAACTGTGAAATGACTAGGGGTAAGGTGGATGCGGGTAGCATGGAGCCAGATGGGGCCGATGTGGAAGTGGGTGTGAGAGTTGGGGGGATAGATATGGGCATGCCGTATATCAACTGACCCAAGGCATCTCGAGTGGATGAGTGTGAAAGGTAAAACTACAAGGCAACAAGGTTCTGGTCAAGGAGTTGTGTGAAATCCTCATCTCCAGTAGCGATAGTAGTAGGCTGGATGGGATCTATGGCTGGTGATAAAATATAAGGTGGTGAAGGACTAGGTGGGAGTGGTTGACAACTGGAGTGGAATACGAGGGTGCTTGCTTGTCTTTGAGTCAAGCACCATGTGAACCAATATTGATCGAGATAGGGTCGCTTCTCTCAGTAAATGATACAAAGAACAACATGAACAGTGAATTTGGTGATAAAATGTGGATGAAGTAACTATTAGTGGCAAATCTCAGCACCTCCGAATGTCCAGAACTTGATGGGTTGAGACTCTCAAGGCGATTGCATAACATGGAGCTTTTCCTAAGTGTGGACCTCGTAAAATCGGAAAAGATCTCCTGGATGAAGGCTGGTTCCTATTCCTCTGCTCGTATGCACACGTAAAAATGTAGAGGGTTTACTCAAAACCTAAACTAACATGCCAAGGGGACATGGTAAGAAGATGCATAAAAATAAACCTAAACTAACAAAGGTGATGCACCGAGGAATGAAGAACACTTGTCTTGCCAATAAACACATACCATTAAAATGCAATGCAAGATCATGCACAGATAACCAGTGTTTGTAGTGAAAGATCAGAAGATGCAAATAAACACAAAGAGGGTTGAGAATCATCCACGACATGCATTATTTGCTCTAAAGATTGATACAATACACCACAAAATTCCAAGAGGCAAAGTTGCATTACAGCTTTAGATGGGAGGTTTGTACTCCACAGATTCACTCGCCAAAGAGAAGAAGGGAGGGGCAAAACAAGAATGTCTAACCTTTAGAAAGAAGCCCCTCCTTAAAATTTATAGGAAGAATGAGAGAGGGAAGAGAGAGGAAATCCTAATCTACCCCAACCACCCTAGGTTGTATTTAATTCATCTCATTATGGTGGTAGGTGAAAACCCCAAAGAAACCCAAAAAGTGGAGAACTATATTTTATATTTTTAAGAACTTGTTCCCATCCAATTAAAGATATCTAATCTTAGTTGGATAGAGGACCTTTTAAGCTTTCCAAAAAGTCCAACCTTGCATGAATCTGAGCTCCTGTGAAAAGTTATGGCCATCCAATATCTCGCGCTGTGGTCCGTTTCAGCGCTCAAAATGTTGTGCCTCTTGAAGGTGCACCTTGGCGCATCCATCCTTATGTCGACATACCCTTTATGTGTGCCAAGGTGAAAATTTTATCATGTTAACACTCCGTGTCATGCGCCATTTATGTGCACCAAGGCGTAACTTTTATCATGTCGACACTCTGTGTCATGCGCCATTTATGTGCGCCAAGGCACAACTTTTATCATGTCGACACTCTATGTCATGCGCCATTTATGTGTGCCAAGGGCACAACTTTTATCATGTCGACACTCTGTGTCATGCACCATTTATGTGCACCAAGGGTGTAACTTTTATCATGTCGACACTCTGTGTCATGCGCCATTTATGTGCGCCAAGGTTGTTGGTGTCATAATAAATATCGATCTCGAGTTTCTTTGATTTCCATATTCTTCTGTTTGTCTATATCTACCCGGGGGGGAGATATTTACAACAGTAAAAAATGGTGACTAGAATGTGAAATAGGCTAACCGATGCTGGCTAGGGAAAAATGACGTCTTGGTCGTGGGTAACCACTTCACTTGTCACTATAGAAAATGGACAGTGAGTAAACAATGAGGCAAAAGGAAAATTTTGATAGGTATGCTAAATCTGAGGATGTTTAAAATGTCAATGGGAATAGTGACAATGAAAGAGACTGTGAAAAGTGGAAGAAAGTGAAGTAAAATGTCCTTTTGAGTAGGTTAGAAAAAGGACTCGAATCGATATCACTGGGTATAACCGATGGTGGTCGAGATAACCGGCGACATTACTACTGTGAAATTGAAACAATGATGAAAGAAAGTGGTTATGAATTAAAATATGATGTAGAATCAGACCCAAAATTCTAGGAATGATGATGATATGGCCCAAGCACACTTAGGTGAAGCTGGAATACACCAGCTATGATGAGGAGTATGCAAGGATGAACAAGAAAGTGACGAATGTGATCTCTCACCTCAAAACACAAGCCAAGCAGAAACACTAAGAAAATGTGATCCTAGGAGTGCCTTTTCTATTATATTTTTTAGCTTATGCTATTTAAGGACTGACACATGAATTGTGAAATAGATTTTTTGGTGAGGATGGCTTCCTACAAAGAAGGAGATATAAAAGGTGAGGTTTCAGGTATTTTATGGTGGGGGCAGTTTCGCTTTTGAAGTATGACTCGATAGAGTAGTGAGATGGGTGCCCACCGTGTCATGATCGTGTGATCACCTACAACTTCTTTCGGGTAGAATTTTTTTTAAGAATATATGTATTTTAAATGTTTGTGTGGTTTGTTAAGACTCGAGAAAGAGAAAAGGATAGAAGTGCTTTTCTATGATTCATTTATCAACCATTAGCTGGTCATGATTTCTAGCGTATAGGTTGCCTCAATTAATGTGAGATAATGAAATAAAGTAGAATGGAATGAAATTGTTTTTAAACCCAAATCAAAAATGTGGAAGTGGATGACACAATAAGATGAATAGGAAGAGGGATGCTCTTTCACTACAATGCAGAAAACATGAAGAAATGATTCTTTTTAATTACACCAAAAGAAAAGTTTCCTTTAGAGAAAATAGAAAGGAGAGGTGGATTACCAAGGAAGAAAATTAGTGTGTACACTTTTTAGAAGGGAAACAAACACACAATTTTTTCCTAGGAATGAATGAAATGCAAGGAACCCTAGATGGGTCCCACGGGTGTGCCAAAAATTTTCACCTTTTTCTTAGATTGTTTCTTTGAAGTGTTGATGAAACAGATAGGGTAACAGGCGTAGGAGGAATACCTATTCAAATGTCGTTTGATGGGTTGTTGCATGCGTATGACTTCCGAATCCACAACTAATCGTGAGAGCTTCCTTTTGGCTAGGAGGAACTACCTGTAATGAAAATAAGACCACCAGAAGGAATTAAACAATATGGGCAAAGTGAAATGCCCAAATGTAAGCTAGATCCGAGAATTATGATACTTCCTAGATGGTTGTCAGTCCACTATTTTAAACAATTCAATGTTGTAAACAAAGTAAATCCTATTGTTATTTTAAAATTATTTAGGTATCTCACTTAAAAATAGAGTAAGAAATAGATCTAATCTAACATGCTAAGCTAGAATAGAATCCAAAGGTCAAATGATTGGTTTTGGGTCTTTGCAGTCCGATAGAGGTCTTGGGTAGGTCACACGTGAATGAAGGTGAGATAAAATTAAGTGGGTAGGTCTCTGTTCAAGGCTGTGTGGGAAAACATGGAGACCGGTGTCACCAAAGGTGACTCGACGATGGTTAGGTATAACCAAGTGCTGAATTACTTATGAGATCCGGGAATGTCGAGAACATGATTTTGGTCTCCTTTGTGATTACACAAAGGACTTTGGTTGGTTGGGAAGAGGTATTGGGTGACTGGAGTAGGCTTTTACGAGGTTTTAATGGGTCTATGGAGGTGGAAATATGGAGGAGGTCAATAGGGAGCAAGATAAACAATGGATGATAAAATGATGATGAAATGAAATAACTAGGAAAGCATGATGTTGTACTTACTTGGATTCCATTCCTAAAGGCTTGTATGTGAGGAATGGAGGTGCTGATGATTTTTTGAAGGTTGGAAGTGATCACCAATTGAAGAAAATCTTTTTCATGGGCTGTATGTACACTCCTCTTTGCTTGATGTGAGATTTTGCTGGAATTGTCTCTCTCAAGATGTGTTATCTCTCCGAGATGTGTTCTTTCTCGTCAAATTTATTTCTTCTAACTTCCAACCTTGAGAATAAGGTTGTTTTGGGTTAAAAGGGGTAACCGACAACGGTCCGGCTTAACCGGCGATGGTTAGGGGTAACCGACGTCGGTCAAGGCGGGATTTCCTAGGTTTACTAAACTAGGAGATCCTCCGATTTCCTCGATCTCATGTCATTATCCTGTGGATTATACTGGGAGCCTCTTGTGAGCATGTGGGAATGCGGTTAGAGGGAATGTAGACATTGATTTTTAGGGTTTGGGTAAGTCTTAGTTAGTCATGGGAACTTGCTAGGAATAGGTCTTAGGTTGAGTTGGCTTGGTGAGGTGTCTAAGTGAATCAGATGTGGAGATATTATTTAAATAAGATATTTAAATAATAAATATAGTGAGGATAATGCATTAATTTAATTAAATTAATATTAGTGGGGTGAAAGGGGTCATGGCTAGGTAAATGTAATAAATGGTGCTTATATGTTGAGGGACAAAAGGGAGTGTGACCTATTTTTAGTGTCTATAGGTGCTTGAACTACTTCTCTTTCCAAAATATCTTTGTGTGACTTGTAAGTCTTCATGTTATCGTGTGCTCAACACTCCATCTAAAAATACCCTTGACCCACAAAAACTAGATAAATCCTGAATTCAAACCATTCTAGTGCCCTCATGTTTCTCTATGATTCTATGTCTTCCTATGCACCTGCTTTACCTGTATGCCCAATCCTTATGCACTTTCATACTTGAGCTATATTCCATGCACTCAACACTAGCGATCGACTAACGATTCCCGTATTTTTCTATTTTTTCATCATTTTCTATAAAATCTAACTAAAATGTCTAGATTTTTCTTGTTATCTACTGATCCTCTATCTAGCATGATGTTTTGATGGAATTAGTAGGATATGATTTTCCCACTACTAATTCCTTTACCGTGGTTTTCCATCTGCTTTACTCGGAGTAATATGAATTGCTCCATGATCTTGAACTTTACGCAATCTAGGAAGCCCCATTTAATCATTTAGAGGATATATTTTCTTCCACTCATCATATCTAAGAAGTCACTAATGCTTTCTAGGATGCGTATGATGAAGCTTTGAGACTACAAGAGGACCCGATCCAATATAAAGATCGCTATGAGACTAGCTTAGAGCTCCTAGAGGAAGATTACCTGACCACTTCAGAGTTCAAAACCCACAACCACATCAGTATATCTAGCACCAACACAAAATTTTCCCACCTTTACAACACCTAGGAGGAGGATTTTGAATTCTTCGTTGAAGACTACATATTCTTCCTTGATTCTGACCTTACTAAGGAAGAGGAATAAATAATCAACTCTGTAGCATCTAATGTGTCTAAAAACCTTTACACAGACCAAGAGTCTAATTTATGGTTTTAAATCATGATTAATGTTAGCTATATGTATCTAATCTAAATAAGTGATAATCACAATTCTATCTTATCATTTTGTAGCACAATCATAAACATTAATAAAAGCATGAGTTTGTTTTTGAAAAGTAACATTGTTTTGTCTAAAGCATGATTTGTAGGCTTGTTTACAGGTAAAGAAGCTTTGATCCATTATTTTAAACGGTGCATAAACATACACAATAAACATCATGGGTATCCTATAAACCCATCCATCGAGGTCAATCTCGGTTGTTACCCCTTGAAACAATCAAGAAACCAAGGTAAAAACCATGTTGGCCATGAGGTTTGGAGAGAGAACAACCCTGTTACTTAAAATAAATACAACTTTTTTATTTCTTATCCAATTTTCTTAATTTAAAAAAAAAAAGTTCAGTATTTGAGTGATATTCAAAAATTCCTTGTATTATTTATCTGAATGAGGCTTCATAAAAAAATTTGGATGCTAAGAAGTTAGGGTGCTAAGTTTACATTTCTCAAAAACCAGGTTTTGGTAAAACTTGAGTAACTTGCACAATATTCTACAAAATTTAATGATACTTGAATAAAATAACCAAAACACATCCATATACATGACACATAGCTTGGTTTCTCATAAAAATAATGTACAACCCACCAATCTCATTTACCTAATCTTCTACTTCTAGTTCTCAAAGGTGGTTTTGGTGACAACTTGAATTTTTCCTTCAAAAGCTAAAGTAAGCCCTGTAGATTCTCCTACATTCCCTATCAAGTGTTCTTAGGATCATAACATGCTCACCTAGTATTTTTATGGCATAAATTAAGCTCTTACACCTCATTAATCCCTAGAACTACGTCTAAATGGGATAGTTACAATTGTGACTTATAAAACCCGACTCCGATGCTCACCTTAGAAACTCTTGCACATCCTAGAAACATCATTTCTGACCTATGGGGAACATGATCCTATCAAACTAAGATTTTTCAAACCTATAAAGGGCACCTACCTCAAGAACTAAGCCTAGAACACACTAAAGTCATCCTAAAACCCATCTTAATCCACTATGTGAGCTCCAACCATCATTAATAAGACACTACCAATAAACCTTCATGCCCTACCCCAACCTCACTTCACCATTCACACCTTTACCATCAATTCCACTTAACATCAATGAAAACACCAATGCATTATAATTCAACAATATCCTCCTTTTCCATTGATGGCAAAAAAACTCAAAAACTTTGATGGAAAACAATCACACCATCTTCAGAGCATTCCTATCTAGTTTCGATAGCCCTCTCTCCCCCTTTAACATTTATGAAAAAGGTTCAAACATTGAACAATATGATCAACCTAAAAATAATCATTGATAAAGCATTTCCTTACCTCAATAAGCTCCCCTTTGATTTGAATCACTACCTTTCTAGTTGTGCCTTTGAATAAATGCATGAATTTATCCTCATATTTAGGTATCTCACTTCATGATGCTCAAAAACAAGCTTAAATATACCTTAAGCTATTTGATTTTTCTTTTAGGACCTTAGATCCCTGAATTATCTTTCCAGTTCCTTTTAGCCCATCTTTGGATATGCATGGAAGCCTATTTTATTCATGAAAAAATTTCATACAACACTCCTAGGATTATTTCATCCTCATTTATCTCGATGCTACAATAATTCATGTATTTACCTTACATTCAATTCATGAGGATGGATCATTCATATCTAACCAGTTCTAAAGGACCTCTTCAATGTTTTCCATTTTCTTTACTTTTCCATTCACCGATTAAGAAAAAAATCTCCCCCTTGAAATATATCGTTGTGTCTTCATTTTTTCATTTGACTAGCTTTTCAAGTTGCTAGACATCTCAAAAACACAATTATACATTATCATATATATCCCTTGTTCCTATAAACCCTTGTAAACTTGTAGGTCACTATATTTGACTCACTTCAGCTTAGAAATCTTATCATGATGCATGAAAACACTATTAATGGTCTTCACTACAACCCTCGGCACTCTTTCTCACAAACTTATGAGCATTTAAGCTTATTCTTGTACTTTTATAACAATGAGACATCATGTAACCTTGTAGCAACACTTATGTACCCTCTACTACTATTTTCATTCTCATAAAGACCTTCCAGCCTACAAATTTTACATTTTATGAGCGGAACCTCCTTCATTCAATATTATTTTGCAAGATATGCAACTTTCTAATTTCCAATAGAAACCTTAAAGTTTTGGATTAGAAACATGTTTATTCTTAGATCACTTCCTTTTTAGATCTTTATAACAGATGATATGCCATCCTTAGTATCTCTTTCAACCTTTCATCACATTTTGAACATGGAGTGTCCTTTCAACAATTTTGGTTGAAATTTTTCAGTTACTTATCTTATAGAGATCTTCACACACCTGAACCTTATCACATTGGCATGAATTCAGACCTTAATACAGTTCGCATATACCTTGAGAATGTCATGAGACTAATTATAAGAATATCCAAGTACTAAACTAATATTATAATGATAGGTTTTATTAACTTTCATATATTCCATGGTACTTAGAGCTCTCATTCTCACTTCTCCAACATTCATGATAGAAACTTTCATCATGAACTAATCCCACTTGGAAGATATTGCATTTCTTGAACATTTTTAGAACCAATACCAACACTTTAATTACCTTAAAAGGCTATTGAATGATTTTAATTCTTTGAATGATATTACAAACTTATTTTGTGACTCAACGCTTGAGAACACTACCCAAAAATATAAAGATCATGAACACCCACATCTATTATTCCCTCAAGAAAGGATAGTTTTTCTAGGAATCATTCTAACCTATTGCATTATGTGATCACTCATTATGACACAATCTATGGACTAAGTTTGAACCGATTGATTTATATAAAGAAGTTAGAAAATTTGCAACAAATTAGAAGGTTGAATCAATTAGTTTTATACTCTCTTGAAGACCTCTCTTGCATGAAAACAACCTAAAAGGATATCTTAACCATGATTCAAACTTGACAAAGATAGAAGAAGACAACACAAAACATGAGACCTCTTCACCACACTCTCTTTGCATGAATACTCAATAATACATTCAAAAACTTCAATAAGCATTAATACTTTAACATGGGAGCAAAAACATTGCTTAACTTTGAAATACCTTAGAAACTTGATGAACACTCCAATCAACACCTACTAATGGAAACATCATATAATGGACTATTCACTCAAGATCATCATAGAGAATACCTTAATTTTCATCTTGGTAGACTAATGAAGATTATAAATTTCTTCTCTCAGCTGATACCTGCCTTCTAGAAGCCTAGAAAAGGCACACCACTTAGTGATATCACCTCGTAACAAGAGGTAGTCATCAAAGAAGCAATATGACTAAATTCTTTTTATGTTTGTCCTTATGATCTTATTAATATTATTGATGCAATCCTTGGTGTGATAACCTCATCTCCTTATCCATACATGTTGCATCTCATACACTTTGTCTAGCATAGCTTGAGGTAGGGATTATTCATCACTTTAACTATAATTATCTTCCTTCTTCTTGGATTTATCATCAATTCCTGCTATCTTGTATATGCTAGACTCTCCCATGACTATCATTGATTGATTTTTTTATTCATCATATTCACATTCTATTTTCTTTTCAATCTTCACATACTCAAATCATGTGTTTTATTCCTTGACCTTGTATACCCATTTTACCTCCTTCTTACCATAAGTTGTTGTAGGCATAGCTGACATTGTCTTATTTCAAGGATTGATATTCATAGTGGATACCATCTTAACTTTTCCTTTGAAATTATAATGTCTTCTTTTGTACTTCAAAATATCTCATTGTGATAGCAATGGTCTGCAAAATTCCCAAAATCATGATAATTATAGCATATTACATTACTCTTACCTCTAATTTTGTGTGAACTATCATTCCAACTATTATTGGAAGCTTTGAGATCAAAAATCTCATAGAATAGTGTCCAAACTTGTTTCAATTGTAGCATACTACCATATTCATACCTTTTGAGTCTACTTCTTTCCCAAATTGACTTGATGGTTCTTCTAAATAGTACTTGGAAATATGCCCTTTTTGTTTACATTTAAAGAAAAATACGTTCTTCTCTTTCTCAGTTCAAATATCTCTCCATGGGTTGACCTATAGGACCTTCTTCCTACATTCCATATCCGTATGTCCATAACTATGACAAGAAAAACAATAGCCATTAAAATTCCTTCCTTGACCTTGTATATCCAATTTACCTCCTTCTTTCTAGAGGTTGTTTTAGGCATAAATGACTTTGTCTCATTTCCAGGATTTGTATTCATATTGAAGACCCTCCCAAATTTTTCTTTGAAAGTATCATGTCTTCTTTTTACTTCTAAATATCTCACTTTGATAGATGTTTTTTTGCAAAATACCCAAAATTATGATAATTTTAGCATATTACATTACTCTTATCTATAATTTGGTGTGAACTATCATTCAAACTATAATTTATATCTTTGAGATCATGAAATTTCTGAGAATAGTGTCAATTTTTTTTGCAATTGTAGCATACTACCATATCCATTCCTTTTGAGTCTACTTCTTTCCAAAATTGACTTGACGGTTCTTCTAAATGTACTTGGCAATATTGCCTTTTATTTACAATTAAATTAAACTATGTTCTTCTCTTTCTAACTTATAATATCTCTCCATGGGTTAAATTCTATGGCCTTATTCTTGCATTCCTTAGCCTTATGTCCATAGTTATGACAAGAAAAATAATAGTCATTAAAATTCATTTCATACCTAGATGCATTTGGTTTCCTTACTTACTTAGGCATTTTAGTAATATCTCATCAACCAAATTCATCCCTATTTGTATGCTTAGACCATCCTTTCCATCCTCTCTTTTTCCCATAGGTTTTCCTCTAAATCCTACACCTATTTTATCTTGTGGTGCTCTTTGATTTTCCAAGATTCCATCAAGATATTAAGATTGTTAATCAAGTTTTCTATACATCTTCAACTTGTTAATTTATTAATCTAGTTCAAACTTCAAGGTTATAAATTATTATTCATTTTTAGGATGGGAATATATCTTGTATTTCACATGTTTTGATACATTTTCAACAAAGGAAGCCATATCTTTGAGTTCTTGGACATGGTCAGCTTCCATGAGCTTGATTTCCTTCTCCAGTCCATCAATCAGAGACTGAGAAATCTCATACTTCCTTTTCATAATTGAATCAGCTAATGTACCCATGCTTGTGTCTTTAGGATCTCATCCAATCTGTTAGAATTGATTCAAGAGGAACATGATCTCATACCAATTGTTAGAAACTAGGACACTGAGAGGGGGGTGAATCGGTGTCTATTCAAACTTTAAAAAAAAATCATTTCACTTAATTTATTGTAATGAAATCAAACAATCATTCACAAAACATCAATAACGAGATATCACATAGAGAGATAATATTTAATGTGTCAAACCCTTCAATGGAGAAAAACCCAATAAAATCAATAAATATCTTAGGATAAGAATGTCTTGTAAATATTACATTGATTTCAAGTTGAGCATTTACTCAACATGGAGCTACAAATCCAAAATTCAACCAATCACCTAGTTAGTCTTTGGAAATATTATGTTTTCCTGGATGTTTTAACACCCAAATTTAGAAAAACATCTACTAACCTTCTGTAAGATTAAACTTATAGGGAGCCTCAACTCCCTAGTTGCTAAGATGATACTTAGGCTTGTACAAGGTTTTGATCACATTGATTTTGTTGTCTTCTACAATTGATAGTGACCACTAGATCAACTCACTCTTCTTCTCAGCCCTACTTATAGTTCTCTTCTCTTCGATCACCTAACCAAGATCAAGTAAATATTGTACAAGGGTCATTTCAAGCACATATTTATGTCAAAATTTACTCCTTGAATCAAGTTTATAAGCATTCACTCTTCACATGTTTAAGCATTCATTTTTAGACACCACACCTCTTTCATTCCTAAGATGATATTAAGAAATTATTTTATGACTCAACGCTTGAGAAAATACCCAAATAAAATAAAGAGCATGAACACACACATCTATGACTCCCTCAAGAAATCAATATTTTTCAGACTCATTATGACCTCACTGCATACTATAAATAGTCATCAAGACACAATCTATGGACTAATTGTGAACTGCTTGTATTAGATCATGAAGTTAGACACTTTTCAATAAAATATATGTAAGAAAACCTATTAGGTTGAATCAATAAATTTTATACTCTCTTGAAGACCTCTCTTCCATGAAAACAACCTAAGAAGGATGAATTAACCATGATTCAAACTTGATAGCATAAAGGAAGAAAATAAAGACCATGACACCTATTGACCACACTCTCTTTGCATGAATACTCAAGAAGACATTCAAGAACTTCAATAAGCACTAATACTTTAACATGGGGCTAAATTTTTTTCTTAACTTTTACATACCTTGAAACTTGATGAACACTGCAATCAACACCTATTTATGGAAAAATCAAAATATGGATTAATCACTCAAAGCATCCTCATGGAGAAGACCTTAATTTTCAGCTTGGTAGACTAATGAAGAGAAGACCTTACTTCTTCCTATTGATACATGACTTCTAGAATCATAGATAAGGCACACCACCTGGTGAGATCACCTCAAACTAGGAAGTAGTCATCAAAGAGGCAATATGAATCAATTCTTTACCTTCTCATCATTATGATCTTGTAAATATTCTTGGATGCCATCCTTTGTGTGAAAAACTCATCTCTTAAGCTTTCACTTTATGATTGATTTCCTAATAGAAATACATGTTGCATATCATACACTTCCTCTCGCACAACTTGAGGTAGGTATTCTTCATAACTTGCACTATAATTATCTTCCTTATTCTTGACTTTATAATAACTTCATGTTGTCTTGTTTGTGCTATCTACTCTCCCATGAATTTCATTTATTTATGTGTTTCTTCATCACATTCCCACTTTTTGTACTTCTAAATATCTCATTTTGATATAAATGCTTTGCAAAATTCCCAAAATCATTAAAATTATAGCATATTACATTACTCTTACCTCTTATTTGGTGTGAACTATCATTCTAACTATGATTGGAAACTTTGAGATCATGAAATCTCCTAGCATAGTGTCCAAAATTATTGCAATTGTAGCATACTACCATATTCATTCCTTTTGAGTTTACTTCTTTCCAAAATTGACTCGATGGTTCTTCTAAAAGTACTTGGAAATATACCCTTTTTATTTACAATTAAAGCAAGGTATGTTCTTCTCTTTCTCACTTCTAATATATTTTCATGGGTTGAATTATATGACCTTTTTCCCGCATTCCTAAGCTCTATGTTCATAGTTATGATAAGAAAAAAATAGGAATTAAAATTCCTTTCATAACTAGATGCATTTGTTTGCCTAACCGACTTAGGCCTTCTTCGCTTGTCTCCTTGATCGATTCATGTGTATTTGTATGCTTAGACCAAAATTTCCATCCTCTTTCTTTCCTATAGGTTTTTCTCTAAATCATATACCTATTTTATCACCTGGTGCTCTTTTATTTTCCACGATTCCATCAAGATATTTAGAAATGTTTCAAGTTTTCTATACATCTTCAAATTATTATTTTATTCCTCTAGTTCAACCATCAAGGTTCTCAATTCTTCTTCATGTTTAAGATATCCATCAATCTTGTCTTTTGGATATTTTAATACATTTTTAGATAAGAAATTCATCTCCTTGAGTTTTTGGCCATGTTTTGCTTCCAAGATCTTGATTTTATTCTTCACTACATTAATAAGAGATTGAACAATCTGATACTTACTTTTTAGAATTGAATCAACTAATGTACCCATGTTTGTGCATTTAGGATCTCCTACAAGCTATTAGACTTGATTTAAGAGGACCAGGATCTGATACCAATTGTTGGCGACAAGGAAAATGAGAGTGGGGTGAATTAATGTCTATTTAAACTTTGACAAACTATTCATTTCACTTAATTTGTTACAATGAAACCAAATAATCATAAAATAAATAAATCATGAGATACCACACATAGAGAAAAGATTTAATGTGGGAAACCCTTCAATGGATATAAACCCACTTTGGAACCAAGAACTAACTTAGGAGAAGAATATCCTATAAATGTTACATAGATTTCACTTTGAGAATTTACTCAACATGGAACTACAACTCCAAAATTTAAAAATATCATACTTAGTCTTTGAAAAGATTCTACTTTCCCCGGAAGCTTCAACTCCCAACTTTATTCCAACACCTAATGACCTTCTATAAGATTAAAATTATAGGAAGCCTTAACTCCCAATCGCTAAGATGTTACTTAGACTTCTGCAAGGCTTTAATCACACCGATTTTGTTGTCTTCTACAACTGATAATGACCACTAGATCAGCTCACTCTCTTCTCTCGGTTCTTCTTCTAAATCCCTTCTCTTCCGATCACCTAACCAAATATAAGGATATATTACAAAAGGATCATTTCAAGCACATATTTATGTCACACTTTACTACTTGAATCACCTTTCTAAACATTCAATCTTTGCATGTTTAAGAATTCATTTTAATACATCACACCTCTTTCAGTCCTTGGATGATATTAAGAAGTTATTTTATGACTCGATGCTTGAGAAAAATACCCCAAAAATATAAAGAGAATGAACACGCACATCTATGACTCCCTCAAGAAAGGATGATTTTTCCAGACTCATTCTAACCTATCGCATACTATAATAACTCATCGTAACATAATGTGTGCACTAACTATGAACTACTTGTATTACATCAAGAAGTTAGACAATTTAAAACAACCTAGAAGGATGAAAACCTATAAGGTTGACTCAATAAATTTTATACTCTCTTGATGAAGTATTTTGCAAGACAACAACTTATTATTTGATTTCACACACTTGGAAAAATTAGACAACATGGGTCTATTGTACTCCAGGACCAAAAATAGTCATCCATGATCATTCTAGGTAATTTCAAGTGAATTTCATGCTTAAGGAGAATTTATGGTATTCCAGGATGTCGAGGGATCATCTTGGGCTATTTTTTTCCTTTTCTAGGTCTTAGGGTGAGAAATTTCCCTATGAAAAGTCCACATTTATTTAACACTAGCAAAAAAGGGTCAAAATTGATAACTTGTGTCTAAAAGGTCTTATTGTGCTTTTATTACCTCACCAATTTTGGGGAAGAACTCATGAATTCTAAACACTATGGTAAGATCTAATTTGGAGGCGTAAATGGTATTGAGAAAAAAAGATCTCACCGAGTGGCTCGGTGAGTTGCTCGATGAGCTAGAAGTGAGTTGGTTGGTTTAAATCGGTGTTGGGGTGAAGTTTGATTTTAGTGGGATGATTCGTAGGATGTTTGGTGAGTCATAGTAATAGAGGAGTACATGAGAGTAACTTTGAGGTTGTTTTGTACGTGCAGGTTGAGCTTGAGGGATGATGTTGACGAAGTGAATGGCTTGAAGGGTCTGCAAAGGAGAGTCAAGTCATAAAATATCATGAATTAGTAACTCGCTAAGGGACTTAGCTCAGTTCCTTGATCCATGGAATGACAAGGCCATCGTATAAGTAGCTCAGACGTTAAGATGAGACATTGGTTTGAAGATTTCACCATATTAGGTCAAAGGAAAACAAGGAGATGTGGGAGTATTCAATTAGAATGTCTGCGGAAAAAAGAGAGACAAGGAAATCCAAGTAGATGAATATCTCGCTTCATCGAGTCGAAGAAAGATAAGTTGTATATTCAAAGGGAGTTTGATGTGTAATACGATGGTTGGCTAAATATATAGAGCTAAGTTAATATTAGCTCGGCATTGATGAGGAATCTATGGGCTGAGCAGAGGAACAAGTGGCTACAGTCACATTTAGAGTAATAATGGCTCAAGATGACGTTAGTTTGGAAAATAAATCAACCTGTTTCATGGTTGAGTATTGTTGAGAGCTAGAAGAATCCGATCTCACAAGATTCAACGCATGGCCTAATGCATAGATGAATTAGCACGAAGGTGGGGCTCATAGAGAATTTTAGGAAAAAATCGGTGAGGTGTTCATAGTGACACCAAGGCCAAGCTTAGGCTAGAATTTTTAGGTTGTTTTGGTGCAAAGACTGAGGCAAGGGATGTGTATTGTACTCTCAGAGCCATAGAAATTCAAAAGTGAATGCGAGTCACCATGGGCATAACTCTATTGACAAAAGAATAATTTGGGCTCATTAATTGCATCAGAATTCAAGGAAGGATCAAAATAGGATAACTCGATAGGAAAATTAGTGTTCCAGTTTGGATCTCGAGCGATTGGGAACTCATCAAGCTAGATGAATGGCTCAACCTATGGCTCGATTGAGTAGATGGAATACAAGCTTCATTCGGAGAATCTTGGTCAAGTAAAGAAGGACTAACTTGGCATAGATCTTGACTCAAAAATCTGTGAGAATTTCATAAATTGATCACAGGAAAGGAGTTGGCACTAAGCTGAGCTTGTAAGTTATTCATGCACATGGATCACCCGAAAAGCAAGTGAATGGCTTGCAGGGTCACACATATGAAAAATATTGTAGAGGGATATGGAATTGGACTCGCTAGAGTGTCAGTATGGAGCAAGCTCACGCATGTTGGCCGAGTTTGAGCTAGTGGGAAAAGTAAGATCTATGTAACTCACGGGCCGGTGAGTTCATGAAGCGCACGATGAGCTGGTGGAAAAGTTGGTATCAAGATCCGTCCACCCAAGTTAGAAAGTGGCAAAGTGGCCTTGCAAATCCATATTCCCATTGCAAAATTTCTTAAGGATAATGCCATGTCGAGATTGGAAAAGTGTTGTTCAGGCTCCCGAGCCAAGAAATCCAACATAGGAACTCTACGTAGGGTAAGTTTGGGAAAACATGGCCAAGTGAGTAGTGACGGTGGCATGCCAAAAGAGAAGTTCCACGAACCAAACATGTGAACTTGGAGCCTAAGTCAATGGCTGAGTTATCCATCAAGTTGTTAGGGAGGCTACAGGTGAGATGGCAAGTTAGTCACCGAGTTATTAGCATGGAGGTTGGAGTTATTCTCGGAAGTGAACTAGTGACTTAGTCATGATAGGGCTCTATGTGCATAGAGTTGCATCATCATCTCGATAGATATGGCTCAACGGTTGTAGAGGTGTTCAAGTACAAGGTAAGCCTATGAGGATGATTACACATTGTGAGTGAGTTAACATGGAGCTCAGCGGATGGTTCGATGGGTATCATTCATGATGAGCTCGAAGGCATGTACATGGTGATCTCATGAAAATTTATAGGAGCTTAGAATTTGTGTTGGTGCTGATAAGCAACTCGGATCACAAAATTTTGGCCATAAGAGGATTCAAGCTACACAAAGGATTTAATTTGCCATGATCTCATGCCAAACTCTATTGAAATGACGGTGAATAGAGATCAATTGATGAGCTCGGTTGGTTTTGGGTGAGTAAATCGGTATGAGGAGGGGCTCAATATGAAGTCATGGGAATGATAATCTCGCCATGAAACCACTGGTGAACATATTATAGTTCGGGATGAGTCATCGATCAAACTCTCTCAGGCTATAAGTGAGCTCAAGGTAGTGATTTTAGTCAAGACTAAGTTGGCTCATTTGATTGGAATGGAAAGCTCATGAATGATGAGCCAGATAAGAAATGGAAAATGTGGCGAGTTCTAGCTCGGTTGACTCATGGGTGGAGATCTCGGTTGCATGTGGTGATGGTCTCATGCTGAAGAGATTGAATCAAGCTTTGTGAATGCACACAAAACTCACCTCTCAAGTGATGCATGATAGGGCTCGGTGGCGAGAGAATCATTTCGGGAAAGAGCTCACCAAGTACTGGGAAAGTTGGTAGTGTGTTTAACACAAGGATTATTAGTAGAGAGCTCGGTGAAATGGTGGATTGATTTGAAATTGAGCTCATTCCAAGGTTGGGAGCTCATCAAAGCAAGTAAATCACTCACGGAATCGGAGAATGTGACATGCTTGAGTCAAGGATGTAGTCGTGGTGAGTGAACTCGATGAGGCCTTTGTCTCTGCGCATACCTAGGCATTACGATGGAGCTCGGGAAGGTAAGCTCGACTAGTATGATGAAGAGCTCATTTTAGATCTCAATGACTTTGGTAGGGTGCTCAAGACTCGTAGATGGTCGCGGAAATGGAGATCGACTTGTTAGAGAAACTCGAGACAACTCGGTGAGTTGGCTCAGCGTGCCAACCACCGAGTTGGACTCATTTTTGGCCTTTTCTTCATGACCCCTCCCTTTTCAAGTAAATCTAGTCAATGGGGGTCCCACCATTATTTGTTAATTAATTTAATATTTTTATTTAAATATTTTAATAATAATATTTATTATTATTATTTAAATATTATTTTAATTAATTAAGGAGGAATGGTACACTGGTATTAATGATACATGATGGAACCTTCTCTAGTGGTTCAACTAACTATAATAAATACATCATGTGCCTTCAATTTAGGGATGTAATTATGAACTTTCCTCTTCTCTCTCAAATTTTATTCTATAAATGTAAGTTGTAAGCTCATTCCAAGGGGTTTCAATATGTCAGATAGGTTGGAAAGTTAGAAATCTTAGGCAAGTTCAATTTTTCAAGAGTTTTCTCTCCTCTGCAAGTTGTCCTTATATGTTGTGGGAACTTTCAAGCCTCTTATCCAAGATTGTAATGGCAACCATTTCCTCTTCTAAATGTATGATGCATTGTGCACATTATTGAAGCAATAAAAGTGTGTGTTTTGTGACTAATCTCACTCCTTTCATCCTTCTATACTTCTGTGTGCCTTTTCTCATGCTTGTAGGTACACTGTGCAAGTTCATGTTTCTATTACAGGTTCTTGGAGTTATGTGATTATCAAGTGGTGGAGTGTTACATAAAATTGGGTTGTGGTGCTTGATCACCCTTCTCAAGTTCATCCTTCTTCTTGTAAAACTAATAACTTGTTTGTCTTATCGATTTTAACAAAGGGAACGCATGATTCCTAGTTTGTGGTATTTTGTACCCTATCTAAGTCACAGTAGGTGAATTTGACTTGTGGTGCACACACCCTCTTCAAACTAACCCTTCCCGATTCTGAAACACCCTTTATTTGGTGTATCACCATCCCTAGTATAGTTTCATTTCTACAAATCACTTTCCCTAAACCCATGAAAATGTTAGCATAGGTCTAAATAATTGTTTTATTACACTAGGAGTAGTACAACAATTATTTTAGGAAGAGGAAGTCAGCCTTCTCTAGAGGTTCACCTTAAGCCCAAGTCCCATAGCTTGATAGGTGATCCCATGTGTCCCAATCAAACCAAACGTCTTGTTCACATTCTAGCCATTTGGAGGGTGCGGTGATTTGGCGATAACACAACCTAAGAAGGATGACTTGACCATGATTTAAACTTGATAGCATAGAGGAATACAACACATACCGGGAGACCTATTGACCACACTATCCTAACATCAAGAAGTTAGAAACTTTACAACAACCTAGAAGGCTGAAAACCTATAAGTTTGACTCAATCAATTTTATACTCTCTTGATTATGTCTATTGCATAAAAAAACCTAAGAAGTATGACTTGAACATGATTCAAACTTGATAGCATAGAGGAAGAAAACACGGACCATGAGACCTATTGACCACACTTTATTTGCATAAATAATCAAGAAAAATTCAAGAAATTTAATAAGCACTAATAATTAAACATGGGGCTAAACAAATATTTCTTAACTTTGACATACCTTGGAAACTTGATGAGTGCTCCAATCAACACCTATTGATGGAAACATCATATTATGGACTATTCAATCATCATCCTCACAAAGAAGACGTTAATTTTCATCTTTTTAGACTAATGAGGATAATACCTTTCATCTCTTCACTGATACATGCCTTCTATAATCCTATAGAAGGCACACCACCTAGTGAGATCACCTCGAAATACGTGGTAGTCATCAAAGAAGCAATATGAATAAATTATTTACCTTCTCATCCTTATGATATTCTCAATCTTATCAGATGCAATCCTTGGTGTGACGACCTCATCTCCTAAGCTCTCACTTTATGATTGAGTTCCTGATAAATATACATGTTGCATCTCATACAATTTCTCTAGCATAACTTGAGGTAGGGATTCTTCATCACTTACAGATAATTATATTCCTTCTTATTTATTTTATCATCACTTCATGTTGTCTTTTTTGTGTTAGAATATCCCATGACTATCATTGATTGATGTGTTTCTTCATCATCTACCCATTATATTTTCTTTTCACTCTTTACTTTTTCAACTCTTGGGTTTTCTTCCTTGACCTTGTATATTCATTTTACCTCCTTCTTTCCAGAGGTTGGTTTAGGCATAATTAAATTTGTCTAATTTATAGGATTGGTGTTCATATTGGAGACCTTATTAACTTGTCCTTTGATATTTTAATGTCTTCTTTTGTACTTCTAAATATATTATTTTGAAAGAAATGATTTGCAAAATTCCCAAAATCATGACAATTATAGCATATGACATTACTCTTACCTATAACTTGGTGTGAATTGTCATTCCAACTATGATTTTCAACTTTGAGATCATGACATTTCCTAGCATTGTGTCTAAACTTGCTGCAATTTTAGCATATGACCATATTGATTGATTTTGAGTCTACTTATTTCAAAAATCAACTTAATGGTTGTTCTAAACAAGACTTGAAATATGCCCTTTTATTTACAATTAAAGCAAGCTATGTTCTTCTTTTATCACTTCTAATCTCTCTCCATGGGTTGAATTATATGACTTTATTCCTACATTCCTTAGCCCTATGTCCATAGCTATGATAAGAAAAACAATAGGCATTAAAATTCCTTTCATACCTAGATGTATTTGGTTGCCTAACTGACTTAGGCCTTCTTGTGCTTGTCTCCTTGATTATATTCATGCCTATTTGTATGCTTGGACCATCCTCAACATCCTCTCTCTTTCTCATAGGTTTTCATCTAAATCCTACACCTATTTTATCACCTACTACTCTTTGATTGTCTATGATTTTATCAAGATATTCATAACTTTTTTCAAGTTTTCTATACATCTTCATCTTGTTATTTTCTTCCTCTAATTAAACCTTCAAGATTCTCAATTATTCTTCATGTTTAAGATAGGAATCTATCTCATCTTTCAGATATTTTGATACATTTTCAATAAAGGATGTCATCTCCTTGATTTTTTAGCCATGTTTAGCATCCAAGAGCTTGATTTCCTTCTTCAGTCCATTAATAAGAGATTGAGAAATCTCATAATTACTTTTAGAATTGACTCAGCTAATGTAACCATGCTTATGCCTTTATGATATCCTCAAAACTATTAGACTTGATTCAAAAGGACCAAGGTCTGATACCAATTGTTTGTAACTAGGACACTGAGAGGGGGGTCAATTAGTGTCTATTCAAAATTTGACAAACTACTCATTTCACTTATTTTGTTACAATGAAACAAAAAAATCATTAAAAAAAATCAATCATAAGATACCTCATAGAGAGACAAGATTTAATTTGGGAAACCTTTCAATGGAGAAAAACCCACCTTTGAAACATAGAACTAGCTTAGACAAGAATGTCCTGTAAATATTACATTGGTTTCAATTTAAGAATTTACTCAACATGGAGCTACAAATCCAAAATTAAACTAAGCACATACCTAGTATTTTGAAATATTCTCCTTCCCCGAAGCTTCAACTCCGAACTTTATTCCAACATTTGCTAAACTTCAAGATGTTTAAACTTACAGGAAGCCTAAACTCCCGATTCTAAGATGCTACTTAGACTTCTGCAAGGTTTTGATCTCACTTATTTTGTTGTCTTCTACAACTGATAGTGACCAAAAAATCAACTCAATATTCTTCTCATTTATGCTTCTAATACCCTTCCCTTATGATCACCTAACCAACTGCAAGGAAATATTATATAAGGATCATTTCAAGTAGATATTTATGTCACACTTTACTTTGCTTGAATCTCCTTTCTAAGCATTCACTCTCCACATGTTTAAGCATTCATTTTCAGACATCACACCTCTTTCAGTCTTGGGATGATATTAAAAACTTCTTTTATGACTCAAATCTTGGAAAAAATACCCCAACAATATAAAGAGCATGAAGACACCCATCTATGAATCCCTCAAGAAAGTATAATTTTTATAGGACTCATTCTAACCTACCGCATACTATAATCACTCATCATGACATAATTTGTGTACTAATTGTGAACTACTTGTATTAGATTAAGAAGTTAAACACTTTGTAATAACCTAGAAGGATGAAAACCTATAAGGTTGACTCAATCAATTTTATCCTCTCTTTAAGGCCTCTCTTACATGAAAACAACCTAAGAAGGATGACTTGACCACGATTCAAAATTTCTTGATAGCATAGAGAAAGACAAAAAGACCATGAGAAATATTGACGACACTCTCTTAGCATGACTACTCAAGAAGACATTCAAGAAATTCAATAAGCACTAATAATTTAACATGGTTCCATACAAACATTTCTTAACTTTGGCATGCCATGGAAACTTGCCGAACACTCCAATCAACACCTTTTTATGGCAACATAATACTATGGAATATTAACTTATCATCCTCATGGAGAAGACCTTAATTTTCATCTTGGTAGACAAATCAGGATAGGACCTTACTTCTTTCAGCTTATACATGTCTTCTAGAAGCCTAGAGAAGGCACACCACCTAGTGAGATCACCTCAAAATAGGTGGTATTCACCAAAGAAGCAATATGACTCGATTCTTTACCATATCATCCTTATATTCTTGGATAAAATACTTGGTGTGAGAACCTGATCTCATAATATTTCACTTTATTATTGAGTTCCTGATAGACATACATGTTTCATCTCATACACTTTCTCTAGCACAACTTGAGCTAGCAATTCTTCATCACTTTCACTATATTTATCTACCTTCTTCTTTACTTTATCATCACTTCATGTTGTATTGTTGTGCTAGAATCTCCCATGAATTTAATTGATTGATGTGTTACTTCATCTTATTCCCACCATATTTTCTTATCAATATTTTATTTTCAACTCTTCAGTTTGCTTCCTTGACCTTATCTATCCATTTTACCTCCTTTCCAGAGGTTGTTTTAGGCATAGTTGACTTTGTCTCATTTCTAGGACTTGTCTTCATATTGGAAACCCTCTTAAATTTTCCTTTGGAAGTATTATGTCTTCTTTTGTACTTCTAAATAGCTCATTATGATAGCAATGCTTTGCAAAATTCCCAAAATCATGGCAATTATAGCATATTACATTACTCTTACCTATAATTTGGTGTAAAATATCATTCAAACTATGATTGAAAACTTTGAGATAATGACATATCCTATAATAGTGTCCAAAATTGTTACCATTGTATCATACTACCATAATCATTACTTTTGAGTCTACTTCTTTCCAAAATTGACTTGATGGTTTTTCTAAACAGTACTGAAATATGCCCTTTTTATTTACAATTAAAGAAAAATATGTTCTTCGCTTTCTCACTTCTATTCTCTCTCCATGGGTTGAATTCTATGAACTTCTTCATGCATTCATTATTCCTATGTCCATAGCTATGAAAATTAAAACAATAGGCGTTAAAATTCCTTTCATACCTGCATGCATTTGGTTACCTATTTGACTTAGGCCTTCCTATGCTCGTCTCCTTGATCAACTTCATGCCTATTTATATGCTTAGACCAACCTTTCCATCCTCTCTCTTTCCCAGGTTTTCTTCTAAATCTTAAACTTGTTTTATCACCTCGGTGCTCTTTTATTTTTTGATATTCCATCAAGATATTGAGAAAAAATTTCAAGTTTTTATACATCTTCATCTTGTTATTTTCCTCCTCTAGTTTAACCTTCAAGGTTCTCAATTCTTATTCATGTTTAAGACATGTATCTATCTTGTCTTCGGGAGATTTTGATAAATTTTCAACAAAGGAAGTCATCTCCTTTAGTTCTTGGCCATGTTCAACTTCCAAGAGCTTGATTTTCTTCTTCATTCCATTAATAAGATATTGAGCAATCTCATACTTACATTTCTTAATTGAATCAACTAATGTACCCATGATTTTTAATTTAGGATCTCCTCCATGATTTAATACTTGATTCAATGGGACTAGGGTTTGATACCAATTGTTTGAAACTAGGACACTGAGAGGAGGGTGAATTAGTGTCTATTAAAACTTTGAAAAACTATTCATTTCAATTTATTTGTTACAATGAAACCAAACAATCATTAAAAAACAATCAATCATGAGATACCACACAAAGATACGTGATTTAATGTGGGAAACCCTTCAATGGAGAAAAACCCATTGAAACGAAGAACTATATTAGGAAAAAAATGTCATGTAAATTTTACATTGTTTTCAAGTTGAGAATTTACTCAACGTGGAGCTATAAATCCAAAATTCAACCAAACACCTACTTCGTATTTTGCAAGATTCTACTTTCCTGGAAGATTTAACTTAAAAATTTATTCAAACATATGATGACATTCTCGTAAGATTCAACTTACAAGGAAGCATCAACTCCCCATTTTCTAAGATGATACTTAGATTTATGCAAGTTATTGATCACACTGATTTTGTTGTCTTCTACAACTAATAGTGATTGCTAAATAAGCTCATTTTTCTTCTTAGTTATTCTTCTAATTCACTTCTCTTATGATCACCTAACAAACTACAAGGAACTGTTATACAAGGATCATTTCAAGAACATATTCATGTCACATTTTACTTCTTGAATCACATTTCGAAGCATTCAATCTTCACATGTTTAAGCATTCAATTTTAGACATCACACCTCCTTCCTAAATTAAGTCTCACACATGATCACAAGATCTTTCTTCATTAATTCACCATCTATATCCTCTAAATTCTTCTCTACATTTCACATTCATCAAGAAACAATATTTCATATCATCAAAGAACTTATATACATCAGTATACTTTCACATACTTATGTATTTCTCTCTTGACTTCATTTCATAATCTTTACCTAATCAACATCTATACCTCAAACATACATCTCCTAGCTCTCCCAAGATTCAACCATAACTCTACCAGGGTAAGTACACCAAGTTGGGAGACCAAAAGGGGTCATAAGTGGACGTCATATTACCAAAAATAGTGAAACCTCAACTTGTAGGGAATATTAACAATACACGCACTCAAAATTATAAAATGTTATATAAACATGAATCATAACATCCATAATCTAGTTCTAAACTACTATTTTTTTAGAAAACAACAAGTTTAGCTATATTAAACAATCAAAATTTTATTACTTAGATTTTTTTTTAAATACCTATAACATTGTAGTCCTTTTTCCCATGATTTGGATGACCAAAACTTGTTTTTTTCCATTGGTGAAAAGTTAGATGCCACTATCTATCTTGGGATGGATTTTATTTTGTATTATTTCGAGTAATATTTTTGTAATGATTTTTCTCGTGAAAGTGGTCTAAAATAATTTAGAAAACGGATCACTTTCCATTTTCCCACCATAACTACATAAAAATATACTAAAATCAAATGCTATTTTTTAATGTATGTAGAATTTTGCAACCCTTGGGATGCTATATGTTTTATCACATTCTGACAAGTGAAACAAAAGTTGCAGTCTTAAACATACACATGAACATTCATGGGAAAAAGTGTCTTAAAGACCTATTATTAGTAAAAAATTATAAAATGATATTTATCTTATTCTATTCACTTTAAAATCAATATTTATACAAAGATAATAGTCTATCATTTGTGATGGTACCATTTTGTGACATGTTTTCAATTTTTTGCATGGTTCAAGTCTCATGGAAGATAAAATTTTAACTTTTTGGCATTTCACATGCCAAAATGACCTCACAAAGCTATGGTCTAGGAAAAAGATATTTACCAAGCCTTGAGGATCAAATTTGATGATTCAAAAGAACCGTGATCACAGCTTTAAATAACATTACCATGATAGCGGTTAATAAAGCATGATTGCGATTATTTATTCATATTTACATAGATCCGAACGTTAAATTTACCATGTGATTCTGACCTTACTGTATGAATTACTACAAAATTATGTCACTTTCTCCATGTTTTTCTTATCATCAGAAGAAAAACATCATGGAAGATAAGAAACGAAGTCAAAAAAGGAAATCAATAAACAAAAAAATTAGATGAATCAAACGCACAAATATTTCAAGATGCTAAGTGAATGCGTGAATCAAGAAAAGGTTCATCTTCAACCCCTACTATTGTAAGAATTTAGGAACCAAGTAATGTTTCTATCACAATGTTGAAGATGAATTAAATATTTCTATCCAAAATCCACCCCTCAAGGTAAATTTTGGTAACTTATGTAAATTCTTCAGCTCAAGCAGGTTGAAATGGTTGAGGGCAAAAATTTGGATTTTTAGGGTACCTCTCCTCTTTTCTCTAACTCCCCTATCCAAGAAAAATCCAAGGAGTTAGTAAAAGTTGTTAAAATATTAAAAATGAAAACCAGCCTATTTTAATGCAAATCGGATCTGAGAGCTACGGATGGAACCAAGGTGGATCGTATCAGGTTCATCATACCAAATCGGGCCTAAAATGCTAAGGAGATAGTGAAATGTGGTAAAGTTAGGTTTTTTTGGCCCAAAGCCGCATGCAGATCACGGGACCGAAAACCTGATTTTCCTGAAATGGCCCAAAACAAAAGGAATCAACGAAATCGATTCAAAATGTCCCAGACAGTCTGTGGGATGTAGGGACATATGGGACTTGCATCTTCGAAGTTTCCATATGAAGTTAAAGTTAGAAAATTTGGATAAAATTGGCCTGGGAAGTCATCGGGACGTTGGGACACGAGTTCACCGAAATTCCGAAATAGCCAATCACAAAGCGATGTGGGTGGAGGGGAGGTCAATGGCCCCGACGACCCTATCAATTAAGGGACATATAGCACATCAAAAGCTGAAATCACCGCATAAAGAGGGAATAAAAAAAAGTAGAGGTTTTCGTCACAAGTTGCATAAGGGACATCCGGGACACCAAGACCCGATTTCACCAAAATAGCCACATACAAAGGAAAATTCAATGTCTAACCCTCCCGAACTTCAAATGGCCATAACTTTTGACTCGGAGCTCTGATTTTCATGAAATTTGACTTTCTGGAATGAGCATGACATCTTAATTTTGATGAGGGTAGATATATGAAAATAAAAGAAACATATTCAGCTCCAGTAAATTAAATGCTCAGTCTCATTAAATGACAGAAATGCCTGACAAACCCAAAATAGCTGCCCACACTCAGAAGGCCATAAATTTTGTATTTCTCAATGAAAACACATAAAAATTATATGATTGGAATTTTAGTTTCAATATCAATGTAAAAAAATCAAGAAATCTAGAATTTGATGAGGAATTGATGGATATTTTTTTGAAAATGTGGCCAGGTTCAAAATAGTGTTTTATTTGGTAGCTGGGATGCATTAATGAAGCATAGGCCGACATATTTCACTGCTGCAAGTTATTTGAGAGTATGGGGGGCTTTTTGCAAGAAACATAATATCATTTCACCCCATTTACTACCTCTTTCAAGTTGTTGAAGGATAGAGTTTTGGGATTTTCATTTTCCCCCTCTCTCTCTCTCAGATTTCTATAAATTGGAGTGTTGGGCTCATTGTAAAGGGGGAGATAGTTTTGAGTAGAAAAAATCTATCAAAATTGTTTTGTGAAGCCAATGTGTTGTAGGCCCTTGTAGTGGACTCCTTGCATGGTGATCCAGACCTTATTTTGTAATAGATTGAACTATGCATATCATGAAGCAATAAATATGAGTTTGTGGATGTATCTTCCCCTATTGTGTTTGTTTGTATTCCTCTTGCCCCTTCAATCTCATTACATATATATTGTGTCTATCTTATGTTGTTGCAAGGATTCATTATCATTGTGTGTGCATGAAATATTATTGTGAATGCATTTTCTAGATTGTGGAGAACTGTTATCACCCCTTCTAGTATGCACTTTGCTTATGTTGTTTCACACATTGGATACTATTCTCACACTCTCCTTTTCTGGTGTATCACCACTTTAGTGTAGGCTTTGTTTTCATGCACTCTCTCTCCCTAGTCCCTTGGAAAGTTAGATTAGGATTAGATAGTTTTTCCTGCATTAGAGTAGATTGTGGCAGGTAGTTTAGGAGTAAGAACCAACTTTCTCTGGAGGTCTATCTCAAGTAGCAAGTCCCACAACTTGGAGATAGTACCCATGTTATCCAATCACACTATGAGCTCAAGCACACACACTTGTGCAAACCATAGGGTGCTATGATTTGGAGATAATAATACTCATGATGAAGATGTTTTTACCACAATGTTGAAGATGAATTAAATACTCATGATGTAGCTGATGTTGAAATTGAAGGAGACAATGAAAATGTGAATCAAGAAATTCAGGTTGAAATGGTAAACAAGAAAAATTGAGTTATGGCCGTAGACCTAATTATTTAATTAAAATTGATGAGAATAAATTGAATCCAATATCTGAAAAACTTTCGAATGAAAAAGTAGAAGAAAAGCCACTTTGAAATTTAGGATAATTATTTTGAAATTTTAAATGATTCTTGTTATCCAAATAGCTCTCCTAGTAATTTGAATAACTTACATACACATTCTGGCCCTAAGATATCTATTGAAGAATCACGCACACTCAAAATCATTTGGCACATTCCCTTAGGTTGTAGTTTTTCTATGCAACCCTTTTTCATTCCTCCTCCCACTTCTCTCTTGGTCTGCCTTCCACGCGTCCACCTTCTTCCAAGTGAGTTTATTTCCACCCGTTTACCTAAGTCTTTGACCCTTCACACACCACACCCATTACTTTGTAATAGTTGTGCCTTAACCATACATTCTCTGCTCACCTATTTGATTCATCTCCCGTGTGCATCACACATGCTTCCTCCGTGATTTCATCTATTATCCTCACGCCCTTATTTTCCAAATCACCTTTTGACATGCTCAGTGTGCTATGTATAACCGACAGGTGTCAAATCCTGAACAAATGGATTGTTGACACATGGCAAAAACAACAAATAGTTGTACGTTTGGCCACCATTCCATCCAATCAGCATGCACCACATGTTTCACATACATGGACAACTCGACATCTTCTCACAGCCATATCATCAAATAAAAATCTTAGATTAATGTACACCTAGTCTTATCGTAGAGTTGTTGACATCACTACAAAGTGCTTAAAATTCAAATTTCAAATTCTGGCGGATTTGGTAGGTGAGAATTGGGAAAACGCCTCTCTGAACATTAATGAGCAAATCTGATTGCTCTAACCACCCAATTTAGTATGCTCCACCCTCTTTTGTTTTCAACATGAAAAATAGGCATGGGGAAGTGTATTTCATATATTTCTAAGTGGATTTACAAACATTGAATGCTTCTCGTTGGTGTTTGTGTTTCAAATTCGGGTTTTCCCTCCTTTTCCTTCTTCCTCCATGGATTAATCTATAAATGTAAGAGTAAGGCTCATTTTTTTATTTTGGATACCATGGATCCTTACATGTATTTCTAAGAACTCCATATTTTTGTATTTTGAGTTACTGACTTCCATGTTTGGCTCTTGCATGTCGATATTAGCCTCTTTAGCATTATAACAGCTTCTATGCATTTTTGGAAGTAATAGAAGCATTGTTTTGTGAATATTCTCTGTCTTAGAGTGTTTGTGTTCCTTATTCTTTCCTTTTCTCTTGCAGGTGTGTATTGTTGTGATACTTCAAGTCCCTCAGTAGTTACATGCTTGGTTGTGTTCCATAAAAATGATTTGGTGAATGTGTTTTTTTCTATTCTACTCGTGCCTAGCCTCCTCTCACACATTCCCCGGCATTCTTGCTCAAAATAGATAGTGTTCATCCCTCTTTTCTCGTGCTATTTCCTTTTAGTGTAGTATAATTCATGCTATCCTTATTTCCCTGGTCCTTGGCATTCTTAGCTTAGTTTCCCTTTCAAAGCATTAGGAGTAGCAGGTAGAGAGATAAATAGAGGAACCACCTTCTCCCGAGATCCGTCCCAAGCTTGTAAGGTCCCACAACTTTGGGATGGTTCCATTGTTGTCTTAAACACCTCAGTCCCTCTTCGAGTTCCGAGATGTGGGTTCATGTTTGAGAAACCAAAAATTTCTCGGCACGCCCGGGAGTGGGATCAACATTGAAAGCTTACATTTCATATCTCTAAGTTCTAGTGTGTGGACTTAGTGTTTTTGAGCCTTTTAAGAGGCTCCTTACAAACACATCCGATGACTCCTAATATTCTAAAATCTTTGTTTCAGCGATCAAGAGTGACTTTCATGAGAAAAGTGCACATAAGAAGAAAGTCATCATTGAAGGCTCTTTTGATTACCTCCAGTGATCCCCGAGGAAAGTTCATTCTAGAAATCCTACGTGCACATATCTATCTCTAGCGCGCTACACCCATTCAACTCCTCCTATAGATGGAAAACCTTTGTGTCCTGTGAATGGTGCATCAACCACCTCCTCCATTAATAAGCTTTGTAAACTTTAATGGAGGGAGTCCCTTACTCCTGGCCATGCAACATGATATGCCTAATGACGGGTTTAAAAGTATTCCTTACTTTACTGGTGAGAATTAAATCACCCCTCAGGAGCATATCCAGGATGTAACAATTGTGTGTTCATTCTATATGATCACACATAATGATGTAGCAGTCAGGGTGCTTACAACCTCTGACAAAGGTAAAGCACTTTAATGGTACCAAGGCTTGAGACTTGGATCTATCACCAATTAGGATGAGTCGGGAACAACTCTATGCATTTATTCTCAAGATAAGTCGATCACCTATCTTTGGTGGAGCAACTAACAACAACTATGGGGTGCCCAATGAGCAGATGACTGATTTCAATATCAGATTTCAGAAGACTTGGGACATAATTCTTCTTGTGGTGAGACCTACAGCTTAACATGTTTTCCTTTATTATCTGAAGGCACTCAACAACGACATCTCAATTATGATCCAATCTATGGGGGTAGGACTCTACTAGCTACTTATAACATTGCAGTGAGGGCAAAAAATAGTCTCATTCAGGTGGGAAAGTTGGCTCCTAGACTGCCCATGCCCTTGTTCCCAGATATGTCACAAGTGCCCACTTTCTGTGGCCCCTATTCCTACTCCTGAGAAAAGCACACAACCAGCTTGCCTTAACATCTTATTCTCCATCACAACAAATGGAAGATGAAGAATTGAAGGCCTTAATCATAACTTTATCAAACAAGGTCATATCATTAGAAAATTAGTAGGCATAAGCATATAGAGGTATTTCCAATCAAGTGCATGGCCAAGGCAACCAGCCTTGGTAGAATCAATATGGAAATCAGAGATACGCGCCCAACCAACAAAACGATAGGTGGCACCCTAATGCACATCTTCCTTTGCATGTTATCCCTCCCGCACCTTCTTTCCCAAAGACTCAACATGAGCCGAGCACTTGTCCCACCCGTAACAACTTGGCATAAGAGTCAGAATGGTGCTTCCCTTGCAAAATGCCTCATAGTTAGTACCATTGTGCTAATGTTGCGCATGCCCAAGCCTTCATGATCCAAAATGCTTCATCTTGTGAGCCCTCAACAAGTGCCCATGAAGTAGATAACCTTGAAGATCTAGAAGCTCCTCCTAGGAAACCAATTTGATGTTCTTTGGCATAGAGGACTTATGTGCAATCAACCAAGCTATAGAAGATACAAATAGACCGCGCGCCCAAATTCTGCATACAACACAATATATAAGAAAATAATATTAGAATCGCGTGTAGGTCACAACCCCAACAATACAGGTAGATTTTAGAAGAAAAAAAGAATCAGAAAAGACCTCTTGTAGCAAAAATGTTCAAACCCCTATGCAGGAGGTCTCGTAAAACTCCTTCTGAAGTAGTGCACGCCCATCCTTTGGTAGGCCAGGGACTCGCTTTAGCTAAAGTTCAGCTTCCTTTCCCGAACACTCAAGAAGGGTTATTGTTCCCAACATTCACAAGGTGGGGGCTTCCATTCAGCATTATTGACCGGATGAATAAAGCAAACATAAATGTCACAATGTGGGATGCGCTCACCATTCCATCTCAAATGGATCTACCGCATGAAGCTCTGTGCAAATTTTGTGTGCTGACCGATTATGCGAAGCCACGTGCTTCTATCAAAATTTTCCAAGAAGAGGAGAAACAAGTAAGTAAAATTTCTAAAACTCCACCCTTCTATATGACCTTGATTATAGGTAAACACCTAGTGCATAATTGCTTAGTTGACTCAGGCGCTAGTACTTTTGTTATGCCTAAGAAGATAGCTGATGTCTTAGGTATGAAATATAGCCCTTTGTCTAAAGGAGTCCTACAACTTGATGGATTAGTTATAAATACCTTGGGAGTCATCAAGGATCTTGAGTTAACCCTCCATGCATGTCCAAGCCTGACAATTACTCAAGATGTGTCAATTATTGACCTACCTCCTTTGTTTTCCCTATGTCTATCAAGAGAATTTACTACTAAAGTGGGTGGTTACTTGTTTTCTGATTGGTCTCATATGTTTCTCAAGACAAATTATAGTACACGGTTTACCATACAAGCTGAGCCTATATTTTCTTATCATGTAGAGCCATATGTTCCATCCCCTCTCCAAGCCAATTGTCTTATCCAAGAAGAACAAGTTTTAGTTCCTGAAGAGAAATCTCTTCCACCCTCTGTTCCAGACCTAGTACTTGATGAATGGGTAGAGAGGCATCACAAATTTTATCCCTATGTTGAAGAATTAGAAGCCTATGAAATTGGGCTTGGTACTTATTGCATTCTAGAAGAAGACACTACACTTCCACACGTGCTCATAGGAGACAAAGTTCAAATTGGTCTATGGAAGTTATACTTTGATGGATCTAGAAGTAGAAATGGTGCAAGAGCAGGAGTGGTTCTCATTTCCCTAGGGATGAGAAATTATTCTTCACGCATAGGCTACAATTCACTTGTTCTAACAATGTTGTAGAATATGAAGCGCTGGTGCATGGCTTGCTTATTGCTGAAAAGAAGAAAATTAAAGTGTTGCAGAGATCTTTACGAACACAGTAATTGGTCATCCACCAGTCACCAAAAATTCTAGAAAAATAATATGCTTCTTAAAGATTATAATAATAGAGTTTGGGACTTACTTGAGAGCTTTGATGCTCTTAATTTGTAGGTAGTCACACGTAAAATGAACAAGGAGGTCACTAATGGCTGCGCTTGGTTCATAATTTTCTCCTATTGAGAAATTTTTCAAAGGGAACACTCAACACATTAAGATGGTAATCATACCATCCATTCCAGATAATAACACCAGCTAGCAAGTGTTTGACAACGACGTGCGATCGTCCAGTTTATCTAGAATGAATCTGAATTTTCATCAAGTATGCAAGCTGACTTGAATGACAAATATGGTGACCAAGTGATGAAGCTAAAGACAAATAAGTTTCCTAAAGGGCTTGTCACCTTAGAGAAAATGTTCAGCCCGATGAGTTCAAGGGTAAAGAAAGATACATGTGCACCACGTAATAAGATTGCTCCTCCATTACTATTACACATGGAAAAGAGTGCTGCTCAACAAGACTTATGTGCATGAAGAAAAAGGCATTCATCTCTCTCTTCCAAAAATACAATGACATTTTCTCATGGGAGTATGAAGACCTCAAAGGTTTTCATCCAAGTGTTGTTCAACACTCCATTGACCTTAATTCTTTCATAAAGCCCGCCGACAGAGATAATGGCCATTCAATCCAAGGATAGAGCCCTCATGAGAAAGGAACTAACAAAACTCATTGAGGAATTTTTTTCCCTATCAAATACTCTACCCGGGTTGTAAATCTAGTTCCAAAGACGTAAAAGAATGGTGAAATCAAACTTTGTGTTGATTTCAGATATTTGAATAAGGCATCTCTAAAGGATCACTATCCTTTTCCTTCAATGGAGTAGATTCTATAGATTGTGGCTAGCGCGTAAAGATTCTCCATGCTAGATGGCTACTCAGGTTTCAACCAAATCCTGGTCAAGGAAGAGGATCAATTCAAAAAACATTTAAAACCAAGTGGGGAACATATGCATATCAAAAAATGCCCTTTGGTCTATCAAATGTGGGTGCAACATTTCAATGGCACCATGGATATTGCCTTCAAAGGTTACATCAATGAGTTCATCTTGGTTTACCTTGATGATATAACTGTTTTCTCAAAGTAGAGCATGGATCACATAGCGTACCTAGAAAAATTCTTTGAGATATGCAGAGAATTTGGGGTGTCTCTTAACCCTAAGAAGTGTAACTTTCGGTGGTTCGTGGCATGCTTTTGGGCCACGTGGTCTTAAAGGATGGCATCGCCATTGATCCTGAGTGCATTTTAGCTATCCTAGCCCTTTCCTTGCTGGCACAAAAAAATCCTTATAATCCTTCCTTGGCAAGATTAACTTTGTTAGGTGTTTTATCCCTAACTTTTTAGGACTGGTTTGACCCATCACCCTTATGCTCAAGAAGGACATAGCCTTCAAATGGACAACAGAAGGAAGAGAAATCTTAAACAAGATCGAGGGGGAAATTTCTTGTGCACCAACACTCCTGAATCTAGATTACTTAAAGGATTTCATTGTTTATGCTTATGGTGCTAATGCAAGCATTGTTCTTTGTCATGATATAGGAAAATAAACAAGGACTAGAATAACCAAAGGGCCTTCTTCATCCGAGATCTCAAGGATTATGAATTAAAGTACATCACATGGAGAAGTAGGTCTTTTCCATCATGCGTGAGCTCAATAAATTCAAGATAATTCTTACCACGAATCATATCAAGGTGTTAGTCTCTCACTCATCCGTCGGAGACTTCATCATGGGAGAAGAAATTGGTGAGAAGAGAGCGTGATGGGTGACCAAAATCATAGAATATGATGTGGCTATCAAGGCTACAAATCTAGTAAGAGGTAGTGCACTCTATAGGTAGACAATCGAGGATGCGAAGAGTGAACCTAAGGCTTCATTATTTCGGATGAAGTCCTCCCATGCATAGAACAACATCAATGTAACATAAACCCGGTGCATATGATCGAATGAAGGACATGATCACATTCCTTTCTGAGGGTGCCTACCCTCCTGGTTTGAACAAAGAAAAGAGAAGACATCTGAGGTTGCAATCTATTCCTTATGTTTTGATTGATGGAATTCTCTTTAAAATAAATCTAGATGGCGTGCTGTTAAGATGTATCAACAACATGCAGACCGAAAAAGTGTTAGCAGAATTTCACGATGGATTCTCTAGTGGACACTTCTCTGCCAAAACTATAGCAATGAAGATCATAATGGAAGGTATCTTTTGGACTACCCTATTTGCAGATTCACATAGGTGGGTCACAAAATGCAAGTATTGTGCTTTCTTTGCAAGAAATAAAAGATTGAAGCACTTCCTCTCGACCAATCCAAATGGATCAGCCTTTTATGTAATGGGGTCTCGACTTGAAGCATGATCAATCCACCTTCAAGCACTGGACACAAATGGGTGCTGACAGCTATAGATTACTTCACCAAATGGATAGAAGCTTCGCGCTTAAGGAATCAACTGAGGTAATCATCCTTGACTTTCTTGAAGGTTTAGTCACAAGGTTTGGTGTTCCTCAAACCATTATCTCTGATAATGCAAAGGCCTTCCTTGGTGCTAAAATCACTGATTAGAGTCTAAGTTTGGGCATTTACCTAACAACTTTTTCCAACTATTACCCTCAGGGAAACGATCTAGCGTAATCAACAAACAAGAACCCGATCGAATCATGAAGTGCATAATGAATACCATCCAAAGACAAAGGACATACAAAGGTCCTGCGCACACTGGGTAGATAGAATCACATTCAAAAAATCAAGGAACTTCACCTTACAAGCTTTTATATGGAAAGGAGGCTACCCTTCCTTTGACACTGGAGCTAAAATCATTAGCACTTTCCCACAAGATAGAATTTGAGGGTGCGGATAAAAGAGAAATCAGGTTGGTAGAGTTGGTTAATCTTGAAGAGCTCGAAAATCTACTATGATCAAGCTAGAATATAATCAATAGGAAAAAAAGAAATGGTTCGGCAGAAAGGCTAGGCCTCAATCTTTCAAAGTTGGGGATCTGGTTCTAAAATGGGATGCCAACAGAGCTAAACCAGGGTGTCACTCAAAGTTTGATGCACTTTGGAGTGGCCCATACATCATCAAGTCCTGCAAGGAAGCTAACTCTTTAAAGTTGACTCATCTAAATGGAAGTGTGCTTCAAATCCCAGTAAACGGGATCTATCTCAAACCCTTCCATTAGGTTTGCTGCATCATATTGTATATATTAAAGCAGTTTTAATTCCTTCAAGTGTGCTCTGCACACATTTTTTGTTTGTACATAGTTCTTTCCTCTCACATGCTTCCTACACATGCTCTTTTGTTGCTTCCAGTGTGCAAAGCTTCTCTCAACAGTTGTGAGATTCAGGAAAAAGTGTAGAAATGATACTCAAAGTGACAACAAGGGAATTTTCATGATTGTACAAGCAGACTCCATGCCCAATGGATGCTTCAGGCTACTAGTCTCTTGCATGTAGCAGCAGATGGCCCCGAAAGTCAACAAAACTATTATCCAAATAGTTCTCCTAGAAATTTGAATAACTTACATACACATTCTGGCCCTAATATATCTATTGAAGAATCGTGCATGCTCAAAATCATTTGGCACATTCCCTTAGGTCACGCCTATGCGCCCTTTTTCATTCCTCCTCCCACTTCTCTCTTATGCCCGCCTTCTACCCATCCACCTTCTTCCAAGTCAGTTTCTTTCCACCCAGTGCACCTAATTCTTTGACCCTTCACGCAACACACACATTTCTTTGTAATAATTGCACCTTAACCATACGTTCTCTACTCATCGATTTGATTCATTTCCTTGCATGCATCAAGCGTGTGCTTCCTTTGCACTTTCTCGTTATTCTCCTCGCGCTCTTCTCGTGCCAAATCACCTTTTAACATGCTCTGGTGTGCCACGTGTAACCGAGATAAGGAGTTGAATCCTTACAATAAATGAATGGTTGACATGTGGAAGAAATGACAAATAGTTGTATAGTTGGCCACCATTCTAGCCAATCGCATGCACCACGTGTTTCAAGTACACCAATAACTCGACATCTTCTCGACAGCCATATCTTTAGCTACGGGGCTTAGATCAGCACACGTCTAGTCTTGTCGAGAGAGTTGCCGACATCACCACTACAGCTGTAAATTCAAATTTCAAATTTTGGTGGATCTGGTTGGTGAGAATTGGGAAAACATCTCTCTAAACATTGATGAGTAGATCTTATTGCTCTAACCACCCAATTTAGTATGATCCACTCTCTTTTGTCTTAAACATGACAAACATGCATGATGAAGCGTATTTCACAGATTTCCAAGTAGATTTACAAACATTGAATGCTTCTCGTTGGTGGTTGTGTTTCAAATTTGGGTTTTCCCTCCTTTTCCTTCTTCCTCCATGGATTCATCTATAAATGTAAGAGCAAGGATCATTTGTTATGTTGGATACTCTAGATCCTTACACATGTTGCTAAGGACTCCATATTTTATGTATTTTGAGTTGCAGACCTCCATGTTTGGCTCTTGCATGTGGATATTGACCTCTGTAGCATTGTAATAGTTCTGTGCATTTTTTGAAGTAATAAAAGCATCGATTTGTGACTATTCTCTATCCTAGCATGTTTGCATTCCTTCTTCTTGCCTTTTCTCTTATATTGTGTATTATTGTGCTACTTCAAGTCCCTTACAGTTCCATGCTTGGTTGTGTTCCATAAGAACGATTTGGTGAATGCATGTTTTTCTAGTGCTACTTGTGCCTAGCCTCCTCTCACACATTCCCTATCATTCTTACTCAAAATAGATAGTGTTCATCCCTTTTTTCTGGTGCTATCACCTTTTAGTGTAGTCTACTTCATGTTATTCTTCTTTCCCTGGTCCCTTGGCATTCTTAGCTTAGTTTCCCCTTTCATCATTAGGAGTAGCAGAGAGCGTGAGAGATAGATAGAGGAACCGAACTTCTCCAGAGATCCATCCCAAGCTTGCAAGGTCCCATAACTTGGGGATGGTTCCATTGTAGTCTCAGACACCTTGGTCCCTCTTCAGATTTCTGAGATGCAAGTGGACATTTGAGCTACCAAAAATTCCAAAAGATGCCAATTGTTGGTTAGTTTGATTAAATTGAATAAAATGAGACCTACATTAGACAACTAAGGATTGACAACATCTAATATACATGGTCAAACCTCTATAATTCTTGAAAAAAATCATGATCTATATCACACTGTTGGTGTCAAGAGACACACAAGGGATAGTAATGTTGTGCATCATGCACTTGCTACTAGTGTTGTAAGTGAATCAACAAAACAAATGTTTGATTAGGAAAATAATTCGAATGTTAAAATTTAATCAAAAAACTCTAATGAAAGAAATTGAAAGGTGTAATATCCTTCAATCACTTAATAACACTGATTTTTTTGGAATTTTCTACTAGAGCACCGTGTAAAGACAAAGATATATTTGATGCTATAAGAGAATTTGTTATTCAATTTTGGCATGATAATAATAGAGTTTCACTTAATATAAGAGATGTTGTAAAATGGAGAGTTTGTTCTACTAATTGTGAACCACATCTAAATAATTTATTAGATATGACTCAAACTCAATTTTTTTGTAAATTTGAACAGGAGCATCTATAAATTAAAATTAGTCAACATTTTTTTGAAATATTAAAACCATTCTATGTGAAAATCAACCACACTCACACCACTTGTTGTTGTAGGAAACATGTTGAGTTTGTGATCCATTATGCTAAATTTTTACATATTTGTTCTTATTTTCATTCTAAAACTATGCTACCATAATTTGGAGTTCAAGTACCACCAATATCTTCTAGGAATTTCATTCCTAAGATATATTTTGAAAGAGAATTTGGAAAAAAATTATAGTAATGATTGTTTAGATGGAAGTTGTGGTACGTGTGGTGGATTACCTAAAATGGAAATTTGTATCCATGCGAAAATTGGAGGTCTAATAGGACATAATTTAGTTGAGTTTGATAAATAAAAATCAGTATCCTACTAATTGAAAGATGGAAAGGAGTCTAAACGGTGTGAGCTAGTTACAGAACATATGCCTATTTTTCAATTTATGAGAAAATTAAAGGATGAAATTATTTATGAGTATACTAGGCATACACATAGAGCTTGATGGTTGGATGAACAGTTCAATATATGAAAGGACACATTTCCTATTAGTACTATTGTTTCAATGGTCAATTTTGCAAAGAATTACACATTGCAACCACAAATGGAGGTTCAATCACAATATTACAACTCAGTATAGGTTTCCATTTTTGTGCATATAACATTTATACATTATTCTCATAGTACAAATAATGATCAATTTTAAAAGAGCGTACCAATTTTGTATCAATGATGTTTGTACTCATTCTACGAATTTTTACAAGGGTGTTTCTAGTTATTTTACGAAAAATTTTCGAGATAGGGACATTTGCTTCAATCAACATTATATATGGTTAGACAATTGCACATCTTAGTTTAAGAATGCAATATATTTTATTGGATGAGTAAGATGCATGTCAATATGATTGTACTACATATTTGGAGTTTCACCGAGGTTGGACATGGAAAATGAGAGCATGATGGTGCGGGGGCATGTGTGAAAAAATATCTTGCAAGAGAAGAGTTGAAGTACAAAGATGGTGCTAAATTGAAAGATGCAAAAATCATAGTGGAATGGTGTATTGCCAACATGGCCCGAGATTCTCAAGAAAATTCCATAGCTCGTAGATATTTTTGGTTGATAGAGGAACAACAACTTGTTAACTAAGAGGATTATATGAAACTCACATGGTCCACCGATTTTCACTCATTTTGTATCTCGATGGTACTTCATAGGCCACATGAACAAGAAATTTGGCATGTTTTGTGCATATTTTATCGAATTTGTCATTGTTGAGTGTGATTCACAAGAATGGGTGGATGGATGGATTTGTAGGCCTCTAACTCTATTTCCCGCTTATTAACCTCCACAAGCATTACGACTGTTTCTTCAAATGAAGTTACAACATCTAAGTACTTTGACAAAATTTTGATTTTTATGCGATAAGGTTGTTATCCCGTGTAAAATTGACAAGGGCAATTTTGTAGGTAACCATAAAAATTTCTATTTTGGTCCCCTGAAGAAGTCCAACAACGTTCAAAATGACCTAAAACTCCCTTTCGAAAATCAAATTTTTAGAACTTATCCATTTTTAGCTTCTTTACAAACGACCAGCTTTTTTAGGGTGTCAACATTCCAAAAATTATGCCTTTTCGAAGTGGGCGTAAGAAATGTTGTGTCGACACCATAAAATGAGTGCCCCTTTAAACCCTTTGGTGCTAGAATTGACATGTCAACATAAATGAAGTTGAACCCTTTTGGTGCAGGAAATGACATGTCAACATCATTAAACATGTGCCAAATATGTGCACTAAGGTGTGAGAAGTGGTATGTCAACATACCAAAATGTGTGCCTAGTAAATTTCTAAAGCCACTAGAGATATCATGTTGACATCATGAAAATTGCGCCCCTTAGAAAATCATTTGCACTAAAATTCTCATGAAATGCGGGCTAAGGCATTGAGAGTATTATGTCGACGCTAATGAAATTATGCCAAGGTGCATGTAAACCAATGTTGACACTCTTGATTGTGCGCCAAAGAAAGTTGGTGACATAATTAATGCCAGGTTTTCTATATATAGGCGCTCAACACCTGTCATTTTCACTAATTGAAAATTGTGAAAAGTATTCTTCTACGAATGTCAGCCATCCTTATCACCCATGCGTACCATTTTTCAAGTTTGTGGACCCCAACGTCATCCTTTGTCCTTTATAAAACCAGGCAGGTGGCTTCCATCGTCCTCGTTTTCGTTATGGCTTTTGTTTTTGGTTATTGTTAGGTTTTAGGGTTGTTATAAACCAAAAGGTTAAATCTAAAAATGAGTAACTTTCCAATATCCATAACCATCTGGAAGTCCCGTTTCCTCTCCTTCTAGATCTATAAATGAAGGGCCCTTCCTCTGAAAAAACTGAAGGCCTTTTCCTTGCTTATTATCTTGTTGCAAAACCTCTCTTTACCATTTGAAAAAACCAAAAAGAGAGAAGAAATCTAGGAAATTGCAAAGAAATCATGGAAAGCCTCGGTGCACTATTTTTCCCTGTTACACCTCTCACAGTTACCTTGGTGCACTGTCCTTACTTGCTGCATAACCTAAACTCGCGCCTGGCTTAGGTAACACTTGGAAAATTTCTAAAGGTGCACGAGCATCCTCGCACAACATCAACATTAGATGTTGTGTGTTCCAAATCCATGCTAAGCACTTTTCCCTTTGGTGCCACCGATTTCCTTTATAACATCTTCAAAAATTACACCTTGGGTGCACTTAAAAGCCATGCAACACCATCCTTTCTAGCGCCCAGCTAAAGCAAATTTCCTAAATCGGTGGTGCATGATCCTTGAAATCAACATGGCATGTTGTATGTTGTAAACCCACGCCCTGTGCTTTATCTCATGCAACACCTTTCAAAAGTGCACCCATTATAACCTTGGTGCAACTTTTCTCCTGTCAACACTAGCGTACCTTTTACATGTTGACATCCCCAAAAGTGTGCCCAGCCTTTTTAAGCCTCTCGCATGAAGTTGTGAACTTGCACCTTGCCCTAAATCCTTATAATTGTTCATTCTTCTTTCTACAAACTTTCATTATGAATAACATGATGGTTGACATGGCTCTTCTATGTTAGACCTCCTTGATTCTCCTTGTAGAACAACAACAGCCATCCTCAAGCTCACACATGTCTTCATCAAGCAAAAAGCCAACCAAGTCTAAAGGAAAAGCAAAGTTGACAGAGCAAGAGATGAAGTAAAATATCGATACAGTCAGGATGCTTGACTCATATGCAGAGAGTGATCTCGATATTAGAGACTCCGAGCTTGTGCACATTGATATGGAATACTTTTGGGCGAGAACCACCAAACAAACTAAAGGGCCCCTGGATGAACAAACTGGTGGGTAGTGGATTGCACTTTGTAGTTGGGCTGCTAGTAAGTGTTGTAAATAACGATTTCATCATGTTGGTGGCTCGATGCTATAACAAGGACACAAGATGTGTTGAAGATAAGGAGGGAAAGATGATCATCGACCTCATAGCTTGTCATTTTGAAATAACCCTAGGCATTCCTCATCACAGGCAATATGTCACCATAAGCCTAGAAGACTACAAGAAGGCATGGGATGACAATGAGGAAAAATGCATGCAAATGATGAACGAGCTCTATCTTAAGAACAAAAATCCAGTGAGTAGATGGCCACAGACCATCCACCGCAGTGACTTCAATGAGGAATTGAGTGATACAATCACCTTCCTGAATAGAATATTTGGGCTTCCTGATGCCCATTATTTCCATAAATGGATGCTTTGAGGTACTTAGAGACCATGAGCAAGAATGTACCTGATTAGCATTTTGGATGGGGAGAAATCATCAGCGACACCATCTCCCAACAGCTTCAACAGGTCCTTACAACTGGGAAGTTCTATATGAATTCCTATGTTGTATATGCTTTGCGCAACAAAGATCAAGATATTTCGTAGGCTTGGCTCGAAATGGGGTATGGCCCCAGGTCAAAATATATGAATACTACCCAGAGCTAAAGCTCGAGAATAAGCATCCCCTAGTTCTCAAAAATCAATGATGCCTTCTTCTATGAGGTGATCTACTTGTTGAGGCCGAATATGAGACATGGTTGAACTAGCCCGAGTGTGATCACTGTCACAAAGAAGTGGGGAGCATTGTTCATGTAGTTTCCCACATTCACATATCTTAGGGCAGTGAATTTCGAAGGTGAACTAACAAAGCTACCATGGTATGCAGGGCCCAAGCTGATTCTCTTGGAGTTGTCAAGGCAACTGATCACATACCATGAGAAATACATGAAGAGAAAGAAGGGAGGAACTCCATTCCCCCTTACAGTGCGCCGATACACTTGCACCACATTGGACAAAGCACGGGAAATGTATGCTGAGCTTGAATTACCGAATCTAAAGCACAACTTCCCAGCCAGGCCCATCTTTGATTTCCAGAGTTACCTCCCAAAGGAAAAAATTGATCCTATCCATGTTCCTAAGATCAAAGACATCTACATCGACCTGACACACAAAATACATCTCAAGCAAAAGGATCACTCCCAGCTGGCTCTAGTGGAAATCATTCATTATGGCATAGTCATCATTCCAAAAGGATTCCAAAAACCTGATCAAGAAATTGATCAAGTTTACCTTGATACAGATGGGGACAATTGGTCGTCGTTAGAGATTGAAAGAACCAAGGCACCAAAGACCATTCAGGAAAGGGTCAAACCCATGTTGTAGCACACCAAACATTGGTGCAAATAGAATGGTCTCACCTACCTCGGGGTAGATTTTACTACTTCTCCTTCAGGTAGAGCACCTCCAAGAATGGCCCAAGTGCTGAAAGGAAAAGGAAAAGATAAGGAGGGAGAACCAAGAAAATAAGAAGAAACTCCTCAAAGCCCTCCTACTACTTCTAAGAAGCAAGTGGTCGACCTAGTGTCTCCAGGTAAAGAAGAAGAGACCACCGAAGTTTCAATGGATACATCCACTTAGGATGTGGTCACAACTACAACTACTGAGGTACCCACCATTCCTTCTTCCACTCCTCCTCCCCCTGTCGTTGAAGCATCTATTCCAATGGATGTTTCTTCTTCTCTTCCTTCCTCCCTTCCATCTCCCACCTCTTCCATCTTCTCCTCTCTTGTGGATTTGTCACCCAGTATTCCCTCCATCCCATTATAGATCCCTTCCACCTCCATGTCCTTTTCTTCCCCTGTAGTAGCTCCAGCCCCACAAGTAGTAGTGCATTGGACTCCTTGTCGATGCCACCACCAAGTGTCTCAATGTTCTTCCATGCGGCCTCTTTAGTTGCTTCCCCTTTCACTCTCGTTTCTTCTTCCATTCCCTCTACTCCTTCTCCCATAAGTCTAAGATGGATTTCTTACCATCCGGTCAACTCAAAATAAATGTTCCCATAACACCCATGGACTTCTTTGTCATTCTAAAAAGGGACCCGAGAAGCAAAAAACTATAACTCACTTCTCTAAGAGCATTTCAGAGAGAGAGTCATGGAGATTGCATATCCAGATCCCACCAAAGAAAAGAAAGATCTATCTCCTATAGACTTTACAGTGACCCAAGTCATGATGGGAACCTTATTTGAAAGCCTACAAGGAGAGGCTTTATCTACTCGTAGATGTTTTCTATAAAAATCTTCGGGAAGCAAAAGAGGAGAAGAGAATACTCAAGGAGTAAACAAACATTTCCTCCAAGCATTGTAAAGAATGGGAAATGCTCCTCCTCAGAACCACTGCCGCCAACCTACTAAAGTTCTCAGTCATGACAAGATAAATGAATATGCCAAGATTGGTGAATAAGTCATGGCAAAGATCCTCCTAGATAGGGAAAATCCTCAGAGATAGTGAGGAAATGATCAAGAAATACACAACGCTCTACCATGATATTGATCATACAAATAAAGAGCTACAAGTAGTAATGCAGAAACCCTCTCTGAGGAGTTAGACAATGCCAGATTGCAACATGAAACATTCCAAGCAATGGCTAAGCTGTTCACCGATGACCTATTAAAGGTCGACATCATCGATCACCCACGAGCACATAACAAAGCTCTCATCACTTTAGATTATTAGGTTGATCAAATGGAATTTATCTTGGAGAGGATAGATAAAATAAAGGATGAATCCCTAGATGTAAAATACAACATGGAGCAAGTAGTTACAAAGATGTCTCTAGGGATGCTCAGTGAATCGTTCACCTTGAGGGAGGCAGACGATACCATCTAGCTCTTCAAGGCTATCGCAACCCAAGGTTTGGTGCCAGAGGTCATTTTTGAGTGAGAGTCTATCAATAACCTTCTAGCTTGCCATGATTTCATTGGATTCTTGATCAATGCATGTGAAGAGTACACTGGATTACCAGACAAGCTCAAAAATGAAAAGGAAACTTGCAAAGTCATTGCATTGCTGACCATTTCAAGGGTCTAGATCATAATCAACTTCAGACAATGATCAGCAAGTTTATGGAGTACCGAACTTAGTGTCACATCGCCTCTCCCGATCAGAAGCAAGACACTCTATTCAAGTAAAGAGATGATGAGAAGTAGTTTCTCCTCTGGTGTACACTTCGATATTTTTGTAAAAATATTTAAAAAGTATGTTGGCATTTACGATGATATCATCCATGTTGCATCATGGGATGTTGCCATCCAAAAACTTGCCCAAAGTCAACTTTTGACCTTTTAGATATTTTGTAAATTGTGGTTGGTTTCTTTTTGTCTTCCTTCTCCTTCTCCTTTTATAAATACTAGGATACTTTTTGTATTCCAGGTGGATATTTTTTTATGAAAAAGGAAGTGAAGAGAGAAAGACTTTGTGCCTTCTTGTAACAAAAGAGATATTAATATATATGTTCAGACTTTATGCTCAATATATGTGTTATTTGCATCAGATCATTTTTAAGTTGGATATGTGTTTCTATTCTATTAGATTCATTCTTATTATCGTCATATGTTCATCAGTATTACTTTATTTTTTTATGCAAGTAAGTTTGGCTCTGTTTACTACCACCAAGCATAAACCCTCCGAAATTTCTGTCTTGGAATTCATTTCTTTTCTCCCTTCAGATCTACCTTCCTTTGTTCCTTCCCTCTTACATTTCTATTGATAGTTGGAACTACCTCTACTTTGGAATGAGATCCCAAAGCCCCTGAAGTTAGAATAGTGTAGATTTACACAGATTCGTGCTTGATAGAATAGCAATAAACCGCTTTCGCTTTGCTTTGTCTCAAAGAGGGCTATTCCCTCACACACCGTTGGCTTGTTTCCCCATGATCTCGCTTAATCGATAGATTTTCAAACCAACAGTTTTGGTGACTCTACTTGAGGAACTAAGGAAATAATAAAAAAAACTATGAAAATCACTACTAGATTGCAACTTTTAACTCTTTGTTAAAAATTAAATTTTTACGTAGTGATCAAAACTAAAAATTTCCTTATACAAATACATAGATCGGGCCGGATAGAGACTTTTAGTTCACTTGATTTTTTTACAAAACCTCTATATTTCCATAGATCTGAGATTCTGACATTTCATGATATTTTCAAAACCTTGCAAAATTCAAGTCGAAGATCTAAAAATCAGCTTTCTAAATTGACCCACTTTTTATCCTTATTAATCTTTGTCAAAAAACCACAATCGGTTGTTATTAAAGAGGTAAAATTTAAATATTAAAAAAGTACATGCTGCTGATTTTTGCCAAAAAAATTAGAAAATCAGCAAGTACAAACAAAAAGAAATTGTTGCAGATTTGAACGGCTACGCTAGCAGGTGAACAATTTACTCATGGCAGAAGAGCTCATGGAGAAGTTGATCCAATTTTTGATCTACTTCAAAGGCATAATTTTAGTATCACTCCAACATGATTCACATCACTAAGCTCAACGGATCGATCAGCCAGAAGTGCCTCACCTCCATGAAGAAGCCGAATTTCACAAGGTACCTCGACATCGACTTACAGTGCTCTTTTGCTAAGTAGAACCACACTCCCTACTCGTGTTCTTTTTCCCACTTTTCAAATGGCAATAAATCTTCCTGTACCATGGGGAAATGCCATGGGCCCTCTAGCACTACCACATCCAGTACACCCCCTTCCCAGTGGAAATCATAAGAATTTCCTGAAATTTGATGAGAGTGGAAATCAAAGCACAGACGCACACATCACTATGTTTATTATGTCATGCTGCATTCTAGACATGACTCGCGAAGACGTGTCGGTATGTCTATTTCTTGAGACCTTGTAAGGGCCTACATCAGAATGGTTCCAACATTTACCAGCCAGATCCATCACTAGTTGGGCCACATTACAGACTGCATTTGAAGACAGATACAAGCCTTCAGAAGATGCATTCGCATTATTGTCACAAATCACTCACATGAAGAAGGAAGCCAATGAAACCATGTGTGATTTTATCACCTAATTCAATTCACTAATCAACCATGTGTTGCCTACCATGTTTCCAACATTGGAGAATCAAAAGTGTTTCTTTGTGAATGCAATGAGTTCGAGAGTAATTTTCTTACTTTTACAAGAACAAATACCCACCTTGGTTCTTGCTCAAGTTGTGGCCATTCGGATAGAAGACAATCTTCTTATATCTGGTGAGTTAAGACGTGAGCCATCAAAATCAAGGATTCAACTTCTTATCAGGCTACCTCATTAGATCCAGCATTCTAGAAAATGGTGAATGAATTACTTTTATTAAAGAAGCAATTGGTTCAAACATCGTCTACTACTCCGTATCGGGATATCCCACGGAGGAACTTCACTCCCAACAACGCCCCTCAAAGGCTGCATTTACTGCTACTTCTCCAAGGTTAGCAATTGAATCCCCTCTAGTTAATGCCTTGGTTGAAATTAAAGAAGATGATACAAACTATGAAGAACCTTCGTCGCAAGGTGAATATGATCAAGATTTCATGAAACCGACTGACGACTCTACTATCGAGTTTATGGAATTTGAAGACGAGGAATCTGATGAAGAAGAGGATACCCAAGGGTACGTGATCGACAATCATACGTAGTTTTTACTCGCTTGTAAGGAAAAGAAGAAAAGGTTGCTGCTGAAAAACAAAAGGAAAAGGTTGTGGCAACTCCACCACCAACGATCACTAAAAGAGGTAATCCCCTTCCTGCTCAACCTCCTATTAAACCTGTTGTAAAGAAATATTTTCCTCCTATTTCTCCTCCAAATCAGCCTTCCCCCAATTCCATAAAGACCAGTAATCCTCCTCCACAAACACGAAATGAAGGACTCATTCCTTCATTAGCACAACCCTTGGTCACATTCGATATAATTGATCATGCCAAAAAGACCAAGATCTAAATGTCTGAGGTTGAATACCTTCAGTCCTAACCTAGAGCAGCTTGTAAGATTAACTAAGTATATCCAAAGCCAGGCTGTCATCCTTCCTCCCATTTCTCCAAAAGGAATTCTTCCCACCCCTCCTATGTCTCACGTAAATGTCACCTCGACCTCTACGTTGGGGAAAATTGAGCCTTTTTACCTATCTCTCCTGATCAATGGTCATAAACTAAGTAATTGTATAATTGATTCTGGAGCTTTTGATAATGTTATGCCAACAAAGGTTTCCCATGCTTTAGGCCTCACGCTTACTAAACCTTTTGGTAGATGCTACTCCATGGAAACCAAACAAGTACCATTGATTGGTCAGATCAAGGATGCACAGATTCACATTTGCAACATTTCCTGAGAAAAGGGTAAAAATGACTATTCTCGTAGCTGATATTCCAGCAGCATACAAGATATTTCTAGGGAGGAGCTTCTATAAAGAAGTTGGTGGGGAAATTCACATGGACTGGTCCAAAGCCAAGATTCCTGTCAAAGGAGTGATGTAGACATTAGAGCCGAGACACAAAATAAATATCTAGTCACCAATTCTGATGATCCCAAAGCTCAGATTCTTTTCAAATCTTCAGGGATGGGAAATTATTTCTTGTCCACCGACTCAGATAAAATGGACATTCTCATCCAAAAAGAGGATCTCAACAAAGTGTGGACGTTGCAGTTTGATGGCAGTTGTGCAACGAGTGGATGCGGTGTTGGGGTTGTTCTAATATCTCCTGAAGAGGAGATTTTCCCTTTTTCTTTCAAGTTGCAGTTCTTCAATATGAATAATACCACCAAGTATGAATCCTTGTTACTTGGCATGTAAGCTACAAAAGAGAAGGGAATCAAGAATCTAAAATTGCAAGGTGATGCCGAGCTAATTGTCAATCAAGTGAAAGGGATATACCAAGTAAAGAATGACTAGATCGACACTACTCACCGCAATGCAAGGTATGGGATAAAGCATCAAAGAATTTGATGCTTTCTCAATCAAAGCGCCTCACGAGATCAAAATGACATGGCTGATTCATTGGCCATCTCAACATCCCTCATGCTCCCTCACCCGGGATTAAAAATAGATACATATACCATTGAGGTGGTTTTTCACTAGAGTGTGCCAGATAATTCACAGCACTGGCAAGTGTTCAATGATGACAACCAGCTTATCACTTTTCTAGAGAAAGCTAACAATTTCAAAGAGATTCATTTCAATGGATCAACTTCTGCATGTCGTGAGTCTCTCACCAGTCAAGCACATGAATCTAAAAAAGAAACAAGTGATACAACTCAAAGGAAACAAGATTCCAAAAGGTTTAGTTTCCTTAGAATGACTATTTGATAATCATGACCATTTTGTTAAGAAAAAGTGATAGGATGATCCTTCCTCTTCTCTGGCAAAACTGAATCTATCAATCTGGGTACCATGGAACATCCTCATTCTCGTGAACATTAGGAAGTGTTGTACGCCCGAAGAAAAGTGAAAATTTGTCAAGTTGCTGAAAAAGTACATGGATGTATTAGCATGGTCTTATGCTGATCTCAAGTCTTTCAAGCCAAAGGACATTCGGCACGACATCCCACTCAAGGATGACGTCAAGCCTTTTTATCAAAAGCAAAGGCATTACAACCCCAAAATCTCAGGTACCATCCAGCCAAAATTCAGAAGATGTTGGATGTAATAATTATTTTTCCAATTCATCACAGTACCTGGGTTGTAAATATTGTGCCCGTGTGTAGAAGAAGAATGGTGAGATACACATATGTGTAGACTTTTGCAACTTGAACCAGTCATCCTTAAAAGATAACTATCCACTGCCGATAATGGATCAAGTGCTACAGGTAGTAACCGGTTCAAAAATGTTGTCTATGCTTGATGGTTTTTCAGGTTACAATCAAATTCAAGTCATGCTTGAAGATCATTTCAAGACCGTATTCACTAGCCCTTGGGGTACCTTCGCCTATAGTAGGATGTTGTTCGGTTTGATCAACGCTGGTGTTACCTTCCAATGAGAAATGGACTTCACATTCAAAGGTATGATGGGAAAGGTCATCATAGTTTACCTAGATGACCTGACCGTGTTCTCTAAGAAATGGAATGATCATTGCGATCATTTGGAACAAGTCTTGATCAGATGCCGAGAACATGGGATTTCACTAAATCCTAAGAAGTTAGTTTTTGGGGTCACCGAAGGAAAGCTGCTAGGACATGTCGTCAAGAGAGGAACTAAGATAGATGTCAAAAGAGTCAAGGCTATTCAGAGCCTTACTTTTCCTACAAGAAAGACTAGTGTTCACTCTTTCTTCGGAAAGGTAAATTTTCTCATGCACTTTGTTCCTAATTTTGTTGAGAAGACTCATCATATATCTAATATGATGAAAGGATCCCAAACATTCCAATGGAGTGAGGAAGGCAAGGCATCATTTGAAGACATAAAGACTTCCATCACTCATGCCCCTGTTCTGGTGTGTCTTGACTTCAAAGAAAGACTTCATCATGTACAATTATGTGTCTGCGCATATTGTATCAGCTATCTTAATGCAAAAGAACTCCGAGGATATTGAATCCCCGATTTCTTTCATGAGCTCTCCTCTCAAGCCTCATGAACTAAAGATGTCACAATTGGAAAAGCATGCCTTCGCGGGTAAAATTATTCAAAAATTTCCGCTACTACATTCTGAATTCTCATACAGTAGTGCTAGTTCTAGACATGGCTATTAAGTCTATCCTGACTCAACAGGAGTTAGGGAGCTTACGAGGGAATTAGATCACAAAGGTCCAAGAATATGATCTAGACATCAGACCAACCAAGTTGGTAAGGGGTAAGGGCTTGTGTTAGCTAATGGCTGAAAATAAAGACTCAGAGGTACCTGAGGAGCAAGTTGCTCACGTTGATGAAGAACAAAATGAACTGGAGAAAGTGGATTCTTTACCCATGGTTCTATTTGTTGCAACCAATGATGAATGGTATTTTGAAATCACATTCTTTCTCACCTATGGAGAGTTCCCAACTCATCTAACCACTAAGGAAAAGTGAGCGGTAAAGCTCAGAGCCGTAAGATATGTCATATGGGATGATGGATTGTATAAACATGGAATTGATGTCGTTTTCTACGATGTGTGGACAAGCCGCAACAGATAAGATTGTTAAAGTTTTTTCATGATTCAGCCTATGCTAGTCATTTCTCCTCATCTATGATGACACATAAAATCATTCGGGCTAGTACTATTGGTCGACGCTATTTTAGGATGCAGCCACCTGGGTAGCGAAATGTGAACTTTGTCAATGATTTCCCTCGGGCTGTCATTATTGATAAACCATTGAGATAATGGGGAATTGATTTCATTGGAGCACCTAATCCTTAATCGAGTGTTGGACATAGTTACGTCCTAACAGCAATAGATTACTTCACAAAATGGGTGGAGGCTATACTTGTCAAACATGCCACTTCTGAAGTTGTTTACAACTTCATCAAGGAAAATATTATCATGAGATTTGGCATCCCACATAAAATCATTTTGATAACACTTCCAACTTCTCTTCACGAGAAGTTATTGGTTTTTTCTATGGATACAGGATAACCTTGGCTCATGCTTCTAATTACTATCCTCGGGAAATGGTCGAAGAGTCTAGCAACAAGAACTCCGGTGACTATCATACGTGAAGCTAGTTGAGGAAAATCAGTGGTCCTAGCAAAAATAATTGTACGATGCTCTGTGGGTAGATCGTATCACTCTAAAGAGATCTCTCAGCATGTCACCTTTCTAGGTGTTGTATGGGACTGATGCTAAAATCCCTATCTCCGTAGAACTTCCTGCTCTGCACTTGGCTTGAGCAATTGAAGATGAAACTTTTCAAAGATCTTTGGAAAAGAGGATTATGTACCTAATGGAACTTGAAGAAAAGTGAGTGAAAGTGGTTGACAAGATCATTGAACATTAGAATCAAGTAAAGAGGTTGTTTAATAAGAAAGCTAGGCAAAAATATTTCAAAGTGGGAGACCCCGTCCTTCTATGGGAAAAACGAAGAGAATCGAAAGGTATGCATGGGAAGTTTGACTCTCTTAGGAGAGGCCATACTGAGAATCAAGAAAATCAATGGAGAGAATAGTTTTTATCTCTCATAGCTAGATGAAACCAAGCTCCCACTTCCCTATAGTAGGAAACACCGAAGATCTTCGGAAGTAGAGCTTGCTCTCTTCTTTGTACATAGCTTTTTGCTTTTGTTGTGTGTTCCCTTTCTTCCCTTTTTATTCGCCCTTGTTTTTAACTCTCTGTAACCCAATGAATAGGCACATGAAAATTTGGGATTCTCTACCCTTAAGTTTCACTTAAAGATAGTCCTCAGAAAGGGCCAGGTGTTATCCTGTAAAATTGACAAGGGAAATTTTCCGGTAACCATACAAAAATTTCATTTTGGTCCCTGAAGAAGTCTAACAACGTTCAAAATGGCCTAAAACTCCCTTTCAAAAAACAAGTTTTTAGAACTTAGCCATTTTTAGCTTCTTTAGAGATGGCACAGTTTTTGGGGTGTCAACATTCCAAAAATTGCACCTTTTTGAAGTGGGCGCAAGAAATGTTGTGTTGACACCATAAAATGAGCGCCCCTTTAAACCCTTTGGCGTTGGAATTGACATGTCAACATCAATGAAGTTGCGCCCCTTTGGCACAAGAAATGACATGTCAACATTATTAAACATGTGCCAAATATGTGTGCTAAGGTGTGGGAAGTGGTATGTAAACATACCAAAATGTGCACCTAGTAAATTTTCCTAAGGCGCTAGAGATATCATGTTGACATCATGAAAATTGCACCCCTTAGAAAATCATTTGGCGCTAAAATTCTCATGAAATGCGGGCTAAGGCATTGAGAGTATTATGTCGAAACCAATGAAATTTCACCAAGGTGCATGTAAACCCACGTTGACACTCTTGATTGTGCGCCAAAGAAAGTTGGTGACATAATTAATGCCAGGTTTTCTATATATAGGTGCTCAACACCTGTCATTTTCATGAATTAAAAATTGTGAAAAGTATTCTTCTGCGAATGCCAACCATCCTTGTCACCTACGCGTGCCATTTTTCAAGTTTTTGGACCCCAACATCATCCTTCATCCTTTATAAACCGGGCAAGTGGCTTCCATCATCCTCGTTGTTGTTATGGTTTTTGTTTCTTGGTTATTGTTAGGTTTTAGGGTTGTTATAAACCAAAAGGTTAAATCTAAAAATGAGTAACTTTCCAATATCCATAACCATCTAGAAGTCCCGCTTCCTCTCTCTTCCGATCTATAAATCTTTAAGGCCCCGCCTCTGAAAAAACCTAAGGCCTTTTCCCTACTTATTATCTTGTTGCAAAACCTCTCTTTACCATTTGAAAAAACAAAAAGAGAGAAGAAATCTAGGAAATTGTAAAGAAATCATGGAAAGCCTCAGCAAACTATTTTTCCCTGTTGTACCTCTCACAATACACACCTTGGTGCATTTCCCTTACTTGCTGCACAACCTAAACATGCACCCAACTTAGATAACACTTAGCAAATTTCTAAAGGCACAGGCACATCTTGCACAAAATCAGCATTAGATGTTGTGTGTTCTAAATCCATGCCAAGAGCTTTCCCTTTGGCACATTGATTTCCTTTGCAACATATTCCAAAATTGCACCTTGGGTACACTTAAAAGCCATGCAACACCATCCTTTTTAGCACCCAGCTAAAGAAAATTTCCTAAGGCACAGGCACATGATCCTTGACATCAACATGGCATGTTGTATGTTGTAAACTCGTGCCCTGCGCTTTATCCTTTGCACCACCTTCTATCATGCAACACCTTTCAAAAGTGTGCCCTTTATAACCTTGGCGCAACTTTTCTCCTGTCAACACTGGCACACCTTTTTACATGTTGACATCCCCAAAAGTGTGCCCAGCCTTTTTAAGCCTCTACAACATGTTGTGAACTTGCGCCTTGTGCCCTAAGCCTTATAATTGCTCATTCTTCTTTTTGCAAGCTTTCATTATGAATAACATGATGGTTGACATGGCTCTTCTATGTTGGACCTCCTTGATTCTCCTTACGCAGAACAACAACAACCATCCTTGAGCTCACACATGTCTTCATCAAGTAAAAATCCAACCAAGTCTAAAGGAAAAGCAAAGTTGACAGAACAAGAGATGAAGTAAAATATCGAAAGTCAGGATGCCTGACTCATATGCAGAGAGTGATCTTGATATCAGAGACTTTGAGCTTGGGCACATTGATATGGAAGACTTCTGGGTGAGAACCAACCAGACAACTAGTGGCCCCTAGATGAACAAACTGGTAGGTAGTGGATTGCACTTTGCAGCTGGGCTGCCAGTAAGTGTTGTAAATAATGAATTCATCATGTTGGTGGCTTGATGCTATAACAAGGACACAAGATGTGTCAAAGATAAGGAGGGAAAGATGATCATCAACCTCACAACTCATCATTTTGAAATAACCTGGGCATTCCTCATCATAGGCAATATGTCACCATAAGCCTAGAAGACTGCAAGAAGGCATGGGATGAAAATGAGGACAAATGCATGCAAATGATAAATGAGCTCTATCTTAAGAACAAAAATCCGGTGAGCAGATGACCACAGACCATCCACCACAGTGACTTTAATGAGGAGTTGAGTGAACCAATCACCTTCCTGAATAGAATATTTGGGCTTCCTGATGCCCATTATTTCCATAAATGGATGTTGAGGTACTTAGAGACCATGAGCAAGAATGTACCTGATCAGTGTTTTGGTTGGGGAGAAATCATCAACGACACCATCTCCTAGTAGCTTCAACAGGTCCTCACAACTGGGAAGTTCTATATGAATTCCTATGTTATATATGCCACAAGATCGTGAGAGATATTTCATAGTCCTGGCTCAAACTAGAGTATGACCCCGTGTCAAAATATATGAATACTACCTAGAGCTAAAGCTCGAGAACAACATCCCCCAGTTCTCAAAAATCAATGACTCCTTCTATGAGGTGATCTTCCTGTTGAGGCCGAATATGAGACATGGTCAAACTAGCCCAAGTGTGATCACTGTCACAAAGAAGTGGGGAGCATTTTTCATGCAGTTTCCCACATTCACATATATTAGGGTGGTGAATTTCAAAATGAACCAACAAAGATACCACGGTATGCAGGGTCCAAGCTGATTCTCTTGGAGTTTTCAGGGCAACTGATCACATACCATGAGAAATGCATGAAGAGAAAGAAGGGAGGAACTCCATTCCCCCTTACAGTGGGCCAATACACCTGCACCACACTGGTCAAAGGTTAAGAAATGTATCTCAAGCTTGAATTATCGAATCTAAAGCACAACTTCCTTGCAGTGCCTACCTTCAATTCCCAGAGTTATCTCCTAAAGGAAAAAATTGATCCTATCCATGTTCTTGAGATAGAGAACATCTACATTGACCTGACACACAAAATAGATCTCAAGAAAAAGGATCACTCCCGGTTGGCTCTAGAGGAAATTGTTCATTATGGCATAGCCATCGTTCCAAAAGAATTCCAAGAACCTGATCAAGAAATTGATCAAGTTTACCTTGACACGATGGGGAAGATATAGGTTGTTTGCAGAGATCAATAGAGCCAAGGCACCAAAGACCATTCAAGAAAGGGTCAAACCCATGTTGTAGCGCACCGAACATTGGTGTAAAAAAATGGTCTCACCTACCTCGGGGTAGATTTTACTACTTCTCCTTCAGGTAGAGTGCCTCCAAGAACAACCCAAGTGCTAAAAGGAAAAGGAAAAGATAAGGAGGGAGAACCAAGCAAATAGGAAGAAACTCCTGAAAGCCCTCCTACTACTTCTGAGAAGCAAGTGGTCGACCTAGTGTCTCCAGGTAAAGAAGAAGAGACCACCGAAGTTTCAATGGATACATCCACTCAGGATGTGGTCACAACTACAACTACTGAGGTACCCACCATTCCTTCTTCCGCTCCTTCTCCTCCCCCTATCATTGAAGCATCTATTCCAATGGATGTTTCTTCTTCTCTTCCTTCCTCCCTTCCATCTCCCACCTCTTCCATCTTCTCCTCTCTTGTGGATCTATCGCCTAGTGTTCCCTTCATCCCATTATAGATCCCTTCCACCTCCATGTCCTTTTCTTCCCCTCGTAGTAACTCTAGGCCCCACAAGTAGCAGTGCGTTGGACTCCTTGTCGATGCCACCACCAAGTGTCTCAACGTTCTTCCCTACGGCCTCTTCAGTTGCTTCCCCTTTCACTCTCGTTTCTTCTTCCATTCCCTCTACTCCTTCTCCCATAAGTCCAAGCTAGATTTCTGACCATCTAGGTCAACTCAAGAGAAAGGTTCCCATAGCACCCATGGACTTCTCTGTCATTCTAAAGAAGGGACCCAAGAAGAAAAAATCTATAACTCGCTTCTCTAAGCTCGTTTCTGGAGAGAGAGTCATGGAGATTGCATATCCAGATCCCACCAAAGAAAAGAAAGATATGTCTCCTACAGGATTTACAGTGACCCAAGTCATGATGGGAACCTCATCTGAAAGCCTACAAGGAGAGGTTGTATCTGTTATATATGCTCTCTATAAAAACCTTTAGGAAGCAAAAGAGGAGAAGAGAATACTCAAGGAGAAAAACAAACATCTCCTCCAAGCATTGTAGAGAATGGGCAACGCTCCACCTGTAACTACCACCGAACCTATCGAAGTTCTTAGTCAGGACAAGATAAATGAATAAGCAAAGATTGGTGAATAAGGCACAACACTATCCTCCTGGATAGGGTGAATCCTCAGAGATAGTGAGGAAATGATCAATAAATACACAACACTCTACCAGGATATTGATCAAGTAAATAAAGAGCTACAAGTAGTAGCAGGATCCCTCTCTCGAGGAGTTGGACAATGCCAGATTGCAACATGAAACATTCCAAGCAATGGCTAACTGTTTAGCCGATGACCTATTAAAGGTTAGCATCATCGATCACCCATGGGCACATAACAAAGCTCTCGTCACTTTAGATTATTGGGTTGATCAAATGGAATTTATCTTGGAGAGGATAGATAAAATCAAGGATGAAGCCCTAGATGCAAAATACAACATGGAGTAGACGGTTACAAAGATGTCTCTAGGGATGCTCAGTGAATTGTTCACCTTAAGGGAGGTAGACGATACCATCTAGATTTTCAAGGCTATCGCGACCCAAGGTTTGGTGCCAAATGCGTCACTTTTGAGTGAGAGTCTATCAATAACCTTCAGCTTGCCGCGATTTCATTGGACTCTTGATCGATGCATGTGAAGAGTACTCCAGTTACTAGAAAATCTCAAAAATGACAAGGAAACTTGTGAAGTCATTAGTGACCATTTCAAGGATCCATATCATAATCAACTTTAGACAATGATCAACAAGTTTATGGAGTATTGAGATCGTATCACATCGCCTCTCCGATCGAAAGGAAGACACTTTTTCAAGCAAAGAGATGACGAGGAGTAGTTTCTCCTCTGGTGTACGCTTCGATATTTTTTGTAAAAATATTTAAAAATTATGTTGGCATTTACGATGACATCATCCATGTTACATCATGGGATGTTGCCATCCAAAAACTTGCCCACAGATTAACTTTTGAATTTTTAGATATTTTGTAAATATCTTGTAAGATGTTTTGTAAATAATGGTTAGTTTCTTTTTATCTTCCTTCTCCTTCTCCTTCTATAAATACTGGGATACTTGTTGTATTCCAGGTGGACATTTTTTTATGAAAAGGAAGTGAAGAGAGAAAGACTTTGTGCCTTCTTGTAACAGAAGAGATATTAATATATATGTTCAAACTTTGTGCTCAATATATGTGTTATTTGCATCAGATCTTTCTTAAGTTAGATCTATGTTTCTATTCTAGTTGGATTCATTCTTATTATCTTCATATGTTCATCAGTATTACTTTATTTGTTTATGCAAGTAAGTTTGGCTCTGTTTACTACCAACCCAAAGCATAAACCCTCCGACCTTTCTATCTTGGAATTCATTTCTTTTCTCCCTTCAGATCTACCTTCCTCTATTCCTTCCCTCTTACATTTATGTTCACAGTTGGAACTACCTCTACTGGGATGAGATCCCAAACCCCTTGAAGTTAGAATAGTGTAGATTTGCATAGATTCCTGCTTGATAGAATAACAATAAACCATTTTTGCTTTGTTTTCTCAAAGAGGGGCTATGCCCTATACACTGTTGGCCTATTTTCCCATGATCTGCCTAACCGAAAAATTTCCAAACCAACAACGGTAAATGTTTATTTACAATTTTTGTATTGAGTTATGTCCATTGCAATTAATATGTAATTTAAATTTGAGTTGAAAACTTTATTTTTGTAGGACATGTGTTTGCGATTATTGTGACAAAGACAATGAAGAACAAACAGGCCATTTCTTATGTCATTGCATCGAGGAAATAAATATGTTGACTTATCCTATTATAGATGGCGAAGATATTGAGTACCCTATAGGGTCGAGTGGTAGTTAGTGGAACTTTTCTTTGATGGTATTCATTAAAGTTTTTCTCTATTTGGGTGTTTGAAGACTTTGAGTCACACATGAAAATAATCTTATATTCACATCTAGTTATAGCAACAAATATTTAGCTATATAAATATCAAGGAAGTCCTAATAAGAAGATTCTTTGGAACGCGTTCGAGTCGGATCATGAAGCGGTCCCTTTCTCGATATTCATAGTAGATCTGATCCCAATGGTTCATTAGAATGAATTTACATGCTCATCTGGTATATATAGTTTCTTTGAAGTGTTTAAATTTTTCAACTAGATTCAAATTCATCTATTTTATTAAATTTGTGTATTTTGTATATATCTAGTATGGTTTTGATTCAACTTAAATTTCTTTGACTAACACTTTTATGCAGGTTAGTGGTGTCATAAAATATTCCACTTTCATGTCTTGATGGTTCATTGGAATTAATTTATTTGCTCGTCTGGTATATATAATTTGTTTGAAGTGCTAAAATTTTTCAACTAGATCATTCAAGTTCATATATTTTATTAAATTTGTGTATTTTGTATATATCTAGTATCTAGTTTTGATTCAACTTAAATTTCTTTGACTAAAACTTTTATGCAGGTTAGTGGTGACATAAAAGCTTCCACTTTCATGTATTGATGGTTCATTGGAATGAATTTTCATGTTGGTCTGGTATATATAATTTCTTTGAATTGTTTAAAATTTTCAACTAGATTCAAGTTCATATATTTTATATGCATTTTGTATATATCTAGTATGGTTTTGATTCAACTTAAATTTCTTTGACTAAAAATTTTATGTAGGTTAGTGGTGCCAGAAAAATATTCCACCTTCATGTGGTTAGCACTTTTAGTAGAGAATTTTATATTCTTAAAGCTAAGAGAAGAAAAATATAGCGTTTGTGAGCCTTACACTAACTCAAATTGCACTATTTAATGCATTTAAAAATAATAGGGCAGTAAGAGAACTAATTAAAAATGAAAAAAATGAGATAGGCTAGTGTAGAGGGTACCTACATGGAGTTGTAGGATCTAACGAGATGTCTTTAGGTATCACGGAGAGTGAGTAATCACTCGTCAAAGTTATATGGTTTTTTGGTCTCACAGATCTTAAGGGACTACGCCCAAACAAAGTATCCCAGAAGCAACGATATTGTCTTGCAAAAAAATGATGCCTCTTCTAGCATTTACCTAAACACCCAGATGATGTGTTGGCATTTTCGGTTTAGTCCCACAAGCTTTCGTTTCAAAAATATAGCATTTGACAGCCTTACACTGACTCAAACTGCACTATTTAGCACGTTTGCAAACAATAGAGCAATGAGATCACCGATTGGAGATTAAAAAATAGAGATAGGATATTATAGAGGATCCTATGCTGAGGTGTAGGATCTAATGAGACATATCTAGGTGCCAAAAGGGACCGAGTAATCACCCGTAGACGTTATACGATTTTGTCTCAGGGCTCTTAAGGGACTATGCCCAAACGAAGTAGCCCGGAAGCAATGACATTTCCCACACTAAAATGATGCCTCATATGGTGTTTACCTAAACACCCGGATATGTTGGTGCAATATTTTTGGTACCATGATGATTCATAAAATTTTACTTTGGAACTCTACAAAATCACACAATTATGTTGTCCTACTTTCAACTTTGGAAAATGATAGTTTCAATGAAGATTAGAGATTTAGTGACTGATTAACTAGTGCTTAGGACATAATTGTAGAGAAATGCTAAATAATTCTACACACAACATATAATTTTTATCCTAAAAACCCCCAATGAGGGAAAACCAGTCAGAAGGGAAACTACTCTTTCTTCCCACTTCAATTAATCAAATTTTATAGATTACAATAAGTATGAAAAGAAGTAAAAATGTAAACCTTCTCTCCAATTACTTGTTTTCTCTATTTTCTTACACCTTGCTCCTACAATTCCACTCTAGCACTAAAGAATATTTTCTCACTTTCTCTCATAGTAATAATTTTCTTCTCAATCTCTTTGGATCTTTGAATGATCAATTCTCTTGCTCCTTTCATGCATTTATAGGCCTTATCATGTCCTCTTGTGTACTGGAGGATGTGAAAGGGAATCAAAGGGAAGAGACACCATCGAGCACTTCAAATTCACATCCATTCATGTTATATTCTTCTTTTGTTCGAAGTATCAGGACCTCCACTCTAAGAAGACAAAAAGTTTCAGGACCGCCGCCTTGGGTGGCCGGTGATTACAGACTACCTCCTTGCAAGGCGACGGTTCGTAACCACCACTCAGAAATGTAGTGGTTATGTCCGAACCACCGTTTACCTCATTTTATTCATTTTATTCAAATCTCCTTCTTGGTGTTAATGAAACCGATGAAGTGGTGTTTTATTTGGGATCACATGACCCACTATTTGTAAAATATAGCATTTGACACTTTACACCGACTCAAACTACATTATTTGGCATGTTTTCAAACAATAGGGTAGAGAGAGCACTAATTAGAGACATAAAAAACTTAGATACGATATTGTAGAGGGTCCCTATGTCAAATTTAAGGATCAAACGAGATATCTTTAGGTGTCATGGATACTAAGTAATCACCCATCAAAGTTCTATAATTTTTTGGTCTCAGGGATCTTTAGGGACTACGCCCAAACGATGTAGCTCGAAAGAAATGATATTTTCCCACACTAAAATGATGCATCTTCTAATATTTACTTGGCCACCCGAACGTGTTGGAACCTTCATTTGGTGCCACAACATCCCAAGGCATGAATTCTCACTACTCGACTTCGTTCATTTCCTAGGACTACGTAGAAAAGGAAGTTTACACACAATTATGCCACAAAGGATTAAGGAATGCCGAACATTGAATTCTTGGGTATGATTAGAGGCCTCCTTCTCTCAAGTTTTGGCTCAGATAGTTCTTATTTTGGATGACTAAGCGCCAAGTTTTTATCGTCATAATTTTTCGTTGAAAATGTGAATTGGGATGAATAGGGAAGGGTTCTTGGCTTTAGATTGGGTGGTTGGACTCCAAACCAGGCCTCCCTAGAGCCCTATATAACACTCAAATGCATATACCCCCAACCAAATGAGTTGGAAGTGAAATTTCACTCCCATGATATCCCGGGCATGACTTCTCACTACTCGACTCACATCAATGAGATTGCAACAAGGTAAACACATTACCATGTAAATACTCTAATGATTGTTTGATCTCTTTTTAAATCATGTAAATACACAATAGAGTGTTAAGAATATTTTTGCATATCTTGTGCCAACTAAAATACAATGTTTATGTATTTTTTAAACAAGTGAATTCAAATTAGGACCTTATTATTACACACATCAATAACACTTAATTTGGAATAATACTTAACAAATAAATGGCAAGTACACTAAAAACATATAAAATGACTTGTAATAAATCCCTCAAGACCATTTTTAATTGTGTAGATTTTTTCCCAATTTTGAGTGTGTTAACCATGTGCTTAAAATAAGAAAATTGATATAACACCACACTTCACTCTCTTGAACAAAAATTGATCTTACACCCAAGAACCTTCAAAACCATTATATAACATAACATCATATTTTATATATCATATGGATAATGGTCACATAAGCGAGGCCATCAAATCAAATCAAACATAGAAGTAATATTGTTATGAAAACCAACATAGATATAATGTATCAAACTATATGTGCCACGTGTCTCTAAAAATATAAGAATAATGTATCAAACTAAGTGTGTCATATATATAAGACCACATGCAGTCACATAAGGATGTATAAATTAAATATGAAGAATCATGAACTAGAACCAGATGGAATATATATCTATACATGGGTCCTATGAATCTAATCATGAAACAAATTCCCTCTCTTCGCCTACTACTAAGAAACATGTCCATGACTTGTGGATGTAGTGAAGGGAGATGCCACTACGGATTTCATTCATTTGGTCCTAGGAATATTTAAGCTAGTATGCAACCTAGCTTGCACATTCATAAACATCAAGTTTTTAACACCCAAAATTTTAAAATACATTAAAAATTTAGAAACTTAGAAATTTTTAATGCATGTAAAATCTTCCTGTAATCTCATAATCCCTATCAATTTTTCATCGACACATTGTAGGGTCAATGGTAGACTCACGATGGGGTAGGATAAATACAAATAAATAGTTCAAATTAAATATTTCATGTACAATTTGATATTGTAGATAAGTAGTAAGAAAACATTCCTCCAAAATTTAACAAATTTGAAAAATTGTACTTGAGTTAGTGGATCTGCAGACATTATGGCAACATCTACAATAGCCTCCACAGTCTGCATATAGGGAGGAGTCTCTCTGACAGTCATAAGTTGTAAAAAAACATGTAGATCAACATTAATTGAAAACTATAGCAATGAGTATTAGCATGAGAAGAGGACTAGTAGCAATAAGGCCTAAAACAAAGAGTTATGTAAGATTGCAAGTGTATGACCAAACCAATAGTCTAAACACCTTATGATAAAGTAGAGAAGGATAATTAGTCCTATTTATTTGTATAATCTCTCTTTAATTTTAATATGGAAATGTCCTACAAGTGATGTAGGTCATAGTCAAAAATTGTATGTGTCTTCAAATTGCATAATTTGGGTTTTAGAGAAAAATGTAGGTTATCGGGCTCTATTTAGGGATTTGTATAAGTTTTGATTGTATGGGTGAATATTTATAGAAATTTAAAATTATCTTTGTTTTTGTATGAATTAGAAGCCCCCAATATTTCATGGTGATTGATACGGTGTAGTAAAAGTTATCTATATTGATTATTTCAAGTAACCTAGTAAAAGTACAGTGTACAAAAATAAAGGCAAAAGTCAGATTCTCACTATAATTTGATAAATCATGATATTAGAATAGGTATGAATGAGATGTTTGAATGATCTTATGGGTGTAGGAATAAATAAAATTCCATCAATTGAATGAAATATGACTATATAGGACAATATTAAGTCACAAAAAGGGTTATTAGAAAGTTGAGTTGGAAAATTTAGCTATAGAACAACACATGAAGGATCATGGACACTTGAATCATGATGAGAAAGGTCTGATTTAAAATTTGGTATGCCCTGAAACCTTCTAATTCCATTGAAGACCTTGAATTGGGCATTTAAGAACCTTGAGATACCTAGGGGCAAAATTACAATAATACATAATTGAAGTTCATTGCTTGAGTATTCATCAGGGAGTCTAAAGGTTTAAATTTTATGTCTTGAACACCTTAACTAGGTGGAGGAGGTCTTGTGACTACATATGAAGAAGGAATCCATTATGAAGAGAGGTATGTTTTCTAAGAACCTCATAAGTGGACTTTATAGTTGGAAACAGTCCTTCATGTGAATGTAAACCTTTAAAGAAAAATAGTTAAAGCCCAAGTTCAAGCATAACCCCTGCATTAATATTCAAGAAGTAATTCATTAAAGATGTGGAATTTATTTGGTATGTATAAATTTTTTCTAGGTAGGTCACCAAGCTATATCCATTGTACATGAGAATGTAAATATAGAGAAACTTGATGAATAACATATATAATATGAGATTGGGTGTATAGAATTGCATAGGGAGTATTGGTGATAAACATGAACCAAGGGACCCATGATATATTTATAAGTGTAGGTAACTTATCCCATATTGTCATCTCTTTGTTGTTTAGAGAGAAGAGGGTTGATAAAGAATGCATAGAACTAACAATGTTGGCAAGGTCAGTTATGCATACATCCTAAGAAGCTAAAAGAGATCCTTAGAGGAAAGGGATGATGGAGAAAGCATTAGATATGGAGTTCTCTAGAAACATGTCTAGCATAGAGGTAAGTGTCCATGATCATGATAAAAGGAGATTTTGTATATCTAGGAGAGTGTTTACTTAACCCTTGCATCATAAGAGCTTAATGTTATGATCAAATTGTATTGGCTAGAGTTATGGGATTGCAAACTACTAGAGAATTCCAAAATTAGAAACAATATGTAAAGAGAAACTAACCTACATAAAATTCACTTGAAGCATGCCAGTAACATCAATGCCCAGAGCATATGATGACCTGTCATGCTCCTGCATATAACAAAAAAACATATTAATATGTACATGTACATGTGAAACACTATACATGAACATTAAAATGTGTATTTAATAATAAAAGTGCAATCAAATGAAATTTGAAATGTAAGTAACTTGAAACTTACGTTTGTAACATGCCCAACTACAGTAGCTAGCATGTTGACGTTGGATGTGTCCTTCACTAGCTCTTACTATTTAAAATCAAAAAAATATTATTTTTACATGTATGTATGATGTAATCAAATACATATATATTAAAATCTCAAATGAAATAAACTATTATATATATTATATTTATTTGACATTTACTTATGAAAGACCAAGATCATTTGTACTAGTTCCAAAAACATCCTCCATCATCTCATGTAGAGAAAATAAATCATGTGATCTAGTAAATGATGTCTCACCCACAGTGCATACGGTACCACATGATCCGTAGTGGTGTGGTGCACTAGAACTGATGCCTCCACCAACATCACCAGATGCAATCTGGCCACTATGTTGGGTCAGAGTGTCAGTGAGCTCCCTCAATGCATGTAGTGTGTCAATCTCCACAACCTCCTTCACTATAGGAGGGATAATAAAGGCAGTGAGGGTTTTTGGGGCATGGGGGATCCTAGGTTGACCAACATGTGCACCTGGTCTACTTTGTGCAGAGCCACCTCCTCACCCGTAAAAAAGAAAAGTAAAAATAATTTGGGACCTCATTAAGCACAAACTCGCAATATAATTTCTTCAAAATATAGATAGGAACCTCATTGTTGTTACATGGTGGATAATCAAAAACCATCCACCATCGGTCCCAAAAATTGTTCTTTATTTGGTCTTCATGGCACCAATGGATTGGGAACCGTTTACAAGTATTTGCATAGGGGTATTGGTTCTCAAGTCGATAAATAATTCACAAATGTGGTATTTTGCAAAAAAACATTGTTTTTATGGTCGCATGGGATAATTTATCTACATACCACCACCTACAATAATATCTAAAGGTATTCCATTTATCTATTTTTTTGGTTATGGAGTTGAATTCACCAATCAATGTTTTCAATGTGTTGGCTAAAGTCATGCGGGATGGATTTATGGCATGATTTTATCTTATTTTCTGAATAAGGTTCTCAATGGCCATTTTATTTTGTCAAATTATTCTAACAATATCATCTTGTGTTCTTTCTTGTTCCGTGGGGACAAAAGGAGCAACAGGAGATAGATCTACATTTGGAGGAGGGTTTTGTGGAATGTTTGGAGGGTTTTGAGGAATATTTGGATGGTTTAGAGGATTACGAGCTTGCTAAACAAGTGAAAAAATAAATAAATTTTATACATAAACAAAAAATTGAAAAACCCATAAAAATCACCAAAAAAACCTAAAATGAAAACAATTTGATCAAAATTGAGGGCTTACCTCTTCATCTTAATGACATCGTTGAAAATTTCATGATCTAGAAGATCGAAGAACAATTTTTAGGGGGTGTTCAAAGTGTGAGTGCCAACAATGGAGGATAAATCATGGTTCACAGGGAAAATGGGGAAAATGAGGGGTCATGGGTCTGTTATTTTTGTCTCATAGGACCACGATCGTGGTTTATAATCCAAAATCACGGTCTATAAACTATGATCATGGTCTATAAAATGTGATTGTGGTTTTAGGTTTGGAAATTACCAAACCTATAGAAAATAACCTACAATCACGGTTTTCAAACCATGATCAGGGTACATGAATTTTGGGTTTTCATTACCACTTTTTTTCCCCCTAACTTGCTGCACTTACCCACCATGAAGAAAATATCTTTTCATAGAAAATAGACCTATAAACTAATTCAAATATTTTTACACTATTATCTTGTCAAATTGTACAAGGTAAGATGAAATGGTTTCAAAGGAAACTACCTTGAAAATGTCATAATTACATCTCACATGCTTCATATTTATCTTCATAGTCTACGAGTTCTTGAAAGATTTAGTTGGGATGATATAATGACCAAGTATCGAAATGATAAGAATGTGCACCTACACATGAGGAATTTGGATGATGCCCATTAGAGCATGCATCGGTATAAATACGGTTACACGTGAGACTGCTAAATACGAACAATGACTAAAGGACTTAGCCATTTTATGGGAGTAGGCTAAAACGAGACTTGGAGTGTTCACTAAGAAATGGATAAAAGGAGGCTACCTTAGTGAGCATGAAATGGTTATTTTTGGAAAACATATGCAAATGAAATATTAAAGCACATGGATGGATTAACTATTAATAGGATTAAGGCAAGATATTATTAGACAATATATAATTTGTAATTATTTTGTAAAGCATGCATGTATGCATGGATATTTTTGGGCATGCCTATTATTAAGGAGTGCATAAGTTGTGAAGGGAAAGTCCCCAACCTATAAATAATTGGCTTAGGACTGGCTATGGACAATGTAGAATGTTTTGTATGTTAGTGTTATGAATTTTTGTTGTATCTCCGTGAATGACTATGTGTTCACATGTTCTATCTTAGCTTCTAACTATATAGTGGGTTTTGATGAGTAATGGATAACTATGGATGGATTATGATCATTAATGTATGTGAGTGTTGATATGTGTTTATTCAATTGATATTTGTATGGTTTATATGTAGTTGTTGTTTCCTTATTACATTTGTTTCCAAGATAAGTGTATGAAATGGTTAAGAATACTTGGTTGTTAACCTAGTTAAATATCATTATGATTAGGTATGCTAACATTTTAGTAGACATAATAAAGGAAGGACCTAGTAGCTATGTATGCTTTGGGTGAGCATTCTGTCTAACTGAATGAAGTGTCATCACACATAGCTATTAGGTCAAATAAAAGACTACATTTTTCTTCTATTGTCGAGACATCTTTTCAAACTGTCTATTAGGATGTTGCATACATATGGCATATTGATTAACTCTAGAGAGAATTTAAAGCTGGGTAGAGGATAATCAAGACAATTTTACACCGAGATATAGCACTAGACGTAATTTTAGTACACATCATTGGGTTGAAGATAATATTTATCATGAGCTCTATGAGACATTCTTTAACTTCTTTCTAATAGAATTGTATGAGTGGTTGGAATCATATGCATCAAAGAAGCATTGGGGTCCTAGGCTGAATCTTTAGATGAAAGAGGATTACGATACTTTTTTGATGTAGATATGGAGTGAATTATAGTTGTAGATTACAAGTGGGCTATAGTATTGTGTAATTATACATTAGATTACACTATTTCTATGTGTTTGTGTTTAGAGGAGGCTGAGTTTTGGATTTTGCGGGAGCCTAAATTATCTTAATTTCATGTTTTACCTTTATTTTGATTATAGAAGTTGATATAGAGATCCTCCATATGGCTAGATAAACCCCCACCACGCACAAGGTCAAGAGGAGGTGTAGAGAAGGATGGATGACCTAGCGGTAGAAATACAAGGAGAGGATAGATGGATCAAGTTTAATGAAGCACGAGAGAGAGACACGACACATGTGTAGGACATACAAATTCAATCATGTTGAGGATAATGATGGTTTATGAAGGTTTTGAAGATGTCATGGAAGACGAGGAGTAGAGATCAAGTCTTTATGACATTGGGAAAATGTAGTTGATAATCCCCTCGGGATTCGGATGATAGCATGTCAAAGGAAATAATGACAACTATGGGTGTGCATCTAATCCCACCTATCAACCTATCCCTTGTGCATGGTGTTCCAAAATTAAAGGTAGTTATTGAGAAGTAGGATAGTGTAGGTAAGAAATCGAGATACATGTAGATATCCATTTTCATTGAATTCAAAAGGGAATTAAGTTATTAGTATGCCCATAGAAATAAATTAGGTATCGGTGTTTGGGAGTACCTAAGCAAGATTTATTTCAAGCGTTTCATCAAGACAAAAGTATTGGCACGTAAACCATTGGAATTAATTCAATACGATATGTGACCACGTAGATCGTAGGTGTCTAGTTTAGTACTACAACTGGGACACAAGGGAGTTCATCAACTAGACCATATCTCATAGTAGGGGTGTAAGAGGATCAAGAGGATTAGGAGGGTAAGGTTAGCCACCTCATAGAGGAGGAGGTTCTAGTTCTATATTGGGTGGATAGGGTCCACATCAACCATCATGAAATAGCCTCAACAAAAACCACCTTAGGTGTATTTTGAGATGTCACTCCACTTACCAGAGTATAGAGGTATTGAAGATGCAATAGAACATGTGCATAAGTGTGAATTAATATGGCATGCTAAAGGAATTATAAATTCAAATAGGAAGGAAAGATAATTTTCTACTATGCTTCAAGGGTATGCACATAGTTGGTATCGAAAATATGATCCACATTAGATTGTGGTGGAATAAAATTCTTTACGCATTACATTTTTAGCAAAGTTTCACATTCTAGAGTTTGAGCAGAGATAATCGAGTGCACTAAAGGATATCAAAAAGGTTTACTCGAAAGCTAGAGGGAGTATGGCGTTCATTTTAAGAATTATTTTCAAACTCTCTTATGATATTCATCCTAGACATCATGCACAATGGTTTTTCGTAGAGGATTGCTGAATCCATTATGAAGGTCACCCTATCATAATGTATGTGGATGTAAGACCTTAGAAGTCACTCTACATGCAGAGGTGGTTGGGATTATTGGAGGAAAATATTGTATCTATGATGAATAAATTAGAAAATATCTTTTCCTACTTAGCACACAAGAGTGCATTGGTATATGGTGCACTAATTGTGAGGTTGAGTGAAATAATAAGGATAGTTTCCTATGTAATTAAGTACATGCGTTTTTACTAGATTTTGAAATTTTTCACAAGGACCATGATGTTTGGAAATGTCCTCTTTTGTAATGCATGATTTAGAAGAACATGTCTATGTATTGCAAAATTTTCCATTCCCACAACCATGACACAACCAATTATATATTTATTGATCATATCAATTAATCCATTGAAATGGAAGTGTGCCAAACTAGTGCGGTGAGAAGACAAAAGGAGCAAGAAGGAAAAAATAATGAAGGGTGCAACAATGAAGATAATAGAAATGGAGGAAATTGAGGAGGAAATTGAGATTGAGTTCATGGTAGTGGTAGAGGAAGGTTCATTTGTAGAACCTATTACACTTGTGGGTCCCCTGATCATTATCAATGTGATTGTCCTTAGAATACAACTTTCACGTGTTGTGGGAAGCACCATAAGTTAGAGGATTTCTAGGGCCTATATGAGCGCATGATTAAAAACTAGAAGACTGAAAATGGCATATGGATGATAAAGGTGCAACATGTGAATGTTGATCCATGGATGCCAAAGAAGATTCTTGATCCAGAATTACATCCCATGTTGGTTACAACATGCACCATGAAAACACATGCACGCGAGCCTCTCAAGGTGAAACCACTCATCACAAGGGAGGAATTAATAAATGATAATTATCCAGCTACGACGCATCATAAGGAATTCTACCAAGATACTTTTGGATTCATTAGAGATATGGACGGTGAGATATAATTCTAAAAATAGCATGTGTGAGAGAGTGCACATGTGAAGAATATTGAGCTCCCACAGAAGGATGTGGATGACCTAAAAGAGGTGCAGTAAGATTTTTGTTGGGAGAATATCATTCCACTTCTAGGAGAGTGGCTTCGTGAAAAGATACCACATGCTAGAATTGAGTGCAAGAGGTAGATGTTTCATGCTAATATACCATCTCAAAATCAGAAATTTGATAAGGTGATCAAACTTGATGCAGTCATTGATGGGTGGTTAGTAATCAATATATTGGTAGATACAAGCACTTAAGTGAATGTGTTGACTCTAGATGCATGGAATCGGATGAGGATACAAACATTGCAATCATCTCGCAAATGTGTTGTATATGGAAAAAAATAGGTCTATGACTATTAATGTATTGAAGGATGCATCCATTATCATTTAGAGAGCCAAGTTTGATTGGGACTTTGAGGTATTGAACTTGCTGAAGAAAACAATTCTCTAGCATTACTTGGCCAACCGTAACAATTTTGATCTACACTTTAACAATAGATACATCATTTTTGAGTACTAGAACATGCACGTGATCATACCTCTATATGATGAGAATTCAAGCCTTATGTTGAGCCCTTGAGTGAGTAATAACTTAATCAAATTTATGCACATATAGTTTGTGATCTAGAAAATGTAGACCCATCGAAGGAAGACATAATCGAGTGAGAAGACTTGCATTATGTGAGTTATACTACCAATGTTACTTTTGATAACTAGGTGCATGACATGTACAATATGGTTGGGCATAAATTTAAGGGACGAGTCACTAGGATGATAAGGTCATGCATGGTTAGGTGGTTTGGATCAACTTAGGTACCAAGGTATATTGGTGACAGAAAGCTTTGATACATTCTTGTGCACTATGGAGGCTCAATGATAGAATGAATGAGATAGATGAAATATATTGGTTTATACTTTTGTGGGAAAACATTGTAGTGGTGGGTACACATAGAGATAGCCTTTTTGAATGGTGAGAAGTGATAATCACCTTTTCCACCAGTTTATTCAAAGTAATGTACCTAAGCACATCTGTGAATTTTATTTGAAAGCTCCAGCTTTGGTACACATCCATGATTTTTAGATACTATGGGTGTAAGGATAAGAGGATTTAACACCATCCCTATGGGTAAATCAGTTCTACTCCACACTACACGGATGCACACATGCTTGGTATGTCCATGTTGAGTTAAAAAGGGAGACTACAAAATAACAATAGATGACTATATGTATGGTTCAAACTTTTGATTACTTTTCAACTAAGCATCCAATCCATGAAGAATTACAGATCATTAAGCACGTCACATTGGGGGATAACATTGAGGTAGAATATCTCATGCTAGATATGTTTGGTGAACCTAATCTTGAGGCATGCTTGGTTTGTGATGAATCAAAACAAGTACACATGGGTCGGGCTTGTAAAGATAAAGAGAAAGTAAATCTAGTGTACATGATTGATTATGAGGAAGTGGACCACCTAGATGTTAGCCACCTAGAAGGTGCACACAAGGTCATGGATTTTATAGATGAGAAGGCACGCACGTACCATGCTCCCATGAAAATAAAGAAGGTGAATATTGGCACGGAGGATGAGCCTAAGGAAGAAATCATTGTGGATTACTGGTCACAACAAGAAGTAGCTAAGATCATCAAGCTCTTGGGTGAATTTTAGGATCTCTTCCCAAAAGGTTACCATGAATTAAAAGGTGTGCATCCTTCTTTAGGTTAGATGAAGATAAATTTTAAAGAAGGCATGTGCCCTGTGAGGAAGAGGCCATACAAGATGAACCCAAATTTGCATGTTAAGGTGAAAGATGAAATTAATAAGATTCTCAAGTTTGGAATTATTGAGCTAATTTAAGATTCATAGTGGGCTAGTCCTATGGTTATTAGTATCAAGAAGGATGGGAGGATCAAAATATGTGTGGATGATAGAGATTTGAATTCTTAATGTGTTATAGATCATTTTCCCATGCCTTTCATGAGAGGAAATTTTAGAAGGAATGGATGGGTGCGAGATATATTATTTTACATATGGGTTATCAAGTTATCATTAGGTGTGTACTATGCATGAATACCAAGAGAAGACCAATTTCAATACTAAGGGGGGAAGCTTTGCATATACTATTATGCCATTTGGCTTGAAAAATTCACTAGTAGTATTCTCACACATTGTTGTGTAAGAATTTAATGATTTCATTCACAAGTTCTTGTAACTATATTTGGATGATTGGACGGTATATGGTTTACTAAAATATCATTGTGATAATCTGAGGCTCATGTTTGAGAGGTGTCAATAATTTAGTATCTCTCTTAACATTATGAAATGTATTGTTGCTACACATTTTGGAACCTTTCTTGGAAACATTATTTGCAAAGAAGGATTGTTGGTAGACCTTGCGAAGATAGTTGTGATTTTGGGTTTAGAGTATCCTACCAATCGAGTAAAGTGCACAGATTTATAGGATATACTAGCTACTATAAAATTTTTATCAAGGGATATGAAAATATTTCCATGTAATCGGAAGAGTTTCTCAAAGCTAAGGGGAAATTTTATTGGGGTGACACAAAATAATAGGTGTTTAAGACATTGAAGGAGAGGCTTACCAATGCACTAATTTTGTGCTTTCCTTCATGGGAAAAACCATTTTGTGTACATGTTGATGCTTCTAGAATGGAAATTGGCACAGTATTAGTGCAACTAGAAGAAGGGATTGTGGATCATCCTATTTGCTTTATAACCAGGAAGTTAACGCTGGAAGAGAATAATTATACAATAACGCAGCATAAAGCCTTGTCTTTGATCTACGTGCTTCACAATTTTAGAAAGCTCTTGTTTGCTACTCCATTTAACTTATATATAGATCATATGGCATTGAAATATATTGTGAACAAGCCTATTTTGCAAGGCACAACCGCCATTTGATAGTTCTTTTCCAAGAATTTGACTTCATAGTTGTCAAAAAAGGAAAGAGTAATTTAGGGCATGATCATCTATTGAGAATAAATTATGGTGAGGATACATAGAGCATTGAAGACATAATGCCGGATGTGCAGCTTATTTAGGTTGAACCGTGCACCTACGGATGTTGAGGAGCTAGCCATATTTTTACACACTCGGGTTGGAACTCAAGGAATGAAGGTGTTAGAGAGAAAATAACTCACTATACACATGACATCATATCATTTGATCAGAGGATACTTGTACAAAATGGGAAGAGATGATATTTTGCACTAGTGTGTACTTGAACATGAGCATGAGGCCATTATGGGGGAGTTTTATGGAGGGATAGCAGGTGGAAATTATGCGGGTGATGTGACCGCATGTAAGATCCTTATTACTAGACTTTGGTGGGAGACCTTGTACAAGGATGTTGAGACATTTTTAAAGGCATGTGATCATTGTCAATGCATTGGGAATCCTATAAATAGAGATTAAATCCCCCTTAGGCCAATTGCAAGTACGAAACCTTTTTATAATTGGGCTATTGACTTTGTAGGACCTATTACACCTCCCGTGTGTAAGACAGATGCATGCTATATATTTCTTGCACAAATTATCTTACAAGATGGGTAGAAGCACACCTACAAAGGATTGCACTACAACCACAACAAAAAGGTTCCAATGGGAGAGCATAATTAGGATATATGGTTTTCCATTAAGCTTGAATAGTGATAGAGGAACTCATTTCTTGAATGAGATAATCAAAATTCTATTGGCATAGTTTATGGTGGCACACCATAAAACCACTCCTTATCACCCTCAAGCTAATGGTACTGTAGAAGATTTCAAAAATATTTTGGGACAAACATTGAAAAATATCTATGATGTTGGAAGAAAGGATGGAGATGATAAAGTGTTAGCAGTAATTGGGCCTACAAGACCACTTATAAAAAGTTGAACAAGGTTACACCATTCTAGTTAGTGTTTGGAATAGAGGAAGTACTACCAGTAGAGAATTCATGTTACCATCCCTTCTTATTGTGTGTGTAGGTGAATTAGATGGTGAACAATATATTCAAGGGTGCATTAATAAACTAATGCAATTACACAAGCAAAGTGTGCTATCATGTGTTGGAAATAGAAGACTGATAAGGTGTGACATAAAACATGACATGATAGGCACATTAAGAACATGTTGGCTACATTTTATGCACAAAACCTAGGAATTCATGGGATAAATCCCCTTGATTTTACGATGAAGCTCATGTGGAAGGTATTTATTTATTTTAATTTTTTTCGGGGGTATTACTTTAATTGCAAAGATCATGAACCATAACTTGGCATTTTTTCAGAAAGTAAGAAGTTGTTTTTTGGGAAGAGTATGGGAAATAAGATAAATGAAAATAAAGAATTATAGTAGAAGTGAGGAAAATGAAATGTACTTCATAATAAGTAGGTTACTGAGATTACTTCAACCGTACAAAATAAATAAACATGGGATAAATGAAATAGTTTAAGAAAATGAAAACAAAATTAATCCAAATTTAGATTTAAGTAACATAGAGTTTACCATAAAATCCTCACGGGATGTATAATGAGACTTCTCAAACACAAAGTTCTTCAAAATTATACCTTCATCTTATTTGATTCCAACCAAGTTACACAAATAAAATTTGAGAATCTCAAAACAAATTTTTAGATCTTTAAATTCTTGCATAAAATTACAATAATTGGTTGCACAAGAAGTTCCATCATGAGCCCATAGGCTTCTCCTTACATTTATAGTATGTCGAAAGATAGTACAAATATGGGACATTAATTTTTCCTTCCACATGTGCTTAGCTAAAAATTTACAAGTAGTTGAGAATATTTCTCCTTGAATTTCTCATTACTCGACACGCATGAATTTTGAATGTTCTATTATTTAAAACATCATTGACCACTCTACATGTAGTGCCAAATATTACTAAGTAATTTAATTTTTCAAATAATTTTAAGTAATATATTTTAATCGAACTACTTAAGTTTTACAATTAATCATGATTACTTGATTACATTTCCCAAAAATAAGAAAGAGAAGAAGAATAACAAAAAACATGAAGAATACATTCCAATTGTAGAAACTTGGTCTTACTTTTCCCCTTTTATTGAACAAGAAAGCTACCCATACTGCATTAAATTTGGTACCACTACCTTGAAGTATTAATTTTTATGTTGGCAATGTTTTTCCATTTTTCTCCCACCTACTCCCATAAAAATCTGATTTTCATGATTCCATGGTGTAGAGGAGGTTGAGATATTTCTAAAAAGTAAAAGATCTTGAAAAATTTAGCACTGATAAAATGTTATTGCTAGACCACTAGAATATTGGCCAAGTACGAAGCCGTGAAGGCATGCAAGGTCCCAGTTATGGAATGGCACGCAAGGAAAAAGCACATAAGAGAAGGGTATAAGGAATCATGTAGCACACACGACATGCAAAAGGATCGGGACTTAGTCATTTTGGACATCCAGAGTAGAACACGTGAAAATCATGACCGATTGTGCATGGATAAGATGCCAACCTGTGATAGGTTGGCCTAGGATGGAGCATGCTTGCGATGGAATCTTCTAGAAGAACATCATGGAATAAGGTGGAGAGCTCAGGCCTAGAGAAGCATGCTCGCATGGAGGACCACATTCGGACACTTGCACCGGATCTGAGGATGTTGGAGGATGGGTTGGTAGTCCAGGAAAGCTATAAATATGATTTCCAGCAAAAGACAGACAGAGAGAGACAGATCCATATACACATAGAGATAGACATCTAGAGAGTGAGTAGAGCTCTGCAGAAATGTTGTGAGGACTCTATCAATGAATGGTTGTATTTGGGAGAGAATGCATTAGGCCTAGGGGTTGTAAATTTTCTTTTGGGAAGCGTAGTTACATTAAGTCTAGTGTAATGCATGACTGCAGTCTGCTTCTCTGCGACCCTCTGTAATGGTTCCATGGATGTAATAAGGTTACTTGTTATAATATATACATGAATATCTTTGTTTCTAATGCATGTCTCTCTCTTATGAATTCTCTTTCCTTTCATGCTAAGTATGAATGCTTGTATGTTTCTTTCTGTCACAATACATGCTATGGATTCATTAAGCACCCGATCTGAAGTGAATGCAAGGATCTAGAGGCTGTTCTGAGCCCTATGGTTCTTGTATGTCTTCCCATCTGAAATCTCTTACACTAATCATAGATGATGTTTCCCACTAAACTCACATAAAAGAGAGACTCGGTACCGCATGCATGCGTCGGTGAGTGCCCGATTTTCATTGGGTGATACGCCGACATGCATGGGGTTCCTTTCTTTTGTGATAGGAGTAAAAATGACTACATCTTGGTTCCATTTCTGAGACCTCTTTTTGAAGTTGTAGTGGGATTTAGCATACATCATGATCTATGTAATGAGTCTTGATTTAAGTGGTTAATGTTGGAAAATTTTGAATCATGGTTCAAGAACACAGAGGATGAATTTTCTCATTGATTTAGCACCAGACCTGAGTTTAATGCACGTAGATGGGTAGAAGAGAATCTCTACCATGATTTGTATGAATTTTTTTTGTTGTTTCCCTTTGGAACTGTATGAATGGCTCTCAGCCTATGCTTCTAGATAAATTTGGTGTTGTAGATCACATGTGTGGACCCAAGAAGAGAACCAAAAGCTACAAGATGAAGATCCGATGTGGACTCATCTTTGTGGATCATTGGTGGAAAGGAGTATTGGCTAGCTACACTTAGGAGTATGCCATTTCCACATATTCTTGTCTGGAGGTTGCTGAGTTTGAGTTTCTAAGGGAGCCCAGAGGATTGTTTTTACGTGTTGTCCCTCTGGCTTTGAAGATCTTGATGATTACCATGAGTTTAGAGGCTTTCCCAATGGCTGGCTAAACCACTCGATTCTGGGAGAGGAAGCTAGGGTGGAGGAAGATGACAGATGTTGTAGTAGAAAAAGAAAGGGAGGAGAGATGACTCAAGTATGGTGAAGCGTGTGAAAGGGAGATTTCTAGATGATGTGAGGTTGCATGTGTGATGGATGTATGGTAGAAGACGTTATAGGAAGTATTTGAGGTTCACATTGAGGATATGGAGCCTGAGTATTCTGTGCAACCCCATCTTGGAAAGTGCATGAGAGAAACCCCTTCGGCTTCTGATGAGATTTCATCGCGTGGAGAAAGAAGAACCATTAGCATGCATCTGAGCCCACCCAGTGATTGGAACATGGCACTTGATTTTCCAAATCAGGGAGATAATATTGCTAATCTAGTTGATTACATTAGAGGTGATCATTCTACGCCCAGGAGGTATAATTTCTCATTTGGTACTTCTATGGCTGCAAACACCAGCCCAGTGTTAGGAATTTTCAGGCAAGGTATAGGCACATAAGCATTTGGTCTCACGTCTAGAAGTGGTATGGGGTATACTATTGGTAGTGGGGTTTTGTCGTAGACCATGAGCACACTTCAATGGAACTGTGGGAACCCTTGGCACGACCACTTGTAACCCGGTAGGCTGTGGATCTAGTTGTTTAGGACTTGGTGGACCTAGTTGATCGTGTCTTGGAGGAAACACAGGTGGAAACTAAGGATCTAGTGGAGGAGGATTTAGACCCCAACCACCCCGAAGAGTTTTCTTTGAAATGTCTCTACATTTACTCAAGTATAAAGGTATCGAAGATGCTTCTTTAACATGTTCACAAGTGTGAACTACTATGGCACATGAAGGGTGTCACAACCCCAGAATGGAAGGTTAGTTAGCTTATAACCACATTACAAGGGTGTGCGCATAGCTAGTATAGGAAGTATGACCCTCATCAAACAATAGTGGATTATACTACCTTACAAAATGCATTCTTGGCAGAGTTCCACATTCCTGAGTTTGAGCAGAAGAGCATCAATGCTTTGAAGGAGATTCAACAAGGAATGGAAGAGAGTGTGCGGGAGTATGATGCGTGCTTTAAGACTCTCTTGTCTAAATTATCATATGATATTCACCATTCACAACATGCATAGTGATTTGTTGGGGGATTAATCACCCTTTTAGAAGGTCCTTGTCTCATAAAACTTTTACAGACCTGCGCGAGGAATTGGAGGCTGCCCTTATGCGCTAAGGCTATTGGTAGTGTTGATATTGGCATTAGCCCATTCTTTGAGGCTCAGATTGCTGCTATGGCCAAGTAGTTGGAAAAATTGTCTGTGAACTCATCCCATGAAACTTGCAGTGGTTTGTGGTGGACCAGATTGTGAGATAGAGTGGCACATTAAGGATAATTTCCCCTGGAGGACAGTACGTGTTGTGGCGGTAGAGTGTGAGATTTGTCATGGGGAACATGATGCAAGTAGATGGCCCTTACTACAACGCATAATCAGGAAGAATGTATCTTATTATTGAAATATTTGCACTTCTATAACCCATGATACTAAGGAATGTAGGCTCATTGATCAAATCCATGAAGCCATTAATCATGGGGTACACTAAACCAACATTGCAAGTAGTTCCAAGGGTGCTGATCTCCGTTATGAGGAGCACGTAGATGGAGGCACACATGGAAGAGGTTTTTGAGGAGGATTTTGTGGTCATGGTAACTGCAGAGGAGGAAGGAGTGAGTTGCCGTGTGGAACCTATTTCAACTGTGGATCTATAGAACATTATAAATGGGAATTCCTGGACCTATTTTAGTGCTCGTGGTATGGAAAGATGCATAAGTATGAGGAGTTCCCATAGTTGTTTAAGCATATGAATCAGTAGCACCGGAAGGACAAGGGCACTATAATGGTCAAAGATTATCATGAAGGTGGACATATAATGGATACCTCGTAACACGGGATGTAGGTTTGGATCTGTCTTGTAACAAAAAGGGTAGAAGTTGCGCACATAAGAGAGGTACCAAGATAGAAGAACCTATTTTCAAGGGAGGAAGTCATTCATGGAAAGTATCCAAACCCCGCACATTAGAAGGAGATATATCAAGACACCATGGATGTTATTTGAAGATTACAAGGGGAGATCCAATGTCTAAAGGAGCAATCCAAGAAGGAGGAACAAGGAAGGAGGGTCGAGGTGCAAAAGGATGACCTAGATGAGGTCAAGGAGGTGTGTAAAATGCTAAGGAAGGAGAATATCATTCCCTTGCTAGGATCATGGTTGAGAGAGAAGGTACCAAGCGTCGAGAGGACAAGCAGTGAGAGATAGGTATTGCATGTGAACCTTCCCCTCACAGCCTCTCAACTATGACAAGGAGATTATGTTGAATGCAGTTGTAGATGGATTGTTCCTCAAAGACCATCCTCATTGACACAAGTGTGGAGGTTAATGTTCTAAATTTGTATGCATGGCATCGGATGGGAAGACTGTATTGCAGCCATCTTCAAATGTGATGTATATGAAAAACAAGACTAAGGCAATGCCCATTGGTGTCTTAAAGGATGTAGCTATTACTATCCAAGGAGCCAAGTTTACTGGGGACTTTGAAGTCTTGGTGGTCACCGAGGAAGACAATTTCCCAGCACTACTTGGGTGCCCTTGGTGTTACAAGAACAATGCAGACCTTCGGTTTAACAAAGGGTACATCAGCTTTAAGAACAAGGAGGAACGTGTCATTATACCCTTGGCTGATGGGAAGTTGACACCCTATATTGAACCATTGGGGAAGAAGTTCTGGACAAGATATATGTGTGCTCAATCAAAGACCTTGAGATGATACACCCTACTAATAGGGTTATCCAATTTGAAGATTCTCGCTTAGTGATTGATACCACCAAGTGGCATGTGACAATTGGGTGCATGGGACTTACAAATTAATGGGATGGTAGTTGAGAGGGTTGGTGACCAAGGTAACAAAGGCATGCATGGTTAGGTGCCTTGGAGGAAAAGAACTACCCAAGTATTCTAGAGGATCCTTCCCTGAGATCTTTCTGCAGGAGGTGGAAGCTCATTGAAGGTTGAAAAGAACAGAGGGGGATTTTAAGTTGTCTTGCTCGGTATAGCTTTGTGGTGGTGGGCTACACATCGGAGAGCCTTTTAGAGTGGCGTGAGGTAAGAATTTATCTCTTTCAGATTTTCTAGGAGCAATGTACCCACCATCATCAAGGAGTACCATGGGAAGGAGCCCGCCTCTTTCCATATACGGGAGTGTGAACAGTGTCCGGAGAGAAGGCGTGAAATCTTTCCCACCATCCCTCCTGGGTGCACAAGTTGTATTCTACACTTCATGGTCACGCGCGCACATGGTATATTCATTCAAAGACACGCCGCCGACAAGGAATTGGAAAGAGCTCACGGCTGACCTTATTCAAACTTTTGAGTATCGTAGTAACAAACCATCGGTTGATAAGGCCTTACAGGGCATAAAGCACCTTACCATGGGGGATAGTGCCAGGATGGAATACGGGTTGTTGGAATTACTAGGTGAACCAAGATTGAGGTGTGCTTTGAAGAAGAAGTAGAGGAAACATAAGAGTTACAACTTGAGCGTGCATGTTTGTAAAAAGCAAAAGGAAAAATGGTGTATGTGATTGATGGAGAGGAATTAGAAATCTTATATGTTAGCCATTTCATAGGGACACATGAGGTAGTAAACAAAGTAGATACCCCCATGCACACTTGCCATGAGCCCTTAAAGATGAAGGAGGTTAACATCGGTTCGGAGAATAACTTAAGGAAGCTATTATTGGAGATTACTGGTTGGAGAAGGAAGTATCTATGATCATTGATCTACTATGTGAATTTGAGGATTTATTCCTACGCGGGTACCATGAGCTCAAAGGTGTTCACCATTCCTTGGGGGAGATGAAGATAAAACTAAAGGATAGTGCACACCCGATTAGGAAAAGACCCTACTGGATGAATCCCAATTTACGCGTGAAGGTTAAGGAGGAGATAGACAAAATGATAGCTTCTGGGATCATTGAGGTAGTGGAAGAATCGAAGTGGATAAGTCCGATGGTAATCAACATCAAGAAGGATGGGTGGATTAGGATCTATGTGGATTATAGGGAATTAAATGCAATTTGTGTCATTAATCCCTTTCCAACCCCCTTCACTGAATAAATTTTGGAGGGAGTCACTGGGTGCAAAATATATTCCTTCACGGATGGGTTTTCAGGGTACCACCAAGTCTAGATTGCAAAGGAGGACTAAGAGAAGACAAATTTCACCACCGAGTGGGGAATTTTTTCATATATGGTCATGCCCTTTGGGTTGAAGAATGCGCCTACTGTATTTTCATGCATAGTGGTGCAAGCATTCCAGACTTCTTCCATAAGTTTCTTCAGTCTATTTGGATCATTAGACGGTGCATGGTCTACTTAAAGACCATTGTGACAATTTAAGGCTAATTTTTTAGAGGTGTAGGCAATTGAGGATATCGCTCAACATTAAGAAATGTGTGTTCATACACCCTTTGGGACTTTATTGGGGCATATCATATGTAAGGAGGGCTTGCACTGGTAGATTCCGCTTAAGTTGTAATTATTGTGGGGTTAAGGGAGCCTACTAGCTAGAGCACAAAGGCACTGATTCCTTGGGCATACAAGTTATTACAGTAAATTCATCAAGGGTTATGCCAAGCTTACCGTGCCTTTAGAGGAGTTTCTCGATATAAAAGTTCCTTCCATTGGGAAGAGGCGCAAGAGAGGTTGTTTGATACATTAAAATATAGGCTTATCACTACACCTATTTTACGTTTTCCTTCTTGGGACAATCCCTTCCGTGTCCATGTAGATATCTTAGGGACCACCATTGGAGTAGTGCTTGCACAACCAGGTGAAGGGATTGTTGATCATCCTCTATGTTTTGCAAGTAGGAAGCTGACACCAGTAGAGCAGAATTATACCACAACTGAGCATGAGGCATTGTCAATGATCTACATGCTTTTCAAGTTTAGACAGTATCTGCTAGCAACACCCTTTGTGTTTTACACCGACCACATGGCATTAAAATATTTGGTGAACAAGCCCATCCTACAAGGGCGTATATGTCGGTGGGTGTTGTTGTTTCAAGAATTTGAATTCACTGTTGTAGTAAAGCCTAGAAAAATTAATTGTGGGCCTGATCATCTATCAAGAATTGATTCAGGGGAGGATGTGTAGAGTATTGAGGAAATAATTCCACATACAACTATTTAGGTTGTGGCATGCACCCTCAGACTTGGAAGAGATTGCAGTATTTTTGAAGGAAGGTGTGGCATCGAAGGAATGAATACTTTAGAGAAAAATCAATTGGCCATACGTTTCGCACCCTACATGTTAATCAGTGGAGACTTATACAAGTTGAGATGTGATGAATTTTTACGAAGGTGTGTATTAGAGCATGAGTGCCTGACCATCATGGAGGAAGCACACGAAGGAAGTGCGGTAGGGATTTATGCAGGCAATGCCACTGCATGTAAGATATTAATGGCATGTTTGTGGTGGGAAACTCTATATAAGGATTATAGAGACTATTGTAAAGCATGTGACCATTATCAGTTCCTTGGCAAACTAGGAAGGAGAGATGAAATGCCTTTACACCCTATCCCTAGCATAGAGCCTTTTGAAAAATGGGCAATAGACTTTGTAGGATCTATTGCACCAATGACACGAAGGAATGGGTCACATTATATCATCACTTACATAGATTATCTGACAAGGTGGGTAGAGGTAGCTCTTACTAAAGATTACACAAAGAGAACATCAAAGAAAGTTCTTGTGGGAGAACATCATCATGAGGTATGTATGCCTGTTGATTTTGACCATGATAGGTACGCATTTCTTGAATGATACCATGAGGATCCTATTATCGAGTTCATGGTGGCTCATAACAAGACTACACCCTATCACCCACAAGAAAATGGAACCGCGAAGCATTCAACAAAAACCGAGTCATACAATGACCAAAATTTTTGATGTCGAAGACAAGATTGGGATGAAAAAGTATCGTAGTATTATGGGCTTACAGGGACAATGTATAAAAGGCTAAACAAAGCCACACCTTTTCAATTAGTTTTTGGCACAAAATATTTCTTTCCGGTTGAATTTATGTTACCTTCTCTACAAATAGCACGCACAAGAGGCTTAGCCGATGAACAAGCACTGGAAGAAAGAATTGATGAGTTAATGAAGCTAGATGAGAGATGATCACTCACCAGGTGGAGCCAAACAATAGAAAAATAAAACCAGAAGGCTTGACATGATCACCACATTAGAAACAAGAAGTTTGAGGTTGGGAAGATGGTGTTACTATATGATTATAATTTTTGCGCCATCCCGGGAAGTTGAAAGTGCATTGGCTGGGTCCTTACACAATCTCATACATCCTTGGTTCAGTGCATGCCAATTATAAGCGCTAGATGGGATGAAGTTGCTTAGACACTTAAATGGGAGTAGGTGAAGCCCTACTATAAATAAGTATTCTTGGTGTTTGTAAATAAGGTAGTTTTGCTAGTTAGTTTAGAAATTTCCTTTATGCATTTTCCTTTCTTGTGTTTCCTTTCACATTGTTGTTTTTTTTTCGTGCCTTGGGCATTGGTAACCTTATTGATATTTTGGAGAATTTTTGAGTGTGTAGAGGACCATGTATCGTTTTAAGTGTGGGGTGGAGAAATGTGAAGGAGTGCATGATTAGAGTGCCGTGAAAGTTGTGTTGAAAACACTTGTTGAATGGCTCATTAAAAGATGTGTATGAAGAGAAAAGATGGAAGAATGGTTGGTGTCAGGATAAAGCTACTTGTAGATTCCACGTACTAAGGAGAAAGCACATTTAAGCAACACAAGGTATGCAAGATCAAGGATGAGGATAGAAGAAGTGCCTTCGGCATGGGTTACGCATGTGCAAGAGTCTCATGTCATGTTGGATTGGTTGTGCGCTAGAAGGTTGGAGGATTTTTCATGCAGGTTGGGTGCATGAGTGAAAGTGTTGAAGATGGGCTTCATTTGAAAAAGTCACATTAAATGAACAAATTAAGGTGGTAGGTGAAGTAGCATTTAATTTTCAAAAAGAGAAAAACTATAAGTAAAGGGTCAAGGCACTTTCATTTTCACTTTGCGAAATAGAGAAAGGAGTGAGTTTTATAAACTAGGGTTTCCAGATTCGATCGTGTGAAGAAATATCTATGAGATCAAAGCATGAGCAGCTAGTTTGAGTTTGAAAACCAGAAGGAAGGGGTTACACGGGCGTGAAAAGAGTTATAAGGAGGCACCATCTTGTGGAGTTAATTTGATCCCAGTTAGGGTTCAACAAACTAGGGCATGGGTTCAAGAGTTTTATATCACAGATTTGAAATCAGAGGTTGGGAGAAGTGGAAGAACAAAGTAACAAGAAGGGAGTGGAGTGGTAAAAATACCTTGACAATGGCACCCAAGAAAGGAAAGGGCAAGGGCAAGGCCAAACAATAAGAACCCGACATGAACACAAATGAAGAATGGTATGCGGAGATGCAATACCTAGATGGGGTGATGATGGGTAAGGAGTGGGAATCCCACCTGAGAAATGTTCTTGTAAGGGATTATAACCACTGAACAAACATGATAGAGAAGGAGATGGCACTGGAATTAGTACACCCCACAAGTAAACGAACACCAGAGGGCTTGTCGATCTATGATGATGACATGAAGGTCAAAATGGAGAAGGCATGGTTGTTGCAACTCTAGGAGTTTCCCTATTTTGGAAAAGTAGAACACCTGTACCAATGGATGATGTCACAGTACACGAATATTACTTCCACTTTGTAGGGTATAAGATGCACGTCACTCCCCAACTTATCTCCTAGTTCACAGGCCTCATATGTGAAGGAGACAACTTGGAGGATGACTTGAGTGACAAGGAGGCAATTCAGAGACCATAAATGAATATTCCTGCAAGAAGGGGTCATGGTATTATGAAATTTTAGACATTAAGGACCCCGTGATGAAAATGGCCATGCACCTGGTAACAAAGTTGAATGGCCAAGAGAGATGGACCTAGGTCAATAAGCCTTGGCTGCATGTTTGCAGAAAAATTACAGAAGGCACTATATACAACTTTTTGCTTACATTGCAGAGGAAATTGTTAGTTACGTGAAGGAGGGGGACAAAATGCTTTTCAGAAACATCCTCCTGACCATTGTATTTTCATAGATTGGAGTTCCTGATGTACCAGAAAGGTTTGTATGGGAGTACCCTACCGAGGATCCTTCACCCACGAAGAGATTCGAGAAGTATTCCTATGACACAATGACAACACCCCATAAGGCGCAACTGGAGAAATGGTATACGTGCCTGAGGAACATGTTCGGGGAAGAGTGGATTATCCCCGAACAACTCCCAAAGAGATGCCACTGAAGGGGAAGTTGAGTTCACTATCTATCAACATTTCTACTTGGGTAGGTTCAAGCTGATAGATGAATCATGGAGCCCTTGGTGCAAACTTCCTTTCGTGTTCACTACTCAATACTTCCAAGCAAGAGTGAACAAATTTAAGGAATCAAATAAGTTGAGGATGGAACTAGGTATTCTGAACTAGGAGCATAGAGAGATGTAAAAGATATTAAAATACCCCAGTGGCAAGCGTGCATACATGGAAAGGTACGTGTCACACAAGGTCTAGATGATAAGGTCGACAACACTACCCATTGTAAGAGGATTTGCGGCATGCGTGTACCTTTGTATAAGGCCAAAGTTTGAAAAGGGAATGTACCTGGAGAACGAAGTATCCATACCTAAGGATCCCATGGAGAGGAAGAAGCCCACGCCCAAGAAGAGGGGAAGAGAAGATAAAGCACCAAGTGTGTAGACTGCTCAGATAGTGAGCATGCCAACAACAAGTGCCAAGCCAAGCACTTACATGTGGAGGAAGAAGTCCTCGGTGAAGGAAAAGACACTAGAAGTGGAGGCACCTAGAAACCACTCACCAAGGAAGATTCTCCGAGGAAGAAGAATAGGTCAAATCCTCGTCATGGAGACACCTCTCGGAAGAAGCAGAGGGGTGGAAAAGGAAGTCGACTCGCAGGAGACCAAAAGCTTGGAGAAGTACATGGGGAAAAGAGAAGGTGAGAGTGAAGAAGATGAGAGCAAGGAGGAAGAGCATGAGAAAGATCAGGAGCCACATGTGTTCAGCATGTATGACTCAGGAGAGGAGAGCGGGAAGAGAAGTAGGAGTTTGTATTCACATGGTGCAAGAGTACACAGGATGAGGAAGGTGCCAGAGACATGGAGGGGAATGAGGAGGTTGTTAGGGAGAATAAGGGAGCTATAAGTTTCATAAAAGAGCACATCACTGAGGTGGCAGAGAGAGAAGAAAAGATAATTCTCGAGGCCCTAGTAGACTAAAAATTGGAGCGCAACACTGACATAGTGCTAGAGGAAGGAGAGGAAAACACTAATAAGGAGCATAGCAACATGGGAGGAGGTCTCACTCTAATAGTGATTTTCCACAAAGGCACGTGCTCGGGAAGGAGGGCCCTCAATACAAAATAAATACAAGTAATGGGCTACATCAATGACTCCAATAAGGTACTACGCGCGTGGTTCTAGAGCATGGTACCCACAGAAAGGATTTTAGCCATGGGGTCATTTGAGAAGGAGGGAACGTACCTAGAATGAAGAAGATGCTCTCTTGGGCATTTGAGTCCCACATTGATGAGCCAAACTTTGAATTCTACCAAGGAGTGATCATCACAGTACCAGAGTCTAAGGGAGCCAATCCCTTGGTGAATGCCCAGGAACTCTCAGATGAGCAAGTTTGTAACGCACTCAACAAGGTCGTGGTCAAGATAGAGGCTAGGCTCTTTGCACGCAATGATAGGATAAGAGTACTAGAGGAGAAACTAGGGAAGAAAGAGGAGTTGGTGGAGAAGACCTAGAGCTTAAAGCAGAAGAACTAATCAGCGCATAGCTAAGGCACGAGTTAAAAGAAGAAAAGATAAAGGTGCAGGAAGTATACAAGAAAATGGAGTCTATCAAGGATGCCATCCTTTTAAAGCACCCAGACTTAGTGCCACCCACATAGAAGTACTCATCCCTTCTGGAATGTATAGAAGATCTAACGTGTGTCCTCACTATGGAGAGATGAACTTTGGCCCTAGTCTGCAGAAGAAGTGGCCATGCGCTTAAAGGAGGAAGATAGATTGAAGGTAGTAACGCTCATTGCTGAGTATAGCCAGTGCTCATGAAAGTTAAAGTCACTACCCAATCTGCTGAGGCCGCATACGATACCTACACAGATAGGGATAAGGTAGAAAGCTCCTTGGTCGCCACACTTGAAGTAGAGTTGAAGGAATTCTAAGAGAAGAACAAGGGAAATAGGGTAGAAAGGGACAATGTTCTTACTAAAGTGGAAAACAAATTTGAGGCGATTGAAGCTTTAAGGAGCTCAATCAAGGCCCGGATGAAAGAACTATATCCTCATATTACTAGGAGGATGGACATGCTCAAAGACCTAGGAAAGGAGATGGAGAATATTGTGGACACTTTGGGCACCTAGGGAATTGGCTTGAGTTTTGACAAGGTGAGCATCCCTGCTCGGTGACCTCTGCCGAAGGCATAGAGCAAGGTCAACATTTAGAACAAGATGGAGGAAGACTTATAGAGGGATTTTCCTGACTTGATGAATTGATTGCCCCCATTATTCATTCTTCCCTATTATTTCATTCCTTTATTGTTTTACGTATGTAAGAATATGCCTTGTTCTTTAAGAAATCCTACATTCTTGGCTAAGTAGATTGTTTTTGTAGATGGAGAATAGACATAGTGTGGGGTGATGTTGGACCCCTGCAATATTGGCCAAGTATGAAGGCACGTAGGCACGCAAGGTCCCAATTATGGAATGGTGCGCAAAGCAAAAGCACGTAAGAGAAGGGTATAAGGAAGCATGTAGCACACGCGATGCGTGAAAGGATCGAGACTTAGTCATTTTAGATGTCCAGTAGAACACATGAAAATCATGACATGGTTGTGCATGGATAAGATGTCAGCCTAGCAATAGTTTGGCCCAGGATGGAGCATGCTTATGATGGAATATTCCAGAAAAACATCATGGAATAAGGTGGAGAGCTCAGGCCTAGAGAATCATGCTCGCATGGAGGACCACATTTGGACACTTGGCACCGAGATCTGAGGACACTGGAGGATGGGTTGGCAATCTAGGAAAGCTATAAATATGAGTGCCTATAGAGACAAAAAGAGACACATATACATATACACATAGAGATAGACATCTAGAGAGTGAGTGGATCTCTCCAGAAATGTTGTGAGGACTCTGTCAGTGAATGGTTGTATTCGAGAGAGAATGCATTGCGCTTAGGGGTTGTAAATTTTCTTTGAGGAAGCGTAGTTACATTAAGTCCAGTGTAATGCATGAATGTGGTCTACTTGTTTGCGCGACCCTTTGTAATCCATTGATGTAATAAGGTTACTTGTTATAATATGTACATGAATATCTATGGTTCTAATGCATATCTCTCTCTTATGAATCATCTTTCCTTTCATGTTAAGTATGAATGCTTGTATGTTTCTTTCTGTCACAATACATGCTATGGATTCTGTTAAGCACTCGATCTAAAGTGACTGCAAGGATCTAGAGGCCGTTCTGAGCCCTATGGTTCTTGTATGTCTTCCCCTCTGAAATATCTTACACTAATCATAGATGATGTTTCCCACTAAACTCACATAAAAGAGAGACTCGGTACCTGCGCGTGCCTCAGGTGAGCACCTAGTTTTCACTAGGTGATAGGCCATGTGTATGGGGTTCCTTTATTTTGTGATAGGAGTAAAAATACTACCTTCTCTTTGTATTTTTGGTTTTAGCAATTGCTTTTCTTATTAATTTTAGAAGTAAAGTAACTTCATTTCTTTTGATTACTCTTTCTTATATTTTTTCAATTTTTCACCAACTTACCCCATTGAAATCTGATTTTTATGATTCCATTGTGTAGAGGAGGTTGAGATATTTCCATAAAGTTCAAGATCTTAAAAATGGAATACTGGTCAAAATTTATGGCCATTCGGGTTTACTGAAGTAGTAATGCTACTTTCCAAGATATCATGGGATTTTGACCCCCCATTACTACTTTCTAGTGTAATTTTGGATTTCAACCCCCGTTATTGCTTTGTAGTATATTTCATGATTTTGAGACTGTGTTTCTTCTTTCTATTGTATTTCGGGATTTGAGACTACTTTACTACTTTCCAGTGTATTTCGGGATTTCAAGACTCCTTTACTTCTATGTAGTGTATTTCAGAATTTGAGACTGCTTCACTAATTTCCAATGTATTTCAAGATTTTACGATTTGCTTTAATGCTTTTTATTATATTTTAGGATTTTAAGACTGCTTTACTTATTTCAGTGTATTTAAAGATTTCAAGACTCGCTTTACTTAGTTGCTTAATGAAGTAAAGAAACTTTTGTTTCGCACTACTCTCTTCTTTTTCTTTCTTTGTGAGTTTTTACAACTACTTTACTTAGTTTCTTAATGAACTAAAGAAAATTCATTTTTCCACATTACTCTCTTCTTTTCCTAACTTTTTTTGGATTCCTCTTGACCGAGAAGTTAGAAAATACAATAGAGTGCCCCAAATCTATATTTTCCCCATTTTACCATTTTTACTCAAATTTGGCTAAGTATTGAAGTTTGAAGCCTAGAGAGAAGAGAAATACATCCAAATGTTTCCTAGTGCCCCCAAAACATGAAAATTACCTGTTTTTACCGATTCATCACCGAAGACCCATGAAATTTCTCAAGTCCAATTTCCTCAAGTTTTTTTAGAAAACTCGAAATATATTAAGCAAGAAAAGTAGTTGGAAAACCTAGTAGGAACAGGTTGTTGGAAAACCCAAAATACACTAGTAGTGGTATGAATCAGATTTTTCTAAAACTTCACTTGATTTTTTTTGGAGAAGTAAAGTAGTTGCACATTCCCGCAACACATTGTTAGTGCAAACTGGGTTTTGGGTGAGGACCTACTCCGATGGTGAAGTAAACCAACTTGAAAACCATGAATTAGTCTAGAGTGAAATTCACACTTAGATTTTTGGGGATTTTGGTAAACTTTGAGTAAAGGGGTTTTTTTCAAATGTGACCAAGTAACCTTTACAACCTTATGAAGGAATCTTGAGCAAATATTCCATCGAAAAAAACCCAAATTTTTAAAAGGGGTATCCTAAGATTTCTAAGTGAAATCTTTGGGGACACCAATTGGCTCCATTTGTGGACATATTTATTTCTTATAGAATGGAAGAAATAGAGATGAGATCCCAGCACCTCTAGTTTTATGTCTTGTTCATTCGGTTATGGAGTAGCATTTAATCTTGATGAAATTGATCTTTTTCTTTGAAAATTTAGCTCCTGAATCCATTTAGTCTTATTTTCCAACTCAACAACCCCAAGCACGTTAGCACTTTACGTAGAAAAATATGAGAAATCACCAAAAGCATGCAAAGGTACTAGTCCCTCTTTTTTATTGTCTTACTAGGGTGTTAGCATGCATATTCCTAATAACCATACTCAAAGTGCATATTCCATTTTAACAATCAGATCCATGAGATCAATTTGAAAACACCCATACTAAGTAAATTTATAGATCACATAAGGATTAATACCGCCACCATACAATAACCATGAATATGGACATCAACAATCAATATCCATTCATAATGATCCATTATATTAATTCATCACAAACCAAAGTTTAATAAATTAACATAATGTCATAAGAGTCATGCACATAAATCATACCAACAACATAACTCGATATAATCTAGATCTCGATCTCACTCCTAAAAAAGTGTAAAGAAATACATATATATATATAGGGGTGGGAACTTTCACTTCACTACCCCCTGCACTCTTAAAATAGGCCACATGGTCAAAATAGCCATGTGTAGGTACAAAAATACATAAAGAAATATGAAAGATTCTCCTAATAATATATTATCTATAATTAAATCTAGATATAATCATATTATTAGTTCAAACTCAAAGATGACTCTTGATCTTCCTCTTGTTCTAAAATAGCCTTCTTGTATTCTTGAAGTCTTCATGTTTTTATCCAATGCATGTTTTTTACTCCATCTTATCTTTATTTCATAACATGCAAAATGGCTAAGTCCCAAACTTTGTCTTACCCGGTTGTACCTTTCTTTTGACAAGCTTCCACATGTGCCTGCGTGGTTCCTTACTGAGTGCCCTATTCTCATGTGCTTGTGATACTTAGGTATTATTTTATCTAGTCAACATTACCCCAAACTAATTTCATTTCCACCCTCAATAATGGGTACTCATACCTTATCTCTCCAAATAATTAAATAATTAAGAATACTTAACAGAATCAATGAATGAAATAATGAAAAAAATACATCACCAATTGTGATCTTGTACCTCCTAAGTAATAATTCAGGTTACTCATTCTTAATATCTTCTTATAATTTATTCCAGTACTAATTTCTTTCTTCACATTTTATGGTATCTCCCCAAGCATAGCTTGCATTTCATCCATTGTCATATCTTTTCCCTTGTTCTTCAAAGACTCAAGAACATTCGCTAAACCTTTGAAGTCATATCATCCATCACATCTATTCTTCATGCTATTAGTTTCCCAATTTATTTTATTTTCTCCTTATGAGGATCTTGGGATGCTATGAGCACATCACGCTTCTCTGCTAGTAATGTCAACCTCTCCTTGTGTCCAAAAGTCTCATTCTTCTTGGTGACAAGGACCTCATTCTCTTCAACCAATGTCCTTGTTTTAATGACCAGCTCTGTATCTACACATATATTCAGCTCCAATTTTTCCTTCTCTAATTCTTCCTTAACTATTTGAAGTAAGGCATCATATTCAACTATCTTGTGTCCTATTTTTTTCTTTATTCTTTCCTTTTCTATCAGTGCATCTTCCTTTTCCTTTTGCATAACCATTTATTTTGTTTTCTCTAGCATGCCTAAATTGTTTCAAGTAGAAGGTGCACACAATGTTGCAGAAGTGTAAAGAGGAGGGGTATTCCTTGTTTGTAAGTGCATCGAATTATGGTAATGCTCGTATGATATCCTATCAAATTTCATTTAGAAAATTTAGAATTGTTTTCTTCGTCTCCTTATCTTTCCTTCACCCCTTCATCAACCGATCTAATTTTTATTTCAAGATCTTATTATATTCTAGTATTTTCCTAAGTGTGACTACTTTATCCACATTTTATGTGCCACTTCAGCTACCATATTATTCAATACATTACTTACCGGTTCATGTATAAATTCCATTGGACTAACTCGCTCAAAAGATGTGGCTTGATATTTCTTCTTCATCTTCTTTATTATACACATGTCCTCCTTGACATCGAACTTAGGTTCATCAATGTGAGTCTACATTCTCTAAGATAATTTCTTCCGTGTGTGTATGTTTTCTCGCTTCCGATCCATTAACTCCCCCCATATAGCTTCTCGCCTTTCCAAAGTACTCTAAAACCTGGCACGAATGATTTTATAGGGGTCATCAATATACCAAAGTGTAGGTGTATTATACATCTCTTCACCCTTATTCCTCCATGAATGACGACCCTTTAGAATGGGTACTTCAATATCAAGTTTCAGGACTTCTCTTGACGCATCCGCATGTTCACCAATAGACTCACCGGATGGTTTGCCCTTATATTTTTCTTGCTCTTCTCTTATGGCACCACCTACCTCTTCACACTCTTCATAAGCACATTTATCATGTTGCATCTCTTCATATTGAGGCTCTTCTACATCCACATTAATAACAGGAGTCTCCTTAATGATATGCATGCTTTCATCTAAATTCTCCTCCTTACTATCCTTAGTGGGAACATACTTGCGTCTCTTCTTCTCTAATTCAGGCCTAATAGGATAGGTTATGGGTGATCTCCTAGGTGGTTGTGAGGGTCCTGTGCTTGTTTCTCGTGTCCTTTTCCTTCTCAAAACTCTCCTAAAATTCTGGTATTTGGTGTACTTACCTATCTTCATCCCTACCTCGCCCATATCCTCTCTCACTTCTCCACCTTCCTTTCTAGGAGGGGTTGGATCATGCATTCTCTTTTCCCCTATACTTTATTTCTTCCTTCATCCATGATCCATTTTTCCAACATCCTCCAATTCTTAATTAAAGTATCCTTCTTCTGATGCAAGAGGGATAGGCACACGCTCTATCCTTGATCCAATCATTTGTTTTCCTTGGGTAGTTTAGGGAGCATGGACTCATTCTTAATGTATTTACCTTTTTCCAACTTGGGCTTAAGGTAGATATACACCTTAGCCATTGGAACTTTACCAATTTCTAAACTCATAGAGTTTATTCCAATATCATTGGAGATCATTGTTTCTATATATGCAGACTTACTTGTATAGATGTAAGGCTTTCAAAGAGTGTGGTACTCACAATCGAATTTATCGACATCAAACCATAATTTGTGTGTATCTGAGAAATAATTGAGAGGCCTAGAAGTACTTGTGTAGTGAAGGTGAAGGGTAGTTTTCACCATGGACCCCATTATCTAGTATTCATTCTAAGCATACCAATACAATATTGTTGAAATACTACAAAATTGTCCTCCCCCTCAACTATGGGGGGTAGGTCCTTGGGGATGCTCCATTTATACTAAAATTCCTCACACAACCTTTTATACAATATATTGAACCAACGAAAATTGTAAGAGTCCCTCCAAAAAAAACCTTAGAAAATATTTGGCGAATATGTGAAAATTATCTTTCGCACGAATGGAAAATATCAAGACATTACGACATCACTATTAAATGCTACTGTGATGGTATCTTTTTATATGATGTGGGTCAATAACATATTTTATGCTACTAACTGATAACATATAGTATGTTGTCGGCCAATAGCATAAAAAATTCTAGTGACTAACTCGTATTCGGAAAAAAATTGATTTCCTATTTGGCAGAATGGCAAATTCACTCCTAAAATATAATTGCACCCATTAATTTTTGCAAACGGTCCTAATCAAAAGCGATAAAAATTCTCTAATTTCAAATTTAAAAAACTAGAATATTCATGAATTAATGAATATTTGCCACTAAATTTTTCCTTTCTCCAACCTATTCTTATATGCTCCCTAGTAGACCCATCACAAGTGTACTTTGCAAACCTCTCTGCAAGAAAATTCCTTCTCCTATGGATACTACCAACTTTATCCTTTAGGCCATCGAAAACCCCAATCTCAACAAATACAATTGAAAGAAGGATAGCACCCCAACTAATCTTATCCCCTTTTTGCACTTCCTCAATAATACTCTCAGCTATAAATGATGCTAGGTTATACATAATACCTTCTGCCATCCTCTTTACAATATAGAGCCATCTTTTGTTCTATCATTGCCCCATCTTTCCGGCCATTGAAGTTTTTCAATAAGTGTGTTAAAGTATTAATGATTGGATTGTTTACCTTAGCTATGGGCATTACACACCCTTCCTTATGATATTTCAACTCCTTAGTAGTGGCTTCTATGTTTACATCATCTTCCATATCGCTAGAAATATCTATGCAGCCGCTTAATCCAATAAGCCTTCCAATAGAAAGGAACAGTGAGCCTAACCCTTCTACCAAAGTGAAATTAAATAAGTCCTCGTGGACCCTCGACATTATCCATTGGTAAATTACTTTTGGTTTTCCAAAATAATAGGAGTTCATAAACTTGCAAAACACCAATTTTATCTAAGGTCTTCCTCTGAGCATCATCATAGACTAGCTTATCATCCTTCATATGTCGATTTGTCTTCTTTGATAACTCCTCAATTTAATTTGATTTTGTACTTGGTGTGGTGGTTTTAATCACTCACCTAGCTCCTTCCTATGTGAGACTCTAAATCTCGCCCCATTATTACACCTTTGAGGTACTATATTTTTGAAAATTTTCTCTCGGGCATGTCATCGAATTTTATTTCCACCTCCTTTTGTTTCATACTTCAAGTAGCTTCTCTAGGTGCTCTTTTGGGTGTTATTTTGATAATTTAGAACACTTTCTACACTCTATTCAATATTTTTAACTTAAACCCATGTGCCCTAGCTTTTCCTCAAACCTAGCTCACAAATTTACTTTCAACATGCCTTTTCCTTGCTCAAACACCCTTTTGATAGAGCTCCATCAATGACCATGCACAAATAACCTTGGTTTGATGTCTGTAAATGCTCTTCACACACTTTCACACTCAAATTACTCTTTGTATCAATCTCTATAGCTCAAACACTTCAACATGTAAGGTAAAAATGATATTGCAAGTCATCATTATATAAATTTTTCATTGTTTTATGTAGTAATTTCTCTCCACCTACCATCATAATCGATTAATTACACCTTTTACTTTTTCTGCTTTTCACTAATTTTTTTGTGCCCCAATCATAACCTTTTTGCATGCCCACTACTTTGCACTAACAAACTTCCTTACGCATGACTCCATTCACTGAATTACTTCAACCCCTATACCTCATTCCAAGTACTTTCCCATATTGTTTCTTACCTTGTGTTACATCAGACAACCATCCTTCCACACATGGTCATCAATCTGAGTAATCTTTCTCATTCCTTATTATCACCATCCTTCTTATTATTTATAGGTCTTTTTTCTCTACACGCACCAATATGCAACATAGCCCCAATCACTTATTCTTTCGATCCACCCCATACTAAAAGTATGCATGGTCCTCTACGCATGAATCTAATAGATAGTAATCTTCTCCTAGCATGCAAGTTCTCTTATTACAACAAAACATTGAACTAAATTGACAAAGCATAGCAACAATGAAAGGAAACAAATATAAATAAAATTCATTAAAGGGAAATCTAATCTAAGTGACAATACCACCTTATTACAAACACCAATAAGACTTATTTATAGTAGGGCTTCAGCCTACTCCTATTAAAGTAACCAGCAATAAAGCACCATCTAGCGCTCAGAATCGATAAGTGCCTGATTTTAATATCTTTGTTACTACAAATGGTCCCAACCAATGAACTTTTAACTTCCTAGGGTGGCACAAAAACTTTGAATCACATAGAAGAACCATTTTTCCAATCTCAAATTCCTTATTCCAAATATTTCTATCATGTCATGCCTTTTGTCTTTATTTTTCTATCTTTTGGCTCCATTGAGCAATAATGTGCCACTCATCTAACTACATAATTTTTCTATGCACTCCTCAACATATTTTTCATCATCTAGTACTTTTACGCACACAACACATAGAAATGGAAACATAAATTCAACAAGCAACACAACCTCCACGCAAAATACAAACTAAAAGGGCACGGACTTGTTCAATATTTTTTAAGTAGTTATGTATGCCCAAAGTACAACAAAAACTCTATCATCCTAGTATTTCCTTCCAACATCACAATTTTTTGTCAATTTTTGTCCCAAAATCTTGTTGGAAGCCTCTATAGTACCATTAGCCTATGGATGATCAGGTGTTGTCTTGTGTTGTGCCACCATAAATTCAGCTAAAATAATTCTAATGGTCTCATTCGTAAAACAATTTCCCTATCACTTGTTAAGCTCAATGGACTTCCATACTTGCTAATAATGTTTTCCCATAGAAATATTGTTGTTGTAGTTATCGTCTGACAATCCTTTGTAGGTTCCACTTCTACCCATCATGTCGTATAATTTGTAGAAGTTATAATGTAACATGTGCCGATCTTACGTATAGGTGGGGAAATAGGACTAAAAATTCAATCACCCATTTCTTAAACCTGCTCAAAGACTTGCAATATTCCTCAAAGACATCTCATCTCTAGACCTAGGCTTCCCAAGGTGCTAAAAATGATCACACACCTTGACATATTCATTAATATCCTTGTATAAGGTTTCCCACCAAAGGTAATAAATTAGAATATTGAACACGTGAAATCTCCTAGATAATGACCTCCTGCATTTCCACCATGAGCTTCTTCCATTTTTCTTCACGCTCATGCTTCAAGACACACCGACACAAAACTTCATCACAACCTGCTTGTATAAATCTCCACCTATAAACTAGTAAGGTTCTCGCACATATTGTAAGTTGTTTCTTCTATAAGTTATTCTTGAGCTGATGTAATATAGCTTGAGTATGAAGGTGTGGGAGGATTGGGCACATAAGCATAGGGCACATAAACAAGTGTGGGACTATAATGGAATAGGGCACACCTGTGATGGTTTGAAATAAGGACTTATCTCATTGCAGATTGGGGATAATTATGGACATGAAGTACAATGCACATTTTGTGGAAGACTTAAGGAGCATGCAAATTTTATTTTGGATGAGTAGAAGATCAAGTGCCATGTAGTGTTTTAGAGATAATAATAGGATTATATTGCATTTGTATTATTATATAATCTATTATTAGTGAGATTCCATCCTCTCATATTTATTATGTAAAGGAGCATGGATATTATTAGCATGTAGCCTACTTTTGAAAATTTCATAGGCGGTGAAGGGAAAGTCCTCACCCCTATAAATATGTATTGATTTGTACGAGTTTGAGAGGATAACTTTGGTAATAGAGTTATGTTGTTGGATTATGTGTGTGCATGACTCATGGTGACATTGTTATGCATGTAAGAAGCTTCTATGTTTTACAATAATTAATATAATGGATATTTGTGGCTGGATATTGATTGTAGACACATATGTGAATGGATATTTCATGGTAAAATTTATCTAAGTTCTTGTTTAGTTTTTCTTACATATGGTTAATATCTAGATTTGTTTTATGCACCTTGTTATAGTTAATTATCTTTGATGGATTTGGAATATCTGTTTAATCATGTTAACCCCTTAAACAAGCTGATATAAAAGAGGGACCTAGTATGCTTACGTGCTTTGGGTGAGCAATCAGTTTAGTTTGAGTGATGTGTTAGTGCGCCTTAGGATTTTGGATGTAAAAATTAGGCTAGATTTTTGTTCCATTGTTGGGACCTATTTTTAGTATTTTGGAAGGATGTTATATGATGAATACATACTATTTTACCTTGGCTAGTATTAAAGAGTGGTTAGATGATTTGGAAGACGATTATGCTCATAGATTTAGCACTGGACTTGAATTTAATGCATGTTTGAGAGTTTAGAATAATCTATATGATGTGTTGTATGATATGTTCTTCACCATATTTCCTATATATTTGTATGAGTGGTTGGTTGCTTATGCATCAAAGAGAAATTGGAGGTTTTGTAAAATTGTTTACACACATGAAGAATTTTGGGCCTTGTATGATGTAGATTTGACGTGGACACATGTTGTGGATCATTGGTTTTGTGGTGTTCTGAATAGCTATATTTTGGAGTATGTAGTTTCTACTTACTCTTGTCCTGGAGGTTATTGAGTTCCAATTCATGCACAAACCCAAAGGATATTGTTTGCATTGTATTCCTTTAGTAATTAAGATATTGATTGTGACCCTATCTTTGGAAGAGAAACCTATGGCCATCTAAACTCCACGTGTGGGGGTAGGAGAAGATTTGGTGAAAGATGTCATGTCTAGTAACATAGAGATAGAGAGAATAAAGGTAAGTTAATTTTAATGAAGCACATGAGAGGGGCTTGGAGAAGTAGCGATAAATCATTGAAAGAATGGTGACATAGAGGGAAATGGCTCGTGAAGGATTTAGAGCTCACGTAGAGGACGTGGAGTCGAGTAGATAACCCTCTTCATCTTTAAATGAAGATCCATCTCAAGAAATATTGAGAACCACATGCACGCATTTGATCCTACCCGAGACCTAGTATTTGTGCTTGGTTTTACAAATTCTATGATGTAAGAGCAATCTAGTGTGGGCAAGAGAGTTGCAGAGATAGAGTTGATTTATAGTCAAGTTAAGGAGTTAATGAGGTATTTTATTCATCTATGGTGGCACAATTTTCTTTTATGTTATTTGGAGGACTGCTGGAGGTATATTTTTGGTACATCATCAACACGAACGTGGGCATGCGGAGATGTTGGCATAACATCTAGAAGTAGCACAAATTCAAAAATTGTGGGAGTATAATTTAGAAAAAATATTGGAGGAAAACAAAGTTCATCATTTGATTCGTTACCTACTTCAGTGGGGGGATCAAGAGGATCGGGGGCTCAAGATCCGATGGATCTGGTGGTTCTGAGGGTGGAGGAAACACATGAGGAAATCTAATTTTTGGATCTTTTGGGCAAAATCAGCACCAACCCTAGAATATTTATATGGATATGTCTCTTCATCTTCCATAATATAGATAGATATAATATGTAGTTTAGCACGTATATATGTGTGAAATAATATGGCTTGCAAAGGGGATTACAGATCTAGAGTACAAGGAAAGCCAATTTGCATTTACATTACAAGTGTGTGTGCATAGTAGATATAAAAAAATTGATCCGGACCAAACTTGTGTAGATTATAAAACGCTGCAAGATGATTTCTTGAAAGAGTTTCATACCCCTCAATTTGAGTAGAAAATCATAAGCACGCTTAAGGACATCAAGAAAGACACCACTGAGAGTGTTTGAGAGTATGATGCATGTTTCAAAACCCTTCTGTCTAATTTACCTTATGATATCCATGCAAGCCAACATGATTAATGGTTCGTTGGAGGATTGATCACGCATTTCGTGAAGGTTTCTCTCCCACAATACTTATATGGATCCGTGTGAGGAACTTAAATTAGTGCTACGTAATGAGGTAGTGGGAAGCGTAGACATAGGAGTGAGCCCATTTTTAGAGGCCTAGATTACAACTATAGCTAAACAGTTAGATAAATTTTCATCTAACTTAGCACATGAGACACACAGTGGAATTTGGTGCACATATTGTGAAGTCGAAGGGCATACTAAGGATAGTTGTCATCGAAGTTAGTGCGTTGCATGTTTTTGGACTATGAGATCTGTCACTTAGATCACGATTCAATTCGGTGCCCACTAATGAAATATGCGATAAGGAAGAATGTCATAGATTTGTAGGTCTACCACTAATGATACTAAAATTTTTAGGTTTATTGAACATATCTATGATGTCATAGACACCAATGTGTGTCAAACTAGTGTTGTAAATAACTCTAAGGAGAAAGGTGAGCATCATGATCATGATCAAAATGAAACACATTTTGATGGAGGACATCAGAGAGAATGGGGTACTAAGGAGGATTCGTGAGGCCGAGGTCACGGTAGTGGAAGAAGTGATTTCCCTCATGGAACATGCTATACATGTGGATCTCGTTATCACGATAAAGCACGAATGCCCTCCGAATATTATTTGTTATTTTTGTAGAAAGAACCACAACTATGAATAATTACCATACTTGTATGAAAATTGAGTAAGAAACAAAACCAAGATAAGGTTGCAGGATGGTTAGAGTACAGTGCGCCATGGAAGATCAGTGGATGCTGAAGTTAGTGTCGGATCTTGAGTTGGTACCTATGAAAATTATTACATGTGATGATACTACGCACACCAGAGAAGTTACGAAACAAAAACTTGTCATTACAAAGGAGTAAGTACTACATGCAAAGTATCCAGACCCTATAGATCAGAAGGAGGTTTATCAAGAGATGATGGAGATGATTATGAATTTACAAGGTGAGATACAATGTTTGAAAGAACAATCGTGGAAGTTATAAAAAAAGAAAGTAGCTAATATCCATTAGATGGATCTTGATGATTTAAAGGAGGCATGCAAGATTCTCGTGACAAGATAACATCATTCCTTTGTTGGGATAACGGATGAAGGGAAACACCCTTTGCGTTGGAATGGAGCACGAGAGACAGATTTTTCATGCTAACCTTCCTCCTCATAGTTTGGATTATGACAAGGAGATTACTCTGAATATTGTCATTGATGGATGGATTTTGAGTAACATTTTTATCGACACATGTGTAGAAGTATATGTACTCACTTTGGAAACGTGGATTCAGATGGGCAGACCACTATTGCAGTCATCTTCAAATGTGTTGTTTATGGTAAACAATACTAAAGCCACTCCCATTATATTTTTGAAATATGCCTCCATTACTATACAAAGGGCCAAGTTTACTACTGACTTTGAGGTCATGGCGTTTGTAGAGGAAGATAGTTTTCCACCCATTACTTGGGTGCCCTTGGTGTTATGCAAACAATGTGGATTTGTGCTTCAACAAAGGATTTATATAAGTTTTGAAAGTAAGGAATAACGCATCATCATTCCTTTGCAAATTGAAAATCCACACCTTATGTAGATCCCTTAAGTGAAGAGTATTTAAATAGAATTTTTGTGCACAACATTAGAGATCTAGAAGTGTTTCATCCATAAAAAGAAGGATATATCTAGTTGGGATGATGCATATTCCATGAGCGATACTACTAGTGTTGTGTTGGTATCCAAATTTGTTCTCCTTTTCAGTCTGAGCAGCACCACAGTTATGTCATGGAGCTTAAAGACATATTAGACCATGTTGTATGTCATTGCAGCCAAGGATATGGTCTAGCTAGCACTCAAGTTTGTGGAGAAATGGATAGCACTCCAATAGGACTTGATCTTGTCCTAGCTGTTTTAGGTTGTGCCTTGTAACCAAGGTAAGAGGACCTATTTTGTAACCTTGTAATGGTGAAGGAGATGAAGATGTCCTTCTCTTTTCTTGAAATTATATGATGGAGACCTTGATGAAAACATGATCAACACCCTAGATCTAAACTCTCACAAGTTGTCACTTCTCAAAACAAGGTGAAGGTTACTAGAAACATTAGAAATCCTGATCTGTTATGCATACTTTTACAAATGGATTTTGATCTTTTGTGTGTATACACATGCAAATCAGGATAGTGCATGATAGGATCTTTGTTGTTGGATGATTTTTGGTGGGAGATTGATAAGACAAACTAGGATAGATTAGATCTTTGACAATCTGTATAATACATGAACAACTATAAGATGAAATGCCTAAAATAATCAGGATGTTCTTTCAACCAGAAGAGGCATAGATGGAAACCCAAGTTGCACTCTTCATAAAATATTTGAGAACTCACCACAAAATATTGAAGTAAAGAAATCAATTAAACACAAAAATCCATGATCAAACCATGCCTAAGGTGCCCCCAAAGGCTTACAAGAAATCTCTGCATTAAGGAAGGTAAAGTGATTTTAAATTTTTTATCTCCTTATTAGATGAAGGCTCTTCTGAGTATGAGATTACAAATGCCACTAAACTATCAACCAGAAATGGAGATCCTGTGTGATTCCTAAAGACTTTCAATGCAAGATTGCAACAAGAACAATAAAATTTATTTGTAGGCATTTAAAATTGATAACAAACATCATATTGCCCAAAGAAAAACATAGATTTAATTCAAAGCTTGTTAGATTCAACAGTAGGGGAGAGTTACATGAACAATCTCAGAGTTGTGTGGTGGCTATACACTTGTAACCAACCCACATACATGAATTTTCCAACACATGAGACATTAACCTGGTTCTTTGGTGGATTTTCTCAGAAAATGAATTTTTCTCAATATTTGCTCGTGATTTTCAACTCCCGACCCTTTTCCATTTCTCCAAAATGCATAATATACTTCATGCCATGTTTGATTCTTCCTTCCCAAGAAGATAATATGCTATGGGATCCAATTTGTTACAAAAACCTCATGATTTAATGATAGTGACACCAAACAGAAAAAAAAACTTGCAGGTTGCCAGGTATGCACAAAAAATTAAATTATTACACAAATTCAGATCATTATCCACCCTAGGGGCACATTTTTATCATTTAGGCATGTGAGCATCTTTCATTCATCATTTTTTACCTTTCCCCTTTTCAATTTTACCTCTGTAATTTCCAGATCTGACTTTTTACATTTTTTGATGGGCGAGCCAAAATTACATCAAAAACACCATAGATCGATGAATTAGGTCATAAAAATGTTTCCAATGTTCTCAAAAGGCCAAGACAACCCAAAATCATATAAGGTTCGATGAAATTTGATGCAAAAACTTGATTTCCAAGCTTCTTGGAGATCCCATGGCGGCCAAAACAAAAAAATGCACAGTATCCGTCGATCTCATCCACCTTTTAATATTATCCCTCAACGTGGAAAATGAGATATAAAACTAAGCTCAAAATTACCTTTTTAAACCTTTGGATAAGGCGGGACACGTGTCAAAATGTGACTAGATCGGGCCCACGCCTTTAAAAAATGCATTCGCGAAATTTTGCAATTTTGGAAAATTTTGCCACTTTTATGTGCCTACCTTCTAGGCCCGCCACATGTCCAATGGTGGGTCCCATTAAAACCGTGGACCAATTCTATAAATTTTGCAACTTTTTTGAAAAAGGGAATTTTTTTCATAAAACCCCCATGGGCCCGAAAGCCCGATCTCTTCTCCACCACGTGGCGCTCTCCGATTCACCATGGGGCCAAGCCTCCTATTCCACCTTTAAACCTTCCCACAAAATTTGAAAAATTTCAAAACTCATCGCGGGCATGCACCCTTCCTTTGACTTCTTAGAATGGCCACGTGTCCATCATGGATAGGTCAGTGGAGCTAATTTTTCATTTTTACCTTTTAGACAACAAAGGTCAAAAGTTATAAAATTTCCTTCGGCCCCTTCCTCCGCCTTTTACAATTTTGGACACGCGTCCTCTCCCTATTCGCTACGCCTTTGGGCTGAAATTTAATTTTTACCATTTAAAGTTAAAAACTTCAAACTCATTGCAAAACCCGCTGCCCCATCCTATCCTTTCCTGACACGTGTCCACCGATGATTTTCCGAGGGCTTTTGGGCCAAAATTTCACTTCATCACTTTGAGCCATAAAACATCAAAATTCTCCAAGTCCCCTACCACCCGCATGCCCTCCATGCCACGTGTCCTCTCCCTATTCGATGTGGGCCTTTGGACCAAAATTTGAATTTGAAAATTTTGCACAATGAAAGCAAAATTTCCTAAGGAAAGCCCGCCAATCCTCTAGCCAATCAAAATGTGCCATGTAGGCACCTCAATGTAGAAGGTGGAGCCATGGATCAAAATTTTCCTTTTTCCAAAATTTCAAAAATGATAAGTTAGAGATATTTTCGCCACTTCGCTCGCCAACAGAACTTGCCATGTTGCCCTTGCATGTAGAGGATGAGTTTGATAGGAAAAAGATGCCCGTCTAACCGTCAAAACATGGAAAATTTAAAAGATGCCCTAGAAATCAAAATTTTCAACAAGGATGGCCAATTTCTTGATTTTAAACCAACTGAAACATGATTTGTCATTATTTTCAACCTTGGGATTGGGAAATTAATTGCATATAATTTAGCTTTGATCAATTCAATTTTTACACGATTTGACAAAGGGAAAATGACACAACCCGAAAATTTGAAAAAACTAGGGCGCAAAAAGGGGAAACTTGGAATATTTGTTCGAATTAGGGAAAAACAACCAGTTTATGGGCATTTTTGAAGCACTTAATTGGAGGGGCCAAATTGCAAATCACCAATTAGAGAAATAAAACATTTCTGAGCAAATACGGACATTAAAAATTTAGGACACACAATGCAAGCTCAGAAATGGCACTAACATTGATCCTCGCTTAGGGATGGGCACTCCCAGTGAGTGCCACAAGGAAAAAATGTAGACCAAGTACCAAAATACCATTTGGTAAAGGAAAAAAAAAAAAAAGAAGCCTCAAAACTAGAACCACCCAATCAAAAACAATCCAAGAAACCAACCAAAAAGGTCACCAAGAACAAAGGGCAAACCACAAACCACCAAACAGTAAAAAATACATAAAAAGCAAACACTATACAATTGTACAATTTGTGCATACCTCAATTTGGGGATTAATCCAAGAAATGTTTTAAATGTCTACCATTAATAGGAAGCTCTAGTAATTCCCCATCTAGATCTTTGAGAAAAAAGGTATGTTCACCAATTCTGATATCAATGGCATAAGGGCCCATCCATAATGCATCAAAATTTCCATGCTTGCCCTTGTCTTCATGCCTACTATCCCATAAAAAAACCAGATCTCCAATATTGAAGGCTCTAGGAGTGACCTTCTTGTCAAAAAATTTCTTCAATTTCTCTCTAAATCTGATATGCCTCTAATGGGATGCTCTTCTCTCCTCATCAAGCTCAATAATCTGATTGATCCTTGACTCATATGGGTCATACTCTATATCTTCCAACTGTTGAGAAAATTGAAATGAAGATAATTGCAGGTGTAAGGGCAGAAAAGCTTGAGTTCCATACACCAATTCAAATGGGATTTTACCAGTTTCTCTTTTAGGAGTTATTCTATCAGCCCAAACTACAAACTTCAATTGTTCACCCCACTTTTTCTTGTTCATTTCCAAGGTTCTTCTAATGATCTTCAGCAAGTTCTTATTACTGGACTCAGCTTGTCCATTCCCTTGGGGGTTGTAGTTTGAAGAATAAGTCAGATTGATTCCATATTCATTACACATTTCCATTAAAGGTTTGGCTCTAAAGCACATGGCATTATCAGATACAATCTTAACTGGAACTCCAAATCTACATATGATATGATTCAATAAGAAGTCCACTACCACTTGGTGTGTTGCCTTTTTAGATGGGATTGCTTCAACCCATTTTGTAAAATAATCAGTGGCTACAAGAATCCACTTATGACCAGCACTAGAAGGATCTGAAATCTCACCAATGAAGTCCATCCCCATTGCTTGAAAGGAGCTTCAATTGATATAGGCTACAAAGGAAGGGAGCCTGAAGCTTTCAGTCTTCCAAAGAAATGTTGGCAACTATCACATTTTCTAACCAAATGGGTTGTATCCTTGAAGAGAGAAGTCCACCAATAATCAAATCTCAAAATCTTATGTGTTGTTACTCTCCCAGCAAAGTGTCCTCCACAAACTCCCCCATGGAAATCAGCAAATATCTTGGGAGCTTCATCTTCAGCTATGCATTTTAAGAGAACACCTTCAGGGTTCTTCTAAGCTAGCCCAAGGTCTGTAATGATATATTTTTGAGAAGCCACTTTAGGGATCTTTTCTGATTTTTATTTAAATGATCAAGATAGTAAAGGTGTCTAAGGTAAAATATTACATCCTTGTACCATTTAGAATTTACCAGCTTTGCAAGCACATCCACCCTTTCTTCCTCTAGCTGATTCACTTCCACATTCTGCAAGTTGCTCTCAACCATGAGCTTAGCAAGACCCGAACCTCTTACAAAATTCATGGTCCGGATGTCCATATAATACTCCCGTAGTTTGTTCACCCATCTAGCATCTCTCGATAATATGTCTTTCACCGTGGTGTGGGGAACATAGGCAACAATTTTTGAACTCAATAAATAAGGCCTAAAAAAATTTCTTGCTTTCACCAAGGCAATTTCTTGTTTCTCCATGATTGTATACTTCAACTCGGTAGCTTGTAAAGCCTTGCTAAAGAAGGCAATAGGCCTCTCACTTCATTCTCATCCTTTTACAGCAAGAAACATGTAAGCAATGGTATATTTAGAGGAAAAAGAAAATATTTGGAAAGACCTCTCATATTTTGGTGCTTGCTTAAGTGCATCTTTTATTCCTTCAAAATCTTGAATGGCAGCCTCCTCCCACCTGATAACTTGGTCCTTTTTCAACATGCTTTTGATTAGAAGAGTCAGCTCAGCAAAGTTGGAAACAAACCTTCTAATGAAATTGATTTGGCCAAAGAAAGATTAGATGCCTTTCTTGGTTCTTGGGATAGGTACTTTTCTGATTGCTTCCACTCTCTCAGGGTCTATCATAACACCATGCTTTGACACAATGTGACCAAGCAGATTGGCCTTTTACATGCCAAAATGACACTTCTTTGGATTAAGATAAATGCCATACTCCCTACATCTGATCAACATCTTCTCTAAGTGCTTCAAATGATCACCTCTCTACTTTGAAAATACAGTCACATCATCTTGGTAAACTGCAATGAACTTATTAATGTAACCAAGAAAAGCAAAATCCATTGCTCTTTGAAAAGTAGCAACAACATTCATAAGTCCAAAGGGAATCCTAACAAAAACATATGTCCCCCAAGGCATAGTGAATGTTGTCTTAAGTCTTTCTGATTCTTTAACTACCACTTGATTATATCCGGAGAAACCATCCAATGTAGAAAGAATTTCAGACCTTGTCACAAGATGCAACATATTTTCCATATTTAGCAAGGGATATTTGTCCTTCATGGATGCTTTATTTAGATTTCTAAAATCCACACAAAGTCTGATGTCTCTCGTTCTTTTTTCTGACTGGCACAAGGTTTGCAACCCAAGATGAATATCTAGTGGGCTGAATAATACCTCCATCTCTCAACTTCTTTAACTCCTCCTACATTTTCATGGAGAGAAGTGGATTAATTGGCCTTTGCCTCTGTCTAAATGGTTTGGCATTTTTTTCAAGAGGGATCTCATGCTGAAATAAATCTTCTCTGTATGCTTTCAGCTCTAAATAGGACCAAGCAAGGCAGTCTTGATATTTTTTCAAGAGTTGGGCATAGGACTGTTTTTCTTCTTTACTTAAATTTCTGCCCAACCAAACCTTCCTTGGTTTTTCCTTTGTTCCCAAGTCATGCTCTTCCACATCCCTTGAAGCAAACATGTTTCTATTTATGATGCAATCAACATTGTTAAAATTTGACTCAAGTGCAACAAGACCTCTAGGAATGGTGTTTGTTTTCAATTGGATGATATCTTTTCCAAACAAAGTTTCTCTTCCTTCAGTCATGCACACCATTGGTTCCCAATCAATATTATGATTTGCAAACTCACCTTGGTTTTGCAATAACCTGAGCACTTGAGCATCATTGTTAAAAACTTGCCAATGTTTCACATTATCGGGACATCTGCCTAGTCAGCACTTCAACATTGTAATCACAATAAGGTGAAATGGTGCAATTTTCAAATCTAGAACCTAGCACTACCAACTTATAACAGCAGCATTAAGACCTCTATCATGGTAAACAATGTTAAAGGAATCAAACATTTCAATTAGATCCCAAACTACATGCTTATACTGTTTCATACGCTGATTTTTTGTAGCATATAATTTTCTTATTTGTTTGACAACCAGCTCTAAGTCTCCTTTTGCAACAATATCTTTCACTCCATACTTCCATGCAATCCTTAACCCTAACAACAATGCCTCATACTCAGCAATGTTTTTAGTGCATTCAAAATTAAGTTTGAAGGAAAAAGAAAACTCTTCCAAACTAGGAGAAAGCATAACTATACCAGCACCATTTCCAAATTTGGAGCAAGCTCCATCAAATAGCAAGGTCCAAGGAGAACCTACCATATCAAGGCACTTTGATCTGTCCATCTTGTGTTCTTTTCCATCAGCAAAACCAATGAAATTCTCAGCATCTACATCAGCAAACAACACTTCATAGGAAGCATTGTTGGGATCTTCAATCAGGTGCAACATCTTCTTTTCACCATAAATTTTGACCAAGCTTCCTCAATGGGAATGGTGGAAAATACATATCCATCTGAACGCTACCACCAACACTTGCAGCCCATTTTCTTGACAAAATCATACCCCATTTGGTAGGGTAGTCAACAATTACAACATCCAGTTTCAAATTCTTACTCGGATAGGCTGTAAGTTGCACTACCAAACCCTTCACACAACCAACCACCGAACTTCCCTTGAATCCATGGCAGTACACTTCCCATAGGCAAACTGTCACCTTGATATCCAACTCATTCATGACTTCTAGAGGCATGACATTACATGATGCACCGGAATCAAACATACAATTGTGAAGTAGCCTATCTTTTATGAGCAAAGTTGTAAAGAATGGATCAACATTCAATTGGGAATCAACCAAGGATGTCCCCAAATATACCTCAGGTGTCTCTCCAAGATCTTCCACTGCTGGTGGTGTTTCAAGGCTAGCAATTATTTGAAGAGGATTCTCAACAACATTTACATTTCTTCTTGGGGTGATCTTCTCTTCTTTCAATCCCAAGTACTCAAATGCTCTCTTCTTATGCTCAAGAATTATAAGCAACTCAATGATTGGAACACTCACCTTAATTTGGCTCAATACCTGGCTATGTCATAGGGGACACTCTTTGGAAAAATAACATTGGAAGGGATACAAGAAGATTCATCAAATGGCAAAGGACTGTAATTTTTGCTTGGGACAATAGAGATTTTAGCAAGTATTTCTTTCCTAGGAGATTCTTTTGGAATGCTTGTGAGCAAGGGTGTTTTAGGTTTGGCTTGAGGCCCAACTCCCTTAACAACTTTTCTTCTAGTGTTATAGTCCTTCTCTTGAGCTACAACAACATTCATCAACAATTGTCTATCTTCCTTCAAGGGATACCACCATCATACTTCTTAATCATCAAAGCTCTCAAGTATTCAAAGTCATTGTTAGGAATTTCAAAATCTTGCACTACATCAACTTCAAGAGCATGAGGGGGAGAAATACTTGTACCCACTTGATGCAATCCTAAAAGGTAGCAGCAGTCCTAGCACTTATTACTTCAGTAGATGTTGCTCCTTCTTGTGAGCTTGAAGAACAACCCACCATGCAAATATCATCATCAGTTCCATCCTCATTATCAACTTCATCAACTTGTTGGTCCACTTCACATGGAGGATGAGGAAGAAAACATCTATCACACCAATCCATATCAGCAACTTCATCAACAACAGCAACCCTGGCAGTTAGAGGGTCAGGAACTAATCTATTTTCACATGTTTAGGGTTGTCTATTTACAGATCCAACAGCCCTTTACCCTTGTCATCAAACCTCTGCTCATTTCTATGGTGATTGCTAAATCTATCTTGTGCCTGCTGCCTAGGTTGACCTTGTGAAGTCTTCCCAATTCCCTTCTCAGCTCTTGCCAACTTGTATGAGATTTCTTTGACATCCCCTGCCAAAGTCTTAACAACCTCTTCTAAATCAGCACCCTTTCTAGCTTGAGGTTTTTCAGGGTTTATCAATTTTACACCATCTCTCTTAAGAGGTTTCCCAATAGCCTTGATATTGTTCTCAATTTGAAGTGCCATGGTGAAAGCTTGTCTTATATTGGTTGGGTTCTTATCTCTTAGGTAATAGGCTGCCTTTTTATCAAATGCATCTGTATATTTGATTAAACATGATTCATCACAAGGCCTCAAACCAATAGGCAGCCTTCTCAAAGTTTTGTTAAACCTTGTGTTGAAGTCATGGACTGATTCATTAGGGTTCTTCTTGATATTCTCAAACTCAGATAAAATAAATCTAGGATCATTCTTGTCACCATATTGCAACCTAAATGCATTTTTCATTTCATTCCATAAATCAATAGAATTATCAGGTAGAGCCTTGTACCAATCCCTAGCATCTTCTTCTAGTGTATGAATAAACAACTTAATATACACATCTTCAAACTCTATCTCAAAATCTTCCATCATATTATCAAAAAGTTTGAGATGTTGATCACCAGTAATAACATTGTTACCCTGGAATTTTGGAAACCTATTTTTGACATCTTGTGGGATAGAATTTGGGTAACCATCCATTCCTCTAAATTTTATAGGACCAAAGGTGTTAACAATAAATGGAGGTCTAGGCTGAGCCATATTTTTGGTGGGGGTTATCTTGGAGGCGAGGCAAGCTGATGAGGAGTGTTATGTCTTTGGGTCTCAAGAATGTGATTCACAAGAATGGTATCCTCTAAGTTCTGATTTTCTTAGAAAGTTTTACTCAAATTAAAACATAGAGGTGTAGATTAGAGAAGGAACTTACCAAGTATAGCAGAAGGACCTTCACCAGCTGAGGCAAACAAGTTTATGAGAGGATTGCTTGAATCAGAATCACTTGAAGAAGAGTGATAGTCCTCTACCAAAGGCTGATCTCTCTCACCAATGGCTATATCTTTTCCTGATGTCTGACCTTTAACCACTTTCCAAACTCTTCTCCCTTCCAACTCGAATTTCTTAAATTTGAGAACAATTTCTTAGCAGATTCTTTAAGGAAGAGATATCTTCTTCCCTCCAGTTTTGCAGAGATCAAAAGAACAAAAATAAATGATAGAAAGCTTAAGACACTAGTATTTCCAAATTTAGATCAGCATGGAGTCGCCACTAAGGAATTTCACCTTAGTTGTGCAAGAATGCACTAAAATAATTTTTTCAAATGTTTGCTAGTACTGACAACTTTTGCGAGGATTTATAAACTAGACCTTCTTCTTCTTCAATCAACCAAACATAATGCAACAAAAGTGTATGAACTGCTAGTACATGGAAAAAGGGTAGGCTGAGCTTGAAACCTTTACTTTAAAACCTGCAGATCTGAAACATAGGATGATATCTTGACAATGCAACAGCTCAAAAAATTGAATACACAAATGCTCAAACTCTTCAAACACTTCAAAAACACCAAGGAAATCCAAGAGCTCCCGGAAATGGTGCCACTCGTGTTGGTATCCAAATTTGTTCTCCTTTTCAATCTGAGTAGCACCACAGTTATTTCATGGAGCTTAAAGACATATTAGACCATGTTGTATGTCATTGGTATCCAGGGATATGGTCTAGCTAGCACTCAGTGAAGAAATGGATAGCACTCCAATAGGACTTGATCTTGTCCTAGTTGTTTTAGGTTGTGCCTTACAACCAAGGTAAGAGGACCTATTTTGTAACCTTGTAATGGTGAAGGAGATGAATATGTCCTTCTCTTTTCTTGAAATTCTATGATGGATACCTTGATGAAAACATGATCAACACCCCATATTTGAACTCTCACAAGTTGTCACTTCTCAAAACATGGGTATGTTCTCAAAACAAGGCAAAGGTTACTAGAGACATTAGAAATCCTGATCAGTTATGCATACTTTTGCAAATGGATTTTGATATTTTGTGGGTATACACATGAAAATCAGGGATATTACATGATAGGATCTTTGTTTTTGGATGATTTTTGGTGGGAGATTGACAAGACAAACTAGGATAGATCAGATCTTTGACAATCAGACAATACATGAACAACTATCAGATGAAATGCCTAAAATAATCAGGATGTTCTTTCAACTAGAAGAGGCACAGATGGAAACCCAGGTTGCACTCTTCATACAATCTTTGAGAACTCACCACAAAATATTGAAGTAAAGAACTCAATTAAACACAAAAACCCATGATCAAACCACGCCTAAGGTGCCCCCAAAGGCTTACAAGAAATCTCTGTAGTCAAGGAAGGTAAAGTGATTTTAAATTTGTTTATCTCCTTATCAGATGAAGGCTCTTCTGAGTATGAGATTAAAAATGCCACTAAAATATCAACCAGAAATGGAGATCCTATGTGATTCCTAAAGACATTCAATGCAAGATTGCAACAAGAACAATCAAATTTATCTCGTAGGCATTTAAAATTGATAATAAACATCATATTGCGCAAAAAGAAAAACACTGATTTAATTCAAAGCTTGTTAGATTCAACAATAGGAGAGTTACATGAACAATCTCATAGCTCTGTCATGGCTATACACTTGTAACCAACCCACATAAATGAATTTTCCAACACATGAGACATTAACATGGTTCTTTGTGCATTTTCTCAGAAAATGAGTTTTTTCTCAATATTTGCTCATGATTTTCAACTCCCGACCCTTTTCCATTTCTCCAAAATGCATAATATACTTCATGCCACCTTGGAGTCTTCCTTCCCAAGCAAATAATATGCTATGGGATCCAATTTGTTACAAAAACCTCATGATTTAATGATAGTGACACCAAACTGAATTTTTTTCGCAGTTGCTAGGTATGCACAAAAATTAAATTATTACACAAATTCGGATCATTATCCACCCCAGGGGCATGTTTTTATCATTTAGGAAAGTGAGCATCTTTCATTCATCATTTTTTACCTTTTCCCCTTTCAATTTTACCTCTGTAATTTCCAGATCGACTTTTTACTTTTTTTTTTTTTGATGGGCCGAGCCAAAATTATATAAAAAGCACCATAGATCAATGAATTAGGTCAGAAAAATGTTTCCAATGTTCTCAGAAGGCCAAGACGACCCAAAATCATATAAGGTTCGATGAAATTTGATGAAAAAATTGATTTCCAAGATTCTTGGAGATCCCATGGTGGCCAAAATGAACAAATGCACAAAAGATCCGTCAATCTCATCCCCTTATAATATTAGCCCTCCACATGGAAAATTAGATCTAAAAATAAGCTCAAAGTTACCTTTTTAAACCTTTTGATAAGGTGGGACACGTGTCAAAATGTGACTGGATCAGGCCCACGCCTTTAAAAAATGCATTCGCGACCTTTTTCAATTTTGGAAAATTTTGCTTTTCTCTGCCTGCCTTCTAGGCCCGCCACATGTCCAATGGTGGGTCCCATTGAAACCATGGACCAATTCTATCAATTTTACAACTTTTTTGAAAAAATGAAATTTTTCCATAAAACCCCATGGGCCCGATCTCTACTCCGCCACATGGCGTTATCCGATTCGCCATGGGGCCAAGCCTCCTATTCCACCTTTAAACCTTCCTACAAAATTTGAAAAATTTGAAAACTCATCATGGGCCTGCTCCTTCCTTTGACTTTTTAGAATGGCCACGTGTCCATCATGGATAGGCTACGGAGCTAATTTTTCATTTTTACCTTTTAGACAATAAAGGTCAAAAGTTATAAAATTTCCTTCGGCCCCTTCCTCCGCCTTTTGCAATTTTGGACACGCATCCTCTCCCTATTCGTTGTGGGCCTTCGGGCCAAAATTTTATTTTTTACCATTTGAAGTTAAAAAAATTCAAACTCATTGCAAAACCTGCTGCCCCATCCTATCCTTTCCTGGACACGTGTCCACCAATGATTTTCCGAGGGCTTTCGGGCCAAAATTTCACTTCATCACTTTGAGCCATAAAACATCAAAATTCTCCAAGTCCCCCCGCCACCTGCATGCCCTCCATGCCACGTGTCCTCTCCCTATTCGATGTGGGCCTTTGGGCCAAAATTTGAATTTGAAAATTTTGCACAATGAAAGCAAAATTTCCTAAGGAAAGCCCGCCAATCCTCTAGCTAATCAAAATGTGCCACGTAGGCACCTTAATGTAGAAGGCGGAGCCATGGATCAAAATTTTCCCTTTTGCCAAAATTTCAAAAATGATAAGTTAGAGATATTTTCCGCTGCTTCTCGGCCAATAGGAACCTACCACGTTGCCCTTGCATGCAGAGGATGAGTTTGACAGAAAAAGATGCCCGTCTAACCGTCAAAACATGGAAAATTTAAAGGATGCCCTAGAAATTGAATTTTTCAACAAGGATGGCCGATTTCTTGATTTTAAACCAACTGAAACATGATTTGTCATTATTTTCAGCCTTGGGATTGGGAAATTAATTGCATATAATTTAGCTTTGATCAATTCAATTCTTTTCATGATTTGACAAAGGGAAAATGACACATTCTGAAAATTTGAGAAAACTAGGGCACAAAAGGGGTAAACTTGGAATATTTGTTCGAATTAGGGAAAAAAACTAGTTTATGGGCATCTTTGAAGCACTCAACTAGAGGGGCCAAATTACAAATCACCAATTAGAGAAATAAAATGTTTCTCATCAAATACGGACATGAAAACTTTAGGGAACACAATGTTAGCTTAGAAACGGCACTAACATGTTGTATGTGAAAATTAGGCACATGACACTCATAAAATGGTTAGGCGTGAAGTAAGGAGTGTAAATACACATGTAAGTAGGTCAAATTGTCTTAGGAATGATGCATCCTATAATTTACCGTAGATACCACCGTAGTCATCTTTGGCACATCACTCATTCTAGACTGAGTGCTCACTTGAAGTGCACAAAGGTACCAGGTCCCTTTTTAGGGTTGCTATAGAAGGATGTTAGCATGATGAAGGAGGAAACATATAGATTCATTACTAATCCATCGTTCTATAATGCATGCTACCCATAGATCTATGAAAGAACAAGCTTAAACAATAATCATGATTGAATTAATAACATGCACAACTTAATTACACAAAGAACGACACTTAGGTTCAACCAATATCTTCCATCTTTGTTAAGTACAGAAGCTCCTTACGATATTATCGGTCTATACCAATGTGCGTATGGATCTGATATAATTACTCATCATATGCGTATATTCTCACATACATACATCTCCTATCTCACATGTCATACATCTCTTTACTATGTACCTAGCATCATATTTATAGGGTGGGGACTTTCCCTTCACGGCTTATCTATCCTGAAATAGGCCACATGTTATTGATAGCCACACACCATTTAAAATCATAGCCACAAATGCAAGTGTGCTATCTATAGTAGTCTTTCGATTAATCAAGTGTTGATTCTATTCTTAGCTCATCTCCATGCATAAACGCTTCGAACCACTTCTCCAAAGATAGATAATGCATGGTGTGCATGTCTCTGCATCATTGGTGTGTTCCGCACACCATCTTCTAAAAATTGGTATTCATGCTCAAAATCAGCTAAGTCCTTAAAGATGAACTTGCTTTCCATGCGTGGGTCCTTCCTATCTTCCACACCTTTGATCTCGGCCTTTATCCTATGCGGACTCATGTGATATTTGACAAGTATTCTTTGATCAACATTACCCCACACTAATCTCATTGTTGTCTAGACAATGGGTATCTCCAAAAATTGAAGTAAAGAATAGAATAATGGAAAGAATAAGAATGAAAGGATACAGATAGATAAATAATTTCTATGAAGTTATGAGGCAGCCTCCTCTATATCAGTTTGTAGTATCAGCTCCGGATACTCCTCTTTTATTTTGGCCTCTAATACCTTCCAAAAGGTGAGTGCTTGCTCCAATTTTTCTAGGATTTCCACAAAGAATGGATTCCAACTCATCCCTCACAATCTCTCCTTTCTCATTCTATAGAACCAACACAACACTTTTGAAATTTATGTCATCCTTCCTTCTATAATGTCCATCTTCTAAGTAATTAGCTTTCCAAGCTCTTCCAGCCGAGTCTTGTGCGGCTCTTGTGTTGCTGCCAGGGCCTCATGCTTCTATTTAACCATTGACAACCTTTACTTGGGTAGCCCAATGTCTCATCTTTCATCACTTTTTGGACCTCATTATTCTCTTCTAAGGTCTTGATGTTGATAAGCACCTCTAGAGTTGTGCATATGTTTAAATCCTGGTCCACTTTCTTCAATACTTCCTATAATGCCTACAACAACCCTTCACAAGATGCAATCTTTTGCATCATTGATGCCTTCTCTCCTTCGACATCTTGCTCCGAGCTTTACGGTGCTTGCATACGTAGAGTTTCATATTCAAGTACCAAGTCCATCAACTTTCCCACTTAGTGTATCACCGAAGGAAATATATGTGGTACCTTGCCCTCCAAGTGTGGCCTTGCTTTAATGACATTATCCCCAATCTCCTCTCTGGTCTTTGATAAACACCTCATTATTATTCCGTGAAAATTCCCTCTCCCGTGTTATGCATTCGATCTCTGCATCCTTTGTCTTCAACTCCTCACATAGCGCTCGATCGTGGTAGCTTTGTCCATGTTTCTTCTAGCTACGTCGGTAGAAAATTTCACCAATGTATTGTTTTCCCCGCTCATCGACATGATAGTAGGCTTTACTGTCATGTGTCTAGCTTGAGGTGCCTTCTTTAGTCATCTCGAAATGCATGACTCTTTGCACACATCAAATTCAAGCTCATCCATGTGGGTGTGCATTGACCACGATAGTTTCTTTCGAGTGCACACAATCACCATATCCTCATCCATTAACTCCCATCTGAATAAATCCTTTTGTGCTATCGTGCTCTGGAAGTGGGTGCGGACAATTTTTCCTGTGTCCTCTACATACCCCATGGCTGGTGGAATGTGCTCTCCACTTGTTCTTCTAGACCTTTTCGTAACACCTTTGACAAACTACTACATTCTCTTTTGTATTGCAATTGTTGACAAATGCGGTGTGTTCCTTTGATTGTTGAAGATCATGCTTTCCATGGATAAATCATTTCTACTCTTGGATTCATTAGACTGAAATGATATGGTTTGCAAAGAATCCATTTTCACATTTGGTAATAATGGTTGCAAACTTATCTCTATTAACTAACTCATCCTTGGATCAATTCCATTGATCCAAGGAATGTTTTAAATCTCCTTACCTAGTCTGAATGGTAAATTGACATTCAGAGGTTGAGAGATGTAATGACTAAAATTTTGTATGTTTACAAATTCTTTATTTTCTTGTAAGATCGTGCCTACATTTTGTTGTATGTTTTGTGCTCGAGATCTTCTTGATTGATCTCAGTGGGATGCTTATGGCATTAAGTGAAAAGAGGCCTACATCAGGACTATTGGGAAAATAAAAACTAAGTCCTAGACCTATGAAATCTATCCTAGCGGGATTCTTAAACTAAGGTATTATACCTACCTGCTACCTATATCTATTTTGTTGGGATGGCATCCTAACCTAAGTTGTTATACTAAATGGGAATAAGGGGGAAATAACCTAAGGTAATGCTAGGCTATTTCTAACCTAATACCTAATACTATTTGGTTATGAATTATGATCTAACCTAAGATGACTATTTACCTATTGCAATGTTTATAGCCTAAGGTCTTATCCTAAGCTAATGGTACCTATCCTAAACTAATGAAGTGTGGAAAGGGGACCTAAGGGTTGTATGGAAAATGGGAGGCTAGGCAGTGGTTCCTAAGCTATTTATGAGATTTGATTTTTGTAATAAATGGCAGTGAACTGCCAGATTAGGTGGAAGCATGAAAAATTTGGTGGAACTTACGTGGAGTCTTCACTAAAGTTAGCAATGCATGTAGAATTCGAATTAGGATTTGTTAATTTTGGATGGTGGTGGCATGGAGAGATAGGTGGGAATGTGAGAGTAAATGGCATTAATGAATCTCAATTTTTGTGAGAAAACCATCTTGGAAACAATGTGGGTGGATTTGTTGGGGGTTGTTTGGTCTTACATGCTTTGCGATTTTTTCTCTGCATGGAGCTATCTGGTTCTTCAAACCAGTAGTTCAATTTTCACTTTGTGGCTATTTTTGGTTTCCCTGGTCTATTTTTGATTCAGGGAAAGTATATGAGGCATTGGGGAAAGAGATGTTTTGTTGTTGATCTTTCTTGGAGGAGAAGAAGAGTTGGAATCTCGGCTGGAAGTCTCCTTTGAATTAGCAGAAGAACTATTAGGCATGATAGGATCTACCCATTAAGATTTCTTTCTTTTCTCTAAATGTTTCATTAAAATAACTCTACTCTCTTGAGATAAATGGTTAGCTATTTTGTCTGGTTATTTGCTTTCATGTTGAAGGAATCTCTGTGATTTTTGGATATGAATCCATTACATGATAATGTTAGTTTTTGGATGTTTTTCTCTGAGTAAGTTCAATGGTGAAATGCATATGGAACTTTCGAGGCTTTTGTGTTTTGATTAGAACTTACATTCTTGATTGTCTTCTCAAAAAAGAGCTTGAGTAAATGGTTTTGGTTTGAGTTTTGGAACTGGAAATCTCGTTAGAAATTGAGTTTGAAAAGTTGTATTATTTCTCTTCACCTATATATGAATATATATATTAAATGTATTCTAAGAACTCAAACTTGCATGGAATCATGTTATGGAGGTCTTGTTTCCCTCTATTCTGGGTAACCTGTGTTATTTCAACTGACTATTTGTCTTTGAATGTTTTGAAAGATAGGTGCATGTCCTTTTATAAAATTGTATCTTGTTTGTGAGGATATAGTACCTCTGGTTTGGGACTATATTGTTTACTTTATCCTTCGATATGAATTCGAACTCGTTTGAAAGTAATCATTAATGGGTTTTTGAAGTATTTGGAAGTGTTGTGTTTTATACTTCAACTTGTGTTAAATCTAGCCGGAATAATTACCCCTTCTCTACACTAAACTTATTTTCCGTGAACTTTATGTTTTAGATGGAGCTGTGAAAGTTATTGTAGTTGGAATCTCTTGTTATAGTTCGAATTCGTGGGGAATGTAGAAACATTGTTTGACTTTAAAATTCATGTTGGGTTTTTGTATTCTCTATTAGAACCTTTTTGAATGGATTTCTGGGTTTTACAAAAAGGAGTTGAACATTCTTTTAAGCTATGTCTTGTTTTGTGAAGACTTAGTACTTCTATTTCAGGTCTGTATTGTATACTTTACTCTATAGTATGAACGTGAACTTGTGTTAAAACAAAGATGAATGGACGAATGTGGATTATGGAATTGTATGTGTCCTAAATTTTTACTTTTATTTGAATTGGGTTAGTATTGGTATTTGATGTTATTGATACGGCTTGAGCTCGTAAGGAAAATAGAAGTAATGTTTTCTTTAAACTTCACGTTTGGTTTTGTATTCTCTTTTGGAACTTTCAAAAGAACTTTTGGGTTTTAAATGGGATTTGGAATTCAATTGATAAAACAATGGTGAATGAATTCTAGGTTCATATATTTTTATTGAGTTTCCTTTAACTTTTGCGAAGTTAAGTTCAGTTTTCTCGAACTAGATTGTAGATTGACTCTCTCTTCCAAGTTGTTAGGGTGTTTACCATCCTAGGCTTATTTGACTTCTTGAGTTCAGCTTTCTTCCCTTTTGATATTGGATGAGGTATTGAGAACTCACTCTCCATAACCAAAAACATATTTTTGGTTTTTTTATTAAACTTGTTGCTAGTTGACTATGGAAAGTTCTTGGGAATAGTAGAATGTTCAGGAAACTTTTGGGACTGTCATTTTTGGTACAGGGGAAAACCAAACCATTCCCTTTTGATATTTCTTGATCTTAGCTATTTTTTATGGAATCAATTGTCTTGTCGATTCAGGGTAGTGTACAATTGAGTCTGTCATGTAGAAAGGAAAACGTAATCATTTCTAGTCTGACTGTTTTGAATGAATGAGTCATGCATCATTAGGATATTGTTTTCGATGGAATCCTCTTTATGCACTCAATAATAAATATGAACCTTCCCTAGATGGACATGAGTAAGAAATAATCCTTTTGTAAGTCTTGCTTTGATTTATGGAACGTATGGTTTCAGATCACTGAATGATATCTCCAATAATGTAGAATAATACATAAGGCTTGCAAGTAGGATGATGACTATTTTATTTCTCTCCCTTCTCGGATTGGTTTGGGATTCTTGTTATCAGTTGTTGTCTCTTAAATGGTGAATCATTTTATTGGTTTCCTTGACTGATATAGTTATATAAGTAATTGGTTATGTACTTTCTGAACCTGATTTCTATCTCTTAGAGGAATGGTGAATTATGGATAGTTCGTATTGATTCTTCTTCTTATTTATTTAAGTTTTAGGATGAATCATCCTAAATATGCACTATGCTGAAATGAACTTGTCTATACATGATTTCTGAAACTTGGTAAAATGACAATAAGGTCTTTGATTTTGAAAGTAACTCTTTTTTGTTACATAGTAAATTTAAATTATGTATTTCAAATTCAAAAGAATTATGAAATAATTAAATGACAAGGGTTGTTGTTTGATATAAATAAGTAATTGTTTGGGACAATACTTATATGATATAATGCAGTAGTTTGCTGATTATATTATGATCTTTTCTTAAAAGTGAATTCTAATTTATTATTTGTACTTCTTTTATGGTTGTTATTACTTATGCTTATTTGTATGATACATTAATTGTTTCATTAAAGCAGAGTTGTTTTAATGGAACAATTAGTGGAATGCACTTTGTTTTAATGCTTAGTGATTATCATGCTCAGTTCAATGAACTGACCCGTGCTAGCAATTTTTACAGATGGACTTCGTAAGTGATAAAAGAAGGAAATTTTTTATGATGTATTGGCTGATTTAAAGTCTGGCTCTTTTGTAAAGAATTCCAATTCATTCATGAGTTGTATTGAAAAAGAAAAGTTGTATTCTTCTATGATCTTAATGTTGTTTGACATGCAGTATGCCTGAAATGCATAGTCTTGTAAAGTGTATATTTTTATCTTGATGAATTGAAAATTTTGGAGATTGACTTCAAATTGTTGTGTAAATTCTCTTGTACTTTGTATGAAGGAAATTGGAATGCTATCTTGTCGATATTCTTCATATCTGTTTGTATACTTATTACTATTATCATTTAATAAGTTGGATGAAGGGAATAGTTCAATCTCCCTTACTAAGATGCAACTTGCTAAGTTGCATAAGATGTCGTTCTCTATCTAAACAATTATAGTATAATAATGGAATGTGTAATGGACATACAATTAAACTATAGGAATTGTGAAAGATAAAAAGGGTATGATAACCCTAACACTTAATCATGTAGAGGAAGACTCTTCCTCTCTCAAAAGAATGAAAAACAAAAGGAATGGTGTTTATGATCGTTAATCATTGTACTTCATTTTCTATGAAGTCAACTCTAGTTGAACCTATGTGGATGATACACCTTCTTTGGACAGCTAAGTTACATTAAATTAACCTTTTGATGTTCGCTGTCTTGTTTTTGGATAACTGCTTGTTATGCCAAAGTTAATGAACATAAAAGCAATCATGAGTTAATGAAGTTATTAATATTAAACAAATTAATATGGAAGAAGAACTTAAGGAATGTTGGATTTAGGGTTTTGCAAGGTTGTTGTAATCTGAATCTTGATCCAAATTTAATTATGTGTTAATGACCACCTAGGGGTATGTACATCATGATGAAGTAGTTCTAAAGGATGTTGGCACATGCCAACTATAAGACTGTACCTTTGAGAAGATTAAGGACTTCTTGAGGATATAGTTTTACAGTTGACATGTGGCAACACCTTTCCGCATTTGTTCATCTAGATCTACACACATTTGGACTTGAACTTAGTTTCTCTCTAGGTCAATTTAGTAGCATGATTTGAATAGGAATTAGATTTCTATGACTCAGGGTACTTAGGCACATTCGATCGAATTAGGTCGGTTGAGTATGCCCATATACCCTAAGTCATCATGAGGGCCTTCCCATGATAAATTATGTCACTAACTTGGGTTAGGGTCGACCTTGGGCAAGTGGACTGATAGGATTCAATAAAGACCACTCTAGATAACGAGAAGATTGAGGTGAAGGACGATTCTGATTTGACGATTATGCCATCGAGGAATAGTAACATGAACAACATGTTGGAAATCTTTGGCCAAATTATCACAAGTTGTTGGTTGTGTTGTTTTATGTCACCTAGTTTAAAGAAACGTGATGTCGATGAATATTGGTAGCAAATATTTAGATAGGTTCTTTAAATGGATCATTCATTACCCATAATAGGGTAGGAAAACCAAGTATACATAGTATACATAAAGTATTCTATACTTAAAGATGAACATGAGAGATTGGTAGTTTACCAAGTCATTTACACACTGCATATGGTTACTTGTTATGAGATTGATTGGGATTGAATGTGTGTTCCAAATGATGTTTTATTTAGAACAAAGATCATTGTGTAAAAAAATTCCCTTGTTTCTAAAGTCTTAAAATGGGAATGTTACATTTGTTGCTTAGGAACTTTAGCCTCCAAATTGGGGACTTGTTTCTCCATGTCCCGAACATTCTCTCGTAGTTGTTTCCTCTGGTCTTTTCTCATCCTCCTCTTTCTACTTTGATTCTTCACCCTTTTCTTTTATGTTCTTTGGAAGTGTAGGGGAATTAGGTGTGCTTTCCTCGACTCTTCCACCTCCTCATTCAATTTTAGTTTCCTCCTTCTCTACGCGGTCACCTCATTCTATGGAGAGAGTTTGGGTGATTTGTGCACGCTTGTTGAGTAGCACCTTGGGTCCTTGTTCCACTAAATACCCTTTTAAACATGTTCTCCCCTTGGACTACATTCAAGTCCTCATCATCCCCCTCTTGTGGCTGAGGTGGTGTAATGGCACACTTAGCTTCGTACTTATTTGTAGGATGACTTCTACCCCTATGCTCCAAACCACCACTATGTTTTCACTCCTCCTCCGTATCATGTACTTCAATTGGCTCTGTGGGCTTAGACGCTAGGATATTCTCCATTGAATGCTTTCCCTTTGGTGGTGCTAGAAGTGCGAACTCACCTTCCACATATTTGTTATCCTCCATCTTTGGCTTCAACTGGAGATACACTAATGTTGCCCCCACATTTGCTACAGCCAAATTGACTTATTGGTTTGATATTCAGTACTTCTAAAATGATCCTCTCTATATAATCACTTCTTCCAGGATAGACATACTTCTTCCTTAACATATGGTAGTCGCAATCTACCTTATCTATATTGAAGACCTGCCGACACATGTCTCAAATCTATGTACGTATGTTTGGAAATACCTTGAATTGAATGCGTAAGGCAACTTGCACCAAGGGCTCTAGACTCCATCTTTCATTGGGAAGCACATGATGTAGAAATGTTGATATACAAAAATTGAACTTGTTTCCCTACCACTTTCTTTGGTAGGTCCTTTAGGATGGGCCACTCTTCCCCAAATGCCATGTAGAGCCTGTCTATACCACTTCTCCGCCTTTTCTTTACATCATCTGTCATGGCCCCCTTGCTTAGGTACTTGCTAAATCTTTTAGCTGGGGACTTTTTCTCCATAGGGTATTCCCATACTTTCTCCTTCGGTCCATCTGGTACTCCAATATCCATGAAGACTAGTGATAGTAGAACCGCCCCAAAGCTGATCTTCCCTCCTATGCGTGCTTCTTCAACTATTTACTCTGTAATATAGCCTGCAATGTTGTAGATTGTCCCTTCTCACATCTTACACACCACATGTAGCCACATAGTGTTTACCTATGACCACTTGCTCTCCCGATCATTCAACTTGGTAACAAGGTGGATTACAACTTATACATCCGAACAATTATTTAATTTATCTATGTCCTTTCAATGGACCCTTCTGTGTGTATCTGAAATCTTGTCTGCAGTCTTTGAAATCATAGATTTATCTACAAGATCACCTTTTATATCGTCTCTTGTGTCTTTCAAACCTATAATCGATGAGATGAGCGTAGATGAGATTATAACTCTACATCCTGCAAAGTAAGAAGTCTTCATGTACCCTACTCATGAGCCACTGACATACAGGGATCATACTTCCTAAAATATGGAAGCTTATATAGTTGGTAGACCCCAATTCTCTTCAAAATTTCTCACTTGCATCATCATATATTGGGATGCCCTCCATTGTGCACTTGTTCATTCTAGCAAAGTGAGCATGGAATCTAGCTCCTTCTTGTTCTCTCAAGTCCCGTGATTGTATTCACTCACTTTTCTCTTTCTGATGGATGAATCCCATTCTTGGCCGATGATGAATCCTTCTAGATTTTACATCTCTGAAAAATGGATTTTGGGTGCCATCTCTTCCTCCTCAATGACCACCTTCTTCTTTCCTTTTACTTCGCTACAGATGCCTTCTTCGGTGCCATTTTTACCTTGCAAATGTCTCCTCTTCAACTCTACAACTTTACGAATCAAACCCTAGCTCAATTCAATTATGCCCTAGGTGGAAACTTTGTAACCTAACTCTTTTATGTCTCCCTACTTCACTCAAACCCTTCACCACCAGGATGCAAGCTTCTTGTCACACAGATCTGGTTGTCACTCTTGGTTTCACACCCTTCACACCTTAACTTGATCACTCGGCTCTTCACACTTGGCTCTTTCTTCAAATACTCTTAGTCACAATAGTAAAAATGAATCTGCATCCCATCCTTATATAAATTTTTCAAATTTTGATGCATTTATTACTCCTTCACCTACCAAATATCCCCTCATTCATTGACTAAATCCGTTCACTCCATGTGGTACATCTTCGTGCTCAACTATAACCTTCTAGCGCGCTTCCTACCATCACAGTCACGAGACTTCTCTTCGATGTGTGATCCTTCACTCAAGTACCTCATCACTATACCTTCTCCCAAAGAGCTATCATGGCCTCCACTTACCTTGTGTTATACTATTATTTCATTCATCTCCATCCTTGGTCACTTTTGAGAAACAATATTCTTTTGACTTAAAGCACATCCGTAGCAGCTTATTCCTTTCACCTTTCAATCTGCACAAGTTTTTTCTTGGTTAACGACAACCACCCCACACAAAAAGTATGTGCAGGTCCTCTGCATAAACATTCTTCATATAGTAATTAGCTTCAGTAGGCACACAAGTATGTTTTTACACAAAAAAACAACTAAATTGACAAAGCATAACGACAATGAAGGAAATACATTAAGGAAATACATAATTGAAAACCTAATCTAAATGGCAATATTGCCTTATTACAAACACCAAGAAGACTTATTTATAGTAGGGCTTCAGCCTACTCCCGTTAAAGTAACTGGGTAGCCATGTTCCATCAAATGCTTTTAACTGGAAAGCACCTGATTCTAATATAGAATTGATAACATATAGCCCCAACCAATGTACTTTGATTTTTCTTGGATGGCATAAGAACTTGAGTCATAAAAAGTACCATTTGTTTAATCTCAAACTTATTATCCCTTATGTTTCTATCATGCCATGCCTTCTACCTAGCCTTTTCCTCGCTTTTGACTTCATCGTGATATGGCTCAATGCTCATCCAGTTGAATCATCTTTCCAATACATTTTTCTAAAGCCTGTTCGTCAGCTAGACCTCAAGTGCGCGTAATGCGCAAAGAAGGTAATCATATCCAAAATGAGCCCCCTTCTTATTTTGGCTAACTTTACTTCATTCTTTCCTACCTTGTGCTTTAACTTCAATTTTCAAACATTTTAAGCACTCAAAGGTTTCGGAAATGGCTTCATCGTATAGGATTTTTCTTCCTCTTTCCGTAAGGTAAAATTTTCCTCCTAACTCCTTATAATTTTCAAGTTATGGCTCGACGGAGTTTTTGGGGAAATTTTCCTGGGCAAGCCTGCGCATCCAATGAGAAGATGCCACGTGGAAGGGAAAAGTAGCAACCGTCGTGGAAATGTTGGATTTTTTTGGTGCTTTGGTCAAAGGGCGCAAAGGAAAAAATCAGCCCGCGGGCCCACGGAGGAGAAGGAAAAGAAACTGTTTAAGGCCCACACCTAGCCAGGAGATGCCACGTGTCTTATTAGTGGCGTAAGTCGGACAATGGGAGAAGTTTTGGTTTTTACCCAAAAAATAAAAAATGTGTGAAGGTAAAAATAGATGCACACCTCCTCCAAGTGATGAAAAAGTGCCACATGTCCACATCAGCACGGATTTCAGGGCGGCGGGGATTGTTGGAAAATTTTCCCTCGGTAGGCGAAGAGAGAAAAATGTGTTTTGAAACCCATGGTCGAACCGAGCCACACATGGTAGCAGATCGGTGGAGCATGGGGAAATTTTGGGAGATTTTCCCAATGAAAAATCAAAAGGAAAAAGGTGAAGTTTGAGCCCATGATTCCATCAAATGAACTGGTGATGCCACATGGCAAGGAGTGGTGGGGTGAGGAGAACTTTTGGTAATTTTTCCCAAGTTCAAAAAAGAGGAAAAATTTCAAGTTTTGGCCCACCAACCCAATTTTTTCCTAAAATTGCCATTTTTGCCCTAAATCTTCAGAGGGGCATAACTTTTGATCCCAAATCAGATTTTCATGTTCTTTATATCATTGGAAATATTGTGAAATAATCTACACAATGGAGGGTTAAATTTTTATTTTTGATGGAGATTTGTGGGAGAAAAATGGAAAAACATCTCTGGCATGAAAAAAACATAGAAAACGGCCCCAACCACCAAAATTAATGAAGTATGGGCCTCTTTCTTGCTCTACAGAGTGATGTACTTTGGCGTATGGGTTTTTCCATGAAGCCCATAACTTTATAGGTGAGATTGAAGGGATTTGTTGGTGGTTGGATTTTTAAATCAAATTTTCCCACATTTTCTCCTTTCTTCCATTTTGTTCGATGGTTAAAAAGCTAGTTTTGGCTCATTTGTAAAAGTTGTTCATCCTTCTTCTCTACCTCTCCCTTATTTTCTTCCCCAGGGTCAAAAATGGAGCTTGAACCTCCTCTCCTACTCTGTAATGGTTTTTTTCACCTCTTACCCATGAAATGTTGTTTTGTGCAAACTTCTGGAGTAATAAAACGTGTTTTGTGATGCATTTTTCCATCCTTGCTCGTTATTACTTGTTTTCTTCTTGCCTCTCTTGATTGCAGTTATTGTGCATGTTTGATTGTTCATTGCAGGTTTTAGAGCTATGTTCATGGAGTTTTGGAACATTTTTTGTGTGAAATCCATCCTTGGTTTTGTGATGCACTTGTCCATCCTTTCCATTGCTCACCTCTCTTTGTTTCCATGGCGTTTTGATAGATGTTCAACATTTTCCTTCTCTGGTGTATCACCATTTTAGTGTAGGCTCTATTTTTTCCTTATTTCTTTCTCTCCCTGTCTCCTTAGAAGTTAGATTAGGATTAGATTAGCTTTCCTACACTGGAATAGCTTGTGGTAGGTAGTTTAGGAAGAGGAACCAACCTTCTCTAGGAGATCTTTCCCCATTTGCAAAGGTCCCACACTTTGGGAAAGCTCAATGTTTTGCATTCACACCAAATGACATTTCCTTAGAAAAGCAGATCCATAGGTCATTTTGGGGGTGCTGTGAATTTTCACTAATAGTAACATAAATTCTATAGGAGAAAAGCTTTATGCCAAACACCAACCGAAATGGTGTGGCTTTGTTCAATCTCTTGTAAGTTATTCTATATGCCCAAAGAACAGCCTAAAAAATTTTCATCCCAATCCTTTTTCCCAACATCACATATTTTTGTCAAAGTCTTGCCCAAATTTTTGTTGATAGCCTCAGCAGTTCCATTTTCCCGAGGATGATAACGTGTTGTTTTATGGTGTGCAACCATAAACTCATCTAATAGGATCCCGATTGTCTCATTCAAAAAGTGTGTACCTCAATAACTTGTCAAACTTAAGGGAGATCCATATCTTGTAAGAAAATTCTCCCACATAAACCTAATTGTTGTAGTTGTTGTACAGCCTTGGTAGGTGTTGTTTCCACCCACCGTGTGAGATAATCAGTACAAGTAATGATATAGTGCGATCCAGTCTTGCACGCGGCTAGAAAAATAGGTCTGAAAAAGTCAATCATCCATTTCTCAAATGGTTTGGCACTAGTAATTGGTCTCAAAGGCATCTCATCTCTTTTCCCTAGTTTTCCTAGGCACTGACAATGATCACATGCCTTACAATATTCTTTACAGTCTTTATACAATGTCTCCCACCATAATCCAACAATTAAGATCTTCTCGGGAAGTCACATCACCTACATAATGGCCTCTTACAATACCACCATGAGCTTCTTCCATGATATCCTTGTACTCATGCTCTAATACACAACAACATAATACTTCATCTCTACCTAGCTTATAAAGGTCACCACTAATTAACATAAACGGTGTCGTGCATATAGCAAGTTGCTTCTTTTCTAATGCTTTCATTCCTTCTGGTGCCATACCTATTTGTAGAAATACAACAATTTATTCTAATTCCATGGGCGCATATTGTAACCTATATAATTGTGCATCCAACATTGTTTCTTCAATTGTCTATGCATCCTCTCTTGAATTGATTCTAGATAAATGGTTTGGTCCATAATTACTTTTCCTTGGCTTCACCACAAATGTGAAGTCAAACTCTTGAAATAGGAGCACCCATCTGCATATGCGCCCTTGTAAGACGGGCTTGTTTACCAAGTAATTCAATTCCATGTGATCTATATAAAACACAAATGGTGTTGTTAACAAGTAATGTCGAAACTTGTACAATGCATAGATCATTGAAAATCTTCGTGCTCTGTAGTTGTATAATTCCATTCAGTAGGAGTTAGCTTTCTATTAGTGAAACAAATTGGATGATCTATAATACCTTTTCCAGGTTGATCTAACACAACACCAATGGCCATACCAGAAGCATCCACATGCACATGAAATGGTTTATCCCATGATGGAAAGAACAGAATGGGCGGGGTAGTAATTTTATCTTCTAATAACTCAAATGCGCATTGTTGTGGTTCTCCCCAATAAAATCTACCTTTCCCCTTCAAGAGTTCTTCTAAGGGTGCATAAATTCTGCATACCCTTTGATGAATTTTCTATAATATCCTGTATGACCTAAAAAATATGCACACCTCACTTTGACTCGGTAGGTGCTTCCGTGCCTAAATGACTCGCAACCTTGGCTAGATCAACTAGCAAACCATCCTTGTAGATTATATGTTCTAACAAAGATCCCAAGTGGCATAACAAATATGCACTTCTTGATGTTTAAAGAGCTACTCAATTGTCTACATCGTTCAAACATTAAGCACAAATTACCTCAATTATCTTTCACAAGCCCATATATTGTCCAATCATCTAGGTAGACCTATAAGAAGTTGTGTATAAAATATTTGAATGCCTAAAAAGATATGTGTGAGAATATAATAGGCACGTTTTTCAATCCAAAGGGCATCACAGTATAGGAAAAACTACCCCATTCAGTCGTAAATGTTTTTTTTTCTTGATCCTCCTAAGCAATCCTAACGTGATGATACCTAGAAAATTTATCTGTGAAGGAATATATTTCACACCCTACAACTCCTTCTAGTATTTTCTTAGTGAATGGTGTAGGGAATGGATCTGTGATGCATGCAACATTTAGCTCCCTATAGTCCACACATATCCTAATCCATTCATCCTTCTTGATACTAATCACCATTGGACTAACCCATTCTGACTCATCAAGGGGCTTGATAATGCCGATTTCAACATTTTATCAATTTCTTATTTTACCTTTTCATGCAAATTAGGATTCATTATATAAGGTCTCTTTCTAACTCGGTCGTGGCAAAGATCCTTAAGTTTGATCTTCATTTCCCAAGTGATTCATGCACGCCTTTAAGTTCATGATATCCTCGAGGGAAAAAGTCCCGATAATACCTTAGTAACTCAATGATATTTTCTACCTCCGAGTCGACCGGTAGTCTCCAATTATGGCCTCCTTAGGCTCAACCTTTGAATGTATATTCACCTTCTTTTTCTTCATGGGTTTATGGTAGGCACACGTATCCTTTCTCAGTATTATCCATACCTTGCGCACCCCTTGTGAATGTTCAATATCCAAGTACTCAACTTCCTCATCATCCACGATGTAGACCATCTTTCCTTTCTCTTTCTAAAGGCAGGCACGTTCAAGTAGTATGGATTCCAGCTTCTTCTTCCTATTCAAAGCATGCTCCAAACTCGCCTCACCGAATAATTATTGTATATGCTCTTCTTGTTTTGCATTATCTCCCATAGCTAAGTGCTTAACAAATCTTAGATCCTCTACTACATGAGGTTTAGTAGAGAAGTAGTTGAAAGTCTAGATCATTCCCGCAGTCAAATCTTGTAAGTTCCTAGTTTCTTGATGTAGTTATGTATATACATACCGTGTGTGTGCGCATCCTCAGTAGCATAGAATATAATTTAAGCACGTAGAGTGAAGTTGGTAATGCTTCCTATCTTCTTCAAGCCGAGAGTCTCTCACATTGTTGAATGTGATGCTAAATAGGTTGATCACCATGATAAGTGCATATTTGTGTAGGTGCATTTTTCCTTATAAACCTAGTATACAAAGTTATTTCAATCTATTCCCAGTGTATAATGTTATCTTTGTGGACTACCCTCCAACGTGTTGTTGTCCCGCACACAGTGTATATACTAACACATCCCTTCTCTTAATTTGATTTGTCCACTTTGTTTCCATATCCTTGAAAAATGCAGAAGATCTTTAGCCCTCAGTATACCAAGGTACTCGTGCTACCTATCCGTCAAATTGAACGAATTCCATTCTTTTGCGCAACCACACTTTTCACCTCACATCCTACTAATTCGTAGTATCACTAACATAATGAGAATCTTCCCACCGTAGGATGCCTTCTTTTGATGGCTCATTGACCTCTGGGTCCTGAGTAACACATACATAAACTTTGTTTAAGTCCTCCTCACTTAGAGGCTCAATATAGGGTGTAGACTTCACATCTCACAAAGGTATCACAACCCTCTCCTCCTTTTTTTTTCAAAACTGACATACCCCGTATTGAATCTCAAGTCAACGTTATTCGCATAAAGCACCAAGGGCGTCTAAGGCTAGAAATTTTTCTCGCTTCGTAAGTGCTAATACCTCAAAATACCTAGTGAACTTGGCCCCTTGTATGATTATATATGCATCTTTCAAGACTCCTATGGGAGTGGCCTTATTCCTATTTGTAATAAACAACACATTAGATGATGGCTGTAATTGAGGCCTCCCCATTTGTACCCATGCATCTAATGTAAGAACATTTACTTCCGCACCTAGATTGATCAATATGTTACTCAACAAACCCATCCAACAACAACATTTAGAGTAATTTATTTTTCGTAGTCAATGCTATCAGGGGGAATATTTTCATGTTGAATATGTTGTTTATTCTCAAGAATTACACGTGGAGTGTTCCCTTTTAACCAACTTCCTAATAGTGGAATAATGTTCTCCTAGTTCAACATCTTACACACCTCCCATAGATCATCGATATTAGTTTGACTGTCTCCGATGCTTTCTTCTACTCCTTTAGGTACTTTATCTCACCTTGAAGATTCCTTAGCAATTCCATGGTATCCTGGTAAACTTCCTTTTGATGAGCAGGATCTGGGTACCTTGCATGCAAAACCTCCTCCCTAGTGATCGTAGGCTTCGTGCAATGCCACTCTTGCGCATGTAGCTTCAAAGACATGTAATAATCTTCACTGTCAATGCCTCAAGTCCTTCTACTATCTTGGGCATCCACTAATCTTCTACCACACATTGGATTTTAACTATCCCGATGCCTTTGTTTTCTTTCTTATGTTTCTCACTCGGATGTTCATATAAGTCCAGGAACTCTTCATAGCTATGGTTCTTTCACTAGAAAGAACATGTAATATTCTGAGGACATTCGCGCCTATAGTGGTTAGGAGATCCACACATATAACATGTTCCACAAGGGAAATCACCTCATCCTCCACCACAGCCTCATCCTCCATATCCATCATGATATCCATGTCCCCTTCCATGACCTCCTTCAAAACACCCCTTAATCCTATCATAGTGCATTTGATTATGATCCCGATCCTGGTGCTCATTTCTACCCTTAAGAATTATTTGTTATACTTGTCTATTGTACTCCAATGTCTATAGCATCCTGGATCTAACCAATCAACCGACAATCCTTAGTATCATGGGTCATGGACCTGTAAATCTTGCAAAATCAAGATACATTCTTACTTATCACACGCTGTAACAAAGGAAAATGAATAGCATCATGATTCAAATGGAAAATCTCATAGTCCAATAGTAATGAGCATATAGATCTACAAGGGCAACTATACTTGGTGTGACCTTCCACTTTACAATTTGTTCACCAAATTTCGAGCACATTTCATGGGTTAAATTTACAGATAGCTTCTCTAACTACTTTTCCATAGCTATAATTTGTGCTTCTATAAAAGGACTAACGCTAGTGTCAATGCTCCCAATCGCCTCGGTGATGCAAAGCTACTTCCAAGTGCTTCATGCGGATCGCTGTATGTCTTATGTGACAACACCCTTCTAAAAGGTGTAATCAGTCCTCCAACGAACCATTGTGCATGTTGGCTAGAGTGAATATCATAATATAGCTTAGATAGAAGTGTCTTAAAATTAGCATCGTACTCATGTACACTCTCGGTAGTTCCTTGCTTGATATCCTTGAGCACACTTATACTCTTCCTGCTTGAACTCGTGGATATGGAACTCTTTTAAGAAATCATCTCTAAATGTTGCATAATCCACACAAGTTTGATCAGGGTCAAACTTCCTATACCAGTTGTGCACGTTCCCCTATAATGTAGTGGTGAATTGACTTTCCTTTTTCTTATAAGTTGTGATCCCTTTAGTGCACCACAAGATTTCAAACATATGCACATATTTGGTAGCATCCTCTATACCTCTATATTCTAGAAGACGAAGAGAAATATCCATATAGATATTTTGTGGTTGTCGCAGACCTTGACCACTTGATCCAAAACCCCCTATGTTTCCTTTTCCTCCGTAACCACCAGATCCATCAGAACTAGAACCACCTATGCCTCCCGATCCTCCACCTTGTAGCTAGAGTAGGACTGTAGATGTACTCCTCACCGTGCTCCAACAAGAGTACTACTATCTTTGAACCCCTACATTCTCGTGAGGTAGCTCTAACTCCATAGGTGAATCCAACATTCTGTGCACTCACATTCTATGTGGATGATGCGCCTAAGAATGCTCCTCCATATAACATTGAAGCTGTCTACCCTGCCATTGATGTACTTGATCCCTGACTTACTCTTGCTCTCATACTTCCCAAGTTAGCTTGCTGGTTACTTGTCGTACTAGATACTAAAAAACCAAGCGCAAAGGCTAGGTCACTAGGTGGATTAAGATGTGCACCTGCAGCCTAGCTAGTCTCTATTGGCGCACTTTTGTGTGAGGCCGAGAAGGGATATCTATCATGCTTTCCAAGATGGGGGAGTTTCTGATGCTCTAGCTCCACGTCTTCTACGTGAGTCATAAATTATTCATAAGCCATCTCTCTCCTCAACGCCATACTTTCTGCAATGGAACATTGCTTCTCTATCTCCCTCTCGCACGCCTCATTATACTTAAGCTGCCTTTCCACTCTCTACTTTTCCGCCACTAGGTTTGCCATCTTAATACGAAACCTATTCTTGGCCTCGCGCGTGGCGAAGTTTAGTTAGCCATTGGTTTACTCTCTAGGTTCAAATTTACCATTAAGATCTTGATCGCCAGTGGAATATCTTACAAATATGTTCCTCTTGGATACCTCAAAACTAGAATTCAACTACCTCTAGGCAAGAGTACATCTAAATTGAATATTTCGAATATAACATTTAGAACACCATGAAACCACATATCCACCACATGATTCCAAATCGATCAACATCATAGAGGGCCTAAAATTCTTCCTATGTCTAGACAAGTGCATGATACCTCCAATTCCATTGAAATGCATAGGCAAGAAGCCACTTGTATAATTCTATTAGAAAGATAGCAAAAATATCATATAAGTTGTCATACATGATTCTGCATTTCTACCCAAGTGCTTACATTAAACTTAAATCCACTACTGGAACCGCCATGCATATTCTTCCTCTAGATCGTGTATCCATTCCTCAATACTTGCTAGAGTTAACCTAGACGTATTCATCGTGAGCCATCCTCGAAACAATCAAAAGAGGTCCCGAAAATGGAACCAATGATGTAGCCTAGAATTTACCAGATAACACCCTAGTCACACTAACACATCACTCATCCTAGACTGAGCGCTCACCCAAAGCATGCAAAGGTACCAGGTCCCTCTTTAGGGTTGTTATAGTAGGATGTTAGCATGATGAAGGAAGAAACATATAGATTCATAACTAATCCATTGTACAAGATTAAACAATAATCATTATTGAATTAATAACATACACTCCTCAATTACACACAGAATGACACTTAGGTTCAACCAATATCTTCCATCTTTATTAAGTACGAAGCTCCTTATAGTATTATCAGTCTATACCAATGCACATATGGATCTGATTCAAGTGATTCATCATATGTGTATATTCTCACCGTAGTCATTTTTACCCCTATCACAAAATAAAGGAACCCCATGTGCATTGGCCTATCACCCAGCGGATGTTGGGAACTCACCCAGTCATGCGCAGTGTTGAGTCTCTCTTTTATGTGATTTTAGTGGGAAACATCATCTATGATTTATGTTTAAGAGATTTTAAAGGAGTTAAGACATATAAGGACCATAGATCTCGAATGGCCTCTAGATCCTTGTAGTCATTCTAGACATAAGTACTTAACAGATTAAAGAACTTATACCATAACATAAAGAAGTATACAAGAATCCATACTTAGTATAAACATAAATGAAAGAGAACTTATGAGAAATATGTATGCATCAGAAACATTGATATTCATATATATGTAAATTGGTAACCTCATTACATCCATGGAGCCATTAGAAAATGTCACAGAGACGCAGACCATGCATCATGCATTACTACTTTGGACTAATGTAGCTAGGCTTATCAAAAGAAAAATTACAATCCCCATGCCAAATACATCCTTTACCAAGTGTAATTACCCATTAACAGAGTTATTGAAGTATTTCTACGAGCTCTGCCCTCTTCTCTGGTTCTCTTATGTTTACTCTACAGGCGCTTGTATTTATAGCCTTTTTGGGCTGCCAACTCATTCTCCAGCGCCCTCAGATATGATGCCAAGTTTCTAAATTTGGTCCTCCATGCGAGCATGATCCTCCAAGTTCGAGCTTTCCACTTTTCACCATGATGTGCTTCTAGAAGCTTCTACCATAGGCATGCCCCTTCCTAGGCCAACCTATCACCATAATGGTACCTTATCCACTCAGCATGTGTAGTCGTCATGCTTTTCACGTGTTCTTCCCCGAACGCCCAATTTGGCTAAGTCCTAAACCCTTGGTTCTTTCTACGTGCATGTGTCGTGCATGTCACAGAGCTTCCTTAAACCCTTTTCTTAAACCCTTCTCTACGTGCCTTATCCTTGTGCGCCTTTCTTTAATCGGGACCTTGCGCACCTACGCGTCTTTTATACCTAGCCAACATTCTAGGGGCCTAACATCACCCCACACTATGCATGTTCTCCATTCGTGGGAACACTTCTCTTAGTGAAAGAAAGAATACAATAGGCTTATGCCTAGGAAAAAGAATAAGGGGATGAAAGAATGTGGAAAGAAGGAAGAATGGCAGAGTGAAGGAATATTTACAACAAGTTGGGAAAAGATTTTTATAAGTCGTTGTCTCGACTTGTTCCAAGCATCGAATTTGTCCTACACTCTCTGATAGAGGTCACCAACTAGAGAACTCACCTCCTCAAAATTTAGTCCATCTCCTTCTGTGCTCATGGTATCAGTGATCTTCTCTAACTCCTTACATATATCCTCCAGATGCATCCATTCTTTGTGTAATATGTGGATATAGTTCCTTCAACTAGTTTTTGATTGAACATCTAAAGGTTTCAATGGATTTAAACTTCTTCTCAACGTCGCAAGGATTTTGTCCCTTTCCACCCTATTTCCCTTATTCTTTTCCTGGAACTCCTTGAGTTCCACTTCATGAGTGGCGACCAAGGTGCCTACCACCTTTTCCATGTCCACACAATTATCGTGCGTGGCCTCGTAATTTGGGAAGTAGCCCTTACATCAGCAAGAACTTTGTTGTATTCCGCGATGAGCACTACGATCTTCAACTTATCTTCCTTCTCTAGGCATGTGGCCACTTCTTCCAGACTCCAAGGCTAGTAGTTGTCTTTCCATGGTGAGGACCCTTATTAAATCCTCCAGGCATCCCAAGGAAGATCCATACTTCTACGCAGTGATGCTAGGTATGGATTCTTCAATACTTTAGCCTCATTGATGGATTCCACTTTCTTATAATTAGTGCTCACCTTAACCTTTTCATCCTTCAATTCACACTACCACCGGGCACCGATCAAATTTTCTTGGCTTAGCTCCTTGGTCATCAGTAGCTAGCTCTTTCTCCTTCTTCTTCAGCTCCCTTTCCATATCTCCGATTCTATCATTTCACTCAAAGAGTCTAGTCTCTATCTCAACGAAGACTCTATTGAGCACGTTGCATAGCTGTTCATCATCCGAGAGCTCCTAGGTATCCACCACTTTGGGTTATATTCTCTTGGTCCTAGGAATGTTATTATTTCCCGTGGCTTACCTTAAACTCTAGCTCATCAAGGTGGGACTCAATTTCCCATGATATCATCTTCATTTTCTCGGATATGCAACCTCCTGTCAAAAGATGACATTCCTACAAGCTTCTCCATCGGAATTGTACTTTGGAACTGCAAGAAAAACTTTCTTGGGGTCATCAATATAACCCATCTCTGGCCTCTCCCCCTCTGCATGCCTTCCTCCCGTGCGCGTACCCTTAGGTATACTTACAGGTCAAAATGGGGCCTCTACTATTTTCGTGTTCCTCTTCTCGTGCTCTCCTCCTTCTCCTTGTTTAACACTAGCTCGTGTCATGTTCCACTTTGTCCTCCACCAGGATCTCAATGTTCTTGGTCTCTTCTCCTTCTCAGAATTTGGGTTGTCTATTCCTACGTAGAGCTTGGACTCTCTTCTTTCTGCGTGCTAGCCTCCTCACCTTTTCCCATGTCTTGGGTGCTTTCTCCTACCTGGCTATCTTTGCACCATACAAAAAGGAACCCCTGTTCTTCTTCTCCGCCTTCCTCCTCTAAATCATGCACATTGAAGATAGTCACCCTTGATCTTTTCCAGGATCCTCTTCCCCACTAACTTCTTCTTCACTATCATCTTTTTCTCCTATGTACTTTTCCAAATTCCCAACTTCTTCCGAGGTGGTCTCCTCTTCTACCCTCTACTTCTTCCTAACTGGGGATTCCAGTGAAGGTGACTCTTCTTCTTCTTCTGATGACTCCTTGTCTGATGGATTTTCTAGCTTTGGAGTCTTTTATCTGATTATGGGATTCTTCTTGCACATGTACATACTGGTCTTGGTACTTGTCCTGGGGGAACCTATTGCTTGTGTCTCCACCACACTTGGTATTTTATTTTATGGTTCTTTTTCCTCCCGTTTGGGCATGGGTGTCTTCCTACCAGCTGGATCCCGAGGTATAGCTACCTCATTTTCCGTGATATTTTCCTTCTCTCGAATTGGGTCTTATGCGGATGTACATGCACGTCATGGATCCTTATGCAATGGTCGTGGTCATGGGCCTTATCATTTGAACTTCATATGACACGTACCACTCCATATATGCATGTTTTCCAAGGTAGACCAACTCTTTTTGCATTTCCTTATGGTCTTGGTCTAGACTACCAAGGTCCAGCTTAAACTTCTTTGACTTCTTGAACTTGTTTACTCCCGGTTGGAAGTATTGAGTTATAAAGGCAAAGGGGAGCTTGCACCATGGGCTCCATGTCTCATCTGATAGTTTGAATCTTCCCAGGTAAAAATGCTAGTACACAAAAATTCTGCTTCTCCCCTAGTGGCTACCGGTAGTTTTTCGATTTCTCCATTATGCCCCGAACACGTTCCTTGGGCATGTATACCATTTTTCCAAGCGCGCTTGTGCACAGCTTGTCATAGTGTCATAAGCATATTTTTTAAACCTCTTGGCGTATGAGGGGTCTTCGTAGGGTACTCCCATATGAAATTTTCCAATGCATCAGTACGCCAATCTCTAAAAACACAATGGTTAGCAACACATTGCCAAAAAGGATCCTATCACCTTCCTTCACGCAGCTAACAATCTCATCTGTGATGAATGTGGACAAGTTGTAGATGGTGCCCTCTAAAATTTTCCTGCAAACATTCAACCATGGCTTATTAACTTGGGTCCATCTCTCCTAGCCATTTAATTTTGATACCAAGTGTGCGGCCATCTTCATTACCGGATCCTTAATGTCTGATGACATCATAATACCTTGACCCCTTCTTGTATGCATAAGTGGTGATAGTTTCCTTAATCACTTCTTTTTCGGTCAAGTCATCCTCCAAACCATCTCCTTCATAGATGAGGCCTGTGAAATGTGAAATGAGCTAAGGGGTTATGTGCATCTTGCACCCTGAAGTGGAAGTAGTCCTCATGCATGCGTGACATCAGCCATTGATATAAGCGCTTAGGTTTCCAAAAAGTAGGGAAACTCAAAGAGTTGTAATAACCCTGCCTTCTCCAACTTGACCTTCACGTCATCATTATAAATGGGCAAACCTTCTAGTGTCCTTTTGTTTGTTGGGTGCACTAACTCCAATGTCATCTCCTTCTCAATTGTGCTTGTCCAATGATTATAATCATTCACGGACATGTTCCTAAGATGAAATTCCCACTCCTTCCCCAACAACACTCCATCTGGGTACTACATTTCTACATACCACTCTTCATTTGTGCATGCTTCAGCCATCGTTGCTTGCCCTTGACCTTTCCCTTGCCCTTCTTGGGTGTGCTAACTAATTTCTTGGGTGCCATTTTATAGGTATTCTTACCACTTCAATCACTTCATTACTCTATTCTTCCACTCTCTCTAACCTTAGTTCTTAAAATTGTGAGGAAAACTTCTTAAACTCGTGCCCTAGTTATTCAAACCCTAACTGGTATACTCCCTTCAAAAGATGACACCTTCTCACAACTTCTCCCATGCCCATGAAATCCCTTCCTCCCGGTTCACAAATCTGAACTAGTTACTCATGCTTCAAGCTCTCCAAATGTTTCTTCACATGGATTAGTTTTTGAAGCCCTAGTTTGCAAAGGTTAAAAAGTGCTTCTTTCTCCTTATACGCAAAGTGAAAAATTAAGTGCCTCGACCCCTTTATTTATATTTTTTCCTTTTTAAGCATTAAGTGCTACTTCACCTACCATCGTAATTTTTACATTTAATGCATCTTTTTCAAACAAATCCCATCTTCAAGTGCTTTCCCACACGTGCCCAAACTATGTAGAAAATCCTCCAACCTTCCGTATGCAACCAATTCAACATGAAAAGAGATTCTTGCATGTGCATAACTAGTGCCGAAGGCACTTCTTCTGTCCTAGTTTTTTCTCTCTCCTACCTCATGTTGCTTAGTGCACTTTCTCCTCCTATGTACATGGGATCTGAAAGTAGCTTTATCTTGGCACCAACCATCCCTTTTCCGTATTTTCTTTCTCGAGCACCTCTTTTAACAGGGCCATTCAACTCGGGATTTTTAACACAATTTCCTTGGCACTTTAACCATTCTCTCCTTCACATTACTCCACCCCACACTAAAATGATCTTTGGTCCTCTATACATTCCCAAATTCTCAAAAAGTAGTAATACGGTTACCGGTGCCCAAGGCACAAAACAAAACAACAACGCGAAAGGGAAACATAAGAAAAGAAATGCATAAAGGAAAATTCTAAACTAATTGGAAAAACTACCTTATTTACAAACACCAAGAAGGCTTATTTATAGTAGGGCTTCAGCCTACTCCCATTGAAGTGTCCAAGAAATTTTATCCCATCCAGCGCTTGTAACTGACATGTGCCCGAATCAAGGATGTACGAGATTGTGTAAGGACCCAACCAATGGACTTTCAACTTCCCAGGATGGCGTAGAAACTTAGAATCATATAGTAAGACCATCTGCCCAACCTCAAAATTCTTGTTTCTAATGTGGTGATCATGCCAAGCTTTTTTTTTTTCTCTATTGTTTGGCTTCACCTGGCGAGTGATCATCTCTCATCCAACTTCATTAACTCATCAATTCTCTCTTCCAGTGCTTGCTCATCAACCAACCCTCATGCGCGTGCTATTCACAGAGAAGGTAACATGAATTCAACCAATAGAACAACTTCCACGCCAAACACCAACTGAAATGGTGTGGCTTTGTTCACCTTTTATACATTGTCCTATAAGCCCATAATACTGCTGATACTTTGTCATCCCAATCTTGTCTGCCGACATCACAAATTTTGGTCAAGGTATGACTCAGTATTTTGTTGAATGCTTCTGTGGTTCCATTTACTTGTGGGTGATAGGGTGTAGTCTTGTGATGAGCCACCATGAACTCTGCTAATAGGATCCTCACGGTCTCATTCAAGAAATACGTACCCCTATCGTTGGTTAAACTCAACAGACATCTATACCTTTTGATTATGTTCTCCCATAAGAATATTACCAATGTGGCTGCTATGCGTCTTTAGTTGGGGCTTCCTCTTCCCACCTTGTCAAATAATCCGTGCAAGTGATGAAATAGCATGACCCAGTCCTACGCGCCACTGGTGCAATAGGGCCTACAAAGTTTATTTCCAACTTTTCAAAAGGCTCCGCGCTAGGGATAGGGCGTAAAGGAATTTCATCTCTCTTTCCTAGTTTTCCAATGCGCTGACAATGGTCACATGCTTTACAATCCTTATATAGGGTTTCCTACCACAATCCTACCATTAATATCTTATATGTGGTGGCATATCCTACATAATTCCCACCCGCACTTCCTTTGTGTGCTTCCTCCATGATGGCAAGGCACTCATGCTCTAGAACACACCCATGTGCAACACCTCATCACACCCTAACTTGCACAAGTTCCCATTGATCAACATGTAGGGCGTGACGCATATGGCTAGCTACTTCTCCTCTAATGCCTTCATTCCTTCCGCACCACACCTTCCCTTAAAAATAATGCAATCTCCTCCAAATCTGAGGGTGTGCATTGCAACCTAAATAGTTGTGCATCCGGCATTGTCTCCTCAATACTCGCATGTCCTCCCTTGAATCAATTTGTGACAGATGATCAAGCCCACAATTGATTTTCCTAGGCTTCACTACTACCATGAATTCAAACTCTTGAAACAACAACACCCACCGACATATGGGATCTTGTAGAATGGGCTTGTTTACCAAATCATTTAATGCCATGTGGTCAATGTAAAATGTGAAGGGTGTTGCCAACAAATACTGCATGAACTTGAAAAGTGCGTAGATCATTGATAATGCTTCGTTCTCGGTCATGGTGTAATTTTTCTCTATTTGTTTCAATTTCCTACTTGCAAAACATAGAGGATGATCAATAATTCCTTCACCCCGACTATGCAGTACTACTCCAATAGCAGTTCTGAGGCATCTACATGGACATGGAAGGGTTTATCCCAAGAGGGAAAACATAATATAAACACATGAGAATCCTATCCTTTAATGTATCAATCGCCATCCGCCGCACCTCTCCCCAATGGAAGGAACTTTATGTCCGAGCAAATCCTCTAAAGGCATGGTAATCTTGGCATACCCCTTCATGAATTTCTTGTAATAACCCATATGCCCAAGGAATCTGTGCACTATGATTTAGCTAGTAGGTTCCCCTAACCCCACAATAACTGTAACTTTAGCAGATCTACCAAAGAATCCCTCCTTACATATTATATGCCCCAAAAACATCCCAAAGGGTGTAGCAAATACACACTTCTTATTATTTAGGGATATCCTCAACTGCCTACACCTCTCAAACATTAACCATAGATTGTCACAATGGTCTTTTAGTAGACCATACACTATATTATCATCTAAATAGACCTGAAGAAACTTATGGATGAAGTCCTGGAATTCTTGCACCACTATGCATATAAAAACAGCAAGCGCATTCTTTAACCCAGAGGGCATGACCGTGTATGTAAAACTTCCCCACTCAGTGGCAAAAGTTGTCTTCTCCTAGTCCTTCTTTGCAATCTGGACTTGTTGGTACCCTAAAAATCCATCTGTAAAGGAATACATTTCATGCCCAAAGAACTCCTTCTAATATTTCTTCGATGAAGGGGTGTTTCACCGATTCTAGATCATTTCTTTGAAGTATTGATGAAATAGATAGGGTAACCAGCATAGGAGGAATACCTATTAAAATGTTGGTTGATGGGTTTTTACATGCGTATGACTTTTGAATCCACAACTGATTGCGAGAGCTTCCTTTTGGCTAGGAGGAACTACCTGTAATGCAAAGCAAGACCACTAGAAGGAGTTAAACAATATGTGCAGTGAACCACCTAGCGTGTGCTAGATACGAAGTGTGATACTTCCTAGATGGTTGTCAGTCCACTATTTTAAACAATTTAATGTGGTAAATAAGGTAAAACCTATTATAATTTGAAATGATTTAGGTATCTCACTTAAAACACAATAATAAATAGATCTAATCTAACATGCTAGGTTAGAATAGGATCTGAAGGTCAAGTAACTGGTTCTGGGTCTCGCAGTCCGATAGAGGTCTCAGGTAGATCACAGTGAATGAGGGTGAGGTGGAATTAGGTGGGTAGGTCACTGTTTCCAGGTTGCATGGGAAAATACGAGAGATTGATGTCGGTTAAGGGTGGCCAACGGTGGTTAGGTGTAATCGGTGCCGATTCTTGTGGAAAATCGGGAATGCTTTGCAGAATGAGATTTAGGTCTCCTTTGTGATTGCACAAAAGGAATTTGGTTGGTCGGGATGAGGTATTGGGTGATTTAGGTAGGATTTGGTGAGGTTTTAATGGGTATATGGAGGGGTGAGTGTAGGAGGAGGTCAATAGGTGGCTCTGTAAACAATAGATGATAATGTAATGATGAAATGGAATGAACCAGAGAAGTATAAAGTTTACTTACTTAGATTCTGGTCTTGGATGCCTATGAGTGAGGGATAGAGGTGATGATGAGAGGTTGCAAGGCTACAAGTGATCACAAACCAAGGAAATATTCTACATGGGTTGTATGTATGTTCCACTTTGCTTGGTTAGATCAGATCATTGTTGGAATGGTTATGCAAGGAAAAAATGCTTGATCTCTTTCCTTGCATGTGTGTTCTTGTTGGAATTTTCTCTCGAAGATGTGATATCTCTCTGGAATGTGCTCATGTTTTCCAAATTTTCCAATCTTTTCCAACCTTCTGCCAACCTTGAGAATAAGGTTGTTTTGGGGTTAAAAGGGTAATGCAGACAACAGCAATTTCGGCTTAACCGGTGATGGTTAGGGGTAACCTAAGGCATTGGTTAAGGTAGGATTTCCTAGGTTTACTAAACTAGGGAGATCCTCTTGATTTCCTTAGATCTCATGTCGTTAATCCGTGGATTATACTGGGAGCTTCTTGTAAGCATGCATGAATTTGGTTAGAGAGAATGTAGGCATTGATTTTTAGGGTTTAGGTAAGTCTTAGTTAGTTATGGCAACTTACTAAGAATAGGTTTTAGGTTGAGTTGGCTTGGTGAGGTGTCTAGGTGAAGTGTATGTGTGGATATAATTGAAATTAATATATTTAAATAATAAATACGGTGAGGATAATGAATTAATTTAATTTAATTGATTAAATTAATATTAGTGGGGTGAAGGGGGCCATGGCTAGGTGAATGTGATGAAGGGTTCTTATTTGTCGAGGGACCAAAGGGGAGTGTGACCTAATTTTAGTGGTTACATTTTACACCTTTTTGTTGCATAGATTGTATTAGTAAGAGACACTAACAAGAATAAGATGTGGTTGCCCCATGTGTGGGTGAAGGTGATCCCCTCAAACCAGAACCGACAAGGCCGAAGGTAGAATCGGTGAGTGGTTTGATAAAAGGTGAATGTGAGAAAGGGGAAGGTGGGGAATAGGAGAAAAAGGGTTAAAGGTCTACTCGTAATCTAGGTAATGGGTCGTTCAAAGGTAGCAACAAAGGAAATGCATGCACACGTATAAACTACAAGACACTACCAAAGTTGAAGAGTAGGCAAACTCTACATTAGCTAAGGTCGATAGGTTTATCAAAACAAGGTGGAAGTGATTCTCGGTATCCAAGGTATATGATATGGTCGAAAAACACAACGTAGGTTAGGTGCGGGAATGTTCGTATGTTCGGGACACCAAAGGTAGGGTCAAGATAAATGGTCACAACTATAGGCTATGTATGGTCATTAGGTCAACAACATAGGTAACAAGGCTGCAAGGTATAGCAAACACATGAGGTCAAAGGTTTCTAGAGATGTTCCAAGTCGAAATATCTAGGTCATGGCACGGGTAAGGCCAAGGTAGGGGTAAAATAATGAGTCCCCAAAGGAGGAAAAAGGGAGGTAGTAAATGATGAGGTTAGGAAAGGTGAGGTAAATGGGTAGGGTAAAGGTGGGGTGGGGTAAATGATCAGGGTGAAGGTTGGGTGGGGAAAAAAAGGAGGTAGGGGTAGGGTAAAGGGGTAAAACATAGGGCAATGTGCAGGTGAGGGTGACTGATGCTTTGTCAAGGATAACTCGATGTCGTAGAGGTAAACTAATGATGGTTAGATAGGGCACACGACCGATGTCGGTTAAGGGTAACTGACGTCGGTTAGGTCGGGTTTGTGATTAAAAAAAATATGCTTTTTTTGTTATTATTCATTTTTTTAACGAAGTGAGAAAATTACAATAAAGAGAGAAAAGAGAGAAAAGTGTCTGCAGGACATGGAACAGTGAGTGGCATTGTGATTAAGGAGTGATTGGTTAGTGAGTAGCGGGTCCATAGGATCATTATGAGAGATTCGATAGGTTATAGGTTGTGGGTATTGATTTGGTGATGACGGAGGTCGAAGAGGGATCGATAGGCCATTCGGTACCATGGTCGACGTGCCACCAAGATGGTGGTAGCACGACGAGGTAAGCACTCTACTCTATGTGTAGTTGATTTGATAGATTAGAGGATTAGTTGATTGTTGGTTGTAGGTTTTGTTGGTTTTTCGATTTGGTGGGTGGGCACAAATTAAATTTGGGAATAGGGGGAATAGTGGGTAAAAGGAGGAATGGGGAGGGTAATAAATGGGATAGGGGGTGGGTAGAGGTCCAAGGGTAGGTTTGGAGATGATTGACATGATGAGATAGCCATTTTTATGTGAGATACACATTTATTTATATGATGAGATACATGTTATGATTTGATTTGTTGATGTGTTTATGAGATATGGATTTGTTGTGTTGATATGGATGGAAATTAGGTGAGTTAGGCATGATGGAGTCAGGTTGGTATAGGCATGAATCGATTCAGGTTGGTTCAGGCATGGATCGAATCGGGTTGATTTAGGAATGGATTGAGTCATGTCGGTTTAGGCATAGTTGAGTCACGTTATAGGCATAGATTGAGTTAGGTTATAGGCATGGATTGAGTCAGGTTATAGGCATGGATCGAGTCAGGTTGGTTAGGCATGGATCGAGTCGATTTGTTAGGCATGGTTGACTTAGGTTTGTTTAGGCATGGTTGAGTTAGGTTTGTTTAGGCATGATGGAGTTGAAATTAGGTGAAGTTGTGATTCATTATTTTATGCAATGAATGATAATATGGGTCATATGTGAGATGTGGTATAATCTATGCATAGTGATGATAGGTACACGTAATAAATATATGTTGTGATAATGTTTAAAATATGAAACAACTTGTTATGTATGTGGTTGAATTTACAATTTTGGGTATAAAAGGGAAACTAAGTTAGGTGTGATGTAATGTGAGGCACATGGAAGATGAATTGTTTAGGGTAGAGGATGGCCGAGATAACCTCCAAGGGCCCCATGCCCTCGGAGTGCTTCCTACATAGTCCTAGTGAAAAGGGACCTCAGGACGATGTATTTCTCCCATGAGCTAGGGAAGAATATGAGGGGTATGAAAATGAGTTGGTAGGTTTTTGGGAATGTTTTGGGTTTAGGTTTGTTACATGTGGGTAGATTATAGGTAAAATTTTGTAGGTGAGGGTGATTTTGGTGAAAGAATAAGATTACCCCAAAAGTAAGCGTTGAGGATCAAGTCCTGTATAAGGCAATCAAAACATAAACAAAGATGGTTAAAAGATAAGAGGGGAAGATAAAGCCACATGGTTGGGTAGGATCATACTGAATAGACCATAACTTGGCGGAGTTGATGAATGTAAGACCATAAAGACATTGCATGATGGACTGTTCTATGGTGAAAAGTAGTCACATGATCACCAAATGTCTAAGTTCTAAGAAGTCCCTTGAGGCAATAGGAAATGAGAGTGGGAATGGTAAGAAGGGTGAAAGGTAGTTAATTTTTATATGGTATAGGTAGCATGTGTTTTGAGCAAGAGAACCTAGATCACAATGGGCAAGTCCATGACAAAAAGGTTGAGTGTTTTGACTTATAGTTGAGATAGACTGATCGATGCAGGAAGTCTAATTGAACTCCTTGAGGTCTTCGTGAATCTTCGGTTGCTCTATTTTTTTTTTTTTTTTAAGAGCTTTACATAGTTGTCCTTCGAGGGAGCAGTCTATTTATAGCAGCAATTTTTTGAGAGGAAGATGTCCTTTTGAGGGAGTCATCATCTTTTTAGTAGAAGTTTGACTCAAGGAGTTTGGTCCCATGTGAGGTCTTTGAAGTCATGGACAAGACCAAGGTGGAGAATAAGACTCTTGTTCAAAAGGCAAGGTGAAATGACCATGGGATCTCATCTAAAGGTAGACAAAAAGTATCCATGAGAATCATGCTATGTGCAGCGTCGTGGTACACATATTCAAGAGAAGATAAAATGTGATGTGTACTCGCATGATTCTTGTTTAATCATTGGTGAGGTGTATGAAGAGGATAGCACTCAAGGGACGAGCATGGAAAGAGATAAAAGGTGAGGTAAGACTACAAGTTAAAAACAGAATCATCAAATATGCAAGGCATTAAGGGGCTTAGGTTTGGGTTTACCATTGAGTGATGATAAATGATAAGCACATGATCCATAGGTATGAGTCACAATGTATGGTCCAAGCTAATTAGGAGAAAATTTTCCCTGTTTAAGTTTTTCTACTTTAGTTACATGTTGATTTTCTTTCAGACAAGGTCACCAACTTGGAAGGTTCATTCATGGACATGTTTGTCGTAGGCACGTTTGATACATTTTTCACAAACTTGAAGCTGATCCGAGCATTAAGATGAAGTTCGTATAATAACTCTAGTCATGCTAAATGGTCCTAACAAAATTCATCATCATTGAACATGTCATGGAGAGAAATGCAAAGTGAGGGGATCTGGACTTTGAGAGGCGAACCGCCTCTCAGTACCATAAACTAGAGAAAATGGTGTGGCTGCAGTGGAAGTGTGAATACTAGTGTGGTATGTCCACAGGAGAAAGGAATATGTGTATGCCAATCCTTCCCAAAGATCGTTAACCACTTTCATGAGAATCTTGTTGAGGGTTTTGTTAGTGGATTTGGCTTGGCCATTGTTTTTGGGTAATAAGGTGATGAGAAACTAAGTTGAATGCCAAAGGCATCACAAAGTTTTTGTAATGTTTTGTTTTTGAATTGTTTTCCATTGTCAGTGATGAGGCGATGAGGAACACCAAAGTGACAAATGATGTGGTGGTTAATGAACTCACATATTTTCTCAACTTTTGTTGAGATGAGTGGTATGGCTTCCACCCATTTTGTATAGTATTTAGTAGCAGTGATGATCCATTGATGGCGCTGGGAAGAATGAGGATTGATTTCTTCAACAAGATCCAAACCCCATTGAGAGAAGGGCCAAAGGTCTTGAGTGACCTGTAAGGCATGACTGGGTGTATGATGAAGATTGGAATGTTGTTGGAATTTTACACAACATTTGATGTAGTCACAACAATCATGGTTAAGGTTTGGCCAGTAATAGCCCAAGAGAAGAATACACTTAGTAATAGCAAGGCCACTGAAGTGACCTCCACATATGCCATCATGAACTTCATTAATGGTATAAGGAATTTCAGAACTTGTGAGGTATCGTAAGAGAATAATGTCAAAGCCATGCTTATAGAGGAGGCCACCATGTAACATTCCCATTTTAGTACATTAGAACAAGATTTTTTTTTTTTTGATAAGTGCTTTCTAGTTCTAAATACATAATTTAGAACTCGCAGATCATAAAAATCATTCTTATAACAGATAACCATATGCAACTGTAATGACTCAGTGTACCACCGATCTATTCATTCCATGACTCGGTGATCTACCGATCTATTCATGAGTATCATAGAGTTGGCGTTTTTATTTTAACACTTCACTCTTGCGGTTTTCTTCCCTAATCTAGGATTTCAGAATGCTCTGTCCAAGGAACCTATCTAAATAATTGTTACCATTATTCATCAACATCACATCCCTCAGACTAGGTGACATAGGACAACACAATCAGCAACTTGCGATACTTTGGCCAAAGATTTGAAACATACTGTTCATGTCTCGTATTCCTTGACGGCATACTACCAATCTGGAATATGTCCTTCACCCCACTCCGATGTTAAATAGAATGTCTTATACTGACTTCTGTCAGCCTCCCCTGTCCCAAGTCATTCACTCAGGAACGGATTAATAACATGACAAACATTATAAGGATGCTCTCGAGGACTAGGGTAAGCTGACATACTGGGTCAACCCTAGTTAACCCTGTGTGTCAAGGTACCCCGAGTCTCCAAGGGCAGCCTCATAACATGACCATGTTCCTAACCAGTCCCAGAGTAAAAACTTGTTCGAGTTTAAGGTGTAAATCTTAACGATCAATGCAAAGGGTGTCGCCATAGGTCACCTGCATTATTGTATCCTCGTGAAGATCCTAATCTTCTCGAAGGTACAACCCTGTAGTTGACATGTGTCGACATCCTAAAAACTACCTCGGAAAGATTTACATAACTTCAAGGAGTTACTTAAGTTGAGTTGAAATTAAATTTTAAGACTCTCCTATCTGGGTAGTCTTTTCCCAACCCCTGGGTTCCTCACCTTTGAGTTGCCTTACTTAATTAAGATCCATTTCACAGAGAGAAGTTTAATAAGATTTGAGATCTCGTCAAGGAGATCATTGGTTCACAATAATCTTAATCAACGTAATTGGGAAATAGCCCTAAGTCCTCTCATAAGGATGCTAACTATACCCATATGAGTTTATATCAGTTCCCAAGACTGAAATATATCTTACTTATTGTTATTAAGATATAGTGATTTAAAATCATCAATTACGTTGTCTTGACTTAGATCATGGATAGGGAGTAATAGATTACTCTTCCCGTTTCAGCTACCTATTGAGGTGTAGTTTAACCTTAACTTCTCGAAAGGCAGTGGACTAATTTCCAATTTAGCCTTATTCATAACATAAAAGAATTACTAATCATTCACGAAGTATTCAGTCACATAATCTTTACAAGGCCTACTTAGAGAATCCAAATAACTCTATGGTATAAAATAATAAAAATGCACTTAAAATCAATCAAACCTAAGAAGATCAATCCATCAATTAAAAATGCAGCCACATACGTAACAATTTCCCCTTTTCATTTATTTCCAAACCATACAGTTACAATTTATGCACTTCAGCATATTTGATACAATACTCAACAACGCAAAAGAACAACTTTCTTCATATAGTACAAATAGAGAAATCAAATTGGAATTCATCATAAAACCAGGTTAAACAATCTGAGCATCATATCATATCTACGTGCCTTTACCACTTACGATGACCATCTGCAAAAATTGCTAACACGGGTCAGTTCAGTGAACTGAGCATGATAAGCACTAATTCTTAAAACAATTGCATTCCACCAATTGTTCTCATTAAACAACCTGTTCAAATGAAATCAAATCTTCAAATCCTTAAACATGAATCAGGCTAATCATCTTTCTACAATTCTAATATAACTTTAACACATAACTCATATTATAACTGCCAGTTAAACATGAATATTTTTCAGATGATTCATCCTATATATATATTTGACTAAGAAGAAACAAAATGAAACCACAATATCCATCCATCTGAAAACCGAGGACAGTAATAATCCAACAAAATTACTCCATTCAAGAATGAATTCCTATCAGTACGTGTATCCGACAAATGTGCATTTAACAATTCAAGCAAAGACAGATTATAACCTCCAGCAAGTTCAACAGACGAGAATTCCTTTATACTCATAGCATTATTTCAATGACAATAATAAGTATACCACTTATACTACAATACTATTTTATAAAAGTGGATAACTGAATAACTCAACCAGGGTAATAATATAACCGTTGGTAAGGAAAGAAGACTCCAGTCAAGAGTCAGTACTTACCAGTCTCTTTTTACAAATTTAACAATCTATTCTTCTTATGCCCGTACCGTAGGGTTCACATAGAGATACAAAAGAAAAGAGCACACATAATTTCCAGACAAGGGAGAGAATATTTTCCTATTCAAAAAGCTCTATATCAACATATACTTTACAATCTAAGAGAAAGAACAGAGGCATTCAGATCTCCATTCCAAACAAGTTCAGGACAGTACCAACTTTCCAGGAGCAAAACATATACAATCAATCTTGAATTCATTTAGGGAAGAAAGAAAGAAAGAAATCAACTCCCAAGTTTACCATTAGTTCCCAAACCAGTAGAACCGTTTAAAAGGTCACCCTACGATCTCTAGGGTCTTGAAATTACATATTAACAAAACCACAGATTGATATAAACGAAAGACACATACGTTCCAATATCAGACCACAATCCTGATCCAATTAAAACAGTCTATCCTTCACCCAGGACTCAAATCATTTTAGACTACGAGTTAGGGTAACTGCTATCGTTGCATACCAACAGGTTACACTGACTATCTACATTGGATAATTTGTTATTGCATTCAAGGATACCAAACAAATAGCACTTCCAATGATAATAAATGAATTCTATTAACAGATTTCAAGGTCGCTACAGGAAACATCACGAAGTCATTCATATTCTAGTATAAAAATTGATTTCCATCCATGCAGATCTAAAATTTCCCATACGCTATTAGGGAACAGAGTTTCCCCAAAGCAAGATTTCTCCCAGTCAGACTGTGTTCCCATTAACCAAGTAAAATCATAAAGAAAACACAATTAAACTAAATATTTCATTCCTTACAGAACCCATAACCATTGACCATCCAGACCCTTTTCTGCAGAGGTACAGACTTGTAATCAACATATTTCATATGCATGCCTCTAAACCAGTCGAGCTCTATAGAAGGAATTACAGTTTCCTCTAAATCCATCTATATATTCACCTGAAGCTATCAAGAAACAAAAAGAGCTCATACGACCAAATGATAATCATTAAACCAACCAAATAAGACACAACAATTTCTTTTCATGTCAATCCTCAATCAAGAAATCACCCAGCAGAATGTCTAACATGGTACAGTTAGGAACCCATTACCTCAGTCGATCAAGAAGCAAGGAACAACATATACCGAAGTCGAATCCCTATGTATTCACAACAAGGACTTCAACAGAAGTCAATCCAAAATGTAAACACAACGGGGACTTCAACAGAAGTCGAACGAATATGAAAACATAGCAAGGACTTCAATAGAAGTCGAGTTCATAAGTAATCACAGCAAACACCTCAACAGAAGACGAATCCATAAAGTAAACACAGCAAGGACTTCAACAGAAGTCGATTCCATAAAATAAACACAGCAAGGACTTCAACAGAAGTCTAGTTCATAAGGAAACACTGCAAGGACTTCAACAGAAGTCGTATCCATAAAGTAAACACCGCAAAACATTTAAACAGAGTCTTCGCATAACCAGGGATTCCTAAATCCACAAGAAAAGAAGAAACCCAATACATTGCTTCAAACCAACTGTGCAAAGATCACCTAAACAGAGTTGTTTTAATGAAAGCATTTGAAGGAAAGCAATATTTTTAAAAGTTAGGGCCTATCATGCCTGATAGTGTCGCTTAAAAATCTAAAGAAGACCTCTGAATGTGCTCACACCTTCTCTTCTTCTTCCATGATAGATTAAACAACAATAAATTGTTACCTTCATGCCTTATAAACTTTCCCCGACAGAGAAGGAAGCTAGAAATTCTCAAAGTTTCCATGCAACACAGAGTAGATGACTGGTTCGAAGAACCAGTGCTCAAGCAGAGTGAAAAACAGAATGCATGGAAAACTAAACAACCAAATAATATTCCATTTGCATGCCTTCCCACACAATCCACACTCGGGAACCGAAGTTCATTAATTGCATTAACTCCCATCCTCCCGCCTATTCTCCATTGCCACCAACCGCCAAAGTTGGTGATCACCAAAAGAAAACAAACAAACATTCCCATACTTGGTGATACTGCCACGTCAGGTCATATAGCCATTTGCAACCTCCGCCAAATCTGACAGCATCCCAAGTCCTTCAATCCTTATCCCCCTCATAAATGCCATGGAAACCACCACCCATGACTCGCGCCCCTTCATAGGTCCCCCTCCATTCTTGTCATTAGTTAGGATAGGTAAGAAACATAGGTTAGATCATAGGGTAAGACATTAGTCTTACATCCATAGCGCTAGAAGAAGTTAACTCTTAGGAGCATTAAGCTTATAGTTTAGGGCTAGGTTAGATTAGCAATTATTTAACCAATAGGTTATAGTTTAGGTTAAGGTTATTAACCTTAACGAATCCAGTCTAGGTCTCCCAAGTAGGACCAATCAGTATTAGAGCCAAACAGGGTAAAACATTCCTGTAAAGGATCCTATCTGGCATTGCTAATTAAGCTTACTGTATACCCAAGAACATCTTACCTGGCTTAAGGTCTAGGCCTTCCTGATGTTACGATATCTGGAACCAAATTTCATTTATCATGATCAGCCTGAGTTAAACTCTCGGGATTGTTCATTCAAACTCATTCAGACCTTGTAACTTTCGTAAGGTCCATAAATTTTGTTCATCCTGAATAAGCTTAAAACATTCCTTGGATCGATGCAACTGATCCAAGGCTGAGTCAAAGATCTTCAAGAGCAAAGGAGATACAATCCATATCAAGCATGACTTCACAACCCAAAGGAACATGTCCTTATACAGAAGAAATCATATATCAACACTTGAATGCTCAGGAGGAAGTAACAATAGTTCAGGGTTGGCGAATGTACCCAAGAGAAGAATACACTTAGTAATAGCAAGAAGCCACCAAGTGACCTCCACATATGCCATCATGAACTTCATTAATGGTATAAGGAATTTCATAACTTGTGAGGCATCGTAAGAGAATAACGTCAAAGCCATGCTTATAGAGGAGGCTGCCGATCAACATAACAAGAGACCTTTTTAAGGAAGGCGCGTTATCTGTTACGGGTGAGATCAGGAGGTAAGATGGAGAGAGAAAGGTAGTTGGAGTATTTTTTATACCAAAGGTCACTCAGGTCAGGGGTAGCGGTTCTGATCGAGTAAACATCATGAGGTAAATAAGAAGGTGATTGGAGTCATTATACGGTGACAAATATTGTAGAATCGATGGGTGAAGTGGGTATTTGGGAAGCTAAGCAGGCCATGGTATCTGTAAACTTTTTGGTTGAACGTGGGATGGTTTGAAGGGTGTAACAATCAAAGGTGGTCAAAAGTATGTCTACATGATGTTTATACTTTTGAAGTATCTCATTATGAAATTGGTACATACCATTGACTTGGTTTATGACCAATTGATAATCACCAAAGATGTTGATTGATTTGATTTCTAGGGTGTAAGCGGCTTAGAGACCTAGTACGAGCACTTCCTATTCAGCAATATTGTTGGTAAATTCAAAATCTAATTTGAACGATAAAGGAATGAGTTCACCATCAAGAGGAATGTGGATAATACCAGCCCCACCCCCACGCTGACACTTGGAACTATCGAAGAAGAGTGTCATTTGGTAAGGAGGTTCATCCAGGGAAAGGGTAGCAATTGACTCATTTGGGAAGTCAAAATTAGAGGGTTGATCCCCGAAATAGGTGCATCGGCCAATTGGTCGGTGATAGCTTGGCCCTTGATGGAATTTTAATGAATGAATTCGAGGTCAAGATCAGCTAAAAGCATAAGCCATCGTGTGGCACGCTGATTTTGATAAGGTTTGGCATACATGAAGTGTAAGGGGTCGGTGTTGGTCACAACATAGGTTTTGTGGTTGAGTAGGTAATGATGGAGTTTTGTGGCAACGAAAAATAAGGCTAAGCAAAGTTTTTCAGATGGTTGTATCGGGTTTCATAGTCCAAAAGAGTACAACTTATGTAATAAACCACTTTCTCCCTATGTTGTTCATCACGATGAGCGAGCATGGCTCCCAAGGAATGATTGGTAGCTGATATGTATACGTAGAAAGGTTGATCATCTTTAGGTGGGATGAGTAAGGTGGTTGGAGAAGGTATTTTTTTAAGGCCTCAAAATCTTTGTGATACTCATCATCCCATTTAAAGTAGACATCCTTTTTTAGCAGATGATGAAATGGTTGACATCAATTAGACAATTGTGAAATGAAACAAAGAATAGACTCCAACTTACCTTGTAGGCTACAGAGTTGTTGAAGGTTAGTAGGTGGAGGCATTTTGAGAATGGCCTTGGGTTTAGCAGGGTCAACTTCTATACCATGTAGGGAAATGATAAATCCTAGGAGATTTCCTAAGAAAACCACAAAGACACACTTCTTAGGCTAAAGGCAGATGCAATATTTAATGAGATGGTCAAAGATGGTTTTAATATGGCAAGGTGCTCAAGCGGAATTTAGATTTTGCCAAGATATCATCCACGTAATCTTCCAATATGTGATGTATGATTTCATGGAAGATGTAAGTCATAGCCCACTGATATGTGGCACCAACGTTTTTAAGGCCAAAAGGCATGACTAAATAGCGAAGGTACCCCAAAGGGTGATGAATGAGGTCTTGTGTTGATCTTCTAGGGTAATAAAATTTGGTTATAACCCAAGAAGCCATCCATGAGTGATAGCATCTTGTGACCAATGGTAAGGTCAACCAGTTGATCAATACCGGGTAAGGGAAAGTCGTATTTCGGGCAAGCTAGGTTGAGGTCACAGACATCTATGCAAATGTGGAGTCCCCCTGTCACTTTAGTGATAGGGAAAATGTTAGAAATCCAATGAGGATAATCAATGGGTAAGATGAAGGAAACATAAAGAAGGCATTAAAGTTCTTCTTTGACGAGAAGAGCAATGCGAGGGTGCATTTTCCTCAGCTTTTGTTTGATGGGTTTGGCATCGGGAATGGTTATGATATTATGGACCACTATAATGGGGTCAATATTGGGCATGTCTACGTAAGACCAAGTGAAAGTGTGGTTATGATCTCTGAGAAAATAAGTTATGGTTTCCTATTCAACATTATCTAAAGATTGTCTGATCTTTAGGATGTGTGCATCATCCTGAGTATGAATGTTGATCTCGATATTCGATTCATTCAACATGGTTTGTGTCTTAGAAGGTAACGACCAATGAATGTATGAGTCTTCTACACCAAGGTAGGTGAGCATGGATTCATCATCCTGACATTGAACGATGTTAATCGAAGGTGTATCGTCATCAATCATTTCAAGATATAGGAAGGGAAGAGTGGAAAGGGCCTCGCCCTCACGTTGAGAAGTCAGAGGCCCCAAGGAAATGGTGTTTATGAAAAAAAAAAAAGGAGGGATAGATTCAAGATCCATTGACTCCGTCGGTGAGGGTGGTGATGAAGGTGGAGTAGGTGAAGAAGGTGGAGAAGATCTAGTGTCCTTAACGATTTCAATGCGGGCTTGATTGGTAAGTGGTTCAGAAATCCGATACCACTACGGTCATTATGTTTGTGGGTGGTACATGGAATAATGGTATGGCAGCCTTGTTCGTAAAATCCAAAACCAAAACCCTTTCACGTACATCGGTGCAGAAGGTGTGAGCAAAGTGGTGATTGGTAAGTTATTGGAATTCGGTGGAAAAGGGGAAATTATATGGTGGTGATTTGGGTGTGTAAGTTGTAGTATTAAGTCCCCCAGGTGAGACCGGTATGGAGATGAGGAGGACCATAAAGGAGGCATTCTCCTATGCGGTGATTGTAGTGAGGGTGTTGGTGAATAATTTCATACTCTTGTGGAGTAAGGAATGTGTTGACACTATATAGGCGGTACTCCCCTATAGTGAGGCGCAGAAAAAAACACCTTCCAAGGATCATGGTTGGTATGTAGGTAGTTGGAATGGATGATGTGTTAGAGGTCGATGCGAGGTGGAGTTAATGCATTGGGAAGCTTATGTCACTGTGTGGAGGTTATGACAAAGCATTAGAAATGGAGGAGGTATGTGTGGTAGAAGCAATGGCTGTACTGGTAAGTGGAGGTGTAGGTGAAGAAGTAGTGGTTATGGAGGTAGATGGCTTAATAGGTATGAGCACATCATTGGGTCGGTAAAGCATATTGCATGTTTTGAAAGGTGAGGGTTGGCTAGAATGATAGAAGTGTGTCCTTTGTGTTCAAACTTCACAAAATGATGCAAAGTGGAAGGAATGCAACCCATGACACGAATCCAGGGTCTACCAAGCAATAGGTTATATTCAAATTCCCCTTCCAAAATGTAAAACAATTCTTGAACAGTGCAAGGGCCCACATGAACATGGAGGATAACGGTGCCTAGTGTACAGGTGATAGCATCATTGAATGAGTACAACATGACAGGATGTTTATGCATGCAATTGTTAGGTATGTGCATTTGAGCGAATGCATGGGATGAAATGATGTTAATGATATTGCCCCATCAATCATCACATGCACGTACCGTATGTCATTGATGTGGACAGAGATGAAAAGGGATAGGTCAGGTCATCATTTTTGTGTGGCACGATCTCTTCCTCTAAGAAGCTAAGGGAGGCTACTTGGTGAATGGGGCAAGGTGAAGATGAAGGTGGTAATTTGGTGAGGGAGGCAACATGATGAGGTGTGATAATGGAGGCCATGGGTGTAGGGTCATTGGGTAAAACCTCAATAGATTTAAGAACCTCCATGAAAGCTTGACAATGGGATTCTGAGGTTTGGATGAGGTCATATAGGGACATTTTGAGGGGAGACTGGTGTAATTGTTTGAGCATGGTGTGATGTGTGATGCCATTAGAAATGGGGTACGTGGGGCCACAGATAGTGATTTTAGGTATGGGTGTAGATGGTATGTTGGGTATAAAATTGGTTGGTGGGTCAGTTGCCTTTTCTTTACCCTTATCCTTCTGAGCACGTGTAGTGACGTGTATCATGTTGATCTGAGGGGAGTTAGAAAATAGAGAAGGTGTAGGGTGAGTGGTATAATGACACGACAAGAAAAAACCTATCAAGGAGAAAAACCCTGTGAGGTGAGTTGGGCGCAAAGACATTTGGGTGGTGGTGTGGCAAGTTCTCTAATGCGAACCATGTTAATTTCAAATCTTGGGGGTGGCTCTAGGAGCTGTGAGGATAGAGGTTGTGGTTGTTGAGTGGGCAGTGTGGGAAGGGGTGTCAATGAAGCGAGTCCTCATGAGAAGGTCTTCATCATCAAAATTGGCTTCTAGAGGACACAACTAGATTAGGAGGGTTTTCAAGGCCTTAATGTTTTCCACATCGTGCCCTAGCACACAATGGTATGCGCAAATTTTGGTGTAGTCAAACCCTTTTGGTTTGGGTTTGAGGTGGTCATAAGATCTGAGTGGCGGTAACATGATGACAAAATTTTCAAGGAGATTGGTTAGAATTTTGGCATAGGACCCTGTTAGTGGATCACAATGGGAAGTGAACGTGGGTTTGGGTGTAGGTGTAGTTGATTGTTGAGGAATAGTATTTGGAAGAGGAGGAGCAGGTTGAGCTATGGGTTTGGGTGCTGGCATGGTTTTGGGTGTCAGTCGTGTTGGTTTAGGTAGGGGTATAGTAGGTGAACGGGTAGGAGGGTGTGTGGTTGTTTTAACTACCTTATCGTGGGGTATTGGAATTTTGTTTTTGGATTACACCTTCTTGGGTAAAGGTGATATGGGTGTATCAGGTCTAGAAGGAAAAGTAGATGGGGGAAGAGGTCGAGTTACCCATGGGGATAATGGGGGTGCTGTGAAGGTAGATGACGTGGGTCGTGCTTCGTGTGTGAGAGACAGTGATTGAAGTGTAGTGGGTAGTGAAGCAATAGCTAAGGGTATTGGAGGTATGGGTGGGTATGGGTGTAAGTCATGTTAGGCATCCGGTAGGTTAAAGGTTTGTGAGGAAGTAATGGGTTGTTGTGTTTTTGGTTTATTGATGGGTGGAGGTTTCTTGAATATGTTGGGAAACGAGATCCTAAGACAAACGAGACAGTACATGTGTGATTGGCGTAGGGGGTATGAGTTCTATGTGTTTGGTGATTCTGTTTGGGTGTCGAGTAGGTGTGGTGTTGTCTTTGGAGGATGTAGCTAAATCCAATTTGATAGGTGGATGGGTAAGGTGGTAGTCGGGTGACCCCTAAAGTGTTAATAGGTTTAGTCAAGGATAATGTCATAGGTGTGGGTTTAGGTTTAGATATAGATTGGGCTATGGGTAAGGATGTGGTTTGAGATATGACAGGTGTCATGGAAGGATTTGTGATAGAGATGGTTATGTTTGGTTCGATTGGTCAAAATATTTTTGGGTAGATAGTGGAGGTATCAGCAAGTGACCTTTGCATCTACATTGAGACAAGAAGTAAAAGGCGTCCCCATAGTAAGGCTCTATCCACATAATCTAAGTGATCACCCAAACATGATAACACCATTTCTGTAGGTGGGGTTGATGAGGACCTAATGGAAATTCCCATAAAATGTGTCTTAGAGATGGGAAATTGGCTAGCTTCAGCTTCCATGGGTAAGAGAGCCAAAAGTAGGTCTGCAGGATTTTGGGTAGCGGATGGAGAATGCTCACCAAGAGGCAAAGGTATCTCAACTGGGTCTATGGTAGGTATAGAAGGTGATGGAATCTCCTCTGTAAGTGGAGGAATGGATAGGTGCTCCTCTGTGGGTGGAGGAGGTAATGGGTGCTCCTCTATGGGTGGAGGAGGTACTGTGGGTAAAATTTCTCTAAGTGGAGAAGCCAGGGTGAGATGGTCTCGATGTTAGCGGAAGACTCCTCCGTAGGTGATGAAGGAGATGAAAGGTGATCCTCTATGGGTGGAGGAGTAGGTGTGGTGGGTTCTAACGTGGAAGGAGGATTTCAGGCTAGGATTTCCTCTATGGAAGGAATGTGAGGTAATTGGGAGGTGACATGTATGTCATTAAAGATAGTGTGGACCTCGCGGGTATGGGTATCATGAGTTGAGGTCTCACCAGTTTGATCAAATGAAGGGGCATGGTTGGGAAATGGTTTCTTGAAGATGTGTAGGTTTTGGTTGGTAGGTGCATTAGGATTATCCATGGTTAACTTGCCTTTCTCGAGCATTTCTTGGATAATATTTTTAAAAGTGATGCAGTTGCCGTCACTATGACCCTTTACTCAATAATAGTTACGAAGATATTATTTATACCATGTGGCATGGGGCGAGTAGGGTCAAAACCCATGTGTGGTTTTATGGGTGGAAGAGTGATGGATCTGGATTTTATAAGATTTTCTAAGACAGAGAGTAAGGTTACCCAATTGGGGTGTATATCCACTACTCTCGCCTAAATTGAAAAGTCTAGACAGTGAGAGATTAGATGTGGGGTAGCCTTTGATTTGACGGATGATCCGGCTGGCCTTAAGTACCACTACGTTAGCAAAGTGCCCTTAGCCTTTGAATAATTATTTTTGCTTTAGAAGAAGAAGAGGTATCATTAAACTTGAATGTCAAATTCTTATTACGTAATTGGATTTTCTTCTCTTCATGGCCCGAATCTCTAACTTTCGTGCCATAGTGAATGCTTCATCAAATTTTTGGAAGGTTTGGACCTATAAGGTCGGTGAGATATTTCGCACAAGCTTGTGTGAAGAGCTCAATGAGTTCCCTTTGTGGTAGTTGGAAGGTGAGTTGGTTGATCAAGCTATCCCAACGAGTGAAAAATATGCGATAGATTCATCCTCATACTTACACGTGGAGTATAGATCGATCATGGTAATCTTCTTAACAATATTCATAGAAAAATATCCAAGAAGGCTTGGGCTACCTGATTAAATGAGAATATAGAGTGTCTAGGTAACCCACTATACCAATCTAATGCAGGTCTAGTGAGGGATATGGGAAAGGTTCTCAAGAGTAAGGAATCATTGTGAGTGATCAGATAACACCCATATTTGAACGACCACAAATGCTACTACGGGTCTTCTTTGCTATTGAAATGATTGAATTTAGGCATTTCCCAATGCATGGGGTATGGGCGGATAGGAATGGATGGGTGGATGGGCTCGTTGTAAATCTCGTCATAGGTGAGAGTGTTGTGGGAGCCGGAAACTGATGCCTCTAATGTCTGCATCTTATCCAACATCAATTTGATTAGGTCATTAGTAGGTTATGATGATTGGGTGCCTCCTGTAGCATGAGAGGGTTGATTTTGGGCATATAATGGGGGTGGCACTCCAGTGTATGGTGCTGCCATGTAGGTTGATTGGGAAGAAGGCAGTGAAACAGGGGGTACATACCCTGAGTGAATAATGGAGGAAACAGGAGGCTACTGATAGTATGTATATGGAGGTGGAAGGGTTATGGTAACCCTAGTGGTAATGGGAGTTAACGATTGTGGAATGGAAAGGACCATGTTCGAAAAGGGGTAGGGGTCACCAACATAGGAGGTGGTAGTGTAGCTACGGGTATGTGTGAGACATTAGGGGTAGATGAGGTTGTGTTTTGGGTAGTTTTCGAGGGTATGGTGGATGTGGCAGAGTAAGGGAGGTGGCGACGTGGCGGTCATAGTGGGTATATGACCTAGTCAGAAACAACTGGGGGTAAGGCAGGTGCGGGTAACATAGAGCTAGATGGGGTCGATGTAGGAGTGGGAGCAAGAGTCGGGGGGATAGATACGGGCATGTCGTATATCAACTGACCCGAGGCATCTCGAGTGGACGAGTGTGAAAGGTAAAATTGTAAGGTGGCAGGGTTTTGGTCAAGGATTCGTGTGAACTCCTCATCTCTCGGTAGTGATAGTGATAGGTTGGATGGGATCCATGGTTGGTGATAAAATGGAAGGTGGTGAAGGACTAGGTGGGAGTGGTTGACAACTGGCGTGAAATACGAGTGCGCTTGCTTATCTTCAGTTAGCACCATGTGAACTAGTACTGATCAGGTAGGGCTACTTCTCTGTAAATGACACAAAAAAATAGCAGGAACAAGTGAATCTAGTGGCAAAAAGTATATTTGGTACCAAATGTGGGCTAGAAAGTGAATCAGGTTAACCGATGCCGGTTAGGTAACACCAATGCTGGTCAGGGGTAACCAATGTCAGTCACTATAGAAAATGGACAATGAGTGAAAAATAAGGTAGAAGGTCAAATCTGACAAGGATGCCAAATTTGATGATGTTTACAACGTCAATGGGAATGATGGTAGTGACAGGAACTATGAAAAGTGGAAGAGGATGAATAAAAATATCCTTTTGGGTAGGTTAACAAAAGTACCTGGAACTGACATTGGTTTGGTATAACCGATGATGGTCAGAGGTTAACTCATGATGGTTATTGTGAAATTGAAACAGTGATGAAATAAAAGTGGTTGTGAATTAAAATCTGATGTAGAATCGACCCAAAATTCTCGAGAATGATGACAATATGGTCCAGAACACTTAGGTGAAGCCAAAATACACTAGCCGAGATGAGCAGCGTGTAAGGATGAATAAGAAAAATGAAGAACATGATCTCTCACCTTAAAATGTAAGCCAAGTAGAAACACTAAGAAAAATGTGATCCTAGGAGTGCCCTTTCTATTATGTTTGTTTTTCTTATGTTATTTAAGGACTGACACATGAATTATGAAATAGAGTTTTTGGTGAGGATGGCTTCCTATGAAGAAGGAGATCTAAAAGGTGAGGTTTTAGGTGTGTTTATAGTGGGGGTGGGATTTTCTATAAAGTATGACTCGGCAGATTAGTGAGTTAGGGAGTACTGTTAATCCTCGATCATTGCGATCATTGACAGACATTCCTAGGAAAGATGTTGTTTAAGAATATGTGTTTGTTTTGAATTTGTGCAATTTGGAAAGACTCAGAGAGAGAGAGAGATGTGATTTCTACGATTCATTTGTCAACCATCAGCTGGTCATGACTTCCAACGTATAGGTTTCCCTCAATTAATGTGAGCTAATGTGATAAATTAGAATGTAATGCACTTATTTTTAAGCCCAAATCAAAGTGTGAAGTTGAATGACACAATAAGATGAAGAGGAAGAGGGATGCTCTTTCACTACAATGCAGAAAACATGAAGAAATGGTTCTTTTTAATTACACCAAAAGAAAAGTTTCCTTTAGATAAAATAGAAAGAAAAGGTGGGTTACCAAGGAAGAAAATTAATGTATATGCTTTTCAGAAGGGAAACAAACACACAATGTTTTTCTAGGAATGAATGAAATGTAAGGAACCCTGGATGGGTTCCACCGGGCGTGCCAAAATGTTTCATCTGATTCTAGATCGATTCTTTGAAGTATTGAAGAAACAGATAGGGTAACGGGCGTAGGAGGTATACATGTTCAAATGTTGGTTAATCGATTATTTCACGCATATGAATTCTCGAATCCACAACTGATTGTGAGAGCTTCCTTTTGGCTAGGAGGAACTACCTATAATGCAAAGAAAGACCACCAAAAGGAGTTAAACAATATGTGCAGTGAACTACCTAGCGTGTGCTAGATCCAGGAAGTGTGATACTTCCTAGATGGCTATCAATCCATTGTTTTAAACAATTTAATGTAGTAAATAAGGTAAAACCTATTGTAATTCGAAATGATTTAGGTATCTCACTTAAAACACAATAATAAATAGATCTAATCTAACATGCTAGGTTAGAATAGGATCCGAAGGTCAAGTAACTAGTTTTGGGTCTCTACAGGTCTGACAGAGGTCTCAGGAAGATCACAGGTGAATGAGGGTGAGGTGGAATTAGGTGGGTAGGTCACTATTCTAGGTTGTATGGGAAAATACAGAGACCGATGTTAGTTAAGGGTGACCGATGGCGGTTAGGTGTAACCAAGTGTCATTCTTGTTGAAAACTAGGAATGCCGTAGAATGATATTTAGGTCTCCTTTGTGATTGCACAAAAGGACTTTGGTTGGTCGGATGAGGTATTAGGTTATTTAGGTAGGTTTTGGTGAGGTTTTAATGGGTATATGGAGGGGTGAGTGTAGGAGGAGCTCAATAGGTGGCTAGGTAAACAATAGATGATAATGTAATGATGAAATGGAATGAACTAGAGAAGTATAACATTTACTTACTTGGATTCTGGTCTTGGATGCCTATGAGTGAGGGATAGAGGTGTTGATGAGAGGTTTGAAGGATGTAGGTGATCACCAACTAAAGAAAATATTCCGCATGGGCTGCATGTATGTTCCTCTTTGCTTGGTTAGATCAAATCATTGTTGGAATGGCTGTGTAGGGGAAAAAAACTCTATCTCTTTCCTTGCACGCATGTTCTCACTAGAATTCACTCTCAAAAGATGTGATATATCTCTAGAATGTGCTCATGTTCACAAGATTTTCCAATCTTTTCCAACCTTCTTCCAACCTTTAGAATAAGGTTGTTTTGGGGTTAAAAGGGTAATCGACGCGCTTAAAACTTAACTCGAAACGGTTAGGGGTAACCAACATCGGTCAAGGTGGGATTTCCTAGGTTTACTAAAATAGGGAGATCCTCTTGATTTCTCGGATCTCATGCCATTGACACATGGATTAAACTCGAGGTTCTTGTAAGCATGCGGGAATGTGGTTAGAGAGAATGTAGGCATATATTTTTAGGGTTTAGGTAAGTCTTAGTTAGTTATGGCAACTTACTAAGAATAGGTTTTAGGTTGAGTTGGTTTGGTGAGGTGTCTAGATGAAGTGTGTGTGTGGATATTATTTAAATTAAGATATTTAAATAATAAATATTGTGAGGATAATGAATTAATTTAATTTAATTAATTAAATTAATATTAGTGGGGTGGAGGGGGCCATGGCTAGGTGAATGTGAAGAAGGGTGCTTATTTGTCGAGGGACCAAAGGGGAGTGTGATGTAATTTTAGTTTCTACATTTTTCCTCTTTTTTTTTGCGTAGCTTGTATTAGTAAGTGATGCTAACAAAAATAATATGTGGTTGCCCCATGTGTGGGTGAAGGTGATCCCCTCAAACCAGAACCGACGAGGTCAAAGGCGAATCGGTGATTAGTTTGATAAAAGGTGAATGTGAGAAAGGGGTAGGTGGGGAACGGGGAAAAGGGTTAAAGGTCTACTCAAGTAATCTAGGTAATGGGTCAGGATCAAAGGTAGCAACATTCAAATGCATGCACACGTATAAACTATAGCACACTACCAGTTGAAGAGCAGGAAAACTCTACATTGGCTAAGTTTAATAGGTTTATCCAAACAAGGTGGAAGTGATTCTAGTATCAAGGTATAGGATATGGTCAGGGAAACATAACGTAGGTTAGGTGTAGGAACATTTAGGTATGTCCCGAGACACCAAAGGTAGGGTCGGGATAAATGGTCATGACCATAGGCTAGGTAAGGTCAATAGGTCAACAACACAGTAACACGGCCGCAAGGTATAGCAAACACATGAGGTCAAAGGTTGCTAGCGATGGTCCAAGTCCAAATATCCGTGTCATGGTAAGGGTAAGGCCAAGGTAGGGGTAAAATAATGAGTCCCCAAAGGAGGAAAAAGGTAGGTAGTAAATTATGAGGTCAAAAAGGTGAGGTAAATGGGTAGGGTAAAGGTGGAGTGGGGTAAATGATCGGGTGAAGGTTAAGTGGGGCAAAAAAGGAGGTAGGGTTATGGTAAAGGGGTAAAACATAGAGCAATGTGCGGTGAGGGAGGGTGACCGATGCTGGTCAAGGATAACCAACATCGGTAGAGGTAAACCAACGATAGTTAGGTAGGGTACGTGATCAATGTCGGTCAAGGGTAACTAACATTGGTTAGGTCAAGTGCATGCAATATCTACCTCTCGCACTCTCCTCACGTGCATGGTACCTTCTCTCTCAACCATGATCCTATCAAGGGAATGATATTCTCTTGCCTTAGCATGTTGCACACTTCCTTGACCTCATCCAGGTCATCCTTTGGTACCTCGACTCTCCTTCTTTGTTCCTCTATCCTAGACCGCTCCTTTAGATATTGGATTTCCCCTTGTAAACTTTAAATGACATCCATGGTGTCTTGATATACATCCTTTTGATGCGTAGGGTCCGGGGTACTTTCTATGAACTACTTCCTCCCTTTAAACAATGTTCTTTCACCTTGGTATCTTTTTTTACGTGTGCGGATTTTGTCCTTATTATTACTAAGACAAGCTTGAAACCTACATCCCATGTTACAGAGGCATCCACCGTGTGTCTTCCTTCTTAATGTGACCATTGTAGCACCCTTATCTTTCCAATGCTATTGATTCATGTGCTCAAACAACTTTGGGCACTCCTCATACTTATACTTCTTTCTGCACCATGAGCACTGCAACAAGTCTAGACACTCTCGTTTGTAATGTTCTGTAGACCCACAATTGAAACAGGTTCCACACAGGAACTCAATCCTTCCTTCTTCGCAGTTACCACGACCATGGAATCCTCAATGAAAACCCCTTCTGTGTGTGCCTCCATCTATGCACTCCTCATAACGGCGATCATCACCCTTGGAACTACTGGAAATGCTGGTCTGGCACACCCCATGATCAATGGCCTCATGGATCTGATCAATGATTCTACATTCTTTAGTATCATGGGTTGTAGAGGTGCAGATCCCACAGTAACAAGACACATTCTTTCGGATTGCACGCTGTAGCAAGGGGCATCTACTTGCATCATGGTCTCCATGAAAAATTTCAGTCTACTACCACAATGCGTCTTGTCCTTCGGGGGCAATTATCCTTGACATGTCTCTCTACTTAACAATTTGTGCACCATAAACCACTATGAGTCTCATGGGATGAGTTCACAAACAACTTCTCTAGCTTCTTAGCCATAGCAGCAATCTAAGCTTCCAGGAACAAGCTAACGCTAGTATCAACACTACCAATAGCCTCGGTGCGCAAAGAAGCTTCCAATGCCTCATGCGGGTATGTAAAATTTTTATGAGATAAGGCCCTTCTAAAAGGTGTGATCAATCCTCCAACAAACCACTAAGCATGTTGTGAAGGGTGAATATCATATGATAATTTAGACAAGAGAGTTTTAAAGCATGCATCATACTCCCACACACTCTTTTCCATTCCTTGTTGAATCTCCTTCAAAGTGCTGATGCTCTTCTACTCAAACTTAGGGATGTGGAATTATACCAAGAATGTGTTCTTTAAAGTAGTATAATCCACCACTATTTGATGAGGGTCATACTTCCTATACCAGCTATGTGTGCACCCTTACAATGTGGTTACAAACTGACTAACCTTCCACTCTAGGGTTGTGATACCCTTTGTGTGCTATAGAAATTCACACTTGTGAATATGTTCCACAAAGATCCTCAATACCTATGTAATCAAGAAAATGTAGAGACATTTCAAAGAAAACATGGGGGTGGTTTCTACCTATGTTTCCTCTGCTGCCCGACCCACTAGGTCCACTAGGTCATGTGCCTCCTCAACCACCAAACCCACCAGCTCCTATTCCTCCTAAACCACCGATCCACCGTGTCTTATTCCTTCGACCCCCTAATCCACCAAATCCCATAGTGGTCGTGCCAAAGTTCCCCATAGTTCCATTAAATCGCGCACCTATGGTATGTGATAATGCCCCACTACTAATATTATACCTGTACACTCCTAGACATGAGACCAAAAGCTTACATGTCTATACCTTGCTTGAAAATTCCTCCTAACATTGGGTTGGTGTTTGTAGCCATAGAAGGCCCAAATAAGAAATTATATCTCCTGGGTGTAGACCGATCACTTCTAATGTAACCAACTGGACTAGCAATATTTTCCCCTGATCTGGAAAACCAAGCGCCAGGGTTCGGTCACTAGGTGGGCTCAGATGTGTGCCAACAGTTCTCTCCACATGATGAACTCTCATCAGAAGTCAAGGGGTCTCTCTTATGCGCTTTCCAAGATGGGGTCACACAGACTGCTCAGGTTCCATGTCCTCTACGTGAACCTCAAATCCTTCTCGCAACGTCTGCCACCATACATCCATCACACCTGCAACCTCGTGTTGTCTAGCAATATCCCTTTCACGTGCTTCACCATACTTGAGTCATCTCTCCTCCCTTTCCTTCTCCATCGCAACATCTGCCATCTTCCTCCACCCTAGCTTCCTTACCCAACACTCAAAATGGTTTAGTCGGCCATTAGGAATGCCTCTAAACTCATGGTAACCATTAAGATTTTCATATCCAGAGGGACAACATGTAGAAATAATCCTCTGGGCTCCCACAGAAACTCAAACTCAGCAACCTCCAGACAAGAATATGTGGAAATGGCGTACTCTAGAGTGTAGCTAGCTAGTACTCCTTTCCACCAATGATCCATAGCACGGGTCCATGTCATATCTGCATCCTGCAGCCCCTAGTATTCTTCTTGGGTCCACACACACGATCCATAACACCAACTTGATCTAGACACATAGGTTGAGAGCCATTCATACAGTTCTACTGGGAAGCAACAAAAAAGTTTCATACAGATCATGGTAGAGGTTCTCTTCTACCCATCTATGTGCATCAAACTCAAGTCCAGTGCTGAATCTATGAGAAAATTCATCCTCCATGCTCTTGAACCATGATTCAACACTTTCCAAAGTTAACCACTTTGTCATTACTCACTACATAGATCATGATGTATGTTATTTCCCACTACAAATTCGAAAAGAGTTCCCGGAAACAAAACCAAGATGTAGTCATTTTTACCCCTATCACAAAATAAAGGAACCCCATGCGCACCGACCTATCACCCAGCGGATGTTGGGCACTCACCTAAGGCACACGTGGGTGTCGAGTCTCTCTTTTATGTGAGTTTAGTGGGAAACATCATCTATTATTTGTGTTTAATATATTTTAAAGGAGTTAAGACATACAAGGACCATAGAGCTCGAACGGCCTCTAGATCCTTGCAATAATTCCAGACATAAGTACTTAATATATTAAAGAACTTATACCATAACAAAAAAGTATACAAGCATCCATACTTAGTATAAACATAAATGAAAGAGAAATTATGAGAAATATGTATGCATCAAACATTGATATTCATATATACGTAAACTAGTAACCTCATTACATCCATGGAGCCATTACGAATGTCACGAGAGATGTAAACCATAGTCATGCATTACTAATGTAGCTAGGCTTATCAAAATAAAAATTACAATCCCCATGCCGAATACATCCTTTCCCAAGTGTAATTACTCACTAACAAAGTTCTTGTAGTATTTACTGCAGATTCTCCCCTCTTCTCTGGTTCTCTTCTATTTACTCTCGCATGCACTTGTATTTATAACCTTTCTAGGCTGCTAACTCATCCTCCAAAGACCCTCGATATGATGCCAAGTGTTTGAATTTGGTCCTCCATATGAGCATGCTCCTCCAAGCCCGAGCTTTCCACTTTTCACCATGATGTGTTTCTAGAAGCTTCCACCATAGGCATGTCCCTTCCTGGGCCAACTTGTTGCAGTGACACCTTATCCACTTAACATGTGCGCTTAGGTCATGCTTTTCACACGTTCTACCCCAAACACCTAATTTGGCTAAGTATTGAACCCTTGGTTATGTCTGCAAGCACATGCCGTGTGCACCACAGATTCCCTTGAACTCTTTTCTTAAACCCTTCTCTTTGCACATTATCCTTGCACGCCTTTCTTCAACTGGGACCTTGCACACCTACGCACCTTTTGTACTTAGTCAACATTCTAGGGGCCCAACACTCACATACATACATCTCCTATCACACATGCCATACATCTCTTTATTATGTACCTAACGTCATATATATATGGTGGGGACTTTCCCTTCACCGCTTATCTATTCCGAAATAGACCGCATGCTATTGATAGCCACATGGCATTTACAATCATAGCCACACATGCAAGTGTGCTATTTATAGTCCTCATGTAGTTAACTGAAGTGTCAATTCTATTCTCATCTCATCTCCATGTATAAATGCTTCAAACCACTTCTCCAAAGATAGGAAATACATGGTGTGCACATCTCTGCATCGTTAGTGTGTTCCGTACACCATCTTCTAAAAATAGGTATTCATGCCCAAAATCAGCCAAGTCTTGAAAGCTGAACTTTCCTTCCACGTGCGGGTCCTTGTTTTCCTTCCACGCCTTTTTATCCTAGCCTTCTATCCCACGCTAACTCCTTGTGTGATCTTTGACAAGTATTCTTTGATCAACAAGTAATTTAGGAAGAAACCGAGATACCAAGTACGCTAGCGAAGGAAATCCTAAAGTATTCCTACGTCTTTATGGAATTTCAATGGGTAGATCAAGTGGAAAGAATGAATATACTATTTTGTACTTTTACGGGACAATAGCATGCTTGTGGATGGTTCATAGGGATTATATTTTGGAATAGTGAGAAGTGATAATCACCTTCTCTGCTATATTTCTCCAGAGCAATGTACTTACTCATATCTATGAATTTCATGGGAAGGATTATATTCATCACCACATTCAGTAGGGTGAGAGACTCTAAACAGAGGGGTAGAATCTCTACCACCTTTTTTTTGGGTGCACAAGCTCTAATACACCTTGCGAGGTTGTGCACATGGTATGTCTATGTAGATTTGAATAGATAAATTGTAAATTGGCAAGAACCGACTACGGTGTGATTAAGACCTTTTACTATTTTTCCACTAAAGCTCTATTGAATGAGGTGTTACATGTTATGAAGTGCTTGACTATAGGAGATAGTGCAAAGGCCGAGGAACTTATTTAGGAGTTACTAGGTGTGTCATACTTGGCGGTGCACTTTTAAGAAGAAGAGACACATGTAGAACATATTGGGTGCACCTTCCTAGAAAAATAAAAAAGGAAAAATGATCTATGCCATTGATGATGAAGAAGTGGGGAATTTGGATGTTGAGCATACAGATGGTACGTGTGAGATCATAGACATTTCGGATGAGAAGTCATGTGTCTACCATGAGATGATTAAAACTAAAAAGGTCAACATGGGAACAAATTCTTAACCTAAGGAGGCCATCATTGGATATTATTGGTCTAACTCTAAGGTTGCTAAGATAATTGAGTTGCTGTGTGACTTCTAGGACATGTTCCCTAGGGGATATCATGAATTGAAAGGGGTACATGAATATTTGGGTGAGATGAGAATCAAGCTAAAGGAAGGTGTGCGCCCAGTTAGGAAGAGGCCTTATAGGATGAATCCTAACCTACATGTCAAGGTGAAAGAAGAAATTGACAAGATGCTGAATTTTGGAATCATTGAGCCCATTGAGGAGTCAAAATGGGTTATCCCTATGGTTATCAGTATAAAGAAAGATGGAATAATTAGAATTTGTGTGGATTATAGGGAGTTAAATGTTGCATGTGTAATTGATCCCTTTCCCACACCATTTATTGAAGAAATCTTAGAAGGCGTTGCAGGGCACAAGATCTACTCCTTCACCGATGGATTTTCTAGATATCATTTGGTAAGGATAGCTAAAGAGGATAAATAAAAGGTAAATTTCATTATTAAATAGGGAATTTTGAAAACATGGTTATGCCCTTTGGATTAAAGAATGCACCTACATTATTTTAGCACATTATGTTACGTACATTCCAAGACTTTATACATAAGTTCTTACAGGTTTATCTAGACGATTGGATAGTCTATGGACTCGTAAAGGATCATTGTGATAACTTAAGGCTTATGTTTGAGAGATTTTGTAAATTGAGAATATACTTAAACATCAAGAATTATGTGTTTACTACACCTTTTGGGACTTTTCTAGGACACATTATCTATAAGGAAAGATTGTTAGTAGATCTTACTAAGATTGTTGTTATGTTGGGCTTGGAGGAACCTACTAACCAAAGTGAGGTGCACGGATTCTTGGGGCACATAGGATATTACAGAAAGTTCATTAAATGTTATTCCAAGATCACTGTGCCCTTGGAGTAGTTATTAAAGGGTAAAGGAAATTTCTAATGGGGTGAGGTGCAATATCACGTGTTTGAGACATTGAAGGAAAGGCTTACTACAACACCTATTCTATGCTTTCCTTCATGGACTAAGCCTTTTCATGTGCATGTGGATGCCTCTAGCATGGCCATTGGTGTGATATTAGCCCAACCTAGAGAAGGGATTGTTGATCATCCTATTTCTTTGCAAGAAAGAAGTTGAATCCAAGGCAGAACAAAATTACACTACTATAGAGCGCGAGGCATTGTCCATGATCTACGCACTACATAAGTTTTGATAATACTTGCTGGAAACACCTTTTATCTTCTATATAGATCACATGGCATTAAAGTACCTTGTAAACAAGCCCATCTTGTAGGGGAGCATATGCCATTGGATTCTGTTATTTCAGGAATTTGACTTTACAATTGTGGTAAAGACAAGAAAGAGTAATTCTAAACCATACCATTTATCAAGGATTCAATCGGAGAGGACACGCAGAGCATGGAGGATAATATTCTAGATGAATAGTTATTTAGGTTAAATCATTCACCCTCATACTTATAGGACATTGGTGTCTTCTTTAGAACTAGTCTTTCCCCTAAAGGAATGAAGTCTTTAGAAAAGAATCAAATTTCCATTCACACCGCATGTTATATTTTGATCAGTGGAGACTTATACAAACTAGGTCGGGATGAAGTTTTGTGCTGGTGTGTACTTGAGCATGAATGGGAATCAATTATGGAGGAGTCTCATGGAGGTATTGTAGGTGTACATTATGTGAGAAATTCCACAACATGCAAGATTATATTAGTTAGTCTATAGTGGGAAACATTGTACAAGGATTGCAAAGAAAATTGTAAGGCATGTGACCATTCTCAACACCTTGGAAAGCCTCGACATAGAGATGAAATGCCTTTAAGGATGATCTCTAGTGAAAAACCATTTGAGAAATGGGTCATTGACTTTGTGGGTCCTATTTCCCCACCCGCGTACAGATTAGATCTTGTTATATTGTAACTTGTAGAGACTCCCTCACAAGGTGAGAAGAAGCGGAACCTACAAAGGATTGTACAGTAGCTATGGAAAAAAGGTTTCTATGGGAAAATATTATTAGCATGTATGCATGTCCTTTAAGTTTTAAAAGTGATAGGGGTAGTAATTTTCTTAATGATTCCCTCATAATACTATTGGAAGAATTTATGGTTGCACACCATAAAACAACACCCTATCACACTCATGAAAATGAAAGTATTGAGGATTTCTACAAGATATTGAGCCATACATTGACAAAAATTTGTGATGTTGGAAGAAAATACTTGGATGATAAAGTCTCTGTTGTACTTTGTTCATACAGGATAACCTAGAAGAGGTCGAATAAGGGAATACCATTTCAGTTGGTGTTTGGCAAAAAGTATATTCTTCCAATGTAATTCATGTTACCTTGTCTGTGTATTGCGTGCACATGAGGTTTGGCTGATGATTAAACACTTGAAGATTACATTGACAAACTGATTCAATTAGATGAAAGGTTCATTATAGACAGATGGATACGAGAAGAAAGAAAAATCTAGGAAGAAGACATGACATGATAGACATATTAAGGATAAAAAAATTGAATTTGGATAGATGATTCTTATTTATAATTCAAATTTTTGCACCCCCTTGAAAGCTTAAGGTGCATTGGTGTGGACCGTATGTTATAACTTATATAATTTATTTATATGCTTTCCAGTTAGAGGTCTTGGATGTAATGCGATTTCTGGTTATTTCAATGGGAGTAGGCTAAAGCCCTACTATAAATAAGTCTTCTTGGTGTTTTTAATAAGGTAGTATTTCCACTTAGCTTATATTTCCTTAATGCAATTAATTTATATGTGTTTCCTTCATCGTTATTATGCTTTATCAATTTAGTTTTGTGTTTTGTGTAATAAGAGCACTTTTGTCTTTGGAAGTTGATTAATATCTAAGTGTTATCATGCGCACAGTGGTCGTGCATACCCTTAGTGTGGGGTGGAGTATATACAGGGTACATGGACCAAGTTTCAATGTTATTTGAAGATGGATATGCCTAAAAATATTTTTTTCAGGTGCTTGAAGTAATGGTGTAGATTGAGGAAGATTTCTCATGAATGAAGACCATGTATGGATGGATGCATCGTGTAATGCGATGTAAGCTACATCAGTGGAAAATACTTAGTAAAAGGTGCAATGGTGGAGTGCTTCGGTGCATGGATGTGCACGAGAGGAGGCAAGTGCCCAAGGAGTAGTAGGCATGCAAGATGGTTATGACTTTGGCACGGATAAATATGTGTGGAAAATTTAAGAAATGTCAAGTTAATGCGAAGTACGGTGGTAGGTGGAAAGTAATAAATGTGGATTTTTTTTTTTAAATCTATATAAGGTGGTGTTGTGAAGTCATTTTCACCTTTGCAATCAAGAGCATTTGAGTGAGTTTTTGATGAGAGAGATAGCTAATGATCTTTGAAGTGTATAGAGATACAAACTGGTTGAATTTTTTAGATTCATGCACCAAGGTGATTGCTTTGCTCCATTTGGAGAAGTGTTTAAGAGAAGCAGAGGCATGCAAGGAAGAACATTGATAGTTAGGGTTCGTATTTGAGCTATGGTATGCGCTTCAAGATAGTGTGCATGGATTTGAGTTTCATAGATTGAATCAATTGAAAAACACACCTTTATAGTGGAAATGGCACCAAAAAGAGCACCTGGAGCAGTGACAAGGGGGAAGAAGTAAAAGGAGGTTGAAATCAAAGTCGAAGATTCTCCCAAGAGTAGGTTTTCTGAAATGCAATACCCGAAGGGTTTTACATGGGTCATGATTAGGACTCACATGTTCGTTAGTGTAAGGTGAGTGATTACAATCATAGAACAAAGGATAACAAGGATGAATTGGATAATTTTTTGGTTGTGAAGACAAATAAGAGAACAACAGATGATATGGAAGTGTACGATGGTGTTGATAAAAAGGTGTTAGAAAAGGTAGGGGTTTTAGAGTTGTATGAAATACCTTATTTTGGGAAACCCGAAACTTTATACCATTGGTTAATGACCAGAGTTGATGAGGACTTATTATATTTTGTTGAGTGATGAATGAGGATTGTTGTGCCCTTGATTAGGAGTTTGACAGACTTAGAAGTTTGGGCACTAAAGTGAGTAGAGACCTCACCGATTAAGAGGAAATAATAGCAATAAAGAAGGAGTTGGGTTACCTTAATGGAGAACACATAAAGGATATTGACAAACTCCCAAAGTACCCAATGGTCTAGGCAGTAACACACCTCCTCACAAAGTTAAATAATGAGGAACAATGGTCGAGTAAATACCTTGTGGCTACACATAACAAAGAAAATGAATAAAGGTGTAGTTTACAACCTGGCGAGTTTCATTATTGAAACCATCATTGAGGAAGCACATGAAGGTGATAAGATAAGTTTTGGTGTGATCCTGTTAGCCCTTATTTTTGTAGAAATTAGAGTGCTCAATGGGCCTAAGGAGAAATTTTGGCATTATCCTCGAGGAGAAGAAATCTCTTGCGAGAGATTTGAGAAGTATACTTGTGATGGAACCATGAGTGGGCCCTTTAAATAGAGGAATAATTATGGTATGAGTGACTCCATGCCATGTTTGAGGAAGAATGGAGAATACCTAAGGATTTACCTTTGGTATTATATAAACAGTACATTTTGTAGTATATCAACATTTTTGTATTGTGTGTTTTGGGATGAAGGAAGGTAAATGAAGGCCTTGGTGTAATCTCCTTATGCCTTCACCATGTGTTATTTCCAGTCATCTATACATATATTTTTAGACACATGCCAGTTGATTTTCAACGTAGACAAGATAGACTGCGACTACCACACATTGAGGAAGACTTACATTTATCCAGGTAAGTCTATGTACATTGAAATATTAATTTATGATGATATTAATATGAAGGAAAAGATTCTAGCCATTATAAAAAGTGGGGAAACCCTTATATATATCCAACTCAGTCCCAGATTGGAAAATGGAATATATGCAGAGAATGAGTTCAAGCTACCTAGACCATCCAAACGGAAACATACAATTGGTACTTTGGAAGATGAGTAACCAATCTCGCCCTTTGTTAAAGAATAATTTCGGAAGAAAGTTGTGGTTTAGATCATAGGGGTAGAAAAACCCAACTGTAGGTTATAAAATATAGCGCGAGTGAGCCCTCTATTATAGGAGCTAGTTAATGAAATTTTGGAGACAAGTGCCATAGAGATAAATGTGGAGCAGACTACTAAGGATCCATAGTTTAAGAGAGTGTTAAGAAGAAAAAAGGCTCAAAGAGCAGAACTTCACAACCCCTTCAAAGGTCACATAGGAATTCACTTGTGAAGGTAGAACTAGAAAAGAATAAAATATGCAGGTATGTCCCCCATAAAGATGATGAAGATGAGAATTCTGAGGAAAGCGTTCCAAATAATCGAGTACAGATTGAGGATACAGAGGATCCTTAAGAAGAGGAGATGAAAAATGATGAATAGGATTTTAAGGGAAAAGATTTGAAAATAGATAAGGGAGAGCCTTATGGCATGCCACATACTACGCAAATAGGTAAAGGACTAGTGTTAGATTCGGGAGTATGTACTCCTAAGGGAAAGCATTCTAGAAAGGGGAAGGAGGATGATACATATGGGAATCCATTTTTTGGGTACATTAATGACCTAAAAATATCATACACATGTGGTTCCAAAGCTCTTTGGAGCCAAAATATTATATGGATGGGAGCTAATGGATACGGAGATGGAAACCAATCGCATAAAGAAATAGTTATCGTGGATGATGTAGACTCATATGGATGAGCACAAATTCGATGTATGTGAGGAATCCTATGTGTCACGTAGACTAAATAAGATGCCCTATTCATGCCATGTAGCTATAAAACCCACCATCATGTCTGATGGGTAGGTAAGCAATGCCTTGACTAGAGTATGTGTTGAAGTTGTGCGTCAAAACATTGATAAAGCGGAAACTATTAGAGAATTGTTGGAGGATAAGAAAGATAAGGACAATAAAATCAAGCACCTCATAGAGGAATGAGTTAAGGATGAGGTAGAAATTTAGAAATTTCTTAAAATGGAAGATCAAATTGGGGATGAGACTATTGAAAAGAGGCCATATTCTTCATGACAAGGATGCAAAATATTTTCCATCTTCTTTACACTATTTGTGCATGACAGTTCACTTACTACTGGAGGAGGAACCCCTGCTCATGCCAAAACAAAAGGATGTTGCAAAGGAGGAAGAAAAGGACACAATTGCAAGAAAAATTATAGGTTATGAGTCTATTTTGCAAACTTTAGAAGATGAGCTAAAGAAATCAGACTTGACATTGACTATGTGGATAGCACCAGTGTGATAATAGAAACAAAGACTATGGACAAAGAATATGAAGTCCTTCAGAAGTAAATAATGAAACACTTTGAGCACGTAGAGAGACTAATGTTGATATAAGAAAAATGTGATGTAATTGAATCTTCCTTATTCCCACACAACGAAAGGATAAAAGAAATTAGGAAAATCATCGCGGAAAGGATGGATATAGTGGAGGGAATGGTCTCGAGCATGGTAAATGTTATGAGGGTCTTCAGAACAAAGGTGAAAAGAGGAATCTTAAAGAAATGGAAGCCACAATTGTAGACATCCCAAATAAAACAAATAAAGTACTAAGTGATTGGAATGTGTTGGAGGAAGAGATTAAGATTGAATATCCAGATTTGATCCTTCCAAAGAGAAGAGTAGAGTGCCAAATAGTTTCCAATTATTTGCGTGTAGTAATTCCTTTATTATTTCCTTTATTATTCAGTATTATTTATTCATAGATATATAAGTTATGATTACCCATTTCCAGGGGTGGAAATGAAATTATTGTGGGGTAATGTTGAGATGATATAATAGAGATTAAGAATGAAGGTGCATACGGATTGGGTGCACAAGCATAGGGTGCATGAATGCACATGGAACTATAATGGAATAAGGTGCTCCAAGGATGGTTTGAAATTGGGAATTAACCATTGTGAAGATTAGGGCTAATTATGAACATGGAGTGTAGTGCACATTTTTTGAATACTTAAGGAGCACACAAAGGTTGTTTTGTATCGTTAGAAGATCAAACGCCATACTTTTTTTTTTAGAGATAATAATAGGATTATAGTATAGGTGTATTATTATATAATCTATTATTAGTGATCTTGCATGCTCTCCTATTTATTATGTAAATGTGCATGGCTATTATTAGCATGTAACCTATTTTTGAGATGTGCATAGGTGGTGAAGGGAAAGTTCTTACCCCTATAATTATGTATTAATTGACACAGTTTGAGAGGATCACTTTGGTAATAGAGTTATGTTGTTGGATTATGTGCACACATGACTCATGGTGATATTTTTATGTATGTAAGAAGCTTATGTGTTTTACAAAAATTAATATAATGGATCTTTGTGGTTGGATATTGATTTTAGACACATCTATGAATGGATCTTTCATAATAAAGTTTATCTCGGTTATTGTTTTATTGTTCTTGCATATGGTTAAGATCTAGACCTCCTTTATGCACCTTGTTATGCTTAATTATCTTTGATGGATCTAGAATATTTTTTAATCATGTTAACCCTTTGAACAATATGACATAAAATAGGGACCTTGTACCCTTTCACACTTCAGGTGAGTGCTTAGTTCATCTTTGAGTGATGTACGAACGCACCTTGGGATTTTGGTGGTAAAAACTAGGGTACAAGTCTTCATTCCCTCGAGCACTTGTCCAAGACACAAAAAATATGACAATATCTTCCAACTTGGTGGGTGCATGATTCAATCTAAAGAGTTGTGCATCCTGCATTGGGTCCTCAATGCTCTACACATCCTTACCAGAATTGATCCTTGATAAATGATCAAGCCTCGAGTTTCTCTTTCCAAGTTTTACACTCATTGTAAACTAAAACACCTAAAATAGTAGTATCCACTTGCATATTTACCCTTGTATAATAGGCTTGTTGACCAAATACTTAGTTCCCATATGATCGATGAAGAAAATAAATAGTGTCGCTAATAAGTATTGTTTGAAAATATGTAGCGCGTAAATCATGGACAAGGCTTTTCTCTCAGGTAGTTGTATAGTTTTGTTCATTTTGTGTCAACTTCCTTCTTGTAAAAAAACATGGAATAGTTTGTCCCATGAAGGAAAGTGTAAAATAGGTGGAGTGGTCAACCTTTCCTTTAGTGTCTCAAACACCTATTGTCGCACCTTACCCCTATTAAATTTTACTTTATCCTTTAAAATTTCCTCCAGGGGTGTGGAAATACTTTCATAGCCTTTAGTTAATTTCCTATAATACCCTGTATGTATAATAAATCCACACACTTCACTTTGATTATTAGGTTCTTCCAAACCCAAGATCACAACGACCTTAGTTGGATCTACCAACAAGCCTTCCTTACAAATAATATGCCCCAAAAAAGTTCCAAAAGGTGTCGTAAAGATACATTTCTTAATATTCGAGAGATGCTCAACTTCCTGCACCTCTCAAACATAAGCCTCAAATTTTCACAATGATCCTTAACCAAACCATACACTATCCAATCATCAAGATACACATGTAAAAACTTATGAATGAATTCCTAAAATGATTGTGTAACAATGCGTGAGGACACTATAGGCACATTATTCAATCCAAAGCTCATACTTGTGTATGCAACACTTCCCCATTAAGTGGTGAAAGCTATCTTTCCTTATCTTATTGAGCAATGAAACCCGATAATAGCTAGATAATCCAGGTGAAGGGTTCAATCTTGCACCCAAAAAATCCTCCAATCATATCCTCTGTAAATAGGGTAGGAAAAGGATCAATAATACATAAAGAGTTCAACTCACTATAATCTACACAGATCCTTATCCTCCCATCCTTTTTAATACTTATGACCATGGGATTCACCCCCTTAGATTCCTCAATGGGCTCAATTATTCTAGACTTTATCATTTTAACAATTTCTTCCTTTACCTTAATGCGTAGATTATGATTCATCATGTATGGCCTCTTCCTAATCAGGTGTGCGCCTTCTTTAAGTTTGATTCACATATCACCTAGAGAAGAGTGCACTCATTTTAATTCATGATATCCCTTCGAAAAAAATCTTGAAAGTCATGCAAGAGTTCAATAGTCTTAGCCACTTCCATCTCTAACCAAAGAATCACCAATAATGGCCTTTTTAGGTTTTGTATTTATCCCAATATTAACTTTCTTTATTTTCATAGGCTCATGATACGTGCATGTCTTCTCATTTGTTTTATCCATCACCTCACGTGTACCTTAAATGTGGTTAACATCTAGGTTATTATCCTCATCATCATTTTCTATTGTGCATACCATGTTACCCCTTTCCATTTCTTCCCAAATGTGGACCATTTATTCTTCTTCGGTCTCATTAACGTCAAGGTGTTCCTCTAAATTGAGTTCGGAGAACATATCTAAAATAATTTCCTCAATGTTAGTGCTATCTCCCAAAGTGAGGCACTTCATAATCTACTGATGCTTTAAGTACCAGAGCTTTAGTTGAAAAGTAATCAAAAGTATGGATCATACCTAAGAACATCTCTTAAAATTAACGGTTTCCCATTTCAATTCTGCATGGACATACCATGTGTGCATACAACCTCTTAGGGTGGCGTAGAACTTATGTACCTAGATTTATGGTGGTAAGGCCTCTCAACCCTCCATCCAAATTATATATCATTCTGGACATGGTGGGAAGCAAGGGACTTCCCATGGAATTCACATATCGAGAAGGTACATTGCTCCTTAGAAACCTAGTAGAAAAGGTGATTCTCATCTCTTTCCATTCCAATAGGTTGTCTTTGTGTGTAGTCCACCAATGTGATGGTGTTCCACATAAATCATAAACCAACATATTTCTTCTGTCACCCTCATCCTTCCACTGGGATTCCATGGCACGTAGAAAGACATCAAGGTTCCCTTCACCAAAGGTAATGAGGTACCTGATTATGACTCGAGTGTTGAACGATGCATGGCCGATCACATGAGTAATTGTATTCTTTATCTCTCGCTAAACTACTTCATACATTCCATATGCCCATTTGTCACAAGAAATAGTTGTAGTATCACTAATCGAATGAACATCATACCACGATATCACACCTTCCTTAAATGGCTCAACCACCTTAGGGTCTCTGATTGTGCACATGTATATCTTGTTCAAGTATTCTTCACTCAAAATATCAACCTATGAATAAGCATTTACATATGTCAAAGGTATAATGATGCTCTCTTCTTTGTTCTCAAAGATAATGTACCCCTTGTTGAAGTAAAAATCTACATTAATTGCATAACACCAAGGGAATTGAAGTAATGTTGGGTAGCTATATACCTCTATGAGCTCCAACACTTAAAAATACTTAGTAAAATTGGCTCCTTGAATCATAATAGTCACATCTTTTAATACCCCAATAGGATTAGCCCTAGTTTTGTTTGCCATATATAACACATTCAAAGAAGGTTGTAATGGTGGTCTTATCAATTGATTCTAAGAATCCAACATGAGTAAATTAACTTTTGCCTGTATCTATCAAAAATTTCTTAGGATCCACCCATCAATAACTACATTCAATGTAATCTCTTTATATTACTCATGATTATGGGGAGGTAGATATACATAAAGTATATTCCTCTCATGATCATTAGCTACACATGGTACTTTTTGTCACAACCAATCTCCTAACAAAGAGATTATTTTCTTCTTATGCAACATTTTTTACACTTCCTTTAAATCATCTACATATTTTTGCAGGATTTCAATATTCTTAGCACGTTCTAATATGCATGCATACTCATTCAAGATATATATCTCCCCTTGCAAATTCCTGATAACGTCCATAGTTTCTAGGTAAACTTATTTTTGATGTTCAACATCAGGGTACTTAGCATTAATCACTTCTTCCTTTGTTATAGTCAAGTTATACTTCAGAGGTTCACAATAATGCATATCCTCGGTGCGTGTAGTAACTAACACTTGTTGTAATTCTAAATTCAATGAATTCATTCCAACATTTGACATCCATTGATCTCCATCCTCGGGTTTTATCTTAATCATATTTTTCCCTAGTCTTGGTTGTTCTGCTTTCTCATATGCTCATATAAGTCAAGGAATTCTTTGAATTTGTGTTGTTTTCCACACCATGAGAAAACTAAATTCTAAGTGCATTTGCGCTGATAATGATCGGAGATCCACAAATAAAATAATTTCTTCTAGGAAATCCTCCTCTTCCATGACCACAACCTCAACATCTATATCCACCATGAAAGCCTCTATTAAGTTATCCCCATTATGACACCCTTCATTATGTTTTTCTCCTTGTTTCTTAGATCCACCAAATACACTAGTCGAGTCCAAACCAATTTCAATGGATTCATGTATATGATCAATCACTCTATAGTTAACGGTGTCATGAGTATGATTATTACAAATATTACAATACATAGACACATTCTTCTCGGATCACACGCCGTAAAAGAGAACATCTACTTGCATCATGGTCCAAATTCAAAATCTCACAATTCAGCGGATGGCATGGCACACACTAAATTGTGAGGAAAACTATCCTTAGTGCGCCCTTTAATATCAAAATTGTTACACCATATTCCACTTTGCATGTCTCATGAGCTAGATTATTAGATATCTTCTCCAATAGTTTCTCCATCGCTGAAATTTATGCTTCAAAAATGGACTTATTCCAGTGTCCATACTCCCAACTTCCTCATCATATAAAGCTTCCTCCAAAGAATTTCATGGATCTATAAAGGTCTTAACTGATAGCACCCTTCTAAACAAAGTCAATAGCCCAACAAAAAACCATTGTGCATGATGACTAAGATGTATGTCATAACACAAATTTGATAACAATGTTTTAAAATATGCGTCATAATCTCGAAAGCTTTTAGATAATCCATGTTTAATGTCCTTAAGAATGCCAATACTCTTATGTTAAAACTCATGGATATGGAACTTAGCCAAAAACGTAGAGTGAAAATCATCATAATCCATTGCATGCTTTGATGTAAGTCATGATTTTTGTAGTATCTATGTACGCACCCTTGAAGAGTAGTAGAAAACTGACTCGCCTTCCTATCTGAGTGGTGATTCCCTTAGCATGCCATAATAGCTCATATTTGTGCATATACTCTGCAACATCTTCAATACCTCTATATTTCATCAAATGGAGGGAAATCTCATAATAAAATTGCTAAGGATTAAGTGGGGGTTGTTGGGGATGTAGGCTCTGTCCTCCAGATATAGAACTAGAACTACCACCAATATTTCCTCCACTACTAGAACCACCTAATCCACTTGATCTCGACCCTCTTGATCCACTCAATCCTCAAGCAACAAGTGTAGGATGAGTGTATGTGCTTCCCGTGTCCAAACCATAGTACTAAACTCGAACTCCCATAGCATAAAAAGTTATAGTAATTCCATATGTATTCCCAATATTCAGTATGCCCACACTCTATCCTGATGATGCACCAAAAAATATTCCTCCAATCAGACCTCTAAATAAAAATATGATATATGTGCTTCCATAGATGAATTTATTATCGACACTTCCTATTGAAAATAAAATGCTATCTACCTAAAGTCATTGGATTACCTACACTCACCTATTTATCAATATTTACTGAACTCAAACACCAAGCACAAGGAAAGTCCTTGGTGGGATCGGATGTGGGCATGTGGTCCTTAGTATTTACTCATCGAAGAACTCTCATCAAAAGATGGAGGGGATTATCTACTACATTTTCCTAAGTGGGGAGATCCCGATGCTATGGATACATGTCTTCCATGTGAGAATCAAATACTTCATGAGAAATCATCCTTAGTAACTCCAAAAATTCCTCAATATCATGTTGTTTCGCTAATTCCCTCTCCCGCACTTCATTTTACTAAATCCACTTTTCTTCTCTCTTCCTTTATTCCACAAGGTCTGCCATCTTTCATCACACATACTCCTACCCATATGTGTCGTGGTATATTTTATCTAGTCATAGGTAAGTTCTCTAAACTCGAACCACCATAAAGATCTTAATGGACAAATGAATAGCGTGAATGTAAGATCCTCTGCGATCATGCAAAAATTAAAACTCAGCAAATTTTAGAAAATAATACATGAAAAAAATGTATTCTAAAGTATAATTACACACAACACAGAGACCCATGAATGATCTACAACACGTGCCCAAGGTTCATCTACATCAACAAAGCTTGATACTCTTCCTACGTCCAAGTCCTTGATCTATAACTCTAAATTTTATTTGATGCATATGTTGTCAACCACTCATACAACTCTATTAGAAAGTAGAATAAGAACGTCTCATAAATCTCATGATAAATATGTTCTTGAACCCATGCAATTGTATTGAAATCAAGTCTATAACAATATCTTTACGCAAATAGATCATTTCTTTCAATCACCCAATCTTCAATATCCACAAGAGTCAACTGATACTCCATCATCATGCAACATCATGGTAAACAGTTCAAAAATATGTCCCGACAACATAACCAAAATGTAGTATTATTTTCCCACTCAACAACCCTGGTGCATTGGCTCTTCACTCAAATAGATTTGAGCTCTCACTTTAAGCATGCAAAGGTACCAGTACCTCTTTGTTATTGTCTTACCATGGTGCTAGCATGCATGTTCATAATAACCATACTCAAAGTACATATTCCATTCTAACAATCAAATCCATGAGCTCAATTTGGAAACACACATAATAAGTAAACATATAGATCACATAAGGATTAATACCAGATTCACCATACAATAACCATGAATAGAGACATCAACAATCAATATCCATCCATAATGATCCATTATATTAATTCATCACAAACTAGAGATGAGAACCTACACATAATGTCATAAGAGTCAAGCACACAAATCATACTAGTAGAATAAATATGATACAATCTAGATCTCGTTCTCGCTCCTCAAAATAGTGCAAATCAATACATACATACATATATATATATATATATATATATATATACAAGGTGGGGACTTTCCTTCGTAATCCATGCACTCTCAAAATAGGCCGCATTCTCAAAATATCCATGTTACATTACAAAAATATCTAAAGAAGCATGCAAGCTTCACCTAATAATATATTATCTATAATTAACTCCAAATCTAATCCTATTATTAGCTCAAACTCTGCATGACTCTTTATCTTCCTCTTGTTCCCAAAATAGCCTTCACGTATTCTTGAAGTCTTCGTGTCTTTATATAATGTGTGCTCTGCACTCCATCCTAACTTTATCCCGTAACATGGAAAATGACTAAGTCCCAAAAATTTTCTTACCAGGGGCACCTCTTTCTTTCACTGATCTTCCACACGCGCCCACTCTCCACCTTCTTGCACGCCCTTTTCTCATGCACCTCTAATACTTAGGAAGTAGTTTATCTGTCAACAATTTGTGATGAAATTAACACCAAACTAGAATTTCATGATGACCACTAGCCAAAAATGATCTATGAAGCTCTAAATAAATCTCGAAAAATGCTCCGTATCTGATTTGATTAAGAAGAGAACCGAGCATGGAAATAAAAACTTACAAAAACCATTTAAACACATGTAAAATAATGCATGTCCCAATTGGAAACATACAGAGTGTTCCCAAGAAATTATTTTGATAAAAACAAAACTACCTACTCTACTTTAACAATGGCAAAGGAATCTAAAAGAATCCATCAATACGCAGGGAAAAATAGTTTCCTTTCCTCACAAACTTAGACAATGTAATTGATTTTTCATTGATAATGGTCCTTAGCAAGAGTGAAAAATGTTTTGAAGCTAGTTCTCCACCTTTATTACCAAAGTATCAACAAAAAATAAAATAAATACCTCCTTTAGTTGATATTTGGTGCATTGTATCTCATCCTCATGCTCTGAAATGAGCATGACTAGTTGTAATTCCTCGGTTGACTCTAAACTAGCTAGATATATTATTAGACAAGGCCTAATCCTCATGATTTTCCTATTTATTTGAATATTTTCCCCATGAATGGGGGTATCCTACAAACCTTCCTTTCAATGAATATAGTTTCATGTAAGTCAAATTGATTCTTGTTTCACTTCCACAAATAACTCTATAATAGACTCTACCTTCTCCATGATGAATTTTGATTTTGCAATTGATTCATCATGGATCTCCTATGCAGATTGATCTGGGTAGTAGAATGTTATTTGACCATTTCCACCACGTCTGATTTGTGGAAGTTTCCTACAAAAAGAGGCTCTTGGTATTGGAAGATAGATGGTGAAAATGCATCAGCAATGAATTTAGTGGCTTCTTCTTCTTCAATGCAATCTTCTAGATCTGATAAGAAATCAACCTCTTCAAGATCAAACTATGTGGGACACTCCACTTGGGTCTCAACTTCCTTGTGTTCCTCAATTCCAACCTCTATTGGAGGCTTAACCAATAGTTGCATTTGATTGGTTTTCTTAATGATATCAAAATAAATGGTAGCTACATTTGGATTAGCTTCAGGAATAGTTGATATTTTTTCATCTCCTTATCTTCTTTGTCACTTAGCAGAAATTTCACCACCTTTTTACATCTAAGATCTTGTAAACACTGTAAATAAGTGACCTTAATCATCTTCAAAATTTTCATAGTGGTCATTATATGATTTGTAGTCTAGGTAACCCGTTGGAGTTAGAAGCATGGTCTTCAAGTTTATAACATTCATCAACAACTTGATATTCTTCATTCACTCCTACATTATTCCTTGGGGAAACTTTAATTACAAGTCTTTGAGGAGTATCATCAATGCAATTCTATGTAGGTGCGGTCTAGCAGGAGTAAATTGTTATCGACGTCATTTGCTTTTTATCTGCAACATATCATTTGCAATCTTTACTGATTGTGGATCGAAGTACTAGTTGAAGTATAACCTTAAACCTTAGGAGTTGAATGCTTGATTTTACTTTCCATGATAAGATCATCCTCTACTTCAATAGCAATGTTTTGAGTTGCAAACAAGTTAGCAAGATGTTCTCTACGCAACTGATAATTAACTTCACATAACAAATCATTAATGAAAAATACCTTCTGATTATCATCGCTAAGAGAGGAAGCAGGAGGAATCTTATCAATTATCATTTAGAATCTAGAAATGAAATCTCTCATGTGTTCATGCGGTTGTTTTTTCTCTGGGTGAGTTGTATTTGAATTATTTCCAAGTTTGAATTTGGCTTCAAATGGTGTTCTCATAGTAGCCCAGTTGGTGATACATGCAGGAAAAAGTTGATAAAACCATTCCACGGAAGAGCTCTAAAGTGTATCAATGAATAGTCAAATAGATACATCTTCATGAAGCACTCCTATAACTCCATAAGCTACAAAAAATTCAGCTATATGTTCATATGGGTATTTCTTCCCATCACCATTTAATTTTGGGAAATTCTTACATGATCTAGGTGAAAATTCATGTAATGACTAAACTAACACAAGAGGGCCAATAGATGGAAAAAAAGGAACTAGAGCCTGTGGTTTTTGTAAAGCCATGAAAATTATTTGTACAGAATTATTCTTGAGTGTACACCATTCTTGCAAGCTTAACACTATAAAGAAATAATAGAACAAACAAAATACAAAGTCACCAATTTTTTTTATTAAATACTCACCGAATAGGTAGAGATTAACGCTATGTGTTTGTGTCCCCAGAGAGAGTCTCCAAAACATGTTGGCTAGATTTTATATGCACACAAACCTACGAAGGAATGGGATAAATCCCCTTCATTTAACGGTAAAGCTCCTATGCAAGGTATTTATTTATTCTAATTATTTTTCAAGGGTATTACTTTGATTGCAAAGCCCATGAACCATAACTTGGAAATTTTACAGAAAGTAAGTAGCTAAGTTTGGGAAAAGTAGGGAAAGAAGATAAATGAAAATATAGAATTATAGCGAGAAATGAGGAAAGGGAAATTATCTTCGCAATAAATATATTATAGAGCTTATTACAACCATAAAAATAAATAAGCCTTTGGATAAATGACACAGTTTAAGAAAATGAAAAATAAAATAATCCATATTTAGATTTTAAGTAATAAAAATTTTACCATAAAATCCTCATGAGATGTACAACGAGACTTCTCGGACACAAAGTTCTTCAAAAGTCCACCTTCCTCTTATTCGATTCCGGTTAAGTTATACACGAAAAAATTTGAGAATCTAAACACAAAGTCTAAGATCTTTAAATTATTGTACAAAATTGTAATAACTGGTTGCCAATAAGTTCCATCATGATCCCATAGGCTTCTCCTTACATTTATAGTATCTAGAAATATAGTACAAATATTTACATTAATTGTTCCTTTGCACATGCTTAGCTACAAATGTGTAGGTAGTTGAGAATTTTTCTCCTTGAATTTCTCATTACTCAGCATGCATGAATTTTGAATGTTCTACGATTTAAAACATCATTCACCTCTCTACATGTAGTGCCACTTATTACTAACTAATTTAATTTTTCAAATAACTCAAAGTAATGGATTTTAACAAAATTACTTAAGTTTAACAATTAATCTCAATTACTTCATTATGTTTCCCGAAAAATGAGAAAGATAATAAGAAAAGAAGAAAACTAAGAAGAATAATAATAGGCATGAACAATTTAATCCAACTATAGTACCTTTGTCTTGGTTTTCCCATTTTTCGCTGAAGAAGAAAACCGCCATAATGCATTGAATTCGGTAGCACTTCTTGGAATTGTTCATTTTAAGTTGAAAGTTTTTTTTTCCATTTTTCTCCCACCTACTTACATCAAAATTTGATTTTCATGATTCCATGGTGTAGAGGAGGTCAAGATATTTCTGAAAATCTCATGATCTCAAAAAATAGAGCACCTTAGAAAATGTTATGGCCAATAGTGTTTTTAAAGTGCCATTAGTACCTTCTCTTTGTATTTTGGTTTTTAGAAACTTCTTTACTTATTACTTTTAGAAGTAAAGTAACTTCATTTCTCTGGATTACTCTTGCTTATGTTTTTTTCCATTTTCACCAACTTACCCCCATATAAATATTATTTTCATGATTCCATGGTGTAGAGGAGGTGACATATTTCCGAAATTCTAAGATCTTAAAAAAGAAGCACACGGTCAAAAGTTATGGTCATTCGGGTTTATGAAGTAGCATTGTTGTTTTCTAGTGTATTGCGAAATTTCGACCCCCATTACTTCTTTCCAATTTATTTTGGGATTTCGACCCCCATTACTTCTTTCTAGTGTATTTTGAGATTTCTAATCCCCATTACTAATTTCTAGTTTATTTCAGGATTTTGAGACTACTTTACTATTCTCTAGTGTATTTTATAATTTTGAGACTATTTTACTACTTTCCGATGTATTTAAGGATTTCAAGATTACTTTACTAATTTCCAATGTATTTCGGGATTTCGAGACTGCTTTATTACTTTCTAGTTTATTTCAGGATTTTGAGACTATTTTTACTTCTTTCCAATGTATTTCAGATTTCAAGATTGATTTACTTAGTTGCTTAGTGAAGTAAAGCAACTTCATTTTTCCACATTACTTTATTGTTTTTCCTTCTTTGTTTTTTTTACAACTGATTTACTTAGTTTCTTAATGAAGTAAAGCAACTTCATTTTTCTGCATTACTCTCTTCTTTTTCCTAACTTTTCTTGTATTTCTCTTGGACTGAGGAGTTAGAAAAATACAGTAGAGTTCCCCAAAGCCATATTTTCCCCATTTTATCATTTAACTCAAATTTTTGGCTAAGTATGAATTTTGAAGCCTATAGAGAAGAGAAATTTCATCCAAATGGTTCCTAGTGCCCCAAAAACATGAGAATTGCATGTTTTATCAAATTCATCACTAAAGACCCATGAAAGTGCTCAAGTCCAATTTTCCTCAAGTTGTTTTTTGGAAAACATGAAATCTACTGGTAGTAAGAACATTTGGAAAACCTTGCAGCAATAGTAGTTGGAAAACCTAAAATACAATGGTAGTGGCATGAATCAGATTTTTGGGACAACTTCACTTAATTATTTTTTTGAGAAGTAAAGTATTTGTGCATTCCCACAACACATTGTTAGTGCAAACCAGGTTTTGGGTGAGGACCTACTGCAAATTGTGAAGTAAAGCAACTTGAAAAACCTGAATTGGTCTAGAGTGAAATTCACACTTAGATTTTTGGGGATTTTGGGAAACTTTGAGCAAGTGTGTATTTTTCAAATGCAATCAAGTAACCTTTTGTAACCTCCCGAAGGAATCCTAAGTGAATCTACCATCGAAAAAGACCCAAATTTTTAAAATGGGTATCCCAATATTTCTAATTGAAATATTTAGGGACACCAAAAAAAGACATTTACAATTGGCAAGATGGTCCTTCTTTATGACTCCAATTTTGTGTGCCACCTAATAAAGTTAAAGGTGCATTGGTTAGGAACTTTTGTAGTAACCAAGACACTTGAATTAGTCACATGTCAATTATAGGTGTTGGATGGCACCATGTTTCTCAGTTACTTCAATGGGAGTAGGTTGAAGCCCTACTATAAATAAGCTTCTTGGTGTTTTTAAATAAGGCATTAGTGTCATTTACATTAGGTTTCCCTTTCATGTTTTTCTTTCAAGTTGTCACTTTTTGTTTTTTATTTGTTTTATTGTAATAAGTGATTTTGTGCAAAAGAAGATGATTACCATATATTGAGTTCTTACATAGAGGAAAACACATAATTTACCAGTGTAGGGTGAACCCGGTACAAATATGTTAAAATGAGACCTTGTAGGTTCTTGAAGGTGAGTTGAAGTGGACATATATTTGCATGTGTTAGAAGAAGGAGGTTGTCCTAGTTATGATTAAATGTTGATTGCGTGGAAAAATAGAAAAATGTTATATTTAAAAGGTCTTGCAACATTCATTTGGCCGTCGAATTTCATTGAACATAATAAAAGGTCAACACGGAAGAAGATTAATGGTCAAGGCGGAGACATGCATTGTCATTCGGATCTCTCTAAAGGTTTTGAGATATGTGGACATCAAGCCCCAAAATGAGTCACAATGGATATAATTTTGGGTTCATGGAAGAGGTCAAATTCAAGGGTGGTAAAGGTGGACACTTGTCACCATTCCGACATAGGGTGAGAATTTAATGCTCAAGATCAAGAGCATGCATTGAGAAGGATCACATAGTATAATGCAAGGTAGGTAGTGGCATGATGAACTACTTGGTATATGACACAAAGGTTTATGTACTATGGTACGAGAAATTCATGTGAGGAGGTTTTCGGCATAAAAGTAGTGAGCACACTTGAATGTTATGACTACAATACATGAAAGAAAGTAATGTGAAAAAGTGTGAAAAAGTAGAAAAGGAAGATTTAAGGATTTTATAGGTGGTAGGTGTTGAGCATTTGATGTGTTAAAAATTTTAAAATCTATAAAATAGCGTCGAGGTAAATAAATTTTTACCTTACCTTGTGAAAAACTTGTGCATTTTCAAGCGCTACTTGAGCAATTTTGAGCGATTTCTTGCGAAATTACATACAAACCTAGAATCAATTGAACTAGATGATGATGAAGTGAATAATATCACTACCATAATGAAGTATCAATGGGGAGGGCACGTAATGGATATCGTTAAGATCAATGATCTTATTATAAGAATGGTTACACGTTTTCTTACAAATTTTAATGGGAAGGAAAGAGTGGGCCAGTGAACAAGTAATGGCTTCATGTTGCAAAGAAAATATCTAAGGGTGCCATATATAACCTTGTTTGGTTTATCACCAAGGATATTATTAATGATTTTTCGTGCGCAAAGTGGATAAAATCACTTTTGGTAATTTCCTATTATTGATTGTTTTCTTGGAGCAAGGGGTACCTGATGGGCCTAATGACAACATATGGTATTTCCCCAAGGAAAATACATCTCCTGCTAAAGCATTTGCTAACTACGCCTATGAAACCATCACTAATGGGTATAATTCTAGGGAGGATTGATGGTACAAAAGTATGGGTGAGATGTTTGGAGAAGAATGGCGCATTCAGAGTGAGTTTCATACACAATTAGGAGGGAAGGCCAATTTTTTTTTATCTATCATCACTTTTGCATTTGTTGTTTTTATTTAAAGGACGGCTCTAAGATTCCTTGGTGTAAACTTCCATTTGTATTTACAACATGTTATTTTTAGATTATGGTGAAAAAAATTTGGGGAAAAAACTACAATTTGATGCTTTGATAAGGTGGACTATGAGTACCACACATTGCGTAAAACACTTTTTTATCTTAACAGATCACGTAGGGGGACAAAATGATATCATATGATATCAATATGTCCAAATCTATTACTTTAGTGATTTCTAATCTGGAGGTCACAAATATTTATATATATAGAAGCCGAGAAGATTTGATGGGAAGTATGTAGAGGAGGACTTGACAATCCTAGAAGAGCCTACAAGGAAAAATACTATGGGATAGAAAAGAGTGTGCAAGGATACTCCCCTACCAAAGGTGAGGAGGAAGATGAAAGTGAAGATGAACCTCCTATTCGAGTGTAATTACAAAGAAGACTTCAGTGCACAAAGAGTTAGAACTAAGGTCGAGCATAAAGAATCCACCAAATAAAAAGTCTCTCAAAAGAAGAAACAAAATATTTTGTTCAAAAAAAACACAAAGGAGGTTATGATGAATGAAGAGGGGGCCAAACGAGACAAGGAAAAGGAAATATTACAGAATTACCCCTTTGGTGCATGAAATTAAGGAGTCATATATGGAAGAGTTTGATGCATATTGTGAGGAAATTTCACTCAAGTAGCCAAAACAAGAATGCCATGAAGTGTCTCGTTATTTAGAGTTTGGAAGAGAGGAAGGAACCCACTAAGGAACATAGATCTGATCATAATATTGAGATAGAAGTTGAGAAGCATATTGAGAAGGAATTGGAGATCATTATCTAATGCATTGTTGAGCATGAAGTGGAACGTGAAGAAGAAGAAGAATAAAAGAAGAGGGATGAAGAAGAATCGGTGGTGTGGAAAACACCCTTGTACTAATTTTTCCGAAAGGGAACCATGGAAAGAATAGGAAACCAAGGCACACACTAAAACTTTTTTACCTGGAAGATATCATAGAGTAGTGGCCATATAAGATCTCTTCTATTGGTCATTCTTTGAGAAGGAAGAAGCCTTGTCATGCACAAGAAAAATTATCTCCTGGGCATTTCAATCACATATGGAGGAGCTTGAGTTTGAGGTTAGCATGCACTAAATAAATGATACTCAACTTAAGTCTACACCAGGGGAGGCTTATCCGATATTTGATGCACATATGGTAATGGATGAACAAGCATGTAATGCACTTAACAAACTATTGGAGGATGTAGGAGTGATAATATTTGATAAGGACTTGTGCATAATTAATATACACAAAGACATGGGGAAAAAAAGATGAAGAGATAAGGAAGAATAATAAATATATTGAGAATAAAGATAAATATATCATGAAACGAAGAAATAAGTAAGAGAAGAGAAGGGACAGATGTGCGCAACATATAATAAGGAAAAATGCATCACGATTCTATTACACTCACACACCTAGATCAAGTTGATCAAGGTCAACATTTATATGAAATGTAAATTCACCGTTTATAGGACTTAACGTGCATGCTTACACATGAGCGAAGGTTCACACAATAGATTCGATAGAGGAATTATTGGTGCGACAAAATAAGAGTGACAGGGAATATATCAAGGAACACCTTGCATAGTATGATGCATTGTAAGTGGAATCTAATGGAGTTATATGAGTGGAAGAGTTTCTATATGATAACTATTAGGAATTTGATCATGTTGTGGGTTTTCTTGTTGTTAGGGATGAAGTGGAGTTAAAGGATTTCTAGGCCAAGAATAAGAATAATAGGGTGGAATGGGAAAATCTATTAGCCAAGGTGGAGCAGGAGAAAATAATTAACATGTTGAAGACCTCATTAAAGGATATGATGAAGGAAATATTCCCACATATTACATGCTAGATGTATGTGATAGATGACATGGCAAAACAACTTGAATATTTGATTGAATAGCTGAAGGGGAAGATTGATTAATTGACTCTTGTAGAGGTCTTGGACATTGTTAAAAAATGTGCTAATTCAAGTGAGTAAGGATTTAGAAGGGTGGAAGGAACTAGAGAAAATTTGGTCAAGGAATTTCATGTGTTACATCCCCCTAAGGAAGCTTTATTCTTTTATGCTTAGGCGTAAGCCATATTTTTCATTTTTTATTCTTTCATTGATGATGGGTGTTCTAATATTCTTTTGCATGACAATCTCTAGTGTTTTCGAGGATGGGAAACATACCTAGTATGTGATAATTTTGGGATTATAAAATAACTAAGTATCATAACAAGCATGAATATGAAAGCACGCAGAGGAATTTTGATGGTGCACATTAGGGCATGCACGGGTAGAAACAGGTTTATGCATGTGACTGTATATAGATAGAATGAATAAAAGATCAAATCTATGAATGCAGCTCTTGTATCAAAAATGGGATGGAGATTAATCAAGGAGGAACATCCATGGGAAGACCTTATTAAATCCAAATATCTAAATCAAGGTAATTTACAGATTTCTTCAATAATGCTACTCATCCCAATGGTTCAAACTTTTGGAAAAATCTGGTTAAGATAAGAAAAGACCTTGTTTCAGGTTGTAAATGGATTCTTGGTACTAGGGAAAACATAAATTTTTGGAATGATAGGTGGGATGATTTTAGTAATTTGAATAACAATGGGAAATGGGACCAGCGTAAAAGTATCCTTACTGCAGCCTTGGGACAGCAGGTCAATAAATATATTCAGAATACAAAAGGCAAATTACATTGGAGAAATATTGAGTCTATTCTTCTAGATCAAAAGGATCTTCTAGTGGACCTGCAAAAAATTCTCAGACATATTCCTATCAGTCAAATTCAGGCCAAGGATGAATTTATATGGTCTCATTCTTTTGATGGCAACTACATGGTGAGATCAGGTTATCAATTATATGTTAATGAACCCACTTGTAACTTTCCTTGGAGCAAGATCTAGTTCAAAGAACTCACCCCGAAAATAAACCAATTTCTATGGATGGTTCTAAATAAAGGAATTCTAACCATTTATAATCTTATCAAAAGGGGATCCACCATGCCAAATAGATGTTACACTATAAAAATATAATGAAACCATCCAACATCTCCTTTTGCACTACCCAGTTGTTGGTGCTCTTTGGAAGCTCATCTTCAATAGGTTTGGTATTATTTGGTCTTTCCCAGGATGACATTATATAGGCTGGATTCATTGGTAGCCTCCTTTCAAACATGTTATGCTTTGTAGACTTTGGAGTCTCATCTTCCCCATAGTATTTAGAAGGCTCACAACTCCCTTATCTTTAGAGATACCAACAAAGCTATCAAAAGCATTATGAATGAAATTATAGTTTCAGAAAAATAAAACATCCTAATTTTAAACCCCCAAAAATATCAGTATCCTAAAGAAGAGGAGAGATACTTAAAGTCCTGGAATATTAATGTTTAAAAGATTTTAATTTCCTTAGCTAGTATTGATAGATCTCTCGTTCAATGGATTCATCCAAAATATGGTTAGCATAACTTAAACTATGATGGTGCCTTTAAAATCAACCCATGGGTAGCAAGTGGTTGTGGTCTCATCGAGAAAGCAACAGGTCATCTAATTGTTGCTTATGTAGGCCCCATGGGTAAGCAATCCAATCACTTTGTTAAGGCCCTAGCTGCTCTCTAGGGAATCAAAATGGCTAGGATGCTCAAAGTTAACAATCTCATTATGGAGGGGGATTCTATGAATATCATTAACAATCTCTCTAGAATCCAAACACCCAATAGGACCATTAGTGATTTCATTAATGAAGCTACTAAGCTTTGTAATGGTCTTAATATTATGTTTCAACATGTGTATAGGGAGGGAAATAATGCCGTAAATGCTCTTGCTAATGTAGGTGTTCATATAAATAATTATAGTGAGTGGCATGATATCAAGGACCTCCCTATGTAGCTCATTCCATCATCATTAATGAAGCTACCACCCATCCCATCATTACTCCTTAAGTAATGGATTTTACACGTGTGGAACTCCCCTCCTGGGTACTTGAAGCAAATCAATTTTAATCATTTTTATTTCCTCCACACCTCAAAATTTGAGGGCTTTTATCACAATAAACAGGTTTGGAGAAAGGAGTCGGGTTTCATCAGAAATTTGTTTAGTATCTAGGCTATCAAATTGTTGTCAAAAGGCTTACCTACTACTATTATAAGTCAAAAATTTCCCTACCACAATTTTCTTTCATGATGGAAGGAGATCCTTACAGAGTCGAGCCATTTTTCGACCCCCAATGGAAAGAAAATGTTGAACTTTGGGAAACCCTAAACATTGGAGGTTTCATATACTTCATTCAACGAATTAGAGGACATGATCAGTATATCTCTCTACAATTTGTGGAAAATTGGAAGGATAGAAATATCAAGTTCAAGGGTAGAGACTTCAACATTTTTGAGCAATTTATCTCCTTCATCATGGGTTTGAGTATGGAGGGAAACAAGTTATTTTGTAATAAGTTTGACAAGGAGGTAGAGGAAATTTTGTTCTTGGACGATGGGGAAAAATTGAAATCAAATATGAAGGCATCATCTTATCCTCTATTCCATAACCTTTTGATGAAGTTTCTCACATGATGGTTCACTACATAATGCTTGAAGGAAGGTTCTCCACTCTTCCTCTGCATCATTTGGTTCTTCTCAATCACTTCAGGCATGAAGTAAAGGTTAGTTTTTCGTATTACATTCTACACTCTTTATTCCACTCCATCAAGGAGTCATCTTTCTTATCCACCAATTTATCCTTGATGTTGTAGCAAATGACCCAGGCCCTACTTTAGCTCCTCCACCTCCCAAAAGCCCCATATTAGATCAAAGAATCCTCTTTTCATGACCCTATCACCGAACCCCCTCCTAAGTGGATTCTCAAAAGAAGTAAGAAAGCCTTCTTGAGTTTATCCAAGACCATAGACCATGCTTCCACTACCATCCTTCAAGAGGAAGTTAACACACTTTCTAGTCAAGTTAGATATCTTGAAGAAAAATATAACAATCAACTAGTCATATCTTGAAGAAAAATATAACAATCAACTAGTCATTCACAAAGTATTCCTTGATCTCCTCCAGGATCAAATTAACCATATTTGTGATGTTAGTGGGATTCCTGCATCAACATGGAAGAATGGGAGGATCACTAAGAATTTCAAAGCATCCAATTAGGACCCTAATATCGGGATAGATATGAATATTTATAATGAAATATTATCATAAAGACTTAAAGTGTATAAAAAATCTATGAATTAATGTCTTTTCTCCTTTATGTTCTCTGTGCAGCTGTTGTGGTGTTGTTTCAAGTGCGCTTTTTCTCATTATCGGGCTTCCTATAGGTAGTTGGCCCCTGCCTTAGTACTCTTATAGTTTTATCTATATTTTTGGATTTTGGTTGGGGTGTGGCCCCACATATCAAAAACCACTTTGTTCTCTCATGTATATCTTGGCTGTTGAGCCTTTTTGGTTGTACTTCAGGTATGGTCCCTTCAAAACCATTTACCTTTAATTAAAAAAACATATATCCAGTTCTAAGGTCTTGATTAATATTTAAAATACGTTATATTATTAAAAATAATATATTACGATTAAATTCTTATATATACATGATACATAAATATTATAATTTTATATCTAAGTTGATATCACCACATTTGTATATAACGTTTTAATAACGTCAAATGACTTGTAAGATCGGTATAATGGTTTTAACTATTATTAGGTTAGTGTAGTATCATTACTCATATAAGGGTATTATTATATATGATATTATAAAATTATAAGGTATATATATCATTTATAATGAGCTATTATCATAATTTTTGATGATTTCCAATGTATAAAATATAACAGACACCCTAGGAATCAAATAATAGCAATCAACTTCTATGGTACCATATACATAACTCTATATTGACTTATAGTGCTATAAAAAAATAACAAATATCTTCAAAGACATCAAATAAAATTGGAATGATACAGAGAATATTAACATGTCCCCTATGCAATGATAACAAGTATAACTTATAGGAAGGTTTTATTAGCTCTATAAGCGGTGCACCATAACAACACAAACATCATGAAAGTTCCTCAACATCGTAATTAATAGCACAATGAAAAATTTGCCCCATTTTGGGTCAAATTTTTAGGGCATTACAGATTTGAGCTCCATGGTAAAAATGTAAGTGAGATGAATAGGAGATGAGTAGTGTTTAAATTTTGACCACAATCCCAACACTTGTTGTTTTTTGGAAGTCTAATTCCAAGATGTTTTTAGTGTCTCAATTTAGAAATTTTGAGTGTTCTTGATATGCAAGGAGAAATGGAAACTCGTGAGAATGAAACGTTATGAAACTTAACATTTATAGACTATGAACATTGGTAAGAACTACTATTTTATAAGTGGGTCATCCTGGTCTCCAAATAAGATGAAATTGGTCTCAAAATTTCCGTTGTTTTGCAAGGATGCTCTACTCTAAATTTTAGATGATTCTCTCATCTAAATTAGTGGGAAAGTGATAATTTCATCAAAGAGGGAACAATACTAAGGTAAAAATCAGTCCTCCATATATTAAAAAATATTCCACCTCATCATGAAATAAATAGCTCATATGAAAGCTAATTTTATGAGGAACATTTTCTCCAAATTTTAGGAAATTTGGCTTGTTGGATCACCAGGAAAATGCAAATTTCATCAAAAATGGACGAATAATGAGATAAATATCACTCCTAAATATCCCTAAATATACTCCTCATCTTCATGCAATAAATGTCTCAAATAAAAGATAATTTTACGAGGATCATATGCTCCAAAGTTCAATTAATTTGGCTCATCGATTCATGAAGAAAATGCAAATATACTTTCACCTTTTTTGTGAAAAAAATGGATTTCATGGCTAGAAAATTATATCTAAAATGGAATAAAAATCATTCCATGTCATCCTCCAAGTAATGGATCGTGTTAAATGCATTTACAAGAGGAGCACTTTCACAAGTTTTCATAGAGATCGGGCACGTAGTTCTAGAGTTATGAACAAAATTAGTTATTTGGGCATGGAGGTATTTGTAATATGTTTAGTAGAATAAAATCAAGGAGAGTGATATTTTTAGGGAAAATGAATATTTAAAACTCAACAATGGTAATTTTTTTACATTAAGTTTTTTTATTTACTTGCACACCTTAACTTGATTTTGACTCAAACAAGATTAACTAGGATTGAATGAGGGTTGATGAGGAGTTACACCCTAAAAATATAGGAAAAGGATAAAAATGGGACAATAGGGGATCCCAAATGTTTTTTCATCATATCATTCCAAGCGTCAACTTTTGGTTTCATGAGAGTGAGATGTAGGGGGATGGAAACTAGCACTTAGGGATTAACAGAGGTTTTCCATGTGTCTGAGGGCTAGTTGAGGGGATCACACTTTTGTATCCTTCATTTCTATTTTCAACTTAAAACAAGTGTAATTGGACATCACATCTTGAAAAATGTGCCATGGGTGAGCTTTCCATGAGGAGGGGGTGCATATTTGACTAGAACTTGATTTTGTACCTCTAACACTCATAATACTTAAATTCAATGTTTTTAAGTGACAAAAAGTTACAAATGAAAGGAGAGAAAAATTTTGTGTCCCTCATGTCAATTTTCACGTTTTTATAAGTGCAAGGGGACATCTGACCTTGAAATATATGCCAAGGGGGCCACGACATGAGAAGGGGGCATGTTTTTGCATTGAGCTCACCTAACCACTCAAGTCACAAGTTTTAAGTGACAACAAAGAAACATACATAGAGGGAGCACAATATTGTGTCCCACATGTCCCTTTTCACCTTGGTAAAATAGTAAAGGGAGACACCACCTTGAAAAGAGTGCTTGAGTCTTTAAATGATGTTGATGTCATCATCCTAACCTGAAATTAGAACATGCAACTTGTATTTTTCTTCCCCGGGAGTTAAAGTTGAAGTTTTGATGTCAAATATTATATTATTTTAACTAAAAATAATATAATTAGTTCATTCCCACCACTTTCAATACTTTATTCAGATTTAAATTTTATTTATGGTACCATTCAACTTTTTTATCACGAAGGAGCAACAACATTGTCTTAAGTCACACAAAGTATATTTAAGATTTAGGAAAATATTGATGTGTCCATCATGTGGAGGATTCCAATAAATTTCCATTGAATATTTTTTTATCTTCCAAATCCTCCCCAAACTCCCATAAGCTTCATAAAAGGTGGATTTCTCTATTAAATCCTTCATTTCATATGCCTAGAATGACCCAATTTTTCTCAAATTGTTACCGACATCAATTACCTCCAAATATTTTTCCTAAACTACCTTGGGTCACTTCATTACTCTCATGTAAAACTCTCGGATGGCTTGAGTCTTCCTTTTCAACTTTAGGAGGATGTCCACATGTTGCAATATGGCTAAAATTATCCAATTTAGTGCTTCAAAGAGCACTATTCCACCTCAGAGCTTAGTCTTATCATGAAATCAACCCATATTCATTCCCTACACATGAAACATACTTAAAACCCATTTTAGCATGTTCCTCTTATCCATAATGAGGATGTCACGGACTTGGAGGGGCATAGTGAGATAATGAGTTGGCTAGAGGAAAGGTTCATAATGACCAGGAGAGGTTTTTCAAATTGTGGGCTTAGTTTTCATGTTCAAAATTTTCAATTTTGCATGTTATAAATTTTTCAAGACAGTACTATTTTTTCCAAAATTCTATGTATGAATGTATTTTTGGTGCCTATATCGTTTGTACCTACATCTTCCCTAGATTCCTTTATGTGGCTTTAACCTAGATAAATGCACCCTCTTTTAAAGCATGTGCAAAACCCATGTTTTATCATATGGATCAAAATAAATAGGTGTGTAATTTTGAAGGAGATGTGTGAGAACTTGTGTAAAGTGCTAAAGAGTGAATGCCTTAGTGAACATGTAATCTATAAAAGGATAGGTTTTTACGTATGGTGGAAAATGTGGCACATAAAAACATAATGATAGAAATAGATGATAATAATAAAACCTAAATAAACCATTGGGAACAACACATATAAGATAAAATAAGAACAACATCAATGCATCTAATTACAAATAATTCCATACAAAAGGATTTGATCTTGCGAACATGGGACACCAATGGTGTTACAAGACAATTAAGGCTCGTAGGCCTATAAATAAGAGAAAGTAATTGAAATCAATATAGGCATGATGCCAATAACATGGTATACCCATAGTGTCACAAGACAATGAAGGTATTTAGGCTGCATTTAAGGAAGCAAACAATCAATAAAACACACACAACTAGCAAGACATGTATAACAACCAAGAGGATCAAAATTTGATTATCAATAATGACAATAGTAAGCAAGAGATGTCAACTTTGCACAAAACACATATGTTAGTCTTATTAGTAGGAAAAGTAACTAGTACATGATGTATATAATTGAGCATAAATGAGGAAGTGAAAATGAACTATAATAGAATAATAGCACCTATAGAATGTGGAGGCATTGCCCAAAATGATGAGAATGTAAGGAAACATGAGTGCTCCTATAAGCATGTATCGATCTATGTGTCTTGCATCCATCTCAATATACCAAGTGAATGCATGTGTGTAAAGAAATAAATCATGTTATCTATCAAACCAAAGTGGAAAACAACATGTGTAATGTAAAGTTCTAATAATGCAAGTAAGATGCACAAGTCTTGATTTTATATTTTTGTAAATATTTTAATGTTTTTGTATTATCTTAGTGTAGACACCAGAAAATACACTTTTTAAATAGGGTATCCTATACCAAAAACATCATAAAACAAAATAATCCTAAATAATCAAATAATCCCAAAAATAAAATAAAAAACATAAACCCCACAAAAGGTGATAAAAGACACTTTGTCACTTATTTAATAACCCTCACCCACTCAAATTTATTTTTTTCCATCCCACCTACCCATTTGCATGCCCAATGCACTATGGAACCTTATCATCTCACCCATTTATGTACATTTCACTCATATGTATCACAATATTCTATGCACTTAAAAATTATAAAACACCACTCACTCCCATAATTTCAACCTCTTGACTCTGGATACACTTGAGCCCATACTTGATTTTTGCTTCATTCCTCACATATTTTGGTATTACTAGTTTTTGAGAGGTAAAGGTGGATCATAAAGGACTAGTTCAACTCACAACATCACTATTTTTAGGTATTTTAGCACAAGTTTCTTTTCCACCCCGATTGGACTGCAACCTCCATGTGATTTTTAGTGAATCCAAGTCATAACTGGTTTGCGATTGCATCGCAGTATATAATTCGATTTTATAATTTTTAGTCATTTTTTCTACAATAAAATGTACTTTATCTCCTTAAATGTTTAGGGATGTGACTGAGGAAGGTCCCCTAACCAAAAAAATTAATTAACATTTTTCTAAGTGTGTTTACATGCAAGTGTACAGATTCGGATCGGAAGTTTACCAACTTTATTTATTGAAAGAAATCATGATTGTCCTCATTTTCAATGGAAACATAAGCCCATTTATTTAGTAGCATTGATTTATATACTTCTATATCAACTAACACATCTTGTAGGTGATATAAATCTAGGTATACATTTTGGAGACCATGGTGGGACCATTTTGGTTATGGATAAATCATTTCATTTTTGAATTTAATAGTGTTTTCTTTAGGGTTTTATATCCCTTTCGACTTCGTATATTTTCCCCTAAAATTTTGGTTATAGATATAACACTTGGTTTTACATATTTTCTAAAAATAAATAATAAATAAGGTTATAATCTATTCACATCCATGATTGTTGTGTGATTGGTTTTTATCAACAAATCTAACAATCTAGTTACAAGGTGGTCACGAGATTCGATTGTTTTGTAATTTTGTTTCTAAAAAAATAATTATTTCTTTAGGGGAAATAAATTCATTTTTATTAGATCATTTTTTATTTATACTCTTTCCTCGTGCCCTTGAGTAATCTTGGTAATAATAAATAGATTTGATGTTTTTCCTTTTTAGTTATTCACAACACCGAGGCTAGTACTCATAATGGTGTTCGGTATCTGACAGCACTCTGGGTAACACTTACAGTAAACCCATCATGATTTACCTACTACATATGTTTCCTAACACAACCAAAATAATGACATCTATAGCATCAATCTTATAAATTGTCGAGGAGAGATAAAGACACAACATACACACCCATTCCCCTATATCCCACCCTCATTGGTCATTAGGCATAAACTCCAAAGGTTTGGGTCACCATTAGCTTACATACAAGAGGACCCCATTCAAATGGTATGCGATTGAAATGATGAGTATATTTCACATACCGTTTATAGTATATCGAAAGACACATATTATATGGATTGATAAGCACTAATTGCATATGTATCACATCATTTTACATTTAAAACAAAAAAAATAAAAATAACATATATTTTCCAAAAACAACACCAAAATGTTGAGAACACCTCACCCCAAATATTTCCACCATATTTTGGTTACATTTGTGAATGTTTCTATAATCTACAACATTTTACCATATTTTGTATCGTTTCTAGCGTCATTTTTAGTCCAAATGTTTCCTCGTTTCAATCATGTAAACGCAACTACCCTATGATTTTTCATCTCAATTTTTTTCCATAGCCACTCAAATGTACGATTTCCTGTGATTTTTCTAACTCTTCATTTTCAATAGTTTAACCATTATTCATCCTAGTTCATCACCCACATTTTTCCCATACTCAATCCCAACTATGATTGACCTTTGATTTTCTTACAAATCATCTTTCCAAATTCTACTAGTTTCCACATTCTACATCACTACCTATATTTTTCCAAGACTTTTCACAAATTTGAATGCTTTACAACTAACCTATGATTTTATGATCCCTCATATTCTATATTCTAATAATCTACACATTTTATTTTTCATCCCATGTTTTCTAATACCCAATCACACTCGTGAATCGGTCTATAATTTTATGTCCATCTATTCTATCATTTGGTACTATTATACTTTCCATGGTTATGTATTTCACTAACATAATCCATATTGATATGTCAAGTTGGTCCAAGTTTTCAATACCTTGACCATTCCATGTTATCTTCACATAATCTTGGACTTTATTTTGCATGGTTGCTACCTCTACACATTCATATAGTTCACCTCACATCATAGATTGTGTTTCCCAATCATGTGATGATATATTTAGATAAAGGAGAGTTATAGGAGAATCTACCATGTTTGGGAGCATCTTTGGTGTCCATAATGAAGATCCTTCTACATCTACTTCTTCCCCTCCTAACGATGATGAATTTTATAACATCCTATCTTTGTATCCCAAGTTTGAGGAGGCCTTAGATCATAATCTGGAAGCCCTCGCAAAACATCTCAATCAATACTATTACAATCTAGATGTTTTCAAACTGAATATCTATTCTATAAATTGTAACCCCTCATCATATACCATAGAATTACCCCATATTTTATCTCTACTACTCCCATACCATCTACTATCGTCCACACGCAACATATTCATTCTACAAAAACTACGCAACCATTTGAGTCTCATTCCAATACGAAAATTCCCGCTTTCTCTCACCTTACTCCTTTATATTATTCATCATTTACCTACACATCCCCTTCATTCTCCCACAATTACACCCATATACCACATCATCATTTTACACATTAATATACTCAACCACTCCAAATCCATGCTTTCCAACATGTTTCAAACATCAATCAAGAATTAATGGATATAATTTGTAACCTTGAAATTCAAAATCAAGGTATGGGAGTTCCTAAACTCACATATAATCAGTTATGTAATAAACCTATCCACCCATTGGTCCCTATGAAACCATATCCTCCACATTTTGATATGCCCAAATTTAAAAAATTCAAAGGCAAAGAGGATCCTCATAACCACTTATGTATGTTCAAATGTGTTCACTATCTCATCATTCACAATGACACACTTATGTTGTAAACATTCCCATTATCACTAGGTGGCCAAGTTTTATATTGGTACACCAATCTTACACATGGTGTCATCTCATTTGATAAACTTTTATTATTATTCCGTGATCACTTTTTAGTTAATGCTTCCAAATGTAGCACATTATCTAACCTATATAACCTAAACAACTCAATGATGAGCATCTTACTAACTATGTGTCATGTTGAGATCAATTGTCCATAAACTTAAATTTCCCATTACTCAATTAGAACTACCTCAATTATTCACCAAGATTTTTTCCAAACACATATCACATACTCTTCAAATCCAATAGTTTTAGTCATTTGAGGAATCCATATTGATGGCCAAGTGAATTAAGGATGTCCATGTTAGTATTGGTGATGTCAAGCTTCGTAAGAAGAATGATTTCTCTAAGTTCACTAAGAAGACTTGCCAAGTTAATCAATACATTCACCAATATACGGCTAACCAAGGTTCCACATCAAATACCACCAATAATTCCTCCATGGCTCGTAATAACCCATAGTTATGAGCCACACAAAATACATCATGAGATCATTTTCAAATGTTTCAGAAATACACTCCATTGACCAAATCACTTTTAACTATCTTACAAAAATTCCTTGTTAAACTCATTTTACTCCCACCCATATGATAAGAGGATCCCAATACACCAAAACTACTTTAGTGGAAATATTCCAAAGAATAAATGTGTCTATCATAGGATTATGGGCCACATAACTCGATAAATATTTTTAATTGTGTAACGTTATTCAATACCTAATCGACAAAGGTGTCATCCACGTCCAACAATTTCATGGTCCCATAAAATCAAAACCTAGATGTCTTCAATAATCCACTCCCATCGCACACAACTTCAACCAATAATGTTATCCATAACACATCATCGTCATCTCACCAATATTTTGTTTTCATGATTCGTATCATGACAAAAAAATCAAGCCTCCAATATGAAGCATAAGCCTACATCCGAATAGACATCTACACCAACACCATCATCAAATGCTTATTTACACCCACAATCGGTCATCTCTTCGAAAAATTTAATCAATAAATTAAAGATTACACCGACTAATATCTCATTATATTATCTCATTATGTAATATTCTAATCATCGTGAGGCACTTACTCAAGCCTTAAGTTCAATTGAGTTGTGCACTCAAAATCGCAATGCCTTTTCACAATTCGTGGGAAACATCCAAATTTCTACTTCATCATCCATCACATTTTAAAACTATGATATTAACTTTGAATCCCCTCTAATAACACACTTGGATGGATTCGGACTCGTGACAAACCACTATTCATTATCACTAAAATTGAACACAAAACATTCAAACATGTTTTGATTGATAATGGATCTATCATCAATATCATATTCATCTGTAGCTTCATGTCACCTTAACATAGCATTATCTCACCTTTTGGACTTTACATCACAACTACAATCATTCAATGATTATCCTTACACTACATTAGGAACCATTTCCTTACCATTGAAATGTTGATCTAAGATGCTCCACACCCTTCTATACGTTATAGAAGGATAACTACAATATAACATCCTATTAGGATACCCTTGAATTCACGAGATGAGATGTATTTCATCTACTCTTCATCAATGTCTCAAATACAAAAATATGGAATTACACATTATGTCACCACTAATGTAGAACCATTTAAGTATTGTAATAATATCACATTCTCATTTGGTAGAGTGGTACCCATTACATAGGTTACACCAATTGTTACAACCCTCATGGATATATCTAATTCTTCCACTCATATACCTAATATGGTTGCTCTATCATACTCGATACAAAATTTTCATTTACCAACATCACAATATCCATCCCCTTCATCATCATCATCTCATAAAAACCATCAATTTTGCTCCCTAAAGTAATAATATTTTCTTTCACTTCACCATCCTCATCATATTCACCATCATCGTATTTGAGTTATATTCCTTATAGTATAAATAATGCATCTACTAAAACATCCAATTCTATGGTAAGGCTCTTTTGACTAAAAACACACAATCTATCGTTGTTATAAACTCCCTTATGCCATTGTGTCTTTATTAAACATGTCAACTATCAAATAAATGGGAATACCATCTCCCACACAATGCATATAAGGATACCTAGTCTCATTTGGTATTCCTCCCAAAAAAACTTATTTTTTCTATGGGGAATATGATAATCAGAATTTCCCCACCGATCAAAAATGTATCTATCTCAAAATCTCATTTTACCTCTAAAATTTTCTACCTTTCAAAACCATATTTTTATATGCATTGTGTTGGTACCCAAATTTTTCCTCCTTTTCAATCAGAGAAGCATCAAAGATATGGCATGAAGCTTAAAGATAGATAAATCATGATGTATGTTGTTTTGTAGCCGAGGATATGATCTAACCGGTACTTAGATTTGTGGAGAGATGGATAGCACTCTAAAAGGACTTGATCTTGTCCTAACGGTTTTAGGTTGTTCCTTTCAACTAAGGTAAGAGAACCTATTTGGTAACCCCGAAATGGTGAAGGAGATGGAGATATCCCTCAATTTGTACAAATAGTATGAAAAGGCCTTGGGAAAATATGATCAACACTCCAAATCTGACTTTCACAAGTTGTCACTTCCAGATTATGGAGTTACTTTCGATGCAAGACAAGGGCTACTAAATACATTTTGAAATCCTAATATGTTTTTCATACTTTAGCAATTGGATTTTGATCTTCTATGGGTATACAGGTCAAAAAAGGGTAAAATAGGGTAGGATTAGTTATTTTGAATTATTTTTGGGTGGAAGTTCAACAAGATAGATTGACTATGCCGATCCTTGAGGAGCTTCAAAACAATGGAGAACTTCAATAAGAAAAAGCTTTAAAATAGTTAAAACATTCCTTCAACCAGAAGGTGTGCATCAATGGAGGCCCGGATTTGCACCTTTTCACACAATATTTGAGATTCTAGCACGAAGGCTCGAGTTAGAAAACCCAATAAAACATCAAAATCTAAGATAAATCACTCCTAAGGTACACCCAAAATCTTACAGATAATCTCTATCAAAAATGAAAGAAAAGTGATTTTAAATCATTTATTTCATTCCCAGATGAAAGCTCTTCTGAAAAATGAAATTGCAGATGCCACTAAACTATCACAAGGATTGAGACTTGTGTGATTTAGATAGATTTTGATACAAGATTGCAATAGGAACTAGAACAACTACTTGTAGACATTCTAAAATGAAATAAACACAAAATTTCTAGATATTCCACACAAATTAACTCAAATTTTATCGATTCATCAAAGGTAGGGGAGAGTTATTTAAACAATCTCAAAACTTTTTATACACTTGTAACCAACTCAACATGAATGAAAATATGACACGAGGAAGTTAACCTAGTTTCTCTGAAATTTTCTCAGAAGATGAGCTTTTCTCAAAATTTTCTCATGAAAATGAACTCCCGACCTTTTGCATGTCTCAAAACATGTATTATATATCTTTCTATTACATTTGATCCTTCTTTCCCAAGAAAATAATATCCTATGGCATCTTAGTTTGTTACAAATTCACTCATGACTTTCGAAAAGTGACACTTAACCAATTTTGCGAGGAGGAGATGTCAGGCATTCAAAAAGAAAATTATTACAAATCTTCATCATTCCTTGTCATGGGAGCATGTATTCTTCCTTTGGCACCCGCAGCATCTTCCTCTTCCATCATTTCACCTTTACACTTTCCAAATTTTCCTCTACAACTTTTGGATCTGGTATTTCACATTTATGCTTGAGCCCGAACAAAATTTCATTTCAAAAGTACCTTAGATCTACAAATTGAATTTTCAAATTGATTCCATTGATCCTTGAAGGAAAAAACGACATTAATTTGCCAAAAATTTGGTGAAAAATGATGCAAAAATCGTATTTCCAAGCTTCCTGGAGCTCAAATGGCGGCCAAACTAAAAAATGCATAGTTACCATCGATTTTCCATTTTCCCTTCAATCTGAGCTCTCCACATGTCACAATGTGATTGGAAATGGGCTTGGGATCACTTTTTGACATTTTAACACTTTTGGAAAAATGTAAAAATTTGACATTTTTCTCCGCCCCTCCGCCCTTTGAAAATGAGCTTGACACGTGTCCCAAAGTGGGCCCCATTAGAATTGTGGACCGATTCTACACATTTCCACATTTTTGGAAAAAGGAATTTTTTCCAAATATCCCCACATCTCCGCCCTTCCACCCTTTGCTTCTGATATGGGTCCTAGTGGACCTGCGCTCCAAAATTTCATTTTATACCTATTTTGCCAAAAAGGCAAAATTTCCATATTTTCCCCGTAGGCCCGCAATTGCACCTCTGACCTTGCCACGTGTTCATCTGTGATTCATTGTGGGGCAACACTTCAATTTTTTACCTTAACCCATTTTTCCAAAGAGTCAAAAAATTCCTTTTTCCTCTAGCGGCCCGCTGATCCGTGCAAGCTTCAAATTTCCTCTTTGTCGGGGCACGCTTCCTTTTAGAATTTTAGTCCATTTTTCCAAAAAGGAAAAATTTCCAAATTGCCCCCGAAATCCCGAACCTCCACTTTTCCATCATGAGCAAAAAATGTGAACAAGGCATTAATTCAACTTAGCGGGCCCGCGGCCTTTTTCATCACTTTAACATTTTTACCCCAAAAAGGCAAAAAAATTCAAATACCTCTACAACTCCACCCCTCCATTGTTTTGACTTTTCTAATTGCCACATGTCACCCTCTAATTGGATGAGGACCTGTGGACTTGCGGGGACAATTTAGAATTTTTCCAAAAACACAAAAAATGCTAAGTTGCTCGAGCAGACTGCCGAATCTTGTTCAATCACATACGGCCACATAGGAGAAGATTTTTGAGCTAAAATTGATGGGCAAAGGATGCCCATATGACCATCAAAAAATGTAGAAATTTCCAGTGATGCCCAAAATTGATTTTTCCTTCATGGGTGAAGAAATTTTCAATCAAAGGACAAATGGAAAGTGATTCAAAGAAATTTACGACCATGAAAAGGGATATTTGAGGGTAAATAAGTATAAATCAAACAATTTTGAGCTCCAAAGGCTAGGAAAACACAAGAAAAATGACAGAGGCGTTTAAATGGGAAAATTAGGGAAAAAGTAGGGAAAAGTTAGAGATTCCCTCAAAATGGTGCAAAAATGGAGAAAAAATGAATAACTCAAAGCATTCAAACGCAGATACAGGTTGTTTTTTCACCAAATGCGAAGGATGGGAGAATCCAAAGCCATTTTTTCTCATAAAATGGGAAAAAACGCACTTCTCCTTAGCAAATTAGGGCAAGGTAATGAGTTTACAAACAATTCAATGCACAAGAATGGAGCTATAACTTCACATCATTGATTTCATGAGGAAAAAACATTTTAGAGCACAAAGAGAAAATGAGAAACATGCCAAAATGGCAAAGGATCAAGATCGGCACCAACATCGGCTCATGCTCGGGGATGGGCACTCCTAGTGAGTGCCACAAGAACAAAAGTAGACCAAGTGCCAAAACATCCATTAGGTAAATGGATTCATGAGCCAAAGCCACCAAAAAACCAGCCGAGAAATTGACAAAAATAGCTACCACACACCAAGGCAAACCATAAAAACTGAAAAAACACCAAAAACAAAGCAAAATCCAAACACTGTACACTTTGTCTGAAGTTGGTAAGAAAACCTTGATTTCAAAGAAACAAAATCAAGGGGAAATGCCAAATGTCCTCCATGTAGGATATGACCATGCCAAGAGGTTTTGATATGTTTTTAGCAGAATCGGAGATATACCTCTTTTGCTTCTTTGTTTAATTTGTAAACCATCTAGTTTCTTTGAAGCTCCTCCATTGTGTTCAGGTCAAACCTTTTAACATTTTACAAGGCTAAATCAAGGACCAAATTTCCATAAAAAATAACATACTTAGGAGATATGTTTTCAACAACTTCATACTCCCTGAAATCCACAAAACTCATAAAGTGATCGCACTTAGCATCTTCCCCGCAAAACTTCATAAGATGCATTGTTTGGGTCTTTAAGGTACAACATATTTTTATCTCCATATAACTTTACTAAGTTTCCTTCAATGGGGATAGTGGCATAAGACATGTCCATTTGGACACTCCCACTAACACTTGCAGCCCATTTCCTTGATAATAACATACCCCATTTGGCAGGGCAATCAACAATCACAACATCCAATTTTAAATTCCTCCCAAGATAAGATGCAAGTTACACCACAAGATCTTTGACAAACCCAATAACCGGCACTTCCTCGGAATCCATAGCAGTACACTTGCCATATGATGCTATCACTTTGATTCCCAATTCATTCATGACCTCCAAAATCATGACATTTCATGATGCCCTGGATTCAAACATATAGTTATGTAACAGCTTGTCTTTGATAACCAAGGTAGTGAAAAATGGATCCATGTTCAACTGAGATTTAACCAAAGAAGTTCCTAAGTAAACCTCAGGTGGTTCCCCCAACTCTTCCAACACTTTTGGTTGTTCCAATTCTGTAATGGCAATAGGAATCCCCCAACCTTGTTCCCAACTCGCCTTGGGTACTCTCTTCCTCTCTAAATCCTAAATATTCAAAAACCTCTTCTTGTGCTCAGGAATCCTAAGCAACTCAACAATTGGGACAGAAATCTTGATCTGACTCAAGACTTGGGTAATATCATATGGAGCATTCTTGGGTAAAGCAGCACTAGGGGAAAGATTGGAAAATTCATCGATGGTATGTAAGTCTTTTCAGTTTGGGTATGGGGAGGATCACAATTTTTGCTTGGGGAATAGGGCCTTTACCGATGTATTTTTCTTTGGAGTTTCTCTAGTAAGAAATGGAAATTTTGACTTGGCTTATTGCCCCTTGGCAGCTTTACTTCTAGTATTGTGCTCCTTCTCTTAGGCAACTACATCATTCATAAACAGCTTCATATCCTCCTCTAAAGGAACCCTCCATCATACTTCTCAATCATCAACACCCTCAAGTATTCAAAATCATTATTGGGTAGCTCAAAGGCTTGTACATTATAAATTCTAAAACATGAGAAGGAGGAAGAAGATGTACCCATTGATACAATCCCAAAAAATAGAAGCAGCCCTAGAACTTATGACATCCATTGAAGTTGCTCCCCTTGGTGAACTTGCAGGGATCTCCATCATGCAGGAATCATCATCAATTTCGTCATTAACTTCCTCTTCAATTTTCTGATTTGTTCCACATGGAGGATGGGGCAAAAACATTTATCACACCAAATCAATATCAAGTAACTTCCTCAATAGCAACAATCCTAGTAGTTAGGGGATCAGGAAACACTCTTCCTTCACATGCTTTAGGATGTCTATTTTCAGGCCCCATGGGTCCGTTCCCTCTATCATCAGATCTCTGATCACCCCTATGATGATTGGAAATTTTTTCATGGTTTTGTGCTTTTTACTGACCTTGTGAAGTCTTCCCAATTCCCTTCTCTACCCAGCTAACTTGTATGATATTTCTTTGACATCCCCTACCAAATTTTTCACAACCTCCTCCAAATCAGCACCCTTTCTAGCTTGAGGTTTTTCAGGGTTTATCAACTTTACACCATCTCTCTTGAGAGGTTTCCCAATGGCCTTAATGTTATTTTCAATCTGTAGTGCCATGGTAAAGGCCTACCTTAAATTGGTAGGGTTCTTGTCTCTTAAGTAGTAGGTTGCCTTCTTATCAAATGCATCTGCATATTTGATTAAACAAGATTGATCACAAGGCCTCAAATTAACAGAAGTCTTCTCAATGTCTTGTTAAATCTTGTATTAAAGTCATGCACTGATTCATTGGGGTTCTTCTTGATATTCTCAAATTCAGACAAGAGAAATCTAGGATCAATCTTGTCACCATATTACAATTTGAATGCATTTTGCATTTCAGTCCAAGAGTCAATAGAATTATCAGGCAGAGCCTTGTACCAATCCTTTGCATCCTCTTCTAGTGTATGAATGAACAATTTAACATACACATCTTCATGCTCACTCTCAAAGTCCTCCATCATGTTCACAAAAAGTTTTAGGTGTTGATCACCGCTATGGCATTATTACCTTGGAATTCTGCAATCTATTTCTAACATCCTGAGGCACAACATTAGGATAACCAGCCATTCCCCTAAAATTTATTGGGCCAAAGGTATTGACCACAAATGGAGGCCTAGGTGGAGGCTGAGCCATGTTTTTGGTGGAGGTGATCTTGGGGGTGACACAAGTTGATGAGGAGTGTGATGTATTTGGGTTTTAAGAATGTGGTTCACAATATTGGTATTCTCTAGGTGCTAATTTTCTTGGAAAGTTTTACTAGAATTGAAACACACATGTGTAGATTGAAGAAGGAACTCACCAGGTACAATAGAAGGACCTTCACTAGTTGAAGTAAACAAATTTATGAGAATATTGCTTGAATCAGAATCACTGGAAGAAGAGTGATAATCCTTTATTAAAGGCTGATCTCTCTCACCAATGGATATTCCTTTGCTTGATGTCTAACCTTCAACAACCTTCCAAACTTTTCTTTCCTCTAAAATTGTCTTTCCCAATTCTTGAAATAACTTTCTACTTGGGTCCCTCCTGAAGAGAGATCTTCTTCCTTCCAGTTTTGCAGAGATTAGAAACACCAAAAACAAATGACAGAAAGCTAAGACACTGGTATTTATCAAGATCAAAATAGCATGGAGTCGCCACTAAGGACTTTCACACTAGTTGTGTAAATGCACTAAAATACTTTGTCAAATACCTATCAACACTAAAAATATTGCCAAAATTTATAGATTAGACCTTTATTTTCTTGAATCTATCAACCACAAATGCAAATGAAGTGCAACTACTACTGGAAACTAATAAAATTGCAGACAAAACTTGAAACCTTTGCATACACCTTGCAAATCTGAGTATAGAATGATGCTTTAACAATATATTTGTAGATATAACTTGCAAGAGACATTACTAGGGTTTGATATGCATTCAAATATTTCAAATATGTATGCACATGGATTAGATTGAACTAAGAATGTCCCCGAAATGGCGCCACTGGTGTTGGTACCCAAATTTTTTTCTCCTTTTCAGTCTAAGCAACATCAAAGATATGGCATGAAGCTTGAAGACAGATAGATCATGATGTATGTCATTTTGTAGCCGGGGATGTGATCTAACTGGCACTTAGATTTGTGGAGAGATGGATAGCACTCAAATAGGACTTGATCTTGTCCTAACTATTTTAGGTTGTGCCTTTTAACCAAGGTAAGAGAACCTATTTTGTAACCCTCAAATGGTGAAGGAGATGAAGATATCCATAAATTTGTGTAAATAGTATGAAGGGGCCTTGGGAAAATATGATCAACACTCCAAATCTGACTTTCACAAGTTGTCACTTCCATATTATGGAGATACTTTCAATGCAAAGAAAGGGTTACTAAAGACATTTGAAATCTTGATTTGTTTTGCATACTTTAGCAAATGGATTTTGATCTTTTGTGGGTATACAGGTCAAAATAGGGGTAAAACAAGGTAGGATTAGTTGTTTTGAATTATTTTTGGGTGGGAGTTTAGACAAGACAAACCAAGGTCTGCTAGACTCTTTGAGGATTTCAGCAAAATATGGAGAAACTTAACAGCAAAAAGTATCAAAATGGTTAATCATCCCTTCAACCAGGATATGTGCATCAAATGGAGGCCTATATCTACACTTTTCCACAATATTTGATCATATATCACAAAATATTGAGTTAGAATGAACCAATGAAGCATTTAGAAATCACTATTTAATCATGACCTAAGGTGCACCTAAAGGTTTACAAACAATCTCTGAAATCAAGGAAAGTAAAGTGATTTTAAATTTATTTATCTCTTTATCAGATGAAAGCTCTTCTGAATGTGAGATTGCAAATGCCACTAAACTAATCACAAGAAATGAGACCATGTATGATCAAGAGAGATTTTAAACACAAGACTGCAATAGGAAACAAGAAACACAAATTTGAAATGCATTCTGAAACATAAGTGTATGCAAATTTTGCCAAGAGACAACACAAAATAGTCCAAAATGATCAAATTTATTAGTAGAGAAATTTTTCAAGAACAATATCAGAGCTTGGTGATGGCTTTACAACTGAAACCAACTCAACATGATACAAATTTGATGCAAAAAGGAATTAGAAATGGTTCTCAGGTGGTTTCTCAGAGAATGGGCTTCTTCCTAGATTTTCCCGTGAAATTTTTAGTTTTCTAGGGATTTTTAAACTCTTCCAACCCTTTACATGAAAAATTCATGAAATATATAGCTTTCAATCTCCTTTGAGCCTTCTTTCCCAAGAAAAGAATATGCCAAAGGATCAAATTTGTTACAAAAATTCCTCATGATTCGCAGACAGGACGTTTAACAGAACACGTCCAAAAAGTTTCCAGTTGTCTCAAAAAGAGATGAATCATTACAAAATTCACATCATTATCCATTGTGGAGGCATGTTTTTCATCTTCAAATCATGCAGACCCCCTTCCTTTCATTATTTCATCCTTATCCCTCCAAAATTTGACTCTGCAACTTCTGGATTTGATATTTTATGTTTTTGGACGGGTTAGGGAAAATATTCATTTCAAAAACATCTTTGATCTTTAAATTGATCCTCAAAACTGTTTGCATTGGCCCTTGCAGGCACAAAGGACATGAATTTGTCAAAAAAATTGATCAAAATCGATGCAAAAAATGCATTTCAACACTTCCTGGAGCACAAATGATGGCCAAACTAAAAAATGCATAATCACCGTTGATCTTCCTTTATCCTTTAATCTGAGCCCTCCACATGTCACAATGTGATCAGAAATGGGCTTGGGATCACTTTCTGACATTTTAACACTTTTTTGAAAAATGTTAAAATTTGACATTTTTCTCAGCCCCTCCACCCTTTGAAAATGAGCTTGACATGTGTCCCAATGTGGGTCCGAGCAGAATCATGGCTCGATTCTACACATTTCCACCTTTTTTGGAAAAAGTAAAATTTACCAAATTATCCCCACGGACCCGCACCTCCAAGTCTATCCTTGACACGTGGCACAATATGATTGGATACGGAGTTGCAGCTCAATTTTAAACATTTTGCCTCTTTTTGGAAAAAGGAAATTTTTCTATTTTTCCTCCGCGGCTCCACCCTCCCGCAGGACACATGTCCTCACCTGATTGGCTATGGGGTAGTGCTCTTATTTATATTTTAACAACATTTTCCACAAAGGAAAATTTTCACCATTTCCTCTACACTCCCACACCTCCGCCTTTCCCTGCCATGTGTCACCTTCTGATTCACTATGGGCTTGCATTCCTCCTTTTAATTTTATGCCTTTATGCCAAAAATGGGAAAAAATCTCAATTTTTCCCCGAGGCCTGAAGTTTCACCTCTGCCACATGTCCCTCTATGATTTGTTGCGGGGTTTTAGCTCATTCCTGCATTTTCATATCTTTTGCCAAAAAGACAAAAAATCTCTAAGTCTTCCACCAATCTGCATCCCCTCTACCCAGATCCTGCCATGTGTCCTCTCCTGATTCGTTGTGGGCCCTAGGCATTTTCTTTTCTTTTTAACTCTTTTTCCAAAATGCCTTAAGGCACAAAAAGACCCACCACTCATCCTTCACTCTTCCTGCGACACATGTACCTCCTCTGGGGCTTGCGGAGCTATGGGGGCAACTTGCACTTTTTCCAAAATCACAAAAATGTTAAGTTCTTAGAATAACCCGCTGATCTTTGTCCAATTAGAGCACGCCACGTAGGATAAGATTTTTGAGCTAAAATTTGATGGGAAAAGGACACCTGTATGACCATCAAAAATGTAGAAATTTCCAATGAATGCTGAAGAAGAAATTAATAGGCAAATGACGCCCGTCTGATCAAAACATAGAAAATGCCAGGGATGCCCTAGAATTTGATTTTTTCACTAAGGACGACAAATTTCTCAAAATTGAACCAATTGAAACATTTTTTAAAGCATTTTTTATCATGGAATTGGATTTTCAATGGCATACAAGTGCAAATTGATCAATTTTAAACTTCCACGATCGGGCAAAAAGGAAAAATGGTAGAGCCCACAGATTTTGGAAAAATTAGGGCACAAAACAGGGCACACATGCATATTTCTTTCAAATTGGGGAAAAACAACAAGTTTGTGAGAATTTCGAAGCATCCAAGCAAGAGGGGAAAAGTTGTAGATCACTAATTTGAGAGAAAAATGTTTCAGAGCATGCAAAATGAAGGAAAAAATAGGGCAAAACATTGCAAGCTCAAAAATGGCACCAACACATTGCTTACTTAACAAAGGATGGAAAGGCTATGGTCTAGGAAAATTTTAATAATTAATTTCCACTCTAATTCATCCATGTTACAAATCGGCTTGTGACAAATATAGATTAGGATATACCAGAATTGATGATGAAATCAAAATATGACTGAGGCAGTCACCTAACCACCGAAAATAACTAACATTTTTCTGTGTGTTGACATATAAGTTATAGATTTAGATCAAGAATTTTACCCAATTTGTTCATTGAAAGAACCCATTATTATCCTTCTCATTTTCAATGGTAGCATAAGTCCATTTAATTTATAGCATTGATTTATATTATTTTCACATTGTCTAACATATCTTATAGTGGGAAATGAACATCATTGGGATAGCCACGTCGAGAGAGAGTTTGAGCTATAGAGTGTGGTAGAATCAGTATTAACATCCTTGGATGAGGTGAAGGTGGAGTGTGATAGGATATAGAGGGAGGTGATATAGATACATTTATATCAAGGCATGGAACAAACATAGATTGTGTAGTTGGAGGGAAATATGGTAGTATATTCATATATCGTGTGACATATCCATGTTCTAGAGGTCATAGTGGTCGAGTGAATGCATGATCGGGAGTAATTTTCTTAGTAAGAGGAAGTTTTGGTAGATTGTAAGCATGAGTGAGGCCATCAATAAACAGATAGGATACAATAGCTCATGTTAATTAGTATATTTCTAGAGAGTTTTCACATGTTAGATATTATGAGGTGTTATTATGATTTCATGCCCCACTCATTGTAGTGAAGCCATTTTCAAGATCATCTATCTCTAGGTCTAGGAAACATAGGACCAATATGGGTCTTCCTAGGAGTGGATCATTACAACCAACAAGATCACACATAGATGATAGTATGAAATGGCTCGATGTAGGCCCAAGCCCATGATTATAGTGGCAAGTTGTCACAATTTTTTATGTGTAAAATGATGGCTATATATATATATATATATATATATATATATATATATATATATACATTGATCTTAACCTTTTTATGGGACAATTTAAGTCATCTTGGTGTTATTTAGCATGTGTGTATGTTTTTGAGATTTATTGTGAAATGGATATGTACATTGATGAAAACAATTATTTAAAATGTTTTTTCACATGATATGTGTGACTATTCATGTGTATTAACAATTCCATTCACTTTTAGTGTACATATCCATCTATCCACGATAAAAAAATCTATCCATATTCATGTCTGTAGTAATTATACACTCGACTTGGACACATTTGCATTAGTCTCCACATGGTTAACTCTGGCATTTTGAACATGGTCTTCATTGCTTGGAAGATTTAAGAACAACTTAATATTTTGATATATCCACGCACTTTACACACATTTAAAACCTTGTTACAAACACAAAAGGGCCTTATTTATCAAACACTATCCAATGTCATTTCCATTTTCACTCCCATCACCTCCATCGAGTCATAGTTTTTCTAAACCCCAAGAGAGAGAGCTCAATATCATGTCAAAAAGAAAAAGGAGGAGAGACAACCAACAAGAAAATAAAATCCCAATCATCAAGCTCAAAGAAATATTGAAAACTGTCTCAAAGGGTTCTTCCCAAGATCTCTATTGGGGCTATGGATTCCTAGCTTGTAGTAGAGAAATAATGCAACTAGACCAAAATGTATCTCCATTGAGGATATGGATGGATGGTTGGTAATAGAGAAATGTAAAACTCAAATATTATCTTACACTATTCAAAATTCACACTATAAGTTTCTCTACATAGCCACACATTGACTAGTGTGTCCTCATTTATTTCTTCTTGAGGTTTTTTCCTCAAGCAATAATTTAATCACATACACACACACACACACTGATCTCGATGAAATGAAGGGCTAGTAATTTGCCTTGTATTTTAATATTTTTTTTCAAATTTTGTATTTTCTCTATGTTCATCTCACACACGTTTGTATCCCTCCATGAGTCATAATGTAGCTACAAGAATTATATTACATTCACAACATATTAGTCAACATGTCCATTTTTTTCCATTTCATATTCTCGTATCCCATGTAATAGCCATCATTTTATACATAAAAATCATGACTTCCTACCACTATAATCATGGGGTTGGTCCTACATCAATCCCTACCATACTATCACCTATGTGAGATCCTACTATATGCACTAACCAAATCCTAGGAAGAAACATGTTGGTCCTATGTTTTCTAGAACTGGAGCTAGATGATCTAAAAATGGATACACCGTAACATTCATAAAAAAACTCGTAATACCACATCATAGTATCCGCATGTGTACCCTCTTTATAAATCTCCTAAATAGCATGAGCCAATGTCTCCCCTAATATATCTTTATGGCATGACTTATGCTTATGCTCCACCATGAATTCCTCTAACTCGAAACTCACTCTTGATCATGCTTCATCTCAGCTACTATAACTATTAGATCATGGATACGTCACATGACATCCGATGGTACTAACATTTGGCCCTCTCGAATCCATGATATGAGCTTGTTCCACCTTTTAATATCTTTGTATATTTGTCACATCCCTTTGTATCCTATCACACTTTATCATCACCTTATCCAAATATGTTAATAATGATTCTTCCACACTCTCTACATCTTGACCTCTCTCGATGTGGTTGGCCTTGTGGTGCTTGTTTCCCACTACTCTCTCCCATCTCCACAAATAATATTATCTATTTCCCTACCTCCACCCTTATATACACCCTACTACTCCATCGATATCTACTCTTGAATCATATTCCCTACATCCATCCCTACCCTTCTTATCTCGAGGGCATATTTTGTGCCTATACCCCATCACCCACATCCCCATCTTCCTACACACTAGCCTCTCCGTGACTTCTCTACTCTACATCATTGACTCTACATTGGTGTTCCATCATCCTTTTTATTTTTTATCTTTGTCTCCTCTTCATCCTCCTTTATACTGATACCATCTCATAGATATGTTGTCTCCGGAATCACCCCTACTACATTTCCCTTGGCCCATACATTTCCCACCACATATGAAATTTTCATTTAGTACCTGCATCATCGATTATAGCAAGATCTATTGGTGGGTCATCCTCCTCACATGTCATCTCATATTCTGGAAATGGTCACCTATCCCCACTCAATCATGAGTATTTGAATAGATCTCAAGGTAACCCTCTCATTTCCTAAAATGTCTCATCATGTGGTCATACTCAAACAAATTTTTCTCTTATGCACACCACCTAATTACCCACCTCGACTTCTATACCCTTCATAGTTGTATTACATCCTCTCTCCATCCCAAAAATCCTACCACCTTCTTATATGGCCTCCATATGATATCACTTGGCTCCAAACTCACCATCATCTAACAATAGTGCTCCATCATGCCCTTATATGGCCTATTCTGAATAACTCTTAATCCAATCTCCATCATAGATAGAATGGTGCCTCTTGTGATAAATTCTCATGGATAGAATAAAGCAACCCACATGGACTATTGACTAATATATGATCCCATGTGCACACCTACAATAGTACCCTCATGCTTAATTCAACCCTCAACTCGAACGGTGTATTGATGTAACTTTGAATATGTCTATGCTAGCGAGGATTATCCCCATGCATACATTATAACCACTCTATGAGCTATGACAACATCTCACCAAACGCCCATGAAAATGTATAAATTTAAGAATCTGGTAAAATGATATTTTAAATCACACTACATAAATAGGCCATCACCTAAGTACATGGTCCCTTCTCATAAGCTCACAAAACCTGAATCCCCCACTCTTAATTTCAATTTCATTTATAATTTTCCTATACACTCTCCTCAATATCTCCTCGCACTTGCTCAAATATAACACCGATAACACTTGTTCACCCTTAATAGGAATGTGAAATATCCTCCATTTTTCCCCCAATGTGATATTCATCTCACCCATCACCAAACGAAATTTGTTCTTTTTGTTATCCCACCTCTTCAATAGCACCATCAATAAGAACCTATCCATCCTCACTTAATCAATCCATGTGATATAAAATAGTAACACCCTCTAAATTATCCCCATCCCTCACTATCTCATCTCCTACCACAATCTATACATGAAACCTAAAAATTGGTGTCATAATGTCACCAATGAAAATCCCCTGCATCTACCAAAAACATCCTCATCAGTCCTATATTCATAATGTTATACTAATAAATTTCACATCTCATTAGTTGTAGGCTAGATGTAAGCCAGTTGCAGCTTGGTCACAAATAGGTTGTAACATGTTTGTAGCATTGTTGTAGGTCACTCACACAATCCTCAAAATTCATCAAAAATTTAAAACCCTTATAAAACTTGAAATCATAAACAAAAATGGGCCTACCTATGACTAGGTGGCCCTCTTCCTTGGTGTTAGTCTCCCATGCAAACATTTCATCTATAGGATCCCACTCTCCTCTTTTGTCCCCATATTTCTAAATGGGCCTTCTTACATGTGTGTCACCTATATATACTCTGTACATGCAACTAGGCTATAGACTAATGTCCACATGGTTGAACCCATAACTAACACCGTCATTTTTACACTCTACCTAGTCATGCCTGTGATTTCACTAACATACCTCGCCCACCATCAGATCACACCACTTAGTCCCATTGCATACTCCTCCATGTAGTCATGACTATGACCAGACATGTCATATCCCTAGCCCCGCAACTATGCACCTCCACCTAGTCTTTCCTAGGACTAAGCCACCTACCACCTTCATCATCTACCTACTCACCAGGGCACACCTTACCACAATTCCCTTTATCCCTCATTGTGTCTTCTCACCTCTTCCTAATCATGGCCATGATTGGGTCTTTATCCCTACCCTATTCCTCACCTCCACCTCCACTCCTCAACTATAAGCAATAAATACTTCTCCAAGCTACTTCTTCACATGCCCAACCATTCCTAATTAGACATGTTTCTAGACCTCTTCTTACCTCTTCCTCTATTGGGTCGTCTACTCTACTCAACCTCATCATCCCCTTCACCGACCCTTTTCCCTCCATTGATCACACATGTGATCTTCCTATACCCTTCACCATGCTGATCTCTCACATCCCTATGTTATGTCCACTACCTACCCCTTCCCTCAATCCCTTTGGCCCTCGTTGCACCTACTCAACCCATGCATGATTGCACTTACAAATGGGTCATCACCTACATACACTCACTCCTTCCACCACTATCTCATCTCTCACTCTATCATCCTAACTCTCCCATCCCATCAACTTTTCTCTATTGATATAATACGAGGCCGATCACACCCACAACCTTATAATTTTCTCAACAATTGAAAAAATGAATTAAAAAAATAAATAATAGTGGAGGTCTGGTTACAGGCATGACCCATCCCCCTCCCTGGTTGGATGTTCCCATAACTATCCCATGCCCGTTCACCATTGCAAAATAACTCACAAACAAATTTAAAAAATATTGAAAAAATGATAGGTTCAGTCGTACCCATGACTAGAGCCCTTTTATCTTGTCATACTCATGAATGGCATCTTTTTCCTCTACTATGCAAAAACCAAAAAAACCCAATATATATTAATAATTATTATTTAGGACCATTCTCATTATAATAAAATCATAATAAAAATTATAGGACCGAGTGCATGTACATTAACCATCCACACTTTCACAACAAGCTCCGCCCTAAACGCTCTCCACCTAGCCCTCCCACGCATTCTCTAACCCAACCTCACAAACACTCCATCCCGTGCACTCTTCACCTTTCCCTCTCATGTGCTCTACCTTTCCCTTACATGAACTCTATCTTGTATGTTCTCCATCCCACCCTTACATGTACTATGCCATGTGTGTTGTTTGCATTTCCCTTGCACGTGTTCTACCCCATGTTCTCTTCAGTGTGTACCCTCACATATACTTTATCACACATGCTTTCCGGCTTACCCTCTTACAAACTCCACCCTACGTTCTCTATTCTTTACCCTTGTCTACACTCCATATCACACATGTTCTGCCATATTCTACATTGTACACTCTACATGTCCATCGTATCACCACTCATATTATTCATCTCTCTCTCTATTTCTTTTCATCCCACTCTTCATCACCACTTCCATGTCTTAACATTCCATCCTTTTTCCAGCTAGATCACCTTATAACATCCAAAATTTTGTCACTTGAGGGGGATAACACACAAAATCCTTCTCATCATTCTTGTCAATATTATGACATTCAATCATCAATCATCTTATTCAATTGACTCAATAGTCCATGTGTTGCAAAATCAACCTATAGATCCCTTCATAGACTTTGGATAAAGTGGCCCATACATGAAATCTCCATGTTCATGTCTTTCCATTCAACCATCTAAGCATGCAACTCGGAAACTAATGTCAAAGGGTTAAAAATTTGTTGGAAATAAAATTTGTTAGGTGGACAAGCTTATGGATTTCTTCCCAACTCTTTGGGAATCTAAGTCCCTCTACTTAACCGATGCAACTTTTGTATATGCATGCATGAGAAAATGTGGATTTATGTGGTGGCCTTTTGACCGAGGATCCAATAGGGCACTCCATTGACCCTACGACAAAGCTAGAAATCTCTTGCTAGGGAAGACTTTTTCTATAGAGAGGGAAAGGGGAGTGAGAAATGAGGTAGGAGAACTAATGTTGCAGGTAGAAAATCATATTCCTACACACACTAGTTAGAAATTTCATCACATGCATTCATGAGAAGAAACAACTCTGCAAATAAAAAAGACCAAATAGAATTTATTGATCACAAAGTATCAAGAAACCCCTTAGTCAAAGAAAGCTAGAAACTCCTTCTTCTTGTATTGATTTCTTAAACAAAATTTGTACATAGTGTGGGAATGGAATAAATTTTAGAGTGGAGAAAAGTAGAAGAAGATGGATATCTCCTTTTCTTTCTCTAATTACAATGCACTCTTGATTTTACAAGATCAATCGTCAACCCTTTGAAAAGGGAATGGATTTACAATTTATAGAAATATGAAATGTCCTTTCACCTCCCTCACATGACTCTTCATTTTCGTATTCCACTCGTGACCTTTCTTTTCCATGATTTAAGTATTTTTCTTATAATTTTGAAAGAATAAATTTTTACAAAATTAAAATAGGTCACTTAAGTGAATAGGATGAAATACAATGATGATGCACAATGAATAATTAGAAAGGAGAGATAAAGAGAGGGAGGAAATGAGAGAGATGAGGAGAAGATGTTTCCCTTGATAAATTTTGATGATCCTCAAATGATGAGGGAAAGAATTGTTGTGCCAAATTTTCCCATTGATAACAACCTACTAGTTTTAATAAGTACACCTCAGGAAACTTACTATTTTTAGTAAGTGTCATAGTTAGCTTTTCCCAACCTCTACTAGCTATGGTATCTTGAATTATTTATTCTTACTATGTTCATCTCACCTTTTGGACCAACCAGCTATTTATAGCGGGAATTGTGGAACCACTTACTATTTGTAGTAAGTGTCAATTCTGTGAAACCGAGATGACCTTTTCGATGACTTTTCCGTGATACTCCCTCTTTGTTCACTTCCTTTTTGTATCCCCTTCAAATGGTGGATTACCCAAATTATTAGACCCTTACGCAGAATGCATTCTAATTTTATTAAGTGCACCATGAATGTTACGATGTGACAAAACAAGTCTTGAAACTTTGGGTTTTATCCTAGGGTTCCATGCTCCATGTTTGAGTAAATCCTTTATCTGAACAAGTGGGAAAATGATATCTTCATGGTATGGGTAGAACAATGAAAAAAACCAAATCCCTCCATATCCCTAAAAAATAGGGGCTTCATGGTGCAAAACCTAGTTCATGCAAAACAATATTTTTCAACGACCATTCTCTCCAATTTTCACGTGATTTCACCCATCAGTAACCATGAGAAGTGAAGAGGTAACTCGCTACCTTTTTCACAGATGTTCTTCATGTAAAAGGGTAGAAATTTGATGAAAACGTAGTCCTCCATATCCCTAAAAAATAGGGACTTATGGCACAAAACTAGTTCATGTGAAACTAGATTTTTCAATGATCATCCCTTCTAATTTTCATGTGATTTCACCTACTATGACCCTAAGAAGTGGAGAGGTAGCTCACTAATTTTTTCCACTACTGTGTCATGGTGGCCATTAATGGAGCTTTAAATTTTTAGGTCTGGTTTTTTTCATTTGTGAAAAAATAAATTCCATTGCGATAGGTTTTGCTTTCTCGGTGCTTCATGCAAAGTTTACTTCAATCCGACAACCGGTTTGATAAGAAATTGAATTTTGTCCTTCGTGGAGCTGGAAGTGAAATTTCTTCTCTGTGAGAATTCCTTGCTTAAAATTGAAGGTTTGAATATGATTTTTTAATGGACTTGAGAGATAAGAACTCAATAATAGAATTTGTTTCAATCCAGTGCACCAATTTGGAAGATTTCTTCAAATTTTGATTTCATGGCAATGGGGATTTCCATTATTCTTCTTCTTTGTTCTTCATTTCTTCTTCTTATCTCGATGAAATATTATTCTAATACTTGTGTATTACCATAGGGTAGAGGATTTAATTTTTGTGGTGAATCTGGTTTAAGCTTTGGCAATTATGGAGTGGTGGACCGGCAAAGAGAGCCAGGTGAGAAGCAACAAGAAGTAACTGAAAATTAGAAAAATAATAAAAAAATTTGAGTTTGAGTTGGGTGAAAATTTTTCCCCGACATCCCTCACCTCAAAGGGATATGAGGGACATCAATTTCCATGGTAATCCTGGAGGTTACATGTATCTTTGATCCGATGACAGGGAATGAGTGCTCAAAAATCAGCTTTAAAGCACCGAGGGGCTAGAAGCGGGTCACATGGTTGACCAAAACTCTCTCCTAGATGAATGGGCACATTTTTCAAGTTATGATGTCCCTAACCTATGAGGGATGTGAGGGAAATAAAATTCCATGGTGGTTGTGGAGCTAACATGTGGTGTTGATCCGATGACAGGGAATTTGAGCTCCAAAATGCACCTGGGGGTGAACTGGCAATGTTGATGGTCATATGGGGTTCCAGAGGTCACATGGGGGCTGGGAAAATTTTTACAAGGTTGATTTACCTAACCCTTAGGGACTTTGGGGACATAAAATTTTTCCAAGCTCCAGGAGATGACACATGTCCTCTAAAAATTTGGCTAACTCCCGAACTTACTCTAAGAGGACAACTTGCGATGATGATATCTTGAGCTCCTGATGGAATTTTTCAAAAAAATTTATATGATACTAACTTTAAATGGACTTTTGAATCCAATGGTGGGGGTATAATGTCTTGATTATTCCATTTTATCCCTAAAAAGTTGGATTTTTGATTTTATACTCCATTTGTGCCTGAGAAAACTCTGCCGCAGCGTAATGTGCTAAAGAGTTGTGAAAAATATGATTTCACCATCATGTAGGTCTTAGAATTATATTTCCAGAGATGTTTTTTTTTCTCCTAACTCCATCTAGAGCTCCCAAAATCACCTTCCAAAGCTCAATGGTTGTTTTGGCTTGTGCATTGACTAGGCCTATGAACCCTAATTCTAGCAAAATTGCCCCAACTTCTTTGAGCCCTTCCAAAATCTTCCTGAATCATCTCCATGATGTCCTAAGAAATTTTAATCACCTCTACATCCATTTTGGATTTTCTTTTCACTCCATAGAGTTTCTCTACTCCTAGGAAGGTCGGTGATAGCCCTCCTACAACTTCCTGTAGCTTGCAAATGAACTCCTAAAATCACCTAGGGGGATGAATGGACTTTCCTAAATCACCTAGGGGAATGAATAAAAACTAAATGGTAGGTTAATGGAATGACTGGGTAGACTGGGTTGTCTTGGAATGATAGGACTTGAAACAATCGGGTACAGGGGTATCGTTGTTGTGCTTGGAAATTGTTCATTTCCTTGTTGCACATTTACATGACAACAATTGGCTCTAGCTTGGGGACATGTCATGGACTAAGTGTAGAGAATACATGGTGTGAAGAATCCCAAAATCTCAACTTTAGATCATATAATCCACTGACTAGTGCCTTATCCATTCGTCCCCTTGTAGAGTCATGTAAAACTTACAAGAGAGAGAGAGAGAGAGAAAAGAGAAAGAGGAGAAGGAAACACACACAAAATAAGGAAAATGGGAAACACAAAACACACAAAATAAAAGGAAAAAAACCACGAAGGGAGACACACCTAACAATCACTTATGGTACAGGGGGGGACTGCCAGCTTTCACTTAAACACTTTCTATTTCTCAAAATTTACCCGTGATTAGTCAACAATGAGTGATATTGTTCTACAAAGAAATTGATTGGTTCAAGAAAGTAACCTCCTTTCCTTAATTGTTTATAGAAGCTAGGTGCTTCCATGATTGTCCTTATACTTTTAGGAGCGAGTCCATGTGATCTTCTTAATGCTCAGTTTTTTTTCTTAGAAATTCCATAGCCTTCATGTTCTTTGAAATCAATATCATAGTGCAAGTTACCTTCCATGTTTATCCATGTAGTTTATTCTCCACCAAACATCTCATTGCTGCCCCAAAGCTTATTTTCATTCAAATTTTTTAATTACTCCGAGTTACTTTCTTTCCTCGGTCTATGCTCATTGACATCTTCTCCATGAGAAACATTATATTCATCCTTTATCTCTACTCCACTATGAGGTGTTTGAGTACTAATGAGAGGATTAGAGGAAAACTCATACTTTTCTTGTATGTCCGTGGCATGAGTGAAGAGTTCAAGAATCAGCTCGGGGCCTTCCATAACTTCTACTACATCCAAGATTTTTTTTGCACGAAGTCATGTTTCATTGTTTCCTACAACTAGTCTTTGTACACCTTTGAATAATACAGCTCAAGGAAACTATTTACAAGGATTAATAAATCATCTTAGGAATTTTTGCACTTTACCAAGCCTTCATTAAAAAGAGCTTCATCTTCATAGGTCTTGAAACTCCTTTCTTCAATTTCATTGTCATGGAAAGAGTCTTCGTCTTCAAATGGGAAATAAATATCTCAATTTCGTTATTGCATCCATCAACCATTACCTCAAGAGTGGCATCATATTTTTCATTTGTCCTTATCTCAATATGACCAACCTTCACATTGGTTAAGGATTTGAAATCTGATTCACACTTTTCTTGTAGATTTGTGGCTTGCATCAAGAGTTTGAGACCGAGATCGGGTCCTCGCCTTCTTCCACGACTTTTAGCATTTCTTGTATAGATGGTTCTTTCCCACTGTTTGAGGGCTCATTGCAGACTAGCTTGGTATCTTCCTAGGTGACATGATCAAGGGAGTCCTCATCTTCAAATGGGAATGAGAATATCTCTTCATCACAAATAAGAACATAAGCTGATTTTTCTGTTTGAAAATCATCAAGAACCATTTCCTCTTCTTCATGGTTTACATCATCCAAAAATTTGGGGCTGCCCTCTTATAACTCAAATCTCCTCAATGCTTATTCAAGGTCCATACCTCTCTAGGAAGGCATGTCTAGCCCTATCAAGATGGGAATATCCTCTTCCTCCTTGGTTATCACAAAGTGATTCATCTCGCCTATTTTCTTGATACAAGATGTTAGCTTCTAGGCTTCTAGAATTTCACACCATGTACCTCATCTTCTTCTCTAGAAGAAATTTATCCATGTCTCCCTTCACTAGTATGGTTTTGGATGACCAATTCATCTAAATTTTCCCTCCCAAGTCTTGGCAAAAACTTCTACTCAAAAACATTCCAAATGAGGCTAGGACGTCTACTACCAAAATCATTGCTAAAACTTTCTTGTCTAGAAATCTGGTAAGAGTCACATGTACATATTAGACTTTCCCTACAAGTGGTACCTCTTTTAAATCCAAGAGTAACAAGATCCACCGGGTGGAATCATGGTATGTTTGAGAGTCTTGGCAACCTTTAAAGGCATCACATTTTTTGAGGCACCATAATCTATTATACAATTGTTCAATACATATTCTCCAATAAGAAGGGAGACATAGAAAGGATCAACCTTGTCAGTCTTGGATGCACTTAAGGAAAGCATGTTCTGTGAGGGAGGCATAGGTGGGTTTGGAAAAATTCCTTTGGAACTAGAAGTTACATCATTGGGTGTTAGGCTAACACTCCTGATATATAAGACAAATCTCTCAAATTGTTCAGGATGAGTTCGCAAATATTTAGTTTCAGTAATTTGGACTCTGTCTTTGTTCACATATTCTATGAAATCAAAAGGATTAGATGCAGTGAGGGTGATGAAGGGATTGCTTTTTGATTTAGGACATGTTGGGAAGTAGGAGTATATTTTTGGAGAACATGGAGGATCTTGAAAGGTACACTAGAGCTTTCAAAGTATTATATTTTAAAGGAATAAATTTGTGTTAGAATTGGAAGAGGTATCGAAGACTTAATTGGAATAGCAGGAGACTTCTTACTTGCTATATAGATCAGGCTTTAGTAATGCGGACTACATGGAAGGAGGAAGTGGTGATCCTCGACTGATTATTTTGTTTTACAGAGTCTCTATGGGAGGATCATCAACCTTATTTTTCTTTACAATAGTGGAGGGGGGTGATCCTTTCTCGGACTAAGAATGAGTGAATACCATGCATGAGAAACTAGGTGCATCTTCTTCATAACCTCTAGAATACTCACAAAACCTGATTTGTGTATCATTCTCAAGTTCATCAATTTCTAGGAAATCACCACCTTCACTTTCTTGTTCAAGCTCCTCTTCATTTTCTTTACTCCTACAATTTGCATTGATAGGTGGGGCCTCCAAGGCAAGCCTTTGGGGTGCTCCTACGATATGATTTTTCATTTCTTCTTTGAGAAGAAATTTGTTTAGATATTTCCTCCTCAACAACGCCATTTCATTTTCCATTTTTTGCATTAAAGGATTAGTTCTTTCATCTCCAGGATGTTGAGCTTTACCCTTTGAGGGATTCTTGATCTTTCCAAATAGGATGAGATCATCATCAAGTTCAAGTGGCCAATATTTATTCTTCTATAATATCCTCTGTTGACCTCTTCATAGGAGGAATCCTACCTCTAGTGATTGAGAATTGATGAAGAATCTCTTAACATTGTTTTCAGATGGTGAATCCTCTTTAGGTATCCTACAAAGAAACTAGTTAAAACAAGCCATAAAGTCTCTCATAGTTTCATTTTCTCCTTTCTTCATTTGAGCCAACTATACCAAGAGGTCTTGATAGTATTCAGTTGATTTTAATATTTCCTTGAAGGTAGTCTTGATGTTGTTCCAACAAGTGATGGATTGGGAAGGCAGGAGATAACCATTCTGTTTCTTTTTCTTGGAGATATTCCATGAACAATATTACGCCAACATCTTCATGTTGGACACCAAGAATTCCACATGATGTCATGAAAGCAACAATGTGTTCTTCAGGATGTTGTGTGTTTTCACCTTTGAACTTTGGAAATTTCTTGTGGGAACCCGTTGGTAGATTGTGAAGAGGGATTTCAAGAGCAAGCAGGCATGTATTCCTTCCCATGGAACAATGTGTTGAGGCATTTCTTCTTCATTTGCCATTTTTTCTTCCTCGCTTCTATTTCAGCGCTTTCTTCTACAAATTCTTCTTCTTATGCAAACTCAATGTTCAATGGTGGTTGAAAATGGGATAATTTAGAGTGGAAGTATCAACAGGAATTTGGATACAATTTCTAGGTGGACTATTTGAAGACCCGGAGATGGAGAGGAGGCTTGAGAGAAAAAGAATGGATTATCTCTAATTTGTTCTTGCTGATTTTTTGGAACACCTCTCGACCTGTTCAAACTGGTGTATCTCCTTTTGGCCAGCTTTTGGAAATTCTTGTAGTGGGAATACAAGAGGATGTTGTAGAATATGAAAGGTCATGTGAAGGAATTTGATAGTGTATATTTTGGCAATGTAATCTCATGAACTCTTTTTCTGATTTTTTTCAATATTTGATTTTTTTTAATTTTTGGACCTTGTGATCGTATTTTGGGTGCAGATGTTGCCAAGTCTACCCCATAGTGGGCTCCAAAAATTGTTGAGAAAATTTATTGGTTGGAAAAACTTGTGGATTTCTTTCCAACACTTTGGGAATCTAAGTCCCTCTACTCAACCAATGTAGCTGTTGTATATGCATGCGCGAGAAAATGTGAATTTCTGTGGTGGCCTTTCGAGTGGGGATCCAACAAGGGCACTCCACAGACCCTGCGAAAAATATAGCAATATCTTGTTAGGTAATACTTTGTCTATAGAGAGGGAAACGGGAGTGATAAATGAGGTAGGAGAACTAATGTTCCAGGTAGAAAATCATATTCCTACACACACTAGTTATAAATTTCATCACGTGTAATCATGAGAAGAAACAACTCTGCAAATAACAACAAGACCAAATAGAATTTTTTGATCCCAAAGTATCAAGAAACCCCTCAGTAAAATAAATATAGAAACTCCTTCTTCTTGTATTAATTTCTTAAACAAAATTTGTACATAGTGTGGGAATGGAAGAAATTTGAGAGTGGAGGAAAGTAGAAGAAAATGGCTATCTCCTTTGCTTTCTCTAAGTACAATGCACTCTTGAGTTTACAAGATCAATTGCCAACCCTTTGAAAAGAGAATGGCTTTACAATTTATAGAAATATGAATTGTCCTTTCACCTCCCTCACATGACTCTTTATTTCCATATTCCACTCATGACCTTTCGTTTTCCATGAATTAAGTATTTCTCTTATAATTTTGAAAGAATACTTTTTACAAATTTAAAATAGGTCACTTAAGTGAATAGGATGAAATACAATGATGATGCATAACAAAGAATTAGAAAGGAGAGAGAAAAGAGAGGGAGGAAATGAGAGAGAAGAGGAGAATATGTTTCCCTTGATAAATTTTGATGATCCTCGAACGATGATGGAAAGCTCTGTTGTGCCAAACTTTCCCTTTGAGAACAACCTGCTATTTTTAGTAAGTACACCTCAAGAAACTTACTATTTTTAGTAAGTGTCATAGTTAGATTTTCCCAACCTCTTCCAGCTATGGTAGCTTGAATTATTTCTTCTTATTGTGTTCATCTCACCTTTCAAACCAACCGGCTATTTATAGCGGGGGCTTGTGGAACCACTTACTATTTTTAGTAAGGTTCAATTACGAGCCGAGATGACATTTTCTATGACTTTTCTTTGAAAATCCCTCCATGTTCACTTCCTTTTTGTATCCCCTTCAAATGGTGGATTACCCAAATTAATAGACCCTTACGCAAGAAGGCATGTTATTTTTAGTAAGTGCACCGTGGATGTGAGGATGCGACAAAACAATTCTTGAAACTTTGGGTTTTACTCTGGGGTTCCACGCTCTGTGTTTGTATAAATCCTTCATTTGAACAAGTGGGAAAATGATATATTCATGGAATAGGTAGAACACCGACAAAAATAAATCCCTCCTTATCCCTAAAAATTATGGGTTTCATGGTGTAAAAACTAGTTCACGCGAAACTATATTTTTCAATGATCATTCCTCCAATTTTACCTTTATTTTTCCCACTAGAACCCTAAAAAGTGAAGAGGTAGCTCACTGAATTTTTCAGATATGTTCTTCATATGATAGGGAATAAATATGAAGAAAACTTATTCCTCCATATCCCTAAAAAATAGGTACTTCATGGTGGGAAAACTAGTTCACACGAAACTATATTTTGCAATGATCATCCCCTCAATTCTCATCGGATTTCACCGATGTGACTCTAAGAATCGGAGAGGTAGCTCACTAATTTTTCCACTAATGTGTCATGGAAGCCATTAATGGAGCTTGAAATTTACAGGTATGGTTTTTTTCTCCACTTGTGATGAATTTAATTCTATTGCGATAGATTTTTCCTTCTGGTGCTTCACATGAAATTTTACTTCAATCTGACAACCAGTTTGATAGGAAATTGAATTTTGTCCTTTGTGGAGCTAGAAGTGAAATTTATTATCTATGATCATTCCTTGCTGCAAATTAGAGGTTTGAATATGATTTTTTAATGGCCTTCAAGAGAGAATAACTCAGCAACATACGGTTTTTCAATCCGTGCACCGGTTTGGAAGATTTCTTCAAATTTTGATTTCATGGCAATGGGGATTTCCACTTGTTCTTCTTCTCTGTTCTTTGTTTATTCTTCTTATCTCAATGAAATATTCTTTTGAGACTTATGTATTACCATGGGTTAGAATATTTAATTTCTATGGTGAATTTGTTTTGAGCTTTGGAAATGGTGGAGTGGTGGACTGATGTGTTCTCTCGCAATGTTTCTTCTAACAAAGGAGAAATAGCTAATGCTTAGAAAAAAATTCAAATTTTTGAGTTTGAGTTGGGTGAATTTTTTTCCTGGTGTCCCTCACCTCAAAGGGACCTGGGTGACATCAATTTCCATGGTAATCCTGGAGTCAACATGTGTCCTTGATCCGAAGACAAGGAATGAGTGCTCCAAAATCAACTTTAAAGCACCGAGGGGCTGGAAGCGGGTCACATGGGTGACCAAAACTCTCTCCTAGAGGGATCAACACATTTTTCAAGGTTTGATGTCCCTAACCTATGAGTGACATGAGGGACATCAAGTTCCAATGTGGTCCTAGAGCTGACATGTGGTGTTGATTCGACGACAGGGAGTTTGAGCTCCAAAATGCACCCCGAGACCGAACTTGCATTGCTAATAGTTGTATCGGTTCCAGAGATCACATGGGGGATGGGAAAATTTTTCCAAGGTTGATTTACTTGACCCTAAAATATGTCAAGGACATAAAATCCCACCATGCTCTTGGAGCTGACACTTGTCCTCTAAAAATTTGGTTAACTCCTAAACTTTCTCTAAGAGGACAACTTGCGACGATGATATCTTGAGCTCCCGATAGACGTTTTCAGAAAAATTATATATGATCCTGACTAGAAATGACATTTTTAATTTATTGGTTGGGATATCATGTCTTTATTATTCCATTTGATCCCTAAAAATCATATTTTTGATTTGGTACTCCATTTGTTCATTAGAAACACTGCCTATAGACCTGATGCATCAATGTGTTGTGAAAAATATGATTTCACCATAATGTAGGGATTGGAATTATATTTCCAGAGATGTTTTTTTCTCCTAAATCCATCTAGATCTCCCAAAATCACCTTCCGAAGCTCAGCGGTTGTTTTGGCATGTGCACTGACTAGGCCTGTGAACCCTAATTCTGGCGAAACTACCCCAACTTCTCTGATCCCTTCCATAATCTTCCTGAATCATATACATGATCTCCCAAGACATTTGAATCACCTCTACTACTATTTTGGATTTTTTTGATCCACTCCATCGAGTTTTTCTAGTCCTATGAAGTTCAAGTGATAGCCCTTCCCACAACTGCATGTAGCTTGCAAATGAACTCCTAAAATCACCTAGGGATGAATTAAATTTCATAAATCACCTAGTGGAATGAATTAACACTAAATGGGAGGTTATTGAACTGATTCGGTAGAGAGTCAGGGCATCTTGGAATGATAGGACTTAAAAAACTTAGTATAGGGGTATTGTTGTCGTGCTTGGAAATTTTCAATTTCCTTGTTGCACATTTACATGACAACATGATCCTTATCTCATCTTTAGTTTTCACACTACATCTTGATTTTTGCAACACATATCCCAAAAGCAGGAAAATATATACACTAAAAATACACCTTGTGCATAGGGTCTCCTATACCAAAAATAACAAAAAACATCATAAAACATAATAATCCCAAAAATCAAATAAAAAAATTAAACCCCATAAAAGAGTGATAAAATACACCCCATCACTCATTTACTAACTTAAACTCACTCACATTTAATCTTATCTATCCCACCTACCAATTTGCATGCCCATCGTACTATGGACCCTTATCATCTCCCCATCTATGCAAATTGCACCCATATGTGTCATAATCTTTTATGCACCGATAAACTATAAAACACCACTCACTCCCATCATTTCAACCTCTTGACTCTAGATGCACTTGAGCCGATATTTGATTTTTTACTTATTTTCTCCCATAATTTATTATTGTAGTTTTTGAGAGGTGAAGGTAGATCACAAAGGATCAATTACAACTTGTATCATCACTATTTTGGTGATATTTCAAAGTGTAGGTGTTATTCATGCCCATGACTCGACATGTAACCTCTGTGTGATTTTTTAGTGAATCACATCCCCAACTTATTTTTGATTGAGTTAATTATACCATTCATTTTTATGCATTTTTTTAATTTTTAATATAATAAAAATGTATTTTATATCCTTAAATGGTTATTGATATGGATGAGGTAGTTCAACTACCCACCAAAAATAGTTTAAAAAATTCTAGGTGTTTTTCATGCAGTTATATATTTAAATCGGGAAGTTTTCCCACTTTATGCATTAAAAGAACCCTTAATTTTCCTTCTCATTTTTAATGGCACCATAAGCCCATTTATTGAGTAGCATTGATTTGGATATTTTTATATCAACTAACACATCTTGCATGTGATCCAAATATAGGCATACACTCAAAGTGTATAGCTATGTATAAAAGTTATGGGTAGAAAGAGAGCTATCCAATGATAACCTCTTGAGAAGGTGACGGATCTACCATATAATATGTAGATTCAGACCTCAGTGATGATGAAAATACTATCGGGACTGATGTAGTAACATGTTCCAAAGAATTATTAGTAGATATAACACTAACATGCATAGAATGGTGTCAATATGGTGGACTAGATCAACAAGTATTACGACCACTATAGGGGTATAAAGAAGTTAGGGGGTGGTATGTGCACTAGATGAATGACGTAAAACTATAGGGGAGTCGAATGGTGAGGAATTTTTCCTAGGATGGAAATCCTTTGACAAGGATTATATTTATGAGATGTAGAGTGTGTAACCAAAGGCCTATTGGGATACCTAAGAGGATCAACACTAAGAGAGGAAGTGTTATAAAAAGGTCCTAAGAGAATATATAGAATTAGAAAGAGAGCTCAATAACACTGGTCTAGGGGTAATGTAGAATTGATTGGGTCATGAGATACATTGTGAACCTCCAAATATCTATCTCGTAGAGGACTAGGAGGAGGAAATGTAGAAGGATAATTAGGAATGTTATGAGGGGATGTCTCAAATGGAATACCTCTATTGGTTATAACTTGTTTATTTTTATTAACTTAACACATTATTTTATAACTAAGGGAACATCCCTAAGAGTGTGTATCAAAGGCGGACCTAAGCTTAGGGCACTAGAACCGAGAGTAAAAGCAACCAAGAATGAAATATATGTAGTAATCTAGTCAATAGTGATGGGTATATTGATGTGGAATTAGTAAGAATTTGTATCAAGTGTAATATTTTTATAGGAATGCCCAAATATTAAATTTGCGTGAGACAAAAACACTTTCCTTATTGTGCTAATTGACCAAAACACCCCGTATGGATGTGTTTTTAATATAAAAATAATTGATAAGGTATTTGAAATAAGCATACTATCAATATCGAGTCATTAAAGATGATGATCGAGTATAATATTATGTATGATTTATTATGCCAATAATTACATCCAATGGGTGATCATAAGATGGTAGTGGAGGCACTATATGATAAGCATTATGTACATCCAAAATAATTTTCCAATGTCATTCGTAAAAAAGTAGATCATTAAAAAAATTATTTTAGAGTTAGCATTGATTGACTTTGAATATTTAGTGGGCTCATCCCATTCAATAGAATTAGAATTGATAAGGTCTTGAATGTCATGACTGAGATTTAAAAATTTGTCTCAGAGAGTTTCTAACACAACAATGATAATCACAATGGGAATTGACATTGAAATTATTACCTTGAAGTGTACTCATATCAACCTCAAATGATGGAGGGAGAGATATGATATTGCAATCAAGAAATTATTTCAAGAAAATGTGAGGACTTGGAAAATTGACTAAATTGATGACACGCAGGCTACAATTGTAGCTTAATAAGTTGTGAGATGGTATTTACGGTTTCTTTAGAAGAATATTTGACATCATTAGGCTTTATTTTGAATGTGGGTTTTCTTGAAAAATTAGCACTAGACATGGGAGGAGAGATAATTATGCACTTTATTTTTTTCATATGTGAAAATTTATCCTCATGTTTTTCAAGCTATTTTATAGATGGTTGAAAGATCTAAAATTTCCAAACATGACTGAATCTTGTAAAGGGATAATAATATTATTGTGAATATTTCTTGTAATTCATTATCATCTAATGTATTTTTATCTTGGTTAGTAGGGATTGTAACACAATATATAGGTATTAAGATGCTCAATGTTCCCTTCTCATACTTAGTCCAATTGTGCATAAGAACATTTCTCCTCAATATTGATAGAGAATTGTGCCAAAAATGAATTTTCTAAAACACTAAATACACGTAAAAGTGAGTGGGAGAGCGTAAAACCATTGTAATGTTAATTCCTTAATACTTTGGGGGAAAGCTTTGTAAGAAAGATTTTATTAGAAGTATCATTAAAATAAGAAACATGGAATGAGTGAAGATGCTTAGTGGGATCCCATTTTTCATCATATATAGGAAATTTAGGAGAAAAAAACCAACAGGTAATGGATAAGAAACCACTTTGAGTGCAAGTGGATTGTGAAGTAACTATATGGAATCCATAGTATGAGAAGAAGTGGATGCACCTTTTTGTAATTTTAAGATTTGTGCTTGTAAAGTATGAACAAGGGATTCAAAAAAATTTGTGCTAGAACAAGATACATGCAAACCATGAAGAGTAGATATGGTATGTGTAGTACTATTTTTGGTCACAAGAATAGACACGAGACATTGGTAATTGATAGATGAGGTGAAAATGGTCGCATCATAGATGTGGGAAAAAAATGTTGGGGTTTGTAATGATTAGACATGCTTAATTTGATCTCAAGCATCATTTAGTAGAATATAAATATTAGAGGGGTTATCTTGCAATAATTGATTAAATTGGTGGGCATACTCATCAGGGAGACCTTGATCATGTTGGTAAGGGTGAGAAAGATATCCTTGGGATTGAACATGATCATAAATGATACAAAAATAAGTATTAACGAATACAATATGCATTGGATCATCATAACAATGATGAATGGAAGAAAGAGGAAGAAACACATCATGAGTGGCACATTCTATAATAGTAAATTGATCATGATTGTATTCATTAATAAAGGGTCGAAAGAAGTGGTTCCACATGATGTGAAGTGAGGGAAAGTTTTCATGGAATTTTTTTAGGAATTGTGGTGTTAAGATCATCATCACAATAATAAAAAGTAGGTATATTCATAAGAGTAGATATAATTTCTATATCTTTAGCGCTTGTTGGCTTGATGGGGAGAAATATCGTGGGTTGGAATAACTCATAGATCAAAAATTTCCAAAATAATTTCAATTTAAAATTGGGGGAATAATTAAAGTTGCAGTAAATACATCAAAGTCAACAGAATTTTTTGAGCCAAGGTAAAAACAATCACATAGTCCTAAAACACATTCCTAGAAAAATAATCATGTATGAAAATAGAAAGCATAAATCAACTAGAGTTTATAGATCAATAGTTGTAATATATAAGGAAAAGATCCTATATTAGGTTAAATATTCGATCAAAAGTGGGTTCACTAAAAAGTTTAACCCTAAATTACATTTAAGGTCAATTAATTAGGTTTTAGAATATATTAGAGTTTATTACATATTTTACAAATATGTTATATTATGAATATTAGCTCAAATTTAGAACTCATATAATATAGAAATAAATAGCATATATCAATCAAACTAATATTTAATTAAAAGCATGAAATAGGTGTGTGAAGACACTCTGCTCAAGATTTGTGACTATGCAACAATGAAACTAGGAGACATGAACCCAAATGACCTTTAGAATTAGAACTCGTATCTGAAAATACATCTAGGGAGAAACTATACCAAACTACCAAGACTATATTTCATGGTTTTCACCCAACCGTACTGATCTTGAACCTACTCTAAATTATCCTCTACAACTTTTTGGGGTAGGTATATTCCTATATTTATTTGTTGCTATCAAAACTATTTATCACATATGTAATCATGATCTCTAAATGGAATGAACATCATCTCAAACCTTATCCATGGAAGAATATTTCTAAAAAAAAATAGAATGGTTATGAGAACCCTCGTGCACTACTGACATTGAGAATACTATGAAGAGGCCTCAAACCACACGTCCTTCTCCAAATAGCATGTGGCATTTATATACATCTATCAAATTTGACATTTTCTTTGACCATGTTTGTTTTGAATTTGATAAAATACTTAGAGAGAGGATGTTTGAGTTCTTATAAATGAGATATATGGCTTCCTTAACCAATTTTGTAGCTTTAGACCTCATATGAATTCTTTCCTAATGACTTCATATGTTCTATTTTGATATTTAGGGATCTTTATATGCCTTTTTCAAGTGTATGAAGTGATTTATGCAGTGCTTACATTATGAGTTCCAAGTTAGAAACCGAGGTAGTATTTAATTGTTTATATAGGGTTATGTAGATGATTTATCTAAGAAATACTGACCCATATTAGTTATAAGACCCAATAAAATATGTCAATTTGAAATTTTGGCTATAAGGCATGTTGGTTAAATACCATAAAAGTAGGTTAGGGTAGTGGCATATGAGTCTTGTGATCTCAACGAATGTGAAATTGAATTTCCCACTCATTACCTAAAACTCATTGTTTATAGTTCATGACCTTAAAAATGGAAACATTATTTTATTATAAATGGCTTTAAGGTTATGTTTGATAATTGTATCCTTGAGTTTATCTCATCTCAATAATATTTGAATGCAAGGAAACAGAGATGGTTAGATTTCGTTAGTGAATTTAATTTGGACATATTTTACATCAAAGGGAAAGGAGAATATGGTGGATGATGTACTTATTAGAAGCACTTACCTTGTGATTATTATTGTTTTGATATCAACTTTTAAGACCGTTGTTCGGAAAAAAATACACTCAAATAAATTTTACAAGAAAATAGTGGCATAACCAAATAAATTTCTATTAATAAAATGTTAGAGGATTACTCCTTATACTTGAGAAAGTTATTGAAGTAATAAGGGAGAATTTATGTTCATAATTAAGGTGATTTGAGGAATCAAGTGCATATTTCTCCTCACTATGGACACCCTAATGTTACCAAGATGACACACAAACTATAAAGGTATTATTTTTAGCATAACTTAAGATGGATGTGTGTAATCTTGTTAATGAATGTATAGAGTGTCGTGAGTTAAGGTTGATCCCTACTATTTAGAAATACAAATTTAATAATGTAGGATTATTTTGGTCCACAAGAATCATATATTATCTAAAAATTGTTAGAGTATATTTTTGGGTTTTGTTAATTTTTTTATATCCCGAAAGTCTATAAGGGCCGCGTAAGTTTTTTGGGTTCTAATATGTCTATTGGATTCATGAAAAACAAAAAATTATGTTGGATTCATGAAATTCTAATGGATTCATGTAATATATTCAATTCATTTTGGACCATACAACTTTATTATGGTTGTGCAAGCCTATAGGAAGTTATGAAATAGTATATTTCACATAATACTATAGGATGTCGCAAGTAATCATAGAGCCGCATTAATACCATGAAGGTATTGGTTAAGATAATTTTCTATGCTTTTATTCTTGTGATGATTATTTTGGGCCTTATCTTTTTAATGTTTTAGAACCTTAGGAATCTACCATTAATGTGTAGAATTCAGGTACCTTATATATAACATTATCCCATTTGTCTTAGGTTGGAAGATGAATTTTGGTGAGAGTAAGATCACAAGTAGATTTTTATTCTAATTTTATATTTTAGTTTACTAATATTTGAATATATTTTTGAGGCTTTATCATTGGAAATAAATATACACGTGTGTTATTCTTTTTAATAATTTAATAAAGTCGTAGTCATGTTTCTACAATTCAAATATAAATTATGTTCATATAAATAATTTCTTCATGAAACTTTGAAGGTTGGGATATCTAAGGTTGTTCTTCATTCAGTTCCTAATCACATCTGCATCATTTGGAATTATATGATGGTTTTCTTTCCTTGGAGTTAGGCACATAAGGTATTTTAGTTTTCCACATTTATGAATGTGGGTAGAAATCTTGTTGTGAACATATTCCATAGTGTATTTTAGGTATTTGTGAAATTTGTGGAGAGTGTATCTATCTCGTTCTTGAGTAAACATAAATGGAAAATAGGAGGAGGAATAATGGAAGGGGTTAGGCTGACCAATATACAAGACTTGATGAATTTTCTAATCTAATGAGAAGTGTGAAAGACCCTCTAGAAGCTATGGAATTTGGGAAACACATGGGCAAGGTGGTGGAAGATAATGATGATGATGAGACAAAACTCATGGAACCAAGGGATAAATTCATAGGATAATATTAAGAAGCATGATCTGATGGGTTAGAAGATAGAATTTTTCATACAATCAAAATGATGGGGAGTAATCCAATATTGGATACCCCAAATTATTCCTTAGGTTTAGATATATAGTACATCATTAATTAGATAATTAATATCAAGAAATATTTTGAGTGTGAATATATGGGGGATCCCCAAAGGTTAAAAATCACTTGCCTGAGTTATAATGTTGTACATCCCTTAGGTGGGAGTCCATACAATAAGAAAGAGGACAAGGGAAAAAATCAAATATTAAGAATTGGGATAGGTTAAAGATGAATTTATTACCTGTGGAATAGTAAATCAATTGGTTTAAAAGTTATAGAACTTGTAACAAAGATAGCTCAATGTGAATGAATAAAATGAATAACTTTATAGACTCACCATCCAAAAAAATCATGTGGAACATTAAATTGAGATAATATCACGTTAAATGAACATATTTTGGATCACAATATAATATGAGTTCAATATTATTTAGGTGTAGTCTGTGTAAGAATATTGTTAATATGTGTTGAGGGTAGAGGATAATCCATCACATAATAAATAATGTGTGACATAATATAAACTAAAGTTTGTGTAGTTTCATAGGAAAGGTGGTGGAAAATTAAGTGAATATAATGTTACATCATGCAATGAAGGAATGCGAGATGGAATGAGAAGTTAATTCCGAGGATGGGTGTCCTTTTTGCATGGAAGTGGTAATGGATCCAATAACACATGTTATAGGTGTGGAGCAATAGAGAATAGGTATTTTTGGTGCACACATGCATAAGGAAATGATAGAGGTAATTATAGCACTATGAGTGTTCACATCATGCAAGCTAAAGAAAATGATGACACAACCCACTATGGAAAAGCCCCAAATTTTTGAGAATTTTTTTGTTTAAGTGTATATTATTAAAACTAACCAAAGAATAAGTAGGACCCACATAGAGGAAGAATCTGTTTAGGACCACATGTAAATCAGGAGGTAAGGTTTGTAAATTCATAGTGGATAGTGGAAACACTAATAACTTGGTTACATAAGATATGGTAGACAAGTTGCGGTTAAAATTGGATGTGTATCGTAGTCCCTGAAGGTATCATTTTTATAGAAGGGACACAAACTCCTAGTGGAAAATTAGTTCTTAAGGAAGTTACAGATTAAGAGATATGGGGATGAAATCATGTGTGATATAATTCCTATATAGGCTTGTCATATGTTACTAAGAATTCCATGGTAGTTTGAATGGAAGGAAAATCATGATGATAACATAAACACATAAAGAGTAATGAATGATATAGAGTAAAACACTCCAAATTCTATGTGGGAGAAAGGTCCATATAATTGGATACTTTTAGGAAAATAGTTCATAAGCAAGTTGAAGAAAATTTTTACATGTTGTTTTTATAGTGAGACCTACATAAAAATATGGCACATAGATAATAACAGAGGTGGTTGAAACACTTACATATGAGGTGAAGGACATGTTGTAAGAGTTTTTAAAGGTTATGTTAAGTGAGTTATCAAAAAGGATACTACCTATGAGGGACATAATTCAATACATGGATTTAATCCCAAGATCATGTTATCATACAAAGTTACATATAATATTACACATCAAAAAAGTAGAAATTGTTAGATAGGTATAAGAACTAATTTTTTTAATCAAGAAAAAGGTTTTTGAATGTGATCCTACCCAGGTTACAAGAGGCATAAGACCAGATATTCAAAATCAAACCATACAAAATAAAATACACATCGCTATAAAGGAGAATCACATCAAAAGAGAGACAAGGGGAACCTGCAAAACCATAACAAAAGAGCAGTTAAACCCCATAATTACCATAGAAAAAACACAACAAAATAGAAAAACCAAAAGTCTTCCACAAAATAACTAAATAACCTAGAGTATATCCAGCTACTATTTGGTGGTCTTTGATCAAAGATATTTTGATCATGTGTGCAACTCTAACAATTTTAGCACCCATGAAGGATGGAGAGTGGATTATGTGTAAAGATTCTAGAGTGATAAATAAGATCGACATGAAGTACAAGTTTTTGTTGTTGAGCATGGATGATAGCATGCATTTTTTGAGTGGAGCAATATACTTCACTAATATTAACTTGAATATTTATTACGATCATATTCACATAAGAGAAAGGGATGAAGGTAATAATGTGTTTTGTGACTCAATAAGGTTTTTTTCTTTACACCCTAATTAAATTATGTTATGAAAAGAAAAAAATATAGGATGGGTTACAAAATATTATTATGGTCTAATTAATTAATAATTAACCATACATAATCAAAATAACACATTAATACTTACAATAATGATAAACAATGAAAAGATAGTTCACATACAAAAGAGGAAATTAATACTTAGTTGTATAGATTAGAACAATGTATATCTAGATGTGCGATAAGTTGAAAAGGAACATCAAACATTTTATATGCTTTGTTATAAATAATAGAGATAGAAACTACGTTAGTATAGGACTATATAACTATTATAAAATTTTACCCTAGACTTATATACTTCTAACTAGAGATCAATATTGAACCCTTTACTGATCAATTCTGAAATTTCTTGTGTGTTTCACTTTCTTGTAAATGTGTTTTTATATTGCTCTCTTGTTCACACAACCTTAGTGTAACTTGTAATTTCCTTTAAAAAATTGTAAACCCTATATACCTATAATACCATTCATTAAATCATTAGATAAAAAGAGGAAATTGTGTGTATGGTGAGGCTATACTATATATGGTAGTAGACCATGTCGAACCAATCCAAGTGTTTTAATACATGCCTTCATGCAAGATCAATCCTCGTGTAGTCATCCTAGGTGTATGTACAAGTGTGGGTATGATATAATCCAACACCCTTTGAGTTACTAAACCCTTTATCCTTGAAACTTTTTGATAATGTTTGGAGTGAATTTTCTCTTATTAACACATGGATCTATGAACTTTTCATGCTTAGTAATGGAGGAACATAGACCCTTTGACATATTTTAGTGATTCATGCATATAGTATTGGCTTCTCTAAATGATGTGTAACTAATTTAGGAATATCTAGGATATCCTTGAGTGTTTTTGGAGTGATATGTGTGATAGTAGCTTGTAAAAGTTCCAAGTGAGTAATTTATTGATATTGACTTTTTATATATCCTTTTATAGGTGAAATATTATGATAAATCCAACCCTAAGAAGATGAAATGACACAATAAATATATTCAAATTAAAATTATATTTGGAAGATAAGAGGATCTAGAAGCATACAAGGTGGATAAGGTCATATAACACATCCTAACCAAACTATACAAACCATGATAGGAAGCATGTGATATGAAATAGAAATTTTTGTAATGATACATATCAATTATTTATTTATTTGATTGATTAATATTTCTTGATTTTTTAACAAATAAAAGTATAGATATGATAAAGTAAATAAATAATTAAATATTTCTATTAATTAGACATATAAATTGATTTTTTTCCTTTTCGGGAGCATAGCCAAACTTATAATTTTGAAATTATACGTTACCAAATTTGAGTGTCTACATAGGTCTATATGAATGTCTTGTGATGCCATTTGGGTTAAGAAATGCACCAAATGCCTCTATTAGGATTATTAATGGAGTCCTAAATCCATTTGTAACGAAATTTGTGATTGTATTCTTGGATGGTATTTTGATATTCAATCGAACACAAGGAGAAAATTTGGCACACATAAGATGAATGTTACAATGAACACATGAGGAAAATTTATTGATAAATTAAAGAAGTATAGTTTTATGTAATAAAAGTTTGTATACTTGGGTTTTTTAATTCTCATGAAGGCCTAAAAAGGAACTTGAGAATTTTGGTGTGTGTGACCTGCCTATTCATCATCCACATCATATGGTGAGTCATCTCACCTTGCGAGAGTCATAGGTCTTAGGGATTCAATGACAAGTGTCAAATTCTGAAATAGAATTTTTCATTGTCATTTACGTCATTGCATCATAGGAGTTACATTCCTTATTTAGAATTGTAACTCCTACTTTAGTGACATCATATATGTCATCCACGTCATATGCATCGACTGCATCATAGGGTTCTTTCCTTGTTTAGGCACGGGGATACACGACACCCCTATTTGTACTTCATTTTTTCAATCTATGTGTATGAGCATACATGAATCTTTCTTATTATTTTGGAGCTATGACGTTACCATCAGAGTGAAACTTCGTTGTGGTGCATTATTTCGATATCGGATCTTGTATATCTCTCTTTCATGGTATCGAGCATGAGGTTTCGATAAACGTGCACTTTTCATTTATTAGTTGCTTATTACTTTTGGTTTCTTCTTATTTCCTCGTGCAATTTTTTTTTATTATTACTTTGGAATCATATTGCTCACCTTGCGTTGAGGTGTTTTGCACTATTTAGGTTCATGGAAAAGTGTAGTTCAAAAGGTGGAGTGCATTTTTGGTTTTGGAAGGTTGAAGTTTTCTCTTTAGGACCAACTTGGCCCCAACTTGTCGAACTAGAACCGAGTTGTCCAAATAGCTCATTGCTTACACTCACTAACTCAGCCTTGCATCAACCCTTGCATTCACGAGCTTGTATTTTGTATCTAATTTATATCTAGTGTTTTCCTTACATTGAGTTCTCCGAGTTTGCATTGGCTTCACATACAACTCATTGGTAATTCATGCATGTTGCATCCACATCAACTACGATCAACTTGTGCCTTGTTTCCTAGGTCAAACCTGCACCATTTTTTGTTTTCTTGGAAGCTCAGGTTCTTCCTCTGATGAATGTATTTAGACTTACCATAGTTCTGCCCTAATATCTGGTTTGGAGGATCATTTTTTTGCATTGTTTTCGTAATATTACTTGTTGGGATAAAGACTTGTTGTGTAAATGTGTTCGATCTCTAATTTTCTTGTTACAGGATTATTTACATTGGTCTACAACTTGAGTCTCACCTTGAAATCTCGTTGTTTGGTTGAATCATGCACCGTTGGAAGCTCCCATCTCACTAAGAATTTACTTGGAGTTTGCACTTGACCTTTCCTTGTTCTATATTCGACTTGGCATGAGACTTCATCTTTTTTCCTATGTTGAGTCCCATTTGTGCTTCCCTTTCCCATTGGTCCTTAGTTTCTGGTCAACATGACCATTTCATCTCAATGTGGTCGAACATGCCATTACTCTTCTCTGTGAATGGATAATCCCTTGGCATGTGGATTGGTTAACACGTCTAGCAATGCATGACTGTCCACTTGGGACGTTGTAACGGCTAGCTCATTCTGCAGCTCCAACCATTACAAAATTTTGAAATGGTAGTTACGGTCAACACGTGGACTTAGTTGGGGATATACATTTCCACATGGTGGTTTACCAATAACTCACCGCAATACATGTACCTAACTCCGCGACACAACTCAAAGTGAGAAGATCACATAAAGTCCTCACTCACTGATCTCCTCACTCTGTGCATCGAGCCACCCTTGAGCAACTCGCTGCATTGGCACCCCTCAGGTCACAACCATTTTTTTAAGGCAAAAAAAAAACATTTCATTGACATTGAAAATTTTTTTGGGTCTTTTTCTTGTTTTATTTTCCTTCCTTCGAGTGTCGAAGACGTATGGTGAGGTCTGGGGTCGGCAGGAGGCTAATCCCCCCTCGCAATTAAAAAAAACCCTATCTAAAATTTGATGCCATTTCCAATAAACACTCATATGACACCCTTTGCATGTGTTTAGGTAACCTTTTTTATCAATTTGCGGGCTTATTGGATTTTTCCATCAGTTGTAGGAATCGTATGTTTTCTATAACGTTTGACTTGTTGCTCCGTTTTGAGCACTTCTTTAGTCAAAGTTGCATGTTTTTTTGCACACTACATGATGGGATTATCAGTTTTGTAAATGCACTACTTTATAAAGTGTCGCATTCTGGGGGTGTCATTATATTGCTTTTGTCATCTCATTTCAAATCATCTTGAGCATTGTACTATCCCTTTTATTGCTTGTGGACTTGTGAGCGCATCTACCACAATCTTACAAAAAGGGGTTTTTTCATGCAACGTGAGACACTATTTCTCACAAGGCCTTCTCTTCCCCTTCTTTTTCCCTCGTTATTGTGCTTTCTTATGGTGTCAAACTGTTGTGCCCAATGAACCTTGATTGTTGTCTCCACTCTTACACATTATTACATTGATTACAAGGTGAGTGATAGACTGGTTCTCGACACATAGTCACATATAATTGTAATCAATGCACTAAAATAAAGTACCAAACTCGGGGTGTAATATTGTTCTGGGTTGGTTTTTTCCTTTCTCTCTCCTTCCTTCTACCTTTTTGGTTCTATCTCTTCATTATGGATATCTCTAAAGTACCGGTGCTCACACCTTTTAATTTATTCGAATGGAGATCTAAAATCATATTAGTTTTACAAAGTAAAGGGTTATATCACATTACCATGGGGTTAGAGACAGAACCTGATGATGAACCCACAAGATCTAAATGGTTCAACTATTGTGATGAATCCTTAGGTCTTCTTTGTATGTCCGTCTCTCCCAACTTTCTCTTCCACATCGAAACTTACTCAAAACCCAATGAAGCATGGAAAACATTTGATGAGATGTTTGGGAAGCAAGATGACATGAGAGTGCATGAGTTGGAGAATGAACTACTAGGGTTAAATCCTAGTGACTTTGAAAACCTACATGCCTTCTTCTCAAAGTTTTTCCACACTAGACTGCTTCTAAAGGAATGTAAAGTGGAGAATAAAGACTATCAATTAATCTTGTCAATTCTTTCTAAGTTAGGTCCTGAATACTCTATCTTCATTTCAACTTTCTAGGCCACAAAATATACCTTGGGTAGTGCTGGAAAATGCCCTCATTTAACAGTTTTTCATCCCAACTCATTCGAGAATAGGAAAAACTCATTCAAATGTGGAATCTAAAATTCAAGTCACACGCCCTTGTGGTGAATAAGGGAAAGAAAAATGAAAATAAGAAAGAAATAAAGGACCAACCTAAGAAAGAAACCAAGACCAACTAAACCCCAGCTAAGCCCAACACTAACACTTTGACTTCTGATCCTAAAGCAAATAAGGAAAAGTGTAAATGCTCCTATTGTAACTATCCTAGGAATGAAGAGAATCGATGTTTTTAAAAAAATTGATCACTTAACTCAGTTTCTTGAGAAGAATAAAATAAGTTTTCCTGAATCCATCAAACAAAATGCTCAGAAGGGTGAGTCTTCTAAAGCAAAGGAGTCTAAAAATGAAAAGAATAAAGGTAAGGCCCTTGTAGCTAGATCAACTCCATCATCAACTTGGATTATCGATTCCAAAGGCCTCGTGTGTACATGTATTCTTTTTCCTAAGTTAGATTGAAAGCAAGAACTACCACCTAAAATATTTCCCTAACCTAGCTAGAAACAAGAAAGAGTACCATCAAGATGAAGAAATGAACAAGGCCTACACTAGCATTATAACTTTGAAATAGTGAAATCAAACATAATGCAAATTAAGAACTCTATTCTTCTAAATTGCCTAATTAAATCAAATGGACCTATGTAATCCAATGGCAATCAACAATATTTCTTGCTTTGATCCTTCAAGGATGTTTGGGTGTGAGCCTTAGCTCTTCAAGATGGATGATGGAGGACTTGAGAATGGCAAAAGGCTTTTAGTGCAAAACTATGTGCTTTCTTTTGCTTTCTCAAGGGAATTAGGTGTAGGTATAAAGGCAGAAGGAGGGATCCTTATATAGCCCAATGGATAAAGGAAACACTTCATCCCTTCGCATGTGGCATAAAGGTAAAACATGATTAGGAATGGATAGGGTTGCTTTATTAAAGGTAACCTTACTTTAGAAGGGTTTAATTTATGCTTAGCAAGTCATGGGAGTTGGTGGGTGTTTTAATTAATCAAAGGTGATTAACTAATAGGTAGATGTAAGCTTATAGAAGCTAATTAGAGGAATATTAGTACGATTTAGGCTATTAGGAGGGGATTAAATCAATTAAATATTGATTTACTAGTTAAATGAAGTGAAAGGCTAATTAATTAATAATAATTAATTAGTCTAGATAGAAGGGGTAAATAATTAATGAAAGGTCATTAATTAGGTTGTTATTTGGATAGGTGATTTAATCAATCAAAGGTATTGTAATTAATTAATGACAATAAGAAAGAATATGAGCGCTTTTGACAATATGTCATCGATTTGTAAGAAAGGGGATAATTAGTGAAATTTAAGTATTTAAACCGCTTGGGTGTAATTATGGGTGTCTACACCTCACACCACATGGCTTCTTCATAGGTTGAATTCTCCCGCATTGAACCATGTGGCATGTCCCAAATCACGTTACGTGATGACACTCATGTGTCGGGCTTCGATAGTGGATCGGTAGAGATAGAAGGTGGAACATTTAACCAAGTGTTTAGTGTTCCCAATCTCTCTACCGATCTCCTATCGGTTTGCCAAATCACCCACCTTGGTGAAGAAATGTGAGTGGAATTTGGTCCTAACTCGATGATCATTCATGATATTAACTCGATCAGATTATGGCAAAGGGAAATGCGGATCACCATTCACGCTTATATACCTTTTCCCACTTTTCCTTTGATTTGAAGCCCAATGCCTTGCTCACCCATGCAAAGAAAGTTAGCAAGTTATGTTATGGCATGAGCATTTTGGGCATCTAAATTATTGTTACCTTGAACAATTGAGCCAAAATGAAATGGTCAATGGGTTACCCTGAATTAATTTTTCTAAAGGTCTTTATGATGGTCAGACGCTCGAAAGCAACCTGAAAAAAAATTTGATAAGGAAAAATCCTAGAGAGCTACTTGTCCCTTGGATCTTGTTCATAGTGATGTTTCTAGCCCCTTTCCATCTCCTTCTTTTCCTAGAGCTCTATATATACTAACCTTAATTAATGAATTTTCATGTTATACTTGGGTATATTTTCTTAAGATTAAGTCTAAAGTCTTTGAGCATTTTTGAGAACTTTAAGGCTCTTGCTGAGAAACAAGAGAAATGGTTTATCAAGGTTCTTCGAACCGAAAATGGAGGCGAGCATGTGAGAAATATGTTTGAGGATTTCTACACTTCGAAGGAGATTTATTTGTAGCATACGCTTTATTTCATCCCTTCCCAAAATGGAGTTGCATAAAGAAAGAACCGAACTCTAAAGGATATGGCTACTTGTATGGTTCACTCGAATTCCCTTCCTCTGTGGTATTGGGATGAAGCAGTGAATTATGCTTAATACATTCAGAATCGTGTTCCACACAAGGTAGTAAGAGGGATGACACCCTTTGAAGCCTTGTTTGGACACAACCCTGATGTTGAGCACTTTTGACTCTTTGGATCCAAGGCTATGGCTTGAATTCCCAAGAAGAAACGCAAGGCATTGGATCCGCAATCCAAACCTTGTATATTTTTCAGGTATCTTGATGGTGTGAAGGGATGTCGATTATTGAACCCTATAACATGTGAGCTCTATATTGAGAGGAGTGTGAATTTTGATGATTCATCCTTGAATTTTACTTCCACTAAGGTTCTTTTGCCCACTGATTCAGATTCTGACTCATCAGATGATGATTTTGTTGAGTGAGTTCCTCCTCTCCCTACTCCTCCCAATCATCAAACTTTTGAGTCTTCTGATTCTGACAATAGTGATGATGAGTACTATGTCCCTTCTCACTCGATTGAAGAATATTCGACTCTGAGCTTGATCCTTCTGTACCTCTTTGGGAGAGGAAACATTTACAGAGAGTGTTAGAGATTTAGTTAAAGATTATTCAGATGAGATACGTACTCACTCAAGTTTCATTGACCCCACTCCTTCTTCGTCTCTCTTCTTCGATCCACCTGTCTTTCCAATAATCTTTTGGGATTCCTGAGTGGGATTTTGTTATGGATGAGGATTATTCCTCAATCATAAAGAATGAAACTTGTGATCTTAACCCTCTTTCAAAAGGAAGAAAAATCATTCATTGTAGGTGGATATATCGGATAAATTATGGAGCCAATGAAGAATTCGGGAGGTATAAAGCATGACTTGTAGCTAAGGGTTTCTCTCTAATAGTTGGGGTTGATTACTAGGAAACCTTTTCTCTGGTTGTGAAGATGACTTCCATTCGATTGACCCTTTCCATTGCTTCCACTAATAGATTTTGATTCCACCAAATGGACATTAAGAGTGTCTTCCTTCATGGGTACCTACAGGAAGAAATCTACATGGACTAACCTCCAGGTTATGTCCATGATCCATCCCTCATTTTCAAGTTGAAGAAGTCTCTCTATAGCCTTAAACAAGCCCCTCGGGCTTGGTATGCCAAGATGGACTCCTTTTTACTTACATCAGGGTTCACTCAGTGTCACTCGACCCAAATGTGTATATTTTGTGATAGGACAACTCTATGCTTAATCTTGTTCTCTATGTTGATGACTTTTTTATCACAGGTAGCTCTTTCTCTATCATTGATTCTATGAAGATTTCCTTGGCCAACAAGTTTTCCATGTCTGACTTAGGATTGCTTCATTACTTTTTTGGGATCCATATTTCACAATCTGACTTAGGAATTATGATCTCATAGCCTAAGTACTCTCTTGATTTTCTTGCTTGGTTTCACATATCAGATTGTAAGTCCTCTCCTACTCCTTTTCTTTCCGGGGTCAAGTTTTTTTATGATTTCTCTTCCCCCTTGGTTGACGGTGCCCTTTATCGGCGGTTGGTGGGGAGCTTGATCTACCTTACTTACACTCAGTCAGATCTATCGTATGTTGTCGGGATCATGTCTAGATTTATGCAAGAGCCTCATGAGCTGCATTTAAAAGCAACAAAGTGGATCCTTCACTATGTTCATGGAACTCACACAGATGGTATTCATTACTTAGGAGGGGTTTGAGATTCATCCGATTGAATTTATAGACTCAAATTGGGCATATGATCTAGATCATCGGAAGTATAGCTTAGGATACAGTTTCACTCTTGGCTCAGGTCATGTTAGTTGGTCTAGCAAGAAGTAGAACGCCATTTCCATATCATCGATAGAAGTAGAGTACAGAGGAGCAGTTAACACTGACACAGGATTTGTTTGGTTACAGGGTATCTTGACCAAGTTTGGCATCCACTTTCGATGGCCTACCATTATCTACTGTGACAACATGAGAACTATCTCAATTTGTAGAAATCTAGTTTAGCATCAGCGGATGAAGCACATTGAGATTCACATGCACTTCATATGGGAGCTGATACATGAAAACATCATCAACATACAGTATGTTCAAAGCTATTGATCAGGTTGCAGACATATTCACCAAGCCCTTCACTGAGGTGAAATTTCTTCACTTACGGTCTCTTCTAGGAGTGAAGTCTACTATAGACACCCATCTTCTTTGAGATATATAGCTTTTTCTAATCCTCTTCTTCCTTCTAGAAATATGTTGTTTGTATATGGACACCTTATCAAGCCTTTAGTTGTCGAGCCCCATTGGCACATCTTTCTTAGTTGTCTTAGGGAGTCTTATTTTTTGTTCTATCTTATCATGACCTCTACCTCAGCTTCAATGAATGGGGGGTGGTTATGTGTGTGACCTACCTAGTCATCATCCACATCACATGGTGAGTCATCTTTCCTTGTGAGAGTCATAGGTCTTAGGGAGTCAAATGACAAGTGTCAGATTCTATCATAGAATTTGTCATTGGCATTTGTGTCGCATCATCATAAGAGTTACATTCCTTATTTATAATTATAAGTCCTCCTTTAGTGGCATCATATGCATCACCATGTCATACGCGTCGGTGGTGTCATAGGGTTCTTTCCTTGTTTATGCATGGGGGTTACACAACACCCCTATTTTTACTTCCTTTTTTGATCTATGACTATGGGCGAGACCTATTTTCTTATTTGCATATTCTTTACATTGTTAAAATCTTTCTTATTGCATTGGAGCTATGACGTTACCATCAGAGTGCAACTTCATTGTGGTGCATTGTTTCGATATTGGTTCTCACATATCCCTCTTTCGAGAAAGGTGTAAACAATAGTGAGTCTCTCGTGTGTAAAGGAATTCTTTTTTAGCATGAATATTTCATGGATTAGAAATATTTTACCATGATTTCATTAGGAATTTCAGGATATTGTGTTTTCTTATCACAAAGGCCAAGTAAGGAGATACGAAATATTTTTTCTAGAGTATAGACGTTGAAAACAGTTTTCAAGAATTGACGAGGAAGGTGACTAAATATCTAGTGTTAGAATACCTACATTTACAAATGTTTTCTAGGTATATTGTGATGTTATAGGTGTATCCATGTGAATTTTACTAATCCAATAATTAACACCAATAGATTATTTTAGTGAGAAATTGAATGATAAAAATAAAAAATTTAGTGTATGTAATCAAGAAATTTCTAAGTAATTATACAAGAAGTCAATAAATGGAAGCATTATTTTTCCAAGGGATTTTGTTCTTTTTATTAATCATCAAGTGTTGTAATTCAAAAAATCCAAGGAAGTTGAACCAAATGCATATGATGTGGGTAGAGTACCTATAAGGATACATATTTGTGTTGAAGTATAAGAATAGGAAATCAAATAAATTTGTTGATGCATTGAGTAGGAAAAATATTTTCTAACTAAAATGAGATTAGGAATTTTGGGTTTTGAATCAATGAAGGATTTGTATGAGAAATATAAAGACTTCAATGAATTATAAAAATCATGTATATTTCTTGTAAGAGTTGATAGGAAACTTTGGTTAGACTATTTCATTCAAATTCTATTATTCGTAGGTAGATATGTATACTTTCCCATGGGTTCAATGTGGTAAAATTTGGCGAGAGATAAGTATAACTTAGTAAATTGGCATGAAGCTTTAGAGTGGATAATATTTTTGCACAAATGGTGGAGATTTAATTCTTCCTAAGAATGATTATGGATGTGAAAATTTTTGTATAATAGTGTAAGTTATGTTAATGGATAAGGGAATATCTTAGTGCATAATGTTATACTATCCTTTTCCCATTCTTGAGAATCCTTAGGAAGATATAAGTATATATTTTATCTTGAGTTTTCCTAGGACACCAAGGTGATTTAATTCCATGCGTGTTATGTTATGTGTATTTTTAAATATTGCACATTTCTTTTCTAATATAAATACTAGTGATGTGACTTATATCACAAGCCTCTTCTTTAAATAAATTTTAAGGTTGTATGGGTTACCGTGTAGTATTGTGTTAGACATATAAAAATAATTTTCCATTTTTAATGACGTTATGAAATAATTTTGGTAATGTGTTGTAATTTATTTTGTTGTATCATCCATAGATTGATGGATAGAAAGAGGAAGTAAATAGAAGTGTTGGAAAGTTTCTCAAACTTTTTGGAGGAGATAAGTAAAAAACATGGGACTTGGAACTTGGGAAAGTGGAATTTACCTACCAAATCTTGGTAAATTAGATAATATGAAAGAAACCATTCCATATTATCTATGAAATACTTGGGAGAAGTGCACTAGAAAATGTGTTAACAAATTGAAAAGATCAATGTTTAATAATAAAAGAATTTGAATTTCAGTTAGTTACTTGGTCTTAGATATTTTCCATATATATATATATATATATATATATATATATATATATATATATCCCAAGGGTATATATAATAAGTTGAAATGGAATAATATGGGATTGTGTAAAGTATTGAATAATTTTACAAAGAATGATTGTGAAATTGAATTTCTGAAGGTGTTGATATTTTAAACATATTCAATATGGTGGATTTGTATCCATACCATGAAGGATATGATAATGTAAATTAATATGGTTTGGAAGATAAAGGGCTGATTGGAGACAAAACAAAATGCCAAAAGGTGTGTAAAGAAGAAGTTTTGGTGAGTAATACCATACCCAAAAAAATGTTCAATATGGACTACAAGGAGTATCTAGTGAAATGGAAAGGTAGAGGTGAATATGCAGCTTGGATGAGTGAACTAGATACAACTAGGCATGGTGTTTGGGGATAATATATCATATGAGTAAGAGCTTACATTTTCAAATCTACATAAGGTGTATGATGCAAAAGCATCTAGGTCTATAAAAATAATGTATTAACCAAAAATAATTAGAGTAGATTGTTGGGTTTTTTTTTTTGTTGAGCTTCATAATACATGCAAGCTTATAAGGGTTACATAATTCTATTGGGGCCACATAGATCTATTAAAATCTAGTAAATCATATGATTTTATAACGATCACTCAATTTTATTTGGGCCATAGAATTCTAATGGATTTTGCAATCCACATAAGTTAGTTGGGGCCACATAAGAATATTGGATCTGTGTAAACCTATAAGAAGCTATGAAAGACTAAAGAGGTCATAAAATACTACAATATGTCACGAGTAACCACATATACACACCTATAAGAAGCTATGAAAGACTAAAGGAGGTCATGAAATACTACAAGATGTCACGAGTAACCACATATACACACCAAAAATTTAAATTTATTAGTTAATCTAAATGGCTATGCTTTGATTCTTGTGATGCATCCTTCAGGATTTTCTTTGTAATGTTCTACAACCTTAGGAATATAATGGTAGTGTGTAGTATTTTAGTGACTTATATATAGCCAAATCCAATTTTCCTTAGGTTGGAACTATAAATATAGGGGAGAGGAAAACACAAATAGATCACTAGTCTCGAAAATGTTTTTGGTTTGTTATTCTTTGAATATATTTGTGAGGTTGTATCATTGGTGATCAATCTATGCATGTTTTTTTTTCCAAGTGATAATTCTATAATTTGTGACCATATTTCCATTTTTCAAATCTAAATTATGTTCATATATATCTTTCAAATAAATTTTCATGTCAAACTCTTAAGGTTGTGGTCTAAGGTTATTCTTCATTTGGCTCCTTAACTACATCTCGCATCATTTATTCTCATGAAGTTCCTAGGGATAAATGTTTTATAACATTACTGGAATTTATCTCAAGTTTTCTTAAATCTTAGGGAAAACATGACATCATCATAGTAGTGATAGATAAATTAACAAATTGGGAACTTTGCAATCATAAATTTAAAATGTGATTCCCTACCTTTTTGAAATACATTTGTATCTTATGGTACTTCTACACAGAGTTCTTGGGGTTATTGTTTCAAATCATGATAATTTTTCACTTGAAGATTTTCGTATACCTTAACTACCACTTTTGGAACTTGTTTGAAATTTATCTCCTCCGATCATCCAGAAATAAATGGCCAAATTGAGAGGCTTATTAAATCATAGAACATATGTTAATTATGTATGTCGCGGATCAAGAAAAAAATGGAAGGATCACCTCCATTTGGTTGATTTTTTATATAATAACACATATCATTCAACTATTAAAATGACGCCATTTAAGGCCTTATATTGTATAAAATTCCATACACCCTTAAGATTGGGGGGTCTTGTTAGAGCCTAGTTGTCAACATTTCACAAGGTCGAGTGTGCTAACACTTCAGCTTGATAGATGTCTAAGCTCTCACCCAAATTGCATGAAACCTACCGAGTTCCTCCTCTATTTCAATTTTTAAGATGTAAGTTATGTACTTGACCATTATATCAGGAATGTAAGATAACAATAAAATATAGTAACATCAATAGCTAACAACAAAGATTATCATTCATTAATATATACAATTAACAGTAGTATTTGGATTCCTATTACAAAGAGTGCAACATCTATTTATACGGTAGGAACTTTTCCTTCACCACTTACATGCTTTAATCCTAAGAATAGATGTCCTAAATATAGGTCACATGCCTTTAAAACCTCTACTTTAATCTTTAACTTGAGCTATAAATGGCTCAACCTTATCCATGCCTTGATCATATACTTATCTCTTTCCATTCACCACCATTATCCATCTTCGCATGTGTTTTACTTGTATTTGGTGTTCTATCTATTTCTATACATTCCTTACTTGCTATGCCATCTCTTATTTTCCTATTTTTATCCTTCACTAGGAAATTCAACTAACTCCTGGAACTCGTGTGCATGTTTGGACATTTGCGTGTTGATGTTCTTTTTCCTCGGGTGCATACCTTTGTGTATTAACTTATCTTTGTATTCATTCTCTTCTTATTTGTGTGCTTCCGTATGTTACTTAGACCTTATTTGTTTCCTCACGCTTCATGTTTTCCCTCCCGCATGCATTCTTCAACCTCCGTGCATGGATAGTACTTAGCCATTTTATTTTCTCAAAATTACCCCACATTGGGATTATTTTCCATCCTCAACAATAATATCAATCCAAGAATAGTACCTTAATGAATAGTTTAACGAATGAAATAATATCTTAGGAATAAAGAATATGGGAAATTACCTCAAATGAAACAAGAATGAATCATTGTTCCTCTACGTGCGCATCCAAAATTCAAGCCTTAGGTAATGGGAGGAGTTCTAGAAACTCTCTATTTATTACAAATTTTATTTACTTTGATCCTTCGAGCTATTTAGAAGCCTTTTCTAGCATTGTCTCCACAATATCTAGCATCTCCTAAAAATTTAGCTCGCATGCCTTCTCCTTTAACTCCTTAATCATTACATCTAAGTTTTTATTTCCAAACTATCCATCATGTGCATTACCATAGGCTGGTTCTCCTTGATCCTCTCATCAATGTCAACATGGTTGGATTTTATTAAATACCTCTTCTCTAAAACCTCTTGCATTACCTTCTCGCACTCAACTTTATTAGTTTTCGTCATGGCCTATATTTTTTTAACTTTGTCTCTTCAACTGTGATGTGCGTGATACATATCGTAGAAAAATATTGGCAGTTGTAAATAAATTTCTTTTCCTTCGTAGTCTCCTTACCTCTACAATGATTTCTTCATGTTCTTCAATATTTTTCTCTACCTTTTCTTTATTCATTTTGGAGAATTCTTTTGTTGATGTCCTGGCCTATTTTCACCTTGATTAGTAAAATCCAAACAATATCCTCTAAATACTCCATTTCCGTATCATATTATGGTTTAGCCTTCTCTACCAGTCTAGGAACATGTGTGTAATAATATTAACTATATCAATTACCTTAGTATACTCGTCCGTCCATTCTCTTCTTCTCATCATTCAACTCTTACACAAGTTGATGGTTCCTCAACCCCTAGTGTTGTATATCCTGATGCATCCTCTTTACTCAGTGGCCCCTTTATCAATATTCATTCTCCCAACTTTGGTGGCCATTTTTCCAACACGTTGCATGTTTTTTTCTTCCGAGATCTTAGTGGATTCAATTACATAGAACACCATTCCTAGTTCCTTATTTAGTTTTATCTCTTAAAATGATTCTTTTATCATCTCAAACTCAGCTCCTCCATATGGGTCTACATGTTCCAATAGAACATCTTTCTCGTGTATGAAAGGTACTTGGCCTTATCAAACATTTCCCAATAGAATAGGTCTTTTGTTGGTACTAAACTCTGAAATATGGTGCTTAACAACTTTGTCGTATCATCAAGGTAAGATATTGGGGTTCCCGTAGAGGTTATCGTTGCTTCCTCCCTCCTTCGTGTAGCTTCCTTAGGGTCTCTTAAAATATATTGAGCTTATCCATGATCGTCTCCCCTCCATTTCCTTGGCCTTCTCCCATGACTTGTTTTTCATCACCCCCTTATTTCTCCTTTTTCTCGCTCTTTGTGCTCTCCATCACCTTTACACTCTTTTTCTCACACACTTGTGTATCCCTCTCCTTCTTAGGGCCTTCATGCTCTTTTTTACACAAGATCTTCTATGTTTTCCTCCACTTATTTTTCTCTTTCCTACTCCACTTGTGATTCCTCCTATACCAAATACTTTTTATCTTCCTTGTCTAAATTATGAATGATGTGGGGGTTTTCCTCTTGTTTTTCTCTCTGGGTTGCACTCTTATTTAGTTGGAGGATCTTTCTATGAACACAAGGCACTTGCTTCTTGATGCTCACCTCTCATATTCATCCTTCTACTATGGTATAATTGTCCCTCATTTATACCTTCCTCTTCCTCCTCCAGTGAGTGGGATCGCACTTTGCCTCTCAAGGATCATTATTGTATTCTTTTTTAGTGGTTGTGGCGTGATGACATCACTCATGTTGACCTCCTTCATGTCCTTCATCTTTTTCTCTAGGAATACATAAACTCGGCATACCTCTTAGCTAACTACCAATGTCAAAATCATATTAATGTCCATATTGTTAGTGTCCATAGTCTCCCATATGATGCCTTTGATACATACCCATATTTCTTATGTAGTGTATGGCAGTCTGCATCAACCCTCTCTACATTGAAATTTAATTGTTGTGCATCCTTGATTATATTTACTATTCACTTGAAATACTTGGCTATGAATGCAAATGGTAGTTTACACCATGGCCCCATTTCCCCATTGTTCAACAATAATCTTGTAAGGATGAAGTGTTACATCACTATAAACACCACATTTCCATTAGACCATGATAACAGCTCTCTAGAACATGTCATTCATTTTAAAATTCCTCGTGCATTCTTCTATACCATTTCTCAAGGTGTGCTTTGTAAGGATTTGTAATTACTCCATCACAAGTATACTTGGCAAACCTTTTTGTTGGAGACTTGTCTTCAATGGGGTGCTCCCACATATTGTCTTTTGGTCCATCTCGACACCCCTATCTCCCAAAATACTATTAATTAAAACATGGAAGCCCAAGTAATTTTGTCTCCTTTCTTCATCTCGAGCCTTTACCTCATCCGTAATTCCTTTAGCTATATATAAGGCAATGGTGTAATTTATTTTTTGTACCATCTTATGCGTGATATGCAGAAATTTCTTGTTTACCTCTATCCATATCTCAAAGGATCTCAACTTATAACTAACCAAGCATACATCTACTCTTGTGTCGGGGTTAACAATCTTATAAATGATGAAGTCTCAACTTCCTCCGATACTTTGTGACTTGGTGGTTGTTTCCTCTATTTTTCTCTCAATATGCAAGTCAAGATATATCTCTTCCTAGTGTCACGCAACCTTGTAATCCTACTAATTAACTTAGAAGATAGTCATATCCTTCTACCTACAAAGTGAAAATAGTCTTCATGCATGTATGACATCAATTATTTAAAAAATAAAGGTAGCTCATACAACTGAAATACCTTGACTCCTTCAAAAATTTACACATAATGTCATCTAATACAATCTACCCTTCCGCAATCCTCGTACTCAAATCTCACAAGAAATCCTTAATGACATCTTCATCATGTGCTTGTGCTTGGTGGTTGTATTCACTAATATTGCATTTTCACAAATATGATGCCCATGATTTCCCTACCGCTACCTCCAACAGAATCGCATATCATAGAACCAACCTTCAGGTGACTCTTCTATGGGCTTATTATTCTTTGGTGCTCTCTTTGGTGTCATTTTTATTCTCTAGCTAGTATAACCTTTAACCCTATGAACCGTGTGCCCTAGGTTCTAAAATTCAAAAACTTACTCAATATATGCCTTTGGTGTCAAAATATAAACTTCTTGCTCAATCTGTGAGACTTTTTTTTTCATATTTTTCTGTATTTTCCTGTGAACCCTAACTCTATGTCTTAAAAACCCTTTTCCTAGCTTCCAATTCTCAAAAATATCTCTCTTCCATCAAGTTTTTTGGTTCATTCTCTCTTTACTTCAATTAGCTCTGGTTCATACTTCATTGTAGCTCTTTGGTTCATTCTTCACACTTTGCACTTTAGCACGGTTGAGCTATCTTTCGCACAATTTCTCAAATAGAAAAGTAATAATGACTTAAATTGCACCCCTTTTATATATTTTCCAATTGCTATCCATATTAATTATACTCACCTACCACAATTCCCCAACTTTAATGTATATTTTCTACTTTTCCATTTTTTCTATCTCAAAGACCACCTCTTGCATGCAAGAAAGATTAACCTTCGGTGCACTACTACTTCCCAAGCAAAGATACCCCTTTATGTGCATATTATTTATGTCACACATATCCTTCTGCGTCAATTTCCAAGTATTCTACCTTTCTACTAGCTCCCTCATGTTACACTACGCAGCTCTGCATTCACCTGGTTTTATTTGAGAAATTCCACCAACTTCAAGAACCACCATATTTAAGCACCTTCGTACCTTATTATCCAATCATAAGAACACCGCCTTCACATGACTTCAATTATCTCATGCACACATGAACCTACTTTCAAAGCACGCCTTAATATTCTCCTGTGCACCTTTACCTATATACCCCATACTAAAATCATGCATGGTCCTTTTTGCATCAGTCTAAAATAGAGTAATCAACTCCTGTGTGCAAATGTGCTTATTAAAAATAGACAAAAATAAACAATACAAAAAGGGAAATATAATCTAAGTAGAAATAATGCCTTAGTACAAAAACATAAGAAGTTTTTCATAGTAGGGATTCAACCTACTCCCATTGAAGTAACCGGTCAACATAGTGTCATCCAGTTCTGTAAATGACACGCACTGCAATTCGATATCTTGGTTACTTTGAATGGTCCCAACCAATGTACCTTGAGCTTCTCAGATGGCATATAAACTTGAGTCATACAAAATAACCATTTTCCCCACAGTAAAATACTTATTCTTAATATTCCTATTATGCCAAGCCTTTTGTCTCTCTTTTTCGTCTTTTGACTCCACCTTATGATCACACATTGTTCATCTAATTGCATCAATTTATCAATGTGCTCCTTTATTTCCTTCTCATTATCAAGTCATCATGTGCACGTAATGTGTAGGGAGGGTAAGATGAATTCAAAGATCAAAATTTCCTCTGTACAAACACTACCTAAAAGGGTGTGGCCTTATTTAACATTTTTGTATCTATTCCTATATGCCCATAAGATAGCCGAGACTTTGTCATCCCAATCTTTTCTACCTACATTACATATTTTTTCAATCTTTATCCCAATATCTTATTAAAGATTCTATAGTCCCATTGGATTTTGGGTGATAGGGGTAGTCTTATGATGTGCTACCATAAACTCTTCAAAGAGGAATATAATTGTTTCATTCAGAAAATGAGTTCCCCTATCACCAAAGAAGGATCAATGGGAATCCATACCTACTAATGATGTTTTACCATAAGAACATTACTGATGTAGTTGTGGTGTAATCCTCCATATGCACATCATTTTCCCACCTTGTCAAATAATTTGTGCATGTGATAATGTAACATGCACTGTCCTTCGCATAATCCGGTGCAATTGGGCTAATAAAGTCGATTACCCACTTCTCAAAAGATTTTTGATTTTTATAGGTCGCAGCAACATTTCATCCTAGTTTCTTGGCTTTCTTATCCATTGACAATAATCATAGGCTTTAACAAATGCCTTGGTATCCTTACAGAGTGTCTCCCACCATAATCGAATGGAACCACAATAGTGTGTCCCACTTGGTGTTCTAAAAATGTGAGTGGGATTTTGGGCGAGGTGTGATTTTAAGGTTGTTCATGTAAATACCATTCATTCGAACTGCCATGTAAGCCATGTAAAGTGATTCATGTGAACACCCCATTCACACGAAGGGTGTTTGGGCTAATATCCTTTGTGTTAATCCCCCTTTTATATATTTGTGGTGGCGCGGAGGGTTCCATTTTTTTCCTTCTCCCACCTATAGATATTTTCCCAAATGGATTTTTTTTTCCGAACGAGCCTACTAAAAACCCAACATTGCCTCCCGCTTCGCACATTGACTCTTTTTTAGTTATTTTTGTTTTTTTTCTAAAAATTTAAAATTGGGGGGGTTTCAATTTATTTTGAAAAGAAATGAAAAAATGTGAAATTTTAGTATTTTATGGTTTAGGGTTTATTATGGATAAATGAATTTTTTCAAAATCAAAATTAGTTTAGGGTTTAAGGTTTATTAAATCAAAATATGACTTCATTTTATTATAAACAAATAATAGTAGCTAGTATGGATTGATTCATTCATTTGTGACAATGGATTTACATGTAGAAAACTAATTATTTATTCATAGAAACATCATCCATGAGTTCTGAAAATATGTTAATAATAATAGTAGTGTTCTTGACAATTTGGATTCTACAAAGCAATATTATGTAATAAAAGTGGATGTTATCCAAAATGAGCCCCCTACTCATTTTGGCTAACTTGCCTTCATTTTGTGCCTCAGTAAAATTTTTACACATTTAGAGCACTCAAAAGATTCTAGAAATGGCTTCATCAGATAGGATTTTTCTTCCCCTTTCTAGAAAGGTAAAATTTTCCTCCTAACTCCTTGTAATTTTTGAGTTATGGCTCGGCGGGGTTTGAAGGGGAAATTTTCCCTTGACAGCCCATAGCCGGTGAAAATCGACACATGTCATCGATGGAGTGGTGGGCATCGGAGGAGTTTTAACACTTATCCTATTTGGCTAAAAACGTAAAAGGTAACTTTTGGCCTGAAAGCCCACAAAAGAAATGAAAAGCTGCCACATGTCCTGTCAATCGATGGTGGGAGTCAGGGCGAGGAATTTGGAAAAAAATTTCAAAGTTGTCAAAAGGTGCAAAGGAAAAATTTGAACCACATCCATGCCAGAAATGAGAAGGTGCCATGTGTCCCGAAGGGCGGGGGTGTGGAGAGTTTTGGGGATTTTTCCCAAATTGAAAAAAGAGAGAAAAGGGCAAGTCTTCAGCCCGTGATCCCATCAAAAAACCAAGTAGTGCCACATGTCTCGGAGGGTGGGGGCATGAAGTTTTTTGGGAAATTTTTCCAAAAGGGAAAATTTTGAAGTTTGACCCCGTCGACCCCGATTTTGACCCTATTTTTACCATTTTTCCCTAAATCTTCAAAGGGCCATATCTTTCGAACCAGAGCTCGATTGTTCACGATTTTGGTGTCATTAGAAAGGTATTGAGATCCTCTAAATGATGGATGGTTAAATTTTTAATTTTATGGAGTTTCATGGGAGAAAAATAGGAAAACATCTATGGCATGTATAAAACTTAGAAAACTACCCCAATGATCAAAATTAATGAAGTATGGGCCTCTGTTTTGCTCTGCAAAGCAATTTACAAATAATTATGGTATTTTTCATGGAAACACATCATTTTGTAGGCCATTAAATAGATCTTGTTAGTGGTTGAAGATTTCAAACAGATTTTCCCGCATCTTTCTCATTTATTTCATTTTGTTTGATGTTTAAAAGCCAGATTTTTTCTCATTTGTAAAGGGTTGTTCATTCTTTCTTCTCTGACCTCCCTTATTTTCTTCCCCAGGGGTTAAAAATGGAGTTTGAACCTCTCCCCTACTCTATAATGGTGAAGTATTTTTATAAGAGGTAAAAGATGGTTGAGGGGACCCTAACCCATAAAAAGTATGTAATATCAAAATAAAAGGGCCAAGGGAGTATATATTTAAGCCCCAATAAAACCAAAGAGCATAACTAAAAATCCATAAACAAGAAAACTAACCTAAAATCCCAAAGTAAAATAACTAATAGCAGGGGCCATGGAACTAACAACAAGGAAAAAACATAAGAAACCATACATATAAAAAGGCATATAAGCCATCATTCATTAATCATATCTCCCACCATGTGCATGCACCCATTCCATTCCTTGACCAAGCCGATAATAGTTGATTTCCAGAACTGGTAATCTAGTTCAGCTATCTCCACTTTAGGTCCAGACCCATCCTTTTCTTTATTCTTCACAATTTCCATGGAATGGATCATCTCAACAAGGAGTTTAAGATGGTGAATTGTGCTTTTGACATTGAGGATGTGAACATCCCTGATCTGTAGAATAATCTCCTTCATTTTTAACATCTCATTCTCCATGGCCAGGCATCTCTCATTTGCATTCTTTAATTGTTCACTAAGAACAATAGACGTGAGTTTCTAAAAAAATTCATGTAGCTCTCTCAGATCTATGGTAACCATGCTTATCTTATGTTTGTTTATGTTAGTATCCAACCTATAATTTTTAAACTCTCTCATGAAAACATTTGATTTGACCTTCATAATTTGGGCTTTGAACAAGTTCTTCTGAGTGGTTTTGAGAGTGTGTAGACTCTTAATAGCCTCCTCCAAGTTTTTGGATCTTTTTCCCTCAGAGTTATCCTAATCTTTCCTAGCCTCCATCTCCTCATTACTGTTAGATTGGTAGGATTCCTCTTCCTGTTGTTCCCCTAAATAAGAATGGTAAGCTTCCTCTTCCTAATGTTCCTTGAATCAGAGATAACTTCCAAGTTCTCCCGAGGCTCAGATCCCCACTCTCCCCCTCAGCTTCTTAACACTTCCTTTATCCATATGAGACCTAGTTCTTTTAGCCACCGATTTCCCCATTTCCTCCATACTAGGAGTAGCCACATTAGCTTCCAAGTTCTCTTTTTCCCCCTAAACTAGCTTGATTCGGGTTTCCAAAAGCCCCAAATTTTTCATTTTTTCCAATGAGGGGAGTACCCATATTAAGCATGGATTTGATGAGACCTTGATGCAAAGGAAGGGTGAAGGTTCCTTTCTGGCCCGAGAAATTGATTTAGCCAAAGAAAGATACAGAAAATTGGGGAAATTGTAGGGTCTGTTATTTCTAACATGATTTAACATAGGAAAGTGATACCCATAAATCACTTTATATCTCCCTTCCAGAGTAATATATGCCATGATTAACTGAGCTATTTCATTGAAAGGATGAGGAAAATCCTCTCTAGTGTAACCATTATGAAGAGTATTAGGCACTCCCTTACCTTGCATGAAGCATTCAATCTCCATACTATAGTCTGACTTGGGCTTAAAGGTACATTACCCTTCCTAAGACAGTCCTGACACTTTTTCTATAAACTTTGGTGATATTGTGAATGGGAATATCTCAACATGCACATGACCTTCCTTCCAAGTTTTAGCTACTTCTTCACTCAATTTTTCATCATACCCATTGAATATTTTGAAAATTTTTAACACACCTACCTTATCAAGCAACTCCACCTCTTTTGACATTATCGGGACCTTACTAGGTTCAGTTCTCACTAAATTACCTCCCATTTTTCTTCTATAACTCTTCTTCCTGCAATGGATATGCAAACCCTTACAGTAGCTACATTTACCATGCTTGTTGAAATGATTCAAAATTATACAGGGATCAGCCCAAACTGTGGATTGATAGGAAATAATGGTTGGCATGAGTCTAGGATTCATAATATCTTGGTGTGTCACCCAGGAAGCATTATAACTTGTATCCATCCTCATTAAAAATATATGCTATTAGGGACACATTCCCTTTCAAGAATGTGTATGAAATTATCTTCCATATTGGTTAGTTTGTCAACCACATTTAAATCCATAGCTTCCACCCCCTTCTTATCCAATAAATCAGCAAGTTTGTTTCCTTCATGGTAAATGTGTTGGAAAGAGATTTCAATAAAGGAGGACATTTTATTCTTGGTATTATTAATGAAGTATTCAATAGATATAGAATTGGTATTTTTCCCTTCATACATGATATTATATTCAAAGAATCCCCTTCCACAATTAGGTGCTTGAAGCCTCTCTCTTCCACTAACTTCACTCCCTAGAACATCGTCGTAACCTCTACGACATGGTTAGATTGTATGCCCAAATTAAATAAATATGCAAGGAGAAACATACCTTTATCATCTCAAAAAAATCCTCCTCCTCCTACCTTACCTAGGTTCCCTTTAGTGGCACCATCAAAATTGAGTTTAATAACACCTTCTCTAGGAGAATTCCATTTAACCCCTTCTCTAGGATTGCTCTTCTTGGGTTGAGGATCACATATTAAGTTCCATTTCTTTATGATATGTTGTTCATTTTCCATGAATTCCACTTCTTTGTTCTTTAGGATAGAAAAATTGTTTCTAACAGCCTGTAAACATTTGTTAATAATCAACCTATTGGGAAGTTTCTTACTATTGAAAATCCTCTTATTCCTCTCTTTCCATATTTCCCACCACAAATTTCCAAGGATCATTATCCATAGGTTTTTCATCCCTTGACTGATGAAAGGACATTTCCATTGATTCCACGCAGATTGGATCTCCTTAGGATTAACCCAATTAACCAAGAACATACCCAATATAGAAGAAAAAATTTGATAAGAAAAGGAGCATTCCAAGAACAAATGGTTTACCATTTCCAAGTTCTCTTCACATAGAACACATCTATTGACCATATGGAAACCTCTTTTGGCGAGGTTATCAACTTTGTTAGAATATTATTTATCATCATAAGCCAGCTGAAAACATTGACCTTGGGGGTGATATTCTTGTTCCATATCTTACCAGCTATAAGATCTTCCTCTCTAGTTTCCTCCTCAAAGAATAATGCATAGGATGATTTAACTGAGAAAATACCATTTATGTTCTCTATGCCACACAATTCTATCTTGTTCCTTGTTGTTAGAAGACACATAGTTTTTAAGAAATCATTGAGGTTAACCATGTGTTCTTTAAGTTCTGTCTGTCCAATTCTATGTGCTTCCAAGTTTGAAATCTCTCATGATTATCCATGTAATTGTTTATTTTTCCCCATATTTAACTTCTAACAATTTTGAAATTTGGGGGAATTTTTCTTCAAGTGTAAAGTTACCAGCCCATTTGTCAGTCTAGAAGCAGATTTCATTGTCTTTACCTATTTTCCACCTACTTCCCTTTGCAACTATTTCCTTTTCCCAATTAATAGCTTTCCATATACTTGACCCATTGAAGGACACCTATTTGAATATCCACCATTTATCATTTGCATCTGTCCAATATTTTTTCCTTAAAATTCTAGTCCACACCCCATCTTCTTTAGTTAGCCTCCAACCAATTTTAGCTAGAAGGGATTTGTTCATTTTAGTCCAATCTCTAAGTCCAAGTCCCCATATCTTCTTAGGTTTACAAACCCTATTCCAAGCCACCAGAGAATTATTTCTTTGCTTTCGGTTCCACTCCATAGGAAACATTTTTGGATCTTTTCCAGTTTTTCCACTATTATCATAAGAAGTTGATAGAGAGACATTCCATACACTCGGGAGGCTTTGAAGAGATCTCTTAAGTAAAGTAATTTTCCCATCCTGAGATAGCAGGTTAGCTTTCCAACCCGCGAGCTTATTTTTGAATCTTTCACTAAGAAAGTTCCATTCACCACTAATAGTTATTTTATCCCCAAGGGGTATGCCCAAATAAATGGTTGGAAAGGGCTTATAGTCACATTTCCTAATTTCATTCATCTTATTACATCGACTTTCCAAAGTCTTTGAGGAAAAATAGACTTTTTCCTATAATTCACCATTGTCCCGAAACCTCCATGTAATCATCTAAGATATTTTTAAGCTTCTTAGATTTAGGAATAGACAGTTCTCCCACTAGGATATTGTCATCAATAAAATGTTAATAAATCATATTATCCATATCCCTCGCCAGAGATATCCCTTTGATGTAGCCATTACTAGTTTCCACATTGAGTCTTCTATTGAGGGCTTCGCCATAATTATGAACATGAAAGGGGAAAGAGGATCCCTTGCCTTAAACCTTGGGAGCTGGGAAAGAAACCACAAGGGGTCCCATTAATAAGAATGGAGAACCAAGCATTTTAAATACAATCCTTAACTAAAATCTAAAAGGAAACGTCAAAACCAAAATTGTTTAGGATTTTATCAAGAAAACTCCACGAAACCCTGTCATAAGCCTTGGCCATATCTAATTTTAGAATCATAGCTTCCTTCTTGCTAAGTTTAGCCAAATGAATAGTCTCTTTGATTGTAATGATCCCATCTTGAATTTGATGACCCAGAAAAAAACCTCCTTGCTATTCTGAAATGATAGAAGGAAGGATCAATTGTAAATGGAGGGCAATGATTTTCACATAAAATTTTTAGGTAGTGTTGCAAAGACTTATAGGTATAAAGTCTTTTAATTCCATGGTGTTACCACATTTTTGAACCATAGAAAAAAGGTACAATTCATATCCTTAAGCATATTTTTCTAGTTGAAGAATTCTCTCACAACATTGTAAACATCCTTTTTTATTATATCCCAAAAATGCTGAAAGAAGAAGGCTTGAAACCCATTCGGTCCAGGAGCCTTATCGGGACTAATATGTTTGACCATAAATTAAACCTCCTCCATAGATGGGATTTCTAAAAGAACATTATTATCTTCTATAGAAACCATAGAAGGAATGCAATTAAGGAAATCCTACTCTTTGGCCAAATTAGGAACACATTGATTAGTGAGCAAGTTTTTAAAGAAAGATATAGCCTCTTCATTTATTTCATCCCTCTCTTCCAAGAGGTTTATGTTAGTACAAAATCACAAAGCACCCCCAAATGAGTTGTCATATCTCGCTTTTCTAAGGCATTTTCCACCAATTCACATAACATTGAGTTTTCTCCAAAGTGTGGGACTTTGCAAATGGGAAAACTCTCCAGTTAAAGGTTGGTTCCTATTCCTCTATTTAGGTGCATACGTGGAAACTTGCGAAGACCTATTCTTAAACCTAATCTAAGATTTACCAAGGAGACAGGATAAAAGGAATATAGGAAATCAAAACTAAGCTACAAGGTGATGCACCGAGGAATGATGAACATTAGTTTTGTTGATAGACACAAACCAACAAAATGCATATAATAATCATGCATAGATAACCGAGTTATAATGAAAGACCGGATGAGAAAAATGAGACAAGAAAGGACCTAAAATTGATTACAAACGTATTTTATTACCCTACATATTGATACAATGCATTACATTGGATAGAAGGAAATAAAACGTATTACAATTCTAAGGGAGGTCTAAAACTCCACGAGTTCTTTTGGTATAAGAAAAGGGGAGCCTACAAAATAGAAGAATGTCTAAACCTTGACAATGAGTTTTGACCCGCCTTTATAGATTCAACACAGAAGGGAGAAAGAGAGAGAAGCGGGAAAAACAGGTTGAAGCTCAACCATTGCTATTAATGCCTCCTACAAAATATGCCCCAAAATTTGTCTTGACTGCATCAATTTCTTATTTGGTGCATCGGAGGAGGAGGAAATGGCAGAGTAGATCGAATCCAATCTGGTTGTTGGGGCAAAAATAAATCCTACATTAATGGCCCTAAAGATGTTTCTCCATTTTTCTCCCACCTAACCTCCCCAAACTTAAAGTTTCAGATCTTCATGGTGTAGGTGAGGTCGAGATATTTCCAATGGTGTCAGATTTGCAATATTTTGAGCCCTAATTGAAAGATATGCCCCTTCAAAGTTTGTATTGGGTCCGTAAAAAGGGCGGGAAAACTGTTCAAAAAATGGGCCCCCTCTTTAATATGGGACATGTGGTTGGTTGGCGCTTATCCGAGGGTGACCTCTGTATTTTTCTCTTTGAATGGCGTGGGGCTAACACGTGGCTTCCTCCACCTTGCTCGCTCAATTTCAATGTTTTTGGCTAAGTCCTTTGCTCAGTGGGGTCATATTTCTTGAATGGGGACATGAGGAAGTCCGGCACTTATCTCGAAACCCTTTCTCTATTCAATCCTTGAGTTAGCATCATTTGGACACTTGGCACTCTACGCTGGCTTGCCACCATGCATTGACTATTCAACCCGATTCTACTTCCTTTTTTAGACCGGATGCGTGGAGGCTCTGCGCTTGCTAAAAATCTTGATCAAAATTTTCCCTTGAAGGAGCATCAAGTTAAAACTTAGAAGCCTCCATTTTTCTTTGGACTTTTCAATGACTTCCCCCTTACATTTTTGGGCCTTGGGCTACGTGGTGAACTCGGCACTTGTTCGAGCCTCTGCTTTTGGATTCAACTTTGGAGATGTGCCTCTTAGACATAGTGTAGTCCCCTGCTATTACTTCTATACTTACCCTTTCTTGTGACCCGCCTTGTCTACCTTTTGACCTCTATTGACCATTTTCTACGTGGAGGGCTGGCACACATTTGAATCACCGCCTTGGGCTCCCATTTTAGATTTGCGTCGAGTCGACACTTGGAACCTTCCCCTGTTTAGATGAAGACTTTTCAATGGCCGTGCAACTTTTTGGGGCTCTAGACACGTGGAAGCATGGTGCTTGTTTGAGCTTCCTTTTAGATTCAACTTTGGAGATGTGCCGCTTGGACACGTAGGTCTCTTAGCTACCTCCTCCATACTTAGCCTTTTTTTGGACTCGTTACAACTGTTTTAAGCCCTCAAGACTTTAGATCTTTTTCGTTTCTTCTTTTTCTTACTCATGGCTTCTCTGACACACTACCTCCTCTTCTAACCCTACTATTTTATTTCTGAGCCCACCTGTAATCTATAGAATGGATTTAAGGCCCCTGGATTCACTGACGAACCATTTTCTAAATTTCTCCATCACAGGTTATTTGATCTTCATAGGCCCCACCACTTCCATTATAGAGTCCCTATGTAATTTGTTTGTAGGATCTGAACATGATTTCTTAGGATATTTCGGTGCAAGGTCATGGTTGATCTAATATTTTCCCAGGGTCAAAATATGGATAATAATTTGGTGACTCACAAGGGTATCTACTGCTAGATGAAAAGACAAATTGCCTTATCATATTCATTGGGCATGGAGTGGAGAATGTCGATCACATCGATGATACCTCCTATTCAGAGCCCGACTATTTGCACTCTCAATTTTCATAAGATATCTCAAAGCGGTAGTTTCGAGAGTAGAAAATTGCTTTGACCCGGGGCTTCATCTATCTCTGAATGGGTTGTGAAAGAGCAACAAAACAACACCACAACTATATACAAAATTTTAAATCATACATGCTCCAGTAGAACATGCAAAGCATGTAAAGAACTTAGGAGGAAAGTAACCTAAAATACAACAAGACAACGTGCACAAGCACTTAGAGGAAAGAGAAAATAAAATAGTATCTACAAGGTGAGAACTTTCCTTCTAGTAGTTGTGTTTATTATATATTTCATTCACTGGAATCTACAACTCTTCACCCTCCAATGTAGACAATTGGAAAGCATTGCTACTTTTACATTTTGTGACCATGTAAGGGCCACTCCAAATGGAATCAAACTTGGAATGCCTTCCTGGTTTTTCCCGATCTGCATCCCATTTCAAAACTAGGTCTCCTTCTTGGAAGGTCCTTATTCTTGCCTTCTTGTCGAAGCATCTCTTGATTGAGGCTTGATCCTTCTCTATTGTTTGAAGTGCATGTTCTCTAGTTTCTTCCAACTCCATCAGCTCTGCATACCTGGCCTCCATTGGTTCAAACTCAGACATCTCCAACTGCTTCATGAGTTCCAATGTTGGCAACTCAAGTGATATAGGAAACACTACCTCTTTCCCATAGATGAGTTTGAATGGAGAGTTTCTGTAGACCTCTTGGGTGTTGTCCTATCAGCCCATAAGGTTGATTTGAGTTTTGTATGCCAAGTTCTCTTATTTTCATCTAGATTTCTTGATAATCCTTATCATGTTCTTGTTCGTAGGCTTAGCTTGGCCATTACCTTGAGGGTAATGATTTGATGAAGTTCTCGGGTAAATTCCATTCTAGCGACTCATCCTGTGATTTTGGAACCTATGAAAGCCAATGCACTATCTCGATATAATGGTGGTTGGCACTCCAAATGTGGTCACTATCCCATCATAGAAATCTAGTATGCTAGACTCATTAGCTTCTTTGAGTGCCACTGCTTCGGTCCACTTGGTAAAATAGTCTGTTTCCGTCAGAATCCATTTGTGGCCTTGGCTCGAATTTGGATTGATGACCCCAATGAAATCCAACCCCATTGCATGATTGTCTCTCATCTAAAAATTGGGTGCAATGGAAGTGCTCTAGCTTTTCTTTTCCTCTGAATAACGCGGTTCTTGCACTTTTTGATCCATGCATAGTAATCACTAAACACCATGGGAAATTAATAACCCGCCTTCATGATTTTGAGTGTTATCACCCGTGGATAAAAATGGCCTCCAGCTGCTTCATCATGGAACTCTTATAACACTCTTTCAATCTGATATGTCCCAATACATCTTAATAGGATGCCATTGATATCCCTTTTGAACAAGACACCATCAATAAACACGTACCAGATGGCATGTAGTCTGAAGTGTCTCCTTTTTGTTTTACTCATTTCTAGAGGACATTGGCCTATTTGTAGATGGTTCATAATACTCTGAGTCCAACAAGGAGTGGGTACATCATCATTTTATTCCTCTTGACTATCCTGCAAGACAAAAACAACTTCCTTTTCATTTTTTTCCTCATCTTTTTGACTCAACACCAGTTGTTCATACAATCCCTTCCCACGGACTAGCTTAGTAACCTTGATCTCAATGTCATACTCCATGACACGAGTGATCCATTGTGGACGTTTTCATTCAGATCCTTACTGAGAAGGAAGCCCTTAACTCCTGCATGGGAGACTAACAATTGGATTTTATTGTTTGAAACAAGATGCTTAAACTTATTTAAACCTCTGATCACTGTCATGACTTGCTTTTCGATGAAGGAGTATCTCACTTCATAATCTTCTAGACCTTGGCTGAAGAAAGCAATTGGCTGCTCTGTATCCTCTTTGTTCTATTATACTAGGATTGCAAAAATTGTGTCACTACCTCCAAAGGCATATAATATGAAGTCCTTGAAAATCTGAATTCACAAGAGTTGGATCTTGTGATATAGCTTCTTTGATGGCCTCAAAACTTGCTTTTCCTTCAGATGTCCACCTAAATTCCAAACTCTTCTTCAACATCAATGTTATTGGCTTGATAAGGGCAACAAATTTTGGTACAAACTTGTGAAAAAAATTATTTTTCCTAAGAAATTTTGAAGAGCCTTCTTATGGCTTGGCAATGGCAATGCTCTTATTGCTTCAACTCTCTTTGGGTCAATTTCCAAACCTTCATTTGATACAATATGGCCTAGAAGCCTGCCCTCATGGGCCAAGAATATGCATTTTTTAGGGTTCAATGATACCCCAAATCTCCTACACCTTTGAAACACCTGCCTTAGGTGAAAAAGGTGGTCTGCTGCATTTCTGGAGAATACAATAATGTCATCCAGATAGATCAATACTATTTTGTTGATCATCCCTTTGAATTCCATATCCATTTCCCTTTGGAAAGTGGCTCCGGCATTAGACAATCCAAATGGCATTTTTCTGTAGGCATAGGTGCCCCATTTGGTGGTGAAAGTTGTTTTGAACTGATCATCTTCTTTCACCATGATCTAGTTGTACCCTAAGTAGCCATCTAGGAGAGAGAGAATCTATCTCGATCCAGACACCACCTGCAATATTTTCTCCATTGAGGGGAGTGGGTAGTGGTCTTTGAGGGATGCTTTGTTCAAGTCATGAAAGTCAACACACAACCTAATCTCTCCATTCTTCTTCCTGACTGGGACCAAATTTGCAACCCAACTTGAGTGTTTGATTGGAAATATGATACTTGCCTCTATCAACTTGTTCAGCTCTTTCTTCATCAGAGGCTCAATGTGTGGATTGACTGGTCTCTACTTTTTCCTAATGGGATTAGCAACTGGATCTAATTCAATTGTGTGTTGTGCTAACTTTGGATTGAACCCTCTTAGGTATTCATAGCTCTAAGAAAATACATCTAGAAATTATCAGCAAAGTTACATGAATTCATACCTTTCTTGCTTGGTGGCCACTTTTCCAATTTGAAGTGTTTTACCTTCTCCAACTAGAATTGACCTTGAATCTTCTCCTTTTAATTGTATATTAGCCTTCTCTTTTCAAAACTAATCATTAGGATTGAAGATAGAATCCAATGTCACTAATCCTTTGGGAAGCTTGTTTGTATGCAGCTGCACTACTTGATCTCCATATTGTTACTCTAATATGCTTTGATTTCTAGCTAAGAATTCAGCTTCCTCTTGTAAAAAATTGATGATCTACTGATCATTCTCGAACACCTGCCAAAGATGCGTTGTTATCTCGGAGCTGTTGGCCTCACAATCACATGGATATGTGGTTTTCCTTTGTCCCTCTTGATGCTGTCAACCACATCAAATGTTGCTCTAACTACTACAAGCCTATCAGCAGCTTTATTCTCCTTCCTAGGTATGGACACAATGTTTAAGGCTTTGAAATCCTCAATGATATCCCATACCCTATTCTTGTATTTTTTTAGCAGGTCATTCTTGACAACATTTTGTCCTTTAACTTGAATGGAAACCAGTTCATTGTCACCTAACACCACAATTTCTTGATTCCTCATCTTCTAACCCAATGCAATTCATGAACCAAAGCCTCATATTCTTAGTGTTATTTGATCAGGAAAATTGGAAATGGAAAGCTGAGTAATACTTCATACCTTGGGGTGACACAATCATAGATCCACCTTCGGATCCTTGCCTACTTCTCGAGCCATCAAAGAACAATTTCCATACTTCATTTTCATCCTTATATTCTAGCTTAATGATGTTAGGAAGAGGATGATTCTCCTCATGTAGGTAGTAGACTCCTAGCTCATATTCTTCCATCTCCTTATAGGGATAAAAATCATGTCTTTTGATGCCCGTTTGTCAAGATTCGTGTCTGTTATATACCCCACCTTGGTATCTACTTCATAAGTGTTTAGGAGGTCTTCATGATCAAAAGCCGGACAATTTGCATTTATTGGTCTTGGCACATAAGACTCAATGTGATAATCTACTATGGGATCAGATCTGATTGTGGCCTTCACTCCATACATTTTTTTAAAGAGCATCTGTGACCATTCGGCAAACAAATATCTTCCTATTTTGGCAATGAATTCCCTAAACAAACACAATGCAAAATGTGGTGGAAAGTCTATGACTAATACGTTCTACAATACAGTCACATTGGGGCAGGCATGCAGAGTGAGGCTTAGATCCTTGATGACTCCAACAGTGGTCACTGTTGTCCCATCCAATTGTACTACTCCTCTAGAGATGACTTCATACTGGAGACCCAGTTGATCAGCTATTTGTTTGGGCATTATAGAACTACTTGCCCCTGAATTGATCATGCAATTATGCACCAATTTATCTCCAATGATTAATGAAACATAAAATGGAGGAGGCTTTAGATTCTTACCTCGTTGTTCTCCATGGTTTCTCTCAGGTTGAGCCACATTGGTAAGAACTTTCTCTTGTTGGTTAGGGGGTTGATTTGAGCTTGACCAATTTTGCATGGCAGTCTACAATAGATCCCTCTGCCTTAGAATGGCTAGTGACTCCCATAGTGAAATGTTCACACTTTTCCTCTTCATTTTCTCAATGATATTAAATGATCTATCCTTCTGCTGCCCCTTCCTGGCACATTTTTCTCTTGCACATGGGCTATTACAACTGGTGCTTGAGTAGGTTTGGAAGGTGGCTTGGATTGACCTTGCATATTGGGAGTTGTATTTGAATGAAAATACCTTGTGGAGAAATGGAGGATTGAGGATCACCTGAGTTTGGTAAATGTCCTTCTCCAATATTTCTCTTCTTGGATTGTGTATTGGCAGCTATACTTTGAGAAGGAATATGATTCATTCAACAAAGTCTTCGAGCTACCAATTGACAAGCATTGTTTTTCTTAGGGGTCCCCCTTGCTGAGCTCCTTACTATTGAGTTTCTTCTTGTCTAGGTTCTTATGCCACACCAGCAATTTGCACCATCAAATCCTTATTTAGTACACCATTGAAGCACGTCGATTGATTATGTGGCTAATTGCATGGGAAACACCAATCATATTCTTGTGTCATGTTATTCTATGCTAGAACCAATTCCCTTGATGTTGAAGCTATGTTTGGATCATATGACCTAAAAGGTCTAAAGTAGCTTGAGGTTGTCCTTGGTGTTGAATCTGAGTTACACCCTTTGGGCTTGTGGTCTATTTTGTTGATACGGGGTCTAGCCTGATACTGAGCTTGAGGATGATATGGCCTAGAACTCTGAGCTTGTTGTCTTTTGATGGTTACTAACTCATTCCCTAGGTTTTGAAGTTGTTTCATAATTTCTTGAACCTCCTTTGAGGTGGTAGATGATGAGGTGGAGGCTTCAGCTGAACTTTGACTCTTGGGAGTAGGTATAGGAGTTATTGTGGGCATTTGGCTGGTACTTGGGTTTCCTAATTTGGGGTATAGAGGCATGGATGGCCTAGGGGCAAGTTTTCCAGCCTAAATTAAACAATTCTAAACTCCTATAAAAAGGCTATAAGATGCAAGTAAGTTTGTTCCCCATTGACTGAATCATTAAAGTAATGTCAGAATTCAAATCTCTAAGAAAGTATAAGAAGTAACCTTCATTAATGGGATTTACTTCTACTGGAATCCTGTCCCAAGTCCGTTGAAATTTGAGGTTGAAGTCCGTCAACCGCTCATCATTTGGGCCTCTCTTGATTTTTCGCAGTTTCTCAAACAAGGATAAGTTATCTCCCTTCTCTCCGAACTGGTCATGAAGAGTTGTGCACAACTACTCCCAATTTTGAATAGAGCCTACTTCAAGGCTCCTGAACCATTGTGAATCTTTACCTTTGAGTGAAGAGGCTAGAAACTTGACTACAATTTTCATCTCACTGATCTCATGGATTGTATACACATTTGCAATATCCTGAAAGTGGTCACCAAGAGAAGTTTGGTTTTCTCCAATGAAATATGGGATGCTCTTTAATGCTACTATCAGACTAGGTTTTGTGCATTCAGAGCAAGTGGGCTGCTGCTAGTGAAATTGACATAAGGATTTAGTTGTGCCATCTTGATCGGCCTGAGCACCCTTCTTGATTGAAAGAACATCCTACTAGGAGGAGGTGTTGATAAGGCCCTATTTGGTGCAGATAGAGACCTCTGGGCTCTTCTTCCTCTTCTTCTTCTGTCTTGAGACAAGTGCAGGTGTACAAATTTTCCTTCTTCTCTTGTTCTTGACCTTGTTTGTATCCTTCTCATGAACTTGGGAAACTTGGACTGCTGAAACTAGTGGATTTTTTCCCTTTTGGAGTTTCCAGATGCGCAGTTCTTAAAATATTCTTAAAATCTAGAATCACAGCAAGTGCACATCAATCTTACTGTAATAAAAATGGAGACTTACTCTCCCACCAGGCGTGCCAAAACTATTAGTGCAAAATCATAGCACCCCTAAATGAGTTGTCATATCTTCTTTTCTAAGGCATATTCATTTGGTTTGATTTACATAACATTGAGTTTTCCCAAAAGTGTGGGACTTTGCAAATGGGAAAACTCTCTAGATTAAAGGTTGGTTCCTATTCCTTTGTTTAGGTGCATGCATGAAAACTTGCAAAAGACCTATTCCTAAACCTAATCTAAGTTTTACCAAGGAGACAGGGATAAAAGGAATACGAGAAATCAAAACTAAGCTACAAGGTGATGCAAGGGAATGATGAACATTAGTTTTGTTGATATACACAAACTAACAAAATTCATACAATAATCATGCACAGATAACCAGATTTATAATGAAAGATCGGATGAGAGAAAATGATACAATAAAGGATCTAAAAAATCACAAATGTATTTTATTTCCCTCTGATTGATACAATGCATGATAGTGGCGGAAAGGCAAGAAAACGTATTACAATTTTGAGGGGAGGTCTGAAACTCCACAAGTTATTTTTCTAGAAGAAAAGGGGAGCCTGTAAAATAGAAGAATGTCCAACCCTTTTCAATGAGTTTTGACCCGGCCTTTATAGATTCAACACAGAAGGGAGAAAGAGAGACAAGCGGGAAAAATAGTTGAAGCTTAACCACTGCTATTAATGCCTCCTACAAAATCTACCCCCAAATATGTCTTGACTGCATCAATTTCTTATTCGGTGCCTCAAAGGAGGAGGAAATTGCAGAGCAGATCGAATCTGATCTAGTTGTTGGGGAAAAAACAAATCCTCCATTAATGTCCCTGAAGATTTTTATCCATTTTTATCCCACCTAACCACCCCAAACTTAAAGTTTCAGATCTTCATGGTGTAAGTGAGGCTGAGATCTTTCCAACGGTGTTAAATTTGTAATATTTTGAGCCCTAAGTTGAAATATATGCCCCTTAGAAGTTTGTATCGGGTCCATACAAAAGGGTGGGAAAACCAATTTGAAAAATGGGCCCCCTTTTAATATGGGACACATGGTTGGATGGTGCTTATCCGAGGGCGGCCTTTGTATTTTTCTCTTGGAATGGTGTGGGGATGAAACATGGCTTCCTCCACCTTGCCTACTCAATTTCTATGTTTTTGGCTAAGTCCTTTGCTCGGTGGTGTCATATTTCTTGACCGGGGACACGTGGAGGTCTAGTGCTCATTTGAAACCCTTTCTCTATTTGATAATTGAGTTAGCACCATTTGGACACTTGGCACTCTCCGTCGGCCTACCACCATGCATTGACTATTCAACCCAACTTTGCTTCCTTTTTGAGATTGGACATGTGGAGGCTCTACACTCGCTGAAACTCTTGATCAAAATTTTCCCTTGAAGGAGCATCGAGTTGAAACTTGGAATCCTCCACTTTGCTTTGAACTTTTCAATGACTTCCCCTTACCTTTTAGGCCTTGGGCTACGTCGCGAACTAGCACTTGTTCGAGCCTCCACTTTTAGATTCAACTTTGGAGATGCATTACTTGGACACGGGGTAGTCCCCAGCCAAGGTACTTCTATACTTAGCCTTTTCTTGAGACCAGCCTTGTCCACCTTTTGACCTCTGTTGACCATTTTCTACGTGGAGGGCTGGCACAAGTTTGAGTCTCCACCTTAGGCTCCCATTTTGGATTTGCTAACACCAAAACCTTCCTATTTGAATGAAGAATTTTCAATAGCCGTGTAACTTTTTGGGGCTCTAGATGCATGGAAGCCTAGTGCTTGTTTGAGCTTCCTTTTGGATTCAACTTTAGAGATGCACCACTTGCACACGTGGCTCTCTTTACTACCTCCTCCATACTAAGTCATTTTTGGACTCGTTCTAAATTGTTTTGAGCCCAAAGACTTCAGATATTCATCGTTTGTTCTTTTTATTGCTCCTGGCTTCTCTATGACACCGATCCTCCTCTTGACCTGTTATTCTATTTCTTGGCCCACTGTGCTTGAATAATGAATTTAAGGCTGGATTCACTCAACGAGTCATTTTCTAAATTTCTCTTGCACATGGTTGTTTGATTTTTGCAAGCCCTTCCACTTCCATTATAGAGTCCCCATGTAATTTGTTTATAGGATCTGAACGTCATTTCTTAGGTTCTTTCCATGCGGGGTCATGGTTGATCCAATATTTTTCCCGAGGAAAAAATATGGATAACAGTTTCCTTCATCTTTCCTGATTTTACTAATTCTATTGAAACTTCTATGCTTCAGGGTAGATAGATGGAAGAACCTTGTATTTTTATCCCCTTCCTTGAGCCAAGTAATTCAAGATTTCTGTCTCTAGAAGGTTTCCTCCTTCACAAGAATGTTATGTTATTCCGAAAGGAGAAATATTTCCTTTTCATAGTCATCCAAATCTGGTTCAAAATCCAACCTTTCATTCTACCTTTGGAAATATTTTGAGTTAGATTTTATTTCCACTTTCTTCTGATTAATATTCCCAAAAATTTCTTTTTCCAGACTTTGAGATTCATTTTGACATTCTACATTTTTTTGGTTAATCTATACATCGTTGTTCCCTATGTACCTTAAACTTACACCATTCACTAATAATATCTTTAAGATCCTCATTGTGGAGCCACATTTTCTCAAATTATAAATGATTCATTCTTCTTGAAGGGTTCTTAATCATCAAAAGAATAGGGTTATGATCAGACCCTATCCTTGGAAGAGAGAAAAGGGAAATGTCCCGACTTAACCATTCTTTCATTACCAAAACTCTATCTAGTCTCACTTGTATTAGTTGTGAACCAACTCTTCTATTTGACCAGGTGTATTTGTTGCCTTTAAGTTCTATATCATGGAGTTGAGAGTTAGTAATAAAATCATTAAAATCCTCCATACCAATAGTAAACTCCTGAGAACCTCCTTTATTTTCCATGGGAGAAATAGGGGTATTAAATTCACCCATCACAATCCAATCAGAGCCAGTGATATGATTTTTGAAAGTAAGGAGGTGCTCCCATAATTTTTTCCTTTCTTTGTAAAGGGTAGGAGCATAAATGTTGGATAAGACCCATATTTTTCTATTTTCCAAATTTCTCATCATCACTGCCATATGGTGATCTCTTTTCACGAGAAAAGTACCCTCATAAATGGTAGGGTTCCAGACCATAGCTATTCCTCCCGAGGCCCCATTCGAACTAACAATAAAAGCTTTAGAATTATTCCAAAAAAAATTGCAAGAATTTAAGAAATTGTCTTCTTTCATTTTGGTTTCTTACACAGCTAACACATCTATTTTTTGTCCTTCAATCAAGTCTTTAAGGACCCTCCATTTAACAAGGCTATTAAGCCCTCTTCCATTCCAAGAGATGTAATTCATTTTCTAAGGTTGGGTTTGTTTTTTCTGAAGACTTTCTAATCTAAACAAGATTGTTTCCCTAAGTCTATTTCCTTCTGAGTCAATTTTGTCCTTAATTCAAATTTTTTTGTTGGCTTGTTTACTATTAATACTCTTCACATTAATAGGGTTTTCTCCTCCCTACAAATTCCCTTTTCCAGAAGGATAATTTTGGAGGATTCACCACTTTTTTCAAATGAAACTACTTTTCCTTTTCCTGAGGGATTTATTTCAAGGGAATACCCCTTTTTCTAGGATTTAGCTCCTCTTTCTTTCCTTCCACCTCCTTATTTAGGACTTGTTGAACATTCATGATTTCATCTAAGGAGAGGTTAATCAAATCACCTATTGTCATCCTCTCTCCATTTAAGTAACATACTTTTCATTTTGCTCTTGTACCTTATAATCTTTGTTCTATTCCTTCACTATTTCTTCTAAGAATAATTCTACAGAATGTTGATCACCCTTAATGTTTTTCTCCATACTTACAGCATCCACATTTTTGCTACTCGACCCATTCCCTTTATTAGAAGCAAAGAGCTCCAACTTTCTAAAAGAAGGGGAGTCCTTAGGCTGGTAGATCCTTCGTTTTCCTTAACCTTTGAATCGGACCAAGACCGACTTTTGGATATCCTTCTATTAACATGCCAAAGTAAAACCATCCTTATCTGTTTCCCGAACAATGTTTTTGGATTTTTCTTAGTCACCTCTTTATCTTGGATTCTTAGAGGTTTATATCCTTTAGTATGATTTTTGAAAAAAACCTTCCTATGATCAGCTACACTTTGCATTATTCCTTTACCTTTGTCTTCTTTTCCTTCATTCCTGTCACAACAGTGTACATTTTGGAGATCTTGAACTTACAATTCTGATTCGAATGACCTTAATCATTACATTTGGAGCATTTAGCTGGAAAAATTTCCATTTCAATCTTCTGCTCCCATATTCCTAGTCTAGACTTCAGCTTAATGTTATTTGGGATATCCTTGTCTGTGATAGTATAGATACAAGAATCTAGCACAAACAAGTCTAGTCATATTCAGGGTTACATTGTCTATTATAACCAGAAATCTCAAGGAGTTAGCTATTCATTTAACAATATCTATGCCTAAATTCTAGGGGTAGGTCGGAAGATGGATCCAGACTGTAAGCCGATTCAAATTTCCTTTTTTGGATTGAAAGTTGGTTCCCATTTCCTAAGATACCAACTTGATTTTCCCCAAAACCAAGGTCCTTCTGAACCTTCTGCATATCTTCTTGGATAATGAATTTAAAAGGAAAAATCCATTTTAAGAGCACTTACCTCTAGGTGTCCTTTTGGGTTCCACTTTAGTTTGGCCCACCTTCTAACAACATCGATATTTGGTCTCCCTCCCACTAGTTTCCCAACCAATGCTTTGTTCAAATTTATGTAGTCATATTAAGAAGGGAATCAGGCATTTCCAAAACACATCCCGATGCATCCTTGACTGCCTGGACAAAAAAAAATTGTCCCTTCGAAAAGTTCCATTTTTAACTCGGTTCGACCAAGAATCTGATGTCTTGTTATAGTGATCCTTTTCCCATGTGTCTTCATGTCCATGGATCTCACCTTCTTCTACAGTTGCGGAGAATCCCTAGATCTCGGGTGGGATTTCCCTACCATCAATTTCCTTCTCTCCCAATTTCAACAACTCCTTCGCCCTCTTTTCTCCATCGTTGTCCATCGTTTGAGGTGTAGTATTAATGGAGAGTAAATAGTTGTTTTTAAATTCCTTGTATTTATATGTTTCCACATTTTCCATGCACCCCTAGCATGACAGTTGCAATTTCACAATATTAAAGAAATATAGTGTGATGCATGATTATACCTTTTTGTAGAGTTTCCAATTTTTCATATATTGGTAAAATTTTAAGAGATTTTTCAAAAAAGACAAAGGTTATCCCCTAAAAGAAAAATCAAACAAAAAAACTAATCCCCCTCATGGATTTCATATGTATTGTTGATCTAATTGTTACATGGTAGGTGGAATATTGCTTAATAAATACTCTTATACTACATATTAAATGCATGTCCTCTTTTTCCAATCTTCAATCTACTTTTCTTTCATCTACATATCATTTTATAATAAAATATTTATGTACCTACACCTCTCGTTTACTACATATTAAAACATGTTCGTATCTCCCATCCATAATAAGGAACATTTTCTATTATGTCTCAATGATCATATCCTCACACATATATTCCTTTTAAGACTCAAATTATTCCCTAGTATGTAAATATGTCAAGACCTCCCTATTCAATCTATTATAGAATTCAATCCATTATCCTATCACTTTTTAACACACTTCTAAATCAATATTTGATGTACTAAGAAATTATCTTAAACACTAAATTGTCAAAACTTACATGAAATTCTAATGAGAGCATTAGTTGTTTTGTGTTATGATACAAAATGTAATTCTTAGTAATATGAATAATTCCCCTATTATCCAAGTTTTTATCAATCTAAAGTCATACATAAGTAACTACTAGTACAAACATCACTCGTTTGACCACAAGCTCTTAATCAACCATTAATTCTATAATTTTGTAACTAAACTTCAAGGATATTCTCATAACAATATATCACTACATGATCACATATGATAATAAATAATTATTGTAATTTTCATGATAATCCCAGGATAAATAATATTATTATTTACACAAATGATTAATATATTGATGATTACAATGAATTATCTTTTCTAGACTCATTGTTGCCATCTCATCCTAGTGTTTTTCCTTAAAATGACACATATTTCACATTGGTGTTAAATCTAAGTAATTCATATAATCACCAATTATCTATTTAACTAGCCTCATGCATGAAATTACTGATATTTTTTAGTTATTTCATGTGGTATCTAATAATAGATAGTTCCTTCCTATTTCTTATTGTACTCAGTTCCTAATTAGTGTTCTTGGGTGTTTCTCAATATATATTTAAATCTTGACTATTTTTACTTTTCCTTACTATTTATAGTTTCCTTTCATTGTTTCCTTTACATAGCCTCATATAATTTCCTTTGTCCTAGGTTTAGCTATTACTTTATTATTTTTCTCCTTTATAGTTATCCTTTTTTTCCTTTCCCAATTCTTTTTGTATGTTTCCATAGTATTATATTCTTTATATTTTAACATTGAATTTATTTGGAATTACCACCTCTATTTTGAAAGATCCAAACCACAATTTTTTTTCTTCATGACTTATTTGAGTTTCATGCATTTTTACTTCATTCCCTCTTATGTACAATTTTTAATCTTTAATTTCCTATACATTCATGCAAACATATTAAAGTAGGTCATTACATAGACACATACGTTTAATAATCAATTAGTTATTATATTTGGTGGTAGTGTATTTGTGTTTTTTGTAAGATAACTTAACGCTTTTGACATGAGCTTAGAACACAGGGATTGGAGGGATATCACCCAAGTACAATGGAAACCAGGACTAAAAACAAATGAGATAATAAATAAAACAATAGACCTAGCTGAAAGCATAAGGGAAAAAAATCCCAAGAGCGATTAAAAACCACATAAAACCAAAACCGACCAATGTACGAGACAAAAGAATAACCATGACAGAGATTAAGCTCCAGTGAGGCGGGATGACTGGGACCAGCCAACCTCCTACCTCCCAAAGTGTAGCTCCTTCTTGAGAAATAATGAAAAATAAATTGAAATAAAACCCCAATTTGTGACGAAGACCTACCACACCCACCGTTCCATAAGCATAGGCCTTTGAAAGACCTAGAAAATCAAATTTATCAAGTCATTTACCCTTAGAAATCCTAGGTGAACATACCTCGTGCACTTCCTCTAAGAATTTCATTAGGACCACGTTCCACACTGATAACTCTGCAATCACCCACCTCACTTCCTCTAAATCCTTCCCTTCTTGAACCACATCCGGTAGGGGAAACGTGTGACCAAAAACTTCCAACGCCTCAACCAATTTGGCACAGTGTTGGGGTTTAATGAAATGCAAAGTGATGGCATAAACCTCCTCAAAATTTTACCACACCAGAATAGTCATGAAATAAACCACGATGCCACCTCAAAGTTCACATGATCTCACACTAAAGCCCCTATATATTCAGCCCCAATAATCTTCACAATAGCCTCTCGAATTGACCTCGACTACGGCATGAAAATAAAGTAAATTCAGAGCTAGCGAAACCTCCCAGATAATTTCCTCTCATGTTAAACTCCTTGCAGCAACAGAAGGGAAACAAAGGATGCTCCATTACTTCTCTCAAAAAATCTTCCAAAGTTATTCCCAATAAACCGAGAGAAATAATAAAGAAACAAGCCATCACCACCGAATATTAAAGATCCCGGTACTTCCTTCTCAAGAAACGATATCACTTAACTCCTCCCACATACTCACTCACTTGGAAATGACCAAGCCACCTCTCCTTGTGATGCCTTAATTCGACAAAATATTGGTGGCATTATTCACTTCCCTATAATTATGCCTAATACTCCACTTAGGGATCTTACTCAACCAATGTAAAATGTTTCTAATGAAGAAATCAAACTTCCACAACACCGCTTTACCTCTGCGAACGTCATTGATCGCTATTTGGAAATCTCCTTCAATCTCTAGAGTCTCACAACTAATATTAACCACCAATTTGAAGCCCTTAAGAAGGGATTGATCCTCGCTTCATTAGAAGTTCCAGATTCAAGTGGATAGGAACCAGTAATCACTAATTTACCTATAAAATCTCTAATCAAACACCCTTCTCTTGAAATACTGGGTTACCTCTCGAGGCCCCGTCAAATTTCAGTTTGCGAAACTCAAGAGGGGGTGGAAACCATTTCACTTGCTTCCTAAGAATAATTTTTTCAACCCTAGACAAACCTTTCCTAATAATAATCCCTGGATCAGGAAGTTTGATCGGGGACCATGCTAATCTCAAGTGATCATCCATCAAAGAGAAGTGAGAGATATCTCTACACTTCGCGCTCATATTCTCTGAGATTAATATTTCCAACTTTAATAGAAATGCGAGAGATTTCAAAAATTTCTTCTAAAAAAATTAGAGATTTTTTCCCACCAAATATGCCAAATTATCGGGATAGGTGCACACATCCATATCAAATATAGAGTGCTACCTTTCCCAACCTAGGCCAAGAAATCAACGTCTCTCTAATGTTCCTTCCTGACACCTAAGAAACTCTGAGTCAAACACAAAGTTGATTCCAACATTGTGAGGCAAAGCGGTAAAAAAATTATCGATATCCTCTTTAGCCTCTCTGCATAAAATAAACTAGGAAAGGCCAACATAGTCCCACTTCTTCCTACGCTCTTGAGTAAAAATCTTACCTTTGATCACCATCTAGCTGAACATTCCAGCTTTCTGCAGAATCTCGGCATCCCAACAACCTACCCAACAAGGATTGACTTCTCCTTATTTGGAAGCCCACCATTTATATCCTTCTTTCACATCGTCATTAACTAAAAATAGGGTTTTTAACTATTTTATGAGTTAATCTAAATAGAAACTAAGTGTTATATCAAAGTGCTAGATCTAAATATTTTTCTTTTATATTTGAATTGATTAAAATAATAGAAATGAGAGGGATATGTTACTAACCCGTAAATACCTTACCTTATTATGTGCTTAATTATAGCAGGTGATATGCGGACTGGGAAGGCTATGACCGAATGACTTCAGGAAGGGAAGAAGCTAACTTTCTATCTCATACTTAAGGCACTTGGGAGTGTCTTTGGGGTGCCCTAGTCCGGATTTTGAGAAGCTGTGAACTATGAAAAGATCGAGAATCGGTGTTCATTAGTGTCGCAGGAGATCTGAAACCTTGTCTATCTATTGCACTAGATTCATCGGATGAACTAAATAATGACCTACAAAACAAAAGGTTAGTGGGGTGATTGTCCTCAATCACCAAAATAGTGGACTTATTGTTGAGATATGTAATACATTACAGAGACCACTGATGTAGTTTTGTTGTGTGTGTGTGTGTGTGTGTAATTTTGTGCCTAGGATGCCCTAGTGCCAATGACGTGATAATAAGGGGCAATAGCTAGATGTAAAATGTAAAATAATGGATAGAATGGAAAGAATACAACCCTTTCCCCTTTGTTCTTGTGTGATGTAGATGTGATGCAGATGTATAAGAATCCCAAATACAGTCCCTTGCCTTAGTAGATAGTTTCCCTTGATGTGTGTGATGTCCGTCCATAATGTAGTGAGTATGCTTTGTTTATATAGGGATCTCTTGCTCAAATTTTGACACTAGTGACTTGAAACTGCCAACTATAACCTAAGGGAATACACGGGGTGACCATTAGGACCAACCTCGAATAAAGAAATTAAGACCACAAATTACGATGACATGAGCACCTAAAATAACAGACTGGGCACCCCAATACAACCTTAGGCACCTTGATGTAGACTAAAAATGACAATTGAGCTTACTACGACATCTGAGACACTCTAAAAGATGGCCTCAATCAGAGATAACTAATGACTCAACTAGACAAACAACAAGGATGACTAACTTACTAACCACAAAAACCCTAGAAATAGGTCACTAGTGAATACTTTTATCACGCAAGATCCATATATGAATTAACATACCTAGCAGTATAAATGTGATAGTAAGTGTGTGATTTTGTGACTACACCTAGTACGAACTTGAACTAGATCCCAACCAAAACAACAAATATTTTTAAGGGAAAAACAATTCTCTATGCCCCAATATGGTCTACCTATAGCATGCTTTCAAAAAAGCTGATATTTCCTAGTCTTCTGGTCCTTCGAGAAAATGAACAAGCGAACCGTCTGGAAGGCGGGATGTTGTAGTTCACCACTTTCTCTACCCAAATAGACTTTGTGGCTACCATGGCTTCCTAAAAATCCTGGTTTAAGGAAAGGGTTGGATTTTTTCTTTAAGAATCATCCTAGAAGTTCATCAAAGATATGTTCCCAATCCTCTAGGAAGAGAGATGCACGAAGATGTTTCTACACGACACGAAGATATTCCACATATGAGAACCTCGAGGGACTTCTTGGCTCAAAAGGACCGATTCAGGGCCACCTCCCACCGAATAATTTTTTTGAACATGAGGGACACACTACTACTGGGATTATAGAGAAGCCTCCGGATATTTTTAGCACCTAAATCCAAGTTTTTCTAATTAAAGTTCAAGATTCCCACTCCTCCCGGGATTTTGGAAAATAAACTTGATTCCATCCAACTAAGATAAAAAAATTCTTCACCGGTACCACTTCACAAGAAATTACTTAAATACTTTTCAATATTTTTAATATCATCAATGGAAATCTCATCACCGAAATCATATAAGTGGGAATATCATTCAACACATAATTAATAATAATGAGCCTACCGGACAAAGTAAGCCATTTACCTTTCCAACTCTAGATGCGATTTTCAATAGGCTTCACTAAATCATTCCAAACGGAGGATCAGCTGTTCTGCAAAAAAGAGAATCCCTAAATACTTAGAGGGAAATAACCTTTTACAAACCCAAGGATATCATAAATTCTCCTCTGCAGCCTCGAGGGAGTATTGAAAAATAAGATCTGATATTTCACGAGACTGGTCTCTTTCCTTGTCACTTCCTAATAAAGATCCAAAACAATTCGAAACCTTTGGCTTCCTTCATAGAATATCTACGAAAAGGAATGTTTCATCGAAAAATTTATGATGAGTAAAAGGTTCCAATTCATCAATAATATTCAATATTTTTATTTGACCAAAGAAGGTGAGCCACCTTAACCACTCGGTTGAATTCCTTTGTTACTCCGAAGAAAACTTCAAGAGACCCATTAACCAACACCGATAATATCGGAGTTGCGATACTGATTGTATATCCAATTACAAAACTCATTGAATCCAAGCAATTGAAGATATTTCATGAGAAAATGTCAATTAATTATATCATAGGATTTTCTCGAAATCCAATTTAATCATCATTTCAGGACCCTATTTCGGAAAGTGAATGCATCGAGTTCATGAGATAGAATAATTCCCTCTATAATGAATCTACCGGAAGAAATCCAGTCTTCTCGCTCAAAATGAGCTTATTCAACAACGGCTTCATACGACCTGCAATTTCTTTAGAAATGATTTTATACGTGGTGTTGTAGAGGGAAACTAGCTGAAAAAATCCATTGAATCTATCGATAACTTCTTAGGGAAGAAGCTAATAAAATTATGATTCATTTATTTCAAAAATTTTATTTTTTATGTGAATCCTCTACTACTAACCACACTTCATGGCTAATAACATCCCAAAAATCATGAAATAAGGTGGCGAAAATCCATCGGGACCATGAGATTTCTCCCTTTCCATAGAAGACTACAGCAAACCTCCTCAATAGAAAAAGGAGTCATTAACCTCTCTTGATCCTCGATTCAACTAATCTAGGAACCTGGTCAAGTAGAACATTTTGTTGAAGAAGAGGAGAGAAATCTTCGCCTCTAGAAGAGAGGAAAGAAATTTCATTGCTTCCTCTTTAATGGCTTTCTTCTCAATCAACCATTCACCCATTCCATTTTTGAGTTGTGAGATGTAATTAGAGCTCTGTCTTTGTTTGATTGAAGTGTGAAAAAAATTGAGTTCTTATCACCTTCCTTCAACCATATTTCTCTCGATTTTTTACGCTAAAAAATATCTTCCTTCAAGAGTAAATCATTCAGTTTGGCCAACAGTGATTTTTCCATATACTAATCTTCATGTCCCACACCGAAACTGAACACCCTTTCATTGAGATCCTTTAAGGACTCCTCAACTCCTAATTTTTTTGGAAGATATTCTTAAACGTCGACTTATTCCAAACGAAATGTCTTTCTTGAGAAAGGACAACTTTTTAGAAAAAAAATGAACATATGTTTACCTTTCACCATAAAGGAAAACCACCACTACTTCGCTAAATCCTTGAATGATGGGTCCTTCATCCATATCATCTCAAATTTTAAGGGTGAATTTCTTAGAGTCGTATCAATAGAGATGTTAAGCGTGATAGGAAATGATCCGACCACAACCAGGGTATAACTTTACTCACCATTAACACACTAGCCTGAAGCCACCGAGGATTAGCCACAAATATATCAAGCTAGACTACAATTCTCCCAAGACCCGACTTTCATTAGACCAATTCAGCCATCCTTTCTTAGGAAGAATATCCCAAAGCTTAGCTTCGCCACAAAAAGATGATAAATATCTCTAAGATTGGGGATTACTCCTAGATCCCCCACCATATTCCAAATCTGAAATAGTAATATTGAAGTCACTAGCTAGAACCACCGAACATCCCTAAAGATTTTAATATCTCAATAACAATGGCCCATAGTTCCCTTTTACGAATAATGTTAGGTGACATGTAGATATTGTAAAGGAAAAAAATTTATCATAATTCTTAACTTCAACCTTACACCATAGAAAATTTGTTAATTCTTCCACAGAGGAAACCATCACTTTTATAGAAAGCTAAACAACCCCCAAACCACCCAAAGCCCCATTCCTGTCCTACTACAAATGTTCAACCTCTCCTATGGTGTTCTCTTGATCTACAACTTAGCCACCATGGTTTCTCTCATCTTCAATCATTGAGTTTGAAAGATCAAACTCTTTTTCAGTACTATAACTCGAGAGATATGAAGTGGAAGGAAGAACTAAAGGTTATTCCATAAGCCTATTTTGTGCTCAAAGCCTTTGGGTCTGCACTTTTCTCCTCCATAGCTAGAATGGGCTCCTCTTCTTTTGGATTTGGAGCAACTTCTCCTTCCTCTGCTTCTTGAAGACAATCTTGCTCTTGATTTAACTCTTCCTCTAGCATGAATTTTTTCAAATCAAACTCTTCAATCTGCTGCTCTAGAGGACAAGTTGGGGTTGTAAGATCTCTTTTAGAGCTTTCCTCTTCCATGGCTGATTGTGCAACTTGGATTGGACCAACATCTTCTTCAAGTAGAGTGCCAACATGGACACTACATTCTGACCCAAATGATTGCTAATCTGCTTCTTCTTCTTGCTCTTCTTCTACTGTAACAAAATCATTCCTAACCACCACTTTTTCTTCAACCTTTACCTCCTCTGAAGGCTTAACCATCAAGGGGATCTTTGTTATCCCAAATTTGAGAGCCCAACTTCTCAAGTTGTCTGTCATTTCTTTCCTATTGGGCTCCTCTTCTTGTTGTCCTTCATGACTGATTTTCTGATTTTCATTTTCCCAACATGGATTTGGGAATGCAAGAGGAGGGGTGGGTTGTGATTCAATTGGTTTTGCAATTATTCTTGGTGGGGAGGGAGGTGGAAACTCTTGTTTCTTTGGAGGGGATGGCTATTTGGAAGGGAAAAGGACATAAGAATTGAGATGGGGTGGAAGACTAGGGGATGGAGAAATGAAATCAACATTTGGGATAGCATGGGCTGGATTTGGAATTTGGCATTCAAAATGAGATGGTGCTACTTGAGGAATGGAAAGAGAAAAACCAGGTGATGGTGTAGAACTTACCCATTGACAAGGTTGCTCAAGCACCAAGTTTATAGGCCTCTATCTCTATTGTCCATTGTGCAAGTTGGGGTAGCATCTCAATCATGAAGTCCAGCTTCTCCTGAGGGATGAAGTGTCTTGGAAAAGGGCCTCCCCATGGACAGGGTGCTTTGAAACCAATTCTGAAAGCCTTCATTTGTGCTTGAGCCCTTGATTGCACCATGCCAACCTCCATTTTTTTGATTTTCTCCAAGAAATCTACATTTTATCCTTATCCCTCATTGCATGCGTACCCTTGCTCTTGATATGTTTCATAACCAAACTGATTTTGGTATTGCTCATATGGGTAAGCATGATGATTTTGAATTTGTTCAAAATGCTGATTTGAAGGATTTGTAAAATATGTTGGAGGTGGGAAACATTGCTGCTATTGTGAATGTGAATCCCATGATGGAAATGAAGTCATGATTACACAACTTCATGGAATCGAAGAAGATGAAGAGATGGAAGGAAGAATGGATGGAAATAGATGGAAAATAGATCTACAACTCAAAGAATGAGTTATTGATTAGATGGAGTCACCAGATATGTTTGTAAGTGCCTCCAAAGGCTGAAATTTTCACATGAACAAATCAACCTACAAAAAAAAAAGTGGAAGACCTCTAAGGTCCCACTGGGCATGCCAAAGCTGTTAGTCCAAATTCACAAACACCCTAAAATGACCTATGGATCTAATTTTCTAAGGCAATGTTATTTTGGTGTGAATGCACAACATTGAGCTTTCCCAAAGTGTGGACCCTTTGCAAATGGGGAAAGCTCTCCAGAGAAGGCTGGTTCCTCTTCCTAAACTACCTGCCACAAGCTATTCTAGTGCAGGAAAACTAAATCTAATCCTAATCTAACTTCCAAGGAGACAGGGAGAGAAATAAAAGAGGGAAAAACAGATCCTACACTAAAATGGTGATACACCAAAGAAGGAAAATGTTGAACATCTATCAAAACTACCATGGAACAAGAAGAGGTGAGCAATGGAAAGGATGGACAAGTGCATCACAAAACCAAGGATGGATTTCACACAAAAAATGTTCCAAAACTCCATGAACACAGCTCCAAAACCTACAATGGACATCCAAACATTCACAAATACACCAATAATGAAGAGAGGCAAGAAGAGAACAACCAAAAACAAGAAAGGATGGACAAATCCATCACAAAACACATTTTTTATTGCTCCAGAAGTTTGCACAAACCATCATTTCATGGGTGAGAGGAAAAAAATGCCATTACAGAGTAGGGGAGGAGGTTTAAACTCCATTTTTGACCTTGGGGAAGAAAGGAAGGGAGCGTAGAGCAAAAAGAATGAACAACCCTTTACAAATGAGCCAAAATATGGCTTTTAAACATCAAACAAAATGAAAGAAATGAGAAAGATGTGGGAAAATCCATTTGACATCTTCAACCACCAAAAAAATCTATTTAATGGCCTACAAAATGATGGGTTTCCATGAAAAATCCCATACTTCTTTGTACATTGCTTTGCAGAGCAAAACAGAGGCCCATACTTCATTAATTTTGGTGGTTGGGGTCATTTTCTACATTTTTTGCATGTCAGAGATGTTTTCCTATTTTTCTCCCATGAAACTCCATCAAAATTCAAAATTGAACCATCCATCATGTAGATGATCTCATTACCTTTCTAATGACACCAAAATCACGAAAAACCAAGCTTTGGTTCGAAAGATATGGCCCTCTGAAGATTTAGGGAAAAACTGGTAAAAACATGATCAAAATTGAGGTTGGCGGGGTCAAACTTCAAAATTTTCCCTTTTGGAAAAATTTCCCAAAAAAATCCATGCCCCTACCCTCTGGGACACGTGGCACCACCTGGTTCGTTGATGGGATCGCGGGCGAAGACCTTCCCTTTTCTCTCTTTTTTTTGAAAAGAGTCTGCGAATCGAATCGAAACGAGGCACCATGAAGTAGTTGCACTCCAATGGAATCATGAAAGCTCCAATGATAGCAAGGAAAAAATGATCAGTAATGGAAGAAATTGCTCAACAGAAACAAATATTACATAGAGGAAAGACAACGGAGTGTCTTGGCATGCTCATAAATGAATAGAAAAGGGGTACATATAGGGTGTTGAGTAACCCTAGTGCATGACACACATGAAACCTAAACCTAACCCATGTGAGATGACCCTCCAACATGAGAGGACAACACATAGGATAACTCACACTAATACCCCCCCTTCATCGAAGTTTGGGTAGTGGTGGTGATGAGTCAGACGAAAGAGGAAGACACTCCTAAGCAACTAAGAAAGATTTGCCAATGGGGCCTATCAACTAAAGGCCTGATAAGGTGCCCATATACAAACACAATCTTCGGAGAAGAAGAAGAAAAGGAATACATAGCCCAAAGAAGATGGGCATCTCGTAGAAGACCTCACCCCAAGAAGAGATGTAAGTGAAGAAACTTCATCTCGGTGAAGGGCTTGGTGAATTAATCTACAATCGATCGGTTATCTCAGATATCTTTGAATGTCGATGATACCATCATGAATAAGCTCCCGTATGAAGTGCATATGGATCTCAATGTGCTTCATCCACTGATGCTTGAACTATATTTCTACAAATAGAGATTGTGCTCATGTTATCATAGTAGATAATGGTAGGCCACCGAAAGTGGATGCCAAACTCTGTCAGAATACCCTGTAGCCAAATAGCTTATGTGGTAGCATTAACTGCTCCTTTGTATTATGCCTCTGTAGATGATATCACAATTGCATTCTACTTCTTACTAGACCAACTAATAGGACCCAAACCAAGAGAGAAACTATATCCAGAAGTAGATTTCCAATGATCTAAGTCACCACCTAATCGAATCACGTGAATCCAATCAAGTCAATATCAACCCCTCCATGATAGTGAATGCCATCAGCATAAGTGCCACGAACATAATGAAGGATCCATTTAGTTGCTTTCCAATGCAGCTCATGTGGCTCTTGCATGAATCTAGACACGATCCCAATAGCATATGATAAATCCAGTCAAGTGTGAGTCAAGTAAATCAAGCTCCCCACCAACTGTTGATAAAGAGTACCATCAACCAAGGGAGTAGAGCAATTTCACCCCAGAAAAGAAAAGGAGTAGGATAAGACTTGCAATCAGACATCTAAAATTGAGCTAGCAAATCAAGAGCATACTCAGGTTGCGAAATCAAGATTCCCGAGTCAGATTGTGAAATTTGGATCCCAAGGAAGTAATGAAGCGGACCTAAGTCAGTCATGGAAAACTTGTTAGCTAAGGCAATCTTCACGAGAATCAATAATAGAGGAAGAACTTCCTGTGATCAACAAGTCATCAACATATAGAACAAGAATGAGTATGGATTCATCTTGTCGTAGAATATAAACATTTGGATCAGAGTGACACCTAGTAAACCACGATGTAAGTAAGAAGGAGTCCATCTTCGCATACAAGCCCGAGGGGCTTATTTAAGGCCATAAAGTGACTTCTTTAACTTACAAATGAGAGAGGAATCTTGGACATAACCCAGATTTTTTTCCATATAGATCTCTTCCTCTAGGTCACCATGAAGTAAGGCACTCTTAATGTCTATTTGATGGACTTTCCATCAGTTCGTTGCGGAAATGGCTAGGGTCAATCAAATAGAAGTCATCTTTGCAACTAGAGAAAAGGTTTTGTATAATCAACCCTAGCTATCTAGGAGAAACCCTTTGCTACTAATCACGCTTTAAACTTTTCGACGTCTCCATCTACTCCATAATTTTTGAACACCCACTTACAACTGAATGATTTTCTTCCTTTCGGAAGAGTGGTGAGATCCCAAGTATCATTCTTCATGAGAGAGGAATACTTCTCATCCATGGCAGAATCCCACTCAAGAATAGTAGAAGCCTCCCGAAAGACTATGGATCAAAAGTAGAGGCAAAGAAAGAGTGGGGTTGAATGAAATCTAAGTGAGTATGTCTCATATCCGAAGTATCTCCAACTAAATCTCCAGCACTTTGTAAATTTTTCCTGGCCCAAAGGGGACCAAGAGGATCAGGTTCAGAGTCAGAAGAATCTTCACTTGAGTGAGAAGGGACATAGTCCTCATCATATTTACTGTCAGAATCAGAAGACTCAAATGTCTGATGGTTGAGAGGATCCGAAAGAGGAGCACACTCAACAGTATCATCATCTGATGAGTCAAAATCTGAATCAGCGAGCTGAAGAACCTCAATAGGTGGAGAAGTAGAATTCGAAGAAGACTCATCGAACTTAACACTTCTCTCAATATATAGCTCATGAGAATTAGGATTCATCAATCGATATCCCTTCATGCCATCAGGATACCCTACAAAGATACAAGGTTTGGATTGTGGTTCCAAAGCCTTGCATTTCTTCTTGGGAATCTAAGCCATAGCCTTGGATCCGAAGACTCGAAAGTGCTCAACATCAGGCTTGCATCCAAACCAAGCTTCAAAGGGTGTCATCCCTCTTACTTCCTTGTGTGGAACATGGTTCTAAATGTAATTTTCACAATTCACTGCTTCGGCCCAATACTACGGAGGAAGAGACTTCGAGTGAATCATACAAGTGGCCATCTCCTTCAGAGTACTGATTCTTTCTTTCTACAACTCCATTCTACGAAGGGCTATAAGCAACTATATGCTGCAAAGAGATCCCTTCAAAAGTACAGAAATCCATGAACGTATTTTTTACATATTCACCTCCATTGTCGGTTCAAAGAACCTTGATAGACCGTTCCACCTATTTCTCAGCAAGAGCCTTAAAGTCCTGAAAATGTTCAAAGACTTCATACTTAAGCTTAAGAAAATATACCCAAGTATATCACGAATAGTCATCAATGAAGGTTAGCACATAAAGAGCTCTAGTAAATGAAGGAGAAGGAAATAGACCAGAAACATTGTTGTGAACAAGATCCAAAGGATGAGTGGCTCTCCAAGATTTTCCTTTGTCAAAGTTCTTTTCAGGATGCTTTCCAAGGGTGTAACCCTCACAAAGACCCTTAGAAAACTTGACGCGAGGCCACCCATTGACCATTTCATTTTGACTCAATTGTTCAAGGTAGCGATAATTTAGATGTCTAAAATGCTCATGCCATAGCTTACTAACCTCATTTGCATGAGTGAGCAAGGCAGTGGGTGTAGAATCGAAGTAAAGTAGGAGAAGGTGTCTGACCATGAATGGTGATCTTCCTTTCCCTCGGCCACTTTGTAGTATCATTGTTAAGCTCATGAATAATCACTAAGTTAGGATCAAATTCCACTTGCATTCCTTCACCAAGGTGAGTAATTTAGTAAACTGATAGGAGATTGGTAGAGAGATCGGGAACACTCAACACTTGGTTAAATGTTCCCCCATCCATCTCTATTGATCCACTACCAGAAACCGACACTTTGTCGTGTCATTACCCATCATGATTTGGAACATTCCACAAGGTTCGATGTTGGAAAACTCAACATGCGAAGAACCCATGTGGTGCGAGGCACTAGAATCTATAATCCATGTCGATGAAGGAGCAACTTTGGCTACTGAGGGCCTTTCCTTTCTTCTTATCATTTTTAGCACCTTTTACAGCAGAAGACTCGGCCTTCGGAGCACTTTGTTTTATGGATTTAGGAACACTTATTTTATTCTTCTCAAGTAAATGAGATAAGTGATCAATCTGTTTCTTAAAACAGTGTTACTCGTCGTGACCATTTTTCTTGCATTAAGGACACAAATACTTGCTTTTCTGTGCCTTAGGCTCAAAAGTCGAAGTGTTTGTGTCATTTTTAGGTTTGGTCTTGGTTTCTTTCTTAGGTTGATCCTTTGTTTCTTTCTTCTTTTCAGTCTTCTTTCCCTTGCTAGTACTTGCTACAAGGGCATGTGACTTGGACTTGAGAGACCCCATTTGAATGAGTTTGTCCTATTCTCGAATGAGTTGGGATGAAAAACAATCAAAGGAGGGCATAGTCCAAGTATCGCCCAAAGCAGCTTTTGTAGCGTAGAAATTTGACACGAAGACAGAATATTCGGGACCTAGCTTAGAGAGAATCGACAAGATCAGTTGAGAATCTTTCTTTTCTACTTGACATCCTTTTAACAATAATCTAATGTGGAAATTTTTTGAGAAGAAGGCTTGTAGGTTTTCAAAGTCACTAGGATTTAACCCTAGTAGTTCATTTTCCAACTCATGTGCTCTCATGTCATCTAGTTGTCCAAACATCGCATCCAATGTTTTCCACGCAGATTTAGGTGTTTTGGATGCCTCAATGTGGAAGAGAAAGTTAGGAGAAATGGACATGCAAAGAATACCTAAGGCTTCATCACTACGGTTTAACCACTTAGATTTTTTAGGTTCGTTGTATGCAGTTCGAGTCTCGAGTTCCCATGGTGATGTAGAATAACCCTTTACCCCTTATTTTCATTATTATTTTGTATCTCCATTCGAAAAAGTTGAAACAAAGACATAAGCAAAGGAATTAAAATTGCATCCATAGTGAGAGAGAGAGAAAGAAATGCGAAAAAGAAACATAACCACCCGGACACAACAAACCCCCTGCTTTTGGCACTTTATAGTTTAGTTCGTTGATTACAATCGGGTCCATGAGTGTGGTTTGAAACACTTGGTAACTTGTCTTGCAATTAGCGTAATAACGTGTAAGAGAGGAGACCACAATAGTGTTTTGTGGAGTGCAACAAAAAAGGAACACCATAAACAAGCACAAGAAAAAAATAGACGGGAGGCAAAAGCCAACCACGGTGGTGAGAAAAAATGTCTCACGTCATAAAAGGAAACCCCCTTATTGCAGACTGTGGTGGACGCGCTCACTAGTCGCAAGCAATAATAAGGGTCAAATATAAGGTTTTGGGAACTCAAGGAGTTCGGATAGTCTTCAAAATGCTAGAAAGGAGCTTGGAAGGCAAGGAGGTGCACGAAGTGTCACTACACACTTGAGCGTACGATTAGAGAGAAAAAAATGCCAATAACGCCTAGATTTAGCATTTGGAAACGCCCAATTTTATTATTTTAGAGCTATTGAAGTTTTTGAAAAAATGACAAGTGTTAAATAATGTTAATGAAATAAAATTAGATCTAATTTAATTAAATCTAATGAATTTCTAAAAGGCTTTAATTAAGATCAAAAAAATTATAAAGCCTAATTTAAAGATACTTTTCTTTTTTGTTAAAAAATATTTTAAAAAAACTATTTTTTTTTTTAAATATATGAAAGAGCTTTTTAGATACTTTAATGAATATGAAAAATAAAGGATATAGATCTTTCTTTTTAACTAATTTCAAAAAAAAAGAAAGTATATGATATACGTTATAAAATCACTCCCTACGTGTTAAAAGGTTTTAAAAAACTTACCATATATTTAAAAATGGAAAGAATTGTTTTAAAAAACTTAGCACGTATTTTGAAATGGGAAAGCTTTTGAAAGCTTTTGTGAGTTTGAAAGCTTTTGTGCTTTTGTGAAAAAAGCATCTAGATTTAAAAATAAAGTGACTAAACAAAACATGGGCTAGAATTTTTAAAGGAAGTAAGTAATAAAACCTTACCAAAAAAGAAAAATGCAAAGAAAAAACACGTACCACGATGTGTAGCAAGCCAAGTCTCTACAGTTGCACAATATATAAGAAAGATGGCGAAGACTTTAAACCAAAAAAATTTCCATGCGTGAAGGAAATGCAGGTAGTTGGGGGCCACGCCAAGGAGAAGAAAGACGCGGGAAGGAGTTGTTTTGCGGGAAAATGCGTGGGCATAAGTTTTCGAGGCTGTTTTGATGTTGGCGAGATGCATGGGTGCCAAGGCAAGGAACTTATAGTCCACGCATAAGAGTTTTATAGTCCACAACAGCCCATGAAAAGAACAGTCCAAAGCAGATGTGTTTGCAGGCCGCACGTGTATGAGAAAAAAGGACAGGTTGTATTGTATTGTTGTATTGTATGGTTGGAAGTTTGAACAGTCCACAATAGTTAGAACAATCCACAACAGTCCACAAATGAAGGAAGTTTGAACAGCCACAACAGTCAGATTGAAATGGTCAGAGGACAAGTAGTCCATGCATAGTCAAAATTTCATCTACGAGCAACCATGACAGAAGAACACAAAGATCCTGCAACCACAGACTATCATGCATAGACAAATATCCTGCAAAAACCAGAGATCTTAAAAAAATTCACTTTCATTTTAATAATTTAAAAAAATGAAATGAATCTCTATTTTGGATTTAGTTACATCCAACTAAAAAAAGTAGTAAAACCCCTGATTTCTCAAGGTATTATGAAAACCTGCACATGCACAAGAAAAAAACATAAAAAAACTTTCTCGAGAAAGCTTGTTAGAGAGATTAGCAAGATAATTTCTAGAAAATAGTGATCAAAATATTTGCATGCAAAGTAAAATAACGAAACCAAGAAAGAGTAAGAGAAAAAAATTGAGTGCACATTTACCCAATCTCAGCTCTGATACCATGAAAATATTTTGCGAGAATCGAATCGGAAACGAGGCACCACGAAGTATTTGCACTCTAACGGAATCGTGAAAGCCCCAGCAATAGCAAGGAAAAAATGATCAGTAATGGAATAACTTGCTCAACAAAAACAAAGCTTGCATAGAGGAAAGATAGTGGATTGTCTTGGCATGCTCATAAATGAATTGAAAAAGGGGTACATATAGGGTGTTGAGTAACCCTAGTGCATGACACACATGAAACCCTAAACCTAACCCATGTGAGATGACCCTCCAACATGAGAGGAGGACACATAGCATAACTCACACTAACATTTTCAATTTGGAAAAAATCCCCAAAAACTCTCTACACCCCCACCCTCCGGGACACGTGGCACCTTCTCATTGCTTGGCACGCATGTGGTTCAACTTTTGCATTTGCACCTTTTGACAACTTTGGAAAAATTCACCAAATTCTTCTACCCCCTTGACTCTCGCCGTTGACAAGACACATGGCAGATTTTCATTTCTTTTACGGGCTTTTAGGCCGAAAGTTGCCTTTTACATTTTTAGCCAAAGAGGCTAAGTGCCAAAACTCCCCCAACGCTCGTCGCTCTACCGATGACACATGTCGGATTTTCACTTTGGTTGCGGGCTGTCCAGGAAAAATTCCCCTTCAAACCCCGCCGAGCCATAACTCAAAAATTACAAGGAGTTAGGAGGAAAATTTTACCTTTCTGGAAAGGGGAAGAAAAATCCTATATGATGAAGCCATTTCCATAATCTTTTGAGTGCTCTAAATGTGTAAAAATTTGACTGAGGCACAAAAATAAGGTAAGTTAGCCAAAATGAGAAGGGGGCTCATTTTGGATAACAATCACCACATCCACCAAATTTGGATCCAAATATCCCCATCCTCTAGTTTAGGCCAAGCCACCTTCTTAACTAGTTTCTTATTCACAGGACATGAAGCTTGCAGGTGACTAGGGTTTCTGTAGTTTCTACACCAAAATATCGTGTTTTTGTAATCTAAGAGTTGAGAATGCTGAAAGTTTCCAAATTTTAAATTAATTCGATCTAGAAACCCTTTACTCAAATCAACTTCCACACACCTATGGGTGTAGGATCACATTCCCACATGAGATCTATCCATGTCTTCTTTTTAAAATATGCCCAAAACATTACGATATCTTCCAAGTGCATACCAAAAGTGTAGAGGAAGATTGGGAAGTCTCACCCAAACTGGTGTTTTAGAAATCGAAAGAGTTTTCGATCAAATTATGGGCCCGAGTCAAAAATAGACCATCATTACCCCAGAACCATGGCCCATCTTCCAGGCACCACTGTAATCCTTCGCTTCTCTAAAATGAACCACAAAAAAACCTCTAGAACAAAGGAAGATTTCACATTTATCTATCCAGTTTTGAAATATCCACTGGTACAAATCTATAGAGGAAGGCCATATGCCATTGAAGCGGCCTATTATGGCATCCCGAGATAAATTTTGGTAATATTCCTCCACTTCCTGACATTCAATGACCAACGATGGGATTTCTTTAGCGAGATCAACCAAATATTCCTGATTTCCTAGATTATTGCCATCGATTTACCAAGGAATCTTTGAATGAGACCCTCCCATAGCCCTGAGTGCCTCCCCTTATATTTCCTTTGGCACTAAACCCTCCTAAAACAAACCCATCCGTCGTTTTAATTTTTTATTGTCGGGTTGCAGATTAGGGCACGGGATTCACCCATCTCGAGAAGTCATCGTGTCATCCACAAATGTCCACAACCTAACAGGAGCTCCACCACTAAGTCACCTAGACTCCCCTTAAGCCCTACACACCTCGTTATTGGACCATATCATTGTTTCATTCTTCTTCACCTGTTTACAATTATTTTCCATCCCTTATAATCTTCTAAACCCTTTTAGGTTAATCTCTTTTACCTTATCTTTTAAGGGGAATGTCGGCTATGTTACAGTAGAGCCTCTATGTTGAGTCACCCTTAATCGGGAACCTATGTATAATTTTTATGTTTAAATTGGAGCTAATCTTGAGGTCGATGAACCTATAACTATATCGGTTTGGATGGAGTATTGGGTTTTCATTTTCTAAATTTGGTTTGGGTTGTCAACCCTTGATCAATTCTATGAAGTTGATTTTCTTATCGATATTTTCATCTCGGTGTTAAGCTCCCTTCTATGGGAATCGGTGTTTTAAATTTTATTGTTGTTGGGTTTTTGGGCTAAATCGAGCTAGGTTCTTGAGGGTAATTCATTGGCTTAAATTTCTAAGCTTAATGTAGGAACTCTTAGGTCCCAAAATGGATGGATGCTCGAATGGTAGGTCTTCATTTTGTTACACGATTTATTAGTGTAACCCTTGTTGATTCCTTTCTGTTAAAGTAAATTTAATGGTGATAATTTCCTAAGATAAATCCTCCAATGTCAAACTTTGGAACATGATGATTTAATATGTGTTCAATTTGGTAAAGGAATAAATGAATATTTTTATTGGATTGAGATAATTGGGTCAAATGGTTTTAGTACTTCTTATCTCTATGAATGGTTTTCATTTTTATTTCAAAATAATTACTTTGGTTAGTTAGGAAAAATATTATTGATTTCTATTAAAAAGGGAAAAGTAAATTCCTAACTAGATTTGTGAACTTAATATGAATCCTTGTTGTGAATCATTGCGGGAGATTATCTGACTTTGGTAGAATAATGTGATTATTGTCATTACACAACTTAATTCAAGTTAAGTGATGTAATTTATTCTAAAGGAAGATGTAGACAATTATTGGAACTTTGGTTACATGTTTGAAAGATTTATAACTATCTTGAATCAATGTATCAAATATCTCATCAAAAGGGAATTACTTGGGTGTATATAATAACTTTGAATGTGGATGAAATTATTATTTGGTACTTATTAATTTCATTGATACTCTTAACATGATGTTACAAAGTATTTATGCATTAACTATTATAGTGATATAAACTAATAAGATGTAGGGAATAACCTTTCATGACAGTTCTTCTTGAATTGACCACTTCTTACTATTTTTATAGATGGCGGACAAAAATTATTCTCGGCGGATGTTTTATAGAGACTATGCCTAATTAAAATTATGTAAAGAGTGAATGGTCGTGATAATTACGTTGTATTGCAAACATGACATTATTAAAGAGTGAAATAATTATTTGTTGTCTTATTTTAAATAAAAGGAAATTCATCTTACTATGATCATTATACTATTTCGGAAAATGTTATTGTACTTGTAATTATTATGGAGTTGATATTTATAAAGTGGATCATTATTTGTTATAAATTATATTGTTCTGATTGTTGATTTCAGCAATATGTCATTAATTGTATGATTAATTTTACATGGATATTATGTACTAAGAAATATTAGATTAATTATTTGAAGATTAATTATGGTTAATTTATATATATGTAACAAATATAACTATGTTGTTGATAAACTATTACAATTGATAAGTACAATAAAATGTATACTTTATGAAATAATACGACAATGTTGTAATGGAAATTAATGGATCTATCGACTACGACAATAATGCAATAAGCTATCTTAAATTTCATTTAAGATGCATGATGGATGTAATTAATTATTCATGAAGGTGAACCTAACCTAGTTACGATATTAAATTTTATGAACCTTAGGGACATAATTAGATGTGATAAATTTATCTTTACGAAAAAGGGAAACCTTTCATGAATCGATTCATTATAAATAATTAAGCCATGGAATACAACGCTCTTAATAATTAGAACTTGGTGGGCCAACTTCATATGGATGTTATAAAGTAGTACTCATTTAATGACATGATTCATTAAGTGAATGCTACCATATAGCAGATATTCTAAGTTGTCCCTACAAGGTCCATTTATTATGACTGTCATAATTAGAAAAGAATTGTGATACATTGTGTTACGAAATTTTTTAATCCAAAGTCTGAGATGATTCATATCAATACCAACTTAAATTTGATATGAGGAAGGAAGTTTTTGTTAATGACGCAAGTCATTACATAAGCATTTTCTCTCCCATAGGCAACCTAAGTTGGCACAGATGTGCTCCTTCGCACAAGTTGAATGCGAGAATTTAGTACCTTGTGTGTAATCGTAACTAAATTAACTTAACTAATTGATTCAATTTTGATAACTGAGCAAGTGATAAGGTGAAGGGATGAGTTTCTAATTAAAATTATGTAGTCACAAAATTGAGCATAACAAACATGTCTCTAAAACTTTAGCCGAAGTAGTGTAAGCCACCGACTACACTTTGTCGATTCACCAAGCTCTTATTAAAGTGTAGGATTCTGGATGGGATTCGATTGACTGAGTTCTAGGTAGACACTTAGAAAACATAACTTTCATATTAATGTCTGGTAAAGGTAAACCAATAGCATAATTATATATGCACTTGGGAAGAGTGACTATGGGGGATCGGGTAAATCTAATTGACCCATACAATTGTGCATTGTTTCTTGATTGTTATCTAATGGATTGAATTTAAAAGGAATGTTGGATTTAAATACTTTAAGAAGGCATAATTTAAATCATTTATGTAGTGCCCATTTAAACAACCACTTGAGACCCAAGAAACTACCTAGGGTTAGCTAGAAAATTATGGGATAATTTTTTTTTATTTGAAGTGTCTACAATCAGGTTGCAAGACATTAGTTTACACTAATAGGTTCCAGAACAAGACCAATGTACTACAACATATGTTTTCCCTTCATTAACTAATATCAAGTTCATAAGGTTCAAATTTTAGGGTTAAATGTTTTAGTTAGGTTCAGGGAGTAATTTACCCCCATGCCTACTCTCAGAATGGATCAGAGTTTCAACTAGATTTTTCCCCTACTTAACACTTCAAAAATTTCCCTAAACCATTCCCAATGGATAGGAAATTTTCTCACCTTTCTGGTGATATAAGGAATTCCTCCTAACTCCTTGTAGAACTCAAGATATAAGCGGGCGGAGTTCCTAGGAAAATTTTCCCTAGGTGGGACACATGTCAAGAGGAGGAGAAAGCGCCTTGAACGGGTTGGCGGGTCACGGGGCTGGCTTAGGAAATTTTCCCAATGCATGGGCACAAAGACAACCATTCTTCTGTGCCTCCACAGTCCCTATGGTACACGTGTCACTACCCGATTGGTTAGGAGAAATGACGAGTTGGCGGAGTGGGTTGAGGCTTTAAGTCTCTTTCGCCAAAATTCACAAGGGACTGAATTGGTCCATGCCTCCGCCGTCACCATGAGGTCACCATGTGTCACACTCTGGTTGAGCAAAGGGAAAACGGGCGGCGGAAGATCTTATGGCAATAAGCCAAAGGAGGGTTTTAAAGGCCCAAAATCTCATGTCGTTCCGTGCACTCGTGAAAAGAAGTTTTCCAAGTGAGGCGGGGATTGTGGGGCCGCGGAGACAAAAGGGGAAATTTTCCCAAAGGCCAAAACAACAAAAGGAAAAGGGGTCCGCCCTCCCCACTGCCACCCCCAAGGTACCACGTGGCACCTTCTCATTGGTTGCGGGCCGTGGGGCCAAAATGAATTTTTTTCAAAATTTTCAAAAGGGTTAAGAGTTAAAACAAAATGCACCTCCACCTCAACCCCCAGATGACACGTGGCACCCTCTGATTGGTTGCGGGCTAGCAAAGGAAAAGGAAAATTTTTCTCGAAGGTAAAATTTTTAAAACGGGTAAGTTTAAATTTGGTCCGCCCCTCCAAGGTGCCACATGGTAGATCTCGATTGGTTGCGGGATGGTGGGGGCCATAGACTTTTTAGGGAAATTTTTCCAAAGTTTAAAATTTAAATTTTTAACAGTTAGATTAAATTTTATTACTTTTTGAATGCCAAATTGAAGTAAAACTTCAAATGGCCATAACTTTTGATAGGAAGCTCAGATTTGGGAAAACAAGGACTTTTCAAAAATATCTCGATGCCCTCTTTACACAAGAGTCATAAATTTTGAATTTGATGAATTTTGAGTGGTAAATTTAATAAGAACAATCTGCAGGCTTTTAATTTGTGAACTAGCAATTTTCAACTTCTCAATTTGGTTAAATTAGATCTCCTCCTTCACTCAACATGTCAAATACAGGACATAGAGGATTAGTCTAGGGAGGGTTTAGAGTGTTTTAGGAAGATTGATTTTCCCAATCTATTCAAGTTTGAATTTTTCCAACAGTAGACAAAAAAACGACCCAGGAAGGGAATTTGATTCGAGTTTACAATGGTTATATTGTTTTCTTGAGTTTTCTTTGTCAAATTGGGTTCATTAATGTCTTAGCATGTTAACTTATAACATTTTTAAGTTGATTACTAAGTGCAGGTCTGAACTGTTCATTTTATTAAAAGTGAATTTCTAGAATGAAGTTTATGACAGTGAACTATTTCTTTTAAATCTGTATATCAATTTTTATCATTTACGGGTGTATATAGTTTCTAAGCTATTCTCATACATTTAATTGAATTCAATCAACCATTCAATAGTAATTATGTAAAGCCTTATTTCTAAATTCAACTCATTTCAAGAGAGAAAAACATTGTCTTTTACTTCATACGCATTCTTCTTTTTCAAATAGTAGTTTCAATCTTCAATAATAATAAATCACATTCAAAGCACAGTGCAATTTTGAAACTAATGCAATCCTTTATTCATTTCCAATACAGCTTTACAATCTTCTCTTTTCCTTTTTGATTTCTAAAATACAAAATACAATGCATGTAACATCTTTTACATTTCTTTTCCAAAACAGAGAGTAAAATAAATCCCCTTTACATTTCACAGTCCAATTTCAATCTTCCAATATCAATACAAATGGTTCCACATTACAAATATTATACAACTCATCCACTTCAAAGTGGGAAGGATTACAAAAGAACTTTCTCAAAGGGAGGGACTGTCAAACTGTATATTCTTCTTGCTCCAAAATAGCAGCATGTTAGTTTCTTCATCTTTTCATTTGATCACAACAAAGAAGGGGAAAGGCAATGCTCTCCACCCAACCAAGACATCCAATGAGAAGGGTGAAGCCATCCTTCCTCATTGGCCCCCGAGCCCCAACCATATTGAAATAAGAGATGAGAATCAACACATGGCAACAATGGCTTCCACAAGAAAACAAGCAACATTCTTTCACATGCATAATTCAATAAGAAACACAGTTCAAGAAAAACAATAGTTCACAACTGCATTTGATAACATTCACACAAAACTTAGGCTTGATCAAGCAAGCCAACAAGAGCAAGGAACTATGGGGAAACTACTTATGCCTCCCTATTTGGAATTGGGCATCCACCTAAAATCATACCACCAATATAACATATCAAATCCCATAAACCTTATGTCTCCCAACCCCTCCTTATGCCCCCAAGAGTAAGAAATGTAAGCTATTTCTTTTCCAAGGTGGATCCCAATCCAAACTCCCTCCACAATAAAACTGATGCCCTTGGCATTCCCTTATGCCCCCCATTTTAAATCCCCATAGCCTTCTCCTACACCATGTCCTAAGCAGTCTACCCAACCAGCCAAGAACACATAACACATTCACCATTTCATACATGCATGCAAGAGAAAGAAAACATTCTAAAAAGGCTCAAGTTCCTACCTCTCCATACTGGAGTTTGTTCCAAGCTCACAAGCTTCCCAAAAGCCAAATACAGTCCAAAATCAGCAATGTCCAAGCATGAAAAAGACTCCAACTCCTTCCACAACAAGCTCCAAAAACAGCAAGCAAAAATGTGCCCCAAGAGGAATAAACAAAGTTTCAACAACCACAAACAAGCAAGGAGTTTTGAATTTAAAGGAGAGGGAAGAGAAGAGGATGATGTGGATCCATGTGGGATGCCACATCATTCTTCCTCAACCCCAAGAGGAAATTCAACATCATGCACCTAAACATAATAAATAAAAATGACAATTTCACTTACACACTCCAAAATAACCCATACTCCAAAGGACTGAATTAAAAACATGTAAGAGAAGTGCAATAAAAACTTACAAATAGTCATTTCAAAATGCATTTAAAAGGCCTAAATTTAACCTCCAAACCATAGGTATGGTTGGTGAATCATTTTAAGAGGTGTGGGACAAGCTTAACTTGTCCCACAAGCCTCCAAATTTAGCCTCCAAGGACAAATTCGAATTCCTAAGAGGATGAAGTGTTTAACATTCCAAAATCTATCTTACATACTCTTACATATCCCTTACACCTTCTTACACACTCTTACAACATTAACATTTAAAATCAACAACTTCATTTATTACATTCTTATGACATATTAATTTATTTATTTTAACACATGATTATTTACAACATTAACACAACATATAATGCTAAAGAAAAAGGTAACACATCACAAAATAAACACATGCAACATTAATAAATTAATACATTAATTTAAATTACAAAAACCCATGGTCACATATAAATGGGAATCCCCCCATGGAAATCCCTAGCATAACTCAACACACACACACACACACACCACAATTACAATGGTGACCTTGTTGAATTCACCTAGAATTCCAATATGGTTAGTCTCCAGTCCCCCGACATTGTTGTGATATTTTAACCTACAAAACGAAAATACCTCCTTCGGCCTCGTGGCCATATCAGAACATCCAAAATGATATAAACAACATTTCAAGATCATCTAAACATGTGAATCACAACAACATCAAGAATTCAACACTATCATTTTCAATTAATTAATCAACTATATCATCATCAATAATCTACCATACTAGGTCTACTCAACATATCCAATGTCATATGTCCAAATCAACATCTATAATATGTCCATGTCAAATAGTATATCATCATCCACATATAAAAATGTCTCTAATAACCATCATGCATAATAACTGAATCCGGATCGGTAATCCCCCCGATCTAACATCTAACCATCATACTAAAACAAAACATAATAGTGTCCATAATAAGATCAGCAGTATCAAGATCAGTATCTAAAAGTTTCAAAGGGAAGTGGGGACTACGATTGAAGGCATAATTTATTTTGGATAAATTAAGAAAAAATCCCTAGTTAATAATCATCATTAAGAGGTGTTATATACGATCCAATTTTAATTAATTCCCAAAAGCACCACCAAACTGATTATGAATTACATCACTCAATTTTAAAACATGTTCTTATAGATCTAATCACAACCTAATTACAATATTATCCCTCAACTAGATATGCTACCCATGTGACATATTTTGAAGCCTCTTATATTAAATGTGTAATAATATACTATATAATATCATAACGAAATGGATCACAAGAAACTATTGTAATATATCAATACAATAACGTAGTATGTTTTTGGTGTATAGAGGTTGGACATATGGATTTTGAGTCTCCATATGGACATAAGGATGATGGAAAGAATGAGGATACACTTGTGTGCATGTTTCATGTATGTAGAAGAGGAAGTTAAATCTCTAGAGCATTACGATAATATGAACATGAGCTAGGTGAATTAGTACTCATAATGAATAAAATAATAAGGTTTATTAGATGAAGATAAGAGATACAAGGAGATAGGAGACCCATTATTCGCACAAGATACACAACAAGAGGAATGTGTTGCATGGTGGTGATAAAAATTGTATTTGTGAAGATGATATGGAAGTTAGGATTGGAATGAAGACCATATCGAAAACCTTATCTAGAAGGTGACATGGTTTATGAAAGGAATAACAATCATTGTGAAAAAATAATGTGAATTAGAGAAGAATATTGGTCAGCTTAAGGATAGAGTTCTATGGGATATCTTACTAATGGATGCATGCCAAGATGTTTTACGGAGACCTTTGAAGTTTGAATAGAAAAATATATAGGATTAATTAGCAACTCAAGATTAAAGAAGCGTTCTAGGAGATAGCTCTTGATCATTCAAAATGTGGCTTCTAATAATTTTTTAGGAAGGAAACCTAACTTAACATATATTTTATATTTTACATAGGTGTGAATGCCAATAATTTAGAAGCATGGAATGTGATGGATGATATGCTATAAATAACCATATTTTTTACCCCTTAATGATAAAAGTGATAATCCTAGTTTAGATGAGGAGTGATCTCTAAACTATGCAAATCTATGATAATATGAGTCTAACACACATGCTATAATTTGAGGTATGACAACATGTCTTGAAACTATGCAAATCTATGATAATATGAGGATTTAAAATTATGTGCAAGATAGATTTGTTGGTAGGAGGATAGGTTTATAGCCAAACTTGTCTAAGGGATACCAAGCTCATAGTTAAACGCACAATACTAATCATAGACTGTATTCTAAAACACACAATACAGAAGAACTTGATACAAAAACACAATACTAATCATTTTATTATATTTATAATCTAATATTCTTCTATCTAGAAAGCGTGTTGAAGATAAAACTTCATATTTACCCTAGACAAAAAATAAAATTACAATCTCAAGGCTTTCAAATATGAAGCACGATATATAAAGCACAATACTAATCATTCTATTATATTTATAATATAATATTCTTCTATCTAGAAGGCGTGTTAAAGCTAAAAATTCATATTTACCCTAGACAAAAAAATAAAATTACGATCTCAAGGGTTTCAAGTATGTATATACCAATGTTTTCTTGTTGAGTAGCCTCTTTTGCAGCCTTCTCTCTCTCTTTTTTGTTCCTCCCAATGAATTGATCTTCTAATATTCTGATATGTTCTCTCTTCCTCGTTATATTTTCACTTGTTATTCTTCTCATTTCCCATGATTCCTCCACTTCGATAATTTTCACCTACACACACAAATTGAGCTAGATCTGGATCTAAGAATAAATTCAATGGAAAACTATACACATGTAACTCTTATTATATAGAAATATTAATAGAAATTAGGTTATTTTTAATTAGATGTTTTTCTAACTTTAAAACTACTTTTCTAAAACAATTTAAATCTAATATACAATTATTTAATTTTTGTAATATCTTTTAATAAATTTAACTATGTTTTAAAGTTAATTTAATTATATATAAATAATAGAACGTTTTTTATTTATAAATTTTTTAAATAAATTTAAAAATAATATATACTTTTGATTAAAAACAAACAAAAATAATATGAAAAACTATATTTTAAAATTATAACCATTAAAATTTTGAATCTAAAAATAAAATAAAAATAATATTAGAAAAAACTATAGTTATTAAAAATTATTCTTAAAAATTAAATTTTAACTTTAAAACAAAGTCTAAAATTAAATGTTTAGTTGGTAGCGCTCATGTGGCATTTTGGTTTTGAGGCATTCGCGCAAACATCAAGCATTGGGAGCCCTATGTGGCACATTTTGGCCCTTAATCCATTTAGAGGATAATTATAGGCCAAAATGTGCCACATAGATGCCATGTATTTAGAAATTACAAAAATTTATACCAAAATACAGTTTGTTATTACCTTTCTAAAAATATATTTTTTGTTTTTTTAAAGATGTTTTACTATTTTTTAAATTTTTTCCAATGTATGGTATTTTACGACAATCAATAGTACACTTTCAACACAATTTGAAAAATAGTAAAATAAATCAAAAAATTTGAAAAAAATAATCTTACTATTTTTTGAAGTCTTCTTCGTACTTATGAAAAAAAATATCAATTTCGATATAAATATGGAAATATATTGGCATAAACATATGTACACCCTTAATATTAAAATATCTTCACTAAATAATATATATATATATATATATATATATATATATATATATATATATATATATATATTAAAAATACGAAAAATTTGTTAGGAACTCGATATTCAAATTTAGAACATATATATATAATTTCATGGTGAAAAAATAAGTTTTCATTTAAAAACGATGCCAAAAAATGTTGTTATACTATAAAATAAGAAACAATGTATGAATAAAATTAAGAAAAATAATAGATGTGTGTGTGTGTGTGTGTGTGTGTGTGTGTGTGTGTGTGTGTGTGTGTGTGTGTGTGTGTGTGTGTGTATATACTCTAAACACAACATTTCGTTAGTTCATGGAATTTCATGAATGTGTACAGTTTTGTGGCTATTGCCTTTGGAATTTCAATGAAACTAAAAATTCATGTTTATAAAGGTACAAAAATGTAAAAAAGTGGGACACACTTATATGCTTTCACCCAATCCTGCTAGTAATATCATGTGCACCATTTCTTTACCTACATAGTGTCCTCCTATAATTCCTCCATGCACCTCTTCCATTATGGCTCCATGCTCATGCTCTAACACACACTTACGCAAGACTTCATCTCTGCCCATCTTGTATAAATATCCTTCAATTATCTCGGTAAGGGGTCACTTGAATCGCTAGTTTCTTATTCTCTAGGGTCTTCATATCTTCAGTATAATTCTTGTGCATAAGAATACTTCAATATCTTCTAAGTCGGTGACGTGCAATGTAGTCTAAAAACTGAGCATCCAACATAATGTCTTATATGCTTTGTGCATCCTTACCTGAGTTAATTCTTGAAAAATGGTCTAGTCCCAAATTACTTTTTTTGGGCTTCACTATAACTGAGAAATCAAACTCTTAAAATAAAAGGACCCAAAAAAAAATGTGCCCATGTAAAACTGGCTTAACTAGATATTTAAGTGTTATGTGATCAGTGTAGAAAATAAATGGTATTGCTAGAAATATTTTTTTAACTTGTGGAACACGTACACCATTGATGACACTTCACGCTTTGTAGTGGCATAATTATACTCATTCAGTGTCAACTTATTGCTTACAAAACAAATAGGATGGTCTACATTACCTTCCCTTGGATGCACTAAAACTACTTCAATGGTTGTACCAGAGGCATCTACGTGAACATGGAATTATTTATTCCAAGAAGGGAAACACATAATGGGTGTGGTGGTCAAATTCTCCTTTAAAGTCTCATATGTTAACTATTGCATGTCATCCCAATAGAATTTTCCCTTTACCTTTAGAAAATAATCAAGTCGCGCAGAAATCTTTGCATACCCCTTGATAAATTTACAGTAATAACCAAGTATGTCCAACGAATCAATGCACTTTGATCTAATTGGTTATCTTCTCCAACCCTAAAATAACTAAAATTTTGGTTGGGTCTACGAGTAATTCTTCATTACATATAATGTGTCCAAGTAAGGTATCACGTGGCATTACAAAGATACACTTCTTAATATTCAAGGATACATAATCTTCTGGTATCTTTCAAACATAAACCTCAAGCGATACAATGGTCCGTAACTGTGCCATATATCATCTAATCATCTAATTATACCTAAAGAAACTTGTGAAATAAATGGTGAAAGGTTTGAAAAAAATGCGCAACAACATCGTTGACGCATTCTTTAGGCCAAAGGGAATAACTTTATAAGCAAAGCATCCCCATTCAGTTCTAAAATTTGTCTTTTCCTAGTATTTGCATATGATCCATATTTGATGATAGTCCCAAAAATCCATTTTTAAAAGAATAGATCTCATGACTTGCAACACCTTCTAAAATATTCTTAATAAATGGTCTCGGAAAGGGATCAATGATGCATGAAGCATTCAGAACTCTATAATCAACACAAATCCTTTTCATGCCATCCTTTTTATTCGGATAACCATTGGGCTTATCCATTCTGACTATTCAATGGGCTCAATAATTCTCAACTTCAACATTTTATCAATTTCATCTTTCACCTTGATGCGCAAATTAGGATTCTTCTAGTAAGGCCTCTTATGAACTAGTCATGTGTCATCCTTGATTTTAATTTTCATTTTTCCTAATGATGGATGCATACCCTTTGACTCATAGTATCCTCTAGGAAATAGATCCTAAAATTTACACAGTAGCTCAATTATTTTTGTTACTTTAGGTTCATACCAATAGTCACCAATAATATCTTCCTCCATCATGTCCTCGCTTATGATGTTAGCTTTCTTCATCTTCAATGGTACATGGTAGGCTCGTGCTTTCTCATCTATGGATTCCAATACCTCATTCTCACCTTCTGTGTGTTTGATTTCCAAATCCTTGACTTCTTCATCATCTATCAAATAGACAAGATTTCCTTTCTACTTTTCCTTTCATGTGCACCCCAACAGGTCTCCTCTATTTCCACCATGTCACCGCATGCTTCAAATCAACCTTACTAAATAATTGAGTCATAAGTTCTTCATCCTTTGTGTTATCCCCCAATGTAATTTTATTCATAATCTACAGAGCTTCATGAACAAGTGGTTTACTATAAATGTAATCTAAATTATAGGTAATACATGAAGTCATCTCATACTAATTTATTGTTTCCTACTTTAGCTCAACATGTATATAGTATGCACCCATGTAAAGTAGAATAAAATTATGCACCCACAGGATGGTGGAAGATAATTTTTCCCTTTCCTCTAATTCCTCTCACAATTTTGAACATGTACCATAGGAGAAGTCTTCCCATCATAATCATGTATTAATTAAGGGAGATTGTTCCATAAGAACCTTTTCAAGAACACCAATTTGATTTCACTCCAACCGAGTAAGTTATCTCTTTGAGTATTCCATCAACACATTTTTTCCCCTTCAATGAGTACACCATCATATTTCTTCTATCCCCCTCATTGTTTCATTATTCTTCCATCATGTGCAAGAATGATTCAGGGATTTTGTCTCTAGTGTACATAGGAAAACTTACTTTCCGCAACCACCAAACTGGGTCATTATGTAATCACCCTTTTTACTCTTCCCCAAACATCATGACCAACAATCTCATAAGTACCATGAGCCTAATTATCACAAGCCACACTAGTAGTGTCACTTATGGACTGCACTTCTTCCCATTGAAGCATGCCCTCCTTTGATGGATCCACATTCTCTGGATCATGCATTGTATGTGTTTAGATTCTGTTAAGATATTCTTCACTGATGGGTTCTATGTAAGGTGTAATATTTGTGTCATTGATTGGTATTACAATGTACTCATATTTATTCTCAAAAATCATGTAGTGCAGTTTTGTGTTATTAGCATAACACCAAGGACGACCTAGTAATGCAAGTAAGTTTTCTTCTTTAGCTATATCTAGGACCTCAAAGTCACTCTTGAACTTGGCTCCCTGAATAGTGATAGAAGCATTCTTTAAACTCCCAATGGGAATATCCCTTGTCTTATTATCCATGTATAACACATTTGAGGATGGTTGCAATGGCATTCTATGCATCTAGTTCCAAGGATCAAGTGTGAGGACATTTACTTTCATGCATGTATCAATGAGAATATTTCTTATTAGCCATCCCTTAATACCTGCATCTAATGTGATTTCCTTTTCACACTCGTGATATTTTGGTGGTAACTTGGCATGGACATTTTGGCACTCCATTTCAATACCAACATGTGGTATTTTTTCCCGCAACCATTCTCCTAACAGCGTGTGATATCCTCCTTCTTAAGCATCCTATATACTTATTTAAGGTTTTCCACGTAATTCTATGGTAATTCATCATTATTTGTGTGTTCCCTATCAAATTCTTACTCCTTTAGGAATTATATCCCTCCTTGGAGTTCCCTACTAATTCCCATTGTCTCTTGATATACGTCCTTCTATTGGCCCACATCTAGATACTTTAAATGAACAACCTCATCCCTTCGATGAATGGTCTTGATTTCCCTTTCTCATGCATGTGCACTTCCTTTGCACACGTAGTTACCAGATAATGTGTAAATTTCTTCTACAACCAATTTTTTGGGGTCCACTATCCTTGTTTGGTGCATTTTATCTTAATCAAACTTGTGCCCTTATCCTTCTTCTTATTTTTACACATGTGAGCATATAAATCCTTATAATCTTCGACCTTGTGCACCTTGTAACAATATATGCATGTCTGATTCTTTAGGCACTCGTGTTGATATTGATCAAGTGACCCACAAGTGTAACATGTTCCTCATGTGAACTTTCCTCATTCCCTTCCTCTATATCTTCCTCTAAAGCCTTCATTTTCATTTTTTCCCTCATTAGTTTTTCCCTCTTGCACCTATGAGCTACTCTTTACATGGGTCTGCATAACCTTGTTTCATAATACTTATGAATATTATCAATTATATGAAAATTGGTTTTGTCATGAGTATGCACATCATATATTTTACAATATAAGGAAACTTTCTTCTCGTGTAGTGTGTTGCAAAAAGTATATAGTTACGAGATAGCATGGTTCTTGTGGAATTTTTCATAAGCTATCAATAACGTGTGCACATTCCTTTGTGGACATCTATCCTCCGAATGATCCTCTACTTTCCACTCATTTAACTAGATCCCACTACATGTCTCATGTGCTAAATTGTAGATAATTTTTCCAACTTAGTGACCATTGATGTGATCTAGGATTCAAGAAATGGACTTATCCTTGTTTCTACCTACGGTGCTTCTTGTAAAGCCTCACGCGGATCGATGAACATGTTTTATGATAACACCCTTTGAAAAGGTGTCAGCAAGCTTCCTAAAAACCATTGCACATGCTAACTCTAATGAATGTCATAGGAAAGCTTAGAAAAAAAAGTCTTAAAATGTGCATCATACTCTCTAACACTTTCAAGCAAACCATTTTTAATGTCCTTAAGCACGTTAATACTCTTTATCTCAAATTCAAGTATGTTTATTTCATCTAAGAAGGCGGAATGCAATGCATCATAGTCCACTACTATCTAGGTGTGGATCATACTTCCTATACCAACTATATGTGTGGCCTCAAGCTTTGTTACAAAATGGATATCCTTATGGTGTGGGGATGTTATTCCCTTGGCCCTCCATGAATGTTTACATTTGTGCACATGCTCGTTGCATCTTCTACACCTTGATATTTTTTCAAATGAAAAGACACCTCAAACAAAATCTAAGGGGGTTTCTATTTTAATTATTGAGGTTATTGTATTGTTTGTTGTGGTCCTTTTCCTGAGTGGAGCCAGATCCTAATCTCAATCCTCCACTAGATTTTTCTCCACATGGTGGAGGACTTGGGCCTCCCAAGCCTCATGTCATGATTTGGGGACTAGTAGAAGTACTACCTTGCATCCCCATAGTTGTGTTGAATTGCACATTAATCATCTAACATGTTTTTCCACCTATAGGATTACCTCTAATGGGTAGCAAGACACCGCTTTCCCTCAATTCATGTCTACTGATTACTTCCAAAAACAATCTGCCAAAATACAGGATTTTTTTGTGTTATCATATGCATTTCCTTTATCTGTTGCTCCTTTTATGTTGACATTAAAACATGCCTACCTTTATTTTGATCCCAACATGATAATTCTTAGTTACCTTATTTATCATTGCCACTATGAATATCTTCTATAATAACTCCTAAATCAAAAACACCAAGAACAAGGGCTAGGGGTCTAGGTTAGGTTTGATGTGCACCAATGGTCTCATCCTTTCCTCATACTTTATTTCATCATATGTTGAAAGGGTACTTATATCACACTTCCCCAATATTTGAGGGACATGATCTTGCGGTCCCTTGCCTTCTATAGGGTTGTCATCAATTTTTCCCAACCTAATTCCTCTCATTCTTAGTGTTTCTTCAACTTCCCTCTCTCATGCATCATTATACTTGTGCAGTATCTATTCTCTATATATTTCTTCCACTTGGACCAATGCCATCCTTCCCAAACCTACTTTGTACCCCTATGTGTGGTGGATTTTTATCGTGACATAGGTAAGTTCTCCATCCCATCTCAATCATCAAGATCTTAATTGCTAAAAGTAGAGCGTGTAATTATGATCCTCTTGACTCATGTAATAATAGTAACGTTGCTTCTTCCAGGCACAAAATATGTTAAAATTGCATACTCCAAAGTGTAATTGTGTAACACAGCTTCCAATCAGTGATCTACAACTCGATTCAATGGTTCATCAAAATCATAGAGTGCTTGGTACTTATCATGGCTCCACACTTGCTTCTTTCCCAACTACACACCCATATTCTATGCATAAGTTGCTAACCATTCATATAAATCTACTGGGAAGAAATGAAGAATATATCATATACTAAATCATATAGCTTATCTTCCACCTATTTTTGTGCATTAAGTCCAAGGTGATGTATCTCTCGAGCAAATTTATCTTGGTTGTTATGCACCCAACGTTCAATATTTTTTTAGGACAATCGCAATGCCATATGAATGCCACATCTTACAAGTAAGAATAAAATAAGGTCCCAATAATGGAACCAAAATGTTGGATCTTAGTTGTTAATAGTTCACAAGGTCGTGTGTGATGGTACTTCACCTAGACATATGTCTAAGCACTCACCTGAAGCACGTGCAACCTATTGAGTTCCTCCTCTATTTCACTTGTCAATATGTGGGTTATGTACTTGACCATTATATTAGGGATGGAAGATAACAATACAATAAGGTAACATTAGAAACTAACAACAAATCCTATCATTCATTAATATAGACAATTAGTAGTAAAATTTGGATTCGTATTACAAAAATCGCAACACCTATTTATGTGGTGGGAACTTATCCTTCACGGCTTACATGATTTAATTCTAAGAATAGATGTCCTAAATACATATTACATGCCTTTAAGACCCCTTCTTTAATATTTAACTTGAGCTATAACTAGATCAACCTTATCCATGCCTTGATCTTATGTTTATATCATTTTATGCATTTCCTTGTCCATATTTTCATGTGCTTTACTTGTAGTCGGTGCCTGTATCTTTCTAGACATTCCTTGCTTGCTACACCATCTTTAGTTTCCTATTTTTATCCTTCACTAAGAAATTTGGCTAACTCCTATAACTTGTGTGCATGCATAGACCTTTGCACATTGATATTATTTTTCCTCACACGCATACCTTTTCTACAAACTTATCGGTGTAGTCATTCTTTGATTAAGCATGTGTTTCCACATGTTACTCCGACCTTAGTTGTTTCCTCGTAGTTCATGTGCTCCCTCCCGCATGCACTCTTTAACCTCTGCACATGGCTTGTACTTATCCATTTTTAATTTTATCAACAAGTCTTAAGCATAGATATTTTGTTAGACCTAAAATTCTACATGAATATGATACCCAAATGGCTCTAATTTGGGTGAGGCTTAAAGTTTCCTTTATTAGGTAGAAAATCTATGCAGATTTAGGGAGAACTCCAAAATAATTTAATGAGGGAGATAAATGTTTTATAATTTTCAAACCCTAAATGAGTTTAATCAGCTCCCTACTTTGTTAATCCTTTTGACGCGTCATGAATAAATTAAACATTGTTTCCTACCATTTGGATCTTCCTCCTTTTCTCTCTCTAGAATCCGTAATGTGTTTCATATATCTTTACTAAGGAAATGTGTTCATGATGAGTCCCATGTTCTCAATTGAGGTGATTTTTTAGGTTGTATATGGGGAAATGATATAGTTGGATCACATCATGATCCTATATTAGCATAGTATTAAGATTTGAAAAAACCATAATCAACAAGTGTTTTTCTAATAGTACCAACTCACCGATACGAGTATCAATTAGGAAGATGCAACACTCATCCATGAGCACTATCATAACTTTTTTATTTAGGAATCATAACGACACCGCTTTAGGAATGAAGGATGTTATATCCTAGTTTTGGGAACATTTAAAATAATAAGTACCTAGGGAATATTGTTGGAGCTTAGAATTTCACCCTTATCTAGATCATGGAAACCCCGGAATTCTAGGCCAACATGGGATTGTCTCCAAGTGTGGTACTTTCATCTTGAGACAAACCTCTAGAAAATTAATACTTCATCTACCTAACTAACCTAATGCTAAAACTACCTCTAAGATAATATAAAACTAACACATCCAAGGGATCAAGGAAAGAGAGATGTAGAAAGTAAAACCTAAGCTAGAATAGTAGTGATAGACCAAAATAAATGGATGATCACTCTCCATTAGGGGCAAAAGATAAGAAAATACATGAGGAAAGAGAATATGGACATGCCATAAACCAAGAATCTCTCTAATCTTCCATCTCCCACATAAATAACACACAAAAATGAAAATCTACAAGTAAAATTCACATGCACACACCATAGGATGAATGGATAGGAAAGGAAATGATAAAATTTGAGTACATTGCAGAAAGAGCCACAAACACAAGATTTTATTTCTTAAAGGATACACAGCCACTACATCAATTTTGGAATTCATTAAACACGTTATAGAGTCCAAATATAAGGTCTAGGACTTGTGAGAAGTCAGCCACCATTTTGGCATGGTGTCATTACAACAAAAGAGGTATTTTTTACAATGAGAATGAGTGAAATATATATATATAGAAAAGAAGAAGAATAGATAAGGAGAAAGATGCACTAACATGAGAAAGATTCAACCAAAAAGATAATCACCATTAATTAGTTAGGTGAATAATTGGCACCTCACATGGCTCCAATCACACGCCATCGTATTTACAAGTCAAGGATGGTGCCCATACTTCATTAAATTTGGGTTGGTGGAGTGGCTGATCACCTAGCTCAAATAGGTTTATATCTATCATTTTTGTGGAAATTTGATGTTTTCCATGGTTTCCCACAGCCTTTTACATCCTCTGGACAATTTGCAAAATCATTTCTAACCCCCACAATATGTTAAACCACCCATATTATTACCTTCCTTGTCTAAAAAGTTTACTTATTTTGTAAAATTTTGAATTTCTTGTTGAGCCTCTAAAATAACCAAGTACCCGAGCCACGAATGGTTGTGGCTCGCAGAAAAGGCATGAGGGCACGCACAGAGGTAAATTTTAGTGATATGTAAAGGCCCGTGCCTATGCAGAAAGGTTTGGAACTTAGTCAATTTTGATCCTTGATCAAATTCACATTTGGAGAGCATGTGGAAAGGTGACCAAATTTGGTTTGGATAAGGTTAAGCTATGAATCCTTGTAGCTCAAGGAATGAATATTCCTAGGTATCATTATGGTTATCATGAAAGGATTAGGGGCTGAAAAGGTGGAGTTAGTTACAGATAGCTGGCACCTGCATGCTGAGGATACTTGATTGGGGAAAGGCAAGATGACATTTGGCATGTTCATGAGTAATGATGTTTAGGTGGTTATGGAGGATTCCTATGGGCCCTTCCCTTGTAATGATGGATTGGAAAAGGCATAAGGTGGGGTGTGAGTAGAGTAGAAAGAGATAGAGGATGGGTTTGAATGAGGGAGGAATGAATGGAAAGTGTAAGAGGTGATTATAATCCCTGTAATGAAGTTATTGTAGAGAGCATGCTAAGAATCTATTGTTGTATTATCTTTATTCATGGATACCTTAATGTATTTGGCTATTATATGTTGATGAATTAATACAATGGAGTGGTTCGAACATCTGTGTTATGGGTCTTGATGTATGTGTTTTCTTTATTTTCTATGAATTTGAACCTTTGTGTTCTTGCTATTGTTTAGGGTTTATCTATGATATTGTTGTAATGTGATCATGTTTACTTCCATATGTGGTGTGCCCAAACCTAGATCTAGTTCTTGATCTAAATTATAAGAATGAATGTAACTGATTTCTATATATACAAACACCTTTTCATTAATGAAGAACATTCTCATGAATCTCATATAAAGGAGAGGCTCAAAGACTCCGCACACACCTCGGGTGAGCTCCCGAGTCAAGTTGGGTGATATGTCAGCGTGCTTAGGGTTTTGAAGCTAATTTAGGGATAAATAGAGACTACATTTCCTATGGCTATTCCTTGTCGTGCGGATTTGAAAACTCCTGCAGTTTACCATTTAATGATCCCACTATGCTGCAAAGTTCTTATTCAATCTGTTACATGGAAATTTTATCCGTGACCATGTTTTTTTCTCTACGGACTCTAAAATCCATATAACACTAAAATTTTTAAACATGTGGAACACTAGGATAGTGTTTCATAGCTTCTAACTTTATTTACTTTCCAAACTCTATTTCCCTTTTGAGTGGTTCCTTGCGCCCACCTTTCCTTTTTGCATCATGGATTTTCTTCAATGGACTATAACATTATTCTCTCGTAATTAATAAACATCATAGATTTCTATACCTTCCAAATCTACATAACACTATGTTTTCCATGCCGCGTATTGGTTCCCAATATAACACCCCAAACAAGGTAAGAAGTGAGATAGGAGGCAAGGATAAAAGATATACCTCTTGATGTATCATCTTATGGCCAAGGAATGGTCTATCTATCTATAATGGCCATACCTTATAGGAATGACAGGGAGTCACATGACTAAGGATATGGTTTTTGTCTTGCTACTTCATGGCTACGCATGAACCAAGGTTAGATAACTTATGGGTGTTTTAAAAGAGAGGGATATATTATTTTTCAAACCCTCATACTTGTTGGAACCTCAATCTGAGATTAAGTGCAACCATAGAATGGAATTCTCATTTAAAATAATGGTCACACAGAAATACAAATACTTGATGCATTAGACACAAACCAAAGAATATGGATATTAAGGTGATCACAGACATCATCTCTGAATCCAAGAGAAGAATAGAGATCAAAACAATACAATCCTCAACAAGACACTTGCATATATTGGCACCAAATTCATGCAAGCACTACCACATAATCTTATAAGTTTTTAACACAAACACTCATGCATGAAACTTCAAGATATCAATCAAATCACTTCCATAACACCTAAGATACATTCAAAGGCTTTAAACATTCACCTATGAAACACATTACACAAAGTAATTTTATAAGTAGACATACATTTCAAGGTAACACTACAACACAATTGCTTGTTCAATAACCAATCATATGCAATAACCAAAAGGAAATTATTTATATTTCATTGATTTAACAGATAAAAGATTACATTATATATTATATTCCTCAATTTTTCTCTTAATTTTAATGTATAATGCATGACTAAAGCATGGTATATGGTTATGTGTACTTTGATTTAGACAAGGGATACATATACATTGAGATCAAAGCAGGGTATATGGTTATTTGGACTATTATTTAGACAAGGGAGACATATACATGATGCTCTCAATGTCTGCTAATGACTATATAGTGTAATCACCTTATAAAAAATCCAAGACTTAGATATAGATTCTCACCACAAAAATAGAACCAATAATCCCCTTCAAAGTGAAGACATGCCTTCATTCTTATAAAAATTTCCCAAAAGGGGGAATATACCCAAGTGTCCCTCAAAACCCTTTGAAAAATAGAAAATTGTGGGATTTTCATCCCTAATTAATTAAGTGGGATAATTGGCTTCTCCAACCGAAAAGATCCCATTTTGATGTCTCAGGTTGGATTAGTTTTGGATCATGATTGAGCTTGTGGATAAGTGAAGAATATTCAATTTGATATCAAACTCTCTTTTGTTTCTTTCTTCTCTTTCACCAGCATGCATGCAGCCTCAAGGAGAGTTTTATACTCATTTTCGTTGTCTGATTTAATTCATTCCACTTGGAAAAATGATGAATAGAAAAGAATAAAGAATGAGGATGAATAATAATGAATGAATGAATTGTTCAAGAAGGGTCGAGATTAATTTGTTCACTCTCTACCTTATTTTCTAAATTATTTCTATAGGCATCAAGACATTCAAACATCCCCAAAATGGGGTCTTCATCCGGCCCCATATGGTAGAGAAAGATTATTTCTTGTTTGGATAAGACATTATCCATTTTAGTAGAAATAACTTTCTTCTTCTTTATTCTCTTTGCCAACTTATTAATGCAACCCTCCAAATGAATAAATCTTTGAATAAAATAATAATAAAAATACTTTGGAGCTCCTAAATCCCCTACAATGTGCTACTTTATAATCTCAACCATATTTTCTACATATACAATCCCTAGAGTATATGCACCTTCAAGGGGAAGAATTTTTCACTTTTGGATTCAATGTCATCAACATATTCTCCTACCTTATCCCTCATGTTTTAGAGCTTGCTTATGCAATCTCCCAAAGTTTCAATTTCCATCTTAATAGTGATCAGGGGATCATTTTCAAAAGTTCCCTAAACATCCCTAAATGGTGTCAGTGTAGAAGATTATCTTGAGAGATTTCCAATGACTGTAAGAATGCAACAAATGGACATCGGGAGCTCTAGATATGTTCGGTCAAAGTTCATACATCGAGAAAGTCAACTCTAGTCAATTGGTCAATGTTGGACCAATCGCACTGTGACACGTGGCTTGCCACCACTCATCGAATTCACTTGATTTACCTATCGGGAGATGACAAGTGGACTACATGATGACCGAGTTAATTAATTTTGATACCCCATGGTATGGGTCGAAATTTTATTTATTTGGTAAGTCCACTTACACACCATTCCAAATGACAAACTACTATATATTAATGTTTATACATTAGTATTAAAACTTCACTTACCCACATAAACCAACTGACCACACATAACAGCCAACATGCTAGGTTATGTCCACATGGTAAAGGCATGCAATGTCATGCGTGGAAGATTCCACATGAGGAGAGGGAGGTGAAGCGGTGTTGTGGGAGGCAAATGCCATTCATGGAAGCATCCACGTGGGAAGAAGGTGGTGGCTAAGGTTTGTTAAAACCTTAGCAAAAATAAAGGGGCCACCTAATGTGGGATATACCCACTTAACTATGCAAGCCGCGCCCTATGGGATTTTTATCCCATTAAATATATTGCCGCCCATTTGGGATTATATCCCATTTAAAACATTTAAAACCGCCCCCTCTCTTAGCCACTAAAATGGATATTTATCCCATTTAAAAAATACATCCGCCCAATTTGGGATTTAATCCCATCAACTATACTACGGGTTTAGGCTAATATTAGCCTAGGATAATATGTATTGCATTTTTTAAGGGCCCTAATTTTGTATAAATAGGGAACCCATTCTATTGTAATGGACAACCTAAGCTTATTATTTGTTAAGCTTATTGTGGACACACACACCCGAGCTTATTATTTGTTAAGCTTATTTGTGGGATGTGTCAACAAGTATTGTCTATTGGCCTATTATTTTAGGCAATATTAGATGAAATATTTGTGATTGGGAGTAAATTATAAACTACCCAATAGGCCCATTGAGCCACACCAATTACTTGCAAATCCTGGATTGTCGACTGAGTGCTGCATCGCATTGATGGCGTCGGGAAGGCCGATCGAAGCTGAAGGAGATTGTGCATCAGGAAGGTGAAGAACAATTCGACTGATCATCGGAAGTTTTTTGAAGAACTGGTGTACTGATAGGCAAGTAAAATTCCATTAGGTTTTCTTGTGAAAGTACTATTGTAACTTACAAGTTTTGACTAGTGGAATGGTTCAACCACGAACCCGGAGACGTAGGTAATTTCCGAACTCCGTAATCAATCTATGTGCAATTATCATTATTGTCTTGCATTATTTTAAATTGATTACTTAAAAGGAGTAAATTATCGGCAAATAATTAAAGCCTACAAGGGTCCAAGATCAGGTAGTAATAATCTGATTATTTTCGATCATGTTTGGTATCAGAGTTGGTTTAGCTCCATATTTGTTTTTCAGTAAATCTGATTAACAAAGTGATTGCTTCAAGATTGGTGCAGTTAGTTCAATTTGTGTGAATAGGGTACAAGTGCACTATGGGCAAGATGTCTAAACAGGAAAGCTCGAGGAAATTGAAGCTTATAATCACCAGATCCAGGAAGAGAATTCTCTCCTGTGATCAATGTATTACTCCTTGGAAGAGGAGAATGCTTGTTGAAATCAGAATTGCAAACCAAGGATGAGCTCTTGGCAAGGTTGCAGTGTGGTGATCAAAGGAAGGAAATACCTTCAACTTCAGATGCGCAGACGTCATGGAAAATGACTCGCACTAAAGTTGTTCACCACTGGAATCTTCTTCTTCCTCCTATTCGGTTTCATATTCAAGTAATGAAGTCTTTGGTTTGTTTGAAAAGCATACTAGAGGCATTGGATCCAAGTTACTAGATAAAATGGGATTTGATGGAAGAGGCCTTGGGAAAATGGCCAAGGTATTTCTAACCCAATACAAGTCGAGGATCGTCCTTCATTTTGCAGGTTTGGGTTATCTTAGTGTGGGAATGGAAATTGGAGAATGCTCCAAGAACGCTGACGGGAGACAAGCTTCCGAAAGCAAAGAGAATACCCCACTAGTCCTGTAAGAAGATTCTCGAGCAGAAAGTTGTGCTTCATCATCACAGAAAGATGTGGTAAGAGAAATCAAGCTGAAGACGTAATGAGATTCCACCTCCAATTTCTTACCATAATCGTAAGCACAATAAAACTTCTAATCCACTTTTCCAAATTTAAGAAGTATGGTTATGATTTTCTTAAGATGTAGAATTATTTTCCATGTACTTTTTGTGGATTGCATAATCATTCAAAGGCCGATGCTGGAAGAGAAGGACACGATGAATAATTTGATGTCGCTCGTTAGAACACGGAAAATCAAAAAGACCAAACTCGCCATGCAGAGTTGAGAAATGGCGTAAAGAGTTCCTCATCCCGTAAGAAGGAGATTAAGAGGAATTTTTGTGCTCATTGCCGAGGAATGGGCATCGGGTGGAAAATTAATAGAAACTACAACCATCTCACCATCAGAGTAATGGCAAGCCAAAGATGGAATGGAGGCCTATTGTAAAGGTAAAGGTAGTTTCTACTCAACCACCAGTTGACAAGGCAACCCAGGACCAGGTAATACCTGAAAGTGAAAGTCCTTTAAAATGGGTAAGTCAACAATTTTTCAATTATATATTGCATAATTCAGATTGATGGATTGTATGCAGTATTAATTTTGGAATCGGATTCTGTGATAAAATGTTGAGAGAAAGGTTTATAACACTCAAGGGATTTTCTTACTTAGAAAATTTGATTAATGCTCTAAACATATCTCCTAATCAGCTTTTGAATACCTATTACAGCTTGGATACAGGAATTAACTCATATAAAGCTTGGAGATTGATCTGCCATTTTTGTAGACATAGATTTCACAGAGATCAGCTCAGAACTTCATTTTGTGTAGAGGCATTGTGACCGTGCAACAGAATGGTAGCTGAATCACTGTTGGCATTGATGTCGGGTCAAAACTTCATTCTATGTAGTGGCATTGCGACTGCAGTGAAATGTAATGGTACCTGATATTAGTATGTCAACAAGAGGATCTCTCAAAGGATTAGCTTAGAACTTCATTTGATGTCAAGGCATTACCACACATACGAATGGTATCTTATCAATAGACTTAGCATCATGCATTGGAGGCTTGAGGTCTTGAAAGAGGCTTAGCATCATGTATCAGAGGCGTTGAGGTCATTAATAGACTTAGAATCATGCATCGAAGGATCGAGGTATTGAAAGAGGCTTAGCATCATGCATTGGAGGCATTGAGGTCTATAAAGGGACAAGGCATTGTCCATCACCGACATCGGATCAATCAAAGCTCTACGTAACATGGAGTTCCTTCAAACTAGTTTGGATTCTATGGAATCAACTTGGAGCCAGGAGTTGTGTTATAGAGTCAAAGAAGATCCTTTTTGTCAGATATCAAGAAGCTTAGCACCACACAGAAGGAGCGTGGAGGTTTCATTCAGAAACTTAGCACCATAAAGCGGAGGCATGGAGGTCTTCTTTGATATTAGAGTGGCGCAGTGGAAGCGTCATGGGCCCATAACCCACAAGTCCCAGGATCGGAGCAGAGTTTTCAAAGTGAGAAGGTTGGTGGAGAAGACCCAAGGGTCTACTACAACATAACTTCTGAGGTGGCAGCAAAGTTTTTTCGATTCAGACAAGATGGAATCTTTTTTTGGGAAAAAATATTTTCTCGGTGGGGAGGTGTGATCAGGGGATCATTTTCAAAATTTCCCTAAACATCCCTAAATGGTGTCAGTGTAGAAGATCATCTCGAGAGCTTTCCAACGACTATAATAACGTGAAAAATGGATATCGGGAGCTCTAGATATGTTCAATCAAAGTTCATACAGCGGGAAAGTCAACTCTGGTCAACTGGTCAATATTGGACCAATCGCACTGTGACACGTGGCTTGCCACCACTTGTCAAATTCACTCAATTTGCCTATCGGGAGATGACAAGTGGACTACATGATGACCGAGTTAATTAATTTCGATACCCCATGGTATGGGTCGAAATTTTATTTATTTGGTAAGTCCACTTACACACCATTCCAAATGCCAAACCACTATATATTAATGTTTATACATTAGTATTAAAACTTCACTTACCCACATAAACCAACCAACCACACATAACAGCCAACATGCTAGGTTATGTCCATGTGGTAAAGGCATGCAATGTCATGCGTGGAAGATTCCACGTGAGGAGAGGGAGGTGAAGCGGTGTTGTGGGAGGCAAATGCCATACGTGGAAGCATCCACATGGGAAGAAGGTGGTGGCTAAGGTCTGTTATAACCTTAGAAAAAATAAAGGGGCCGCCTAATTTGGGATATACCCACTTAGCTATGCAAGCCACGCCCTATGGGATTTTTATCCCATTAAATATATGCCACTCCATTTGGGATTATATCACATTAAAAACATATAAAACCGCTCCTCTCTCTCCTTAGCTGCTAAAATGGATATTTATCCCATTTAAAAAAAACATCTGCCCAATTTGGGATTTAATCCCATCAACTATACTACGGGTTTAGGCTAATATTAGCCTAAGATAATATGTAATTGCATTTTTAAGGGCCCTATTTTTTGTATAAATAGGGAACCCATTCTATTGTAATGGACAACCTAAGCTTATTATTTGTTAAGCTTATTGTGGACACACACACCCGAGCTTATTATTTGTTAAGCTTATTTGTGGGATGTGTCAACAGGTATTGTCTATTGGCCTATTATTTTAGGCAATAGTAGATGAAATATTTGTGATTGGGAGTAAATTATAAACTACCCAATAGGCCCATTGAGCCACACCAATTACTTGCAAATCTGGATTGTCGACTGAGTGCTAGCGTCGCATTGATAGCATCGGGAAGGCCGATCGAAGCCAAAGGAGATTGTGCATCAAGAAGGTGAAGAACAATTCGACTAATCATCGGAATTTTTCAAGAACTGGTGTACTGATAGGCAAGTAAAATTCCATTAGGTTTTCTTGTGAAAGTACTATTGTAACTTACAAGTTTTGACTAGTGGAATGGTTCAACCATGAACTCGAGACGTAGGCAATTGCCGAACTCCGTAATCAATCTATGTGCAATTGTCATTATTGTCTTGCATTATTTTAAATTGATTACTTAAAAGGAGTAAATTATCAGCAAATAATTAAAGCCTACAAGGGTCCGAGATCAGGTAGTAATAATCTGATTATTTTCATATCAAATAGCCCCTCATATTCACATTTCCTTCATTTACATTTTGGGGTATTATCCATTCTTTTAATGTCTTCATCATTCATAGTAAATATGGCCTAAACTTTAGGTAACATGCCTTCCCAATACTCCACTTCATATTAATACTTATCGATCAATGCCTTACCTAACTCCATTCTCTTGAAACCTAGTTATAGCATTCAATCACCTCCCTTAGGACTTGGTTGTCTCTACCTACCAATTCCTCTTCCCATTTTTTGGTTGATTCCCCCATGTTCCTCAAATCCTTGGCATTTTTCATCATCTCATCCATGATAGCAGTGGTGATTTCTTGGATTTCTTGGGAGTTTCCAACCATTTCTACACATAGGTTGAAAATATGTCCTTCTCCTTAAGTTACTTATTAGTTTATTTTTATTTTTCCAATTTATGAAAAATACCTCCCATTTCCACACTAATTTTATGCTTAATAACCTCTCGTGGTTTGTTCCCCAACGGGACTTGAGTGATCCGGTACTGATAGTGTGTAGATTCATTCTTTAAGATATTACTTTATGGAGTGGAAATCTCTAAAAAAATCCTTGAGACCCAACCAATATTCTTGGCGTAGTTTTGGACTTCTTTGGTGTTTTATATGGTATCAAGGAGATGATACTCTCAAGATCGGCTTCTTCCAATTTCACTCTCACCTTTATTTTCCTTGGGAGTGATTCTCCCAACCATCCCTCACCTAAATTGTTTCTTCCCTATTTTGTTTGTTATTGGGAGGAACATGTCACAATCACATATTATTTTTATTTGGAGAGTGTAAGGACGAAGTCATGAACCTTCCATTGTGGTATTTCCACATTTTCTATCATTTACACTATGGTTTCCTCCTCTTATGGCCCTTGATTCTTCACTTTTTCTTCTTTCTCTGTTTAAGGGTGTGAGGTACCGCATCTCGTTAGTTCTACCTATTCAAATTCAATCCCTTGTTCCCTGGATGGAAAATATTCTTTGGTTGGCTCAATTTGATTCTCTTATTGTTCTTGAGCCTCAACTTCTATAACCTTCTCTGAAACTTCATGATTTTCATCACTATTTCCAACATCTCCAAATCTTATTAAAGAGGGCATATAGATATTTTTTTCAACCTTTTTCAATGGAGTCTCTTTCCCACTAGGTTGCTCTATCCTTTTCACCATTGTTTCTTCTGTGGTTGATTCCTCGTGATATTTTGGTCTTCCTTCCTTCACTTCAAATGGTAAAACCTAAATAGGTGCAACTTGAACATCCTTAGAGTGGATTTATTCTCCCACATCTTGACCCAATCCATTCAAAAAATCCATGAATACTTATTCATGAGATGGATATTGCACTTCTTTTTCCACAACTCCAACTCATGCAACTTGTTCTTCATGAGTTGTGATTGAAATAGGATCCTCTTGTGACAATGGATGTGAGGTAGTATCAACTGCCTTAGGATTCTATAAAAAATTTAAAGGAACCTCAAGGCTTGGGGAAGCTCCTAGAATGGATGCACTTGTAGTTTTATTTTTATTCCATCCATTAGCCCTCATAATAAGGCTCATGTTAATATGAATTTCCAAGGCATAATTGAACTTTCTATTTAATATTATAATTGGGCATGTCCTGAACTTTTGCATGATGACTCCATTCATTTCGCTTCAATGAGTCTATCCTTAATTGTTGTGGGGCAGGTGTATCTCTCAATCGTAATTGGGAATTTAACATTTTTTATGCTTCCATGCAATTATCTTATGGACATCCACAATCTATCTTGATAACTCAAGAAGTTCCCACTTATCATCCAAGTACCTGGGAAACATGTATGGAGTACCTTGAAAACTACTCACCCTGATGTATGTGAAGAATATGAATTGGATGAAGTAGCATCCATATTCAATGATTATATCCTTGGCTCTGGATGACATCATCTATTTCTCCCATTCAGTTTGAATGCATAAAGGATAGGTGCAAAGAAGGCATTATGAACTAACCTAAAATTTACTTCGATTATCTCGAGTTAATTTGTGGGTACACATCATATATCCTATATTGAGAGAACTCATTGGCCCTTACCAATCCAAGTAATGACCAATGGCATGCAATGTTTTACAAAAAGTAGGAAGTTATGTATTATTCACATGTTTACTTAGAACCTTCCCGACTTTTTAGTGTCATTTTGATAAGTTGTTGGTGGATGGATTCACTTATCAATTCCCCAAGTGAATATATTCTTTTTAATTGAGAATGATCTGGATGAACCTGAACACCCAGTCATAGTAGTGATATGAAGATTCATTTCCCAAAATCCTATTCAGAAGGGTAATGAGGACTCGATTTCCTTAATGAATTTAGTTTTGTTTAATCTCTTGGGAATTCAGGTGACATATATCCTTATCTTCTCAAACGATTGATTGTTTAACATTTTAGAATATTTGGCATGGTTGGTAGTCCAAAATTTATCTAGTTTTTCAACTGTTATGTCTACCACTTCATCAACACCAAGGAGTCCCATCGTTTCATCCAAAGTATCCGGAGTAAGGGACAAGACCACGGTACCACTCCCATATCTAACATCCCTTTGTTTTGGGTTGTAATTATTTGCACAAGCCCACGCCAATTCCAATTACTTGAGTTAATGGGGAAATGTGGCTACTAGGGCAATGAAACTTTCATAAATTTTATTCATAATTTCACTCATGTTAATTACATGCATCCTTTTGAGGAACTCATTCAAATCCATATTACCAAGGTTTGTATCAGTTATTTTATCCAAGTCATAGATAAGGTGGGATAAATTTTTGACTCTAGTTAATTAGATAATCATTGCATCAATGCAATGGGGTAGACTATATTTCTTCAAGAAGTGGACAGATACGAACTACAAACACTCACAAATCTCCCTTACATCATGGCACAATCTCATAACGCAAATATAAAATATATATACCACATTCAAGGACTTACCCGTACATCAAGGAACCTACAACTTCTTATTTATGAACCAACAAGAGCCCTTAAACATCGTTCAAACTTTGAACATACTTCCAAAAATCTTAATTGTAGGAATTAGGGCCTTTTTTCTCATTCTAGGGCTCCAAAGAACTCGAAAACTTTGAATTAGAATGAAAAGTGTAGGAATTCATTTAAATTTCCAAACATATAATTCTTCGTGAGAATTCATTAATGGAAGACATCTTCCTAGATTTTTCATATTTTTGTATGTTTGTTTTATAATCTATGTTTGAATGTGAGCCTTACATGTGGATAGATTTTCTATGTTTTATTTACTTGAATGACTTGTAATTTTCTCATTATTCTATCTTTTTAAGTCTCCATACATGGCTCATCACTTTCTTTTCTCCTCATGTGTTTTAAAATATGTTAAGGAGTGAGAAATAGGGATGCATCTTATAAGAGTTTTATTGATGTGAAAATAACATCTTACATCTAGTAGATTACAATTTGATTACAATAATATTACAGATAATGGGGGTTGAATGTATATATGCATTGGAGATCCATAATACAAACAAATATACAGCTTTTAACTAAGAAACAATAAACCTACGTGAATATAATATGACAAACATAATGGTTATAAAAACATAACCATATAACTATGTAAATAAATAATCTAGTTACCCATAGTAAATAATATACCAAAGTAAATACTAAAATGGTAACTACAATGCATAATTACTATGGTAAACTAAGTTTTACCTAACATTAATGTTTAGGACATGGAAACTCAAGGAATCCTATGTGTATTTTATTGATGTGAATAATAGATTATATGAGTAGATTACATGTTGATTACAAGAAAATTATATAGAATTAGGGTTACAATGTATATATGCATTATACATTTATAATATAAACAAATATGTAGTTATGAACTATGCAAAAATAAACCAAAATGAATAAAATATGATGCCAGACATAATGGTTATAATAATATAACCATATAACTATACAAATAAACAACCTATTTACCCATAGTAACTAATATACCATAGTAAATAGTAAAATGGTAGCTATAATTCATAATTACTATGGTAAAATAAGTTTTATCTAATATTCCTCCCTTAATTTTACATTTCCTCAAGGGATGAGGAGAGGAATTCTCTAAACAACTAGAGATGGTCTAACCTTTATTTTTGTATACCCCTTTTCTACAAGTCTTTCTTTGTACTTTTCTATAGTTTCCTCCACTTTGTATTTTGTTTTGAATATCCATCTATTTCTTTCCTTGTGGAAGATAAACAAGCTACCATGTGTTTTTTTCATCACTAATCGATACTCAAAGATCCATGGCATATTTCCAAGCTTTCGACTATAGGGCTTCCTGACAAGAAAGGGCTCGACATTTTTAACAACTCTACTCATCAAAGCAAATTTTACCTCTTCTAAATATTTATTGTGATTTCATGGTCCATTGGTGGATGTATCCGAAGGAGCGTCCAATTTTGCATTTCGAATCATATTAGTATACCACTTGGGCATATTTTGAACTGCGCTTCCCATGGGTCGTGGTCCCGTGATCATCACCATCATCACTATAATAATTTTACAACAAGTTTTATATTTACATCAGTTGAGTTTGGAGAAGGATTATTATCCTTCTTCTCAAAGAACTCAACATCTCTCGCTAGTGTATACTTTTTTGGTCTACGATCCAACAATATCTACCCAAGAGCCTCTTCACTATAACCAATGAAGATGGATTTATGTGGTTTCATATCCGACTTATTTATATTATTCTCAAGTATGTATATGTTGGATTTACACTTGAATACTCTAAGATATATAATGGATGGATTCGGGTTTGACTATGCTTCATGTGGAGTTACTCCATTAAGAGCAATAATGGGCACTATGTTCAAGTAAATATATTATTGTTTTTCATTGATTCTTCCCAAAATTTCCTCGCTAGTACAAAATCATCAATCATGCAACACACCATCTCTAGGATATTACCATTCCTTCTCTCAATAATACCATTTTTTTGTGGTGTGTTGAGGAGGAATCTATCAATGAATCTTTTAAGCTTGCAGGTAGGCGTAAAACTCATTACTTGTGAATTCCCCCCTAAATATGAGTAAAGATATTTTATATGATGACTAGTTTCTTTTTCAACAACCACTTTGAACTTTTGAGTTATCAAAATATTCACTTTTCTTATAAAGACAAAAAATCCACATTTTTATAGAGTAATCAACAACATAGCATGAAATACTTAAATCCATAATGGCTAGGTTGAATCGGACAACAAAGATCAATATGAACTAGACCAAGCTTACTCGGAGCTTGATAAGTACTCTTCTGGATGAAGCTCGTGTTTTTACTTGTCATTTTGTGAGGACACTTATTTGTACCCTTCTTGAGAGATGAAATCCTCTCACCATATCATATTAGAAAAGTGTATCAATATAGTTGGAACTAATGTGACTAAGTCTCGGATGCCACAACGTGCAAAGGAAAAATTGTCGCCACTAATTCTTGATCATCCCTATGGATAAAATCAATTTGAAACATACATCCCACATTTTAGGAAATTGTAAAAAAAAAAAAGTTGAGCCTTTGGATTTGTCTTGAATTATTGGAATGACTATCAAAATCAATCTTCATCTTATGATCTAGAAGTTGATTAACTGATAGTAAATTATGTGTTAATCCAAGGAAATATAATACATCATATAATCTACAATTACATGAACCAAGAGGTAGATAAATGTTCCCAATATATTTTTCTATGTAAGAAGAATCATCACCTAATGAAACATGGTTTTTTAAGGTGTATCCTCGTGGTGGTAAACCAGTCTATGTGCCTAGACATGTGTCAAGTAGATCCCGAATCAATGTAACAAATAACACTAGATGACATGGATGGTTCACTAAAATGGGTAGTGTACATAAATTCCTCATCTTCTAAATGGTCTTCTTACTCAGCTACATTTCCTTGTTGATCAATTTTATTTTTCTAGTTCCCCTTCTTCTTCCCTTGCTAGTAGTGTGACTGTCCCTATTGTGATTGCTGATTTTGAGGTCTATAATAGCTTGATGAATATGTATTGTATGTATTATACCAGAAATATTTCAACTCATTCCCTCATTTATAGATAGTACATTTTTATCTTTTTTTCCCTTTGCTAATGTTGTTTTAGTGATTTTTGGGAAGATTTTGATTTTCCCTTCCCTTTCTGATGAGAATATAGTGTTTTTTCTTCTTCATAATATTTCTTATAAAGTGTTTCTTAAATTACCGTAGTAGATTCACTAGTTTTTCAAAATGGATGGTCCGATCTAACAAATTGAGTGTCATCACAAAATGTGGTAAGATGAAGGAAGTACTCTCAAAATAATGTGAATGAGATATGTATCAGTAGCCTCCTCTCCCGGGGATAGAATTGAAGCCCTCAAGGCTGAAAATATCTATGAGAAATGTTCCACTTTATCGTTCGACTTGAATTTGAGTGTATATAACTAACTCTACAAATTCATCATTGTGTTCTTGTTTTAGACCTCATACATGGTGCTCAACTTGTCACACTCTTATTTGTTTGTTTTGGCATCTTGAATGTGGGATTACACGTCATTGGATACTATGAATAAGATTATCACTTTGGCCTTCTGATTGGCCTTGTCAAACTTTCTCTACAAGGTTGCATGATCTTCTTATTTGGTTATGAAACTATTCACAACCGTCTAAATTATTGAATTCAAATTATGGTCTTCCACATGGTGTAATTATTACCATGGAGTAGTTGTGAGTTGATAAAGAATAATTTCGAGGATTGTTTGCTATAGTGTGTGGTTAGACTGCCCACGACTATATGGCTTGTTAACACAAAACAATGCAAAAGTACACTGAAAACATATATTTACATCCAAGTATGTGGAAAAATTGAATGGAAGACCAAAAAAATGTTTTAAGAGGCCTTGGTGGCCTCCAAAGCTCAAAATGGCTCACACACTAAAAAATAGCTGAAAAAGTACTTTTAGATACCCCTCCCTTTACAAAAGTGGCTCAAAATAACTTGTTAAGTGATGTAGGAGAAAAATATTGGCCAAAATTAGTGTTTTCTTCACTAAATTTGGGGGGTTGGCTATGGATAAGCTATTTAGCAGAGTTTTTATTGCTATATGTGGTGGGTACCACTAATTTGCCACCAAATTTCAAATTAAAAATAGAAAGGGTGTTTGGGGGTTTGTACTCTAGACCTACTTCTCCCAAAACCTTTTCATTAACCATACCTAAGCACCAACTACGTATACAATGCAAATTATATGAAGTCGTATTTAAACAATGTTACAAATTACTAACCTTGTAAAATGAAACATTTTGGTTGTGGTAGGATCCACATATCACATGTGTTTTGGGTGAGAGGGTTTTTTTTCTACTTGTAAATGAATTTTATTTGACCGTTGTTTGTTATGCTCCACATCTATGTGTATTCTCCACAAGGTTTCTTTGTGTTTTGTTTATTTTTATTTTTTTCTCTACATGGTCATATGGTTAGAGTTCAATTCGATCTCAACTCATTGCACGGAGGAGTTGGATCAAGGTCAGCTTGTTTTTTCCACATAGCTTGGAGAGGGCTTGGCCCAACATGTCTTCTTCATATCTTGCTAAAGGACTTAGAACCCACCTCGGTATGGATCGATGCAACATGGGTATGAATGCAAATCTCAACTTGGTGGGTGAACTTGCCCACTTTAAATGGACTAGAAGTATGGTCTAAACAACTTTCCCTTCAAATAATATAACTCAGTCATTGTATATGCTTGGCTCGGTCACTAGGGTTTGGCTAGATGATAACTCAACTCAGTCTAACAATGAAAACTCACCCAGGAGACATAGCTCACTCATGAAGACACCTAGCTTGGTTTGGATCCACAATAAAACTCTTTAATGAATGTAAAATGTTATCTCTCACCTTGAGAAAGAGATTAATCCACATCTAGGTTTAAGAGCACAGCTAGCTCTTCCTTTAGTAAGCAGGACCCTTAAATATGGAGGTTCCTCTACTATAGCTAAAGTGATCACCAAAATTAGTGACAAAACCCCTAATGGGTTTTTTTCTTTTGATTCTTGATTTCTTCCAATAAATAGAAAATTTTATTAGTTCAGGAGGCACTAGTGTAAAATAAATATTTACTGAACACCTAGAACCGGAAATGGAAGTTGTGTGGATGTAGGGTGGAGTCTCAGGGAAGTTGTTGGAGGAAGCACGGGGTCTCCTAAAATTATTTTTTTGGAAAGACCTTATGAACTTGTTGCAATCTCTCTATAACTTCATCTACTTACACAGGCTCCTTAATAACTCATCTCTAATACCAAATGTTGAGGACCAAGAAATAGGAGGAAGACTGTGAGAGTTTTATTGATATGAAAATAGCATATTACATCCATCGATTACAAGTTGATTATAAGAAGATTACAGAGAATAAGGGTTTCAATGTATATATGCATTGGACAACCATAATACAAACAAATATATAGTAGCAACTCGAAACAATAAACCTACATGAAAGCAATATGATAAATAGAATGGTCATAACAACATAACCATATAACTATACAAATAAATGACTTATTTTCCCAGTATCTAATCTACCACAACAAATAGTAAAATGGTAACTAAAATTCGTAATTACTATGCAAGTAAACTAAGTTTTACCTAACAAAATAGTAGCATGTGTTCATTCTTTTGGTTCGGTGGGGATAGGGGAGCAGAGAGGTAGTTTTACAAAAGGTGTGAAGTCATCAACTATAAGGCTATAATTTTTTCCCACCACATGATTTCTCCATTAATGCTACGTGTCATATTTTTCATGCCTTAAGGGATAAACATGAAGTTTTTAGCATTACAAAAATTGCAAGGCTTCCAACTATGAAGCTACAAAATAGTTCCACCTTGAGGTTTCATTACATGTTGCCACATGTCTTCTAATGGGCTATGGAGATGAAAATAGAGTTTGTAATATTACGAGAAAATAAAATAATTCCAACTATTCAACCGGGAGGATTATCCCTTGGCCAACTACTACCATATCATGTCATGTGTCTCGTATCATCACAGGTTTGGATATGGGGATATAACTTGTAGTCTTACAAGAACTAAGAATCTATAAATTACAAGATTGCATAACTGCTCCTTACCCTACATTGTTAAGATTCTCTCAATAATTCCAACTACTCAACTGGGAGGATTATCCCTTGGCCAACTACTGCCATATCATGTCATGTGTCTCGTATCGTCATGGTTTGGATATGGGGATATAACTTGTAGTATTACAAGAACGAAGAATCTATAAATTACAAGACTCGCATAACTTGCTCCTTACCCTACATTGTTAAGAATCTCTCAATATTCTCCTTTTGGGCCTTGGGGATGGCCTCATAAGTTTCACATCTGCATCAACTTTAAATTTAAAATAAATTCATCAAACAAAATAATTCCCCTAAATATTCCATTATCGGGGCCTGAAAGTGTCATTGTGGTTTGTAAATTTGTAAAAACTATAAAACTGGTCATAAAACCCATACATCTCCATATTCATCAAATATTATTCCTTTAGGACTTATACTTGTAACTACATCTCACAACATTTCAAATAATGAAAAAATTATTATAAGTCTTGCATACCCCATTTGTGCATCGGGGTGAACTTGCGAGTTAAAAAATTGTAAATGTATAGAACTCAATTTAAAAATCATGGGGAATTATTCCAAAGAATTGTTCATAAAATTAAGGTCGTAGTAACATCACACATTCCCCTCACACCTTTAAATCATTGAATCAACAATAAACATAGGAAACATTAATACATTAGCAGGATACATGAATAGGTGACTAGGAACATGGCATTGTTTAATTAACTTGAAGTTCAAGGGAACACTAAACATCTTGAGAGGTCAAAAGGATAATAAAATGGGCATGCCAAACCAATTTTGTAGGGGGATACAAAATGTGACATGATTTTCAACAAGATAAAATCAAACACTAACACTAGATCTTGGTCGGGATGGGTAGCCTCGTTGCGTTCCATTAAAACCATAGAAACACTCATGGAGGAAATAGACTAGATGCCTAATACATTGGCTAAGAAGTCACATAAAAATACACCTATTTATTTGTAATTTATAACATCATGAGCACAATACCGAAAAATAATGATTACACGAGACAATAAGAGAACAAAAAACAAATAAAAATACTACACATTGTACATAATTACAAGGTAACATAGAATTAATATAAAAATTGCTTGAGATGCCTGCTTTGACATGTAGCTTAAGAAATTATCCTTCTAAATTCATTAATAAGAAGGTATTTTTTAGAAGAACAGTCTTCAAGAGGGGGTGAATCATTCATATAATAATTTTTATTTCGTTTACCAAACCATATATTTATAATTGTATATTTTCCACCCAACATTCACAACTATGTGTGCTTATTAAGATATGCAACATCAAACACAAGAGAAATAAATAAAGTACTCAACACAATAACACCTTATGTAAGTTAGAAACCCTCATGGGGAAGAAAACCCACTGAAAATCCACTTCTATTACACAAAGAAAAGAGATTTAGTGAAGCACCAACTTCACAAGGAGCACCAACCCCTAGTTTAGTAGAGTGTCAACCTTACAAGGAGCACCAACCCCTAATTTATTAAAACACCAACTCCACAAGGAGGATACAACCCCTAGGATGACCAAGCACCAACTTAGACACCATACGGTGTTTTATCTATATTTTTCTACTTCCACAACTAATGGAGATCACTTATTTAACTCACAAACCCTAGCTCATACCCTAGGTCTTCAACCTCTCATAATCCATCCCTTTCTTCACTTTATCAACTTCATTTAGATCTAAACCCTTTCTCTAATCTCTTAAATAAATCCGCAACCTATCATGCTCTTACTCAACCTTTAAATCATTCACACATACCTACAAATCACTCTCCTCTAGGTCACACTTCTCCCTCCAAGAGCACTAGTTCAAAAATGAACCAAAACATCACTTTTATACCTTTTTATTTCTTCCAACCCAAATGAGGTTGGTCCTACACCTTTTTTAGACAAATTAATCATTAAAAACATCTCATAACTTTATCACAACATTCACAAGTGACCCAAGTAGGTCGGCCTAGCCAAAAACCACTTTTCATGTACTAAAATCCTCAAAACCCTTGCATTGGAATGCCAAAAATCCCCTCATTCCAAAAATATGCTTAGTTAAGATCCAATATTAATAAAATATGATTAATAAATAATATTAACATTAATAATGGTTTTAATTTACTTTAATCAATCAAATTATTTCATTTAAAGGGCCCACTAGCTCTTTACCTTCTCAAAACAGCTTGTTTTCAAAGCACCCTTCAAAACCCTCACAACATCTTTTTGCCAATAGATCACTTCTAAACATCCAAGATATGTAATGTGAAAAATTTATTTAAATTCCATAACCTTTAGAACACATATATGCAATCTATACCTTTTGAAACATCAACTCCGCTCAAACTATAACTACTTTTGTCTTCACCAAATTAAGCTACCTAAAAACATATTTTCAAATATAATTTGGTTAACACACTTCCCGGAACATTAAAGACCTAAAAATTGATTCATCAGATTAAAAATTCATCCTTATTCACATTCTATGTGATATCAAGAATCGCCTAATCTATCTCATCCTTCAACCAACTCAAAACATTCAACAGATCTTGTCATGTCTCGTGACCGGAAAAAATCTTCCCGTCCAAAACCTGACTTGAAACCTCATAAAAATATTTAGCAATAGGAAAAACTTATATGAATATAAATATCTTTGAATCATATTTCCAAAAAAACTTTATTCACCTCCTAACTCTTCTTGTGGCTCTTGATATGTCAATTTTACTAACAACTACTCCAAACTGTCCCAAAACTACCCTTTGACTTATCCAACATAAATAGGGCACACTTTTCCATTTTTATGCATGATGTTGTTGTCCAATTTTTCACGTCAGAAAATTTTTATCAAATGTGACCTTGTATAGGAGGAAATGGAGAGGTTATTTCAGTCATTCAAGCTCGCATTTCAATTTCAAAAATCAGGTTGCAGGCAAGCTCAACAATGGAAATGCAAGGTGGACAAATGAACATCCAAGGGAACATCAAAGGAGATAATAGCTCAAGTGGAAGAATAAAGAAAGGCTCAAAGTTTTAATACTTCACATTTTTGGCATTTCAGAGACAAGGTGGAAAGAAATTTGAAAAAGTCTAAAAGAGAAAAATCCCGAAATCCGAAAGTCCAAATTTGGACTTTCGGGTTTTGGAGATTTCGATGGTACGAAGGGATGAACAATAAAAAGGGTCTGAAAAGGAAAAATGTCTAAAATTCTGAAATTATAAAGTTTCATACTTTCAGGTTTTAGAGTTTCAGAGATGTGGAATTTGGAGTTTTGAAGTCTTTGACGACAAATGAAGAAAAGTGACCAAAAATGTCCGAAATCTCGAAAGTCCAAAACCCGAAAGGGTTCGTATTTTCAAATTCAACGTAATTTTGGGGTCAACATGGAGGAAATTTTGGATTTCATAGTTTTGGACTTTCCTACTTTCTGGTTTTGGAGTTTCGGAACTTTTAATCGGGATCAAGCGATGAACATTGAAAAGTTCTAAAGTCAAAAGTTCTAAAATTCTAAAAGTCTGAAATTTCAAACTTTCAGGTTTCAGACTTTTGGAGGTTCAGGTTTCAGAGTTTCAAAACTCTTGAGTAGAATTGGAAGATGAACAATAACCAAATCTCTAAAATGGAAATGTCTGAAACTCTGAATTTTTGGGATTTCGAAGTTGCATGCATTTCGACTCTGAAAAAGGAAGATAAAGAACTTGCATTTTGTATAATGACACCATGACCTTTAGATGGTCATAACTTTTGACTAGGAGCTCATATTTACACAAGAAAGGACTTTTTGGAAATATTACATTCTCCTCTACACAACTACAAGTGTTTATCTTAATTTAAGTGAGACTAAGTTATTCAAAATTAAGAAATACATTCCGTCATTTTAAGAGGATGTTCTAGGTTTCTCACCTACCATAATAATGAAGGTATGGGTTCCTTTCTTATCCAACAAGGCATGGTACATGGGTTATGGCTCTTGCAGTGGCACCCATCATTTTTGTAGGTGAATTCAATGCATTCTAGGGTAATTGAAGCAAGAATTCAAATTCTTCTCTCCCTTTCTCTCATTCTTCCTATATATTGTAAGGGGGCATTTTTCGAAAGGCTAGACAATTTGGATTTGCACCCTCCCTTCTTATCTTGTCTACAAGTGAATTTATGGAGTTCAAACCTCCCATATAAACTGTAAAATGCAATCTTGCCTCTTGGCCATTATAATGTACTATATAAAATCTTTGGAGCAATAATATAAGTCTGTGGATGATTTTCAACCCTCTCTTGTGTTCATTTATTTCATCTGATCTCTCATTGCAATCCAGGTTATCATGTGTAAGGTGATTATGTTACATTTTTTTGGTTTTTTGTTTAATGGCAAAGCAGGTGTTTAGCATTCCTTTTGGTGTATCACCTCTGTTAGTTTAGGTTTATTTTCTTGCAATCTTCTTAACCATGTCTCATTAGCAAGTTAGTGTAGATTTTAGGGTAGATCCTATACAATTTGAATCGTGTGTCTCAAACAAAGGAATGGCAATCGCCTTCATCCAAAGAGCTTTCTTGATTGTAAAGTCTCACACTTTGAGAAAATCTCCATGTTATGCAATCACACTTTGAGAGTTTAACCCATTGATTTGCATACATTCATGGGTGTTTTGATTACACATCAACAATTACCATGACCTAAAACCTCTTTGAACATCAAATAAAACTCATATACATCACACGATGGAAATTTAGTTTATACCTCATTTGGAAAATTTCTTCTCAAACTATAACTCTTCAGAAACTTGAATTTTCAGGTGGGGCCCACATATCACCACATGCTCTATCATACATTTTTGTATATATAGATTAGTCATCTACAACATTAAATCATCACTTTTTATTAATAAATCAAAAAATTCTCACTAAACCTCTTCTTCATACAAAGCTACTCCTAGCTAGGGTTTAGCTAGGGTTTCAAACCACTATAGCTTCTTAACGATCGCTCATAAAAATGTGACTATCAAACCACCTATTTATTTTTGTGAAAATATTCATAACTTATCTTATAAGCTACCCCAAATAGCACAGACTCTCCATACAAAGCATACAGATTCACAATGAGCATCGAAGTTCAACATTTTCTTGAAAATCACATTACTACTTACTTGGTTTCACCAAAACTTTCATAACTTCAAATTTCCATTGAAAAGTGACCTAAAAATCGTCATGAATCATCATTACAACATCCTCTACCTATCCATAATCATCCTATATCTCATATATGCTTCAAACTCTCTAGCCATAGCGACTTACCCATGTTTACCTACATGTTTCTCACCTGTAGCTTCCCAAGGACCTCATAAAAGCACAAAACCACTAAATTCAGACCTAAAAATCACCATACATGCCTTGTATACCATCACCATTTTGTTACCATGCTTCACCATAACTTATTAGGTCCAAATCTCACACCTCCTTGCCATTTGCATGCTCGAGGGCTAGTACAGCCTTGAATGACATGACTCAACCAAGAACTAACCATGTTGACCTCATGCAGACTCATAGACACTCATGAAACATCATATGTACTATGTATGACATCATGAAAACCTCCAATCACCTCAAGATATCTCAAACAATGACTTATCTCACTCAACCATGCTCTAGGACAACATTGAACTCACCAAACCTTGACACTATCAATCAACCTTCGGCTTTGACATTTGATTTACATCATCTAGAGACTCATAATACATCATGACACCATTTTCCATCAATGGCATTTTAAATCAATGATAACGCAACTACGCAATGGCCAACAATATTTTCTCTATTTCTGATGTCAATAGAATAGGGACCCATCCACAATGCATCAAACTTCTCATGTTTTCCTTTATTTTCATGATTTTTATCCCATAGTAGGACCAAATCACCAACATGAAAATTTCTTTGAGTAAAATTCTTATCAATTATCTTCTCAATATCCTCTTTAAATCTAATGTGTCTTTAATGAGATTCTCTCCTGGCCTCATCAATCTCAATAATTTGGTTGATCCTTGCAACATAAGGATCAACTCCTCTTCATCTCCCAACCTGTTGGATAAATTAATAGGCTGAAAACTGCAAATGGAGAGGTATTACTACTTTAACATCATATACTAAATCAAATGGTTTCTAGTATATTTATTTAATGTAACCCTATCATCCCATAAGGTAAACTTAAGTTTCTCACCCCACTTTCTCTTATTAACTTCAAAATTTCTTATAAGTATTTTGAGAAAGTTCTTGTTACTTGATGCACTTGCCCATTCCTAGAGGTTTTCATTAAAATCGTGTGTGAGGCTTATTCCATATTCAAAACATGTGATGCCAAGGGTTTGGATACGAAGCTCATTGTATTCTCATAAACCAATTTGACAGGAAACCAAATCTACAAATGATGTGGTTCAAGAGAAAATCCATGACCACCTAGTGTGTTTCCTTCTTAGTGGGGATTGCTTCAACCCACTTAGTGAAATAATCATTTTCGACAATATCGATTTGTGACCAATACTAGAAGCATTTTATGTTTCACTAATAAAATCTAACCCCCATTTTCTAAAAGGATCCTCAACGAAGCAGGATGCGAAGGGAGAGATCTAGAAGATCTTAACTTGCCAAAGAAATGTTTGAAATATTCACATTTCATCACCAATTGAGAAGCGTATTTGAAAAGGGATGGCCACCAATATCCTAATCTCAAAATATTTTGAGCAGATACCTTGGCAACATATAGTGACCACCACATTCTCCAATATGAACTCATTAATCAATCTAGGAACTTCATCCTCAATTATACACCTTAATAAGACCCCTTCAGGATTTTTCCAAGCTAATCCAAGGTCTGTTAGGATGTTTTCTACAGGACACTAACATTAGTCTCCTTATCTAATTTTTTTTCCATTCATGAGGGTCACTTAAATCAACATCGACATTGTGCACTTCAACAACTTGTAAATTTTATTTTATCTTTAGTCTTTCCAAACTTAGGCCTCACACTAATTTAGTGGTTTGAATGTCCATGTCATACTCGTAAATTTTTTTGACCCACCTAAACCTTTTTATCTATACTTCCATCTTTGTTAGGATGTCCTTGACCATAATGTGTGGTACATAGGTAATGATCCTTGAGCTCAGGATGTAAGGTCTGAAGATCTTATTGGTTTTCACCAAATAAAAATCCTATTTTTCCATGATTGTATATTTCAATTCAGATCCTTGCAAGGCCTTATTATGGCCTTCATCATCCTTTTTAATAAAATTGGGTCAATAGTGAATTTAGATGCAAAGGAGAAAATTTGAAACTCCTTCTTATAGTCAAGATAGCCCAACAAATGGGAAATCTTTAGTGTATATTTTACTCCTTTAAACGCTTGTATTGCTTCATCACCCCACTTGATAACTTGATCCTTTTTCATCATACTTGTGATAGGTAAAGTAATTTCAGCAAAATTGGATATGAACCTTCTCACAAATTTAATCTACTAAAAAGAATGATTGTATACCCTTCTTGGAATGGGGAATAAGTACATTTTCAATTGCTTTGACCCTTTCAAGGTCAATCATAACTCCTTCTTGGGACACAATGTGTCCTAATAACTTTTCTTTTTGCACACCAAAGTAGCATTTCCTAGGGTTTAATGATATACCAAATTCTATGCACCTAATCAAAATTTTCTCATGGTAATGCAAGTGGTCATTTCAATCCTTAGAAAAGACTGTAATATCATCTTAATAGACCATAATGAATTTGTTTATAAATCCAGCAAATGAAACATCCATTGCTCATTAAAATATAGCTCTAACATTCATCAATCCAAAAGGCATTATGACATAAATATAGGTTCCCCATGGAGTGGTGAAAGTGGTCTTATATTGTTCCGATTCTTTAACCACCACTTGATTGTATCCTAAGAACTCATCCAGTGTTGAAAAATTTCATACCCTGTTACCTTTTTCTAAAGGTTATCCATGGTTGGTATAGAGTAGTTATCCTTCATTGAATCTTTGTTCACTTTCTAAAATCTACACACAATCTGATGTCCCCATTTTTCTTCCTAACTAGGACCAAATTAGCAACCCATGAAGAGTACCTAGTGGATTTTATGATACCTCTATCCTTGAGCCTCTAGAGTTCTTCTTGCATTTTAGTTACAAGGATGGGGTTTATTTGCCTTTTATTTTGTCCGGAAGGATTGGTATTAGTCTCTATGGGTATCGCATGTTAGAATAGGTCCTCCTATAAGCCTTGACTTAGAGTAGGACCAAGCCAAGAATTCTTAATATTTCTTTAATAATTTGGTATAGGATTTTTTTCATTTGCACTTAACTTTTGACCAAACTTTTCTTAGATCTTAGAAATTCCCTAAGTTGTATTTGGTAACATCTCTTTGAGTGTGAGTAGATATGTTCATATCCCTATCAACACTATCAAAAGCATATTCAATGATGACTAGTCCTCTAGGGACGGTGTTAGTTTTCAATTGAATCACCTCCATCCCAAATTAGGTTTCCTTTCCATCACACACTTCTATCATAGGCTTAAGATTAATGACTTGATTAGAAAATTCATATTTGAAACCAAAAATTGGATGATGTGGGAGTCATCATCAAACACTTTCCAATGTTGAATTTTGTCATGGTATGGAAGGCCTAATAAGTATTTCCACTTCAAAATTTGCATTATGGGGATGTATTTTTATCATCATATTGAGAATCCATTACTTCCAACCTATCGGTTGTTGCATTCTAAATCCTTTCATGGTACTCAATATTAAATGAATCAAACTACTCAATCAAGTCCCACACTACATTCCTATACTATTTCAACCTTTTATTCTTGGTTGCATATAATTTTCTTATCTTCTTCACAACTAATTTAGAGTCACCTCTCATAATTATTTCCTTTATTTCATGCCTCCAAGAAATCCTTAGGACAAGTAAGAGTGTCTCATATTTAGCAATATCATTTGTGCACTCAAAACATAGCTTGAAAGAAAAAAATTGAAGGATCCTTAGTTAGGGAATCCAATATCATACCTATTCCATTTTCTAAACTAGGGAAAATTTTAGTGGCGAATTATCGTAAAATCATGAATATTTGGGTTTTTAGAAATTGGAAATGGTGAATATTTAGAAGTCGATTTCGCCTAATTTTCTAGAAAATTCCACCGACAGGTCCTTAGTATGAGTCATTTTACGAAGAATTTACACATATAAATGAACTTATGTATGTAATTCACCAACGATCTGAATACACATGTGCCCATATTCGCCAAAGTATATAAGGTATAAGGTATAATACATACACAACCATCCAACCTTTTTTAAAATCTTTGTTGTGGAAGTTGAACCCCAAAATACACAACCTTTTGCGGTCACTCCAAGCATTTATGCTCAACTCCGGGCAATCTAACAAAGTCGTCTAATAGATTCATCTAACAAATCTATCTAATTGACTCATCCAACTAATCCATCCAACTAAGTTGTCTGCAATGAACCCATCTGATTAAGATTCATCCAACTTAAAGTCATCCAACTTCGGAGTCATCGAACTCGAGTCATCTAACGTCGAGTTTGTCTAACTCAAATCTCATCTGTGACTGCCCTTGTTTGGCACCATTTCCATGGATTCAAGAAATCGAGTAAGAAGGTTGTTGCAAGTTCAAAAAAGAGTAACAAGACATTGTTTGGCTATTTTGGAAACTCGCAAAAAACCACTGATGTGTCCAGATCTGCATGAAAATATAGGTATGTACTATCTACTAATTTAGAGATTTTTATTACTATATTTTTCACTGTATGTTTCAAATACTCTTTACACTCTTTTATTTTTTATTTAGTGTTGTTAATAATATAAATAATTAATACTATATCTATTACACTTTTAAATGTAGAAATTTTTCAAACACCTTCACAAACTATCAATCTTGATGATCCTTTTGGTTTTAATGATCTGATTGATCAAAACATTCGTTCACTTGATGACATCGAACTAGGGGAAGATTCATCAAATTATCATCCAACACCAATAGAGGAAGCTTGTATTCCAGTGTCTGTTTCTAGAAAAAGGACACGTGAGGATAGAGATATTCCTGTTGAGGAACCAGATGCACAAGTTGAAGTTGAAGAAAGTAAAAAAAATATATCAGAAGAAAGAGGACAAACTGGACAATAGGAAGGAATTTCAGGTTTGAATGGGTAGCAAAATATCCTTTTATTGAACCAATAGAGCTGAAAAATAGTAATGATGTTCCAACTCAATGTCGATGCAAAATATGTAGTTGGAAATAAGGGAAAGACCACACAATGCAACTAAAACTAGACACCATTGAAAAACACTGTGGGAAAATATATATTTCCCAAAAGCAAAAGGATGGGAGCATAGTAAGAACTCATAAATGGAAAGATGCAAAAGAGTGCTTGCATGTAAAATATGTAGAAGAATATGAAAAATAACAAAAATGTTTGAAAAATATAAATGAAAAAGGTGGCACAATTGTTACAAAATTGAGCAAAGCTATGGAGATTGAAATGCATGCGAAAAGTATTCAATTTGCTATTGTATTCCATATATTGAAAAAGGTCAGACCCATTTCATATTTTTCAAAAAATAAAATTATGTATCAGGTAATTGGCTTACAAAATGTTCCACAATCACATTGGTCAGATACCAGTGGCTGGGAAATAGCAAAATGTATTTCTTTGGTGGAAAAGGAGGATCTAAAAGAGGTTATAAAAATGCAAAGTTTATTTCCCTTTCAATTGATGAGGTTATAGTTGTGGACAATACCTCATGGGTTTGTATTCATGTATACACATTTGCAAATGAAGTAAGAAATCCCCATCTCTTAGCAGTTCATAAAATGAGTAAAAATTTAATTCTAAAAAAATTATAAATTAGTGTTGTCAAGTTTAAAGGAGGTTACGGGTATGGATGATTTTTCTATTACAAAAAATTTGGTTTACATTGGAACATACATTTCAGCTAAAATGCAGGGGGCATAAATGGTCTATGTGTATGATTGCAGACAATTGTTTCCCCTATATGATTGCAATCCATTGCATGGCTCACATAATGAATCTGGCCTATAAAATTGTGAGCAATTTTGAAACTGTTGCCAAAGTGGAGGAGCTGATCAGAGATTTGCATGCATATTACTCTAGCAGTCCAAAGAGATTTTTAGAATTTCAAAAAAATTCTATTGGATTGACAGATGGGAAAAATCTTCTCAAAGATGTAGATACTAGATGGATCTCAATGTATGATCCTACTTGCAGAATATTTGAAGAATATCCTTCATTGACAGGTTTTATGTACAAATATCATAGGGATGTGGATAAAGCTAAAGACTTATTGTATCATCTTACAGATATCAAAACTTTACTTACACTCTATGGAATTCTGCCAATGTTGAAGGAGCTAAATGTTTTGACAAATCATGTGCAAGAGTGTTGCATTTACATAACAGACTTCATAAGACTCAAAAAATGTGTGTGTTTGAGTTTAGATTGTTTATATTTGTCAGATGATAGTTTTAAGGGTCCTGTTTTTGAAATTTGGAATGCATTAACAAACCTTAAGAATGCAATTTTCTTCTTAAAATTCAATATACATGATCATCTGTGTATAAAAACACATGGAAAAGAGATACCACTTCATACTTTTCAGAAAAGAGTAGATTTGGTTGGGTCAGAGATGGAGGAAGTAAGAGTGACATGCATTTTATATGAAACAGTATTATCTGAAACTCGAAATAAATTGAAAAAGATTTCTTTATCTTTATCTACAGAGATCCGTGAAAGATTCAAAAAGGATAAATTACTTGAAGCAATGGGAATTGTCAATCCACAGTTTTGGAATACACATGGTGGCATTCTTGATACATCCATCAATGCTTTATTTCTCAAATACATGACTAGTCTAATTGAACATTTCTGCAAGCGAGAAGAGATAAACGCAATTTTTTGTTGAAGGTATTTTATAGAAAAAAATTGAGTTCTCAGTCCCATGATTTTTCCACTACTATGCTAGAGCAATTTTGGTTTCTGGAAGAGCCAAATGAAAATGATTCCATTAGAAGACTTTGGAAGAAGATTTATTCTAGTAGTATTTTGTGAGAGGATTTGAGCGAGTATATTTAGCTATATGAACTTTTTCAAACAATGATTTTGGGTTCTGTTGAAGATGAGAGGGTATTCAGTGCATTGTCCTTTGTAAATTCAAAATTAAAACAAATTAGATAGAAATTTAGAAAGTTATGCAAATTGTATGTATCCAATTACTCTGTGGAAACTTTCCCTTATGAGCGAGCACTTGCATTATGGAATTCACTCATAGAAAGAAGAGGATTCGGTAACATTTTGAATGATCCAGGATCCGAACACATCTATGAAACATGCTTCGATCTGTAGTGTTCTAAGACATAAATGAATGGGTTGTGCTAGGACTGTTTCAGTTTCTAGAGTTCTAATTTCTTGTATACATTATTGACATTATTGACAGTGGAAAATGATTTGATACTGATATATTTCATATTCATTAATGATAATCAACTAGTCTTAATAGACTTTTTTTACTTGTAACAAATTTATATTTTTTATATTTTGATTAATTAATGAAATAAAGACTGCTTTATTTGGCTCCATCTATGTGATTGTCGATTAATGTTTTATCTATGCACGAAACATAAATATTTTCAAACATACACAAACTATGTGTCTTAAACCATCCTTTATTGTTTACATCTCCAAATAGTAACAAATGCAATACAACAGTTAATATAATTCCAATTCAAAAAAGCTTGTATTCATTCTATTAAGAGGCGGAATACTTTATGAAGACATGTTTTCATAAAACATTGTCGGCCAATACATTTACAAAATTGTGGGTTGTCAATGGTTTTCAAAGCTTTCGGGAAAAAAATTCATATAAGAACACGATCTGAGGAATCTATTTTATGCCTATGATTATGAATCATAGTTTTCCTTACATCTTCCACATGGAATAAAAAATGAAAAAAATGGATTATGACTATATTTTAATTCCTACACCGATTCGTCGGTGTGACAACACACCTATCACATGGTGAAACTAACTAATTTTTTCAATTTTATGTTATAGGGGAAGCTTGATATTTTTCTTGCATAAGAGGCGGAGGAATGTGCTCAGTCTGTATAGTGTTATCTGCTAAAACTCGTGATGCCTGCAAATCTTACACTGCAATGTTGATATTTTGAATAATATTATGCTCCTCCTCTCAACATCTCGATGATAAAAGTGATGATCGGCATCTTTATTTTCCTTCGATAATATTTTGGATCCATCTAATGTTCCTTCATTATCCTTTTAAATGTATTATTTTTTTGATTTAATACTATAAGTTTTTCCTTCAGTTGTATAAATGAGTTCAATCTTTTGCGGGTATTCTTCAAATGTGCTTCAAATATAACTACTTATTTCTTTAAATTTTCATATTTTGCCTTCAAAACAAAAATATAAATGTATTCGTCTATAAGATAAAGCTGAAATAATATATTGCGGTGCTCATAATATTATGATTTTTCATTTAAAAGGTGAATTACCACAACTTTTTCTTTTTCTTCATTTGCATTTAAAATATTTCTCTTGTCTTTAGCCCATTTTTTGTAGTAAGCATGTGCTTCAGCATTAAGATTTTCTCAACTGTTTAAAATTATGTTTATAATATCATCATCATAATCATTATTATATGAAATTGTGCTTGACTAAGCTTTTTTAGCAAAATGTCAAGCTTCGTTGGTTGGCTCTCTATTGTAGTGAATAATGAATGCCTTTTAGCGTGATTATGGTATTGGATATTTATTTCTTTAGTCAAAATTTTAGTCCTTCTCTCCCAAGTGCGCACTAAATCCACAGCATTCATTGTAACTTCTTGAATTGTAGACCCCATACTATCTGACACCAGATTTTTGAACGTAAAATCTATTTTATGATCATCTGTGAGTGGATATTTACTTGGAGGAGGAGAGTCTAGTACTTGATGCACATGTTGTTGTGGTTGTGGTTGAGGAGGTGGAGTAGATTGAATCATATCATGTGTGTCAAAATAGTTACCCTTGTCTACATTGCCACTATCAAATCCCAAAAACTCATCGTCAAGGTCGATGTTGTTCAAAATCAGGTGCCCCTTATACTTAAGACACCACCTAGTGAGAATCTAGGAAATTCTATGGTTACAGGATGAACTATTCCTATCGAGTCTACAAGAAACCTTATATTCTTGCCTGAATATCTTGTTGTTGTTTGACTTGTACGTGTTGGCAGTATTGGTGGCCTGCTTGAAGGTGCTGAGATGGTCTATTAACTACAAGAAGAAAACTACAAATTATTAGAAAAGTAATCATTATACCCTTGGGCCTTGTAAATACTAAAAAATTGTAACTAAACAAAACATGTTAAATATTATACATTACCTTGCATGCTCAGAGACACTAAGACATGATGACAATTCGATCTTGACACTAAGAATGAGTTTGATCTTCATCATCAAACTCGAACTTTCTGAACACAATAAATGTAGAAATATTAAAATATTGTACTACTTACATAACATAGGTTGATTGTGTTTCATCCTATTACCTATACTAGTAGGTTAAATTGGTTAATTATATAAACAGTAAAGTTTATACTTGTAGACAAATGTGATGGTATAGAATGTAGGTGTGATGGAGCTATCGACCCCCTAGGTCGTTTTTGATGAGGAACTCGTATTGGTGTTGATTCTACTAAATCCATGTCAGAATCCGCAAAGACCTCTAGAGGGGATTTACCTTGATAAAAACCTCCTTATGAGATATTGCAACCATAATTCTTCTTTGTAAAATATAATATTACAATTATTATTGTATTCAAAAATAATTAATGTGAAATTGTTATAATGTGAAAAATTTAAAAGTAATTGTTACATGTTGTTCTTCATAGGAGACCAATCATTTTATCATTAATTATAGTTGGAATTTATGCGTGCTGCAATTGGTAGAAAGCTTCATGATAGAAATCAAGTAAATAATTGTAGAAGAGAATACAATCTTGGATTTATCAGATGTATTCATACTACAGGCATTGGTGACATCTATTTTTATTCGATTGGACAAATATGTGCACCAATCAAATTGTTTCCATGCTAGTGTCTGCATTATATATTGAACTACCCAAAATGGAATGTTTGCAAATCTGCCCTATAACACAATCCTAGCCTAAAAAAGTGATACAACTGCAAGAAAGAATTTGTGTGTAATACCTTGTATAACAAGGCCTCTTTTTGAATGATTAACAGGAGCTGCAACAACATACAAGAAATGTTAGATTCTTGGGTAGTCGAGTAATATTAAGAAAAAAACTATTAAAAATAATATTTAACTTACCATCAACTTTGCACATTGTAATGAGACTCCAAAAAAATTGTCTTCATTTGTAAGGACCACCTTTGTAGTCACATGCGGCTTTGAATTTTAAGACACCCGTGAAAATTCACCCATAAAATTGAAGGTGGAAAATACCTGGCGAATATCCCCGTAACCACTTTCAGCGAAAGGCGAATTTGACAGTATTAAAAAACAAAATTTTCGCCTGGTTTTTCAAGGCTAAATCAGAATCCTTAAAGACGCACGTCACAGGCGCGACAATAGCTCCTAATGACGTGCGACACTGGAGCGACACTAGATCGTAATGACGCGCGACATTGTAAACAAATGACGCGCGACACAGTCACAAAATGACGCGCGACATTGTAAACAAATGACGCGCGACATTGTAAACAAATGACGCGCGACATTGTAAACAAATGACGCGCGACATCGTAAACAAATGACGCGCGACATCGTAAACAAATGACGCGCGACATCGTAAACAAATGACGCGCGACATTGTAAACAATTGACGCGCGACATTGTAATCAAATGACGCGCGACACTGTAATCAAATGACGCGCGACACTCTAGACAAATGACGCGCGACACTATAACCAATTGACGCGCGACACTATGAAGAAATGACGCACGACATAGCAACCTATTGACGCGCGCCAAAGCAATCTATTGACGCGCGACACTATAATCAAATGACGCACGACACTGCTTCCTATTGACGCGCGTCATTTGAAGCAAATGACGCGCGTCAATAGGGGCAGTGACGCCTATATCTAGGTTATAAATACCCTTATTCCGCTCATTTTCTCGTTTACGTTTTCCTATTCTTGAATTTTTGCAGGTCGAAATCTTCTTCAAAGACGCAATTTCAGCTACAATGTCGACTTCACATGCCTCCCAATTGCAAGTTCAGCAAGAAAATGAAGAGAATCCAAGTCAATCGATTTCCAAGATAACCTACAGGAATCCCTTATGCCCTCACATCCATACGGCTTTAAGGATGTCTCCAGAATATCAAGGTATAATAGAAGAGTGTGGATTTACCGGGTTAGTTAATATGCCCCATTTCGAAACAGATCCCGATATTTTGAATTACCTTCTGTCATGCTACAATTCAGAGGACGGTATATTTTATGTGACTCTGAACGATGGCCACATGTTCCAATTCTCTATCGATCCGAATGACATACATCGGTTTACCGGCCTTCCTATCAGAAACTTACCAAATGTTACAACCAAAGCAACACTCGTGGAAGAAAACAAGAAATTTCTCGAATCAAAGTACGGTTTCCATGTTGATTGTAAGTAATTTATTCTGTTTTTTATTCTGTTTTTTATTCTGTTTTTTATTCTGTTTTTTATTCTGTTTTTTATTCTGATACAATTTGCTGTTATAAATTGATGCTAATTTTCACTGTTTCGCATTTGCAGCCCATGTCAATAAATCCAGGCGTGGTGTAGATACACAATCAATTGCACACCACTTTCTTGCTGCACTTATTGCATTTTTTCAAGCCGTAATCATGCATGCAGGGTCGCCAAACAGATATCCCAAATTGGGCCATTGCATACATTTGTGCCACTATCTCAAAACAACAATTCGATTGGTGCACATTTATATCAAAAAAAATTAGAGCTGACATATCAAATTCGAAAATGTCAGAAAAACCTTTCATTTATTCAACCAACTATCTCCTCGGCTTCTACTATGAGGCACTTTTAAATTTAAAAGCTAAAGAAATTCCTACTTGCTCTGATGAGGCTTTGATGAAATTCTCAATTCCATTTGCAGTAACAACAGTATAAACTTTTAGTTTGTAAATTGTATTACAATTTTCTTCATTACAAGGCATGGTTATTAAAACTTAAATTTTAATGTTTTGCAGAGAAGATATCTCGAAGCCATTCCCAAAAAAAAAAAGATGTCGAGAGGAAGAGGCCAACTACACGCGGAGGCTTCGGGGGACTCCCATTCCGAAATGGAAGCTCACTCCTCTCCAGACCCTCAACAATTTGAACTCGTTAAACGCCAGAGAAGTAATACATTCTCATATATTAATTACAAATTCCAAAGTTGCAGATTTATTTTTCAATTTAAATTTTATCAAACTGAATTGACAACACTTAATATTGATGAATAGCAGGGACTATGGAACCTTCTTCCCCAACTCACTCAATACAGTCCCATGCATTGATATCTTCAGAACAGCCACTGAGTACAACTCCTACAAGGCCACCCGTAGCACCGAAAAAAACAACCCCTCGACAACAAGGTACAATTTTTGTATAGAACGTTTAATTTCGTAGTTTTTAGTTTATGAAATGTTTTAATATTTTTAATTTTTTCTTGTACTTTTCAGCACATGTCAGTCATGAGCAAGCCACGGCACCGACACCCACTCAACCATTAATTTTTAAAATGCCAACCAGAGGAACAGTGAAAAAGACCATTGGTAAACGAATGCCTTTTGCTCCGGCCCCTAGTGGGACACTGAACCTTGACTCCTCGTTTCGAATTCCATCTCTCTCACTTGGTGGCTTGCCCAGTGCAACGGGCATATCTGTTTTGAACAATATAAATTTAGATGAAGATTATTTGGGCATTGATAGCAATGACCCAACTGGTTTTTTCGATACCCGCGAGATGATTCAAGGCCAGCAGGTATACTTCAGTCTTCAAATTTCAATTTTAATATTCTTTACAATTTTTAATTACATTCTGATTTATCTAAATCTAAATATTCAGTTTTCAAATTTATTTATCTAAATCTTGATTTATTTTTTCAACAACAGGATCAGCCCACCCAAAGACAGAAACAAGGAGCAGTTGATCTTGGTCATGGTGAAAGCCCCCACTCTTCTCCAGCAAGATCTTCTGCATCAGATTCAGAAAGTGAAGAGTTTCCACATTTTCCTTTGGAGAACCTAATTGGTAATGATTGTCAATCCCATGTCAGTGAGTTTATAATTCCTCAAATGCAACAGCTTATAGAATGGGAAAAAAGGGCTAAAATTCTTATCAATGAGATTATTAGTCGTTATGAAAATTATTGGCAAAGGGATAGTTTATACGCTGCAGTCCAGAATCAACCTGCAAAGATGGATTCCCTACTTACCCAAGTAAAATGTGGGACTGTCACTTTTAACAACGACTATAAAGATGGCATTTTAGATAAAGCACTAAACAGATTGGAAAATATTAGTGCCGAGGCCCAGGCATATTTTAACAAATGGTCAAAGGACAAGGATTTGGTATCAATCGCAAATGCCGAAAGAGATAGAGCGGTTGTAAGTACTATTACATTCTAACAATCATTTTTGTTAATTTGAAATTTTGAATTTACATTAATACTTTGAATTGACGTTACTCTTTTTGTGCAGTTGAAATATGAAAATTTGAAGAGTCAGGCGAAGGTTTTGCAAGTTCACTTGGAAACAGCAAAGAACAGCTTATCCGCAGCAAAAAATTTGAAGCAAAATATTGTTTTGGTTAACAAACAAAACAATACACTAAAGCGGATCATTAAAGAGCACGGTCTCGACCCTGACATCTTGTTCAAAGCCAAAGCAGTTGCTGATCCAAATTTGCTGTCTCATGGAGATGCAACAAATCAAGAAGAAAGAATTATAAAAAATCTGGACAGTGCTGCAGAAGATCTTATAAGTTCAGGGGTTATTTCTGCTGTTGGGGAAAGGGTTACAACCATAGTGGAAGAAGCCGTTGGGGAAGGGAGCAGAGTTGTACAACTGGATAAAGAAAAAGAGGGTTGAAAACTAGAAACTTTTATTATTATTGGGGAAACTATAAATATTGAGTTTGAAAACTTCTAATATTGAGTATGGTATTTGAATTTAATTATATACAATCTTAAATTTTGATTACATTAGATGGTTGTGAAAATTAGAAACTTTTATTATTGACTAAACTTTTAATATTGAATTTGAAAACTTCAACTATTGAGTTTGTACTATGCTATTTGAATTTAATTATATGGTGATTAGATGGTGATTATCATGAATTATATGTATGTTTCTTGTTTACTTGCATTGTCATGAATAGTATGTGGACGTAGATGATGAATGATGACAATTGATAATCAATGATAGATGATGATGAAATACGATGATCGATTTAATGTGTATAATCTAAAATTTAGTGCCTGAATATCTTGTGGGACTTTAATTATCTTTAAAATTATGTCGTGGGACTTTAATTGTATCTGTGGGGTTATACTGTCTATGAAAGTAGACTTAAGGTTGATAGGTTAAGAATCTCTGTTGTACTATGATTTTTCAACGTGTTGAGGACTTCAAAGTGTGTTTGGATTTTATGAATGACCTTTATCAGTCTAAAATAAAGATAGCCAAGTCAATGATGCTAAGGTCTAGCAATCTGTCCTGTTATCTAGTTGGTAAAGCTCAATCAAATGCAAGTTACTCTGTCAGTGCTTCAAGCTGACTCAGTCCTAGTTGGTGATGAAAATTCTCTAAAAGTGGTATAAGTGGTAATTGGAAACAGTCTCTTCCAGTACAAGAAGATTCATGGTGTATGGTCAGGTTATCTAAGATGAGCTTTGTAACTTTGTTTGACCTGAGGAGTGCAGTGGAAAAGTTTAAACAAAAAAAAGATCTTAAGAAAACTGATGGAACCAAGAAGGGGAAATTAATTGATGTTCCCAAACTTGATGCAAATCAAGCAGGAGGGAAGAATTCTGATCAATGTACTTTAATATTAACGGAGGGTGACTCAGCCAAGGCTCTTGTGGTTTGAATCAGGGAAATGTGAATATTGAATTTGGTAGTATTGTGACATGTTTCGACATCACTTTCCAATTTAATTTTTTGTTATTTTAGGTATCCTTATCCTATCAGGTGGCAGGAATATCTATTTTTTGGGAAGCTACCACTCACCAACAAATGGAGAATAAAGAGATAGTAAATAGAAAAAAAATCCTTGGTCTACAGGAAGATAAAATATATTAAAAATAAATAAAATATAATTCTAAGAAATCAAGAAAGAATCATCACTGGTAAGAAATTAAACATAATTGCAAATATGCTAGGATTTAGCTTACCTCTTGCGTATTAGATTGCTGTGAAATCATCAAGGGTAACGTGCTAGATCTTTGTTTCACATGACATTGTAGATGGAGGGGTGAGTTGCTTGACATTGTCAGTCCTGAGAAGTGCCAGCAACATCTTTAAATATATAGACCAACAATATCTTTAAAGGTCAAGTAAATATAAATATTATGTTGAAGAAGATACCTATTTAAAATTGAAATCATCAACGGTAATGTGCTAGATCTTTGTCTTAAAAAATTCAACACAAAAAATTGATTAGTAGATAGATGGGTGAGTTGCCTGACGTTGTCAGTCCCGAGAAGTAAAAACTTCCTCGGACGGATGTCAACCCACGTTTTCAAAAAATAAAAATTTTGTATTTAACTAAATGTAAATACATACACCTGTAACATTTTTAATTATAACCAGAGTTGAAAAAATGAATAGTAACAAACAATAAGATTAAGGGGAAAAAGATACCTGCTTAAAGTTGAAATCATCACTGCCACTGGTAACAATATAGATCTTTGTTTTAAAAAAATCCAACACGAGAAATGGATTAGTAGATAGATGGGTGAATTGCCTGACATTTTTAGTATATAGACCTGTAACATCTTTAATGATAAAGATAAAAGATAGATAAAGAAGATACCTACTTAAAGTTGAAACAATCCATTATCAGTAGCTTCATCAAAGTCGATGTTGTCTTCTGTAGAATGTGACGAAGAGCCAACTACACTCTCAAGGTTAAGGGGAAAAAGATACTTGCTTAAAGTTGAAATCATCACTGCCATTGGTAATGAGCTAGATCTGTGATTTAAAAGAATCCAACACGTGAAATGGATTAGTAGATAGATGGGTGAATCGCCTGATATTTTTAGTATATAGACCTGTAACATCTTAAATGATAAAGATAAAAGATAGATAAAGAAGATACCTACTTAAAGTTGAAACAATCCATTATCAATAGCTTCGTCAAAGTCGATGTTGTCTTCTGTAGAATGTGACGAAGAGCCAATTACACTCTCAAGGTTGGGTATATTTGTACTTGTAGCTGTATTATTTACACCTCTTCTTTCGCAAAGGGAATTCCAGTGCGCAATTGCTCTGTCAAACGGAAAGGTTTCGAGGGAGTATCGTGAAACGTAACACCTCATGCAACTTTCCGCATTTTTATCCAACCTCGCTTTCGCTTTGATTTTATAAATGACAATGCACCGAAAACTCTTTCATCCTCCACACTCCCAAAATCATTGTCCGGCATAATTCATATAGTCCGAAATACTCACCGATATCTTCTTGTAAGATAGAACTTTGATAGATTCCTCTCCACACCTCAGTAATAGCACCACTTTCGTAAGGTTGATCTAAATTCTTATATTGGTTCCTCATTGTTGTTGCAAAATTGGTCGATCAAACTTTAATAAATCGGCATTCAAGATACCTTTGATTTCCGTACTTGAGCTCGACGCCTTAGTAAATTGTTCCATTATTGTACCCATTGATTTATGGAAATGCTTACTGACAAAGTCTGCACGGCCACCTTCTGTATTCCAAAAATTCGGATTCATCACACCCATGGCTTCCAGAATTTTATCTTTACAGAAACGTTCCCTAATTTCTGACGACAAGGTTTCTGAAATTTTTTTAAGCTTTATTCTGGTTTCAACTATCACAGACTCAAACAAATTACGTGTTACAGGAACATCTTCTCGCTCCGAACCTGTAATATCTTGACGTCTTTGCAAAATGTGCATAGGTATTTCCTTCCCATTAACAGAGATGCATAGGTGATCGTGAATATTAAATCTCAAATAGGTGTTAGGATTTTTAAGATCTAATAAATCTCTCCAATTTTTAAAAACAGGTGCATCAAAACTATCCTGCGAACAATACAATATATCAAGACTTTGACATACCATTTTCCTCATCCTTATAAAATCCACAATATAGATCAATCTGCCCTGTGCATGCTTCATCAGTGTATTGATCTCCTTTAACATTGGAAGAATACCAAGCAATGTAAGCAAAGTCTCCAAATCAGTTAAGCGGAACAACAGGTCCCTTGCCCTATCAACTTCATGACGGTATTTGTGCATGAAACCAACCAATGAAGGATACTCCTCACGAACTCTGCATGCTGGTTCATACAAAGAGATCCATCTAGTCTCCACATCCTTCAGAAGTTTTTTGCCGTCTGTAATTCCAATTGCAAATTTTTGGAACTCCAGAAAACGTTTTGGGCTGCTTGACATATAGGCATGGAGTTCTCTTATTATGTCTTCTAATTTAGCAACATTTTCATGGTTGCTTACCATTTTATACGCTAAATTCATTCTGTGAGCCATGCAGTGAATTGGTAGCATATATGGGGCCACTGTTGTTTGTAATCTAACACAGAGCCCTGTTCGGTGACCCTGCATGACAGATGCACCATCTGCTCCAACGCATACCAACTTCGTAGCAATTTCATAATCACCATACCAAAGAACATCTTTCAAATGAGAAACAACTATTTTGTATAGGTTTTCAGCATTGCAGTTTTCAACCATTTTCATAACACCCAACAGATGAGGTGTCCTTATATGATTTTCTAATGTATAGATGTGGATACATACCCATGCGGTGTTGTCGACTGCTGTCACTTCATCAATTGAAACAGAGATAAAGTTTGCTTTTTTTACATTCTCTTTCAAATCTTCCTTCTCTATCATCGAGAGGCATTTTGCCATTTCCCATCCACTACTCTCAGACCAATGAGACTGAGGTACATTCAGCATTCCGTTAAATTGATACAAAACTTTGAAATCAAGGAAATCTGACATCGCCCTTCCTTTTTTAAGTATTTGAAAAAGAGTAGAGAATTGTATGAATTTTGCATGTAGATTTGTTTCTTTCATCTTACCAATATGTGATGTGATTGTTCCTCCCTTTTCCAACAGATGTCTGTGTTTTTTCTGCTCTGCCTCATATTCCGCTGCGTATCCGATACGCATGCACTCCTTTTCGCTTTTCCACCTATGTGTTTTGATTTTCTCGCCATCCGCCTCACATACGCTTAAATATTGTTTTCCACAATGTTTTTCTATCAGTGTCCAAATTTCGCTTGCATTTTTTGTTGCTTTCCCAATTTCCACGTACATATTGTACATGTACATTCACATGGGATTTCTTCATAATTTGATGATTGTACAGGTTCAATAAATGGAAATTTAGCTGCCCAATCAAACTTGTATGTCCCGCCAATGGTCCACATATTCTTGTTTGTTTTCAATGCTTTACTTTTTTGAGTCGAATTTTGAGCAATATCGCAATCACCTGGTTTCTCTTTCTTGACCAGAGTTTGATATTGATTTCGCCTTCCATTTTGCTCAAGTTGTCAGATCTCGTGATATCTAGCCGCACTTCGTCGCACCCCAACAGAACAATATCTTCAAGATCTCGGCATATTATCGTAGGTTTCATTTGTTTGACCGTGATACTCGCAAGTGCACGCATGTCCACCTCAATAATGCCTTCCACACAACAAGATTCTCGATTCTTTTTTGGTGGCATCTATATGATTGGTATTTACATTATCTGTATCCGCAGAGTTTCCAAAATACTTGAAGAGTGATTTCTGAGATTTCTTACTTACTTTTAGGTTATTCGTATTCTTTGAGGTGGCACCTTCCATTATTCTGAAAAGAGTCGTGCGTCAGCAAAAGAACCAAGAAGCGACTCTCGCATGCCTTCTCGAGGTCTTGTCGCGCGTGAACTGTCAGATGTCGCGCGTCAATACTGCCCAGGTCGCGCGTCAAGCCTTCATCTGTCGCGCGTCAAGCCTTCCTTTCCTCTCGCTGCGCCAGCCTTCCTCTCGCCGCGCCAAGCCTTCCTCTCCGCCGCCAAGCCTTCCTCTGTCGCGCGTCAAGCCTTCCTCTGTCGCGCGTCAAGCCTTCCTCTGTCGCGCGTCAAGCCTTAGCCCAAGTCGCGCGCAAGATTTCTCTCTGCAAAGTCGCACAAATAATGCATTTGTCAGCTACTTGAGCGCAATCAACAATCAATCAGATAACAAAAAAAATACGAATCTCTGGTGCAAAGGGTATGCGAGTTCAAATTTCACAGTATTGGTAATTTGGTAAGCTACTTGAGGTATACTACCCGGCGAATCAAATAGGTTTTTATAGGAGATGTTTTCAAATGAAGGCGAAGCCGACCCCCCAAAAAAAATATACTTTATATTTTAGGCGAACAGGACACCGACCCACTCCGAATAATTCGCCTTTTCAAATTTTCCTAAAATGAAATTTTCGCCATATTACGAATATTCGCCGCTAAAATTATCCCTCAAAATGAAGGCATTGATCATCCAAATCAATACCGCCAACAAAATTATCCAAGTCCACATCAATAAAAACACCTCATAAGATGCATTCATAGGGTCCTCAATTACATGTAATGACTTGTCCTCCCTATACAACTTCACTAATTTTCCTTCCATAGGAATATTAACATAAGAAATATCCATCTATACACTTCCTCCCACACTTACTGCCCACTTTCTCTCACAACAACATTCCCCTCTTAGTTGTGCAATCCACAACAACTATTTTTATTATTAAATACTTTCTGGGTGAGCTATTAGTTACACAACCAACCCTTTGTCACATACCGTGATAGGAACTTATCTTGAATCCATATAATATCACATTCCATAGGCATATTTTATCTTTATACCCATCTCATTTATGACTACTAATAGCATTATATTACAAGAGGCACCCGAGCCAAACATACAATTATGCAAAATACATCCATTCACAATTAGTGTGGTGAAAAGGGGGTCTACATCCAATTGGATCTCTACTAAAGAGGTGCCTAGATATACTTCATAGGAAGGATCAATGATTTTCTAAGTTTCATCAACCTCATTCACAGAAATAATAGGAAGGTTTTTTTTCGCAACACTAATCTCATTAGCAATAGCATTCCGATTGAACCTCAAATAATAAAATGCCCTTTTTCTATGCTCAAGAATCTTGAAATATTCTAAAAAGGGAATAGTTATCTTCAATTGGATCGGTATATGGGCCATGTCACAAACATTGTACTTAGGAAAGGATGTATTAGAGGGGAGAGTTACTATATTTTCATATTGTATGCATTCTTTCAAAATGTAAAACAATAGGGGGATACTTGGACTTGGATCAATAACAAGAGTCTTGCAGGGCACCACTTTTTGGGAGCACCTTTGGGAACATTAGTTAAGATGGGAATCTCATATTTAGAAGTTGGGATAAGGCCCTTGACTTTTCTACCCTAATATTATGCTCTTTTCCTGAGTAATAGTTATATTTATCAACAAATCACTATCCTATTTGGAAGGGACTTCTCCATCATACTTTTAATCATTAGATCTCTAAGATACTCAAAATCATGATTGGGAAATTTAAAAACTATTCCATATCAATTTTAGCATTAAATTCAAGAGGAAGATATCACACCTTATTTACACGTGCCCAAAAATCATCTATAGTCTTCACACATAGGAGATTAGTAGAAGTAGTACATTGTTCAAAGTTTACTTGATGATCAAGTACACATGCATCATCAAAGTCTAATCCAGTAGAGCATCCTCATCCCGGTAGGTTGTTCATAGGGAGTGTGAGGCAAAAAAACATTTATCACACCAATCAATGATGTGTTCTTATTCAACTGCTACAACTTTTTCCCCAATGGATCATGGACCACTCTATTATCTCTCGAATGTATGTTTCCTATCATTTTGACCTATGGTCCTCTTCCCTCTATCATCATTTCTATGATCTTTAAAAATTTCTGATTGTGACTTTGATTTTGAAGTTTTTTTGGGGCTATAAGATAATCACTTCTCATCCTTTTCTAAATTTTAGGAGATCTCCTTTACTTGCTCCTACCAAGGTTTTGACCACCTCTTCCATATCAGTAGATTTACTTTCTTGTGGTTTTCGAGATTGAAAAGTTTTACCCTTCATTTTTTGGAGGTTTACCAACATCCTTGATGTTTTTTTCAATTTGGATAGCATAGGTAAATTATTGTCTCATACTAACAAGATTCTTATTTGTTAAATAATAGGCTGTTTTTTGTCAAATGCATCAAAATATTTGATTAAACAAGATTCATCATTGGGTCTCAAACTAGTTAGAAACCTTGTCAAAGTCTTGTTGAATATTGTGTTGAAATCTTACACACACACTCATTAGGATTCTTCTTTATATTTTCAAATTCAGACAAGAGGAACCTAGGGTCAGTCTTATCACCATATTGAATCTTGAAGGAATTTTTCATTTCTTCCCAAGAATCAATTGACCCATGAGGTAATGCATTAAACCATTCTCTAGAATCCTCTTCCAAAGTGTGTACAAATAAATTTAAACAAACATCCTCATATTCCATTTCATAATCATCCATAATATTCTGAAACATCTTAAGGTGTTGATCACCATTAATAGCATTATTACCTTGAAATTTAGGCAACCTATTCCTGATTTCATTGGGCACCTCATTTGGATATCCAACCATGCCTTCAAAATTGATAGGTCTGAAAGAATTAACTTTGAAGGGGGCACGGGGAGGAGGGTGATCCATGTTATTATTAACAATATTTTCTGGAGGAGTATCAACTAATTTTTGAACATGTGGTATGTGAACAAAAGGATTATATTTAGTGTGATGAATATTCCTTAGAGGAACAGGTCCAAGACCCAAATCTCTATTCTCACATGTGAATAGATGGGTAGCCTCAAGACAACTCTTAGCATATTTAGGAGCAAAGCCTTGTTAAAATAAGGAGTGAAGGTAATATTCTAGGCTATGTGGCTTAGAATTGTCAAAAGAGATAGAATAATCCTCAATCAAAGGGAAATCACCAAACTGAGAAGGATGAATGCCCTTACCTTTTTAAATATGACCTCTTATCAAATTCCAAACTTGATTTCTTATTATTTGAAATTCATTTAACTCGGGAAGAATTTTGTTAGCAGATCTTATTTAAATGATGATCTTAGTCCTTCAAGCTTTACAAAAGCAGAATACCAACAACATAAAATAAATAATATAGCACTTTGGTATAACCTAGAACTTAGGATGGAGTCACCACTAGATATTTTCACTCTAGAAATGATAAATCAACCTTAATAATGTTTTGATTACTTCCTTGAGATCAACAAAAAAACTTGATAAACCCTTTAAACCCCATGTATATCAAACAGTACCATAGACATCTTACATCGGAAGACATCAAATAGATAAAACCTTCTTAAACCATCTGTCACATATCCAAGGGAATTATCAAGAAATGTTGTTATTTCTGATAAAAATATGTCATGCAAGGATCATTTAAATCATAAAATTGTAGGAGTCTTAAATAACACTTATATACTTTCATATAAACCTTGTATAAATCTTAATTTTATGAATCAAGTCCCCATAAATGGTGTTATCTTTGTGTTGGTTCCCAATCTAACACCTAAAAAAAGGAAAGAAATGAGAAAGGAGGAAAGGAGAAAATATCTACCTTGTGATGTTTCATTTTTAGCTAGGGACTAATCTATCTATCTATCTTGGCCAAGCCTTGTGGGAATGACAGGGAGGCATGTGACTAAGGATATGTTTTTTGTCATGATGTTTTATGGCTCTACCTAAACCAAGGTGAGAGAACCTATGGGGTGACTTGAAAGAGAGAGGTATATATTATGTTTCAAACCTCTGGACTTATTGTAACCTCAATTTGAGATCAATTGCAATGATAGAATGCAATGCTCATTATAAATAATAGTCACACAATAATTGTAAACACTTGATGTATTAGACACAAACTGTTGTAGATAGATCTAAAGGTGATCACAAACATCATATATGAATAAATTGTTTATAACTTGGGGCATGGTGATTTTATGGTGTTATACTTCATGGATCATGGAAAATACAGTTGAAATATGTGGGTTGGGTGTAATTTACGGAAAACACATGTAAAATATACAAGGATAATGTGATTTGTAGGGGTAGGATAGGATGGTAATACTTAGTTAGATGGAGTGGATGGTGGTGGATCTAATGGGGAGGGGTGCCACATATTTCCATCTTATCATGTTACTTTCTGAATCTAAGATAAGAACAAATATCAAAACAACACAATCCTCAAAGGGATACTTGCATTTATTGGCACCAAATTCATGCAAGAATTACCACATAATCTCAGAATTTTTAACACAACACTCATGCATGAAACTTCAAGATATCAGTCAAATATCTTCCATAATACTTAAGATACACTCGAAGTCTTTAAACATCTACCTTTGAAATAAATTACGAAAGGAATTTTATAACTAGACATACATTACAAGGTAACACTACATCACAATGTTTTTTCAATAACCAATTATATGCATAACTAAAAGGAATTGCTTCATACATCATTGATTTAATAGATAAAAAAATTACATTACTCAATTTTTCTCTTACTTATAATCCAGAATGCTTGACTAAAGCATGGAAGATGGTTCTATGTACTTTGATTTAGACAGGGGAGACATATATATGATCTAAAAGGAAATGCTTCGTACTTCATTGATTTAATAGATTGAAAATTACATTACTCAATTTTTCTCTTACTTACAATCCAAAATGCTTGAATAAAGCATGGAAGATGGTTCTGTACTTTTATTTAGGAAGGGGAGACATATATATGATGCTCTCAATTCCTACTAATGAATATACATTGTAATCACCTTAGCAAAAACCTAAGACTTAGAACTGGAGTCCCCACCCAAAAATTAGAACTAGAACCAATAACCCTCTTGAGTGAAGCTATACCTTCATTCTTATATGAAATTTCCCAAAATGGGTAATATACCCATATGCCCCCAAGATACCCTTTAAAATTTGGAAAACCAAAAATTTTGATCCATGATTCATTGAGTGGGTGAACTAGCTACTCCAATTGAAAAGATCACATTTTGATGTGTCGATAGAAGAATTTTTGGATCATGATTGATCTTGTGGATAAGTGAAGGATATTAATTTTGCTAACAAACTCTCATTTTCGTATTTATTTCATTTCACCATCATGTGTACAATCTCGTGGATATGTTGTTACTCACTTTGTCATCATCTAATTTTATTCCTTCCACTTGGAAAAATGATGAATGGAAAAGAATAAATAATGAGGATGAATAATAATGAATGAGTAAATTTCTCAAAAAGGGTTGATATCAATGTGTTTTCTCTCTACCTTATTTTATAGCTTATTTCTATAGGCATCAAACTGATCAAACATCCCAAAATGAGGTCTTCATCTATCTTTTCATGGTAGAGAAATATTATTTCTTGTTTGGATAAGACATTATCCATTTCAGCATAAATAAATTTCTTTTTCCTTACTCTCTTAGCCAAATTATAGATACAACCCTCCAAATAAACAAATATTTGAATAAAATAATAATCAAAATCCTTCGAAGCTCCTAACTTCCCTATAACATGTTGTTTTATAATCTCAACCATATTTTATGCATCTGCAGTCCCTAGGGTATATGCACTTTTGAGAGGAAGAAGTTTTTCAATTTTGGATTCAATTTTAGAAATACATTCTCTTTTCTTTTATCTCATGTTTTTATCTTACTTATACAATCTCCTAAAGTTTTAATTCACACATTGATAGCCCCCTCATATTCATATTGTCTTCTTTTGCGATCTGGGGGTATTATTCCTTCCTTTTCAACTTCTTCATCATTCATGGAAGTGATGGCCTCATTTTTAGTTATCATTTCATACCAATACCCCACTTCATCTTAATAATTCTAAATCAATGCCTTACCTACATCCATTTCCTTGAAACCTATTTATAGCATTCGATCACCTCCCTTAAGAATTGGTTACCTCTACATACTAATTCCTCTTCCCATTTTTTCGTGCCTTCCCCATGTTACGTAAATCCTCATCATTTTTCATCATCTCATGGGTGATAGCAGTGGTTATTTCTTGGATTTCCTTAGGAATTTTCAACCATGCATACACATGGTTTGACAATATGTCAACCTTCTCCTTAAGTTGTTTCTTGGTTTTTTTGTCTTTGTCCATTTTCGGAAAAGACCTCCCATTGCCACGGTGACTTCATGTTTAAGACCCTCTGTGGTTGGTTTCCCCAATGGGACTTGAGTGATCTGGTAGTCTGATGGTGTAGCTTCATTATTTAAGATATCACTGTGTGGAGTGGATATCTCCACAAATATGTCTCTTGTATGCCCCACCATTGTTCTTGACATAATTTTTGCCTTCTTTAGTGATTATGGATGGTCTCAAGGAGATGATACTCTCAAGGTTAGCTTCTTCCACTTACACTCTCACCTTTCTTTTCCTTTTTAGTGTTGTTCCCAACCATCCCTCACCTATAGTGTTTCTTCCCTCTTGTGTTTTTTTTTTTTTGTGTAAGAACTTGGCACAATCGAAAGTTCTTGTGACTCGGAGAGTGTAAGGTCAAATTCATGAACCTACCCTTGTGGTGTTTCCACTATTTATGGTCATTTGCACTTGGGTGTCCTCCTCCTTTTCCCCTTAATCCTTCAAGTTTTCTTATTTCTCTATTGAATGATGTGAGGTACCCGCATCTACTAATTTTACCTCTTCAACTTCAATCCATTTTTCCCTGGATTGTTCTTTGGTTAGCTCAATCTATTTTGTTATTTTTCTTGAGCCTCAACTTCTGTAACCTTCTCTACAAATTCATGAATTAAAATCATAGTTTTCACCATCTCCAAAGCTAATTAAATAGGATCCATATATTTTGGTTAGTAAGCCTCTTTCAATGAAGTCTCTTTCCCATTGGGTTGGTCTTTGTTTGTCATCATTTTTATTACATGTTTGATTCCTCATGAGATGATGTGCTTCATTCCTTCACTTAAATGGGTGAAACATGAGTAGGTGCAACTTGAACATACTTAGATTGAAGGTCTTCTCCCACATCTTGACCCAATCCATGTAACAAATCCATGAAGACTTATTCATGAGATGGATCTTACACTTATTTTTCCACAACTCTAACTAGATGAATCTTGTTCTTCATGAGTTGTGATTGAAATAGGGGATTCTTGTGATAATGGATTTTAGGTATTATAAACTACCTTAGGAGTATATAAAATTTTGGAAGACATCTCAAGGCTTGGGGTATCTCATGTCATGGATTCACTTGTAGTTGTCTCTTCTACGGTGTTTTCACCTTTTCCCTTTTTGTTCTCACAAAGTGTTTGGTCGTTGGTTCATCCTCCACTTTCTTAGGAATGGGATCCAATGATGGACTCACCCTTAGTATCATTGGTAAAACACTCCCTCTCATCCTTTTCACCTTGATCTATTATCCCGCTGAAGTAGAGGATGATGCACCTTTTTTAGTCTTCCCATGTGATACAGCTTACTTTGGGCCTTGAGGTAAGATGGGGCATAGCCTAGATTGGAGTAGCATGAGTGATAAGAGCATCCTTTATTTATTTCTTTAGTATTTCCTTAGGTTTTTATTTCAATTTAGACACAGGGGTCCCATTCTTTCTTCCAAAAACACTCAACTCATCCACTACCTTTGAGATGGGTCCCTTGATGAAAATATGTGGATATTTTCTGCTTCGATAATAGGTCAAAACATATTACTCATTTACTCAAAGGTGGAATCACATCCTTACTACTCTTTTAGTTATGTATTCCCTTAATATTGTAGTGTTTTGGAGGGATAATTAAATACCTTTTTAATGATCCAAGAAAGAGTTCTTATGATAACATGAGTTACTCTCTCATACAAGTATATTGGCTCTTGTACACTCTAATAAAGAGGTGGATTTGGTTGATATACAAAATTATTTTCTATATAGTAATTACTCACGCAGCCTTTGTCATCTTTCAAACCCTTGGGGAAAATGATAATTCTATAATCAATTATCTCGAGAAATCGTCATTTTGGAAAAATATCTAAGTCTCACCTCTTCCTCATCTCTACAATACATCCAATAGTCCTCATAATGAGGCTCATGTTCATATGAATTGCCAAGGGATCCTTGAACTATCCATTTAATATCATAATTGGTCCTCGTCTAGAGATTTTGCATGATGAATCCTTTCATTTTTGATTTAAGGATTATGGTCTTGACCACTATGGGGAAGGTGTATCTCTTACTCTAATTAGGAATTTAATATTTGTTTTTTCTTACTGCAATTATCTCATGGAAATACACAAGTCTTATTCATAACTCAAACAATGCCCACATATCATCCAAGTTCCTCAAAAACATATATGGAGTACCTTGAAAACCACTTTCCCTGATGTATGTGAAGAATCTAAATTGGACGGAGTAACATACATATTCAAGTGACTATCTCCTTATCTCTAGATGATATCTTGTATTTCTCCCATTCGGGTTTGAATAGACAAAAATAGGTGCAAAGAAGGCATCATGAACCAACCTAAACTTGTACTTCTAAATCTCTGATTTAAGATGTGGATACACATCATATACCCTATACTGAGATAAATCCTTGGCTCTTACCAGTCTATGGAATGAATTATGGCATGCAATGTTTTACACCAGGTAGGAAGCCATGTAGAATTCACATTTTTACTTAGACCCTTCTTGAATTTGAACTACTATTTTGATAATTTGTTGGTGGATGGATTCAATTATCAATTCCCCCTAATGGGTATGTGATTTTTAATTGAGAATGATCTCGATGAAACTAAACATCCAATCATATTAGTGATATGAAAATTCATTTCCCATAATCATGTTCAAGTAGGGTAATGACATCTCCAATTTCCTCAATGAAGTCAGCTTTGGTTAATCTCTTGGGAATTTGGGTGATAGAGATCCTTGGCTTCTCATGCCATTTATTTTTTAACAGCTTTGGAATATTTGGCATGGTTAGCAGTCCAAAAAATTCTAAATTTTAAATTGTTATGTCTACCACTTCATCAACATCTGGTAGTCCCAACATTTCATTCAAAGTATCTCGAGTCGGGGAAAAGACCACGTCACCACTCCATATCTAACCTCTCTTCGTTATGGGTTGTTATTCCCTACACAATCCCATACCAATTTTAGGTAATCTTGAGATGAGGGAGGAATGTGGCTGCTATGGAAATGGCACTTTCATAAATTTTCTTCATAATCTCAAACATGTTAGTTACATGCAGCCTTTAGGAGGAACTCATTCCAATAAACATTTCCAAGGTTTATATTAGTTATTTTATCCAAGTCACAAAAAAATTGGGACAAATTTTTGGTCTCCAATCAATTGAATATTCATTACATCAATGCAAGGGGGTAGACAATATTTCTTTAAGAATTAGACTAATAGAAACTATGGAAACTTAGGAAATCTCCCTTACATCCCGTCATAATCTCATAACATAAATGCAAAAATATATACCACATTCAAGGAATTATCCACACACCAAGGTAGTTGTAACTTCTTATTTCTGAACCAACAAGAGCCTTTAAACACCACTCACCCTTTGAACACACTTCTACACAACTTAATTACGTGAATTTGGGCATGTTTTCTTGTTATAGGGATCCATATTTCTCGCCAAATTTGAATTCAAATGCAAAGTATGGTACTTTTCCTAATTTTTCAACCATATACTTCTTCGCACACATTCATTAATGGACGACATCTTCTTGTATTTTTATATTTTACATCTCGTTGATTTTATAATCTAAGTTTTAATGTGAGCCTTACATGTGGGTAGTTATTTCATGTTAGATTTACTTGAATGACATGTCGCTTTCTCATTGGTCCAAGTCTTAAATTTTTCATACGTAGCCCATCACTTGAATTTCTCCTCATGTGTTTTGAAGTAGTGACATGCACCCAATATTCCAGTTCAATTGGGGTAGGGTAGCAATCTGCAGCTTTTGCAAAAACTATGAAGCCGCTAATTGTGAGGCTACAAATTTTTCCCACCACATGATGGTTCCATATTATGCCACGTGTCTTGTTTTTTGTGCCTTTAGGGATAAACATGTATTTTACATCATTTTATAAACTACAAGGCTTCCAACTCCAAATCAGAAAAAATGTTCTAACTTGAGGTGTCATTACATGTCATCACGTGTCTTCTAACATGTCACGGAGATGGAAATGTAGTTTAAAATATTGTAGGAATTATAAGACTACCAACTTCTCGGTTGTGAGGATACTCCCTTAGCCAACTACTACCATATCATGCCACATGTCTCTTTTTATATTGGTTTGTAAATTGGGATGCAACTTACAATCTTGCAAGAACTCGGGAAGCTATAAACTACAAAATTGGGCAACTACTCCCTACCCCGCATCATTAAGATTCTCTCTATATTCTTATTTTTGGTCCTTGAGGATGACCTCATAAGTTTCACATCCACATCAAATTTAAATTTTCAATAAATTCATCAAATGTAATAATATCCCCTAAATATTCCCTTTTCGGGGCCCAGAAGTGTCATTGCAGTTTACAACTTTACAAAAACTAAAAAAATTCTCACAAGCCCATACATCCCCAAATAATATTATTCCTTCAGGGCTTAGACTTGTAACTATAGCTCACAACATTACAAATAATGTAAAATTTCTCATAATGCCCGCATACCCCAAATGCCTCTCGATATTCCTTCACATGCATTGGGGTGAACTTGTAGGTTGAAAACTTACAAAATTGTAGAGAAATATGTTTCAAAATCACGAGGCCTTATTCTAAAACATCACCCATTCCCCTCACACCTGTAATTCATCAAATCAATAAGAAACAAAGGAAACATTAAAGCATTAGAAAAACAAGAACAATAGACCAAGAACATGACATGGTTTAATCAACATGAAGCTTGGTGGAACACTAAAAATCTTGAGAGGTAAAAGGACTAAAGAAATAGGCACAAAACACTAGTTTCTTGGGAGAATACAAAATTTTCCATGATTTTCAACAAGATCAAATCAGGCACCAACACCACAAAGAACTTAGCTTTCTCACTCCTTCACTCTTTGGATCCCGTCCTTGGCCAATTTTCCAACTTTTGTGGGCGTGTAAACCCCACTATGCTCTAATCTACCTTTAACCCATAAGATATTAATTCGATTCTATAAAATATTAACTTCCTTAATGTCGTGAAGGACTAAAAACCTCCAAAAACACTATCTCCATCAAAATTTTCCTTCATGAGCTCAAATTCCTTTTTCCCACGAGTTAAGAGAACCCGTGAAACACCGCATTCAAACATTCTATGAAAGACTAACTTAGTGTTCCATGGATTTTCTAAGTCCCAACTTAGATCAGTTGTTCAAAATTGCATGGGGTGTAATTTTGGGAAATAGTTTGGAGACCTCTAGGAACATATTCTTGTTAGATGATGAAGACTAATAGCCTTAAGGCATCCAATGGACATGGATTCAAGTATATAACTTGAAGAAAAATGATTTTCAAACATTTGATTTTGTCCCTAAATCTACATGAGCTTAATACTGAACTAGAGTTGACCTTTGGAGCTCTAAATAAAAATTATAAAATGCTCCAAAATCTCATGATTTTCCCATTAAAATTGCTCAAACTAGATTGTGCAAAGCCAAAAAAGGCACAAAACTATATACAAAGTGTGAAAATCATACATGTTCCAAGTGGAAACATACAGAGTGTGCACAAGCACTTTTTTTTCAATAAGAAAACCTAAACTTCTCCCAATATAACCAAAAGAAAAGGAAGCTAAACAAAACCTGATACAAACTAGGATAAATAGCTTCCTTTCTTACAAAATGTGGCCATGTGATCAAGCATGCAACTAAATGAAATGGTGGAAGTGATAACATTTTCTGTACTCCCTTTTTTCCCAAATTATCATCCAAGAAAATAGAATGTACCTACTCTAATTTCTATGCATTTGGTTTGGATGAGTGTATGGGATGACTTTTAATGCTTTCAAGCTCTTCCTCATGCTTTGAAGTGAGCATGACCAGTGGAAACTCTAATTTTGGCTCTAGACTAGCCGATATCTAGTTGGGTACATAATGTTTTGAACTAATGGGCTTATCCTTATGATTTTCCCATTTCCTTTAATACCATCCCCATAAATGGTGTCATCATGCATAATCTCTTTATGATGGATATTGTTTGCAATTTGATTTGAATTGTGTTCTACTTCTTCTCGAAAACAACTCTACCTCCTTTGGATCAGCATCCTTCTCCTCACCAAGTAAGAAGTTTGATAACTCAAAATTATTTGCATCCTCACTATGAAGCTCCATTTGATTGATTGCAGAATCTAAGGATGTTCTTGGCATATCAATGCAATCTTCCTCTGGTTTCTCACAGTTCCTATTAGCTTCAAAATCATCCTTCTTGGGCATAGTCACTTCATCCTCCTTTACATATTTCTGAATTAAAACAACATGAGGTTCTTCAAATGTTTTGGGGCAGATCTTTAATTCTTATATTAGAATAATTCCATTCCTCAATAGATATATTATTATTAACATCAATGATGGAACTCACCTCAACTAATTTTGATGCACTATAAGGAGATTGATTGATGGCTTCTTGATAAAGGATATGTTTCTCATAAAAATTTTGGCTCCAAACCTTAAGACTCTACAACAAATGTTCTTTGTTTGGCTCTTCAAAAGGCTGCCCTCCCAAGTTTGTCTACTCATGAAGCCCATAAAAAAATGGATTTGGATATATGAAAGGAGGGAAAGGTTGAAATTTTGACTGATTTTTCAATGGTTCAAATGATGGGTAAGGGGAATCCTAAAGAGGAGCCGATGTGACAAAAGCTACAAACATGGAAACCGAATGAGATGGTGTAGGTTGGGAAGAAGAAATGGGAGGGCTATAAGATGCTAGTATAGGATTTCCCCATTGACATGGTTTCTTACAACTAGATTGGTAATACTCCATTAACTCAACCCACATTGATATCTTGAGATGACATTTCAGCCATAAAATATAGCTTCCACTGAGGGCTAAACTAGTTTGGCATAGGACCAGCCCATGGATAGGGCACCCTAAAACCAATTTGAACCACCTTCATTTGACATGTAGCCTTGATCTGCACCATGCTTTCCTCCATCCTTTGAATCTTGATCTGGAAATCATCTTTAGCCATGAAATTACCACCATCATCTACATATCTATATTCTTAAAAATCATCATAGTTAATAGGATAACCATATGGATCAAAGTGGGGATTAGGCCATATGCATATTCATCATGATAAGGCTCATAAAACTAATTTAGAGGGTGGTTTTGAAAAAATGGAGATGGAGGGGATTGATACTACTCTAAAAACTGAGGGGTCCAATGAGGAAATGAATTCATAGTTGCACAACTTCATGAATGAGAAAAAAATGGAAGAAAGGAAAAGGTTTGCACATGAGATAAATAGGTTTTGGATCAATGGAGACACAAAATGTTATGAGAAATGCCTCCAAAGGTTGAATAACATCAATAACACTTCAATCTTGGTGATATAAATTTTTAAATATCTTCAATATAGTCCCACTAGGTGTTCCAAAACTATTGGAGCTTAGAATCGTGCCCATGTCTAGATCATGGAAAACCCACAATTCTAGGCCAACATGGGTTTATCTCCAAGTGTGTGACTTGCATCTTGAGAAAAACCTCCGTGAGAACACCAACTTCCTCTTCCTAACTAACCTAATGCTAACACTACCTCTATGATAATATAAAACTAAAACATCCAATGGACCAGAAAATAGAGATATGGAAAGTAAAATCTAAGCTAAAACAAGCAGTGATAACACCATAAGAAATAGATTATAACTCTCCATGAGGGGGAAGGAAGGAAACATAAGAGGAAAGGGTAGACATACATGTCATAAACAAATACTCTTGATAATATTTCATATCACACATCAAAAACACACAAAAATGAAACTCTACAAGTAAAATACACACACAACATACCAGAGGATGAATAGAGAGAAAAGGAAATGATAAAATGTGAGTATAGGACAGAAAGAGCCATAAACACAATATTTTATTGTTTGAAGGATGAACATAGCATTACATCAATGGTAGAAGGCACGAGAATGCATTACGAGTCCAAATTTGAGGTCTGGGACTCATGGAAAATTGACCTCCATTTTGGTATGGTGTCGTTACAACAAAAGAGCTATCATTTAGAATGAGAATTAGTGTCATATATATAGAGAAAAGAAGAAGAAGAAAGAAGGATAAATATGTGCCAATAGGAGAGAGATTAATCCACCAAGGAGAAATAACCATTAATTTCACATGTGAAGAATGGGCACCTAACATGGCTCCAATCGCATGCCATCAGATTTACAAGTCAAGGAGGACGGTGCCCATACTTCATTAAATTTGGGTTGGTGGAGTGGTTGATTGCCTGGTTCAAAAAGGCGTGGCTTTGTCATGTTTTGCATAATTTTAATGGTTTATATGGTTTCCCATAGCTTTCACATCCTTTGGATGATGTGCGGAGTCATTTCTGACCCTCACAATGTATTAAACCACTCATGTTCTTACCTTCCTTACCTATGGAATTTCTATATTTTGCAGTATTTTGAATGTCCCATAGCTATTCCTTGTCATGCAAATTTGAAAAATTCCATACTTTTCCTTTTAATGGTCCCACTATGCTACAAATTTATTCTTCATTCTCGTTGTGTGGCACTTTTACCTGCGACCATGTTTCTTTGTTCCACAAACTCTGAAATCCTTGGAACACTACAATTGGGAAACCCGTGGAACACTTTGTAATAGTGTTTCATATATTCCAACCTTAGTCCCTTTCCAAACTTTATTTCCCTTGTCATGCAAAGGCCTTGTGAAACCTTTTACTTTTTTCATTTCAGCTTTTCCTTAGTGGACTATAACCTTATTCTCATGGAATTGACCAACTCTATGAATTTATATACCTTCCAATTCCATGTAAAATTATTTCTTTCATGCCACGAAGCACTAAGCTTTCTCAATCCACGTATCTTGTCCTTATCTAATTTTCCAAATTTTCGTAGGCATGTAAACCCCCATGGAACTTTGACCTTCTCGTGAACCTATGAGAGATTAATTCAATTCGGTGAAATATTGACTTCCTTAAATCTGAAAAGGAGTAAAAACCTCCGTGAAACACTATATCCATCAAAATCCTCCTAAGTCCCGAGCTCAAATTCCTTTGTCCTACACATTAAGAGAACCCGCAAAAGACTAACTTAGTGTTTTGTAGCTTTCATAAGAAAAAAGTGTCTAAGTCCCAACTTAGATGAGTCGTTCAAAATCGCATGTGGTGCAATTTTGGACAACACACTCCTAAATAATAAATGAGATATTTTGTTGGTTTTATGTATTATTGCTTGGGTATATGGCTGACTTAGATGCATATTTTGTCTAATGTGAGGACATTAGATCTCAAACTTTTAAAAATGGAAGTATGATCTTATTACTTAAATTTTTATTTTTGTATTTTATTAAAAATGTGTATTTATGTATGTTTGTATGCCATCATTGGATCATCTATTCTGATATTTTCCCGATGTTTGCTAGGTGTTCAAAAGAGAAGGTCTCAAAGGTAAGCAAGATTATTCGTAGATGCCTTCAAGAAATTTTGGTAGCCAAGAGAATGAGGAAATATCCATTCAATAACTTTTAATTTTCCTATCCCATTATTACTTTACTATTGTTTTGTGATGTATCTCTCTTCATAATTTGGTTTAGTATTTTATTCATCTTCAAGTATTTTATTGTTGCATGAAATTTTTGTTGGGCTGAGTTGATTTTGGAGAATTATTATTATTTTATATTTTTGTATTGGATTAATGTTATTCGTCATGTTACAAAACACATCATGGTATAGGTAGATTTAACCTACAAGTATCACAATCCTTACTTGGGTTGTGTCTTGTTATGCCTTGATGGTTCCTTGACAAGTAATTAAACATGTTGATTTGGATTTTTAGTGGTGTGGGTTAGTATCGAATGTGGGATTAAACCTTGACAATGAATGTGTATATGTTTCACCATGGAATTTAATTAAGTGAATTTAGACCTAGAACCTAGTTCATGGGTGAGTATTTGAGTTTGAATGGCCTTGGGTCATGAGAAAGTTATATGTTAAGTAGTTTAATATTATGTAAATGTGGTTAAATTATTGAAAAGGCACCAAAATTACCTTTTTGTTCATGATGACCCATAAGCATGGGATAATTAAGTGGGGAGGAACAAAGGAGATTAGAGAATGAGACTATGGGGAATGTGAAATATTTTAGGTGGTAGACTTATAGAGGGTTATATATCTTGATTCCTTATTTGGTGTTGTAGATTTTTGTGACCGTAATGGCAAAAAAAAAAGGGGGAAATAGTTGAAGATAAGTAAAAGAGGAAGAGGAAGAGAACAAAAATATGGTCAAGCAAGGAAGAAAGGAGGCATGAGAAAGCTTGTATCTTTCCAAGATAGAAACGAGCAAGTAATTTTCTATATTTTATTACATGTCTTAAGAAGAAATAAAGAGAGATAAATTAATTTATGTATGACACCATGCATAGAGATATCCATAATATCTATAACTACAATGATAACTTCATGTATGGCACGGCCATTTCTCCTCCTTTCTAGAATATATTGTGGATTCTCTTGTTGTGTGATATGGTGTGGGTTGTGTATAAGAAAGTTAATGTGGGTTGTAATGACTATTTGGTCCATGCCGAATGTGGATTTTTATTTTCTCATATTAAGGAGGTTGTTTGTTATTATTAGATTATAACCCTATTGGGGTTTCTGTCATGTTTTTGTTTTACTTTATTTTTAATTGCATGTAGATATTAACTCATTCTTATAATGTAGTAACAGCTTACACCCTTCACGGATGGTTGGCTTTAGTCACAAGATTTTATATGCATGTTTAATGGTGAATCAATGGGTTCATGTGATGTTCTTATTATGAATATGGAATTTTTTTCATTGATGAATGGGGAAACCTTCACTCTCATTGGATTCTAGGTTTACATTTTGTTGATGGTTATGATGTCATTTATCTTTTGATATGCATATAAGTTTGAATTAATTGTTTGAGGTGCCTAAAATGTTGTCTTCTATTTTTGGGATTGAGGTTGAGTTGATTCCATTGGTTTATCTCTCTCTATTTAAAGACATCTACCAAATACCTTCAATCACACTCATGTTAATAATTGGGGAGAGTGTGTTCTTTTGGCATTACTCTTATGGAAGGATCATCTTTCCTTATTCTTCATGTTCAAGTGATCTATTCTTTTTATCCTTATGATGCTTGACTGGGTGGTCCATTAAATAGTGATGGTGGAAAATTATTGATTGTTGGACTTGTAATCATTTTATAATGATGTAGTATTTATTTTTTGGAATCATCACCTAGTTGTGGTTGTATTATTTAGTGAAATCATAGTTATCTTAGTTAAGATTCAATTTGTATGCTCAATGTGATTTGTTGGCTAGTGAAAGCTATGGTATATAAGTTTATTACTCTAACTATTACAATATGTTTTGGTGTTGAATAAACTAAGAGGAGAGAAAACATGTTATAGAAGGTTAAAATGCTTCATGAATGATAACTTCGCATCGTAAAATTTATGATATATATTTCCTTTCATAATATTGCATGGATTATATGTTGATTATATACTATATAACTTCTTACCGTGAAATTGCAACATGAATTCAATTAGAATACATTCTTGGGTGATCCTGAACTTATATTTATTTTCCTTAAATTGAATTAAATAGAAAGAAATGGTTATATTGTTGTTCTCATTAGCGCATCCCTTTCTCTTGTGTGTTTAAGATTTAATCATTATGGTGGAATATTTTAGTCATTCACATATTATTCTTGGAAGGTATAGGTTATATTGAGTAATAATCCTCTGCTAGGGAGATGTATCTTTTATTGATACCCTAATTTTAAAGGAATATTGGAGAAAAAAAATTGCGCTATAGATTGCTAAATTTAAAATTCACATCAAATATATTCTTATGAATAAAAAATGGTGAATTTTCCACCTCAAATCCATTTAACACACCATGTAGCAAGTGAAAATTTGAAATCACTTTAAAACCCTTTTGGAATGACAAACTGGTGGCTAAACTTTCCCACCTAAAAATATACATGGTTCAACATAATGCACAAACAATTATTGTAACATTCCCATTCATGACTCTAGAACAAGGGAATTTTTTTTTACATAACGTTCTCTGCTCTAAATTATCATAATTTAGAACACACGTTCCAAGTTTTAAATAACGTTCTTTGTTTTAAATGACTATGATTTAAAACACACATTACTTTTAGACCAATGTTCTCTGTTCGCATATTCATAATATGGAACACACATTCTATACCATTTAATCACATAACAGATAACCATATGCATTGTAATGACTCGATGAACTACCGATCTCCCATTTCCTAGCTCAGAGTTTCATCGATCTCTCATTTCATGACTCGGCTTCTTACTGATCCTTCATGTTCATTCAATGTAATGTATACTAAGTATACTTGGTTCTCTTACTCTTTCGGGTATTGAAGTGTTCTATCTAAGAGGCCTTTACGAATATCATTATTGACATCCATTTGAAATCCCACTTCTTAAACTAGGTGATCCAGGACAACGCAACTAGTAGTTTGTGATACTTTGGCCAAATATTTTCACATGCTTAGCATGATCATATTCCTAGATGGCATACTCGTAAAAGGAATACGTCCTTCACCCCACTTCATATGTTATCTAGAATGGTCTTTTCTGACTCTTGTCAGTCCTCTTGTCCGAAGTTGAACCTTAACTCAAGTTAGAAATATGAAAAGGTATAGGGGGACACTCGTGATGACTAAGGGTACATAGACATACCTCATTAACCCTAGTCAACTACGTGTTTCTAGTTACCTTTATTCATCGCGAGTCACTCCATATACAAGGACATGTTCCTAACTTGGTCCAAAGTAAAACTGAGGCCAAGTCCAAGCTTATGTAAACCTAGATGATCCGATTCGGATGGGTGTTGCAACATGTCAGCTGCAACATTATTTCTTCATGAAGACCCATCCTTCATGATGACACCTAATTGTAGTTGGCATGTACCAACATCCTGCGGAGTACTCCCATCTAGGGGTACATATCCAACTAAGAGGTTGATCACTTTCTTATCTTTATAATTTAAGAATAAGTTTTAGCAACCTTGTTGATCCTCTAACCTCTTTGTTCATCACAGTTTCTAGCCATGAATGACTTAAATTGTCATGAGGCTTAATATACAATCACTCCTCCCTTCCGAAGGATTGTATATCGTTTCATGGTTCATTAATTAAAGTTTTAGACTTACAATCCAAATCAGCTTAACATGGTAAGATTAACTTACTAAGCTAAATCAAGTTCATTCACAACTGATTCTAAATTCAGGTTTCCTTTATATTAGACCTCATTTGAATGAGGTCTATTTCTTATACACATGTATTTATTTAATTTCGATTACCTTACTTTAGTTTAAGGTTTATTAAGAGAAGATATGATTTCCTCTTTTCGGATATCTTTTGGGTATGTCACCCCAAAAGAGTGTTAAAAACCTTCTTTTTGAACTAATTTTCCATTCTTTTCATTCATTGATCAGGATCTAATTCCAATTATTACTTATACAAGGGTTCATTGTATTTTTACTCTCTTATTAATGTCAATTAATAGTCCATATTGACTTGAGGAATAACTACCCATACGTCTCCACTTAGAAATTGTACTTAGAGAAGAATAGAGTATTAATTTCCTCCTTTCTTTTATTTCATTTAAGTCTCACTGCCATTATTAAATAGGTATAAATTCAAGAGGGTAGAGATAGGTTTACAATCCTCTTTTTCAATAAACTTAAGTAAATAATACAATCAAAATAATAAAGGAATTAATGCTCAATCCTTTTTCTCATTCCTCAGGATAAAATTTACACATTTTACAAGTCCAAATAGTCGGACCTTACTCATACCAATCAACATTGATAACTCAAGCAAGAATACAACTTTTCTTCTTCAATTACATCAAGAAGGAATAACAATGTCTCATACAGATCCAACCTCTAATTAAACGAGAGAAGCATCATAAAATTGCATGTCTTCCTTAACACCTACTAAATCCATCTATAAAAATTGCTAGCACGATTCAGTTCATCGAACTGAGCATGTTAAGCACTTAAACATTAAAATGTTGTGCTCTTGACTAACTGTCTCATTAAAAGAACCCTACTTTTATGAAACGTTCAAACAATCTAGATAGATAACTCATAAGAATTAAGCACCACTAAAAGAAGAATGGATCGAACAACCTCATCATAATAAATAAACATCATGATCACGCAGCATTCCTAATTAGAAATTTCTTCAGTGAATTTACAATAGACAAGCAACATCACATCCCTGAATTCTTAGTTGTTCCATACTATAATGTGTAGAGTTCATTCCAAATTTAAACAAATGTTCCAAAAAAAGTAAATATATATATTAACTCTAACAATTCACAAAAGAGAGGTAATTGAGAGAAGTAATGATTTACCAATCATACAAAACAAGAACAATTTCATTTCATCTTAGTAAATGAAAGGTTTAAGATGGAATAACTTCAACTCAAACAAAAATTCCTTCCCCATCTAATAATCACTCGGCTTCAACCAAGTTTAATAAAGAGAGGGATAGTGATCGGACACCAAGAAGGTGACTTTTGTCACCTTTCAAAATTCAACAACACAGTATAGTATTTTACCCCGCTGAGTGAACATAAAATGTAAATCACATTTACATACACCCGAAGGAAATCACACATTGGTTCAATATCTCCCTAATAGAAATTTAAAAGAGGAGAAGAAAGAAGTATTTCTTCCTATTATCTATTTTACAATCTCCTACGGTTAGTACAACCGAACTAGTCAATTTTATTCAAGGAGGTATAATAACGTAAGTAAATAGTCGAGGCAGTAACAATCAACTTTTCTTTTGAAGCACAAAGTAATAGTAATGAAACCCACAATTCGGAAAGGTCGATAGTCAAAATGAGAAAGGATCCTCAATACTTCATACCAACATGTTACCGAAATATAAAAACTATAACCCTATAAATCGGTTTAAAACAGTTGTATTTCCTCAACATGAAATAGAGTACCTCTCGTTAGCTTCTAGCTACCTTGGCAGAAGTTTTCATTGAATATAATTACATCTAACTCAATTTTTCAAGCAACTACTGACCCTCCAGTTCCATCCCTTCATTTATGGTTGTTTACGCTACAACAAGAAATTTCATCTTAAAGATTTAAAACGATTAAAAATTACAACCAAGTAAAACTTGATCCCAATTCCACAGAATAAAAGAAATCATTTAATCGTAAAGGAAAAGAATTCATCCTGGTTCAAATACAATAAAAATCACAAAGGAGTTGTCATTCACAGTACCTATACTCATCATCGAGTTCAAAGGGAGAAAGAAAATAGTATGCTCCAACACAAATCCTCCAAATAAGCAAACTGAGTTAATCTCAGGTTTACATAAGGAAAGTAATCCTTTTAAACAAGCATTAAGGTACCCAAAAATAAGAGGAATAACATATCTCTTCTAGAACATGCAAAGTGAATGTCAATATGATAGTCACAAGGTTTCAAAGTAACTAACTCGTGTTTAAACCACAATTCCAACAAGGAGGAACAATTCAAACAAAGTCCCGCTTTATCGTTCCATGAAATCCATAGCTTTCGAGCATACACAACTCAGAAAATAAAAATTATATTGTTGTTACCTTCAACAATTTTAAACCACAAGGAAACAACAAAACCGAATACCCATTTCATCAAATCTTAGCAGCAGTGATGGAGTTCTCATATAATTACAGTTTCAACTAAAAATATTGATTTTCTCATATATGCAAAATCAAAAAATACTCTTATTGCATCCTTTTCCAACAACTCAAGCAGAAGATCACAGTCAAAAAGACACACCAAACATTTCCACAAAACCTAGCATTTCTAACCGCAGAGTTCTTTTACGTGATTAATAAAAAGCATAATTGTTTAATGAGAAGGGCCTAACATGCACGTAAAATTTCTTGTTAGCTTGCAAAAGGTCATAGCCGAGCTTCCCAAGAAATCTTTCTCTTTAAATAATGTCAACCGCTAGATCTCCAAACTGCCTCCTTGTTTCCACCCACTCAGAAACAACTCGAAGGTGATCAAGATCACAATGGGTCGAAAAAAAAAAAAAAAAGACTTGCAGGTTCAAAAAGAGCAACCCATATGCATAGCAAGAAAACCAGAAAAACCAAATGAAAAATAACAACCTCCACAAAACCCATTTCTCCTTTTTCCTAAACGGTTTCTTCACCGAAACCAATGCCATTAATTGCATTGAATGCAAATTCCCCCTCTTTCTTCATGCCACTGCCAATTCAAACTTGGTGAACTTCCATTTAGATTTTTGCATGTATTTTTAAATTTAGCAACAATGTTAGTTAAACATCCACTAACTTCACATGCTTCCGCCAACTTGGTAATTTAAAAAATGCAAGGACTGTAATTTATTCCTCATCAATAGTCTAGAAACCATCGCCACTATCCTCCCACTTGCCACATAATCCCATAGGTCCCCCTTAGGATTAGTAATAGTTTAGGTTCCCACTTTAACTCTAGGCCTTTAGAATTTATCCTAGATTAAGCTACAACTTTTTAGGTTAAAGTCCAAATATGTTAGGATATTACAACATAAGTTAGAACACAACCCACAATAATTCAAAAATGGGTCCCAAGTAGATTTTACCACCTTAGGTTTAAACCAACAAAGTACAGAACATTCCGTCCAAGGCTAAAATATTTGCCTTCATATCCTTATAACAAATCTTTTACTTTCTCACGCTATCCAAATTATAATTTATGTATTTGGGAGATCAAATCTTACCATTGGTAGCATGATGCCGAGCAAGAATACCTGAAACTAGGTTCTTTACAATTTACTACAAAACCCAGCTTGGTTCCAAAATACATTTCCTTTAGAAAGTCAATTAAAAAGATGACAACAAGGAAAAATCAAGTATACCTTGGATCAATGGAATTGATTCAAGGTATACTTGTTAACATATGTATATATATACATCAAGTATAAAAACAATTTTGCAGGTTCACAACTTTCGGATTGCAAAGTAAAATGATATCATTTCCCATTAAATAGAATTATAGTAAGAATGAATTCGAACAACAATACTTACTCATTGCAAACATGATTTTCAACGTCAAGTAATACACCTTCCTAAGGCAAATCACATGTTGACATTTGCAATATCAAAAGGGAAAGTCATCGTAGTAATCGCCATGATCAAGACGTTACAATTACGCATCCATATATAAACCTAAATGAATTTAATCATCATTTAATTCATCTTTATCACTATGTGTGTCTCCTCTATGAAATCTATCTATGCACCATTACTCCATTAAATTGTATTATTAATTATCATCATTCATCCAAACCCTCCACATTGTGGAGCCTATAGATGTAGAAAAATGTGCTAGTATCTCCTTAAATGGGGCTTATTTGCATCTCAAACACTTTACCTATTGGGGTTTGGATTTTTTTCATGTTATATCACTACCTATTTCAAATCATCAAATTGTTCCATCAAGTGAGCCCACATTTCAATGGTTTTAGATATTTTTTCTACAAGTTTCGTGAAATGAACACATTCGCAAGAAATATTGGGATTGTAAATGTATTTTTAGTGTATATTGAGTTATTTCATTGCATGTTCTTATTAAATCTTTTGTTCTCCAAAAATCAAATGATATAGTGTAGTTAATGTTAAACACAAGGTTTTTTCATTCATGCATGTTGAACTATTGCATATGGAATGTGTGGCCTCCGATATATGAATATACATTGATATTATTAAATATACATTGAATCTCGATTACAGTAACACCTATTAAAATTCTTAATATATAAATAATTTTTAATATACATTGACTATGTGAATATACATTAGGTACCGATTCATATAAAGCTTAATAATAACTAAATAAGCATAAGTCACGTGTTTTTTCGTAGTTAATATCTAAGTTTATATGGTGAATATTATATTAATTGGTTGAATATTTAGTGGAATTACTAAACATACATTGAATATACATATGTGATTTTGTATTTTTCAAAACCATTAGATATCCTCATATTTCTTGAAAATATTTTCATTGTAATTGGTTTTTGTTTCTACTAAGGTAAATAAGGAAGAGGTATTATGAGGGAGTATTCTTTGAAGCATTGTTGAAAGTGTTCTAATTGTGTATTTTGATACCATACATATGCAAGAAATAATAAGTATTTTTTCTTCACGTAAATTCATTTATGACCTTACTTAGGCAAAGTGACCTATTTATCATAATTTTCATCATTCTGAAATATTTGTCTTTAGGTTTTCTTGTCTTTTTAATGTATTTTAGGTCACTTGCTACATGTAACTTGTTACGATATAGTTAAATCATTTGCACAAAGAATAAAGAAATTGTAAGAGGATATTGCATATCTCTACACATTAAAAATACTTTCATTTACATACTTGAATTGATGAAGTTAAAAATATAAGTATTGGCTTTCTCTTTTACCAAAATGGTTACATATATTATAGGTCTTTTTCTTCTACAATAAGGATATAATTTCATACATTTAGAAACATATATCATAAAAAAATTCATACATTAAATCCTTACATTAACATATGTGTATCATACCCAAAGAGTCTTTGCATTGAATCCTTACATTTACAGATGCCTATAATACCAAAAATTTGCATATGAATTCATCTTACTAAAAAAACTTGATTCTATATTTTATGAAAACTAAATTCTTCTTCAGGACCATACATTATCTCCCTCCATTCACCATTTTATACTTTTTCTATTCTCCATTTGGGGTGTACATGGAATTTTATTATGCTTGGTGAAGGAAACTACATATTACTTGCATGATCATATTGCATTTGGCTTGAATTTGCAACATGAAGTAAGACATGGCATTCTTTTTGTCCTTGGTGAATGAAATTGCATATTATCTACATGATAAAATTATATTTGACTTGAAGTTGTGACATGTGTAGGAAATTGAATTATTTTTGTTGAAGGAAACGCATTTTATTTGTAGGAGTATAGGGGTTGAAAACTTGGTAATTGGCCACAAGAAAAGTTGGATTGAGAATGTTGTATAAATCCATCATAATTGGGTGTTATGAAGGAATAGGATTTCCTGGATTTATTTAAAATGATTTCATTTGCATGTTCTTTTCAATCATCTATTTCTCCCATTGAATCCTCTCATGCTCCTTCTTTTTCTATTTTTCAAGTTGTGTTATCTTCTCCATTTCCTTTACTTTTTCAACTCTCTTTTAAGTTTATTTTCTTCCCTTATTTGGTGTTCGATGATTATATTTTCCCTTCTTTCCTTTATCTCCTCTTTTTGCCTTACTTTTAACTCTTCTAGTTCCTTATTGTGCTTATTGTTATTCAAGCAATTTTAAGTAGTCATTTGATGTAATAATTTGTGATTGTCTTCCTAACCTAATAGTCCCTTTGTTTGCACTTTCTAATCTCTATTTAACCCTATCAATTGGAATCTTTAGGAAATTCCTTAGTGGCCCAATAACCTCATTTCCTAATTCTAAATTACATGGATGTTCTTGTGTGCCTTATAAAAATGTTTCCAAAGTATCCAAATCTATGGCTTCCAAATGGTGATCCTCTATTGAGTTGTGGAGCTCAATTACTTCATATTATCATGCAATGTAAAACTTGCTGGAAAACACAAAGAACTTATGTTCTTATGAAGTGAAAGATATTTTATTCTTATGTTCTTTGCACGATAGTTGGGATAACTTGGTAATGGTTCTTAGTAATACAAAGATCTCATTAATAATATTTTGAAGTTTGATGATGTGGTTGGTATAATATTAAATGAAGAAATTCATAGGAAGAGAACAAAGGAATCATCATCTAGGAATTCTTTGAATGTAGAAAGCAAGGGCGGGAAGAAGGAGAGATCCAAGAGTAAGAGTAATGGGAAATCAAAGTAAAGGGATAGTAGATATATTTCCGGAAATCGGGGAATTACTTGTTGGAAATGTGGAAAGAAATGACATACAATAAAATATTGTTGGTCAAAGGTAAAGAATAAAATCTTGCTGCATCGAGAGATAATGCAAGATGCTCTTATTCTTTTTTAGATAATATAATTGAATCATGAGTTTTAGATTCGAAGTTGCTTTCCATCCCCCAACAAGGGTTATTTTAGAAATTATGTCCAGGAAATTTTGGCCATGTTTATTTGGGTGATGATGAACCTTGTAGTATTACCGGTAAAGGGGAAGTTCATCTTATATTGCAGAATGGAAATACATGGGTATTGAAATATGTGAGGCATGTTCCAAGCCTCATGAGGAATCTTATTTCTGCAGGGGAACTAGGTGAATTTGGTTGCATGGTTACTTTTATAGGAGACTCTTGCAAATTCACCAAGGTTGATCTTGTCGTGGAAAGAGGTAAGAAGGTAGGAACATTATATTTATCTACCTGTGTTACTGATTCCTTTTCTGCATTACCTACTTCAGATTCAGATGCATGCATGTGGCATAACCGGCTAGACCATATGAGTCAAAAAGGAATGCAGATCTTAAAGGCTAAGGGTAAGTTATCAAATTTGAAAGATTTAGATCTTGATTTATGTGGGCATTGTGTCTTTGGAAAGTAAAAGAGAGTGATATTTCTTAAAGTTGGGGCAACTAAGAAGGAGCAAAAATTAGAGCTTGTACACTTAGATGTGTGGTAACTAACTCAGGTAGCTTCTCATGGAGGATCCCAGTATTATGTTACTTTCATTGATGATGCTATAATAAAGATATGGGTCTATTGTATTTAACATAAATTTGATGTTTTTGAGACTTTTAAAATATGGAAAGCCCTTGTTGAGAATGAATCAAATTCAAAGTTAAAGTGCCTTAGATCTGACAATGGTGGTGAATATTGTAGAAAGTATTTCAATGATTATTGTTCAGTGAATGGGATACGTAGAGAAAGAATGGTTCTAAGAACACCACAAGAGAATGGTGTTGTAGAAAGAATGAACAGACAATCATGGAACATGCTAAAAGTATGAGGATACATTCTGGATTGCCCTTGTAGTTTTGGGCAGAAGTAGTTGATACAACGAGTTTATTTGATTAACCGTGGGCCTTCAAGTTCACTAGATGGAGGAATACCAGAGGAAGCTTGGACCGGAAAAGAGGTAGATCTTTCTTTTCTTAAAGTTTTTGTGCATGTTGATAAGGAAAATAGGAAAATGTTGGATGTAAAATCCAAGAGATGCACTTTCATTGGTTATGGATCTGGTGATTTCAGATTTCATTTTTGGGATTTAGAGAATTCTAAAATTATTAGGATTCGTGATGTTGAATGGAATGAAAATATAATGTATAGGGATCAAATTTTGGTACCCAAGGATGAACCGATTGATAATTTTGTCAATGAAAATGAACTCTTAGATTTAAAATTATTACCTACAGGAAAATACAAGAATGGCGGTGTCGGTTTACCCCGATCGACATCGGTCAACAGAACCGTATCACTACAAAAATTCAAAATAGCATCGATTAGCGAACCGACGCGTCGATTCTGGTGGACCGGCATTGTCATTTATCAAATTTGGATACAAATTTCCAGGAGGTCCAAATTGAGACTCCGATACCCCAAACTACTGTGAGAAGGTCACAAAGGGTCTAGAAATATTTACACCTTCTCTATTTTATTTATTATTGACTGATAATGGTGAACCAGAAAGCTTTGAAGAATCAATGCAGGATAAGACCCACGTCTAGTGGGAGCATGGCATGGATGAGGAGATGGACTCCTTGGAACATAACCAAACTTAGGATTTGGTTAAGTTTTCAACAGGTAAGAGGACATTGCAGAACAAGTGGGTTTACAGGATCAAGGAAGAAGAGGGTGGACAGAAAAGGTATAAGGCAAAGCTTGTAGTAAAGGGATTTACATAGAAAGCAGGTATTGACTTTGGTAAAATATTTTCTCCTGTTGTTAAGATGACTTCTATTTGTATTGTATTGAGTTTAGTTAGCAGTAGAATATTTGCATTTAGAGAAACTAGATGTGAAGAAGGATTTCCTTCATGGTGATTTAGATGAAGATATTTATATGCAATTGCTTTGAGTATAAAGTCAAGGGTAAGGAGAAATTAGTGTGCAGGTTGAAAAAGAGCCTATATGGGCTCAAGCAAGCTCTAAGGCAATGGTACATGAGGTTTGATAGTTTTATGCATGAGCATGGTTACTTGAGATATGAATCTGACCATTGTGTTTATTTCAAGAAGCTTGAAAACGGGAGCTATATTATTTTGTTATTATATGTGGATGATATGCTTGTTGCAGGATCTAGTATGAAAGACATCAATGAGCTTAAGGGAAAGCTAGCTCATGCATTTTCTATGAAGGATTTAGGAGCTACAAAAAGAATCCTTAGCATGTAAATACATAGAGACAGGAAAAACAAGAAATTGTATGTCTCGGGAGGATTATATCTATAGGGTGTTAGAAATGTTCAACATGCAGAATGTAAAACCTATTAGTACACCTATGGCTGGACACTTCAAATTGAGCAAAGATCAGTGTCCATCATCACATGAGGATGTCAAATACATGACACGAGTGTCATATGCTTCAGCAGTTGGGAGTCTCATATATGTTATGGTTTGTACCAAACCAGACATTGCACATGCAGTGGGAGTTGTGAGTGGATATATGGCCAATCTAGGTAAAGAGCATTGGAAAGCAGTCTAATGGATACTCATATATTTGAAAGGGACATCTAGCATGCAATTATGCTATAGAGGTTTTAATATTTCATCATGTGGCTATGTTGATTTGGATATGGTTGGAGATATGGATGGTAGAAGGAGCACTACTTGATATATTTTCATAGCAGGTGGGATAGTAGTTAGTTGGATTTCAAGATCGAGAAGGTTGTGGCTTTGTCTATTACAGAGGCGAGTATGTTACAACTGCTACGAGAGGCTACCAAGGAGATGATATGGATGAGTAGGTTCATGAAAGAGTTGGGAAAGGATCAAGATGATTGTAAATTGTTCAGTGATAGTCAAAGTGCAATTCATTTGGCAAAGAACTCAGTGTTTCATTCAAGAACGAAACACATTCAGTTGAGGTATCACTTCATACAACAGGTATTGGAGGATGGACAGTTGAATCTGGAAAAGATTCATACGAGTGAGAACCCTGCGGATATGCTAACGAAGCCATTAGCAAAGGAGAAGTTGGAGCTACACTCCACTTATGTTGGTCTTTGAGTTTGAGACTTAAAGAGGAAGAAACAAAGTTAAGGAAGGATCCAAGAATGACATTGTACAAGTATGGTGCAGTAATTAATCTCCAAGTGGGAGATTATTGAGTTATGGAACTCAATTACTTCAGATTAACATGCAATCTAAAACTTGCTTTGGAAAACACAAAGAACTGTCATCGCTTAGGAGGGACCGCATTGGTCACCCAGGGACCAAAATTGTTCGAGCGGAGGAACCTACATCAGTTAGGGTGAACCGATATCGGTTACCTGTGCGGGAGTGTTTTAATTAACTCTTGGGAATTAGATCTATTTTTAGCATTAAAGCAGATCTATTGATTGTAATTGCATGGCTAAGTTCCCTAAGTTTATAAATGCCTATATAAGCATAAAATATAGGGTTTAGAAGTAAGAATTAACAAGAATTAAGAAGAACTTAATTATTGTGAGAATAATTGTGAGTGAGAGAGATTCTTGGAGGAGAAGCAAAATCTTGAGAGAAAGAAAGTATTGTACATCTGAGAGGTGTGGAAGATTGTAAATCTTCAATTGTATATCTTTTCAAAGCTTTGGATAATATATTGACTTGTTTCTTGGTGGACATAGCCCACACTGTGTGAACCACATTAAATCTGGTGTTGATTTATATCTCTTGTTTTGTATATTTCTTCTAGTAGAATATCCACTTTTATTTACATGTATGCTTAGATCTGATATATTATTTGTACAACCGGTGTGCTAATGTAAACATCCTCCTCATTTTTCCATTCATTACAATCTACATAATAGTGAAATATCTCATTTGGAAGGGTAAGAGAAGGGATGGAATGGAAACTGGTATTTTTCATTAGGGAGGTTGATTGGAATCCTTGAGTTTGTAGAACTTCTTTCAACCATTATGGTTGGCTTACTTGTATTGCGCAAACTCATCTCATCATTAGTTGGTGTGGGTTCTTATGTTTGACTGATATGACTTGGTGTGTTGTTGTTTTCTTCAACTTGAACAATTGTTTATTGTTGACTATGTTGGGCCATCAATTTACTTGCTTGTACCCCTATTTGCTAGTTTTTTTTCAATATTTATTATTTCTCGTGTTTCCACTTGATGTTGGATTCTTTCACTATTTTCATGCATAAATTTTTTATTTCTTCTTTGGTATATCCAGCCATTTGGAGAGTGTTCTCCATTGTTATTTCCTCCTCTATCTATTCAACATTGAATGCATCACCTAGGTGTATGTCATTGACAAGTGCATCATGGTTTAGAGGTTATATCCTAGTCCTTTTAATTCTAGATTTATTATTGGATCGAGTTAAATCTCTTGAAATCCTTACTTCGCTAAGTGACGCCAATTTTGATCTCCTAACATATACTTTTTAATGTTTGGCCATTCATTTGGATCTCTCGTCTTTGAAGTGTGTCTTAAATAGAAAAAATACACTAACATCTAATGGTTAAAATTTGTACCTAATATGTTGCCTCTTAAATTGTGTTATATGTCACATGGCTTCCATGGCCATAAAATATAAGTAGATTCCTATTTAATGGTGAAACATTTCCTAGAATCGATCTCACAAAGTGGTGAAACCAATTTAGAAATAATTCCTTAGTCATCCACATGTATGGTTGGGCTATCATATATGCATCATGCTCATAATTTGAAGTATAATTTGTTAATTGCATTTGCATTTTAAAAATATATAAAGCATGGTATACTTTACACTACCGCATTAACACAAAAGTATTGTGATCCACTCTTTACTCTTTAGGAGTATGTGGGTACACTCTTGTTTCTCATCTTTGTAATCACCCTCATCTCACAATTATTACCAGGTTTATTCACTATTTTCATCACAATTCCATATTATTTGAGGTACATATTACTTGGTTTTATATAGTGTTTCAAGATTGTCATAAAATTTTGAAACTATGTTTGGTCTAAGCATGACTATTTGTCCCAAAGACACATCTCGATGTATCTTTTTGAATCCTACCCACCAAGATCTACCAAGAAAACCATCTTTCAATATACACTAAAATTACTCAATATGCATTGAATATATAGTTGTAATGTTAGCATTGAATACATTATATCCATAGAGTTTGTTGTGAATTAAACATTGATTAGCCTTATGCACTAAAATTTTTAAACATTTAGTTGTATTTTTTCATTGAATATATTATATGAGCTTGTAGTTGATGAAAAAAAAATTGTTAGTGTGGGTGAATTCAGTTAACAAATTCAATGTAAATTTAGTACTTTTAGTGAACACTATTTTTAGGGTGGGGTGAATGCAATTGATAGATTCAATTTATATTCAGTAATTTTAGTTCATATTTAAAGTTTGAATGCAGATTATAAAATGAAAAAACTATTGTCTTATATTCAATGTAAATTTTAAAAATGCATTGTATATAACACCAATTAATGTAATATAATTAAATGTTTATATTCATATACTTACCGAGTAGATATACACTAAAATAACTCAATATGCACTAATAATACTATTGTAATCCCAATGTTTTCTCGACAATGTACTCATTACATGAAACCCATGGACAAAAGATGAAAATCCCACTCAAATCGAAGCTCGCCTAATGACCAACTTAGTGATTGGAAACATACAACAATATATTAGAACTGTATTTATAATGTTTGAATGCATATTAGAAAATGACAAATTTAGAACAACATATTCAATGTATGTTCAATAATTCCAGTGTATATTCAACCAATAAATAGAATATTACTCATGTATATTCACATATTTTTTGTTGTTATGGTAACTAATATTCAAAGTATATTTAATAAATTCACTGGATATTCATATATCAATGGTCATGCATTTGTATACAATAGATCGGTGTGCATGCATGAAAACACCATATTTTTCCTTTGAAAAAACAATATTCCATGGGAGAAAATCTACCATATATTCAATCATTTCGGCATTTAGGGTAGACTCAACATTTTTTGAGCATGTTGCGATTCTTTGAACAATTATTTGTTAGGGTGGGATGTATTCGGTAAGATATTCGATGTTTATTCATAATTTCAGCACATTAAAATTTTAAATGCATAGTAGAAAATGACAAAATTACAATCATATATTCAATAATTCCAATGTATGTTCAACTAATTAATGTAATATTAATTGTGTATGTTCAAATATTAACTACCTAAAAAACACATCACTTAAAAATATTCAAATATTCTCTTTTTGTTATGTTAACTATTACTCAATGTATATTCATACATTCTTTACATATGCAAACATTGTTTAGGTGTTATGGTAATCGAGATTTGATGTATATTCAATAATATCGTTGTATACTCATATGTCATAGACCATGCAATATGTATGCAATAGTCCAACATGCATAAATGAAAAAAACCAATTTTTACATCAAATACATTGTATCGAGTTGAGTTTGTGGGGAAAATTAAATAAGAACATGCTTTGAAATAACTCATTTATAATGAAGAAAATATGACACTTATGTATATTCAGATATTATTTAGCTGTTATGTTAACTAATAGTCAATGTAAATTCGAATATACATTGTATATTTAGACATTCTTTACATATTCAAACAATCTTTACATAATAAAATGGTAATTGACACTTACGTCCCGAATACGTGGTCTACCCGGATATCTAAATCTGATCTCTACCAATCTATGAATGAAATGTTTGGATATCTTTATGTATCCAATTTATAATAGTCAATCAAATTCAAATTCAAATTTTGGGATTGGAGGGATTATTCAAATTTTGGAGGGATTTTTAAAATTGTGTCAATTTTCAAAGAATTAATTATGCATTTTCTAGAGAAATGGTGAGCCTAACAAAAATTGTTGTAGGCATTGGCTTTAACTGAAGTGGAGGTTCCAAAAATGTGCATGTATGTCCATAAAGTTGTAGTTGGAGTCTAACTTTGGCATCAAGAGACTCCTTTTTATATTAATATGTTTTGAATGTGAACATGACATCTTCTATAGATGTGCATGTATGTCTATAAAATTGGATTAGTTGTACTTATATTTTAGGATCAACATTGTGAATGTGAACAAGAATTCTGCTATAAATGAGCATTGTAACATGTTTGTATGCACATAATATTACTTTATAAGTTAACGTTGGCATTTGTTGTTTTGTAACTTGCCTTGATAAATAAATTTTCAAACACACAAAAATCATTTTTATGTTCTCAATGTGTCACTTGTGAATGTATTATTTATTTCCATGCTTGTGTTATTTAACTCTCACTCTATTTAATGAATAAATCAAATCAATTCAAATCTAGTTATTTATTTGGACTCCACTTATATATCTAAGCATGAAAATATGTCCACTTAATAGACCCCGCCCCAACAAAAAAGTGCTCAATTACTAGTACATTCTCAACAATAGGTTCCTTTCCCCTAGTTTCTTACAAGTTAATCAAGTTATTGGATGGATATATGAGAACTTTAAATGTTGATGTGTTGCAGGTGTGTACATCACAATACACATGTTTTAGTTACATATTGTAGTACATACATTAGTAGTAAATTTTTTTTGAATGGTTGAGTGGTTGGTGCCTACGGATTCCTTATATGGAAGTAAATATGGGATATTGATTCAATGCATGTATTCAAAAGGCATTATTACATGTCATGTTGTGTTGCCGAGAAATGTTAAAAATAATGATAGTGTGCTCGGTCTTATCATTCTTTGACCAGCATTGTTGGCGTGTTTGATGGTATTGGAATGGAAGGTGTGAAGTTGCTTTATTATATCTAGCATTTCCTTAACTCTTTCTAAGGGTAGTTACATCATTGTATTAATTAATTAATGTAATCGAGTTCTACGAAAGGATTTTTTTTTTTTCAAATTTATCCTTGATTGTTGGTGTTTTATTAACATCTAGTTGGAGAAAGTATCGTAGATTTTGTTCACTTCATTTCATGTTTCTTTCATGGTGGTATTTTGTAAATATTCTTGACAACTTTTGTAAGGAGTTGTACAACTATATTGTGGTACTTATATTCAACTTGTGGAAAAAATTTATCGTTGTAGCATTCCTTTTACTTTCTTGGAAACATTTTTCACAAGTAAGGTGCAATGCTAAAGGTAAATGACCTTCAATGGATCCCCAAGAGTTAGTAAACCTAAATCTAGTTGCAATTTTTGTTTGATTAATTCTTGTATGATTGTGGATGTATAGCCTCAAGTGACCTTTAGGGATCCTAATGCTACACACATTATTTTGGAATATGTTTAGTAATGATTAAGCAATATATGTGATGGTACAACTATGATATAGTGAGTTAAGAGCTAATGAACAACTGTGTGTGGGTTATTTGAGGTTGTTGTTCGGCAAAGTAGCATTTGTGACCATGGGAATCAAACCTTATTGGAAAGTTATAATTATGGAAATAAATTTTTGTAGCAAGGTTGACTTCATAATAAGGACTTAGAAATATGTAACGCGTTTCCTCTTAGTTTAGATGTAAACCTAGCATTGATGTAATGGTGTCGAGGAGCCCTTTGTAGATTAATGTAGATGACTTATGTAGTTTTTTTATCTCTAATATGACCTCTTTAAGTCTAATCAAGGTTGTTGTTTTGCTTGGAAGTGGCTTTTGGTGGTCTAATTGAGAACTCGTCAAGGTAGTTGATAAAGCAATTTTAGGAGTACTAATTAATAATCCTAATCACCGCCTACTTTATCTTATAATTAAAGATATGAGAATAAATGCACACTTAGAAACCAGATTCCTAAGTATGCATTGATTTCTTAGCTACATCAATCTCAAGCACATTACTTTTTGTTTGTGTCAAATTAAGAGATACTTTAGTCATCTCATCAAGGATTAGTAAAGATCAAATTCAATCTCTAATGGTTCATAATGGTAATTGAAAAAAAAATGGGGTTGATTTTTAGGTGAATGCGACATGGTAACAACGTAATAGATAGTCTTACATTATATTCTCATAAGTCTATCTTGTGATATTTTCATTTATTTGTAAATTCTAAGGAAATTTTGTTAGTTATAAACATGATTCATGCTTATCAAATCTATTTCACCTCTATGTTATAGGCCTTTATATGTATGTTCTATATGTCATGGATATCTCTAGTATTTTTGTTTTGAGCAACTCTAGTCGATATTAGGTTGCATATGTGTGTTTATGCATTAGTGACAAGAAATTAGATGTCTAATCGTGCTAGTTACATCTATGGTCATATCTATAAGAATTTATTTCATTATTTAAAGTATTGTATGTTAAAGTTGCTATGGAAGCCCCATTATCCTTGTAGAGCCTAAAGTGAGAAGGAACAAGCCCCTTGTGAGCAATTGTCTTCCTTTATGAAGCTTTTCTTGTGTGGAGTGGTAGTTTGTGAGTTGAATCAAAAGGACATCAAGCCTAGAGTATATTTCAAGAACCAACACCAACCATTATCCACTTATACCAAAAGTGAAGTGAAAGTTTTATAAGATAATCAGCTCATTACAACTAAAAGATTATATACAACTTTATGAATGCAAAAGAGAGATTAGTATTTGTACTAAGACAATATACAACTTTACTAATGCAAAAGAGAATAATGTGAATTTTATTTTATATTTTTCTTACTATTGACCTGTTTTCAATCCAATCCAAAATATTGTCTTAAATAGTCTTTCAACAATTATTATGAAAATGATTTATCTTAATCTTGTAATCACCATCTTAATGGCTTATATTAGGACCTCAATCAATATTTAATGACTTAAACAAACACAATAACTAGTTTTATATATAACTAAATGTATCATTCCAATTAATATCCAACATGGCAAAAATCAACATTTTAAATGAGTAAAGTTAACATCTTAATTGTATTTACAATCACTTTGATTACCCTATTGATTACCATCCTAATAAGAATTTGAAACAATGTAAACAAATGTTTCTCATAACTTTGTCTAGATTTATTTTGACAAAGTATGTCATGATTCATCACACATATGTTGTCTAGGAGATTTTTATTACTATATACCTTATACGAAATTATGAGACTTCTTTATATTTTTATGTAATCACTTCACCTTCATCTTTTAGTGTGTTGGACTCAATTGAGATTTTGCTAGCTATGTATAACACTACATTAAGCTACATTAGTTATGTATTATAAATTGATTTCCATTAAAAAGGGTTTGATTTATGGTTGTTTTAGAATTGCTAGTTTGCTAGTTATGTATAACACTACATTAAGCTATATTATTTATGTATTATAAATTGGTTTCCTTTTAAAAGGGTGTGATTCATGGTTTCTTTGGAATCGTGAGCTTGCTAGTTTTGTATAACACTACATTAAGCTACATTAGTTATGTATTATAAATTGGTTTCCATTAAAAAGGATTTGATTCATCATGGTTGTTTTGGAATTGTTGTCTGTGTGTAGCCGAGGGTCCGAGAGGTGTAGATCTTAAGTGCATATTCCCTCCATCCTTAAATAAGGGTTGGTCAAATCCATATTCCCCACATGAAAAATCTTAAATTACATTTTTAGAGAACAAAACCCTTTTTTAAGTGAGCAAGCATGAACACACAATACTGAAATAGATTTTGAAACTAAATAGATTCACATACTAGGCATGTTCTTTCATAGTCTTGAACTACTTCCTCCTAAAATATTCAATTGTTGAAGGGTCATTGTTTTATTCATGGATTGGTAAATCGGTGATTAGTGATTGCTCCCACACTCCTAAAAATATAAAAGTAGGCCACCACACACATAAACATGAGTAGGAAATATATATTATTGTCTTTCTATTGCTAGCAATAATTTCCATAAGCAAAACCAACCACCAAAAATATTGGCCTTTAAACTATTAACAAAGTCCAAGCTACATTAAACTTATGCTTCTCTAATACCTACAACATCTATACAACTAAACACAAACATGTATGACAACTGTTTAATCAAAGCCTCTAAATGCTACGAGTTTGATCACACTACATTTTTAAACATATAATAAAACATTTCTTAAACTTGTCATAATTGTCTAATCATTTGGGGATGAGCACATCATATGCATCCCTAATCTTCAAGTAGGACTACATCCTTGAGATATGTTGCATGATGTCTTGCTCATGATGCAATCCTAGCCATGTATGCCACCGCATGTATCAGCAATTCTATCCACTTATGCAAGAGAGAATTTGTGTTCCTTATTTCACTCCTTCCACACTCCTATGGGTTTAAAAATTGCTTGAATCTTGTCCAAATTCTCCTTAAACATATGATATCTTTTATCATTTCACCACATCTCAAGGGTTCATTGAGGTCCTTCACTTCGTCATCCTATTCTCCTCCTTGCCCCACTCCTTCACACATAGAGTGCAATTGTGTGATTTAAAGCTACTGAGAGACACTACCTTAAGAAGAATTGGGGTGTAATCAATCTTGATGGTTTTTATGAGTTTCACATAGCTTACCAACTCCACAATGCCTCATGGCTTCAAAATGACTAGAAAATGAGAGCTAAGATTGTTGAATGATTAGTGTTTCCACCTAAAACAAGAACTTGACTACAATATATCCCATTATTGCCTTTGATTTTAATTTTTCAACACTACTTTAGATCAAATATGTTCATCTCTAATAACCACTGGGCAATATCCATGATATAACACACATCTTCATTTTCTTCCAATAAAGTGATATTTCACATAAGAGGGATTTCTCTTCATGTCACAAATATGTGTGATTCCTCTCAAGATGAATAAGGGTTTCCTCTACCTTGACATGGATCATATTTCTTGAGCATTACTTTATAACCGAGCCTCCGAACCCATTCTCCTTCCTCTTTGGTGTTCCATTACAGCGTGCAATAAGCTTCCTTCTTTGCACGATACTCCTTCCTCCAAACGGCATCAAGAAGCACACTTCATAAACAATGCAAATACAAACCGCAGCGTGAATATTTGAACTAAGGGGAAGAAAATACCATTATAATGGTAGGCATTTGATCTTAGCCATTCATGCTAGTCTTTCTCATTAGAGCTTTCCTTGTATAACCACCTTTATAGTAATTGTAAAGTTAGTGGCTCGTGTCCTTCAAAAAGTAGTCTTCAAAGCCTTTCCATTTCTCCTCCTAGTGCTTAAAGATCATACTTATAGGGACATGTCGCCCCTCATTAGCTAAGAAATCCACTATGCTATTAGCTTCCTTGTAACAATAACTTAAACTTGTCTTCATGAAGTTTGGAATCGTCTTTGGCCTCTTAGAATGCTCTCTTACTTCCAACTTTGAGTGGATCCCTTGATTGGAGCATTAATGATCAAGGGTGCATTGCTATCAAGCATTGCGTCTTTCTTATCTAGGGAGATTACAATCTTCAAATCAGTCCACAAGGGCAATTGCATCTATTTCATTATGTCTCCAGATAATAATGGATGCAGACCCAACCAATGCTCCAATCTGTCTCAAAGAAAACATCTTGCCCTCAACATTCCAAGGTCACATTTTTAGTGCCGCTTAAAATCTACTTTTCTAATCTTATCCACTTAACGGAGGGTAACAACCATACTTGTTAGTTATATATGATAGATATTGCATTCATTCATACATCTCAAGACTAAGCCATATAATGTAAGTACCACGCCAAGTTTCCTACACGTGAATCCTATGCCTATTGTCTATGGCATATCATTAGTTAAAATATGAATTATTGTAGGGACTCTTTCTTGCAAATTGTGTTTCGTTAGACTCTCCTACCCTTAAAACTCAAGTTGTAAAACTAATAAATTGTCATTTAATTTTGATCCTTTTTCCTCATAAACCCACATTTGTTTGGGATACATCGATCGTATGATTCATGTTGTGTTGTGAATTTTAAGCTATTCTTAATTCTGTAACTTTGATATCAATCATCAACCTATGTTTTAGTTCTCGACTTTTCTAGGCCTACAAGAAGATCGATGATAATATTAGTCAGTTATACATTAACATTTACACACGAGTTCATTCTATTTCCATATTTTTATTTAGCTAACAATAGAAAATGCAAAAAAATTATGCATTCATGTTAGAATGTATAAACCCAGTATCCGCTTTAGCAAGCAATTATAATGGGATGCAATATGACTTGCCTTTTATTTAGTTATCAAACTATTAAAGCCATTGCAATTAAATTAAATACCACACATTTAGTAAATATCCAATTTCATTCACCTTCACTTGAAACAAAATACAAATTTAAGGCTGCTTCAAAATCCTACGCAACCAAAACTATGGGCCAGTGACTCCAACTTTTAAGAAGTAAAACAAATATTTGATGGGAATTAAATTTTGGAATCTCAAGCATAGGATAAGGCATATTGGTTTTAAGGAAGTGGATCTAGACTGTTCTCTAGCGGCCATGTAAAAACAAGCTCACATTGGACCTCAGTCATCAGGAAAACCAAAAACTTGTTCAATGATTTAACTACTGCCATAGGACTTGATGGTGGATACGGGAGAAGCATTTCTGGATCCATGCATTCTATGGTTTCTACTAGGATTTCAGGACGAGCGCAATATAAGAACTTTCTCTCTGCAAGTTCCTCCGCTAATTCACTCTGATGATTATCCATCAATGCATCATTCACAACTACGATAAGAGGCCGCCTCAGTCGTAGAGTTTCAAATATGCTGCCTGACCCTGCATAAAGAGTTTTACAATGATTATTGTGGCATTAAACATTGTATTTATCAGTTTACATAAATAGTAAAATGGAGCTAATATCCAAAACTTCAACCAAAATCACAATTCACCTGCATGACTAATTACCAAGGCTGCGGATGCCAGAAAACCTTCAATATTTGGTGAAAATGTGAAGTAATCAATTTTTAGACCTCCGTCATCCCCTGAAGACTGCAATTTGAGACTTAGTTTGAGAAAGACAAGCAAGATATGCTATCAACATATAATACAGAATTGATGTGCCTAATCCAAAGACTTATTTAACTAGGATGTATTAATTCTGAAACAAAATTTTCATGTCAAATGGCTAATAACGCCTAAATATCCATAAATTTGCTCCCAAAAGAGATCATATGACAGTGATGAGCTGACTTCAATCTTTTAAACATTTTACTTAAGATGCATTAGTGTTTTCTTTTCCTCAAAAGCACAGCCCTTTCAATCATTCACGTGAATAAGGCAAGTCTGTGACAAGGAAGTTGCAGGAGTTGTTGTCTAGTTCATTTAGCATTTACTTTACACCTAAGGCTAAGATGTCTGTTGGAATGTTTCCTTACATCGACTTCTTTACCACTAAACCAAAATTCAGCCTTCTTGAACAGGTAGTTCCTGGCAGGATCATGGTAGTAATATTTATGTATATAATTGCATATTTACAAGTTAGTAATGTGAATTATTATATGCCACAAACCTACAAATGCCAACCTTTGAGCTCTGATACAAAAATGGTATATTTTTAAAGGTAGCCAAAACACCCTTTTAAATATAATACTAATAGGATATAATTTTGAAGAAAATAACAAGATATTGATAGAATAGACAATTTCTTTTGTCAGCAACATGCAAATAAAACCTTAACTCTAGTTAGCAAGAAAAATAAAGTAAAAATGAGTGGCTGATGTTTCATTGCAACTACTAGTGTTTTATTGCATAAAACAATTGTTTTTCCAGCCATCTGTTAAAAACTCCTAATTTATGATAAAATATGGCACATCAAACTCCATTTCTTCCATCAAAGATGACAAAATGTAATGACTGTTATAAAGGTGCAGATACAACTAAACTAGATGAAGATGCTAGTTGGATGAGTAAATAGAATTGCCTATAGTTTACGAGCAAAAATTAATCGGTGGAGAATCATCAAAAAGAAACTTCAATGTCACATTCTCAAGTGTCTGTCAAAACTCAATTCAACATGGGGACAGTGAAAAATGCTAGGAAAACAATTCTCAATGGGCAATTATTGTCGGGACTTAATGAATCCGAGGATAGAACTTTTTCTCGTTTAAGCCATTTCAGTCTCTTCGCTGCTGTTTTATGGCAACTTCCTGCTATCTTCAAGAGGAAAGCAATGTAATGATTTATAGTGCATTAAGGCAATATGTCAGATTCACATGCTGCAATTATTGCTATACGCTCTGGTCTAAAGGCGATGGTTCTATAACATGAATCCCAAATTTTAGTTTATATAATAAAAGCTCCGGTCTTTGATCTTAGGCTGTAGAGAATCTGGGGCCAACTCATTACCATTACTATTCAACACCGGCAAAGCATCCCATACGGTATTCAAACAAGGAAGAATAAAAGTTTCTCTGTGGATGATGCAGGCTTTGAAGAACTTAACATTTTGTATGTCCTCCTTTGCATGCATCTATGACAGTGTTATGAGTATGAGCCCTCGCGGATTTGCCTTCAAGTTCACCTGGGCAAGTTTTTGACAAAACTTCAGCAGACTTGGTAAGTCTACTGGTGAGTCTGGTGAGTCTTTGTTAGACTCAGACTCACAAGTCCTGCATCTAGATTCACCAAGACCTGTCATTTCTCCATTTATTTACAATTAAAACAAAAAAATACACACAATCAATGAAGTTAAAAAAACACACTAACCTAAACCTAAAAGTCACCCTAACACTCTAAAACACTCATTCACTCATTCAAAGTCTATTTTCATGAGCCCATTCCAAATTTTCACTTTCCTCACACACAAACTAATTCTGATTTTCTGGTTTTCCCTTGAAAAGAGTTCATTGTGCATGTGTAAGGAGTGGACAAGAAGTAATTAGGGACAATTGTGTGCATTGGTGGAGCTGATAGGAGGGACTGCATGTTTTTTATTCCTCGGGGGGGGATAGAATGGCCGGAGCTGCTTCCTTGACGTACACAAAACATCGCAGGCTCCAACGTGGTGCATCTCATGTTGGGTCAAGCAATGCAGGCTCTTCTCAACCTTAGTTGTACCTTGTACATTATGTTTTTTGTTGATGCCATCACCATGGATTTCTAAATCCATATTTTGTGTACAAGGAAACAATTTTATGAATATAAAAGCAACTCTTATTTAATATCAGCTCTCAAGTTTCAAGTACAATTGTTCAACTTCAAACATTCAATATCGCATTATTTACTTCTTTGTGTATACATGTGCATGTTAGTTGTAATTGATTAGTTTCAAGTGTATTTTAAGTTGCTTTGATATAGAATGCATTTGCCATTTTTATAGTTTTTTTCCCTACAATCCTCTATATTTTAATGGTTTTAAAATTTGCTGAGTCTTACCAAGTCCTAGCTGAGATTTGTTGCCGAGTCTGGGTCAAAAATTGGCTTGCCGAGTTTGAGTCCGAGTCTCATTACTATGACCTAAACACCCTAAAATACATCCTTGTCCAATCATTTTTTGCCTATTAGTGCGTTTCAAACTTTCGACTTCCCTTACAGAGGGAGAATTCATATAAAGGCCCAATTCCTCCTAAATCTGGTGATTCCTACAAGATTGGAGGTGTATAATAGCATCTGAAGGAAAGGAAAGGTCCTTTTAAGCTCTATGAAGTGCAGATGTATGGACATATGGGACCACCCAGTGCTCCCTATAAGCCTACTAGACATAGGCAGGGAGGCACCCAACTGTTTGACCATCATACAAGGAGTATATAAGCCAAAGAGTTTTTCTCGAAAGTATTAAACTAGATAATCACTCCATTGTTCATGTGCTTATTCGGTTTCAAGAATATTCTTATTCCTCTAAGCATTTAATTTATGATTTATTTGTTATCATCAACTACATCCCTTATGAGGCCATGGTCAGAGCTTCTGCCCAGGATAGTTGAGAGACCCATACTTGAAAAGTCGTACATATTAGAAACCAAAAGGGATATCACTTTTCTACTTGTGTTTCAGAATGTTGTGTAGATTATGCATAGGGGTCCTTGGGTCTGTTGCAACGTGCAATACACTTGCCATTTTCACCTGTATGTATGAGAAATTTTCAGACAAGAAATCAGTGGAGCTTGACTATCCTGTCTTGGTGGAATTCCGTGTCCACAGATTCAATTTTGGCCTTTCCTTGAAAAATTTTACCCGTATCCCCTGGAAATTCATATGGCATTAGCCTTGTTTGCTATTTTTAGTTAGGCCGGATAAGTAGACTTGTTTCTAGATCAAATTCACTCGAGATCCTAATGAAACCAAAGAAATTTCTGTAGATGATAATGTAGTTTCCATCATAATTCAAAAAATCGTTATCGGCAATTAATCGGCAGGCCAAAATTTGACTCGGAAACCGGGAATCGATGATTTCTCGGCAATTTATCGGCATTAATCAGCAACTTTATCGCTACTTTAAAAAACATTTAAATTCATAAAATACACTTAAATTAAATGTAAAACATTGGTATATTACTTATATTACCAATGTTTCATTTAGCTTTACCAATGTTACATGAACTATACCAGAAATCATGATTCAAGAGGCTGAGACTCTGAGTTATTTGAGTTCATGCATAAAACAAATTCGAATGCAAGGAAAATAAATGAAAGCAAGCTCAAATACACGAACTCAGAATGTTAGACACCTGCAGGCTGCAGTTAATGTCAATTCGTATGAGCAATGAAGTTGAACATTGATAATAAATAAAAACAAATGTATAATAGTAAAATAAAGCTAATCGTGGTTGAAACCCTAGCAAAACACAGGGGATGAATTCGCGCAGGAGAAATTCAACCCTAAATGCTTTGAAATGAACTCATTTTTTCAGTTTTGACGTTTTATACCTAAGCAACGATTTTCCACGATTTTTCTTGAAATTTCTTGCCAGAAATCGCCGATTTATTGGGAGGGAAAAATTGCAATTTTCCCAAAGATAAATCATTTTCCCTCTAGCAAAAGATAAATCGCGATTATCGGCTGATAAATTGTGATTTCTGTATCAAAGGTTTCCATTATTGTGAGTTAGAGTTCAAACTCCTTTAGGCATTTGATTTGGATCTTGTTCAATTTTTAGGGCATTGTGTTAGAGCTAGTCAACTTCCAAAGATGCAGCTGAGACAGCTGATTTTTGTATTAAATAGCCGATGAACTTCCAAAAGCTCATTGACTTGTTTGTGGTGATCTCAGCCCGTATGAATCGTCCAAAGATAAGAAAAGACAAAAAAAGATTGATATCCACGAGTGACCAAAGTAGGTCAATAGAATTTGCATGTAAATTCAATTACAATAGAAAAGTGCAAACGTAAAAATAACCCTAGAAGAACTTAAACATTGTAACTCTAACTATAGGTGTTATATACAAGTTCAAATGTAAATACTCCTACAATGGGAGGATCCCTCAAAGCAAAACAAGGAGAAGATGAAGACCAAAGCTGAAGCATGAGGCTAGAAATAGTGTTGTCTTCACATTTATACAAGGCATATTACCAATAAGATTGTGTGCCTGAAAATGGAATCCTAGCATGGGATCGACTTTCAGATTAGGCCTATATCAACCCAACATATATCATAAGAACACTTCTTAGGTCATGCGGTTCACATTCTCCAATTTCCACAAGGGAAATACACAAGTATTGAAGCCTCTGAACAGTACTGTGCTCTAAGGACTACAATACCCTTGCCTTTGAGCATTCCTGCATCAAATTGGTACAAGTCATGGCTCAAGCCACCATTCAAAACAATCAGCTCATATCTATGATTTGAGGGACTGAGAAGCTGCACACACCAAGAAACTCGATTTCTCCCAGCTATCTCTAATTTAAAAGTGTTAGAATTTTTCAACTTGGTGGCTCATACACAAAATTTAGCATTTACATTATAGGGGATAATGTTTTATCCAATGAATATGGGGTTATAACTGCAAACTCGCCCCTAACTACTCTTAACCTATCCTGTGAGAATGATCCTCCAACACCTATCTATTCCTGCATGGTTCACTAAGTTAACAATGACATTGTCTTACACATGCTAGTTTGGAAAACACTAACCATCAACAATCTGTGACTGGGAGATTTGCCTTGTGAACAGAGATACTCTGGAGACTTGACATTATCATAGTGAAAATATTTGACATGGGAGGCTGCATCTACAATGAAGAAATAACTCCTCAACAATGATTGAAGAGTTTATCTTTAAATCATGTCTTATTTGTCATCTTGTAATTACTAATTTCTAAATACAATTTATCCAATTTGTCTTTGAATCTGGGTTTCTATATTTGTTGGCTAAAAGATGTGAGGGCTTGAATTTGAGCCTTGTCCAGGTTTTTATGTCCAACAAACCTTGCATGTAAACTATTTCCATTATGACTCTTAAAATATCACAATCCGATTTACTATGACTATTATAATATTTGACATTGTAAGGCATATAATGAGTTTGCCACAATATTATACTAATTATTGCAAAATATCTAGACTGTTTCGATGCAGTACAGATACAGGATGGGTGCGATACGCTGAAACAGCAATTTTTAAAAACCTCAGGTACGGTACGCTGTGGGTACGTTCCTACAATATATTTTTAAAAAGTAAAAATATAAATATATATATATATATATATAAATTTAAAGAAAACAACAAGCTTATAGTCTCAGCAACCTATAAAATATTAGAAGCCAACAACAAGCTTATTATGAATTAGAATCCATCTAAAGCAAGATTTCTTTGACTGAATACAAGAAGACCACAAAACAGTAAATCTATGAGTCCATCTGCTAATGGGCTCACAAACATTCCACTTATTGTTAAGGCCCAGGGAAAGGTTTGGGAGAAGGCAATATTTTCATAGAGTTGTTTGGAGGTAGCCTCTTGGAGAGGGGGCCTTTGAGCCACCTCATAGAATCCCAAAAGTCATTCTCGTCCTCCATAAAAAGTCCAGTAGAGGGAGCTGTGAAAGCATTTCTGAGCATTTTATACATTCTGAACTGAGATTGAGGAAGCTTATAGAAAGCTTTAAGGTCTGTCCATTCCATCCACTTCCCAAATCTATACAAGTCATGAAATATTTTAATTCCTTTCTCAAACCAAAGGAGGGCAGAACAACCTCTTGTCAAGGCAAGGATCTTGTCATTATATTTCTGATTCGACAAAATCAATTTGTAGGCTTGGCACCTAATGTCAAATGAAGAGAAGATAGGCTGCCCAACCACCAAGTGCTTCACTTGTTCCCATGCCTTCCAAATTGACTGAAGAATAAAGGACCCATGAGGAGCAACAAGAAAGCCCCCAAATAGTAAGTCAACCAAATGAAGTCCTTTTCATCTCTCTTGACCCTTCAGAGCCTATTGGCAATATTGAATCTCACACGAACTTTCCAAAGTTCAATTCCAGTCAAAGCCCTCATGTTTTATTTATTTTTTTGCACTTAAAAAAAAAAAAAACTCTGTGGGTATTCTGTGGGTACGTACCCACAGCGTACCAGGACCTACCCATACCCAATACGTACCGGGCACAGTGCGAGAGGATCTAGGCGTTTCCATGCAATCTAGCAAAATATTAAGATTGTAATTTGTAATGTCTCTTTCAAAATAAACCAATAAACTATGCAATTTTTTCTAATTTCTATACTTAGGAACAATCAGTAACTATCACAACTATTGGTGTCCCCCAAATTTCATCCTGAAATCTGCGACTACCCTATCCGAAAAATTTTCGTACTTTTAAAATAATGGGTCGTTTTGTGTTTTTATTGCCTAAAAGTTCTTGTATTGCGTCAAGATATTCCCAAAGAGCCATATTAGCCTTTTTTACCAAATACCCAGATGCCCAAAATTGTTATATTCTGTCGTCGGGATTTGTCTGTGGGAAATTTATATTTAATTATTTTGAGCCTCGTTTGAGGCAATTTGCGCTCTGTTTTAACCTGTTGTGATCGAACATATCATTATTCCTATATACCAGAAGGGTTTTAACAAGGAATAAGTTTTGGGCTTTATTTATGACTTTTGGCAATTTTTCGTGTTTTTGTGTTGTCCCGTTTCATTTTCTGTGAAATTTCTCTGGACCAATTCCTTTGCCGGGTTAGCCCGATTCTTGGCCTGGAGCAGCTGGAAAACATATACGCACGTTATGCCCGGAGGAAGTCACCATCGGAGGTCTGGTTCACTGGGAAATGGCGAAGTCGTGCACTGAAAAGCCCCTGCGGGGTTGGGCGCATTTTTGGAAAACAAAGGATTTAAGCTGCAGTGGGAAAAATAGAAGCAGCAGGCAGGTGGGATTTTATTGCCTACCTTGCAGGGTACTTTTTCCCATGATGGATAAGTCACTTAAGCTGCAGTGGGAAAATTAGAGGCAGCAGGCAGGTGGGAATTTATTGCTGCCTTGCAGGGTAAACATTCTCATGGTGAAACAAAAGAAAAGTGACTTAAGTGGAAATCACGGGATTTTATTGTCTACCTTGCAAGGTAAATAATCTCATTGTCAAAGTCAAATCACTTAAGTGAATCATGGGATTTCCGGGGCTGCCTTGCAGGGTAAAAATTCTCATTGCCATAAATTCTTAAAAATAGAATTCTATTATGCAAAAAAGTGTGCCCCCTTTGGAGAGAAGAAGGCAGCCTTTAAGTGAATTAAATTAATTATTTCTCCTTCTAAAATAGGCGCCCAAGCATGGAAGAAAGTCAACAAAGCCAAGGGGAATAAATCAATTGCAAATAAATGGTCTAAAATTAAATAAATTTATTTATTTAATGGCTGCCCCCTTCATGACAAAAAGTGCGCCCCTTTTGGGAAAGATATAATGCTTTTTAAAGCATTAAATGATTAAATTAAATTCTATTTTCAGTGGCTATGGTCAAAGCACACTGTGAAGCTTGAGTGAAGTGAAGAGTGGATGATTAAATTGAATTAATTTAATTTATTGGATGGCTGTCCTTAAACATGCTATTTTAACACACCAGTTAAAGAGAAGAGCATGATTTTTAATTAATTAATTGCCAGGAATAGGAAGGGCAATTATTAATTATAGAATTATGAGGGTTATATAAGCATGGGCTGCCATAAGAGTGAATTAATTAATTCACAGATAAAAAATTCCAGCCAAGAGAAAAAGTGCGCCCCATTTGAAGAGGATTTTTGCTCGATAAAGGTGAAAACAAGGCTAAAAGCTTCCAATTTTGGCACATGCATTGAAGGAAGTTGATTTGTGTTTGCATAATTGTTTGCATAAGTGTTACAGGTGCTCAGGGGAAGTTGGAAAGATTCATGCTCTCTTTGCATACAAATTAGACATAAATTTTTGGGGCAGCAGGCTTGAAAAGTGCAGATTTTAATCATTAAAATTCACTGTTCATGCTCCGGTGGCCATCTTTGTCTGAATTAATTGCAAGAATTCATTACAGGTGCTTTACAAAAGAAAAAAGCTCTAATCAATGTCCAATACATTGAATATATCCTCCGAATCTGAAGAATTATCCAGATCTGCACCAGTATTGAAGAAATCCAACCAAATAAGAAGAAAAAGAATTATTCAGACAAAGATAGACAAAGCCATGGCAAAGAGAGATGAAAAAGAAAGCACAACGGAGTCATGCATCGCTTCCAAACTTGCAGACATAGGAGACACAGATCTAGGTCCGGAACCTCTTTCCGAATTGATTGATAGATCCAAAGCTGGAAAGACTTCACTCATGCGTGCGGTTAAAAGCAATGGAATTATTCGAGTGCAGCCTTTCCATGCACAAATTAACTTTAGGATTGCGAGTTTGTTATGGAGTGCGCTAGATCTTACCATCCTTCATCCAAATCAATGCGAGATGCTACGGGGAAAACAATAATTCGGTTGGACGCAGAGTTCATCAATTATTGTTTGAAGATTCCGGTCAAAAGGTGGTGACTTCCATTAGCTTTTAGGATGCCGCTAACAGTGGGAGAAGCATAGAGTTGATTGCATGAGCATAATGAATAAGCAGATACATGAAGAAGCCTAGATCTCCTTCTAAGTTCCCAAAAACTCTTCTCGTACCCCAATTTGGTGCGGAGGTCGATGATATTGTCAAATTGTTATGCAGGATTAATGGCGACGCGAATGCTTACACTTTCCAAACATGGATGTATGCTTTCATCAGGACCATTGAAGTCAACAAGGTTGATTCCATAATCAATTGGTCGGAAATTATTAAAGAACAACATTGGTGAGCAACTCGAACGTGAAGCATACTTTCGCTTCAAAATGACGTCCTACTTGGTGTATGTTGCGGCTCCACAAGGCGTCTTCTCCAAGCTGGATAGAAGTGGTGTTCTTTCTAAGGACTCCATTTTCGAGTGCTACCCACAACTTACTGTGCCTGCGTGCGAGAAGGATTTCAAAGTGGTCAATGATGGATTCTTCTACGATTTCATTTGCGGGCTAAGGGACCTAAAGGTCAACAGGGTAAGCAAATAAGCGTGGGAAGTTGTGTCCAGGATTGCGCCTCTATTCATTCAGGTTGCAGATTTCACATACCTCGTGGTTACGGGCATTTCGGAGAACCAATAAAGATGCACAAATATCCGAATAATACATGGATCGCCATGGAGCTGAAAGGCAGCAACTTGTGGCGATACACGACCTTCAATCAACGACACAAGTCGACAGCGCTCTTTCCGATCACCGTCGGATATTATCACGCCAGCATTCATAAAGCTCGAGAGATGGAGGCGCAAATGTTATCCGAGTATGAGCAAGAGTTCTTCACGGCACGGCTGAACTTCGATCCATTTGGAGTAGCGAGGAAGACGATCTCCCAGAGTACGCACACATGCATTCATTGAAGGATTTCGGATGAAGTGCAAAAGTGAGTACGAAGTTAGAAAGAAGGATTTCAGAGGCTTTCAAATAAACAAGTGTTCGACTTTGGACTAGCGCGATACTGCGAGATCTTAAAGATGATGGGAATGTAGTACTTGACACTTACCATCAAATGGGAGGAGATAGAGCCGTACTTGAGAATAACGTAGGAGGCCGCCACACATCAAGAAAGATGTGGAGTTGTTTTAGTGAATACTTCAAACCGGTCATTGACAAAAGGATATTGCCTTGATGAATCAAGTCACGGACAACTTTGGCACAGGAGATTCCCTCAAGCGGAAGCATGGAGGAGAAAGCAACAGAAGGTCTAAGAAGTTGAAAGTACATAGAAGATCTCAATCAAAGGAGAAGATCACTTCCACGGCCATGACTATAGCTCCGGCTTTTCCAGCACCCAGTACTTCACCAATTATTGCACCGTGGCAGGACACTTCCATGCCTCCATTGGATCCGGCAACAGTCATCTTCTCTCCTCAGCCACTCCGTTTATCACCTATTCCAGAAGAGATGTTTAAGCTGCAGATGGCGGAGTTCGAAAGGGCTTTGTCCTTAGATGATTCAGAGGATGGCAGCCATAACACTTTGGCACTTTCTGATGGAGAGGATGCAGAGCGGGAGATGGTAGTGCACTCAGCGACTTCTCATTCTCCGAGAAGTAACTTCTCGGAATGGTTGGCTTCACAGTTGGTTCCAAGCAAGAGTGGAGATGAACTTGGAAGAACACGACTTGTAGCTACTCCAGAGCCTAGGCGGAAAAGACAGAAGGCCTAAAGTTGCTAAAGCAACTTCTAGGTTGATCATCGAGGAATCGGGGCAGAAGTTTGCTGAGATATCAATTCCGGCAGAAGGAAAGGAGGATGAGCTCACGGCAGAAGATGTTACAGTAACCAGAGTACCCCTCGGTCAAGCCACCACAGAAGGATTGAAGCAGGATACGCAGACATTGATAGATGCTCTATTCCTTAGGCTTGACAAAGAAAAGGCGAGAAAGAAAGCGAGCTTCGAGCAAGTATCTCAATTGTCATGCGAGATCATAGCCAAGGTTGCTAAACTTTCCATTTAGCCCATTTCGAGCAAGTGAGTGATCATCTTATGCAGGAAATGGAAGATGCAAGCAATCAAGTAAAAGCTATTGACGAATGGAAGGATTTGATTATTCGTCAAGCTTCGCGCAACTTAGAAAAGTGCCACCCACCTAAAGGTTATTATGGATGATGCAGCAAATCAGCTGAAGCAATTGGTGACGAGCATAGTGGATATGAACATAGTTGTTGAGAGTAACCTGAGTACTTTGGCCGAGATCAACAAGCTACCGGAGATGTATTGGTTGCAGAGCGGTTACTCTGAAGGATCGGGCTTGAGAAGGGGAAGCAATCGGAGTTTGCGGTATCTTTCTTTTGGAGATCTGCATTGTTTTCTTTGAAGAGGATGCAGGCACTTGAGAATAGGACATCATCCTTACCAAACAGTATCATTTCTTTCACTGAGGAGAAAGTGGTCGGGAATGTTACTTCATACGTGCGGATCGCTTCCTAAGCAAAGTACCTAATTCCTTGGAAGGGTCTCTTCTGATGGTACAAAAGAGAATTGATAAAGCTACTAAGCCTTTCACGATGAATTCTATTAGTAGACTGGTGGCACTGAATGCGGATATTGCGAGGTTTAGGCCAAGCTTGGAAGATGTGCAGGATTGCTGCAATTTAGGACAGAGAAGGAAGCAGTGGCTAAAACAGATGGGAAGATGTTGAATCACATGTTCGACAAGTATATCCGTTATCAGAACAAAAAGAAGACATAAATGTTACAACTAGCATGACTTCTATTTTTATGTTCCCCGGATGAAATTGTAAAACTTTAAGTTATTGGTTTTGAACCATTACTTAAAAGTCATATGGAACAATTCTATTAGTTAAGTGATACATGTGTCACTTAAGGAGAAGTTAGTTGAGGATGATTGTCAAATGTCATCTTTACTTGTTGTTTGTGTTTTCGTATCAATTTGATTTCCCATTTGTTTGGGTTAAGGATGAAAATTTGTAGCAGAATCTTGTGTTCTAGACTTTGTCTTTGAACCCTAAGAGCCACTTGGAACAGAGGGAATACAAAGGAGCAGTTTCCTGAGAACTTTGTGTCACGGTGTATTGTGTTTCTTGTTTTTAATCTTAGATATCTTAATAAACTGTGTTATTTTAGATCTGGATCTAGAGCTGCCTTTGTTTTAGAATTCTATGTTTATATCTAGTGGTTTCTTCTATGTGCGTACAATCAACTCTGCTATCTATTGATTGGGATGCACATCTTCTTCATTTCTTCTCTGTGTTGATATAATTCATTTTCCCTTCTATAAATATTTTTTTCTTTAAACAGCTGCTTACTTGCTGCAGAACTGTTCAGTTATGGTTCATGAACTAAGTAGTTAAAGTAAAACCCCATTTAGATATTAGCATACTTTAATTGACAAATCTGACACAGGAGCCTCACCGGTAAAATGAGGGAGATTTATCTCATGACTGCCTAGGTTTTGTGCTATGCAGAAAATCTAGCCAACAGCTTTTAAGCGGCTCACTGGGAACAACTATCTTTGCAGATCAAAGCTTATCTATCAAGATCGAGTGTTTTTCACACAAATCTCAACTCAGGCCGAACGTCCATTCACCCGATCTCAGAAGGCGCAAGGAAAGACTCGATCATTTCTTCGATCACAGAGCAATTCAATTTCAATCATCCTCCTCAAGTTAGAAGCCATAGATCTAGTCTCTCACCAAGAAGGAGAGTGCACACTCATCTAGATCCGGATCGTCTTCAACATAATCCGGCAGGTTGGAATTATCCATCAAGTCTACACAAGGAGGAGATGTGCCCCATTCATCATGCAAAATCAAAATCAAATAGTACCTGTCCCATGGGGAGCAGCTTTTGGGCCTCTGAACTTGACTCCACCTATGCACGATCTGCCAAAGGGATCCAGAAAGAATTTTCCAAAATTCTTTGGAGATGGAAAGCAAAACCCGGATGATCATTTGGTGGCCTTCTTCATATCTTGTGGTGTGCTTGCAGTAGAGCATGAAGATGTCTCAGTCAGACTCTTCATTGAGACTCTACACGACTTGGCTGGAGAATGGTTCTATCGGCTAGCTCCTGGCACCATAACCAACTGGGCGACTATGCGTGAGCAATTTCTGAAAAGATTCAAGCCCGCAGAGGACGCTAGCACATTGATCACCCAACTGACGCAGTTGAAGAAAGAGCCAAGCGAGAACATGCGGGACTTTATTGCAAGGTTCCAAAGGATTTTATATAAAATCCCCACTTCTGCCGCATTGAGCGACGAAAATCAAAAGACATTTTTTATAAACGCTCTATTGCCCGAAGTTGGATATCAGCTTGAGAAGGGCAAGACCTGTAAATCTACTTGAAGCACAAAATGTTGCCGTGGAAGTTGAGGACGACTTGATCATGGCTGGGAAACTCGACAACCATCTCACAAAGGTGATGGCGCTTCTTCAAGTACTTCAGATCCTTTGTTGCAGAGATTGGCTAATGACATGCTACAGATCAAGAAGCAGATCTCTCAAGCAAGGAATGCAACCCCCTCAAGATTAGCTCCTACTCGGACCTTTAATGGTCAAAATCAAAATCAAAACCAAAACAGACTTGCTTTGCCGCACCATAGCGGTTGGCAATAGAAGTTGCTCTAAGGAATAACTTGGAAACTAATGAAGAGGATCTCGGCATTGATGAATCATTCGATGATGAAGACTTTATAGATCCCGCTAGCGACTCCAATATTGGTTACCTGGACTACGAATCTAACAATGGCTATTATGAATCTTTTGAAGATTCTGATGGTCACATTTTTGCGGTGTTTACAAGGTCTCAGACGTGCCAAAATGCCGAAGCATCCACAAGCGGCCGAAGAGAAAGAGAAGATCCTGGCCCGGATGTTACTATCTTGAAAAGAGGTAGCACTCTTCCTTCTTCATTAGCACCCAAGGATAAATATTCAAATTCTTTTAATTCGCAGCAAAGGGCCAACACACATCCTGCTGAAGCAAGTCAAGCTTTCGACATCATTGATCACATCAAGAGGAATAAGGTCCAAATGTCAGAAGCTGAATATTTGAGAGCATTTCCTGATCAGCTGAATAGATTGGTCAAATATGTGCAAAGTAACGGTCTCAACCCAACAAATAATACTTCACGAGGTATCTTAGCAAATCCAAAGAATACTCCTTCAAATAATGCGGCTGCAAGTTCTTCTCCTTCTACCTCTTCTCCTGCTACATCAGAAAGGATCGAGCCATTTTATGTGTCATTGCTTATCAACGGATACAAACTAAGCAATTGCATTTTGGACTCTAGAGCTTCTGATAATGTCATGCCTACCAAAGTTGTTGATGCCTTGGGTCTCACATTGACAAAAACCATCGAAGATGCTATTCAATGGAAAGGCAAGTCCCTCTTGTGGGGCAAATCAAAGATGCGCAGGCAGTACTTGCTTCTTTTCCAGAAAAAAGACTGAAAATGACTATCCTTGTAGCAGACATCCCAGTCTCTTATGGCATGTTGTTGAGTAGAAATTTCTACAAAGAGCTGGGTGGAGAAGTCAAGATGGATTGGTCTTGTGCGCACATACCAATCAAAGGAGTAAATCAGAAGTTAGAACCTAAGAAGAAATCTAAGTACACAGTGTCAAAGTCTGAGGATCCTAGATCTCAGATCTTGTTTCAAGAATCGGATCATATTATCTAGAAATGGATAAAGAAGATGTTCAACCAGTGATTCGAGAACCACATCAACTTGACAACAAGATTTGGACTCTAGAATTTGATGGCAGTTGTTGTTCATTTGGATCCGGCACAGGCATTGCTCTTATCTCTCCTGAAGGAAAGGTGCATGCACTCTCCTTCAAATTAATGTTCGAAAATACTAACAACACAGCAGAGTATGAAACACTGTTGTTAGGCATGGATCAGGCAAGAACAATGGGAATCAAGCTTCTTCACGCAAAGGGAGATGCTTGAGCTGATCGTCAAGCAGATAAGAGGCCTCTATCAAGTGAAAAAAGATAAACTTCGGCATTATAGAGATCGGGTCTACTCTGCTATTCTGGATTTTTCAGCTTTCTCGGTATCTTACATTCCGAGAGAACAAAATTCAAGAGTTGATTCACTTGCAGTGACTGCAGCTTTGTTAAATCCAGATCAGCCTCCCACATTTTTCAAGGGGGGTACAAAGTTGAAATGGTCTTCCGCCCAAAGTTCCCGACAACGTCCAAAGAATGGCAAGTTTTCAACGATGACAACCAAATTGCTGCATTTCTCCAACAGAAGGACAACTTTGAAGAAATCTACTATGAGGGAAGCAATTCGCCTCCTAGGCAAACTACTGTGGGAGAAATGGATGCAGACGTCTCGGGAAGTTAGGAGATTATCCAACTAAAGGGAAATAAAATTCCCAAAGGCTTGGTATCTCTTGAGGAAATGTTTGATAAGCATGATCAGATGCTTAAGAAAAATGAAGAAAGTGGGGAAGGTTCTTCCTCCGACACACAATTACTAAATTTGGGAGCCGGCAATGATCCCAAATTAGTAAATCTGGGTAAGTGTTGTTCAGAGGCTGAAAGAGAAGCTTTCACTGAGCTTCTTAAGAAATATATGGATGTTTTTGCCAGTCTTACCAGGATCTAAAAACATATCAGCCTATGGAAGTTCAACACTACATCCCACTAAAACCAGACCAAAAGCCTTTCAAGCAGAAGGCTGCGGCACAACCCTACCATTTCGGGAACCATCTTTGCAGAAATCCAAAAGTTGTTAGACGCAAAGATTATCTATCCCATACATCATTCTCGAATGGTTGGCCAACATAGTTCCTGTGAGGAAGAAGAGTGGCGAAATTAGGTTGTGCGTGGATTTTCGTAACCTTAATCAAGCTTCTTTAAAAGATAACTACCCCATCCCCATCATGGATCACACTCTCCAAGTGGTCACTGGATCTGAGATGCTTTCCACGCTTGATGGCTTCTCAGGCTATAATCAAGTCAAGGTGGCCGAAGAAGATCAATACAAAATGGCGTTCATTACACCTTGGGGAACCTTTGCTTACCAGAAAATGTTGTTTGGCTTGATCAATGTTGGTGCTACATTTCAAAGAGCTATGGATCTAGCCTTCGCTCATCTCAAGGATATAAGCATAGTGGTTTACCTGGATGATCTGACGGTCTTTTCCAAGGACAAAAGCGCACACATTTCAAACTTGGAAGAGGTCTTCATACAATGCCGCAAAGCATGGTATTTCTTTGAATCCTAAGAAGTCCATCTTTGCTGTAACAGAAGGGAAACTACTAGGGCACATTGTTTCAAAAGAAGGAACCAAGATAGATCCAGAGCGTGTCAAATCCATTCAGACATTGCCTTTGCCCACGTCCAAAAAGGAGTTCACTCTTTCTTTGGAAAAGTTAATTTTCTCAGAGATTCATTCCTGACTTTGTTGAGCTAACCCGTCATATCTCGAATATGATGAAGAAGACACAAGATTTTAAATGGAGCAGCGAAGGGAAGGAAGCTTTCGAGAAAATTAAAGAGGCCCTGTCAAAAGCTCCAGTCTTGGTTTCACCCGACTTCAGTAAAGAATTTATTCTTTACTGTTATTCCTCCGAACACACCATGTCAGCAATATTGATGCAGAAAAATCAAGAGGACGCAGAAGCTCCTATTGCTTTCATGAGCACGCCCCTTAAAGCCTATGAGTTGAAATATACTCCCATGGAAAAGCACGCATATGCAGTGGTGAAGGTGTGTAAGGCTTTCGGTATTATATTCTTTCCTCACACACTGTGGTCTTGGTTCCAGATACTGCAGTTAAATCTATCCTCACTCAACAAGAGTTAGGATTGTTGAGAGGAACATGGGTGACAAAGGTTCAAGAATATGACCTGGATATTAAACCGACAAAGCTAGTTCGAGGAAAAGGCCTGTGTGCACTAATGACGAAGATGAAAACATCGCCAGGAGCGGATCAAGATGAGATAGATGGGGATTTTCCTGGAGTATTTTTTATAGATCTGGTAGAGAGTGGTACAGTAACATTGCTTACTTTCTGACGTATGGAGAATGCCCAGATCAACTTTCCAGAAAAGAGAAACAAACCATCAAACTGAAATCCAAAGATTTTGTTCTTTGGGATAATGGTTTGTACAAGAGGGGAATCGATGGCGTATTTCTCAAATGCGTGGATAAAACTCAACAAGATTAGCTACACAACAGTTTCATGACATGGCTTGCGGTGGTTATTTCTCACCCGAGTCACTTGCTGACACAAGATCCTCGAGCAAGGTATTACTGGCCTACCCTTTTTCAAGATACTACAAATTGGGTAGCTAAGTGCCAAGCAAGCCAACATTTTGTTGGGCGTGAGAAATTGTCTGTATTACCTCTAAAACCCATTATGATTGAAGAACCTTTCCAACAGTGGGGAATGGATTTTATTGGTATGCTTAACCCGGCTTCCAGTGCTGGCCACCATTACATTCTAACAACTACTGATTATTTCAATAAGTGGGTAGAAGCTATTCCTGTGAAGAACGCCACTTCCGCCGAGGTGTGCAGTTTTATAAAAGAAAATATTATTGTCAGGTTTGGCGTGCCCAACAAAATAGTAGCAGACAACGCTCCGAATCTTTCTTCTGAGGAGCTGGTTGACTTCTGCTACACTTATGGGATTCAACTGGTACATTCCTCAAACTACTATCCACAAGGGAACGGCCAAGCTGAATCTAGTAATAAAAACTTGGTAACTATCATGCGCAAGCTAGTAACGGAAAATCAAAGGACTTGGCATAAAAAGTTGTTTGATGCATTATGGGCCGATAGAATCACACCAAAGAGGGCGATAGGCATGTCCCCATTTCAGCTGTTATATGGTAGAGACACGAGCTGCCTCTTACCTTGGAACTGCCTGCCCTACGACTTTCTAAGGCCCTGGAAGATTCCACATTCACGGATGCTATTGATAAAAGAATTATGTACCTGACTGAATTGAGAGAAGTACAAACTCAAGTTGCAGATAGGTTGACAGAGCATCAAAGGAAGGTGAAAGTCATCTTCGACAAAAAAGCCAAGGAAAGAAAGTTTGAAGTCAATGATTGGGTCCTTTTATGGGACAAAAGAAGAGAAGCAAAAGGCATGCATGGAAAATTTGATTCATTATGGAAAGGGCCTTTTGTGATTAAGAAGATCGCCGAGCAGATAGCTTCATTCTTGCTCATCAGGATGGAGTTGAATTGCCGTTGCCTTTCAATGGGCAACACTTGAAGCTGTTCCGAACATGAAAAGCAGGGTAAAACCTGTATGTACATAAATAAAAAATTTGTTTGTTCTTTGTTTTGTTTTTGTTTTTGTGTTGTGTTTGTTTGCCTGACCCCGTGCCCAAAAGACAAGATACGAAACCAGAGATGTTGGGATCTCATATTTTTCCTTTGTCATTCTGATAGAGAAATAGATGTCCACAGACGAGAGATCGATCAGTCCCCGTTTCATCCTGAAATCTGCGACTACCCTATCCGAAAAAAAAAATTTCGTACTTTTAAAATAATGGGTTTTTTTGTGTTTTTATTGCACTCGAAGTTCTTTTATTGCATCAAGATATTCCCAAAGAGCCTTATTAGCCTTTTTCACCAAATACCCAGATGCCTAAAATTGTTATATTCTGTCATCGGGATTTGTCTGCATGGGAAATTTATATTTAATTATTTTGAGCCCCGTTTGAGACAATTTGCGCTCTGTTTTAACCTCACAGTGATCGAACATATCATTATTCCTATATACTGTAAGGGTTTTAACAAGGAATAAGTTTTGGGCTTTATTTATGACTTTTGGCAATTTTTCGTGTTTTTGTGTTGTCCCGTTTCGTTTTCAGTGAAATTTCTCTGGACCAATTCCTTTACCGGGTTAGCCCGATTCTTGGCCTGGAGCAACTGAAAACATATATGCACGTTATGCCCGGAGGAAGTCACCATCGGAGGTCTGGGAAACGGCGAAGTCATGCACTGAAAAGCCCCTGTCGGGTTGGGCGCATTTTTGGAAAACAAAGGATTTAAGCTGCAGTGGGAAAAATAGAAACAGCAGGCAAGTGGGATTTTATCGTTATGCTTTGCAGGGTACTTTTTCCCATGATGGATAAGTCACTTAAGCTGCAGTGGGAAAATTAGAGGCGTGAGAGTGCAAGTGGGAATTTATTGTCTGCCTTGCAGGGTAAAAATTCCCATGGTGAAATAAAAGAAAAGTGACTTAAGTGAAATCATGGGATTTTATTGCCTGCCTTGCAGGGTAAATAATCTCATTGTCAAAGTCAAATCACTTAAGTGGATCATGGGATTTCGGGGCTGCCTTGCAGGGTAAAAATTCTCATTGCCATAAATTCTTAAAAATAGAATTCTATTATGCAAAAAAGTGCGCCCCCTTTGGAGAGAAGAAGGCAGCCTTTAAGTGGATTAAATTAATTATTTCTCCTTCTAAAATAGGCGCCCAAGCATGGAAGAAAGTCAACAAAGCCAAGGGGAATAAATCAATTGCAAATAAATGGTCTAAAATTAAATAAATTTATTTATTTAATGGCTACCCCTTCATGACAAAAGTGCACTCCTTTTGGGAAAATATAATGCTTTTTAAAGCATTAAATGATTAAATTAAATTCTATTTTCAGTGGCTATGGTCAAAGCACACTGTGAAGCTTAAGTGAAGTGAAGAGTGGATGATTAAATTGAATTAATTTAATTTATTGGATGGCTGTCCTTAAACATGCTATTTTAGCACACCAGTTAAAGAGAAGAACATGATTTTTAATTAATTAATTGCCAGGAATAGGAAGGGCAATTATTAATTATAGAATTATGAGGGTTATATAAGCATGGGCTGCCATAAGGATGAATTAATTAATTCACAAGTAAAAAAATTCCAGCCAAGAGAAAAGTGCGCCCCATTTGAAGAGGATTTTTGCTCAAACAAAGGTGAAAACAAGGCTAAAAGCTTCCAATTTTGGCACATGCATTGAAGGAGGTTGATTTGTGTTTGCATAATTGTTTGCATAAGTGTTACAGTGTGCTCGGGAAGTTGGAAAGATTCATGCTCCCTTTGCATACAAATTAGACATAAATTTTTAGGGCAGCAGGCTTGAAAAGTGCAGATTTTAATCATTAAAATTCATTGTTCATGCTCCGGTGGCCATCTTTGTCTGAATTAATTGCAGGAATTCATTACAGGTGCTTTACAAAAGAAAAGGAGCTCTAATCAATGTCCAATACATTGAATATATCCTCTGAATCTGAAGAATTATCCAGATTTGCACCAGTATTGAAGAAATCCGGCCAAGTAAGAAGAAAAAGAATTATTCAGACAAAGATAGACAAAGCCATGGCAAAGAGAGATGAAAAAGAAAGCACAACGGAGTCATGCATCGCTTCCAAACTTGCAGACATAGGAGACACAGATCTAGGTTCGAACCTCTTTCCGAATTGATTGATAGATCCAGAGCAGGAAAGACTTCACTCATGCGTGCGGTTAAAAGCAATGGAATTATTCGAGCTGCAGCCTTTCCATACACAACCCAGTTGCTAGAGTTTGTTATGGAGTGCGCTAGATCTTACCATCCTTCATCCAATCAGTGCGAGATGCTACGGGAAAACAATAATTCGGTTGGACGCAGAGTTCATCAATTATTGTTTGAAGATTCCGGTGCAAAAGGTGGTGACTTCCATTAGCCTTTAGGATGCCGGCAGCAGGTGGGAGAAGCATAGAGTTGATTGCATGAGCATAATGAATAAGCAGATACATGAAGAAGCCTAGATCTCCTTCTAAGTTCCCAAGAACTCTTCCGCGGTCCAATTTGGTGCAGGAAGTCGATGATATTGTCAAATTGTTATGCGGGATTAATGGCGAGCGAATGCTTACACTTTCCAAACATGGATGTATGCTTTCATCAGGACCATTGAAGTCAACAAGGTTGATTCCATAATCAATTGGTTGGAAATTATTAGCAACAACATTGGTGAGCAACTCTGGAACGTGAAGCATACTTTCAGCTTCAAAATGACTTCCTACTTGGTGTATGTTGCAGCTTCACAAGGCGTCTTCTCCAAGCTGGATAGATGTGGTGTTCTTTCTAAGGACCCCATTTTCGAGTGCTACCCACAACTTACTGTACCTGCGTGCGAGAAGGATTTCAAAGTGGTCAATGATGGATTCTTCTACGATTTCATTTGCAGGCTAGACAAGGACCTAAAGGTCAACAGGGTAAGCAAAGAAGCGTGGGAAGTTGTATCCAGGATTGGCAGTCTATTCATTCAGTTTGCAGATTTCACATACCTCAGGGTTACAGGCTTTTCTGGAGAACCAATAAAGATGCCCAGATATCCGAATGATAGATGGATCGCCATGGAGCTGAGCAGGCAACTTGTGGAGATACACGACCTTCAGTCGAAACAGCACAAGTCTACGGGCTTCTTTCCGATCACTGTTGGACATTATTGCTGCCAGAGCATTCATAGAGCTCGAGGGATGGAGGCGCAAATGTTATCCGAGTATGAGCAAGAGTTCTTCACGGCACGGCTGAACTTTGATCCATTTGGAGTAGCCAGGAAGACGATCTCCTAGGAGTACGCACACGTGCCTTCATTGGAGGATTTCTGGATGAAGTGCAAAAGTGAGTACGAGGTTAGAAAGAAGGATTTCAGCAGGCTATCAGCAAAGCAAGTGTTCGACTTTGGACTAGCGCGGATACCTGCGGATCTTAAAGATGATGGGAATGTGTTACTTGACACTTACCATCAAATGGGAGGAGATAGAGCCGTACTTCAGGATAACGTAGGAGGCTGCCACACAATTGAAGAAAGATCTGGAGCTGTTTTGGTGAATACTTCAAAGTTGTTGACAAAAGGATATTGCCTTGATGAAGCATTGATGAATCAAGTCACGGGCAACTTTAGCACAGAGATTCCCTCAAGCGGAAGCATGGAGGAGAAAGCAGCAGAAGGTCTAAGAAGTTGAAAGTACACAGAAGATCTCAATCAAAGGAGAAGATCACTTCCACGGCCATGACTTTAGCTCCGGCTTCTCCAAAGCACCCAAGATTTCTTCACCAATTATTGCACACCGCACGAGACACTTCCATGCCTCCATTGGATCCGGCGACATTCATCTTCTCTCCTCAGCCACTCCGTTCATCACCTGTTCTAGAAGAGATGTTAAAGCTGCAGATGGTGGAGTTCGAAAGGGCTTTGTCCTTGGATGATTCAGAGGATGGCAGCCATAACACTGTGGCACTTTTTGATGGAGAGGATGCAGAGCGGGAGATGGTAGTGCACTCAGCGACTTCTCATTCTCCGAGAAGTAACTTCTCGGAATGGTTGGCTTCGCAGTTGGTTCCAGAAGCGAGAGTGGAGATGAACTTGGAAGAACACGACTTGCAGCTACTCCAGAGCCTAGGCGGAAAAGACAGAAGGCCTAAAGTTGCTAAAGCAACTTCTAGGTTGATCATCGAGGAATCGGGCAGAAGTTTGCTTTGAGATATCAATTCCGGCGAAGGAGGAAAGGAGGATGAGCTCACGGCAGAAGATGTTACAGTAACCAGAGTACCCCTCGGTCAAGCCACCACAAAAGGATTGAAGCAGGATACGCAGACATTGATAGATGCTCTATTCCTTAGGCTTGACAGTGAAAAGGCGGAGAAAGACGAGCTTCAGAAGCAAGTATCTCAATTGTGCGAGATCATAGCCAAGGTTGCTAAACCTTCCATTCAGCCCATTTCAGAGCAGGTGAGTGATCATCTTATGCAGGAAATGGAGGATGCAAGCAATCAAGTAAAAGCTATTGACGAATGGAAGGATTTGATTATTCGTCAAGCTTCTGTGCAACTTGGAGAAGTGTCAGCCCGCCTAAAGGTTATGGATGATGCAGTAAATCAGCTAAAGCAACTGGTGACGAGCATAGTGGATATGAACACAGTTGTTGAGAGTAACCTGAGTACTTTGGCCGAGATCAACAAGCTGCCGGGAGATGTATTGGTTGCGGAGCAGATTGTACCGGGATGGATCAGTTGAGAAGGGGAAGCAGCTGGAGTTTGCAGTATCTTTCCGTTTGGAGATCTGCAGAGTTTTGCTGAAGAGGATGCAGGCACTTGAGAGTAGGACATCATCCTTACCAGACAGTATCATTTCTTTCACTGAGGAGAAAGTGGTCGGGAATGTTACTTCATACGTGCGGATCGTTCCTAGCAAAGTACCTAATTCCCTGGAAGGGTCTCTTCTGATGGTACAAAAGAGAATTGATAAAGCTACTAAGCCTTTCACGATGAATTCTATTAGTAGACTGGTGGCACTGTAGGCGGATATTGCGAGGTTTGGGCCGAGCTTGGAAGATGTGGAAGCGTGCATCAAAGTGTTGAATGAAGGATTGCTGTACATTTAGGACAGAGAAGGAAGCAGTGGCTAAAACAGATGGGAAGATGTTGAATCACATGTTCGACAAGTATATCCGATATCAGAACAAAAAGAAGACATAAATGTTACAACTGGCATGACTTCTTCTTCTTTCTTCTTCTATTTTCTATGTTCCTGGATGAAATTGTAAAACTTTAAGTTATTGGTTTTGCAACCATTACTTAAAAGTCATGTGGAACAATTCTATTAGTTAAGTGATACATGTGTCACTTAAGGAGAAGTTAGTTGAGGATGATTGCCAAATGTCATCTTTACTTGTTGTTTGTGTTTCAGTTCAATTAGATTTCTCATTTGTACTTTCCCTCCTACATTCTATAAGTAGGAGAAGAACCTCCGGGTTAATGATCAGAATTTGTAAGCATCAATCTTGTGTTCTAGACTTTGTGTTGAACCCCTGAGAGCCACTTGGAGCAAAGGAATACAAAGGAGCAGGTTTCCGGAGAACTTTGTGTCACGGTGTATTGTGTTTCTTGCTTTTAATCTTAGATCTCTTAATAAACTTTGTGTTATTTTAGATCTAGATCTAGAGCTGCCTTTGTTTTAGAATTCTGTGTTTATATCTATTGGTTTCTTCTATGTGCATGCAATCAACTCTGCTATCTATTGATTGGGATGCACATCTTCTCCATTTCTTCTCTGTGTTTATATAATTCATTTTCCTTCTTCATAAATATTTTTTTCTTTAAACAATTGTTACTTTACTTGCTGCGAACTCTTGATTATGGTTCATGAACCGAGTAGTTAAAGTAAAACCCCATTTAGATATTAGCATACTTTAATTGACAAATCTAACACGAGAGCCTCACCGATAAAATGAGGAGATTTATCTCATGACTTCTAGGTTTTGTCTTTATGCGAGAAAATCTAGCCAACGATTTTAGCGACTTGGCTTTGGGAAACAACTATCTTTGCAGATCAAAGCTTATCTATTGAAGATCGGAGTGTTTTCCACACAAATCTCAACTTGGTTGAACGTCCATTCACCCGATCCGTGAAGGCGCAAGGAAGGACTGATCATTTCTTCCAGATAGCAGGAGCAATTCAATTTCAATCATCCTCCTCAAGTTAGAAGCCGCAGATCTAGTCTCTCACCAGGAAGGAGAGTGCACACCCATCCAGATCCGGATCGTCTTCAGCATAATCCGGCAGCTGGAATTATCCATCAAGTCTACACAAGGAGGAGACATGCCCCATTCATCATGCAGAATCAAAATCAGAACCAGATAGTACTTGTCCCATGGGGAGCAGACTTTTGGGCCTTTGAACTTGACTCCACCTATGCACGATCTGCCAAAGGGATCCAGAAAGAATTTTCCAAAATTCTTTGGAGATGGAAAGCAAAACCCGGATGATCATTTGGCGGCCTTCTTCATATCTTGTGGTGTGCTTGCAGTAGAGCATGAAGATGTCTCAGTCAGACTCTTCATTGAGACTCTACACGACTTGGCTGGAGAATGGTTCTATCGGCTAGCTCCTGGCACCATAACCAATCATTGAGGCGTATGCGTGAGCAATTTACGAAAAGATTGAAGCCCGCGAGAGGCGCTAGCACATTGATCACCCAACTAACGCAGCTGATTGAAGAAAGCGCAAGCGAGAACATGCGGGACTTTATTGCGAGGTTCGAGAGAGGATTTTATATAAAATCCCCACTTCTGCCGCATTGAGCGACGAAAATCAAAAGACGTTTTTTATAAACACTCTATTGCCCGAAGTTGGATATCAGCTGAGAAGGGCAAGACCTGTAAATCTACTTGAAGCACAAAATGCTGCCGTGGAAGTTGAGGACGACTTGATCATGGTGGGAAACTCAGACAACCATCTCACAAAGGTGATGGCGCTTCTTCAAGTACTTCAGATCCTTTGTTGCAGAGATTGGCTAATGACATGCTGCAGATCAAGAAGCAGATCTCTCAAGCAGGGAATGCAACCCCCTCAAGATTAGCTCCTACCCGGACCTTTAATGGTCAAAATCAAAATCAAAACCAAAAGCAGAGACTTGCTTTACTTTGCACCATAGCGGTTGGCAATAGAAGCTGCTCCAAGGAATAACTTGGAAACTAATGAAGAGGATCTCGGCATTGATGAATCATTCGATGATGAAGACTTTATAGATCCCATTGGCGACTCCAATATTGGTTACCTGGACTACGAATCTGACGATGGCTATTATGAATCTTTTGAAGATTCTGATGGTCACACTTTTGCGGTGTTCTACAAGGTCTCAGACGCGCCAAAATGCCGAAGCATCCACAAGCGGAAGAGAAAGAGAAGATCCTGGCCGGATGTTACTATCTTGAAAAGAGGTAGCACTCTTCCTTCTTCATTAGCACCCAAGGATAAATATTCAAATTCTTTTAATTCGCAGCAAAGGGCCAACACACATCCTGCTGAAGCAAGTCAAGCTTTCGACATCATTGATCACATCAAGAGGAATAAGGTCCAAATGTCAGAAGCTGAATATTTGAGAGCATTTCCTGATCAGCTGAATAGATTGGTCAAATATGTGCAAAGTAACGGTCCCAACCCAACAAATAATACTTCACGGGGTATCTTAGCAAATCCAAAGAATACTCCTTCAAATAATGCGGCTGCAAGTTCTTCTCCTTCTACCTCTTCTCTGCTACATCAAAAAGGATTGAGCCATTTTATGTGTCATTGCTTATCAACGGATACAAACTAAGCAATTGCATTTTGGACTCTGGAGCTTCTGATAATGTCATGCTGCACCAAAGTTGCTTGATGCCTTGGGTCTCACATTGACAAAACCATCGGAAGATGTTATTCATGGAAAGGCAAGTCCCTCTTGTGGGGCAAATCAAAGATGTGCAGGCAATGCTTGCTTCTTTTCCAAACAAAAGACTGAAAATGACTATCCTTGTAGCAGACATCCCAGTCTCTTATGGCATGTTGTTGAGTAGAAATTTCTGCAAAGAGTTGGGTGGAGAAGTCAAGATGGATTGGTCTTGTGCACACATACCAATCAAAGGAGTAAATCAAAAGTTAGAACCTAAGAAGAAATCCAAGTACATAGTATCAAAGTCTGAGGATCCTAGATCTCAGATCTTGTTTCAGGAATCTGATCACGGAGTCTATTATCTAGAAATGGATAAAGAAGATGTTCAACCGGTGATTCAAGAACCACATCAACTTGACAACAAGATTTGGACTCTAGAATTTTATGGCAGCAGCTGTTCATTTGGATCCGGTCCAGGTGTTGTTCTTATCTCTCCTCAAGGGAAGGTGCATGCACACTCCTTCAAATTGATGTTCGAAAATACTAACACAGCAGAGTATGAAGCGCTGTTGTTAGGCATGGAGCAAGCAAGAACAATGGGAATCAAGCTCTTACACGCAAAGGGAGATGTTGAGTTGATCGTCAAGCAGATAAGAGGTCTCTATCAAGTAAAAAGACAAACTTCGGCATTATAGAGATCGGGTCTACTCTGCTATTCTGGATTTTTCAGCTTTCTCGGTATCTTACATTCCGAGAGAACAAAATTCAAGAGTTGATTCACTTGCAGTGACTGCAGCTTTGTTAAATCCAGATCAGCCTCCCACATTTTTCAGACAAGGGGACTACAAAGTTGAGATGGTCTTCCGCCCAAAAGTTCTTGACAACGTCCAGCTGATAGGCAGGTTTTCAACGATGACAAGCAAATTGCTGCGTTTCTCCAACAGAAGGACAACTTTGAAGAAATCTACTATGAGGGAAGCAATTCGCCTCCTAGGCAAACTACTGTGGGAGAAATGGATGCGGACGTCTCGAAGTCAGGAGATTATCTAGCTAAAGGGAAATAAAATTCCCAAAGGCTTGGTATCTCTTGAGGAAATGTTTGATAAGCATGATCAGATGCTTAAGAAAAATGAAGAAAGTGGGGAAGGTTCTTCCTCCGACACACATTACTAAATTTGGGAGCCGCGATGATCCCAAATTAGTAAATCTGAGTAAGTGTTGTTCGAAAGCCGAAAGAGAAGCTTTCACTGAGCTTCTTAAGAAATATATGGATGTTTTGCACAGGTCTTACAGGATCTAAAAACATATCAGCTGCGGAAGTTCAACACTACATCCCACTAAAACCGGACAAAAGCCTTTGTGAAGGCTGCGGCGGCCTGACCCCCTACCATTTGGGAACCATCTTTGCGAGAAATCGGAAAAGTTGTTAGACCTTGAAAGATTATCTATCCCATACATCATTCGAATGGTTGGCCAACATAGTTCTATGTGAAGAAGAGAGTGGCGAAATTAGGTTGTGCGTGGATTTTCGCAACCTTAATCAAGCTTCTTTAAAGATAACTACCCCATCCCCATCATGGATCACACTCTGCCAGTGGTCACTTTGGATCGAGATGCTTTCCATGCTTGATGGCTTCTCAGGCTATAATCAAGTCAAGGTGGCCGAAGAAGATCAATACAAAACGGCATTCATTACACCTTGGGGAACCTTTGCTTACATGAAAATGCCGTTTGGCTTGATCAATGTTGTGCTACATTTCAAAGAGCTATGGATCTAGCCTTCGCTCATCTCAAGGATATAAGCATAGTGGTTTACCTGGATGATCTGATGGTCTTTTCCAAGGACAGAAGCGCACACATTTCAAACTTGGAAGAGGTCTTCATACAATGCCGCAAACATGGTATTTCTTTGAATCCTAAGAAGTCCATCTTTGTTATGTGAAAGGAAACTACTAGGGCACATTGTTTCAAAAGAAGGAACCAAGATAGATCCAGCGTGTCAAATCCATTCAGACATTGCCTTTGCCCACGTCCAAAAAGGGAGTTCACTCTTTCTTTGGAAAAGTTAATTTTCTCGGAGATTCATTCCTGACTTTGCTGAGCTAACCCGTCATATTTCAAACATGATGAAGAAAACACAAGATTTTAAATGGAGCAGTGAAGGGAAGGAAGCTTTTGAGAAAATTAAAGAGGCCTGTCAAAAGCTCTGTCTTGGTTTCACTCGACTTGATAAAGAATTTATTCTTTCTTGTTATTCCTCCGAACACACCATGTCGGCAATCGATGCGAAAAAATCAAGAGGGCGCGAAAGCTCTATTGCTTTCATGAGCATGCTCCTTAAAGCCTATGAGTTGAAATATACTCCCATGGAAAAGCACGCATATGCAGTGGTGAAGGTGTGTAAGGCTTTCATGTATTATATTCTTTCCTCACACACTTTGTGGTCTTTGGTTCCAGATCTTTGCGGATTAAATCTATCCTCACTCAGTGAAGAGTTAGGATTGTTGAGAGGAACATGGGTGACAAAGGTTAAATAATATGACCTAGATATTAAACCAACAAAACTAGTTCGAGGAAGAGGCTTGTGTGAACTAATGACGGAGATGAAAACATCAGTGCCAGAAGCGGATCAAGATGAGATAGATGGGGATTTGCCTGCAGTACTTTTTATAGATCTGGTAGAGGAGTGGTACAAGTAACATTGCTTACTTTCTGACGTATGGAGAATGCCGGATCAACTTTCCGAGAAAAGAAAACGAACCATCAAACTGAAATCCAAAGATTTTGTTCTTTGGGATAATGGTTTGTCTGAGAGGGAATCGATGGCGTATTTCTCGAGATGCGTGGATAAAGCTCAACGGGATCAGCTATTCAACAGTTTCATGACATGGCTTGCGGTGGTCATTTCTCGGCCCAGTCACTCACTTGCACACAAGATCCTCGAGCAAGGTATTACTAGCCTACCCTTTTTTCAATCTGCCCAGATTGGGTAGCTAAGTGCCAAGCATGCCAACATTTTGTTGGGCATGTGAAATTACCTGCATTACCTCTAAAACCCATTGTGATTGAAGAACCTTTCCAACAGTGGGGAATGGATTTTATTGGTATGCTTAACCCGGCTTCCAGTGTCGGCCACCATTACATTCTAACAGCTACTGATTATTTCAGTAAGTGGGTAGAAGCTATTCCTGTGAAGAACGCCACTTCCGCCGAGGTGTGCAGTTTTATAAAAGAAAATATTATTGTCAGGTTTGGCGTGCCCAACAAAATAGTAGCAGACAACGCTCCGAATCTTTCTTCGAGGAGCTAGTTGACTTTTTACTACACTTATGGGATTCAATGGTACATTCCTCAAACTACTATCCTGAGGAATGGCCAAGTTGAATCTAGTAATAAAAACTTGGTAACTATCATGCATGAAGCTAATAACGGAAAATCAAAGGACTTGGCATAAAAAGTTGTTTGATGCATTATGGGCGATAGAATCACACGAAAGAGGGCGATAGGCATGTCCCCATTTCATTTGTTATATGGTAGAGACACGAGTTGCCTCTTACCTTGGAACTGCACTTTACGACTTTAAAGGCCACGGAGGATTCCACATTCACGGATCTTATTGATAAAAAAGAATTATGTACACAGGTTGAATTGAGAGAAGTACAAACTCAAGTTGCGAGATAGGTTGTGAGCATCGAAAGGAAGGTGAAAGTCATCTCCGACAAAAAAGCCCAAGGAAAGAAAGTTTGAAGTCAATGACCAGGTCCTTTTATGGGACAAAAGAAAGAAAGCAAAAGGAATGCATGGAAAATTTGATTCATTATGGAAAGGGCCTTTTGTGATTAAGAAGATCGCGGGAGCGAGATAGCTTCATTCTTGCTCATCGGGATGGAGTTGAATTGCCGTTGCCTTTGATAGGCAACACTTGAAGTTGTTCCGAACATGAAAGCGAGGTAAAACACGTATGTACATAAATAAAAATTTTGTTTGTTTTCTTTGTTTTGTTTTTGTTTTTGTGTTGTGTTTGTTTGCGACCCGTGCCCAAAAGACAAGATACTGAAACCAGAGATCTTTGGGATCTCATCTTTTCCCTTTGTGATTCGATGAGAAAAAGATGTCCACAGATGGAGCCGACTGGTGTCCCTCAATTTCATCCTGAAATCTGCGACTACCCTATCCGAAAAAATTTCGTACTTTTAAAATAATGGGTCGTTTTGTGTTTTTATTGCTTGAAAGTTCTTGTATTGCGTCAAGATATTCCCAAAGAGCCATATTAGCATTTTCACCAAATACCCAGATGCCCAAAATTGTTATATTCTGTCATCGGGATTTGTCTGCGGGAAATTTGTATTTAATTATTTTGAGCCCCGTTTGAGGCAATTTGCGCTCTGTTTTAACCCTGTTGTGATCGAACATATCATTATTCCTATATACCAAAAGGGTTTTAACTAGGAATAAGTTTTGGGCTTTATTTATGACTTTTGGAAATTTTTCGTGTTTTTGTGTTGTCCCATTTCGTTTTACGTGAAATTTCTCTGGACGAATTCCTTTGCGAGTTAGCCCGATTTTTGGCCTAGAGCAGGTTGGAAAACATATACGCACGTTATGCCGGAAGGAAATCACCATCGGAGGTGCAGTTCCTTTGGGAAAATGCGAAGTCGTGCACTTTGAAAAGCCCTGCCCGGGTTGGCGCATTTTGGAAAACAAAGGATTTAAGTGCGGTGGGAAAAATAGAAGCGGCGGGTAGGTGCGATTTTATTGCACTGCCTTGCAGTACTTTTTCCCATGATGAATAAGTCACTTAAGGCTGCGGTGGGAAAATTAGAGGCGGCGAGGCGGGATAGGAATTTATTGCACTTGCGGGATAAAAATTCCCATGGTGAAATAAAAGAAAAGTGACTTAAGTGAAATCATGGATTTTATATCCTACCTTGCGGGGTAAATAATCCCATTGTCAAGTCAAATCACTTAAGTGGATCATGGGATTTACGGGGCTGCATTGCGGGGTAAAAATTATCATTGCCATAAATTCTTAAAAATAGAATCTATTATGCAAAAAGTGCGCCCCCTTTGGAGAGAAGAAGGCAGCCTTTAAGTGGATTAAATTAATTATTTCTCCTTCTAAAATAGGTGCCCAAGCATGGAAGAAAGTCAACAAAGCCAAGGGAATAAATCAATTGCAAATAAATGGTCTAAAATTAAATAAATTTATTTATTTAATGGCTGCCCCTTCATGACAAAAAGTGTGCTCCTTTTGGGAAATATAATGTTTTTAAAGCATTAAATGATTAAATTAAATTCTATTTTCGGTGGTATGGTCAAAGCACACTTTGTGATGCTTAAGTGAAGTGAAGAGTGGATGATTAAATTGAATTAATTTAATTTATTGGATGGCTGTCCTTAAACATGCTATTTTAACACACCGATTAAAGAGAAAGCATGATTTTTAATTAATTAATTGTCAGGAATACGAAGGGCAATTATTAATTATAAAATTATGAGGGTTATATAAACATGGGTTGCCATAAGGGTGAATTAATTAATTCACAGGTAAAAAATTGCAGCCAAGAGGAAAAGTGTGCCCCATTTGAAGAGGATTTTTGCTCAAACAAAGGTGAAAACAAGCCTAAAAGCTTCCAATTTTGTTGCATGCATTGAAGAGGTTGATTTTTGTTTGCATAATTGTTTGCATAAGTGTTGCAAGTGCTCGGTGAAGTTGGAAAATTCATGCTCTCTTTGCATACAAATTAAACATCAATTTTTGGGGCAACGAGGCTTGAAAAGTGCAAATTTTAATCATTAAAACTCACTATTCATGCTCCGGTGGCCATCTTTGTCTCAAATTAATTGCGGAATTCATTATAGGTGCTTTACTGAAAAGAAAAAAGCTCTAATCAATGTCCATACATTGAATATATCCTCGAATCGAAGAATTATTTAGATCACACAGTATTGAAGAAATCGGCCAAGTAAGAAGAAAAAGAATTATTGGACAAAGATAGACAAAGCCATGGCAAAGAGAGATGAAAAAGAAAGCACAACGGAGTCACGCATCGCTTCCAAACTTGTAGACATAGGAGACACGAGATCTAGGTCGGAACCTCTTTCCGAATTGATTGATAGATCCAGAGTTGGAAAGACTTCACTCATGCGTGCAGTTAAAAGCAGTGGAATTATTCGAGCTGCAACCTTTCCATACACAGCCCAGTTGCCAGAGTTTGTTATGGAGTGCGCTAGATCTTACCATCCTTCATCCAGATCAGTGCGAGATGCTATGGGGAAAACAATAATTCGGTTGGACGCAGAGTTCATCAATTATTGTTTGAAGATTCCGGTGCGAAAGGTGGTGACTTCCATTAGCCTTCAGGATGTCGGCAGCAGGTGGGAGAAGCATAGAGTTGATTGCGTGAGCATAATGAATAGCAGATACATGAAGAAGCCTAGATCTCCTTCTAAGTTCCCAAGAACTCTTCCGCGGTCCAATTTGGTGCAGGAGGTCGATGATATTGTCAAATTGTTATGCAAGATTAATGGCGAGGCGAATGCTTACACTTTCCGTACATGGATGTATGCTTTCATCAGGACCATTGAAGTCAACAAGGTTGATTCCATAATCAATTGGTCGGAAATTATTAGCGAAAACATTGGTGAGCAACTCCGGAACGTGAAGCGTAATTTCAACTTCAAAATGGCGTCCTACTTGGTGTATGTTGCGGCTTCACAGGCGTCTTCTCAAGTTTGGATAGATGTGGCATTCTTTCTAAGGACCCCATTTTCGAGTGCTACCCACGACTTCATTGTATCTGCGTGCGAGAAGGATTTCAAAGTGGTCAATGATGGATTCTTCTATGATTTCATTTGCGAGCTAGACAAGGACCTAAAGGTCAACGGGTAAGCAAATAACCAGCGGGAAGCTATGTCCGGGATTGGCGAGTCTATTCATTCGGTTTGCGATTTCACATACCTCGGGGTTACGGGCTTTTACGGAGAACCATAAAGATGCCCAGATATTCGAATGATAAATAGATCGCCATGGAGTGAGCGGGCAACTTGTGGAGATACACGACCTTGATCAAACAAAGCACAATTCTACCGGCTTCTTTCCGATCATTTGTTGGATATTATTGCTGCCCGAGCATTCATAAAGCTCGAGGGATGGAGGTGCAAATGTTATCGAGTATGAGCAAGAGTTCTTCACGGCACGTGTGAACTTTGATCCATTTGGAGTAGCGGGAAGAGGATCTCCCGGGAGTACGCACACGTGCCTTCATTGGAGGATTTTTGGATAAAGTGCAAAAGTGAGTACGAAGTTAGAAAGAAGAATTTCAGCACGCTTTCAAAAAACAAGTGTTTGACTTTGGACTAGCGCGGATACTGCGATCTTAAAGATGATGGGAATGTCGTACTTGAAACTTACCATCACATGGGAGGAGATAGAGCCGTACTTGGGATAACGTAAAGGCGCCACACAATTGAAGAAAGATCTCGCAGCTTGTTTTGGTGAATACTTCAAACTGGTTGCTGATGAAGGGATATTGCCTTGATGAAGCATTGATGAATCAAGTCACAGGCAACTTTGGCGCAGGAGATTCCCTCAAGCAAAAGCATGGAGGAGAAAGCAGCAGAAGGTCCGAGAAGTTGAAAGTACACAGAAGATCTCAATCAAAGGAGAAGATCACTTCCACGGCCATGACTTTAGCTCTGGCTTCTCCAGCACCCAATACTTCACCAATTATTGCACCGCAGCAGGACACTTCCATGCCTCCATTGGATCCGGCGACATTCATCTTCTCTCCTCAGCCACTCCGTTCATCACCTGTTCCAGAAGAGATGTTAAAGCTGCAGATGGTGGAGTTCGAAAGGGCTTTGTCCTTGGATGATTCAGAGGATGGCAGCCATAAGACTGTGGTACTTTCTAATGGAGAGGATGCAAAGCGAGAGATGGTAGTGCACTCAGCGACTTCTCATTCTCCGAGAAGTAACTTCTCGGAATGGTTGGCTTCGCAGTTGGTTCCAGAAGCGAGAGTGGAGATGAACTTGGAAGAACACGACTTGCAGCTACTCCAGAGCCTAGGCGGAAAAGACAGAAGGCCTAAAGTTGCTAAAGCAACTTCTAGGTTGATCATCGAGGAATCGGGGCAGAAGTTTGCTGAGATATCAATTCCGGCAGAAGGAAAGGAGGATGAGCTCACGGCAGAAGATGTTATAGTAACCAGAGTACCCCTCGGTCAAGCCACCACAGAAGGATTGAAGCAGGATACGCAGACATTGATAGATGCTCTATTCCTTAGGCTTGACAGTGAAAAGGCGGAGAAAGACGAGCTTCAGAAGCAAGTATCTCAATTGTGCGAGATCATAGCCAAGGTTGCTAAACCTTCCATCTGACCCATTTCAGAGCGGTGAGTGATCATCTTATGCGAGGAAATGGAGGATCTGTGAATCAAGTAAAAGCTATTGTGAATGGAAGGATTTGATTATTCGTCAAACTTACTGCTGACTTGGAGAAGTGTCATCCGCCCAAAGGTTATGGATGATGCGGTAAATCAGCTAAAGCAACTGTGACGAGCATAGTGGATATGAACACGATTCTTTGAGAGTAACTTTGAGTACTTTGGCGAGATCAACAAGGCTGTCAGGGAGATGTATTGGTTGCGAGAAGCGATTATGCGGATGGATCGGTTGAGAAGGGGAAGCAGGCTGGAGTTTGCGGTATCTTTCGGTTTGGAGATCTGCGAGAGTTTCTTGAAGAGGATGCGAGCACTTGAGAATAGGACATCATCCTTACCGCAGACAGGTATCATTTCTTTCACTTTGAGGAGAAAGTGGTGGGAATGTTACTTCATACGTGCGGATCGTTCTAGCAAAGTACCTAATTCCTAGAAGGGTCTCTTACTATGGTACAAAAGAGAATTGATAAAGCTCTTAAGCCTTTCATGATGAATTCTATTAGTAGGCCGGTGGCACTTTGCGGCGGATAATGCGAGGTTTGGGCCGAGCTTGGAAGATGTGGAAGCGTGCATCAAAGTGTTGAATGAAGGATTGCTGATTTAGGACAAAGAAGGAAGTAGTGGCTAAAACAAATGGGAAGATGTTGAATCACGTGTTCGAACAGTATATCCGATATCGAACAAAAGCAAACATAAATGTTACAAATTGGCATGACTTCTTCTTCTTCTTCTAGTTTCTATGTTTCCTGATGAAATTGTAAAACTTTAAGTTATTGGTTTTGCAACCATTACTTAAAAGTCATATGGAACAATTCTATTAGTTAAGTGATACATGTGTCACTTAAGGAGAAGTTAGTTGAGGATGATTGCCAAATGTCATCTTTACTTGTTGTTTGTGTTTCAATTCAGTTAGATTTCTCATTTGTATTTTCCCTCCTACATTCTATAAGTAGGAGAAGAACCTCCGAGTTAAGGATGAGAATTTGTCAGCAGTAATCTTGTGTTCTAGACTTTGTGTTGAACCCCTGAGAGCCACTTGGAGCAAAGGAATACAAAGGAGCAGGTTTCCGGAGAACTTTGTGTCACGGTGTACTATGTTTCTTGCTTTTAATCTTAGATCTCTTAATAAACTTTGTGTTATTTTAGATCTGGATCTAGAGCTGCCTTTGTTTTAGAATTTTGTGTTTATATCTAGTGGTTTCTTCTATGTGCGTACAATCAACTCTGCTATCTATTGATTGGGATGCACATCTTCTTCATTTCTTCTCTGTGTTGATATAATTCATTTTCCGTTCTTCTATAAATATTTTTTTCTTTAAACAGCTGCTTACTTACTGCAGAACTATTCAGTTATGGTTCATGAACTGAGTAGTTAAAGTAAAACCCCATTTAGATATTAGCATACTTTAATTGACAAATCTAACACGGGAGCCTCACCGGTAAAATGAGGGAGATTTATCTCATGACTTCCTAGGTTTTTTGCTATGCAGAAAATCTAGCCAACAAGTATTCATTGACATATTTACAAACAATTGGCAAACATGAACCATTCATTGGCATTTCCACAAACAATTGGCATACATGCACTATTGCTGCGCTCAAAACAAAATGAAAACTATGGAACCCTAACACATAATGCTGAATACATTCATTGCTGTTATAATGTTATGACTGCACCTCAAATGACAGTATTTTATTGAAAATCTCAACACACATTTGACTGATATCTGAAATAGCAATACACAGAAATATAGGACAGCGAACTCCTTTATAGATATCAATCAATGAGTGGCTGCACACACAAATTCTGAATGCTCACACTGACAATCTTTCCCTGCAAACCAAGCTAGAATGATACCAAACTGAAATAAATACTTATCATAATGACGGGGTACTGTAGTGGCAGTACGGAAGTATTGTAGCAATGGTACAGAAGTACTAGAGCAAACTGAATCTGGAATAAACTTCAATCTTTCGGCGCAAATGTGATTCCTGGATGGAATCACCACAAATGGACAAGAGGGTTTTCATCCTCCAATCCAGCACACCAAAGGGTTTTCATCCTTGGGTGAAAAGATGAACACAAGTGCTCACACTCTGAAAATAGTGTTTTATTTCAATAGACAATGGATGTTTTCTTTGAGCCCAACTCCTCCTTTTATAATTATCCTTTTCATTCCAATTTCCTTTTCCGCCTAATTTCCCTTTAGAAGTGTCTCAAAACACTTTTTAATAAAATATTACATTAGGCCTTATTATGTCCCATTTAGATGGCCCACTTTATTCACTAATAATAATAATATTTAAATTGTCCTTTTACAAGGTTTTCAAATAATATTACTAGGGCCAACTTAAAACATTATTATTAAATTATTTCCCTAACTTTTTCCTAATTATTTTGATTAGAAAAAGGGGACGTGACAGTCCGCCCTTCCCAAAATTGTGTCCTCAAGCAATGTAAGTTCCGCAGCTCTGACTCATCCCACATGACAATCTCTGTTATATTGGGATCCCAAATCATCCTTAAGAATTGGCGGATCCATGTCCTCAATTCCTTGTGCGATGCAGTAGGTTCCTTAAAATATATAACCTTTGTTGAGGTCTGTTCATGTAGTTCCCTTGAAGCTTGTAATTCAAATTTGAGGAAACAAAAATGTAGATTGGCTGCAAGTATAATAACCGCATTGCTTTGTCTTAGTAAAGCATATACCTTGCCTTATTCGTTCTCAAATTGCTTTTCTTGTTGATCCATAGTCCCTTGCAAGGCTCTTGTAGACTCCTTAGTCATATCCAACTTTGTTGTTTGTTTTGTTTCTACAACTTCTATCTTTCCCAGTGGCTGCCTTATGTGAAAAATGAGCTCACCACCATGTTTTCGCTGCACTGCTCTGATATAACTGGAAGCTGAAAAATTTGCACCAGATGATACTTCTGTAACTATGAAATTTTGTCAAACTTGTTCTCTCATAAAGCTCAGATTTACCTGAAGGCTCTGGCACTGAATAAAGAGAAATGGGAAAAATAACTTCATCTATAACCACAATGGTTGTTACCATGCTTGATTTTGTGCTTAATATGAGCTGAAATTTTCCGAGCTTCTTTATCTCTATTGGAATTGAAAACCTTTTACCTGGAACCTCCAAATGAGCATTAAGGAAAGCATCATTATAATCTTCTTGAATTCTCCATACAACAAATAATGATTTACTAGAGTTTCTATCATCAATATCAGTCATTTTTACAGCCCAGTTTGTCATTATCACCAAATTTGAAATATATTGTTGTTGGACAGCTTCTGCAAACTTCCTAGTGTAGCAATATTTTTAGAAGCTTTCAAGGGGAAATCTTCTAATTCATTCTTTAGGAAGTTAAGACCCTTGATTGCTTTGAAATTATTCTGAAATTTCTGAAATCTTGTTCCATTAGCAATCAAATGTAATTGTGAAATCGGATCAATACATAATTGTACCTTTATTTGTCCTTGGCTGTAAGCTTCTTCTTGTCGCTGGAATTCAATCTCTGCAAGTTGGAGCTCTAGCCCTTCAAGAAGATTTACCATGGAGTAGAGTACATCGTAAACATGGATTTGATATGTGTTTATTAGCAAGCACTCAAAATTTCCATTCATACCAAGTCTTGTGCAGGTTGTTTCCTCCTCGTTAGTTGGCTGGTTGCCCACCTTTGTTGTGCTCCTTGGAGCATCATAGATCATGTGTGCCCATTTCCACTTGTTCAACAGGAAATACATCTTTGAATTTTGCAACATATTCTTTCTCTATCTTTTGTTGAAACCAATTAATTGTAGCAGCATTCTTGCTACTAATCTCATCACTAATGTGAAATCCAGAAACTTTACTGTATTCTCCAAGAAGTGTAAAAGCTGCATAGCTTCCACCTTGCCTAATAGCATTTGTATTTTTGCAATTTTTTGATATGTGCTTGTAATAATAAAATCAACTTTGATTTATTGCAAGGATGTCTATTGTGAATGGATATGAGAAATGGTATCTTTCATCAAACCTTTTCCAGCACATGTCCAGATCTGCATATTTGGTCTTCTCCCAAGTATGTACAATGTTGTAATGAATGAACTCCAATTTCTTTGTAACCAAAGAAGCCACGAGATTCTCATCAATGTAACTCTCAACTTCTGCAAATTCTCCTATGTGCATCCTCGGGTGGCGAACATGCTTGGAACTTGATTCCAAATTTGTGACATGTTGATTTCCTTTATCCAGTTGTGATCCTGGGGAAAATTACTAAACTTATTCAGGAAACTTTGACTATCAAAATGATGTTTATCCTGCTTACCTCAAAATGAAAAGGTATGGATGCTTTCTAACATCAAGTTTCTTGTTGTCCTGGCAACTTGTTCCTCGTGAAAAGTTCTCTTAACTGTGGCAACTCTCATTATCATAAATTTTCTTTCGATTGCGAAGTTCAGCTCCAAAGATTGACCCATGAACTGCAACCATTGAACTTTCACAACCCTGTTAGCATTCATAACATATTCCTTACGTTTATCTATGCTTAAGTTTGGTTTTTTCTTATCCAATTGCATGGGATGATGAGTCTATCAGCAATAATGATTTTCAACTCATCAAAAACTTTAACCTTCATGTGTCTCAAAGTATCACCCAAATCTCATACCTTTATGCATGAACAATTTTGAACTTGAGCAAAAGGATCTATGATGACAAGATTTTTGGCACTTATGTTCATAGGCATGTGCGATATCAGATGTTAGTTTAGACCAAGAGGCATTTAGTGAATAACCTTCTTGACTTTTTACCACAAATGGTGGATCATGAGGATGCAAATATTTCAAGTTATCAATACCTTCTTCCTTAACGTGGTTAAGCAGAATCTTCCATAATGTGACATTTCTTCAACATAAATACAGTCTATTACATATGGAAAATGTTATGCCAATGTTGAGTGGTAAATCATTAATACTAGCAACTGAATCAAAACCAATATGAGAAAAGGAAATTGTTGCTGCCCCACCAAGCATGCCATTTACTCTGTATGGAAGATAGTCATTTGCCAACTTACCACCAACCATAATGACAAATATTATGACCCATGCATTTGCAAATGTGACCATGGTTTGGACAATTGCACTATCTATCCAAACATCAAATTTGAACCCAACCAAGATGGTATATGTATGAATCTGCTTATCTTGTTTCTGAGCAGCTCCATTATCACTTGCTTTGAGAACCCTAACGGATGTGAGATGACATTCCTTTGGACCTTGCGTTTTACCCTCGGTTTCAGGGTCTCTTCATTATAGTTATTCTGAGCATCTCATATAATCCATGCCTTCCATGATACTTCCTTTGGTTCCTCCACAAGATTCACACATATATTTATGGACCAACTAGAGTTTTGATTTCTAGTTAGTCCCAGCACAATTTTATCTGGTCCTATGGGGTAAGGATGGATAAAAAGATCAATCAATCAAACTTGCAAAACAAAAACTGATTGCCCTGGCATACGTTTTTGTGTTTCCATGCATGATGTTGAAACATACCTTGTTGATGATGAATGCTTTGTTGTTGCAGCTACTGCAGTTTAGATATTTGACCCCTTTGTGACTTGTTAATTGTTATGAGCTCTGAGTTTCGGCCAAATAGTACATGCCTCTTTGCTTGAGAGCATAATGGGGTTTTATTGAGCTTGAGAGGTATTTTGTGGACACCCTTAGAAATTAGAGGAACATCTTTTACAATTTTGCATTCAACAATGTCTGTAGCCACTTGACTTCATTAGGACAAAATTTTTGTTGGCATTCAATCTTAAAAGTCAATGAAATATCTTTTTCTGATAAAAGATCCTTGCCTTCAACTTGCATGGTGGAGTCCTCTGTAGCCTGTTGGACCTCTGTTTTGTTTTATCTTCTTTTTCCAGGAACATATTCTTTGGCTCCTGCTCCTTAACTTCTTTCGGTTCTGACTTTTCCTCTTTCTCAACCTTCTTATGTATTCATACAGACCTCTTTTATTTGGATACCTCACTTCGAGTAACTCCAAGTAATCATCAAAGGAAACTTGAGATTTAAAACTATCAGGCATCCCTTGATATTGGTTAAGGATTTTGGTGGCCTCAAGTTTGTACTTTTCTTTGTCATTTGGTATTTTAATCAACACCTCTTCAATAGGATCAAAAAAATTTCCCTTCGTAAGAACTTTGCTTGAAGAAACATGGGTCGATTAATTGTTGAAGGACTCCTTTGGGTAGCCTTGTTCTGATTTATATTCTGCAAGGCTTGTATCATCTATATCATGGATTCTTTCACTGTCCTTTGGATGGTCCTTGTCAAATCTCTCTGACTTTGATTGATGGCTTCAAGCAAGGAATTCATTTCTTCCGTGAGTATCTTCTTTATTTTGTCTCTTGTGATTTCCGTCTGATTCACAAGATGGCAAGATCACAGCTCTGATACCACTGTGATGACCCTTTCAAAATAAACCAATAATCTATGCAAATTTCTCTAATTTCTATACTTAGGATCAGTTGTAACTATCACAAGTATTCATTGACATATTCACAAACAATTGGCAAACATGAACCATTCATTGGCATTCCACAAACACTTGGCATACATGCACTGCTGTTGCACTCAAAATAAAACGAAAACTATGGAACCCTAACACATAGTGCAGTTATAATGCTATGAATGCGCCTCAAATTTCATTATTTTAATGAAAATCTCAACACATATTTGACTGGTATCTGAAATAGCAATACACAGAAATATAAGACAGCGAATTCATTTATGGATGTCAATCAATGAGTGGCTGCACACACAAATTTTGAATGCTTGCACTGACAATCTTTCCCTGCAAACCAAGCTAGAATGATACCAAACTGAAATAAATACTTATCATAATGACGAGGTGTTGCAGCGACATTGTACCAACTGTACGGAAGTATTGTAGCAGCAATACGGAAGTACTGTAGTGGCACTATAGCAAACTAAATCTGGAATAAACTTCAATCTTTCGGCACAAATGCGATCCCTACATGGAATCACCACAAATGGACAAGAGGGTTTTCATCCTCCAATCCGGCACACCAAAGGGTTTTCGTCCTCGGGTGAGAAGATGAACACAAGTGTTCACACTCTGAAAATAGGGTTTGATTTCAATAGACAATGGATGCTTTCTTTTAAGCCCAACGCCTCCTTTTATAATTACCCTTTTCATTCCAATTTATTTTTCCCGCATAATTTCCCTTTAGAAGTATCTAAAAAGTTAAAAACACTTTTAATAAAATATTATATTAGGCCTTATTATGTTCAATTTAGATAGCCCACTTTTACTAACTACTAATAATAATATTTAAATTATCCTTTTACAAGGTTTTCAAATAACATTACTAAGGCCAACTTAACACATTATTATTAAATTATTTCCCTAACTTTATCCCTTCGCCTACGGGAAATAAAGAAATAGGCTTTGGGTCTCCTATTTATTTTAAGTCTTTGGCTGAATTCCTCCAAGGTAGAGATAGAGCCATGTCCTTGGGTAACCAAACCATGGTACCACCACTCATGTGCCACTCCCTCCAAATGAAGTGTGACAAATTTGATAGCTTCTTCCTCATACATAGGATTCAAAGACAAGTATGTATCAATCTTTTGTAACCAAGATCTGGCAGAGCACTTATCTGATCCATCATAAGTGGGAATAGTTATTTTCCCCAACCACTGTTGTATATCTTTTTGGGGCTGCTCTGGCTGAATTCTCCTTCCTTTCCTTGGATTATTCTTCATCCTTAGATCACAAAATCCCAGAAAGTTAGAGACTCTTGTATTGCATGGTTGAGTTCTTCATACTCTTCATGGTAGGCTGCAAATTCATGACCTATGTGGGGTTGCATCTCTGCCTCATCTGGTTGCTCCTCTTCCTTTTGTAGAAACTTTTCTCTGAAAGTCTTGGAAGGAGGATTAATTGAAGTCCTTTCATGGGCTAAAGAGCTTCCCTCTCCCTAATTTTCCTTGTTCTGGTTAATATTTTGCAAGGCTTGCACTAACCCTGTCATGGATTCCCTCAAAGTGTTTTGGAGGGTTCTTTCCATATCCCTCTGATTCCGACTGAGTATTTCCTGCAAAAAACTCATCTCATTTGAAGGAGGAGCTCTCTGTTCTGTCTCCCATGGCATTTTTCCCTAGAGTTCTCCTCTGGTAATACTTGGTGTCTTTCTCTAGCATCAAGATCTCACAAGCTGGCAAGAATTTCACTTTGATACCACTGTAATGTCCCCTTATGGGAAAATGAATGAACTCAGAATTTTTTCGACAAATCCTTACGGAAGAAAATTAAAAAATCTGAAATTACCCTTTTATTCTGAAAATATGACAATACAATGTATGGACACAACCCAAATTTTATTGAACTTAATTAGCAGGAAAAGCCAAGCACAAAATATGGAAATTATTCAGCTGAAACCCTAGCTGATTTTTACAAATAAATTGCAAAAATCATAGCTGACCATACAGATGAAATTATTGGCTGGAAATGGTGTCCAAGCTGGCTAGAAAATGTTGTTTGGAAGGTACAACTATTGGGAAATGATGACATCAGCAATATATGGGTGTTGTCATAGCTGGTACGACTGTTGTCCTAGTTAGTATGGTTGGTGGAAAATGAAACAACAGGTTGTCTAAAAGGTACAACTTCCAATGATGAAATTCAGCCTCCCAAAATGATGACATCAGCCCTCAAGGGTGACATCAACCCTCAAAATTATGTCAGCCGTCAAAATGATGCCCTAGCTTGATATCCCAATGTTGAATTCTGATATAGATCTGATTTGAAGCACAAATGCAGTCCCTAAATGGAACCACCATACAAGACCGGAGGGTTTTCGTCCCCAAGCCTTATTCACCAAAGGGTTTTCGTCCTTGGATGTTGAACACTGAATCAGAAGCTCAAACTCACATTCCAAAATAGTTGATTGAAAAGTGATGCCCAAATGAGCCCAATTGCCCCACTTTTATAATTTCACTTTCATGCTTTTCAAGGAAAAGCACTCATAAAGCAATGTCCCCTCCTTTTATTTAATTTTGAGTTGCATTTAATAATGTTCACCTTTTTAATAATAAAACATAAGTTGCCTTTTTATGAATATAACTTAAAGTTACTTTTTGGACGACTTAAGTTAAATTATTAAATCATTTCCCTTGCACTACCACTTTAGCATGTGGGATATGGAGGATAGGCTAAGGGTCTTCTAATTGGATTAGATTTGAGAAGGGGATATGACATACTTCATAATGAATACTAATGTTTTATACAACAAATATGCAGTTAACCACTAACTTGGCCCTAACTACTGTTATGCTACACTTGTCAAGGCAACCCCAAACTACACTCAAAACATTAAAGGATTAGGAATTGAATTTCCAGACAACGGAGAGACTTGCATTAAGTTCAATGGAAGCATAAGTCCATTGTCCAAACAACCGCATTTTGTGGAGGCCAAGTAAGAAAATTGGCTTCCATTCATAAGCTTGATATAAAAACCATCACACAGAAATTTAGAATGTGAAAGAGCTTCTCCAAATCCAGCCATTTAATCAAGTACTACAAGGTCAAGTTACTAATCTACACCAGTAAAATGATGGAGGCAAAAGGCTACAAAAGTAGCCCAAATTCAAGCCAAGGTCACTAGGTGGAAATTAAAAGTACGACATTGAAGACATTTTTCAAGGCCCTTCTACAAAATATGGCTATATACGCATCGACAACATTAAAATAATCAAAGGTTGTTTCTCAAAAAATCCCAATCTTGTGATAGAATTTGTCAACCATTAGAAGATGGCTTCCCAAGTTGATGCAAGAGCATCAGGAGACAAAACAACAAATTTTCGTTTTATTGTAAATTTTGGCTTTGTTTAGTCTTACGAGGTGTTGGATAGGTGTTTTGTATGGGTCCCAACCCATTTGGGCCTTTCATTGTGTGTAAAAGGGTGATTTTAGATTTTCCTCCAAAATGCACATTTCAAATATTTGAATTTCCTAGTTAGTGTTAGGGGGTCTAAGTGTTAGTAATGGCATTGTGTAATGTTGTAAAAGGTTGTAAGGGTATAATATAATGTATTAAGGTGCTCTCACCCATCCAATGAGGATACACATGTGGTTAGCAAGTTACTAGCCCTAGTTAGGTGATCAAGTGGTTGTAACTACTCATTCTTGGAGAGTATGAAAAAACATATCTGGATGGGAGGAGATATATAGGTTTTAGGAAGTGGAAAGGTCAGTTAAGAGAGATTAAATTAGTGGTAGAAGAGAAAGAAGGCTCACAAAGGAAAAGGAGCCTGTATGCAATCAAGAGGGATTATGAAAATACAGAGCATCTTTGGATCTAAGCTTGTAATCTTGTTGATATCAGCAATGAAGCAAATTAATGGTGTTCTTGTATTTCTCTTCACATGTGAATGATTTGGCTATGTTGAACTGATATGATTATGGTGATATTCCGATCTTAATAGTAGATCTAACCCCTGTTTGGTAAGGCAAATGCTATAGGTCTATGTCTTGTGATAAAAAGTGGAATTTTCCAGTCTGTTAGGGTTGTTGCAGGTGGTATGATGCATGCACAGGAATTTCTATGAAGAAAGAGAGGGATTTCAAACCCATAGCACAGATAAAGACAGAGAATTGAAAGTTCTTAGGAGGTAAGATTATTAAGCTGGTGTTTCGTACAAGTTTGAGCAACTTAGATATTGAAAAGAAAGCTAACAAGAGTCCTGCACTTAGAAACCAGGTAGAATGAGTGGTCAAGAAGACTAAGGAGAAGGTTTCTGGTGTGAAAGGTGTTCTATGACAATAGCCTAACATATAAATAATTAAAAGCTTGAAAATATAATCATACCAGACCCATAACTAGTTATTTTAGAGTATTTGATGATAGTCATGACTCATGAGGTAATGGACCTAGGAGGGCTTTGGAGGAGTTAAAAGAGGCTTTGCAGAAGACGTTTGTAGAGTTGATAAGCATTCAAGAGCCAAGAGACAAGAAATAAACATAATAGTTTGTTCACTTCCTGAGAAACCCTGAACTAGGGTTTGCGTTAGAAAAGAAAGTATAAAATACGTTTTCACCGTCCAAATATCAAAAAACTTTGGGACTAGGTCAAATTGTGTTCAAGGGGAGTGTTTGTAAAGTTTGGAGGCAAAATATGACAATTTGATAGGGTAAATTGTGGAATCTCAGATCTGAAACCTGTGTTTACCAGTTTGGAGCTAGTTTGAGGAGAAAGAACCTTCAAAACTTAATGATATGAATTGTAACTTGTGGAGGAGGTAGTATGTAATGGGAAACAAACCTCAGAGAAGTTGAGAGCCTTGTAGAAGTGTTTAAGGGTGGAAAAATAAGGTTTCTTGATAACAGTCACAGTTTTATCAGTCTTCAAGGTTATGAATGTCAACAACTTGTTGAAACAGTGAAATGGGTGCATGGCGATTCGATAATTGGCGATAAAGAAGACATTGAAGAGGAATTGCAGCAGAGAATATGGGGTTACAGATGATCCAGTGAGTTTGTATCATGACAGTAATTGTGAACTGTGTTACGACTAGTTCTTGGTGATTTTCTCAGGTACAGAGCATGGTGTTAGTTTGCAAGGAGCGTGAAAGGAATCTTCTCAAGCATAATGTATGGTGAGATTGATGAGAACCTGTGTAAGATAAGAATCTGGATGTAATATGTGTATAGAGATTTCTAGATCTCCATGACAGTCAAGACAGTGCTATCAAGACACCAGTCTTATAGAACAGAGAAGATCTTGTTTTGTAGCATGTTTTACTAACTAGTTATGAAGGTATAAATGTAGGGATGAATGAGTATATGGAGACCCTTGGATGGAGGTAGACAGAGTTAGTACAAGCATAAGTTGTAGAGGTGAAGTTGAGGAACTATTGTGAAGTATAAAGTCAAGAGACCTTGTCAAAGGAAGATAGTAAGATACCAATGAGAGTGATAAAGGAAACTGTCTTAAAACCAGGAAACAGAGCAGGCTGAGAGGAATGAGATTTCAAGAAAAATGTTGTAGACTTGATGAAAGAATGTACATAAGGAGATGTATCCGGGCTAAGAGTAGGTTGGAGTGAATATCAATCTTTAGGGAGTAAATATGCCAGAACTCGGCCTTATTAGTGTGTGAATGTTTTGTGAGGGAAGAAGTATATAAGGAGACTAGAGTGAAGAACAATCTTATAGAAAGGGAGTTGATTGCAAGAGAGGCATAAAGAGTTTGAGATTAGTCAAGGACCTTGATAGGTCATAGAGACAAGTTGGAAGTAGGAAACCCTTGTCAATCTTGGAAACCTTGTATAAATTAGTCAAGATTACTATGTTTTCTAACCTGTGTTTTGTTTCTCTACACCACAAGCTCAAGAGATAACTATGGAATGTAAGGTGGTGATGTAGAGATGCATTGAAATCATCCCTCCCAAGGTCTCTTATTGTCAAAGAAACATATTCCCAGCCACTCTTATTAGATGAGCTCCACAATGCTTTGATGGTGATAGCTGATAAAAAGTCATCTAGACCCAATAGATCCCCCTTGATTTCTACAAGGCCATTTAAAATTTCGTGGTCACAAGTCTTCTTAGAGTTTAGCAAGAGGCATGCAGATCCCAACCACTAGGATATCAAACTAACAAAGTGAATATTAGATTTATTCCTAAAGCTGATGATCTCGTGTAAATCACGAGCTAGCATCCTATCATCTTGTTGCCAAGGTGCTAATTCTCAAACTGAAGTACATGAGGCCCACTTAAGTGAATCCTGGGTGAACTCGTTTATCTATGGAAATGCCATATTAAACAGCATATTGTTTTCTAGGATGCAATAGAACAGGCTTGAGATATAAGTTAGAAGTTAGAACTATTCATATTGACGTTGAAAAAGCGTATTATAGGATCGAGTAAACATTTATAATGGCTATGCTTAAAAGCTTAGAGTTTTGACATTTATTTCATAAAAACATTTGAAACTCTATTACTAGATGCTCGGATTGCGTCACCATATATACTGTGAACTTGATTTGATTTTTGGTACATTACCTCCAGGCTAACCCTTAGCAACTGAAGTATGCTATTCAAGTCTTCTAGAATCTTTCTGGCTACCTTCTTGCACAAAAAGCAGCTCAAGGTCAAGTTAAGTGCATCAACTTACTTGGACCTACACAATAAACTTTTTAGTGGCTAATTTGCTGATAATTCTTTCCTCATCATAGAGGATGAAGAATCATTTTATTGTGGAGTGCCTTGGAATTTTTCCATGGCCTTCAGTTCCAATGTACAGTTTGCAAAAGACACAGTGCTATAGATAGAATTTCAGGGTGTTCACCTAACTAGCTGCAAATCATTTAGAGGTGGAGTCAACCCAAAAAAGTTTTTCTTAGGCAATTTGCTTGATTTTCAAATCTCGCCATTAGAGTTGTGGCAAATGGTAGTGCAAAGAATCAAAGAAAAATGGTTTATTGGACAACCAAACCCATGATGATAGTTGTTAGATTCCAGATTCGCATAAGAGTTCTGGTAACCACCCTTCTGTTCTATTCTTCATGCCAAGCACATGCAGTAGCTGAATAAAATCCTCAAATCATTTCTTTGATATTTTTTTAATATGAGCAAAGTATTACACCAACTATGTCGGAAGTTGTGTTGCACTTGCAAAGGTAAAAGCGGCCTAAGGATCATTGATGTTCAAACTCAGGGCCAGGCTTTGTAATACTAAATGGACCAATAGATTATAGAACCATTAAAGATAATGAAGCTTGGAAGGCATTTTTAGAAATCATATCATCTTTCTTGCACCATATGGAAATCCTGGTTTGAAGGGCCTATCTTTCTAAGACCTCTTGTCTAGGGTTAGCATGTTACACATACCCGGGGATGGGAACACGTACCTTACTTCCCCAGGACTTGGGGACACTAACCATGTGCCCAACGTGTCAGGGTACTCAAAGGACGTAACAGGAACATCCACACCAAAATGTAATCCAAAAATTATTATTTATTTACCAATTTTGGATCTAGTGGGCTCTACCCTACTCCAAACCAAAAATACTTTACACCCTACCTTTCCATTTTTCTTGAAATAGAAGTTGAAAACTCTTGAAAATGTCCAAAATTTTACAAAAGGCTTAGGGAGTTGTTTCCACTAAAAAACACGATTTTTAGGAATTTTGATTTGTATTTGATTCAGAGGATCCCTATTTAAGCTGAGTCATTGAATAAATACAGCCACCTGGAAATGTGGGGGAGGGGTATTGATACGAGGAGGAGAACAGCATTCAAATTAGGATATGCGAGGAAATGAATAAGGGTACAACTATATTATAGATAAATATAGTTGCCAGAAGAAATGGAGACCAAGCAGGGAGCACAGTTTCATCCCTGTATTAGAGTTTCTTGGTGACTGCAGTTAATTGTGTACTATAAATTCTTAAATTCCTATTCTTTTATACAATCAAGGCATGGTCTCCTATGTCAATGATCATGACATCCCTAAAAATTGGGGTTCTCTCCCAACAGTTCCGCTACACCCATCATTGTCCCCACACATTCTGGGGAAACATAGCTCTTTTCACTGTAACTATAGTTAGCATTTAAAATTATTTAGTTTTTGAAGTGATTGAAAAGCTTGGGAGGTGGTTGAGCCCTATTTGAGATGCATTTGAGATCAATTTTGAACTAGGCATCCATTCAATGGGGGCTAGTTATGATAGAGTCTAGTTCTTACCATTAATACCAAACCCCTTGTAGAAGACTAGTGGTTTTAATCCTTGTATTCCTACCAAAAGAGGAATTTATACAGCATTAATATTTTTCATATTCAATGTCAGATTGGATCCCTACAATGAAGTTACAAAGTTCAAAATTGTCATAGAAGTAATTCACTAATAAGATCAAACTTTAAATCCAAAATCTTTGCTCTTTCTTAGAAAACTATGCAATTGTACTAGTGGTGAGATTGGAAGTGGAATTTGATAAGCCTTCACCTACCATATTCTTACATATTCCTATCAATGGTTGAGACAAATTTCATCATTGTAAGGATAGGCTCAATGAGTACATCTTAAGTCTCATCTCGTAACCTAGTTACTCAAACTAAATGGGATTTGGGTAGCCACCATTGTGCCTAAAAGCTCGTTCTAATTGTTTTTGACTGATCATTAATACATTCCCAACACATTCACACATTTTTTCGGTAAATTTGAGTTTGCAAAACATGTCTTATAAGCCAAGCAGCATGGCATTTGAGAAAACCTTTTTGTGAGCCTTTCCGTGTCAAAAAGTCTTGCACTGTTTCTTTATTAGAGTATAGACATGGCTTGTATCTTAATTACAATATCTATCTCAAATTGCTACGATTTTATATATGCTACTAAAATATCACTTATTGTTTCCCATGCAAATTCAGTTTCCGGCAGACTAAAAATGGCAATCGTATTGGATTGCCTCATATAGCTCATTGCCAACTGAAATACACCCCATGCACAATCAACAAAATGCCTCTAAAGGAGTCCACATGGGGCTCCCAAAGGCATTAAGAGAATGATTCCAGGCCACAGAAATAAATCTGGTAAGCAGAATAGGTCAAAGACTCCACTTTACGATAGGGATTGTTGTATAAGTTCACTCACCTTTGCATTCCTGCAGATCCTTCTCGCCAAATTTTGCTAAAGGAAGCTCACTCATCATGCTATGGTGGCAATTTGTACATATAGAAGTCCTTGCAGCACCTTCAACAATACTCATATTGGTCTTCTATGCATGAAGCAAGATGAAGATTGCCTTTATCAAAGTTCTCTTTGCAGTCAATCTACGCCTTCCAATAGAAGGGTTAGCTTATATCAGCCATTACCTGTACCATCTCGACCAAGAGAATCCATTTCCACAGGACTTCATTAGTGGTCTTCTCAACACTCAGCATCAATAGGACTTCATCTTTGTGGTTGTCAATTTGTTTTCCAAAATGGCTATCTTTATGACATGCTCCAAGAACATTCATCCTCCAGAAGCTGCAGACTTGTTCTTCAAGCATGTTTGGAATAATTTTGGGCTGCTGCTCACTATCATTTCAGATTGGAACTCATGCTTCTTGAGTCACTTTTGACAACCATTGCAGAAGCTTCTAGGTTGTCAGTTGCACTTTTCCACTTCATTTCATTTGCAAACTGATGGCTAGACTAAGGTTGTCAATTGCACTTTAGTCCATGTTCTTCGCATTTCTCTACAAAAGAGTGGAAAGTTGGACACCAAGCTAGCCATGTTTCTACATGACATTCTCCTTTTCAAGTTTGCTATGGCTCCCAGCCTTTGGCACCTTATGAGATTCTAGTCGTTCTTCCAACCTCAAATACATCCCACCATGACAAGAAAGAGAGCTTTGTTGCAACTTTTGTGTACCACCCAAAATTTGGTCCTATGGCGCTTGGCAATATCACTTTGGCATTTATTCCGACATTATCCCATTTACCTATTTATTGACCAACTTTAAACATCCTTCTCTATCCCATACCTAAGTCCACTAGATCAAAGCTATTTCTCTAGCTTAGCACCCTGTAATCACTGCACATTTTACAGAATACATCTTTAGATTATCGACAAACTACCTGATGTCTCGTAACTGATTCCAACTTTAGCCTAGATAGGTTTGTGGACCTAGGACAAGTTCAACCAACAAACCTGTCCATACGATACGAACCCATCCCTTGGACTTGCAATGGTCATCTTTTCAAATGCACAAGTTAGCTTGGTTGACCTAGGTGTTACTTTTGGGTTGGTTGAGCAGAAAATCATTCGAATGGTCATCTATATAAACACATACGCCTAACTTATCAGTGGCATCTAGGAATCCCATATCAAAGGCATGCTCTACGGACACCGAGCAAAGCATTGAAACACACTTTCCTTAGAGCACAACTACAACAAAGCTACTCAAATTTTGATTACATCTCTATTGCTCCCTAGATCACAAAGTCCAAGCACTACTGATCAAGTCAAGTGTCAATTGCCAATTGTGAGGGACGAAACGAGGTCTCCAATTTGTTTACATTCTTTATCACTCTTCGTCTCGTCATAGGATTGGGAGAATTACGTGTGACTTGATCCCTCTTCCTAGTATTGGTACGCAGTGCAACACTCATCACATCAATGGGAGTGTGGTGAGGTCAGTCCAACACAAATGATAACTCCTTTTTAGGTCAATAAACAAGGAGAAACATCAAGATACAACATTGTCATTACACTGATCCAAATATAGAAAGCAGATCTAAACACACGGACAAAGCAAATCCTAGAATCAGATTGCAGCTCACATCCCAAGAGGATAAATTTGTAGCCAAACTTATCCCCTGCCTAACGAACTTGTCCTATGGACATTTCCAAGTTCCCAGATTTTACAAACATCTTAATGATAGTTTGCCCAGCTTCCCCATCCAAGTTTAGCCCACTGTGTCACATTTTGAGCTCAATGCACAGTGACATATTTTTAAACCCTAAACCCTACTTGTACTTTCACTAGTATATCTATGGCGTATCTTATGACATGATCTCATTTACATGGTTAAAGATTGTTAGGATATTATTCTTTTGTTTTGAATTATATTATACAATTAATATTAATTAGGCCCAAAACCTAATTTACATATTACATTTTGTTGAAACCTGTTTATCTATCAATCCACGCCAACCTAACGTATTGTTCCTCGCCCTTAGGGTTTCAGATTTCCAAACTAACTTCCTACTTAAATGTGTTAATCCTTAGCCTAAACTTTCCAATTCTAGGGTTTGGTCAAAACCCTCTTTAGCATATATACAACTCACATCATACTATGGACTCTAATTTTGATTCTCATGTCACTATTATGACCAAAATAGTTGATGAGCTAAAACATGCTATTAACATCAAATATGAGCGCCCATCCCCAATTAGTGATATTGAGCTCATGGATTTGCTCAATGATAATTGGACAAGATCAATAATGTCGAGAGAATATTTCAGCGGGTAACCATTAGCCTAGATAATTTAGAGCACAAGCTCCTATCTCTACTTAGACAATAGAATGACCGTATTATTAACCATCCACTTCACCCTACAATATTGCACACACCTTATCTCTTGGACTTTCATTGTATCGCACCGGTTTTGTTTCGTCTACAAGTGACCCCAGAGCACATTTATGATATTTCGCAAAATCTCTTCAAGATTAGCGTGATGATGAAGCCATATTACTTAAGAACTTCCCAAGAACATTGTTGGGTACCACTCACAAGTGGTTCTTCTCCTTACCCCTACCTTTATTACGTCATTCACATAGCTAGCACAAGCATTTTTTACTCGTTTTTTTCATGCGAACCACTAAGTAGAATGTCTACTTTAAGCCTCTTTTGATCTTTAACAATAACCACCTAAAAGTGTTCACAATTATATCCTACAATTCAAAAGGTCTTAGACCACCTATTTCATTAAGCAACCAATGTAGATAAGCAAATCTTCTTCATAGACATTTTCTTCCACATCTTTTGCAAGAATGCTTTGCTCTCTAATGCTCATCATTTGAACAACATTATGTTGAAGTCATAAAACATGAGGCAATCATGTTTAAGCCTTGCTCCCTCACTTTTGAGGTAAAGGCTACATATGATACCTCTAAACCTAATACATGGTTGCATATAGCAAAACATGATAATGCCATGATGGCCTATCACCCAATCCATCTTTGGTACCCCTACATGATAGCAGCATTCCACAAGTAGTGCAGGATTCCACACACAATGTTGGTGTTTCCACACTTATTCTCGTAGCACATGTAGACACCACCTCACTGATGCTTCACCTATCCAAGTTCACATACCCTAGCTCGTTGATATCGATCCCTACCCACCAACATCAAAAATGTGTAAGCAACCACACGAAGTACTACCTATATAACTTGATAAAAGCTCATAGAACTCGCCCCTATCCGACACTCTAAAGCCCATTTGGCCCAAATTCAAGGCAAACCTTTTTGCAAATTCCATCACATTCTTTGGACACGATACAAATGCTTATGCTTCTTTACATAAAAAAATCATTCAACTCACCAATGATGGTAGTATAATGAACAAAGAAGTCACCACAAGATGAGCCGGCATCCACTAGTAGAACACCACCGCTTCCCAAGGAGCATATCTTCACCGCATTAATTATAAAGGGGACATGGCAAAAGCACCTTTGCACATGTCAAAGTCGGCTCATGCGTGGTATGGACTTTTACCAACACCTAGGGTATCCATTACATATATGGCCTACATCTACATGACCGTCCAATTCCAAAGGTTATAACAAGATCACAACATTTTGCACAAGTCATGCACGTACACACATTGTTGTTATGAGAACCCCTTTGGAACATCCAATAGTAGTCACACAAGCATGGCTGAGTCACATAGGAATACTAGTAGCTTATCCAACACACCCCGATGGCCATGGCACAATACCAGCAATTGACTTTGATTTCGAACTAGATGATTGCCTAGATGATGTTTTCATTGATATAGGACCTCTGCACAAGCTTTCACTTGACAGTCTACTGATATAACACACGTTTTCCTAATGTACATTCTTGTACATAGCCTCTTCAACACATACATGCTTCTTTTTCTTTGACAACATTGGCATTGACTTCGGAACAACACTCATTCTTCGACACCTATTTTATAATTCGCCACTAAGGCATTAACCAACAATGCAACAGATTTCAGGGGTCTGATGTGATTGTTGAGGGAATAATCATTACCCAAGACCCCATTCCCTTTCTTCTATTCTCAACAACCTATAACCCAAGGCCTCTAAACAGTACAATATGGAAAAAATACAAAAACAATACAATATGACAAAAATACAAAACCAAGACCTACATGTGATTGGCTTATTCATTACATAGACTTAAAAATTTCATTATTCAACTTAACACTTTGCACATTTTTATTCTTCACACACTTGCTACTTATAATATACATAAGACAATTGTAAATACACATAGTCCATGGACACTCATACGCATACTTTGTGGCTTCTTAAGCTCTCTACCCCAAGGCAACCTTCCACATTGGGGGCATGCCTAGATCGGAGGCATCTTACATACAGAGCTTAGATTATATCTTCTACACTAGTCTATTGGTGATACAAAGCTTCTATTGCTTATCTTGCATTGCCTTATATCTTATGACATGTGTTGTATTGTGCTTCATTCAATTATTACAGAGTTTAATACTATATATTGATAATGACATGCTCCATGCGTAGTTGTTGCTGATATTGATACACTTACATGTTTTCTTACTCGTTCATTGCATGCTTCTATGCTTGTCTGATTACTATTGGCCCTAGGCTCCTATTTATACACACACATTGTCTGTTATATGTTTGATACATTACTTGCTTTATACACACCCACTATTTGTTACCTTACTTGTGTTACACACACATTGTCTAATACATTACTTGTTGAGAACACACATTGACTGACACATTAAATGCTTTGTTTATAAACTTGTTTGCCACACATGGTGTTTAGCACATATGTTTCTTATGACACATTGTTTGAGCAACATTGCTTATGATACATTGCTTGAGATTACTATTGTCAAGGAATATGTCCTTAACATATTGTTGTTGACACATACTTGTTTGACACACAAAGTGCCTAACACACATTACTATTGGTACAAACCATTTGACACGTTATTGTTTGATATATACTTGCTTCACACGCAAAACTACTACTAACACTAGTCGATTCGTCATCACAATGTCATGTTAGTTGTCTAGTCTCATGGCGGGCCCGTTGTGTCATGTTTGGTCGTGTCATGTTGCGTGTCCCAAAAGGATACTTTGTTGTTGAGTCGTGTGTATACTAACATACTGCTTTGTCGTTCATTGTACTAACATATTGCTTTGTCATTCATTGTTACGCTCTTAGCTATTGATTTCTATGGACTTCTAGACATGCTAACCCATGCGGTGACATGCATATTACTTGCTCCCTAATGATCATATCCGATGTACATTGCGTTTGCAACAATGTTCAGTACATATGCTTTATACAGTTCACCTCCTAGATGCTTTGATTATACTTATTACAACTAACCACTTTTCTCTTTTGAGCTAAGTGGTACACGGAGGCATCCCTCACCTCAAAAGGGGGCATATTGTGGGTTCTTTAAGAAGTTCACACAGATCATGCTCGAGAGCCACAAGGCAAATAGGGTGATAGCATTTCACATAGTTTAGATATACAAGTTTACACGGGTTCAGATACAGTTGTCACATTTATATGGGTTCACATTAGAGTTAAATGGTTTTGACATAAGTTCATTTATACAAACTTAGAACACCAGGTCACATTAAGGACAAATTCATTACAAGGATTCAGCAGTTTTATTATAGATTCAGTTTAGATTACAGTTTTGCATGGGACTTATACAGATTCAGAAACATGGGTGACATTTACTCAGTTCACATCAGCACAGACTTTGCACGTGTCCATCATTCAAGCTTTTGACCACTACATTACATTCATATCAGATTTTTAGCAACCCTACCAAAGGCAACGCCTCTCTCAATGACCCAATGACTAACACATTTGGTTCTCTCAGTGGCCCAATGACTGACATATCCATCTTTCTCAGTCGCCCAATGGCTGACACATCCAGATTTCTAATGGCCCAATGGCTCACACATTTGGCTTTCTCAGTGGCTCAATGACTGATACATCCAGCTCTCAGTGGCCCAATGACTGATACATCCAACTATCTCAAGTTGCCCAATGTTGGATACATTTGCTTCAGTGGCCCAAGGCTGATCCCACATGAGATACTATGCACTTTGCATACAACACACTATGGGCATGGTTCAGTGCAGCCAATCAGGTGTAGTAGTTACATGTAATGTTTTCACTTCACATATTTCAGTTTTTCATATGCTGATTTTACATCACTATTGAGCATTGATACACGCCTTTGCCATGTGGTTGCAAGTTTCACATTGGATTGGCGTATGGACACATTCATCAGTTACACATTGTAATCTTATGATTGTGATGTGAGGTTTGCATTTACTTGTTATTTTCTTTTAATCAAGCATTTGTCAATGCTAGATTAATAGGGGGGCAATTGTAGCGTCCAAAATTTGGTCCAAGCACTTTGCAATATCACTCTAGCATTAATCCAACATTATTCCATTTACTTATTTATTGACCAACTTAAAGCCCCTTGCTCTATCCCATACCCTATATCCACTAGGTTTAAGTTATTTCTCTAGCTTAGCACCTCAAGCATCACCACAAATTTTATAGGAATAAATCTTCAGACTATCTACAAACTACCTCTTGTGTCAAAATTGATTCCATCTTTAACCAGGACAGGTTCGCAAGTCCAAGGCAGGTTTAGCCATTGAACCTATCCACGTGCTACGACCCCGTCTCTTGTACTTGCAACAGCCATTTTTCAACTGCAAAAGTTATCCCTGTCGGCCTAGGTGTTACTTTTGGGTCAATTGAGCGGAAATCAGTCGACTGGTAATCTATATAAACACATACACCCTAACACATTAGGGCCATCAAGGGATCTCAAGTCAAAAGTACACACCAAGACGGACATTGAGAAAAGCATTGAAGCACCTTTTCCGTAGAGCACATCTATAGCAAAGCTACTCACATTCTAAATGCATCTCTATTGCTGCCCTACATCACAAAATCCAAGCACTACAATCAAGCCAAGTGTCAATTGCCAAGTGTGAGGGCTGAATCAAGGACTTTATCTTGTTTACTTTCTTTATCACTCTTCGTCTCATCATAGGATTGGGAGAACTGTGTGTGGCTTGATCCCTCTTCGGAGTATTGGTACACAGTACAGTGCTCATCACATCAGTGCTTGATTCCTCTTCAAAGTATTGGTACGTGTGTAGCGCTCATCACATCAATGGGGGTGTGGTGAGGTCAATCCAGGGCAAATGATGACTAACTCCTTTTAGGACAATAAGCACGGAGAAGACATCCAAGTATGGCATTATCATCCCTCTGATTCAAATACAGAAAGCATATCCAAAGACACGGGCGAAGCAGATCCCAAAATCAGATTGCATCTCAGATCCCCAAAGGACACATTCATAGCTCCTCGTATAAGTTCGGCCATGGACCTTTCCCCTACCTGACAAACCTGTCCTATGCACATTTCCAAGTTCCTAGATTTTATAGACAGCTTGACAACAGTGTCCCCAGCTTCCCCATCCAGTTTCAGCCCACTGTCACTGCACAGTGTCTTCTTTCTAAACCCTAAAGCCTAGTTGTAATTTCATTGTTATACCTATGGCATATCTTATGACATGATCTCATTTACATGATTTAGGACCTTTGGGATATTATTTTGTTGTTCTAAATTATATTATACAAGTAATACTAATAAGGCTCAAAACCTAATTTACATATTACAGTTTGATACAAAATTTGGCCAAGCTTTAAACAAACAAAATCAAGACATTCTACAACAAACTCAAGCCACTACATGACCAGCATTGAGCAGCTAATTCCTTTTAAATTGGTGATCATGTTTGGCTTCACTTGGACAAGCATAGGTTTCACAACAAACATCACAAATTGAAGCCCATCATGTATGAGGCTTGCATTGTTCTCCAAGAATTTGAACCTAATGTCTTTCGACTCAATCTTCTAGCTTAGTTACATCCATGATGTTGTCAATGAAAGCAAAGCTCAAGTTGCACACGGCACCTTACTTGGAGGAGTTTTCCATCACAATTTTCATCACTCATCTTGAAGCTACCATTCCCAATTTTCAGCAACCCAATTGCATGGAGAAAACAACTACATACCTTGTTGGCCGTAAAGGAACTCTATTGCTACAAACCAAGTGGTTTCCTAGTCAACTTTGCTAGAGAAGCTCCTAGTTCTCATGTAGATATTGGGGACAATTATCAAAAATGATGAGGACAAAAATTATAATAAGTTAACTATGTTGTTTATCAATTTAATCCATATGCAGGTGGGTTAGTGGAATTAGTCCAAGGATAGAAAGAAATAAATTAAAAAGGAGGGGAACGGTTGGAAAACGGGAATTGGAGTTGGAAACATTTAGTGTCACTGTAAGGATTTTAGCTTGAGTACAAGTTTTTCTTATGTAAATAAGCATTTAGAAATAGAATCATAGCAATTGTGCACACATGATGACATTCACGATGATTCTGAAGTGTTGTGGCAACAAAGCATGCACCAGGGTATTAATGCAGATGAAGCTAACAAGAAAGAGTTGCCAGTTGCAACTACAATTAATGCATTGCAGTAGATTGGCGGTTAGAAAATGCGGCTTAAGGTGGCCTGAGAACTTATAGTTAAGGACATCAAAGTCGTCTTTCTGTTGTCATAATCCACAATGGTGGATTCAATAATTGTTCCAAATAGCTTATAATTAGCTTGAACCTGATATTATACATAAAAATGAGCACCAAAAGTAGAAGGGAAAAACCTTTGTTGGGAAATATGTGCATGGCCTAATTGGATGAGCAGATTGGTATACCCCTTTCTCACTAAGGATTCTTTGCAATGAATAGAGTCAACTGCCTTGACAAGGGCATCAAAGGACGTAGTGCCGACTGTCACAAACACTGTTCTCTCCCTTTCTCTGTCTGAATCCATGACTGTCCTCATTTGAGGCCTTCAAAGCCCTTTTTGGTGCCAACAAATAATCTTTAACAACAAAGAGGATTCATTTTTTAAAGTAAGGTCCATTTAACAGAAATTGTGTCTTGCATGTTGTCTTGTCACCTGTCATCATCAAAAGGAAGAATTAAACATCAGCAATAATATCTTAACAATATTAAATGTTAAACATCATTCATTTGCAGGTGCTACTCTATTTCTTTCAGAGATCATATTTACTTAGAGACATGATGTTTTCACAGTCTGTCAGATTATTGAGAAGGTTTCAGGAAACTGTGTGAGACCTTTAGGGCTAAGATCCTATGTCCAATATATAGGTGGTTTAGGGATAAGAATGTTACCAAAATTGTGAATCAAAATTAAACTACCATATGAGAAAACAGTAAATTGAAAAAAGAAAAAATTTGAAAAAAAAAAAAAACTGTGGCATTTACAACTTTTCCCAAACACAATTACAAATATTTTATAAGCAGAAATTGATAAGATTTAGAATGCTACAAAATTGCGATTAATCAGAAAAACATGACTAATTGCAGATTGTGGTAATTTTTAAGAAGGTTATATGAAGGTAAAATATGAAGTAAATAACCTCTATTCAAACATACTCCTGAAGATAGACTTCCTCCAAAAAGATCCCCATCCTTGCTTTAACCTTGTAAAGCCACCTTTAGGCTTTAGCCTTTGTATGGATTTATTTGCTTATTCTTCTATAACAATCTTTAGCCTTTGCATAATTTTTCTTGCTTTATTTTCTTTTATTACAATCAACTAAGTTTTATCCTCTTTGTTTCTTCATAGACAAAACTTATGCTTTATTTTTATCCTCTTAGAATAAGCTTATTATTTTTTCACATTCAACATTCTCTTATCCCAAGGGGTACTTCGGGAACGTATTGGGCTCATTACAAATCTCCACCTCTAGAATTACTTTTGCCCCAAAGCTATTTAGGAGCACTAGATATTCTACTATTTTTGGCCTTCTTAACTATTTCTTGAAACTTCATCCAATGGGTAGTGGTGTAATAGTTCTTGGGCTTCCTAGTAATTGTGAGGTCCAAGATTCAAATCTCGGCTCCGTGATAAGACGGCCCACTACCACCGGTTTGGATACCCTGGTAATAGGGCACCACGATAATGTGGTTTAATCCGTGGGCTCGCCAAGAGCTTGAAACTACCACCCTTAGATGGTTCCACAGCCGGTGTGGGCTGGTGATACCACAACGGCTAGGGCCCTCTCCCTAGGTAACTCAAGTAAAAAAAAATATTTCTTGAAACTTCCTCAATTCTTAGTGACATTGCCTCCCAGACCAGAAGGCCAAAGACAACAATATGGTATATTCTATACGAAAAAATGTCAATAGTAACAGATCTTGTATAGAACTATGACAGTTTTCAATATTTTAAGTCCATGTTCCTTGGCCACATAGATGAGGAAAATTTCTCTGACCTTCACTCCCCAGAAAGATGATTGTACAAGAATATCAAGTGCAAATCGCAATATTTCCTCCAATATTCCAACACAAAGTACATGTTGAAGTGAGCACAATCTAGAGCTTGGGAGTCCTTTTCCTTAAAGTGGTCAACTAATTGTCAAACGTGTAACCAATAGCTGTTAATTTTAAGGTGTTTCATAAAGTTCTATCCCAAGTAGGCAGTGCAGAGGCGGCCCCAGGTACCGGTATGGTACATATCCGATAAGGATGTCCCGGATACATACGTTGGAGCGGCCGGGGTAAGGCCGAGAACCCCGAGCACATCCGAGTATGAATAGGACCCCAGTGCGTATGGTACATCCAGGACCCCCGAGTATGTGCAGGGTATGTCTGCGCAGACATACCCGGGAGTCATGGCCATACCTTGGCCGCTCCCGAGTATGTATCCGACCAAAACGTTTTCTTTTTTTTCTCACTCATTTTTATATGTAAAATAACATTAAAAACATAACATTTTATAATTTGTAACCCTAAAAGTTAATTAGAATGAATAAAACAAAAGTAAAACATAAAAACAAAACATAAAAGCAAAGAAACTTACCTCTCATTCCCTCATTACATACTTGCCTCTCTAAGCTTTCATTTTGCTTATTTAGGGTTTGATACTTCATCAACAAGCATTGCAATCATTTTCCTAAGCTAGTACGAGTGCCTATTCGTTGCCAAGGTCATTGAGGAGCTTCAAAAGGAGGATTTGTGGATTATTTAGTGAAGGTAAGGTTTTAATTTTTAAGTTTTAACTTACAAGTTTGATTTTTATTTTTATTTTCTATTTTTTAATCTTTCACACACTTCATGCTTCTTTTTATGTTTTATTATTTTCATTTTGAAATTTTAATTTTTAAAACCTGTTTTTCATTTTAAATTTTCAATACATGCTATGCCCTAGGGCATAGGGTTTAAGTTTTATTTTTAACCATTGTTTTCTTTGCTTATGCTATTGGTTTTTAAACTTGTAGGTAGAAGTACAATGGCAACAAGTTCCACCTCCTCTAGGCAATCTCTGATCAAAGAATTTGACCCAAATTCACCATTATGGAGGCATGTCACAATACTAGAGCAACTTCCAGGTGGTGGGTGTTATGTTTTTAGATGCAATGAGTGTGAAATAGTATTCAAAGGCTCATATAGTTAGGTGAAAGGCCACTTGTGTGCAATACCGGGTCATGGTATAAGAACATGCAAGGGAAAAATAATGTAGGGGTGCCAACAACAAAGGTTTTGGGATATATCAAAGAACAAGATGTAGACGCAGCCTTGGCTTTGAAAACAGTCATCCATTGTCAAAAAAAGAAGTTCATCTCGATCAATGAGGCCTCTTGTTGCCCCATCTAGTATTGGCTCCCCAGTTGTGACCATGCCACATCCATTTGTGACGGCTACCTCCATGCATGATGAGGATTCACCTCTTTCACAAAAGAGTAGGACAAAAGGACCATTGGAAAAGGCCTTTCAAAATGAGAACAGAGATATCGCGGATGAGCACATCGCAAGATGTGTGTATGCAAATGGATTGTCATTCAATGTTGTGAGGTCACCATATTGGCAAGAGATGGTGAAAGCAATCAATGAGGCCCCAAAAGGGTACAAAGGACCGAGGCTTTAAGAAGATCCACACACGAAAGAGGGTTTGAAAACCCATGAGCGAGGATCACGAGGGATGACGTGCACATCAACGGACGTGCGAACGGCAGCGTGAAGAGATCTCGAGAGGAGCGAGCATCAACCGAATGTGCATGCAAAGATTCGACAAATGGGCAGAACTTGGTTAAGCCATAAAACTCTCCTCTATCTCATAGATCAAAAGAGGTGTACATATAGGAGGTGTTGAGTAACCCCCAGTGTTGCAATCATGACAACTCGAGTAGAGAGGGGGAGTTACATTCCCAGAATAGAAGTGTAACTCCCAATGCGCATATGACGACCGACGCCTGGCGCTTGCTGCCGACGCGCGTCTTTGGCCTTGACACGGCGACGTGTAAGGGAATCTCATAATGACCCCTAAATGACACATGGACCTACGATCTCACCTAAGTGAGATGACTCACCTAATGATGTGGAAAATACACACACCAACACCCCCTTCATCGTAACTTAGGATGAGGCAGCAAGTCAGAAATGAGAAATGGGTCCCAGCACAAAGCCTGATGAGGTACCCATGTACAAGAAAGAAGTCCCAAGCAGTGAAGGAAAACCCAGTGGGAAAAACATCCACCACAAGAGAACAACACACTCTCTAATCTAAGAAAGATGCCAAATATGGGTCCCGGCCATAGACGAGCCTGAAAGGGTACCCATGTACAAAGAGGCAATCTCTCGGAAAGAAGAAGAAGAGAGAAGAAGAGGGAGACGAGAGGAATGCAGAAGATGCCATGGACGGATCTGAACTCTGCAACTCTAAGAAGTCTCCCAGAAGAATGTCGATGACGAGATCCTCTGCCTCTGGACTGAAGAAGAGCCACCCGCAATGAACTGTGTGCTTGCCCTTAGGAAGGACAGAAATGACGTGCTGGAAGTCCGCCCACTCCACAAAGGAAACTGAAGGCAACAACACGAAGAACTCTGAGTCAGTGCACTGAAGTGTGACATAGGTCTAGCGAGTGAGTGCCAAGGAACCAAAGGTAATGCCACGTGCGTAGAACTGTCAGAGTGAAGAGGAACACCTACAGAAAGGATGTCCAAGTGATGTGAAGGGAACAAAACATCCTCCACAACAGAAAAGGGATCCACAACTGAGGGTGGATCAATGAAGGTCTCCGAAAAGTGGAAGTGGTAAGAGTCCCAGAAGGGGCACTCCCAACAACGGAGATGAACTCCTCTGAAACACCTGTAGATGGATGAGGGACCTGTAGTGCATCACAAGTAGACTCTGCGAAAAGACGACCAAGGTCAGGCAGATACTCGTCCCAATGAGGGGGCTCAACAAACAGAAGAGCGATGTATGATAGGTATGAGTCATCCAATGAAGGTAGAGGAGTGGAATGGGCCTCACACACTGGAAGTGGAAAGGAGGCGGGTGTGATGACTATATGAGACTGAGAAGGGGACTGCTCGATATCTGATGAGATGTGGGGAGTGTCAACACTCTCTGGAATAGTGAGAGAAAGAGGAGAAGAGTCCTCTGTAGTACTCTCAACATCGAACTGGATGCACAATCCTCGTCAATCAGAAGTAGAACCAAGCGAGCCTGTGTCAGTGAAACTATCATCACATGAAGAAATGGAGGAGATAACTGAATCAACAGCAGCAACAATGGCAGCAGTATGTGAAGGGTCTCCATACAAGGACTGAAGAATGCTCCAAACACGGTGAGGTGGATCTGAATCTGCCACGTGAAACTAGAGAGAATGAGAGACATGCATCATCATGTGACCAAAGACATGGTCACAAGTGTCGAGGAAGTCCTCTAGATGACGATGATCAGTGGGTGCAGGAACTGGCCCAAGCAAGAAGGGTAAAAGACCCTCGTGGGCGAAGTAACGTTCCATGGAAGCACGCCAAGCTGAATAGGTCTCTCTCCCGGTGAGAAGTGGCGGAGGCAGAAGGCGATCCTACGACGCTCACGTCTGGAAAGAGCACTCTCCATGATGAAAAATGCAAGATGCACAAAAGCAAGACGTCGGACTCGGCCGATAATGCGTCTGCGTGTGTAGGCCCAAGAGTACAAGCAACCCCCCCAGAATGTGGCACTTTATAAAAGTAGTGCATTTACAAAATTGGCAATGCCATCACGTAGTGTGCAAAAAATCATGCAACTTTGACCAAAGAAGCGCTCAGAAATGAGCAGCGAGTCAAAAGTTATAGCATTAAAACGATTCCCGCAACTGATGGAAAAATGCACTAGATGCTGCAAACGCATTAAAAAAGTACACGAAATGGGTGCAAAGGGTATCGTGTGGGTACTCGTTGGAAATGGCATCAAATTTTAGGCATAGTTTGTTTTGACTGCGAGGGGGATTAGCCTCCTGCCAACCCCGGACCTCGCCCTCCGTCTTCGACGCTCAAAGGAAGGGAAGAATACAAGCCAAAAAACAGTCTAAAACTCAATTACATGCCATGAATGTTTTTTTTTTTTTTTTAATAACACCCTAAAACATTAGAAAAAGAAGGTGGTGAGAGGGGGACCCACGTTGGAAGGTGTCAAACCATGCAATACAACGTGCTGCTGTGTTTTGTTGACAGTTTGGTGCGCAGGGATGGCAGATTGTAACCGTTTGCTGCGTTTGAAGGCTGAGTCCACGTGCTGAGTGCTGTAGGTGAGATTCCAACGCAAGAGCAGGCTGTGACCACGTGCCAAGGTAATGCAGAAGATTTCTCTTGTGCAGGTCTGCAGAGTGGTTGAAACTAACGCAGGAGGAGGTGAAAAACGCCACATGAAAAAGTGCAGGTTTGCAGGCTTTTGTAACCGTTGGGCTGTGTGGAAGCCAACTGTAACGTGCTGGCTAAAGCTAAGGCGATTTCCACGCAAGGAGAAACCAATGCTACAGGTATGGATTCCGTGTGGAGCTGCCAACGCAGGTGGGAGCAGAAAACGGTCTGCAAAGGACGGTTCGAACTGTTGGAGCTGGAGATTTTCACAAGCAGGAGAATGGAAGTGTTTTCACGAGCAGGAAAGATCAACTCATCCAACAGAGCAGTAGAACTAACAACCGAGATGTTAATAATGCAAAGCATGAGCCAAAGAAGGCTGAAAACGTCCACAAAGTGCAGAAAACACCACGTCCGCACCAAAACGTGCAGGATGAAGGAGTTGATGGAGCAGATGCAGGCAGGTTGTAACGGACTGCAGGCAGGTTGTAATAGACGGAGCTAATGCCACGTTGCCACTGAGTTTGAACATAGGTGTTGGAGCTGAGGAGGATCCGGGAGCAGCTCGAGGCAAGCAAAACAAAGAAAAAACTCCCAAGAGCAAACCAACAACACCACGAGCTCGTGTAATGATGGAATGATGCAGAAGCGAGGCCAAACAGGGTGCAGGTAGTGCTGATGTGGAACAAGGATTAAGCCAGAGACTTCAAGGAAAAGCAGCTCGGTAGAGGATCCCGCAGAGGTGAGTTTGAACAGGAACGAGCTAGAGGCAACAACGAACAACCACGGTAGGGAACCTGAGGGAGTCAGAACGCAGAGGTCGAAGCCAAAAAAACACGTATGTTGAAGACCAATGCAAAGAAACCCGAATAAAAGGGCAGACCGAGCCAGTCAAGATAAAAACAAGGCACAGCGAGCTGGTGGCTATCCAAGGCGGCGAGCAAGGGGAGCTCGGCGAGCTGGGGTCGAGGTAGACCCAAAAGCACTTTAATAACCTTTTAAACGCACAAACTAGCACGAACAAACCCTGACCAGAAAACTCTGAAACTGCAACCTGAATATGCTCCAAAAAACTGCATGCAAACCTCAAAGAAGCCTGAAAATCCACAAACACCAACACGACCAAATGAACCACAAACAAACCCAAACAAGGTATGAGGCCCGAAATCAATGCAAGTAGAGCACGAACGGAATATCCATTACGACACACGCATGAAATCTGTATATCACGCCGGAAGCCGGAAAACACGCACAGAAACACCGATGAGTGCACGGATCCACAAGATCCGCTCTGATACCATGAAAGAGGGTTTGAAAACCCGCAAGCGAGGATCACGAGGGACGACGTGCACATCAACGGACGTGCGAACGGCAGCGTGAAGAGATCTCGGGAGGAGCGAGCATCAACCGAATGTGCATGCAAAGATTCGACAAATGGGCAGAACCTGGTTAAGCCATAAAACTCTCCTCTATCTCATAGATCAAAAGACGTGTACATATAGGAGGTGCTAAGTAACCCCCAGTGCTGCAATCATGACAACTCGAGTAGAGAGGGGGAGTTACATTCCCAGAATAGAAGTGTAACTCCCAATGACGCATATGACTTGACGCACTGACGTCTTGTGTGCGCGCTGATGCGTAAGGGAATCTCATAATGACCCCTAAATGACACATGGACCTACGATCTCACCTAAGTGAGATGACTCACCTAATGATGTGGAAAATACACACACCAACAAAGCACCACCCTATTGGAAAAGCAAAGAAAATATGTGGAAACCTCATTGCATCCAATTAGAGACTCATGGGCCAAAACAAGTGTGTATCATTTCTGATGGATGGAAAGATGCAAGAAACGCTCTTTGATCAATGTGGTTGCAGTATGCCCAAAAGGGGCAATGTTTTTTAAAGCAGTTGATTGTGAGGGGCAAGTGAAGGATGCCCAATTCATTGTCAACATCCTCTTTGAAGCCATTGAGGCGGTGGGGCCTCAAAATGTTGTCCAAGTCATAACGGACAACGCCAAGAATTACAAAGCTGCAAGGATGTTAGTTGAGGCAAGGTATGGGCATATTTTTTGGACACCATGTGTTCTCCATTCACTCAATTTAATGGTTAAAAATTTGGCCAACAAAATAGAGTGGATTCAACAAGTGTATGCAGAGGGTGAAGAGATCCAAATGTTTGTGACCAACCATCACCAGTCGCAAGGCATCTTTAGATCCTTCTCGCATTTGGAGTTGTTGAAGGTAAGGAAGCTACCTTTCTTTTATTTATAAATAATATAAGTTTTTTTATTTTTAAAATATAGTATTCAAAAGTTTTCAAATTTTTTTAATTATTGTTTCTCATTTCTTATTAGGTTGTTGAGACTCGATTCACATCACACATGATCGTCTTGAGACGACTTGTGAAGGTGCGAGAGGCACTTAGCAGGATGGTAACTTCCAACCTATGGGTTGTATGGAGGCAATCAAACATTGTACGAGCTCAAAAGTGAAGGCAATGATCTTAGATGACACTTGGTGGGATCAAGTAGAATATTTGTTGAGTTTTATTGAGCCCATTATGAGCATGATCCGCTTTACTAACATGGATCAACCATGTTTAAGAGAGATATATGATGGTATTGACTCAATGATTGAGAAGATAAAGTCCATCATAAATGCAAAAGAACAAGATCCCGAGGAGAAATTTTTCAAAGAAGTACAATCAATCCTCATTGAGCGGTGGAACAAAATGACCACCCCGCTACATCTACTTGCCTTTGCATTGACTCCTAGATTCTACAACACAGAGATCCTTTCTTTGCGGGAAGGATGGCACCATATAGGGATGCAAAAGTCAGTGAGGGATATATGTTGGCATTGTCTAGGCTCTTCCCGATCCTGAGGCCAAGGACATGGTTATGATAGAGTTTGTCAATTTCATAGCGAAAAACATGTCATAGCTTTCTCGCTCTTCGAAGTAAATACAAGATGGATGCTCATATGTGGTGGTACCTCCATGGTCACACATCTATATACTTGCAGTCTCTTGCAATCAAGGTCTTGGCACATGTAAGTTTTTTATTTTTTTAATTCTCTTTCTTTTTTTTGTTGTAACTTTTAGTTTTTTTAAATTCAAGTTTGAGTGTTTAAGTTTGCATTGACTTTGCCTCAATAGGTTGCGAGTTCATCTTCCTCTGAGTGCAATTGGAGTACATATACCTTCATCCACTCACGAAGCGCAACAAGTTGGGGGCTAAAAAGGCCGAAGATTTGGTATATATACATTCCAACTTGCACCTTCTATCCCACAAGCAATCGGAGTACAAGGAAGGGTCAACAAAACATTGGGATATTGATCCAGAGATAGTTGACTTGGATGCTTCCATTTCCCACCTGTCATTAGATGACGAGGGATTGGAGACTTCTTTGGCACCGTGAGACCTACATGCACAAGGGGGTGCAACTGGTAGTGGCCCTAGTGGGAGTGGTTTGAGTCCATGTGGTTCTAATGAACCACATAATGATGTTGATGTTGATGTTGATGCTCTTGATGAAGAGGAATATGATGAATATTGAAAGATAGTTTGAACTTTGATCATTGGTGTAATAAATTGAATTTAATATATCATGACATTGTGTTTAATTTAACTTTTAAAGTTTTAACAAATTATGAGTTGTCTTTTGTGGTTATTTAGCTTATAACTTATAAGTTATTTTGTCTTTCATATGCATAATATGTGGTTAATAACTTAATTCCTATTTAGTAGGCTGGAATTTATATATTTTTGTATGGCCATATCCAATGTCGTATCCGGGGCCAAAAAAATTCACATATCGGATACTTCGTACCAATACCCTATCCAAAACGTATCAGCTACTTAGTTTCTATCTATGGATGATAATGTACGATTCTGACCTATTCCACTTTGGCAAAAAAAGAACCTGCTTCCAGTGCCTATGTTGTAATGTGCAAAGAACTTTTGCCTATAAGTTGACACTCCGACATGGCCGTTCAAATTCAAGAAAATTTTACGCATAGGTTTGACCCATGGAAATGCTGCAAATATGGGTGAAGTTTCTCTCAATTGTGGAGTCGTGATTTCCAAGCTAAATACAACAGATGCATTGTTTTCCTCTTTTTATACAAACATGGTCCTAGAATCGGTGCATAGGTGGCACTTCTTTGAAGGTTTCGTATATCCAGTTCCCCTTTCTTTGTTGGAGACACTCTCCTAAGGGCTTCACCAAAAACAACTACTATAAGTTGATGATGACCACAACAATGTGTATGCTTTCCGCCATAGCCTCATTGTTACCCTATGTTCACAAAGGTTGCAACTAAGGTCTGAATCTTCGTCAATAACTACATCCAATGAACTATGTCCAGCCTTGCTCAAGGCATCCAGAACAAATTCTTCAAGTTCTAATAACCACTTCCTTTGATCTTCTTCACAAAGCACACTATATTTTGGAAAAGAGAAGAATCTAGTAGATAGTGTGGTATAAGGTTTCCATAAGATTGAATATTTATCCATGAGGACTAATTGAATCTCTAATCCTCTGAAAACATTTTCCACTGCTAGGGATTTTCTTACAAGGAAAAGAAAGTGGCTTTGATACCCACTGTAGTGAGCCTAAATTCTGTTGTACCAAATAAATGTACCAACTTGAAATCTGGAAATTCTGAAAACAAAAATATATGAATATTAAGAAATGCAAATTTCTATAAACCAAAAGCATGATTAGTAAGTGAACCTTCCAGTATACGAAACAATAAAACTTTGTTCTGATACAAACAATGCATAGAATAGCCAAAACTATCAGGAAAGCCACTCCAAATTGTGAAGCCAAACCAATCTTCAGTGTATAAAATGCTGGTCCAACTGGATCACAAACTTTGCATACAGAAAATATTGCCTATTACAATAAGTTCTGCCATGCTTATTGACAAGAAAGTGCTCTCCTATCTTAAAACACGATATTAAAGATAGACTTTATCCAGAAAACTTTATCCTTGCTTTATGCACCTAAAGTAACATTTAGCCTTTCTATCGCTTTATTTTCTTTATTCTTCTAAAACAATCTTTAGCCTTTACTTGCATTATTTTAGTTTCTTGGAGGAGACTTATTATTTATTCTCTTCCTGTTTTCCTAGAAAATAACTTATGCTTTATTCCAATCCTCCTAGAATAAGATTATTCTTTTTCACATTCAATATTTTCTTACGTCAAGAGTCCTTGTGAAATGCATTGGGATCATTCAAATCTACCCCTCATCAACCCAAAGCAATAGGAGTGTTGGATGTTGAACTATTTTGGTCCCTTTCAACAAATTCTTGTAGCTTCTTCAATTGATAATTTGATAGTGGCATTGCCTCCTAGATCAAATGACCAAAGGCAATAAACCAATAGATTCTTTAAAAAGAGTGCCGATAGTTACATATCTTGTATAAATCTATGACAGCTTTTAATATTTGAATTCCATGTGTCCTTGGCCACATATACGAGGGACGATTTCCCCAACTTTCAACTCCCAAAAATAAACCATACTAGGCTATCACCAACTACACTAATGAATCCCAAGGATTCCCTATTACAGTACATGAATAGAGTGCATAATAATACAGATTGGTGTAAAGAGTTGTATGCTGCCCCGAGTCTGCATCAAGACACAAAAGATGTAATATATAATTCTGCAAGTGCTAAGGGTTGTGTGTATGCATAGAGACGTTTTCCTCAAGGTAGAATCCCTATACACAAGAGCAGGCATATAAGAAGATGTAGAACCAATTCATAGTTACGAGGAGACAGGTACAGGCACAGGGAGATTGGGAAGGATACGCCATTTTCAAAAAAACAGATGGGTACTCAGAGACAGCAAAAAAATTAAATATATATATATATATATATGAGTAAATTTTAGAGAACAATATTATACAGCCTATTAAAGTCTAAGAACAATAATTATTATTTTTTAAGTAAAAATATTAAATCTCAATAAAAGACAAGTGATTATATTGATATGTATCTTTAATATCTCACCATACCTAGGGTTAAGAGTACAAAATATATTAAGAACACACAAGTCTCCGAGACAAAACCAATGAGTCCCAGTCTTTGAGATGAGTACTAGACTTTGAGACGCGTCTTTGGTGGTGGGAGACGAATTTTCGTGCAACACTGCTACTATCTTTTCTCAAAGAAATGGGTATATGATTGTAGAGTCCCCTCTTTCAGGTACCTTGTATGTGTATTGCTTCAATAATTTTGTTGAACTAGTTTTCTTGTTGTAATTGATGCATTTTATTTGAGCAATCCTCACTTTCTACGGTTTCCTCCATAGATACCATGTTTGAAAAGTTTGGATAGTTTGGAAAGGGAAAAAAGTTCAGAATTTCAAAGGTCGGTTCGGTTTGGTTCAGAAAATTGACAAATATAAAATATATATAAATAATAAATATTATATATATATGATATTTGTAAAGAAAAACCAATTACACATAATATTAAATAAATATATTATCTATGCAATTTTTCCTTTACTTGTTTAGGTATTCAGGTTGCTTGTTTCGCTTTTGTTTTAACTTTTAGGTTGAAGTTCTTTTAATTTAAATGTTTTAATTTTTTAATTCAAAAGCAGAAAAATAATGTTTGATCAAGCTTGTTCTTTCAGACCAAAAAGTACGGTTCAAACTGAATTTTCACCGAGTTCGTAAGAACATGGCAACTATGGTTTCCCAATTGATCATGCTTGGGTATCATTCCCACTTGTGCCTGGATTTCAATGGCTTGCTCTTCTTTTCAATGTCCATTGCCATTGTAGCACATTTTCTACGATAGCTTAAAATTAATTCTTTTGGAAAGTGGTTCAAAATGGCTAAATGAATCTTATCCATATTAAGTTGCTGGAAGTATCATAAGACTTAGGATGCTTTCATCTGTTGCTTTTTAAGCTGACTCAAGACTTTCTTCTTCTTTATCTCGTCACAGTCTTGTTGTAGTATAGCTAAAATTTCCCTTTATCAGCAAATTATTGTTGAAGTTTATTCATAGCTTGGCTACAACTCACTTCTACTTGAGCGAATTCTTCAAGGACATAATCAAAATTGCCAAATGAATCTAATACATATTAAGTTGCTGAAAATATCATAAACACATATTACTGTTTGAGCTGGCTCAAGATGCCCTTCCTCCTTCATCTCTTGACATTCTTGTTCTAGCATAGATTAACATTTCCTCTTTATTAACAAATTCATTTAACGAGTTGTTCAAAATAGCCAAATGAATCTGATGTATATTACGTTTCTGAAAATATCATTAGAACTTAGCATACTTTCATAAAGTTTCATCTGTTGCTGTTTGAGCTGACTCGAGATACCCTTGCTCCTCCTCCATCTCTTCACATTCTTTCTGTAGTATAGCTAACATTTCCTCTTTATCAGCAAATTATTGTTTAAGTTTCTTCATAGCTTGGATACATCTCACTTCTACTAGAATGAATCATTTGAGGACATGATTAACAAAGTGAACACACCGCACTAGTTGCTCGACTTGTTAGAGTATATTAGAAAATACACCATTGGATTGTCAAAGATGCACTTGTAATTATATTATTTATGGATAAGCGCATCTTATGTGCATACCATTATCCATAACTCATTTATAATATCTTATTTATACGTTATTATAATAATAAAAAAACCTTTAGTGGTTATCCTCAAAATAGAGTTTGTCTATTTTGAGCTACTATCCCTAGAAGATAGGGATTGCATCCTATACTTATCTATATAAGAAGTTGGAGGATGTGGATGAAGGTGAATCTATTGTACACATCTTTGTATTGTATTTTTCATTGCAAATCTGAGCTTAATACATTTCTTATTCATTCTACCTTGATTATATCTATGTCTATATTGCTTTGAATGTTATACAGATATGCACATGCAATTGTGGATGAAAGTCATGCATTATGGGCCCATCCCATGTAATATCCCTGAAAAAGAAACTTCTAGCAAATCTGGATATTTTCGTTAAATCCTAGGAGCAGCAGTATTGCAAAAATGAACTTTTACAACAACAATAATCTGAATAAAAACAGCGAACCAATATGGAAAAAACAGTCTTTTATTTATTTATTTCCAACTAGATACAATAAAACAATACCAGTGTCTAAATACAATAGCCTGGAGTTGAACTGGGAGAACAATTGCACCCTGAAATGTCATTGCAACCCTTGAATGGAATTGCCAAGCTCAGACGTGAGGGTTTTCATCCTCAGATCTGTGTAAATGAGGGTTTTCATCCTCAATTACTGATGCAGAAGCAAAAGCCACTTGCAAATAAAGAGAATAATCGATGAATTTCCAAGATGTGTTACAATGAACCCCCAAGTCTGCCTTTATAACTCTCAAACACTCCAAAGTGGGCGCCCCATCCTAAAAATAGGATTAAACACTTTAAATAATACTTTTTCCACCCCTTATCCTAAAATTAGGATTTACAAAAGCATACAGACTCCTTTTTTACTTTGGCGCCCCTCCTTTATTTATTTATTAAATCTAACTAAGAGCCTAATAATAGAAGTCAACCTTCTATTATTATTTTATTCTAACAAAGCTTTTTGAATTAAAAATATAATTTAAGTGTCCTTTTCCAATTAAAATATAAAATATCTTTGGACCACTTAAATTAATTTATTTTCCTCTTTCACTTTCCCCTTAGCCTATGGAAAATAATAAAAATAGGCTTCAGGTATCCAAAAGTAATTAATTCCAAAAAGGGGACATTACAGTCCGCCCTTCCTAGAATTGCTTGCCCTCAAGCAATGCCATTCCAATTCTCTCATTTTGAACTGCTTCTGCAAATACCAGGATCCCAAATCCACCTTGGGAATTTGCAATTCCCAAACCTTGAAGTTGTTGGCTTTTGTTGCACCTCTCTGATATGATTAGAAAAAAGCTCTTTCAATAACCTCAATAAAGGAGTCCAAAGTAGTAGAATCATGCATCAATACTTTTCAAGATCTGGAAAGTGTGCTTGCAACAATAGTAATACCCTCCATTCTGCTAGTTGAAACTGTTGTTGTAACTCTGTCAGTGATCCCATGGATTACCAACTCTTTCCCATTTAACTTAAACTTTAACTCCATACTATGAAAGTTTTGGATGAATTCCCCAACGAAAGCAACCATTGCACTCCTAGTACTAAGTCAATCTCTTTCAAACCAACAACATAAAATTGTCACTCATCCGATGGTCATCCAATGTGAAGCTAAGTTGTCCAACCTTTTTCCAACAAGTTATGGTAAAACCATTGGCTATAATGACGTTAAAACTGTTACATCATGTGTCTCCAAATCTCTCCTATTCACCAATCCTTCATTTATAAAATTGTGGGTTGCCCCACTATCAATCAATACGATAATGATTTTCCCGGAAAGACTCCACTAACCCTAAAGGGTTAATCTCTGCGATATACCGTAAGTGTGGCAAGAGTGCTTCCTACAACCTCTGTTCTTCTTTTGAATCTTCATCTAATATCACTTCTATGTAATGCACTTGTCCCTTTGGAAGACACCTATGACTCGGTCCCCATGGATCCCTGCAAGTGAAGCATAGTTTCTTCCGCCTGAGTTCATTTCAAGTCTCATCCCCCTTTGTCTATATTTGTTCAACAGGTGCTGCCCTTGGCTGCCCCACGGAAGATCTTTTGGTTGTTCGGAAGGTATTATCCTTAGCTGCCCCAAAGGCATTTTTTGCTGCTCAAAAAATATAGTTCTTTGCTGTCCTATAGGAAAAAAAATCGCTTTAGGAGCTGTTATTTCCAAATCCAAAGCCTTTTTGATGGCTCCTTGTAGAGAAATAGGGCTGAAAGCTTTCACTAAACCCCTAAGAAATTCAGTTGAAATTCAGCTACATAGTCACTTACCGAATGTAGTTGTTTGAGTTGAGCTAATTCTGGAAATGAATTTTGGATCCACTCTATCAAATCTCTCTATCAACTTGTCACTTTGAAATCCGCATATGAGCGAATGAGATTGTGTCCTTGTGTGATTAGCCCATGGTACCACCACTCATGTGTTATACCTTCTAGATGAAGGGTTGCAAATTTGATGGCTTCCTCTTCCATCATTGGCCTGAGTGATATGAAGGTATCCAACTTTTGTATCCATGCACGAGCGGTACTTGCCAGAGCCGTCAAAAGTAGGGAGTGACAACTTCCCTAGTGCCTACTGCAAGTCTCTCTGTTAGCTTGTGGTCTCGGATCAGCTCTTGGTCCACTCTGGTTCTTCTTCAGATTGATGAAATTATTGAGCGATATAGCCTCTCTAATCTCACCTGGAAGTACCTTGTATTCTGCATAGCTAGCAAGCGATATCATCTACAATCGATGGCTGAGTTTCAACCTCTGGAATTGCTTCCTCCTTGTGAAGGAATTCAGGCTGGAAGGGCCTAGCAATAGATCCAGTGTTCATCATCCGAGTGTGTTGGTTATTGTTCCCCCTTGAAGAACTTCCTTCACCGTGGGGAGTCCTTTGCACATTCGTGCCCTGCATAACTTGGATCAATTGACCCATCATATCAACTAACCTATCTTGTCCCTGAACAAGTCTGTCAAAACATGCCTCTTCTGGGTCCCGGTTCTCCATGACTTCTAGTTGTTTTAAAGTTTTCTTCTTTTCCCTTTGTTGGTATCTGATTTCTCTGTCACTAACCTGCAGGAAGTTTAAAGCCACAAAAAAATTATTTATTTTTTTTTGCTTTTCCTCTTTTTTTTTTCTTTTTTTTCTTCCACAAGTTGGGAGGAAATTCACTCTAATGCCACTATAATATCCCTGAAAAGAAACTTCTAGCAAATTTGTATATTTTTGTTAAATCCTAGGAGCAGCAATATTGCAAAATGAACTTTTACAACAACAATAATCTAAATAAAAACAGCGAACCAATATGGAAAAAACAATCTTTTATTTATTTATTTCCAACTAGATACAATAAAACAATACCAGTGTCTGAATACAATAGCCTGGAGCTGAACTGGCGAACAATTGCACCCTGAAATGTCACTGCAACCCCTGAATGGAATTGCCAAGCTCAGATGTGAGGGTTTTCGTCCTCATATCTGTGTGTAAATGAGGGTTTTTGTCCTCAATTACTGATGCAGAAGCAAAAGCCACTTGCAAATAAAGAGAATAATTGATGAATTTCCAAGATGTGTTACAATGAACCCCCAAGTCTACCTTTATAACTCTCAAACACTCCAAAGTGGGTGCCCCATCCTAAAAATAGGATTAAACACTTTAAATAATACTTTTTCCACCCCTTATCCTAAAATTAGGATTTACAAAAGCATGCAACTTTATTTATTTATAAAATCTAACTAAGAGCCTAATAATAGAAGTCAACCTTCTATTATTATTTTATTCTAACAAAGCTTTTTGAATTAAAAATATAATTTAAGTGTCCTTTTCCAATTAAAATATAAAATATCTTTGGACCACTTAAATTAATTTATTTTCCTCTTTCACTTTCCCCTTAGCCTACGGAAAATAATAAAAATAGGCTTCAAGTATCCAGAAGTAATTAATTCCGAAAAGGGGACATTACATCCCATTATTCTAGCATGGTGTCAAATCTTCTCCTAAGCTTCACTTCATTGAATAGATGATTTCCATCCTTGGAAATAATCTCCTCTTCAAGCATACTTGGGTTTTCTATCAAAGTTGCATCAAATACACCTTGTTGGTTTTACCAATTTCATAGCTTCGTGGAGAGTTTTCAAGTATATCATTGCATCTAAAACATCCCAAATTATCAATTTTGACTTTCATTTCATTAAAAGCGGAGCTCTGATGCTCAATTAATGGAGGTTTGAAAATAGGTCACAGAGAAGCTTGTGCTAGCCTTACTTGATTTTGATTAAGTGTTCCAAGTTGATTGTGATGCAAGCAAAACAGCAATTGGCGCAATGTTGAGTCAAGAGGGAAGACCAATTGCATATTTAGTAAGAAGTTGAAAGAAGCAAAAACGAAATATTTTGTGTATAATCAAGAGTATAGTGCAAACATTTAAGGAATGGAAGCATTATTTGCTACCTAAGAAGTTAGAATTGTAGGTAGACCACCAAGCCTCAAGTTCACAAACAGCCAAAATAAGTTGAACCAAAGGCATATGATGTGGGTTTAGTACTTGCAGAGTTATTCATTTGTGCTCAAACATAGATCAGGCCGGTCAAATAAGGTAGTTGATACCTTGAGCAACAAGAAGTGTTGTCGAGCAACCTCCATAGAGATGATTGGACTTGAGAGTCCTAAAGAATTGTATGAACATGATGCGTAGAAGCTTGGAAAGCATGCAAAGAGCCATGGGTAGGAGATAGAAGCCCATATGTGGATTATAAGGTCCAAGAAGGATTTTTGTTCATGAAACAATAGTTGTGCATCCCTAGAGGATCAATGAGGGAGAATCTCATGAAGGAGTTACATAGTGGAGAATCGTATCACTTTGGAAGAGTGTAGACACTCAAATTTGTTAACTTATCATTTGGCAATGACAAGTTTCACTATATTCCCTTGCTAAGATAAATGCTTGCATTCTAAGTCTAATCAATACATCTTTCTATCACTCTCTTGACTTGCTCATCTCCACACTTGCTTTGGTGTTCATCTAGGAAATATTAATTAACCAAAGTAGTCATTTATCTTCAGGCATCTCTCCCAGACATTTGATTTTACATCATTGTTTACATGTCTAAAACCATATAGAATGGGTCCATAGTGGACTACGATCTTGGCCGACTATACGGTCTTGGACCCTCTTATCTAACGATTCTTAGTCTGATTTGAATATCTTATATGTGTCGTTTCATCTTCCTAGGGTCGGCCTTAGCACGAAATTTCACCTACAAAAGCCTATATAAGCAAATCAATATCACTTCATAACTCACTGGCACTTTAATAAGATTTTATTGCAAATAACACCACAAAAACACTCAAGGCTCTCCTAAATCTTCCTAAAGCAATTGCACATCATTTAGAGAAGCCAATACATCAAGTCTAAAGAACTCAACTAGGTCAAAGAGTCTAGCTTCCTCCATTTCTAAGCATACAAAGGTCATAGAGCCATGTCTTAGCAAGAGCAAAGTCACTCTAAGAATTGTCAAAGGTCTTCAAGGGAAAAAAGAGTTTTAGTCTAACAGCGGTAAAGCACGCCACATCATACTACTACCACATTGGGTATATTTTCTACTCTATAGTTAGCCCGTTATCTTTGTGTCAAGAGACACGAGGGTACACATAGGGGATTGGCTTAGATCACATTCACACTTGCACAAAGAACTAGGAGAACTAAAAAAGGCTAGCTCCTGCTCGAAGGGATGTAGTGCACCACTTGGATTGGTTTGGCAAAGGTTGACCGCCAAGGGTAGTCCAACCTCACCCACACACTGATTTCTCCTTTTGTTATCTAATGCTTTGATGAAGGGTATTGCAGGTATCTAGGGTTTCCACTTGTTACAGTCATTACAAGTTGGGTCGAGGTTGTGCAAGCTAGAGCAACATATAAAGCAACAAAGATTTCTAGACAAGCGAAAGGGCACAATAAGTGTAATGTCCCTTTTGGGGGACCTCAGGAAATAGCTAAAAGCTCTCAAATCAGACTTATAGGACTGCTGTTATAAACCATGCAAAACTGATTTTTCAAACCCTTCCTAGGGCAGCGACCTAATTTGGGGTTTCAAACCCACTTTAATGCCTTCAAAACCCTTCGAATTAACTCCACTTAATTCTCTAAAATTATTATATATCACCAGCAATCATCTCATGTAAGAAAACTGATTTTTAATGCTCTAAATCTGGAGATATGAATTTTAATAAAACCCTTGTCTACAGCGTTATTTTAAAAATTCACAACTCAACATCGGAAGCTCCAAAATTCATGAAACTTAAGATATTGGCTTTATAAAATATAAAGAATAGGAGGATAATTTCAGATTTTCCAAAGAGTCGCCACACATACCAAATTACCACACCAATGTAGGTCGCTTCGCTTTGAATAAATAGAATATTGCACCAAAAATACCACAAATGCAAGAGAAAGATACTTTATTCCTTTTCAAACCAGCTTGCATACCAAAAACCTTATGAAGGGTTTTCATCCTTCACAAGTTTCCCAACCAAGGGTTTTCGTCCTTGGAAGAGATCCTCAACCCAAGGGGTTTCGTCCTTGAGAGAGAGAGTAAAAGGGCTACACTAGCCAACTTTCACCAAAATAAGAATAATCTCCAAAACATGAATCATTAATGCCCAAGCAACCTCCTTAAATAGCCACAAGGAGTGCTTAAACAATCATAAACATCATACCAACCCCTTAAGTAGGTGCTTTTAAATATTAGAAAGGGTATTTGGAGCCTACATGCTCTCAATACCTTTATTACTAAACTACTTAAGTTTCTCTATTGGAGCACAAGGCTTCTAATAGGATAAATGATAATAAATGAAAATAACTATCTAAGCAACAATAAATATATAATCCAGATTTTCCCTTGCTTTTCTCCTTAGACCTACAAAGAGGGAATGGGTTAAGATCTTCAGAATTTAGCCTCCAAAAAGGGGCATGACAATAAGTTACAAAGCCCCATTGCAAGCATGTCCAAGACCGCATGAAGAGGGCAAAACCGTGCGAGAGAAGGGCAAGGCCCTCTGCATATATGTGTACGGTCCTTGACATAGGCAATTTCCAGTTATAGTATCATAAATGAAGCCTCTTCAAGTTCAGCTCGGCTTATTTACCCAATCTGCACATCCAGATTTCCTTTGTTCTACTAAGTCTTTATATCTTCTTGTATTTTTGAGCTATCATTGTATTGTTTATCTTTGTTGCAAGTATTAATGTGTTATTTTGATTGTGCATGGTTAATTGTAAATTAATTAATTCAATAACCCCCTATAACAAACCCTTACATCTTATATATTTGTACATCGCATTCTTATATATATATGGTGTAAACAAAGAGATGAGACCCTAGCATTGCTAGAGGGAGATAATACTAGTTGGGAATGGTTAAGAATATCAACAGATTTGTTGAGAGATGTAGTGTGTGTCACTTGGTAAAAAGAACAAGGAGAAATGCGGGTTTGTATAAACTGCTACTTGCAGAATCATTTAGACAATTAGAAGATTTGACTATGGATTTTGTTTTTGGATTGTTGGGTACACAACAAGGTAATTGTATACACCCTTTTTTATGCTTGCTAAACGTTTCTTTTGTCAGGCGAGGGCTGCCGGGATTGGAGTGTGATCGGACTTGGTCACATGGGCTAGACCACAACATTTGAGAGATATCACTATTGTGTTATAGTTATCCTAACCTTACCCAATTTCTTCCCTTTGTTCACACATTACATCCATCATGTCTACTTATTCATGCTTATTATGCACTATTACCCCTATTTACGGTCACCTTGGACCTTTGTCATTACCTCTATTTACCTTATGGCTTCCATCTCACATGTTTTTCACCCTTTTGTCCTTAGGGTTGCCCCAAAGGCGACGCCATCACCCATGGGCGATGGTGTTAGGTTTAGTTTCTCGATAGTTGACGCCATCACTGCTGATGATGGCATCAAATATATATACCCCACTTGCCTCTTTGTCATTTTCACCAATTCATCATCAATTGATCATACATAAAGGCACTTATAGCTCGCACATTTTTGCACTATTCCACACCTACTTGTTTGTAATGTCCCCTTTTCCAAATCAAAGACCTTTGGCCCTTTATGTCTACCCGACGGCCAAAGGGGAGTTTTTAAGGGTGACATAACTTTATTATTTTTATTATATGGTGCTATTGTTTCAAAAAATAATAATATCATGAAAAAGCACATATAATAAATAATAAAGTATAATGATGAATTAAAATGTCAAAAATACAATTAAAAATAATTGTATTGGAAAAGAGAAAGTGCAACTTACCTTAGGGAGTCAATTTTTGGGAAATGTGCCAATCAGCCCAAAAGGGAAAATGCGCCCAGCATAGGAGAATGAAACAATTTTTATTGGCTGATTTGGGGGTGGTGGTTGGCTGATCTCCCTTTAAATAAACAAGTCGACTTGTAGAGAGGCATCCAGATTTTTATTATCATCTATTGTATTGCTAAGAGAGCTCGAGCTTTTACCGAGAAAATCCAATGACGAAACCCTTGTGAATTTATCTCTTGCGGACGAAAACCCCGGGAGATTGAGAGGGGATTTCACTTAGAAATTCCTAGAGTTCTTCATCAGACTTCCAGTTCAGTTCAGCCATGTGTGGAAAGGGAATTGAAGGTGTTTTCTAGTGATTTGCAACCAGCAGTTGGATCAGTCCCTTGTAAACAGTCTGGCAGCGAATTCAGAGGTATTTTCATCTGAAAATATTTGTCAAATAATTGCCATCATTCTGTAATCTGATCGCTGTACTTTTTTTTATCATTTCTGGAGTGTATTTTGAAGATTTTCAATCTGAATAATAACAGACTTCAGATCTGATTTTCTGGGCATTTTGGATTGTTATAAGTTCAGTTTTCTGTGTATTCCAGCCCCCAAATATCTGGGCAGTCATTAGAAATTAGAAGTAATTTTATTGGGTGTGATTTACATTGATATCTCTCCTAGAATCTAGTCACACTTTCCAGATCTGTACCAGGCATATTGTCATAAATACACATAAAACTGTATTTGCTGTTTTTGCTTGATTAAAAATCAATAGAGTACAAGAGGGATCCATCCAGGATCTTTCATTGTTGGACTTGAGGATTTGGAGCTTACCTTTTTGCATTTGGGTCACCATAGTTAGGACTAGAGATCTTCTTGTTGAGCTTTCCCCTTCTCCACCCATAGTGATTATCTCTCGATGTTGTTGTCTCTGGGGAGGATTATGCATCAAGTGATCACACACACGCTACAAGAATTTTTAACTCTATCTTGCACTTGTATGTTGTTGATTGGTCATTCATTGCTATAGACTAGAGTAGATGTATGTTTGCTTTGATCTATTGCATTTTCTTATTATATTATACCCCTTGGCTTTATCCATCCCTTGATCTATCTTTATTATGAATCCTAGTAGGATACCTATCTTTATCTTAGGTATAGGCCTTGGAAACCTATAGCTATCCTAGGGTTAGGGTCACTATCCTCTAGAATTATGACACTAGCGCTCCTTGAGCACCTTTGTATCTACATCATGTGTCCGGACTTAGATTTGATCCCTACATTTGAGAACCCAACTAGGAACCTATCTTTTCCCATCATACAATGATGACTATATTTTCACAGATTGACATATTTTCAAAGATGACACATTTTTCCTTGCAAGAAGACCAATGATGCTTCGTATGTTGCACATTTAGTTTTCAAAAAGGTTGTTAGATTGCATGGAGTGTCAACAAAAATTACTTCAACTATAGACTAGATTCTTGGGTCTTTTTTAGGAACATTGTGGAAGAAGTTAGGAACCAAGTTGCAGTATAGTTTAGCATACCCCCACAAACGGATGGACAACTAGAAGTTAAGGGAATCTACTCGAATGTTCGATTGGAAGAAAACCAGCACAACGGACATGATGTTGGCTCAAGCAGATTTTGCCTACAACAATTTGATAAACGGTTTAGTTGGTACGACCTGTTCCAAATTGTGCATGGAAGATCACCAAAGGGAGTAACATATCTGCTAAGTGCAACAACAGAGGAGGAGGGTTCAAATGCAGAAAAAATTGCAGAGTATATGCAAAATTTGCATGAGGAAGTAAGAAAGAAGCTATAGTAGAGAGTTAAGTAGAGTCATTTGCTGAAGGAGATTAGGTACTAGTACACTTAAGGAAGGAGAGGTTACCAAGAGGAAAATATGATAAGTTGAAATATAAGATCGATCTGTGCAAGATTATAAGAAAAGAAAAGATTTAGATAATGCATATGACATAAGAGTACCAAGAAGGGTTATATGTATCACCCATTTTCAATTTTAAATATTTGTATCCTTCTTAGAAGGATAATAGTGTTGAAAAACGGATGAAGAACATGCAGATTGGAGAGCTCAGTTTCTTGAGGAGAATGACAATGAAGAAGTCTTAGAACAACAAACCTGGGAAGAAGACAAGGCGTAAAGAGTTCAAGGAGTACTTACTAAAAACACCACTTCATCAAAACAACCAGAATCAAAAGGAAAAATGAGAAGCAAGAGAAAATGGTTAAGTTACAGAACCCCAACTTTTTCTGCGGGCGGTTGCGTAACCACCCCTTGGTGGTCAAACCGATTGCGTAACCACCCCTCTCTGTATTCACTGCAACTGGGCGTCCCATCACTTAGAAAAAAAAAATAGATCCACGAATGTAAATCGCGGATTTGGAACGTCTGGTTGTGTCTCTTCTTTGGATGACTCTTCCTATTCTCCAGTGCATGGAGGACATAGGAAGCAAGCTATAAATACAAGTGGAGCATGTGGAATTCATCATTCATTGATGGGAGAAGTGAGCAAGAAACCATTGGTGTTGGAATTGTTTTGTAGAAGCAAGGTGTATGAGCAGAGAAAGCAAGTAGAGAGGGTGGAAGTAACATTGTTGTCTTCCTTCAACTTCTTGTAATCTGTAATCATTTTAATTGGCCAATATATTACTGGGAAGAAAGAGCAATTTCCCTTCCCACTAGTTTTCCCTCAATTTGGGGTTTTCAGGATAAAAATATTGTGTTATGTGTTGAATTATTCATTTTCATATTTGCTACAAAGTAGTTCTAAGCACTAGAATTCATTCACTAACTTTCAGAACTGTCATTTTCAAGTAAATTGAAGTAGGAACAACAATTTGTGTGTTTTGTAAGTTTCCAAAGTAGAAGTTTACATATCATTTTGGTATCATAGAGCTGATAATAAATATCCAAGGGACTGTGGTATTCATTCTTGTGTGATTTGTATGACAGTGACAAGGTCTAAAGGTGAAGAAGTAATACCTTGTGATCCGGAGATATCTACGAAAAGGTGGAAACAAAGGATTAGAGAACAAATGGAAGAAGAGAACTTGGTCCATAGAATTGAGATGTTGGAAAGCACTATGGATAGGGTGTTTCAACACCAAAGGGAACTCTCATATCAACAAAGGACAACAACGATTAAGCAAGACTCCATAGACTCAGTGGTTCGAGCTTTGGCCAAGAAATTTGGCATAGGAAAGAGCCACGATGAGGAAGATGTGGAAGAGCGGGAAGAGGAAACTCCAATTGATAAGGGAAAGGTAAAATCTGATCATGCTCCTTTTAAAGTTGAAACTAAAGTTGAGATTAAAAGCTTTGAAGGACAAGTAGATGCGGAATTACTAGATAAATGGTTAAAGCAATTGGAGGTTTATTTTAGTGTGCATAATATCACTGAGGCACAAAGGATCACCTTTGCACATCTCAAGATGGAAGGACATGCTCTTTGGTTTGGTGGGAAACCCATCTAGCCACTTGTGAAAAGAAGAAGCATCCTATTGTAAGTTCTTGGGAGGGTTTTAAAGAATTTCTTAAGGGAAAATTTTTATCCTATTGGCCATAAGACTGACCAGATGATTAAATGGTAATATTTTAGACAAACCAATGGTCAAAGTGTGCAGGATTACACTACGGAGTTTCGAGAGGCAAGCCATGTTGCTCAATATGGACTTGGAGGATGAGGATATTCTTACCAAGTATTTGGGAGGACTTCACACTCACCTACGAAGAAAGGTCATCTCCACGAAACCCAAGGATCTCAATGAAGCATGTGTGCAAGCATACTACATAGATGATGAGAAAAGTAAGGAGAAGCGAGTCAAGGACAAAGCAGTCAACAAATCAGCCAAAGAAAGAGCAGGGACAAACAAGTCACAAGGGTAAATGGAAAGGTAAAAATACCACTACCACCTTGAATACTTGTAAAGATCCTAAGAATTTTTGTAAGAATTGTGATATCAATGGTCATACTAACACTACATGTTGGAAGTTACATCCGGAATTGCATCCAAAGAACCAAACCAAGGACTCCAAGAAGTCCATGACAATTGTAAAGACAGATGGGGAGGTAGAGATAGAGGATGATTCTGATGTAGATGAGTGGCTGGGATGCACGGCCACCAACATGGACAACCAGAACAAGAGGAAGAAATGAGTAAGTTATTTCAAATCAAAATCCAGATTAAGAGGACTAAGGTAAATGCTTTGGTTGATATTGGTTCTCAATCTAATTTGATTTCTGATGTGGTTGTAAAGAAGCTTGGTCTTGAAACTTATGAGCATCCACATCCTTATCCTTTGGGATGGGTGAAGAAGGGTGTAGAAATTCAGGTAACAAAAAGATGTAAGTTCAAGTTTGGGATCAATTCTCAATATATAGATGTATTAGAAGTTGATGTAATTCCACTTGATGCATTTGATGTTGTTTTTGGGAGTCCTTACTTATATATCAGGATGTTATATTCATGAGAAGGGAGAACCGATACATATGGGTCAAGGATGGAGTCAATTACAACATCCGGGCACACCAACGTAAGCCAAAACTTGTTATGGTAAGTGCTAACCAAGCAAAGAGACTAATTCAGAAAATCATAATCAATTTTGTTTACTTTTATTGAAAGATAAGCAAGATGGGGTAGAAATTTCAGATGTTTCTAACCAAGGGATGAAGGATTTGGATAGCATAATTCAGTTTTTTAGGAAGTGTTCCAAACTCCCAATGGGTTACCACCAAAATGAGAAGTAGAGCATGAGATTCAGCTATTTTCCAGAGTCCCCTCTACCAAATATCGGGTTGTATAGGCAATCCTTGTTGGAGAGTACAAAGGTAAAGAAACAACTCCAAGAGCTATTAGACCAAGGGGTGATATGCCCAAACACCTCACCATGTGTTCACCTATTGTGATGGTGCCAAAGAAGGATGGTTCTTGGAGAATGTGCATCGACTATCGTGCTTTGAACAAGATTACCATTAAGAACAGATATCCACTCCCACGCATAGATGATCTCTTGGACCAACTTCAACATGCAAAGTTCTTCACAAAGTTGGATCTCAAGTCTAGTTATCACCAAGTCGGATGAAGGAGGAGGATATATGGAAGACTTCCTTCAAAACAAAATAGGGTTTGTATGAGTGGTTAGTACTTCCATTTGGTTTATGTAATGCACCCACTACATTTATGAGATTGATGAATGATGTATTGGGGAATTCATAGATACATGTGTCATTGTATATTTGGATGATATTTTGATTTTTAGTGCCACATGGGAGGAACATCTAACACATTTGCAGCAAGTCTTGCAAGTTCTCAAGGAGAAACAATTGTTATGCAACATGAAGAAGTGTGAATTTTCCAAATAGTCACTTGTCTATCTTGGGCACGTGGTTGGAGGAGGAGAGCTACGAGTGGATCCAAAGAAGGTGGAAGCCATCACCAATTGGCCAACACCAACAGGGAGCCACGAGAGACTAGGAGTTTTGTGGGAGCAATACAATACATGAGGAAGTTCATTCCAGGATTCTCTATTATTACAACACCTCTACACACAATGTGGCCACAAAGAGTAAGGGTTTTGACTGGGTAAGGAACAAGACAAGGCTTTTGAGTTATTAAAATACAAAATTAGTCATGCTCCAAGTACTTTCTCTTCCTAATTTGCAGCAGCCCTTTGAAGTAGAGACAGATGCCAATGATTACACTATGGGAGTAGTGTTGTTACAGGAGGTAAGCCAATATGCTATCATTCTAAAACTTTCACTTCAGCAGTTAAGGGATATTCAATATATGATAAAGAGATGTATGCACTAGTTCAGGCAATAAAGAAATGGAAACATTATTTGTTGGGTAAAGAAACTATTGTGCACACTGACCACAAACCTCTCCAATATTTGCAAGCACAATCTAAATTACAGCAGGACAAGGCACTACAAGTGGATGGGGTTCCTTCAATAGTTCCATTTGGTGATCAAATACAAGAAAGGTAGCACAAATTTGGTGGCAAACATGTTGTCTAGGCCCCACACACAGAGAAAATCTCTAGTTTGGCCACTATCTCTCATTTTGAGCCCTTCACAAAGGAAGCTTATGGAGAGGCATATGCTCAAGACAAATATTTTGGGGTGACATATCAATAGTTACAGTCAAAGGGGCTGAAAAATATGGTATTGATGATTGTTATCTCAAAGATGGGTTACTCTACCGATGGGGGAAGCTTTGTGTGCCAAAAGAAGAAAGGCTTTTATTGATGAGGGAAGCACATACCTCAAAAGTATCAGGACATTTTGGTGTTGGCAAGACCATGGCCCACTTGCAAAGGTATGTATATTGGCCCAATATGCAAGAAGAAGTATCTAAATTCATAAGAGGATGTAAACTTTGTTGTACAAGCAAGCCTAAAATCAGGAAGGAAGGTTTGTATATGCCTTTACCGGTCCCTACTCGACCTTGGGAGGATATCTCTATGGATTTTGTAGGAGGACTACCTATGTCTAAACATGGCCATGATTATCTATATGTTGTTGTAGATAGATTTAGCAAAATGTGTGTTCTTATGGCATGTAAAAAGACAATAAAAGGACATGAGGCAGCTGAACTTTTCTTTGCTAATGTATGGGTTCATTTTGGTTTGCCAAAGTCTATTGTTTCTGACAGAGATTCTAGGTTCTTGGGGAAGTTTTGGACTACTTTGTGGGACAAGATGGACACCAGGTTACAAAGAAGCACGACCTTCCATCCCCAAATGGATGGGAAAACAGAGGTGGTGAACAAGACTTTGGTACAACTGATTAGAGGGTATAATAGCAAATATCCATGGACTTGGGATGAGTCCTTAGCCTACATTCAACATTCCTACAATAGGGTGGTACATACATCCACTATGCAGTCACCTTTTGAAACATGTTTGGGGTATCTACCTACCAATCCACTGACATTGCAGTTGGACAACAAGAAGAAGGAGAGATACATGATTCAAAGTGACTAGAGCGAGAAGTTCATTGAGAGGATCCAAAAAATCCATCTCAAGGTGAAAGAACAATTGGAGAAGTCTCAAGCCAAGTACAAGGCTAGACATGATCAACATCGTAGAGAGCACAAACTTCATGTTGGAGACAAGGTTTGGTTGTACTTGAGCAAGGAAAGACTACAAGGTCAAGCAAGGAAACTCAAGCCACTACGGTATGGACCCTTCACTATACTAGAGCAGGTTGGAGAAAATGCTTTCAGACTTGATTTGCCACACTTCATGCGGATGTACTCAATAGTAAATTGTGAGAACTTGCACCTATATGAGCCATCTATGCTTGATGAAGAAGAAGAATGTCAATTGTTACCTTCCATAGAGGATTGCATCTTGGATTCACGAGGTGAGTTGGAGGAGGATGTAGTGTTGCAACAAAAGGTCGGGAAACAAGGAGAGGTCCACAAGGAATCTTGGCAGGTTGGACTCAAGGGGAAGACACCAAGGCAAGCCCGTGGTACTCGAAGGAGAAAGTGAGGGAATTATTTCCTCATCTACTCCCCCACTAAGCTTTTGTGGGACCAAAAGCCTCTTAGAAGGGAGGTGTGATCCATAGGGATCTAGAAAAACACCACTTCATCGAAGAACCAAAATCAAAAGGAAAAAAAATAAGAAAAGAAGGAGGAGAAAAAGGTTAAGTACATAACTACCACTTTCACTTTACGCATTGTGCATGACAATGTTGCGTTGCCCTATAGAACTAAAACTTGGTTGTGTCCACCCCTCTATGTACATTCACCGGTGGTCTTGTCACTATATAAAAACAAAAAAATACATCCACGAACAATTGCGTATTTGGAACATTCTGGTTGTGTCTCTTCCTTGTGACTCTTCTTATTCTCCAATGCACGGGAGGACATAGGAAGCAAGCTATAAATACAAGAAGAGCATGTGGAATTCATCATTTGTTGATGGGAGAAGTGAGCAAGAAACCATTGGTGTTGGAATTGATTTGTAGAAGCAAGGTGTATGAGCAGAGCAAGCAAGTAGAGAGGGTGGAAGTAACATTGTTGTCTTCCTTCAGCTTCTTGTAATTTGTAATCATTTTAATTGGCCAATATATTATTGGGAAGAAAGAGCAATTGCCCTTCCCACTAGTTTTCCCTCAATCTGGGGGTTTCTAGGATAAAAATATTGTGTTATGTGTTGAATTGTTCATTTTTATTTGCTGCAAGTAGTTCTAAGCACTAGAATTCATTCACTAATCTTTCAGAACTGTCATTTTCAAGTAAATTGGAAGTATTTTTGCAAGCCCAAGAAGACACGAACTTTCTTCAATAAACTAATTTGGACACCTTGCGAAATCCAAATCCATGTTTACACAGGGTTCATTACAGCAGGAAAATTCCTTCCCCTGTGTGTACAGCATAAAAGGGACATCAAGGAGTGGAAATAAGCAATGATCCAACATCAACATGGCAAGTCCTCATTGTTCCAAGGCATATTTCCAAGCTACGCAGCAGTCTAACACCTTATGCAGCAAAACTATTTTGAAGCTCTATTTGTGATGTAGGAGCATCCAAGAGGACCATGCAATCCTGCATCACCTAAAAAAAAGAAATATTTAATTTTTAGTTTGTTTGTTTTGTCTTGATGTACAGCTGTCAATCCGAAAAATTAAGAGTTTTCAGGAGCTTGTTCACCTAAAAATGAAATTTGTTGTAACTGCCTTGTTTTAGAGGAACTAGGTAGATGTAGTTGAATATAATTAGTTTATTGTTAGTAAGTAGAATCCTAGTTGGAAAACAGTTGACTCTAGTGGATGGCTGGCTTAGTGGCTGGCTTCTCTTGGTAAAAAAGCAGTTTTAGTTTAATTGATGGGATGTAAGATATTCTACAGATTTGTTCACTGCTATCTTAAGAGTTTCTTTTTAATAAAAAACTTTATGAGTTTGTTGTGCACATAACTGATCTGAAATTGCAGATTACAGAGCAGTTGTTAGTCATATTTGTGTGCAGGAAACTGATTTGAACCAATTAGTATCAAAGCCAAGACCTTGTTGGAAAAGTGTGAAGAAGCTCCTATAGAGAGAAATGCTACCAACTGTGGAAGAGAGGTTCTGCAAGTGTAGAGAGAAATATTGTGAGAAACTTGTTGCAGCATCGGCAAATTGTGAAATAGAAACTTGCAATTGAGTGAAAATGGAATTCAGATGGGGTATTGGTAGAAGGGGTGCAAGAGCAGGAGCACCTAGAGTTGTTGACTTAACACAAATGATGAGAGAGGTCCAAGCAAGACTGGTTGCAATGGAGACAACCCAAAGAAGGGGAGTTCATATTGAGGATGTAAGTGATAATGGAGAGAGAGCCCAAAGAGCTTAAGAAACTGAACAAGGCGTAGAGAATGCAGCTGAGACCAAATTTCTAAGAGCCATGGCAGATATTGGGAGCAAACTCAAGCTGGGCACACGTCATTATAATGGGGGCTTGAATGTTGAAGAGCTCATCGATTGGATTACAGAGAAAATATTTTGATTATGAGACAATGGAGTCCAAGAAAGTAAAGTTTGCTTGCACAAGGTTAAAGAGTTATGCATTAGTATGGTGGGATTATGTACAAACCGAGAGGCAAAGAAGAGGGGATGAGAAAATTAAGTCTTGGGATAGAATGGTGACTAAACTAAAGGCCAAATTCTTACCTTCAGACTAGCACATGAGTTTATTCAGAAAGTTACAAAATTTGAGACAAAAAGAAGAAAGTTCGAAGGAGTACACTAAGGAGTTTTACAAACTTTGTATAAGGGCTAGACACGTGGAAGATGACCCAAAAAGGTAGCAAGGTATGTGAATGGGCTGTGTTTTAATATCCAAGATGAAATTAGTTTGCTGAACTTTAGAACAGTAGAGGAAGCCTACCAATGTGCATTGAAAGCGGAGAAGAAGTTGTCACAAAGGTAACATGTGAACTTCAAAGGTGAAGGAAGATCCTTGAGAGGAAAAGGGAAAAACTTTGGAGGAAATGGTGGAAGAGAACAACAAACCTTTGATGAAGGAGAAAGTAGCTCGTAGACCCAAAAGTTTAATGTAAGAGTAAGAGGAGGTTATGTACCTCGAGGAAGAGAATTCTATGGAAGAGGAGGATTCACAGGATGTTTTAGATGCAATAAGTACGCTGGTCATAGGTTATTCGGGTGCCCAAAAAGACCCAAAACAGTGGCATAAGGAATGAAGGAACAACCCATATAGCCCAAGGAGATGAAGAAAGTGTTGGGTCACCAGTGCACACCGAAGAACCAAAGCAAGGAGAAGCCCTTTTGATGAAAAGAGTACTCATGAAACTAGAGATGCCAATAGAAAGGAGTTGTCTAGCCTCAACTTATTAACAGTGTTGACGTCTAGTAGGGACTAGTGAAGCAATCCTCTCTAAAGAGCAAAGTGCTAAGTAGGGATACCTCTCACAACCAGAAGTTGAGTCCCCCAAGGATCTGAGTCTGTGGATGTAGAAAGTAAGCCTGAAGATAGTCTCAAGGCGTAGTGGGTGGGTGGCAAATTCAGCTTGGGTGATGCACTGAGGAACTGTCTGCTTGCAATGGATCATGCGCTGCAACATGAGAGTCTGGACCCTCTCAATACGAGCCCAGTCAACGGCTCCAGGCTAGGTCCCCAAACCTCTGAACCATACAAAATTGTAGGTTTGATGATAGTATCAAACAAGCGTAACTTGGAAGGGATGTCTGAAAGTGGATCTGGAAACACTAACGTTCCAAAACAGAAAGAGAGGCATACCCCTTGTAAAGGCATGGTTGAACAGCAAGCTTTATGTTAAAGCAAGGTCCACAAAATTGGACCCCCAAATAAGTGTAGGTTGATGTGATCTCAAGGAGTTCCCCTTTGTAGAAAAATTGGAATCTGGACAGAGAGCACTTCGAGATATTGAAGATCATGACCTTAGTTTTACTAAGGTTGACCACAAGTTGTTGGAGTTCGCAGAAGCAAGCAAGGGCATCAAGGGGACCTTGAGCAACAGCTCGTCAATGAGTGTTGATCCAGCAGCAAAATATGTCATGAACCTCAAAGACAATAGGAATCAAATGTCACAAGACAAAATTTGCAACAATTGCTCATGAATTTTGAGCTCCTATATCTTGAGCAAGTGACGCTCACATGGCAATATGGCTTCCCTAACATCAACAGATTCTTGTAATGTGTACTTCTCAATATATGGCGTGCATAAGATTGTGTAAAGAGTTTTTTCCCACTAGATCAGAAGGTTACCATGACTTCAAACAAGATAGTTCAACAGTGGGTTTTGAGTAGTATTAGAATTGAAGTGGTGTGTCCATTTGTATTTAGCATTGTAAGTTGCGGACTTTGATACAACCGTGGGTTATCGGCAGTTCATTTGACCCACAAACCACCTCAACATCATTAGACACACAGTTTTCCTTGCATACAATAAACCCTTTATCAGACAAGAGATCTGCTATGTTATATAACCTTTTATTAGCTTCTTGATAGTAGGTATTTGGAGAGAATTTTTCCAAGTGGCCAAGTTTGTGACCTCACCCAAAATATTGTTCAGTTTCCAATTTTGTGTGGCCTTTTTCATATCCCAATATCAATTTTGGGAGTCCCCTTCTATGACCAAGTTTTTAATGCTCAAAGCCAAGACCAGTCAAAGTCCCTCACCTAGCCCAATTGCTTCAACTGCATTATTGACCTTGGAGCTAATATTCACAGAGAAATCTGCAGGGAATCTCCCATTCATCTCTCACAATTTTTTCAGCACCAACTTTCCCTGAGTTTCCCTCGGAAGCCCGTCAAAGTTAAATTTTTGTGATCTTTGTATAGGCTATTCCGCGTAATTAATATTCTGCAAACTTTGATATAGCCTGGACCTTTATCGGATGGCTTGACATAAAAGAATGTTGATTATTATAAGGCATGACATAAGAGAATGTTGAATATGAAAAAAGAGTAAGTTTATTATTCTAAGAGGATGGGATAAGAATAAAGCATGAGCTTATTGTAGGAAAATAGGAAGAGAATAAAGCACAAGTCTATTCTAGGGTAATAAAATAAAGCAAACAAAGCCATGTAAGGCCAAAATTATTTTAGAAAGTTAAAGCAAATAAAGCCATGGAAAAACCAAAAGATTGATTTAGGAGCGTATGGCAAGGATATCATGCTTGATTCTGTATGAACAACTTGTGAGTAAATACATTATAATATTGTAGATCTGTTTCTAGATATGACTGTCTAGGATTTTTTTAGTCCCAATGTTTCGAGTTCACTTCTGAACCCGTCATCAGGGAGAAGAAGCCTATGTTTTCTAAAGATTTAGAGAAACCACTTTTCCTTAAGTCAGCCTCCATAATCTTTTCTTACTGGCATTTTCTACAGCTTGATTTGCAAAGCACAATATTTAAGATTTTGATTTTGAGTTGGTGAGGCTGAAGACGCCTTATTAGGATGCCCAAGTTCTAGCTCAGCGGTAAATAATCTCCAATTAGGGGATACGTATTGTACACCAGAAGACCAGGCAGTCCTGTTTAAATAAGATTCAACCTAATCACGAGTTGGATCACCCCAATCTTGTGAATAGTAAAATCCCAAGAGTCTCACCTATTCGTACCTGGCAAGAGGTTTGGTCCTGCCCAATTTGTTATCAGATCTGGGAAGTACAAAAAAAAAACGCCATAGTGAGTGTATGGCTTGGTATTATGCACAAAGTTAGTTTTCATAGAATCAAAGAAGTTTCATCACACTGCAAATTGTGAAAATGTTTCACCTGCACATGGCTGATCATTAACAAATTACCACATACTTCCAATAATGCTTAAACAAAAACCCTTTGCTGATTATTAACAAATTACCACATACTCTCGATAGTGTGCACATAAAACTGAGTAAACCTTGTAAGACATATGCAAACAGTATGCACACACCAGTAGAGTTCACAGAAACTAAACTTGATTTGTAACTCAAATCCTATGAGTGGGAAATGCAAGATGGTGATGATAATTAGAATTTGATCACTGCGACACAATTATCACAAGTCAGATCTCCATGATTATGGCAGTAAGCTAATTTATCCCTGAGAGCATCCCAGTCCCTGACAATTTGAGGCGGGATGGATTTATGGTTATATAGTTTCATTTTAGCAAACCTATGGTTAACATTCGGTTATCATGAAAAACAATACGATAAAACTGGATCTAGTCTCGCCAGGGTAATTTATAGGCCGGCAATTTCAGAGCTTCAATGTTACAGACGATCACACACCTTTAACAATACACATTATGGTGTTTTTACATATCAATTCACTCTGACAAGGACTTGTGTGCAGAAATTTCATTGCAAAAACAACGTACCTTAGCATAGCCTTCAAGGGTGTTAGTCTGAGTGACTTCCAAAGCATCAATCAATCTGCATCAATCAATCTGCATTCCGTTTCTTTTTAATTGAATCAATGTCCAGTAAGAAATCTTCCTCTCCTGCAACATGCAGAAATTTCTAAGATTCTGCTATAATCACAGTAAAGAGAGCAACCTCGCGTGCATAGCAGGAAAATAAGAGTCCCTGCCTAATAATATTAAGGGATCAAATTTGAAGTCGTAAGATGACACTAAAAATGCACCACATCATTGAGAGATTTGGGGTTTTATTAAGATGAAAAATTATGTACTTAACATGAATACGTGATTTGTAATTGGGTTAATTTTGCATTGATAAATGCCTCAAGGGCTAGGTTCACATGGTCTCAATCTCTGTTGTAGGGGGTCCTCATGGGTTCAATTTTGGAATTACTGCAAAGTGTGTGGAGTGGGGCATTTACACGTTGTTCTAGAGGTTGATTGGTGGCGTTAAGCCTTGTATTAGGGTCGTCGAAGCTTTTAGGCACTGGGTATTCATTGATCCCTCTCATGTACCAAAAAATAATAGTCTCACATTGATAACAAGTGTCACACCGTAATTTATTCATGTGGAAGAAAATAATTTAGTATTCATTGATCCCTCTAGTAACAAGTGCCACATGGTAATTTATTCATGTGTAAGCAAATAATATCACATTGATAACAAGTGCCACATGGTAATTTATTCGTGTGGAAGCAAATTATCTCACGTTGATAACAAGTCTGAAGTAATAGTTGTAAAAGTGTATAGGCGAAGCTTCGAGCCACTGGATATTCATTAATACCTCTCGATTACCATAAAAATAATAGTCTCACATTAATAACAAGTGAGAACACATAATAATTTCTTCATGCAAAAGCAAATAATCTCACATTGATAACAAGTGTCATATAGTAATTTATTCATGTGGAAGCAAATAATCTCACATTAATAACAAGTGCCACATAATAATTTATTTGTGCTAAAGCAATAGCTATAAAAGTGTACACGTCGAAGCTCCAAGACTTTGGTATTCATGCAAATCCCATAAGTGTCGCTTAGTAATTTATTCATCCTAAGCAATATTCGTAAAAGTGTATATGCCACAAAAATATGATTTTTTTTTAATGTGAAATTCATTATATGAGAAGGATATTTTATTAATATTAAATAATATTATATTATAGTTGATCACATTCATAGATGTTATACTACTAATTAATGTAAGGGTCCAAAGGAAATGGTAAGGGATGTGATATTTTTGTTTTTAATATAAAATATTTTTATATAAAAAAATGTTCTTAATATAACATACTAGCAATAAATGTACGTGAAATGTACAATGGAAACGTCGAAGGGGATGGAGCGAAGAATTAAAACTTGAGCAAGCAAAAAGAGGGAGAGGATGAGGGACGATAAAGAAGGGGTTTGAGGGAGGAGAAGTGCATTGTGTTCCACTATGTCATCTCTATCTTGCTCGCATTACTCACGTGAGTGCAATTTGTGCTTAAAGAGAACAAAGTAAAAAATGGGAAAATCCAAAAGCTACCATGTTTGAGACCCAAATGAAATGCTTGTTTCTTGAAGCATTTTGTAGCCCCCTTTTAATTTAAAGATGGAGTAATTGTAGGAAAACACAATGTGTGAACAATCATCAAAAATCGAGTTCCTCTAGTGGTTGGCCATACATGTCTGGCAAGTGAATGTTTTAGACTAATACTCCATTATTCACATGAGTGCAATTTGAGCTTAAAGTGGCCAAAATAAAAAAGGGAAAATTCAATAGGTTCCGGATGAAAACCTAACCACATTACTTTCTTCATGTAACACTTTGTAGCCCCATTTTTAGTTCTAAGCTCGAGTAAATGCAGGAGTAATTACAAGAAAATAGGTGATGCGTAAACAATCATTGATAATTGAGCCCTTCTAGCGATTAGTCATATGAGTGACAAGTATATTTTATCTTCTAGTCAAGCTCTATTGTTTTTAATTTTATTTTTTTACGTCGTCAAGGTTTTGAATGGACGGTGTTTGATTTGTTAGAAAAGATGAAGACATCACATCAATAGAAAGTTGTAAATAAAAAAGTGAGAATTAAATACTGCATGTACCACACCTTTTCCACGACTCAAATTGTAACACCCAAATAATATTTGTTATTTGTGTTACACTTTATTAACTCGATCTTGCTTGCCTTATTCACATGAGTGCAATTTATGCTTAAATGGGCCAAAATAAATAATGGAGAAAATTCAATAGGTTCCATTTTGAAACCCAATTGAAATGCTTGTTTCTTGGAGCACTTTGTATCCCCCTTTACAATTCTAAGCTCGATTAAGTGAGTGAAACAAATGATGTGTAAACAATAATTATTCACATGAGTGTAATTTGTACTTAAAGGTGCCAAAATAAAATATGGGAAAAATCCAATAGGTTCCATGTTGAAAACCCAACCAAAATGCTTATTTCTCGCACTTTGTAGTCCCCTTTTATAGTTCTAAGCTCGAGTAGGTGCAACAAAGTAGGAAATGTGTAAATAATTATCGATAATTATCTGTTATCTTTGTTCCACTTTAATGTTGGGGTTAGCACACCGGTTGTACAGATAATATATCAAATCTAAGCATACATGCAAATAAAAGTGGATATTCTACCAAAAGAAATATACAAAACAAGAGACATAAATCAACACCAGATTTAACGTGGTTCACCTAGTGTGGGATACGTCCACCAAGAAACAAGTCAATATATTATCCAAAGCTTTGATAAGATATACAATGAAGATTTACAATCTTCCACACCTCTCAGATGTATAGTACTTTCTTTCTCTCAAGCTTTTGCTTCATCACCAAAAATTCTCTCTCTCACCTTTTTGCAAGTTCTTTCTAATTCTTGTTAATCCTCTCACTTCTAAACCCTAGCTTTTATGTTTATATAGTCGTTTATAGACTTAGGGCACTTAGCCATGCAATTACAATCAATAGATATACTTTAATGCTAAAAATATATCTAATTCCCGAGAGTTAATTAAAACATCCTCGCACAAGTAACCAATGTTGATTAGCCCTAACCGATGTCAGTCTCTTCCTTTCTTAACCAATGTCGGTTCCTTCCTTTCTTGACCGATGTCGGTCCTGGGTTACCGATATCGGTTCCCCCTAACCGATGACAAGCATTCGTTGTATTTGCCAAAGTGAGTTTCCATTACATGCTAAACTAAAGTAATTGAGCTCCATAACTCAATAATCTCCCACTTGGAGATTAATTACTGCACCATACTTGTACAACGTCATTCTTGGATCCTTCCTTAGCTTTGTTTCTTCCTCTTCAAGTCTCAAACTCGAAGACCAACAGAAGTGGAGTGTAGCTCCAACTTCTCCTTTGTTAATGGCTTTGTTAGCATATTCGCAGGGTTCTTGCTCGTATGAATCTTTTCCAGATTCAACTTGTCCATCCTCCAATACATGTCGTATGAAGTGATACCTCAACTGAATGTGTTTTTTCTCGAATGAAAAGATGAGTTCTTTTCCAAATGAATTGCACTCTGACTATCACTGAATAGTTTACAATCACCTTGCTCCTTTCCCAACTCTTCCATGAACCTACTCATCTATATCATCTCCTTACTAGCCTCTATAGTTACAACATACTCTGCCTCTATAGTATACAAAGCCACAACCTTCTGCAATCTTAAAATCCATTAATCTTTGTCATTCCACCTACTTTGTGAAAATATATCCAAAGGTAGTGCTCATCCTACCATCCGATCTCCACCATATTCGAATCAACATAGCCACATAATAAAATATCTAAACCTCCATAGCATAACTACATGCTAGATGTCCCTTTCAAATACATGAGTATCCATTGGACTACTTTCCAATGCTCTTTACCTGGATTGGCCATATATCTACTCACAACTCCCACTACTGTGCAATGTCTAGTCTGTAAAACCATAGCATACATGAGACTTCCAACTGCTGAAGCATATGGCACTCATGTCATGTATTTGACCTCCTCATGTGATGAAGGACACTGATCTTTGCTCAATTTGAAGTGTCCAGCCATAGGTGTACTAACAAGTTTTGTATTTTGCATGTTGAACCTTTCTAACACCTTGTAGATATAATCCTCTTGAGACAAATACAATTTCTTGTTTTCCTATCTCTATGTATTTGCATGCCAAGGATTCTTTTTGTAGCTCCTAAATCCTTCATAGCAAATGTGTGAGCTAGCTTTCCCTTAAGCTCACTAATGTCCTACATACTAGATCCTATAATAAGCATATCATCCACATACAATAACAAAATAATATAGCTCCCATTTTCAAGCTTCTTGAAATAAACACAATGGTCAGATTCACATCTCAAGTAACCATGCTCATGTATAAAACTATCAAATCTCATGTACCATTGCCTTAGAGCTTGCTTGAGCCCATATAGGCTCTTTTTCAACCTACACACTAATTTCTCCTTACCCTTGACTTCATACCCAAGTGGTTGTTGCATATAAATCTCTTCATCCAAATCACCATGAAGGAAAGCCATCTTCACATCTAGTTGCTCTAAATGTAAATCTTCTCTACTAATTAAGCTCAATACAAGATTTAATATAAGTTATCTTAACAAAAGGAGAGAAAATTTCACCAAAGTCAATACCTACTTTCCTGTAAATCCCTTTACTACAAGCCATGCCTTATACCTTTTCTCGTCCACCCTCTTCTTCCTTGATCATGTAAACCCACTTGTTACGTAATGTTCTCTTACATGTCTTTGACAATTTAACCAAAACCCAAGTCTGGTTTTGTTCCAAGGATTCCATCTCCTCATCCATGCCATGCTCCCACTGAGCGTGAGTCTTATCATGCATTGCTTCTTCAAAGCTCTCTGGTTCACCATTATCAATCAACAATAAATAAAATAGAGAAGGTGTAAATCTTTCTGGAAGTTTACTTACCCTTTGTGACCTTCTCACAAGAGTTTGGGGTACTAGAGGCTCAAACTAGACCTCCTAGACATTCCTATCCAAATCGACGATGTGCTGACTAACAATGGTCACCTCTAACCGATGTCGGTTTGGATCCTCTCAGAATCGATATCGGTTCATCCGACCGGTGCCGGTCGAGTCAACCGACACCGATTCTTCGTGTAACCCTGTCGGTAATTATTTTAAATCCGAGAGTTCATTTTCATTCACAAACTTCTCAACCGATTCATCCTTGGGTACCAAAATTTGATCCTCTGTACATTCTCTTTTCATTCCATTCAACATCATGACTCCTAATAATTTTAGAATTCTCTAAATCCCAAAAATGGAAACCAAAATCACCAGATCCATAACCAATGAAAGTGCACCTCTTGGATTTTACATCCAACTTCTTTCTATTTTCCTATCAACATGCACAAAAACTTTTGAACCAAAAACTTTAAGAAAAGAAAGATCTACCTCTTTTCGGTCTAAGCTTCCTCTGTATTCCTCCATCTAGTGAACTTGAAGGCCCACAATTAATCAAATAAATCGTTGTATCAACTACTTCACCCAAAATTGCAAGGGCAATCTAGAATGTATCCTCATACTTCTAGCATGTTTCATGATTGTCCTGTTCATTCTTTCTCGCAACACCATTCTCCCCGTGGTGTTCTTGGAACCGTTCTTTCTCTCGTGTATCTCATTCACTTTGAAAAATAATCATTAAAAGTCTTCTATAATATTCACCACCATTATTAGATCTAAGGCACTTTAACTTAGAATTTGATTCATTCTCAACAAGGGCTTTGCATCTTTTATAAGTCTCAAAAACATCGATTTACGTTTAATACAATAAACCCATACCTTTCTTGTAACATCATCAATGAAAGTAACATAATCTTGGGATCCTCCATGAGAAGCTACTTGAGCCGGGTCCCTACACATCTGAGTGTACAAGATCCAATTTATTCTCCTTCTTAGTTACCCCAACTTTGAGAAATCTCACTCTCTTTTACTTTCCAAAGATACAATGCTCACAGAAATCAAGATCTAAATCTTTCAAATCTAATAGCTTACCCTTAGCCTTTAAGATCTACATTCATTTTTGACTCATATGGCCCAACCGGTTATGCCACATGCATGCATCTGAATCTGAAGTAGATAATTCGGAAAAGGAATCGATAATATGGTAGATAAATATAGCGTTCCTACCTTCTTACCTCTTGCCACAACAAAATCTCCCTTGGTGACTTTCCAAGAGTCTCCTGTAAAAGTAACCATGCAACCAGATTTACCTAGTTTCCCTGCAAAAATAATATTCCTCCTGAGACTTGGCACATGCCTCACATCTTTCAATACCCATGTATTTCTATTCTGTAATTTTAGATGAACTTCCCCTTTACCAGTAATATTACAAGGTTCATCATCACCCAAATAAACATGCCCAAAATTACCCTGGACATAATTTCTGAAATAACCCTTATTAGGGGTTGCATGGAAAGAAGCTCCTGAATCTAAAACCCATGATTCAATTCTACAATCTAAAGAAAGAATAAAAGCATCTTGCATTACCTCTGATGCAGCAAGATTTACTTATTTACCTTTGTTTGGTTATTGGTTCTCTTTATCCTTTGACCAACAATATTTCTTTGCATGTCCTTTCTTTCCACATTTCCAACAAGTAATTCCCTTACTTATGGATTTAGATCTATTATCCCTTGACTTTGATTTCCCATTACTCTTACTCTTGGATCTCTCCTTATGCTTACCCCTGCTTTCTAAATTCAAAAAATTTCAAGATGATAATTCCTCTAGTACTCTTCCTGTGAATTTCTTCATTCAAGATTATATTAACCACATCATCAAACTTCAAAATATTATTAATAGATGTTGTATTACTAACAATCATTACCAAGTTATCCCAACTATCGACAAAGAACATAAGAATAAAAGTGCTTTTACTTCATCATCAAATGGTATAAAGCAACCGATTTTAACTGATTTACAATCGATCTGAAATCATTCAAATGACTAGATGCAGATCCACCTTCATGCATCTTAGAACTAAATAGTGTCTTCATCAAATAAACTTTATTTGAAGCACTAGGTTTTTCATATAAATTAGCAAGAGATTTCATTAAGTCTACCGTAAAAGCCGCTTCGTAATATTGGAAGTCATGGATACTTTGTCAGGCTCAATCTTATAAATCTCAAAGCCTTTCTGTCAAGAATATTCTATTCTTCATCAGTCATCTTCATAGGTCTAGACTTCTCATCCAACAGTAAATACAAATATATTTGATACAAATAATCCCCAATCTGCATCTTCCATAATTTATAATTTCGGCTGTCAAAATTTCTCTACTTTGTATTTGTTTTCTTTTATCATTGTTGTAGCTCCCACTCAATCAGAAAACCCTCTGTGAGTAAATCTATCAACACACAAAACCCTCAAACAAATCTTTGATACCAATTGTTGGGGTTAGCACACCGGTTGTACAGACAATATATTAGATCTAAGCATACATGCAAATAAAAGCAGATATTCTACCAAAAGAAATATACAAAACAAGAGACATAAATCAACACCAGATTTAACGTGGTTCACCCAGTGTGGGCTACGTCCACCAAGAAACAAGCCAATCTATTATCCAAAGCTTTGACAAGATATACAATGAAGATTTACAATCTTCCACACCTCTCAAATGTACAATACTTTATTTCTCTCAAGCTTTTGCTTCATCACCAAGAATTATCTCTCTCACCAACTTTTTGCAAGTTCTTTCTAATTCTTGTTAATCCTCTCACTTCTAAACCCTATATTTTATGCTTATATAGTCATTTATAGACTTAGGGAACTTAGTCAATAGATATACTTTAATGCTAAAAATAGATCTAATTCCCGAGAGTTAATTAAAACATCCTCACATAGGTAACCGATGCCGGTTAGCCCTAACCGATGCCAGTTCCTTCCTTTCTTGACTGATGCTAGTCATACCTGAACGATGCCGGTCCTGGGTGACCAATACCGGTTCCCCCCTAACCGATGGCGGTTACTGTATTTTCCAACAAGTTTCCATTGCATGCTAAACTAAAGTAATTGAGCTCCATAACTCAACATTTAAGTTCACTTTGTCTTCCCCCTTTACAATTCTAATCTTGAGCAGGTGCGGAGAAATAGGCTATGTGTAAACAATCATCGATAATTATCCGTTATTTATGTTCCCTTTATCGCCACTTTGTAGTCCCTCTTTGTAGTCACTTTGTAGTCTCCTATTTTAATTTTCGTAGGAAACTCCCATCACACTAAGATTTGATTCCTCATGTTGATCAATTGTTTTATTCCACTGGAAATGTAAGGGTTGTTGTAAGCACGTCCAAAATTGTTCCATCCATAGGCATTAACAAACACATGGATCCAATGCTCTGCAACATAGTCACAATAACCGAGTAATTCAACGTTGTTTTTCTTAAAACTTGACATATTTCCCAATTTAACTAAGGAGTTGTCTTGTAAACAATGATTATTCCTATTGAGGAGCTTGGGTTGTGTTTTCATCCTTTTCATAGGGATGGCCTTCTTAGACTTGGGATCTAAAATCTTGTTGAGTGGTTCCCCATGGAGCAAAGAAAACCGCTCATTAAAGCTAAAGGATTTGGGGAAAATTCCTGGTTATGGTTATGGGAAATCTTACCATTACCCAATGACTTGGATTTCTTGTCCATAGTGTGAGGGAATCACCTCAATTTGTGATATATGTAATTGTGAGCCCTCAAAATTTAGATGGAAAAAGAAAAAGAGATACCAGATGACATTGTAGGGTAACATGGCATTGGATCATCAAATCTACCCCACATTAATTTCCACTCAAATCAAATACAAAAATGCAAACGACTATGTGATTAGTCTTTGGCGGGGTGGGGAAAATGTATACCAATACAAAAATGCAAATGACCAATGTTGAAAATAGACTAATTTGAGATTTCACCTATGTGAGGAGTCGGGTGTTTATCTCAGGATAGATCAAGCATGTTTTCAATGGAAATATCAGACATGAAGGCAACCCCACCACGTGTTATATTCATGTAGTGTGCATGAGAATCATTTGACTATATAAACTCTCCACATGGATAAATGCGGTCTCTATTGATCCAAGCAACAATGGTGTGGTAGCTACATGGAGGTAACATACAACTACAACATGGAGGATAAGGATTCTTGTGGGTGTTGATATCCAACCTTCACCACATCCGTCGGATTTCGTACTCTATCAGATTTCAAAGCCTCGGCCCCTTATTCTCATTTGGAAAATTGTCTTCGACATAATTATATTAAAATAAAATTAAAAATAAATATATAAAATAAATATATTATTTGAAAAACATATACAATAAAGTTATAAATTCGGTATAGGTGCATGTGCTAATTATTTTTATTAGAACCATATTTAAACATATGTACCCTAAAGGTGCGAGTGGTAATTATTTTTATTAGAACCATATTCCAAATTTAATGAAAATCATTATTTTAATGAAAGCTATATAACCTCCTTCCCGCATGGCGACCCAAGAAAAATGATCCATATTCCTTTCATCCGAATTTTATTTAAACATTCTCGATTTGGGAAAGTTTGAATACCTCAAACACAACTTACACAACAAAACTTCTCTCCATCCTGGGGCTCCAACAACCAATAATTTTTCTCTGCAAGTTTTGGAGGTTTCAAAAGATTACCCTACAAATTTTCACCACATATAAGCTTCAAAGGTCAAAGGTTCCAAACCTCAAAGAACAAACGAAATAGAGGGGGATTGATTCATAGGAAAACTAGGAAACTACATAAGGTGCCAACATTTGGAGGGGCATCAATTTATTTTATTTTATCATAGTTTTTATGAAGAGTAGATCTATTTATTAACCATATATTCTAGTAGCAATTAGTGGCCACCCTTACATACCAATTTGATTCTCTTCGTTGAAAATAAAAATAATTTTAAATAATTATATTAAGATTATACTATTAATCTAGCATGGATACCAATGCAAGTGCCTTTTTTTGGTTAAAAGTAATTCATACATTTGTATTTTTAATATTTTGTATTTTTTTGAAGTCTTATAAGTAATTTTCATAAGAGAGATCAAGAATGGTGAATATGTGTGGAATTTAGAAAAAAATAATTGGGAAAGATATTAGTAAAGGAGGATTATCATAGTCTATATGGTAGATAATTAGTCGAGGAATTCAGGTAGCGACAACTACAAATAAATTTATTAGAAAGTTTTTCTTAAACGGTAGAGGCATAACATACAAAATAATCCAATATTTGTTTATGGTTAATTAAGTTTTATACTATAATTTCTTTTGTACAATGCACTAGTTCTAGTATTGCCTAGGGCACTCATAATCCTTAATTCGGCCCCAACAAAAGTGTTTTAGACTTTTTATAAAATTTATGATCTTCGATTATTCTAGGCAGAGTGTCGGCGAATGGCGGTTGAGGTGTGTTCATTGATTTAGACATGCATAAACATAAATTAATATTTAATTAATCTATAGAGTAATTAAATTAAATTAAAGATGGTTCTTACCTGTAGAATGTATATAAATATGGGTGGTGATCTGAAATGGTTTTATTCCTTTAAAGGTTCTTTGTTAGAACGTCTCTCGACCTGCAAGGTTTCGATTACATTTTTTTCCTGAACCATGATTCTCCTCTTACAAGAAGAAGTCATGCCTCAATGGACTGCATAGTTTCCATTTGTACGTGGAGGTAATTATTATATATTGTAGAAAGTATCATTCACCATTACAAATTTTATTGATTTTTCATGGCTAAGATTTATTAATACTTCATAAATTTGTGATTGAAATATTTCTTTTACTCAAAAGACACTTAATATTTATACAAAAGTGATTAATCACTATGGTATTAGTATGTTTGTGTGTTTATTAGTTATTACTACTTTGTCGGAGCGATGTATACTTTATACCTTTCAAATATTGTTTAATAAGTTGTTATTGTTTGTACTTTTCAACCAATCAAACATTGTTATTATTTTCATTAACAAAATATATACTTTTCACATTAATAAATATTAATAAACTTGCACATTTTTTAACAAAATAATAGTAAAAATGCATTTATCTTCAATTTGATTGGCCTAAAAATTAACATGTTATTACAACCTTAAGAATTTCAAGAAAACATGATGTCATTAACATTTATGATGTCAGAACATTTATGATAGCATTTAAGTTTAAAGTTGCATCATAGAGGACTCGCCACATCATCGTCCTTTCCAACATTCCGATATAGAAAAAATTGCTTAAAATATTAAGTCCTAGTAATGCATAGCTAAGCACCACTTGTCGGTAATCTATGGCTTTTGGCAGACGGAGGAAGAAAGACTTTAGTCACCCGAAATGGTGACACATGGATGGAAGGAGATCGGTGAGTTTAGCCGCATTCAAACACATTGCGTAAAAATATCGACAACAATGAAAAACACGTCTAAATCAAATCCAACGCAAAGTTGATGAAATTGTCCATGCAAAGTTTGAGCCGAGCAATTCACCATATCTTGTAACTTACTACATTGGTGAAAGGCCAACAAGAAAACACAGGGCGCATTCATTGCATTCGTGTTTGCCATACAAGGCTTTAGCAATGCACCCAACAATACCTATCTTGTTTAGGCTTCTGCGGCGAGTTGGTCGGGTCTTATGGTTTTAGTAGCCACTTTCGGGTAGGACAAGTCGTCGAGAATGTATTCCATGATCGTGGTGGCCTCCATTTTCCCAGTGGTGCTTATGTTGGTACGTCAACGGATATGTAAACTCTGGTTTCCCTTACATCACCTCGCGGAACATGGCGGGGCGCATTTCGCCAAGAGGTAGAGCACGTTGGCATCAAAGCAAATGGTAGCGGTGGTAGCCCCGACGGACATCTCATTCACAATGGATAGTCCTTGGGCTGGAATTCAAATGGTTTATCCACCCCGATCCACTAGCTATATTGACTTGACATCAATTGACCAAACATGGTTGAAGGCGCCATCAAAGATTGCGCTTAGAACTAGAAGAGTCAATCATGATAAAACAATGATGTTACAGATCTATCAAAATCAATCACAACCACCATCTTTTTCATAAAAATTTTAAGCTTTACATTTCTTAACTTAAAATTTATGATTAACTTTAGAATATGAAATCACACAACATGCAATATGGTTGAACATGGTCTCTATTATATATTATTTTTTCCTTCAAAACACCTAAATGCAACACACCATGGTGAGCTTTAACTAGTTAAAAATGGTGCTCATACCAACTATACAATGGCATCTACTTTGTGACAGAGTCATCGAAAGGACAAACCTGGAATATATGTATCACATACAACTGGATTTCATAACATGTTCATAAATAACTAATATTACGAAACCTGGTATAACTACATATGATATATCCATAATCATATGGATTAATGACGAAATAAGATAAAAGTGGCCATGTGGCAACATTCCATTACCACCATAGGAAATAGGGGTTCGCGGAATCCAAAGGCCTGAAAAAAGCTAAAACACAATGCAAGTTTGGGTCCACAAAAAATAAGGCGAAAATGAATAAAATAATATAAAATGGCATCAATGTTTTAAGTGGCCCTTCAAATAAAACAACATCATAATGACACATGGGGAATACGCATTGTGAAAAGTTTAAATGCAAAATAACATAACTAAGGAAAACATGTGTGGACACGAGCGAGGCTAGAGAGAGCTAGGTGGGATACCTAGTGCTAAATTTTTTGCCATTAATATGCTAAGAGGATAAGGTGAAAACAATGGTCACATGGCAACATTATGCTGTCACCATAGCAAACAGAGGTCCGTGGACTCCAAATTCCTGAAAAAATCTAAAACATAATGCAAGTTCTAGTCTACAAAAAACAAGGTGAAAATCATTTTAGTGTAGACACAAAATCACACACTTTGGGTAATTATCTAGTCTTGATTACATACTACTATTCATATGATTCCTAAGTAAGAAAAGTATTAATTAACCCATGTCTTTGGCCACCTTTATTTGTCTTATGTTTCTCCTTTCAGACTTGCACATTTACTTGCTCAGTTTGTCTTATTATACTCCAACTTTTATCATCCTGACACTAAAGACCCACCAAGACGCCAACACTAGGTTCCCTTGTCCCCTATGGGCGCCCCTGACCCCTTTTTACTTTACTCACACTTTTTGGGTCCTTTATGTCCTTTAGAGCATTTTATCTTTTTGGTAGTCGGCCTTTTCGAGGTTAATTACGAAATTCAAACAAGAGAATCATATAAATATAAAGCTAAGTGATCATAATAAAGAGCCAAACATTAAACTTTAACTATTATCACCTATGGTTACATCCATCAAGCATCTAAGAGCTCTATTGCATCCATCTAGCATCATCACAAGGGACACAAGGGCTGGTTATTCTGCATACACTTCATAGGAGGGAAGTTCATTCTATTCCATGCACACATATATTACATTTCTTTACATTTAGCTACTTTCTCGTTATCAAGTGTAACTCGCACAAGAGCCACCTAGGGAACAATTCCACACACACACACACAGAACTACATTGGGTCTGAGATGAAGTGCAACGCTCCATAAGTTCACCATTGTGATAGTTGAGGACAGTCCAACCCCTCATTTTGCATCTTTATTTTTAGGATTTGATGTCTATTTGAGGGTTTTGCAAGTTCATATTTCATTGCAGGTTTTCAACGACCTCGAATTGGTGCAACCTCGAAGTGACCAAAGGAGAACACCTTATGACACCTCAGAGGAGGTTTTTTGAGATTTTCCATAGACCCAGGCACCCCGAAAATAGGCCTAGGGCACCAAAGAGCACTCCTATCCCTCTCCAAGTGCCCCAGGTTTAGTCTATTTGTCTAGGTCTGTATTTTTTCTAAGTCTCTGTGCGACACTCCTACTCCTCTGTTCACCTGGTTATCACTTCAACATAGTACAAATTTCACCGTGAATCGCTTAAGGCTTCTCACCCTCTCTTTGCACTTAGGGTTTTGTACTTTATTGCTTAGTTTGCTTGAGTATCATTTATGTACTTAATTACATATTTATTTACTTTCTACAATAACATCATATTAGGCTCTTATTTCACATTTTAGCTTAATCATTTTGGTGAACCCAAACTCGATCTAAACACTCTTAGGATCCTCATACCTCTATTGTTCTTATCTTTCTAGGATCTCTTCATCATGAGTATCTCCATTAATGATTTCTTGCTTATCAATCCTGAATTAAGAGATATAATCAAAACTCTCTTTGCTACCACTCACATTCCTGCTAATATGCATCTAAATTCAGTATATCAAACATTTGTTGAGGCATTTTCTCAACATATTACTTTCTCGTCCAATCCTCATGTTGATCTTTCTATTTTTGACAATGATCCACCCTTGCATATCATGATTCACATTTACAATATGGGTATCAAGCGTACTTTAATTGATAATGGATCTGAACTCAATCTATGTCCTATGTCATTCCTTGAAAAGATTGGTCTTTCTACAACTAATGTTAGTCCATCATGTCTTTCCCTTCGGGCATATGATGGTTTTATTCGTCCATGCGTAGGTCACATTACTCTACCTATCACTATAGGGCCCAAAACCCTTAACATCATTTTCTTTGTCATTGAATTTCTAGTTTCATATAACTATTTGCTCGGTCGACCATGGCTTCATGCCATGCAAGCAATTCCTTCTACAGTACATCATTGTGTCAAATTCCTACATGAGGGCATAAAATATACAGTTCTCTATGATCGTGACCCATTCAAATATTGCGATCATGATCCCAATACTATAATTCCTACTCCATGATTTGATACTACTAATGAACCACAACCCATGGATACTTTGGATCATTTACCACCACTTGAAGGTGTTATTTGCATGCTAGATGTAATCCCATCTACAACACTACCTCCTCATGCTACTACTACTACTATGGTATTTTATCGGGGCCTACCTACACATCCAATGTCATTCCACCTACTTCATTATCACATGTGCATCCACCATTAGCATGCCCTCCCTTTACATTTACGCTTTTCATGAATGATTCTTATTGGGAGCATATTCCATTTGATCCTACTTGTGATGACACTATATGCACACATGATGGCTTGGCTCGGCTAGGATTTGCGGTTGACATCTTTCCTTCACCGTATGCTCATCTTTATCATGGTTTCATCCACATCACTGCTTCTTATGGGCTTCACGTCTTTCATCTCACAGTGTTTCTTGCGTGAGCTCCTCGTGATGCTCCCCTTACACTTGGAAAATCTTGGCTTGACTATATTGGGGGCACCTTAGATCCTGATCATAATGAAATTTCATTTCATATGCCTTTTGGTCACGTTTTCATTTACAATTATTCATTTCTCAAAAATTCAAAAAAATCTTACACGCTAGCATGCACATGGTTGTCCACTACCCCCTTTCACTGACAAAGAATACCTACACAATGGGCATGTACAACCTTTTCCGTAATGGCTCACTACGTGATCAACCCGATACTATTGTTTATCATGCATCAGATGATTTACCTTTTAGTTTTGATCCTGACAATGATGACCTCTTAAATGACATTACTTGATCACATTCATCACCACATACTTGAGGGGGAATAACACTTATCTCCCCTAACACCAACAAGCATCATATCTTCACTTTCACATGTGACACACACATTTTGACACTTACACAAACCTCATCATTTCCTGATGACACACTCGTGTTCTTGTGGTTCTTACATGATTGTTGAGGATATCTTCCTATAAGAACCCATTTCATTTCCCCATTATATCTATCTACTACATACTCATTCATACATGCATACATTTATCACCATCTATTTGCACATCCAATACACTCTTTCATCATCTATCGCCAAACATCATTCAACTAACATATTTTGATTCATTTGCATAATCATTTCCTGATGACACACTCTTGTGCTTTGGTTCACACTTAACAGTTGATGGCATACTATACACATTAACATCACACACTACACATTCTACACACCACATATTCTCACACACTTGACCATACTACACATTTTACACTAGACACATTCACCATACATATCATTAACATGGCTTAGTCACATTACATACTACACATCATACACCTCACATATGATACATTATTTAAACCTATTTCTCACAAAGTGTCTATTATACATTGTGCATTTCATTCACTCTACACATTTGCGTTACATCTCTCTTACATCTACTTACACATGTTGCGGTCATTATCCTAGGCCGCACTCTAGTTTCATGGTCCATACTCGACTACTAAGGGTATACATCTCAAATGGACCTCATCACATTCACACACTCAATCAATCACTCACTCACGCATTTACACTCTACACTTTGCACTTTGATCACATCTTTTTAGTACACATAATTCAAACCATTTCTCGATGACACACTCTCATTTACGGTTCATTCTTGACTGTTGAGGGGCATAAATAAATGAACCTCATTACATACATACACATCCACTCGAGGGGCACGTGGCTCCTATCATTCACATTGCATTGCATTGTCTTATTCACAACATACTGCATATCTTGGTTGTATTTACTCTTTCTTAATTCTATTTACATGTTCATTTTATTATACATGCTAGATAGATATCTTTATCATACACACATGCATGTTAACTTTCCTTTCTAGTTGTGATCATAGATTATACAAATCTATTACACGTAGTATGGATGCTTGACATAGTACCTATTACCATTCCCACAGCGGCTCCTGTGGGCATCCACTTCCGTACACTACATGTGTTATTGCTTCATTTTTGTTCATAACACATTACTTTATCATATTATACATGATTTAGCATACTTTTTATCTTTCTAACATGCTAACGAGTGCTTCATGTGTAACATTTGTTATGTAGGACTATTTGTTTCCATGGTTATCTATTACATTGTTTCCCATTACTTGTTATTTGTATGCAAAATTTTCCCTTTATCATATGTGCACACTTGTCTTCTTGTGGCCACTACAACCTTGGTTTTCTAAGACATTGTGAGTGATGTCTCATGTTTGAACCTACTTTTTCAGGCCTACATTGTCTTCTTGCATGTTTACTCACATCTTAGCTTACACATTTTCCGCTTAAGCTTACATTTCGGTTTATACATGTATATGCCTCGTACTAACACTTGTATCCTAGCCGCTTTGTTTGTGTGTGCCTTGGTTTCTACCAAACACATTCTCTTCACCATGCAGGGCACAATTTCAAAGACAACGTTTGGTCCTTTTTTCAGTTGTATACTCCTTCAACAACATTGCATGCACCCCAAACAAGAAAGGGCATCATATGGCTGAATCCATCACCCCATACAACATCATACACGACACAACACAACACAATACCGGTACAACACAATTTTTAGTTCGGAAAAGGATCTTTGAATCGGACTTATGTCCTTAACACAACAATGTCCTTCTTGGATGTCAGATTGACCGGGGGTAGATCTTGAACATTTTTCAAGACAACGTAGTTTTTAGTTTCGACAAGGCTCAAAATCATACTTAGGTCCTTAGCACAATGATGTCCTTCTTGGATTCCAGTGACCGGGGGTATATCTTTATCATTTTTCGATTCGGCATAGTTTTCAATTTCGTACGGGTTCAGAATCATACTTGGGTCCTTAACACAACGATGTTCTTCTTGGATGCCAATGACCAGGGGTAGATCTTCATCATTTTTTAGTTCAACACAATTTTTTGGCATGTCATACAGGCTTTTAATAGGGCAGAGAGTCCATTAGCACTAGGAAATTTACATTAAGGACAAGTACACACCATTTGCAGTGGTGTTTTCATTCCGAGGAGTAGTTAAAGGTTAGAGGATGACACCAGACTTTCCTCTCTACACTACTTCTTCTATGGCATAGGATCACCCAAAAACCAACATTTCAGAGTGCTCTACAACTTTGGGAAGCGGTTAAAGGTTGGAGGATGACACTAGAATTTCCTCCCTATACTTCTTCTATTGTCATGGCGTGAGATCGCCCAAAAAAATTTCCCTTCATCAACATCTTCAGGATCCTTTCTACACTCTTTCTCATCACGGATCAGGTGCACATGTTCCTTTTTCACATTTTCAGCATTTTTACATACTTCTTTACATACTTTTTACATATATACATGCATATTTGACTACTTGTTCGTTCTTCTCTTTTTCAGGTCCATCTAGTATGGGAAGTGGTAGTTAACATCATTTCACATCATCGACATCAACAACAGGTACATCATGACATATACACATGCACTTCCACCCTAGGTTCATTTTCATCATCACTTTTTGCACTTTCTCCTCATTAGCATCGACACTTCACACTTTTATCACTCCATGCTCTGTCTAGTCCCTCGACATGCTCCTCTACATCGATCTACATGGTTATCAGGTACACATCTCTTATCTACTTTATGTTATCAAGATTTCCACTCACCAACATAAATTGGGGGAAAATGTAGACACAAAATCACACACTTTGGGTAATTATCTAGCCTTGATTACATGCTACTATTTATATGATTCCTAAGTAAGAAAAGTACTAATAAAACCATGTCTTTGGCCACCTTTCTTTGTCTGCTATTGCTCCTTTCAATCTTGCATCTTTACTTTCTCAATATGCCTCATTATACTCCAACTTTTATCATCTGAGACAAGAGCACCCAACTAGGATGCTAACGTCAAGTGCCCTCGTCCCCTCTACGGGCAGCCTTGACCACTTTGTACTTTAATCAAACTTTTTAGGTCCTTTCTATCTGTTTGAGCATCTTATCTTTTTGATTGTTGTCCTTTTTAGGGTTAATTATGAAATCCAAGTAAGGGAATTACATAAATATAAATTTATGTGATCATAAAAAGAGACCAAACACTAAGCATTAAATATCACCACCTAAGGTTGCATCCATCAAGCATCTAAGAGATCTATTACATCCATCCAGCACCATCACAAGGGACACAAGGGCTGGTTATTATGCATACACTTCATAGGAGGGAAGTTCATTATATTCCATGCACACATCTATTACATTTCTTTACATTTAGCTATTTGTTTGCTATCAAGTGCGATTCACACAAGAGCCATCGAGGGCACAATTCTACACACAGGACATAGAACTACATTGGGTGCGAGATGTAATTTTAGTCACAAAATCACACACTTACTACTATAATTATACTACCAAAGTATGTTGTTTTATATATGGATCTTACGTAAGAAAAGTATTCACTAATGACCCATCTCTTAGTCTTGTCATCAATCTAATTAGTCATTGTCGTTGTGTGTCTTACACATTCGTCACTTACTTACACAGTTATAGTCATCTCTCAAGGAGTCTTAGCTATCATTATTCACTTAGTTGTCATCTCTAGTCTTTGACTATAAGGGATTAGCGCACCTCGGCGCCTAGTCCTCATTTCTAGGTGCCCTAGTCCCGGTCACACTTGGTTCTCATTTAGATGTTCGAGGTCGGTCTTTATGATTTTCCCTCCCATTCCCCTAGGTACTAGTCGGCATGTTGGGTCATTAGTGTCAAAATTTGAGCAAGAGATCCCTATATAAACACAACATACATATTATCTTATGGGCAGACCACTTCTACGGAGGATTAACTACCTACATAAGGTAAGGGACTATGTGCATGTGTTGTTTTAAACTAATGCTAATATAAGTAAAGACTAACACCTAAATAGCCTTAATTAGAAAAAATTAAACAACATACTAAGCACCATCAAGATAAGAATTAAACAAGGTTAGATGCTAACATTCATCATATACAAAAACTTTGAAACTAACAATGTTAAGCATCTAAATCCTCTATTCTCTAACAACAAATAAATGAATGGACCTAAGTAGGCTCCATGGCAATCAAAAATGGTTGTCTTTGGTATTCCAAGAACCTAAGAATGAGGGCTTGTCAAAGTTGGGCTATAAGACCCTTTTGACACCTCCCATATGACCTAAGCACTTAGGAAAGAGGCTTAAACTCTTCAAGATGATGAACTCTCAAGAAAACAAAGGAAATATTTTAGTCTATTTTGCTATATGCTTTGCATTTGTCTTCTCAAGAAGTTTAGGTGTAGGTATAAAGGTAGAAGGAGGGCTCCTTATATAGCCCAATGGATAAAGGAAACACTTCATCCCTTTGCATGTGGGATAAAGGTAAAACATGATTAGGAATGGATAAGGTTTTTAATAAAAGGTAACCTTATTTTAGAAGGGTTTAATTTATGCTTAGCAAGTCATGGGAGTTGGGGGTGTTTTAATTAATCAAAGGTGATTAAATAATAGGTAGATGTAAGCTTATAAAAGCTAATTAGAGGAATATTAGTACGATTTAGGCTATTAGAAGGGATTAAATCAATTAAATATTTATTTATTGGTTAAATGGAAGGGAAAGCTAATTAATTAATAATAATTAATTAGTCTAGGTAGAAGGGGTGATTTATTAACGGAAGGTCGTTAATTAGGGTATTTGTTGGATAGGAGACTTAATTAATTAGCTTAGTGTAATTAATTAATGATGATATGAGGGAAAATGAGCGTTATTGACAATATGTCGTCAATTTGCCAGAAGATAGATAATTAGCATAATTTAAGTATTTAAATTGCTTGGGCGTAATTATGGGTGTCTACATTTGCCCCTCTTTGGGGTGGTGTAAGTGACGCCACTTCAAAGATAGTAGACGGAAGAAATTTTGAAGGGATAAAATAAAAATTAGTAGGAAGGAGAGATGCCCCCTCGAGTGTCGATAGGGTGATGAAGGAAGATGATTGACGATCGAAAAAGGTAAGAGATAGATAGAAGAATGGGAAGGGGCAGGATGCCCTAGTAAGACAAAAGACTAAGGGTGAGAGAAAAGTGATGTAGAAGAAATATGGAGGAGGGGAGAGAAGAGCGTAGCCTCTATCCATTGTGTTTTGGAACAATTTTGATGTCATCATATTGCCATAAGAGCTATGTCATCGGTCCTTATGAAAAATATAAGCATACGAAAAAAGTAAAATGACATGAAAATCCATACTACGAATAATTGTCCATTGTTGAAAACACCAAATCCATGCAACATACAAAATGAAATGCAATACGAGAAATTGAAAGATGCCTAACTCCTTGCAACATACAAAATGCAATGCAATACGAGAAATTAAACAAGCTAAACTAACAGAGAAACATAATCTAATGTTTTTATTATCGAGCTTGATTCGACTTTTAATGCAAATTAACGACAAGGGTTGATGATGGTGCCCCAAGCAAGGATACATGTGAGGTGAATAACGGAGGACACTTGGGTCTGATGGAAAAGTAATGTGCACTACGAAACAGTACCAGGAAACTTGTTGTGCCCCAGAGTACAGACGAAGTAAGTAGCCTAGCTTTTGTTGATGGAGGTAGATCAAGATGATCCACAAGTCGCACACATGAACAAGTGAGAACCAAAGAGTGACGTTTTGTAGGATGATTTTCAATTTTTAGAAGTTTTTTGAAACATATTTGAATGTTTTTGATGATTTTTCTAACATATTTGAATTTTTAAATTTTTATGAAACTATGTATAGGAAGACACAAGGAAGTGTGGATGCCCCTAGTGATAGATGGGATGTATAAGGGCATAAGGCCACATGCGTACGAGAAAGGTGAAGATGCAAAAATGCCCCAATGATTAGGTGGGAGTATTCAAAGGTAAACTCTTCACAGGTAGAAGCGGGACCCAAGGCCATTATGGATAGGTTCAACATGATGATGAACATAAACCAATGAAATGTTTGGGAAGAAATAAGGATGCCCCCAACGTAAGTTGGCCTAAAAGCACATGATAGAAAGGAAGGAGAAGATTGTTTTTGTGAAAGGTGAAAAACATGTTTGCAAACATGGAAAACAAGTAATCTTATACACATGGATGTTCTGAATGAAGTAGAAGAATGATGTGAATGATATGAATGTAGCTTAGAAGCCTCGCGATGAAGAAGTGATTAACCAAAGGCAAAAATCATAAGACGAGATATGGACTAGAGTAAGAGTCTGAACAAGATCCAAAACAAGACACTTGGTAACATACTAATCCTGCCTACTCATAGAGATCCAGTGTGTGCATGTGGAGTTTATTACCTCTTGAAGTGAAGATTTAATAGAAAATAAGTGAAGAGACCCTAGCCAATGTGTAGGAATGATTTATTGTGAAAGGTGATTTTGTGAATGGATGGTGAAAGGATAGTCGTACATTGCTCTGCTACCAGCCAGATGTCCATAGCCCCGATGGAGATGTATTTGATTCTAATCGTAACATTTCTCTACTACCAATTAGGCGTCCATAGCCCCGATAGAGATTATTGGAAATACCCCAAGAGAGAGTAATATATCAATTTGCTTTTGCTTTGTAGCTTTTAGCTTTTGATTTTTGATTGATTTTGATTCTTTTTCTTTCTGGAAAATTTATTTCAGCTCTCTTGTTTGACAATGGGCTAAGAACCACTGATGGCTTGATGGAAGGAGGTGGAAGTGCTTATGATGATGACATTGACTAGTGTCAACAAATATGTCCAAAAGTTCTTCGCAAAAAGTTTATTAGATGTTGAATGTGATAGGATCTCTAAGAGGTCAGTCATTCTTTAATTTACCAAGGTGATAAAAGACCAGGGTCAAATGGATACCATAGAGATAAATGTCACAAAATGTGTGTGAATAAGCTAACCAAAATATCACCAAATGGATGAAAATGATAGGACAAATTATAAGAATAACAAGGAAGGGAAGAAAGAAATATCCATGTGTACGACACCCGATTACTGCAATGTTTGATCTTTGTACCTTTGATTTGTTGTGTTTTCTCAATGTTTTTTTTGTATTTTTGTATTTTTAGATTTTTGACAGTTTTAAGAGGTTGGGACTAACAAAGTCACTATGTGTGGTAAGATCCAACAACAATGTTTGTACGACTTCCTTGATAAGGGAGACTAGGTGTGTTTGTTTATCAAGAGTCATGTTTTCCCCGATCTCAATGATCGTGGTGAGTTCATACTCAACAAAGGACTGCAATTTATCCTAAAACATGGATTTTGTATGTAGGAGCTTGAGTTCCCTATCCAGAGGTTTATGCACTTTGCACCATACTTGATGGTTACGTTGATGTGCGTTCTTGAATCATGCTTGATTTACAACTTTGAGATTGTTCAAGTTGTTGGGGGATTTTGAGCTCTTGGAAGTTTTGACCTGAGCTTGATAATGAACTTGTTTGGGTTTCTTATAAGCTGACTTGTGACTTTTCTGACCTCGAGAAGGAGAAGAAAGTGAATGTTTATGATTGATGATAGGAACAAGAGAAATGATGGTGGGCTTGCCCGGTCATTGGTAGAAGGATGATGTGATTGATGAAAAGGATACGGTCCAAGGATTGAAGAAGATGGGCTACTGGGAGGTGAGCCATAGATAGAAGATGAAGGGCTACTAGGATGTGGCCCAAGAATAGAAGAAGAAGGGCTACTAGGACGTGACCCATAGATAAAAGATGAAGGGATACTAGGATGTGGCCTAAGAATAGAAGAAGAAGGGATACTAGGAACGTGACCCATAGATGTAAGATGATGGAATACTAGGATGTGGCCTAAGAATAGAAGATGATGGACTACCCGGGGTGATCCATACATAGAAGATAAGGGGCTAGTTGGACGTGCCCCAAGAATAGAAGATAATGGACTACTAAAAAATGTCCCACAAATAGCAGAGGGAGGGCTACTTGAAGGTGACCCACAACTAGATGAAGATGAAGGGCTACTTGGTGTTGACCCCATAAGAGATTTTGATTGAGGAATTATGATAGATAAAGAGTTATTGGGTGATGAGAAGATAGGCCATGGATCAATGCAAGACCAAGGAGTTTCATCACATAATGAAGAATGTGAAGATGGAAGAATAAGAGGAGGGTCAAGTTGCATGACCTGAGGCTCTTCCTCCATTTCTTGATAAAAGGAATCAACCTTTTCCTCACAATATGCAGACGCATCAAAGTCTAAAGAGAATCCTTTCTCGTAATCTACTAAAGGAATATCTTCATATGCCCCTATAAATGCCCTAATTGTTTCTTCATTCTGAAAGAGATCAATCGGTATGAGTTGTTGATCAACCACCAGGGGTTGATTGGAAGAAAGAGATCCAATTGGTGTGGAAGACTTAGAAGATGTTTGATGATGATTGATAGAAGAAAATGATGTGGGGGATGAAGAAGATGTGTAGCTAGATGTCTCAGGAGTAGAAGAAGGTGGTGTGGACCTACCTATACAATGGTATGTTGTATGTAAAATAGTAGGATTAAGTCCAAAGTCTGTAGATTGCGACGCATGGGTCGATTCAGACATTTGTCTCGAAGGACTTTGAGTCACACGAATCTTCAAAGGAGGAAGACTTATTGGGGGTGATTGATGAAGAAGGTCCTGCGAAGAACGGGAGGACCGTGATTCAAGAATCGCATCGGATGAATAAGAACAAGGGTTCTGTAAGAAAGAGAGGACCGTGATTCAAGAATTGTATTAGATGTTTGATTGGAGGGATTTGGAGTCGCACGTATCTTCAAAGGAAGAAGACGTCATCAAGGCGATTGATAAAAGGGGTCTTGCGAAGAAAGGGAGGACTGCGACGTAGGAGTCATATTAAATGTATGATGAAGAGGTTCCTATGAAGATAGGGAGGACCATGACATAGGAGTTGCATTAGATGACTTAGGAGTCAAATTAGATGAATCTAAATAGTAGTTTGGATCTGAATCATCAGAAGAGTTAGAGGAAATATTTGGATTGGAATCCTCGAAGAAGAGGAAATGTTTGGATTAGAATTAGAAGAAGAGTGGGGGAACTCGAATAATAATTTAGATCAGAAGCGTTCAAATCATACCACCGACTATGAGATGAAGATGGGGAATGAGTTACCCATATGGGCTCTCTAGCATGAAGAACCAAACGAGTTTTAATTATAATGGGAATCTTTTGATTTGAATTGCTAAACCTAGGTTTCTTATTTTTGTAAGTATGGGGAACTGCATGATAGTCGAGTCATTTTGGTGTTGTTTTAAGCACAAATGTCTAGATCTAGATAGTGTGATGGAACTCCTTCAAAGGGAAGGAAGTGACATGTCTATTTGGGTAGCATAAGGAAAACTAGCTAGACATTGTGTAAGTATGGATATGCGTGCATGATTTTTCGAAGAAGGTCTAAGGAAAATAGACATCGTGACGATGCAATCTCGATGAGATCGAGAGGGATTGTCCTAGAAAATAAGTTTTCTGAATGAATAATCACAAGGAACAATCATGCAAGTGTGAAACACAAAGCCAATCAACAAGGAAATACACCATATGAAAATGCAATGCAAAGATGATCAACACAACACAGGCAATATTTACGTCAAGCTCGAAATGAACAAGGCGTAAATATTAAAAAAGGGTAGATGTGAACCCCAATCAAAGGATACCACGACGAGTTTAACAACCAACAAGGCCTAAATGTTAAAGGGTAAGGTTTACAAATGTAAGCTACGTAACCACACCAATTGGACACGTCTATCAAGCTTCATGGAGAAGTGAGATATTAGTGTCAAAGTGGTATCGAAACGATGCAAACAAAGTAAGCGACACCCTTCAAGATTTGGGACAATGTTTGAAATCAAACTAAGTCAAAGTATACTAAGGATGTGTTAAAACGCGGGCGTAATACCACAATACTGACACTTAGATCATGTTTACGAGAAATGTGACATAAGTATCTTAATTATGTCGAGAAAATGCAAACAAGGTAACATGTCAAAGGGAGATAAAATGATGAATCATTCCTAACTATGATGATGATCTTGACGTGGGTATCAAGATCACAAAGGCTACCAATGATAAATATGTCTCCACACACATTTAGACGTTTAACTAACCCAACTTCTGAAACATGGATGGGCGTAAATGGACAAAAAGTGGTAGAAACAATCGATTGGTAACACAAAAGTAGTCACCCTTATTTTGATCAACAAAATGTCAAAAGAATATGAAGGAAGTAGATCAAAATGGGGATGAAAATGCTGGCTTCACTTCAAAGAAGTTTCACCTTACCTTAGGGTAAGTGAAAAACTAAGCAAAAATGTAACGCGTCACACATTTCGTGATGCAAAGATGGCTCAAAACTCAACACTTTGTTCTAAAATGGTCAAAGTGGGCTCTGGCCAAAGTATATTTTCCTAGGTGGTTCTCTCGTCCTAGGTGTTACAAATATTATCCATGAGCGGGACGATTTACCCAAATAGTCCCGACTATCTTGGGAGTATCTCGATTTTCCCCTTGAAGTACGGTGAGTAGTAAATGCATCCATCGTGTACTCAAAAGGGTCGCATAGGGACAACTTGTAATGCTATCTCACACAGAAGGAATCACTAGTCGGGTAGGTAGTGCGGAGCACTTCTGTTTCATCCACAAGGTTCCCTCTTGTGTGGACTAATTTGGGGTTCTGGAACCACCCCCATTATTGTAGCTTAAGGCGTTATGCCAAAGGGGTTATGTTCCAGTTGAGCGAGAGGGACGTACCCTTTTCTAAAACCTGCAATACTGATGTTTTGAATATGTTGTTCTTTTATCTTGTTTAATTAGGTGTGGTTTGCTTGAACACCTTTTGCAACTAATATAACAATTGTATTAGTAGTTTTGAATTCGTTTTGATTCCTCCTTTCTTTGACAAACGTTTTAGGTCCTGCGCACTCGAGCGTTAATAGTTCTCCAAGAAAATCACATTATTTAAAAGAGGATTAAGAGTTGCTTTTGATTCTCAAGATCATCCAAGGATGCAAGAGAAGAACATACACAACAAATAATCCAACTAAAAAGTAAAGAAAAGCTTTGCAATCAATGAACTATACAAAAATCTTGATAAATGTTCTTTCCCTTAAACGAAAAGTAAAAGACGAAGTTTCCAATTTACCAAATGCTATAAAATGAAGACTAAAGTTGCTTTTGATTCTCAAGATCACCCTAAGGTGCAAGAGAAGAGCATACACAAACTTTATCCTAACTATATAGAAATGGAAAACTTCAAATCAAAGGACCATTGAAAAATGCTTTGTAAAAGGTTCATTCCCTTAATCAAAATGAATAATCAAATTTCTAAGTTTAATCCCAATGTTAAAAAGATACAGATCTGTTATCAACTAATTTTGACATTGCAAGATTATAATAAAAATGAAAAATTTGAAAATTTTTAAAAGTGTTACTTTGCGTGGTTCATTGCCCTCGTTGCGACTGTCTCATATTTGTGATTGTTTCGGTCTTTGTTTCGTCCTTTTTGGGTGAGAACTCTTCCTGCCAGGCTTTAAATCGCGTTAAAATACATTAAAATTAATTAATTAATTGCTCCTTGTTTGATAAAATCGATTTTTAAATAACTTGAGAGTATTTAATTAAATAAATATTAATTAAAATTCATTCAACAAGTTTTATTTTAATTGCGGGAAAAATAAACTTCCTCTTCCCATTCTTAGGGATGCCAAATTGGCTTCACGGGCTCGGATTTCCCTTTCTGGCAAATTTATTTTAATTTCCGCTTGTGGAATTTTCTCCACCAATTGCCGAATCAATGGATTGGCTAACTTGGCGAAATCTCCCAATTTCCCACATGGGGAAATTGAACAGGATTGCCAAACCCACTTTGCCATTCCCATTGGCAATTGTCCATTGCTTTCCCCATTTCCCCTTGGCACTAAAGTCCACTACCCGGGAAGAGAGGAAGTTGGATTAATCCTCATAACTTCCTCCGTCAAACTCGTTGGAAAAAGTCGTGCGAAGCTTTGCTTCTTATTTCTTCTGAAGGACATAATATTTTGTCACATCCAACAATCTTCCACGCATTTGTCAGGAAAGAGCAGCATTTTTTAAAGAACAGTTTTAAAATACCAAGACAACAATTTCCACGCCTAGGAGAGAGAAGAATTCAGGGAAGAAGAAGTTAGTTTTAAATAAACAAAGAGAAAGAACAATTATAAACAAATCCATGCGCCCAGAAAGGAAGGAGTTTTCCACGTAGAAATTGGAGAACAACTCACAACAATAAGAAGACAAAAAAAAATTCCTATTTCTCATGCATTGGAGGAGACACATGGCAAAAAGGAATAGTTTTTACAAACAAGAAAATTAAAAGAGGTCACGCCCGACCCGAGGAAAAGCGCGAAGAAAGATTATTACCCACATTTTTTGAAGGAGGACAGTTTTTTCCACGCAGGTTTCAAGCAATCAACAGCAAAAAAGACAAAAATTCTCTTTCTACGCATTGGCAGGGGAATTTTTAATCATTTGTTACCCAAACATCCTCCACGCATTCTCCAGGACAGTTTTAATCCAGCCTGAAGGAAAGAGGTAAACCAACCAAATATCAAAGAGAGCACAGCTTTCCACACTCAGCCAAAAGAAAACAAGAACAGTTTCCAGCGTCGAAGGGAGAAAAGGAAAGAATAAAAGGAAAACAACGATTCTGAAAAGGAGAGGAGGAGTTTCCACGCACAGTTTGAAGGGACAGTCCAAAGCTAAAGCAAAAGAAATTCCACGCTTGCTGTCAATAAGGGGGGAAAGTGAAAGTTCTCATGCATTTGTATTAAAAAATACAGTCCAAAAAAAAAATCCAGCCATAGAAATAAACAAGTTTCCACGCAGAGCAAGCAAGGAGGAAGAAGGCCACGCATGGAGGAAAGAAAACAACTCCCACGCATTTGCATAAACGCACCCAGTCGGGAAGAAAAGCTCACACGCAGCTGTTAATAAAAAGATTTTAACGCATAGCATGAAATCACGTTCAGAACTCAGATAAAAATATCACGCATTTAAACACATTACTGATGTATATCGACACAAAGAAAAATGAATTTAATGAAGAAAACGATAGATGCGGAAAGGACGTGCCGCGGGTTGTATCTGTTGAAGTAACCAACTTTGGAGCTCGATATCTCGAGGTTGGATGATCATCGAGAAGAAAATTTTAGTTCGTTAAATTCTCCCCAACTTCATGTACTCCTTTTCCAAATTTCAAATACGCAGCACCTCATTTGATATTTTTCACGAACTCAAGAAAAACCCAGTTTCCTTGTTTTTGTCGTGCGCGCGGTTTCAGTGTGGCGGAAGGCCTACTTTGAGAATCCATATTTTGAGCCCAGAGGATTGTCAAGAGAAATGGTTTAATTTTTTGAATTCATACCACATTCATGTACATATTTGCAAAAATTAAAATATATAGCACTTCGTTTGATATTTTTCACGAAGCCAAATAAAATGCAGTTTGAATGGTTTCGTTGCAAGCACCGATTTTCACCTATCAAGGTGATTCACTTGAGAGTTGATATTTTGAACCCAGATGATCATCAAGAGAAAATAATTATTTCATTGAGTTCTTCCCACCTTCATATGATTCCTTGCCAAGTTGTAGATGTTCAGGGTGACGTTTGTTATTTTTCCCAGGCTCAAACCAAATGGGATTTTCACAGTTTTACACTTGCATTTTCTTAGCGATTTCGAAAGTCAACTTTGAACTTTAATATTTGACTGAAGAATTTGGTTGAGGAAAAACCTTCTAACACATAAACTTGTGGTGCCTTAATATACTTCATCATGAAGTGAGAACTTCTTAGGACAAGATTTGTTATTTTTCCCAGGCAGTTTTACAGGTAATTTGTGTAGTTTTGTAAGATGGAAGTAATAGCTTGAAATCATGTTTCTGTCATAGTCATGTCATTCCCAAACAAAATGATGTTGCGGTATAGGTTCCAGGGCATTCTACTCACCTCGACGCTCCATTCAAAGTATGAGAACATCATCGATACCAACTTGGGACACATCAACATAGGTCGATTTTACGATCGCATATCAACCGAAGGCAAGTCACAATTTTCCTAATGCTTGTTCTGAATTGGTCATCACTTGCATGGATGCACCACAAAACTTGCATAGTGTGGCGATTCAACTCCAATGGCTTTGAAGCTGAAGCAACCTCTGACTTCCTCATTATGCGGTATAAGTCGTAGCTATTGGCATATGTCTCTTCTAAGTTAAAAGCCATTGTTATCTGCAGAGATCGATAATGGGAGAATCTTGTCTACATCAATTATTTTCAATTGATCGTTGTACGATCTATTCATCGATAAACCAAGACCAATGATACGTACAATTGTGTGGATCATCAAACAAGGCCACATCATTCAAGCGTGTCCCTGTCAACTCTTAGTTAGTAGCAAGCACAATACTTCATCGGCCAGTCTTAAAGTTGGAGCGTTCTTGAATTGAACAATTGTGAGTAGATCAAAATGGAAAAACTTCAAGATGGTGATAAAGATAAAGGACATAACTCTAGGAAGTGAATTGCAATTTTGTCTCTTGGAAGATATTCTCAATGACGAAAGATCAATAAGCTGGATTCTAACAAGCCAAGGTGGCGTAATGACTACGGTCTCGCGACAAATGAATAATTCACCATGGAAGGCTATTCGGAGCATGTGGAGAACTGTGTGTAATTGTGAGTGTGAATATGAATGAAGATGAACTGCTCATACCAGGATGTTGCTCAAACAGAGGGGTGTATGAATTGCTCAAGTTTCAAGATCGACTCTCTTGTCATCTGGAGGATTGCGGAGCACGGTCAATGAGTTCATTCCCGTGCGGCCGGGATAGGTGGGCTATTGGCCCAATGGATAAGGCACTGATCATAGGTGTCTTGATCTAGGTGGCGCATTGCTTGATTAGGATGTCTATGTGTGCGTCCAAGTCATTTAAGTGGGGTCCACATGTACCCATTTATTTTATTTATGTATTTTTCCTTAAATGACTTTTTGACTTAAGTGATTTTTATTTTTGGGTTGTTTTTAATAAAGTTGTTGAAAAAATCAAAAGTCACTTAAGTGCCTTATTTAATGATCATGTAAAACCCTAACTACTTTGTAACCAACTTTTGGGTTATAAAAGGAAGTGAGGGGCTCATTTGTAAAGGGTGACTTTGAGAGAGGAGAAGAAATACTTTTTTGCAAGATTTGTTTCAGGAAGAAACTTTGTGTTCTTTTGTGAAAAACATTTTGGAGTTAATGAAATACGAACTTTGTGTCTCATTCATTATCTCTTGTAACATTTGATGTTCTTATGTTCATTATATGTTAGGTGTTTGAATCTTGCATGCAAATAGTATCTTTGATCTTATTGTCAACATTATTAATCGGTTGGTCTAGTTCCTAGTGATCAAGCTCGATTATCTACTTGCTCATGTGTGTTCCCTTTTACACGTTCTTGTTTGCTAACTCAAACTCTGTTTTATTTGTGTTAGTTATTCATCTTTCCTCTTCATGCAATATTAGGCTCTGTTTTTACCTAACTCTTGCATGTTATTTCAGTTCATCCTATTTCCTCCTTTCCTTCTTTCCATTGATGTTCCAAAACACCCCCACATACAATTTTGAATGTATAGATGTAAATATAGTTTTGGTTTTCAATAAAGGCAGCCTCACCTTCATTAAGGAGGGACTTTGTTCCCACACTGTTGCATGTCATTTGCATGCGTGCAAATCCATATGCTAACAAGATCAAAGTTGTTTTTGATTCTCAAGATCACCAAAAGTGCAAGATAAGAGCATACACACGCTTTTGTCTAAATCAAGTAAGCATGGAAATACAACATTCATCAAAACATTAGCCATATTAGAAAATGAACAGTTTAAACTAATAGAAAACCCTTTCATTTCTGTAAGTATAAATCCCAATTTTATGTTTCCATTGCATATTTAACTTCAATACCTTCCCAACACAAAAAAAATGGAGTCATTTCGAGTTCAAGAGCAAAATTTATGGCCTTCGGAAGATGGGTTACGCATATGCTCTTATGCTCACGGTATGCGCTTGACATGCACTCCAAAATGTCAAAAAAATGTCCCTTAATCTACAAAATGGGCAAATTTTTCCAACCAAGATTCAATTTTGACAACAACCCATCACATTAATATATGAATAGAAGACTCAATCTTATCAAATATTAACATACATGCTCAATAATTTAAGATTTCAAGAAATTGGCAAAACTAGCATGTAGAATGATGAAAAAAGTAAGCTCTAAAAATGAAAACATGATGAAATCTTGAAATTTTCTCTCCAAGATTTAATTTTGACAGCAACCCACCACATTAATATGTAAATAGAAGACTCGCACTATCAAACACTAACCTACATGCTCAAGAATTTAAAATTTTGAATAAATTAACAAAACTAGCATGTAGAATGTTGAAAAAGTAAACTCTAAAAATGAAAACATAGAGAAATCTTGAAATTTTCCCATCAATTCCAATTTTGATAGCACTTCACTTCATCTATACCTACAAGGAAGACTCAACACATGTAAATTCAACAAAACAAGCTAATAAGAAAAAAAAGTTAGATCAACATGTGTAAAAGAGGGTTAGTAACCAAAAATGAAACTTAACTACAAAAACTTGAAATTAAGTGCAAAGGAAAATGGAGTAACTCCCACCGGGTGTGCCAAATGTGTGCATGTGTTGTTTTAAACTAATGCTAATATAAGTAAAGACTAACACCTAAATAGCTTTAATTAGCAAAAATTAAACAACATACTAAGCACCATCAAGATAAGAATTAAACAAGGTTAGATGCTAACATTCATCATATACAAAAACTTTGAAACTAACAATTTTAAGCATCTAAATCCTCTATTCTCCAACAACAAATAAATTAATGGACCTAAGTAGGCTCCATGGCAATAAAAAATGGTTGTCTTTGGTATTCCAAGAACCTAAGAATGAGGGCTTGTCAAAGTTGGGCTAGAAGACCCTTTTGACACCTCCCATATGACCTAAGCACTTAGGAAAGAGGCTTAAACTCTTCAAGATGATGAAATCTCAAGAAAAAAAAGGAAAACTTTTAGTCTATTTTGCTATATGCTTTGCATTTGTCTTCTCAAGAAGTTTAGGTGTAGGTATAAAGGTAGAAGGAGGGCTCCTTATATAGCCTAATGGATAAAGGAAACACTTCATCCCTTTGCATGTGGGATAAAGGTAAAACATGATTAGGAATGGATAAGGTTTTTTTATAAAAGGTAACCTTACTTTAGAAGGGTTTAATTTATGCTTAGCAAGTCATGGGAGTTGGGGGTGTTTTAATTAATCAAAGGTGATTAACTAATAGGTAGATGTAAGCTTATAAAAGCTAATTAGAGGAATATTAGTACGATTTAGGCTATTAGAAGGGGATTAAATCAATTAAATATTTATTTATTGGTTAAATGGAAGGGAAAGCTAATTAATTAATAATAATTAATTAGTCTAGGTAGAAGGGGTGATTTATTAACAGAAGGTCGTTAATTAGGGTATTTGTTGGATAAGAGACTTACTTAATTAGCTTAGTGTAATTAGTTAATGATGATATGAGGTTAAATGAGTGTTATTGAAAATATGTCGTCAATTTGCCAGAAGATAGATAATTAGCGCAATTTAAGTATTTAAATTTCTTGGGCATAATTATGGGTGTCTACAGGGGACTACATTTGTGCATTATTCTACATCACACACTACATAGGAAGGGGAGTCTATTCTATTATATCCACCATTCTACCTTTTATCTAGCTATTACCTCGCTACTTTGGCATCATTAGCGCTAGGGCACCCTAGGCACACCATTGCACACACAAAACACATAGAACTACATTGGGTCTGAGATGTAGTGCAACGCTCAGTCATAAGTCCATCTATTTGGTAGCTGAGGACAGTCTGACCCATTCATTTGCATCTTTCTTTTTTAGGGTTTGATGCTTTTATGTGGGATTTTGTAGGAGATTATTCATTGGAGACTTACAATGACACCAATTAACCAAGTGTGACACCAACTTGATCAAAGGCGAAGTACTACAAAGGTTTAATGGCCATATCAGATTTAGTTTCGAGTCACTTCATGCAAACTAGGATGCCCATATTTCGGACCAAGGTGCCCATGTTCTTCCTTGGGCACCCTAGTCCGGCCAAAATCTGCCACTTCTACAATTTTCTAAGGTTCGTTCGTGACTTATCTCTACCAAGTAAATCATCTTTCCCAATCCCAAATTATTGCGAGGTAAGTCTAATTCAAGTTAGTACCTTGCACCTCTTATTTCATTTCATTTAGAATATCAAATAAATTATTTAGCATTTATATTTCAGGTTATTACATTGTTGTACTTTATTAGATTATTACTAAAATCTAAATTTTAGATAATCATTTTAGTGAACCCATACTTTAGAACATTTTGCCCTAGCATCCCCTTCAAACCCTAATGGCTAAAGATAAATTTTCTCCTTCTTGGCCCATCATGTCGCACTTCAGTGTCAATCGATCTATGATGAGGTTGTTATTGCTGAGCTCACGAATCTCTCTAGTAATGCTACTATACCAGATCATATTCAACAACAACTCTTAGATGACCAACAATATGTACCTACTAGTTTTGAAAATTCCCCATTGGCATTAGTATCATTTCAGATCTAATAGCCTTCACTCATTGTACACCATGCTTTATCAGACTACTCATGATCCTCCTACTAATCTTTCTAAGGAAATTCTAGATGATTCTCTTATTGATTACATGTTAGGTCTTGAAAATAGCTCTCATACTGATTCTTCTCCTCATTAGACCACTACTATGGCTACATCTCATGACTCTTCTATTTATGAATCTTGCTTCTCCTAATCCATCACATACTAGTTCACATACTCTCTCATATTATGTTGATGATCCTAATGATAGTATGCTTAATGAAAATTTCATATCTGAGTCTTTATCTGATGTTGATGATATAATTAATAGTCATGATTCTACTACCTTTCATATTGTTGAGTCTAAATCTCCTACTCCACTTTCTCCTGAGGTTATATCTAACATCGTGCATGAGTTGCCTCCATCTATTAGTTCTTCTTCTCCTACCATCTCATCTCCTCTTAACACTTCACCTACATCTGTCAGTTCATCTTCTCCTATCGAGGTATCTCCATCGGTTGCTTTACCTTCTAGGGATGTTTTTGATGCTAGTCCTACCACTATTATGGATGTTCCATCTTCTTCATCTACTATAGCTTCTCCGACACCTACCCTTAGTGTGCATTTAGCATCGGAATCTCCTTTATCTTCTCTTGAGATACCTATGATTACTCACAATGGCAAGTTACAACCACTTAATACATTATTGCCATCTCCTACTATTCCTTCATAGGACATTATGTCTCTCATGCATGTCGTAGGTCACTTACAATCTTAGGTTCAATCACTCACTTTAGAAAGTAGGGCCTATTATGCTTCAATTGATAACAATTCATTACATGGTAACCCTATTCCTAAGAAAATTCATAACTCTGCATTCCCTAAGGACTTTATCATGCCTACATTCACATGCTTTGATGGTACTGGTGACCCTCACTTACATATCCAACATTATCGCATGGATATGGCTCCCTATTCTAATGATCGATTATTGCTTAAGGCCTTTCGACATAGTCTTATTGATGATGTTTTACAATGGTACACTCATCTTCCATTTGGGTATATTAGTACTTACTATGATATGGAGGATGCCTTCCTCCATCGTTTATCATCAACAATGGCCCTAGAGTTACTTATGATCATATACCTACTTTACATCAGGGCACATCTAAACCTATCAAGGATTACATCTTACGATTCAATGCTTGTATGCACCAGTTAGTATTCCAACCTATTGATCTTGAGAAGTAATTCATCTTTTTCCATGGTCTAATTCCTGCTCTCAAGAAATGATTGTAATATGATACATATGATTCATTCATACTCTTGTGTTATAAAGTTATTGATCTAGAACATGACCTTCTCTCAGCACATGTTATTGATCCTCCACTTCCTACTACTACTGTCATATCATCTAGTTCTTCTCCATTGCCCCTAGTTGAGAAACCCACACAATATCCATCTCTCCCTAGCAAGCAGCTCAACCTACTACATCACAAAAGCGTCCTTCTCCTCCTCCTTCGTGACAGACTACTTCATCATTTACTCCATTTGTTTCACATGAGCCATTGCACTTCTCTCATCATGCTCAACCACATGATGTGCCATGTGTTTTACTTAATGCAAATATAATTTTATTTCCCTCTAATCAACATCATCCACAACATTTTCTATAAGCGTCATCATGATCAACCCTATTGTAATTATCATCACATCAATGGCCATAGGGACAATGATTGCTTTGCCCTTCACGATAGATTACAACAATTAGAGGATAAGGGCATCATTTCCTTTGGCTCTCACTCATGTGAGTGGTCCATCTCTCCTCTACCTCATCAGCACATTTCTACTCGGGTTGAGTTGTCTCCTCCATCTAATGCTAAGGTTATTATCCGTCCATCACCACAAGTTGTCACTCATGTGCGCTTCTCCACTGCGTCCATCCATTGTTGCACCATCGCATCCACCACATCCACTTCATCCATCTCATCCACCACATCATGCTATTGCTTCACATTGGCTACCATAGTCCTCTGCATTCGCCCATCCCACCGATGCTCCACAATATATCTAGTTTGGTTCATATGCTCACCCTACTTTCATGCGACATGCTTCCACCACTTCGTCCCTCCTTAGTATTTGGTAGGTGATTACTATCACCTTACCCCGATGCCGCACTTGTGTTCTTACAGTTCTTACAGGAATGTTGAGTTATTTACTATAAGAGCCTCTCATCATGCACTTTGTCGATTCATCTAGCGCACTCAATCATTTCCCTATGACACACTCTTGCTTTATGTAGTTCATTCTTAATCGAGGGTATTAACTAAATGAACCTTGTCATCTATACACTTGGGGCATTGATATTCCCCCATATCTTCATCATCCTAACATGTGAGTCATTTTTTTATTACATATTAATCAATCATTTATCACAATTTTAGTTACTCAATCACACTACGTACATCACCCATCATAAATCGCAACACTATATCATCATTCTTATACTACAAATTTCAATAAAAAAACCATAGACAATATCCACCACATTACATAAACTACAACAATAATCACATGATCATAAATCATCAATCACACTATACTTGATGTAACATCCCAAAATGTCTTGCAAGTTAAATTAACTACGGTTAAGTCTAAACAAGATTAGACAAGATCATCATTAGGTGTAAAATTCATTTGGTTCGTCGTATCATGACCCACACTTTTGCTTTGCGGGGCATGACATTACTGAACGAATAACCCCAGGCTACACCCACCTTGATGACCCTTCCTAAAACATGATCGCCTTAATCATAGGTTAAATGATTCATAAATGATAGTGAATATTTCGGTTATTTGTATTCTTGTTATTTTATTTTAATCAGTTTGGTTGTCTTATGTTTTCTTCGACTTTTGCAATGACCATGATGAATACTGCCTCTGTTTTATTTGTGACAATGCTATATCAAACCAGCTTTACGAGAATATTCAAATTATTATTATTTACGGACTTGGTGATTTTTCATTTGTTTGAATATTTTATATGGAACATGGGAATTCGAATAATTATTACGATAACATATTGTTGGCAATATGTGGACTTATATTATGATGATTAATTTTACCATTAAAGTTAGGTATCAATTAAAATAAATATTAAAAAAATGCATTATTAATTTGTGAAATTATATATTTAAATCCTAAAAGGATTTGGCATGTAAATCAAAAGTTAAAAAGTATAATAATAATAATATTTTAATATTTAAAATTTGAGAGTTTTGAAAGGGACACGCCTTCATCTGACACCAAGTATGTGGCATCACGACATGCATTGACGCATGAAGCAACATTTGGAAGCCTGAAAATTCTCCATTATAGTATAGTTTCTTCATTATATTTTCTTTTATTTTTTCTTTGTCTATTTTCATTCTTCTCTTCTGGAATACCTGTGAGTTTTGGAGGAAGGAAGGATTCAACTTGTTGGAGCGGGAAGAGTAGAAGGTTTCTGATTATGGTTTTACTTCATGCATGAATATCTTCTCCCTTCTCTGTAGCATTATTTGTAAATAATGAGGAAATACACATTATGTTTTAAATGGCAATTAAATGAATTTGTGAACAACTTCTGATTTAATTGCTTGGAAAGGAAATTGATGGATTTTGTATTCTCTTAAGTTTCCTTTGTGTGGTTTTAGCTAAACCTAGAAAAAATGCAGTTGGGTGTTCCTAATCAATTTTTATTTTATTTTATTTTCTATTTAAATTTGATTTCTAGAAACCCAAATTGATTTCTGCCTCTGGGTTTTATTACAGTCAACAATAATTTATTTGTATGAGCAGAGCGATTTCTGGGTAGTGTGAAAAATGTTTTTACCAAGTATTTCATCATTTTCCCTGATATATTTGCTTCCGGATTCTAATAATTTCTAAACAGAAAAGAAATTAATCTTTGGAGCATGCTTGATTTGGATATGTATAAGTTGATTTTCTTGTAGGTATAATTTTATTACCTGATTGAAAAATAAATTAGTGTTAACAGTCTAGGTAAGATGACTTAGTTTTTCTCAAAGGATTTCGTTACTGGAAGTGTTAGAAACTTATTGTTGTTATTCTATGCAAATAGACTTCAAAATTATTATCATGTGGTATGTGGGTTAATTTTTTTTGTTGATCTATTGGTTACCTAAAAGAACATGTTAAAATGATTTAATAGAGGTGTTTTTACACTTTGTTTAGTTGGATTGTTCCTATATATATATGTATTATGATTGTTTGGAATAAATTTATTGTGCGTTTTACAGAGCTGCTCATTACCTAGAGGGAATATGTCTAATTGGTATTTGGAAATGATGATTTCAGACTATTTTGTTAAGATGTTTGTTGATTAGAAGGTGAGAAAAATAATAGTTGAATCATGCCATGTGAAGCATGATTTGCTTGTGGTTTAATAAGACTTCGGATGTTGAATGATTATGGTTTTATTATGTCTTGATCCTTGTGATTAGAGTGAAACATGATTGCTGAAATAGAAATTGGTTGTTCTATTTGTGTACATTCATAGTTGTATCTTGATGAAAAACATGTAATAATACATTCTCCGCTGTATTACCATGCGTTTGTTGATAAAATAACTTGTATATCGTTTCATATTTTATTAAATAATTGCATCGAAATGGAGTTAATATTCATGCCAGTTCATTTTGAACTGACAACATACCACTACTCCAGTCTTGCAAGACAATTAGCCATCACGTTCGGATATGCGGAAAATCATGTCTTGTGAAATTTTATTGTAGCATGGATCTAAATAAGATACTTGGATTTCAATTTGTAGAAGGATGATATCCTATAATTTTGACTAAATTTCTTGGGATCTTGGACCCATTGTTAATATTCAAACCTCACTATGTGAGAGTTACCATAATAGTTATATATTTCACGTTAACGACATATGTAACTTATGATTTTAATAAAGAGATGATTACCTTGTATGTAATAATATCTCAATATGAGCAAATGCTAAATATTAGAAGTGAGAAATCTTACTTATCATAAATTGATATATTTATTTATTTGATATTTGTCAATGTATGAAGCCAATAATTGGGCAATTATTGTAACAATCAATTGTCTTTAATTTCTAAATTAAATAAGTTATTTAGTGGCGTAGCTAATCGAAGGAATAATTAAATATACATGTTTTAATATATATTTAATTCGGCCTTTCGGTAAACTTGGTATTAATATGATAAGATTGTAAATCCTGTTGTATAGAGAATGGAAGAGTATCGTTGTAAAAGGTAATTTAAGGTTTAAAAAAACAAAAACAACAAGCATCGGAAAAGAGAGACTAAATGGGGTGATAAATAGATGAAAGGTCCATTAGACTTATCTCATGATGATCTTAGTTTGCCTTTGGCATTTATCTCGATATATAAACTCTTGCAGATAGGTTAAATTGGAAATAAAGTAAATACAAACTATAAGATCGAGATAAGCTGTGAAAGGGATAGTTGTGAGGTGGCGAAAAATTAAACTCATAAGACTAGTGTGTTGTCTTGAGTTTAGCTATAACCTCCATGGCGGAAAACTTTGGCCAAAGTAATGCATCAATATTTGTGCATTGTCGATTACCTAGTGCTCTAATTAAATTAAAATTTGCAAGTAACTGATCATGGGAAGTTGAACACTTTGAACATGAAGTAGGAAATGGTCAAATCTTGAAATATGAAGTTGGAAAGCTAGCTTCGTGGTAGACCCAAGGACTTTCACATAGTTCCCATGACCTTTGAAAAAGGTTGATCCAAAATGCTAGTAAGCATTGTAACTCGAAGTAGTGGCGAAGGGAGATCGTGGAGATTTGGATACACCCTTCTCATACACATGGCTTACATGGAAGTTATCAGATAGATCAAAAGAATAAATTTGATTAATAAATATGTATGAATGCAGTTGCGTAATCTAATTTTATGTACGTTTTTAAAAATATATATATATCCCCATTTTCTAGTTCTAGTAATTTTGAGCGTTACAACTAACCACTACACATCACGAGCGACAATCAATACAATCATTCACAAATCATATCTCAATAGTCACATTATAATATTCATACATAGAAAATATAATCATCAAATGCCACTAACATTATATATATAGAGTGTCATCATAGTTACAAAAACATCTCATCACTGGGGCAATGCCCCTACATAATATACAACAATACAACTCAAATATCATCATCGTTATCTCTCTCTGCTGCTGCGATATCTCTCGAACTAGAAGCCTTCACGCTAACTCGACACCGTTGATCATGACTCCTATACCTCTCCACTTGACTAAGTAATATGGTATTCTCTGTAGACTACTCAGCAAAGCAACTCTGTAATGCCATAAATTGTGTGAACACATCCTATGCTAATGGACCACCCCCATAATCTGTCTTGCTTGTCGTGTCTCCTCATGTGCCTCATCCCTCTTGCTCAAAAAAAATTACAAATGGGCATGCTCGTTCATAATGTCATCCACACGCTCTAGTATCCCTCTGCTTGTAAGTACGACAATCGACATATTGCACGTCAATGTGCGGATGGAGGTGTCTACTATCAAGGAAAAATATGCGTAACCTACAACACAATAGAAAAATGCATTAGATAACCATCACTATCACATATGCAAGTAAAAATCATGCAATGTAACTATATATAAATACTCACTCTCCGCTATTGCCACTACCACATTGTCGGGGCATGTGCATCCCATTCTCCCTTTCCTCCCTATGGTAACCTCACTACATCTGCAAATAATGGAAATAAGAATACCCATCAATGTGTTTCCCACCATGTGCGGCACTCCTTTATACATCCTACATCATTTGAGTCTATCGGCTTTATCACCGCGTCTGCCTCATCTGGCCCAGGGAGGTACTAGTTTCTCTCATATGGGCCCTGGTCTAGCTCCAATCCTCCTAGATGATCTAATAGCTCTCAACCATATATATGGCTCTAGGGGCACGTCTGAGCCATACCAAACTGGCGCGATATCCTCTCCACATAGAATAATTTGACCACCCCCCCGGGAAACGATCCTCTAACCACATAGTCATCCATATGCACACAGAGGCTCTATAACATCCTCTAGCCATCCTCCATAGTCTCGGTATGGCCTCCATATCACTGCCTTAGGCCCCATCCTATCTATTAGTTCTCTATAGGTATCAATATCCATCTTGCACCCACACACACCAACCCATCTCCTCACATATATATCTGGTCTAGCCCACTCTGCTCGTGGACCTCCAACTGGCCTCAACACTATTATATGCTCATACACCCATACATGCAATAGTGTAGTAACTCCTATCCCACCTCCACGCTCCTTTTGTTTAAATATATATAAATCCCTAAATAGGTGGGGTAACACGCATCGTGCCTAAGTGTATCTCGGTACTCTCTTCCTCTATCGACAACATATCTCATGCATCTTATACAAAATGTCCACACCTCCACCCTCTACTACAATAGACGAAGCAATGACCACGACTATAAAATTCCACAAACGTGGAACCACGACCTCAAAATAGTATCCAAAATAATATGGTCCTCGGCAGTGCCCGAGTCCCCATAAAATACCAGCTAGCATATCACATTTGTCTCTTCATATCCTCTAATGGCATGACATGTACTCTCTCCCCAATAACTAGTAATTGTAGTATGTGATACACATCCTCCAACGCAACTTCTATCTCACTAGTAGGCAACTAGAATGTATAAGTATTTGCACACCACCTCTCACATAAGGATGTCAACATAGGCATATTATGGGGCACATCCCCATCCGTGCTTATCGGCATAGGATGGCATGGTCCATAACCTCCCAATCATCATCTAACAAACCTAGCCCAAGCAAAATACTCAAATGACGACCCCCGCAGAGAACTCCCTTGAGTGAATATCCCTCTACACAACACAAAACGACAAAAAATGTAGCGTTAGAACACTATACAACTCCATAAACACTCACTTATCACATTACTATATAGTAAAAATCATATTTACATCATTTTGGACTAAATACACCCTCTCTGACTGGGGCGCCCAGTGTAGTTACAAAATCATGCACTTTAGAAATTTATTTATCCCAGTGTATATGGAAGGTTCTTGAGTGAAGAAAGTACTAATTAACCCCCATCTTTTGGCCATCTTGTTTTATTTTATTTCATCATTACCACCCCTTTTCACCACATGCCCAGTATGTTTTGGTCATTTCTCATCATTTTAGCCTCAACTTGGGCACGCGGGCTAATCTTGGGGTGCTGGCAAAGGTGCCATGGTCCCACATGGGGTGCCCCGGTCCTTTTCGCACGTTCCCGCCACTTTTTGGGCTCTTTCTAGCCATTTGGCATCTTTATTTTTTCTTGTGGTCGACCTTTTCGGGGTCAATTACAAAATTAGATAAAGAGAACCCTATAAATATAAAGTCATGGGACCTTAATGATGGACCTAACATCACTTACTACTATCAATTCATCTAGAGTTGTATCCATCTATTGCATTGGAGATCACTTGTATCCACATAGCTCCATCATTAAGACACAAGGCTATGACATTTACACCACACTTCATAAGGTGAGGGATTCTATTCTATTCCATACACACATTCTATTACATTTTCTACACAGTTATTGCTCACTACTTCACAAAGTGCGATTGACACAAGAGCAACCTAAAGGATGTTCACACACACTTGCACATAGAACTACATCGGGTCTAAGATGTAGTGCAACACTTAGTTAATAAGTCCACCATTGTGGTAGCTGAGGTCAGCCAACCCCTTCATATGCATTACTCATTTTTAGGGTTTGATGCTTGTTTTAGGGTCTTGCAGGTCTTTCATTCATCTTGGAGTATTGGTGACATTAAAAGCAGGGTAACGAAGTTGATGCGACACATAGTGAGGGTTTTGACCAACTTGTCTCTGTAAAAACTAGTTTTAGAGATTTTGTACAAACTAGGGCACCTAGATTGCAGACCAGAGCACCCATAGGTTCCCTAGTCCTCCTCTAGGTGCTCTAGTCCAGAGAAATAGTCCATATCCAATCTTTTCAGGAATTCTGCACAGTCGTTCCTACTTCTAATTTTTCCAATCACCTCTGTGACACTCTCTGAAATGCATCTATTATCAACTGAGTTCTTTCCTTACTCTCTTTTGCATATTAGGGTTAGCATTTCCTTTTGCATAGTTGTTTAGCTCATTTACATTCTTGTTTATTGCATTTATTTACTTTATTATAATTATTCATAGCTTAGATTAACTATCCATATACTACTTAGTTAGTCCATTTTTAGTTAATCATTTTAGTGAACCCGATGTCTTATCATGGCTAAAGATACTTCTTCTCTATCTCCAATCATTCTACAGTTTGATAGTTTTGGTCGTGCCTTTATTGACACTCTCGGTTGTTTTTTTCCGGTTATCAACCTTGTCCTTCACTTATTCATCTTCCGACATAGATCATGCTACTCTATATGATGCTATTATAAACTTATATGTGTACTATTGATCCTAATACTTTAGCATGAGTTCTAGAGGAGGCACATGCTCCTCAACCTAGATCACATAGTTGCACCTCCTACCATTTCCAAACCACAAGACGTTTTTCATTCCCATTCGCCCATTAATCCTCCCGCATTATATATAGATGATTCTCTTGATACAATCTTTTCTCCTACCTCTCCATATTATGATTTTGGACCACAATATACTAAAAACCTACATAAGTCCGACGCTACTATGGTTGATGTGGTTTCTCCTGCTTCGTCACCAACTCCCGCTATCATGAATGCTATGATACTTTATACAAGGTCTACTCTAGAATGCTCCCTTGCTTTACTTACCCCTCCCATTGCCTCAACTTGTGGATGAATCACCTCACTTATCACCACTTGAGGGTGCCATTTGTATGATAGATGTAGTTCCTTCTAAATGGCCTCACTATACTACTACTGCTATCATTCCATATCAGGGGCCTGTCCAAGTCCATAGATGTCACTCTATCATCCACACCTTCACCAACACCATCACCCTTAGTATACTCACCATTCACTTGCACTCTCTTCATGAATGATTCTTATTGGGAGCACATACCACTTGATACTTCCTACAAAGCCATTGTATGTTCACATGATGGTCTCCTTCAACTTGGGTTTGCCTTCGAGGACCTCCATTCTCCCTTATATGATCCACATTTTTATCATGGATCTGTTATTCTCACTGTTGCATATGGACTTCATGTTTTTCATCTTGTTGTTCACCTTGCGTGTTATCATACTTCTTCTTCACTTACTCTCAGCCAATCCTGGTTAGATTATATTGAGGCACACTTGACCCTAGTCATATTGATATATATTTTCCTATGCCATTTGGTACTGTGCGTATTTGAAATAGTTATTTTATTTTTACTCACCCAATTTTACTATTTGGTATAATCAGGGATGTCCACTTCCCCCTTTACTTGATAAATAATACGTTATGGAAATGTATAACTTGTGTGTTCACGGTTATTTGAATGACCAACCAGAGATAGTTGCCTATCAAGTTTCCCATGCTATTCCATATGATTTCGATGATGACCACGACGATCTTTTAGATGATCTTACTTGATCACTACTTCCATGCGCACCTTGGGGGTACACTACTTAATCCCCCTCTTCACTCATCATAGCATTTATACATTTATCATCTCTGCATTTTCATATAGGCATTTCATCTAGCATTTTAGCATTGTCACTACCCGATGATGCACTCTTGTGCTTCTGTTCACACTTGACTGTTGAGAGATTACTACTATAATAAACCCCACACACTGCACTATAGACATTACACATGGTTTTTCATAACACATCGTGTTCCATACACCATACACATCCATCCATTCTCCACGTTTTTCTATAACATTGTGCCATTTCCACATTCATATATCATACATTATACTAGTCCTCACCTTATGCGTTTTACATCATACACTATTAGGCTATTTATACATGTTGCCTCACATCCTATACATAGGCATATACCATACATCATACACTACGCATTACTCACATTCTACACATCATGCTAGTCTTCATCATATATGCGTCTAACATTACATTCATCCCTACATACTACATTACTCATCTATCTACATGTATTATACAATGTGTTATACATTACATTTTATACACATCTAGCATTACATTCTACACATAGCATATTTACACATTGTACTCATCACATGGTCATCGCCTATACTACATTGTTTTCTATGTGCTGTACTCACCACCCTATGAAGCACTTTGGATCATCGGTCAATACTTGATTGCCAATGGTTTACAAATCAAATGGACCCTACACCCATTACACATGTGAAAATCATAGGCTAGTGACATACGCTTTAGGATAAATCGTCACCTATTCTATCATTTTGTAGCGGTATACACCTTAGGTTACATCACCACTCACTCTTGTTATCTCATAGTGGTATACACATAGGGATAAATCATCACTTATATGTTTATCTAGTCATGATATATGCTTCGGTTATAGGGTTCACGCACACATCCTTTCTAGGTCACATCTCATCACTACACTTACACATTCATCACAAAGTACTAGAAAAACATCCTACTAGACCATTTCCCGAAGATGCACTCTCGTTTATGGTTCATTATTGACTACTAAGGGGGAAAATAAAAATGAACCTCATTGCATACATTCTATTCACTCGGGGGCATCGACTCCTATCATTCCATCCATCCACAACATATTGCATTATCTTGGGGGCATTTACTCTTGTTTACTAGTGTTTTACATGATCACTTTACTACACATGTTAGATTGATTTCTTATATGTCATCATCTATACCATCCACACATGCGCATTCATGTCTTTGTTTAGTTGTGATCATAGATGTAGATCTTTTACATGCGACATGGATACTCACCTTCTACCCTTCCTACATTGGTCACTGGGGGCATCCACATTCGATTCTCATAGTTGCTATTGTTTAATTTTGTCCTTAGTACTTTACCTTACTTGGTTATTCACACTTTGACATATTGGTTATTTTTCTAACATGCTAACGGTGTTCATATGCAACACTTATTTTGTAAGATTACATGGTTCCATGACTACTACTTTTTCTTTTCTATGTTTATTTATCATTATTTTATTATTATATATGGGCCTTGCCCTATGTTTTGTGTGTACACTTGTTTTTTGTTTGCGTCCATGATGGCCTTATGTGTCTTATGACATCATGAGTGATGTCCCATGTTTACAACCCGCTTTGTGTGGCTTACTTGTCTTCTTGCGTGTTTACACTACTGTGCTTGGTAGTTTTTACATTATTTACATACTTTACATTTGTCTTCTTACATGCATGTGTTTTCATACTAACACTTGTATTTAACTAGCCACCCTTGTTTTCAAGTTCCTTGGTTTCTACCAAGTGTATTCCCTTCCCCTATAGTGCAAGTTACAAAGTACATGTAGTTCGGTCCTTCTCTTCCTTAGTTGACCATCACATTCTACCTTTGGGGTGGTCGTCTTTTGGGGCCACATTCTCTTATCAACAACGTCACATGCACCCCCAAAGAGGGGGGCATCATTTGGGGTTTTATAGTTTAGACAACACGTTTACACTGGTTTAGTTCGGTGCACTTTTTTCCCTTGGTATTGTGGGTTTACATATAATGAGTGAGTTCAGACTAGTTTACAAACTCCATACACAACATATTTTACTGGACATGGAGTCTTCAACATTATGGGAAGTATTTACAGGCTTGGAGGTTACAGTGGGTGTGCCTCTCTACACTACTTTGGCTAGTGGAGTCAGATCACCCAAAAACTAGGATGATACGTAGAACTATTCATATACATTCAGGGAAGCAGTTAGAGCTTGGAGGACACAGAGCATTTCTTCCCTACACTTCTTCAGCTAGGGTGGCATGAGATCACCCAAAAAATTGCAGTATAGGATATCCTTCTACACTCTCTTTCTCGACATGGATCAGGTGCACATGTTCTATTTACATATACATGCATCTTTTACATTGCGTTTTTACACATACATACATACATACATACATACATACATACATATTTGACTACTTGATTATTTTCTCCTTGTAGGTTCGGTCGTATGAGAAACAAACAATCAAATTGAGGGCAACAACAATAACAATGTCAACAACAACACTTTGCGACAACACACACTTTACTAACCATGCAGGTACATTACACACCGTAGTAGCTACACACGCGTTCCGCCCTAGGTTCACTCTCATCACTTTTTCTTTGTGCATTTTTCATCTTTAGTTTCCACGCTTTTTTTGTAGTCCTTTGATACGTTTCTACTACACTCTTCATGGACATCGATACACATCTCTATCTACTTTATGTTACCGAGATTTTTTCTCACCAATATAAAGTGGGGAAAAATGTAGTCACAAAATCATGCACTTTAGACATTTATTTATCTCGGTTTCATACTACTATTTAGAAGTTTCTTGAGTGAAGAAAGTACTAATTAACCCCCATCTTTTGGCCATCTTGTTTTATTTTATTTTGTCATTACCGCCCCTTTTCATCCACATGCCTAATTTGTTTTGGTCATTTCTATCATTTTAGCCTTGATCGGGGTCCACTGGGCCAAGATTTTAGGGTGCCCGTGGGCACCCTGGTCCCACCAGGGGCCCCGGTCCTTTTCACACTTTCCCACCCTTTTTTGGGCTCTTTCTAGCCATTTGAAATCTTTATTTTTTCTTGTGGTTGGCATTTTCGGGGTTAATTACAAAATTAGATCAAGAGAACCCTATAAATATAAAGTTATGAAACCATAATGAGGGACCTAGCATCACTTACTACTATCACTCCATCTAGAGTTACATCCACATAGCTCCATCATCAAGGCACAAGGCTAGGAAATCTACATCACACTTCATAGGGGAGGGATTCTATTCTATTCCATGTACACATTCTATTACATTTTCTACACATAGTTATTGCTCATTACTTCACAAAGTGTGATTGACACAAGAGCAACCTAGGGCATGTTCACACACACTTGCATATATAACTACATCGGATTTGAGATGTAGTGCATTGCTCAATTAGTAAGTCCACCATTGTGGTAGATGAGGTCAGTTCGACCCCTTCATCTGCATTTTTAGGGTTTGATGCTTGTTTTGGGGTCTTGTAAGTCTTTCATTCATCTTGGAGTATTGGTGAAATTCAATGCATGGTAGCAAAGTTGATGTGACATAAAAAGAGGGTTTTGAACCACCTTCCGACCCTATCAAAACCAGTTTCAGTGTTTTTTCATAGACCAGGGTGCCTAGATTGTAGACCAGAGTGCCTGTAGGTGCCCCAGTCCTCCTCCAGGCACTCCAGTTCAGAGAAATAGTCCAAATCCACTCTTTTTGGGACTTATGCATAATCGTTCTTGCTCTTGATTTTTCTAGTCACCTCTGTGACACTCTCTGACATACATCTCTTATCAATTGAGTTCTTTCCTTACTCTTTTTTAAATATTTGGGTTAGCATTTCCTTTTGCATAATTGTTTACATTCTTGTTTACTACATTTATTTACTTCATTACAATTGTTCATAACTTATATTAACTATCCATATACTTCTTAGTTATTCCATTTTTATTTAATTACCCGACATCAAGATCTTGGGGAACCCGAGAGTAGGACACTAGTGCCCAGTGTCTATGCACTCTTGTCCCGAAGGTCACTAACACTGCACCGCTCTTTTCTAGGTCTAAAACATCGAGAAAATTTAAAATCTAAATTTTGTAAAAATTCACTAAAAATGACTACTATACACTCATTTTTCAAAAAAATAGTGCACTTACCAACTCCATTGTAAACGTGATGCTACGATGGTCGCCACCATCTCAAATCGGCTATGTCATGTTTGCTCTAACTTGTGGCATCCTTACTTACTTAGAGCTCACTATCACTCGTGTAAAAATACAAATGAAGTGACTAATCACTTTTTCACCTCCCTATTTATAATTACTTTTACCTACCCATTTTACTATAGTCATTATTTCGCGATCATTTCCTCGATTAATACACACCACATGATTTTTGCCATATCTTGAGTGTTTCTACTTTTATTTACACCCCGTTTGTGGCATTATTTTCATAATTCCTCCTACCATCATATCATGTACGTGATGCACATGTTATTTCTCCTCGATGTTTTATTTTACTCAATATGTACACATTTTGGCGATGTTCATCATACACTATCTATTTCATGCTACTTTCACTTTCACCATTCATTCTTTTCATCACTTCCACTTTTTCTCAAAGGGGGGGCATACAATTAGGGTCATCATATAATTCCCCCACCCTTAAAAAAACATTAAATACTATCAATCCATCATTTTCAAACATTTACTAATGCACCATATGACATTTCATTGATTCCCCCTAATGACCTAACATAGGGGCAAAAACATAAAATTTCTTTGCGATATTTCATCAATCGTCATCACTTCCCCCTAATGACGTAACCTGAGGGCAACAAGCATGAAAATATTTCCATGCGTTCTTTCATCAATCTCTTTTGATTCCCCTAATGACATAACCTGGGGGCAACTAGTGTAAATCCTCTCTACGAGTAAACGATCAAAACAATTAATTCATCAATGCGTTCAAGTCTCTAACAATTGAAATCATACTATTCAATCAATACAATACAATACATGCAGTCTCCCAGATGACCTAACTTGGGAGTTACATTCATTACTTTCCCAAATGACCTAACTTGGGAAGTTTGGCATTTGCTTCTAGATGACCTAACTTGGAAGCTATCACATCACAGCTGACACCCATGGAGTGGGGAAAGAGTGCCTTATCTATACCACTCCTATATGGGTCAACTATTTGATTGAAATTATTTGGATCCAAAACCACAATTTTTTTATCGTAGTCCATCTACAATGACTATATCTTGAGGATGTAGTTAAAGGTTGGAGAATAATACAATTTTCTCCCTACACTCTTCCTCTGGTAGAAGGATGCCCAAATCCTTCATCCGATTTTTCATATACACACAATTGGGTTGGGAATTGATCACTCCCTATCCCATCTTATCATCATCATATAACATGCAAAATCATCAATCATATAGTATCACAATCATCTCTCTCATTTATTACATTTCATCACAACATTCCATTTCTCACTACATCGCATAGATCAACTCATTGATCCATGGTTCGACACGCTATATGGTTCATTTGGCATGATTTTTTACCACATATGCATGTTCTACTATAACATGGGATTCTCCATATTTCTCTCAGGTACGCATATCTAACTACTTTATGTTACCAAGATTTTCACTCACCAACATAAAGTGGGGAAAATTTAGTCACAAAATCACGCACTTACTACTATAATTATATCGCTAAAGTATGTTGTTTTATATATGGATCTTGTGTAAGAAAATTATTCACTAATGACCCATCCCCTAGTCATGTTGTTAGTCTAATTGGTCATTGTCGTTGTGTGTCTTGCACAGTCATCACTTACTTGCATAGTTATAATAGTCTCTCAAGGAGTCTTAGCTATCGTTATTTACTCAGTTGTCATCTCTAATCTTTGATCAGGGAACTTAGGAAGGGATTAGGGCACCTCGGGTGCCTTCGTACTCATTTCTAGGTGCCCTGGTCCCGGTCATAGTTAGTTTTCATTTAGATGTTTGAGGTTGGTCTTTATGATTTTCCCTCCCATTCTCGTAGGTACTAGTCGGCATGTCAGGTCATTAATGTCAAAATTTGAGAAGGAGATACCTATATAAACACAACATACATACTATCTTATGGGCAAACCAATTCTACTAAGGGCTAGATATATACATAAAGCAAGGGACTGCATTTGGGAACTATTCTACATCACACACTACATAAGAAGGGGATTCTCTTCTATTCCATCCACCATTATGCATTTTTATCTAGCTATTGCCCACTACTTTGGTGTCATTGGCGCTAGGGCACCTAGGCACACCATTACACATAAAAATCACATAGAACTACATCAGGTCTAAGATGTAGTGCAAAGGTGCTCGATCATAAGTACATTTATTTGGCAAACCAAGATAATCGACCCATTCATTTACATATTTCTTTTTTTAGGGTTTGATGCTTTGTGTGTGGTTTTGTAGAGATTGTTCATAGGAGACTTATAACGACACTAACAAACCAAGTGTGAAACCAACTTGATCAAATCTGAATTATTGCAAATGTTTAGTGACCATATCGATTTAGTTTCGAGTCACTCCATGAGACCAAGGTGCCCATGTTTCACACTAGAGCACCCACAGTGCCCCCGTCCTTCCCAAGTGCCCTATTCTTGCTGGATCTTCCACTTCGCAATTTTTTGAGGTTTGTTAAAACACTCACTCTGCTAGTAAATCATCTTGCCTAGTCCTAGATTATTGCAAGGTAAGTATAATTCAGGTTAGTACCCTACACCTCTTATTTCATTTCATTTAGAATATCAATTAAATTATTTAGCATTTATCTTTTAGTTATTACATTGTTGTACTTTCTTAGATTATTACTAAAATCCATATTTTAGATAATCGGTAGTGTAACGCTCGGTTGTAAGCTCACCATTGTGACAAATGAGGAGTCTCGACCACTCATTCTACATCTTTCTTTTTAGGATTTGATGTCTATCTGAGGGTTTTGCAAGTTCATATTTCATTGCAGGTTTTCAATGACCTCGACGATCTTGGTGTGACCTCAGAGTGACCAAAGGTAACTAAAGGAGAACACCTTGCAACACCTCAGAGGAGGTTTTTGATATTTTTCTTAGACCCAAGTGCCTTAAACATGCCTAGGGTGCATGCGATTTCCCTTTTCCCTCTCCAAGTGCCCCAACCCACTCTATCTGTCTAGATCTACATTTTTTCGGGTCTTTATGCGATGCTCCTGCTACTCTCTTCACCTGGTTATCACTCTTACAAAGTCCAAATTTCACTGTGAATCAACTAAGGCTTCTCACCCTCTCTTTACTCTTAGGGTTTTGTACTTTATTACTTAGTTTTATTGAGTATCTCAGTACGATGGAAAAGTGACATGTGAGCATGGGAATCTACAAGTACCTTTTCCTCGTTACCGACCTCCCAAGGTCATGTCGAGACAACCGATGAATGTTGAATGTGAATGGATACGGACAAGCTAATCGGGTAATCTTATATCCTCAATACGCAATAATGGAATCTATGAATCTAAGGTGAAGAAGGCCCTCCTAACTTGAATTGGTGTAATGGTTCATTTGGATATAATGGCTATTCAGAGGCTCCAATCAATGTCGAGCTCTACCAAGATCCTATTTCTTGGTTGTTAGACATGTGGGAAGTGACGATATGGGAGCTTCGTATATATCTCCGCATTAGGTCATGAAAATGATGATGGGTGATTTAGTGGATGCGTAATAACTATGGGTGATTTTTTGGTCTAGCCCAGAAAATATTAGATTGATTGGCTTCTATATTTAATATGGATAACTCGTATAATAATATCTCAAGGGAGTGGTGAGGATCTAAATACTAGCGTCTCGTAGCGGTGTCAATACTTAACCGATTTTTAGGCTGTTGGGTTGTGGAACTTAGGGATCACAACCGTGAGTTCATGGTTGTTGCACCTATTATGGTCATGTGAATAATCAATCCCTTCTTCTAACTATCCAAGAATCGTATGCCTTCTCACCTCTATATTTAGAACTAGAAGTTGTATGATTTTCTCGAGTACCTAACAGTGTTATGACAACTTATATACGTAAACTAGTATCTATGTCAATGAGGAGGTATCCTGCATTAGGTCAGTGGAACCAAAGGATCACAACCAAATGTTTTCTCTCTTTCGAATCCTTGTATAGTCATTCGATGTTTTATTAGGAAAGTCTATAGTTTGGATGGTTTGGCCAAAATGTGTAAGCTTTGTCATCTTTGATGTTTAATCCTCTTAGTTATTCACTAATGGCTTGTAAGTTTCTTTGTTGCTCGAAAGACTTGTATCCTAAGGTCCCGATCTATATCGCCTAATGTCGTGGGTAGATTTAGCCGAGGCACTATGGGTTCAAATATATACTCTCTAGGCTCTCTAGGTCCCGTGATTGTCATACAAAGTGTTTCAACTTCTAACTAGAATTAATAAACTAATCATGAAAGAAATTTATGCTATGTAAGCATTCTACTATTTTTGTATTTTTAATGATGTAGTTCAATAAAATTAAAGAGCAAATACTCTAGTATATTCATAAAATGGACAACTAACCTAGTAATAAAATAAAAACAAGCAAAGTAGCTTGGTATGGCTATTTGCACATGCGGTTGTGATTTTATCCTAAGTATCTAAGCAACTATTATTTTGAATTTGAAAGACTCTCGATCCTACCTCAGAAGTGAGGAATGAATCACAGCTTCTCAGAAACTATCAATCCCCACAACTTCCCTGGCGATATTGAGAGAAAAATTTTAACTGAAATGAAATAATTCACTACTCTATTTGATATGTTGTAACTAGAATCTTGATAGCTCAAACCTGGCATTTACAGAACAATGGTAAATCTAGTTGTGTGTGATTTCATCCCCTCAGTGTAATCTCCTCGTTCCTTTGTGTTCTCATGAATCTAGAAAGTATGTATATGATAGTATCAATAGAAGATGGTATTCGAACAATGGCAGCTTTAGATATAGACCGAATACAATGCGAGTAGGAGAGGGATAACGCAAGTGAACAGAGCTTGACTATGTAATTCCTAGAGGGATTTATTGCATGGGAATACAACACAAGTGCATCGAGAGTTTTGGAATCTATCCTTGTGAAAAACAAAACCTCAGTAACTTTAATAGATTCTAGTCTAGAAATGAAGCTATTCTATGCTAAATTGATTGTATGGAGTAACAATGGAACAAGAAGATCAATGACTTCTAAAAACAAAGGAAAACTAATAACTGATGCAAAACATGAAGGTAGTAGAATTCTAAGCAAGAAATTGAAAGAATGAATAAGAGAATTGAGAAGATGAGGGGCCATTTGCTTGAAAACAAGCTGGCTATTTATAACCAATGCACTTACCAGAGGGTAACTCCCATTTGAACTCTTTTACTATAAACAAAGGAAAAACACTATTACTAGGGAACCAAAAACATTAATGCAAGCCAAAGTGGTTGAAGAAAGCATGTAAAACTCAAGATTTACGTTTGACGTGATCATCGGAAGGATCTGGAAAATGCGTACAAGATCGCCGCCCCATGCAGGGCGCATGGACCGCCGCCTTGTCTCGGGTGGCGGCCACGAAACCGCCGCTCGAGCAGGGTGGCGATTTCATCATCAAGAGAAAATGCAAGAAGAAAGGGGGGAAAAGGGAAAAACAAAGCATGCAGAGGCTGAGCGGGGCATGCGGGATACAAGCGTATACTTGGTGAGCCTTTTTGGATTCCAAACACCTTGCAAGGAGACCTATATCATCATTGGGGTATGTGTAACATCGTTCCGGCGGTGCAATACCCTACAATTTCAGGTAGTACATATTGCCCCCTCAGAGAAGCATCTTAGCCATGAAGAGGCATAAAATGGTGGATCCGAGTATGGTGCTCCCGAAATGGGGAGTTAGGAGTTATACCTGTCATGCCCGTGTGCTGGAGAGTTGTCATCCAAGATCCCGCTACCTGTAAAAATGAAAAGAGGGGACTCAAGTGTAGATAGATAAAATAAATTGAGAAATAAGGTTGAATTGATATGAAAAGAGGACTTACCATCTATGTGAGGTTTATAACTTACCTCCGTTGGCGCTCCGACCTTGCGAAAGACATTCAAAATCAAATTAAGAGGGCTATTTATATAAAACGAAGTCATTTTACTATTCATTTGTGAAAATTGATTTGATAGTTTTTGAGCTCTGGGACCCACGGTGACGATTTTCATGAGAGTATAGTCAAAACGTTCATGGTGAGATAGCGATCATGCCTCCAAGAGCGGAACATTGACCCGCGAAGTCTCAGGTTAGTTCTTCTCGATTTATCATTTTTAGACCTAAAATGTGGAAATGATGAAATCTTTCTCTTGGGTGGGTCATTTTTGAAAACACTAGTGTTAAATGTGTCTCTAGGGGGTGTGCCCATAGGGTAGGTTTTCATTTTAGCAAAGGTGGTGTATTCATTTGTGTTTAAGCATTTTTTAGGGTTTACAACCCATTTGTGTTTGCGGGACAAGACAGACGCCCTGTATAGGGCGGCGGTTACAGGACTGCCACCTTAGAAGGCAATGGTTACGGTACCGCCACCGTGCACAGGGTGGCGGTCCATGAAAGAGAACCAAAAAAACAAAACTTAGCTTATTTTTGCATGTTTAGCATTTTTACATGTTTTTAATAGTCTTTCCAACTGGATGCTAGTATTAACTTACTCCTTTTTATTATTTTTGGGTGTATGCAGAAGGAGGAGTATATTAGATGGAGCTGGGAGAGGGAGTGTGATTGTCTCCCAGTAGTATTAGAGGCACTCTCTCAGGCAGAGCGAGATACCCTTCGCAGGGTCGGCATTTAGAGGATTACACAGTCCCTCATCATTGTGCTCGCTAGTCACATTCTATGTGACCTATTTTCATATTGGGATGTGGATCGGAACACCTTCTGATTGCTAGGAGTTAGGGGTGAGTGGTCCATCACCCTGGAGGATGTTTACCATATACTGGGGGTTCCGATCCTTGGGCAACAACTGTCTCTTAAGACAATAGTATCGAGATCATAAGTGGTTCAGTGGGCCACCTACATGGGAGATGCAATTATATCGATGGGATCGAAGAAGGGAGTGAGGATCCGCTCTATTATTGAGTCAGACATTCCCGTGATCTACAAGGCCATCATGGGCATCCTTGCATCTAGACTGATTAGGGACAAGGGAGGGGACACCCTCTTATATTGTTGGGCCCCAATTATTACACAGATTGAGGGCCATGGACGGGTTTATGCTTGGGAAGCGAGATATCCTTGGGGACTACCTACCATGATTTATACAGGGGTAGTTCGATTATAGGGAATCATCGAGCCACCCAACTCTTGTCACGAGTCAAGTATGAGCATATTATCCCATATGGGAGAGGTGTAGAGGTAGAGGATCTCGGGGCCATGAGGGAAACAAGGTGGATGGGGATGACAGCTCTTAGAGCACCTCACCACCCGGTGGCCTCTTTGACCACCGCAGATATGGAGGCCACTCCTTATCGTGCCATGGTAGGGGTATGGGGAGAGAGACTGTTACACTGACACGATTACCTATCGACTACCAACCAATTGATAGACAGGCGGGGAAGCTAGAGATCCACCCCTTTGTCGAGTACTGCAGCAGTAGTTTGACCTCCCCTATAGTGACATGATTCCTCCGGCGGGCCGGTTGTATAGATCTATCCATGAGGCTCGAGGAGGTCCTATAGGCCGGGGTTGGACTATTGTTACTCCCGGTGTTCCTATTGCAGCCAGGAGGGTGGTACATGCATGAGGGAGAGCCAGTGCTCCTTAGGCACCCTTACTTTGGATTGCCGCCGGTCCCGCCCATAGCAGTGATGAGCCCATTGATGTGGACTCCGAGTCTGAGGAGTTCATAGGGGGAGAGACAGAGGAGATGGATATCAGTGAGATGGGCGGGGGATGATAGTGATCTTGAGTGCCATGATACTCAGGAGATCCTACAGGATGAGAGGGTAGAACGGAGCGTAGAGAGGGTGACTCTGGTCTCAGAGGATTTACTCTCTCAGGACCTAGGTGGAGATGGTGAGTCCATTGTAGGCCGTCATATTGCCCTAGGTGTGGGAGAGGGACACTAGTCAATGGCGGCATCAGTGGTAGGGGTAGATCCTAGAGATCCTTCTTGGAGGCCCAGAGATCTGAGTGAGTTGTCACTCTTCTCTTGACATTTGTTTTAGTTAGAATTGTCTTAGTTTGTTATTTCTCTTTGTTTTGTTTACTCTTGGTTTTATCTTTTGATCATTTTCTAACTTGTTTTCTCCTTTGTTTGTAGTGATTGTTGATGAGTGGCAAGAATTGATTCATTGAATATGCATTGATACCTTGCTTCTCCCCTTGGAGAAGACCCGTGTTGAGATTTTCGTGGATGTGGGGGAGCCTTCAGTAGCTGGTAGGCATACTGATGTTTTTGCCTCTGTTTGGCATGCGACGAAGATCATGACTTCTCTCCGCACTGAGGTAGCTGGATATAGGATGGCCGAGCACTTGATGAGGAGTCATTCTCACGGCAGACGATAGCTACTCGGTCATGACCGTGAGCCCTCGATGCATTCGAGCACCGCATAGTCGATTACTAGACGTGGTTGTGCACCACCCCCGAGGGATCCTATAGGGATTGAGAGACCATTTTTGTAGCATTTTGTCGGATATCATATGAGTACTTTTGTACTTTTCGGGCTCATTGAGCGTTTTGACCATGCCTAGTGCATGATGGCATCAGATATGAAACTTGTATATATATATACCTCGTTTGATCTAGACTCTTAGATCTAAAATTTCGTGACTCGTTTCCACATGTTTACTTAGATATTTTTAGAATATTTGTTTTTCATGCTTTTCGAATGTATGTGATGGATAACAAATGATAGTACAAATGTTTTACTTTGTATGTTTTTTTTTGTAATACTGATATGAGATGATACTAACATATGGTAGAACCAAAATTTTAAACTCTTTGGGAAATACTCTTAATTTCTTATTATATTGGAAAACCGTGATGAATGCATAGTGATAAGGAAATGAATTTTCCCCATTCCCAACTCCACGCAACTAGTAAGATGTGAGGGCTCTACACCAAGAGTTGAGAAGGGCACAAATTGTATGAGTTTGACCGAATGGAATGATGAGAGACAGAAAAACCAATAACAGAAGCCAAGTTTAGACCTACACACTTACCCTACTCAGAACTACCACCAGGCTTAGAAGGCCACTTACTTTCTAGCTTATCTAGACTTAGATTCATAAATGGCAACCTGGTTGACAAAATCTGGTTTTGAGGTTTTGATCTCTTTGGAATTTGGATATTTTTTCTCTTAATAGAATTTGATTTGTGTTTATAGCATACCAAGATTTGTTAATTTGTGTGACAGACCCCTCACACCTTGCCTCATGCCACTATTAAGAAGCATGATTTGTCACCAAAGGCGGGATATAGGCAGTAAGGGCACTTCCTTCCTTTCCCAACCTTGCACCACTAGTAAGAGATGCGAGCTTATCACCAAAGGTTGGTGGGGCAAAGAAGTGCGTAAAATAAAATATATTTTTTGCTTAGTGCTTTTGATTTCATTTGATTTTGACATTTCTGATCTATGACTTTGGGATATCCTTTCGTTCAAAGAGATTTAAGAGGGATAGATGTGACACCAAGAAGCTTCTAGAACAGACCATAGGTAAGGACAACTTCACCTAGTAGAAAGAAAGAGCAAAGCCAAGTATGCAGGCCTTGGTATGGTTTTCATCAATACTTGTCTATCGAACTTGATGAGAAGATTTGAAAATAGTTGATGATGTTTGAAGAGATGTGATTTGAATGCTTTTGCCAATATTTTCAGAAATTTGTAATAGATTGTTTAAGAGTAAGCTCCTGGACTACCATTTTTATGAAATGAGTGGACAAAATGAAACAACTAAATGACTAATGCAATGTAGGTAGCTATAATGTACAAGTGGTGATTTTTGATGTTTTATGCGTAAAACCATTTAAGATGCAAGGAATTGATAGTTTCACCAAATTCCTCACCTTCTAGTGTGCACAAGAGATACACACTATTTCCGTAGTCCTTCATGACTCAGTATGGGCCTAACCATTTGGGCCGAAACTTTCTTCCTTCGCCGGTTTTCTTATCGATTTGGTTGTCTAGTCTTAGAACTAGATCTCCTTCATATATTTCTTACTCATAGACTTTTTTGTTGTATTGCCGGCACATCCATCAGTCCGTGCATAGGCTCTGTGCCTTTGTTCGGTATTTATCCTGACCTCGTCAAGGCTTTCTAGTTGAGAGAGGCATGCCTCCCTATAAGCTTCTTCATCCAGAATCCCTTGTAATGAGATGCAAAGATTGGGTATTTCAACCTCAAGCGAGAGAACTGCTTATGCCCCGAATACCAGTGAGAAAGGAGTTGATCTTGTTGGTGTTCTTACCGAGGTTCGATGGGCCCACAAGGCCGGATATAGTTTTAGATTCCAATCTTGCTTATTCTCCTTGATCTGCTTTGAGAAGAATATCATTTAATGTTTTGTTTGTCGCTTCGGCTGCTAATCGGCTTGAGGGTAGTAAAGAGAGGTGTGTGATGGTTTATTTTGAATTTTCTACATAACTCATGGAATTCATAGTTTTTAAAGGACGTGCCATTATCTAAGATAATGAATTGTGGGACACCATACCTGTAGATAATTTTGTTCAGAATGAATTTGGCAATTACCGAACCTGGTATGGTGGTGAGAGGCATGGCCTCCACCCATTTAGTAAAATATTTTGTGGTTGTAATTATAAAATTATGGCCATCGGTTGATGAGGGAGAGAATTTCCCTATCAAGTCCATATCCCACGTGGAGAAGGGCCACGGGGTAACTATTGGTTGTAGGGCTTGTGCTGGCATGTGAATTTCGTGAGAGAATTCTTGGCATTTGTGGCACTTACGTACAAATTCCACTACGTCATGCTCAAGAGTGGGCCAAAAATAACCCATCTGATGTATTTTTCAAGTGGTGGTGTGACCACCGAATTGGCCTCCACATATCCCATTGTGGGATTCATGAAGAATCTTCTTGGATTCTTCTATGTCAACGCATCTTAGAAGCATGTCATCGAAGGCTTTACGATAGAGTACCTGTTCTAAGACAACATATTTAGCGGTAATAATGCGTAACCACCTTCTTTGTTGTGATGTGGCACCTTCCGGGTATGTGTGGTCCATAATGAAATTAATGATATCAGTATACCAGGGACATGTGGAGATGGGAGGCCTGGTTTCGATGAAGTATATACACTAATCAAGAAAGTCCAGATTTACCAGACCGCCTCCATCTAGTGGATTGTCACTAGCTAATCTACAATGATTTGTCCTTAATGATATTTGGTTTACGAATGTCAACTCAAATTCACCCATTAAGGTTATGAAACGTCTAACCTTTTTATATAAAGACCCTTGCGTGAGAAATATTTGTAAATGATCTGTCTTTACAATGACCCTCGTTTCTTGGTTTATCATGTAATGTCTTAAGCATTTGTTGCAAAGACTATGGCAAGACATTCTCTCTCTACCTGTGTAACATGTTTCATAATCAAACAACATTTGGCTAATGAAATAGACCGCACGTTCCCATTTATCATTGTCTTCTTGAGCCAACATGCAGGCCAGTGAGACATGAGTGGCTTGTGAGTATAAGATCAAAGGGTGGTCTAGTTTGGGAGGAATTAACGTGGGTGGAGATAACAAGAAGCGTTTAACTACTTCGAAGGCCTCGTTGCATTCTTCAGTCCAATCAATGTTATAATCTTTCTTTAATAGATTGTTGATTGGGTGAATCACAAAACTTAGATCTGGGATGAACATGTGGATTGCACCGAGTTTCCCAAGAAATGACATGATTCCAAACTCGTCCGATGGTGGGATCATTTTGAGAATAGCTCGTATTTTGGCTAGATCAACATCAATCCCTCGTGAAGATATAATGTAGCCTAGAAGTTTGCCTCTGTCACACCAAACACACACTTCTCTAGGATTTAATGTGACACCATATTCAATTAATCATGAGAGGATGATACAGAGCACTTCTAGATGATCACAGTGTTTCTTGGCCTTGGCCAACAAGTCATCCACATATGATTCCACAATTTTATGGATAAGATCATGGAATATATATGTCATTACCTCAACGATATGTAAGCACCGACGTTCTTAAGACCAAATGGCATGAAAACGTAGCAATAAGTTCCCAGGAGTTATGAATGTAGTTTTGGCTTGATCTTGTTTAGATATTTTAATCTGATTGTACCCTGAGAACCCATCCATGAGGGACAACAGTTCAAATCTAGTTGATTGCATCAACGATAACATTAATGGATGGTAATGGGAAGTCATCCTTGGGACAAGCTTTGTTAATATCTTGAAAATCTATGCAAATGCGTATCTTCCCATTCTTTTTGAGGATGGGAACGATATTAGATACCCATTGTGAATAGTCAACGGGCTTGATGAATCCCACTTGGAGAAGTTTTATTACTTCTTCTTTTACCATGAGAGCCACTTTTGGCTTCATTGGTCTTGACTTCTATTTAATTGGTTTTGCATCTAGTTTAGTGACAAGATTATGTACCGCAACTTGTGGTGCAATGCCCGTCATTTATTTATAATTAAATGTGAAAGCTTTTTGATGTTCTTTGAGTATTTGGGTGTGTATTTCTATCTCCTCCAGAGTTAACGAGGATCCCAACTTCAAAATCTTTGGTTCTTCCTTCGTTCCAATGTTTATGTCAATGGTTTCTTCTATTAAAGAAGTGTTACCTTCTTCAAATTCAGGTGGGGCTGGAGGTAGCTCCAAACTTTCTCCATCTTCTATTTCATAGATATCAAGATCCTTCTGTGGAGGATATTCTACCATGGGATTTCCAAAATAGGAAGAGGAATGTGGTATTAGGGAAAGATCAACTATATGGTGAGCAAGGTGCAGCTCCGCATAGGCGTTTAGATATTTGAGAGTGACTCTATCATCGTCAAAGTGATCCATGATAGAAAAATCATCCTTAACTTCTCCATGAGTCAGGAGTGAGTTTGTTGGTATTTTATGCACTAATGGTTCAATACGAAGTGATACCGTGAAATTTGTATCCTCCAACTCATTGTTTGGAGTGAAACAGAAGCTGAGGTTGCTATCGAGTTTGCGAAGAAGGTTCTACTTTTGTGGGATTGCTTCAATTGATATGAAGTTAAATTCCTTACTTAGATCTAATACTGCTGGTTTATAGAGTTGTCAGTGCTCAGCTCTAGTTTCATATACCTCGAGACTTGGTTTCAAACCAATTACGAGTCTTCTAACACTCGATGTTGTCGACACCCATTATTTTAGCTAGAATGAGGCCAAGGAGGAGAGTTTCATACCCAACCCCATTATTTGTACATTCAAATTTTAATTTAAAGGTGAAAGGTAGGATCTTTCCCTTAGGTGAAGTAAAGATCACTCCTACCCTAGCTCTAAAGTGACATCTAGCTCCATCGAAGTGGAGAGTCCAATACTTGTTTGGAAAAATGGACATTGGGATATCTGTCATATCTATTTCTTTTGCTTCGGTTACCTCTACCATAAAAACTTCATCTGATGGAAGAGAAGCAATTCCCAGGGTGTGTCCCATACCCATGGAATCAAATGGTAGGAGAATAGGTAAATCTTTCTCTAACAACTCAAAATTTTTACGGTAGTCCCTAGTGACACCGTTTTTATAACACTGGTCTCATTTTTGAGTAATGGAATGTCCTCGGCTAGATTTTTAATTTCTAACTATGTAGTGGGTATCAATTTTTATTTTGGTTTTGAATTAGTTGGTTTAACAAGATGATTTTTCAGGAGTTCAAACTCGAGTGAACACCTGGTCTTTTCTTCAAATCATCTAGGTGTATATCAAAGGGTTTTGGGTCATCTTGTGCCACAAATATTTTCCCTAAGTGTAGAAATCTTATTTCTTGGAATAGCATGGAAGGGATTGCCTTCATGCGGTGTATCCATGGCTGACCAAGGATCATATTATAATTAGTTTCCCAATCTATAATATAAAACTCGGTGAGGACCATCTTGGGTCCTAAAGTGACTGGTAAAACTATGGTTCCAATCGAAGTGGATTTGAGGCTATCATAACCTCTTAGCGTATTTCATGTTGTGGAACAGTTCATCTCTCCATATCCTAACTTTTGAAGAAAAGTGAAGGGGACTATGTTAACCGCTACCCCATTATCAACCATTACACGTTTAACATAATTATTGTAAATCCATACTTGCAAATGCAAAGTTGGATCACCTCTTCATGCAATCTCAGTGTTTGTCGGCATTTTTCTTATATCGAATATAAACTCCGTATCCCTATCCTGGCTGCCCCGGCAGATAAACGTCAAAGTCTACATGGTTTACTCTTGTTTCGGAGGAGTGATGTTGATTACATGACCAAGGCCTAATGCTTCTAAGAGGGAAGCTCTATGGGCGGGAGATTTTTTTAACAAATCCAAAAAGGAGATGTGAGAGAAGGTTTTAGTTAAATTTTTAATTAAATCATAGGCACCTATGGTTTTTACCAATGTTTATTGACTCTTGTCTGCTTTCTAATGGATAGCTTACGGTAGGTTGGGATGAATAATCCTGTGTTCTTGTTATGGTTTCTATAGGTAGCTCGATGTCTAACTCCACCAAAACAACTATCTTAGTTTGAGGTTGAGTTCCTAATTAGGGTGCGACTAGTGGATTTAGTGAAGTTGAAGCTTCATGATCATTGTTTCTTATTATGACACCCTTGTTTGTTCTGTTAGGATCTAGCTTGTTATTGTTAGAACGGTTTGGAAGTAGATCATTAAAGATCTTGAGGGGTGCATTTTGAGGGGAAACTGCCCGCATAAGTGTTTAGCATGGGTACTATAGAATTTGCTAAAAACATATCTATAAAGAGCTGTTTTTGATCTTCTTGAAAACGCTGCATGAATTTATTGTATTCATGACAAGTCCTAGTATCGTGGCCTTAAATCTTGTGGAAGCCACAATATAAATTGGGATTATAATTTTGAGGTCATTGATTTATAATCTTGTTGGCCCGAAATTATGATAAGGTTCTTTGGTTGTTAGAGTTAAAATTTTGAGGTCATTGCTTTTGGTTTTGACTTTGATATCCAGCTAAGTTTTGATTTGGACTTTGTGTTTAGATTTGTCATTGTTGTTTTTGTTGTTGTTTCCATGGCGAGATGATTAAAATCCATTGTGTTGATTGTTGGAGTAAATTTTTTATTTTGTTGATTATTAACAGTGGCGAAATGTTTACAACATTTTCCCTTTTAACTTGGTCAGTCATTGCTCCATCATTGTAAATCCACGCTTCTTGTTAAGGATATTAGGTCCTTGATTAGCATTCCCGTATTAGAATAGACCATGGTGTTTTGAGTGGGAGTGGTTAATTTCCCATTCGTCCCATATGTCTTACGACCACTATCTATCGTTGCTTGGTCGATTCGAGAGCACTCTCGAGTACTTCATCGTAAGTTCTTAGCGAGAACTTCTCGAATTATTCCTTTTCTCTCTCTTGAGAGAATTAAGGAATAAATCATTAATAACTCCCGATTCCCATTCTTAATAATTTGTTCATGTTTGATATGCAAGAACTCCCGATTCCCATTCTTAATAATTTGTTCATGTCAAAAGCTTTGATGAATTCTGACACGAGTTGTTTAAATGAATGTATCGAGGCTTCGGTATTCTCGTAATACCAATCAAGGGAAATACCTTCTAAGGTCTTAGGGAATATTTTAGTGACAACCTCGTCCCCAAGGAGTAACTCCCGTATGGTTGTGGCATAGGCCTTAATGTGTGTGTTTGGGTTTCCTTCCCCTTTATATTTGGGTAAATCGGGAAGAGGTCTTGGAAGCATAATGCTTCGTATGGTGAAGTCTAGGGGCTCTTTTAAATATTCTGAATAAGTCCCTACTAGTGTAGGCCTCGACCATTGATGGGGTTTGTTGAGGGGGTTGAGGTGGAATGGGTTGTTGATATGGCATAGCATATGCATTTGTAGGGACATAAGGGAATCCCTGTGGTTGAACGAACATCCTGGGAGAAGAGAACATGTCTCCTTGTGGTGAATTTGAATAAATGTTTAAGTAAGGAGGAGCATTGTTCGTGCAGGTTGTTTGGTGCCAAGCCGGGAGGTGTCATGTTTTCAATTGGAGCGGCGTTAGAAAACGTAGTCCTAGTTGGTGTTCTTTGTGGGTAACTATAAGGATTTTGAAGAGGCATGCCTAACATGCGTGTTCCTCGTAAGGAGGTCAACTTGATCGGGATAATGTGGAGGGTTAGGGATTATTGCTTGCCCAAAATATGAATTTTGGTTTGCTTGAGCAAGTTCCACTCTCTAACATTTTCACTAAGGTTGAAATGACCTCCATTGGCGAAGACACAGTGCTTTGCCTTAAGGGTATTTGTTGTAAAACTTGAGGTTGTAAAGGGGTGTGATACCCTGCTATGAATTGATCGTTACCCTACCAAGCTTCACCGAGGGTATTTCCCATAGGTGGAGGAATGGGGGTGTTTTCCTGGAATAGGGTATTAGACTATATTTGTAAGCTCCCTATAGGTGGGTACATATTTTGGATGTGTTGTTCACTTTTAGCAAAGCATGCTAAGTACTCATCATCCAAAAAGGGGAGTGGGTCTGATTGTCTACTGATCTGTGGTCTGAACAAGACTCGAGGAGATGAAGCAGATTCTCCCGTAAACGTCATATTATTAAAGCCTGATGGCTCTGGCTGTTGTGTTTGTTTGTCTGCGGATCAAACTCCTCAATTTGGAATGAAGAACTAGAACTAATCCTGTGAGGGGGAGTTTGAGATGAAAAGTACTTACTCGAATAGTTATCAGCCCATGCAAAAAGTGAGGGCGATGGTTGTCTATTTTTTTGACTATAGTTTACTTTGAGACTTGAGAGAGGTCTGCCATATGCATCGTATCCCAACATATTCGGGGGGTATATGAATACCTGCAGAATAATGGGAAAGAGCGAAGGTGGATGGAAGAAATGAAAACAGAAAGAGGAATATTAGTTTGTTCACGTTGGGTTCACCAATTTTGTACGATGGAAAAGTGACATGTGAGCATGGGAATCTACAAGTATCTTTTCCTCGCACTGACCTTCCGAGGTCATATCGAGATAGCCGGTGAATGGATATAGACAAGCTAATAAGGTAATCTTATATCCTCAATACGCAATAATGGAATCTGTGAATCTAAGGCAAAGAAGGCCCTCCTAACTTGAATTGGTGTAATGGTTCGTTTGGATATAATGGTTGTTTAGAGGCTCCAATCAATGTTGAGCTCCACCGAGATCCTATTTCTTGGTTGTTAGACATGTGGGAAGTGACCTATGGGAGCTTTGTATATATCTCTAGACAAGGTCATGAAAATGATGATGGGCGATTTAGTGGATGTGTAGCGAACTATGGGTGATTTTTTGGTCTAGCCCAGAAAATATTAGATTGATTGGCTTCTATATTTAATACAAAGAACTGTATAATAATATCTGGTAGGAGTGGTGAGGATCTAAATACTAGCATTCGTAAGCCGGTGTCAATACTTAACTAATTTGTAGGCCCGTTGGGTTGTGGAACTTGGGGATCACAATCATGAGTTCATGGTTGTTGCGGACCTGTTATGGTCATGTGAAGAATCAATCCCTTCTTCCAACTATCCAAGAATTGTATGCCTTCTCACCTCTATATTTATAACTAGAAGTTGTATGATTTTCTCGAGTACCTAACAGTGTTCGGAAACTTATATGTGTAAACTAGTATCTATGTCAATGAGGAGGTCTCCTGCGTTAGGTTGTGGAACCAAAGGATCACAACCAAATGTTTTCTCTCTTTCGAATCCTTGCACAGTATTCGATGTTTTATCAGGGTAGTCTATAGTTTGGATGGTTTGACCAAAATGTGTAAGCTTTGTCGTCTTCGATGTTTAATCCTCTTAGTTCTTCACTAATGGATTGTAAGTTTTACATTACTCGAAAGACCTATATCCTAAGGTCTTGATCTATATCAGCTAATGTCATGGGTAGATTTGGCTGAGGCACTATGGGTTCAAATATATACTCTCTAGGCTCTCTAGGTCCTGTGATTGTCATACAAAGTGTTTCAACTTCTAACTAGAATTAATAAACTAATCATGAAAGAAATATTTACGCTATGTAAGCATTCTTCTATTTTTGTATTTTTAATGACGTATTTCAATGAAATTAAAGAGCATATACTCTAGTATATTCATAAAATTGACAACTAACCTAGAATGTAAAAAAAACAAAGTAGCTTGGTATGGCTATTTGCCTGTGTAGTTGTGATTTTATCCTAAGTATCTAAGCAACTATTTATTTTGAATTTGAAAGACTCTTGATCCTACCTCAGAAGTGAGGAATGAATCATAGTTTCTTAGAAACTATCAATCCCCATAGCTTCCCAGCGATATCGAGAGCAAAATTTTAACTGAAATGAAATAATTCACTACTCTATTTGATATGTTGTAACTAGAACTTTGATAGCTCAAACCTGGCATTTACAGAATAGTGGTAAATCCAATTGTGTGTGATTTCATCCCCTCAGTGTGATCTCCTCATTCCTTCATGTCCTCATGAATCCAAAAAGTATGTATATGATAGTATCAATAGAAGATGGTATTCAAACAATGGAAGCTTTGGATATAGACCAAATACAATGCGAGTAGGAGAGGGATAGCGCAAGTGAACAGAGCTTGACTATGTAATTCCTAGCAGGATTTATTGTGGGAATATAACACAAGTGCATCAAGAGTTTTGTAATCTATCCTTGTGACAAAACAAAACTTGTAACTTTAATGGATTCTAGTCTAGAAATGAAGCTATTCTATGCTAAATTGATTGTATGGAGCAATAATGGAACAAGACTGAAACAAGAAGATTGAATGACTTATAAAAACAAAGGAAAACTAATAATCGATGCAAAACATGAAGGTAGTAGAATTCTAAGCAAGAAATTGAAAGAATGAATAAGAGAATTGAGAAGATGAGGGGCCATTTGCTTGAAAACAAGTGATTATTTATAACCAATGCACTTACCAGAGGGTAACTCCCATTTGAACTCTTTTACTATAAACAAAGGAAAAACACTATTACCAGGGAACCAAAAACATTAATGCAAGCCAAATTGGTTGAAGAAAGCGTGTAAAACTCAAGATTTACGTTTGACGCGATCATCGGAAGGATCTAGAAAATGCGTATAGGACCGCCGCCCTGTCCTTGGTGGCATTCATGGAACCGTTGCTCGGGTAGGGTGGCGGTTTCGTCACTGAAGACAAAAATTCAAGAAGAAAGGGGGAAAAGGAAAAACAAAGCATGTGGAGGCCGAGCGGGGCATGCGGGATACAAGCGTATACTTGGCGAGCCTTTCTGGATTCCAAACACCTTGCAAGGAGACCTATATCATCATTGGGGTATGTGTAACATCATTCCGGTGGTGCAGTACCCTACAATTTTGGGTACGTACAGTATCATTTATGTACTTAATTGCATATTTATTTACTGCTACAATAACATTAGATTAGGCTCTTATTTCACATTTTAGCTTAATCATTTAGTTATGAAAATACTTCACAATTATTTCACTCTTGTTAGTATAGGATTGGTAAATTGATATGATATTATTATATTTTTGTATTTATTAGTTATTTTATAGATTAGTTAATTTCTATGGTATTATTTTATTTATGTATTTATTAATTATTGGTATATGACTAGTTAACTAATATAGTATTAATTTATTTATGTTTTTGACATTAAACATTTTTGACAAGATAAGTAGAGTATTTATAATAAAAATAAATATGGTTGATGTGATGGATCCAACGTATAATAAGGACTAAAAATTTCATGTGTTGCAAAATACTAGAAGGGATGTCAATTTAAAGTTTGTTTTTTCATTTTGATGTGAGAGTTGTTGTGTTCTAATGTCTTCTCATCTTGTAGCATTTTTCCTTAATGTGAGCTATCAGTTTTCATCCGTTCTTACTTATATGTGTTAGTAGGGAAAAATAATAATAAATGTAATACATCGCTCTATACTTCACTCTCTAGCCTCTTTCCTTGTTAAGACGAGGGAGTAACATGTCGAAATTAATAGACAAGGGGTGGGGAGATGTTGCTTTGAACTTAAAATTTCTAGCCTCTTTCCTCATTAAAATGAGTGGAGTACCATGTCTACACTCAAACACAATGGGGAGAGGTAGTGTAATCTTGTCTTCAACTAAGCAAGTCAAAAATGGTTGACATTATATTTTTACTTCGATTTGGTTTTCATAGTGTAATTTTTACTTTTACTTTCAAAGAAGGTGCTAGGAAAAATTGAATATATGAAGTATAAAACACAACTTGGTCACTAGTTAGCAAGAAATTTGAGGAGAATGTGATTGAAAAAATGTGACAAATCTAAGATAAACCCTTCCAAATCGATGAATATCATCATTTTTCAAGTATATATATTTATAATATATAACATAGTTTCATTGACAACTACTAATAGAGTCAACTATTGAAGAAAATACAGATAAAGTTAAGATGCCCCAAGTTATTGTAATAGAAATCACCTTTAGTATGTGGTGGGAAGAAAAAAAATCCAAATGCTACATATTTGTAATTCGAATATCAAGCTAATGAGGTGGGGGTGAGTTGGTTGGGTCATTTTGATGTTTCCAAACCCACCAAGGTTTGATTCCCTTGAGGCATTTGAGGTCAGTTGTGGTTATGATCATTCAATGATGGATCTTATGGAACATTTGGGTGGGTCCCATAATGGAGGAGGTGATTTTGATTGTGGGTAATGCTCTAAGGTTGGCACGATTTGTAGTCTGTGGGCTACAATGTTTCGTCAAGGTTGTGTGATCTTAGGGATTTGCCCCCCCCCGATTGTGTCCCAAACCAATTGTCACCCGATGATTAAAAAATTGAAATAAATTGAAATGGAACCTTTAACCCTTGCTTACCAATCAAATAATAATAATTCAAATATCAAATAAGTCATTACATATTATAATATCATGTAGGGTTATATTATTGTTTAAAATAGATAAATAGTTTATGGTCATAATCAAACCGACAAACTACGTGAACAAATCTCCATAATGATTTTCATTTTCCAGAAGGTAAAGTTTTCCTCCTAACTCCATGTATTTTTGAAGTTATGGCTCGAAGTGGAGTTTTTGTGGGAAATTTTCCCCTAAAGGCCCGCAACCAATGAAATGGTGCCACGTGTCCAAGGAAGTGGCGGGGTCGAGGAAAACTTGGTTTTTTTACCAAGTGTTTGGAAAAGTTTTCAAAAGGGATATTTTTCCCGCAGCCCGCCGGTGAATCAGATTATGCCACGTGTCCAGGGGAAAAAATTGAAAAATCAACTAAGTGTTAGCGCCATGGAAAATTTCAAAAGGAAGGCCCACCACCAATCATGTTACACACGTGTCCTATGGCATCGGACCTTCGAGAGGGTGGAGGAAAGATTGGAATTTTGGTGAAGTGTTTTGGTAAAAGGGAATGGAGAAGTTTTTGGCCCGCTGCCCCCACCGACCAATCATATTATGCCACGTGTCCATGGGCACGGGGTAGCGGAGCGCGGGGGGAGATTGGGATTTTTTCCCAAAAGCTAAAATGAAAAGGAAAATGTTTTCCTGTGCCCCGCATGTAATGAAAGATGCCCACATGTCCCAGACCGATCGGGGGAGATGGGGAAAATTTGGGAAATTTTCCCAAAGGAAAAAGGAAGGAAATTTCAAAGGAAAAATCACCCCCAAACGAACCAATCACATCTTGCCACGTGTGTCCAGTGGCGGCAAAAGATACAAGACAAGCCCACATGGAAAATTCAAGGGAAAGGCCCACAACGAATGAGGTTTTTCCACGTGTCCAGTCAAGAAATAGGATCAAACAAAGCGATGGAAAAAATTTAGGAGGATAGGCCCATGCCCAATCAACACGTGCCACGTGTCCTCAGATCATCGGCCCAAGGGGAATTTTTGAAAATTTTCCAAAGGGAAAACAATGGAAAATGAAGCATTAAAGGCCCGCACCCAATCAAAACATGCCACATGGCACCCAAATGGCAGAGCATGGGGAATTTTTGGAAAATTTTCCAAATGACCAAAAAGTGGAAAATTTAAAAAATTTTGCCCGCCAATCCGATTTGGCCCTGTTTTGCCCTAAAATTTCAAACGGCCATATCTTTCGATCCAGAGCTCAGTTTTTCACGTTCTTTATATCAATGGAAAGTCTGGTGAAATTATCTACAAGATTCTGGGTCATTTTTGCATTTTGATGGAGTTTGGAGAGAGAAAATTGAAAAACACCTCTGGCACGTGGTCATGGACAGAAATGACGTTTCAACCACCATTTTTAATGAAGAATGGCTCGCATTCTCTCCCAGCATGGCGAAAAATGTCAGGGGATGGGCCTGTAAGGATGCCCATGCTATTTTAATGCATTTTGGGTCAGTGGTTGAAGCTCTCCCATGTTTTCCCATGTTTCTCTCTCCTGGGGTCATGGCTTGCACTCAGTAAAGCCAGAATGGGTTCATTTTTGAAAGGGGAGACACTTTTTTCAGCTCTGCAACTTCCCTTTTTCTTCCTTTTTGTAGAATTTGTGGAAATTTTTACCTTTCCATGCAATACAACACCCCTTTTTCCTCTTGATCACCGTAATGCATTGTATTGATCCGAATGTTAATATATGCTCAATGATTAAAATCCTCAATCCTTTCATATATCTACCATTGTTTTCCGATCTTTCATTACATTTTGAGCAATTTGTGCATGCTTTTGTTTTTCTTGTGGATTGTGTATGTATTGTAAGATCGTGTGTCTACAACTCCTTTGGTGCATCACCTCATTAGCATTAGCTTCATTTTCTTGCATTCCCTATCTTTGTCCCCTTGGAATTTAGGGTAGAACTAGGAATTCAAACCTCTCGCAACTTGTAAGTGATATATCCGATCGTGGAGTTGAGGAACCAACCTCTAATCTGGAGATTCCTCTCCCATTTTTACAAGTCCCACACTTGGGGAGAGGATTCAATGTTGTGCAATCACACTGATGTCCAAGATGTCAAACTAGAAGTCTGATCAACATCCAGGGGTGCTACTGATTTGCAACAACAGTTTTGGCACACCTGCCCAGTGGGACCTTAGAGGTCTTCATCTTCATTGCAACAAATTGATGTGCATTTGTTGCAAGTTTCTTGCTTAAAAGAGCCCTAAATTACACATCTGGCGACTCCAAGGAAGAAGAATCAGCTGGTTTTAGCAGTGCAGACCTGAAAACTCATGAGAAGAATCACCACAAGGTCAAGAGTTGGAGAAGAAGAGGTGTTGTTTGAGTATCTGCAGTTATCTCCAAGAAGAAGGCAAAGAGGGAGGAGAATTCAAAGGTCTCCATCTCCACCAAACAGAACTCTCTCAACTCCTCCACCTGGTAGGCCTTTCATTCAATCAACAAGGGTTCTAAGGCCAATCAGAATGGCACAAAACAACCCCTATGTCAATTTCACTGGCAGCAGCCCACTTGCTCTCAATGCACAAAATCCAATCCCAATTGCAGCATTGAAGAACATCCCATACTTTACTGGAGAAAATCAGACCACTCCTGGTGATCATGTTAAGGATATTGCTAATATTTGTGCAATCCATGAGATCAATGAGATGCAAGTTGTTGTCAAACTACTGGCATCTTCATTCAAAGGGAAAGCTTTGCAATGGTTCAGAGTCTTGCCTCAGGTTCTATCCAAAATTGGAACCAACTATGTATAGCCCTCCATGAGCAGTTTGGAGAAAAGGGAGACAACTTGTCCCTTTTGGAGCAACTGACAACCATCAAGAGAGCTCCCAATGAGCAGCTGACTGACTTCAACTTCAGATTTCAAATGACTTGGGAGAGAATTCCAGTGGTAGTAAGGCCAACAGCAGAAGGTGCTTTTCTATATTACCTTAAAGCTTTAAATTCTGATATTTCTATGTTAATTCAATCCATGGGAGGCACAACTATCCCTGTTGCTTATAACGATTGCCATTAGAGCTGAAAATTGTTTGATTCAAGCTGGCAAGCTAGCTCCTAGGCCTCCAATGCCATTGTTTCCAAGTTTAGAGAGCCCAAACACTAGTCAAGTGCCTATTTTAGCCCTATTCCCACTCCTAGAAATCAAAATTCAAGTGAAGCTTCTACTTCATCTTCTAGTGCCTCAAATGAACTTCAAGAAGTCATGAAGCAATTGCAAAATCTAGGTAATGAGCTGGTTACACTCAAGAGGCAAAAAGCCCAAGGTTTTAGACCTTCTTTCCAGCCTCAAGCTCAGCCTAACAGGCAGCCATACCAACCTCAAAGACCACCCAATCCAGCTGCAAATTTAAACCAAGCAAGACCTCCTGCCAATAGACCATTTCAGCCCTATAATCCCAATGCTATATCTGCCTCTAAGGCATTAGTGCCAAAAAAACAACATAGCTCAAGAGTATGATTGGTGTTTCCCATGCAATGAACCTCACAACCAGTCTATGTGTTTCAACGGTGCCTTAAATCAAGCATTAATGGTGACAACTACTGGTGTGGAGGGTGAAGGTAGTCAAGGAAATAACCAACAACAAGAAACATTCCAAAGCAAAGAATCAGCTCCAAATGATACTACACTTGTAAACTGGCAGGTAGAGGATTTTTGTGGCATGAATCAAATAGTTTCCCAAAGTGTTGCAGCCAACACAAGGTCAAAAAGGAGGAATTTGGGTGAAGAACAACCATTGGCTCCAAATAATCCACAACCTCCTACTATCTCCACAAATTATTGGCAAACAAAATTCAGTTCCAAACACACAAGGGCTGCCTAAAATAGCTCCTAGGCCAACTCAAATGCCAGTTGTTGCTGCCCATATGCAAGGAATGAATGTGTAGGCCAAGGGACAACAAAGAGATGCTTCATCTCCATTCAACATCATTGATCAGATGAAGAAGACAAATGTAAACATATCAATGTGGGAATCACTATCTATCCTAGGCCAAAGAGATTTGCTACAAGCTGCCATGAAGGACTGGTCAACTTCAAATCAGCAAGTCCAAATGCAAGAGAAGGTGCTCACAAATGCTGCCCAGCCTAAAGGGAATCATGGAGGACAACAAGGTAAAATGTTGAAGCCCCCTCCATTCTATGTTTCATTGATCATTGGAAACCAATTAGTACACAATTGCATGATTGATTCCGGGGCAAGTAGTTCAGTAATGCCCAAGAAAATAGCTGATCAGTTGGGAATTCAATATGAAGTCATATCCAAAGGGGTAGTGCAATTGGATGGGACAACGTAGTAACAATAGTTGGAGTGATAAAAACTTGAGTCTTACTTTGCATGCATGCCCCAACGTTGTTGTTTTGCAAGATGTCTCAGTAATAGATCTTCCACCACTCTTTTCCCTATGTCTGTCAAGGGATTTCACAACCAAGATTGGAGGTTACTTATCTGCTGATTGGTCACACATGTTGTTCAGAACAAGATATGGAACTAAAGCCACAATCAGATCTGAACCTATTGCAAACTTTCACATTGAGCCTTACACTCCAAGTCAGATCAATACCAATTGTTCAGCGTTTGATCAAGAGGATTATCCAAGCACTGATGAAACTGACACCAAGGTAGGAAGCATCCCAGATCTAACTCTTGATGAATGGGAAAACAAGGTGCATGCTTTTGATCCTTATCAAGAAATAGAAGAATCTGAGCTAGGAGTCTATTGCATGCATGAAGAAAATCAGCCTATTCCTAGCATCACCAAGCCAAACCACAAGGATGACAATGAGGTATGGCAGTTTTTTTTTTATGGATCAAGGAGTAGACAAGGTGCAGGAGGGGGAGCTATGCTTGTTTCACCTCAAGGAGTTAAGTATTATTCAGCTTTTAGATTTCAGTTTGCATGCTCTAATAACACTGCTGAATATGAAGCTTTGATACAAGGATTGCATTGGTCAATCAAGAGAGGAATAAAGAACTTGCAAGTCTTTGGTGACAATGAGTTGATTGTCAACCAAAGGGGCAGCATGCTGTCAAGAATGATCTACTCAAGTGCTACAAAAACAGGGTGTGGGACCTCATTGAAGATTTTGAGGGCTTTGGCATAAAATCCATTCCTAGAAAAGAGAACCAAGCTGCTGACAGCTTGCAAGCAGGCATGGGGCAGCCTTTGACGTTGTTGAAAGCATTCAAAAGACAAGGTACAACCAAACATCCATGTGATCATGAGGCCTTCAAGCACTGCATAAACAATGTAAGTTGGCAAGTGTTTGAAAATGATCAACAAATCATCCATTTCTTGTAAGAAGAGGCTGAGTTCTCAGCTAAAAATCAGAAAAGTTGGAGCAGCAGTATGGTGACCAAGTGGTACAACTGAGAACCAACAAACTACCAAAGGGACTTATTACTTTGGAGTCCATTTTCAATCCTAATGATCAGTTTAGGAAGGAGAAAGCAAACATTCAAGTCAAGGGAGAAGATTCAGTGTCCATCTTGGTGGAAGAAGGCAAATCACTCCAAATTGGTAAGATGACAACTGAGCAAGAAAGGTATGAGTTCATACAACTTTGTCAAGAATTCCCTGATGTGTTTTCTTGAGCTATGAAGATTTGAAAGGTTTCAATCCCAAGTTAGCTCAACACACCATTGAATTGGATCCAAGTACTAAACCCATCAGACAAAAACAAAGGCCAGTCAATCCACACATGGAGCCTCTCATGAGAAAGGAATTGAATAAGTTGATAGAATCAAGAATCATATTCCCTATCAAGCATTCTAGTTGGGTGGCCAACTTGGTTCCAGTTAGAAAGAAGAGTGGGGAAATCAGATTGTGTGTTGACTTCAGAGATTTGAATAGAGCATCTCTCAAGGATCATTATCCACTTCCTTCTATGGAGCAGATTTTACAAGTTGTTGCTTGGCTCTGAGAGGTTTTCATTACTTGATGGCTATTCAGGGTACAATCAGATTATGGTGAAAGAAGAGATCAGTTCAAGACAACCTTTACAACCAAATGGGGAACTTATGCATACAGGAAAATGCCATTTGGGCTGTCCAACGCTGGAGCTACTTTCCAAAGAGCAATGGACATGGCATTCAAGGGTTTGATTAACAACATTGTGCTGATATATCTTGATGATATCACTATTTTTTCAAAAAATGCAGCAGACCACCTCTTTCATTTGAGACAAGTGTTCCAAAGGTGCAGAAGATTTGGAGTATCCTCGAATCCTAAAAAGTGTATTTTTCTAGCCCATGAAGGAAAACTCCTTGGCCACATTGTCTCCAAAGAAGGATTAGCAATTGATCCAGAAAGAGTCGAAGCCATAAGAGCACTACCATTGCCAAGCCACAAGAAGGCCCTTCAAAGTTTCTTGGGAGAATAAATTTTGTTCGAGGTTTGTCCCAAATTTTGCAGCCCTAGTCAAGCCTATCACCAAGATGTTAAAGAAAAGCATGGCTTTCAAATGGACAACAGAAGGCAAAGGAAAGTTTTGAAGCAATCAAAGAAGCCATCTCTCAAGCCCCAACTCTCATCAACCTAGATTTCTCCAAGGATTTCATCCTCTATGCATTTGGGGGTGATGATACTATTTCTACAATTTTGGTACAACAGAACAAAGACAATGATGAGCAGCCAATTGCTTTCTTCAGCCAAAGCCTGGAGGATTATGAGGTGAGATATTCTTTCATTGAAAAGCATGTTCTTGCAGTAATCAGAAGCTTGAAGAAATTCAAGCATCTAGTTTCAAACAACAAGGTTCAGTTGTTGGTTTCTCATGTGGGAGTTAAAGACTTCCTCCTCAACAAAGACTTGAATGAAAAGAGAGCAGGTTGGATTACTCATGTCATGGAGTATGACATTGAGATCAAAGTCACCAAGTTGGTCAGAGGAAAAGGATTGTGTGAGCAGCTGATTTTGAGCAAACAAAAGGAAGCATGCAATGAGAAGGAGGTTGTTTTGGCGTTGCAAGACAACCATGAGCAAGGAAGCACTCAAGAGGAGAAATGATGGTGTCCTCACTCCTTGCTGGACCCAAGACATAATGCACTTCCTAAACACAGGTCTATGCCCTCTAGAGATGAACAAGACCAAAAGAAGACACTTCAGATTGCAGGTTGTCCCATATGCCCTTGTTGATGGTGTTTTGTTCAAAAGGGATGTGAATGGAGTGTTGCTGAGATGCATTAGCACAAATCAGATTCATAGGGTGTTGGAAGAGTTCCATGGTGGATCAGCTGGTGGTCATTTTGCACCAAGAGTGATAGCTCTAAAGATCATGAGGGCTGGCTATTATTGGCCCAAGATTTTCAGTGATTGTTATGCATGGATCAAGAGGTGCAAGAATTGTGCATTCTTCACAGGTAAAGAGAGGCTAGCTGCCCTTCCATTGCATCCAATTTCAGTTGACCAGCCATTCATGCAATGGGGTTTGGACTTCATTGGAGTCATTAATCCCAATTCAAGCCAAGGGCACAAATGGATTTTAACAGCAATAGATTACTTCACCAAGTGGACTGAAGCAGTAGCACTCAAGGAAGCAAATGAATCTAAAGCATCCTAGACTTCTATGAGGGAATAACAACCAGATTTGGCATACCTACTACAATAATATCGTATAATGCATCGCATTCATTGGGTCCAAGGTGACTGAATGGGCTGTCAAGAATGGGATCTACCTAAGCACTTCATCAAACTATTACCCTCAGGGTAATGGCCAGGCTGAATCTACAAACAAGAACTTGTTAAGATCATTAGGAGGACTCTTGATGAAAATCAGAGATCTTGGCATACTAAGTTGAAATCAGCCTTATGGGCTGATAGGATAACTCCTAAAAGATCTACAGGTAACTCCCCATTCAAGCTTGTTTATGGAAGAGAGGCAATTTTTCCCATGTCACTTGAGTTGCCAACATTGGAACTCATGAAACAGTTGGAGTTGTTGGAGTTTGAGCCCATGGAGGTTAGATATGCAGAATTGATGGAGCTCCAAGAAATCAAATCAAGCATCCCAAGCAATGGAGAAGGATCAAGCTTTGATCAAGAAGACCTTTGATAGGAAGGCCAAGAATAGATCTTTCCAAGTTGGAGATCTAGTGTTAAAATGGGATGCAGACAGAGAAAAACCGGGAAGGCATTCAAAATTTGATGCCATTTGGAGTGGCCCATACATGGTCACAAAGTGTAAGGACAACAATGCTTTCCAATTGTCTTCATTGATGGCGAAGAACTACAGATTCCAGTCAATGGGATCTATCTAAAGCATTGCTACTAAAGGGAATTCTCCACCTTGTACATATTAGCTTAGGTTTTCATTCCTCCAAGTGCTTATGCACATTGTTTTGTTGTAGATTAGTTTTGTTTTCCCTAAGTGCTTTGGCACAAGCTTGTTGTTCCTAGAAATGTGTCTTGTAGGCCTTGCTCCATCAGATGATGTTCCACCCTCCATCTTCCTCCTTGCAGTGTTCTAGTCAGTGGGGTACCAAACAGAGAATTTGATGACTCCATGCCCAATGGATTGCTTCAGAAACTGGTAACTTCATCCAACAGGTAGATGACCCCTCTGAGTCACCAAAATTGTTATCCAAAATGTACCCCTTGCTCATTTTGTGGCTAACTCCTTTCATTCTTCCCTCTCTTGTGCCTCAGTCATAATTTTTTTTTTTTCAGGCACTCAAAACTTTCTGGAAATGGCACCATTGATAGAGCTCTTTCTCAGCTTTCCAGAAAGGTAAAGTTTTCCTCCTAACTCCATGTATTTTTGAAGTTATGGCCCGATGGAGTTTTTGTGGGAAATTTTCCCCTGAAAGGCCCGCAGCCAATGAAATGGCGCCACGTGTCCAAGGAAGTGGCGGGGGTCGAGGAAAACTTGGTTTTTTACCAAGTGTTTGGAAAAGTTTTCAAAAGGGATATTTTTCCCCGCAGCCCGCCGAATCAGATTATGCCACGTGTCCAGGGGGAAAAAAATTGAAAATCAACTAAGTGTTAGCGCCATGGAAAATTTCAAAAGGAAGGCCCACCGACCAATCATGTTACGACACGTGTCCTATGGCATCGACCTTCGGAGGGCAGAGGAAAGATTGGAATTTTGGTGAAGTGTTTTGGTAAAAGGGAATGGAGAAGTTTTTGCCCGCTGCCCCCCGACCAATCATATTATGCCACGTGTCCATGGGCACGCAGGTAGTGGAGCAGCGGGGGAGATTGGGATTTTTTCCCAAAAGCTAAAATGAAAAGGAAAAATGTTTTCCCAGGCCCCGCGTCTAGTAAGATGCCGCCACATGTCCCAGACTGACGGGAGATGGGGAAATTTGGGAAATTTTCCCAAAGGAAAAAGGAAGGAAATTTCAAAGGAAAAATCACCCCCCGAACGCGAACCAATCACATCTTGCCACGTGTCCGGTGGTGGCAAAAGATACAAGACAAGCCCGCATGGAAAATTCAAGGGAAAGGCCCACAATGAATGAGGTTTTTCCACATGTCCGAGTCAAGAAATAGGATCAAACAACGATGGAAAATTTAGGAGGATAGGCCCGCGCCCAATCAACACGTGCCACGTGTCCTCAGATCATCGGCCCGTACGGGGAATTTTTTTGGAAAATTTTCCAAAGGGAAAAACAATGGAAAATGAAGCATTAAAGGCCCGCACCCAATCAAAACATGCCACATGTGGCACCCGAATGGTGGAGCATGGGGAATTTTGGAAAATTTTCCAAATGACCAAAAAGTGGAAAATTTAAAAAAATTTGCCCGCCAATCCGATTTGGCCCTGTTTTGCCCTAAAATTTCAAACGGCCATATCTTTCGATCCAGAGCTCAGTTTTTCACGTTCTTTATATCAATGGAAAGTCAGGTGAAATTATCTACAAGATTCCAGGGTCATTTTTGCATTTTGATGGAGTTTGAGAGAGAAAATTGAAAAACACCTCTAGCACGTGGTCATGGATAGAAATGACGTTTCAACCACCATTTTTAATGAAGAATGGCTCGCATTCTCTCCCAACATGGCGAAAATGTCAGGGGATGGGCCTGTAAGGATGCCCATGCTATTTTAATGCATTTTGGGTCAGTGGTTGAAGCTCTCCCATGTTTTCCCATGTTTCTCTCTCCTGGGGTCGTGGCTTGCACTGTAAAAGCCAGAATGGGTTCATTTTTGAAAAAAAGAGACACTTTTTCAGCTCTGCAACTTCCCTTTTCTTCCTTTTTGGTAGAATTTGTGGAAATTTTTACCTTTCCATGCAATACAACACCCCTTTTTGCCTCTTGATCACTGTAATGCATTGTATTGGATCTGGAATGTTAATATATGCTCTGTGATTAAAATCCCTCAATCCTTTCATATATCTACCATTGTTTTCCTGATCTTTCATTACATTTTGAGCAATTTGTGCATGCTTTGTGCTTGTGTTTTTCTTGTGGATTGTGTATGTATTGTAGTATCAGGTGTCTGCAACTCCTTTGGTGCATCACCTCATTAGCATTAGCTTCATTTTCTTGCATTCCCTATCTTTGTCCCCTTGGAATTTAGGTAGTAGAACTAGGAATTCAAACCTCTCGCAACTTGTAAGTGATATATCCGATCGTGAGGAGTTAAGGAACCAGCCTCTAATCTGGAGATTCCTCTCCCATTTTTACAAGTCCCACACTTGGGGAGAGGATTCAATGTTGTGCAATCACACTGATGTCCAAGATGTCAAATACATATAATTATGTACTTTTAGTGTGTCTTATTTAAAATTTTAGTGACAATATTTCCTAAAGCAAATAGACCACCTCTAGTTTTTACATTGTATGAAAAAGAATCTCTAACTCTTACTGTGATTAGCTCTTAAAGAATTTATATTCACATGCACACTAATCTAAAATTAAAAAAATAATTAGCATCATATATGAAAGAGCCTAAAATAGATTATAACGATTAAAAATCAATTCTAGTAACTTAAAGAATGAATCAATTTGTTATATGTTATGTGACATATTTAAAAATAGAGTTGATAATAGAAAGTGATTATAAAAATGGGTACTTGATAAGTAATCTAATCTAAGCACTAAAACATTTCACCAAACACACTAAAACAAATGTTGGAACTTTCTACATTGATACTTGATAATGTTGTCAATAGAATAACCATTTTGATGAATACCTACAATTGATCAATGACCATCAAGTTGGTTAAAAGTGTAAATTTTTCATCTTTAATGATAATAAACTTTTTCACACGTCAATAATAAATATGCGTTGCATATAACCAAAACTCCCATACATGCAGTCTATTTCCAAATAAAATAAATTCACTATGTATATCTTACCATGAAATTTCTTATATTTATACTTTAGAATTGTTAAAAATGCCTAGGTATAATTCACAAATATTTTTAATAGTCTTATGTGCATATACACTTAGCTTGTATGAATTTACACTTAACAACTTAAATTTAGATCAAAACGATTATTTCCATTCTCACTCAAAATATTTAGGGCATGCAAATAAAAAGACCCCAATACATTTTGAACTTAATGTGTCAATAAAGGACACCTCCCTATTGATATCTTAAGAACTGCTACAAATAAAAGTAAAAATAATCTAAACATTTAAAGAAGACCCTATAGGATCCATAGGACATGAAGTTTACTTATGTAATTCAAGCCACAATGTATGACCATTAATTACCATGAACATCATAGATATAAAATGTCATATTCCTATGTTTAAAAACACATTTAATGTGACATTATTTGCTTCATTATAAATTTTGACCACATAATTGTTTTAATTTTAGTTTATCATGCATAGGACATAAACGATCATGAATTATCAAATTGTAATTTCTCCCACTTTTAAGAAAATAGAAATTTATATAATGTTTCTAACTTTTTTCCAATATTGTGAATACCATACCAAAATTCATACCCAAACATAGTCCATGTTATCATGTTACATAAGGACGAAAGAGTACACAATAAAAATACATACATAATCTTCAATAGCCATTAAGAAGAACCGTGATAAACAATGTTCCCGGTTCTTTGTTGAAATGAATTATGATCTTGACCAAGATATTGAATAGTCGAAAACTACATCTCTATTTTTAATTTCAACCTTAAGTTTCATGAGTAGATGACCTTGCAAAAATGTTGCCTTCCCAATGGGACAAGGGTCTAAAATGCAAACTCTCCTTTTTTTTCAAACATTATTGGGTCCCTAACTACGTTTGGACTCCCAGGAATCATTCTTGTTTAGTAGTTTACTCACAAAATTACATCCACGTTGTTAGGTGATTTTGGAATAACATTCCTCATAAAATTCTGGGTAATAAGAGAAATTTTACTCAAGTTGGGGATTGCAAAACCTATCCTCGATGGACTGGTACATAGGAGGATTTTAGTAAATCCCATACTTATCCTTGATATTTCCATTTGTATCCCTTAAAATATTGTAAGATCTTACATCCCTTGATAAAGGATTAAAAATATTTAAATGATGCCCATCACCATTTTCACCAATACTAAGAGGTGTATCCTCTATTTCCAAACTTAATATCATCCCTTCAAATTCTCCCCTGTGTAATTAAAGGTGACTCATTAACCCCAAGAGCAACCGAATGAACTCTCACAAAACTATACCCTCCCACTCCCTTATTTGTAATGTATTTTTCCTCTACAAACAATTGAGATATTGAAATAAAGAGTTTTGGGTGAAAATCCATGTTCAATATTTTTCGCCAAAAATATATGTTTCAAATTTATGGACTATGAAAGTGTTAAATATCTTATTAATTGATATGGTTTTTCTTGAGATCATCCAAGTCATACTTATTTTTCACACTATCGACATCCCTCTCCACAAAAGGACATGAAGCTTGAGTCCCCTACAATAGGGATATAGAATATATCCATTATTTCATCCTCCTTGGGCTTTGAAACAAAGACATTTCAATGAAAACATGTGTTATTCAACTTAAATTACTTTTTAAGTGCCCTCACTCTCTCTTCCCTTTTATCTTTTGTTAACACAACCTCCTCCATATTTGTTGAATCATACATTGAAAGTTTATTCACAAAATTACTCTATGTCTCTAGTATTTTCTTTAGCTATCCTAAGGAGCTATACACATCTTTTATCCAATCACAATTATCATGACCAAAGCTTGCATTTTCCTCTCTAGTGTGCCACTTTAGGAAGTCATCTAGTGACACCAAGGTATCAAAACTCTCTAAATCCGAATGACCCTTAATTGAAGGATCCATAAGAAGGTATCAAAACTCTCCAAATCTTGATTAAAGGATCTAGAAGAAGGTTACAACTAGGGGTTAGGCTAGGGGAACTCATGCACCTCATAAATCCAACCATTGTTGGTGTAAAGGAAGAATCCATCACAATTGTCTCAAATGGTTTTCAAATAGATGTTGTGGGTGTTAGAAGCTAAGTAGGCCCTCCCGAAACCATAAGACCCTTTCCCACCTCCACTTAATGAATTTAAACTATGAACTCTTAATTTACATCTAGTCTCTGCTATGGAGGCTTCTAACCATTCTAAGTGGTCATGGAGCTTTAGATGACCAGGAAAATAGTTACTTTTGATTATGTTTTTATGGTGGAGAATATGTGTCTTTACATGGTCCGGGTTTTTTTTTCTCATTTTTGAAGGGGAAGTATCACAATCAAATCCCATAAAAGGATCATTTAGGGGATTTGGGCTTGTAATATGGGGAGGGTAAGGTGAGGGAAATGAATGACAAGGTGAATTGCTAAGATGATAAGTTTTTGGTTTCCTACAAGGATTTGAGGGCCTTTTCTTCCCAAATGATTTGAACGTAATAGAATTGTAGAAGGATTTTTGTATTTTTCCTTATAATATTAGATTTCCCCCTTCATATTAATAATTGAAAATAGTATAATCGTGTAAGAAAAGTATCTTGATTTTGTGTTATGTAGTATTTATTTACCCAAATCTAGCTATGCACACTGACACTTCATCCAGACAAGTATGGAAGCTCACCCAAAGTGCATGTAACCACTAGGTCCCTCCTTTGTTTTCTCAACAATATGTTAGAAATGCATAAACATAACCATCATCATAAAAACCATCCAAGAAGATACATCATAACATATAAAATTGGAAACACATATAATAAGGAAGCTTAATCAACATAAATAATGATCAACAGTAATTGAATTACCATGATTCTATGTTCGAGATCTAGTTACTTTAATAAGCCTTCGTGCATGGATAGTACTTAGCCATTTTACTAGATCAACATCACCCCACACTAAAGCTATTTCTATTCCTTAGTAATATTTGAGACAAAATCACTCTCCAAAGGATGAATGAATCAAAGAATTAAAAGCCCCTGAAAAATAAAGAATTTTATCATTCATCCCATGAATAAATGATTAAAATAATCTCCCGCATGCGCGTATCTGAGCTCAGGCCTGAGGTGGTTAGAGAAGCTTTGGGAACTCCTTGCCCAATAAATATCCTAACTCTTTCCACTTCACGAGTTCCTTTACAACTTTCTATTGCACGACCTCAATAATACCCGATATTTTCTCACTGTTAGCTCATCAACTTTCTCCTTAAGATATTTCACCACTACATCAAACTCCATGGTCATTGCTTCTAAGACATCAATACTTCACATGACCATGAGTTTAAATTCCTTGAGCATTTCCTCAAGTGTTTCTTTCATGGCTTTGATTAAGTCTCTTTGTGTTGATGCTTCTGCCATGAATTTCTCTCGTTCAAGCTTATTATTCTTCATTTTTGGTTGAATTATTCTGGTCTCTTCCTCATCATTCACAACATGTGTACTAAAAATAGGGTCAAAATTTTGGCACTTATCAAATGCAAGTTTCACATTTTTAGTGACCTCCTTACTTGCAAAGTGATCGGTGTCTAATATTTTGTTATCTTAGCCTCAACCGCCTCCTTATTATTTTTCTTTTCTTTGATCAATTCTTCACTAATGGCCCCGTGCCACTCTTTATTTTATGGAGTAACATACCCACAAGGTATTCAATATAGTCCAACTCTAAGGAGTAAATATTTTAGGCCTCCACCACAAGTTCAAGACACACGTTTGTGATGCTTTTTAATATATTACTTACTTTATCATATGTTTCAGTTGTGAGTTTATTTTGTTCTCTAATATCCTCCTTCGAGTTTCTAAATGTATCACTTCTTGTCCTTCTTATCATCCAACATCACTTTGAGCGTAGTACCATTTTCCAAATTCCTACATGCAACCTTAGATGTCATTTTATTGAGTGCATTATAGGCCTACTCATCGCTTAACTTAGTAGGGTCCATGACATTGTATATAATGCCCCTAGATCCTTTCTCAAATTTAATTTGGAGTAAGACTGATCACTAAGCTCAAAGTATGGCTCTTCCTCATATGTATGCATGCTCCACAACATCATCTTCCTTATGAGTAAAATCCTCCATCCTTATTCAATATCTCCCATCCTAAAAAATCTTCCTTAGGGACCAAGCTCTAGAATCTAGCCCTTAATACCTTTGTTGGTTTGTTGATGAATGACATAAAAGGTGACTGGGGTCGTCATCTTGTCGTATTCACCTTTGTGCACGCCTTCCTCGTGTTTCCTACACAAAATAAAATGGCTCCCTACTTGATTCCCCACCAGCCTCCTTATCCTCCTTGATGAAATAATCATCATCACCCTTTTCCTCATCCAATTTAGGCTCATCGTCTTTTGCATTACACCCTCGCTCTTCATATCTTGGGACTTCTTCTTTACGCAGAGCTTCTATTTTCCCATATTCTTTTCCTTCCTCCTGGTTCCTCTATGGGATTGATTTTATGTGCACCGACTACTCCACATATTCTTCCTCTCGGTCACGCAGGATCCTCACGTGATTTCTCTTTAGACACCTCATTTTTCAAGTCCTCTTCCTTGTCATCGAGATAACTTGAGCCCTCTTATGGCCCTTATTTTTCTGTAAAGGGCTTGCTTTAGTTGCTGCTAATGAGGGAGACCCTTTTTCGGCTATGAAGAGCTTACACCCTTACTTTCTTCTCTCCTCTTGTTATACATATCCCTTTTTATGCTCCGATCTAACATAATGTCTTCTTCTTCTTCTTTAGGTAGAGTCTCTTCCCACCTTATCTTTTGGATATTTATTGTATGCTTATTTGGATGCTATGACATATGGGAGTCAAATACCTTGACCTCCTTTCCATCTTCCATATTTGGTTAAAGATTGAAAAAAACTATGCATGCCATGTTTCCAACCGCTAATGTGATAAAAGGATTAATATCTAAGTTATCGATTCCTTCATTTCTAGGTATGCCGACTTGGAATCATACTTATATGTTTGGTGCAATGTATGCCAATATGAACCAACCTTCTCCACATCAAACCTCAAAGGTTGTGCATCCTTGATTCTATTGATCATACACTTGAAGTATTTGGTAGTGAATGAAAATTTTAATTTGCACCACGGCTCCATGTTTCCATTCTTCATTGTAAATATTTCAAGGCTAAAGTGTTGCATGATTGCAAAATTTTCCTACTGGCCTACCACTCAAAGAAAATACCCGAGAATGTGCCAATAATTCTCAAATTCCCTACATATCCTCCTATACCATTCCTCTAGGTGCACCTTATAAGGATTTGAGATTGCACATTCACATATAAATTGGGAAAATTGGGTTGCAAGGGACTTGTCCTTAGTTGGGCATATACAATATTGTCCTCTGGTCCATCTGGGACACTAATATCCTAGAATATGATTACTAACAAAATGGATCCCCAAGTTTTTTTCTCCCCTCTTTCTATCTGTGCCTTCGCTTATTTCACAATCACCTCGGCTATATATTGTGCAATAGTATACCAAGTCTTGTGTGTTAGATTTTGTGTAATATAAAGGAATTTTTGATTTACCTCACTCAATCATTCGTAGGCACCTAAATTACAGCTAACCAAGTGTGCCTCTATTCTTATAGAAGGGTCAATTTTTTTATAAATACTCATCACCATGTGTCCCTTGTCATACTACAATTTTATAGTTATTTCTTCAATTTTGTTTTCATTGCGCAAATCTAGGTCTAGGTCTTCACCAGTGTCTCATAACCTTATCACTCTCCCAATCAACCTAACTGTCAATCACATTATCCTCCTAGTGAAGTATAAATAATCCTCATGCACACATGACATTAACCATTGGAAGAGGTGTGCTAGCTTGCCAAATAAAAGAAACTCAAATAATTGGAGAATCCCTACCTTCTCAAGGTCCTTTTGTACTATATTATCCATAAAAAACTACCCTTTTGAAGTCCTATTGGGACATTCCCATAGTATATCCTTATTTAAGGTGGTCTCATACCCTAGATCTCATTGATTTTACTCATTGATCTTGCATTTCTTGAGTTGTGAGGTCCATTGTTGTCCCACTATCACCTCGGGTGGGTACTACATTTTAGAGAACCAATTATTTGGTGATTTTTCCATGGTTTAATTGTTCTTGGGTTCCCTTCATGGTGCCATCATTCTTCTCACGTTTAACAACTATAAAACCCTATGAGAGTGTGCCCTAGGTACTAAAATTTACCTTCTTTCTTACTCCTCAATGGTGTGCATTCGATCTTGGTGTTCAATCCTGACACCTTCCATTTTTGTTCTCTTGATGCCCCGACTCTGCCCTAGCTGATCGGCTTCTAAATGCTACAAACCATAGCTTTGTGAACCCTAATCCTTACTCGTGCCCTCACACCTTTTCTCCAAGCTACCACTTCCTCTTCCTTGAAGGAGCTCTCACACCGAAGGCTATATGCACTCTACTCTGGTTTGTCTTTTCTCTTTACAATTAACTCTTTGTACTTGGTTGCTCAACTCTTAATCATACAAATATATTAAGGAAAGGTGATAATGAACTTGTTTTCCCCTTATTTATAGATTTTTTTCACTTAATATCTCCATGGACAACTACTTTTTAGCTTTAAAACACTTAAACGCTATTTCAAAATTTCCCATACTTTTTAATTTTAAAGAATGTGTTGTTTTAAAGCACTTTTTGCTTTCTCCCACAATTTTATCTTCTATGTGCATCAACCATAACCTTCTGGCATGCAACTACTTCCCAGGATGCAATCATTCATCCTTTCCTCTCCCTGTAATGCACACCATCTTCCTCTATGCCATATGCCAAGTAGTCTATCCTGCTTGTTGCCTCCTCATGTTACACTATGCGACCATATTTCTCGAGTGGTATTTAAGTCTAAGAAATTTCATAGCCTTTTAAGAACTATCATACATAAGCACCTGTGATAATTCATTTCACATACCCCCATTTTATCCATTAAGTACCATACCATCATGCAGACCAACATAATCCTCCAACACACACCTTTATACAAACACACACTCTTGAACCAACTCCTTTATATGTACCAACATCACATAGTATCTCTTACGTTCACTTGTATCTATTCCACCCCACACTAAAATTATGTGCGGTACTCTACGCATCAAATTAATAAATAGTAATCATCTTCGCACATGAATGTGATTATTAAAATAGAAAAATAAAAGTAAACATGAAAGGGAAATCTAATCTAAATGGAAATAATTCCTTATTACAAACACAAAGGAAGCTTATTTATAGTAGGGATTCAACCTACTCCCATTGAAGTAACTGGGAAACATGGTGCCATCTAATGCCTGTAATTGACATGCACCTAATTCTAGTATCTGAGTTACATCAAAGGGTCAAAAATAATGAACCTTCAACTTCCTGTGATGGTGCGTAAACTTAGATTCATACAAGAGTACCATATTTCCGATTGTAAAAGACTTGTTATTAATATTTTTGCCATGCCAAGCCTTCTGTCTTTATTTTTTTATCTTCCGACTCCAACATGTAATGACTTGCCTCTCATCCAACCGCATAAAATTGTCAATGCACTCATCAACTACATGTTCATCATCCAATCCTACTGCATGTGCAATACATAGGGATGGCAACATAAATTCAACAGTAAAATAGCTTATGTGCAAAACACCAATTGAAAAGGTGTGGCCTTATTCAAATTTTTATAAGTTGTCCTATATGCCTATAGAATGGATGATACCTTGTCATCCCAATCTTTCCTTACAAAATCTCATATCTTAGTCAATGTATGTCCCGAATATTTTTGAAAGATTCAACAATGCCATTAGCCTAGGGGTGATAGGGTGTAGGATTATGGTGTGCCAACATAAAATCTGCTAATAGAATTCTATTAGTATCATTTAGAAAGTGATTCCCTCTATCACTTGTAAGGCTCAATGGACATCTATATATGCTTATAATGTTCTCTCAAAAGAACCTATCTTTTGTTGCTACATTATAATCCTTTGTAGGTGCAACCTCTCGCCAATCGTGTGTCAAATAGTCGATACATGTGATGATATACTGCATTATTGTCCTATGCACAAGTGGTGCAATGGGTCATACAAAATAAATTACCCATTTCTCAAATGGTTCAATGATCGTTATGGTCCTCAATGACATCTCATCTCTATTTATAGTATTTCCTATTCTCTGACAAAGTGATCAAAATCCTTGAAAAATGATTTAGCATCCTTATACAACATATCCCATCATAATTTATCCAATAGTATCTTATGAGCTATTACATCTCTTGCATAGTGCCCTCTAGCATTTCCTTAATGAGCCTCTTCCATGATAGCTTCACGCTCATGCTCTAGAACACATCTACATAATACCTCATCTCTACCCATCTTGTATAGGTCTCCTGCAATGAGTTGATATAAGGTAACGTGAATAGTAAGCTACTTCTTTTCCAAAGTATTCATACCCTCAAGAGAAATTCTAGTGCACAAGAACACCGCAATGTATTCCAAATCAAGAGGTGTATTGTTCAATCTAAATAATTAAGCATATGTGATAGTTTCTTTTATGCTCTGCAGTCTTCTCTAGAGTTTATCCTTTACAAGTGTCCAGTCCCAATTTTATCTTTCTTGGCTTTAATATAAATGTAAAATCAAACTCCTGAAACAAAAGGATCAATCAACATATGCACATTTGTAAGACTGGTTTGTTCATTAAGTACTTCAATTTCATGTGATCTATGTAAAAGATGAATAATGTGGCCAATAAGTACCGCTTGAACTTGTGTAGTGCATTGATCACGATAGTGTTTTATGCTCTGTAGTGGTATAGTTTTGCTTAACTGGGTTTATCTTCCTACTTGTAAAAAAATTGGGTGATCAATGTTTCCTTCCCCGGTTGTGCCAATAGTGCTCCAATTTCCATATTAGAGGCATCCACATGTACATGAAAAGTTTTATTCCAAGAAGGCAAACATAGGATAGGTGCGGTTGTTAGTTTCTCCTTCAACATCTCAAAATCTTGTTGTCACGTGTCACCCCAATAAAAATTTCCTTTGGCCTTAAGAAATTCTTCAAGGGGTGCACAAATCTTGGCATAACCATTAATAAAATTCTTGTAGTAACCAGTATGCCCCATGAATCCACACACTTCACTCTGATTCGTTGGTTATTCAATCCCAAAACTCATTACAATCTTAGCTAGATATACCAACAATCCATCCTTGTAGATAATGTGCCTAAGAAATGTGCCAAATGGGGTGGAATATATAAACTTTTTGATGTTTAAAGAGATGCTAAGCTGCCTACATCTTTCAAACATCAATCTTGTTATCACAATGATCTTTCACTAGCCCATAAATGGTCCAATCATCCAAGTATACCTATAAAAATTGATGAATGAAGTCATGGAATGCTTGAACAAATATGCACGAGAATATCTGCTGGTGCATTCTTTAATCCAAAGGGCATGACAATGTATGCAAAACTTCCCCATTTTGTTACAAAGGTGGTCTTTTCCTAATATTCATGCGTAATGCACACTTAATGGTATCTAGAGAATCTATCTATGAATGAATATATTTTGCACCTTGCTACACCTTCAAAGATATATTCTGTGAATGGGGTAGGAAAAGGATCTATTACACATGATGCATTGAGGATTCTATGGTCAACACATATCCTAATCTGACCATCCTTATTTATGTTAATCACCACATGGATTATCCATTCAAATTATTCAATAGGATCAATAATACCTGACTTAAGCATCTTATCTATCTCTTCTTTCAATCTCACGTGCATGTTTAGATTCATTTGATAAGGCCTCTTCCGAACCGAGCACTTGCCATATTTCAACTTAATATTTATTTCCCCCAAAGATGGATGGAAACCCTTTAACTCAGATAACCCCTATGAAACACATCTTGAAAGTCATGCAAAAACTCATTATTCTTCACAAATTTTGATTTTGATCAATAATTACTAATTATCACCGCTTTAGGCACATCCTCAGTTCTAATATTCACCTTTTTAGTATTCATAGGCACATGGTATGTGTGCACCTTCTCATATGCAGATTCCAACACTTCGTGCGCACCCTTAGTGTGCTTTATATATTGATTTTCATCTTCCTCATCATCAATGAGGTAAAATATCTTCCCTTTTTATTTCTCTTTCTAGGCACGCTCTAATAATGTCTCTTCTATTTCTAATACTTCTTCACATGCCTCAGTCTTAGGATATCCTAATAGTTGAATCAAAAGTTCTTCTTCCTTTGTGCTATCTCCCAACGTGATGGGGTTCATAATCTAAAAGGCTTCATAAATGGGAAGCTTAGTAGAAAAAAAATAAAATGTATGAATAATACCTTCTGTCATGTCACGCCAACTTGCAATTTCTTGCTTTAACTCATCATGCACATGCACATCCACACAAATTAGAATATAACTTGTGTACCCAAAGAGATGGTGGTAATGCCTCTTTTCCTTGTGCCCAATGTCTCTCACAATTGTGAATATGTAAAAAATAAGGGGTCTTCCCATCATGGTTGTGTACCAAAGAGGAGAAATTATTCCTCGTAAACCTTGTCAAAAAGGCTATTCGGATATCATGCCAACCCAATAAATTGTCTATCTGTGTTGCCTACTAGCATGATGTTATTCCGCACAATGTATAGACCATCATGTTCCATCTGTCTCCATCGTTCCACCACCGTCTTCCATCACATGTAAGAAAGAGTTAGGTTTCTCTTCTCCAAGATACCATGGAAAAATGGTTCGCTAACCGCATGATTGTGCATAACCTTATCATCTAGGTAAGTCATCCTCGTACCTCATGACCCACCATTTAATAAGTGATATGGGCCCAATTGTCACATTCCACACTAGTTACATCACTGATAGACTACATATCTTTCTAGTGGAGGAAACCTTCTTTAGATGGATCTACGTTATTTGGGTCACACATTGTATATGCATATATTTGATTGAGCTCCTCTTCACTAACATGCTCAATATATGGAGTAACTTGTGTCTCATCGAAGGGAATCACAACACACTCATCTTTGTTCTCAAAACTAATGTATCTTTTGTTGAAGCACAAATCAACATTATTTGCATAACGCCATGGAAAATCTAAAAGCGCTGGGAAGTTATCTTCCTCTACAAGTTCCAAAGACTTCAAAATCACCTTTAAATTTTGCACATTGAATAATGATAGAGAAATCCTCTGTCTCCCCAATAGGAATGACCCTTTTTTATTTTCCATGTATAACACATTTGAAGATGGTTGTAATTATGGCCTTCCCATATGGTTCCAAGAATCCAACATTGGGACATTAAATTCTAAACTGTATCGATTATAATGTTACTCACCAACCAACCATTGATCACTACATCTGGTGTTATCTCCTTGTCATATTCATGGTCATGAGGTGGAAAATTTGCATAAATAATTTGGAATTCTCGTTCAATCCATTTGCGTGGTACCTTCTCGTAAAACCATTCTCCTAATAAAGGAATGATGTTTTCTTGAATCAAAATCCTACATACTTCATTAAGGTCATCAATATCCTTGTGAGGGAGTTCGGTACCCCTCGTGTTTCCATCTCACATGCTTGTTATTTCGGTGTTAGATTTCACTTTGTAATTATCTAACAATGCCCATAGTTTCCTAATAAAAATCCTTCTACTTAACTACATCTCGACACTTCACATGTACCACTTCTTCACATCGATAAGGGGTTTTGCTTTAATAGGTTATAAAGCATGGGATGCTTCTACGAGTGTAGTAACAAACACAAGTTGAAGTTCAAGATCAATCGTCTTCTTAGGTGCCCACTTCTCATGCTTCGTGCACTCCACCTTAATTATAACTACACCTTTGTCCTTCTTACTATTCTTAAACATATGGGCATATCAATTCGACAATAATTAACCTTATGTGGCTTCCCACAATGTGTAAACCTAGTTCTTAGGACACTCGTGTCACTGTAATGATCGGGTGATCCACAAGTATAACATATCCCATGTGTGAACCTTTCACAACCTCCATGACCTCTACTTCTGATCCACCTCGAAGCCTCCATTTCCATTGTTGTGTGCTTCACTGGTCTATCATTCTTGTGTTAGCGCATTACTTGCTACATCGGTCTAGTGCAACCCTGTTTCACATGCCTCGTGAATGTGATCAATCAAATGACAAATCAACTCTATCATGAGAGTGAGCATTGTAAATCTTGTAGTACATGGATGCGTTCTTCGCATTACACGCTGTAAAAGTGGATAATTTCAAATATCATGATTATTGTGGAAAATATCAAAAGATGCCAACAACGCGCACATACTGCTATGTGTGAAACTATCCTTAGTATGTCCTTCAACCTCTTAATTTGTGCACCATAGTCCACTACACATTTCATGCACTTTGAATTAGTATAAATATTCTCTAGTGAGAGGCCATTACCATAATATACACCTCAAGAAAAGGGATCCTCCCTATATCAACACTCCCAACTACTTCGCACACGAGTAAATGATTATAAGGCCTTATGTGGATCAGTGAATGTCTTATGTGACAATGCTCTTTGAAAAGGAGTCAACAAGCCTTCAAAAACCACTTTGCACATGCTTGATTTGATGGATATCATAGGATAGTTTTGACAACAAAGTCTTAAATTTTTCTCATATTCCCAAAAACTCTCTCTGACAATCCTTGCTTGATATCCTTTAGTGTGCTAATACTTTTTTGCTCAAACTATGGTATATGTAATTCAACTAAAAAGGTAGTGTATAATACATCATAATCAACTACAGTGTTATGTGGATCATATTTCCTGTATCAACTGTGTGTGGGTCCTTAAAGTGTGGTCTAAAATTGACTTTCCTTCATATGATAATTTTTTATTCCCTTAGCTCTCCACAATAACTCACACTTATTCACATGTTCAATTACATCTTCTACACCTGTATACTCTGGTGAGTGAAGTGACATCTCAAAGAAGAATTGAGGTGTTTGCTGCTGTGGTTGTTGAGGTTATTTTTATGGCTAATGTGGCCCTTGTCCTAGAGTGGGACCAAATCCTAAACCTGATCCCCCATAAGAATTACCTCCATGTGGAGGTGGTATTGAACCTCCCGATCCTTCTACCATGACCCGAGGGCCTATATATGAACTACCTTGTGTCCCTGTGGTTGTGCTAAACTACACACCAATTTTCTATTCTATAATGCTACTAAGAGTACTAATTCCAACCGGCAAGCAGTGTCACTACTCCTCTTGAAGACGTACCCACCAAATTGGTCCCAACCAAACTTTGTCTAAACATGAGCACTTACTATGCTACCATATGCATGTCCTTAATCTATTTTGCTTCCTGATTTGATAACAATACGCTCTTGTCTTTATCTCCTACCTTACATGGTGATATTTATTACCTTCCTGATCACCTTCACTATTATGATATTCTACAATAACTTCTAGATTCCAAGCACCTTGCATAAGGGATAGGGATCTAGGCGGGTCGATGTGCACCAACAGCTATCATTATCTCCTAAGAGTTTCTCTCCTCATATGCCAATGGGGATCTCCTATTGAACTTTCCTAATGTAGAGAGGACATGATCCTACAGTCCCTCACCTTTTGCAGGGGTCTCATCACTTTCTGCCAGTCATCATTCTTCTCAACCTCAACAGCTCCTCAACTACCCTCTATCGCGCATCATTAAACTTAAGCCATATCTCTTCCCTCTCTCTTTCTTCTACTTGGTCCACCTCCATCCATCCTAAACCTATCTCCTTCCCCTACGAGTGGTGGGGTTTTAGCTTGTCATAGGTAGTTCTCCATTCCTAGTTTAATCATCAAGATCTTGATAGCTAAAGGTGTCACATGCAAATATGATCCTGTTGGCTCATGTAAAACCCAAAACTCTACTTCCTCAAGGCACGAGTATGTCGAAATCATGTACTCCAAGGTATAACTATGTAACACACATTCCCACAAATTTTCTACAATGCGTGTCCATAGCTCATCTAAATTAGAGAGTTTTTGGTAATCCTCTTGTTTCCACACTTGCTTTCTTCCAAGACAAACACCCCTATTATGTGTGTACACTACTAACTACTAGAATAACTCTACTAGAAAGAAACTAAAGAACATCTCGTACAAACAATCATAGATATTCTCTTCCACCCAATTATGTGCATTGAAATCAGGTCTAGTCCTATACCTCTCGAGAAAACACGTCCCCGGTCATGTCGATATCTAGATATCATTATTCTCCAATGAAATTCGTAACGTAATGTGCACACAACATCCTAGTAAATAGTTTAAAAATAAGTCTCGTAAATGAACTAAAATGTAGTCTTTATTTACCCAAATCTAGTTATACATGTTGACACCTCATCTAAATAAGTCTGAAGCTCACGCAAAGCGCACACACCACCACATCCCTGATTTTTTTTTCTCACCAAGATGTTATAAATGCATAGACACAACCATCTAAGAAGATACATCATATCATATCAAATTGGCATCAAATATAATAAGGATGTTTTAATCAACATAAAGAATGATCAACAATAATTGAATTCCCATGATTGCATGTTCGATCTAGTTACTTTAATAAGCCATAAAAAATAATCCATTGCAACACCAAGTTCATTACATAATATAGTAGCTGGTTACATCAATACTTAGTACCTCTACATGTAGGACCATGCACAATCGTATAGTGCTCATAAAGGCTTACATACTTCAAAACCCTAATAGACTCTTTAAAACTTAGAATTCAAAGCTTAGCACTAACTATTACAACCATGAATAACCTATATATATAGATACATATGGTGGAGAAGTTCCCTTTGCTGCCTACATGCACCTTCCTAATAATAGATTGCATGATTTTTACAACACGTGTTATCAATAGATTAAACTATAATTATATCAAACCTTACATGCTTTTATCTTATTCTTACCCTCGCTTCATATGTCAGTCTTTATCCTTGTGTTGGTGCTCAAATTTAGTCTCACCTCATTTGTTCTTGAATTTCCTCGGTTTGTGACCTTTGTTATGTTTTTTGTCTCCCTGGGCTCAAATGGTGGCTCTCCCACATTTTATAGTTTGACGGGTGTAGTTTCCTAGTCAAAATTACTTCTCGGCATCAATTGAAAAGTGGCCCTTTTTGGTTGGATGTGGCTTTATGGGCACTTTAAAAGTTCTAAGGCTCACTTCAACACAAAACATGTCCACATGGAGGCTTCTGCCGGGCCTTCCCATACTTAGACTTTTCACGTAACTTCCTAAAGGGGCCTGGGACACGTGGAGGGACCGCGCATGTTTGGGGACCAACCCTTGAGTTTTATTTTGAAGAAGCACTAGGAGGACACTTGGAGACTCTACCGGACTGAGACACATGTTGGGCTGCACTTGTTTGGGGTCTCTACTTTTTGGGACCATCTCAAAGTGTGCCATTAAGACACGTAGCAGGTGGGGAAATGGAGAGACAGAGCTTTGGGGTCATTCAAGGTTTTTTGCCTTTTGTAAAAAAGGGATAAAATTGTAAGTTGAAGTACAGGTCCGCTGGGACCCACATTGGGACATGTGTCAAGCCCATTTTCTGAGGGTGGAGGGGTGGAGAAAATGTCAAAATTTTACTTTCTTCCAGTGGTTATAAAATGTCAAAAAGTGTCCCTGCACTCCATTTCCAATCACATTTTAGCATATGGAGGGATCAAATTAAAATTTGAAATGCAGATCAATGGTAGTTGTGCATTTCATTTGATTTTTCCACCATTGAAGCTCCAGGATGTTTGGAGATGCATTTTTGCATCATTCTTCATCAAATTTTTGGTAAATATGTGTCGTTTGGGTCTACAAAGTTTAATTGAATCAATTTGGGAGCTCAATTTATAGATCTGAAGTACTCTTAAAGTGGATTTTTTCTTGGGCTCATGTGAGAAAGCAAGATGCCAGATCTAGAAGTTACATAGTAAAATTTCGAGGGAAAAAGGATGAAATGATGAAAGTGCAGACACCAAAGGTGAAAAAGGCGTTACCTCGAGAGAAAAAAGGGATGACCTGTTAATACCAGCTACACGGAGGCTTCGAGAAATGATTAAAAAGGGGATTTCTCGCATGAAAAATTATAATGATTAAAGGGACTCCCGAGAAGTTGTGGCATGGCATCCTAATAAGTAGTCAAGGGCCCAAGAAACATGATTTGTTCACAGCTTTTTCACTTGGAAGATTTGAGATTTGAGTTTGTTAAATGTTTGTCAGAAACAAATTGGTAGCAAGAAAAGGTCCCTCAAATATTCTTCTCTTTTGAGGGGAAAAGTTGCTACAGGCTCTAAGGATGAAGAATATGCCTCTAGTTAGAACAATGATGAAAATATTTGCAATGATTCACCTTTTTTAAAAACACCTAACAACTTTTTTACTAATCTGTTGAATGTCACTTTCTGCAAATAATGATCCGATATGTGCAACAAATGTGCTTCAATATTCCTATTTTGGGGGGAAAATTGGATGTAAAGGGTGTATTATAAATGCAATGAGATTACTCTTGATAACGGTTGGGAGTTCATTTTCATGAGAAAATTTTGAGAAAAGCTCATCCTTTGAGAAAATTTCTGAGAAACCAGGTTAACTTCCTCTATGTTAGATTTTCATTCATGTTGAGTTGGTTATAAGTGTATAACCATCAACAAGATCTGAGATTGTTTAAATAACTCTCCCATCCTGATGAATGATAAAATTTGAGTTAATTCATGTTAAATCTCTAGAAAATTTTGTATTTATTTCACTTTCAGAATGTATGCAAGTAGTTTTTCTTGTTCCTATTGCAATCTTGTATCAAAATCTCTTTGAATCACATAGATCTCAATCCTTGTGATAGTTTAGTGGCATCTGTAATTTCATTTTTAGAAGAGATTTCATTTGGGAATGAAATAAATGATTTAAAATCACTTTTCTTTCATCTATTGACAGAGATTGTTTGTAAGCCTCTGGGTGTACCTCAAGCATGACTGATCTTAGATTTTGATGTTTTATTGGGTCTTCTAACTCGATCCTTTGCACTAGAATTTCAAAGATTGTGTGAAAAAGTGCATGTTTGGGCCTCCATTGATGCACACCTTCTGGTTGAAGGAATGTTTTAACTATTTTGAAGCTTTTTGTTATTGAGTTTTCCATTTGTTGTGAAGTTTCTCAAGGATCTGGCAAAGTCCAATTTATCTTGTTGATCTCCCACCAAAAATTATTCAAATAAACAATCCTACCCCAAACTACCCCTATTTTTCTCTATATATCCATAGAAGAACAAAATCCATTTGCTAAAATATGCAAAACAGATCAGGATTCCAAATGTCTTCAGAAACCTTAGCCTTGTGTTGAAAATATCTCCATAATCTGGAAGTGACAACTCATGAGAGTCAGATTTGGTGTGTTGATCATATTTTCCCAAGGTCTTCTCTATAAAATTTGTGCAAAAGAAAGGTATCTGCATCTCCTTCAATAACAGAGGTTACAAAATAGGTTCTCTTACCTTGGTTGAAAGGCACAACCTAAAATAGTTAGGATAAGATCAAATCCTTTTAAGGTGCTACCCACTTGTTTCAAATCCTGAGTGGTAAAAATTCAGATAGATCACTTCCTCGGCTACAAAATGACACACATAATCATCTATCTACCTCTGAGTGTCTTGTCAAATCCATGATGTTGCTCGGCCTTTGAAGAAGAGTAAATCCAGGTACCAACACCTTGTTTGCATGTGCTTTTCTTGATTGTATATCCTTTGCATGTATGCTAAGATATCTTGCTTTTGTCTATTTTTGGATCTTTCTTGAGCACCACTCCATCTCTACTTTGCTATTTTTAGCTGAATTCTAGAAAATTGTCTACGTCCCGAACCATGTCTACCCATGTGTGGAAATTCACATGCTGACCCTTCTGTATGCTTGTGTGCCCCTTCACACACATCTTACCCATAGAATCAAACCTTTGTGCATGGCTAGTACTTAGCCATTTTCCCTACTCAACATGTTATTTGATCCTTTATTTGTTTTTAAGAATAATTTGTTGATAAATATTTGTAGACACCCCAAATCTACCACCACTTTGGCTAAACACATCCTAACACCACTACATCAATTAATTTAATCCATTCATCCAATTTTAGTTCCATAAATTATAATGAATAATTAAGTATTACTATTAATTAGCTAATCATATCCTCACTATCCTAATCAAATCCTACACAAACTATTCACATAATAATTCAATTATACACCTCAAATCCCACTATCTTATCCATCTCATCTTCCACCTAAAATATCACTATCTCATCCATCTCATATTCCACCTCAAATACCACTTTTTCCCTTATTTTCAAACTTGATACCAACCCTTAGTACTAGATCCTCCAAAGTCTTCACCCACCTCCATTATCAAATAAAATAATCTCATCAAATCCCCCATTTTCCAAGATCCTCCACTAAATTATCAAAAGTATTCACCACCGCCATTAAAAAATAAAATAATCTCATCAACTCCCCCATTTTGAATATCCTCTAACCAAATCCTCCCAAGTATTCACCCAGATCCATTATCAAATAAAATAATCTCACTAGATCCCTTATATTCCAAGATTCTCCATTCTCCTCCACTAAATCATCCAAAATATTCACCCATCTCCATTATCGTAAGAAAAGAATCCACCAATTCCTCTACTATCTCTAAAAAATCAATTTATTAACTTGTCATCCTCATCCCCCAAATATATATAAATAAATTCCTTAATCCTTCATATGGGAATATAATGTAGCATTATTTTGTGAAATTATCCTTCAATCCATTTGTCAAAATAAAACATCTAAATCATCCTAATATGTATATGTTACTAAAATTTGGTATGAGTCCCTTGAGCATCTAAAAGCAAAAGCATTATTGTTCACCCACGATCACAACCACATATCAAAGAAAATTACAAGTATCACATTTTTTCTTCTTAGCTTAATCTTATGGTATTAATATGCGATGAGTAGGATTCACATTGTTTTTATTTCCATTTTCTAGTCTAAATTTAACATATACACATTTGACATGATTGGTGAGATGACCCCTTTATCCCTTTAACTTTTTATTAAGATTTTTCTTAAGGTTTTGAATGTTTTTAGGATGGTTAATTTCTTCTTGCAGATTTAGAAGTTTTATTGACTCATCAAAATTACAACATTCTCTTAAATCTTGCAATTTGTTATAGGTCACTCGTGTATCTAATATTTCTTATGGAATATCTAAATTTATGATTTTTATTTGATATTTTTATGGTGTATCTGAATTTATATTTCTAACTTATTTGCAACATTCAAATCACATGTCAAAGTCAAAAAATAACCAAACTCATAACAATCGTGTACATGAATTTATATTCATTTATTACATTTGTTTATTGTTTATTCAATTTCATTTCCTTCATGTTTTATTCAAACTTCATCTTAAATCTATGTATATTCTTCCTACATGCTAGAAGGTGAACTTAGGAATCAAAAATAGTTTAGACACTTTTTTCACTTTGTAGGGTCTCGATGATGTGAATGTGATTATCACACATTTAGCGAAATCCCATATACCAAAGTGAGCTACATAAATTTCTTAGAGGACCTGTCATTTTTGGCTAAGCAAGAGTTTACTTGTTCATGACTCTTATGAAGTGAGGTGTGTAATTACCACTAATACAAAGGACTTAAACATAATTCCATTGAGGTAGGAATAAAAAATAGTTTAGACACTTTTTCACTTCATAAGGTCTGGTGTTGTGAATGTGATTATCACACATTTAGCCAAATCCCATATACCAGTGGGCTATATAAAGTTTTTGGAGGACTGTCATTTTTGGCTAAGCAAGAGTTTAGTTTTTCATGAATCTTGTGAAGTGAGGTGTGTAATTACCACCAATACCCAAGACTTGAACAATATTCCATCGAGGTAGGAATAAAAAATAGTTTAGAATTTTTTTCACTTCGTAGGGTCTTGTGATGTGAATGTGAGTATCACACATTTAGCCAAATCCCATATACCAATGAGATATATAAATTTGCTGGAGGACCTACAATTTTTGGCTAAGAAAGAGTTTACTTGTTCATGACTCTTGTGAAGTGAGGTCTATAATTACCACTAATACCTAGGACTTAAATGATATTCCATTGAGGTAGGAACTATTAGTTATCGTGAAGCTAAATTGAATTGGATAGATTGAAGTGAGGAGGGATTTAACCATCCAATACCACACCTTAAATATAATACTCCTCTATCTTCAAATTAGGACTCATATATTATAAGGTAAGATATAAAGTACTCCCCTAGAAACCTTGTTAAACCTAATAAGAGACTTTTGCTGCAATTATGTAGTATTGTTAGGAAAAAATATTCTTTGAGATACTCCTCCATACCTTTGAGGTATATTAGTAGGCAACTACGCAATTGTGCACCTATCTAACTAGTGAATTCTATTATTGTAGTGTGCTTTTTGTCTCCGTATTTACACCCTAATTAAATTATGTTATGAAAATCATATAATCTATAGGATGCAAGGGTTCGTTAGAGATATTATTCTAATCTAATTAATGTAAAATTAACCATGCATAATTAGAACAATGCGCCAATACTTGAAACACTATTAAATGATGAAATGATATCTCAAATACATAAGAGGATATGAAGAATTAGTTGTGAATTTCATAAAAACGTAGATCTAGATGTGTGTTGTTATTATGTTAAATGTATAGCATGTAAAATTTAAAATTTTGGTCATGTGAACCAAACCCAATCTTGAAATTCCTTTGCCACAATGTAAACCTTTCCTCCACTTAGCATTTTAATCTGCGTCACCTTCATTCTCGGTTAAGAGGAATGTGATAAAATTATTTTCAAGTATGTTTCATGTGTAGATAAGTTTACCTAGCTTGATTCTTGAAGCTACTATGATCTATGAAAGAAAAATGCTCCTAGATGCTTCAAAAGGGCTATTTTTTGTCTTTTTGTCACAGGAGGACATCCCTCAAAAGCCTACAGAATATTCAAACAAGGTATGTGTGGGAGAGAAATGAAGTGATCTAAGGAATTTTAGGGATGTTATATGGAGATAATTGAGTTTGGGAACAAGTTAAGCAAAAACAGGTCTTTTTGGGCAAGGCACTGGAAAAAACATGTTTCAAAAATCTAGTCACTTTGTTCGAAGGGTTTCAGAAGCCTTGTGAAGTGTTGGGAGAACATATCCTAGGAATTGGAAATGTTACATATCATAATTCATGGTGAATTAATCAATATAGAATTCTAGGAGTATAAAAATGCGTGAACTGTCCATTAATGCAACAAAAGAGTCTTTCTAAAAGGTGGAACTTTCTCGAAGGGTTTGATACACTTAGGGGAGATTTAGGAGCCTAACAAAAGATTAAATTTATTTCATTGGAAACTATTACTTGTAAATATATTATATTTGTTCATACTCATTTTGAACTCTAGTGGAAACTCCACTTACTGGAGCACATACATGGGAAAAAGTGGAAAGTGGACTGAAAAGGAAAATTTAAAGATGAATCATGTATTTAAAATGATGGTAATGGACTTATTAGATCATTTGGAGTCAAAATAATATAAGAAATTACCTCCAAAATCCATGTCTTTCTCCCAGACCCAAAAAGCCACTCCTTAGTCTATTTTCATGTTGCATTTGATGACAACATTCCAAGAAGCTTGGGCGGGGTTTTGGAGGTCTGATGTCCATATGTCCCTTGGTTCAATGGGACATGGGGATGCCAAAGTGTGTTCCCCATTGTGATTTATTTTGTGTCACTTAAAGTGACGACTTAAGTGTCGTAGAAAGAAGTTATAAACTCATCTTTTATGAATTTTGACCACTTTTTAATGGAAGATAGACCCTCAGGCAGCCTTTTTCATCCCTAATGTACTTTTTTCCCTTTTTCCCATCAGCCAAGGGGACACGAGGGACATAAAAATGCACTCCCTTATCCTTGGATCATTTTTGTCACTTAAAACCACAACTCGGAGTGTTAGAAAGGTGTTTTCAACTCACATTTTTGGCCCCATCCTCATGAAGCAAACACCCATGGCAAAGTTTTGAGGGGGTAATGCAACTTTGTCCCTATTTTCCATATTTTCTAGGGTGCAACCACACTTCCAAACTCCACTAGACCCGGGTTAGCATGGGGTTATCTTGCTTGGGTTTAATATGAGTTAAAATGTGCAAATGGGAGGGAAATCAAGTTTGAAAGGGGGAAACCATTCAAATGCAACAATTAACCAATTTTGAAGCTCATTTGTTTTATTTCCTCTCCTCCATTTCTATTGGTATGTTGTTATGTTTCCAAAATTTTTAGACATCCTCCATGCCCAAAACCTCTTTTTGCTCATATCTCCCAAACCCCATGTTCGTTTTCCATGAGATCTAACTATATCTTCCTTGCAAAAATTCATTTAGGAAGAGTATTTACATTCCTCCATTGATGATATGTATCATTTTATACAACCATTTGAAATATTCATCCATAAAAACTCATTTCTCATATCTACAAAAACTTGGCGATTGAAATCCTTTAAAATTTGGAGCAAAGTATCACATTGAAAAATGGAAACTTTTGAGAAAAATTCCATTCCATTAAAACACCGAGAAAACACACTTCTAAAAATAGTAAGCATTCTTAATCATTAATGATATAAATAGTAAGTGCTACAAACAGTTCATTCTCAGAGTTTCCATTGCCCTTTGAACATCGGGAAACTCAAAATTGCCAAATTAAGCAACTAGTAAGTAAAATGGACTTCTCAAAATAAGGATTACTAAAAATAGTTAGTGTTGGGATGCTAGTTAAGAAATAAAGAGGATGAGCCTCTCATGATGAGGAAATTATGGCTCAGATGGAAGGGAAGCCTTCTCATTTTCCTAAATTTTGTCTCAAAGTGTTTCTCATCTCATCAGATGGGTGGAACAAAAGTTGGAAGCATTATTCATTCAATGTCTCTCTTTCACCCATATCATATAAGAGGATATTTGTCTTGTGTTTCATTATTTCTCATAGGTCACCATGGTATTTAGTGATTGGATCACCAAGATCACCTTGTGCGAGAAATTTGTCTCATTGTGTGTACGAGTTGCATCAAACACAAGAAATATTTGAGAGACATAAAAGTGTTTTAAATATTGGAAGGATACCTGATTGGGCTATGAAATTTGATCAATCGAGGAGTATCTAAAGAGGAGGATCTTGAAATACCTGATTGTACTAGGAGGATTCATCAAGTTGAGGGATTTTTTCAAAGGATTAGGAGTTCACTGAGTGCATCTCTACAAATTACCTCGAGAGATTCTTTATCATTCTTCATTCTGAATCTCTTCTCTCTCCGTTCTCTCTCTTTTATTTTTTAATTCTCCATTGTAAAATGTACTTTATGGATTTTTCATCCTATTCACTTAAGTGACCATTGTAATTTTTCATTGTAAAATTCCCGAAAGGGGCTTATTTTTCTTTCCCAGAGGAATGTGAAAGGTCACAAGTGGTGGGACTATGAAAGGTCATGTGGGGAGGTAGATGAAGAGACATATTGTAAAGCTATAAATCATAATGGATTCTCCATTCCAAAGGGTTAGATTTTCTTGGTTGATATCTCCCATTGTCTCACTTCAAGAAAGAAACTACAATTCTTCTTTCTCATTGTATTATGTTTTCATCTCCATCTCAAATTTACTCCATGAGCATGGTTACTTGTACAATATTATACAAATGAACTTGGATTTATTTTTGTTTTGTTCCTCTTTCCTTGACATGGTGTCTTCTCATTGTTAACTTAGAAATATTATGGTTTTATGTCAATAAACTCATCTTGTTATTTATTGAGTAAAACCCCTTCTCACTTTCTCCCCTCTCTCCATATACACCTTTTCTCCACCTCCTTTTGCACACAAGTTTAGTGGAGTATTCCTATGTGATCCCCGGTCTAAAGGCCACCCTTAATGGTTATAGTAGTGTAAATATTTCCTGTTTTTAATAAATGGAGTTTCCTATTCCTAAATAGAGGGTCCAAGTTCCAAAGAGTTGGTGAAAACCCTTAATTTTCCTTGTGACAAATTATTTTTCCAACATGTAGATAGGTGGAAAACAAAGATTATATATATGGGAATGGTTCATCACGATACTGGGAATTGGAAATTGAGATGGTGCAAGATAATATAACTATTTACAACCTAGTCTTAAAACTACACAATCCTAAATATATCTATATGGTCTTGTGCCCTTATGTATTTAGCTTTTGAAACTTCTTGTATGCTTCACTTTCCTAGATATGTTCTTTGGTATATATTTATATTTTTCACATAACCTTAACACAAATTGTAACCACCTACAAAAATTGGAAACCTTATACACCTACAATACCCTTCATTAAATAATTAGATAACAAAAAAGAAATCATGTGTGTAATGAGGTTGACCCTTTGTGGTCAACCATACCAAAACAGTTCAAGTGTTGCACTACATACCCTTATGCGGGATCAAGCCTCATGTAGTCATCCTATGTGTTTTAGTAAGTGTGATTTTTATCTAAGACAACCCCCTATGAGTGCCATAATGTATCTTGACACAAAGATAGTGGGATAACTATAGAATAGAGAATGTACCCAATATGATAGTAGTGTGGTGTAGTGTTCTTCAGCTACATGACCTAACCCTTTGTCCCTTAAAACCATTTGAAAATGTTTGGAGTGACTTGGATCTTGTAAAGACATAACTATAAGAATTTTGTATGATTTTAATGGAGGAGTCTATACTCTTTTACCTGGTTGAGTGCTTCATACATGTATTATTGGATGATTTAAATGATGTGCAACTAATTTAGGAAGATATAACAGAGCCTTAAGTCTTTGTTGGAATGATATTTGCAATAGTATCTTATAAGAGTGTTTGGTGAGTTATAAAGTGATATTGACGTGCTTATAGAGCCTTTTGTAGCTGAAGTATTACAACAAGGCCGACCCTATGAAGATAAAATCAAACAATAAAGATATTAAAATTGAAAATAGATTCAAAAGATGAAAGAGGGTATGAGTTCAAGTTGTTCAAGGTTGCATAACACATCCCGACCAAAATGTACAATTTGGTACATGAAAAACATGTGATGTAAAATAAAAATATCTAAAATTATGCTTATGAATGATTTACTACTTTGATTAATCAATATTTTCTTAATTTATGATGGAGTAGAGTGTGGGGATGAGAAATTCACAAAATAGATAAAGAGATGTACTTATTGGACTTGGAATGTGAGCATTTATCTTAAAGAAGAGAGCATAATTAATCATTTTAAAAGGACAAGTTACCAAATTTGAGTGTCTACATTTTCCCCCTCTTTAAGTTTGTAATTGAAAATTACATGCTTAAAGGAAAAAAATATAACCGAGTATGCACACATACTTTGTATTCACTGATAGTTATCTATTGATGTGTTGGTGTTGACACATTCCATGGCGAAAACTACAATAGAGAGTGTAGTCAACCTTGAACTTGTATAAAGTAAAAATAATGAAAAATATGGAAGGAATACACATGTTTATTTTGTAAAGGAGGGAGCTCCCACTCTTGTTGTACTTTAGATATTTGAAATTTTTATTGAGATGTCTATGGATTGGGGGTGATCAGTACCCAATTGTGTTAAAGGAGAAACTAGAGTGTTGATTGCATATAACCTAATACTAAAGGAGAGAGGAACTAAAATACCTCATTAAGCAAGAAGACTCACGTATCAAAATTTTAGTAACCCTAATAACTTCCCCTTTAAATTTTTCATAGAAGAGGAAGGAAATTCTACAAATAACTTATTTGGTTCTATACATTCCACAACCCCATGAATGTTACCACACCGCAGTAGATATAGGTCTGATTTTTTAACTATTGAGTAAGATAAAACCATATAGTTAAAAAGGAATGGATATACCATACCCCCACTATGTGTTACAATGTTGAGACTAAGTGTACATTTTATGAGATAATGTAGATGAGAATAATACCCATTCCCCAAAACTTTGTTCTTGCAAATGTATCTAAGTAGTGTGTAGGATAAGGAATGAAGTAACCATGCCCCCGTTTAATACTCGAACTAAGAAATCTATGTCTAAAATTGTATAAGAATTTGGTATAGAGTTGATAGAATATGATACTATTTGAAATTTTTGAGAAACTACCCTTTGCTTGGGAACATATAGTGTGGTCGGATTGTCCCACAGATCTTGAATGTAGTGTATAGTTTTGACTTCTACCAATTTATGCCACTTTTTAGTATGCATACATGTTAATGAGGATATGAACCCTATAAAAATTTAATTTTATATCTTGTAATCTATATATAGATATATAATATATCTCGAAGAATGTCCCCTCTTTTTGGGTGCATTTGATTAAGCATTTGAGCATCTAACCAAAATAAAATATGTGTAACCATGTGTAATAAGTTTGATAATTTACATAGGATCACATAAAAGGATAGAATGGCATGGTCATCATTAGGAACCTATACCTATAAAAGGGGTTGCACATGGTGGATACCATAACACACAAAGAAAGCAACATGTAAAACAAAATAGTAAAAGTGTATAGAAGTAAGAACAAAAGTGTAGAAAAAGAACATAACAATATTATGTGTGTAGGGATAGAAAAATTAGTGTAAAGGTAGGTAATCAATAGTATGTAACATAAGCACATGGAGATATAGATCCATAAAAATGGGACATCCATGGTGTCACAAGACAATCACAATAGAAGGCATTGTAGGCTACATATAGAGAAGTAAGTGTATACACAAAAATAGGCATAATTCCATAAGCATGGAGCACCCATAATGCCACAAGACAATAAAGGAACTCATATTGTATAGAGTAAGTAATCATAGAATTTAGAAATCAAGCAAGACAATAGTAAATCATGAGAAAGGAGACAAAAATGTAGTAGTCAAGAAAGGAAGTAATTCACATAAGAAAGTAGTGAAAATAATGTATTAAATAAGTATATAACAAATCATGATAAAAAAGCATAGATATTTAGATAAGTTATCATTGTACAAAACAAATTTTAGTCTTGTTAGCTCAAAATATAAACATATACACTATATATGTAATCATGTGTGATGAAAAAGTGTATGGTAACTATATGTTTCACCGGATTCTTAGCAAATTAATGAAACAAATAAGGGTAGTAGGCCAAGGAGGAATACCTGTTTGTGATGTCGGTTGAAGGTCATACACGTATTTTGATTTCCTGATCCAAGTTGACTATGAGAGATACCTTTTTGCTAGGAGGAACTACTGATAAATGCAAAACAATACCACCAGATAGAGTTAAGCAAAATAATGAGTGCACTACCTAGCGAAATCTAGATTGGAGAAGCGTGATGCTTCCTGAACATGCTATTAATCCACTTTTTATATAACATTATTAATGCTATTAAAAATATATATGAAATAATGATCCTATTGGAATTGAAATGATTTAGGTATCTCGTATAAAAATAATAAGAAAAGTAAGGTAAAAGGTGATTGAGGTAAAAATGGGTCAGGTGATTAGATGGTGTTGTGTTGCAGGTCTAAGTACAGTCGTGTGGGTAAGGTCCGCAAAAAGATTAATAATTGTTCGGGATGTTGGGAAGTGGGTATTAGCTCGCTGGTTTGAGGTATATTATTAGACAAAGTAACCGATGTCACCGGATAACTCGATGTCGGTTAGGCAAAATGACCAACCTCGATAGGGGAAATTATGAGAAATTCCTTGGAATTGGTTTTTCGACTCTCTCGTGATTGCAATGAGGTTGTAAATGGTGAGGGTGAGGTCGTAATATGGTCTTCAAGAATCGAGAGATGGTTAGAAGAGGATAAAACTAGGTTAAAGGGGAGGGTATGGTAGGGTGATAGGCTAGTGGGAGGAAGGAAGTGTATGGCTATCGAGAAAGATAAATTACCGAGAAGAGTAATAAATCTAACTGAAAGTAAAAAGATATTTGAATATGTGGTAGGTACTTACCGAAAAATTAGATTGTAGTGCCCACATTTTTATAGCTTAGTTACTTGTTGCTCATTTCTCATAGACATGTTTTGATAGAGATTTGTTATATTTTAGACATTACATTAGGATATTTGATCTGATTAGGCATGTATGGACATTTAGGCATATAACACCGATTTAGCTTGATTACTATGTTGTTTACATTATCTTATGATGTCATGGATACTAATTGATATGATGTTGTTTTGGGATGTAGTTATATTGATGGATACTCAGTTTGTTGCATGTTGGATTCTATGGATACATGTCATTTTATCATTGTGACTAACTTATGGTGAATTATGTATGGTTGTGCATGTTGTCACACTTTCGATTCCAGAAAGATGAAATGTTAGTCTAGAATTCATTGATATCTTATTTAGTAGTTGATTTATATTTTATCGAACAGGTGTGTTTAATGTGTGTAATGAGTGTGTAGGTGATAGGTCACAAGAGAATGTGGGACTCAGGCTAGCTACGCAACTTTGCACAAGTAGCCCACGGGCTAAGCCCTAGCCATGTTTATTGCTTGAGGCCTTAGCATTAGAATTATTGTTTTGGGCACCATGGGTGACCCTCATTTGTAATGTAATATGTCTTGTAATTATTAATTTTTCTTAGGGTGTCTAGTTGTGTTGTAAACTTGTTTTGGGGAATTAATGACCCCACTTGCATTAAGTTTTGAATTAGATTAATGATATACTTAATCTAGAGGGTTTAGGGTCACATGTGAACCCTTGGGTGGGCCCCACACCCTCTAACATTGTGCCAAATTTTCCAAACCCGAAATTGGGTTATTTTAGGTATTTTTAGGGACCTCTTTTTAGTTTGGGGGTTCCCTTATCATAAAAATGAGCCCTTGGACCCTACCTAATAGGTAGGGGAGCTTATTTCCAAGGCTAGAGGGAGTTTTCCCTCCCTTTTTGTGTCTTGTTTGGTCACATCCATGTAAGGGGTATGGTTTAGTGTGCTTTTAAAAGTTTCACAAGATTTGTTTTATTATCAATTTAGGTAATTTGGGAGAAGAGGGCTAAAAGACATTTTACCATTTCTCTTTTGTTTTGACATCTTTGACCTTGAAGGAGGAGAGGGGTGAAAAATGTCACCCCCTCATTTGTGAGGATTTTTTCTTGCTCCTCTTCAAATTCCCCCTCATGGGAAAAGAAGAGAACTTTTTTTTTGAGCTTTTGCTTGGATGCTTGTGGATTTGGAGCTAGAGTTTGCTTGAGTCAAGAAGTGGAAAAGATTGAAGTTGGAAAGCTTTTTGGAGAGATTTCTTTGAGGTAGGTCTCTTAAGCCTTATGATATGTGTTGTATTCATGATAGTTGTTAGATTTGTTTACTTGGAAATATGGTTGTTGCATGTGGATTTTTATTTATTGTTACTTGTTTTTTCTCCCTCCATCATATGGCATGATGGAGTTTTGGAGTTGTGGGGAAGAGAGAGGGATTTTTCCCTCTCAATCCTCATAGGCTTGATGGGAAAGCCTTGTAGGATTTAGTTTTTCCCCTCAAATGGTTGAGGTGGGGAAGTTGGTTCATTTGGCTTGAATCTCCTTCCCCATTCTTGGTAAGGAAACCCCTTTGGGGGTTTGAAAATCCTTCCAAGAAGGATTTGGTGAAAGGGAGGAGAAATAAGGAGGGCTTGAATGAATTAGGAGAAATAAGGAGGGCATGGAGATCTTGTTTTAATGCAACTATTGTTGGTTACAATTTTGGAGAACTTCTCTCCTCTCTTCCCCATTTGTTTTAGAGGTAGAACTTGGGTTCTTCTCTTTTTCACCTTTGTAAAATTTGGAGTCTTGTTTTATGTTTGTCTTGTATCATGTGGATGTATTTTTGGTTGTTCACCCTCACTCTTGTGCAAGTTGTGGATGGTAGTCCTCTTTCCCATGGGCTTGGGGGAGGCTAGCATGCATCCCAACCTTGGGAAAAGCATGTGATGATGCCTATGGTTGGGTGGTAAAACAAGCTCTTTCTCCTTGTATGGGTTCTTGAAGGCATGGAAGTTAGATGTTGGCTTGGAGTTGGTGGCATCATGGTCTCTCATTGAATCATTACCTCATTGTAACCCTTTTTGGGATATGGCTTGTGGAAACTTCCTCTTTATTGTATTTCCTCTTCCATATTGTATTTGAACATCACTTGCAAGTTTGGTTTTCCATTAGTATTTGAAGACTTTCTTTCAACCTTGGAAAGGAGTTGTTGGATTGTCATCTTGTGTATCTTAACATGTTTGTAATAAGATGTATTGAGGAATGTTACAAATAAAGTCTTGTAAATTGATTGTATTCTTATGAATCTATGGAACCTCCATTTGAAAAAAAAAAGGGGGAACAAGTTATTGGAAAGTTCATTTATCATTGTGGTAGACTTCATCTTTGTAAAATATTGAGAACTTCTGTAAATGTAAGATTTAATAGCATTCTTGAAACACACTTATTTTTTTACAAGTTTTGAAAAGTTAGAGACTAGAACATAAATTTTGAATTCTGGTTATTGATGTTCAAAGGAAAGTTGATATATTGTGGATATGGTTTTTTTTATATTTATTCAAAAAGATGATAAAATGAATTAAACTCACATTTACCATATTTTCTTGAGTTATTATTGAAAATAAATATTGCAGATTTATAGATTTTAAACTGTTTTCTTTTTTGCAATAACTTTAGTCCTATTATACTTTCTTTGACTATATATATATATATATATATATATATATATATATATATATATGTATATATGTATGTATATATGTATGTATATATGTATGCACATATATATGTATATATGTATCCACATATGTATGCATATATATATGTATATAGTAAATATGAAGGTTATAAATTTAAAATTCTAATATATATATATATATATATATATTACATATGTTATATAGTTTAACTTATAACAATACATTATAAATTATAGATTTTGTTTTAAATAAACAAAAAATTATAGAGGGGTTTTATTTTTAAAATTGTTATACGGCTTAGGGGGAAGGTCAAACCCCTCCCCCATCTCTGCCTTAGCTGCTGCCGCATGCCCACCCTCTACACCGCCTCTCCCCTGCTGGATCCACCGCCCCTTCATGGCCTCCCTACCGCCACCTACCTACCGCACCCCCTCCATCTCTCCTTCTGGCCACCATCCACACTACCGCCCGTATCAACCGCCACCACCTTTTCACCGCCCGACTACCCTCCGCAACACCCTCCACTCGCCACCCCCATGCCTGTCCCAACCTCGACCCCACAAAGACCACCACCACCATCCCTCCCAAAAGCCACTGCCTCCTCACGTAGCCCCCTGTTTCCCCTTCAAAAAATCCATCCCCCTTCAATAGAAAAATACATAAATTAATATATATTTATCAAAAGAAAAACAACAAAAAAATATACCAAAATGTTTTAGAATGCATGGTTTCAAAAAAAAAAGAGACATAAGAAATAATACAAGCTTCCATGGCTTCCCCACCCTTGACCTGCAAGAAGGAACAAAAGTAAAATTAACAATGAGAGGAAAATAATATGGAAAAGAAAATAAAAGAAAGAGATAAAGAAGTTTAGGGCACAAAATTTTTATCTAGGGTTGAGATTTGTTTAATCTTAGGGCTCAAATAAAACCCTACTCACTTTAAGTCATGTGTTTTTGGTGGGAATGGTAATTTAAATTAAAAAGGGAAATGTGGGTAAATATATGTAATGGGGGATGAATTTATTTAAGGATGAATATTTATATTTCGATGTGGGTGAAAATTATTTAAAGGAAATATATATACATATTTATTTAAATGTGTGAAATTTAATAGAAGCTAAATAAATAAAATTAATTAGAAATAAATGTTGTAGCAATTCGATTAAAATGAGATTGTTATGAATTTAATTATTTAGTGAGAACGGTTAGGCGGAACATTAGTTCTCACTTTAATTTTTTTTTGTTTACCAAATTTTTAGTCTATTTTTCGATGTCCCGAGGTGGGGCACTACATTTGGTATCAGAGTGAGGTTCGCACACACGGACACTCTGGGTAATCAATCAACCAGTTAACAACATTGGTAATAACATTAAAAGTAAATAAATAAATAAAATAATTAAACATTTTCCGCAACCATTTAATAACTTCTTCGCTCACCTCATGCACAGGATGGCACCCAAGAGGGGTGATCAGCTAGAGGCTTGGGGCGTAGTGCCCTATGCAGGAGCTACCGACACCCGAATTTGGGCGTCGGATATATTAGATGTCCCAGCGGCCGTGATAGGTGTTGTGAAGCAATGGCTCTTCCACCACCGCAAGAGGTGAGAGAGGAGATTCCATTGGGAGATGAGGAGCTGATAGGTGAGGACGTGCATTCAGAGCCACCAGAGCATGATACACCAAGGCGAGAGAGGTCACGTAGCCCTTCCATTCATCACAAGAGGGTAGCCTCGTACCATCGTAGCCGCTCACACAGTCTCGAGGGACCATTTGGGGATAGGTTACCCCTTTCACCTATTGGACTAGATCACCAGATCGAGATACGAGGCTGCAATGTGATTAGAGATCTCCTTCGCTTGCAGCCCACACCTACCTACACCTACTCTGCGAGATGGATTTGGGGATGAGTCATGGCTCCTTAGCTTGGATAGTTGCTTTGGCTTGCACTCTTACGAGAGAAATGTCAAGGAAAGGTTCACCATACACCTCCTCCGAGACACAACATGCATTTGGTGGAGGAATGAGGAGTGGAAGCTCCATCTAACTCGAGAGACAGTGACTTGGGAGTTGTTCGAGGAGTGATTCAGGGCTTGCTATATGTTAGAGAATTTCATGCAAAAGAGGATTGATGAGTTTCATGACTTACGACAGGGATCTAACATAGTAGCGCAATATGAGAGTAGGTTCCTGGATCTTCTGTAGTATGTGGACTACCTGCAAGATGAGAAATTACAAGTTAACAGGTTTATTTGAGGGCTTAATGCAGATATAGCAGGAGTAGTTAGGATGTTATCTCCTCCCACACTTGAGAAGGCCATTGAGAAGGCTTACTTAGCTGAGGAGAACAGGACCAAGGCATAGAGCACCGAGATAGAAACAAGAGCAATTTTCAGAGAGAGATACAAGCCTTTTATATTCGTAGGTCACGGGGTATAGCACCACCCCCTAGAGGAGGATTCTGGCCTTCGTTAGTAGCCACGAGGGCTCCACCGTACCCGTAACAACAAACACAACATCATGTCCACCAAGAGCAGAGGGCTAGACAGACTCATAGTTTTTAGAAGGGTGGCATTAGAGGAGGTTTTGGTGGAGCCAAGGATAGGAAGCAGGGGTACTCAACAGTGTACAACCAGCTCGCATGTAGTAGTATGATAGGGTTGGACCGGTAGGATCAATACACCCACCGTAGTACATGAGGGACCCCATCTTAGAGGGGTACAAGAGGATGTTTCATTTGTGGATCTCCTGATCACTATGTGCGTATGTGCTCGCACAAACCCAATACCATGGATGCATAGAGAGCCGCTAGATCCGAGTAGATGGTGGGTGATGTAGGATGCACTCATTGTGTATATGCAGTGGTTGAAAACTACCGAGGCCGAGCATCGAGCCACGATCATTGAGACGATAGTACTATCGTGGGTATTTCTGTCTCAAGTTTTTTGATTCAGGTGCTTCAGATTATTTTATATCACCTTCTATAGTGGACCAGTATGGGCTAGTGGTGGCTAGGCAACTAGATAGTTAGCAGGTTGAGTTGGCCTCTGGGGCCAAACTCACCATGGACTCGTATGTGGAGAGTTATGTACTTGATTTAGGAGTCTTCTCCACTACACTTGACCTTCGAGTTATTCCTCTAGGATCCTATCAGGTAGTGTTGGGTATGGATTGGATCGAGGCCCATCGAGCTAAGATGGATTGTAGAAACAAGGTCATTGAGTGTTAGGATGATCTTGGGAGTGCAGTTGTGATTTCAGGGATGCAGAGGCCTATCTCCTTACGCATGATCTCGGCTAAGCAACTCAAGCGGAGCATGTGTAAGGGATGTCAGTTGTTTACTATCACCATTAGTGATTGATCAGAGAGCACTCCAGAGCATTCACCCTTAGATGATCATGCAGTTTTGAGGGAGTATACCGATGTGTTTCTAGGTGAACTTCTAGGGATGCCACCCCACAGAGAGGTGGATTTCACCATCGACTTAGTACCTAGATCTGCACCAGTTTCTAGGGCACCCTATCGGATGATGACTCCAGAGCTTCATGAGCTCAAGATTTAGTTAGAGGAGTTGTTAGATAAGGGTCTCATTCACCCTAGTGTATCTCCTTGGGAGCACCAATCATATTTGTGAGGAAGAAGGATGGTTCTCTTAGGCTTTGTGTTGACTTCAGAAAGCTCAACAAGGTCACAATAAAGAATCATTATCCGCTCCCTAGGATTGATGACTTGTTTGATCAGATGTGGGGAGTAAGAGTGTTCTCCAAAATTGATCTCAAGTCAGGGTATCATCAGTTGCGCATATCAGATGTAAACATTCATAAGACAACTTTTCACACATGTTATGGGCATTATGAGTTCACAGTTGTTCTTTTGGTTTGACTAATGCCCCAGCTATCTTCATGAGCCTCATGAATGGAGTATTCATGACCTTTCTAGATCGCTTTGTCTTAGTGTTCCTTGATGACATATTGATATATTCTCATTCCAAGGAGGAACACGAGGAGCATTTGAGGTAGGTACTTCAGGTTTTGAGAGAGAGTTGTATGGGAACTTGGAAAAATGTAGCTTCTTTCAAACAAATATTTAGTACTTGGGTCATATCATATCAGGTGAGGGTATCTCAGTAGATCCCTCTAAGATACAGAAGTTATCATGGATCGCCAAAGACCCACATCGGCTTATTGAGGTGAGGAGTTTTATGGGTTTAGCAGGTTATTACCATAGGTTTGTACAAGACTTTTCTAGGATTTCTCACCCTATTACTTCTCTTCAGAGAAAAGGGAAGAATTTTGATTGGTCAGAAAAGTGTGAGCATGCCTTTTAGTTGCTTAAGGAAAGGTTAACCACGGCACCCATTTTAGCAGTTTTAGACCCTACAGATGATTTTTTTGTTTGTACTGATGCATCACTAGAGGGTTTGGGAGTAGTTCTTATGCAGAGCATCAATTTATTACCTTTGAGTCTTGTAAGCTCAAAGACTATGAGCTTAACTACCCTACTCATGACTTGGAGCTTGCAGCAGTTGTTCATGCACTTGTGCGTTGGTGACATTTCCTTTTGGGTAGACCTTTCATTTTGAGGACAGACCATCGTAGTTTATAGCATATCTTCTCACAATCGAACCTCAACGCTCATCAACAACGTTGGATGGAGTTCCTATGTGAGTATGACATGGAGGTGCAGTATATCAAAGGAAAGGAAAATGTTGTTGTAGATGCACTTAGTAGATAACGACATGTCCTTGCTTCTTTGACACTTCAGTCAGATTTGAGAGGTAGGATTCTTAAGCACCTTCCAGAGGACATATTTTATGAGGGAGCTAGGTAGATGTTGGAGTCACAGGGTTCATTAGAGGGTAGATATTCTAGGTGTGTTTTAGAGACATATGGTTTACTTCGGTTCCATAGGTGCATCTACGTGCCTAAGGCCGGTGATCTACGTAGCTTCATCCTCACAGAGGCTCATCGAGCCCCTTATGTAACATACCCAGGAGTGAAGAAAATGTACACTAATCTAAGGGAGTTATATTATTAGCCAGGTCTTTGACGAGACATAGCAGATTTTTTTGCCTATTACCTTGAGTGTCAGAGGGTCAAGGCAGAGCATTATCATCTCGCAGGACTCTTACATCCTCATGATATTCTCAAGTGGAAATGGGATGTGATCTCCATGGATTTCATAGTCAGACTCCCTATGTATTCTTATCGACATGATGCCATTATGGTCACCGTGGATAAGTTGACCAAGGTTGCGCACTTCTTGCTAACCAAGGTCACCTATAATGCACAGGCCATCACCAAAGTATTTATGGAGGACATTGTTAGGTTGTATGGGAATCAAAGACCATCATCAATGACAGGGGATACCATCTACACTTCAGTTTTTGGACTTTCCTTTCGCTTCTCTGGGTACTCAGATTAATTTCAATACAACTTATCATCTAGAGATAGATGGACAGACAGAGAGAGTTAATCAGGTACTGGAGGACATGTTGAGGATGTATGTGATAGACCAACGGAATAAATGGGAAGATTATTTGCATTTAGTTGAGTTTTCTTACAACAACTATCATAGTTCCATTGGTATGGCTCCTTACCAGGCTCTTGTATGGATGACCTTTTAGGAAACCTTTGAGTTGGGATAGACTAGATGACATGATTATTCTGGGACCATCATATCTACAAGATTTAGAACAGCAGGTTGTTTTGATTAGATAGCATCTTGAGCAAGCTAAAGCACGCTAGAAGGCATATACAAACACCAAGAGGATTGATTGTCACTTCTCAGTGGGTGACAAGGTCTTCTTGAGAGTTTGTCCGCATAAGAGTCCAATCTGCTATGGAAAGTGTTCTAAACTATCACCTTGTTTTGTGGGGCCTTCTGATATTTTAGAGGTCATCGGTCCTGTTGCCCTCTTGCTAGCTTTACCACCACTCCTTGCACGGGCCCATGATGTATTTCATGTTTCTGTACTACGTAGATATGTACCAAGATGTTTCTCATGTTTTGGATTGGTTGGCATTATAGGTAAAGGATGGAGGACAATGGAGACTGGAGCCCATACGCATACTGGAGCACCAGAGGTTGGCCCTTCGGGGTCAAGACTTGGACCAGGTTAGAGTGCAGTGGGACCGATACGATGAGACAACAACTACCTGGGAGGATGCGACACCTTTGAGGGCTAGATATCCCTATCTCTTTCAGTGACTTCCAGGAGGAAGTCTAATTTTAGTAGAGGGGGATGTAGTGCCCACATTTTTATAGCTCAGTTACTTGTTGCTCATTTCTCATAGACATGTTTTGATAGAGATTTGTTATATTTTGGACATTACATTAGGAGATTTGATCTGATTAGGCATGTATGGACATTTAGGCGTATAACACCGATTTAGCTTGATTACTATGTTGTTTGCATTATCTTATGATGTCATGGATACTAATTGATATGATGTTGTTTTGGGACGTAGTTATATTGATGGATACTCAGTTTGTTGCATGTTGGATTCTATGGATACATGTCATTTTATCATTATGACTAACTTATGGTGAATTATGTATGGTTGTGCATGTTGTCGCACTTTTGATTCTAGAAAGATGAAATGTTAGTCTAGAATTCATTGATATCTTATTTAGTAGTTGATTTATATTTTATCGGATAGGTGCGTTTAATGTGTGCAATGAGTGTGCAGGTGATAGGTCACAGGAGAATGTGGGACTCAGGCCAGCTACACAACTTTGCACAAGCAACCCACGGGCTAAGTCCTAGCCATGTTTATTACTTGAGGCCTTAGCATTAGAATTATTGTTTTGGGCACCATGGGTGACCCTCATTTGTAATGTAATATGTCTTGTAATTATTAATTTTTCTTAGGGTGTCTAGTTGTGTTGTAAACTTGTTTTGGGGAATTAATGACCCCACTTGCATTAAGTTTTGAATTAGATTAATGATGTACTTAATCTAGAGGGTTTAGGGTCACATGTGAACCCTTGGGTGGGCCCCACACCCTCTAACCTTGTGTCAAATTTTCCAAACCCGAAATTGGGTTATTTTGGGCATTTTTAGGGACCTCTTTTTAGTTTGGGGTTCCCTTATCATAAAAATGAGCCCTTGGACCCTACCTAATAGGTAGGGGGGCTTATTTCCAAGGCTAGAGGGAGTTTTCCTCCCTTTTTTGCCTCTTTTTTGGTCACATCCATGTAAGGGGTATGGTTTAGTGTGCTTGTTAAAAGTTGCACAAGATTTGTTTTGTTATCAATTTAGGTAATTTGGGAGAAGAGGGCTAAAAGGCATTTTACCCTTTCTCTCTTTTGTTTTGGCATCTTTGACCTTGAAGGAAGAGAGGGGTGACACATGTCACCCCCTCATTTGTGAGGATTTTTTCTTGCTCCTCTTCAAATTCCCCTCATGGGAAAAGAAGAGAACTTTTTTTTTTGGGAGCTTTTGCTTGGATGCTTGTGGATTTGGAGCTAGAGTTTGCTTGAGTCAAGAAGTGGAAAAGATTGAAGTTGGAAAGCTTTTTGGAGAGCTTTATTTGAGGTAGGTCTCTTAAGCCTTATGGTATGTGTTGTATTCATGCTAGTTGTTAGATTTGTCTACTTGGAAATATGGTTGTTGCATGTGGATTTTTATTTATTGTTACTTGTTTTTGCTCCCTCCATCATATGACATGATGGAGTTTTGGAGTTGTGGGGGAAGAGAGAGGGATTTTTCCCTCTCAATCCTCATAGGCTTGATGGGAAAGCCTTGTAGGATTTAGTTTTTCCCCTCAAATGGTTGAGGTGGGGAAGTTGGTTCATTTGGCTTGAACCTCCTTCCCCATTCTTGGTAAGGAAACCCCTTTGGGGTTTGAAAATCCTTCCAAGAAGGATTTGGTGAAAGGGAGGAGAAATAAGGAGGGCTTGAATGAATTAGGAGAAATAAGGAGGGCATGGAGATCTTGTTTTAATGCAACTATTGTTGGTTACAATTTTGGAGAACTTCTCTCCTCTCTTCCCCATTTGTTTTAGAGGTAGAACTTGGGTTCTTCTCTTTTTCACCTTTGTAAAATTTGGAGTCTTGTTTTATGTTTGTCTTGTATCATGTGTATGTATTTTTGGTTGTTCACCCTCACTCTTGTGTAAGTTGTGGATGGTAGTCCTCTTTCCCATGGGCGTGGGGAGGCTAGCATGCATCCCAACCTTGGAAAAGGCATGTGATGATGCCTATGGTTGGGTGGTAAAACAAGCTCTTTTTCCTTGTATGGGTTCTTGAAGGCATGAAAGTTAGATGTTAACTTGGAGTTGGTGGCATCATGGTCTCTCATTGAATCATTACCTCATTGAACCCTTTTTGGGATATGGCTTGTGAAACTTCCTCTTTATTATATTTCCTCTTCCATATTGTATTTGAACATCACTTGCAAGTTTGGTTTTCCATTAGTATTTGAAGACTTTCTTTCAACCTTGGAAAGGAGTTGTTGGATTTTCATCTTGTGTATCTTAGCATGTTTGTAATAAGATGTATTGAGGAATGTTACAAATAAAAGTCTTGTAAATTGATTGTATTCTTATGAATCTATGGAACCTCCATTTGAAAAAAAAAAGGGGGAACAAGTTATTGGAAAGTTCATTTATCATTGTGGTAGATTTCATCTTTGTAAAATGTTGAAAACTTGTGTAAATGTAAGATTTAATATCATTCTTGAAACACACTTATTTTTTTACAAGTTTTGAAAAGTTTGAGACTAGAACATAAATTTTGAATTAATGTTATTGATGATCAAAGGAAAGTTGATATATTGTGGATATGGTTTTTTTATATTTATTCAAAATGATGATAAAATGAATTAAACTCACATTTACCATATTTTCTTGAGTTATTATTGAAAATAAATATTGCAGATTTATAGATTTTAAACCTGTTTTCTTTTGTGCAATAACTTTAGTCCTATTATACTTTCTTTCACTATATATATATTTATGGATTAAATAAATAAATAAATAAATATTAAATATGAAGGTTATCAATTTAAAGTTTTGAATGATAAAAGAATATATATATATATATATATATTATAGATATGCTATATAGTTTAATTTATAACAATACACTATAAATCATAGATTTTTCTTTAAATAAACAAAAATTTATAAAAAAAGAAAGAGGGGTTTTATTTTGAAAATTTTTATACGGCTTGGGAGAAGACCAAACCCCTCCCCCATACACCTTAGCTGCCATGTAGCCACCCTCTACACCGCCTCTCCCCTGTTGGCTCCGCCACCCCCTTCATGGCCTCCCCCCGCCACCTCCCCGCCGCACCCCCGCCATCTCCCCTTCGGCCATCGTCCATACCCCCACCCACATCAACTCTTTCCACCTTGTCACCACCTTGACCGCCCTTCGCAACACCCTCCACTCGCCGCCCCCATGCCATCCCGTCCCAACCTGACCCCAACACCACCACCGCCGTCCCTCCCAATAATCGTTTCCTCCTCGCGCACCCCCTGTTTCCCCTTCAAAAAAATCCATCCCCCTTGAATAGAAAAATACATAAATTAATATATATTTATCAAAAGAAAAACAACAAAAAAAAAACCAAAATGTTTTAGAATGCATGGTTTCAAAAAAAGAGACATAAGAAATAATACAAGCTTCCATGGCTTCCCCACCCTTGACTCGAAGGAAAAAAGTAAAATTAACAATGAGAGGAAAATAATATGGAAAAGAAAAGAAAAGAAAGAGATAAAGAAGTTTAGGGCACAAAATTTTGATCTAGGGTTGAGATTTGTTTAATCCTAGGGCTCAAATAAAACCCTACTCACTTTAAGTCATGGGTTTTTGGTGGGAATGGTAATTTAAATTAAAAAGGGAAATGTGGGTAAATATATGTAATGGGGGATGAATTTATTTAAGGATGAATAATTATATTTCAATGTGGGTGAAAATTATTTAAAGGAAATATATATACATATTCATTTAAATGTGTGAAATTTAATAGAAGCTAAATAAATAAAATTAATTAGAAATAAATGTTTTAGCAATTCGGTTAAAATTAGATTGTTATGAATTTAATTATTTAATGAGAACGGTTAGGCGAAACATTAGTTCTCACTTCAATTTTTTTTTTTACCAACTTTTTAGTCTATTTTATGGTGTCCTGAGGTGGGGCACTACATAGATCCAGTGAACATAGGTGATGAGGATGGTGATGGAAGAGATCCAGAGAGATGAGTCATTGTATTCATGCCATGAAAGTTCAAACCTTTGTGCTTCTCTGTTGTGAATCTGTGATCGTGAAGAGGATGATGGATGGTGACTGGTGTTGGTAGTGCTCCCGTGTGTCTTCTTTTGCTTGAGTGCTAAAGAAATTTGAGTGCTCCAAGTCTATATTCGTATGAGATCCTGAATCAAATGACCAACCTAGGCAAAGGATTTTAGAAATCTATTTAATGTAACCGGTGACAGCTTAGGTGACCGCCACCGTTGAGGTATAACCGACATCAGTCAAGGCGAGAATATCTAGGTTGGCCAAAAATAGCCAGATTATTGCTATTTTTGGTGTGATCTCCAACCTTCTTCCGAGTCTTAAGTGATGGATCATAGAAAGATAAGTAGGAGTCCTTTTAGGTTTGTTAATAGGAGTTAAGTCTAGGTTTAGACTAAGTCCTAGTTGGTTAGGATTGGCTTAGACTTGGTCTTAGGTCATTAATGAGGTTTGAGTGGGTCATTTGAGTGAGGTGGCTAGGTGAGTTGGCTAGGGTGAGGTGGTTAAGTGAGGATATTAATTAATTTAATTAAGATAATTAATTCAATTAACATGTGCACTAGGGGATATGAATGGGTAGGATATGGTTAATTTAATTAATGGGGTTTTAATGGAAGTATGACCCAATTTTGGTGTCTACATTTGCCCCTTTTTGTCACATAGCTTGTATTGGTAAGCGATGCTTTGAAAAAAATAAGAAGTGGTTGCCCCAAATATAGGTGAGAGTGGGGTTGCCCCAAGTAGTGCTGAAGGTGATCCCCCTCAAACTAGGAGCTGATGAGGTGTGAGACAGAATCAATGAGTGGTTTGATAAATGGGTAAGTGATGAAAGTGAAGGTAGGTGAGTTGTAGGTAAGGGTATGGGCACTTTGGGTAATGGGTAAGGGTAAAATTGGGTAATGGGTAATAGGAAAGGGTCACATCGGGTAATGGGTAATGAAAATCAAATGCACACACACGTATAGATTGCGACATGGTACCAGGTTGAAGAGCTTGCAAACTCTACATCATCCAAGGTCGATAGGTTTATCCAAACAAGGTTGAAGTGATTCAGGTATCCAGGGTACATGATATGGTCCAGAAACACAACTTAGGTTAGGTGCAGGAACGTTTAGGTATGATCTGGTACACCAAAGGTTTGGTTGGGATAAACAACATGACAATAGGCAAGGTAAGGTCATTAGGCTAAACAACACGGGTAATGACATCACAAGCTATAATGAGTACACAAGTTCAAAGGTCACAAAATGTGGTTCAAGTCAAGGTATATAGGTCATAACATGGGTAGGGCCGAGGTATAGGTAAAATAACAAGTCCTTAAACGTAATTAAGGAAATGCATGGGTAATTTAGGCTTATGGGTAGGATGCAATGGGTGTTGGTGCATCAAGGTCATGTAGACATGATTGAGTTAGGTCAGTTAGGCATGACAGAGTTAGGTATAAGCATTGCTTTGTTATGTTTATGGGTTTGATTTAATTTCCAAGTTATTGGTAGCATGAAAAAATGAATGATGATGAATATGTATGTTATGGTGTAAATTTCCAAAATATTTGATATCATGGAAATGTGAAATGATTAATGTATGATATGATGATGTAAGAAATATGTAGGTATACATATTTGTATACTTGTATGTTCGTTTAATTTCCAAGTAATGTATAAGGTGGAAACTAAGTAAGGTAGAATTTGAATAAAAAATGGGGGTGGAAATTGGTTAGGGTAAAGAGTGGCCAAGATAACCTCTAAGAGCCCCATGCCCTCGGAGTGCTACCTACATAGCCCTGGTGAAAAGGGGCCTCAAGCCGATGTAGTTCTCCCATAAGCTAGGGAAGAATATGATGAGGTAGAGGGATGGTTTGGTAGGTTTTAGGCATGATTGGGTCTAGGTAAGTTAGGCATGGTTGAATTTAGGTCACTTAGGTATGATTGAGTCTAGGTCATGAAGGAAGGGGTGAATTAAGGTCATTTGGGTGTGGTTAAGTTGAGGTGTCGAAGGCTTGGTCCTATATAGGATAATCAACAAGTTAATGAAGAAGGTGAAGGGTAAGAGGTGACTAAAAGAGCCACCTAATTGGAAATAACCATAACAAGTACATCATACCAAAGATGGGATTATGAACTTAAGACCCTAAAGGCGTTGCCTAATTGAATATCGAAGGGTGAAGAAAGTCACATGATAATGAGATGTTACATTTATGGCATGTCCCTTGAGCGGGTAGAAAATTAGGGTAAAAAGGTGATGAGGTGAAAATAGGTTGGTTTTAGTCTAACCTAATGTGAGACAATATGCGTGTTTGGCAAGAGACCCAAGATCAACATAGGAAATTCCATGACAAAAAAATTTAATCTTTTTCTTTTTCTTTTACTTTAATTTTTGTTTTGATAGATTGATCGATGTAGGAAGTCTATGTGTGACGAGTAGATGATCTCCTTAAGGGATTCATGAAGCTGATCGATGCGGGAAGATTTTGGATATTTAATTTAAATTTTTAGAAGAATAGTCTTCTTTTGATGATAGAATAAGTACAATAAGGCTAGCTTTGTATAGCTATGCTTTGAGGGAGAAGTCTATTTATAACAACAAGATATAAAGAAAGATGTACTTTTTGAGGGAGTCATATATTTACTGGAAGTTTGACTCAAGGATTTAAATCCCATTTTTCTTTTAAAAGTGTTTTTTTTGGACTTGTAAGTCATGGAAAAGAATATAGAGAAAGATAGGATCTTGTTTTGAAGACAAAACTATAGCACACATAGGTTAACTATGAAGGAGAGGGTTTAAGGAATGAATGAAAATGGGATTCCATATTGAAAAATATGAAAAGTATCCATGAGAATCATTCCATGAGTAGAGATGTGGTACTCATATTGAAGATAAGGCTACAAAAGTAATGGGTAATCACATGATTCTTGTTTTGTCGTTGATCCTTAAAATAGGTGAGTAAAAGGTGAATGGTGCTCAAGGGACAAGCATTTAATTGATGGAAGGTGACATAGGACTTTGAGTCAACAGTAGAATGGTTGAATATGTAAGGCATTGAGGGGACTAGGTTAGGGTTTACCTTTGAGTGAAGACAAATGATAAACACTCAATCCATAAGTATGCGTAACAATATACGGTCCAAGCCAATTAGGAGAAAATTTGCCCCTTTTACTTTTCTCCTCTTTTATTACATGTTGATTTTATTTCAGGATGAGGTCACCAACCTAGAAGGTTCATTCATGGACACATTTTTTGTAGACACGTTTGATATGTTTTTGGTTGACTTGGAGGTGATCAAGAGCATTTAGACAATGTTTTTCTAATAACTCAAGTTGTGCCAAACAGTCTTGGAAAAAGTCATCATCATTGAGCATCTCTTTATGTGAGATATAAAGAGATAGAATATGGACTTCAAGAGGCAGAATAACCTCTGTACCATAAACTAGAGAGAAAGGTTTCGTAATAGTTGATGTATGAATACTAGTGCGATAAGACCATAAGGCAAAAGGAATGTGCGTATGCAAATCCTTTCCAGTATCGTCCACAACTTTCATAAGATTTTTTTAAAGATTTTGTTGGTTAATTCAGCTTGGCCATTTGTTTAAGGGTAGTAGGGTGAAGAAAAATTGAGTTGAATGCCAAAGGCATCACAAATATTCCGTAGAGTTTTATTTTTGAAATGTTTTCTCATTATCAGTGATGAGATGATGAGGAACACCAAAGCAAAAATGACGTGATGGTTGATAAATTCACATATTTTCTCAGCTTTTGTTGAAATAAGAGGTATGGAATCTACCCATTTAGTGTAGTATTTAGTAGCGGTAATAATCCATTGATGGCATTGTGAAGAATGGGGATTGATCTCTCCAACAAGATCTAAACCCCATTGAGATAAAGGAAAAAGGTATCGTGTGACCTGTAAGGCGTGACTAGGCGTGTGATGAAGATTAACATGTTGCTGGCATTTCACACAACATTTGACATAATAAAAAAATCACGGTTTAAGGTTGGCCAATAATAGCCTAGGCGGAGAATGCATTTAGTGACAATGAAACCACTAAAGTGACCTCCAAAAATTCAGTCGTGAACTTCCTTGATGGTGTAAAGAACTTCAGAACTAGTAAGGCATCATAAGAGGATACCGTCAAAGCCAAGTTTATGAAGATTACCACCCATGATGAAATAATGAGAGACACTTTTGAGAAAGGCGCATTGGCCATTGTGAGTAAGGTCTGGAAGTAGAATTTAAAGGGAAAGGTAGTCAACAAATTTCTTTTACCAAAGGTCACGTGGGTCAGGTTGAACGGTTCCGACGAGGTTATCTTCTCGAAATAGATAGGAAGGTGACTGCAGCCTTTGTACTATGACAAATATTTTTAAGTCAGACATTGAAGTGGGTATTTGAGAAGAAAGGAAGACCATAATATCCACAAATATGTTAGTGGAACGTGGAGTGGTTTAAAGTTCATAACGGTCAAAGGTAGTCAAAAGTATGTCAACATGATGTTTGTACTTTTGAAGTATTTAATTACGAAACTGGTATATACTATTGACTTGATTTACCACTAGTTGAGAGTCACCAAAGATATTAATTGATTTAATGTATAAGGAAATGGTGGTTTAAAGGCCTAATATGAGTGCTTCATATTTGGCGATATTGTTAGTACATTCAAAATCTAGTTTGAAAGATAACGACATAGGCTCACCATCGAGAGGAATGAGGATAACTCTAACACCACCCCCATGTTGACATTTGGAACCATCAAAGAATAAGGTCATTGGGTAAATGGTATCATCCAACGAGAGGGTAACAATGGATTCATCTGGGAAATAAAAGTTAGAGGGATGATCTCCTGGAGAGAGGTGCGTTTACAAGTTGGTCAGCGATAGTTTGGCCTTTGATAGATTTTTGATGAGTGAATTCGAGGTCTAGGTATACAAGAAGCATGAGCCAATGTGCAACACATTGATGTTGGTAGGGTTTGGTGTACATGTAATGTAAGGTGTCTGTATTGATGATGATAAAGGTTTTGTGCTGAAGTAGGTAATGGAAAATTTTAGCGACTAAAAAACTAAGGCTAAGCAAATTTTTTCGGTGTGGGTGTATCGAGTTTCATAGTCCAAAAGAACACAAATTATATGATAAAATGCTTGCTCCATGTGTTACTCTTCGCGATGAGAAAACATGGCTCCCAAGAAATGATCCATAGCAGAAATGTAAAGGTAAAATGGTTAGTCATCCATAGGAGGAATGAGTACAGGTGGTTGGAGGAGGTACTATTTTAAGGATTTAAAGGCTTTGTGGCATTCATCATCCTATTTGAAGGAGACTTCATTTTTAAGGGAATGATGAAATGGGTGACATCGGTCGATAGCTATGAAATAAAATGATGAATAGATTACAACTTTCCTTGCAAAATACGTAGTTGATGAAGGTTAGTAGGTGGAGGAATTTCGAGAATAGCCTTAATTTTAGCGGGATCGACTTCTATGCCATGCAAAGAAATGATAAAACTAAGGATTTTTCCTGAGAGAACAATGAAGACACACTTCTTAGGTTGAAGGTGAACACAATAATTGATGAGAAGGACTGTAAGGTGTTCAACTTGATGTTTGGATTTGGAAAGAAGTTCATGTACATAATCTTCTAATATGCGAATGCTTGATGTCATGAAAATATAAGTCATAGCCCGCTAATATGTAGCACCAACATTTTTAAGGCCAAAGGGCATGAATCAATAGCAGAAGATACCCCAAGGAATGATGAAAGTGGTTTTTATTGATCATCCGGGTGAGTAATATTTGGTTATAACTTCAGAAAACCATCCACGAGTGATAACATCTCATGGCTAATGGTGAGATCAACTAGTTGGTCTATACTAGGCAGAGGAAAGTCATCTTTAGGGAAGGCTAAATTAAGGTCATGGAAATACATGCATATGCGAGTCCTCTTGTCACTTTTGTGACAAGAATGATGTTAGAGATCCATTAGGGATAATTAATGGGTAGGATGAAGGAAACTGAGAAAAGGCATCAAGTTCTTCTTTGACAAGAAGGGAAATACGAGGATGCATTTTTCACAGCTTCTATTTTACAGGTTTGGCTTCAGAATAGTTATGATATTGTGGACCACAATGTTTGGGTCAATACCGGGCATATTAGTGTAGGACCAAGCAAAAAAATTGCTATGATCTTGGAGGAATGAGGTAAAAAATTCCTTTTCAGCAACATTTAAAGATTGGCCTATCTTTAGAATGTGCGGGTCGTCCTGAGTGTTAATATTGATTTCGATGGTCGATTCATTTAACATGGTTTACGTCTCAGAAGGAAATGATCAATGAATATAATAATCCTCCACACCAAGATAGGTGAGAATAGACTCATCATCTTGACATTGAACAATGTTAATAGAAGGTGTATCGTCATCGATCATGTCAGGATATAAGAATGGAAGAGAAGAGGGAACCTTGCCATCACATTGATAAGTTAGAGGTCCTAGGGAAATGGTGTTTACAAAAAAAAGTTAGGAGGAATGGATTATAGATCCATAGACTCCGTGGGTGAAGGTGGTGAAGTTGGTAAATGGGGTGAAGAAGGTTTTTCGTCCTCAATGATTTCGATGTGGGATTTCTTGGAAGATGGTTCGAAAAACCAATACCATCATGCGGTTGCTATGTTTACATGTGGTACACAGAATAACAAAGATGGCGACCCTATTTTTAGAAGCCAAAGCCAAATCCCTTCCATGCACAACGATGGAGGAAAGTGTGGGCGAAGCGGTGGTTGGTGAGGGATTGAAGGTCATAAGAAAATGGTTGCGTTTGGGAAGGTGGCTTAGGCGTGTAGGTAGAAGTATCAAGTCCCCCATATATTAAGTTTGTACAAAGGTGGGGAGGACCATAATGGAAAACCTCACGTACGCGGTGATCATAAAGCAATGATGTTGGAAAAGGTTAACATACCTCTTGAGGAGTAAAGAATGTGTTGATGGTTTACAGGTAGTACTCCCCTAGAGCTAGACGTTGAAAAACACAGTCTAAGGGATCGGTAGTTGGTATATGGGTAGTGGGAATAGATGAATCACTAGGTGATTGGGTAGAAGAAGCATTGGTTAGGTAAGAAGTAGATGGGTTAGTGGATGGGTCAGCTGCAGAGGCTATGACGATAGTTGGAATATAGGAGTTAGGTGCGGAAAAGGTAGCAACAACATCGGTGGATGGGGCTATGGGTGAAGGAGAAGTGGCAACTATGGTAGATGCCTTAACTAGTACAAGGAAATCATTAGGTCAGTATAACATGTTAAAATTTTTGAATGATGAAGGCTCAGCGGGGATGGTATAGTTGTGTCCTTCATGTTCAAATTTTACATAGTGATGTAAGGTTAAAAGAACATAACCCATGACACAGATCCAAGGTTAGCCAAGCAACAAGTTGTATTAGAACTCACCCTCTAAGACATAGAACAATTTCAGAATAGTACAGGGGCACACACAAATGTGGACGATGATGGTGCCAAGAGTGGAAGTGATGGCATCATTGAATGAATGTAAAATAATTGGGTTATTATGCATGCAATTGAAGGGATGCATATTTGATTGTATGTGTGGGAGGAGATGATGTTGATGCTGGCACCACCATTGATCATAACGCATCAAATGTGCATATTATCAATATAAATGGAGATGAAAAGGGTGGGATCAAGATCATCTGATTGGAGAGGTATAATCTCGTTGTCAGAGAAACTGAGGGAGACTACTTGATGAGTGGTAGGGGTGTAGAGGAAGGTGATGAATTGGTGAGAGAGGCCACGTGGTGAGGGGTAATAATGGAGGCCATAGGTGTAGGGTCATTGGGTAAAACCTTGATGGATTACAGAACCTCCATGAGGGCTTGTCGATGAGATTTAGAGGTTTGGATGAGATCATACAAAGACATTTTCAGAGGGGATTGGTGTAATTGTTTTATCATTATACGATGGGAGACCCCGCCGTAAATGGGGTATATGGGTCATCTAATAGTGATTTTTGCTGCGGGTGTAGATGGTATGTTGGGCACATGATTGATGGAGGGGCTAGTTTATTTCTCCTTTCCTTTATCGCTTTTGGGCACGAGTGACAACTTGATCATGTTAATATGAGTAAGAGAGGTGGATGGAGAAGGTATGTCATGAGTAATATAATGACATGATGGCCAAAAACCAAATGTGGGGTAATAACCTTGTGAAATGAGTAGGAGCATTGAAATTTTGGTGGGGTTTTGGCTAGTTCTCTTATGCAGACCATGTTGATATCAAATTTCGAGGTAAAGGTGAAGGAGGCATACGTGATGTAGAGTTGAAATCGATGGTGGTAGAGGATGAGTTAGCCAAGGTGATAAATGAGGTGTGGTGAAGGTTGTTAGGTTGGAAGGTATGGGTTGAAGAGAAGGAAATATCATAGGTATTGATGTTATTACTGTAAGTGGTGGGGGTATAGGTGGTAAGAAAGATGTGGGTAACGGTGAAGGTGTACGCTGTGCTAGTAGGTTGGGTGTAATAAAGGATTGTGATGAAGAGGTGGGCTGCTACACTTTTGATTTGCCTTGGATAGGTGGTTGCTTGGCCAAGGTCGATGGGTGAGGCCCTAGGATAGATGGAAGGGGTGAAGGTGACAAAGGTGTAGTGGGTGAAATTGGTGTATGTGGCCTAGAAGGTTGGGTCTTCCTTTTAGGTGGAGGAATGGTTTTTTCCTAGTTTGGGAAGATGTGGCTAAATCCAATTTGATGGGTGGATGAACTAGACTTGATGTTGGCATGACACCCAATGTGGTAATGGGTCTAGACGTGGGGGAGGTGTAGGTGCAGTAGGTTCTTAGGCATAAGAATAGGTTTAGTTGTTGGTAAAGGTTTGGATGTAGGTGAGGGTGATGAAGAAGAGGCCATTTCAATAGGCATGGTCATGGTTGCTTGAAATACCTTTGGATAGATCATGGTGGTATCCACATGAGACATTTGCATTTGGGTTGAAAAGGGTAGCTAAAGGCATCCCCAAAGCATGGAATTATCAACATAATCCAAGTGATCGGCTAGGTGTGAAAATGGAATTTTTGTAAGAGGAGATGACGTTTGTTTAGTGTAAATCCTGTAAAATATGTTTCTGAGATAGGGAACTAGTTGGCTTCAGACTTTGTGGGTAAGAGAGCCAAGAGCAGATCAACGGGATCTTGGAATGCTAATGGGGAATTGTCCCCAATAGGTAGTGGCACTTCTAAAGGATCCCCTATGGGTAGGGGAGATGGCAGGTGGGATGAGGTAGGTTCCTCTTTTGGTGGAGAGGAAGGTGAGCATGAATCCCCATGGGTAGGAGAGTTAACACCATAGATTGTTCGTTAGGTGATGAGGTGGGTGGTAAAATGATATCGTAGGTATTGTGGTCTCTTCCATGGGTGAAAAGGAAGATAAAGGGGACTCCTCTATGGGTGAAGGAGTAGATGAAATAGGCTCCTCTGTGGGTAAAGGAGTTCATGTTAGAATCTCCTCGATGGAGGGAAGAGGAGGAAATTATGGAAGGGATGGTACAATGTCAAACACAACATGGAACTCACGGACATTGCTATCATTAGTTAAAGGTTCACAAATTTGGTTAGATGATGGGGTATGATTAGGGAATGGCTTCTTGAATATATGCAAGTTTTGATTTTCTCAGTGCGTTTAGGTTGTCCAAGACAAGATCTCCATTGTCTAAAATTTCCTAGACGATGTTTTTGAAGGTGATACAATTACCATTGCTATGGCCTTTTACATGATGATAGTTACAATAGTCATGTTCCTTGTACCATGCTAGCATAAGATGAGCGGGTCAAAACCAATATGTGGTTTTATGGGTGGAAGAACAATGGCTTCGGCCTTAAATTTTTTTCTAGTATTGAAGAATAAGGCTCCCGATTAGAGTGCATTTTTTCTTCTCCCGTCTAAATAAAAATTTTGGATGAGAGAAATGTTGGAGGTAGGTTTTGATTGATTAGAGGGGTGAGATGGGATAGCTTTTAAAACTACCGCGTTGGTAGATCCTTTGGCTTTTGAATAATTGTTTTGGGGTTTTGAATAGAAGCAACATCATTTGATTTAAATGTGGTGCTTTTATCACGTAATTGAATTTTCTTCTCTTCTATCACTCAAACTTCAAGATTTCTATCCATGGTGAACGCTTCATCAAAGGTACGTAAGGTTTGTACTTACATAGTTGGTGAGATGTGCTTGGGAAAAGGATCTAGTGAACAACTCTACAATCTCGGTTTAAGGTAACTATAATGTTAATCGGTTGATGAGGCTCTACAAACGAGTGAAAAAATTGGTGATAAAATTGTTGTCATATTGTCAAGTTGAGTACAAGTCACCATGGTGACCTTCGACGATATTGATTGAAAAAGGTCCAAGAAGGCTTGAGCAACTTGATTAGGTGAGTAAATGGAATGTCAAGGTAAAAAATACACCAATCTAACATGGGTCACGTTAAGGACATGGAGAATATTTGTAGGAGTAAAGAATAATCGTGGCAATTAGATAACACCCATGTTTGAAAGACAGCAAGTGTTGCTGCGGGTATTCTTTACTATTGAACCAGTTAAATTTGGGCATTTCCTAATGTGTAGGGTATGGGCAAATGTGAATAGATGGATGGATGGGCTCATTGCAGATTTCATCATAGGTTAAGGAGTTACGAGATCCAGAAAATGATGCTTCCAAAGTATGCACATTTTCCATCATCATTTTAATAAGGTCGTTTGTAGGTTGTGATGATGGAGCACCCCTATAGTATAAGGAGGTTGAGGATGAATGTATGATGTGGATGACATTCCAGTATATGGTGGTGCTGAGTATGAGAATTATGCAGGGGGGAATAGATGCAGGAGAAAATATCCCAAATAGGTGATAGATGATATTGGGGGTTATTGGTGATATGTGTAAGTAGGTGGGGTGGATGTAGTAATCCTTGTAGTGATTAGAGGTAAATACTGTAGGATGGAGAGAATGATGTTTTAGAATGGGGTATGGGTTGCCGACACCATGGGTGGATGCAATGTAATAGGTATATACAAGGTGGTGGGTGTAGACGGGGCTATGCTTAAGGTGGTTAGTGAAGGGATGGTTAACACCATGGGTGCAATGACATCAAAAGTGTGACCGATGCTATAGGTGCCACAGGTATTGATGATGTGGGGTCAAGTTGGGATACTACGGGCGGTAAGGTGGAAGAAGGTAATGCCGAGCTAGTACTAGCCGATGTGGAAGTGGGAGCAAGGGCAGAGGATGGAAACAAACATGTCATATACCAGTTTTCCTAATGAATCCCAGGTAGATGAATGGGAAAGATAATGTTGTAAGGTAGTGGGGTTGTGGTTAAGGAGTCTTGTGAACTCCTCGTCACCGGTACTAATGATAATGGGCTAAGTGGGGTCCATAGGTGATAGGATGGAAGGCGACGATGGGCTAGGCAGGAGTGGTTGAAGGCTTGCATAGAATACAAGGGCATTGGTTTGACTATGATTCAAAACACGTGAGTTAGCTTAGGTATGGTAATTTGTTCTCCATAAATGGAACAATAGAAGAAATGGAGAAAAATAGGTTCCAGGAGGTAAAACAGGTCACTTTTTTAATTAAAAATTAAAACAGAGGAACCGACGATGGTTGTGCTAACCAATGATGGTGATAGGGTGACCGATGCCGGTTATGTTAACCGATACCGGTTGCTATGGGAAATCAAGAATTTGATAAATGTTGTAACCACTGATGAAAATGAGACAAAATCAAGATTTGATAGTGATTTCAAAGATCAGAGGTATGATGATGCTTTTGAGGAACCTCGAAAGAGAAAAAAATTTGGTGAATACTATTTTTTGGTGAAATGAAAAAAAAAGCAGATAACCGATGACAGTCAGGTAGACCGATGGTGGTCTAATGAGTAAACCGATGCTAGTCACTAGACCAATGCTAGTTACTATGAATTTTGAAAAGATGGAAGAATTTGATTTTTGTGACTTTGATCAGATGAACTATCAACCCGAAACTGAGTATGATAGTGATAGAACCTAACACACCCAGAAAACAGTCAAAATATGCCAACTATAATTGTGGGCAGGGATAATTTTAGTGGAAAATATTCGTAATATGGCAAATATTCCATTTTTAAAAAATTTGAAAAGGTAAATTTTCTAGCGTGGGTCAGTGACTTGTTCGCCTAAAAATTATAGTTTATTTTTTTAGGGTCAGCTTTGCCTACCCTTGAAACTATCCCCTATATAATCCTATATTATTCGCCGTAGAACACTATTAGCTCACTCCCTACCACCCGGGGCATATGTATTATCAAGTATAGTAGACATGCGGCAGGAGGGTGAAGGTCACAGATGTGTGAAAAAGAGTTTGTTGATGTGTGAAACAAAGAGTTTATTGACGCATGACAGGAGAGTTTGTTGACATGCAACAGGAGTGTGGAGGAAGTAGATGTGCGATAGAGAGTTTTTTGATGTGCGACACAAAGATTTTTTTGTTATGTGACTAGATGGCAGAGGTTGCAGATGCGTGATAGAGATTTTCTGATGCGTGTCAACAAGGTGGTTGACGCACGTCAACAAAACTCATTGACACACGTTAGAAAATATCTATCATGTGTCTGCGCAGCCTTCTATCCCACCACTTAAAAATCAGTAAAATTTTTTCTTTCAGACCCCCAAAAAATTCACCTTCCCATGAAACCGGTTCCGAGGATATTTGCCAAGTATTTTCCACCTCCGATTTCTAAGAGGTCTCTTAAAATGAACCTTGATTGTGGGGTGTGAAAGGAATAAAATAAGATGAAGAACGTGACCTAACAACTGAAAACACAACTCAAACAAAAGCTAAGAAAAACACAAAATCATATGGGTGAATTTTATGTTTTAGTTTATGCCATTTTAGACTGACTTGTGAATAAAACAAAGTTTTTGGTTGGGAAGAAGGTTTCCTATGAAAGGTAAGATATAAGAGTGGTTTCAAGTAATCTTTTGGTGGGGGTGGTCCTTTCTCCGAGATAATGAGTGGACATAGAAACCAACTAGGTAACCATTGTCAATCCCCGATTGTGTGATCGTTGACAACTTCTTCCAGGTAAGGTGTTGTTTAAGAAGATGTGTGATTTTATTTTTGTGTAGTTTGGAAAAGAGAGAAGAGAATGTGCTCTACGATTCAATTATGTCAACCATCAGCTGGGCATGACTTCCAATGTATAGGTTGCCCTCAGTTTTAATGTGAGCTAGAAATGTAAACATAGAAGTATGAAATGCAAGTATTTTAAAACCCAAATTGAAATGTGATATTTGATGTAAACAAAGAGTGAATAGGAAAGGATATGACTTTCACTAATGCAAATGCAAGAAAAGAAAGAAGGATTCATTTTAGTCCCAAAATACAAATGTCACTGAGACAAGTAGAAGAAAGAGAAGATTTCCAGGGAGAGAATTTAATGTTAACTTCCTTTTGAAAAATAAACAAACATACAATGGTTCCCTAAGAATGAATAAAAGAAAGAACCCCAAATGGCTTCCACTGGGCGTGCTAAAATGTTTAACTAGATTCTTAGCAAATCAATGAAATAGATAAGGGTAGTAGGCAAAGGAGGAATACCTATTTGTAATGTCGGTTGAAGGTCATGTGCACATTCTAATTTCCTGATCCAAGTTGACTGTGAGAGCTCCCTTTTTGCTAGGAGGAACTACCTGTAAATGCAAAACAATACCACTAGTTATGGTTAAATAGAAAATGAGTGGATTGCCTAGTGGAACATAGATACAAGAAGCGTGATGCTTCCTGAACAGGATGTTAATCCACTTTTTATATAACAATATTAATGCTATTAAAAATATACATGAAATAATGATCCTATTAGAATTGAAATGATTTAGGTATCTCATACAAAACAATAAGAAAAGTTAGGTAAAAGGTGATTAAAGTCAAAACAGGCTAGGTGATTGGCTAGTGTTATGTTACAGTGTCCGTACAGTTATGGGTAAGGTCCGTAAAGATTAAGAATGGTTCTAGGATGTTGGGAAGTGGGTATTAGCTCGCTGGTCTGAGGTATATTTCTAGACATAGTGACCGATGTCGTTTGGATAACCAATGCCGGTTAAGTAAAATGACTAACTTCAGTAGGGGAAATTATCATAAAGTCCTTGGAATAGGTTTTTTAGACTCTCTGTGATTTTACAGAGGTTGGAAATGCTAAGGGTGAGGTCGTAATATGGTCTTGAAGGCTCAGAGATGGTTAGAAGAGGATAAAAATAGGTGAAAGTGGTGATTATGGTAGGGTGATAGGTATGGTCATGGAGAAAGATAAATTACTAAGAAGAATAATAAATCTAATTAAAAATAAACAAATATAAATGAAGAGGTGGTACGTAATTACTGAAAAAGTATATTTGATGAACGTAGGTGACAAAGATGCGATGACAGAGATCTAGAGAGATGAGCCATTGTATTCGTCTTTGCGGCGCAGTTTGAACCTCCGTGCTTCTTTTGTTGAATCTATGATTGTGAAGAGGAGGATGGATGGTGACCGTGTTGGTAGTTCTCCGCATGTCTTCTTTTTCTTGAGTGTTAAATAAATTTGAGTGCTCCAAGTCTCTATTCATATGAGATCCTGAATCGAATGACCAACCTAGGCAAAGGCTTTTGGAAATCTATTTAACGTGAATCGGTGACGGTTAGGTGATTTGCCGTTGGTTGTGGTATAAATGACATTGGTTAAGGTGGGAATATCTAGGTTGGCCAAAAATAGCTAGATTGTTTCTATTTTTGGTGTGATCTCCAACCTTCTTCCGAGTCTTAAGTGATGGATCACGGGAAGATAAGTAGGATTCCTTTTAGGTTTGTTAATAGAAGTTAAGTCTAGGTTTAGAATAAGTTCTAGTTGGTTAGGATTGGCTTAGACTTGGTCTTAGGTCATTAATGAGGTTTAAGTGGGTCATTTGAGTGAGGTGGCTAGGTGCGTTGGCTGGGGTGAGGTGGTGAAGTGAGGATATTAAATAATTTAATTAAGATAATTAATTCAATTAACATGTGCACTAGGTAATATGAATGGGTAGGATATGGTTAATTTAATTATCGGGGTTTTAATGGAAGTATGACCTAATTTTGGTGTTTACACTATAATGAAACACAATCATTTATATAATGGAGGAGATACCCCAAAGAGTAATGCCAATAGGAAGGAACCAAGTTGTCACTTATCATCATGTATCGCCTTTGTGTGTGTCCTACATCACACCCAATATAATGTTATCCCAAATTTACCCGGTAAATTTGGGTAACTTATAAATGGACTTAGCCATATCACAAGTCTAGGATGTTCCAATGGTTGTCATTTTCCACTTCAGAAATGCATCATCCATTGGAATTTGAAAACACATGGGAGACTAAAAATTAATGTTCTATGGGTTTTCCTAACTCGTGAAACAAACGAGCGTCAGTTCAAGACTTAGGTAGGTTTAATTAAACCCACAAGAAGCAAGGAAAACCGTATAAAAAGAGAATCCTTAGCCAATCAAAGACCAACACGTGGTGGGATTCCAAGGGTACTTATTGCTCTTGGGCTCCAGGGATGTCAAGTCTATAGAATCAGTCAAGTTGGATAGTCTTTCGGGTCCATAAAGGTCAACAAGGTCAAAGGAAATATGACAGAGCACGAGGTTGATAAGTGGCATGGGATCATCAGTCAAGGCAGGGGACACCTATTGCCATTCTGGCGGACTTCAAGGTAGATCCAATTTTGTAGACTTCAAGTCCCTGAAATAAATAGAAACAAATAATTTTCTTTGGGTTCGAGCTTACATCAAAGTCAACAAGTTAGTAGGGTGAACTTAAAAGTAAAGGGTAGACACATGGAAACATTATTTGAAAGCTAAAAGTTTCTGAGTCCTCCCAAGGGAAAGGTTATGATGTGAAGGCATGACCAATAAAAAGCAACCAAGTGTGTAAAAGTGTCTGAAAACATATAAATACGCGGAGCTTCCTCATTGCTTATTTTGTAAGTATCACCAAAGCTACCAAAGGACTAAAATTGCGAAAGGACATGGAGCATTCTGATTAGTCAGTGTTTCGCAACCGAGAGGGTCCTTGTGCTTAAAATCAAATTGCGAAGAAATGTGGATGTTTCTTATTGGCTCGTATTTCTAAAGAGATGACAAGGTTCAAGGACAATATGAAACCTTGAAGGTAACATGGAAAATATTTATTATCTCGTATTTCATGAAGGAAGCTAAAGGGATAGGAAAGAAAATAATCGTAGAGCTTGATACATGAACCAATGGGAGGTAGGAACTTGGCAAATGGTCAAAGCAGGTAACATGTAAATAAAAGAAATTCCCTGAGAAAATCAAATGCTGCTACTTTTAAATCTCTTGCTCATCTTGACATGTAGAACTTCAAATTCTTATATCTTTTGATCCCCTACTCCAAATTAGAAAAAATATATATCATTGGAAATATATCCTCAAGCTCCTCAGTTTGGCATTATAAAATCCAATATTTAACGGTGTTTGGTGGTAGAAAAGTAGGAAAACGTCAATCAGGCCATTAATAAGTAGTTTCAGGTTGCTCAACAACTATATTTTGGAATATTTTGTGCTTTGGATTCTTCAACAAGAAAAATGACATGGGAATGGGCTCAAAGGTGTCCATCACAGTTTCCAAGGATTTAATGTATCTTTTTGGTAGATGAACAAATTTTTAAGGGTTGGACATTCTCTCTCTCCTCATAATGTTTGTGCTCTATTTTTAAGGGATACATATGCATATATGAGTTTTAAAACCTCATATTTGATCTTCTATGCGTGAATCATACATTTCTCCTTCACTATAGTGTATCGTGCATCTTTTATAAAGAAATAAGACACTTGTTTTGTGGATATAAATCTGTCCTAGCTTGTGTTTTGTTACAAATTCATGTCTTTCATTGCATTTGTGGGTATTCTATTCATCTTTATTCTCTTTATAGAATTTAAGTTTGTTGTGTCCTTGAAAATGGTAGTTTGAGAGAGTTCTAGATTGTGACACTTATGCTTGTCCTCTCCTTTTCAATTATCTCTCTTTTCCCCTCATTTAAGAGTGTCTTTCCACCTCTTCTTGGTGTTATCACCTCTATTAGTGTAGGATTTCCCATTTTATGCAATTTTCTCTCTCCCGATCCCTTAGCATTGTTATAATAGTATTATATAACTACATTTTCTTAATTAGGAGTAGCTTAGAATTAGGATTAGGTAGAGGAACCAACCTTCTCTGGAGGTTTGTCTTAATTACAAGAGTCCCACATCTTGAGACAATCCCATGTTACCCAAAAACATTGATTGCTCATCATTCATTCATGACAAATTAGAGGGTAATGTTTTTTGGTGATAACAATTTTGGCATGCCTAGTGGGACATAGAAGTCAACATTTATAGTTTTATAAATTTTAGGTGTGTATCTTGGTAAAATTTTATCCTTTAGAGACTTTATTTCTACACATTTGGCGACTCCAAGCATAAAATCTACTAGTTTTAGCAGTTTAAGTGCCTCGGGTTCATGAGAAAATATAGACACAAGGTCCAGAACAACAAAAGGAATTTTTGAGTACTTATAATTATCACCTAGGAGGAGAAGAAGAGGAAGAGAAGTTCAAAGGTAACCTTCACCTCTAAATAGAAATATTTCCACATCACCTCCTGGTAGGCCTTTCTTACAATCTACTAGAGTTCTTAGATTGATCATTATGGCATAACATGTAAATAAACCATTTTTTAATTTTACTGGTAGTAGTCCTCTTGTTCTTAATGCTCTAGAATCCCATTATGGCATTTAACTAAAGAGTATCCCTTTCTTCACCTGGGAGTATCACACTACTATAGTAGACCATATTCAAGACATTGCCAATGTTTGTGTTATCCATCAAATCGTTGAACATGATGTGGATATTATGTTATTAACCTCTTCATTCAAGGGAAGAGATTTGTAATGGTTTAAAAGTCTAGCAACAGGACCAATCACTAATTGGAATTAGCTAGGCATATCCCTTTGTAATCAATTTGGAGAAAAGGCAGATAACCTCTTCTTTCTTGAACAATTAATGACCATAAAGAGTGATCCCAATGAGCTCATGACAGACTTCAATTTCAGATTTCAGAAGACTTTGGAAAAATTCCAATCCTAGTAATACTAATTCCAAAAGGTGTTTTCTTTTACTTTTTAAGAGCTTTAAATTATGATATTGCTATCATGGTTCAATCTATGGGGGTCTAACATTTCCTAGTGCTTATTCCATTGCTATTATGGCTAAAAATTATCTCGATTAAGGTGGAAAAATTCCAATCCTAGTAATACTAATTCCAAAAGGTGTTTTATTTTACTTTTTAAGAGCTTTAAATTATGATATTGCTATCATGATTCAATCTATGGGGGGTGTAACATTTCCTAGTGCTTATGTCATTACTATTAGGGCTGAAAATTATCTAATTCAGGTTGGGAAACTTGCTCCTAGACCCCCAATGCCCATTTACCCAGAGATTAAGAATTAAATTTCTCATCAAACACATGAGTTAGCCTTTCCCCAACCCTAAGAAATAAAAGTTTTAGTGAGGCATCCACTTCCTCAAGTACCTCAGGTGAACTACAAGAAGTAATGAAGCAATTACAAAATCTTGGGAATGATTTGGTATCTCTTAAGAGGAAGCAATCTCAAAGTTTCAGACCTTATCAACCTCTATACCCAAAAAAATAAGCCCTCTTACTAATAAAACAAGCCTTCAACCTAAGCTGCAAATCAAAACCAAAACCAATTCCCTTCTACTAGATCATTTCAACCATACATTTCCAATGCCGTTAGCTCATCACAAGCTTTGGTTCATGTTCAAAATAATATTGTGCAAGATTATGAGTGGTGTTTCCCTTATCATTTCCCGCATAACCAAGAAACATGTCCAAAATGGCATTATTAACCAAGCTTTGATGGTGAAAAAGTGAATTTGTTTCTCAAGAAACACCATGCGAAGAAAATCAGCAGTAGATGGTTTCTCAAGAGCCACCTCCAAGTGGTACTTCACTTGTGAATTGGCAAGCAGAAGAATTTTGTGGAATAAATAAAACTCTACCTCAAGGTGTGGCTACCAATACTAGATCTAGAAAGAGGGATATGGTATAAGGAGATACATTTTATGTGACTCCTTCTCAACCTTCCTTTACTCTCCAAAGGGGGGTAGTTCAAGCATAGTTCCAAATGTGCAAAGATAACATAAAGAGCCTTCCATATCATACCAAGTGCAAGAAAATCATGTTGTAAGTAAGGTACAACAAAAGGATAATTTAACTCCTTTCAACATCCTAGAGTAGATGAAGAAAACAAATGTGAGCATTTCTATGTGGGAATCATTACAATTCTAGGCCAAAGAGACATATTACAAGCACCTATGGCTAACTTTCCTACCCCAAATGAGTCACCCAAGGAGAAAGAAAAATTTCTCACTAATGCAATGCATCAAAATGAGGATCAACCAAGCAGAAATATGAAACCCCACCCTTTTATGTGTATTTGATCATAGGAAGTAACTTGGTGCACAATTACATGATTGAATCTAGAGAAAACAACTCGATTATGTCAAAGCAAATTACAAACTAGCTAGGTCTCAAATATGAGCCTCTTTCAAAATGCATAGTGCGGTTGGATGGGACAACATTAAACTGTTGATTCATCATAGGTTTAAGCCTAACACTTTCTCAAGACATATCCATTATTGATCTACCTCCACTTTTTATTCTATGTCTATCTAGAGATTTCACCACCAAGATTGGAGGATAACTATCAGCAGATTGGTCGCATATGCTCTTTAGGAAAAGGTATGGTACTAAGGATACTATTAAATCTAATATTCTTACCATAGAACCTTATACACCTATCCCTATCAATGGGAACTGTACAATCTTTGATGAAGAAGATTTCCTAGTCCATAAGAGAGAAACGATACTAATTGGAGACATGCCTAACTTAACACTTGATGAGTGGGCACATAAGTGCTATAATTATGATTCGATACAAGGATATTGAAGAAGTTGTCCTAGGTATCTATTGTCTACATGAAGAGAATGTCCCTCTTCCCAATGTCACTAAGCCAAATGATGAAGATGATTATGACATTTAACAAATGTTATTTTATGGATCAAAATGCAAACAAGGTGTAGGAGGAGGCATAGTGATTATGTCCCCTAAGGGTATCCCATATTACTCATCTTTTAGGTTCCAGTTCAATTATTCTAACAACAAAATATACTATGAGTCCCTCATTCATGGTTTGCAATGGGCAAGAAAGAGGAATATCATAAAATTCTAGACATTTGGGGACAATGAACTAATTGTAAATCAAGTTATAAGATTAAATGCAACCAAGAGTGATCTAAACAAAGTACACAAGCATAGAGTGTGGGATATTTTGGAGGATTTTGAAGCTTTCAACATCCATGCCATTCCATGGAAAGAAAATTAGACTCTTGACATGCTAGGTTGAGTTGGAATAAGGTTTGATATTGCAAAAGACATAAAGAGTGAAAAAGTTCAACCTCATATTAGGGTGATAGTGAGGTCTACTATACTAGATAATGTCATAAGTTGAAAACTTTTTGAGAATGACCAACAAATTATAAATTTTATTTAAGAAGAATTTGATTTTCTTCCGGAACTAAGACAAGCTTGGAGAAAGACAATATGGAGACCGGTGGTTAAATTAGAACAAACAAACAAGCCTAAAAGCTTAGTGACTTTGGAATCTATATTTAATCCAAATGAACAATTTAGGAAAGAAAAAGAAAACATGAGAGTCAAAGGTAAAGACTTAGAGCCCATCTTAGTTGGTAAAGGAAAATCCCTCAACATTGGCAAGGTGATAACTTCTCAATAAAAGGATGATTTTGTAAAACTTTTTCAAGAGTTTTCTAATTTTTTTCATGGAGCTATGAAGACCTTAGAGGTTTTAATCCTATCTTAGCCTAAAATACCATTGAGTTAGATCTAAATGCCAAAGCATGTCGTAGAAGAAGTAGAGGCTATTATCCTCGTATTGAGCCATTAATGAAGGATTTGAACAAACTGATTAAGGAAAGCATAATTTTCCCATTAAGCACTCATCATGGGTGGCTAATCTAGTCCCAGTGTGGAAGAAGAATGGAGATATCAGGATGTGTGTTGACTTTAGATACTTGAACAAGGCTTCCTTGAAATACCATTACCCACTACCCTCCATGGAGAATTGTTTTACAGATGGTGGATGGTTCTGGAAGATTTTCTCTTCTAGATGGGTATTTAGGATATAACTAAATCATGATGAAAGAGGAGGATCAATTCAAGATTGCCTTCACCACAAAGTGGGGAATCTATGCTTATAGGAAGATTACATTTGACCTATCAAATGCTGGAGCAATGTTCCAAAGGGCCATGGAAATTAAATTAGATGACTAATTAACAAGATTGTTATTTTCTATCTTGATGATATCACAATGTTCTCCAAGGATGCAACAATCATCTTCTTCATCTCAGGTAGGTCTTTAAAGGTGCACGAAGTTTAGAGTTTCTCTTAACCCCAAGAAATGTATTTTCTTAGCTCATGAAGGTAAACTCCTTGGTCACATTATCTCTAAAGAAGAGCTAACCATTGATCCAAAAAGAGTTAGTGCCATTATGGCATTGTCATTACCTAGTCATAAAAAATATCTCCAAAGTTTCTTGGGGAGAATTAACTTTGTTAGAAGATTTGTTCCAATTTCGCTAATATCAAGCCACTAACATTGATGTTAAAGAAAATCATGGCTTTCAAGTGGAATGCTTTGAAGGAAAATAAATCTTTAAAGCTATAAAATAGGCCATTGCACAGGCCCCAACCCTTATAAATCCATATTTCTCAAAGGATTTTACTTTGTATGCCTTTGGAGGTGCAAAACAATATCGATGTACTAGTGCAACTAATGGAGAAGGATTGGAATATCTTGTTGTATTTTTAGCTAAGTTATCTTGAAGATTATGAGGTAATATAATATTTTATTGAAAAACATTTCCTTTCTTATTATTAGAAGCTTGAAAAGGTTTAGATATATGGTGTCCAATAACAAAATACATCTACTAGTCTCACACACCGGTGTGAAATATTTTCTCTTGGGAAAATATCTGAATGAGAAGAGGAGTAGTTAGATTACTAAGGTAATGGAATATTATGTTGATATCAAGGTAACTAAATTGGTTATAGGAAAAGGGCTTTGTGAGAATCTAGTTTCAGCAAAAAAATGATGAAGAGACCATTTTAGTGCTTCAAGATAACCAAGAACAATCAACTAACCATATGTCTACTCATTTCTAGACTCAAGTTGTGATGTAATTTTTCCAAACAGGCCAATTCCCTTAAGGATTGAGAAAAGATAAGATGAGGTATTTAAAACTTCAATCCATTCCCTTTTTTCTTTTTGATGGAATTTTATTCAAGAAATATGTGAATGGGATTCTTCTAAGATGTATCAAAACATATCAAATAGAAAAAGTGTTGCATGAGTTTCATGATGGAGAAACGGGGGTCATTTTTCTCTAAGGGTGAAAATCTCAAGATCTTGAAGGTTAGGTATTATTGGCCTAACCTCTTCAATGAATGCTATTCATGGGTTAGAAAATGCAAGAAGTGTGCCTTATTTATAGGAAAATAAAGATTAACAACCCCTCCACTTCACCCCATCTCTGTAGATGAACCATTGATGTATGGGGGTTGGATATCATGGGAGTAATCAACCCAAAATCAAGCATGGGTAAAAATGGATCCTAACTGCCAAATATTACTTCACCAAGTGGACAGAGGTAGTTACACTCAAGGAAGTAAATGAAGCAAACATTCTGAATTTTTACGAAGGCATTGTGGCAAGATTTGGTGTTATTTCCACAATTATTTCTGATAATGCTATGGATTTTCTTGAAATAAGATATATGATTGGGCATCAATAATGGCGTATATCTCAACACATTCTCAAAATATTACCCCGGGGTAATGGAAAGTTGAATCCACCAACAATAATTTCTTAAGTATCGTAAGGAGGACATTATATGAGAATACAAGAACTTGGAATACCAAGTTGAAATCATTCTTGTGGGATGATAGGATTACACCCAAGATATCAATCGATATCTTACCCTTCATGTTAGTTTATGGTAGAGAAGAAAATCTACTAATTTCTCTAGAATTGCCAACATTGGAGCTTATCAAGCAATTGGAGTTATTTGAATTTGAAGCCATGGAGGTTAGATATGTAGATCTCATGAATATGGAAGAATTGATAGACCAAGAAATGAAAGTAATGGAGAAAGACAAGGCTCAAATAAATATGAGATTTGATAGGAAGGCCAAAAACAAGAACTTTCAAGGAGGAGATTTGGTCTTGAAATGGGATGTAGACATAGCTAAACCAAGAAGACACTCCAAATTTGATGCAATATGGAGTGTTCCTTATGTCATTTCAGGTTGTAAGTCAAATAATGCTTTCCAACTATCTAAACTAGATGGAGAAGAGTTTTAGATTCCAATTAATAGAATCTATCTAAAGCATTGTTTTTGAAATAAAGTTCTTCCCTTGTACATAGTAGATTAGTTCTAATTCCTCTAAGTGCTTTCAACACATTATATTGTTGGTGGGATAGGTTTCATTTCACTAAGTGCTTTAAACATTCCTTATTACTTTTGTATGGCATATTTTCATTGCATGCACTTCATAAGGATCTTTGAAGGAGGTATGATCGAAAGGTCGAGATTAGAAAAATCCGTAGGTGTCAGGATAATTGGAAATACTTAAAAGTATAAATGTAGAGAAACAAAAACTAGATTTGGGGTGGTTCCATATTTTCCATTCATTGGTTCCAATTGATCGGTTACAAGTTAGGTTTACATGTATTCAAGACTAGATGCTTATTGCTATTTTCAGTCTCTTCGTATCTTGCAGAGAAACAAGGTGAAAGGACCAAGTTAAAACAATTTTCCACTCCCATAAAAATTAAGTTCAGAAAATTTTATGATGGAATGGTCAATTCAATATTTAGCTTGGTTTCAGGTCTAGGAGGTGTTTCAAGTAGGCTCAAGGGTGCATTCTTTAGGTTGAGATTAGGCTCGACTCCATGCCCAATGGATTGTAGAAAGGTCATTGATCTTCATATTTAGCAGGTATATTCCCCTGTGAGTCACCAATTACTATCCCAAATTTAGCCTTGGGTAAATTTGGGTAACTTATAAATGGACATAGGCATATCACAAGTTTGAGATGTTCCAACGAGCGTCATTTTCGACTTCACAAATGTATCACCATTGGAATTTGAAAAAAAGTGGGAGAATGGAACTTAGTGTTCCGTGGGTTCTCCGAACCCATGAAACAAAGGAGTGTCACCAAGAATTGGGCGAGTTTAATTAAACTCGTGGGAAAAAGGAAAACCACACAACAAAGAGAAGCCGCACCCAATCAAAGACCAACACATGGTGGGATTTTGGGGGTCCTCATTGTTCTTGGGCTCCCACAGATGTCAAGTCCACGAGAATTAGTCATGTTGGATGGTCTTTCGGGTCCGTAAATATCAGTGAGATCAAAGGACACATAGCAGAACACGAGGTTGACGGTGGAGTGGGATCAACGGATTAAGGCAAGTGGACACATGTTGTCATTCGGAGGAATTCAGGTAGATCCATTTCATGGACTTCAAGTCCCGAAATAAATAACAATAGATAATTTCATTAGGTCTGAGCTATAACCAAGTCAAAAATTCAACAAGGTGAACTTAAAAGTAAAGGGTGGGCACATGGAAACATTCATTGAAAGCCAAAAGTTTCTAAGTCATCCCAAGGGAAAGGCTATGATGTGAAGGCATGACCAATCAAAAGTAACCAAGTGTGTAAAAGAGTCGACAACACATAAATACATTGAGCTTCCTCAATGGCTTGCATTTCACAAGTGTCGACCAAAGCTACCAAAGGGATTGACATTATGAAAGGACATGGAACATTCTGATTGGTAGGTGTTTTGCAATTTTTTGATAAAAAACAAATTGTGAAGAAATGTGGATGTTTCTTATTTGCTCGCATTTATAAAGAGCTGACAAGGTTCAAGGACAATTTGACACCTAGAAGGTAATGTGGCAAATATTTATTGGCTTGTATTTCATAAAGGAAGCCAAAGGGAAAGGAAAAAAAATAATCATAAGCTGATATTGCAAACCAACGGGAGGTAGGCACTTAGAAAATGGTCAAATTAGGTAACACATAAGCAAAAGAAATTCCATGAGGAAATCAAATGCTACCACTTGTCATTCTCTTACTCTTCCCGACATGTAAAACTTCAAATGCTTATATATTTTGATCCCTTGCTTCAAATTAGACAAAATCTATATCATTAGAAATATCTCCTCGAGCCCCTCAGTTTGGCATCACAAAATCTAGGAATTAATGGCATTTGGTAGTAGAAAAGCAAGAAAACATAAATCATGCCATTAATAAGCAATTTCAGGTTCCTCAACAACTGGATTTTGGCAAGATTTTGTGCTTTGGATTCTTCAACAAGAAAAATAACATGGGAATGGGCTCAACAAGGTGTACATCATGGTTTCTAGGGATTTAATGTATCTTTTCGGTAGATGAAGGCCATAATTCAAGTTTCTCTCACTTCCCGCTTCTCTCCCTCCCCATTTTCTTTATATTGTAAGGAGAAACACATTTGTAAGGGTTGGACATTCTGGTAATGTTTGTGTACTTTGTTTTAAGGGCTGCATATGCATATATGAGTTTCAAACCTCATATTTGAGCTTATGTGCATGAATATTAACTTTATCCTTCATTGTAGTATATCGTGCATCTTCATAAAGCAATAAGAAACTTGTTTTGTGGCTATCAATCCATCCTAGCTTGTGTTTTGTTGCAAGTTCATGAATTTCATTGCATTTATGGGTATTCTTTGCATCTTTGTTCTCTTTGCATGATTTAAGTTTGTTGTGTCCTTGAAAATGGTAGTTTGAACAAGTTCTAAACTGTGACACTTGTGTCTTTCCTCTCCTTTCTCAATTATCTCTCATTTTCCCTCATTTAAGAGTGTCTTTCCACCCTCTTCTTGGTACTATCACCTTTGTTAGTGTAGCATTTCCCATTTTATGCACTCTTCTCTCTCCTTGGTCCATTGGCATTGTTAGAATAGGAGTAGATAACTGCATTTTATTCATTAGGAGTAACTTAGAATTATGATTAGGTAGATGAACTAGCTTTCTCAGAAGGTTTGTATTAATTACAAGAGTCCCACACATAGAGACAATCCCATGTTAGCCAAAAACACCGATTGCTCATCATTCATTCATGACAAATTAGAGGGTGATTATTTTTGGTGATAAAATATACCTCATGAATGAATTTGTGTAAAGAGAATATAGTAAATATATTCTATCCATCAAATCAACATGACAAACAACATGTATAAAGTAAAAATCTAGCTAATAAAACCATAAACATTTCCTAGTTTCGTACTTTTTACAAATATGTGAATGGTTTTGAATTATTTTGAAAATAGTTATGTATAGGATAAAGAGGAGGGGAGGTAACATAAGAGCTACCCAATGAGACACACACAAAATGGTGTAGTGAATTTAGAAGGTGAAGAAGGCTAAGTCATTACAAGTTTCGAAGAGACGAATGATACTTGTGTATAATCTATGTAGAAGCTATAGTATATGCCATATAAGATCCATGGTGAGAATACCCATGATGGATAGGCATGAGAAGTGGGCTAGTCAAAGGAATAGGATAAAGTGTATTGCGAGGGATAATATGTGACCTAAATGAATGAGTCGAGTGTCAAGGAGAGTGTTGCCTACTAAAAGTGGCATGTGAACTAGAAGACCTATGTATTGTTGCAATCGGAAGGAGTATCCTACTAGATGTAACATGAGAACTAGAAGTCCTAGTTGTAGGTACACTAGGAATATGATTAATAACTATATGTGTTGGGTCATTTTGCTAAGGTATAAGGTCTTGATATGGTATACCCCTAATTCTAACTACTTTTTATTGTGAATTAACTTAACATATTGATGTAGTAGTGAATGGATAACTGCAAAAGTATGTAGCCAAGGGAAACCTACACTTATGTCACTTAAGCTAAGAGATGATGTCAGTAAGAATGAAATATCAAAAGTAGAAGAACTTATTATGAGAAGGAGAACAATGTGCCTTATGTTTGTCTTGAGATCAAATGTTTTTTTTTTGTATATTCAAGATAACACAATAACTTAAGAGTGCACATATTATGTGGAGTAGTCTTACTATGTTTTGATTTAGTATGTTGTTAGACATTGGATTATGGATTATTGTGGATTTTGATTTGATTACGATGCATGATGATCACTAGAGACACCTTATATGAAGATGATGATATATTATTTGACATGGATGTTTTATGGATATTGCTTAGACATGTGATTTTGGATATTATGAATAGATCTAGAAAATGGATATTTTATGATACTTGATATAGTTATGGATTAAAAATACAAATGATGTAGTTGTTACTTTGATATTGTTGTGATTCATTATATAGTTGATTTAGTGATTCTATTTGTATCATATTGGATGTTCTGATATGGCCACGAGGCCGAAGGAGGTATTTGTATTTTTAGGTTAAAAATATCACAACAAAACATCAGGGGATCGGAGACCAACCAAAATAGAATTCTAGGTGAATTCGACAAGGTCACCATGGCAACTTGTTTTATTGTGTTGTGTGTTGTTTTGTTAGAGATTCCCATGGGGGGAATCATCTTTATATGTGACCATGGGTTGTGTATTTTTGTTGATATGGTTAATGTTTATTTATTGTTGTATGTATTTTATTTGTAATGTGTTCTCTTCTTTTAATTAATTAATTGTGATAGATTAATGTGAGGAGATCATATGTTTAAAATTTAAATAAATTAAATTGGGATATGGAAAGTAATTATTAGAGTTGTTGGTTGTTTGTAATTAATTTGTAAGGGATGTGTAAGATGTGTAAGAGCTTGTGTAAGTCAGATTTTGGAGTAAGAAATACTCCACCTCCATGGAAATTCGAATTTGACCTTGGGGGCTGTTTTGGAGGCTTGTGGGACAAGTAAAACTTGTCCCATGCCTCTAAATTTATGTTACCAACCATACTTATGGTTGGGGAAGTGATTTGTGACTTTTTATAATGCATTTTATTCATCTTGTGCATGTTTTTAATTACACTTTCTTACATTTTAATTAATTGTTGTTCCTTGAGGTGTGGGCTCTTTTGAGTGTGCAAGTAGCTTGTCATTGTTCACCCACCTCTTTATTGAGCCTTGGAGTTTGGAGTTTGTCTTTTGTGTTTGATTGTGAGAATGTATGATGTGGCATCCTACATGGATCCACATCATCCTCTTCTTTCCCTCTTCTATATATTTCAAACTCTCTTCTTGTTTTGGGTTGTTGAACCTTTTTGGATACTTCCTTGGGGGCACATTTTCTTGTGGGAGCTCTTGTTTTTGAAGAAAGTGTTGAAGGAAGCTTTGCATGCTTGGGAGCTTGATGTTTTGGGATTGTGTTTGGCATTTGAAGCTTGTTGTTTGGAGACCAAATAACCATGGAGAGGTAGGAATTTAACTCTCTTTTATTTATGTTATTTTCTTGTTGTGTTGTGTGGAAAATGCATGTTTTGTTTTATTTGTTGGCTTGGTTGGGTAGACTACCTTAGGAAGGTGTAGGAGAAGGCTATGGGGAATTCTTGTGGGGGGGCATAAGGAAATGCCATTGGCATCAGAGTTTTGTGGAGGGAGTTTGGGTTTGGGATCCACCTTGGAAAAGAAATAGCTTGCATTTCTTACTTTGTGGGGGCATAAGGAAATATGTGGGGGGCATAAGGAGGGATTTTGTGGGGGCATAAGGAAATGTGTGTGTGATGAATTAATTGGCGGTTTGTTTTGGTGGATGCCCAATTCCCAATTGGGAGGCATAAGCAGCTTCCCCCATAGGCCTTGCTCCTTTGGCTTGCAAGATCAAGCCTGAGTTCTGTTTTGAAATGTTTTAAATGCAGTTGTGAACTACTATTTGTTTTGTGTTGCATTTGTTTTAAAAAAAAAATGTGTATGTGAAAGAATGTTGTGTTGTGGAAGCTAGTTGTTTCCATGGTTGAATTGCATCTTTTATTGTATTTTGGTTGGGGCTCGGGGCCAATGATAAAGGAAGGCTTCTCCTTTCATTGGATGTCTTGGTTGGGTGGAGAGTGTTGCCTTTCCCCTATTTTTTTGTTGTGATCTAGTTAGAAGATGAAGAAAACCAGCGTGTTGTTTTTTGAGAAAAAAGAATTATACAAGTTTGACAGTCCCTTCTTATGAGCAAGTTTATTGTAATCCTTCCCACTTTGAAGTGGATGATTTGTATAATTATTTGTAATGAGAAGATACTTGTATTGATGATGAAAGATTGAAATTGAAATGTGAAATGTAAAGAGTTATATTCCATTCTCTGTTTTGAAAAGGAATGTGAAGAATGTTATATGTATTATATATTGTATTTTGAAGTCACAAGAAAGAGATAAATTGTAAAGTTTTTGTTGGAAATCAATAAAGGAATGCTCTACCTTCTCAAACTTGCATGATTGTATTGGAATTGAATTGCTATTGTGAATTAAAATCTCTTGTTGGAAAGAAGAATGCATATGAAGGAAAAGATAATGTTTTGTCCTCTTCAAACGAGTTGAAATTTGGAAATCAGGTTTTGTATAATTTCTATTAAATGGTTGATTGAATCAATTAAATGTATTAGACTAGATTAGAAATAAGTTGTTACACTTAAATGATGAAATTGATAAATAGATCCTTTAAAAATTTGATCACTGGCATTGTGACTTTTAAAACTGGTAAATTTTAATAAAAATGTACAGTTCAGACCTGCACACATTTAATTAACTTGGAGATGTTAAAATTTAGTATGTTGGTTCACAAATGAACCCAAATTGACAAAGAAAACTCAAGAAAACAACTTAACCATTGCTAATTCGAATACAATCCCTCTAACAGTCATTTTTTTTGTCATTTGTTGAAAAATACAATTTTGAATCAATTGAACAAATAAACTTCTCTAAAACACTTTAAACCCTCCCTAGATCAATTCTCCATGCCTGTTTGGCATGTTGAGTGAAGGAGGAGACCCAATTTAAACAAAAAGAAAAGTTGGAAATTGCCAGTTTGCTAATTAAAATCCTGCAGATCATTTTTGTAAAATTGACCCTTTAAAATTCATCAAAAAGTAAATTTTATGTTTCTTGTGCAAAGAGGGCATCGATGAGATTTTTTCAAAAGTCCTCGTTTCCCAAATCTGAGCTTCCTATCAAAAGTTATGGCCATTTGAAGTTTTACTTCAATTTGGCCTTCAAAAAAAATAATAATAATAAATCTAACTGTTGAACTTTAATTTTTAACTTTGGAAAAATTTCCCAAAAAATTCCATGGCCCCCACCATCCCACAACCAATCGGGACCTACCACATGGCACCTCGGAGGGGCGGACCAAATTTAAACTTGTCTTTTGAAAATTTTACCTTGGAAAATTTTCCCACTTTCTCCCATCCCCGCTCACCCGTCGGCCAATCACGTGCTGACACGTGTCGGGACGGGTGGGTGGGGAGGGTTTTTGGACTTAGTGCTTTTGTTTTCTCCTTTGGAAATTTTTCCCTTTTGTCTCCATAGCCCCCCAACCCCGCCTTGCTTGGAATTCTTCCTTTCATGCGGACGCATGCAGGCCTTGAGAAGCTTTTGGACTTTGAAACCGTTTTGGCTTAATGCCTTAGGTTTTCTTCCATCTATTTTCCCCATGCCAATCCCTGAGTGACACATGGCATCATGGTGTTGGCATGGGCATGGACCAATTCAGTTCCCTTGTGTTTTTTGGCGAAAGAGACTTAAAGTCTCAACCCGCTCTGTCGGCCCGCCATTTCTCCCAACCAACCAGGGGCGACACGTGTCTCCCTCACCGGCTCACGGGCGTGCGAAGGTGATTTGAATTTTGTGCCAAAGAAGGGAAAATGCATTAAGTTTTTCCCCCCCGCCGACCCGCGCATGGGGAAAATTTTCCTCCCTAGGCCCGTGGACTCTCCTTGGGAAAATTTCTCCCTAAAGTCCACTGGCCCATATCTTGAAAAATATAAGGAGTTAGGAGGACTTCTTTATATCACCGAAAGGTGAGAAAATTTCCTATCCAATGGGAATGATTTAGGGAAATTTTGGAAGTGTTAAGTATGAGAAAAATCTTGTTGAAACTCTGAGGCTGCTAGAGAGCAGGCATGGGGGTAAATTACTCCTTGAACCTAACTAAAACATATAACCCTAAAATTTGAACCTTGTGAACTTGTTATTAGTTAATGAAGGGAACATATGTTGTGGTACATTGGTCTTGTTCTTGGAACCTGTTAGTGAAAACTGATGTCTTGCAACCTGGTTGTAGACACTTCAAATAAAAAAAAAATATCCCATAATTTTCTAGCTAACCCTAGGTTGTTTCTTGGGTCTCAAGTGGTTGTTTAAATGGGCACTACAGTTTGGTATGTAGTAGTGGTTCAAAAGGCTTTGGACCATTGGGCACACTAGAAAACTTGAGACATGAAAACTTAAACCTAGTACACTTGTAAATCTAGAAAACAACTTAGCTAGAATTTGTATGTTTTAGTAAACATGGAAGTTGTGTAAACTTAGCAAAATGAACTAACTCTCACTTTGGTCTATGTACAGGAGGCTCAGACGGAGTGAGAGGAACCTTCATAGAGACTCGACCCACCACCACCACCACCATCGGGTGTGGCAGCCATTCTACCTCAGATTCTATAGACCCTTCAGGATGTCAATGCCACTCTACGTGGAGGATTAGGTGGAGGATAGGTAGCTAGTCATGATAGAGCCCCTTCTATCGAGGGTTAGGTATCTCCTCGACTCAGTGAGGAGCATAGAGGAGAGAACTCCCATGTGGAGTCAGCCAGTAGAGTCACCACCTAGGAGATAGGGTGATAGAGTTCCAGAGCATAGAGAGAGGTCTCGAGCCCTAGGCTTAGGGATGAGCGTGTTGAGAGACCTAGAGGCCGACAGACCACAACAAGCGGATCACATCAGGGAGATCCTAAAGCTTTGGCCCTCACATTACTCAGGTGATATAGGTGGATTCTAGGTAGAGGCCTGCTAGTGAGCTTGAGCGGTTGCTTCAAGCTTTTTCCTTGTTCTAGCAACATGAAAGCTCGTGTTGTGATCCATCTACTGAGGGATGGAGTAGGAGTATGGTGGAGGACAGAGGAGTAGAAGCTCCATGTAGATTCTAAGTCAAGTAACTTGGGAGCTTTTTGAGGAGAGATTCAGGAGTAGGTATTTATCATGGAGGTTCATATAACAGAGGATCGATGAGTTTCATGACCTCCGACAGGCTTCTTTCTTTCGTAGTGGAGTATGAGAGTAGATTTTTGGATCTACTCCAGTATGTAGAGTATATGCAGGATGAGTAGTGCAGGATTCACAGGTTCATCCGGGGCCTGAATTTGGATATCGGAGGTGTAGTGTGGATTCACTATCCACAGACATTAGCAAAGGCCATCGAGAAGGCCTACATTATAGAGGAGACTCGGGGTAAGACCCAACAGGCTAGAGACCGAGTCCAACCCACATACAACAGATGCAGGATGGTAGATCGAGAGGTTCAATACCTCTTCCTCATGGTGGCCAGGGTACAACACAGTCATCCTTTAGGCCACAACAACAGCAGCAATAGTCCCACCCACCTCATAGACCTCCACAGAGCTGATGCACAGAGAGGTCGGAGTATGGGGCCTCCTCCTAGGGTCCCATCAAGACACAAGGTGGACCTAGAGCTCAATCAGTAGGAGCTCACCAAAGAGCAGAGGCCACAACAGACCACATCCAGATCATCGGGATCCACACCACATAGGCTTCTAGGGCACCTACTGGAGGTGCTACTCATTGGGGAGGATCAAGAGGATGTTTTGGATGTGGAGTTACTTGGACACTTTTGGAGAGATTTCCCACAAAACCCTAACAACAAGGGTAAGGCACAGATTTCAGAGCCGATTGTTGGTGACATGGGACGTAACCACAAGATTTATGCAGTGGTTGAGAACCACTAAGAAGAGCATCAGAGCATAGTCATTGAGACCACAGTAGCATTGGTGGTATTCCTACCTCTATTTTGTTTGATTCTAGTTCTTCTAGATTCTTTCATTGCACCATCTTTAGTAGAGCGATGCAGGCTGGTGGTAGTTAGGCAAGGTCTTAGTTGGGATGTCGAGATGGCTTCTGAGCCAAGATCTCTATAGAATCCTTAGTTAAGGAGTGTGTAGTGGATTTGGGACCTTTCACCACTACCTCAGATCTCTGTATCCTTCCTTTGGGCTCGTATGGAGTCATTTTGGGTATGGATTGGTTATCTACACACATAGGGCCAGGATGGATTGTTATCACAAGACTATATCTTGTGTAGATGATTTGGGAGTTGAGTCGGTGATTTTAGGGGTCAGGAGACCCATTTCTATTCACACCATCTCTGCTATGCAACTTAAGTGGTGTGTGTGACGGGGTTGTCAGATGTATGTTGTTACAATCAGTGATAGATCAGAGGATGGGTCTAGTGGACCATCGCTAGATGATCATCCCATTTTGAGAGAGTTTTCTGATGTATTTCTAGGGAGCTACCGGGGTTACCACCCCCACGTGAGATTGATTTTCATATAGACCTAGTTCTTGGAGCAGAGCCTATCTCACGAGCACCTTATCGGATGACCACCCCAGAGCTCTGTGAGCTCAAGTTGCAGCTTGAGGGCCTTTTGGAGAAGGGCCTTATCCATCCTAGTGTATCCCCTTGGGGTGCACCGGTGATCTTTGTGAAGAAGAAGGATGGATCCTTGTGGTTGTGTATTGATTACCACTAGTTGAACAAGGTAACGATCAAGAATCATTATCCTCTTCCTCGTATTGATGACTTGTTTGATCAGATGAAGGGAGCCACAGTTTTCTCTAAGATTGATCTTAAGTCAGCTACCATCAATTGAGGATTTCGAGGTGGATATTCATAAGACCACCTTCCGTATGAGAGATATGGGCACTATGAGTTCACAGTGGTGCCTTTTGGTTTGATGAATGCCCCTGCATTGTGTTTATGAGTTTGATGAATGGGGTATTCAGACCTTCTTAGATCACTTCATGCTCATCTTCCTAGATGAAATTTTGATATACTCACGTACACATGAGGAGCATGAGGGGCACCTTCGCTAGGTTCTTCAGTGTCTTCGTGAGCAAAACTTTACGGGAACTTGGAGAAGTGTGCTTTCTTTTAGACAGAGGTGCAATATTTGGGCCATATCATTTCTGGGGAAGGTATCACAGTCGATCCTTCCAAGATTAGAGCCATTATGGATTGGCCAACACCCACTACAGTGACCGAGGTGTGCAGCTTCATGGGATTAGCAGGATACTACTAGAGATTTTGTTCAGACTTCTCTCGGATTGCACACCCTATCACTTCCCTTCAGAGGAAAGGGAAGAAGTTTGTTTGGTCAAGATGTGAGCAGGCCTTCAGGACACTGAAGGAGTGCCTCACTTCAACACCTATTCTTGTAGTGCCGGATCCACAGGGTGAGTTCTTTGTTTGCACGGATGCTTCCTTAGCAGGACTTGGAGGTGTGTTGATACAGGATGCGAGTAGTAGCTTTTGAGTCTCGCAAACTCAAATATCACAAGCTTAATTATCCAACCCATGATCTTGAGCTTGCGGTAGTTGTGCATGCTTTGGTTAGATGGAGACATTTTCTTCTTGGATGGAGATTCACACTCAGGACTGATCATTTGAGTCTTCGCCACCTCTTCACGCAGCCCAATCTCAACGCTCATCAGCAGTGGCGTTGGATGGAGTTGCTTTGTGAGTATGACATGGAGATAAAGCATGTGAAGGGGAAGGAGAATGTGGTAGTAGATGCTCTCAACAGATGGAGACATGTGGCTATGGCCACCTCAGTGAGTATAGATTTGCGGAGCAGGATTCTTCAACAACTTCCTCTTGACAACTTCTACATTGCAGTATGAGTAGAGATCGAGTCACAGAGACCCCTTGAGGGGAAGTTTGATGGTTTTTCCTTAGAGGTAGATGGTCTTCTTAGGCACAGAGGCTGGATATATGTTCCTAGAGATGGAGGCTTGAGGCAGGACATCTGGTAGAGGCACATCATGCACCCTATTCAGCCCATCCCGGGGTGAAGAAGATGCACGCCACTTTGCGATAGTTGTATCATTGGAGAGGACTTCATAGAGATGTGGCTCAGTTTGTGTCATGATGTTTAGAGTGCCAGAGAGTTAAGGCTAAGCATCAACATCCAATAGGCCTTCTTTATCCTCATGCTATACTCAAAATGGAAGTGGGACACCATTTCCATGGATTTCATTGTTGGGCTACCGATGTCGAGATATCACCACGATGCCATTATGGTCACGGTTGATAAATTGACAAAAGTGGCTCACTTTTCTTCAATGAAGACCACTTATATAGCTAGAGTAGTGGCATGAGTATATTTGGATGAGATTTTCAGGTTGCACATGGGATTCCATGGAAGATCATTTGTGACCATGATCCTTTGTACACTTCACATTTTTGGACTACCATGCAGTATGTCCTCGGGACGAGGATCAACTTCAGCACAACATATCACCCTGAGATAGATGGATAGACCGAGTGAGTGAATCATATTTTAGAGGATATGCTTAGGATGTATGTGATGGATCAACAGTCTAAGTGGGAGGAGTACATGTACTTAGTGGAGTTTTCCTACAATAATAGTTTTCGAGTTCTATAGGCATGGCTCCTTTTCAGGCCTTGTATGGTAGAGAGTGCAGGACACCTCTTAGTTGGGATAGGTTAGAGGACATGGTATCTCTTGGACCAGCTCTTCTATAGGACATGGAGCAGTAGGTAGTGTTGATTAGGTAGAGATTACAGGAGGCACAAGATAGGTAGAAGAAGTATGCGGATCAACATAGGATCGATCGTAGCTTTTGATGTGGGCATGAAGGTTCCTTCATGTTAGGCCACACAAGAGCCCTATCCATTATGGAAAAGGTTCTAAGTTAGCTCCTAGATTCATTGGAACCTTTTGAGATCTTGGAGTGTATCGGCCCTTTGGCCTACCATCTAGCATTGCCACCCAACTTGTCTCGCGTACATGATGTGTTTCATGTTTCAGTTCTTAGGAGATATATTGTAGATCCTTCTCATGTGTTGATTGGACATCATTGCAGGTGCAGGATTAGGGGTAGGTGATGGTGGAGCCCATTCACATCCTAGATCACAGGACCTTAGGCCTTCGAGGTAGAGAGGTTGATCAGGTTTGGGTATAATGGGATAGATATGATGAGACTGCAACTACATGGGAGGATGCTACTTCATTATGAGTGTAGTTTCCACATTTGTTCCAATGACTTCCAGGAGGAAGTCGAGTCTAAGGGGAGGGGGATGTAGTGCCCACTTCCCTTTGACACCTTTTGATACTTATTTTGATATTGTGATTTCATTATAGACATTACTATGTTTTGATTTAGTATGTTGTTAGACATTGATTATGGATTATTGCGATTTTGATTTGATTACGATGATGCATGATGATCACTAGAGACACCTTATATGTGGATGATGATATATTATTTGACATGGATGTTTTATGGATATTTCTTAGACATGTGATTTTGATATTATGAATAGATCTAGAAAATGGATATTTTATGATACTGATATAGTTATGGATTAAAAATACAAATGATGTAGTTGTTACTTTGATATTGTTGTGATTCATTATATAGTTGATTTAGTGATTCTATTTGTATCATATTGGATGTTCTGATATGGCCACGAGGCCGAAGGAGGTATTTGTATTTTTAGGTTAAAAATATCACAACAAAACATCGGGGATCGAGACCAACCAAAATAGAATTCTAGGTGAATTCGACAAGGTCACCATGGCAACTTGTTTTATTGTGTTGTGTGTTGTTTTGTTAGAGATTCCCATGGGGGAATCATCTTTATATGTGACCATGGGTTGTGTATTTTTGTTGATATGGTTAATGTTTATTTATTGTTGTATGTATTTTATTTGTAATGTGTTCTCTTCTTTTAATTAATTAATTGTGATAGATTAATGTGAGGAGATCATATGTTTAAAATTTAAATAAATTAAATTGGGATATGGAAAGTAATTATTAGAGTTGTTGGCTGTTTGTAATTAATTTGTAAGGGATGTGTAAGATGTGTAAGAGCTTGTGTAAGTCAGATTTTGGAGTAAGAAATACTCCACCTCCATGGAAATTCGAATTTGACCTTGGGGCTGTTTTTGGAGGCTTGTGGGACAAGTAAAACTTGTCCCATGCCTCTAAATTTATGTTACCAACCATACTTATGGTTGGGAAGTGATTTGTGACTTTTTATAATGCATTTTATTCATCTTGTGCATGTTTTTAATTGCACTTTCTTACATTTTAATTAATTGTTGTTCCTTGAGGTGTGGGCTCTTTTGAGTGTGCAAGTAGCTTGTCATTGTTCACCCACCTCTTTATTGAGCCTTGGAGTTTGGAGTTTGTCTTTTGTGTTTGATTGTGAGGATGTATGATGTGGCATCCTACATGGATCCACATCATCCTCTTCTTTCCTCTTTCTATATATTCAAACTCTCTTCTTGTTTTGGGTTGTTGAACCTTTTTGGATACTTCCTTGGGGGCACATTTTCTTGAGGGAGCTCTTGTTTTTGAAGAAAGTGTTGAAGATAGCTTTGCATGCTTGGGAGCTTGATGTTTTGGGCTATGTTTGGCATTTGAAGCTTGTTGTTTGGAGACCAAATAACCATGGAGAGGTAGGAATTTAACTCTCTTTTATTTCTGTTATTTTCTTGTTGTGTTGTGTGGAAAATGCATGTTTTGTTTTATTTGTTGGCTGGTTGGGTAGACTTGCCTTAGGGAAGGTGTAGGAGAAGGCTATGGGGAATTATTGTGGGGGGGGATAAGGAAATGCCATTGGCATCAGATTTTTTGGAGGGAGTTTGGGTTTGGGATCCACCTTGGAAAAGAAATAGCTTGCATTTCTTACTTTGTGGGGGCATAAGGAAATCTGTGGGGGCATAAGGAGGGATTTTGTGGGGGCATAAGGAAATGTGTGTGTGATGAATTAATTGGTGGTTTGTTTTTGGTGGATGCCCAATTCCCAATTGGGAGGCATAAGCAAGCTTCCCCATAGGCCTTGCTCTTTTGGCTTGCAAGATCAAGCCTGAGTTCTACTTTGAAATGTTTCTAAATGTAGTTGTGAACTGTTGTTTGTTTTTTGTTTTTGTGTTTCAAAAAAAAATGTGTATGTGAAAGAATGTTGTGTTGTGGAAGCCAGTTGTTGCCATGGTTGAATTGCATCTTTTATTGTATCTTGGTTGGGGCTCGGGGGCCAATGATAAAGGAAGGCTTCTCCTTTCATTGGATGTCTTGGTTGGGTGGAGAGCATTGCCTTTCCCCTATTTTTTTGTGATCCAGTTAGAAGATGAAGAAAACCAGCATGTTGTTGTTTTGGAGCAAAAGAATTGTACAGTTTGATAGTCCCTTCTTATGAGAAAGTTTATTGTAATCCTTCCCACTTTGAAGTGGATGATTTGTATAATTATTTGTAATGAGAAGATACTTGTATTGATGATGAAAGATTGAAATTGAAATGTGAAATGTAAAGAGTTATATTCCATTCTCTATTTTGAAAAGGAATGTGAAGAATGTTATATGTATTATATATTGTATTTTGAAGTCACAAGAAAGAGATAAATTGTAAATTTGTTGTTGGAAATCAATAAAGGAATGCTCTACCTTCTCAAACTTGCATGATTGTATTGGAATTGAATTGCTATTGTGAATTAAAATCTCTGTTGGAAAGAAGAATGCGTATGAAGGAAAAGATAGTGTTTTGTCCTCTTTGAAATGAGTTGAAATTTGGAAATCAGGTTTTGTATAATTGCTATTAAATGGTTGATTGAATCAATTAAATGTATTAGACTAGATTAGAAATAAGTTGTTACACTTAAATGATGAAATTGATAAATAGATCCTTTAAAAATTTGATCACTGTCATTGTGACTTTTAAAACTAGTAAATTTTAATAAAAATGTATAGTTCAGACCTGCACACTTTTATTAACTTGGAGATGTTAAAATTTAGTATGTTTGGTTCACAAATGAACCCAAATTGACAAAGAAAACTCAAGAAAACAACTTAACCATTGCTAATTCGAATACAATCCCTCTAATAGTCATTTTTCTGATCATTTGTTGGAAAAATACAATTTTAAATCAATTGAACAAATCAAATTCTCTAAAACACTTTAAACCCTCCCTAGATCAATTCTCCATGCCTATTTGGCATGTTGAGTGAAGGAGGAGACCCAATTTAAACAAAAAGAAAAGTTGGAAATTGCTAGTTTGCTAATTAAAATCCTGCAGATCGTTTTTGTAAAATTTACCCTTTAAAATTCATCAAAAAGTAAATTTTATGTTTCCTGTGCAAAGAGGGCATCGAGAGATTTCTCAAAAAGTCCTCGTTTTCCCAAATCTGAGCTTCCTATCAAAAGTTATGGCCATTTGAAGTTTTACTTCAATTTGGCCTTCAAAAAAAAAAAATAATAAATCTAACTGTTGAACTTTAATTTTTAACTTTGGAAAAATTTCCACAAAAATTCCATGGCCCCCACCATCCCACAACCAATCGGGACCTGCCACGTGGCACCTCGAGGGCGGACCAAATTTAAACTTGTCTTTTTGAAAATTTTACCTTGGGAAAATTTTCCCACTTTCTCCCGCATCCCCGCTCACCCACGCTGCCAATCACGTGCTGACACGTGTCAGGACGGGTGCGCGGGAGGGTTTTTGGACTTAGCACTTTTGTTTTCTCCTTTGGAAATTTTTCCCTTTTTCTCCATGGCCCCACAACCCCGCCTTGCTTGGAATTCTTCCTTTCACTTTTGACTTTGGACACACGTGGGCCGCGTGCTTTTTGGACTTTAAAACCATTTTGGCTTAATGCCTTAGGTTTTCCACCATCTATTTTCCCGCACCAATCCCTGAGTGACACGTGGCATCATGTGTTGGCATGGGCATGGACCAATTTGGTTCCCTTGTGTTTTTTGCGAAAGAGACTTAAAGTCTCAACCCGCTCCGTCGGCCCACCATTTCTCCCAACCAACCAGGGGGCGACACGTGTCTCCCTCACCGGCTCATGGGCGTGAAGGTGATTTTTGTTTTGTGCCAAAGAAGGAAAATGCATTAAGTTTTTCCCCCCCATCCACCCACACATGGGGAAAATTTTCCTCCCTAGGCCCGTGGACTCTCCTTGGGAAAATTTCTCCCCTAAGTCCACTCGGCTCATATCTTATCTTGAAAATATAAGGAGTTAGGAGGACTTCTTTATATCACCGGAAAGGTGAGAAAATTTCCTATCCAATGGGAATGATTTAGGAAATTTTGGAAGTGTTAAGTATGAGAAAAATCCTGTTGAAACTATGAGGCTACTAGAGAGCAAGCATGGGGGTAAATTACTCCTTGAACCTAACTAAAACATATAACCCTAAAATTTGAACCTTGTGAACTTGTTATTAGTTAATGAAGGGAACATATGTTGTGGTACATTGGTCTTGTTCTTGAAATAAAAAAATTATCCCATAATTTTCTAGAACCCTTTTAGTGAAAAAAATATGTCTTAAATTTGATTTAGTAGTACTGCCAACAATGGTTTAGTAGACACTTCAAATAAAAAAAAAAGATTTATCACTTGTAACAGCGTAAGAAGAATTTTTGTTATATGATCTTATAGTACACTATCTGCCAAATATATATTTTATCTTAGTAAGCGTGATATTATAGTGTAGAACATCACCGATAGGCTCATTGGAACTGGTCACATTTTATCCATTTGAGCATAGGAAATTGTCTCAAATATTTGTAGAGAAATTGTGCAAAGAAATTTATTAGCTAAAGGAGTGAAAATAAAAACATAATGAATATGGAGATCATAAAACCACTATAAAGTAAAATATTTGAGACTATGAGGAAATATCTTGGCAAGTAATGTGTCATTTAAAGAATAATCCAAGAAAGAAAAATGGAAAGTACACCCGTGTTGTTCAAGATCACCGTTGTCATCATAAATAGGAATCTTAGGAGAAAAAAACCCAAGAGGAAAATGGTAGTAGGCCACTTATGGTGTAAGTGGGTTATGAAAAAAGCGAGTAGAATCCATAGGATGAGAAAACGTAGGCGCACCTGTTGTAATTTTAAAATATAAGTTTGTAAAGTATAAAAAGGGATTAAGACCCCCAATGCTAGAAGAAGAAGAAGAAGGTGAAGCACTACGCGTATAGACAATATATGCGGTAAAAATAGTGGTCATATGAATAGACATAGGAACATTTTGAATTGGAATACAATGTTCCCTTAATGATATAGGCACCATAGATGTATGAATAGGAGTAAAATTCACACTAGATGATGGAGGAAGAGGTGAAACAAAAATAGATAGTTCATTGGATTACTTACCATAAGAAAGTTTAATAGTAAGAAGAATGTATAGGAGAGGTTCAATATGATTAGGATTTTCATGAATTTGAATGTGAAATATAGATACAAGTTCAACTTGGTCTTAGTCCACATTGGTTTCCTCATCAAGATCATGATGAACCGAATGTTCACTATTTATTTTTACTTCATTTAGAGGCACCTTAGTAGCATTATGATCCAGCAAAGAAGGAATATTAGAAATATAGGGTGGAGAAGAATTCATGAGGATATGGTACTTATGAGTAGGAGGAGAAATATTATTATACTTGACAAGTTATTGATTAAGATGATTGTTATGCTAAAAGGGCATATGAAGAAAGCATATACAAAATGTAATCAATAAAATCCTAGGGCCCCTAGAATTTTTAGTAAAATATTTTATTCAAAAGATAGGATCACTAAATGCTTACATCCTAATCAAATTATGTTATTAAAATCACATAGTAATATATAAGATGTAAGGGTTATTTACATGAGATTAGTCTAGTTTAATCAATTCACAATTAACCATGCAAAATCAAAACATCACGTTAATAATTGCAATAATGATAAACAATGAAATGATATCTCAAATAAAAAAGAGGAGATAAAGACTTACTTGTGTATTTATAATAGAATATATTTGAATATGCAGACATGTGTAAAAGGAAGATCAAATACTGGAAATGCTTCATTATTAATACTAGAACTAGAAGCCGTGCGGGTGTAAGACCAAACAAGCTGTTGTGCGGTTTATCCTTGGAACTATATGGTATTGATTAGATCTGTATATTATTTTACCTTTCTATAGTCAAGTTCTAAAACTTTTTATGTGTTTATTTTTCTAGAAATGTACTTCATTATATGTTTCTCTTGTTCACACAACCTTGGAACAAGATATAATCACCTCCATCAAATTGGAAATTCTAAACACTTGCAATACATTTCTTCAAATAATTATATAAAAAAGGAGAAATCATGTGTGTGGTGAGGCTATAATACCCTTGGTGGTCAACCCTACCAAACCAATCCAAGTGATGCACTACATGCCCTCATGTGGGATCAATCCTCATGTAGTTATCATATGTTTTTGTGCTAGTGTTTAGTGATCTAAGAAAAATCTTATGATATCCCTCACATATCTCGATGCAAAGATAGTGTGATAATTGTAGAATAGAGAATGTAACCAACATTATAGTAGTGTGATGTAGTGTTCTTCAGTTGCGTGACCTAACCCCGTATCCTCAAAACCCTTTAATAATTCTTTGAGTGACTTGGATATTGCTAATCTATGGTTCTATGACCTTTGCATGATTTGAAATGGAGGAATCTATACTCTTTGACCTATTTTATTGCTTTAAATCTGTATTAGTGGTTTCTCTAAATGATGTGCAATTAATTTAGGAAGATCTAGGAGATCCTTAAGTGCGTTTGGAATGATATTTACAATAATGTCTTCTAAGAGTGATATGGATTAATAAATTGATATTTAATTGGTTATATAACCTTCTATAGGTGAAATATTACAATAATGCCGACCATATGAAGATGAAATGATCAAATAAAGATATTCAAATTAAAAATAGATTCAGAAGATGAAAGAGTGTAGGACCGTACAAGTCATCCAAGTTCATGTAACACATTCCAACCAAATAGTATGGTTTAGAATAGGAAACATGGGATGAAAATCATAAATTTATAGAATGATGCTTAGGGATGATTTACTCCTTAATATTTCCTAAATTTGTGAAAAGAAGAGTGCGGAGATAAGAAATCCATGAAATAACTAGAGAGGTGTACTAATTAGAATTTAAATGTGATAATTTATCTTAGCAAGGAGCATAGCCAAACTCACCATTCCAAAAGAACAAGTTACCAAATTTTAATGTCTACACTCCCTTGTCTTACACTAGTAATCAAACCAAAGACAAACTTAAATAAATGACATTTGTAATGAGATTTCAAATCAAACAAGACTATGAGGCTAATTGTTTATCTATCATGGTCGATTGGAATACACCAACCCTATGATGATGATAACCACAATCTCAATAGTTGTAGACACTCAAATTTGGAAATCTATCCTTTGACACTATTAATCTTGACATTACACACTTGCATGTACAAATGCACTCTCCTCACTCTTTCTTAGCACATCTTGATAGATATTTGAATAATTTCTTATTTTTACAAACCTCTCTATCATAATTTTATAAATTTTAACAACATAAAACACATATACTTTCATTCATACTCGACCCATAAAGTCAACATATGTTTCCCTCCAGGTCAAAACCACCATTTTTAGTCGGTTTGTACAATTCTACAAGTTAACCCTAATGTATGGTTTTGAACCAACATACTTTAGGATAATTCTTTTGATTATATCACATTCTTATGAGTAAATACATCCTTTTGGTCTTCCTTTCATGACATAACAACCTTTGGAAGCATATATAAACAAGTAAATCATACCTCATTTGGTAACTTGGCACTTTAAGAACTCCTCATGTAAAATTAAACACAAAAAGGAACTCCAAGCTCCCTAAACTATGAAATAACTCATGCACATCCATTAGGAACACACTCTCTACATATCTTAAGTATCCTTCTAGGTCTAAGAGTCTCCATATTCTATCTAAAAGAAAGTAAAGTGACCCTTCCTAAGTATTTGAGCAAGTGCGAAACTTAAGTTGAAGCATGATTGTCAATTTCTAATTGTAGTATGATAGATATCACATGCTTTGGAGAACGACATGCACTATGATACCTCTTTAGAGTAGTGGCGTTGTCGAGAGGTGCACAGGGGTGCCCATAACCCACCTAAATTTGTTTTGCAGAACTCCTTGCATTACAAGGGTTTTAGGGTTTGAGCAGAGTTTACAGAGCCATTCTAAAGGCGAGTGAAGAAGAAAAACGCATAATGACACTCAATTCTAGGTAGAAAAAGCACTCAAGAAATTGCTGACGTAAATTCCAAGGAGTTATAAGACCATAAATAAGGGTTAGGACCATACAAATGATCTTAACCTAGTTGTATAGTTTTGACCAGGTTGTTAGGAATTAGTGGTTTAGTGCATACATTAGATATCAAGCGGCTTATTAATTTTGTGAGGATGTTTACAACTCACATATATAACCTTTAGTAGTTTGTGTGAGAGATTATAGAGATCTAAGTTGTTTGTTTCTTACGTCAAGAATACTTGAAAATAGGATGTTCATTGCATATATGATGTAATCAAGTTTATTGAATAAAATAACGAAGAATACATTTGCTGTGCAAATTGCTCATCCCTGTCATTTGGTATCAGAGCAGGTTCTTGCATGTCATGGAGTCTTGATATTTTGTATGGGGAAGAATAATTCTTGTTCATGGTTTCCCCATCTCATGAAAGCAAATATTTTGATAAGAACTTAGTATAGGTATTTTAGGTTCTATTTATATGTAGATCCTTGAGTGTTAGGACATTCAGTTTTTAGATTGCGAAGTAAGCCTTCATGTGGATCGCGATAATTTTTTTGTATCTCTGGATCTATTTTATATTGTTCTCCTTGGGGAAAGACGCGAATGTTTTGACATCTTTATGTATGGTATTAGCCGCATGCATCAAATCTCCATCTCACAAAAACATATTTCAGTCCTTACCCAAGTCGTCAAGATCAGATCTCTTCTCTATATACTTTGACTCGCCCCAGATCTATAAAACATTTCTTTGAAGATATTTTCAGTCATTGGGACTCGTCCCGTATTGCATTGTGAATTATGTGTTCTGCATTCATATCTCGTCCTTCCAAGTGGTCATATATGCTCTATCTACCATTTTAGTGAATTTCTGCCAGTCTGATTTCTACGGAAGGATCTACGACGTATCTGGGTCATATAAATCCATTCAATTATAGAATCCGTGAATGCATTATCAGAACGTTACCACATGTCATCAACAAACAAATTGGGTAGTATTTTCTGATGATCCTCTGTATTTGATGACCACTTTTGGTCAATGCACGATTTTAGGTTTTGAAGTTACGTCAAAGAGTGTTATATTTAAGATTGATATTTTATTAAAGTCAATTTAGGTAATCGTTTTAGAGATTAAAATTAATACTTAAGTTGTTATTCTTTTACCTTTTCTTTTAAAGCATGTCAATCAAATGTTTTAGTTTGCGAGTTCTTGTTGTATCTAGAGTCAAATTAAGAGTCTTTAGTACTTGTGTCAAATTGGTTTTACATTAAGGTTTATTGTTATTGTAAAGTCAAAAATGTAATCGCATGTTAGTTAGTTGAGTCTTATTTTGGTTTAAATTATAGGTCAAATTTATATTTTTTTTTTTATTAGGTCGTTATCATGTGTTAGTCGGTTGTGTCTTTGTTGTCATGTGTAGTCAAAAATTTCAAAATTATTTGCAATAATAGTCATTAAAATTGTAGTTGTTCAAGTAAAAAGAGTAAAAATTGAGTCATTGTAAAAGTTTGAAAAATTAAAAAAATTGCCTTACGGATGTATTTTTGGTGAAATCCTATGTTTAATTGAGGCATATTTTTGAGCTTCACAATCACACCGGTTGAACTAGTAGCATGAAAATGGAGGATAGAGGCATCGAGAGGTTAGAAGTTGATCAATGACCTATCATCAGTCACTAACTATTTCTTGGTATGAGTATTTGATTTTTCAATCTTCTAGTGTACTTCATATTTTAGTGTTCATGTTGTTCCTGTGTGGTATGTTTTGTGGATGCTAGAAAATTATTATATACGAAGGTAGCTATCCGTAGTGATCCTCGACTACGGTGATCCTCCGATTGCGGCGATTCTATGGCTTCCATACTTCATTGGAAGATGATCCACTAGTGAATACATTGATTGGAAATGGTGATCATGAGCAACAAGATCCAAAAAATAAGATCTAGACAATAGTGTATAGTATGGTATGATTTTGTTTTCAATGTTCCTAGATGTGTGAATAAGTGGAAACTTCACATTTTGGGGGGGAACATGACACCAACGTTCCATTTTTATTCTATACCAAATTGACTAAAGTCAAGGGAAACTTCCAATGGCAGTTTCTTATGTTGTCCAAGATTGAGTGGCAGCGATTGACAACAATGGATGAAATTAAGAATGTTTTGTTCTTATAGATGTAATGTGAAATATTTTCTAGTATGAGTTTTCTTGTTCAGTTTTTTGAAAGCGAGAAGTATTTCCTACATACTTCCTAATGTAAAAATTTTATAGAGAGAAAAGCACCAATGTAAGACAATACATGGATCTTGAAAAGGTTTGTGGAGATCTAGAAAACCACACGAGGTGGATAGTTGATGGGACCTATTCATGTCAAGGTTTGTGGTAAGCATGTTGAAAACCATGGAAGGAGAGAGCCTTTCTTTTGTATCTAGTTCATGAGTCACATAGTTGGTGTAGATAAAAATTATGCACATATCACCACTTTACTATGCCATCAATATGTTGTTATATGCATAAATCATAAGTGAGAAAAGTACACATTGGTGAAATTCCCCCTTGTCCTGTTACGTTATTTGATTGATTTCTATTGTGACTCTCTTCTACACTTCTTAGTTCTATATTCACTCCGGTCCGGTCCACAGGATCCATATCGCCTTTGTTTTGTCACATCAATCGTTTGTGGTCTCAAGACACTAGCGCCCACTCAAGACACCAACCCCGTGCGCTTGTGTCCCTTCCTGGGGTTCTCCTGTCCTTATTATTTTTACACATTTTATCATTTTTGGTCGACCTTATTTATTTTCTTATCCTTATCCCGCATTCGTAGTCGGCCTTTTGTGTCACTAATGTTGAAATTCAAGCAAGAGACTCATATATATACACAACATGCTCACTATTATTCTAGTTGGAAATTCAAGAGGGCTAACACATCTACATACTATCACTACTATCAAAAGGGACTACATTTTTGGCTGCATACACTGCATAGGAAGGGAAGTGTTGAATTCCATATCACACATTTTCATTAAAGCTAGATATATCCCGTTATCTTGTCATCTTTGGTGCGAGGGAAACCTAAGGACACTATTTCACACACAAACACAAAGAACTACATGGAGTTTGAAATGTAGTGCGGTGCTTTAGTACTAAGTTCACTCACTAGGTGACCTCCGGGGTTGTAGACACAAAATCACACACTTTGAGTCATTATTTAGTCTTGATCACATACTACTATTTGCATGGTTCATAAGAAAGAAGAGTACTGATTAACCCATGTCTTTGGACATCTTTCATTTCTTTCTATTTCTACTTTCGGTCTTGCACCTTTATTGGCTCAGTATATCTTTTCATACTTCAGTTTCACCTTTTCTCACCGGAGCATCCAACCAAGATGCCAACACCAACCCCCCGATTCCCTCGGGCACCCCTATCCTCTTTACACTTTACTCTCACTTTTTAGGTCCTTTCTAGCATTTTATCATCTTATATTTTTAGTAGTCGGCCTTTTCGGGGTTAATTACAAAATTTAAGCAAGGGAATCATATAAATATAAAGTTATGTAATCATAATAAGGGAAAAAACACTCAAAACTAGCTATCACCACCTAAGGTTGCATCCATCAAAGGAATCTATAACTCGCATTTGCATCATTCCAGCTCCATCAAAAGGCACAAAGGCTAGTTAATGTATCACACTTCACGGGAGGGGAGTATTTTTTTCACACATTATTTACATTCTACATCTAGTTACTTGCTCGATACTCACAAAGTGAAAGACACAAGAGAAACCTATGGCACAATTATGCGCGTGCGTACACACACACAAAAACACACACACAAACACCTAGAACTACATTTATTTTGAGATGTAGTGCAACGCTCAGTGATAATTCTATAAATTTGGCAAATGAGTGAGGACAGGTCGACACATTTTTATGTATCTTTATTTTTTTAGGGTTTTGATGTTTTGTTTGGGGTTTTGTAGGTGATTCCTTTATTGTAGGTTTGCAATGACATTAGTGACTTAAGTACGAAATACACGCGACAAGCAGTGAAGGCTCCACATCATTTGACGACTATGTGAAATTGGCTTACAGACTTCCCGCAAAGACCAGGGTGCCCAAATTATAAAACAGACATCCCAGTGCCCTAATTATTTTTACAGGTGCCCCAGTCCATCCAAATCACTCATATCTATATTTTCTCAAGATCATGTGTGACGGTCTCCCATTCCTATTCATCCGGTCTTCATTGCGAAAAATTCCTACGACATCTTCGAATCAAGTAAGGCTCTTCCAAACCTATTTACACATTAGGATTTCATATTTTTATTACTTAGTTTGTTTTAGTTATTTCCTTCATTTATTTATTGCAAATCACATTATATTAGGCTAGGATATTACATTTTAGCATAATAATTTTGGTGAACTCCGACGCTCGACAACACCTTCCATTTAGGGATCTTTTTCTCTTATTACTATGGCTCACTCTTATGAAGACATTACTAAAGCCCATATTAAATCCCTCAATGATCATATCGTTTCGCATCCCCAAGATCTAGAATTAATTTTATATGCTGCTCATGAGGAATCTATAAACATTTCTGAGCTTAATTCTTCTCACACCATTCCCACCTCCATTGCTACTCAACCACTTGCTTATACTATTCCACATATTTCCACCATTAATGTTTCTATCTTTACTCCTACTAATCACTATACCCCACCTCTTGTTTCTCATATGCGGTAGGATCCTTCCACTGGAACTCAAGATCTATCCTCCCTTTATCAAGACCTTCAAGTGTAAATTCATCAATTACGACAGTGCTACTTCTTGTGTGTCTCCATATTTAGATTCCACTCTATTATTACATACTCCATTCGTGCCTGCTATATCCACTTATTCACTTCCACAAAATTTTTTCACCCCTAAACTACCCATTTTCAATGGCCATGGTGACCCATAAGAGCATCTCCAAGCATTCCATGTGGCTTGTCTAGATTTTGCGGATGATCACATTCTCCTAGCTAAGCTCTTTCCTTGTAGTCTTCATGATTATGCGATGTGTTGGTTGTATAAGCGATGCAAGAGAATCACTCCCTAGTATGTATATAGGGTGATCATAGCAAAATTTTGGCTTTTCTAATGTTTTGATAGGTCTTAGGGGCATTTTAAGTCATCTTGGATTATGGTTTAGTCTAAAGACCTTCATGAATTTGAAATTGCTAATTTCCCTCCAAATTGCAATTTTGAATCAAAAGGCAGCTTTTGGCTTGTTTTAGCATAATAATATGCAATATTGGGGCATAGAAATATGTAATAATCTTGTAATGAGCCTTGTTGAACTCTAGGACTCTTAGTGAGTCCATGTTTGTGAACTAGACCTAAGGTCCTAGGTTGTTAGAGTAGACTAGGTCTTAATAAACTAATAAAGAGACCAAAAATGTAATAAGAAGGTTCAATGAGTTAAGATTCAGTTGTGAAAGTTTGTGAAGGCCTTCTTAAGCCTCACCTTGCAACTATATTATCATCATTCAAATGATCATAGAGTGGAAAAAGAGTTTTAAGATAATTTTTGAAGCCAAACAGGTGTATACACAGGAAAGAGGGGTTTTCATGTTTCTGTGTGCATTTTGATGATTAAGAAGTCTGTGCATGCATGTGCATGCACAATAGTTAAAGGATTATCAAAGTTAATAAATATTATATTGAGCATTTGCAATGTTGTTGGTGTGATTTATGATTTGTGTAAGGGATCAAACTTGAATATAGAGCACTAAAAGTGTGACACTTCCTGTGAAAGTATCTATGAGAAGATGATGATTAATGAGACAAGTGATCATCTAGAGGGATAAGGAAGATAATAGAGAAAAGGATATAACATTCACATATAGGCTCATTCTCTTAAAAAAATCTTTTATGATGAAGTAGGAATCCATTCCTAAATAAACTATGTCAATCTATTGTCCCTTGCTTCCTGAATGTGGAATACTGAGATTTTGATCATTTTGGGATTTGAAGATACCATGAACCTAAATGTTATGGAAAATACATGCACAAGGTCATACAAATCTTATATCTTGAGTTTCTAGTGTTAAAATTTAATAGTTCTCCTTTTATAGAAAAATGTCACTGTTAGGTTAGTTTGAAACCCCTCCTCATTGTTTAGAGAAACACATTGATTTGAGGAGTAAATGAAGAATTCAAGCCTTTAATTCTTCAGAGATTTTTTTACAAAGCCTATGATAGATTGTTTAAAGTGATAAAATATCTAGAAACCTTTCTAATTGGAAGAAAATGTAACATTTAAAACACAAATATGTGGGTGCTTATCCGAGATGAAAGATCAATGTAGCTACAAACCATAAATGGTTTCAAATTGTGAAATAAGACCTCATATTTATAAGGTATAATCTAATACCCAAAACAAACATGTATTGAGAAAATTTAAGGGTGAGAGCATTATAAATTTGAATTGTATATAACATTGGTGACAAGGTACTCTTCAAAGATGAGTTTTACCAGTAAGGAGGTTAAATCCACAAGATAAGGCCAAAAGAAGTCTAACCAAGGAGTGAAAGTTAGAAGAAATGATTTTTCCACCCTCCATTACAAAAATTTAAAGGTATAGATTCCAAGACTTCATCTATTATCCACCGTCAATGATAGTTTAGGGCACAATTCGGACCTATGGTGGAAGACCTAATTGGTAGTTTATAGGGAAGATTTGAGGGAGTTTAAGGAAGTAATGAGTGATGAATATTTGAACTTGTCATATTAGAAAGGTAAGGAAGGTAATGTAATGTTATACCTTTTACCCCTTGTAAAGTCCATAATATTAAGAAAACTGTGACAAAATAAACAATTTTCAAGATGCAAAGGCAAGGTTAGAAAGAGATACAAGGAAAGATTTTGATGGTTGAGTGAACTTATTTGAAGAAATAATCATTGTAACTATAATTATCAGTTATAAATGATGAGAACAAGAGTATTTCATATATTTTAGGCTTTCCCAAGACCTTTGTTTGAAGAAAAGGGCACCAAAATACTTCTAGGACTGTAAGTGAGCATCTAAACCTAACTGGAAGCCCGAAAAGGGGAATTTGGAAGGAAATTGACAAAGAAGAATATAGTGAAGCATTGACATGTAAAAAGGACAATCAAGTGGGTACTAGTAATCTGTAATTGGTTGAAAATTGAAGCATTTTGTAAAAATATGTGCTCAAGTTTGCCTTGTGATAGTCTAGCAAGAGATCTAAATAGGTGAGTCACTTAGACTTCTTGACTAATTTGGATGAATTAAAAGATGGAAATTACATAGAAAGAGATTAATAAGTGAAGTATAGGTTTTGTTGAAGTTACCTAGGTGATATATCCATGATTTTCCTGATTTGAAGAACAAAGGTAGATAAGAGTGAGCTAGTCTTGAGGTCCAAAAAGGACATAATTGGAATTTAGTCATTTTGTAACACAATGTATTGACTAAGTTAGAATTTCGACTACATCATAGTGGTATCAAAGTAGGAATATGTTTATTGAAAAGAAAAATGCATTTTTTTGAAAGTGATTATAGGTAGAGAAGGAAAAATGGTACAAGTAAGAGATATGCAACACTCAGCTTTGGAAACAAGAATGAAAAGACCGATAGAGGTTGTGATGGAAAAATTAGAGAGTATGGAAGAGACTCAGAGGAAAATGAGTATAGATTTGAGCTATATGCAGAGAAATGGAACAAGAAGAAGAATTCCATTTACAGGTAAATGCTACCAGAGTGCTAGAAGTATGCAGAAACAAAGCCTATGAGTGCAATGAGGTGAATACATGGATGAGGAAGGATAATAGAGCTGCTGATCAGATTGTACAAGACAAAGGTAAGTCATTTTTGTATAGAAGAGTGCTTTTGAAACCAAGTAAAGAGATGAAAGATGTAACTCAAAGAAGGTGTTTGTTTAGAACTACATGTAAGGATAAAGGAAAATTTTGTAAAGTGGTTATTGATAGTGGAAGCAATGGAAATATTATTTCATTTGAGATGGTAAAGAAACAAGGAATGAAAACTACATGCACCCTAACCCTTATCAGGTGTCATGGATGAAAAAGGGACATCATATCTTGGTTAGGGAACAATGTCAAGTTGAGTTTCAGATTGGGAGATATAAGGATAAGGTATTATGTGATTTAGTTCATATGGATGTTTGTCATGTGTTATTAGGTAGACCATGGAAGTATGAAAGAAAAGCAGTGCATGATGGAAATAAGAATACCTACACTATTACAACACCAACAAGAGTCAACCATACACTTTTACCTATCAAGGGTGAAAAAGAAGCACAAACAGGGCTAGTCATGATGATGGTAGCTAAGATATTTTTGGTAGATACTAAAGAAGTATGTGAAAAACTATTATGTAAGACTATTAAGCCTTAGAAGTCAGATTTGAACAAAGGTTTTGAGGAAGAGATAGAGATGGTTGTAAGAGAAGAAGAGGTGAATGATGAGAGAGAGGAAAGATATGATAGAGTGAGAAGAGAAGCACATGTTAAGGTTCTTTAGGAATAGCAAAGAGGTCTAGCAGAAAATAAATCGATGATGAAATGGAGAGAGATGATAAGAAAAGATTGAGTGAAGTAGCAAAAAGGAAGATGAATGAGGCATGCAAGCCTCTTGTTTTTAAGTCTAACATTGTTTTAAGCCTTGATTTTGCAAGTAATAATAAAGATGAAGACCAAAGCGAACTCATAACAACATATGGGATGAATGAGTAAGAAAACATTTTAGATTGTGACCACAATGTATGCAACAATCAGACCTTAGGATTGAAGAAGATAGTCATGAAAAGCATGCAAAAATAGTCTTAGAAAACAATGATTTACAAATCCAAGACCAAATAGATAAAAGAGACAAACAAGGGAAATGATTCAAATAATACAATAGGAAGATGATAATTTTAGAGTAACATCCATGAAGCATGAAGAAGAAGCATATATATAGTTTGAATCAAGCATACATACTTTGGTATGAGGAGGAAAAGGAAGCATATAGTCTTAGAAGTATCATTTTGACCAAGAAAGTGAAGATTCCAAAGGAGAATTGGTTGAAATAAGACCAAGGAAAAATGAAAAAGATGAAACAAGCATGGCATGCAAACCAGATACCTCTCAAGAATGTTATTATCAGTTGGAAGTGGAGAAAGAAAGAAGAGTTGACATACAATATATGGAAAATTTTCCTTTCCTTGGGAGTATGATGCAGGGAGCATCACTCCTATAGTCTGTATATAGGTGATCATAGAAAAATTTCAGATTTTCTAATGTTTTGACAGGTATTAGGAGCATTTTAAGTCATATAGGATTGTGTTTTAGTCTACACACCTTCATGATTTTGAAATTGCCAATTTCCCTCCAAATTGCAATTTTGAATCAAAAGGGCGATTTGGCTTGTTCTAGAAAAATAGTATGCAATATTGGGGAATCAAGATATGTAATAAGATTGTAGCAAGCCTTGTTGACCTATAGGAGTCTTAGTGATTCCATGTTTTTGAACTAGGCCTAAGGTCCTAGGTTACTAGATTAGACTAGGTCTTAATGAAGTAATAAAGAGACTAAAAATGTAATAAGAAGGATCATTGAGTTAAGATTTAGTTATGAAAGTTTGTGAAGGCCTACTTAAGCCTCACCTTGTAACTATATTATAGTCATTCGAATGATCTATTATCACTAAATCACAACACCCTCCGATTTTCACAAATGTGTGTGCCTCGAGCTCTCAAAGTGTGACTTAGTAACATGGGTACTATCTCAAAGTTGTGGGACTTGCTACTTGAGATAGACCTCCAGAGAAAGCTAGTTATTTCTCCTAAAGTACCTACCACAATCTACTCCTAATGTAGGAAAAACTATCTTATCCTAATATAAATTTCCAAGGGGCCAGGGAGAGAGAATGCATGAAAGTAAAGCCTACACTAATAGCGGTGATACAAATGAAAAGGAGGGTATGAGAACAAAATCCAATGTGTGAAAATAGAAGCAAAATGCAGATTAGAGAGGGTGATGAAAATTCTCCACAGTCTAATAACAACATTCACAAAAAATTTCCATGTAGACATAATAATAATGAAAAATTTGTAATAATATTTGAGAGGAAAGGAGAATGCAACAAACACAGCAAGGGAATATACATCCACAAACTTGAATCTATTGCTTCATTAATATGCACAGTCCAAAATAATACAAAGGAAAGGCCTGGATCACCATGTAAGGAGTAAAATACAAAGGCCTGTAATACATTGGCTTCAAAAAACCAAAATGATAGAATTTTGCTACTCAAAACTATCCTCTTTTACAATGAGCCCAACACTTCAATTTATAGAATTTTGGGAGGAGAGAGAGAGGTGACACAATTTCCAAAATTTTCTTTCCCACAAATTGCAAGTCATCATAAATAAGTGTGGTTGGTGGTTTTGGACATGTAGAAGTAATCTCAAGGTGTCCTATAACTTGCAACAGTGAAATAATGATTTCTCATGCTCATTAAATGTTTTTCCAACCACTTTTTAACAACCAAGTAGAATTGGGATTTTTTCCTTAAAAATCACCATAAAAATTCATTGATTTATTTATTTCTTAGTTTATGTGTGACAGGTTAGAGCCAAGATTCCAATGAGACCAATTTTGTGAAAATTCATTGAGAATTGTAAAAGTTATGACCCTATGAGTGTGAGCAACTATTTTGAGTTTGCCAAGGATTTCTTGCATTTTACGGGACTTTGAACATTTAATATTTTGGATCTAGAGATGTTTATTTTATTTTCACCCACCTACCCTCATTAAAAATAATAAATCTAGTTTTTTTGGTGTAGAGGATGTTGAGCCCTTTTTGAAAATTCCAATTTTGTCAAAATCGAAGCTCCGGATCAAAAGTTATGCCTATTTTAAGATCAAGGTTGGGGCATTCCACACATGTTCTCATAGTCCACACTAAACCACTTTCCCTTTACATTGTAGGTCTTATGGGTTTTTGGGCATCTTATGGCACTAGGGTACAAGGGCCTCTTGGGACATCGGGACCTGATTCACCCAAAATGCACTTTGCCTCCTTTGATGTGTGACGAATTCACCTCCACGGGAACTCACGTCCCATGCGGTACCTATTTTGCTCAGTCCCTCGGACCAGAATCTAACTCATTTCCCCGCCCAAAAACACCAAACTTAATGCCACCTTTGTTGTGCGGTGATTTTGGGTTCACAGGGAACTCATGTCCCCATAGTACTTGGACCACCCGGGCCCCGAACTTCCACCTTTTCTGCAATACATTGGATTCACTTCAATGCACTTTGCAAATCGATCAAGTCAGGATTTCGGGAACTCATGAACTCGATGGAACTTGTGCTTCCTGGGCCGTAGGGACCTGATTTACATGCAAATCATTGTTTCCTTAGCATTTCAACCCCAAGTCACGGATGAGGAACCCTAGTTCCATCCATAGCCATTCCACCTGCAGCCCCTAGACCCACAATATGTAAAAATAGGTCCCTTTTCAATTTTTTCAAATTTTTAGAAAATTTTCACTAACTTCTTAGATTTTTCTTGAAAACGGAGTTATATAAAATCAAAGGTGTGCCCCCAAAATCTAGATTTCTTTTTTCACCATTTCTTTCCACTCAAGTCTAAAGAAATTGTGAAAGTTGTCGAAATTATCCTGTGGTAAATTTCAGATAACAATTTGGTGACTCAACGGGGCCATTTGCCTACTAAATGGAGTATGACCAGTTGTCTAAAGTTATCCATTAGTAATGGAGTCTGCATTATCATCATGAAATGACCTAGAACTCTGAAACCTAATCCTGGAATGCTTGGGATGACACTGCCTGCTTCCAGAGATGCCCCCTGCAGCTCGCACTCTCAAATTTCATAAGAAAATCTTGAAGTCAAGGTTTGTGAGAGTAGAAAATTGCTTGAAACCTGGATTTCACCCATTCCTGCAATTGTGATCCATGAGGTTGAATGATGATTACCTACAAATTTTGCCTCAACATATGATTCCTTACCAAGTGTGATGATAAGACAGACCGATCTTTTGGCCAGTGAAGTGAAGTATTTGGAAAATTAGAGTGAAACCTATTAGTTTGGAATTCATGGAACTCTTATTAAGTTTTGATTTCTTTCTTCTTTTGAATTTCCAATGCTTCTTTTACTAAAGATGATTTCTAGCTTGGGATGATAGATGAAAGGCTATTATCAAGCCTAAGAGATATGCATGGTGACTTACATTTTTGTTTATATACTGACTGAAGGTTGAGTGAACACTAAGGACTGCCATCTACAATAATTATCAAATCTGCCCCCACTATGATCCCTTGATTTGAGGAACTCAACTACGTTGTTTGAGGAAGAACAAGAACCGAGGATTTGAAACCCGTCTCTTATCCTGATTTTAGTTGCTCCACATTTGTTTGAATTTGAAATTTGAATCGCTGTTTAACCAAGAACTATGAGCTTCCCACTGCGACGCTTTCTATTTCCCGAAGCATGATGAACTATATTTAAAGCATACACTAGAAGCAATAGAACATGTGCACCAACATTTAGGGAAATTAAAATTGCATGAACATTTAGGGACATTGAAACCTACTCTAACAACATAAAAAATGTGTACAAGCACTTGGAGGAATTGAAAATCCTATATTAATATGTACAAGGGTGAGAAATTATCCATTTAGTAGCAATGATTGAGATAGATTCCATTGATTGGAATCTGTAGTTCTTCACCATCCAACTTGGCTAATCAAAAAACATTGCTACCTTTGTATTCATTGATCATATATGGACCACTCAATATGGCATCAAAATTAGAATGCTTTCTTGGCTTTGTACGATCAACATCCCACTTCAATACCAAGTCTCCTGCTTGGAATGTCCTGGCTTTAGCTTTCTTGTCAAATATCCTCTTGATCAATGCTTGATCTTTTTCCATGGTTTGCATTGCATGTTCTCTTGTTTCTTCTAATTCCATTAGTTCTGCATACCTAATTTTCATGGGTTCAAACTCAGCTAGTTCCATCTACTTCATGAGTTCCAATGTTGACAACTCCAGTGATATAGGCGTATTTCTTCCTTCTCGTACACAAGCTTGTATGGAGATCTACCTATTGATCTCTTGGGTGTTAGTCTATCAACCCATAAGGCTGATTTGAGATTCATGTGCAAGGTTCTCTGATTCTCATTAAGTTCTTGTTTGTGGACTTCTTTGTTTGTAGACTCTTGGCCATTACCCTAAGGGTAATAATTCAAAGAAGTGCTGAGATAAATTCCATTTCTAACAATCCATTCTGTGATTTTTGTGCCAAGAAATTCCAATGCATTATTTGAAATGATAGTAGCAGGGACACCAAACCTCATGACTATCCCCTCATAATCCAAGATTCTAGATTCATTTTCCTCCTTAAGTGCCACTATTTCAGTACACTTGGTGAAATAGTCTGTTTCAGTAAGTATCCACTTATGGCCTTGACTTGAATTTGGATTGATAACTCCAATGAATTCCAATCCCCATTACATGAATGGCTGATCCACTAAATTTGGATGAAGAGGAAGGGCTTCTAATCTTCCTTCCTGTAAAGAATGCACACTTCTTGCATTTTTTAATCCATGAGTAGCAATCACTAAACACCATAAGCCAATAGTAACCAACTTTCATGATCTTGAGAGTTGTTACTCATGGAGCAAAGTGGCCTCCCGCTTCCCCATCATGGAACTCATGCAATAATTTCTCAATCTAATTTATTGGGACACACCTCAATAACACCCCATTCACATCCTTCTTGAATAGGATGCCATCAATGAGCACATATGGAATGGATTGCAATCTGAAATATCTTCTCTTGGCTTTGTTCCATTCTGGAGGGAAAAACCTGTTTGGAGATAATGCACCATGTCTTGAGTCCAACATGGAATGGGTACATCATCAGCTAGTTGTTCTTGATCATTTTGTAGCACTAGGACCTAATCCTCTTCACCTTTTGACTCATCATGTTGTTTGGAAGCTAGCTATTCACACAAACCTTTTCCATGAACCAACTTGGTCACTTTGATTTCAATATCGTATTCCATTACCCAAGTGATCCAACCTACCCTCTTCTCATTTAGATATTTGTTTAGGAGAAATTCCTTGACACTAGCATGAGACACTAGTAGTTGAATCTTATTATTCGAGACCAAGTGTCTAAACTTCTTCAAACTCCTAATGAAAACAAGAACATACTTTTCAATAAAAGAATACCTTACTTTGTAATCTTCCAGGATTTGATTGAAGAATGCTATGGGTTGTTCTGAACCTTCTTTATTCAGCTATACCAAGATAGCTGAGATTGTGTCTGATCCTCCAAAATCATACAACATGAAGTCCTTGGAGAAATATGGGTTGATAAGAGTTGGAGCTTGTGATATTGCATACTTGATAGCCTCAAAAATCTCTTTTCCTTTTGTTTTCCATTTGAATTTAAGACTCTTCTTCAACATCATTGTTAATGGCTTCACAAGAGTGGAAAAATTAGGCACAAATATGTGGACAAAGTTTATCCTTCCCAAGAAACTTTAGAGAGATTTCTTATGACTTGGAAATGGAAAATTTTTGATAGATTCGACTCTTTCGGATCAATTGTCAACCCTTCTCTTGAAACAATATGGCCCAAAAACTTTCCCTCATGTGCCAAGAATACACACTTTTTTAGATTTAAAGACACTCCGAATCTTCTACACCTTTGAAATACTTTCTGAGGTGAAAGAGGTGGTTTGTTGCATTCTTTGAGAAGACAATGATATCATCTAGATATATGAGCACTATCTTATTGATTATTCCTTTGAACGCCATATCCATAGCTCACTGAAATGTTGCTCCAACATTTGACAATCCAAATGGCATCTTCTTGTAAGCATATATTCCCCATTTTGTGGTGAAGGATGTTTTGAGATGGTATTATTCCTTCACCATGATATGATTATAGCTCGAGTATTTTTGTAGTAATGAAAAAATTTCCAAACCATCTACTACTTGCGATTTTTTCCATGGATGGAAGTGAATAATGATCTTTAAGTGATACTCTATTCAAATCATGGAAGTCCACACACAAGCTGATTTCTCCATTTCTCTTTCTTACCGGCACCAAATTTGTAATCAAACTTGAGTGTTTGATTGGAAATATGATGTTGGCTTTAATCAATTTATTTAGTTCCTTTCTCATGAGAGGTTCGATGTGGGGATTCACCGGTCTTTGCTTCTTCCTGATGGGCTTAGATTCTGGGTCCAATTCAATAGTATGTTGTGCTATATTCAGATTGAAACATCTCAAATCCTTATAAGTCCATGCAAAGACATCTAAGAATTCTTGAAAAAGTTAGACAAATTCATATTTCTCTTGTGGAGTACTTACTTTTCCAATTTGCAATACCTTGCCTTCATCTACTGAAATGGGCTCTGAATCTTCACCTTTTACCTGAATATTTGCCTTTTATTTTCAGAAGTGATCATTTGGGTTGAAGATTGATTCCAAAGTCATAAGGCCTTTTGGTAATTTATTATTTCTCAGATGCACCGCTTGGTCACCATACTGCTGCTCCAATTTGTGTTGGTTTCTAGTAGAGATCTCAAATTCTTCTTATAGAAAATTGACAATTTGCTAATCATTCTCAAGATTTGCCAACTTGCATTATTGTCTGGGACAACTGGTATTACCAAAAACTTGATATGGGACCAAGTTTTCTCACTTTTAATACTTTCCACAACATCAAACACTGCCCCAATTGCTGTAAGCTTTTTTGTTGCATCATTATTTTTTCTTGGGATGGAATTGATGCTAAAAGCTTTGAAATCTTCAATGAGATCCCATACCCGATTTTTCTAATTCTTCAAAAGATCGTTCTTAGAAGATTTTTTTCTTTTATTTGGTTCACAATTAGCTCACTATCCCCAAACACTTATAAGTTCTTAATACCTCTCTTTCTTTCCTAATGTAATCCGTGAGTTAAGGATTTGTACTCAGCTGTGTTGTTTGAGCAAGCAAATTGAAAGTAAAAAGTTGAGTAATATTTTGTACCTTGTGGTGAAATAAGCATGGCTCCTCCTCCAACACCTTGTCTACTCCTTGAGCCATCAAAGAATAATTGCCATACCTCATTATCATCTTTGTGATCTGGCTTGGTGATGCTAGGGAGAGGTGGATTCTCTTCATGCAAGCAATAAATGCCTAATTCAACTTCCTCCATTTCCTGTATGGATAAAATGCATGCCTCTTGTTTTCCCATTCATCAAGAGTCAAGTATGGAATGTTTCCAAATTTAATATCTAATTCATAAGTTCTTGGACAATCTTCTTGATCAAAAGTTGAGCAATTTGCATTGATTGGACTCGGTGTATGAGGATCAATATGAAAGTTTACAATAGGCTTAGATCTGATTGTAGCCTTAGCTCCATACCTTGTTCTAAATAACATGTGTGACCAATCAGCAGACAAATAGCCTCCAATTTTAGTGGTGAAGTCTCTTGACAAACACAATGCAAAGAGTGGTGGCAAGTCTATGACTGATACATCTTGCAAGATGGTCACATTAGGACATGCATACAATGTAAGGCTCAATACTTTGATTATCTAACTGTTGTTACCACCGTCCCATCAAATTACACCAAACCTCTAGAAATGACTTCAAATTAAAGAACCAATTGATCAACTATTTGTTTTGGCATTACTGAGCTACTTGCTTCCGAATCAATCATGTAATTATGCACCAAATTATCTTCGATGATCAATGAGATATAGAATGGTGGGGGCTTCAAATTTTTACCTTGTTGGCCTCCTTGATTTCCTCCTTGCTTGAGATGCATTGGTAAGTACATTTTCTTGTTCTTTGGATGGTTGATTTGATGTTGACCAATTTTCCATAGCAGCTTGCAATAGGTCTCTTTGTCCTAGGATAGCTAATGACTCCCACATTGAGATGTTTACATTCATTTTCTTCATCTACTCAATGATGTTGAATGGAGATGAGCTATCTCTCTACTACCCCTTACTTTGCATAGTTTTTTCTTGCACATGGGCTGTTACAACCGACACTTGAGTTGGTCTAGAAGGTGGCTTGGGCTGACCTTGCACATTGGGAGCTGCATTTTGGTTGCCAATACCTTATTGGGTGATAGAGGGATGTGGATCATTTGAATTGGATGAATTTCCCTCTCCAATATTTCTCTTCTTGGACCATGTATTGGATGCTACACTTTGAGAAGGGGCTTGATTTATACCACATAAATCTTCAACCTACCAATTGAAAAGTGTGGTCTCATTTGGAGGTGCTTCTGAGTAGTTTCCTACTGTTGACTATCTTCTTGGTTTGTCTCTTGTTCTACACCCGTTGTTGTCACCATTAGAGCTTTATTCAAGGCACCATTGAAACACATTGACTGGTTATGAGGTTGGTTGCATGGGAAGTACCAGTCATATTCTTAAGCCATGTTATTTTGCACTAGTACTAAGGCTCTAAATGTGGATGAAACATTAGGATTGTAAGGCTGAAATGGCCTATTCACAAGAGGTTTCACTTGGTTCTGATTTTCAGCTTGAGAAGGTGGTCTATTAGGCTGATACAAAGGTCTATTGGGTTGGGTTTGAGGCTGGTATGACCTAAAATTTTGAGCTTGCTACCTCTTAAGTGTCACCAACTCATTACCCAAGTTTTGCAACTGCTTCATGACTTCTTAGAGCTCATTTGAGGTACTAGAAGATGAGGTAGAAGCTTCATTCAAACTATGATTTTTTAGATCAGGGATGGGAAATAACGTAGGTGCTTGGCTAGTGCTTGGAATTCCTAATTATGGGTAAAGAGGCATAGAGGCCTAGGTGCAAGTTTACCAACTTGGATTAAAATAATTTCAGCTCTAATGGTAATACTATAAGATGCGGGTAAATTTGTACCTCCCATGGATTGTATCATCATTGCAATATATGAGTTTAGAGGTTTTAGGAAGTATAGAAGGGCAACTTCAACTGTTGGCCTCATAGCAAGTGGAATTCTATCCCATGTCCTTTGAAACCTGAAGTTGAAATCAACCATCTACTCATTTGGTGCTCTTTTGATCGTGGTTAACTATTCCAATAGAGATATATTATCTCCTTCTCTCCGAATTGGTTGTGAAGAATTGTGCACAGATGGTCCCAATTCTAGATAGACCCTACTACTAAAATCCTAAACATTTCCAAATATTTACCTTTAAAAGACGATTTCAATAGATTGATAACAATGTCAATTTTGGTAATTTCATGAATTGCAGAGACATTTACAATGTCTTTGATATGGTCAATTGAAGTTGTATGGTTCTCCCTAGTGAAATATGGGATGTTCTTTAATGTTGTAACTAGAATTAGATTTTGTGCATTAAGATCAAGTGGGATGTTTCCCGTGAAGTTGACATAGGGATTTGGTGGCCCTTGCAGGTGGTTGTTGTTGTAGATGTGCCATTATAATTGGTCTAAGAACTCTAGTTGATTGAATGAAAGGCCTACTAGGTGGAGGTGTTGATAGTGTTCTATTTGGTGGAGATGGAGACCTTTGAGATATTCTTCCCCTTCTTCCTCTTCCTGGAGATAACTGCAAGTATTCAAAAATTCCTTCCTCTCTAGTTCTTGACCTTGTTTGAATTCTTCTCATAAATATGCCAAGCTTGGACTACTGAAACCAGTGGATTCTACCCTTTTGGAGTCATCAGATGTGCTATTTCAAAGCCTCTTACAAGATGGAATTTCACAACAAGAGCACATCAAACTTTCTCGTAACAAAAATAAAAAGTTCTTCTTAGTCCTACCGGACATGCCATAACTCAAGTTATCACTGAATCACAACACCTTCCAATTTACACAAGTGTGTGTGCCTCGAGATCTCAATGTGACTGGGTAACATGATTACTATCTCCAAGTTGTGGGAATCGCTACTTGAGATAGACCTCTAGAAAAATCCGGTTCTTTCTCCTAACTACTTTTCACTATCTACTCCGGATGTAGGAAAAACTATCTTATCCTAATCTAACTTTCTAAGGGGTGGGGAGAGAGAGAGAGAGAGAGAGAGAGAGAGAGAGAGAGAGAGAGAGAGAGAGAGAGAGAGAGAGTGCATAAAATTAAAGCCTACACTAACATCGGTGATACACTAGAAAAGGAGGGTATGAGAATAGTCTCTAATGTGTGAAAATGAAAGCAATATTAAGATTAGAGAGGGCGATGAAAGTTCTCCATAGTCTAATAACAAGATTCACAACACATTTCCATATAGCCACAATAACAATGAGTCCCTACAAGAACATAGAGTAGACATAAACATCTGTAATAATATTAGAGAGGAAAGAATAATGCAACAAACACACATAAGGGAAGATACATCCAAAACTTGAATCTATTGCTTCATCAATATGCATAGTCCAAACTATTATAAAGGAAAGGTTTGGATCACCATGCAAGGAGCCCACTACAAATTCTTGCAACATAATGGCTTCACAAAACCAAAATGACAGATTTTTTCTACTCAAAACTATCCTCTTTAACAATGAGCCCAACACTTCAATTTATAGAATTTTGGGAGGGAGAGAGAGAGGGGATGTAATTCTCAAAATTTCCTTTCCCACCAATTAGAAGTCATGATAAATGAGTGTGGTTTGTGGTTTTGGACCTGTAGAAGAAATCTCAAGGTGTCCTATAACTTGTAGCAGTGAAAGAATGATTGCCCATGCTCATTAAATGTTTTTCCAACCACTTTTAAACAACCAAAAGATACCAGGCTCATTTAATTGAAACCCACCCTAAAAATTCATCCATTTATATGTTTCTTTATTTCTATGTGAAAATCTTAGAGCCACAATTCCAATGAGACCAATTTTGTGAAAATCCATTGAGAATTGCAAAAGTTATGGCCCTTTGAGTGTGAGCAGCTATTTTGAGTTTGCCAGAGATTTCTTACATTTTACGGACTGAGCATTTAATATTTTGGAGCTGGAGATGTTTATTTTATTTTCACCCACTTACCCTTATTAAAAATAACAAATATATTTTTTGTGGAGTATATGGTATTGAGCCCTTTCCAAAAATTCCAATTTTGTCAAAATCGAGCTTTGGATCAAAAGTTATGCCTATTTTAAGATCAGGGTCGGGGCATTCCACGCGGGCTCTCATAATCTACACTAAAACACTTTCCCTTTGTATTGCATGTATTGTGGCTTTTGGGAACTCATGGCACCATGGTACAAGGGACGCTTGGGCCTCCATGACTGATTCACTCGCAATGCACTCTGCCTTCTTTTATGTGTGGTAATTTCACCTCCGCGGGGAACTCATGTCCTCGTAGTACCTATTTTGCTCGGGTCCCTCGGACCCACAACTTGTTTCCTGCTGCACAACACCAAACTTGATGCCACCTTTATTGTGTGGTGATTTCAGGTTTGCAGGGAACTCATGTCCCCATAGTACTTGGACCGCTCGGGCCCCAAACTTCTGCCTTTTCCGCAATACATTGGATCCACTTCAATGCCCTTTGTAAATTGGTCAAGTCAAGATTTTGGGGAACTCATGGCACAATGAAACTTGTGCTTCCTAGGTTTTCAAGACCTAATTTAACCACAAATAATTGTTTCCTTAGAATTTTGGACCCAAGTCGAGGATGAGGGACCCTAGTTCCATCCGTAGCTGTTCCACTCGTAGCCCCTAAACCCGCAATACATAAAAATAGGTTCCTTTTCAGTTTTTTTCAAATTTTTAGAAACTTTTCGCTAACTCCTTATATTTTTCTTGAAAATGGGAGTTATAGAAAATAAAAGGCATGCCCCCAAAATCCAGATTTCTTGTTTTCACCATTTCCATTTGCCCAAGTCTAAAGAAATTATGCAAGTTGTCAAAATCACACTCGGGTAAATTTTGGATAACATGATCATAGAGTGGAAAACAAGTTTTAAGAAATTTTTGAAGCTAGAATAGTGTATACACAGTAGAGAGGGGTTTTCATGTTTCTTTGTGCATTTTGATGATTAAGAAGTTTGTGCATGCATAATAGTTAAAGGATTATCAAAGGTAATAGATCTTAGATTGAGCATTTGCACATTTGTTGGTGTGATTTTTGATTTGTGTAAGGGATAAAACTTGAATATAGAGCACTAAAAGTGTGATAGTTCCCGTGAAAGTATCTATGAGTAGATGATAATTAATGAGACAAGTGATCATCTAGAGGGACATGGAAGATAATAGAGAAAAGGATATAACATTCACATATAGGTTCATTCTCTTAAAACAAAGCTTTTATAATGAAATAGGAACCCATTCCTAGATAAACTATTTCAATCTATTGTCCCCTTCTTCTTGAATGTGGAATATTGATATTTTTATCATTTTGTGATTTGAAGATGCCCTAAACCTGAATTTTAAGGAAAATATGTACACAAGGTCATAAGGAACATGTATCTTGAGTTTATAGCTTTGAAAGTTAATAGTTCTTTTATAGAAAATGTCACATGTCGGGTTATTTGAAACCCCTCTTTAGGATTTAGAGAAACACAATGATTTGAGGGAGTAAATGAAGGATTCAAGCCTTTAATTATTTAGAGAGGTTTTTGAAAAGCCTATGATATATTGTTTAAAGTGATAGAAGATTTGGAAACCTTTCTACTTGGAAGAAAAACATAATAATTAAAACACAAATCTATAGGTGCTTATTTGAGATGAAAGATCGGTGTAGCTACAAACCATAGATGGTTGTAAATTATGAAAGAAGCCCTCATATTGATAAGGTATACTCTAATACCAAAAACAAACATGTATTGAGAAACTTGAAGGAAAAGAGCATCATAAATTTGAATTGTATAGAATAGTTGGTGACAAGGTACTACATAGTATAATTTTTCTAGTAAGGAGGTTAAATCCAAAAGATAAGGCCAAAAGAAGTCCAACCAAGGAGTGAAAGTTGGAAGAAATGATGTTTCCACACTCCATTAAAAAAATTTAAGGTATAGATTCTAGGACATCATCTATTGTCCACGATCAATGACAATTTAGGGTACAAGTTCAAACCTATGGTGGAAGACCTAATTGATAGTTTATAGGGAAAATTTGAGGGAGTTTAAGGAAGAACCGGATGTTGAATATTTGAACTTTTCATATTAGAAAGGTAAGTAAGGTCATGTTATAAGTTTTACCCCTTGTAAATTCCATAAGCTTAAGGAAATTGTGACAAAATAAACAATTGTCATAGAGAGTGTAGGGTTAGAAAGAGATACAAGGAAATATTTTGATGGTTGAGTGAGATTGTTTGAAGAAAGAATAATTATAAGTCTAATTCTCATATATCAATGATGAGAATAAGAGTATTTAATATCTTTTAGGATTTTCCAAGACCATTTTTGAAGAAACGAGTACCAAAATACTTCTAGGACTATAAGTGTGCATCTAGACCTAATTGGACGCCTACAAAGGGGAATTTGGAAGAAAATTGACAAATAAGAATATAGTGAAGCATTGACATGAAAAAGGATAGTCAAGTGGGTAATAGTAACTATAATTGGTTGAAAATTGAAGCCTTGTATAAAAATATGTGCCCAATTTTCCTTATGACGGTCTAATAAGAGATCAAAATAGGTGAGTCACTCGACTTCTTAACTGATTTGAATGCATTAAAAGATGGAAATTGCATAGAAAGATATTAAGAAGTGAATTATAGGTTTTGTTGAAGTTCTCTAATTGATATATCCATGATTTTCCTAATTTGAAGAGTAGAGGTAGATAAGAGTGAGCTAGTCTTGAGGGCCAAAAAGGATATAATTTGAATTTTGTCATTTCTAACACAATGTTTGGTGAGTTAGACTTTTACCGCATCAATTACCTACCTATTCACTTGGTAACATATTTTATGCATATGGATGATGATTTTCTCACTCACTTCTCTATAAACATCAGCTCTAATATATCTTATGCTCATCTCACACAACTAAAACAAGGATCTAACGAGCACATAACGGACTATGTTTTACAATACAAACACAACTTAGCTAAGATGTCTAATGTGCTTTCCGACTCTAAGCTTCAGGATTTATTCATTCAGAATATCCTATCGTCTCTTTAGGAAAGTGTTCTCTTGAAACATCTCCCTCATTCGACCAACTATGTCATACCCTTAATCTTCGCGAAACCAAGATTTTATCCATTGGTAAGCTTAAGTATCATGAAAAAACATCATCATCTGCATGTTTTCAAAGCAAGTCAATATTTAAACCATCCACCACAAAACCTACTGATGCAAAAATCACTTTCAACGTGATAAATAATACTAAAGATTTTTAGTCACAACCACCTTAATGTACATTCAATAAATTATTTATCCCCCACATCTCATATTACAACATCTTCTTGAGAGAAATATTATCACACTTCCTCCACCGCTTGGATTAGACCCATCACAAAAAAAGGAAGAAATTACAATGAGAACTTTTGATGTGACTATCACCGATGTTTGGGATACTCTATTAACAATTGTCTCAAAATTTGCACCATCATTCGAGATCTTATCGATAATAAAAATATTGAGTTTCCGATCCTACAAACTCGTACTGGCCACATCATGAAAATTGTAAGCTCAAAATATTTAATAAATAGCTTCCACAACATGACAATAAATCTACTGATTTATTAGATAATCATACATATTGCGTGGTGCCTCCTCTTACATTGGGGGCCCTTGATTTATTGGTAGCTAATACTGACATTACTCCACCAGTTATCTCTTTATTTGATCATGATTATCATGCCACATTCCTTTCTAATCACTTACATACTAGTGCCTCTATCGATCCATTCCTATCAATAACACCAAGGTTGATCCATCATGGGCTATCACTGCATGTTTTATTCCACTTCTCATCGCTATTGGCTATCTGCTATCACAAATTTCATATCCGATGAAAAATTCATATGGCGTTGTCAAAATCCATGTTATGGTTTCTCCTCTAACTATGCTTATACATTAACTTATTAGACAAGAATTCAACGGTTGTGATATGCTTCTAGTCCTCAATTGGATTCGTAGGTCTAAGTCTATAATCTCCATGTATCATTTGTGTCTAAATTTCATTCATGATAATCAACTAATTTCTATCGATGGTGTGTATTCTTATTCTCCATGGTCCCACCCTCCTCTCACACTAGCTAATGCATCTTCTATTACATCTAGTATGCCATAACCCATAGCACTCAAAGAAAAATATACTCCTATCTCACCTACTCACACATGTTTTACATGGCCTCATCACTCTGTTAGTCCAACACACTGGTATAGGCCCATTCCTAGGACAATTACTACATCTCAACGTAAATCACCACTTTTTTTATTCCACGTAGGTGTCCATCACCACCGCATTATGATTTTCATAGATATCCATCACCTACACATTTTGTTACACCAATGCACCCATCATATACTCATTCATCACATGCATATTGACTTCATTCACTTGCACAATGTCTCTCTCACATACCACCACTCCTAGAGTATGATCACATGTTTTCATCACCACAATCATTGAGTAGAGGACCTTCATCCTTTACTTTCATCAGATAGTTCACTCACCATTACACACTTGGGGAAATTGCATCTATATCAGCCCCATTTATGACACACATCTTCTACTACACACATGTTAGCATCATCATTACACGATGACGAAATCTTGTGCTTCGATTCACACTTAAATGTTGAGGGAATATTATACGTGCATGAAATTCACATAGTGCACACCGGACACTACACATCATGCTTCTTCAAACATATGAAAAACATACATCCTACATCCTACATCTATTATGTGTCATACATCATCTACGCATCTTGCGTTGCATCCTATACATCACACATTACACTACACCTACTAAAAATCTCACGTATTTTCCACATCTAATTTTACGCGTTACGCTCATTACTTGATGACACACTCTAGTCTCATGGTCCATACTAGACTATTGAGGGTATACATCACAAATGGACCACATCACTTTCACACATTCAACCATTCAACATTCTTCTCATGCGACATTCCTAGATTAGTGATATACGCTATAGGATACATCATCACTTCCTCTAGCATCATTTAGTGATATACGCTTTAGGATACATCATCACTTTCCCTACTCATCTTGTAGTGATATACAATTTAGGATAAATCATCACACATCCTCACACTTCATCTCTATGTCACACATCATCACTACATACTCATCACATCATGCTCTATACAACACATAGTTTAACCATTTCTCGGATGATACACTCTCCTTTATGGTTCATTCTTGATTGCTTTGAGGGGAATAAAAAAATGAACCTCATTGTATAAAAATCCATTCACTTGGGGGAACGCAGCTCTTATCATTCACTCTACATTCTATTCCATCCATCCACAACATATTGCATATCTTGGTTGCATTTACTCTTTCTTACATTTACTTATACATGTTCACTTTATTACACATGCTAGATAGATATCTTGTATGTCAATATCTTTATCATACAAACATCCGTGTTCACTTACCTTATAGTTATGATCATAGGTTCTACATATCTATTACACACAACATAGATGCTTGGCACCAATGGTTCCTAGGGGCATCCACATTCATACACTATAGGTGCTATTGTTTCATTTTTGTTCATAACACACTACTTTATTGGTTTATACACGCTTTGACATAAGTTTTATCTTTCTAACATGCTAATGGGTGTTTCATGTGTAACATTTTCTATGAATGGATATTTTCTTCCATACTTGTTTGTTATATTGTATGCTATTGCTTGTTCTTGTTTGCGGGCTATGCCCTTTGTTTTGTGTGCACACTTGTTTGTTTATAGCCATTGCGGCCTTGAGTGTCTTGTGACATCGTGAGTGGTGTCCCATGTTTACAACCCACTTTGCACGGTCTACATTGTCTTCTTGGGTGTTTACATTATCTTCTTGCATACTATCTTACGCATTATCTTCATCATTTACACTTGTCTTCTACATGCATTTTTGTTCATACTAACACTTGTTTCTATCCACATTGTTTTCATGTGCCTTGGTTTCTACCAAGAACATCCCCTTCCTCCATACGGGAATTTTTTCAGTGATTTCCTCTTTTGGGCTGCATCATCCTATAAAAACATCACATGTACCCCTAAAGAGGGGGACATCATTTGGGTTTACACACAGTACATAACACAATACCAATAGATTTCAATTTTCAGATTTCATCCATGACATAGTGGGTTACACAACGACATGGTTCAACATAATCTACAAAACTCTATACAACGACTTTTATAGGGAATATTTTACTTAGCACATGCATGGGTACACACTAGTTACAGTGGTGTTTTATACAAGAGGAATTAGTTAAATGTTGGAGGAAAAAATCAGGTTGTTTCTCCCTACACTTCTTCCATTACATTGGTGTTAGATCACCCAAAAAATAGTCAATACAAATATCTCTACAATTTCGAAGCGATTCTGAGTTGGAGGATAAATCAGACTTTCTTCCCTACACTTCTTTGGCCAGTGGCGTGAGATCACCAAAAAATCACACTTCATCAACATGATCCTTTATAACCCTTTTTCTCTTCACGGATCAGGTGCACATGTTCCTGTTTCAATTTTATACTTTCATTACATGTTTTTACATAAACACATGCATCTTTACACAAATTTTTATACATATACATGCATATTTGAATACTTGATCGTATTCTCTTTTGTAGGCCCGTATGTATGAGAAACAAACATTTAACATCGACACACACAGGTGGGTACATCACACACATGATACTAACCAAATAGGTATACCACACACATCAATATTTACACATGCGCTTCCACCCTAGGTTCATTCTCATCAAATTTTTACATTTTGGCATCTTGAGTCTCCACACTCAATTTTTTTATTACTCCACTCTTTTATCTAGTCCCTCGACACAATTTCTACACTAATCTACATAGATATCAAGTACACATCTCTTTCTACTTTATATTATGGATAATTGTGCTCACCAACATAAAGTGGGGGGAAATGTAGACACAAAATCACGTACTTTGAGTCATTATTTAGTCTCAATCACATAATACTATTTGCATGGTTCCTAAGTAAGAAGAGTACTGATTAACCCATGTCTTTGGCCATCTTTCATTGCTTTCTATTGCTACTTTTGGTTTTACACCTTTATTGGACCAATCCGTTTTTTCATACTTTAGTTTCACCTTTTTTGGACTGGAGTGCCCATCCATGACATGAGCACCATACACCCTTGTACCCTCTCACGGGTGACCACCGTCCTCTTTACACTTTACTCTCACTTTTTGGGCCGTTTCTAGCCATTTGAGCATCCTATATTTTTGGTAGTCATCCTTTTCGAGGTTAATTATGAAATTGAAGTGAGGGAATCATATAAATATAAAGTTATGTGATCATAATAAGGGATAAAGCACTATAAACTATCTATCACCACCTAAGGTTATATCCATCAAAGGAATCTATAGCTACATTTGCATCCATCTAGATCCATCACAAGGAAAAAAGGTTGGATGTCTTGCACGAGATAGGGGCACCCAAATTGTAGGCCGAGCATCTCGAGATGGACCAATCCCTTTTCCAAGTGCCCTAGTTCGAGACAAATCACTCAAAACTTTATTTTCTTAGGCTTGTGTGTGACGATCTCCCATTCCTATTCAACCGGTCTTCACTGCGACACAGTCCCGTGGCATCTTCGAATCAGCTAAGGCTCTTCCAACCCTCTTTGCACATTAAGGTTTCATATTTTTATTTCTTAGTTTTCTTGAGTTATTTACTTCATTTATTTATTCATTATTTACTGCAAACTTGCATTAGATTAGGCTAGGATATTACATTTTAACATAATCAAGGGTCGGTTCAAATTTACATATTACATATTTCTATTCGATCTCATGTGTTTATGAGCTTGTGCATGTAGCTATGGTTTGTTTTGTAGGTTATAGCTGTGATCAAAACCTAACAATGAAGTCAGAGTGAAAAATAAAATATTGGAGCAAAGACCTTTAGACCTAGAAAAGATTAGATCTTGAATATTCATATAATCACTAGCACCTAGAATGAACACTAGCACCCGAAAGCGAAATCCTGTCCTCCTATGGGCGCTCTGTACTACATAACTCAAAGTCACGTAACTATTTGTAAGCCACTTTGAAATCACTTCTAACCGAGATACAATAGATACAATTCCCGACTACTTCTAAGGGACACAAAAATCAACTAAGTTATTTTTCTCTTAGTGGCTCATGATTTTTACATGGCTGAATTCTTAGCATTTTTATATTACTGCATATTATCACTTGTATATCATTTTTATATTAGTTACTCTAAAATAAATATTTAATTTAACTTCTATTAAATCATTTGGTGAAACTACTCCTTACTCGAACCCCTTTCCATAGGATCCACAATCCGTTATGGCCAATAAATGGTACCCATCCTCAGATCACCCTAGGACATTTATGAGCATGCAATCAATTTTTTCCAATGCTTTCTTGAAGAATTTAAATTTTTGTGCCTTCATGAAAAATCCTCAATATCATCCAAAATTCCTTCAACAACTCTTTTCCTTCCAAGCATCCCTTCCTATTGGTTTCTAAAGTTTTATTTTTGCATAGTTTCCCCTACCTAAAACCTTGATGAACATTCTTCCCCATCTATTCAAGCCATGCATGATGACCCATCCTCTTCTCCTTGTACTATGACAAATGATAGCATTAATATAGATTCTTTTCATGATGAATTTATTTCTTGTGAAAATATAGATGATAGTGACTTTGATTATGATAGTGATAGTGCCCATGTGAATGAAAATGTTTCTTCTATTAAGCTTGAATCTATACCTCCTATCCTTCCTACTTTTGAAATTGTTTCCAATGATTTCCATATTCAATTCAAGCTAGCACTACTATAAATTCTTTGTATGTTGATGATAGTCTTAATGAACTTATTGCTTGCAAAAATATGGATGATAGTGACTCTGATTATGATAATGATAATGCACATGTGAATGATGATGTTTCTTCTATTAAGCTTGAATATATACCTCCTATCCTCCCTACTTCTATTTTTTCCAATTCCAATCCTAGTACAACTCCACCTATTCATGTTTATCCTACACTAGTTGAATCCTCATATAATACACCTCTACATCCTCCACCTACATCCCCTCCTTCCACATCACCTCCCCCTTCTCGTGCCCCCATGATCACTCAAAATGACATGATTCAGCCCATTAATGTTCCTCTCACTACCCAAACCATCCCTATAAAATATATCATCTTTCTCATACATGTTGCTTTGGTGCTTTACAAAATCAGGTCCATACCCTTACCCTCGAGAGTAAATCCTATTATACCTCCATTGAAAATAATACCCTTCCCGATAATTCCATTTTCCCTAAGGGTTTCATTATGCATACATTTTCTTGTTTAAATGGCACGGGAAATCCCTATTCAGATCTAAAATATTTTCAATTAGCCATGGCCTCCTATTCTAGTGATAGATTTTTACTCAAATCCTTTCATCATAGTCTTGTAGATATTTCTCTCAAATGGTATACTCACTTACCTAATGGATATATTAATACTTATCATGACTTGGAGGATGATTTCCTTAGATGTTTTATTTATAATAATGGGACAAAGGTTACGTATGAGCGTTTTCATTCTTTACATCAAGAAAAACACAACCAATATTACATTACATTTTATGCTTTAATTCTTGCATGCACCATTTACTATTTCATCCTATTGATCTAGAAATGTAATATATCTTTTCATGGCTTAATTCCTCCATTAAAATAAAAGCTATTATATGATACATGTGATTCATTTACTCTTATTTTCTATAAGGTTATTGATTTAGAAAAATACTTAATTACAGATCATGTTATAATGCCTACTTCTACTTCTTCTACTCTTCCACCACCTACAAAAACCTCTCCTTTACCACCCATTGCACCCCTTCATAGTCACCATCTCCTCCTCCACATAGGCATCCTTCCCCTCAACCAAAATGTCAGCATCCACGTAGATCTTCCCCATCTTCCACCCATGAACCAATATACTTCTCACATGCTACTAAACCACATGATGTCTTGTGTACATTATTTGATAAGCGGTTGATCCATCTACCTTCCAACCAACATAATCCCTCTCACCACATGCACTTGCCATCATGACTTACCTTTCTACAATTTTCACCACATCAATGGCCACCACGAAAACAATTGTTATGCCCTTCATGATAGACTTCAATAATTAGAAGCTAAGGGTTTCATTTCCTTCGCACCAACCCTTCGATCGGTATCTCTCTCCTATGCCACATAAACAAGTCTCTCCACATGTCACCTTACCTCATTCCACACCTCCTAAGGTTGTAATATTTCCACCTCCTACAATTGTCCCACCTCTCACCAAATCCTCTCATCCACCTTACCCACATTGCTACTATGCCCCATTGGCTTCCTAAGTAGCTCACCTTCATAATTCCCACCATCACACCTCCCATTGTTAGATCCATATCCTATGATATCCAATTTGAAACCTATCCACATGTTGTTTCTGTTCCACATGCTCCTATTATGCATTGGAAGCTTCTTCACCTCTGTAGATAAATCTCATTTCCGTTTCATTACCTAATGATTCACTCGTGTTCTTAAGGTTCATACATGACTGTTGAGGGAATTGTTACTTAAATTTACCTCATTCTCACATTGGGGAAATTTTTCTCTTCCCTTCCTTGTCTTCATCACACTCAATCATCTACATCATTCCACATCCCATTATTCTACAACTATCATCATATCATTATCTAATTACCTTCCCATTTCTAGTTATCTATCACATTGCATCACACGCATACACGGACACATAGAAACACACACACACACACATTGCTATTTCCCATAGCTATACTATTCACTATTATTCAAGTGCAATTCCTATTTAATACCTCACCTAGTACTTCTTTGCGCATTGTCTAAAAATTTAAAATGATTAACATTATCTATCAATACAACCATACCAAAAATGTATATAAAATGAAAAAATATAAAATTAATACTTAGTGTACATCAAAATCACCACATAGTATACAATGAACATCCACATCAAATGTGACATCAACATGCATATATATATATATATATATCTTTATAATAAAATTTATACAATAAAATGGATGGGGAAAGCCCCATGCCTTAATACATCATACGATACAAATACATCATATTTCATCCTAATTATCACTATCTATAATAGCAGAGCTCTGGAACTCGAGGCTTCACAAAACCCTACTTCATCTATCTCAAACCCCGTACCTCTCTAGCTAGCTCCACGAAACAACATTCTTAGCCACATATTATGAAATCGGCCCTCTGACAACTCGCATATCATGCAAACACATCCTAAACTAGGCCACCCCTTCCCAAAGCTTGTTTTACACGCTCTATCTTTGTCACGAGCCTCATCACGCTTACTCAACAACACTTTGTACACATGGCTTCTGCTATCACCACTGGCTTGAATAAATGGGCATTCTCCCTTGCAATTGTGTCTACCTACTTTAGCATCCCTCCTCCCATGAGTACATCTAGGGGCACGTACTACATCAATGTTCATATGGAGGTATCTACGATCAATTTCAAATAAGAATCACTTGAAATCACATAAAAACAACTCATATTAACACTTAAACATCATCATATTCATTAAACCAAATTAACAAGTAAAACAAGCACAATATATGATACTTGCGCTCTTCTTGTGTCACTTTGCCAAATCATCTACCTCGGGGTAGTTTCAGCCCTCAAATCATCCAAATGTCACCCACCTGTTGCATAAAAATAAATAAAAACAAAAACACCCATCGGTGTGTCACCCACCATTTCTGTACGCCTCAGTGCACCCCACATCATATACCTTTATAGGCTCTATGGTTAGATATACCTCATTTGGACCTATAAGTACTAGTTGTGCTCTTGTAGGGCCTGACCGACTTTGACCTAGGTTTCCTTGTATCCCTAGTAGATCAACACCATATGTATGGATTTGGTGCATGTTATGGGCCATGCCAAACTGTCTAGACACATGTTCACTCTAGAATAACTCTAATACCCCTAGAAAATGATCCTCTAACCACATGGTGCACCAAATGTACTCCAACTAAATACCATTCTCCACCCATCCTCCATAATCTCTATATGGTCTACATATAATGGCCCTAGGGACCATCTTATCTCGCATTGACCTATATGTGGTTATGTCCATCCTCTTACTCTGAGTCCCCACCCACCTCGCTGTAAATATCTTTAATCGATCCCACTCGTTCCATGGCCCATTGAGTGGACTCACTATAACTATACTATTATACACCCATACGTGCATAGGTGGTAAATCCTACTCCACCACCACAATCCTCATGTGTGAACTTGTACAAGTACCTACATAAATGGGCCAACACACATCATTCTTATGCACATTTAGTACCATGCTCCTCTATACTCTGAAAAATATCATGCATCCTGTACAAAATCCCAACTCCACCGCCCTCCATAGCCACCAAAGAAGCTAGTACCACTACAATAAATTTCCACAACCGCGAAACCCCATACCTCATAATACCATCCAAACTAATATATACCTCATCCTATACTCGAGACCCTATAAAATACTATCGTGCCACCCTCATCTAGCCACAGGCATCTATTCACGGCATCACTGTATCCTTTCTCCAACAATAGGTAACTGCATATCATGTATACATCCTCCAATGTTACCATCATCTCTCTGTCAGAAACTAGAATGTACAAGTATCCACACACCATATCTTGCATAAATATGTCAATCAAGGCATATTATGGGGTATCTTCCCCAATCTAGTAATGTCTTTATGAAACTAAAACCGTCCCATATATCTCACTCATCATCCGAAACCCAAACCAAGTAATGTGCTCAAATCCCGACCCACACAAAACTCCCTCAAGTGTATATCCCTCTGCTAAACACAAAAAAACAACCAAAAATAATATTAGCACACGACATCATTCAAAATTAATTATAATACCATAAAAGCAACCTAAAATACCCATCCAATGCGAAAATATTACCCTTGGACACTAACACCTAGGAGGTAGATAATAACACCTAGAAGTAGGTCACTAGCACCGTGAACTGGGAACTAGTGTCCCAAAGGAAGGAAACACCTTGTATGCTTTTGTCTTTGTCGAAATGTCAAATTATAAAGAAATTCAAAATTTTGTAAAACTAATGAAAACACACATATTTGACAAATTTCAAATTTGGTCACATATACCGGTTCCTCGAGTTGTTTGTGTAGCCACAAACACTATCACCCTCTCAAATATTGTCCAAAAAAACTCTCTAACCCGTGACATTCTTGTAGCTCGAGCTCAAATTACAACCAATATCAGTATAAATGAAATTAATATTCACCTTTTCCATATTACTATATATAGTAACTCATTTTTACTCTATACTATAGTTACTAATTGACACCATACTAACAACTAATACATGTACATGGTTTGACTCATATCTTGAGCCTTATTTCTCAATTTCTCTCTTCGTTTGTGCCATCTGGATTGTAGTCTCGTGTAGGATTTGTATTATACACTTCTAAGCACTTCATATTCACTTCTGGAACATGCATTAATTCATATCTATACAAGATTTGTCCACATTACTATATCTCATATATTACCTCGTAGTTTTTATTAAAATCCTTAAAAACCTTTATTTAGAATCGGTTATCATTTCTCCACCCCTTTCCATTTCACCAAAAGGGGGGCATATAATTAGGACCATGTTATAATCCCTCTCAGGATACAATGCAAGCAATCGATACTCCTAATATATTACTATCACATTCTCTCTAATCTCATTCAAACATGACCACATCCATTTTATATGAAATTTAATAATTGTTTCTATTTTCAATCTATTTCCCCACCAAATGACTTAATCTAGGAAAAAAATCTCTATGAGTAATTTTCAAAATACATCATATTTAACTAAATCTTCTCATTCAAATCAATTAATCAACACAATAAGCAAAATTACTATCACTTCTTGATGACCTAACTTTGGAGCCATGTGACATCACCATCACTTCCAGATGACCTAACTTGGAAGTCATATTACAATATTCAAATCAGAACACCCATTATCGTAAAAGGGTAATGAGATGTCATTACCTTTCCTGTACTGATCCTATGTGGGTTCTTTAATAGGGACAAACAAGTTGTAATGAAAACTAAAAAGGTAATAATTTGATCCTTATCTATTTGCAATGGTTGGACCTTTTGGGGAAGTGTCATGGAAGTAGGGAAAAATAGATCATTCTCCCCAACACCATTCCTCTAGCGGCGGGATGCCCAAATCCTTTAATTATCAACAAACCAGGTTGGGAATTGATATCTCCCTACCTCTTCCATCATATTCGACAAAAATCTATAATATCATCACAAAAAATTCTCCAATTTACTCCTTACGATGGTTTTCTATCTCCTCCTATGCCACATGGGTCGAAATGCTGCAATATGGCTTCTTTGGAGTCTACGCAGCATTGTAGGCACCTAAATTCAATATCTACCCTTGATCACCAATGTGCACATATTTAGTTAATCATCTCCCTTATTTAATAAAATTCCCTCTTTAAATTTAATTAACCCATCCTCATTTAAATTTAATTAACCCATCCTCTTTAAATTTAATTAACCCATAACCTTTAAATCCTATTTAATCAACATCAATTAATTAATTAATTAATCATGCCCTAACCATCTTTCCATTTTGGAATGTTTTTATTCTAAATCTACATCCATGCTTTTCCCTATGCTTTTTCTAACCTATCTCTATTTCCAACTCACCTACACCTCATCCCTAAACAACCCCTTCCCACCTAATGCTTTAAATAATTTGGCCAAATCCTAAAAAAACAAGAAATCATGCTAAAAACAAGAAAATCTTCCCATTGGGGAAAATTTCCCCACAATTGGTAATGACCTAGCCCGATCTACCGTTGACCCTATAAAGCTAAGTGCTTTATTTATATTCCCCATCAAATGCATGTGAATATCGAATCTCTCTTGTAGTGTGCAGACAATCCCTCATGCCCAAACATTCCGGAAGAAATTACTGGTTTCTCGGACCTCCTTACAGTTGCATGCATTAATCATGATTGGCCTTTTGTGAGATTGTCATCATTTTACATTTCTTTAATAATATTTTGTCATATTATATTGGTATTTTGTGTATCTAATATTTTATAGGTTTAGAACATCAACAATAGTATTCGTAACTTTGTTATCAAATTCCATACTTGTACATTGCTCATTTGGCTTACCTTTCCTTAGCTTTATCCAACTCTATCATAGTCACCATCAATCCTGATAGGTTACCATTGAATTGGCCTCAACAACCCTTGATTTCTATTCCGAACCTTTTCCCATCCTTGTCTAAGTTATGTGCCCTTTCTTATTTTCTCCAACCCTCATCTAGTTGCTTTGTTATAGTAAAATCAGATTGTTTACAACCCAATAATCACAATTAGGGTCCTGGTTTCAATCCTTCCTTTTAATCCTTGATTTCTATTGTTTTCTTGGTTTTTGTTCCTTTATAACTCATCTACAAGTTGATTCTAGCATCCTCGGACCACTGCAACTTCCAGTTACATTCGAGATCTTTGCAGGGTTTACATATTCCTCCCACATTTTTGATCCAATCTCCCAAGTCACCATCGACTTGCCTTTGCATAGTCTAGGTCACCGTGACCTAGACCAAGTATATTTATATTTAAGTTGTTTTAATTAGATCGATATCTAAATCAATCAATAGTGTTCTCAGATTTTGTATTGTTTCAGTCTATGCATATTACTAGTATACATTTCCTCTTTTACATCAATTTTATTTAACAACAGGGGTTGACATCCATCGAGGAAGTTAATGCTTCTCGGTCCACTTTATCAGGTAACCCTTGCCAAAATCATCTAATCAAAATCATTTTTAGTCTTACTTGCATAGTTCATTTGATTTGAAGTAGTGGTATCCATCATCATTTAACACCCATATTACATCACATCCAAGGCAACATAAACCCTTCATCATTTATGAGCTATGTAGATTATTTAGTAGCTAGCTCATTAACTTGATAATGAATGAGAAAATACTAAAACATTCTGGCACACTCGGTGAGACCACCCTTTAGGTGATATCTCGTATTTATTGATTTTTGTTTTTGATTTTTCTATCTTCCACTAACACTGCAACTTGAGGCTTCACTTTATTGCTTGTTTATGTTGGGTTTTTGGCTTGGATCATTCATCACACGAGAAGTGAAGATAAATAGGAAAATAACTATCTAGGAATTCCTTGCTTTTTCTCTATTTTTTCCCTTTTTTCGTTGTAATTTCCCATTCCTACTTGTGTCCTCATCGAATATCATACTTCGTTTTGGGCTTAAAAGAACTTCCTTTTGCATCCTTCTTACCCACATAACTTAAATAGGGGTTTAATCTTCTGAATCCTTCACTTTATCACACATAGCATTAAACCTAACAAATTAAATTAACACATCAAAATATTCCCTTACCTAATTTTCTGATTGGGATTTCATCACCCAACAACAGAGACCACGTTAGAAATTCCTAGCCATAATAAACCTAAAACCAGACGTAGTTTTCATTCTCCTAAGAACCTGGTTATTCATCCCCTTTTCTTTTCATAATTTCTTAAATAAAGTAAGAACATAAAAAGAATTGTCTTCTTGACTTGCTTGGGTAAAAATATTTTCATGCCCATAGTCACCCATTTAACCAAGAGAATGGAACAAAACTTTTCTTCAAATGAATTCTTATCTCAATAAATGTTCTCTACAACAGCCACCTCCTATGTACCCTTGATTACCTCTTTTATGAGCACCCAAACTCTTATTGACGTCTCTCACTCATAACCCTTTGTTCACACTATAACATTAGGTAAGAACAACCCATTCTTATATCATCAATATATCCCCATCTGTTGGGTACCCAAATTGATTCTCCCTTGGGTCTTGGAGCAGCGATATCACGATTCAACAGGATGCTTTGAGACAAACAAATCATAATATAATTCATTTTGTATCCGGGGAGGGGATTCAGATGACTCTTTGTCACTTAGGTGTTGGAGAAATGGATAACACCGTATTAAAGGATTTGATCTATCCTTACTACTTTAGGTTGTGCCTTCAACTAGGGTGAGAGGACCCGTTCTGTAACCTATATTGATGAAGGATATCAATAGATCCTTCTTTACACAACTTTGAGGAAAACCTTGAGAAAATATGATCAATACAACACAATCTAACTCTCACGAGTTGTCACTCTAGATAATGGAGATATTTTCTGGACAAGGTTCAGGTTACTAAAGACAATAATTGAAGCCTGATTGTTTCTACATACTTTGGCAATGGAATTTGTTCATTTGTGGATACACAATACAAATAGGGGTAGTTCATGTAGGATTCATCATTTGAGAATTTTTGGTGGGAAGTTAAGCAAGATAAAGTTGATTATACCAGATCTTTGAGAACCTTTAACATAAATTGGGAACTCAAAGAACATAATGCTTTAAAAGCTAAAATATTCCTTCAACTAGAAGATGTGAATCAATAGAAGCCTAGAGATGCATATTTTCACACATTATTCAAGAATTCAACACAAAGGCTCATGTTAAAGACTCAATTAAACGTTAGAAATCCCTAGTTCGTCATGCCTAAGATACACTCATAGAATTACAAAAATATTTGTCAACATAATAAAAGTAAAGTGATTTTAAATTGTTTATTTCATTACAGGATGAAATCTCTTCTCATAATGAAATTGCTAATGCCACTATACTATCACAAAGATAAGATCTTGTGTGACTCAGAGAGATTTTAACATAAGATTGCAACAGGAACAAGAAAAACTATTTGAAAACATTCTAAAATAAAAGTAGACACAATTATGCTCATGATCAACACAAATTAATTCGAGGCTCATTAGATTTATCAGCTGGGGAAAGTTTCATTTACAATCTCAGAGCTTGTCAATGGCTATACACTTGTAACCATCTTGACATGATTAAATCTAAAAACACAGGAAATTAACAGGTTTCTCAGATGGTTTCTCAAGAAATCGGTCTCTCTCAAACTTTTTTAGCAAAATTAACCTCTACTTTGGCATCTCCAATTCATGCCTTTATATCACTCACTTTACATCAAAGCTTTCCCCCAAAAAGAAGAATATTCGAGGAATACTTTGTTTGTTACAAATTGTTCTAGAAAGTGATATTTACAAAATATTACATCAAAAATGCCACGTGTACAAAAGATAAGTCTTTTCTATTATTTCCACCTATTACTTTAACTGGGGCATCTGGTCATCTCCTCTGGTAGCATGTCCATCCTCTTTTGAGCTTGTAGCTTCCTTCTCTTCATTCTTTTCCTCTACATCTAGCTCCTCTGGTAATCTGGCCACATAAGCATCGTATCGCTTGAACAATTCATTCACTTCATCTTCATCAGGTCCAAGGTGATACTGGAAAACTAATGTTTATCTTGATATTAAATCCAAACATTGAGCCATTTTTTCTTAGACTCCATTGGCATGGCTTTCAATTCCTCAATCCTATTTTTAATTTTTATCATAGTTTCAATATTTCCATAGGAAAATTCATCTTCCTGGATATTACTTTCAAAGGAATTGAGCAAGAAATCCAGCTTTAGGTCTCCATAGCTCTTTTTAAATTTATCCACCACCATGTCCTCTAGCCTTCTATCAATGGCATCAATTAAATCATCAACCCAGTCCCTTTTGATCTCGAGCCTTTTCTTGATTTCATTTAAGGTGTCCAATCTGATCTTTTTCAATTCTTCAAGGGCGTACTGGCTCCCTTTGCACTCTCTTTGGTACAATACCTTCCTGCTCAACCAGCTCCTCACTAAGCCTGGTTATGCGGTCAAGCTTGGGAGAGTTCCTTCCAAATAAAGAATCTCATTGTCACAATATTCAGTTAATCCATAAATTTCATTTAAGCAACTTCTGAGATCTTCATATTTCATCCTTACTTCAGTAATGATTTCCTTTCCTTTCTTGGTTAGTTGCTCAACCCAGGAATCTACCACTTGGACCTTCTTAACAACATTATTTATTTTGTCCATACCCTCAAGGGTGTTCATAGAGGCACTTGCTAGCTCTTGACTGGTTTGTCCTGTTAGCTGTTGCAAACATGAACTTAAGGCCCTAACTTGATCCTTAAGTTGCTTCTTTTTTGTTCCATCTTCATCTACCTTTTGTAGAAGACCGCTCATAGCTTTAGACACTCCCTGATTTAGTTGATCCCTTGATGGTTTACCCAAGGGAATGACCTGAATACTATAGTCATCGTTAGTTATATCTTTCCTTGTCTTCCCCTCAAAAGGAACTACTATTTCCAAAGTTCTTTCCCCAGATGCATCAGTAAGAGTTCTTGTGATGGTTTTGGCCTTCTTTGGGGCTCTCACAGTCTTTGGAAAAGATAAAGTAGTAAGCTCAACTGCTTGTACAGGAAGGGTCATTTCTTCACTTGACATTAATTCACTAATCAAACCCTTTTTCAAACCTATTTCAACCTTTGTTTCTTGCAATCTCTGCTGGAGCTTTTTGGGGAAAACTACAATCTATTTGGACATTTTGGCTCCTTTTGTACAAATGAATCTATCTTTTTAGGAGCACTTATCTCAATCTAGGATGTTGATTCCTCTGGATGCTTCTTTTCTTGTTCTGGCACTTCAGATTTATCATTCTTAACCTGATCTGCATCCAATTTCAAAGGAAGCTCTTTTGCTGTTTCATCAGCTGAAACCATAGTGGCATGAATTTCTTCCCTTTTGCCCCTTTGTATTATAGTTTGAGCAATGGGCTCCTTCTCTCCCAGGACTGGCTGAGTTACCAAGCTACTATCTTCTTTTCCAAGTGATACCTCAGGAAATGTTATGGTAGGTGGTTTTACTAGAAGTGGATTCACACTTCCTATTGAAAGTTTTGGTTCTTCACCAACCTTAATAACCTCATCATTGATTAAATCTTGTGCCATTTTCAGTCTTTCTTCAAAAGAAAAATTTCCTTCTTGAAGAAGGTCATCACTTCCAGTAATATCAATAGGAATGGGCACAACATCATCAATCACTAACTGAGCATCAACATCTTTTTCCACCAAATTTGTTTGCTGATCTCTTACTTCAGTTGTTATTGTATGAGGATCTCTTTTTGATTCCTTATCTATGTGGACATTATTTACTAGTGTAAAAATGGTTCCTCCATAGATAACTTGAGATTATCCAACATAGAAAATCCCTCAGTAGCATCTAAATCAATTACCTCAGTTTGCATACCTTCGAATTATGCACTGCTTCCATTAGAGGTGTGTTGATATCTCTAACAAGTAGAGCCTCAGGAATGTTCATACCTGGAGTAAGAAATATATTGTCCACTTTGGATCAACTATATTTTACCCCTAAGTAACTGAGCTCAAAGTGCATTCCACCTCTTTTTCCATAAATAATGAATGAGGAATCATAGGAGTTGTTTTCCCCATACCTGGTAATGATGTAACTTGCTACTTCAGGATATTATTAGTTCTTTCCATTTCTGGGGGATTAACTATCCCATCTCTATGCTTGAATTTATTTGGTGTATGGGCACCTACCCTTACCAGGAATGGCTGGTGAATAATTTTGGGTTTCTTGTGTGCCCTTTCAAACATCATCAACTCTGGTGGTGCTCTCTTTTCCTATTTGTGCTTCCGAGGATGAATGTGACCAATTGCAATGGCAACACTCATTAAATTTTCAGTACTATATTACTCTGGCTAAACATTTGGGAGGACCACATGTGAAGCTAAACCCTTTCCCTTTTCCTAGAGTGGCATTGTAGGAGTAATTGGGGCATTTTCCATGGACTTCAAGAGCATTTTTTTAGTTTTTACCTGAGTGCAGACATGGAAGTACCTATCTCACTAGTGGCTGTTGTCCATTCATCAATGAGCCCATCAGTAGGCCTCCTAGAGGGAAATAAAGGAGCTCTTCCTCATAATGGATCAATCTTATTAGCACCCTCCTTCATAGGTGGAAGATCATCATCCAAGTTCCCTAGATTTCTGAATGTATTTAGAAATTTTATGTTTCTGTATTGATAGGTCAATGTTCATCTGGGCCAACCAATCCACCGTTCTCCTCATGACATCAGTTATTCTTATGTATGGATCATCAGACTCTTCCTCATCCCAATTTGGGGGAGCTATAGGTTGACCTTCTACTTTTTGATCAATATAAAATTTACTCACCATGTTTAAATCATCCACCACTCCTTCTGGAATGACTGCAACTTTGAAATCTACAACTTGTGACAAATTCATTCTTGAAAAATCCCTCAACCGAACTTCTTCTTCATCTCTGTAATTCATCCAATAATCCTCAAAGTGAGGCTCATGCTCAAAAGTGTTAGCAACATTGTTAAACACCCACCGAATGTCATAATTGGCTCTAGCTTGAAATGTCTCCATTGCCAAAATTTTGATTTCTTCATCAATCAATCTAGCTTTTACAATGGAAGGGAAAGGAAACCTTCCAATTATGATAGGGAATTTGACATGAGTTTTGTGCCTCCCAGCAATCAACTTGTGCACAAGCACCAATTGCCTTTCCATTTCACATAAACAAAGATTATAATCCACATAACTCGATATAAGTGAACTTCTTGACTTGAATGAAGTAACACCCATACTCCATGATTAATTTCCTTACATGCTCAAAAATTCTATACTTATCCCATTCTAGTTTAAACATGTAAATGATTGGTGCAAGGAAGCATCATTTACCAATCTAACATTTCCACTCAATTTGGTTAACTATAGTGAGGAAAATTTCATGCATTGGGCACTTTTTAACATCATCCTATGGTGAAAAGCTGGGAAACACCTACGTGCTTTGCAAAATTACAAACCGAGATATTTCATCATATATAACTCTAAATCTATAGTTTCCCTCATCTCAATTCTTGTTGCCGGAGTAGCCATGTGAGCATGAATTGTCTCGAAACAAAAGTGGCCCACCGGATATTCCCCTTTCTCTCCGAATAAGCCATATATAAGTGGCCATCCACTCCTTAAATTAATTTCTAGTCTCCAGATCGCCATTCGACTCGAAGAAAAATGATGTCCTCAACCTCTTGATGAATTGATCCCTAACCAATCTCTTGGGGATTTTAGTAGATGCCTTTCTATCTGTAAGGAGCCATTTTGTGTTTATAATCTTTGCAAACTCCTTCTTTACTTCATAATCTGCTAAGACTAATTTGATACCAATAGTAATGGGGTCTGCAATTATGGGTAACTTCAAAATCACTCTGATAGCTACCGGTGTCAAAGTCAACAACGCATCTCCAATTTTGTATAATAATTCTCTTCTCGAGTCATAATTCATTGCACAATACCATACTAATTCGGGGAATTGAATATAATATGGGATGGAACCCGCCAAGGAAATACAACTATCATGAATTTCCTTCAAGGATTCACTCATCCGGCACTACTTAACCATTGATGGAAATCATTCAAGTCGGAACTCATCAAATCCATGTTTTTATTCTGCATCTAGGATACTCGTGACCCCCGACATATCCAAAGAAAAAAATAGCATAGTCTTCATGTTAAAAACCTAAATTTTTTTCAACTAGTTTACCAATGGAAAATACACAATACACATGAATTTCAAACTCTTACCGCTTTTACGCAAGTTCCCAAGCAATTCTATTTCAAAATAGAAACTTTCACACTTCTCAGATTCAAAATTGAGATCTACAACAATTTGATTGTAATTTATTAATAAAAATGATGAGAGATTACCAAATTAACAACAAATGATGAATGTTTTCGAAACCCACAAGGTCTTTTGTTTGCATAGGAGCATTAATGGTGGCAAAATTAAATGCATCGTATTATAATCAAGTAACTCTAATTTTTGTAACTTCAATTTGAGCCATTCACGTGGAAAAATTTGAGCCGAAGCGGGCATGGGGGTACTTTTCACATTTTGTTTCACTAAAGGAAATTTTAAGCCTTTAGACAATTTGGCCCGCTAACCACTTTTAATATAGGCTTTACACGTGGCTTTCCTAGGGTCTTTGGCAGAGTCACGACTTATTTTACACCTTTTACCTTTTCAAAACAAAGTTGGAATTTCTAAAATACCTCCGGCGACCTACCCTTCCATCTTTGATGTAGACTCAACACGTGGCTTTATCTAGGCACTTGCGGGGTCGCGCTTCACTTTTATACCTTACTCCTTTTTTCAAAACAAGGCTAAAAGTTCCAAAGTCCTCCGGCGACCCACCTCCCCACTTTTAACTTAAAGATGGCCATGTGTCCTTTTGCGGGCCTTAGGCATTTCTTTTTATAATTTTACTCCTTTTGCCATAATGCCTCAAAACACAAAAAGGGCCCACCTTCCCGCAACCGCTTGATTTATTGACAAGTGTACATCTTCTGGGGCCCAAGTAAGAAATTGCTCCACCACATCATAGTTTTGAATATCCAATTAGAAAACATTGGAGCCATGGGACCAACTTGATATTTTTTGCAAAAGTGACAAAAAGTGACAAGTTCACCAAATAGACTGTCATGCCATGTCCAATCAAATAATACCATGTATCTGTGGGCATTGGGATAAAATTTGACAGGGAAAACATGACCGTGGAAAAATAAAAAGAAGGGGAAACCCCAACATTCACGCCCAAATAACAAACTGGTCCACATGGAAAGAGAAACTATAAACAACACAGAGCTCAACACATTTCATGACCATAGAAAGTGATTTGATGACAACAACTTGATAAAGATAAAACTTCAATCATCCACATAGGGAGACAAAAAATATTTCAAACCACGTAGACTGAATTTTTTTAATAGACATGGTGAGATTGAATCAAGCACCAACACCATCTGACAGGACTACTCCACCATCCATCCAATTAGAATCCTTTGTACCTCCTAAGGCCCCTCTCGGTGATACCATGTTCCAAGAGCTTCTGGATGCCAATCTAGTGGCACTCCAAGATTATCTCCTTAGAAGATCAACCTAGATTCCCCCAGATGGACCACCACTCAAATAACTTTATTCTTATCAAATCAATCCCTAAGCTACACAACTTACAACTAATGAGATTTCTGTAGCCCACCTCAATCCCTCTTCCACCAATCCCTTGACTCACTAGACTACCCAGATCATCACACCTATTCCCCAAAACCTCTTGCTAATCAACACAACAATCAACACTACTCTTCTTCTCACATCTTCTGTCCCTATTACTACTAGTGTCCCTAGTCAATATGCCCAAACATCATATCCTCTATTGGGATAGTATGATATTATCACATCTAACATGCTTGTCAATACTTCCTAACCCTCTTTCACGAGTGCTTTACATTATGCAGTATCTAACCCCTTTCAACAACATTTAAACCTATTCATACCCGTTCTGCTCAACATTTTCCACAACATCCTATCCAATACCAATAGTCCTATCATGTTCCCATCACCCAATGAAAATTATTTCAACAACCACCCTTCCAATCATATCCCATGGTTTACCCCCAAAAATTCCTCAAACACCAACACATCTACAAGTTCATCAAAAAATTCATCCAACCACTTCTTACATGCAACCACCACCTCTCATCCCCCAACAAAATATTTCAAATGATCCCATACATGCCCTTGTGAATAGGCTAGCCAACCTTGAAGCTGCTACTTTAGGAACCAAGGTCTCATTATCCTACGAAGAAATATATAATGATCCTATTCACCGATCCATACCAATTAAGCCATATCCTTTGCACCGGAATTACCAAAATTCACTAAGTTTAACAATAAAGAGGATCCACAACAACACCTTCGTGTATTTAAACATGTATGTTATCTTATTACACACGATCATGACTTGATTCTTCACACCTTCCCCATGTCCTTGGCCGGTCTGTGTTTTTCTGGTATAATAACATCCCTCAATATTCAATGTTATCTTTCTCCCAACTTGCACATTTATTTTTAGAACATTTTTTGATTAACATTGCATGAAAAAAAAACCATCAATGATCTATACGCCATCTAAAAATTTGAAGATGAATCCATTACATATTTCATCGCACGATGATGCATCACTATAAGTTAATTATCCTTTCCTCTTCCAAAATATGATCTCATCGATCTCTTCTCACGTTTGTGTGCAAATAACATATCTTCAACTTTGCAAATCCAATCATTCGAACCTTTGTGAGGCCTTCACCATGGGCTGAAAACTTAAAACACACACCCTCGAGCAAGACCATTTAAAACTAAAATCAAATAAACCTAAACATGAATTTACTAAACCATCCACATTAAATGAAAAATCAAAGGAAATGACCAATGGTGTAGTTGTTAAATCATCTCCTGCTTCACATCTACCACATGGACTTAACATGAGTCACTCGACCGGTGCCTAACGACACTACTACCTTGGGGAGTCATAAAGTATAATATTTGATAAATTGATGGCAGTAAACCTTATCACACTTATTCCTATTTGACCATTTAGTGAGTTGAGACCAAAAACTATGTGGTATTGTGAAGACCATTACTACAAGTATCATCAAGTATCATCAAGTATGACATCTTTCTATGTCATGGAATTAGAATTGATGATACTTATAGTAATGGTCTTCACGATACCACATAGTTTTTGGTCTTGAATCATCAAATGGTCAGATAGAAGAAGTGTGATAAGGTTTAATGCCATCAATTTGTCAAATATTATATTGTATGACTCCCAAGAGAGTGTAGTTAGGCACGCGATCGAGTGACTCATTGTTAAGTCCATGTGCTAGATGTAGAAGCAAGAGATGATTTAACAACTACAACATTGGTCGTCACCTTTGATTTTTCATTTGATGTGGATGGTTTAGTAAATTCATGTTTAGGTTTATTTGATTTTAGTTTAAATGGTCCTACTTGAGGGTGCATGTTTTAAGTTTCCGGGCCATGGTGAAGGCCTCATCAAAGGTTCTGAATGATTGGATTTGTAAAGTTGAAGATATGTTATTTGCACATGAATGTGAGAAGAGCTCGATGAGATAATCTTGCGGAAGAGGAAAGGATAATTAACTTATAGTGATCATCGTGTGATGAAATCTGTAATGGATTCATCTTCAAATTTTTAGATGGCATATAGATAATTGATGGTTATTTTTCATGTAATGTTAATTGAAAAATGTTCTAGAAATAAATGTGTGAGTTGGGAGAAAGATAATATTGAATATTGAGTGATGTTATTATACCAGGATAACAACACGGACCAGCAAGGGACATGGGGAAGGTGTGAAGAATCAAGTCATGATCATGTGTAATAAGATAACATACATGTTTAAATACACGAAGGTGTTGTTGTGGATCCTCTTTGTTGTTAAACTCAGCAAATTTTGGTAATTACCAATGCAAAGGATATGGTTTAATTGGTATGGATGGGTGAATAGGATCATTATATATTTGTTCATAGGATAATGAGACCTTGGTTCCTAAAGTAGCAGCTTCAAGGTTGGCTAACCTATTCACAAGGGCATGTATGGGATCATTTGAAATATTCTGTTGGGATATGAGAGGTGGTGGATGCATGTAAGAAGTGCTTGGATGAATTTGTTGATGAACTTGCACATGTGTTGGTGTTTGAAGAATTTTTTGGGGGTAAACCATGGGTTATGATTGGAAGGATGGATGTTGAAATAGTTTTCATTGGGTGATGGGAACATGATAGGACTGTTGGGATTGGGTAGGATGTTGTGGAAAATGTTGAGCAGGAACGTGGGTATGAATAGGTTAAAAATGTTGTTGAAAGGGGTTAGATAATGCATAATTTAAAGTACCCGTGAAAGGGGGTTAGGAAGTATTGAAAAACATGCTAGATGTGAGAAGATCATACTATTAGAATAGAGGATATGATGTTTGGGAATATTGACCAGGGACACTATAGGGAATAATGATCGAAGATGTGAGAGGAAGACTAGTTTTGATTTTTTTTTGATTAGCGGGAGGTTGTGGGGAATAGGTGTGATGACCTGGGTAGACTAATAAGTCGAGGGATTGGTGGAAGAGGGAGTGAGGTGGACTACAGAAAGCTCATTAGTTGTAAGTTGGGTAGCTTAGGGATTGGTTTGATAAGAATACGATTATTTGAGTGGCGGTCCATCCGGGAATATGGGTTGATCTCCGAAGGAGATAATCTTGGAGTGCCACTGGATTGACATCCAGAAGCTCTTAGAACATGGTATCACCGAGAGGGACCTTAGGAGGTACAAAGGATTATGATCGATGGATGGTGGAGTAGTCTTTCTAGACAAGATATATTGATGATATAAGAATGGGTTGGTCTCACCTAAAGTTGTAGTGTGAACAAAGGGTTTTGAGTGAGAAATGTTAATAAGAGATTGGGTTCTCATAAAAGAGGTAATCAAGGGTACATACGAGGTGGATTTTGTAGAGAACATTTTTTGAGATAAGGAATCATTTGAAGAATAGTGTTTACGCAAGCAAGTCAAGTAAACATTTATTTTTATGTTCTTACTTTATTTAAGAAAGTATGAAAAGAAATGGGGATGAATAAACCGATGCTTAGGATATTGAAAACTATGTTCGGTTTTAGGTTTATTATGGTGGGGAATTTCTGAGGTGGTCTCTTTGTTGGGTGATGAAATTCCAATTAGAAAACTAGGTAAGGGAATATTTTGATGTGTTAATTTAATTTGTGAGGTTTAAGGCTGTGTGTGATAAAGTGAAGGATGCAGAAGATTATACCCCTATTTAAGTTATGTGGGAAAGTAGGATGTAAAAAGGATGTTTTAAAAGCCCAAAATGAAGTATGATATTCGATGAGGACACAAGTAGGAATGGGAAATTACAACGAAAAAAGGGAAAAATAGGGAAAAATTAGGAATACCTAGATAGCGCTTTTCCTATTTATCTACACTTCTTAGGTGATGAACGATCGAAGCCAAAAACCAACACAAATAAGCAATAAAGTGAAGGCGCATGTTGCAGGTGTTAAAGGAAGATAGAAAAATCAAAGACAAAAAGCAATAAATTCAAGAGATCACCTAAAGGGTGGTCCCACCAGAATGTTGTAGTATTTTCTCATTCGTTATCAAGTTAATGAGATATCTACTAAATAATCTACATAGATCATAAATTATGGAGGGTTTATGTAACTTGGATGTGATGTAATATTGGTGCTAAATGATGATGGATACCACTTCTTGAAATTAGATGAACTCTGCAAGTAAGACTAAAAATGATTTTGATTAGATGATTTGGGCGGGAGTTACCTGATAAAGTGGACCCGAGAAGCATTAAATTACTTAATAGATGTCAACCCCTGTTGTTAAATAAAAGTGATGTAAACAAGGAAATGTATACTGATAATATGTAGAGACTGAAAGAATACAAAATTTGAAATCACTATTGATTAATTTAGATATCGATTTTATTAAAACAATCCGAAAGATACATATACTTGGTCAGGTTGCAGTGACCTAGACTATGCAGAGGCGGTCGATGGTGACCTATGATATTGGATCAAAAATGTGGGAGGAATATGCAGACCATGTAGGATCTGAATGCAATCTAGAATTTTCAGGGTATGAGGATGCTAGAATCAACTTGTATAGGATTTTTGAAGGAACAAAAACTAGGAAAGCAATAGAAATCAAGGATTAAAAGGAAGGTTTGAATGATACTTGTAGTAATGGTATTATCCCGAGTATTTGGACTAGACATCTATTGTTTCACCTTGGGAGATGACTCATCCAATGATGGTCCTCCTTTGTTCATCAATGTAGTTTAGGTAACCACTTGATCTGGCCCATGTGAGCCAAAATACACCTCTACACCAAAACCAAGACCTTCATTTCCATTACTCCTCCTAAAGAGTTTTCCACATCGTTGAAACCAAATGTTTTACATTTAAGCGGCTCCTAAGCCTATTGAGAAAAGTATCGTTAAAGAAATTCATCAATCCCCAGTCAAAATATCTCTCTACTAACTCATCCAATGCTCGCCATATCATAGAAATGTTCTTATCAAAGCCTTAAAGCGCATTCTGACATTTGATGATAAATCTCATCCCTTCACATCTTTCGTAGGAGTGCTTACTACTTCTACTGCTATATCATTTAATAAAACTGAGATTCTAGACATCCCACCATAAGAACATGAAATTCCCCTCTTTATTATGGTTAGGATCAATGATACATTAATTCGATGGTCTATGATCAACGGTGGGGTAATAATTAATATAATTCCTTCACATAATTTCAACAAACTTAAGATCCCTAAGGAATCTATCACTCAAAAACATGTGGTTCTTCGTGCCTTTAACAACGCCATCACTCCCACCTTGGGAACAATTGTCCTTCCTATCCATTTAAGTGAGTAGATCATGCATGAGATATTCTACATCATTGATGGATAATTTTAATACAATGATCTCCTCAGACAACCATGGATCCAAACCATGCTTTGTGTCCCCTCTATACTTCATCATTCCCTTAAATATGAACATGATGAAAATATCCTGACACTTCCTAGGGATGCTCCTTTGTTTCAAGGATGTAACATGACTTATAGACAAAATTACGTACTCATCCCTAAGGATGATCCATCTACACCGTCCACCAGCTCAACCATTCCCTCATCTAAACTTCCTAACAAGGACTCCCTGGATAATGTAATGGAAAAACTTACGATGGGGGAGTATCACCTTCTCATGCTCAACACCCTTCCCACTCCTCACCATATCGGTAGACCCAATAAGGCACCTATGTACCAACCGGATGTCGGGGATGTTGTTCCTTTTGGTCCACCACATCTTTGCACCAATCTTATTTATGGTGGTTTTGATACCCCTTCTTCCAATGTCAACAATATTCCACATGGCAAGGTTTATCTTATACCGTGGCCTTATATTTTTCAACAACCCATATTTTTCCTATAACTATCTCCATAGTTTTGCCTCAAAAGGATTTGGCTTAGGATATTACAAACATGGCCCGCATGGCCTTATTCCTGATCAATGTTATAAACCTTATGAAAATTTTGGGTTAGGATACTAGGAGAAGTCCCCTGATCCCATTCTACCATCTGAGATTCTCATGGACATGCCTTCTACATATTTTCGACTTTCAAAGATGTGGACATATTTTCTCTACCTTCTCCATCTTTTCCAACCCTCGAAGATCTAGACATGCTCGAAGACATGGACATATCTTATTTACTTTCTCCATCTCCTCTGAATCCTGAAGATATGAACATACTGTCTCCATATTGTTTTACTCTTGAGGACATGGAACTGGATGACACCATTTCCATTTACTTTGAATGTTTTTAGTCTCCACCATAACTTTGGGTCTTGTCACCTATTGGTGTGATAATCAGATTAGGTCCCTTCCTCTTTTCCATCCAAAGATGATATAAGAAGAGTCTTCTACCATTAACATCCTTGATTGTGCTAATGATGAAATCATCTATTCCCATATGAGGGTATAAGATTATTATCTTTAGAATACCTTACCATCCAATTCACTTGTTCTTCTTAACGAAGCCACTATTGATGTCAATATCGAGACTTCACATGAGCCTCACATTATCAAAGTGGGACAATATCTTGATCCACATGAGATATAATATTTCACCGCATTCATATCTCATCATAGCCAAACATTTACATGGTCATATTTAGACATGCCAAGTCTTGACCCCTTTATCATCCTCCACAATAATATCACATTTCCCAATACTAAACCGGTAAAGTGAAAACTTCACCGCATGCACCCTCACGTTACTATCCTTGTTAAAGAGGAGTTGTAGCACCTTCTCTCCACTCATTTCATCATACCCAATGGGTTTCCAATATTTTCCCCTTCACTAAAGCATCAGGAAAACTATGCATATGCACCGATTTTCAAGATATTAATCTCACTTTCCCTAAGGATGAATTCACTCTCCCAAATATTGATCAACTTGTAGATCTTACCGGTAGTCATGGAATGATTTTTCTCATGGAAAATCTATCCAGTTACTGATCAAATTATCATTTCACTAGAAGATCAACACAAAACCTCCTTCATTACTCCTTGGGGGACCTTTTCTATCAAATCATGTCCTTTAGTTTAAATAATTCTGACGTACTTATCGGTGGACCATGACTTATATATTTCATGACCTCATCTAAAAACCATAGAAGACTATGTTGATGATATTTTAGGAAAATATAAGAATCTAATTGAACACCTTTCTATTCTCAAAGTCCTTTTCAAGTGCCTCATTCACTTTTTCCTCCATCTTAATCTAGCCAAGTGTGTATTTAGAGTCTTGTATGGCAAACTCCTTGGATTTATCATTTTTAATAGGTGCATCAAAGTTGACCCAATAAAAATTAAGGAAATCATTGAAATTCCTCCCCCTTCCAATATTAAGAAACTTCACGCTTTAGGGCCACCTCCAATCTGTCAACCACTTCATCTCACAAATTTCAGATCATTGTCAACCCTTTCATCACCTCCTTTACAAGGATATTGGATTCGATTGGGATCAAGATTGTAAAAAAGATTTTGGAAATATTAAATAGTATCTCTTGTCTCCACCAGTTCTCACACCTCCATGCAAGGGGGGCCATTTTACTTGTACATCTCTGCCACCAATCATGCCTTAGGAGCCATGTTAGCCCATCGTGATGATTAAAACGTGAGAAGGCTATTTATTATATCAGTCACACCATTCATGATTGTGAGACTTGCTACACTCAAATTGAAAAGCTATGTTACACTCTATTCTTTGCTACTAAAATTCAACATTACCTTCTTAATCATAAGACATATGTCATTACTAGCTTCCATCTCCTTAAAACATTACATTTTAAGCCATACCATAATGATCATATCACTCATGTGGCTCATGCTCATGACTGAGTTTTACCTCGATTTTGTTTCTCAAAATTACATTAAGGTCTAGGCTATTGCCAACTAATTGGCGAAGCCCCTCTTCCTAGTACACATTTACCTCATGAGAAATTTTTGGATGAATCCATTAATCAATTTCATCATGAATATGGAACTCTTAAATTCAATCTCTTCTTTGATGGCTCAAAATGTTAGCAAGGGGGAGGTGTTGGCATCATTCTCATTCCTCCTTGGGAAAATCTTATTCCCCTCACATATAAACTCAATTTTGAGTGTACAAACAACATGGTAGAATATGAGGCTCTCATATTGGGCCTTGAAACCACCATATTTTTAGGTGTTCAAATTCTTGACATCTATGGGGATTTCAAACTTATAATCAAACAAGTCATAGGTGAGTATCAATGTAAGAATTCCACTCTTCAAAAATATCATGAAATTGTTCATCTTCTTCTTGAAGCTTTTGATTACTACACTATCCAAGATATTCCCCTAATGACCAATCAATTTGATGATATGATGACGTCCCTTATGAATCTCATCCCATGGAAAATATAAGATTCCAAAATTCTTATCATCATTCATCATCATGATTGGCCTTTCTATGAATTACCTTAGGTTAATATTATTGAATCGATTTGCCGGATGTTTGGTATTATAAAATATTTGATTATCTATCCAAATCCATATTTCATCATGATCTTTCTAAAAATACTAAGAGGTATTTTCTTTAGTGTGCTCACCGCTATGTGATCCTTGGTGGCATTCTTTATAAATTTTGATTTTACGGTGTTCTTATCCAATGTATTAAATCCCATTAAGCCTCTCGGGACATACAAGAAGTCCATGATGGTATTTGTAGTGGAAACTTTAGTGGTTAAGCCATTGCTAACCTTGTTATTCTTCTTGGATATTATTGGCCTTCCCCCGAATAATGATTGTAGGGAATATGTTAAGAAATGTGTAAAATTTCAGCAACATTCCAATCTCATTCGCATTCCAAGTGAAGCTCTGCAATTGAATAAGGACCTTTGGCCCTTTACAATAGAGCCTTAATCTTATTGGTCTTGTTAATCCTTTTTCTTCACAAAAACATCATTCTATAATCACTACAACTGATTATTTCATTGAATGGGTGGAAGCAATCCCACTCACCTTAACTAAATCTTTCCCAATCACTAATTTTATTTATCAACACATTATCTGCCACTTCGGAGTTCCCAAAAATTGTTATGGACAACATAAAGTCCTTTAAAAACAAAGATATCAAGAAAATATGTAACACATTCAACATCCAACTCAACTTCTCTTCCCCATATTATCCCCAAGCTAATAGCCAAGCCAAAGCTACCAATAAAACCCTTTGGAACATTCTTGTCAAAACCATTGATCAAGCAGGTCATAATTGGCATCTCCAGCTTCCTTTTTCCCTTTGGGCCTATCGTACTAGCATCTGTACCTCCAAGGGGATACACCTTTCTCTCTTATTTATAGTTCCAAATCCATCCTTCCTCTTGAGATTTAAATTCCATCTTTACGCATCTCCTTTGCGACTTCATCTCTAATGAAGACTACCACCAAGCTCATCTAACATAGATCGAGATACTAGATAAGCATCATATCCTCACTCTTGAACACCATCATGTTTATCAAGATCACATTAATTGTACTTATAATAAGCACCTTAAGGAATGTGACTTTAATGTTAGTGACCTCATCCTCAAAGAAAACCAGAATGTCACTACTCTAGAAAGGAGCCAACGTGGAAAGTTTACCCCTAACTAGATAAGACCATATGTTATTACACACAAGTATGGGTAGAGAGCCTATTGTTTGGCCTCCCTTGATGAAAAAATGGAAGTGGAATGGCTTAACGTATTACACTTGTGACCATTTTATTGTTAGCACATTTACCAATGTTCCCTTATTCATATCCTTGGATCATTCCTCTATCTTAGCCCCTTCTATCTCTCATTATGATGATTTGGAACTATGAGGTCTTCCGTCACTTCCTAGATGTGACATTAAATATGGGCACCATGGCTCTTTCCATAGAATATTCCTTATGGATAGGTTCTCCTTCTTGGTGAGAACTCCAAAATCATTACATCCATCACCCTCTTATTCACCTATTGGAACCATACAAAGGGACCACGAATGTCTCTTATACATCATTATCCCCTCCTAAGTGGTCTACTTAGCTAGTCCAAAATCTCTACCATATAAAATTAAAATTCATGGATGCTTAAATAAAAATAAAAGTCATAAAAAATAGACTGATCCCTTGAAGGACAATTGTTCATGAAAGAAAATAAAAAAAACAAAAAAAGAAAAAAAAATCAAAAGAATGAAATCAAAATCAAAATCGAAAAAAATATATTGATCCCTTGAAGGAAGAATATCATTTATTCTTGCCTTCTATGTACATTGTATAAATTATACCATACCCTCGAAGGATGGCTACTACTTATGGCATTTGAAGGCTTCCTACATTGACCAACCTTCTATTTTATTAGCATCCTAGGAAATCTTCCCGCATTGATCAACTTTCTTCTAGCAGACTTCCCACATTGATAAGTTTGTTCTTTCCCCTTCCTAAGAGTTGGGGCATAGTTTTAGGGAACACCAATTTTAGAGAACCCTCTTTCCTTTGTACAAGTACATCTCAAACCCCTTTTTCATGTCAACATTAGGTTTATGAGATCATCTCATCCATTTCTTCCTTATGATATTTGAAATGACTAATTATCATTGGTTATATTGCTAGATTCTTCTTTGGTCACATGTGCCTTACATTACTTGGATCTCCTCCTTGTTTACCTCTAATGTAGTTGGAGGCATATTTTCCTCACACGTTCCTTGATATGATGTAGATTCATTCATACTTGTGGGTTGCATTAAGTTGTGTCTTATATAATCTTATCCAATCTCTCTCATTATAAGTCCACCCTTGTGGCCATCTATATTCTTCCTTTAGGGAATTTTTCTTCAATATTTCATGTCCTCTATGTTTCATTCTAAGTCCACATTTGTGGCCATATTTATTCTTTTCTAGGAATTTAATTCAATAATTCATCTCAAAGTCCACATTCGTGGCCATACTTATTTCCCTTGGGGCATTTTACTTAATCATTCATTTCCCTACTTTGCCTTTAAGGCCATATTTACTCCCCCTTCAGCATTTTTATTTCACAATTGTATCCAATCTATACACGAAGTCCTCTTTTGAGGCCATATTTATTCTCCCCTTAGGGCATTCTATTTAAACATTCACTTTGCTTATTTATACTATCGAAGTCTTCCTTTGAGGCCATAACTTTCCCCACTTAGGGCATATTTCATTTCCACCACCTTGTCCATACTTCTCCTTCGGAGCATATTATTTCATCACTCGCTTTTCCATTTTTCATGTCCCATTGGACACCACATCATTCATCATCATTTCTTGTAGACGCATACCTATTCACTCGATTCCTCGTTTCACTCGATTCCTCGTGTAGGAAGGATTTCACATACCTTTCACATATAGTTACACATACTTTGATGAATTTCCTATGAACTATTAGTCATCTTGACTGCATCCATACTACAGGTGATCTTCATCCACTCACTTGTCTATAGAACATTGTATCCCATCTCCGTTGAGACCAAAATTGTTAGGTTGTGGAGCCTGTTTTCATGTGAGAAAGTGTTGAAGACTGTACACTAAGAGTCTTGTAGAATTTCCATGTTGTCTTCTGGAGTTCAGGGGCACAACCCTTGAAATTTTTTTTGGGCCTTAAAACGTGCCCGATATATTGGGAAATGTGATGTTCTCATATGGGTGGGTTTTTTGACCCATAGGTTTATGGAATAGTTTTGGCCCATGGTTTTGATACCTACGCTTTATAAACCTGCTAAGTAGTTTTCTATTTATATGGTTTTGTGCATATGGTAGACATAATGAAACATTACGTACGTGTTTTGAATTCGGGTGTGAATTCTCAGAGATTATGTTGAGCATAGCTCCAAATAGATCTAGGTATTGTATTGAGAGAGTGGTGGCTTGTAATAAAATATGAGCAAGTGATTCTTGGTGGACGTAGCCCAAATTGGGTGAACCACATTAAATACTATCTCTTTGTGTTGTGTTATTTTATTATGTAATTTAATTTTAGATCTATAATATTTTCAGCATATTAGTTTCTTTGTTGCGATTCTATGAGGGATTATTCCGCATATTTTATCCCTTATATCCTAACAATTGGTATCAGATCTTGGTTTGGTTTGTTAAAGTGTTGAATCACAAGGAAATTTTTATCTTGAGTGGGAGCTATGGCAGATGATGGAAGATCTAGGGTTGATAAATTCAACGGGAAGAATTTTACACTTTGGAAGATGTAGATGGAAGATTACCTTTATTAGAGGGATCTTTATACTCTGATGTCTGAGAAGGTGAACAAACCCTCCAGCATGATAGATGCGGAATGGGATTTGCTGGATAGGAAGGCACTTGGGAAAATCCTTCCGTGTCTTGCATCTTCGGTATTATTTAATGTTTCAAAGGAAAAGACTACAAAAGAATTGATGGATGCATTATGGAAGTTGTATGAAAAACCCTCTACCTCTAATAAGATATTTTTAATGAAAAATTTGTTTAATATGAAGATTTCTGAGAATGGTTCAGTAGAAAATCATCTAAATGATTTTAATATGGTTGTAAATATGCTAGCTTCAGTTATAATAGAATTTGATGAAGAAGTTAGGGATTTATTAGTTATTTTCTCTTTACTTGAGAGTTGGAATAACTTGGTAATGGCAGTAAGCAACTCGGTTCCAACTAACTCAAAGTTGAAGTTTGAGGATGTTGTAGGAGTGATTCTAAGTGAGGAAATGTGAAGAAAAAGCTCGATGAATCTTCTACTTCAGGGAATGCTTTGACAGTGGAAACTAGAGGGAGACAGAAGAATAGAGGAAGTCATGGAAAATCAAAGGATTGGGTAAGGTCAAAATCCAAAAGCAAGATAGTATGCTAGCACTGTGGAAAGTCTGGGCATGCAAAGAAGGATTGTTGGGAGCTTCGGGACAAGAAGAAACAATAGGAAGAAAACAAGGAGGAAAATGTGGCAATGGGTAATGTATGTCATGATGCTTTGATTCTTTCTTTGCACAATATTATTGAATCTTGGGTTTTAGATTCGGGGGCTTCTTTCCATTCTTCTCCACATAGACATTATTTTATTGATTATGTTCAAGGAGATTTTGGGCATGTTTTTCTTAGTGATGATGAGCCTTGCAACATAGTTGGAAAAGGTTCTATTCAGGTTAAGATGTAGAATGAGAATACTTGGCTATTGAAGGATGCCAGACATATGCCTACATTAAGAAAAAATTTGATATCGGCATGGCAGTTGGGAAGTGATGGTTGTCTTTGTGATATTTACAAATGACTAACTCTTGGAAGGTTACCAATGGTGCTCTTGTGGTGACAAGAGATAAGAAGGTTGAAACCTTGTATTTAACCACTTATAGCACTAATGTTTGTAATCTTGTGGCTTGATAGACACAACATTGTGGCACTATAGGCTCGGTCATATGAGCCATAAGGGCATAGAGATTATAAAGAAGGATTTACCTGGATATACAGAAACAAGTTTGGAGTTTTTGAGGACTGCATATATGGGAAACAAAAGTGAGTAAGGTTTCTCAAGGTTGGACCTACAAATAAAGAGAGTAAGGTAGATATGGTGCATTCGATGTGTGGGGCCGCTCTCAGTATCATCTCTTGGGGTTTTAGTTATTATGTTACTTTTATTGATGATGCAACAAGGAAAGTTTGGGTTTATTGTATTAGAAACAAATCTAATGTATTTGACACTTTTGTTAAATGGAAAGCCTTAGTAGAGAATGAAACATGTCTTAAGCTAAAATGTATCAGGTTAGATAAAGGAGGGGAGTATTGCAGCAATGAATTTGATGATTACTATTCTAAGAATGGAATCAATAGACAAAAGACTGTTCTAGAAACTCTGCAGCAAAATGGGGTGTCAGAAAAGATGAACAAAACAATAATGGAACGTGCTAGGAGCATGAGGTTACATGCAGGACTGCCTCTTTCTTTTTGGGCAAAAGTAATGAGCACAACTATGTACTTGATAAATAGAGGACCCTTAAGTGCCTTGGATGGAGGCATACCTAAGGAGGCTTGGTATGGTAAGAAAGTTGATTATTCATTTCTTAGAGTCTTTGGATGTGAGGTGTTTTTCCATATAGACAAGGATGATAGGACCAAACTAGAGGCTAAATCAAAAAAATGTACTTTCATTAGCTATGGTGGTGATGAATTTGGATATAAATGTTGGAGTATTAAGGACAAGAAAATCATTCGATCTAGGGATGTGGTCTTTAATGAGAAAGTCATGTATAAGCAGCAGTTGCAGGAAAATAGGGAAGAATCCAAGAAAGAATATGTAGTGGTAGAGGATCTTCCAGATGGGAAAGTGACACATGAATCAGTTCAGGAACCCCCTCAACATGAACCCCAAAATCTTATATTGAGAAGGTATTCTAGGGTAAGAAGAGAACTGAACGTTTTTTCTTCTCTTTATTATTTATTAATCAATGATAATGGAGAGCCGAGAGAGATTTTATGAAACAATGTAGGTAGATTCTAGGAAGAAGTGGGAGTAAGCCATGGATGAGGAGCATCAGGATCTCATGGAGAACCAGACATGGGATTTGGTAAAGCTACCCGAAGGAAAAAGAGCATTATAGAACAAGTGGGTGTTCAGAGTGAAAGAGGAAGAAGGAGGCAAGAAAATATACAAGGCCCGGTTGGTGGTCAAGGGGTTTGCACAAAAAAAAAGGTATAGATTTTGATGAGATTTTTTCTCCTGTAGTAAAAATGACTTCTATTAGAATTATTCTAGGAATAGTTGCAGCAGAAGACTTGCACTTAGAACAACTTGATGTAAATACTACATTTATCCATGGTGATTTCAAGGAGGAACTATATATGCAGCCGCTAGAGGGCTATGAGGTCAAAGGTAAAGAGGAGATGGTGTGTAAACTGAAGAAGATCTTGTATGGCTTGAAACAAGATCCATGTCAATGATATATGAAATTTGATAGATTCATGATGGAGGAAGGTTATATTAGATGTCATTCTGACCATTGCATGTATACAAATAAATTTGAGGATGGCAATTATATTATCCTTTGTCTGTATGTGGATGACATGTTGGTTGCAGGTAAAAACATGTAGGAAATAAAAGTACTCAAGAAGCAACTAAGTGAATCCTTTTCTATGAAGGATTTGGGGGCAGCCAAAAAAATCCTTGGTATGAGGATATCTCGGGATAGGAAGGAATGGAAGCTAACTTTATCTCAGGAAGAGTACATTAAGAAGGTCTTGGAGAGGTTTAATATGCAGGATGCTAAACTAGTTGGGAATCCTTTGGCAGGCCATTTCAAGTTATCAAAGGAACAATGTCCTAAGACAAAGTAGGAGAGAAACCAGATGTCCAAGGTACCTTACTCATCAGCGGTTGGTAGTTTGATGTATGCCATGGTGTGCACTAGGCTTGATATTGCCCATGTAGTGGGAGTGGTGAGTAGATTTATGAGTGATCCAGGTAGAGATCACTGGTAGGCAATAAAGTGGATCCTTCAGTATTTGAGAGGGACCATGGGGATAGTTTTGTGTTACAGTGGATCAAACACCACTTTATGTGGTTATGTAGATTCATATATGGCTAGAGATGTAGACAACAGGAGGAGCACAACAGTTATGTTTACACTATAGGTGGAACAACAATAAGCTGGATTTCACGACTATAAAAGTTGGTGGCTTTGTCAACCATGGAGGCTGAGTATGTTGCTGCCATAAAGGCAAGCAAGGAAATGATTTGGTTACAATAATTACTTGAGGAGTTAGGGCATAAGCAAGAGGAAGGAAAGTTGCATAGTGATAGTCAGAGTGCTATACACCTAGCTAAGAACTCTACTTTCCACTCTAGGACAAAGCATATATAGTTAAGGTACCATTTCATCAGGATAGCTTTGGAGGAAGAGAAGTTGAAGCTAGAGAATATTCATACCAATCAGAATCCTATAGACATGATGACCAAGGTGGTCACAAGGGAAAAAACTGAAGCTATGTTTAGCTTTGGTTGGTCTTCACGAAACTAGTGAAGGGTTGAGAAGCTTTCTCAGAGGAAAACTAGTCTCTAAGTGGGAGATTGTTAGGTTGTGGAGCTTATTTTCATGCGAGAAAGTGTTGAAGACTATACACTAAGAGTAATATACACTTTCCATGTTTTCTTGCCGGGGTTAGGGTGCGAGTCCTGATTTTTTTTTTGGGCCTTAAAACGTGCCCGATATATTAGGAAATGTGATTTTCTCATATGGGAGGGTTTTTGACCCATAGGTTTATGGGACGGTTTTGGCCCATGGTTTTTATACCCATGGTTTTGTAAAATTGCTTAAGCAGTTGTCTATTTATATGGTTTTGTGCATATGGTAGACATAATGAAACGTTATAGATGTGTTTTGAATTCAGGTGTGAATTTTGTAGATTTTGTTGAGCATAGCTCCAAACAGATCTGGGTATTATATTGAGAGAGTGGTGGCTTGTAATAAAATATGAGCAAGTGATTCTTGGTGGACGTAGCCCAAATTGGGTGAACCACGTTAAATACTATCTCTTTGTGTTGTGTTATTTTATTCTGTAATTTTATTTCAGATCTGTAATATTTTTAGCATATTAGTTTATACTATTGTGATTCTGTGAGGGATTATTCTGCATATTTTATCCCTTATATCCTAAAAATTTTCCTCTACCAATGTGATCTTGGAGTCATCTCCATAGTTTTCCATCATTATTGCAATTACTTTTTGTCCAGGGCATCTTACCTTGGTGATCCCTTTTACCTATCTTTTCATCACCCACCCGCCCTTTTCATCTACCTTTTTCAATGCATCATCAATTTCACTTGACATAATCGATCCCCTATTTAAGCGGGATCTCATCATCAATTATTTTTATCCTTATCCAACTCTCATCCTTTTTTTCTTATGACTTGTTAGCCCAAACCACTCAACAAAACGGGTAAAATGTAGACACCTAAATTTAGTATCTACCCCTTTATCACTTGTGTGCACATATTTAGTTAATCATATCCCTTATTTAATCAAATAACCTCTTTAAATTTAGTTAATTCATCCTCCTTATTTAATCAAATTCCCATCACCTTTAAATCCTAATTAATCAACATAAATTAATTAAATTAATTAATCATGCCTTAACCAACTTTCCATTTTGGAATGCTTTGAATTTAAATATACATCCATTCTTTTCCCTACACTTTTTCTAACCTATCTCCACTTCCAAATCACCTACACCTCATCCCTAAATGACCTCTTCCCGCCTAATGCTTTAAAGCATTCATCCAACTCCTATAAAAATAAGAAATAATGCCAAAAAAGGATAATATTCCCATTGGGAAATCTTTCCCGTGATCGGCGATGACCTAGCCCGATCGTTGTTGGCCCTATAAAGCTAAGTGTATTATTTATATTCACCATCACATGCATGTGAATCTTGAAGTTCTCTTGCAGCCGACATACAATCCCTCATGCCTCAACATTCTAGAAGCCATTACTAGTCTCTCGGACTTCCTTGCAACATATAAACATTAACCGTGATTGGCATTTTAAGATATTGTCATCATTTTTCATTACTTTAATAACATTTTTCATATTATCTTGGTATTTTATTAATCTATTTTTTATAGGTTTAAAACATCAACAACATTGCTCACAACTTCATCATCAACTTCCATACTTGGAGGATGCTCATCTCGGCTTGCCTTTCCTCGCTTTATCCAAATCTATCATAGTCTCCATCAACCCGACAGTCACCATTGACTCGACCATAACAACCCTTTCTTTCTATTCTAGAACCTTTTCCCATCCTTTTATGAGTTTTGTGTCCTTTCTTGTTTTCTCCAACCCTCATCCAGCCTCTGTTTTAGAAAAATCAACCTATTTACACGCTTGATCCACATCGAACCGGGTCATAGTTTCAATCCTTCCCTTTAATCCTTGATTTCTATTTTTTTCTTGGTTTTGTTCCTTTAGACCTCCTCTGTAGGTTGATTTTAGCATCCTCAAACCGCTGCAACTTGCAAATTGTATTTAGATCCTGCAAGATCTACATATTCCTCCCACATTTCTACGATCTAGTATCCTAGGTCATTGTCGACCTAACTTTGCATAGTATGAGTCGTGGTGGACCCAAAACAGGTATATTTATATTTCAATTGTTTTAATAAGATCAATATCTAAATTAATGAGTTTTTAGATTCTTTATTCTTTCAATATCTACATATTATCATTATAAATTTCCTTGTTTACATAGTTTTTATTTAACAATGGGGGTTGATATCCACCGAGGAAGTAAATACTTCTTGGGTCCACTTTTTTGGGAAACCCCTACTCAAATCATCTAATCAAAATTATTTTTAGTCTTGTAGATTTCATCTAATTTGCAGAGTGGTATCCATCATCATTCTTTAGTAGCTTCTTTAGTAACATAAACCCTCCAACATTTCGAGTTGTGTAACATAAACCCTCCAACATAAACCCTCCAACATTTCTGAGTTATGTAGCTTCTTTAGTAGCTAGTTCATTAACTTGATAACAAACAAGAAAATAATACAATAGGTATGTTTCTTACTTCCTTTACACTACTTGAATTTCATTCAAATAATATAAAGGGGGAAAATGTAGACAAAAAATTATGCACATATCACTACTTTACTATGTCATAAGTATGTTGTTATATACATGAATCTTAAGTGAGAAAAGTACACATTGATGATACTTCCCCTTATTCTTTTACATTATTTGATTGATTTATATTATGACTCTCTTCTACACCTCTTAGTTTAGTATTCACTCCTGGTTTGGTCACGGGACCCCTATCTATTTGTTTTGTCACATCATTCATTTTTGGTATTAGGACATTAACGCTCACTCTAGACGTTAGAACCCAAGCTCTTATGGCACTTGAGTGATGGCAGCTTGAAGCAATCAGGGCATAATGTAGGTAGAAGAATGATAGCATAAGAGATCTGAACTTGGCTATGCAATTCCTAGCAAGATTATTGCAGCACAACAATGCAAGATATACAAAATTCTCAAGCCCCTTTTGCTCGAATACAAGCATGGAATATATAGGAATGGAGGATAGAAGGTTACTTCATGCATAAGGAATTAAAGAGGAAGTTCCACTCATTAAATCTATTTAAAAATAGAAAGAACTAGGAGAATCAAGCAAACAAAGTTATTTTTAGTAAATTCAACTCACAGACGTGTTCAAAAGATAAACTTAAGTGAATTATCACATGCAATTTCTCGTGTGAAGATCCTATTAAAATCAATCAGAACTGCTGCCCTGTGTAGGGCAACGGTTCCAGGACTACCGTCCTAGTCAGGGCGGTGGTTTGTAAGCCGCCGCCTGGTAGGTGGCGGTCCTAGCAAAGGCCAAAACAAGCACATAATTAAAGGGGAAAAGGAAAAATGCAAGGAAAATATAAGTAAGGCTATCTAGGTCACAAATATATACTTTGTAAATGGGTTTTTGGAGCTCGAACGCCTTCTCGAAATGATTTTGAATCATCACTGGGGACCTTTATAACCGTTTTTCCACCAATGTAGCACATGCAATTTTAGGTGCGTACAACAACCTTTAGTAGTCACGTGTGAGATATTAGAGGGATCTAAGCTGGTTGTTTGTTATGGCAAGTATCCTTGAAAATAGGATGTCCATTTCCTATATAAAGTAATTAGGCTTATTTAATAAAATAATGAATAATAATTTTTCTATGAAAATTACTCATACCTGTCACAGGTTTAGTATTAGGTGTCAATTTATGTAACAAAGCATTTCCAGCCTCAAATCAGTCTATTCCTACATTCATATCACCCAAAATATTCTAGATCCACATAGAATTATATAAGTGTAATTTTCCTCATGTTTTTTATAGTTACTAGATCAATAGTCACTTTGAAAAGTGTTATTATGAATTGTGAAATTAATGTTGGAAGTTAATTAAATAAAAATATCCACCCATTTCATTATTTCATAATTATATATATATGTTAATTAGAAACACACTAAAAATATAAAAGGGAATGAAATAGATTTAAAAAAATTGAAATCATTTGGTGAACCCAAAATTTTCTAATCGAACATCGTATCCCTAACCTTAGTGGCCTTAGGGTTTCATCTGAAATTCAGATCTAATTTTTTAACATAAATGGATTACTATATTGTTCCTCTTACATATTCATCTACTAAACACTCTAACCCTAGCTCTATCCTAGACTTATATGATGATTTATATGATTTCTCTATGGTTTCTCAATTTAGACACGAGGACACATATGAGGATGATGTTTATGATCCCCATTTTTTTGTTGTTAACCTATTTTATAATTCTATTTTCAATATTCACATTGATCCTATCCAAGATCATGATTCTAATACTAATTTTTACAATCATACACAAGACCTTCCCAAGGATGACGAATACCATTTACAACATTTATTACATGAAAATCCTAACCACATTGATATTATTATATATGCTACAAAAGATCAACTCAAGAATGCCTCAATGGAAACATCTATTATACCCACATGTGTTGTGCCTAACCTTTTGAGGGAACCTCATATTTTTATGAAAAATGTGTCTATGCCTATTATTGCAACCACTATTTCTACTAAGCCTCTTATCTATCAGCATATAGGCTCTCGATTTCCTTGTTCATTCTTTACAAGCTCAAATCTTACAATTGCAACAAGGTATCACTCATAATTCTAAAATTATTGACTCTTATAAATTATCACATAATCTAATTACACTTAAAGTTATTTCATATCCTTTTCTTATTGGTTTTGTTACACCTAAGCTCCCTATCTATGATGTCAAAGGTGATCCCCATGAAAATCTTAGATCATTCCATGTTTCTTACTTTGGATATGTATCTCATGATATACTTCTTACTAAGTGATTCCCTATGAGTCTTAAGGAATTTTATTTGTAATGGTTTTATGATCTCCCCACAAATTTTGTGCACTCTTTTACTACATTGGAAAATCATTTTTGCACAATATTCAATAAACATTGGGATAATATATCTTATGCAAAAATGTACAAAATCAAAAAAGGATCTCGATGAACATATATATGATTTGTATTATTGCATAATTCTTATCATGATGAAAAACATATTAGATGATATTGAACTACAAGACCTTTTTATTCAAATATTACTTCCTCTATTGAAAGAATCATTCATGATTGTTAAGTTTCAATATTTTGACCATCTAAGTCATACATCAAAAGAGTGTGAAGCTAAGATACAACACATGAAAAAATCAAGTATGTTGCTAGCTCCCCTAATCTACCCAATGTCAAGTTTCAAAGAAAATATGATTTCAAAGGAAAATATAATGATCCTAAGGTTTATTATAAAGACATTGTTAATGGTGTTTCTCATCATACTAAGATAATAAATTTTCACCAATAAGAATCATATGTATAAGAAAAACGTTTAAGGTAGAAGGTTGGGTACGTGAGGAATACCTAGAGGTCATGAAGAGGTTGTGCACCATTGAATACCAGACCGATCGAGAGCACTCCTATTTATTTGGGAAGGACTAGCTGAAAATAAACACAAGACTAAAAGATAGAATTAAAAGCATCGGTTGGTGGATTTCCTAGCGAGAGATAGATCCAGGAAGTAGGGTACTTCCTAGAAGGCTGTAAATCCATGTTTAAACAAATTAAATGCTAATGAGAACATGAAATAGTGAGTCCTATTGTAGTTGTATAATTTAGGTATCTCACACAAGCACAATAATTCAAATCTAATCTAAATAGTGAATACAAGATTAAATTTAAAGTGCGTGGTGGGTTGTTAAGGTATGTAGGTGTGACATGGGATGTTATGAAGGTCTGGGTGAGGTTTTGGGAAGTATTAGAGGGTTTTGGGTAGGTAATTTAGCTAGCTAGTATTAGGAAGAATACCAGACATAGAGAGCAATGCCGGTTGGGGAACTGATGTCAGTCACTAGTTTTAGCCGCATTCAGTTGGCTAACCGATCACGATAGGGGAAATAAGGTGTCAAAGATGAAAAGAGGGTAGTTCGGGTTCTCTGTGATTACACAGAGTGTTGAAAAGGCTTAGGCCGGGTGTTAGGATTTGGGTGAAGACTCAACAAGGGTGAGAGAGGTGATTGGAAAGGTGGAGAGGTTCAGGTTGGTAGGGTATTGGGTAGATGGGTGATGGATGGTATTTAGGTGAGAAAGAAGTAGTAAAATAGAAGACAATAAGAGATCTAAAACTGAAGTTAAGAACTAACAACTTGGTTAAGATACTTATTTGAAGACCTGAGATTGGTAGATGCGGTGGTTTGTGGGCGTTCATAGGAGAAACATATCTATATCTAGACTGTGGAAACAAATCCGAGTGCTTCCTATGAATGATCCAAGGCTCGGAGCAAGATGATGGTTGCTAGTGAAGAACTTATATTCTCTAGTGTTATATTTGATCATTTGATTCTTAGTTGAATGCAACAATGTGAATTAATAATCCAAAAGCCAACCAAAAGAGGAACCCTAGGAAAGATTTGGAAATTTTTATTTAAAGGAACTGATGCCATTTCCTTTGACCAGTCCCAATAGATGAATAACTGATGTCAGTTAGGGAGAAGTAGTCTAATTTTCTTAAAATAGTTTGTTTCCTCCCTTTTTGGTGTGGGTCAAGATTTGATTGTGAGCTACGAGTCTTGGTTCACATTTAAACATGCAGGGAATTGATGGAAGAAATGGTTAGCAATAAATATTAGGTTAAGGAAGAGTCTTAGTTAGTTAAGGTAAGTGATGAATCAATGCTAGGAGTGATAAACTAATCTAAGTTAGTTAAATGCCCTTGGAATGGGTCCAAGGTAAGGTGGAGAGGTGAGGTGGAGGGGTGAGGTGGTAATTAACCTAATATTGATAATTAGATTAATAATAATGTGTGGAAGGGGTCATGGTAAGGGGGTATGTTAATTAAAAGGGGCTTAGAGGGTTGTGACCCAATTTTGGGTGTCTACATTTGCCCCTTTTTTTCGTATTCTTGTTGTTGCAAATCAGCAAGCACCCTAGATGCAAATCAGGTTTCTAAGTTGATGTTGCATCCATCAGTGTGATTGCACAACATTGAAAACTCTCTCCAAGTGTGGGACTTGTAAAATGAGAGAGGAATCTCCAGATTAGAGGTTGGTTCCTCAAACTCCTCGATCGAGATCTGTTATTTGCATAATTATAGAGGTTTGAATCCTAATCCTACTATAAATTCCAAGGAGACAGAGATAGAAAGTGCCAAAATTGAAACTAAACTAATAGGTGATACACCAAAGGAGTGGTGAACACTTCTTGTTCGGAAAAATTGACGCAATTTCATGAAATGCAACATGAAACATCATACACAGGCTGATAAGATGCAATTAGAGGTCTGAAATGAAGCAAGACAATACAAACAAAGGACTGAAAATTGATCATAGAGTCTGCACTGTCATTTTCACTGTCAAAATCCTTGCATTTGCAACATCAAAGAGGCAGAAACTTGTTACAATCATGAAGAAGGTATGATACTTGCAAAAATCACTTGTTGAAGGTGAAAGAAGAAGCTTGCTATCCAAAAAAATGTTCAACCCTCAAAAAATGAGCCAAATCTAGCTTTTACAATGCATGGGTCGAGCCCAGGAGAGAGAAAATGTGTAAAAAAACGTGGGAGCCATTCCCCATTGAATGAAGATGCATTAAAATAGCATGGGTGTCCTTACAGACCCATGTCCTGACATTTTTGGCCATGCTGAAGAAGAATGCGACCCATTTTGCATTAAAACTGGTTGTTGAAACATCATTTCTGGCCATTACCACGTGCCAGAGATGTTTCTTGATTTTATCTCTCCAAAATAAACCAAAATGCAAAAATGACCATGGAATCTTGTAGATAATTTCACCAGCTTTCCATTGATATAAAGAACGTGAAAATCTGAGCTCTGGATCAAAAGATATGGTGATTTGAAAATTTGCGGGCAAAAAATTTGAATTTTTTACCTTTTTGGTCATTTGGAAAATTTTCAAAAAATTCCTGCGCCACACTGCCGGTTCAGGTGCCACATGGCATGTTTTAATTGGTCGCGGGCCCTTCCTGCTCCATTTTACTTCATTTTTGCCTTTGGAAAATTTTTCAAAATTTCCCCGCCGGGCCGATGAGGTGAAGACACGTGGCATGATGTGATTGGCTCGGGCCTGTCTCTCCTAAATTTTCCGCGGGTCGCTTCGATATTTTTGGCTTGGACACATGTCAAAACCCCATTAGGTGTGGGTTTGACCCTCCAAAATTCCCATGTGGGCTTGCTCTGAATTTTTTTCCCCAACTAGACACGTGGTGAGATTCTATTGGCTCGCAATAAGGGGGCGGGCCTTTTTCTTGAATTTTCCATTATTTTCCCATTGGGAAAATTTCCCAAGTTCTCCCGCACTCACCCGGACGGACATGTGGCATGTTCTTATTCATTTGCGGGGTAGCGGGAAAAAAATTCACCTTTTGGATTTTCGGCAAAACACTTTGCCAAAATTTCAACTTTTCCTCCGCCCTCTGAAACTCTGGCTCCTGGTGACACGTGTCGTGTTCTGGTTCGTCGGCGGGTAGGCGGATCACAATTTACTTTTGGATTTTTGGTGAAACATTTTTCCAAAATTTCTAACTCCCCTCTCGCGCCCCACTTTTCCAGTCCCTTAGGACACGTGTCTTGTTTTAATTGGCCGCGGGGCCATCTCTCCAAAATTTCCCTGCGCAAACACTTAGCCAAATTTTCCAATTTTCGCCCCTGGACGTGTGGCAGCTCCTGATTCGTCGGCGGGTCCCTTTTGAAACCTACACCAAAACACTTGGCAAAAAACCAAATTCTCCTCTGACCCCCGCCACTTCCTGGACACGTGGCATGTCCTGATTGGCTGCGGGCCTTCTAGGGGAAAATTTCCCACAAAAACTCCGCCAAGCCATAACTTGAAAAATACGTGGAGTTAGGAGGAAAACTTTACCTTTCTGGAAAGATGAGAAATATATCTATCCAATGGTGCCATTTCCAGAAGATTTTGAGTTCCTGAAAAGAAAAATTTTATGTCTGAGGCACAAGAGAAGGAAAGATGAAAGGAGTTAGCCAGAAAATGAGCAGGGGGCACATTTTGGGTAACAATTTTGGCGACTCAGAGGGGTCATCTGCCTGCTGGATGAAGTTACCAGTTTCCTGAAGCAATCCATTGGGCATGGAGTCACCTGATTCTTTGTTTAATACCCCAACTGACTAGAACATTGCAAGGAGGAAGATGGAATATCACCTGATGGAGCAAGGCCTGCAAACACATTCCCAGGAACAACAAGTTGTGCCAAAGCACTTAGGGAAAGTAAAACTAACCTACAACAAAACAATGTGCACAAGCACTTGGAGGAATGAAAACTTAAGCTAATATTTACAAGGTGGATAATTTCCCTTTAGTAGCAATGCTTTAGATGGATTCCATTGACTGGAATTTGCAGTTCTTCGCCATCCAATGAAGACAATTGGAAGGCATTGCTGTCCTTACACTTTGTGACCATGTATGGGCCACTCCAAATGGCATCAAATTTTGAATGCCTTCCCGGTTTTTCTCTATCTTGCATCCCATTTTAACACTAGATCTCCAACTTGGAGAGATCTACTCTTGGCCTTCCTATCAAAGGTCTTCTTGATCAAAGCTTGATCCTTCTCCATTGCTTGAGATGCCCGATCTCCGATCTCTTCAAGCTCCATCGATTATGCATATCTCACCTCCATGGGCCCAAACTCTAGCAACTCTAACTGCTTCATGAGTTCCAATGTTGGTAACTCAAGTGACATGGGCAAGATTGCCTCTCTTCCATAAACAAGCCTGAATGGAGAGTTACCTGTGGATCTCTTAGGAGTTATCCTATCAACCCATAAGGCTGATTTCAGTTTGGTATGCCAAGACCTCTGATTCTCATCAAGAGTCCTCCTAATGATCCTCAACAAGTTCTTGTTTGTAGATTCAGCCTGGCCATTACCCTGAGGGTAGTAGTTTGATGAAGTACTTAGGTAGATCCCGTTCTTGACAGCCCACTCAGTCACCTTGGATCCAATGAATGCTAATGCATTATCTGAGATTATTGTAGCAGGTATGCCAAATCTGGTTACTATCCCCTCATAGAAGTCTAAGATGCTAGACTCATTTGCTTCCTTGAGTGCTACTGCTTCAGTCCACTTGGTGAAGTAGTTTGTGGCTATCAAAATCCACTTATGCCCTTGGCTTGAATTGGGATTAATGACTCCAATGAAGTCCAAACCCCATTGCATGAATGGCTGGTCAACTAAAATTGGATGCAATGGAAGGGCAACAAGCCTCTCTTTACCTATGAAGAATGCACAATTCTTGCACCTTTTGATCCACGCAAAGCAATCACTGAAAATCTTGGGCCAATAATAACCAGCCTTCATGATTTTTAGAGCTGTCACTCTTGGTGCAAAATGACCACCAGCTGGTCCACCATGGAACTCTTCCAACACCCTATGAATTTGATTTGTGCTAATGCATCTCAAAGCAACACTCCATTAACATCTTTCTTGAACAAAACACCGTCTACTATGGCACATGGGACAACCTACAATCTGAAGTGTCTTCTTTGGGTTTTTTTCATCTCTGGAGGGCATAGGCCTGTGCTTAGGAAGTGCATTATACCTTGGGTCCAGCAAGGAGTGGGGACAACATTATCCTCTTCTTGAGTGCTACCTTGCACATGGCTGTCTTGAAATCACAAACAGCCTCTTCTTTATTGCATACTCATTTTTGCTTGCCCAAAATCAGCTGCTCACACAATCCTTTTCCTCTTACCAGCTTGGTGACCTTGATCTCAATGTCATACTCCATGACACGAGTGATCCAACCTGCCCTTTTTTCATTCAAATCCTTGTCGAGGAGGAAGTCTTTTACTCCCGCATGAGAGATCAACAACTAAACCTTGTTGTTTGAGACTAGATGCTTGAATTTCTTCAAGCTTCTGATTACTGCAAGTACATGCTTCTCAATAAAAGAATATCTCACCTCATAGTCATCTAGGATTTGGCTGAAGAAAGTAATTGGCTGCTCATCATTGTCCTTGTTCTGCTGTACCAAAATGGCAGAAATAGTATCATTACCTCCAAATGCATAGAGGATGAAATCCTTAGAGAAATCTGGGTTGATGAGAGTTGGTGCTTGGGAGATGGCTTCTTTGATTGCTTCAAAACTCTCCTTGCCTTCTGCTGTCCACTTGAAAGCCATGCTTTTCTTTAACATTTTGGTGATAGGTTTGACAAGGGCTGCAAAATTTGGGACAACCCTCCGAACAAAGTTTATTCTCCCCAAGAAACTCTGAAGGGCCTTCTTGTGGCTTGGAAATGGTAGTGCTCTTATGGCTTTAACCCTCTCTGGATCAATTGATAATCCTTCTTTGGAGAAAATATGGCCAAGGAGCTTTCCTTCATGTGCTAGGAAGATACACTTCTCGGATTCAAAGACACTCCAAATCTCCCGCACCTTTGGAAGAATTGTCTCAAATGAGAGAGGTGGTCTCTTGCATTCTTTGAAAAAATAGTGATATCATCAAGGTATATCAGCACCACATTATTAATCAAACCTTTGAACGCCATGTCCATTGCTCTTTGGAAGGTAGCTCCAGCGTTGGACAGCCCAAATGGCATTTTCTTGTATGCATAAGTTCCCCATTTGGTTGTGAAGGCTATCTTGAACTGATCTTATTCCTTCACCATAATCTGATTGATTGTATCCGAGTAGCCATCAAGTAGTGAAAACCTCTCAAAGCCAGCCACAACTTGCAGAATTTTCGACATAGAAGGGAGTGGGTAATGGTCCTTGAGAGATGCTCTATTCAAGTCTCTGAAGTCAACACACAATCTGATCTCTCCACTCTTCTTTCTGACTGGAACTAAGTTGGCAACCCAACTAGAATGCTTGATTGGGAATATGATTCTTGACTCAATCAACTTGTTCAATTCCTTCCTCATGAGAGGTTCCATGTGTGGATTGACTGGCCTTTGTTTCTGCCTGATGGGATTATTATTTGGATCCAACTCAATGGTGTGCTTTGAGCTAACTTGGGATTGAAACCTTTCAAATCTTCGTAGCTCCAAGCAAACACATCAGGGAACTCTTGAAACAGCTATATGAACTCATAACTTTCATGTTCAAATTGTCATCTTTCCAATTTGCAATGGTTTGTTCTCTTCCACCAAGATGGATACTGAATCTTCTCTCTTGACCTGAATGTTTGCTTTCTCTTTCCTAAACTGATCATTGGGATTGAAAATGGACTCCAAAGTGATAAGTCCCTTGGGTAGCTTGTTAGTTCTCAACTGTACCACTTGGTCACCATACTGTTGTTCCAATTTTTCCTGATTTTTAGTTGAGAACTCAGCTTCTTCTTGTAAGAAATGGATGATTTGTTGGTCATTCTCAAACACTTGCCAACTTACATTGTTATCCGGCACTGAAGGCCTCACAATCACATGGATGTTTGGCTATACCTTGTCCTTTTGAATGCTTTCCACAATATCAAAGGCTGCCCCAACTGCTGCAAGCCTGTCAGCAGCTTGGTTTTCTTTTCTAGGAATGGATTTTATGCTAAAGCCCTTAAAATCTTCAATGAGGTCCCACACCCTATTCTTGTAGCACTTGAGCAGATTATTCTTGACAGCATACTGCCCCTTGACTTGGTTTACAATCAATTCAATGTCACCAAAGACTTGCAAGTTCTTTATTCCTCTCTTTATTACCCAATGCATCCCTTGCACCAAGGCTTCATATTCAACAGTGTTATTGGAGCATGCAAACTGAAATCTAAAAGCTGAATAGTAATTTACTCCTTGAGGTGAAATAAGCATAGCTCCACCTCCCTCACCTTGTCTACTCCTTGATCCATCAAAAACAACTCCCATACCTCATTTTCATCCTTGTGGTTTGGCTTGGTGATGCTAGGAATGGGCTGATCTTCTTGATGTATGCAATAGACCCCTAGCTCGCATTCTTCTACTTCTTGATAAGGATCAAAAGCATGAACCTTGTTTTCCCATTCATCAAGAGTTAGATCCAGGATGCTTCCAACCTTGGTGTCAACTTCATCGGTTGCTTGAGTGATCTTCTTGATCAAATTCTGAACAGTTGGCATTGATCTAACTTGGAGTGTAGGGCTCAATGTGGAAGTTTGCAATAGGTTCAGACCTGATTGTAGCTTTGGTTCCATACCTTGTTTTGAACAACATGTGTGACCAATCAGTAGACAAATATCCTCTAATCTTGGTCAGAAATCTCTTGACAAACATAGGGCAAAGAGTGGTGGAAGGTCTATAACTGATACATCTTGTAAAACAACAACATTTGGACATGCATGCAAGGTAAGACTCAAGTTTCTAATCACCCCAACTATTGTTACTGCTATCCCATCCAACTGCACTACCCCTTTGGATATGGTTTCATATTGAAGTCCTAGCTGATCAGCTATTTTCTTGGGCATCACTGAGCTACTTTCCTGGAATCAATCATGCAATTGTGCACCAATTGGTTTCCAATGATTAATGAGACATAAAAAGGAGGGGGCTTCAACATTTTACCTTTCTATCCTCCATGATTCCCTTCAGGCTGGGCAGCATTTGTGAGCACCTTCTCTTGCATTTGGACTTGCTGATTTGAAGTTGGCCAGTCCTTCATGGCAGCTTGTAGCAAATCTCTCTGGCTTGGGATAGATAGGGATTCCCACATTGATATATTTACATTTGTCTTCTTCATCTGATCAATGATACTAAATGGTGATGAAGGATCTCTTTTCTATCCCTTGGTTTGCATATTCATCCCTTGCATGTGGGCAACAAAAACTGTATTTGAGTTGGTCTAGGAGCTGTTCTTGGCTGCCCTTGTGCATTTACAACTAGATTTTGTTTGCCAACCATTTGTGGAGCCATAAAAGGTTGTGGATTGGTTGGAGCTAATGGCTGTTCTTCACCCAAATTCCTTCTTTTTGACCTTGTGTTGGCTGCAACACCTTGAGAGACTGTTTGATTTATGCCGAAAAATCCTCTGCCTGCCAGTTCACAAGTGTGGTGTCATTTGGAGCTGATTGCTGCTGGAATGTTTCTTGTTGTTGGTTGTTTCCTTGACTGCCCTCACCCTCCACACCAGTAGTTGTCACCATTAATGCTTGATTCAAGGCACCGTTGAAGCACATAGATTGGTTGTGAGGTTCATTGCATGGAAAACACCAATCATACTCTTGAGCAACGTTGTTTTGTGTTGGCACCAATGCCTTAGAGGCAGATATAGCATTTGGATTATAGGGCTGAAATGGTCTGTTGGCAAGAGGCCTTGCTTGATTTAGATTTGCAGCTGGATTGGGTGGTCTATGAGGTTGATATGGCTACCTGTTAGGCTGAGCTTGAGGCTGTAAGGAAGGTCTAAAACTTTGGGCTTGTTGCCTCTTGAGAGTAACCAGCTCATTACCTAAATTTTGCAATTGCTTCATGACTTCTTGAAGCTCATTTGGGGCACTTGGAGATGAAGTAGAAGCTTCATTTGAACTCTAATTTCTAGGAGTGGGAGAAGGAGCCAAATTAGGTGCTTGATTAGTGTTTGGGCTCTCTAAACTTGGAAACAATGGCATGGGAGGTCTAGGGGCTAGTTTTCCAGCTTGGATCAAACAATTTTCAGCCCTAATGGCAATGCTTATAAGCCATATGGATAGTTATGCCTCCCATGGACTGAATCAACATAGAAATATAAGAATTTAGAGCTTTGAGATAGTAAAGAAAAGCACCTTCTGCTGTTGGCCTGACTGCCACTAGAATTCTCTCCCAAATCCTTTGAAATCTGAATTTTAAATCGATCAGGTTGCTCATTGGGAGCTCTCATAATGGTTGTCACCGCTCCAAAAGAGACAAGTTGTCTCCCTTCTCTCCAAATTTCTCATGAAGTGCTACACATAGCTGGTTCCAATTTTGAATAGAACTCGAGGCAAGGTTGTAAACCATTACAAAGCCTTCCCCTTGAATGAATATGCCAACAATTTGATAAAGAACTTGCATCTCATTGATTTCATGAATTACACAAAGGTTGGCAATGTCCTTAACATGATCCCCGTGAGTAGTCCGATTCTCTCTAGTGAAGTATGGAATGTTCTTCAATGCTATAACTAGGATTAGATTTTTGCATTGAGAGCAAGTGGGTTGCTTTGCCAGCTGAAATTGACATAGGGGTTGTTTTGTGCCATTCTAATTGGTCTTAGAACCCTTGTTGACTGAATGAAAGGCCTACCAGGTGGAGGAGTTGAGAGAGTTCTGTTTGGTGGAGATGGAGACCTTTGAATCCTTCTTCCTCTTTTCCTTCTTCTTGGAGATAACTGTAGATATTCGAACAACACCTCTTCTTCTCCAGCTGTTGACCTTGTAGTGATTCTTCTCATGAGCTTTCATGTCTGCACTACTAAAACCAGCTGATTCTTCCCCTTGGCTTCACCAGATGTGCAATTTATAGCTCTTTTAAGAAAGAAAATTGCAGCAGATGCACATCAACTTTGCTGCAATGAAAATGAGACCTCTAAGGTCCCACTAGGCGTGCCAAAACTGTTGTTACAAATCAGCAGCACCCCTGGATGCAAATCAGATTTCTAAGTTGATGTTTCAAGCATTTAATGTGATTGCACAACATTGAAACCTCTCTCCAAGTGTGGGACTTGTAAAATGAAAGAGAAATCTCTAGATTAGAGGTTGGTTCCTCAAACTCCTCTGATCAGATCTGTTATTTGCACAATTGTAGAGGTTTGAATCCTAATCCTACTCTAAATTCCAAGGAGACAGAGATAGAAAGTGCAAAAATTGAAACTAAACTAATAGGTGATACACCAAAGGAGTGGTGAACACTTCTTGTTTAGAAAAATAGACATAATTTCATGAAATGCAACATGAAACATCATACACAAAGCTGATAAGATGCAATTAGAGGTCGAAATGAAGCAAGACAATACAAACAAAGGACTGAAAATTGATCACAGAGTCTGCAATGTCATTTTCACTGTCAAAATCCTTGCATTTGCAACATCAAAGAGGAAAAAACCTGTTACAATCATGAAGAAGGTCTGATACTTGCAAAAATCACTTGTTGAAGGTGAAAGAAGAAGCTTGCTATCCAAAAAAATGTTCAAGCCTCAAAAAATGAGCTAAATCTAGCTTTTACAATGCATGGGTCGAGCCCAGAGAAAGAAAATGTGTAAAAAAATGTGGAGCCATTCCCATTGAATGAAGATGCATTAAAACAAGATGGGCATCGTTAAAGACCCATGTCCCGACATTTTTGGCCATCTTCAAGAAGAATGTGACCCATTTTACATTAAAACGGTTGTTGAAATGTCATTTCTAGCCATTACCACGTGCCGGAGACGTTTCTTGATTTTCTCTCTTCAAATTGAACCAAAATGCAAAAATTACCATAAAATCTTGTAGAGAATTTCACCAGATTTCCATTGATATAAAGGACGTGAAAATCCAAGCTCTGGATCGAAAGATATGGTGATATAAAATTTGCGGGCAAAAATTTGAATTTTTTACCTTTTTGGTCATTTGGAAAATTTTCAAAAAATTCCCCATGCCCCATTTGGTTCAGGTGCCATGTGGCACATTTTAATTGGTCGTGGGCCCTTCCTGCTCCATTTTACTTCATTTTTGCCTTTGGAAATTTGTTCAAAATTTCCCCGCCGGGACGATGAGGTGAAGACATGTGGCGTGATGTGATTGGCTCGGGCCTGTCTCTCCTGAATTTTCCACGGGTCGCTTCGATATTTTTGGCTTGGACACGTGTCAAAACCCCATTAGGTGTGGTTTGACCCTCCAAAATTCCCATGCGGGCTTGCTCTGAATTTTTTGCCCCAACTAGACACGTGGCGAGATTCTATTGGCTCGCAATAAGGGGGCGGGCCTTTTTCTTGAATTTTCCATTATTTTCCCATTGGGAAAATTTCCCAAGTTCTCCCGCGCTCCGCCCAGCCGAGACACGTGGCACGTTCTTATTTGTTGGTGGGGGCAGTGGGCCAAAACTTCACCTTTTGGATTTTCGGCAAAACACTTTGCCAAAATTTCAACTTTTCCTCCGCCTCTGAAACTCCGGCTCCTGGTGACACGTGTCATGTTCTGGTTCATCGGCGGTAGGCGGATCACAATTTACTTTTGGATTTTTGGCCAAAAATTTTGCCAAAATTTCTAACTCCCCTCCACGCCCCACTTTTCAGTCCCTTAGGACACGTGTCTTGTTTTAATTGGCCGTGGGGCCATCTCTCCAAAATTTCCCTACGCAAACACTTAGCCAAATTTTCCAATTTTCGCCCTTGGACGCGTGACAACTCCTGATTCGTTGGCGGGTCCTGCGGGAAAATTTTTCCTTTTGAAACCTATGCTAAAACACTTGGCAAAAAACCAAATTCTCCTCCGACCCCCGCCACTTCCTGGACACGTGGCACGTCCTGATTGGCTGCGGGCCTTCTAGGGGAAAATTTCCCACAAAAACTCTGCCGAGCCATAACTTGAAAAATACGTGGAGTTAGGAGGAAAAATTTACCTTTCTGGAAAGCTGAGAAAGATCTCTATCCAATGGTGCCATTTCCAGAAGATTTTGAGTGCCTGAAAAGCAAAATTTTATGTCTGAGGCACAAGAGAAGGAAAGATGAAAGGAGTTAGCCAGAAAATGAGCAGGGGGCACATTTTGGGTAACAGCTTACTTGTGCTAATAAGTGACGATGACAAAAATAAGAAGTAGGTTTCCCCGGGTAAGGGTGGAGGTGATCCCCCTCAAACCAAGAATTAATTAAGTGTAAGGATAAATCAGTGATGGGTTTGATAAGGTGGTAGGTGATGAAAAATTGGGTAAGATAAAGGTATAGGAAATGGTGATAATAGGGCCTTTTAAAGCTGAAAACATTCAAATGCATGCACATGACCATAGTGCAACACAAAGACAAGGTTGAAGAGCACACAAAATCTACATTTTCAAAGGTTGATAGTTTATCCAAACAAGGGTGATGTGGTCCAGTATCCAAGGTATAAGAAGTGCTCCTAGAAACACAATGGGTTGAGGTGAAAAATGGGTATAGGTGTGTTCCAAACACCAAAAGGTTTGGTCTAGTTGAGATAAACATCATGAAATAAGGAAAGGAAAGGTTGGTAGGATAAACAACATGGGTAGCATTATCACATGGTAGAGTGAGTAAGCGAGTTCGATTGTAAAATATGTAGGGTTGGTTTGAAAAGCAAATATAGGTGAGGAAAACATGCCCTTAAGTATCTTTAGGGAGTTGGTGAGGTCATAAGGCTCGTTGGTGAGTTTGTAGTGATGGGTTAGGGATGCGGTAGAAAGAAAAAGGCCATCGGCAAAAATTTTATGTCAAGTGAGGTATATTTATTGATATGTAGGGTGACCAAACTAGTTCGTGGATAACCGATATTGGTGTGAGTGACCGATGTCGGTCACCTAGGGCATGAATAGACCGATGTCAGTCACCAAAATAGTGACTTAAAATGGAAAACCCACCCAAAATTAAGTCATTTGTGTAATTTTTGAGGTTGAAAATGATTGGTGGAGAATGTTTTTGTGAGGAAAATGATAGAGAGGCCCAATAGTTATTTTTGGTGAGAGATTAGTGGTTGGAGGAGTGAGTTTGGGGTCCTAGTTGTATCTGGTGAAGGAGTTTGACTAGTGGAGAGATGGGAGAGGCACTTGACATGGCAAAGGTAGGAGAAGGCTTTGGGGGCAATCTTGTCCAGGCTCCAAAGGTCCCAACATGGAGGCACCAGTGAGTAGAGGTAGGATTCAACCCTAAATTTTGGTTTTTGTAGAAAAATAGGGTAGGAAAATAGAAATTTTTGTTTTTTGAAATTTGATGAAAATGGGGGAGAAATTGGGTAGTGGGAGGGTGGAATTAGGTTAATTACGGATTAAAATGAATTTGGGGGCAATGTGGGTGTGTTTGGGTGGGTAAAATAGGTATATTGTCCAATTTTTGGCATTGGGGGGATGTGGGGGTTTGAATTTGGGGCCAAACCAATAATCGACGTTGGTCGGTATCATTAGCGTCGGTGGATGAACCTACCATGGTGGGAAATGGAGATCGACATCGGTACGGTGATCGATGTTGGTTAAGTAGGGAATGGTTAAGTTTTTAGAAAAATGGTGGTTTGGGATGTCGAAGGCATGTTTAAGCTAGATGGGGTGTCAGAGCTAGGTCTAAGGTAGGTATAGGCTTGGTAAAAGTGTCCAAAAGAATGTGGAGGGGAGATTTTAGGTAAATGATGATGTAATAGGATGAGTTTGGGTGGGATGGGGAAGAGTAGGTTAAATAGGTGAAATAGTAAGAAGAATATGATTTAGGTAAAGGTGGATGATATATGTAAGGCAAGGTAGGAAATAGGCTAAGTCGAGTGTTGAATAGGAAAGTGAAAGGGTAAATGGTTAATTTGTGTGAATGTTAATGATGCGGGAAAGCCAACATATGACAATGAATGATCAAATTCTTCCCTTGTTAGTATAGATGAGGCCTACCATTTCAGAGGAGGAGTGAGAGCATATGAGGGTAGTCGGGTTAGGCACGGTTAGGAGATATATGAGGATTTCATGTTGATCACAACATGATGGTAGCCCTCATCGACAAATGAGATTCAATTACCAAAACCTTTCATTTACCGACGGAAGAGATGACTGCCACACTAAAGGATGTATATAGGATCCTGTGACTACCAATTTTTGGGGAGCCATTGTATCAAATCTTGTCTTCAGATGTAATTGATCACATGGTTATGGTGTTTGGGCCAGCTATGGAAGATTTTTCATATAATAACACCAGTATCATTTACTGGGAGAAGCATGTGGCGTACCCTCGGGAGAATCGACCGACAATGTTGATGATGGTTGGGGTTGGTTGTTTCACCCTCCCATACTTATAGGGTGGGAGTTTTCCATGGGATTTGATGGGAGTCCTAGAGGATATGATGTTTGACAAGATTTGTTTCTCATGGGCAAAAACTGATTTAGCTCGATTATACAAGGATATGTGGGCCTACGAGAGGATACATAGATACATTTTGTGTTGTACATACCTATTACATTGTTGGGCATATGAGCACATTGTGTGCCTTCATCCACTTGGTCTACCATGACAGGGGTGGGAGGTGGGTGTATATAGGGTGGGATATAGGTGATGGATGTGGGTTGGAGAGTAGGCAAGGGTTGATGGTGTGACTCGAGATATAGCATATTATCGAAATTACTGGCTAGCTTATCACCGGTCTAAATTCTATAGAGCCCCTACCTCACGTATTAAGAGTTCACAGGTATGGAGGAGGAACTAGAGGGTTTACACCTTCTTAGATGGATTCAGGGGCATAGGGCAGGGGAACATAGGTATATAACCATAGATTAGGTTAGACAACAATTTCGACTATAGTAGGGGGTGCCCCTGCCATTTCCATAGTACCGTCGAGAGGATGTGGAAATGTCATTACCTCTTCCATAGTTGACAGATCCAACAGGAGTGGAGGAGTAGGTAGTGTAAAAGAATATAGATGATGTTGGGTGCACATCGATTTATATTCAGTGGTGGGCCTCATAGTTATATGCAACACTAACTAGGAAAGTATTGATTGATTTGGCCATAGTCACCATTGAGAGAGACAAGTTACAGAGGTAGGTGATGACATTACAAGCCTAGGTAACTACATTAAAGGCATAGGTAGCTAAAATAAAAACACAACTAGCGGCGCGACAGAGGAACAAAGTAACGATGGGGGATTGGTTACGACACTAAAGGCCTATGTTACAACTTTAGAGGCATAGGTGGCCACACTATATACATAATCGATAAAGAACACAGGCACATGCTAGGGCCAGGGGACACGTGGCTACCACTCCTTCACCTCTGAGGGCACATGATGGGTCACATGTATAGGGACATGCCCCATCATTATAGGTACAGTATTAGGACATGGTCCATGACCACAGTACAGGGGACATGGACCACTAGTACCTTGGGACATGGTCCACAGATAGGTGCTAGAGCGATCCACCACTATATCTGATATCTATGGATCGATACAGAGAGGTTGTGGCTAAGGCTAGGTATTACGAGGATTAGATTACACAGCTTGGTGTTCCTATTGCCAACTATGACACCTACAAGAGCTCAAAAGGTAGGTAACCATTCGTGAGGTCCAACTCATAGACTTATAGTGGCGGCGAGTTGGGAGCCACCATTCTCATGGGCAAGGCTAGCGGGAGGTGACTAGTTCATGGAGATAGAGGCCAAGTGAGGGGATATGAGAGAGTGGCAGAGGCACTAGGCCCTCCCAGGGATGAGGAGATTATGGATGTTGTTTATTTTTGACTTTTGACTTATATATACTAGCCTACATGCCTTGAAGAGGTGAGATGTACATGAGAGTTTTGAGAGACTTATTTATATTTGTATATATAGTGTATTGACATATAAAATTTCTAGTATATAGATGATGACACTTATATCTATTATGTTTGGTTTTATTTCCATTGTATGGTTATTATGGAAACTAGTTGTAGGCATGGTTGATGTTATGGTTTGTTTTAATTTCCAATGTATTGATATTATGGAAACTTAGATGTGTAGGCATGGTTGATGTTATGATTTGGTTTAATTTCCAATGTATTGATATTATGGAAACTTAGATGTGTAGGCATGGTTTGGTTTAATTTCCAAGTTATTGATGTTATGGAAACTAGATGTATAAGCATGGTTTGGTTTAATTTCCAAGTTATTGATGTTATGGAAACTAGATGTATAGGCATGGTTTGGTTTAATTTCCAAGTTATTGATATTATGGAAACTATATGTATAGGCATGGTTTGGTTTGATTTCCAAGTTATTGATATTATGGAAACTAGATGTATAGGCATGGTTTGGTTTAATTTCCAAGTTATTGATATTATGGAAACTAGATGTATAGGCATGGTTTGGTTTGATTTCCAAGTTATTGATATTATGGAAATGTGAGAAAGATTAGGTAGTAGGGACAAATAGTGGAAAAATGGTGAAAGATGGTGGAAAAATGGTGGCCGAGCTAACCTCCAAAGACCCCATTTATTTGAACTACTGCCTACACAACCCTTACAAAATGTGCCTTAGGGTGATGTAGTTCTCTCATAGGATAGGGAAAAATAAGATTTATGATGGGTAGGTTGGGTAAGGCAAATGGTCCTGGTAAGGAAAGGTAGAAAAATAGGCAAGGTCAAATGTTGAGCCAAAAAATAGAAAGGGTAACTCGGTTAAGTGTGTGACTGGTATGGGTATGGTTTTGTTTTGGGTTTTGTTAAGTATGTATGATGTTTATAGAGATGATGATTGGTATGGGTGTGGGTAAAATGAGAATTGGACCAGTATATTTAATTTCAATGGTCACATCCTGCTGAAGAAGCAATAAACAGGGAAAGGTGCACCAAAAATAAGAGAATGTTCCATAGTTGGCAAGGACCATAAGGGCCATATAAATAGGCTTATGAATATAAGCCCCTAGATACATTGCATGATTGATAGGTATATGGTTGAAAGAAGTTGCATGATCACAATGTGTTGCATGTGTGCCATGTCCCTTGAGTAGATAGGGAAAAATAAAAGAGGGTAGGGTGGAGTGGTTTGTCTAGCATAACCTTGTTGTGGGATGACATGTCCCTTCTGCAAGATACCTAAAACCAACATAGGAAATTCCATGACTAAAAGTTTGTATTTTTCTTGATTTTTTCTTTTACATTTTAATTTTTGTATTCATAGACTAATTGATGTGGGAATTCTATATTGGGATGAATAGTAGAGTCTCCTTGAGGTCTTCGTGAAGCTGATTGATGTGGGAAGATCCACGACAATTTTATAGTCTTATTTTTGGATAGACTAAGTACAACATGTGGCTGATTTTTATAGCTGTCCTTTGAGGGAGAAGTCTACTTATAGTAGAAATAGAGAGACATAGATGTTCATTTTAGGGAATCATCTATTTGCGAGAAGTTTGACTCAAGGAGTAATTTTTTTCACTATTTTGGACTTGTAGTCATGGACAAGACTATAAAGGAGTATAGGCCTATTTTATGAAGGCAAAACCATAACACGATAAAGGTTAGCTATGAAAGAGGGGTTTCAAGTGATGAACGACCATGGGATTCCATCCTAAAAAGGATGAAAAGTATCCATGAGAATCATGCCATGAGTAGAGCCATGGTACTCATATTCAAGATAAGGCTGAATGGTGATGGATAATCACACAATTTTGTTTGAGTCGTTGGTCCTTAAAAGAGGTAGGTGGAAGGAGAGGTTCACTCAAGGGATGAGCGTTTATGAGACATAAAGTAATGTAATACATTATTCAACAATAGAATAATTGAAGATGCAAGGCATTAAGGGGCTCACATTTGGGTTTACCCTCAAGAGAAGATAAATGATAATTTCTTGATCCATAGGTATGGGTGACAATATAAGGTCCGAACCAATTAGGAGAAAACTTGCCTCATTTACTTTTATCCATTTTGGTTATATGTTGATTTTCCTTTAGGAAAATATCTCCGATCTTAATTTTTTTCTCAAACACATTTTTCATAAGCACGCTTGATGTAATTTTTGTAGATTTGGAGGTGGTCTAGAGCGTTTAAATGGCATTCATCTAGTAGCTCAAGTTGTGCCAAATGTTCTTGGAAAAACTCATCATTAGAGAGGATATCTTTAAGAGATATACAAAGAGATGGAATTTGAATTTCAAGAGGTAGGACAACCTCTATACCATAGACCAAAGAGAAAGGTGTGGCAGCGGTAGAGGTGTGAATTCTGGTATGATAAGCCCATAAGGAGAAAGGAATGTGTGTGTGCCAATCCTTACCAGAGTCGTCAACCACTTTCATAAGAATTTTTTTGAGATTTTTGTTAGAATATTTGGCTTGACCATTTTCTTGTGGGTAATATGGTGAAGAGAAATTGAGTTGAATGCCAAATTTGTCACACAATTTATGTAGGGTTTTTTTTTTTTTAATTGTTTTCCATTGTTAGTGATAAGGTGATGAGGAACACCAAAGTGACAAATGATATGGTGGTTGATAAATTTAGTTATTTTCTCAGCTTTGGTAGAGATAAGAGGGATGGATTCTACCCATTTAGTGTAATATTTAGTCACCGTGATGATCCAATGATGATGTTGAGAGGAATGAGGGTTAATCTCTCCAACGAGATCCAAACCCCATTAAGAAAAGGGCCAAAAGTCTTGGGTGACTTGTAAGGCATGACTAGGAGTATGATGAAGGTTAGCATGTTGCTTTGACACTTCACACAATGTTTAACATAGTCACAAAAATATTGGTTAATGGTTGGACAATAATATCTAATTTGAAGGATACATTTTTTGACAATGAGGCCACTGAAATGTCCCCCATAAATCCCACCATTAATCTCTTTGATGGTGTACAAGATTTTAGAACTGGTGAGGTACCGAAAGAGAATATCGTCAAAGCCGCATTTGTAAAGAAGACCTCCCATGATGACGTAATGAAATGCACTTTTTAGGAAGGATTTTTCATCCATTATGAGTGAGATATGAAGGTAGGATTGAAAGTGAGAGGTAGTTAGTGAACTTATTACACCAAATATCTCTTCAGTCAGTAACGATGCTACCCATAAAATTAACACAAAGTATAATATAAGAAGGTGATTGCAACCATTGGATGGTGATGAAGATTTTTGAGTCCGAAGGTGAGGCAATTATTTGAGAAGAAGGAAAAGCAATGGTATGTGTGAATTTCTTAGTGGATTGAATGAGGTAGTGATCAAACGTGGTCAAAAGTAGGTGTACATGATGTCTATAATTTCTAATCTCATCATTATGACACTGGTACAAACCATTGACTTGGTTCATAACCAGTTGAGAGTCACCAAATATATTAATGGTTTTAACATCTAAGGCAATGGAAGTTTGAATACATAACACAAGTGATTCATACTCAGCTATATTATTGGTGTAGTCGAAGTCTAGTTTAAAGTATAGTGGTATGGGCTTGCCATCAAGAGGAATGAGAATTACCCCGTACCTTCCCTATGGTGATGTTTGGGTCTCATCAAAGAATAATGTCATTTTATAAAAATATCATCAAGGGAGAGGGTGGTTATAGATTCATTGGGAAAATAAAAATTTGAGGATTGATTTCCAAGAAGAGGAGCATCTGCGAGTTGATCCACGATGGTTTTTCCTTTGACAAATTTTTGATGAATGAACTCCAACTCCAAGTTAGCAAGCAACATAAGCCAATGAGTGGTGCATTGATGTTGGTATGGTTTGGGATACATGTAATGAAGAGGTTCAGTGTTGATAATGACAAACATTTTGTGTTTAATAAGGTAATGGCGAAGTTTGGTGGCCACGAAGACTAGGGCTAAGAAAATATTTTCAGCATGAGTGTATCTAGTTTTATAGTCTAGAAGAATATGAATTATGTAATAAACCACTGTTCCCTATACTACTCATCATGATGAGTGAGCATAACAGCAAAAGGAATGGTCAGTAGAAAAAATATAAAGGTAAAAATGTTGATCATCTTTAGGAGGAATGAGCACAAGTGGCTAAAGAAGGTAGTTATTCAACGCTTTAAAGGATTTATGACACTCATCATTCCAATGGAAATAAACATCCTTTTTAAGGAGGTGATGAAATGGTTGGCATTGGTCTGAAAGTTGAGAAATGAAGCGTTAGATGGATTGCAATTTTCCTTGCAAGATATGAAGCTGCCAAAGGTTAGTAGGTGGAGGCATGTCAAGAATTTCCTTGATCTTAGTGGGATCAAATTCGATACCTGTAAAGAGATGATGAAACTAAGGAGCTTACCTGAGAGAAATGTGAAAATGCACTTCTTTGGTTGAAGGTGAACAAAATATTGGATAAGGAGGTCAAATATAATTTTAAGAATGACCTAGGTGTTTAGTGTGACACTTGGACTTACCAAGAAGGTCATCGACATAGTCTTCCAAAATGTCATGCATGATGTCATGGAAGATGTAAGTCATAAGCACGCTGATAGGTAGCACAACATTTTTCAAGCCGAAGGGCATGATGCGATAGCAAAAGGTCCCCCAAGGGGTTATGAAGGAAATTTTGTGTTGATCTTTCGAAGTGAATAATATCTTATTATAACCTGAAAACCCATCCATAAGAGATAACATCTCATGGCCGACTATAAGATCAACTAGTTGGTCAATGCTTGGTAGAGGAAAGTCATCTTTTGGATAGGCAAGGTTAAGGTCATGAAATTTAGTATAGATACAAAGTCCCCCGTGAAATTTCATGATAGGAACAATGTTAGAGATCCATTGTGGATAGTCAATGGGTAGGATGAAGGAAACAGAGAGAAGGTGTTGAAGTTCTTCTTTCACAAGAAGAGAAATGCGAGGATGCATTTTATGCAACTTCTGTTTCACTGGTTTAGCATCAAGGGTGGTTATGATATTGTGAAGCATGATATTAGGGTCGATACCTGGCATATCACTATAGGACCAAGAAAATTCTTTGTTATGATTGTGAAGAAAAGAGGTGAAAGATTCTTATTCCATGAAGTCTAGAGATTGGCCTATCTTTAGAATTTGGGGGTTGTCTTGAGTATGAATGTTGATTTCTATGGTAGATTCATTAAACATAGTTTACATGTCAAAGGGTAACGACCTTTGAATATAAGAATCCTCCGCACCTAAATAGGTCAAAATAGAATCATCATCCTGACATTGAACGATGTTTATAGAAGGCGTATCATCATCCAACATGTCGGATAAAGAAGAGGAAGGGAAGAGGGAACCTCACCATCACGTTGATAGGTTAGAGGTCCTAAGGAGATGGTGTTCATGAAATTTTTTTTTAGGTGGTATATATTCAGGATCCATAGAATCCATGAGAGAAGGAGGTGCAATAGGCGAGGAAGAATTTTTTTCTTTGACAAGTGTGATGTGCTCCTTATTACGAGGAGGCTATAAATGAAATCCAAGACCACAATAGTCTTTGTGTTTCTTAGTGGTGCATGGTATGATGGTGTGATGACCTTATTCATAACGACCAAATTTGAAGCCTTTCCAGTCCAATGATGAAGAAAATTGAGTGCGAAGCTGCATTTGGTGAGGTAGGAGAAGTTGGATGAAAAAGGTCTGGTTTAGAAGGGAGGTTTAATAGAATAATAGGAAGTGTTGAGTCCCCCATAGGTTAGGTTGGTGTGAAGGTGGGGAGGGCCGTATGGTATGACCTCTCCTATATGATGATCGTAACATAGGTGTTGGTGTAGTTTTCCATACTCCTAAGGAGTAAGGATTACATCAATGTTAAGGGGGTAATATTCTCCATGTTAAAGTGTTGAAAAATGCCTACCAAGGGGTCTCGTAGTTTGTACTTGGGTAGTAGGTGTTGATGATCTATCGAATCCACGAGAATATGGGGCATTAGTAGAGGGTAGAATAGGAGGGTTAGTAGGTGGGCTAGATGAGGAAGGTGAAGCAACATAAGTGGTAGATGTGGTAGCTTCCTTAATTAGGATTAGGACATCATTTGGACGATAAAGCATATTACAGGTTTTGAAGGGGGATGGATATGCCTAAATGGTGTAATTTTCTCCTTCATATTCAAATTTAATGCAACAGTGAAGGGTGGAAGGTACACAAGCCATGACATGAATCTAGGGATGACCTAACAACATGTTATACTGGAACTCTCCTTCAAGAATGTAGAAAATTTTGGGAATGGTTCAGGGGACCCATGCGGATGTGGAGGACAATGGTGGCAATGGTAGTGGTCATGGAATCATTAAAGGATCAAAGCATAATGGGGTTGCTAGAAATGCAATCGGTAGGTATTCCCATTTGTTTCTAAGAATGAGAGGGGATGATGTTGATGCTGACACCCTCATCAATCATGATGCATTTAAGATGAATATCATTAATGTAAGAGGAGATGAAAAGAGTGAGATCTAGATCATCAAGATGTGAAGGGGAGATCTCTGATTTGGAGAAATTAATGGAAGCAATTTGATGAGGGGAAATGAGGGCGGTGATAGGTGAATTTTCGTTGGGTGGAACCTCAATGGATTACATGACCTCGATGAGGGTATGATGATGAGAATTATAGGTTTAGATCAATTCAAATAAAGAAATCTTTAATGGAGATTCATGAATCTATTTTATCATTTAATGATGAGTAACCCCATGAAGAAGTAGGTGGTGTCATCCCAAGGATGGTTATCTTGGGGGAGGTGCAGTTGAAATGGTAAGTGAAGGTGAACTAGAAGGGTTACCGAATTTTCCTTTTCCTTGTCTTTCACATGGTGTGACTAAGTGGATACACGCACCATATTAATTTCAAAGATAGGAAGAGGAAAAGAGGGTTGTGTGGTGATAGGCAAAGAAAGAATGGAATCCTCCTCTAATAGATCATCTTCTTCAAAGAGACCATCAGAATTACAAAGATGAAGGATAATGTTTTTAAGATCCTTACAACTATCGACATCGTGCCCTGGTGAGAGATGATTGGCACATATTTTTGTGTCATCAAACCCTACTGGTTTAGGTTTGAGAGGATCGTAAGGCTTGATAGGTGGAAGTGATATATCATATATCTCTAACAACCGAGCAATGATGATAGAGTAGGATCATGCCAAATGATCACAATGAGAGGTAAAAATTGTCTTGGGTAAAGGGGTAGGAAAACTTTATGAGGAGGGTGAGGCGAGAGACTATGTTGGTCTAACTAAATTTTGGTAGGTAGTGAAGGTTGGGGTTTAGGCTATGCCTTCTTGGGTAAAGGTAGAGGAACAATGCGGTAGGATGAAGGAGACTTAAAAGGTGTAGGTATTTGAGTAAGCCAAGGTGAAAGTGGGGGTGTTGGAAAGAGTGAGGGTAAAGGTAGTGAAGAAGGTGTGGGTAGAACAAGAGGTGAAGGTGAGGGTATAGGTTGTTACACTTTAGATTTTCCTTAGTGAAGGGGCAAGTTAACCAAGGTTAAAGGATGTGGGCCTAAAATCAACGACAAAGGTGAAGGTGAGTGAGAAGGTGTGGGAGATACCAGGGTAAAAGGTTGGGTCTTCCTTTTAGGTGCTAGAATAGATTTTGTGATGGGTGGGGAAAAAGTTGACAAGTCTAGATTCACAGGGGAATATGTGCTAGACTTGGCACTAGTAAGATCCCTAAGGTGGTGTTAGGTTTTGGTGCAAAAAAATGCCTAAGTGAAAGGGGTATTGATGAAGAAGGGGCTAGAATCATGGGCTCAGTGCAATGGTCTTAGTTGATTTGAATACCTTGGGGTAAATGGTTGAGGTATATGGGAAAACATTTACATTTGGGTGGAAAACGGGAGTCTAAGGCACCTCTAGAGGGTAGAGTAATCAACATACTCCATGCAATCAACCAAACGAGAGAATGGTTTTAGTTTAGATGAAGAGGATGGTACACTAGTGCTAATCCCCATAATGAGCTCTAAGGTTTGTGAGATAGGGAAGGTCTTGTCCTTAGATTCAGTAGGTAAGAGTGAGGTAAGAAGAGTAATGGGATTTGTGAGGTCCTTTGGTGAGGTATCACAAATAGAGTAGGTAGATAAGATTGAATCCTCTATGGGTAGAGGAGGAGGAAAAGTGGGTGAAGTAGACAAGGTTATCTCCTCTACGGGTTGAGGAGAAGGAAATATGGGTGATGCAGGATCTTCTGTGGGTAGAGAAACTGATAATGAGGGTTATTTTATGGCTACATGAATAGATGAGGTGGGTTCCTCTGTGGGTAAAGGAATTGGTAAGGTGGGATCCTCTGTGAGTAGGGGAGTCCGTGTGAGAATTTCCTCAGTAGATGCTAGAGGAGGACGCTCAATAGAATGATCAAAATCCATAGTGAAGATTACATGAACCACATGGACATTGGTTTCTTCCTTAGATATCTCGCCAACATGATTTGATGAAGGGGAATGGTTAGGAAACAATTTTTTGAAAATGTCCAAGTTTGCATTAGCAGGCACATTAGGGTTGTTGAGGATGAGATCACCACTATCTAACATTCCTTGGACAATGTTTTTAAAGGTTTTGCAATTTCCATCACTATGGCCTCTCATGTGGTGGTAATTACAAAAATCATTTTCCTTATACCAAGTTGGTGTGGGGTGAGAAGGATCAAAACTAGTTTGTGGTTTGATAGGAGGAAGAGTGATGGCTCCTGCCTTCAACAACTTGTCCAATACAAAATAATATGGCTCTCTGATGGGAGTGTAACTCCTCTGTTCATATTTGTATTGAAAATTTTGAACAGGTGAGAGATTGGTAGGAGGTTTGGGTTGATTGGATGGATGAGAAGGGATGGATTTCAAAATCACCATGTTGGTAGATCCCTTGGGTTTGGAAAGGTTATTAGGAGGTTTGGAATAAGAGTCATTGGATTTAAAGCATCCTTCTTGTTACGTAGTTTAAGTTTATTTTCTTCAAGGGCATAGATTTCAAGCTTCTAAGCCATAGTGAAAGCCTTGTCAAATGTATAAAATGTTTGAATATAAAGAGTTAGGGAAATGTGTTTGACACATGCCCTGGTAAACACATATATGAGCTCAGGCTGCAGGAGAGTGAAGGAGAGATGATTGATTAGGCCTCACCAACGTGTGATGAAATCAATGATAGACTCGTCGTCATATTGGTGAATAGAATATAAATATGTCATAGATACCTTCTTAGAGATATTGATTGAAAAGTGATCAAGGAAGGTCTGGGCCAATTGGTTGAAGGAAAATACCGAGTGCATGGGAAAAACAGATACCAGTCTAAAGGCGGGTCACGACATGGACATGGGAAATGTTTGAAGGAGTAAGGCATCATCGTGTCCTATCAAATAAAAATCATGTATGAATGAATGCAAGTGCTATTAGGGTCCTTCCGTTAAAATGGTTGAATTTGGGAAGCTCCCATTACGCGGGATAGGGATGAATAGGTATGGAGGGATGGATGGGTTCATTACAAATCTCATCATAGGTTAAGACGTTACGAGATCTAGAAATAGAGGCCTCAAGTGTCTGCATTTTTTCCATCATCATTTTGATGAGATCCATTGTGGGGTTAGGCTGAGGGACCCCTCTTGATGTATAAGGGGGTGGATAAGATAAGTGGGTCGTGGAAGGCATACCAATGTGTGGTGGTTTCAAGTACATGAATTGAGATGCGGGCATGCGGAAGTGGTAGAAGAGGAAGGAAAACACCATAAATACAAAGTGGGGGTGATAGGTTATGTATGAGGTAAGGTGTAGATGGGAGGAGCTTGTGAAAATATCCTCGTAGTGATGGGTGGAAGAGTTTGGGGAATAAAAACCACCAAACTCTGAAAGGGAGTATAAGATGTTGACGCAACTAGTGGCTATGTAGACATAGGTACATAAGGTAGTGATGATGAAGGGACCCCTATAAGAGGGGCCATGGATAAGGGTATGGAATATGTCAAGGGGATGACATATGTAGAAGGTGTAGAAGTCACTTGTGAAGTAGGCTGTTGTGAGATGAGGTTAGTCAATGCTAGAGTAGTTTGGGTAGCTACATTAGCGTTTGCTAATATGGCAGAGGTGGTAGAAATGGGGGCATGGAAGTGGACATTCCATAAAGAGACTATCCTAGAAATTCGTGGGTGGAAGTGTTAGCGGGGTAATGTTTCCAGGAATTGGTATTATGTCAAGGAATCTAGTGAATTCCTCATAACCCACAGGTACAATCACAGGTGCATTAGGATCCATTGGTGAAGAAATAGAAGGCAACGAGGGGGTAGTAGGTAACGGTATACAACTCACGTGAAAAGTAAGATATTGTAATTTTTAAGCAGTCTAAACCATATGAAAAGAAGAAAATAGGTACTCTGGGTTCTGTAGAAGTGACAGAAACTCATAAATAATTTTTGAAAGAATTTGGTAGGTGAAAATAGCTTGTTGTTTTTGATAGAAAATAAAAAACATAGAGACCGAATCTTTGAGTCAGTTTACTAGTGCCATTGGATGAAAAGATCGATATCGCTTCCGAATCGATGCTGGGAAGGTAACCGATGTCGATTACTATGAAAATGAAGAAATTTGAAATTTCTGAGTTAGATTTGGTCAAAAGAAGTCCAGAAAGAGGTTATGTATAACAAATCTAATCTAACACACTCAGAGAACTAGAATTAACTAGTTGTGATGATTGAGTTGTGAAAATAATGAAAAATTGATGAAGTATGAACTCACACCTCAAATAGAAAAATAAAAGAAATAAATTCAAAATCCGAAGTAAAAACTAATAAACACGTTATCCTAGGAATTAGATTTTAGTGTTGTGATGGCTTAAGCCTTAGGATTGATTGTGAATATATAGAAGGGAATGGATGCAAGGTACCTAGAAGCCAACTATGGATGTTTTTAGGATTATTTTGGAGGGGGAGTCCTTGATATACCTTTTAGTATGTGAGATCCAAGCTGTGATATGGAAATCTAGCCATAACACCGGTTGGGGCCCACTATCAACGAGTTTTAAAATCCTTGATAGCTTTTTCGTGGGATTTGGGGAATGTTTAAGAGGTTTGTTGTTTAAGAATTAACTAGTTGTGAAGTTTGAGTTGTGAAAATATAGAAAATTTATGAAGTACAAACTCACACCTCAAATAGTAGAAGATAAGAAAGAAAGTAAAAAAGACGTTATCATAGGAATCAAATTTTAGTGTTGTGATGGCTTAAGCCTTAGAACTGACTGTGAATATATATAAGGGAATGGATGCAAGTTACCTAAAAGTCAACTATGGATGGTTTCAAGATTATTTTGGAGGGGGATTCCTTGATATACCTTTTAGTATGTGAGGTCCAAGCTCTGATATGACAATCTAGCTAGAACACTAGTCGAGGCCCACTATCAACGAGTTTTTAAATCCTTGATAGCTTCTTCTTGGGATTTGGGGAATGTTTAAGAATTTTGTTGTTTATTTGAGTGATTTGGAAAATAAGTGTGTGCAATAGTGAACTATGCTTAATTTCCCAATCATCAACTCGATCATGACCTCCATTATATTTGATTGCTATTTAGACTATGTGAGCTAAATGCAAGAATACAAGGATGCAATGCAATAGTTTTAAGCCCAAATAAAAAATGAAGTTGGATGAGAGAAATAATGAATAGGAAGAGAGTATGTCTTTCACTAATGCAAGCAAGAGGAAATAAATAAGGGTTTGTTTTAATTTGCACCAAATGAAGTGTTTCCTTTAGAGAAAATAGAAGAAAGAGAATGTTACCAAAAGAGAGATTTAGTGAATATTTAGAAAGGAAACAAGCACAAAATGCAATCCTATATGAATAAAGAAACCCACAAATTAATGAGGGTCCCACCAGGCATGCCAAAATGTTTCACCAATAAGAAGCATCTGTTTAAGCAAAAGGTTTGAGTTAGAAGGTTTGGTACATGAGGAATACTTGGAGCTCTTGAAAAGGTTGCGCACCATTGAAGACCAGCTGATCGAGAGCACTCCTTTTGTCTAGGAAGGACTACCTTAAAATAAACACAAGACCATAAGATAACATTAAAAGCATAATTTTGTGGATTTCCTAGTGAGAGCTAGATCTGGGAAGTGGGGTACTTCCTAGAAGGCTCACAATCCATGTTTAAAACAAATTAAATGTTGATGAGAACATGAAATAGAGACTCTTATTGTAGTTGTATAATTTAGGTATCTCATACAAACACAAGAATTTAAATGTAATTGTTAGTGCAAAATCACAAAGCACCCTAGATGCAGATCAAGTTTCTAGGTTGATCACTCGGCATCCAAAGCAGATTGCACAACATGGAAACCTCTCTCAAGCGTGGGACTTGTGAAACTGAGAGAGGAATCTCCAGAGAAGGCTGGTTCCTACTCCTAAACTACCTGCCACAAGCTATTCCAGTGCAGGCAAGCTAATCTAATCCTAATCTAACAATGCCAAGGAGACAGAGAGAGAGAGAGAAAGGAAAAGAACAAAAGCCTACACTAAAACAGTGATACACCAGAGAAGGAGAATGTTGGACATCTATCAAAACTGCCATGGGACAAAGAGAGGTGAGCAATGGGAAGGATGGATAGATGCATCACAGGCCCAAGGATAGATTTCACACAGAAAATGTCCCAAAACTCCATGAACACAGCTCCAAACCTGCAATGAACATTCAAACATGCACAAATACCTGCAATGAAGAGAGGCAAGAAGAGAAACAAGCAAAAACGAGCAAGGATGGACAGATGCATCACAAAACATGTTTTGTTGCTCCAGAAGTTTGCACAGAACATCATTTCAATAGTAAAAGGAAAAAAACGCCATTACAGAGCAAGGGAGGAGGTTTGAACTCCATTTTCAACCCTAGAGAAGAAAAGAAGGGAGGGCAGAGCAGAAAAGATGAACAACTTTGTTATGTCCCCCTTGAAAGAAGCCCCTCTGTACAATATATAGGAAGAAAGAGAGAGGGAAGAGAGGAAATTCGAAACTACCACAACCACTTCTAGGTCGCATTTTAAATCATCTCATTATGGTAGAAGCGGCGGATCCTGGCAAAACGGCGGGCTGTCTGCTGCATTAAAGCTGGTTGTTGAAGTGTCACTTCTAGCATGTTATTTCATGCCAGAGAATTTCTTGATTTTCTCTCTCCAAACTAAACCAAAATGCAAGATTGAACTGGAATCATGTAGAGAATTTTACCATATTTCCGTTGATATAAAGAACGTGCAAACCCGAGCTCTGGATCGAAAGTTATGGCGATCCAAGATTTAGGAAAAAAGCAGCCAAAACATGTTTTGAAATATTTTCCCACGCTTTGCCACACCCTGGACGACAAGTGGCGAGGCTCCGATTCGCTAAATAACTCTCTCTCCTCCACCTCTCGGTGGGCTCTCTTTTGAAATTTCCTTGTGGGCCCTAGCTGGGGACACATGGCACTATCCCATTGGTTCGGGCTGACCCTTCAAATCTCACCCTTTGACCTTTTCCCTTGTGACACGTGTCATGATTTGGTTGGTTCTCGGCCCTTTCAGCTCCTTTGCGTCCACCGCGTCCATTTGTCCCGATTGTCCTCACTGTCTTTGCTTGGGACAAAATCCTCCGGTTTGCCCGATTCGGCCTGTTTTGCGTCCTCGCGCCCGGATGTCCCATTTGCCTCCGGATCGCTTGTTCTCATTTCGCCAAACCAGCCGGTTCGCGTCCATTTTTCCCGGATGTCCCAAGGCGATTAGTGCGAAAGTTCTCCTTTTCGGCCGATCCGGGCTTTCCGTGTCCGCCGCGTCCATTTGTCCCACTTGTCCCAATTTTCCTTGTGCTGAAGTTTCTTGTTTCAGCCGAACCGGCCGGTTCGCGTCCTTCGCGCACTCTTGTCCCACTTGTCCCTTTGCTGTTTGGGCCGCCTGTAGGCTTTTCGGCCGATCCGCGCCTTGATGTCCCAAATGTCCCGACTGTCCCGGGGACTAGGACTTAGCCGATTTTCACATTTTTTCTTGGCCCAAGCTTATCTTCTGCAACTTCTTCGCATCTTCTCAGAGCTTGCTTTTTTCAACCTAGATGGGAGAGTTAGAAAAAATCTGAGGGAACCCCTGAAACATGATGTTTGCTCTGAATCAATTATCTGCCTGGGACTTGAGAATTCTGATGCATGTTATCAAATTAACCTTGGGGGGTGAATTTTGGATAACAAGAATCTAATTAGTAAATACAAGAATAAATTTAAAGTGAGTGGTGGATTGTTAAGGTTTGTAGGTGTAACAGGGGATGTTATGAAGGTTTGGGTGAGGTTGTGGGAAATTTTGGAGGGTTTTAGGTAGGGAAGTTAACTAGTTTGTTTGAGGGAGAATACTGGACATAGAGACTGATGCTAGTTAGGGAACCGATGCTGGTCATTGGTTTTACCCAGTATCGGTTGGCTAACCGATCACGATAGGGTAAATTAGGTGTCAAAGATGAAAAGGGGGTGGTTAAGGTTCTCTGTGATTACACAAAGTGTTGAAAAGGATTAAGCTGGGTGTTAGGATTTAGGTGAAGAATCAAAAAGGGTGAGAGAGGTGATTGTAAATGTGAAGAGGTTTAGGTTGGTAGGGTATCGGGTAGATGGGTGACGGATGGTATTCGGGTGAGAAATAAGTAGTACAATAGAAGACAATAAGATATCTAAAACTAAAGTTAAGAACTAACAACCTGGTTAAGATACTTATCTGAAGACCTAGAGATTGGTAGATGTGGTGGTTGGTGGGAGTTCATAGGAGAAATGGGTCTAGATCCAATGCCACAAAAATGAATCCTAAGTGCTTCCCTGTGAATGATCTGTGATTGTGGAGCAAGAGGTTGGTTCTTGGTAAAGAACTTAGATGCTCTGGTGCTATGTTTGATCGTCATATGCTTAGTTGAATGTAAGAATGCAAATGAATAATCCAAAATCCAATGAAAATAATAACCTAGGGAAAGAGTTATAAATCCTTATTTAAAGAAACCAATGATGGTTCTTTGACCGGTGCCACCGAGGAGGAATAACCAACATTGGTTAGGGAGAAATAGTCCAATTTTCTTAAAATAGTCTGTTTCCTCCCTTTTTGGCATGGGTCAAGATTTTAATGTGAGCTATGAGTCTTGGTTAACATTTAAACACATGGGGAATTTATGGAAGAAGTGGTTATAAATAAATATTAGGTTAAGGAAGAGTCTTAAGTAGTTATGGTAAGTGATGAATCAATGCTAGGAGTGATAACCTAGTCTCAATAAGTTAAATGCCCTTGGAATGGGTCCAAGGTGAGGTGGAGAGTTGAGGTGGAGGTGTGAGGTGGAGGGTGAGGTGGTAATTAACATAATATTGATAATTAGATTAATAATAATGTGTGGAAGGGGTCATGGTAAGGGGGTATGTTAATTAAAAGGGGCTTAGAGGGTTGCGACCCAATTTTGAGTGTCTACAAAAATTACAACCTACAAGATGGCAATTTTCATGGTTACCTTGTCCTCCACACATGGTCCTAAGGTATTTACTTGGAATGTAATCTTGTGTCTCTCCATCCACCATTTGAGGTCGATATGAGAAATCCTCAAAGTAATATCTTCGATGCAAATGGGTTTTTGATTATCATAGATGTATTGGTCACTCTATGGATAGATATATTAAGTTATGATACATAATTCAAGATTTTATCGAATCTAATGTAATTGATTAGGATTAGCCCACAGAATCTTCTAAGCCTTCCAACAACAATTCTAAGTTAAAAATATTTAGTGATCCAATTCTTAAGCATAATAATGACACATATACTATGGAAGTTCATAACACTCATCATGTAGTGCCACCACCACCCTCTTATGATCATCCAATTGATGCTATGATTGGCACTATTAATCACACATCATCTTCTATGCCAATCATTTCTTTTTATGATTCTAATATAGATGAATCACTTATTTCTAACACATTATATATTCCAATATCTATTCATCGATTCCTATTTAGGGTGTCTTGGTTACCCCACATAGCAAAGATAATGTTTGTGCATGGCCATTACTTTAGTCTCTTAGCATTCCTTTTGAGATTCTTGCACTTGATTCTGATCCACATTTTTGATGCATTACCTTACCCATCACAGTTGGATCTATCACTACAAAAACTTCCTTTTTTTCTTCTAAGTTTTTTTCTACTATTGTATTACATCTAGGTTTACCTTGAATATGTGAGCTTAGGGATTTTACATTCATTTTTCATTAGGGTATCAAGTTTATTAGTCATCAGAAAGTTGTCACTATTCGAGGTATTCCTTTTCAAGATTCCTTTCCTAGCATACTTCCTCCTTCTATAGCTCCTAATGCATCTACAAACATGTCTATTTTTTCACATACCAGCTCACATAACATTAGTCCTCCTATGTCTCATACTAGGTCTTTGGTTGCATTTAAAAATTAAAAAATCCTAGGTCTAATGATAGGCCTCTAGTTTCACATGTTACATCACCTAGTTCTAGAGGAGCCTCTAGATCTCCTCCCACACCCTCTTTCATGCACATTATCTATAGTGGTTCACACTCTCATATTACTATATGTAGATATTCTAGATTTCTTGACCACTCCAAAGTTTCTCATAGGTCTTATAGGATTTTTCATTCTTCTAGTCCACCATATAGGTATAACTTATCATATTCTACTCAAGTCTATGCTAATTCTAGTTATGCTCGTAGGCCATTTTTGGCATATATTACCACCACGATTCCATTTGCACTTGAGTTACATTCTATGAAAAATTTCAGGCTTAAATATCCATCATATTTGGAAGTTGTTTCACCTCCTCACATGGTTATCTTGGGCTATATTTTACGCTATCCCCTCGTTTCCCAAAGACACACTCCCTTTATAGGTTCAACTTGATTGTCAGGGAGGATTTCTACACCTAAACCTTAATTTACACAAAAACACTAGAGAGAAATATTGATTCCCATATTTAGTTGCATAATATTTATCTATTCCCTCCATGGGGAATTCTTGATCACAATTACTTCTCTTTGGAGAATAAGTTTTCATCTATGCCCTCTAGGAGGGCCTAAAATAAAATAAAAAACATTCAATTGTTTTCAATAATACAAAATTAGAACCTATTTTTATAACATACATTGTTAGCACTTTACAATATAAATGTTGTTTATTTCTTTAGTTCCATAGATATAACATTTCTTCTTTACACATACGAGTTCACATGGTATATTGAGCATGATCCAGGACATTAATAACATGATACACGATGACGTGTTGGCTAACCCTTTACCGAGACTCGCTAACCTCTTGGTTACATATATATTATGTATTTGTTATCTTTTAGGCTAACGTGAATAACACATATGTCTTTTATAATGATTACAATTATTACTAACTATTTTACATCATATGCTATGTGTTTTTCATCACATTTGGATACACTTTATTTTCATACATACTTGCTAGTTGTGTGTGTGTGTGTGTGTGTGTGTGTGTGTGTGTGTGTGTGTGTGTGTGTGTGTGTGTGTGTGTGTGTGTGTGTGTGTGTGTGTGTGTGTGTGTGTGTGTGTGTGTGTTGTGTGTGTGTGTGTGTGCACGTGCTTGCACTTATTTTCTACTCGATTATGGCCTAAGGGCCTTGATTGTCTTACAACACCATGGATGTCCCATGTTTGTGGCATCATGCCTTGTGTATAGTTGTGAATCTCTTGTTTTTATGATCAAGGGCCTTAATTATCTTGCAACACTATGGGTGTCCCATGTTTGTAGGAAATTTTCCTTTTGTGTGACATTGCTTTCCATTTTTTCACCTATTTCTAGATTATATACACTTATTTATAAATTGTATGCACTTATTTACTACAAACACATAATTTTATACTAATGTTATTACTTTTATTACATTAACACTATTATTGTTACCATGCTTCTTGTTATTTTTGCTCTTATTTTGCACCATGGTTTATACCATGCACATCCCCCTCGTGGGAAAAATTTCTTCTTGGTGGCCACCACATCAATTATTTAAGAGGTTATATACAAATTTTTAGATACTCAACTATGAGTGTAGATATTTTGTTTTGAGCCATGTTCTCAAATTCTTCATCACACACACCTTAAAAGAAGGGGAAAACATATGGGGTTTTATTATACATTTCTAGAAGACACAAATACATTTTTGGGCACATACATATGTAGGTGAAAATAAAAAAATCCTCGGAATTAGAGTCGTGCACAAAATTTGACAAAATCTATTGAGGATCAAGAACATATAGCCTAGATGAGACCGTATGGATTTTTCTGATCATATTAAATGGTTTTTACCAGGGGAATTTTATCAAAATCTATGAACATTATCAATTTTTTCATCATTATTAAAAAAAATTCATATTTTTTAATACTTAGATGGACTTAGTTTGGAATAGATTTAGGGGGCATGAAGTATTTTACTCTCTCTTTCCCCACGTTACTTAATTTTATTTCCATTTTGAGCACATTTGAGGTATGGGTTTCCTTTATCCACTCATATTTTAGCATGTAATTAGTTTTATTTAGTTTTTACTTAGTTGTGTGGTTCATGGGAAGAGTATGGGGGAAATTATTTCTCTTTTTTACTATGTGTCCTAATTTACAAAATTGGGCTTATATCCATCTATAATAGTTTTTTCTGTGGGGTTATGAAAGGTATCAAAGTGGCTAAGTTCTTCATAGGTAGAAATTTCCTATCCTCTTTTCACTTAAGGGGAATATATCAAAGTTGTTGAATGAATTTGATACACGATATTCCTCCTTGGTGGGGTGATTTGGCTACTCTTTTTGGTTCTTTTCTTTGACATTCATGTGTTGGGTTGGTACACCTAATACATCGACCTCTCCTTAGCACAAATGGGGACTGATCAACCCCAATTCTTCATCAGAGTTCAACAAATCCAAAATCTCCAAGGAACAAGAACGGGAGCACATTACCTCCACAAAAAATAAGTGTATTCCTTTAATGTTTTTCATCTCTATTAACATTTCTTTTTTAAAATTTCTTTATATTAATTTCATTACATATTGAGTTAAAGTTTATTTTCCTCTCTTGGGAATTGAATACACTTTGTGCTACGTTTCATTTTGGAGTGTATAAAGACAAATACAATGGGACACTACAAAAATTATTATAAGAAAAGAAAAAGTGTGTCTACATACTCAATGTATCTTTTCCTCTAAGTGTGTAATTTCATTTAGTACTTAAAGGGGGAAAATGTAGACTTTCAAAATAAGTAATATATCCTTTAACACTTCTAATCTTAACATTTCACACTTGTATGTATAAATTCACTCTCTTAACTCTTGTGTAACACACCATGATAGCTCTTCAAATAATTTATTATCTTTACACACCTATGTGTCATAAATTTATATATTTAAAAATCATAAAACACATCTAGAAACATCTATTCTCTAACCTATAAATTCAAAACATTTTTTTCCTCCCCATCAAAACCACAATTTTAGGGTAGTTTGTACAATTCTACAAGTCGAACCTACTATACGGTTTTGGTCTAACATGCTTTGGGATAATTTTTTCGATTCTAACATATTTTTATGAGTAAATACATCCTCTTAGTCAGCCTTTCATGACATAAAAACCTTTAGAAGCATATATAAGCAAGTAAATCATACCTCATTAGGTAATCTGACACCTTAAGAACTCATGTAAAATTAAGCACAAAAGAAACTCCAAGCTCCCTAAAATATGAAATAACTCATGCAAATCCATTAGGGAAACACTCTCTACAGGTATGAAGTATCCTTCTAGGTCTAGGAGTCTCCATATTTTTCTATAAGCAAGCAAAGTGACCCTTACCAAGTATGAAAATAAGTGTGAAACTTAAGTTGAATTTTTCTAAAGCATGGTTGTGAACTTATCATTACACTATAGTAATTATCACATGGGAAGAGAAATACACGTTTTTTGAGCCCTCTTTGGAGTAGTGGTGATGTTGGAAGCTCAAAGGGATTCCCACAACCCACCTATTTTATTACAATAACTCCTTAGACTAAAATGGTTCTAGGGTTTGAGAAATGTTTATAAATCCATTATGAAGGTGAGTGAAGAAGAATGTCAACACAATAACACTCAATTCCAAGAAGATGAAGAACTCAAGAAGTTACAAACTCATATTACAAGTAGGTCTAAGACCATATGTAATGGTCAAGACCATATGAACACTCTCAACCTAGTTTTCTCGATTTTAACTAGGTTCATTCTCAAAGCCGCTTTATGTAAAGAAGCATTTTTAGTCTCATATCAATATATTCCTATATTCATATCACCCAAAATCTTCCAGATCCACATAGAATCAGCTAAGTGTAACTATCCCTTGTGTTTTTTATAGTTTCTAGATTAATAGTCACATTGAAAAGAGTTATTATTATTTTTGCAATTAATTTTAGAAGTTAATTAAATTAGAATATCAACCTATTACAAATTAGAAACACACTAAAAAATTAAAAGGGAATGAAATAGATTCACAAAAAGTTAAATCTCTAGCCAAAATGAGTACAACAAAGTGATCATGAGAAGCTACACATATAACCCATCAATGCACAAATTGATAAATTATTATATCAAAAAGGATGATATTCTCCTTAGTTTCATCAATTTAGGTGCAAATAACCCTTCATATTTTTCATGGAAAAAGTAACCCATTTTAATTAATCAATTAATTTGATTAATTAAATACATACCTTAGACCTACATAACACATCCTTTTTAATTTTCATACATTAATATTCCACATTAGGTTATAAAATCCATTTATCCCTAATTAAGTATATATTCCTATACCTATTTAAGTAATATATTTATAATTTATATATTCATCACACCTAATCTAATCATAATATCCTATAATGTATATCCTAAACAAACTTAGCTTAATTAGATATATCTAACCTATTTATCATAAATCAAACCTAATTCGAGACATTAACTTATTCCCATCACTTTCCAAAAATTCACAAACTCATCCTCGAAATTCAAAACAAACAATCTCAACTTAAACAAAAATTGTTTAAAAATTTGTTTTTATAAACAAACCCAAAAAGACCAAATCACATATGATTTGGTCAATCGTCAATTTACTTAAGCCATTTTTGTAGTCTCTTTTCGGGATCATCCACATTTTTTTCAAACACTTGAGTTTTCTATTGGAATTCACCAATGTTATTCTACATCAACGTGATCATGTTATCATCCAAATTTAATGTCAAAAAATCTTGGGAGACATTTTGAATCTCATGTAGATCAACATTTCATCACCCAACTTGCAAGTTTCATCAATCTCTTGCATCATCTTCATTTAAGGTCATATTTTATCTTATAGTTTCATTTAGGTACTCTTAATTGTTTATTTCTTTACCTCACATTATTATCTAAGTCCCTCAAAGACCATAATTTTAAATTAATTAGTTAAATCTTTGTTTTATTAGTTTGTTATCATTTACCAGTAATCACTAGTGATTACTAGAATCACCTGTGATTCCTTCCTATTTTGTTTTTCTTGTAGATTTATCAAAATCTATCCAATAATTTCTATTATATCTCTTTTTTACTAATATTTTTCAGAATGGCTTCTATTAGATGGAAATAGGTGGTCCAAGTCATGAAATTACCAGTATCCACTCTCTGCCTATTATTCATCACCATTGCATTGGGAGAAATATGACATTTTACATGACCTTGAGCTATGTGCCATCCATTCCCCTTTTTGGATCATTTACAAACCATATTTGAGTCTACTCAAAATCCACAAAGCTACAATGAATTTTGGGAGGCCTATTTGAGATCTTGTATCCGAGCTGATTTAGCTTGGTTCAAATATCAATATGAAAGATGAATTAGAAGATTTGAGCTCTGAGATTGAATCTAAAGATCAAACTATTCCGAGCACTTCGATTCTCATTCTAATACGAAAATGACATAGAAGAAGAAGATCTGGAATACATTTCATATTTCTTTAAGGAAGAGTATATCAAGATGAGAATTTAGATTTCTCTGAAGAAGAAGACCCAGAGTCCACTGAGAAGAGAGTTCTCCTTCCTCTAAAATTTTGATACTATTGATTTAGATTCTGATTTTGAACCATAATTCATATCTATCATTTCTTATCATTTATCAATTTATATTTGTAATAATGAAAATTTGTCAAAACATTTATTATTACCATTTATCATATATCATTTATTGTTTTTTTCTACCCACTTGATTGTAAAAGTGGATTGACACCCTTATCAGAAGTCCTTTGATTTCCGGGACTAGCCTTTGCTAGAAATCTACCTCATATTTTATTAATCATATTTTTTTTTGTATGTGATTTGTAGGTGTTCTCACAGAAAGGATCTTACATCATTTTCTATACGAGCACAAAAATCAAACATCATTCATCCACATCCATGGGTATCTCTAAACCCCATCATTATGAGGTTAGGTAAGTCTTATTTTCTTGCTTATTTAATTAAGTTGAAGAGGTAGGATTTATTCATACATCTTGGCATGCCCAATGGGACCAATCGGTCCCTCATTTCATTGTTAATTTTATTAAAAATAACATCTTTTTTCATTTTTGGTTCTCTACATAGTAATCACTAGCGATTTAGCTAATTTCACTATTTAATTATTTCTCACATGATTTCTTTTCTTTTTACTTACTTTTTTTCCCTTTTAGTTTTTTTTTTTTTTATTTCTTTATTTTCTATTAGATAAAGATTTTAGATTTATGTTTTTTGTTTTTATTGTGAAAATATAAAATTTAAAAAAATCTTTTTTCATCCAAAAAATCATTTTTTTTATTCAATTTATTGTTTAATAATCACGAGTGATTTGTGCAATCATGATTCTTCTTTTTTTTATTACTTTATAAATTACTTGCTAATCTTTTTTTTTTTTTTTTATTTTTACTAACCTATTTTGTAGGTTGTTGTTGTTATAACTTCTTTTTTCTTGTTGGATTGCTTTGGATTGTTTTCTCAAAAAATTGCTAAAAAAAAAAAAATTAGAAGCATTTTCACGGTGAGTCCTAAAACTTTTTTTTTTGTTTTTAGTATTGCATTATTTGTTTGATTGTCTTCATCAAAAAATATTTTGATTTGGGTTTTAAAATGAACCATTCATCCTTCTTTTTCACATAGTATTAATTAGGAAGGTAATCTGTTGCATTCACTTTCCTTTCCCCCACACACAACCAAACCACTTAAACATCAAAACACATTTAAACAATTCCCACCTAGGTGGATACCTACTTGGATTTGATCACCAAGAGGAGAATCCGACTCGGTGTTCTAGCCGAGTATAATCACTATGTCTTTCAATATATTGGAAAAGCACCCGACACCCTTATCATTGTGGGACCATGAAGTGAGGGGTAGGCCCCAATACCATGCCCATATCGGTAGCAGTATAGAGTTGGGCCTCACGTACCTTTGGGTATATCGAGGAATCCATCCTTAAACACACCTAAAACTAGCCTTAGCTTTCCATTTCTAGGACCTTCATTAACCATTTTACACATTTCACTCTTTTTAATTAAATTAAGAAAATCTAAAAAAATCATCTTTCTTTCTTTTGATTGTTGTTTGTAACTAATTCATTTAGTTGATTTTTAGGTGAGTGTTTGTTTGTTCATTATGGTACAAACTAGACAACAAGCCCACAACCAAACCTCTAAAAACATGTCTCAACCACTATCCACACCCTTATAACAAAAAAATCCATTATCTATTCCATTGTCTACACCATTGTCTACACCTTTATCTACTTTTATATCTATACCATTATTTACCATGCCATTACAACAAAAAACCCATTCCATCAACCAATTATTCTACTCCTCTATCTGATGCTCAATGAACTTGGAATGAAATAGAGGAGGAATATAATGAAGAAATGAGACAACGTCTCTTACATTCTTCATCAGATTCTGTAGTCAAATTTTCCATACATCTGAACAAGAAGAAATTGAACAACCATACTCCCCACTCACTCAATCAAATCTTTTGAACCCACTTTCTTTGAAAGAGGAGACCTTATTTTTGAAGAAATGTTAGATTCAAATCCCATTTCTCTCAATGCTTATCTGGAAGCTAGGGTGTTCAACTCCATCCATTCGGACCTAACCATCCTCAAATATTCCTAATCCTTTATCTAGTTCTTCACAACAATTTGAACCCGAACCATTTTTAAGTATTCTTGATTCTTCACATCCCATTGATTCAAACCAACAATCTATACCCAAACCACCACCTCCATACAATCCTTCATCTAATATTATCAAGTATTCCCTGATCCTTCATCTATATTAATTTCAAATCAATAACCTTGTTGTTCAACAAATATACTCATATCCACCTCTAAGTCAACCTGAAACATCATAAGTTTCATCTTCCATTCCTATTCTTAGTCTTCATATGGTTTCCTCTCAAGACACAACCACCCAACAACATACATCATCACTCGAGCTTTCTACTGGTTCAACACCTCCACAAAAATAATACTAGTGCTTCATTATCTACCCCTCCAACATCCTCAATTACTCAAACACCTCCAATAAGTTTTGTTTCTACTTCTACTATTGTATCTCAACTAGTTAGTAGTATTCAAAATATCACTATGTCCATTCTGACATCTATTCCTTTAATCAATACTAGTGTTATCACCACCACTCACCCTATTTCACAATACATACCACAACCATCACAACCATTAATCTCCATACCACAATCTTCTCTACTCAAAGCATTCCACAACAAGCACCATCTTTTGTTTCCTCTTTCTATACCCTTTCAACAACCACCTCCTTATTCACAACCATTTACTACTACATCTATCCAAACCTTACAATATATATACCTTCATAACCTTTAACATCCCAAAAAATATATTCCATCAACAAAATAAAAAAATACAAAAAATATCCCTAACAAAGTATTCCTTCTCAAAATAAACAAAATATCCAAAAAAAATTCCTTCTTCAACAATATATTCCTCATTCCACTTACTTATAACATTCCACAAAAATATCCTCAAAAAATATTCCACAAAATATTCAAATATTCCTTCTCAACAATATATTCCTCAAAAAATTATTCCTTCAACAAAAAATATTCCACTCAAAAAAATTCCACTTCCACTCACTTATAATATCCCACAACAAAATATCCCACAAAATATACCAAAAAAATGTTCCTTATCAAAAATGTTCCTCAACAAAACATTCCTTACAATAGAAAACATCCCTCAACAATACTAGATGTACTCACAACCTAGCCAATTTTCATTTCAACTTGGCTCAACCTGGCTCATCCCATAAACAACCAAAAAACTAACCCCCTTCAAGCCCTCATGAATCATATATCTAGTCTAGAAGCTACCTCATCACCCCAAAAATGTGCTCTCTTATGATCAAATCTATAATGAACCTATTCATCCCTCAGTCCCATACAAAACATATCCACCTCATTGGGAACTTCCAAAATTTATTAAATTCTATAGCAAGGAAGATCCTCAACAACATATTCATGCTTTTCATCATGCCTATTATCTAATATCCCATGACCAAGACCTCATGTTGAGGAATTTTCCCATGTCCCTCGTCCGGTCCTGCTTTGGACTGGTACAATAACATTCCACAATACTCCCTTTTCTCCTTCACACAACTCACACAATTATTCTTAGAGATTTTTCCATAAACATAGCCCACAAAGTCACTATTAATGACCTTTATGCTATCAAAAATTTGAGGATGAATCCATTTCTGATTTTGTTTCCCATTGGAGGGGTACAATCAATCAATTATCCTTTTTGATTACCACAAGCCAAATTGATTGAAGTTTTTATCGATCATGTGCCAAACATATTTCATCAACATTACAAATTCAATCATTCCAGACCTTTGATGAATCTTTTACCATGGCCCATAAATTGGAACTGTGAGCTTTAGAAGATGGTCAAGTTAAGATTCATCCTAAGAAACCATGAAACGGAGTTCCCATCTAAGTCATCCTCTAGTCCCCAAAAAAATCCAAATCATCCACCAACGCTATAGTAGTTAAATCCACTCCTAAGGAAAATCCACTACCAAACATTCTCATCCACAACATAGTTACACACCAATAGGAGAGACTTATAGCATGGTCTTTGATAAGTTACTCATTGCAAATATGATAACTCTCCCCCCATTCGACCTATCGATACATCTATATCTAAGCCCTCTTGGTATCGAGATAATGACTATTGTAAATACCATAGGGTCAAAGGACATGACATTGAAAGGTGTCATACATTTCATAATTTTCTTCAAGACTTGATTGACAAGGGTGAACTTCATTTGGATAATCCAAATGCACCCCAAATCAAAACCTTGACATATTCAAACAACCTTTCCAAATCATCCCCCATCCACTGATCAACCACAAACAAATGTTGTTCATGCTCACCACACCATTAACACCATTACTAAAACATTACCCATTCTTGAACCATCTACACTACCACACACTACTTGAACCAACATCCATACACCTCTTGAACCAAAATCCACACCTAATGAACCTACACCTAATGAACCAACATCTACACCTATTGAACCAACATCCACATCCACAGAACCAACAACAATACCCATTGAACCTAAACCTATATCTACCAAATCCCCATCTATCAAAAATATTACTGAAACTATTCTCCCATCTTTGTCACCTATCACTATTGAATCTATATCCATGTCTACATGCCATGGTTGAAAATATAACTATGATACCTATTGAAACATTTATGACACAAAACCTCCACCTAACACAGCTTAATCGATCATATTTTCATCCCCCCCATCTACAAAATCAATTATCTCTACATCAACCAATCCCAAAACTACAAAATCCACAACTCATTTGGATCTCATCAATCACATCATTCAAACCCCTCTTCCTCATCAAAAATACCTCTACATCCATACCCAACTCATCCAAAACCATGAAAGGACCTCACAAACAAGGTATTGTCCAAGTTTTCAAAATTCCTTCTTATACCTTCCTAAATCATATCGATTCCATGGTCCTCAACCTTTCCCCACCTCCTCCTAGAAGGGTCATTTCAACTCCTAGTAATCATCCTACCATTCCACATCCAAGGTCTACTTATCAATCTTCCCCACTAGGTCCTCATCCCCCATTTACTATATTATCTAGGACTCATCAACAACAAATAACTCAACAACCTACAATCAATGTCTTATTTCCACTAGAAGATAAGATACCTAAAACTTCATTACCATCCACATCAACACCTAAAGGGTGTTATGCAACCATTCTAGATGACCTCCTCCAAAAATCACTCATAACATTACCACCACCAAAACCATTAGATCCACGAGGGTGGAAACCCATTTGGTATGATTTCAACATCTTGTGTGATTATCATAGAACACATGAGGTCATTCCATTGAGAATTGTAAATCCTTCCACTTGATTGCATAAAAGCTGGGAAATCTAACTTCCCTTCCTATTGAATCACATGCAACATCAACATCAACATCATCATCATTGTCTTTCTAAATCCAAGGAACCCATGTCTAAAAATCCTTCCCATCAGGTCGATGTCATACATATCACTACTCATTCACAAATTACAACACAGACCCATCTGAGCCTAAGAAAGGTAAAAATTTCATAGCCATACCTCCACCTCCGAAAAAACCCTCCATCAGATAAACCCAAAGTATCCATCCATCATAGCTCCTGAAACATCTAGGTCAAACAATGTCACCTAAACTAAGGTTTCCATCCTCGCCCACACACCTTCACCATCCACCATGATGCAAAAAGGTTTTCATTAAAATTACACCAAGATCCCATTAAAATGTCATTATACAAACTGATACAAACATCACCTCTTCATAAAAAAGCCATGATTGAAGCCCTCTGATCAATAAAATACCTTTAGATGATCCTTCATCCTTTACAAACTTTGTAGGATCCCTCAAATCATCTAGCCACCATATCATTCGAACCATCTAAAATACCTTCTCTTAAACCAAAAGATCATGACTTACCACTTTTCATCACTACTCAAATTAATGACATCCATATCAAAAGGGTCATGATTGATAGTGGTGCCACTATTAACATTATATCCTCCCTCATTTTGATCAACTTAAACTACCCAACACTATTGTTATCACTCAAACTCCAGTCTTACTACGATCCTTCAATGACACTATCACACCCACATTAGGCACCATCATTTTACTACCACTTAAAGTTGGTGTTAAAACCTTACCAAAACTCTTCTACATCATAGAAGGAGAGTTTCAATATAATATGTTACTAGGATGCCCATGGATATGCACCATGCATTGTGTTTTGTCAACTCTCCATCATTGTTTCTTAAATATGAACATGAAGGTCAAACATTCACCATTCCTACATAGATCCAAATCCTTTCACTGATTGTTACATGATGTATCATCCAATGACATACTTATTGTTCCCAAGTCCACATCCAAATCATCTAATGAAGCATCTACTAGCACATCCATCCCTTCCTCTAAACTACTAGATGATTCCTCCCTTAATGATGTTGTACAATGCCTTACATTGGGGAATACCATCTCCTCATGCTTAATCACATTCCTTCACCAAAGACTTATGGCCACCCTAAAAACAACCCATGTATGACCCTAATGTAGGAGATGTTATCTCTTATGGTCCCACTTATCTCAAAAAAATCTTTTCTATGGGGACTCACCATCCTTCATCTCATACTATTGATCAACACCATGTCATGCCTTTTACATTAGACTTTAAATCTTTAGATAATCCAAATTTCACTCTCATATGTATCTTCACCATTGCATGCATGGAGAGGTTTTGGCCTTGGCCATTATGAATAGGGAATACATGATTTAGTTATCCAATGTTCCCTTAAAACTTATGAAAAATATGGTTTAGGCTATAAGAAACTTGACTCCAAAACATCCGAGGCCACTACATCCAAACCTACTACATCCATGCTCATTACTGAATTAGAACCATCATCACCCATAACCCCTGAAGATCCTATGGATGTAGATGATGTTGTATCCATCCCACCTAACTTTTTTTTTAGTCAATACCATATCCTTAGGACCACTCTCTCTTATCAATCCAACCATGTCATTAAACAAACTTCCTCTTATTTGGCTAGAAATGGTTGAAGAAGATTTACCCACCATAGATATCCTTCAATGTCATGATGACCAGGACATCCTTTCCCATATGGGAGTTGAGGATCACTTCTTCCAAAAATCCCTACCATCTGATACACCAAATCTTCTTAATGAATCCACCATCGATGTAAACTTAGGAACCCCTCAGATCCTCACATAGTTAAGGTCGGTCAATCATTAAATCCATAGGAGTTAGATGACTTCACCACATTTTTATCAAAATATTATCAAGATTTTTCACTGTCATATAGTGATATGCCTAAATTGATCCTAACATTTTCATACATAATATTTCACATATCCAAATGCTAAGCCTATTTAAACAAAAAAAAACTCCACAAATGCATCCATGCATAGCTCTCTCTTGTCAAAGAAGAGTTACAACATATTTTATCCACTAATTTCATTATACCATTGATTATCCATAATGGGTCTCTAACATTGTCCCTGTAACCAAAGCCTCAGAAAGTTACGTATCTACATAAACTTCAGGGATCTCAATCTTGCATGTCCTAAGGATGATTTCCCTCTTCCAAACATAGATCAACTCATTGACCTAACAGCCGACCATGAAATTCTCTCCCTTATGGATGGTTTTTCTAGTTATAATCAAATTCTTATCGCCATCAATGATCAACATAAAACCTCTTTCATTACTCCTTGGGAACCTTCTACTACTGTGTCATGCCATTTGGCCTTAAAAATGTAGGAGCTACTTATCAACGTGCCATGACTTACATTTTTCATGACCTCATTCACAAAACAATCAAAGATTATGTTGATGACCTTTTAGGAAAATCTAAACAACACAAAGATCATCTTGATGTCCTTGAATCCATCTTCACTCATCTCATTCAATATTGTCTTCATCTCAATCCCAAAAATGTGTTTTTAGTGTCCTCACTAGAAAAATTTTAGGATTCATCATATCTATCCGAGGTATTGAAGTTGACCCAAAAAGGTTAAGGCCATCATTGAAATTCCTCTGCCATCCAATCTTACACAATTGTAGTCTTCAAGGTAAATTACAATCCATCTACATTTTATATCACAACTTTCTGATCGTTGTCAACCATTTCATCATCTTCTCCATAAAGATGTTGATTTTCACTGGGATTTTGATTATCAAAAATCCTTTGACAAAATTAAACAATATCTTTTATCACCACTAGTGCTTACTCCACCTCATGAAGGGGAGCCATTTTACCTATATATATATGCTTCAGAACATGCTCTTGGAGCCATGCTCACTCACCTGAGATAATCAAGGTCATGAATAAGCCATATATTATATCATCCACACACTCCATGAATATGAAACCCATTACACTAAAGTTGAAAAGCTATGTTGTGCTTTATACTTTTCACACTTCCAAGTTGCATCATTATCTTCTTAATCAAAAATTTATGTTGTCACTAGCTTCAATCCACTCAAAACCATACACTCTAAACCATATCATAGATCGTATCACCCGATGGATTATGCTTATGACTGAATTTGACCTTGAGTTCATATCACAAAAATCTATTAAGGGATAGGCCATTGCAGACCAACTCACTTGAACGCTCCCTTTCCCGATAATCAACTTCCTCATGAATACTTTCCAGATGAATCCATCAATAATGTTGATGAATATGAATTCATCCCTATCAAGATGAATCTCTTCTTTGATGGATCTAAATGCCAGGAAGGGGGAGGAGTTGGTGTTGTTATCATACCTCCTTAGGGAATTCCTATTCCATTATCATTCAAACTTAACTTTGAATGCACTAATAATATGGAAGAATATGAAGCTTTAATCATGGGCCTTACAACCACTATTCTCCTAGGTGTTCACATCTTAGACATCTATGGAGATTCACAACTTGTTATCAATCAAGTCAAAGGAGAATATCAATGTAAAAATGAAATCTTACAAAAATATAAAGCCAACGTTGACTTTCTCCTTGGTGCTTTTGATCACTACACTATCCAAACCATCCCATGATCCTCTAACAAATTTGTATACAATGGCCTCTTTAGGAGCCCTCATCCCATTAGAAACTAAAGATCAAAAGATAACACTAAAGTATCCATATCATTCATTCAATGATTGGATCATCCTTCTCATCAAAATGAGCTCCCTCCTATTAATATCATTGATGATAATCCAACTGACTTGTGGTATACTCAGATTTACGATTATCTTACCAAATCAAAAATTTTGTCTGAACTTATCATGTAATGCTAAATGATCATTTCTTCAACACATCCACTCACTTTGTCATTATCGATGGTATCCTTTACAAATGTAGTTTTGATGGTATCCTATTAAGGTGCCTCAAATCACATGATTCAACTAAAGCAATCAAAATCAAAGAAGTCCATGATGGAGTTTGTGGAGGACATTTCAGTGGAAATTCCATCACCAAACATGTCATACGGTTAGGGTACTATTGGCCTACTATCACCAAGGATTGTTGTGAATATGTCAAGAAATGTGTTAAATGTCAACTTCATTCAGATCTCATCCATGTCCCCAGTTAGGCATTACAACCTGCTCAGGACCTATGGCCTTTCTCTCAGTGGGGTTAGACCTTATTGGTGTATTAATCCTAAATCATCTCAACAACATCACTCTATTATCATAACTACTGAATACTTTACTAAATGGGTTGAAAGTTATCCCTTTAACATCCACTAAATCAGGACCTATTATCAATTTCATATATCAATACATTATATGTCACTTTGGTATCCCATATAAACTTATCACAGATAATGGAAAATCCTTTAAAAATAAAGAAGTTAAAAATCTCTATGATACCTTCAACATTAAACTCAATTTTTTTCACCATATTATCCCCAAGAAAATGGACAGATGAAGCCTCAAATAAAACACTTAATAAAATCCTTATGAAAATAGTAGATGATGCAGAAGGAAATTGACATCTCCAAATCCCATTTTCTCTCTTGGGCTTATCAAACTAGTATCCATACCCTACAAGTACTACACCCTTCTCACTTGTCTATGGCTCTAAAGCTTTCCTACCACTAAAAGTTCAAATCCATCACTTCATGTGTCACTTAAAGACTTTATCCCTGATGAATAATATCAACAAGACCATCTAGCACAACTTGAACTATTAGATGAAAAACATCTAATGGCCCTTGAACATCATCAATTTTATCAAGACCACATCAAATGAGCCTATAAAAAACATGTCAAAGAACACTTTTAAAATTGGTGATCTTGTGCTTAAATAAAATCAAAATGTCACTCAATTAGAATGAGTAAATGTGGAAATTTTTCCCTAATTGGATCATGGTCCATATGTCATCACTCACAAGTATGGGTCGGAGTGTATCATCTTGCTTCCTTGATGGTGAACCTAAAAGGAACCTTTGAATGCCTTGCACTTGTGGCCTTTCTATTGTTAAATGATTGATCATCATGACAATAGTTACATCTAAAACCTTATCACTTCATTAAGCCATCCATTTTTCCACAGTAATGATTTGAAATCATGTGGTTATCCATCATTATCCTAAATATACCTTAAAGGTGAGCACCATGGCTCTGTTCATCACATATTTCACTATGGACAAGTTCCTCCTTTGTAGGAACCCCTTAAATCATTACTCCCATCTACCTTGTACCAACTAACATGGGGCATGAATGTGTAGATCATATACACATCTTCTCCCCTCCTTGAAATAGTCTATTTGGGTTTTTCCCTCAGCCTAAAAGAAATATATGTATGAAAATCATTTGGATGCATTTCTCAAAAATAAAAATATAATAGACTGATCCCTCGAAGGAAAACTATTCAAAATATCAAAAATCATATTGTTAAGAAAATAAAAAGTAGATTGAAAAGGATAACTCCCATCAAAGGATGATCGAAGGAAACTTGTAAATGTCAAAAATCAAAATCAAAAAAATTGTAGACCATACCCTTAGAAGGATGGATACCCATGTAAAAGGCTTCCCACATTGATCAACCTTAAAAATAAATATATCAAAAGAAAAAGCTTCCCACATTGATCATTGATCAACTTTCCCTCATATAAAAACTTCTCACATTGATCAGTTTTATTTAAAATCAAATATGTAAAGATGGGGGCATTTCCTATGAACTCATTGGAAAAGGAGAACCTTTTCCCACATTGATCTACACATATGAAACCCCTTTTATGACCTAGGAAGGTACATTTATTTTATCCTACATTTTTATTGAAGTTCATGAGTAACTACCGATTGATAATATTGTTTAACATTTGTGTTAAGGCTACAAGTGCAAGTGTGTTCAAGATTTCAAAACCCATCACATGTATGTATCAAATCCATCATGGGGAAATCATTTCATTTTACTTAGTCATATTTCTGATACAGTTCATTTCAAATCACATTTTAAAGTCATTTGATTAATTAAACAATTCAACATTTTATCAAACATATTCATAAACCATAATATCACAACTAATGCATCCATCAAAATCCATCTAACACTAATACATTCAAAATAAAAACATACATTAAACATATATTAACACATATAAGTCAAAAAACATAAGTCATAAACCTCATCATCATCATCATATAAATCAAGTCCATATACATTGTGATTATCACTATATCAATGTCATGTAAAAATAGGCTTCTATGAGCCTATGCGTACATCAAAAGTGTCATATAAAAATATATCATATATCAAGTGGATGTATATTAAATACATCAAAAGTATCATCATCTAGTAAATTGATAACCTTCGAGGGAATGGATAGGGGGCCCTATCTCTCCTCCCAATCACCGTATCAAGGCTCTAATTAGATGTACTCTAATCCATCTTCACTCAAGGTGGGTGACCCACACTCACCTTGGCACTAGGGCCTTATCCCACAAATGATCAACATATAAACCGTGTATGAAAATCAATGTCACCATATCAATGTATACTATAACTCCCCATAATGAGATAATGTCCCTATCCTAGGTACTCCTCTCTCCACTAACCACTAGCTCTCTCTCCCCTCTCTCTTCTGCCACTACTCTCTTTTCCAACTCCAACTAAAATAGAAGGCCTGGTAATCCCTAAGGCCTTCCTTAGTTTCTCTACTCATGATATATCCCTATCCTATAATGGATTCAATCTATCCATCTCTCTCTTACCCTCCTCCTCAACAATCAATGTATCCCAAACTCCTATGCATCCCTCTCTCTAACCTCATCTCTTCCCCTCTACTATGGCCTTCTCGCCATCACCATTCAATAGACACATAAATCATCATCACCCTCCTCCTCACTATCATCATCTAAACCCTCACTACCTCTATGCTTCCCCCTCTGCCCGACGTACACATACCCATCACTCACTTTGGGCTACTTGAGTCTTTTCAAAACCCCTCAATGCTTGAGTCCACCATGTTGTATACTCAGAGTCACCCTTGAATCATCAATATGAAATATCTCTCCATCATCATTAGGGACCCATAGCCCCCACTAATCCACAATAATCTCAAGCTCCATCACCACTACCTCGGAGTCTCGGTATATCCATCCTCCCATCATCAGTATCACATCTTTGTGGGATCCTCAAGGTAACTTCCTCCTGTACCAATCTAAACTGTCTCCTGATATAATCAAAATAAAGAAACTCGTGCTCACCATATTCAGTGAGCCTAAAACCACCTAGCCTATTACAAACCTATCAACTCATGTGTGTACTTAGGCCAAATAGGAAATATAGATAAGGCCTCCATACTACATCCCCCACTTGTAATCCAGATAATAACTCTTGATAATATCTATCCTCTCCTCTTCCCCACATGACCTCTGTATGATCTCCACCTCATAAAACTAGGATTACCATCATCAATCCTCCATGCAAACCCCACTAGTGAGTAATGAAATGTGCTCAAAATCCCAAGCATGTAGAAGAAAAGCCACATCAATACCATAATGCTTGTGGGCCTTCCAGGCCCACAACTCTCTAAATGTTTGTGTAAGTAGGGTAGGACCCCACTCAAACAGTGTGGTGCTCCATCATCTCAACAACTACTCATGTCATCATCCAAGGAAAATGAACACCTATAGAATCTAGAAATGTGAAACAAATAATAGCCATCATCATCATAGTCATACGAGTATAACCCTCTCTCTCAGCTGAATATAATCTTCCATAAGAAAAATCCCTTGACTCATATATGACATCCTCTACATCCTCTCCATATAATATAGTCATCACACCAGCCCTCTATGCCTCAATAATGATATATACACCTCTCCTCGGATAGGTAGTCTCAGATATGGTGTACATCCTCCAAAGTAATCATAATCTCCCTAGTAGGTAACCAAAAAGTACAAGTGGAAGGATTCCACCACTCTAACAAATCCAACATCAAAATCCAACATCTATGTATCCACCGATAATATATCTCATACCACCAAAACCCACTACCTCAATATGCTCCCAATCATCATCTGTCATGTCATCCCTCACCTCATCTAAGATCAGTGGTATACAATCACGAGATAGTCAACTAAGCATCTACCTGTAAACATAAATATATAAACAAATATTAGTATATTGCACCAAAAATATCAAAAACATCATCCACAACATATCAAAACTTCTTTACATCAACATCAACATCATCACCCAAAAAATACCAACAACATCTAAAACATCAAATAGTTGTGATAACACATCATTTTTCAAAATCAGAATTCTCCATTCATGAATGAAAAGTAATTATACAAAATTACCTAGACATTAACATTTTTATCATCACAAAGTATAATCAATATCGACATCAATTACAAGATTAACACTAATGACTAGATTGGAACCAAAAACACCATATAAATCTAAAAACATCTCTTAAAAATCATGTCAATAATAAAAATGCAAATTGTCCACATTACAGGAATCGCCGATGATTCACTAATGATTGCATGATTGTTAGAAATTCCTGTGATTCAAAACTAGGGCATCCGTACGCCCCTAAAATGGAAAAAAATCCTAAAAACTACAAAAATCAATAAAAAGGCTAAATCACCTACCTCAACCATCATGGGCTTGCGCTGCCTACTCGAAGATGCCATTTTGTCAAATCTCACTCTTTTGACCCCAAACACATTTTTACACCCCACTCTTCTCTACTCCATTTTCACCATGGTAATAATGAGCCAAATGACCTTCCATCAGCTATTTATAGCACAAATTTTACATTGGGAAATCACCGATGATTTCCTAATCATCGATGATTTAATCAATCACTAGTGATTCTTCCTTTTTTTAGCCATTATCCCTCTTTTTCCCTCAAACATGTCAAAATCACTTTTTCACAAAGTGTGTCTCACTTTCAATGGACCCTAGTCCTTGAAACATTAATTAAAAAAAAAAATTGAAATTCAATTCTTATGGGGCATGTGCCCTTTGGTTTCACTTCATTTCCCCATATTTATCCTACCTTCATGAATCATATGTCTATATTGTCAATTGAACCCTTTGGTTCCCCTATCATTTGATTCCCTCAGTACACATTTTGTTTTTTGCATCCCTTGGAGTGTGGAAAGAATTTTAAAACACATCATATATAAACATTGGTGTTCCCTATGTATTGCATTGCAGTTGGATCACCCATTCAAACCAACTTTTCTTCATTTTTGTCTCGACGCTTTGATGTTAAAACCACTAGATAAAAAGGGGAAAATGTAGACACCAAAAATCTACACTCCCTCATCTTTTCAAAATAATTAAACACATGACATCCCACAAAAAACACCCTTTTTCTCTATTTAATTAATCAATTAATTTGATTAATTAAATACATACTTAGGTCCTACATAACACATCTTCTTTATCTAATTAATACATTAATATTCCACATCTAGGTTATATACCCTTTATCCTTGACTAATTAATTAAATATATATTAATAATCTTATATATACATCACACCTAATTAATCACCGAATGTCCACCTAATGCCTATCCTAAACAAAATTAGCTAAATGATATAATATCTAACCTATCTTATCATTTCCCTACAAAAATTCAACACATCACTAGCACACCCAAAATTTATGAACCAAAAAGTCACAAACTCATCCTTGAAATTCAAAACAAACAATATCAACTTAGTAAGTTGTTTCAACCATTTAATAAACAAATCCAAACAGACAAATCATAGGTGATTTGGTCAATCGTCAATGATTACTTAAGCCAATTTTGTAGTCTCTTTTGGGATCATCCACTAACATTTTCAAGCCTGAGTTTTCTATTGGAATTCACCAGTGTTATTCTACATCAACGTGATCATGTTATCATCCATATTTACTATAAAAATTCTTGGGTAACATTTTGGAGCCCATGCGTAGATCGACCTTTCATCACCTAGCTACCAGTTTCATCAATCTCTTGCATCATCTTCATTTAAGGTTAGATTTTATCTTGTAGTTTCATTTAGGTACTCTTAACTATTCATTTCTTTACCCACATTATTATCTAAGTCCCTCAAAGACCATAATTTCGAATTAATTAGTTAAATCCTTCATTGTGTCATTCTGTATCATTTATTAGTAATTGCAGTGATTACTAGAATCACTTACAATTCCCGCCTATTTTTTATAATTACATTTATCAAACTCTATCCAATAATTTATGTTATATTTTTTTTTTCTGCTAATATTTTTTCTAGAATGGCTTCTATTAGATGGAAATAGGTGGTGTAAGTAAAAACATTACTTGTATCCACTCTCTTCCTATTGTTTGTCACTAATTACACTTTGGGAGAAAAACAACATTTTACATCACCTTGAGCCGTGTGTCATCCACTCCACCCCTTTGGATCATTTGCAAACCATATTTGAGTCTATTCAGAAAATCCACGAAGTTACAGATGAATTCTAGGAGGCCTACTTTGAGATATTGTGTATCTTAGCTGATCTATCTTAGTTCAAATATCAATACGAAGATGAATTATAATATTTGAGCTCTAAGACTGAATCTAAAGATCAAACTAATTTTGAGCATTCATATTCAAATTTAGAGTACCAAGATAACACATAATAAGAAGATACAAAATACATTTCATATTTCTTTAAGGAAGAGTATACCAAAGATGATAATTTAGTTTTCTTTGAAGAAGAAGACCCGAAGTCCACTGGAGAAGAGTGTTTAACTTCCTCTAAAAGTTCAGATACTGATTTAGATTTAAATTTTGAAACATAATTTCTAATCTTTATCAGATTTATATCTGTAATAATGGAACATTTATCAAAAAATTTATTTTTACCATTTATCGTATATCATTTATTGTTTTTTTCTACCCACTTTATTGTAAAATCCGATTGACGCCCTTGACATGAAGTCCTTCAATCTCTGGGGACTAGCCTTTTCTAGACAATTTGCCTCATATCTTATTAATAATATCTTGTTTAGTGTCTATGATCTGCGTGTGTCCTCACAGGAAAGGAGCTTACATCATTTTGTATACGAAGAAAAAAATAAAACATAATTTATCCACATCTGTGGGTATCTCTAAACCCTATCATTATGAGGTTAGGTAAATATTATTTTCTTTCTTATTCAATTAAGTTGAAGATGTAGGATTTATTTTATACAAAAATCTTGACCCAACCAAAGCCAATTTCAACTTACTTTCCATAATACCAACCTGTGGCCTACCATTTTCCCAAGAATATAAGTCCATAAAGATAACTTGCAAGGATTACAATAAGTTAATCCTAACATGAACAAAAATATAAATTTGAGGAGTTGTTCCTTATCCTTTCAATCAAGAAATGATGCACATCCATTTCCACTATTTTTTATTTTCCAAAACTACAAATGTATAGAAAACAAAGACCCACAATAACACCTTACGACATTCTCTTATCCTATCGAAAGGTAATTTACAATAAAAACTATCTAGTTATAATTCTCCTTGTAGCTTAGGTGGAAAAGTAATAGACGTGTTTATACACATTCTAAAAGGTATTTTCACCACCTTTTCTGACCTATCAAAGAGGTTCATAATAAACTTATCTTTTAACATAGACAATAAAATCATAATTTTAGATCTGTTAACACAAAACAATGCAATGGTGAAAGATTTACTTTATTTTTGCAATGATGACAAGGCCTAACTAGTCTCTTCCCATGTTTGACCCCTGAAAATAATTATTTTGCATATTTTTTCCTAAGTATAACCAAGAGATATCCTTCCACCTTGAAATGAATTATGTTGAACCCTTCAAGAAGATTATAAAATAAGTAATAAAAATTGAAAATGATCTTATCACTAAGGAGTTTATCAAACTATTTAACAAATACTACCATGATAAAAAACAACCCAACAAACCAAATTTCTTTAATAAGAACAAAAATGTTGTCAATAACGACATTACAGGACTCCAAACATATCCAAGCCATGCAAAAATTCCACAATTAACCATTCCCAGGAAAACCATAAAATAAAATAAATATATATAATATATTCCCTAGGAGAAACATTAGTCATCATTTTCCATCAACTAGAAAAATCCAACAAAATCATTTTTCCACAAACTAAACCATTCAAAAAAATAAAACCTAATCCTATATGGTACAAGGAAAATGAATACTATGATTATAATTGCATTAAAGGACATTCAACTAACCACCGTATGAAGATAAAAAACTATGATCAAGACCTTATTGATCACGATGACATTGAAATTAAAGAAAATTACCCCTCCAAATCATAAAATGAAAAAATCGAAATATATTGAGAAATATTTCCTAAAAATGGTCAAAAAATAAAAAATAGGATTGAGGTCAAACAAACTAAGCTAAAAATTCCAATCATGTCCACAATAAATCTTCATATCCTTATAAATCTTGCATTGGCTACATCCAACACAACAAACATCACATCACAAATATCTAAATAAAACCTCTAGATTATGTCATCGCTTACTCATCATACAAAAATAATTGTTAAAAGGTATCCTCTACCTACTCATGATAACTAATACAATATCCTAGAATAAATTGAGAATATTCTATCACATATATCCATCTTGGACCTTCTCACAAAATCTACTATTCAAAAGGACATCCTATATAAAGTCCTTCAAGAGTCAATATTCCCAAATGACATCAACCCCATGCAATTCCAATATTTTTCAAGTTAATCTATGGCTATCAATTAATAAATCAATTTTATCGAAAATGAGTTTCCACATAACAACCCATATCATAACCTATTACCATACATCACTAGCATCATTACTTGCTACAAATTCAAATAGGTAATTATAGATAATGGATCATGACTAAATATTTACACTCTCAAGATTACCATAAATATTGGCTATTCAAAAGTAACATTGGATTCCTAAGTCTTCTCCATCAAATAATATGATAATGCATAATGGAAATATACAAGAGAAATCACCATTCCTCTTTAATTTAGGATCACCAAACTCAAACATTACTTTTATTTCATTTATCTAGACCTCCCATAATATCCTTCTTGCAATACCTTGAATCCACACCATGTAAGAGATCCCATCCACCTACCACCAATGCCTAAAGTTCCCTTTCCAAGGACAAAACCTCACTATTCATGTTGATGCCCAACCCTTCCAATTCTATAAACTATTGGAAGAAAAGTATCATAAGTATACATTTTTTTGAGTTTTGAGTGTATACACCTAAATGTTTACACTTTCTATTTTCATACCTATTACTAACAATTATCTTTTAAGGTTAGAGGTCACTAATCCATCTATCTCTAGAATGAGTGCCTTAAGGGGATCATTTCAGGATATGGGTATGGTTATTCACACAACCATTGTTTTAATGGATCATACATGGAGAGAGAGAGAGAGAGAGAGAGAGAGAGAGAACATTTTTCAGTCCCATTTATGTATTTCTTTTGCTCATATTCCTCTTATTTTTCCTCTTATCTTCTTGTTTTCCTCATTTTTTTGACATATTTTTTCTCATGACCCCATTTCGTTTGTTTTTATTCATCCTTGCTTCTCATGTCTCCTTGCACATTCCCTTTACATTTTCCTCCCTTGATGATGCCATTTCCCATGGGTAATTACGTCGGTGAAAATTTAAAAACCCTACCAATGCCTTCACCCACAGGCGATGGCGTTGGTATAAATATCCCAACTCTCATTTGCACATCATAAGAATTAAGGACATCACATATTTTCATATAGGAACTCTCCATTAGCTTTTATCTCTTATACCAACTTGCACCTGCTCTCTTAGCTTCTAGATTTCTTGGATCTTGAATCTTGGATTGGATATTATTCTTGGTAAGGATTAGTTTGCTTGTACTTTTGGGTGAATTGTAGTGAGATAGGACTAGATTGTTTCCCCTTCTCCACCTAAAATTTGTTCTCTCTTGGTGTATGGTCCTTTGGGAGATATATGCATCAACAACGACCCCTAATAAGTAAGTGATCTAACTCACTTTATCATTTTTATAGAGCAGTTCTTACATTCGATACATGATCTATGTTAGGTTAATATTTTATGGACATGCTAGGTTAGCGTATTACATTTCAGTTCTATATTTCGAGTTAGGTTAGCATAATCTTTTCATGCTTATTTTATTTTTTGTCGTCCCCCATAGTGTTGAAACCTCCATAGGATTCCTTCCTCTTATTCAACCTAAGGCCTTGAAACCTTAGTTTTTCATAGTGTAAGGGCTAATTACCTTGGGGTATGAAATCATAGTGGTCCCTGTACCCTCTTTAATTCTATTTTTATGTGTGTCGATCTTGGTGTGTCCTCTACTCATTACCTTGAATACCTTAGTTGAATGGAGGATAAGAGTGCATCATGTCTAGACACATTTTCTCCCATCATAAATCCTCCGTGAACTTGATGTGAATCCTATTTTTTCCTTCGATCAAGCAAATATCATTAAAAGGAACAAATTTTCATTTTTGTCTTGTTTTAGTCTTTAAAATTCTAAAACCCTAAAAATCAATATTTTTAGATTCCATTAGCCCTTGTGTCATTTCTATACAGGGTGAATCTTGTCTATGTTGTTTAAACCTCACCCAGATGCCATCAACCCCTATGTTAATTTTATGTAGGGCTGATCTTGTTTGTTTCAGTTTAGTTTCATTTTTAACACCATCAACCCTTGTACAAAACCTATGTACAACCGATTACATCTATTTTATTCATTTAACTTTCCAGATGCCATCAGCCCTTGTGTAAAATTTGTGCACAACCGATTACATCTAAATTTATATTTTTACAAGTTCTATTCTCAACTTCTAGCTTGTGCTAACGTCTCCTCTCAAGTTCTTCTTGGCTCAAATTAGATCCCCCAACTTATCAATGGGCTATTCATTTATGCCTGCATTTCCTCTTCATGCTCCAAAATATTATAGTTCTCTTCCCATAAACAATAATCTTTGTATTTGTTCTAATGCTTCACATGAAGCTCTACTATCATCTCCTTGTCTTTCTGATCACTTAGAATAGGTTTTCTCAACCGAGTGTAATGTGGTTGAGGTTAAGAATATAGATCTAAGAAAAGTCATTAAAAACCTCAATAATAATGAATATCTTACATCCGATATCTATATAAATCTTCATAATATCTCAATAGAGATGACCATGCCCCATCTTATCTATAAAGATATCCTTAATAATTAGATACCTCTCTATAGGACTAATCAAGAGGAGTCCCCTAAAAATCCCACTAATGAATGTGATGAACACATAGAACATGAAAAATACCAAGAAGAACCTATAGATAAGGGCCAATCTTATTCTATTGATCATAATGTATTGATAGCTAAACTCTTAGACCAATTAGAATTGTCTCGATCTGCTACCACTACTAGTATGATTCAATTACAAATAAATTCCCAAAATGTGGTACCCAACGTACCTAACTTCACACCTCCCCCTTTGGTGGATTTACATAACAATCCCATCCCCGCTCCACCAATCAAAACAAAATGTTACAAATGGTCCAAAATGAGCCTATTTATCCTTCTATTGTTGCCATGGATTCAGGAGAGACCATCCCTACTATCTCTTATGATGGTTCTAGGGACCCAACCATCTTCCTTAAATCTTTGGAAATCACTATAAGGAGTGGATCCAAACAAAAACCTATGAAACAACTAAGCTTCTAGAAAATGCCTAAGTGGGAGAAGCTCTAGAATGGTATAATTATATTCCTCTTGATTTGATATTTGATCTAGAAGGTTTAGTTAAAGCCCTGATTTTTGAATTTCAACAACAAGAGCTACATAAAAATACCTTACAAAAATTCATAAATCTTAAGCAAGGTATGAATGAATCAGCTGATGAATTCATTAAAATGTGGAAGGCTTTGTCTATACAAGCCAACAATAACCTTGATAATAGGAGTTTACCCCAAATTTTCCATAAGGACCTAATACAAACTATTCATTATAAGGTCGATATTTTTCTCCAAATACATTATAGGAGGCCCTCAAAAAAGCTAAGAGATATGATCACCTTATGCGTGAGTTTGTATGCACTTATAACTTGTCACCCAAACTTAAAGACACAACACATGTCATTAGTCCCTAAAAATTACCAAGAGAAAAGGGAATGGGAGAAATTCAAGAATATTATCACCATCTCCTCTATGCCCCATTATATTTCACCGAAATTATTCAAATACTTCCTTCACCATGAATTATTCCACCTTCAAAGAAATTTCTTCCTACTTTTAGGGGTGACTTGTTTTATTGGTAGAATGCAACCATAGGGAATTAACATAGTGATTGTAAGGATATTAGGAAGGAAACCCTAGATTTATTCCTTCGATTACTCTGTGATCATACAAGAACACTACAAAAATTATCAATCTTTATAAAAATCCTATTCTAATCACCAAAATACGTAGAAAAAAAACCCCATGAAGAATGTCGTGGGTACTGTAGAATCCTTATTGATAAAATTTTGTTAAATTCCCAATATGTCAATGCTACTAAGACTAACTATAGGCATAAGACAACTCATAAATACTTGGTTATCAAACCAAAGAAACCCACTCATAATCCATATTTTCTTGACACTTCTCAAGACCCGCCAATGGTGGAGTCTTCTCCCACAATTGAGCCTCCACCAACAACATCAATAGTGGCACCAAGATAAGACCCCATCCCTCCATCCTTAGAGAAAATAGCTACATCTAATGTAAAATCATCATTTGGTTTGGATACATCTCATATGACACCATTACCATGATATCGTTATGGGAATTACTCTAAGTCATCATGGAAATTTTTAGATGAATTAAAATCCCTCACATGAAATATTCCTTTCATGGAACTGATGCATACATTAGATTCACATCGAAGGTTCCTCCTCCAACAATTACAAATAATGTAAGATTCTTCTTGTGTAGCTCCCAAATCTCCTTCCTTGACCACAAACCCATAAGTCCACCACATAGAGACTATGGGGCAACCTCCATGATCTTCAAAATTTTATTCGTTGGCCATAGAATTCATGGAAGATGACATGATTATAGATGAAGTATTATTCCATGAAGATGAACCACAACTACTCATTAGTGTCGTTATTCATGATACTCAAGTGTGTAGAGTCATTGTGGATGAAGGGTCTGAAATTAATCTCACTTCTTACTCCCTAATAAAAAAACCTCGGTTTCTCTTTTGAAAATATCAAACCCACTTGCCTAATTTGTCAAGGATTCGAAAAAAAAATCAAAAACCCATAAGATGCATCTGGTTTTTATTATGGTCGACCAAGATGATTCGTATTAAGCTTATGGTCCTATATCATCCTCTTTCTTACAACATTTCTTTGGGACACCATTAGACACATCACATGCATATACTCACATTGTCTAGGTACTAGTGTATCAAATTCATTCAAAATGACCAATGCTTTAGGCATGATACTGATCCTAATCCTTAGGATGTGCCAATACCACTCCTTAATGAAAATTTCCTCATGCCTACTACTCCTAAGATTCAAGGAATTTCATATCCATAGTTCTTCGATCTTAATCCTAAAATTCAAATCACATTAGGGGATTCATATGTTGATTAACCTAATGAGATCTAGGTTAGAGTCAATAAGAATTGATTTCCTACTGAAATTTTGTAATGCTTATCACCAGTCCTCCTACCACAAGATTGGTACCCACCACAATCTGAACTAGAATAACCTATTTACCAAGCCTCAACTTCCAATCACTCAGAATGTAATGAGTTAGGCATTTCACAACTATTTTATGATCATCCTCCCTTCTTGATATGATATTTTAACAAGGTCAATGTCATGGATAAAGAGGAAGAGCCTCAAGAAGAAGTGGTTGTATTTTCCTCCCCCATGATGAATAATACATCATATCACAAGTTGATTCTAGGAACTTGGAAGTATTGCACAACCAAAATGCCTTAGCTAAAATTTAATCCTTACAAACCCAATATAACACCATTAACACATCTTATGAACCTCCTATTTATGACACTAGTGATAGATAGGATGAAGATGGATTGCTTCCCTATGTGTACCCCACTAATCCTCCACTCTTAGACACCCCTTGGGTATTAGAGAAGATCTAGGATTACTCACCCGTCATCCTTCTAAATAAACTTCAGCCACTGTAATAACTCCACCACCCACATCAGCTTCTAAACCTACCTTAGAAATCAATGATGGTCCATGTGATACTAGCATGTCCATTATGGATCCTACACCATAAGAAGTCACCTTAGATGCTAGGGTTTTGGATGTTCAACAAACTAGTTTTAGACAACATAGAGATGGTAAGTGGTATGTAGGCTTAGAGATTGATGTAGAATATCATGGTCCTCTTCCTACTTTAGACAATGATGAATCTATCCTATAACTCTTTTACACATGAGAGGATAGACTTCCTTGCAACCATTAATAACTTGGACATTTCCCAAAAACCCTATACACTTTGACATTTGTGTCGTTATTGTTGATCCTTGTCAGGAAGAAGTGGAAAAATTATCTGAATCTCCTTATAATTTTCAAGAGAAATATGTTATGCTAGCTGATTCCACTATTAGTGTGCAATTAGATGATGATACCTCACATGTATTCATGCTCATATATGTTTTTCTTCATTTACGTGAGTGTCACATCAAAATTTTATGAAAACATAAAGAAGTATTTTCATGGGGATACATTGACATGATTGACATTGATCCTGAAATTGTATCCCATAATATTATCACCTATCCCGACACTACGCATGTGTGGCAAAAGATAAGATTTTTTTCCTAAGATCAATGACATTTTTCATAAGGAAATCATTAAACTCTTACATGTCAAATTCATCCACACTGTAGACTATTTTGAATGGGTCTCTAACATCATCACAATTAGGAAGAAGGTTACTCTATCCATTTGAATTTGCATCAATTTCAAGAACCTTAACCTCACTTTTCCTAAGGATAAATTTCCTTTACCCTCTATTGATGTCATCATAGATTCTATGGAAGGGTACGAAATTTTATCTCTTATGGACAAATTCTTAGGTTATAAACAAATTCAAATTTCTCCTAAAGATCAACATAACACTAATTTCACAATAGAATGTGGCACTTATTGCTATGTCAAAATTACCTTCAGACTCAATAATGCTAGCGTGACATATCAAGGTGCCATGATTCACATAGTTCACGACCTGATACAAAAAATTATCGAAGTCTATGTAGATGATCTACTTGTCAAATATCAATGCATAGATGATTCATTAAGCTAAATATGGAAATATATGCCTAATATGATTTCTAATGTAGCGGTAAATAAATAATCAATTAAATACAAAAATTATCCAAAGTAAACTAAGCTAAAATATATAAAACCATAAATGAAAAGAAAAAGTAAGATGACTTAGCTATTTTGTAATTATTCCTGGACTATTTTGAAGTGTTGACTAGATGAACAGAGAGGGAGAAACATTTCAAATAGCCTTATAAAAGTGTGTAAGATGATGGTCTTCTTAGACTCATGCGGTACCTAAAGAGAGATAAGGGTGCCTTTGGGCACCCTAGACTTGTTTCTAGGTGCCTATGTCTATGAAAATGCTCAATAAACCTCCTCTAAGTGATCACAAGCTATTCAATGTGATTTTCCTTAGGTCCTTATGAGGTCGAAAAATGATCAAAGAAATCACTAGAAAATTTCAATGAATAAATGACCTGCAAAACCCTCAAAGAGACATCAAATCCTAAAAAATAAAGATGCAAAATGAAGGGTTAGAATTTCCTCAGCTGTCAAAATGGTGAACTTATGACTAAGCACTGAACTACATCTCAGACCCAATTTATTTCTATCAATGCGTATGTGTGGAATTGTTCCCTAGTTGGCTCTCACAAGTGTCACACTTGATAGTGAGAAAATAGATAAATATAAAGAAATTTAATACAAGTGTGCATGGAATTGATTGAAATTCCCTCATATGAAGTGTATGTAGAATAACCAACCCTTTTTTCCCTTGGATGGTGCTAGATGGATGAAATGGAGCTATTATACGCTTGATGGATTTATCCTTAGGTGGTGATAGCTAATGCTTAGTGATTGGTCCTTTATTATGATCACATAACTTTATATTTATATGATTACCTTTCTTGAATTTTGTAATTAACCCCAAAAAGGTAGTTCAAATGGCTAGAAAGGACCTAAAAAGTGTGAACCAAGTATATTGAGGTCAGGGATGCCCAGAGGGGATGAGGGTGCATGACGTTGGAATCCTAGTTGGGTGCTGGTGTCTAGGAAGATAAATGATGAGGTATAAAATAGGAAAACTAAGAAAGTAAGGGTACACGCCAAAAGTGGCAATAGAAAGTAAAGAAAGGTGGCCAAATACATGGGTTAATTAGTACTTTTATTACTTAGGAATCATATGAATAATAGTATATAATCAGGACTAAATAGTTACCTAAAGTGCGTGATTTGATGTCTAAATTTTCCCCAATTTATGTTGTTGAGTGAAAGCTCTATAACATAAAGTAGATAAGATATGCTTACCTAATAACCATGTATATCAATGATGAAAGTGTGCTGAGGGACAAGAAAAAGTGTGGAGTGATAAAAATGTGAAGTGTGGATGCTAAGGAGGAGAAAGTACAAAAAGTGATGATGAAAATGACCCTAGGGTGGAAATGCATGTGTAGATGTTGTTATCATGCTCATTATCGATGTTAAAATTTGGTGTGATGATGTGATGTGATGTGACTACCACTTCCCATAAGGATGGACCTACAAAATAGAAGAACAAATAAGTAGTTAAATACACATGTATATGATTGAAAATGTGTAAAATGTAAGGAAAATATGTAAAATATGAAAATGAAAAAGGAACATGTGCACTTGATCTCGTGATGAGTAAAAGGGTGTCGAAATGATCTTGAAGATGTTTTATAAGAATGAGTTTTTTGGGTGATCTCACACCAGTTGCATCGACCCTAAGTTTGTGGGGAAATCTCATGCCATGCCATGGAAGAATTGTAGGGAGAAAAGTCTTGTGTTATCCTCAAAACTTTAATTTCTTCCCGCAATGTAGAACACCACTACAAATGGTGTGTAAAATTCAAATAATTTGATCCAACGTGAAAGTGTAAAATGATATGTAATGCATGTATTCCGAGTGCTAAGGACTGTGTGCCTTGTAAAATATACTCTATGGAGTTCTCTATATTGTGTTGAACTACCAAATGTTGTGTAACTACCCCCTAGTGACAGAGAATTCTAGGAAGAGCTAGGGGTTCCCAAGTGTTACTTGTCCTAGTTTGGGCATCGATGTTGGTGTTGTGCTAAGGACCCAAGTTTGATTTTGATCCTGTCTCGATACTAATGACTGTGTTTGTACCGATATTGTGATGTGCTAAATGGTGTCTATAACACTATATGGGGTGATTGATTCACCCAAATGATGCCTCCTCTTTTTTTGGGTGAATTTGACGTTGCTTTGAAGGAGTATGTGGCCTAAAGGAGGACCAACCACCGTGTTGAAACTATGATCTATAGAGGGAGGGAATGTGATTGGTAGAAACCAAGGCACACACAAATAAAGTTGATAGGATACAAGTGTTAGTACAAGAAAATAAAAACACAAATGTAGAAGATAAAATGTAAGCTAAGCATATAATGTGTAAGTAAAGACACAATAAGACAATGCAAATATGCAAGAAGGTAATATAGACCACAAAACATAGGTTACAAACATGGGACACCATTCATGATGTCACAAGATAATCAAGGCTGAATAATACAAAAGTAGATAATGCACATATAAGATAAAGGGAAAATCCTGCAAACAATGTCATATAAAGAGCAAACAATGACAAGAAATATGATGGACAACCATGGAAGTAAATAGTCTTACATAAAAAATGCTGCACATGAATCACCCATTAGCATGTTAGAAAGATAAATATTATGTAAAAATGTGTATAAGACAATATATAAATGTGCTATGAAAAATCAAAGAATAACACCTTTATTATATGGAAGTGGATGTCCCCAGGAGCTGCTGTGGGACTGGTAATAGGTATTGCACCAAACATCCATGCTACATGAAATAGATCTATATAATTTTTGATCACAACTAAAAAGCAAGTGAATGTGCATGTGTGTGTGATAATGATAATGACATACAAGATATATATCGAGCATGCATGATAAAATGAACATGTAAGAAAAATTAAGTAAGAGTAAATGCAACCAAGATATGTAGTATGCTATGAGACAAAATGAAATGTAGTGTGAATGATAGGATCCACATGCCTCCCGAGTGCATGTGATGAAGTTAATTTATATATGCCCCCTCAATATTCAATAATGAATCATAAATGAGAGTGCGTTATCATGAAACAATTTAAATTGTGTGTAATATAAAGATGTGATTGTCAAAACATTAAGTGTAGAGTGTAATCATGTGAGTGGGTGAGTGATTTAATGTGTGCATATGATGAGGTCCATTTGAGATGCAATCCCTCAACACTAGAGTATGGACCATGGAAATAGATTGCATCATAAGGTAGTGAGTGCAGCATATAGAGGTAAATTTAAGAGATATGTAACGTGAATGTGTATAGTGAGTAATGCACCTAGCGTGTGGTAAAAGCTATGAGAAGAAGATTTTCATGTGTGTATAAAAAGTGATGTGTGAAGAGCTGTAATTTGTAGTGTATAGTGTAGAAGGATGTCATGAATATGTCACCATTGGTGAAGGTATGTTGAATATTGTTGATAGAAATTGATTGTGGGAACATTGAGTGTGCAATGTTGTGTGTTGAGAAAGATGTGCTATGGATATGTAGAGTGTGTAAGTTGTGTGTGTTGATTACACATAAGAAAGATGTGTCATGTGATGTAAGAGGGGTATGTTGTGAAAGTGTTGATCATGTAGTAAGCATGTATGTTGTGTTGAATATGTGCAAAGAGTATGTGTTGTTATGGTGTAGAGGTTGATTTGATGGATAGGCATGAGAAGAGTGTATTGTAAGTGTGAATGTGTCGCAAGTGTGTTGGTTGTATAGTATGTGTAAAAAATCTATATCATGAATGTGTAAAGTAGATGTTATGTAGAGATGAATGCACACAATGTGAAATGTGTAGTGTGTAATGTATAATATGTAAGGTGTACTATGTAGGATAGTGCGCGAGTGTGTGTTGTGTAGTGTGTGAGGTTCATGTGTACAATATACCCTCAATAGTCAAGTGTGAACAAAAGCACGAGAGTACATCATCAGGAAATGAGTGTTGTAAATGTATCGAGTGTATATATGGTATGTGGGACATTATATGTTATAAAATAAGATAATTATGGTGGTGATAAGGGGGATATCGTGATGCGCCCCAAGTGTGTGATCATGAATGTTCTATCTAATGAAAGTAAAGGAAGAGAGACCTTTACCCGATGCTTGTAGTGATGAAGGCATGTGATCATGCTCTAAGGGTGGTGGTATATGAGATAGATGCTACGTAGGTGAATGAAGCCTATATGCATGCGATTGATGAGTATAATGTGGGGTATGTGTAACAAAACATATAGGTGATGTCCACCTATAAGGAACAAAAACGAAGGTGATGGAAACCTATGTGTAGAAGAGTGGGGAGGTGATGGATGCTCATATGTAACTATATGTGGAGGTTATGGGAGTCTATGCACGGGAGAATGAGGTGGTGAAGTATGCCGATGTGAAGGAGTGGTGTGAATAGTGGACCTACACTAATGTGTCGACTAGCATACTAATGAGACAATGTAGGATGAGTGTGAGCAAGTGAGCTAGGAGCATATTGTGCTTTAGTTTCAAGAGGCCGAGGGGATGTAGGTGCTCTATCTCGATGTCATAATAACCTCAATAAGAGGTCACGACCATGGTGTAGATGGTTGAACACCATTGATAGAGACAATGTACATGTTGTGAATGAACTTTAGGAATAGATGATTCGTGGAGATAATAGCTTGATTTTTACAGAGTCAGGAAATTCCTAAGAGCATGTCACACCCTTTGAGTGATGGTTACAAAAGAAAAGGAACATGCATGGTTAGAGGACCGACATTGACTTGAAGCTGGTCAACACCATATGAGTTGGGAATTGGATATGAAATTTGTGATATCGGATAGCCAATAGTAATAAGGAGTGCAATGGAACATGTGTTGATGGTACAAAATGGATAAAATATAGTCCTATTAATAGAAATAGAGCCAATAGAAGGATTAATGTGTAAGTGATTGACTAAAAATGTAGCATGATAATCATAGTTGGAAAAATTAATGAGTGGTGGGGATGTATCAGTATGAGTAACTAGACAATCAAGAACCCACAATGCAGGAGGAGGCATTTTGCAATATGTATGATTTTTCGAGGAGTCAACCACTTGTTTATCATGCTTTAAAAGAGGATTGTTGAATAGTTTAATCTTATGAGTTTCTTTAACTAGTATAGAGGAGGTAGGATTTGGAAGATCGAGTTTGTTATCATTGATAATATCTTGGATGATAGTTTGAATTTTGAAGTACCTATCTATAGAGTGTATGACATGTTATCCAAATAAATTCCCTAGTTATTTTGACAACTTGTAGTCACATTCTAGCTCTATGGTTATACATTGTAGATTACACACACCTCGGTTATATCTTTAGCACATTCACTTAGTTGTAGTTTCCTTGTGCTCCTCCCCATTTTCTCCATCCTTTCATTTTCCTTTCCTCTTTGTTCCATTTTCCCCTTACGCGTACCCTCTTGTGCCCCCTGCACATTACTTTGTAATAGTTGCGCCTTAACCATACATTTTTTCCTTGGGAATTTCTCCCATTTCTCTTACACACGTCACCTTCACGTACCCTTCCTCTATTTTCCTGCCATGCTTAATTCTTCTATGTGCATACATTTTTTGTTCACCATCCCATGAAATGTCATCCTCTAACAAGCTTGAGTGTGTTACACGCAACCAACCGTGAGTGCGCTTGTTGGGCGCTGAATCTTTATAACCAACTCGTGTACGACACATGGCATAAATGACAAAATAGTTGGCCAACATTTTATCCAGTCCATGTGTGCCATGTGTCTTGTGTGTATAGATGGATCTGATAATCATATGAAAGCCATACCTTTTTCTACTGAGCTCGATTAACATGCGACTAGTCTTAATCGATAACTGTTGACGTAGCCTACAGTGTTTGATATTTAAATTCAAAATTTTGGCTGATTTGGTAGGTGAGAAATGGGAAAATGTCTTGCTGGGAATTGATGAGAAAATCTGATTGCTCCAACCACTTGATTTTACATGGATTTCACCTCCTTCTTTCTCCTACATGCCAAACAGAACTAGGGAGGCACATTTGAAAGATTTGTAGGTAGATTTATACGCATTAAATGATTTTTGTTGGTGGTTGTATTTCAAATTTGGGTTTTCCCTCCTTCCATTGATTCATCTATAAATATAAGAGCTCGAGATCATTGTTAATGTTGGACATTTTGGATCCTTAAGCTATTTCTTAAGGACTTCATGTCTTTGTAATTTGAGCTGCATACCTCTAGATCTGGATTGTGCATGTGGATATTGACCTCTCGCACCATTGTAATAAATCGTGCATTGTTGGAAGTAATATAAGCATCATTTTGTGGTTATTTTTCTTCCTAAGTGTGTTTGTATTCTTCTCTCTTGCCTCCCTCTTACATTGTGTGCTTGTTTTGTCACTTTAAATTCATTGCATTGTCATTTTCTGGTTGTGTTTCTTGAAATCGATGGTGTAAATGATTACTTGGTCTATGCTACACATGCCTAGACTTACCTCATGATTTTTCTTTTGTTTTCACTTAGAATAGATAGTGTTCATTCATCTTTTTCTCCGGTGCTATCACCTTCTTTAGTTTAGTTTTCATTTTTATCCTTCTATCCTGGTCCCTTGGAATTATAGCATTAGGAGTAGATGTAGCAGTAGAAATAGGTAGAGGAAATGGCCTTGTCCTGAGATCTATCTCAAGAATGAAAGGTCCCAAAACTTGGTGACAATTCCATTGTTGTCTAAAAAATATTCTTCTAGATCCGGACACAGTGCATGTTTGAATGACCAAACGTTTTTGGCACGCCCAGATGGGACAAGTAGTGAAATATTAGATTTTAGCATTACTAAGTTTGGTGTGTGAATTATTAATTTCCATCCTTTGAGGCTCATTTAAAACACATCTGAAAACTCCCAATACTCGGATCTACTATTTCAGCAAAGCCTAGAGTGCCTTTTTATGAGATGAGTGCTACGGCTGAAAAATCCTTTGAAAATATCCATCTTTCACCATGAAGCACACATAGTATAACTTCTATGAGTACATCTCCATCTCCAAAGGTGTGTTGTGTGTACTCTACTCCTCACGACAGACAAGCACTCCCTACCATGTCACTTAAACCTCCTCCTCCTCCGAGAAACATTTCCAATTTCACTGATGGAAGATCGCTCAATATTAATGCACAACATGATATGCCAGAAAACATGCTCAAGAGCATTCCATAATTTATGGGAGAAAATCAATTTACCTCTGTTGAACACATTCAAGATGTGGCTAATGTGTCCACTATTTATTTGGTCACACATGATGATGTAGTTGTTAGGATACTTACAACCTCATTCAAGGGAAAAGAACTTAAATGGTACCATGGCTTGAGACCTACATATAATAATACCTGGGATGAGCTTGGAAAAAATCCATGCAACTACTTTGAAGACAAGTTAGATCATCTATCACTAGTGGAACAAATGACTATAACAAAGTGCACGCCTAACTAGCGAGATGAACAATTTCAACATCAGATTCCAAAAGACTTGGGACATAATTCCTCAAGTGGTGTTGGGTTTTAAATGGAACTTTAAAAACAATAATTAGGGGACACCAAGTCCCTCCTCTTTAATGGGAGAGGTTCCCTTATTGAAAGAAAGCATCAAAACTTATGTACAAATGTACAAATTTCAAAGTGTGGATTCTTGATACTTTGAAACGTTTTATGCCCAAAGATCATCAAAACTAAATAATGGAAGAACTAAGGAGATGAGAGAGGAAGAACATGACAACACCTTCAAGAAATATAGATAGTAGAGTATAAAATTATACGTATTGAACTAGGGAGATGTAGAGTAGAATAATTCACTTTCATAACCAATATAATTCCATAGACAAAAAGTTCCAGAAATCATATAAACAAGAACACAAAGTTTCTTATCATAAAAGATGGATGATTCCCAAATTTCAGACAAGGAAAATAGAAATAGCAGAGAAAGAAAGGAAAATAATTCTATATTGATTATTTCAAAATCTATTAAAATATCAAGAATGTCGATCCAACTCCTAAAACGGCGTGGAGAAGCCATTAAATAGCTTCCAAGAACAGTTACATTCGGTTACAAAATGATGAAACTGATTCAAGAAACTGATGTTTGAGTCTTTCCAATGCCTTGGATGTTTCCATGCCTAGTGCTAAAACTAGATGCATTGAATCACATTCATTCAATCTGACTTTGCAAACATTGAATTTGAGTCGGCCATCTGGGAGAGATTTAAATAGATGTGGGCTTGAGGACACCTTTTGCATTTTGTGCCTTTTAGAGAAATAACACTTCAGAACATTTTGGCCTGTCCATCCACTTTTGATATAGGTTTGACATGTGGCTTTACATGAATAGTGGCTATGAGTCATGGCTCACCTTTTATAATTTTACCTCTTTTCAAAGTGGGCTCAAAAAATCAAATTGCTTCGCCGACCGCCTCCCCGCTTTGAATCTTCAATGGAAGATTTGTAGCTTCACTTTATACTTTACTCCTTCTTGAAAATAAAACCAAATTCCCAAATTACCCCGATGGCCCACTTTCCCACTTTGACCTTTCAAAGCATAAAAAAAAGGGCCCGCCTCTCCACATTTTCTTGAAACATGACCACATGTCCGTTTGCGGACCAGTTCAATATTTTTTGTTTTTTTAACTAAGTCCCTTTTGTTTGGCAAGGACCATATGTCTAACTCAGACACGTGGAGGCTCAACACATAGTTGAGACCTACCTCTAGGCTTTTTCTTTGAAGTTATGCCAAAGAGACATGTGGAGAGATTTTCCGGTTATTTTATACTTAGCTGATTCAGGCCTACTTCCCCCTTGACTTCTATTGGACCCTAGACATGTGGAGAGATGGTGCTCATTTGATTTTCCACTTTGGATTCCACCCCGAAGGGTGCTAATGATGACGGCTTCTCCTTCCACCTTCTTGGAATTTTCAATGAACAAATCTGTCTCTCCTTTGACTCTAACCACGTGGCGAGCTGGCACTCATTTGGAGATTGGCCCTTTGGTCTCACTTCTGAAGTTGCACCGTTGAGGCATGTGGAGGCTTCCGCTACCCTCTTGTACTTAGTCGATAAAATGGTTGAATTTGTCCCTTTTTCGGACCTATGACACATGGAGGGATAGCAAAAGTTTGGGGAACCACCCTTAGCTTTGACCCTTGAAGTTATGCCGATGAGACACGTGGTGCCATCCATTGAACCTTCCATACTTAGCCGATTTGGGCTTGTTCTGTCTTCATTTCAAGCTTGGGACATGTGGAAAGCTTGCACTTATTTAAGGATTGTCCCATGGGCCTTACCCTTGGAGTTACACTATTTGGATGTGTGGAGGCTTCCACTACCCTCTTGTAATATGGCCACACCACATCCAATCAGAGATTTCCACATACTACCCGTGGATATTGGGGAAAAACTTGATGGCGAAGATATGCCCGTGATTCACGACTATCGAAAAGTAAAAAGAAAGGAAAACCCCACCTTTACGCCTGAATTTCAAATTGTTCTCCATGAAATGGAAAACTACAAATAATACCAGGCACAATGCGATCCACAGCCAAAGAGAAGGATTGAAAATGACATCCGAATGAAGTAAAATATTTTCAAGTAAAAACACAGATTATTCCAAGGTATCGACTCAAAATTTTAAAAACTTGACTTCAAAAAGAGGGGAATTTTGAGGGTGACAATAATCGGCTCTTTTTCTGGGATGACTTGACAGAGGAACGGGTAAGATCAAGAACCATATAAAAATTATGGGAAATCAGACTGATGCCTTATCCATTGGGTAAATAGAGTCAAAGGAAAAACCAATACAGAAGACAACACACACGAAAGGAAAACAAACCAAAAGGAAAGATAAAAACAAAACACAACACACAATGAGGAACATGAAAGGAAACAAGCCAAAACAAGGAAAGTATATACAAATAAAGAAGAGGATATTTACAGGGAAAGAAGGAGGATTGCATGAAACCTACACAACTCTAGAGACAGGATGAGAAAAATAAGTACCTTTGTGGAATAACATGGTGAAAGTATGAGGCACCCGTGAATTGAAGATGAGTAGTTGAGCATACCAAAATGCCATGGGAATGCTATGTGGCTTGAAAAGAAAAATTGAGGAAAGAAGACAATCTAGATAGTGATACTCCATACTAAAAACATTCAATCCTTGTGAAGAACTGAATATCTTCCTGAGGCTCCTCTTCTGTGGATGAATAGTGCCATACAAAGACTTGTACAACCCTCGATTGCCTTCATACTGATTTCTGCACATCACCAAACTTTGACAACTAGATCCATGAGAAAATCCAATCCCAATAGTGTCAACTCCCTGTTTTGATGGAATGATGCTAGCATATGAATGAAGATTGCAATTATCACCATGGCACATCTCATGAGAAACATAAACTTCCATTGAATTTTCCTTGTAACCATCTTCAAGAGGAATTTGGAAAAAGGTACTGGATGATTTACCATTATGTGTAATTTTTACCATGTCTCTAAAAACATACCTACTACTTTTGTAAAATCAACACCTGATTCTAGAAGATCATGACTCTTAGGTACAAGCTGCATTGTTGATTTGTCTTCATGATTAGTAGGGAATTGAAATGCTATCAGATTAAGTAAAGATTGATCAACAACATCATCCTCTTCCTTTTGTTTTCATTTTGAAGGGTGAGATGAGACAGGACTATCATAGTTGTGAAGAAAATATTCCAGGCATGGCTCTCCATTTCCTACTTGTTCAAAGGACTACAAAAAGGCTCGTGTGGGATCATCTCATCCATAAATATAATAGGGAACTAGTGATCTCGTTGGTTTCTTATTCTTTGAGCACAGGCACTTTTTCATCTTTGAGTGAACTTAAAACAAAAAGGGATGGTCCACAATGATCTTCATCTCAGTGCATTGAAATTCTCCAGTCATAGGAGAGAGAGAAATCTTGTCCATTTTTTTATGATGAACATCCACTTCCACCAGCGTAGGATCATCATTTTTTTAAACTAGAACATTCAACCTTGGTACATGACATATCTTCTATAGACTCTATTTCAGGTTGAAAGAAAGCCTCAAGTTGTTTGTCTTCTTCATTATTTGAAGGAATATTAAATTGACATGCATCAGGTGGAGCAATAAGAAGACATTCATTGGTGGAATTGAGATAATGCTAAGGAATGAATACTTGATCATGAGAAGCTTCTAGAACTTGAATGTTCTCCTCTTTGTTACAAGGTGTCTCAAATTCATTGACTGAGTGTTCTTCAGCTTGTTTGAAAATTTGCTGCAATGTTTGTGAAAACAATCTTGGATTTACACCTCTGTAGAAGTTCTACAGAAACCGAGCATGTTCTGGACTGATTAGAGCTCAAAATTTTTTAATAGGGATATCTCCATCATCATCCTCATCACTGTCACTATCACTCATTGGTGATGTGGGCCAACAATTGTTCTTCATTTTACCTTCGTTCTTGGGAAGGTTCCTAGATCAAGAGAACAAACATGATAGAAGTTCGATCCCTAGTGTATACCGTAGAGTCACCAGACCAAAAATGATCTTGAAGTTGTTCTTTTAGAAAGGGATACGTTTGAAATGAAATCCCTAGTAGAGTCACCAAAAACTATTGGGTTTTTAAATGGAAATTTAACAAACCATAGTTAGGGGACAGCAAGTCCCTCCTCTTTAATGGGAGAGGTTTCCTTATTGAAAGCAAGCAACAAAACTTATGTGTAAATGTAAAACTTTCAAAGTGTGGATTCCGATACTTTAAAACGTTTTATGCCCAAAGTTCATCAAAATTATAGAATGGAAGAATTAATGAGATGAGAGAGGAAGAATATACAATACCTTTAGGAAATATAGATAGCAGAGTATAAAATTATACGTATTGAACTAGGGAGATGCATACTAGAATCATTCACTTTCATAACCAATATAATTCCATAAACACAAAGTTCCAGAAATGATATAAAAAGAAGCACAAATTTTCTTATCATAAAATATGGATGATTCCCAAATTTTAGACAAGGAAAGAAGAAATAGCAGGATGAAAGGAAAAGACTTATGTATTGATTATTTCAAATGTATTACAATTTCAAGAATGCCATGATCCAACTCTAACAACAACGTGGAGAAGCCATTAAATAGCTTCCAAGAATGGTTACATTCGGTTACAAAAATGATGAAATTGATTCAAGAAACCGACATCTGAGTCTCTCCAACGCCTCGACCATTTCTATGCCTGGTGGAAAAACTAGATGCATTAAATCGTAGTCGTTTTCCTTTGCAAACTTTAAATTTGAGTCATCCACGTGGGAGAGATTTAAATAGATGCGGGCCTAAGGATGCCTTTTGCATTTTGTACCTTTTAGAGAAATAGCACTTTGGAAAATTTTGGCCTACCCACCCTCCTTCGATATAGGTCCTCACACATGGCTTTACGTGAATGGAGATAGAGTTGTGAGTCAATTTTTATAATTTTACCTCTTTTCAACATGGGCTCAAAAAATTGAATTGCTCCACCAACCTGCTTTCCCCACTTTGACTCTTTAATGGTAGAGTCACTGACTTACTTTATACTTTATGCCTTTTTGGAAATAAAGCCAAAATGCCCAAATCACCTTGATGGCTCGCTTTCCCACTTTGACCTTTCAAAGCATCAAAACACAAAAAGGGCCTGCATCTCTGTCTTCGCTTGAAACATGACCATGTGTCCCTTTGTAGACTAATTTAGTATTTTTGTTTTTAACTAAGTCCTTTTTTTTGGCGGGCCATATGTCTAACCCGAGACACGTGGAGGCTTAGTTCATAGTTGAGACAAAAAAAGCCTCCACCTTTTTCTTTAAAGTTGTGCCGAGAGAGACATGTGGAGAGCTCGTTGTTCTTTTATAGTTATCCAATTTTCAGGCCTTCTTCCCCCTTAACTTCTATTGGACCATATACACGTGGAGAGCCGACGCTCATTTGATTTTCCACTTTGGATTCACACCCCTGAAAGGGTGCTTGAGCTAACGTGTGGCTCCTTCGCCATCCTTGGACTCTTCAATGACCAACTCTATCTCTCCTTTGACTCTGACCATGTGGTAAGCTAGAACTCTTTTAGAGATTGGCCCTTTGGTCTCACTTCCTTTGCATCATTAAGGCACATGGAGGATTCCACTACTCTCTTGTACTTCATTGATAAAATGGTTGGATCTGTCCCCTTTTTCATACCTGGGACACATGGAGGGCTAGCGCAAGTTTGGGGAACCACCCTAAGCTTTGACACTTGAAGTTATGCCGATGAGACACGTGGCATCATCTCGCTGAACCTTCCATACTTAGCCGATTTGGGCTTGTTCTGTCTTCATTTCGGGCCTAGGACACATGGAAAGCCTGCGCTTATTTGAGGACTATCCCTTGGGTCCTGCCCTTGGAGTTGCATCGTTTGGATGTGTGGAGGCTTCCACTGCCCTCTTGAAACGTGGCCACGCGTATCCAATCAGAGATGTCCACGTACTACCCATGGATGTTGGGGCAAAAATTGATAGGGGAAGATACACCTGTCATTCATGACTATGGAAAAATAAAAAGAAAGGAAAACCCCACCTTTACACTGAATTTCAAATTGTTCTCCATGAAATGGAAAACTACAAACAATACTAGGCTCGACACGATCCACAGCCAAAGAGAAGGATTGAAAATGACATCCGAATGAAGGAAAATATTTCAAGAAAAAGCACGGATTATTCCAAGGTACCGACTCAAAATTTTCAAAACTTGACTTCAAAAAGAGGGGAATTTTGAGGGTGAAAACAAGTGACAAATCCTATAGCCCAGCATGTTTTCCTATATTATCTAAGGGATTTTAATAGTGAAATCTCATTTATGATTCAATCCATGGGAGGTAGAAATTTACCTGCTACATACAACATTGCAAGAAGGGCAAAAAATAGTCTCATCCAAGCGAGTAAGTTAGCATCTAGGCCACCTGCACCCTTATTCCTAGAGATGTCTCCAGCACCCCAACCTTCTATTACACCTGTTCCATTACAAAGCGCAAAACCTCTTGCATCCACATCCCATTCTCTAGTGCAGCAAAAAGAAGATGAAGAATTGAAGGCCTTGATTAGAAAATTTTCCAATAAGGTCATTTCCTTAGAAAAACAACTGGCGCAATCCCACAAAGGTAGTTATAATCAGGGGCAAAGCCAAAGTAATCAACCTTGGAAAAATTAGTATGGGAATCAAAGATATAGACAAAACAAACAAAATAATAGATGTCATGCTAATGCAAACTTGCCTTTGCAATTCATTCCTCCTACAAAACCCCTTCCAAGACCCAAAGACAAGTCAAGCACTCGTGCCTATTCAAAACAATATGGCGTAGGAGTCTAAATGGTGCTTTCCTTGCAATATGCCTCATAATTAGTATCATTGCACCAATGTTGGATGCATGCAAGCTTATATGATACAAAATTATTCTAACTATGAGCCTACCATGACTATAAGTGATCCCGAGAACCAATAAAAGCTTGTTGGCAAGAAAATTTTTCTTGTGGAAAAATTTATGGATTTCGATCAATGCTATGGGAATATAAATCCCTCTACATTTTAATGGTGTAGCTCCCATTGTTTAGCATGTAAAACTGAAGGATTTTAATGGTGGTTTTCAACCAGAGATCCATAGGGGCACTCCACTGACCCTATGGCAAAGCCTACAATTTCTTGCTAGGGTAGAAATTAATCTAAGTATGGGAAAGGGAGTGGGAAAGAAGGAAAGAAGGTCAATGATATAGGTAGAATATCAGATGCCTATATGCATTGATTAGAAATTTCATAACATGCATTAACTAATAGAAGAAAGACAAATTTACAATTTATGAGCACAAGATAGAATAAAACATGCTGGTCACAAAGCACCAATCGATTTTTCCATCGGGGGGACATAAAATTCCTTCCTTTTTATTGATCTCAGAGTTGAAACTTGTACACAAGTGGGAATAGAAGAAAAATGTAGAGGAGGAGAATAGAAGAAGACTGACTGTCATTTTTTTCCATCTGTTCACAAAAACGTGCTTCCAATTTTAAAATTTGATTGTTATCCGAACAATGACTCTTAGAGGACAAGAAATAGCATGCAAGGGGTGGTTACAACTTCCCCAAACTACCAAGAAGCAATTACAAATAAATTTGATCATTTTTCCTTCTTATAGATTCCTCTGGAGTAAAGAAAACACTTCTGACGAGCCCAAGAAGAGCTTCTGCATGAAAAATGCATTTTATATTTCAATTTTCTAGTTTACATATGAACTGTTTGATCCTTTTCCCTAATTTCTTTGAAATCGGGCCATCCACGTGGTAGGAGAACATTGGAGTGAAGTCGGGAGGATTTTTTTTTTTTTGCATGCGTAGACGTTTTCTCAATTTTCTCCCACAAAAATCCATCAAAATTTAAAATTGAAGTGTCCATCATGTAGAGAATTTCAACAGATTTCCATTGATATCAAAAATGCAAAAACTAAGCTCTGGTTCAAAAGATATGGCCCTATGAAGATTTAGGGAAAAAATGGCAAAATACAGAGTCAAAATTAGGGTTGGTGGGGTCAAACTTTAAATTTTTCCCTTTTGGAAAAATTTCCCAAAACTCTCGTGCCTCACCACTCTAAGACATGTGGCACCTTCTCCCAGTTCGCCACGGGCTTAAGACTCCGCCTTTTCCTTCAAATTTCACATTGAGAAAAATTTCCCAAAAAGGTCTGCGCGCCCGCCGCTCCAGGACATGTGGCACATTCGGTTTGGGCGCAGGTTGTGGATCCATTTTTTCCTTTGAAATTCACACTGGGAAAAATCCCAATTTACCTCTACACCCCGCTGCTCCGCCATGCACTTCTCCATTCTCCTCCCCAGCCGATGGCTCCAATTTTTGCTTTGAAATTCACATTGGGAAAAATTCCCAATTTACCTCTATGCCCCGCCGCTCTACCATGCACTTCTTCATTCTCTCCTCCTTGGGCCTATGGGCTTCTTGGTGACTCTTGCATTTTTATCAAAAAGGGCCAAGTGTAAAATTTCTCTCTGCAGACCCGCCCGGGAAAATTTCCCCTCAAACTCCACCGAGCCATAACTTGAAAAATACAGGGAGTTAGGAGGACTTCCTTACCTTTCTAAAAAGGGGAGAGAATTATCTATCTGATGAAGGTGTTTATAAGAATCCTTGATCCCTTGGGAAGTGCCATATTTCAAAATACTCAGACTGGACCATTTTCAAAGGGTGACAACTCAAAAATTTCTAAGTCCAAACTTGGGAAAAAGAAGGAAAATTTTGAGGGGACAATAATGGCTCTAGCTTGGGGACATGACATGGATTGAACAGGGAGAAAACATGGCATGAGGATCTAGAATCTCAAGTTTTAAAACATATAACATTGACCAGTGCCTTATCCATTGGGCCTTGCAGAGTCATTTACAATTTTGAGGAAAGAAAGAAGGAAGGAAGGAAACACACCAACCAAAACCACACCAAGACAGAAAGGGGAAAACCGAACACACAAAAAAAAAGGGGAAACAACAAAACTATGGTACAAGGTGAGGGACAACTCACTTTCACTGAAGCACTTTCCATTTTTCAAAAGTTACCCATGAGTAGGAAACACTAAGTGATGTTGTTCTGTGAAGCCATTGAATGGTTCAAGAAAATACCCTCCCCTCCTCAGTTGCTTATGGAAGCTAGGTGTTCCCATGATTGCCATTTTAGTTTGCAAGACTGAGTCCATGTGAGTTTCTTGATGTTCATGTCTTTTCTTGAAACTTCCACTACCTTTATGCTCTTTAGAATTAGTTTCATCATACCAGTTTCCTTCCATGTTTATCCATATAGTTGACTCTCCATCAAGCATCTCATTTCTGCCCCAAAGCTGATTTTGGTTCCAATTTATTGGATATTCTGAGTTACTTTCTTTTCCAGGTCTATGCTCATTGGAATCTTCTCCATGAAAAACATTTGATTCATCCTTTATCTCTACTCCACTATGGGGCATTTGAGTATTGATGGGTGGATTGGAGGAAAAATCATTCTTGTCTTGTATGTCCATGACATGAGTGAAGAGATCAAGAATCAGTTCGGGGTCTTCCTCAACTTGTACTGCTTCCAATATTTCTTGCACAGAGTTATGATTCATCATTTCTTGTAGCTCATCTTTGTATCCCTTTGAAGGATGCAGCTCAAGGAAACTATCTAGAGGGATTACCTCATCATCTAGGGAATCGCTGCACTCCAACAATCCTTCATCAAAAAGAGATTCATCTTCAGAGGCCTCAAAAATCCTTGCTTCAATTTCTTCATCATGGATAGAGTCTTCATCCACAAATGAGAAAGAAAATACCTCAACTTCGTTATTGCATCCATCAACCATCAGCTCGCAAGTGGCATCATAATTATCAATGTGGCCAACCTTCACATTGGTTAAGGCTTCCAAATCAGCTTCACACTTGTCTTGCAGATTTTTGGCTTACATTAGGAGCTCAAGACTGATCTCAGGGTCTTCAGTTTCTTCTGCCTCTCTCAGTAGTTCTTGTATGGATATTTCTTTCAAACCTTTCATGGGTTCATCAGAAACTGATTTTGATTCTCCATAGATGGCTTGACTAAGATCATCTTCATCCCCAAATGGAAATGGGAATAACTCCTCATCCTGTAAAAGCATGCAAGATGATTTATCTTCTTGAAATTTATTGAGAACCATCTCCTCTTCTTTTTGGTCTACATCATCTGGTGATTCGGGGTGCCTTCCTGTAACTCGAATCTCCTCAGTGCTTCTTCAAAATTCAAATCCCTCTGGAAGGCATGTCTGGCCCTATCAAGATTGGAATATCTTCTTCCTCCTCGGTTGTCACCCAGTGATTCATCTTCTTGGTATTTTGGTACAAAATGTTAGCTCCTAGGCTTTCGGATTTTTGCACAGTATATTTCATTTTCCTAACTGGAAACAACCTCTTCATTTCACCTTTTACAGGGATAGTAGCAGATGACCAATCCATTTTAATTTCTCCACCTAGGTCTCTACAAAAACTTCTGCTCAAGAAGCATGCCAAAAGATGTTGGGATGTCTGCCACTAAAATAGTTAGAAGCACTTTCTTATCAGGGAAGTCAGCCAGAGCTACTTGTGCATCCTTTATTCTTCCAATCAGCGGCACTTGTTTAGATTCCATGGAATAACAAGCTCCATTTACTCTATTCAAAGTTAGGCCAAGGGAATTTGTAACTTTGAGTGGCATTACGTTATCAGAAGCTCCAGAATCAATGATACAATTGTTCAACTCAAAACCATTTATGAGGAGAGACAAATAGAAAGGTTCAACCCTATCTGTTTTGGAAGCACTTAGGGCTAACATGTTTTGAGTAGGTGGTGTAGATGGTTTCGGGAGTATATCTTTAGATTTTAAACTTGAGGGTATAGAACTCGCTGCTCCAAACAATATTGATTAGTCTATCAAACTCGAGTAGGGTGTGTTTGCAAGTATTCAATCTCTGAGAGCCGAACTTTGGTCTTACTTGCATGTTCCACAAAATCAAATGGGACAATGTTGGATGAGGGGGAAGTTCCTGGAGTGAGGGAAGGATCTTTGAGGAACTTTGACCGAATTAGGATAGAATTCATTAGAGGGAGGAGTGTTTTTAATAACTTGTGAGCTATAAGAAGGAAAATGTGACTTACTAAATATAATGAAATGATCTCTAAAGCATCCATTTGGTTTGGTTTTATTTTGACCGAATCCATTGAGGGTGGTAATGGTGAGCCTCTGCTGATGATCTTCTTTGGTGTGGTTGCTGGAGCGGGATCTTCTTTAGTTCTCTTTTCTTTTTGAGCCACGAGGGTAGAGCATATTTCTTGGATTGGGCTCGAGTGAAGACAACACATGAGAAGCTTGGGGCTTCCTATTCTTCTTCCCCATCTTGAACAAACTCAAACAAGCCATTGTGCATATAAAATTCTTCAATTTCTAGGTAGCCTTTGCAATCCTCTACTATTTCTCCTTCAATTTCATCAATTTTAGCATCTTCTCTTGATTCTCTAGTGTCACGAGATAGCATTGACAGGAGGTGCTTCAAGGGCAAGTTGACAAGGAGGTTGTGTAATTCTTTTCTATCAAGGAAGTGTGGCCTCCTTGGAGCATTTCTCATTTTCATTTGGGATAGTTGTTTCTTCAAGGCAACCATATCATTTTCCATTTTCTAGAACATAGGATCTATAGTTACTAAAGCTGAACCTTGACCCTTCTACTTCCCATTTGGGCCTTTCACCTTTCCAGAGAGGATTAAGTCATCATCGTTTTCAATGGAAAAGTTTTGAGCTTCCCTTAGTGTGTTTGGTTGGGCTCTTCTGAGGAAGAAACCAAATTCTGATGGCAAGGTACTGATGAAGAATCTTCTCAGGTGGTTCTCAGGAGGTAACACATCTTCAGGGACTCTTCTTCTCAGTCTGTCAAACCTTTCTACAAAGTCCCTTATGGATTTAGAGATTTCTTTATTTATTTGTACTAATTGCACCAGAGAGCTCTTGACCATCTTTAGTGCTCCTGAATCTATTTTCAAATGATTTTCTAATATCTTCCCAACTAGTAATAGATCTTGCAGGAAGCATGTAAAACCATTCAATAGCCTTTTCCTGAAGTGATTCCACAAATAGTCTAACCAACACATCTTCATCTTCAACACCTAACACACCACAAGCAAGTGATGAAGGCTGCTACATGTTCTTCAGGGAGTTGGGAGCCATCTCCTTTGAATTTGGGAAAATTCTTTCTCAAACCTCTTGGCAGATCATGGAGTACTCATGGGAGAGCAATTGGACCAGTATTTCTTCCCCATGGTACATTGGGTGTACGTGCTTCATGTTCATTATCAGCCATTCTGTTTCTATTTATAGATTTTTCAATAGCTATGGCTACTTCTCTTTCCTCTACTACAACTTGTAGTCTTGTAATTTCTTCAAGTTGAGCTCTAATCTCTTCCTCTTTTCAAACCAAGCTATAAACTCTTCTTATTCTTCTCTCTCTAACTCCTCAAAAGTAGGATCAATCAATCCTCCTTGCCTCAACTGGTGAGTATACCTTCTATTAGCCAGCTTGAAAGTTTATTGTCTTCTCTGGAGGTGCTGGAATTTGTTTTTGCTCTTCTAATTCAAAAGCAGGTTCTTCTTTTCAATCCAAAATCTTTGTAGCAATAGATTAATGTTTTACACCATGCCTACTATGCCAAATATCCTCCTTTAGGTTTGAAATGATATCTTATTTGATATGAAAGAATGAAGAAGGACTCTAGGAGGATTTGCAAGAATAGTCATACTCGTATTCATGTGGATCACAAGGAACTTCAGATCTCAAAAACTTAAACAAATACTTTAAAACCTTGTAGTCATATTAGGGTGCATATGTTGCAAAACTTGCCCTGTGGTGGGTGCCAAAAACTATTGGCGAGAAAATTTGTCTTGTGGACAAATTTGTGGATTTCAGGCCAATGCTATGGGAATCTAAGTCCCTCTACATTTGAATGGTGCATCTCCCATTGTTTAGCATGTAAAACCAAAATATTTTAATGGTGGTTTTTCAACAAGATATCCATAGGGGCACTCCACTAACCCTATGGAAAAGCATATTAGATGATACATGTAGAATATTAGATGCCTATATGCATTGATAAAAATTTCATAACATGCATTAACTAATAGAAGAAAGATAAATTTGCAATTTCTGAGCATAAGATAGAATAAAACACGCTAGTCACAAAGCACCAATCAATTTTTCCATCGGGGGGACATAAAATTCCTTCCTTTTTTATTGATCTCAGAGTTGAAACTTGTACACAAGTGGGAACAGAAGAAAAATGTAAAGGAGGAGAATAAAAGAAGTATGAATGTCATTTTTGTCCATTCATTCACAAAAACGTGCTTCCAATTTTAAAATTTGATTGCTAGCCCAAACAATGATTCTCTCGAGGACAAGAAATATCATGCAAGGGGAAGTTACAACTTCCCCAAACTACCAAGAAGTAGTTACAAAAAAAATTGATCATTTTTTCTTCTTCCAGATTCCTTTGTAGCATAGAAAACACTTCTGACAAGCCCAAGAAGATCTTCTACATGTAAAAATACATTTTATATTTCAATTTGCTAGTTAGCATATGAAACGCTCAATCCTTTTCCCTAATTGATTTGAAATCAGGCCATCCACGTGGTAGGAGAGAACATTGGAGCAAAACTCCCACAAAATTCCATCAAAATTTAAAATTTAAGTATCCATCGTGTAGAGTATTTCAACAAATTTCCATTGATATAAAAAATGAGAAAACCGAGCTCTGGTTCGAAAGATATGGCCCTTTGAAGATTTAGGGCATGTTGGTGTGTGTTATTTTCCACATCATTAGGTGAGTCATCTCACTTAGGTGAGATCATAGGTCCATGTGTCATTTAGGGGTCATTATGAGATTCTCTTACGCGTCAGTGCATCGGTGCATCCGTGTGTCATATGCATCATTGGTAGTTATACTTCATTGCCTGGGAATGTAACTCCCCCTCTCTACTCAAGTTGTCATGATTGCAACACTGGGGTTACTTAGCACCTCCTATATGTACACCCCATTTGATCTATGAGATAGAGGAGAGTTTTATGGCTTAACCAAGTTCTTCCTCGTGTTTCAAATCTTTGCATGCACATTCGGTTGATGCTCACTCCTCCCGAGATCTCTTCACGTTGCCATTCGCACATCTATTGATGTGCACGTCATCCCTCATGATCCTCGCTTGCGGGTTTTAAACCCTCTTTCATGGTATCAGAGTGGATCTTGTGGATCCGTGCACTCCTCGGCATTGCTCATGTGTTTTTCGGCCTCTAGCATGATATACAGATTTCATTACATGTGTCGTAATGGATATTCCGACCGTGCTCTACTTGCACTGATTTTGGGGCGTTTATACCTCTCCTTGGGTTGTTCATGTGTTTGAGGTGGTCGTGTTCAAGTTTCTAGTGTTTTTCAAGTTTAGTGTCCTTGACCACTTGATTCTCTAGGTTTGCATGCACATTTGGAGGTGTTTTCCTGAGGTCTATTGCAGTTCCAGTTTTTTGAACCCATCTTCGACCGTTTGGGTACTATCTTCCCTTGCTATCCCGGCTCGTGTTGTGTTCATTTAAAAAATTCTACTTGCTCATTCTCGGCATCTCGTGTTTTGGATTGAATGTGAGAGCATTGGTCTTCTCGCTGCCCCTGCATTGTCCATTTGCATTGTTCACTCGGTCTGGCTTTGTATTTATTTTTCTTGGGTCTATTTGGCTATCCTCGACCTACGTGTTTGGATGCATAGCTTTGGGTTTGAGTTTCAATCTTCGACCGATCGATTGCTTTCATCTCCCTTCGCTGGCACTTGGAGTGCTTTGTGTATGGTGCTTTGTACACGTTCCACATCATTTGTGCATGGTCCCTCGACTCCTGGCATCGCTGCTGCTCTCCCCAGCTTCCTACATGTGTTGATCCTCCTATGGCTCGGGTCCTTTTTACATTGCTCGGTTGACCTGGTTGTCTGCCCTATTGCCCTCTGCACGCATGTTACATCGGTTACAACCCAACCTGTAACTCTGCACCCTCCCACAACACGTCTTTGCATTGAAGGATATCTCGGTTCAAGCTCCATTATTTTCTCCAACGAGCCAACACCAACTTGAATGGGATGTTTCAACTCACCCCAACGAGTAAAAACCACCACCAGCACCTCCAGCTCCTCCACACATGGCGTTTTTTGTTGCAACTTACGTTGGAAAATGTTTTAACTCCAAACCGAACTCGTAGCACATGGAAACTTACACATTCAGACGTGGGAATTTTTAGGCACTTGGCTTCACTCATTTTCTATTTTCACTTGGTGGGATGGTCTCCTAAAACGGTGTTGATTCTCCCTCTGCCATCTCTAGATGTCTTTCTTGGATCGTCCGGTCCCAAGCGTTTCACTTTACCGAGGACTGTTCCTACATCTCTAACATGTGGCTTGGACTGTAGATCAGTCAACATGGGCCCACCTCCTTTCCACCTTATTTTTAATGTTTTAAGGTGTTAAAAAAATTTCATTCATCAGCATTGTAAATTATTTAGGCTGTATTTTGCTTTTTTTACTTACCTTCCTACGAGTGTCAAAGATGGAGGGCGAGGTACGAGGTTGGAAGGAGGCTAATCCCCCCTCACAAGAAAAATAAACACTACCTAAAATTCCATGCCATTTCCAATGAGCATACATACGATACCCTTTGCACCCATTTCAGGTACTTTTTTAATGCATTTGTAGTGTTTAGTGACATTTTCCATCGATTCAGGAATCGTTTTAATGCCATAACTTTTGACTCGCAACTCATTTTTTAGCGCTTCCTTGGTCAAAGTTGTATGATTTCTCACACTTTACGTGATGGCATTATCATTTTTGTAAAAAAACTACTTTATAAAGTGCCACATTCTAGGGGGTTGGCTGTACTATTGGGCTTACACATGCGGAGACGCATTATCGGCCGAGTCGATGTCTTGCTTCTATGCACCTTGCACTTTTGATTCTACATCATGAGAGTGATCTTCTAGACTTGAGTGTCTTAGGATCACTTTACAACCTCTACCACTTCTCACCGGAGAGGGAACTATTCAACTTGTCATGCTTCCATGGAACGTTACTTTACCCATGAGGGTCTTTTACCCTTCTTGCTTGGGCCAGTTCTCGTACTCCACTAATCATTTTCATCTAGAGGAATTTCTCGACACTTACGACCACATATTTGGTCACATGATGATGTATGTCTCCAGATCTCTCTAGTTTCACGTGGTAGACTCAGATCCACCTCACATTGTCTAGAGCATTCTTCAATCCTTCTATGGAGACTCTTCACATACTACCACCATTGTTGTTGCTGTTGATTCAGTTGTCTCCTTTTCTTCATGTGATGATAGTTCCACTGACACAGGCTTTCTTGGTTCTAATTCTGATGATGAGGATTGTGCATCTAGTTCTGATGTCGAGAGTACTTTAGAGGACTCTTCTCCTCCTTCTCTCACCATTTCAGAGAGTGTTGACACTTCCCACATCTCATCAGATATTGAGTAGTTTCCTTCTTAGTCTCATACGGTCATGACACCCACCTCCTTTCCACTTCCAGTGTGTGAGGCCCACTTCACTCCTCTACCTTCATTGGATGACTCATACCTATCTGACATCGCTCTTCTGTTTGTTGAGCCCCCTCATTGGGACGAGTATCTGCCTGACCTTAGTCATATTTTCATAGAGTCTACTTGTGATGCTCTACAGGTCCCTCATCCATCTACAGGTGTTTCAGAGGATTTCATCATCTCCATTGTTGGGAGTGCCCATTCTGGGACTCTTACCACTTCCACTTTTCCAGAGACCTTCATTGATCCACCCTCAGCTTGTGGATCCCTTTTCTATTGTGGAGGATGTTTTATTCCCTTCACATCACTTGGACATCCTTTCTACGGGTGTTCCTCTTTTTCACTTTGACATTTCTACACACGTGGCATTACCTTTGGTTCCTTGGCACTCACTCACTAGACCTATGTCACACTTTCGTGCACCAGACTCAGAGTTCTTTGTGCTACTGCCTTTGGTTTCCTTCGTGGAGTGGGAATACTTTCAGCATGTCATTTCTATCCTTCCTAAGGGAAGGCACACAGTTCAATGTAGGTGGCTCTTCTTCAATCTAGAGGTAGAGGATCTCGTCATCGACATTCTTCTGGGAGACTTCCTAGAGCTACAGAGTTCATATCCATCCATGGAATCTTCTGCATCCCTCTCATCTCCCTCTTCTTCTCTCTTCTTCTTCTTTATGAGAGATTACCTCTTTGTATATGGATACCTTTTCAGGTTCATCTAGAGCCTGGGACCCATATTTGGCATTTTTCCTAGATTAGAGAGTGTTTTTTTCTCTTGTGGTGGATGTTTTTCCCACAGGGTTTTCCTTCACCGCTTTGGACCTTTTTCTTGTACATGGGTACCTCATCGCTTTGTGCTTGAGGACCCATTTCTCGTTTCTAACTTGTCACCTCATCCTAAGTTATGATGAAGGGGGGGTGTTGGTGTGAGTTATTTTCCACATCATTAGGTGAGCCATCTCACTTAGGTGAGATCGTAGGTCCATGTGTCATTTAGGGTTCATTATAAGATTCTCTTACGTGGCGGTGCGTCGGCACGTCGATTGCATCATATGTGTCATTTGGAGTTACACTTATATTCGGGAATGTAACTCCCCCTCTCTACTCAAGTTATCATGATTACAACACTGGGGGTTACTCAACACCTCCTATATGTACACCCCATTTGATCTATGAGATAGAGGAGAGTTTTATGGCTTAACCAGGTTCTACCCATGTTTCAAATCTTTACATGCACATTCGGTTGATGCTCACTCCTCCCAAGATATCTTCATGCTGCCGTTCACACATCCGTTGATGTGCATGTGGTCCCTAATGATCCTCGCTTGTGGGTTTTAAACCCTCTTTCAAGGTAAAACTAGAAAAATACGAGTCAAAATTAGGGTTGGTGGGGTGAAACTTTAAATTTTTCCCTTTTGGAAAAATTTCCCAAAAACTCCATGCCCCGTCGCCCAAGACATGTGGCATCTTCCGGTTCGGCACGGGCTTAAGATCTACCTTTTCCTTCGAATTTCACATTGGGAAAAATTTCCCAAAAAGGTCCGCGCCCCATTGCTCTGGGACACGCGGCGCATTTTGGTTCGGCATGGGGTGCGAATCCATTTTTTCCTTCGAAATTCACATTGGGAAAAAATCCCAATTTACCTTTGTGCCTCGCCGCTCTGCCATGCACTTCTCCATTCTCCTCCGCGGGCCGACGGCTCCAATTTTCCTTTGAAATTCACATTGGGAAAAATTCCCAATTTACCTCTGCGCCCATCACTCGCCATGATCTTCTTCATTCTCCTCCTTGGGCCTGCTTTGGCCACTTGGTGAATCTTGTGCTTTTTAGCCAAAAGGGCTAAGTGTAAAATTTCTCTCCACGGGCTTGTCCAGGGAAAATTTCCCCTCCAAACTCCGCTAAGCCATAACTTACAAAACACAGGGGAGTTAGGAGGACTTCCTCACCTTTATGGAAAGGGGAGAGAATTATATATTTGATGATGGTGTTACTAAGAACTTGATCCATTGGGAAGTGCCAGATTTCAAAATCCTTAGACTGGACCATTTTCAAAGGGTGACAACTCAAAAATTTCTATGTCTAGACTTGGGAAAAAGAAGGAAATTTTTGAGGGGACAATAAAGCCAGAGGCTCCTCCTGAAGCCAAATTTATATTATTTGGCAATGATGAATTTTGTGAAATAAACCAAGTTGCCGATAATGCAAGAAGACTACGCACCAAGGTTTCTGATAACACAAGATACAAGAAAAGAATTCTTGAATATGGCACGCAAGTTTTAATTCCAGCAACACAAGAAGACCCTCAAAAGAAAAAAGAAGCACTAAATCATCCAAAGAGTAAAAGTTCTCAAGTTCCTACATGCGAGGCTCCACACAAATATCCTCCTAAAGTGACACGCACCCCTCCTTTGGTAGGTAAATTCTTTGCACCATCTTAGGTCCCTACCTCTACGCCTAAACAAAAGAAAAAGGATACTACATGTGCTCGAAATGCACAAGTTAGTGGGTCTTCCATTCAAAATTGTGGACCAGATGAAGAAGACAAACATAAATGTCACAATGTGGGATGTCTTGACCATTCCATCTTAGCATGACTTGTTGCATGAAGCTCTAGCTCAACTACCATGTGCTTTGACCCATGTATAGAGAAGTCATGCACTTCTATCAATATCTGCCAAGAAGAAGAGAAGCAAGTAAGTAAGGTTTTCAAAACCCCATCCTTCTATATGTCATTCATCATAGGAAAACATATTATCCATAGCTATATAATTGAATCGGTGCTAGTACTTCTTTCATTCCTAAGAAAATTACTGATGTCTTAGGTCTTAAGTATATCCCCTTAACAAAAGGAGTCCTACAACTTGATGGTTCAACTATTATTACGCTAGGAATCATCAAGGATCTTGAGTTAACCCTATATACATGTCCAATTCTAAAAATAACTCAATATGTGTCAATCATTGATCTTCCCCTATGTTTTTCCTTTGTATTTTAAGGGACTTCACCTGCTAAAGGAGTGGTTAATTGTCTTTTGATTGGTCCCATATGTCACTCAAGACAAGGTCTAGTACCTGATTTACCATACAAGCTAAAACAATATTTTCTTATCATGTAGAGTCATATGTCCCATCCCCTCTCCAAACTAATTGTTTAATCCAAGAAGAAAAAGTTTTAGTTTATGAAGAGTAGCCTCTCATGCCTCCTATCTTGGACTTAGTGCTAGATGAATGGGTAGAGAGACACCATAAATTTGATCCATATGTTGAGGAGTTGGAAGCTTATGAAACTGGGTTTGGTACTTACTACATCCTTGAAGAAGAAGTTATGTTTTCGCATGCACTCAAGTAAAGTGAAGAGAACCCTGGTATGTGGAAGTTATACTTTGATGATCCGGAAGCGAAATTGGTATGGTTGTAGAATTTTTCTCATTTATCCTAAGGATGATAAATTCTTCTTTGCGCACAGGTTCCCATTTTCATGTTCTAACAATGTGGAAGAATATGAGGTACTTTTGCATTGTCTTCTTATAGTTAAAAAGAAGAAAATCAAGGTGCTAAAAATATTTGGGGACATAGAATTGGTTATCCACCAAGTCACCAACAAGTGTGTAGCAAAGAATAAGCTTCTTAAAGCTTATAAACATAGAGTCTAGGATCTCCTTGAGATTTTTGATGCTCTAAATATACTTGGTGGTGCCACGTAATATGAAAAAGGAAGTTGATCGAATGACCACACTCGGTTCATAGTACTCCCATGTTGAGGACTTTGTAGAAGGAAAAACTCAACAAATCAAGATGGTGATTAGGCCATCCATTTTAGACAACAACATCATCTAGTAGGTGTTTGAAAATGACAAACAGATCATCCAGTTCATCCAAGATGAAGCCAAATTCTCATTAATCATGTAAGATGATTTTCATGATAGTTATGGTGACTAAGTGATACAACTAAAGAAAAAAATATTTCCTAAAGGATTGGTCACCTTAGAATAAATTTTTAGCCATGATGATGAGTTCAAGGGTGAAGAAAAGTATATGCACATTGTGCAAAAAGATTGCTCCTAGCTAATTTGTGTGAAGAAAGGAGTTATTGCTCGATAAATCTTTCGCAAATGATAAAAAAGTAGGCCTTCATAGCTCTTTGTTATAAATATAATGATATATTCTCATGGGAGTATGAAGATTTCAAATGTTTTGATCCAAGTTTTTCTTAACACTCCATTGACCTCGATCCTAATATCAAGTGAGTTAGACAAAAGAAGTGACCAATCAATCCAAAGATAGATCCCCTCATGAGGAAGGAGTTATCCAAACTCATTGAGGTGAAGATAATATTTCCAATCAAGTATTCTAATTGGGTTGAAAATCATGTTATAGTATGTAAGAAGAATGGTGAAATTAGAATCTGCATTGATTTCGAGATTTGAATAAGGTATCATTATCATTTACCTTCAATGGAGTAGAGTTTGTAGACTATGGCTAATGCATAGAGATTCTCTTTGCTGGATGGGTACTCTGGATTCAATCAAATCCTTTTTAAGGAAGAGGATCAATTTAAAACAACGTTTACAACCAAGTGGGGAACATATGCATATCAAAATATTTCCTTTAGTTTTTCAAACACACGTGCAACATTTAAGAGTGATATGGATATTGCATTCAAAGGATATATCAATGATTTCATATTGGTCTACCTTGATGACATCATAGTCTTCTCAAAGAAAAGCATGGATCACATGAAACACTTGGAGAAATTATTTGAGAGATGTAGAAAGTTTGGGGTGTCTCTTAACCCCAAGAAGTGTAATTTTTTAGTAGCCAAGGGCAATATTCTAGGCCATGTGGTCTCAAAGGATGGTATCACAATTGATCCTGAGTGGGTTCAAACCATCTCGACCCTTTCGTGTGCTAGCACACAAGAGATCCTTACATTCCTTTCTTGAAAAATCCAAAAAATTTAGGTGTTTCATTCCTAACTTTGAAAGACTTGTAAGTCCCATCACCTTTATTCTCAAGAAGGAAATAACCTTCAGATGGAAAACAAAAGGGAAAGAAAGATTTAATAGGATCAAGAAGAGAGATTTCTTGTGCACCGACAATCATCATCTACCCGGATTAATCAAAGATTTTATCCTTTATGTTTATGGGGCTGATGCAAGTGTTATTAATGTCCCGACATAGGAAAATCAACAAGGTCCGGAGAAACTAGTCTCTTTCTTCAGTTATACATTAAAGGACTAGGAATTAAGATACAATAACATGGAGAAACAAGTCTACACTATTATTTGCATGCTCAAGAAGTTCAAAATTATGCTCTCCACAAACCACATCAAGGTGTTAGTTTCACACGTAAGTGTTTGAGATTTCATCATGGGAGAAGAGATCAATGAGAAGAGAGCTTGATGGGTGACAAAAATCATGGAGTATGATGTGACTATCAAAACCAAAAAGTTGATAAGAGATAGCGTGCTCTGCAAACAACTTGGTGAGGATGTGCATAATGAACCTGAGACTTCATTGTTTCTAGATGAAGAGCTCCCGTGCACATAAATCAAAAATAATGAATCCCCTCACATGCATGATTGGATGAAGGACATGATCACATTCATTTCCCGGGAACATACCCTTATGGTTTGAAAAAGCAAAGAGAAGGCATCTGAGGTTGCAATCTATCCCATATGTGTTGATTGATGGTCTTATCTTCAAGAATAATATTGATGGCATACTGTTAAGGTGTATTGATAGTGCATTGAATCAAAAGTATTAGCAAAATTTCACGATGGATTCTCTAGTGGAATATTCTTTGCCAAATCTATAACAATGAAAATCATGATGGTAAGACTATTTTGGCCTACCCTATTCGTGGATGCACACAAGTGGGTCAAAAATTGTAGAGAATGTTCTTTCTTTGAAGGTAAGAAAAGATTAGAAATGATTTCCCTCCAACCAATCCAAGTGGATCAACTATTTGCGCAATGGGGCCTTAAATTCATAGGCATGATAAATCCTCCTTAGTGTGCTTTGGCCAAAAATGGGTGTTGATGGTTACAAAATACCTCACAATATTAAAAGAATTTGTTATGCTTAAGGAATCAACCGATCCAGTCATCTTGGACTTTCTCGAAGGCATTGTGAAAAGGTTTGGAATTCCTCAAACCATTATCTTTGATAATATAAAATCCTTCCTTGGTACCAAAATTACTGATTGGGTGCTAAGTCTTGGAATATATTTGAAGACTTCTTCCAACTATTACCCTCAAGGAAATGGTATGGTAGAATCAAAAACAAGAACCTGATCAGGATCATGAAGTGCATAATGAATATCAACAAAAAATAGTGGCATACAAAGGTCTCACGCATGCTTTGAGTAGATAAGATCACAACCAAGAAGGAAATAGGTATATCGCCTTATAAGTTGGTTTATGGTAAGGAAGATAGACTCCCATTATCTCTTGAATTTCCTTCATTAGAGTTTTCCTAGCAGCTAGAATTGGAGGGCGTGGACCAATGAGAAATCAAAATGGAAGAGCTAGTAAAAATTGAAGAATTAAATAACTCTTCTATGATCATATAGAACAATATCATCAAGCAAAAAAGGTGGTTTGACTAAAAGGATAGGCCTCAAGATTTCAAAGTTAGGGACTTACTCTTAAAATGACATGTTGATAGAGCTAAAACATAACACCATTCAAAGTTTGATGCACTTTGGAGTAGACCATATATCATTAGTTCATGTAAGGAGGCTAAATATTTTGAGTTGTCTCATCTTGATGGAGGCACACTACAAATCCCAATCAATGGGATACATTTAAAACCCTTCCATTGAAATGTTGCATCATTTCTATATATATTAGAGTAGTTTTCTATTCCTCCAAGTGCACTATATGTACATTATTTATTTGTACATAGTTATTTCTCCTCACGTGCTTCCTTTGTGCACTCTTCATTTGCTTCCAAGATGCCGGTTTTCTTCTAGAAATTTTCAGTAGTTTTGTAGGATTCTGAACAAAGTTAAGAAATGATTATTCAAGTGACTTTAGGGGAAGTTTTTCAAGATCCTAGATTGGAGATTCATGATTACATAGTAGTCTTAATTCCCAATGGATTCTCTAGGATACTAATCCACTTCATCTAGCGAAATCAGATGGCCCTAAAATTTTCAAAAATCATTACCCAAATCACTTCCCTCGTTATTTAGACACTTGTATTCAAATTCTAGATCTATAGTTCTATATTGCAAATTGTGCACACCTCGGTTATATCTTTGACACATCACTTGGTTATAGTTTCCTCCTCGTGCCCTTGTGTGACTCCCCATTTTTACCATCCTTTCATTTTACTTTTCCTCTTTATTCCATTTTCCCCGCATGCACCCTCTCACGCCCCCACACATTACTTTGTAATAGTTTCACCTTGACCATATGTTTCTTCCTTGGTAATTTCTCCCATTACTCGCATTTATCCCACATGCATCACCTTCATGTGCCCTTCCTCTATTTTTCTCCTGCACTTCATTATTCCACACACATGCCTTTACACCTTCTTCTATTCCATTTTGTGCCACATCATCCTTTGACAAGATTGAGTGTGTTACACACAACCAACCAAATCATGTCGATAGGTGCCAAATCCTTACAGCCAATTCATGTATGACACAAGGCGTAAATGAAAAAATAGTTGGCTGAAATTTTAACCAATCATGCATGCCACATGTCTTGCATACACAATCATCTTTGATAGTTATTTGATAGCCATATTTTTTTCTATAGAGCTCCGATCGGCATGCACCTAGTCTCAATTGATATCTGCTGATGTATGCTATAATGTTTGATATTAAAATTAAACATTGTGGTGGATCTAGTAGGTGAGAAATGGAAAAACATCTTGTTGGGCATTGATGAGTAGATATGATTGCTCCAACCACTCGATTTGACATGGATTTTTCCTCCTTCCTTCTCCTACATGCCAAACAGACTTAGGGAGGTGAATTTGACAAATTTTAGGTGGATTTCTAGGCATTGAATGCTTATTATTGTTGGTTGTATTTAAAATTTGGGTTTTCCTCCTTCTCCTCCTCTTCTTCTTCCATTGATTCATTGTTAATGTTGGACATTTTAGATCCTTAAAATCTTTGCTAAGGACTTCATATCTTTTTATTTTGAGTTGTAGACCTCTAGATATAGCTTGTGCATGTGGATATCGGTCTCTCATGCCATTATAACAGATTTTACATCCTTGAAAGTAATAGAAGAATCATTTTGTGGATATTCTCTACCTTAACGTGTTTTTATTCTTTTCTATTTCCTCCCTCTTGCATTGCGTGTTTACTGTGTCACTCTAAATTCCTTGCATCATCATTTTCTAGTTGTGTTTCTCAAAATCAATGGTGTAAATGCTTTACGGTTTTGCTACGCATTCCGAGCCTTCCTCATATTTTCTCATTTATTTTCACTCGAATAGATAGTAATCATCCCTCTTTTCCTGGTGTTATCACCTTCTTTACTTTAGTTTTAATTTTTTTATCATTCCATCCATGGTACCTTAGAATTTTAGCTTAGTTTTTCCTTCTCAACATTAGGAGTAGTTGTAGCAGTAGAAAATAGGTAGAGTAACCAACCTTCTCCGAGAGATCTCTCTCAAGTGCGCAAGGTCCCACAACTTGGAGATGGTTTCATTGTTATCTCAAACAACCGCTCTTCCAGATTTGGGACATAGGTACACATTTTAATGACCAACATAACACATTGATGATAGTCACATCAAAATTTGTCATTATAATTTCAATCTTTAGGAAAATATGGATCCAAGTTGAGTACGGGAGGAAGCCCAATTATATTTCTCTCAAGAAGTTGTAATATAAGATGTAGAGCAATAATCAATTTTTATATTTACACTTAGACGATTCTGTTGGAGTTATTTGGTGTTGGAGACAATGTTAACAGTGACCTTAGCTTAAGTATGTTTCACTATTAGTTTAAAAGTTGATTTACTTTGTAAAAATGAGAAGATGAAGTGTTCTCTTGATATTTAGTCTTTCCTATAGATAAGAGTTTAATTTCACATAGCTTGAGAGTGACATAGTTGATCAAATGATGGAGATGTCTCAAATAGAGCACTCTCATAAAGAGGTGGAAATAAAATTTGAATGAATAATTCTTGAAGCTCAGAGTCTGCAAACACATTAGACATCTTATCTAGGTTGTTTTTGTATCATAAGACATAAACTACGAGATGATCATTAGAAGCATGTTTAAGATGTGCAAGTTACACGTATGAGATCTTAGAGATGATATTGATAAAAAGTGAGTAAGAAAATAATTGGCTAGATGTGTGAAATATGTTACCAAATGGACAGGTAGGTCATAGAACCAACGCATCACATAATTGTGAAGAATGTGAGGAAAGAGCTTAGCTAGGAGAAAATGATCATCTGTAAAATCTAGACAAGCCACATGAAATTATTGAATATTCTCTTAGGGATCACCATGGCCATTGAAAATGGGAAACTTAGGGTTGCCAATATTATGTCAAAGTGTGTAAGTGGAAATGGTGGGTGCAAAAAGAGAATGAAGAAGTAGTGTGGAATCCAAAGATGGAGATGGATGAGAAGTAGTCTGTTGCAATTCATGAATTTGTGCTTAGAGGTCTTAATAAAGAGAGGATAAATATTGAGTGCCAAAGGAATAAAATTATTATGTGTGAGAAAAAAGGGATGGAGTGAAGTTAATGGTGGGAGTAGGAACTCAAACATGAACAATAGATATAACTAGAAGAGTGAAAACATGAGGTTGAGTAGTAATAGAGGTGTGGATGATGGAAGAAGAAGTAAGCTCAGTAAGATTGGTGGCATCCTCATGAGAAGCATATAAAAGAAAGTCTAGATCTTGAGGATGTTTGACAAGTATGATAATTAAGGTATATATGAAACCCTAAGTGTAAAGAAGAGGTAAGATGACTTAGTTGTTTCACAATTATTCCTAGACTGTGCAAAGTGCTGACCGGATGAACAGAGAGGGAGAAGCATCACACAGAGCCTTAGAAAGGTGTGCAAGCTAATGATGTTCCTAGAATGGGGCACATGGAGAGGGATAGGGGTTCCTGTGGGTACCCTAGACCTATTTCTAGGTACCTATGTCTCGCTAAAATGCTCATGAAATATCCTTTAAGTGATCACAAGCTATTTTCCTTGGTTATCCTTTTGTTGTTATGAGGTTACACAATGATCTCTGAAGTCTCTTGAAACTTGTAATGAATAAATGACATGTAAAACCCTCAAAGTGACATCAAATCCTAAAAAAGAAAGATGCGAAAAGGGGATCTCGTAATTTCCTCAACTATTATAATGGTGAACTTACAATTGAGAATTGCACTACATCTCAAACCCAATGTAGTTCTATGTGTGTACACAAAATTTTTCCCTAGGTGGCTCTCGTGCATGTCATACTTGATAGTGAGAAACCAACTAAATGTAAATAAATGTAATAGATTTGTGCCTGGAATATAATGAACTTCCCTCCTATGAAGTTTATATAGAATAACCATCACAGATGTCCCTTCTTTGGTGCTAGATGGATGCAATGGAACTCTTTAGATGCTTGATGGATGTAATCTTAGGTGGTGATAGATAAGGCTTAGTGCTTGGTCCTTTATTATGCTTAAATAAATTTAGATTTATATGATTTCCTTTCTTGAATTTCATAATTAACCCCAAAAAGGTTGACTACCAAAGAGATAAGATGCTCATATGGCTATAAAAGACTGAAAAGTGTGAACAAAGTATATTAAGGTCAAGGATGCCCAGAAGGGATGAGGGCACCTTTCATTGGCCTCTTGGATGGGAGTAGGTGTTCGGGATGTCAAGGTATAAAAAGGTATACTAAGAATGTAAGGGTGTAAGACCAAAAGTGGAAACAAAAAGAAAAGAAAGGTGGCCAAAGACATGGGTTAATTATTACTTTTCTTACTTAGGAATCATATGAATAGTAGTATGCAATCAGGACTAAATAGTTACCCAAAGTGTTTGATTTTCTCGTCTATAACGATCATGCTCATGATTGGACATTTCCTTAGGGAATCTTTGTAAATACAAGGTATATCTCAATCTCGGTAAATGCATATTTGTGGTGACTCGAGGAATTTTTTAGGATTATTAGTATCTAAGTGTGGCATCAATGTCGATCTAGAAAATATTAAGGCTATCCTAGATATGCCATGACCTATTTCTATAGTCAACATATGAAATTTTCCTAGTAAACTTGGGGCGATTCGATGATTTTTTCATGAGTTTACTATATATTATTTTGGGGTAATTATATTAGTGTTACCTTTTGTTGCCTGACCCGACCCTTTTCCTTTCGGTATTCTTTTGAATTTTTTCGGGGCCAATTTTTTCTAAGTATAGAATTGCATGTGAAGGGTATCCACATGTCTATTCAATGAATTTTGGAGAAGGAACGAAGAATTAGGAATCCTAAAAAAACATGAATCCTCCATATGTCCAAAGCAAAGCTAAGCAGCCCCAAACATGTTGAAAAGTAAAAAGATAAAGCAGAGAAGCACACATACCTCCACGTGTCACCTAGGCGCATGTTTAAAAGGAAAGAAAATGAGAAATCCCAAAGAAGCACATGATCCCCACATGTCATTGAAGGAATCCACAACCGTCAAAAGAACCAATCAAAGAAGTGAAGGACTTGAGGTATGGTGAAGTGAATGTGATCTTGGGTCCCAAAGCACGCATTGAGATTTGATCTAAAATTCAAAGATCTTGTAGGTAAGAGAAAAATACTAGTGGTGGAAATCTTAATGGAGACACATTAAATCAAGATTTATGGGGTCTATAAAGGAATTTTCTTATTCTAGATAGAGAGATACTTAGAAGATAGAAGAAAAGAAGTTTAGGAAGGCTAGGAAGGAGAATTTAGGTTTAGTTTATTGTATCCATTGGCCTTAGCAAAGGCTCATGCAAAGAAACACTGTAATCTGTGCCATTTTGGCCTTATGTATTGTTTTTCTATATATATAAGAGTTCTTGTCTGTGCACCTACAAGTTCACAATATTTTGTGTCCTTTGTTTCTTCATGTTACTTTTATTTAGTTTTAGATGAATGTTTAAATATCTATCGTGCTACACACCCTTAGATCTTTACATAAATCTACTCATTTACAGGGGTCATATTTTAGTTTCATTCAACCTTTGATAGTTCGAGATATCTCTAGAATAGTTGATCATGTTGAATGCTCTTCAATTAATCTAGTAGTTATTTAGATATCTATCTCTGTGATTTTTAAAAGTCTCGGTGCATCACCTTAGATTAAATTTACGCATTGCTTTATTTTATCTCTAAACCCCTTATCTTAACACCAAAGCAGAGAAGATCCAACTTCTATAAAATATTGAGGTTATCTTAGGGACAAGTCCCACATCTCTAAGATTTCCCATGACTTTGGTGATTCATCTACAAAGATAATCATCAACAATTTTCCTAGCATGCCTAGTGGGACAAGAATTGAAAGCTTAAACTTCAAATATTGCTAGGTTTTGTGTGTGACATAGAAATTTCTAGCCTTTGGAGGCTCTGCAATAACACATCTGCAACTCTATTCAACATATCTAATGGTGATGAGGGTCATCAATCCTTTCCATTAATAATTTCAATCTGGGTTTGTGTCCAAAGGGTGTATGTATTAAGAGAAAAATATCTTGGAAAGCAACTCCTTTAAACACAAACCAAACTTGCATGAAATAAATCACACTTGCAGAAATTTATAGGCACACTTGTAGAAATAAAATCAAACTTGTAGAAATAAATTTTGCATGAAATAAATCACACTTGCATGAATTTAAACACACTTATAGGAATTTAAACACATGTTCATACATTGAAATTTCTGAATTAAAAATAAACATAATTGAATGAAACACCTACAGGTTCACAACAATCTGAATCGAATTTTCACAATATAAAGATAAAAACAATATAACAGAATGAATTATATACAAATGAATAAACATAAACATAAATACACAGATCCATCTTCCTTGAAATGAGTGGCCAACTCATTCCTTGGAAGAGGATTTAAATCATACTTCTAAGATCTTAAAACTACAGAATATTTGAGAGGAAAGAACATATCTTTATTTCTTTGGAGAAAAGCATTCCATATCTAAGTGTGGAAGGTTGAATTTATAATTTATGTGTCCAACCAACTCATTATTTTAGGAGATACAATATGATCTTATCTTTATTCTAATCCTAACAACTAAGATCTCCATCTCCACAAAATATGGAGAGATATATATTATTGGAGTCAAAGTCTCATCTCATTTGTGTTAAGAAGATTTTCTCACAAATCTTATCCTTGCTTTAGGTAACAAGAATCATAATGATTTTATTATTTTACATTCTTGGATGGAGGATTTTCCTCAAAATATGATTTTGACCAAATACCTTTCTCAGATTTTCCATTTGACTTTGTTGTTTTTGATTATGGAACTTTTGACGCTTGTCTGATACACTTTTTCCTTGATTGCAGTTCACTAAAATTTAGATTTATCTTCATTGGTAAAACCTATTACAAATATAAATGAGGTTTTTGTTAAAAACATTTCTATGAACAAAAACCTCTCTCATATTTTTTGTTTGACTTTTCTGTTTCTATTTATGGAACTTTTAGCGCTCGTCTGATACACTTTTCCTCACTGTAGCTCACTAAAAGTTATATCCCTCTTCATTGGTTAAAATTGTCTCAAATATGAATTAGATTTATGTTAAACACATAACTATGAAAACTAACCTCTCTCATATTTTCCATTTGAATTTTCTATTTCTGTTTATGAAACTTTTAGTGCTTGTCTGATACACTTTTCCTTGGACTGCAACTCACTAAAAGTTAGATCTCTCTTTATTGGTAATACCTGTAGAAAATATGAATGAGATTTTGGTAATCACATTTATATGAACAAAAACCTCTCTCATATTTTCCATTGGATTATATGATCTTTTAAAATTTCTCAAAATCAAGCAAAATCGCTTAGTTCTAGAACTAAGCTTGCAAGTTCCGAAGCAAAATTAAAACAACTCTAACTTTTCCTTACGATCTCAAATGATTATTTTTTTGAACTTACATAATTTTTAAAGAGGAATCTGAATATGAAATCAGATTTGAGTTTAGATATACCATCCATGATCAATTACAATTTTCTCAATACTAGCATTATCTTTCCTCTGTGGCATGCATACATAAGACATTGCATCTTTTCCCAAATAATCAATAAGATTATTCAAAAAAATATTTCTAAAGAATGAACAAGGTATATATCCTATATTCTATCTTAAGCACACTATAATTTCCTAGATTACATTTAGATACACTTTCAAAGGTAACTTGGAAGGAAAAAATAATGTTAATTTATGGCCAATTTATGGCCTCATCAACTGGTCTCAATAGTATTGATGGTTTAATCCTCTCTATCTCATGAGAAGGATTCAAACAAGGATGAGAGCAAGAGAATAAGACACATTTTAATATCTACAGTTATCCCCAAGAAGGGGTAGAAGAGGTAGACAAATTTAAAGATCTCCGTCTCCTCTAAACTAAACTCTTTCAACACCTCCACTTGGTAGGCCCTTCTTACAATCCACCAGAGAGTTCATCTCATGGAATCAAGGAAATCCACTCATCTTGCTAGTACATCCAGAAACATGGAATCCCATCCTAGCAAATGTGTTGAAGGCACTACCTAAGTTTAGCGGTGAAGACTTCAAGACCCCAAAGGAACATATTCAAGATGTTGTGAAGATATGCATGATACATTATATAATGGAGAAAGATGTTTCCTTAAGGTTACCAACTTCCTCATTTAAGGAAAAATATATTGATTGGTAAAAATCCTTGAATCCTAACTCTATTGGTACTTGGGATCAATTGGGAAACATATTTTTCACAAGATTAAGAAAAGGAGATATATATTCACTCCTAAATAGCTTATCAATATCAAGAAAGATCCACAAGATCCTATGACTGATTTCAATACCAAATTCCATAAGACATGAAAGAGAATTCCAGTTCTAGCCGAATGCCTATAAGTATGGCTATTATATTTTATCTAAAGTTTCTAAACTTAGATATTTATGTGACAATTCAATCGTTAGAACGGGATGCTTTTCCATAAGCATATGATATTGCGATCTAGGCTGAAAATAATTTGATAGAGGTTGGGAAAATTCCCTCAAAGATCCCTTTACTAGTATATCCCGAGGTAGCTCCTTCCATAGACATAGACCTCAAGTCCCTCCCAAGCTCTAGCATCCATATATAGTTACCAATCCTCCGAAGGAGCCACCACTCCTGCTGTTCCCTGCGCAACATAATCATATTCTTCTTCGGAAATGGAGGAAGTAAAAAATATCCTTAGGAATTTATCTAATGAGATATTCAATCTTAAGAGGAATAAAGGCATGTACCCAAGACAAAATTATCAAGGCTACCAAGGGGGTAGACCCGCTTATCCTCCATAACATCAAAATTCCCGAGACCACCACTAACACAACCGTCTAACCAAATTGTTCTGTCCCAACACCACTCCGCATGCTCCCACCCAATAGTGGAAGATACATTATTCCAAGACATAATAATTCAGTAGAAGATCATAATGTTGTGTGCTTCCCTTTAAATACCCCTAATATGTCAAGATATTTCCACCAAGGGAACCTATAAAAAAATAACACAAAAAGGATCGATGGAGGGCTATGAGGTTAACGTTTGCGGACCTTACAAATCCCCTAGAATTCAAAACATGGCCTTAGTTGCACAGATGCAAGGGATGTCCCTAGAATAAGAAGCTAAGATTGTTCTGAACATGTGCTTTTATATTGGATCGAAGGATAAAAATTTGTATTCATAAATTAATTATCTACTTCTACTCCTAAGCACAATAAAATTATAAAACTTTCTCGAAAAGGTGGATGACAGGAAGCTACAAACCCTATTCGCCAAAGTAGCGTATGGAGCAAGGAAATAATCTCCAAAATTCACTACCCCTCTTCCTACAACTAGGAAAGAGACTCCAACAACCTCTCCTAATTATGTTACCTTCCACCCAATGGCTGAAAGGATAAAATACCAAGAAGTATCCAAAGCACAACCTCTCAAACCAATGAATGTAGTCGAGAAGCTTAAAAGAGCACCAGCCAATGTATCCTTAAAATATATCTTAGGCATTCCAAAACAGAAGTAATTGCTTCAAGAAGTGCTGAAATCTAATGGCAGTCTAACTACGACCAAGAAGGGGAAAGAAAAACTCAAAACAACTCAAGTTCAAACCGAATTAGTATTGATGAACCAGAAAGAAGGGGTAAGTAAACCAAGAACTCAACCCTTCTTCATGACTCTTATAATTGGTAAGTATTGGTAAGAAAATTTGTCAAGGACAAATTTTTGGATTTCTTTCCAACCCTCTGGGAATCTAACTCACTCGACTTAACCAGTGCAATTTTCATATATGCATGTGCAACTGAAATTAAGTTTTCTCTGTGTGGCCTTACGATCGAGGATCCAACAAGGGCACTCCACTGACCCTACAAGAAAGCTAGCAATACATTTCTAGGGAATAATTTTTCTGAAGAGTGGGAAAGGGGAGTGAGAAAAAAGGTTGGAGAACTAATGTTGCAGGTAGAAAATAAGATTCTTGCACACACTAGTTAGAAATTTAATCACATGCACTAAAATCAGAAGAAAAAATACTGCAAATAGCAACAAGACCAATTAAAATTTAATGAACACAAAGTATCAGTAAACCCCTTAGTCAAAAAAGGCTAAAAATCCTTCTTCTTGTATTGATTCTCAAGAAGAAATTGTACATAGTATGAGAATGGAAGACATTGAGAATAGGGGAAAAGTGGCTAACTCTTTTCACTCACAAGTGAGAAAAATATCTCTCATGAACTTACAAGAATACAACCAGCTAGAAGAATTTTAGAATTAGAACCCCTTGGAATGAAGAGCTCATTACAATTTATAGTGCTAAACTTGACTCCTCATCTTCCCGATATTCCTCATTTTGAATTTAGACTATTCATATTCCTATTCAAATATTAAGTGCCCTTTATAAAAAAGGTGGCTTAAATTTTACATCATGTCTATAAAGTCACTTTAGGACATCAAAAAGTGCAAACCCTTAACGCAAAATTAGAACATAAAGGAGAGAGAATTTTGGGGGAGAAGGAGGAAGAAAAGAAAGGATGTCGCCCCACGATGAAGTATACAGATCCTTATTGATTGAAAACTCAAGTGTAGTGAGACTCTAATTTTTGAACTCCTTGCATCGTGAGAAAATCCTTCAATTTAGCTCATGAATGTTTGCCAAGTTGAATGAACTATTTTATTGATGACAACAATTCCCAATCTGCATATGATATACCTTTGACCCGAACTATGTAGTGAGTGTCAAAAACATTGTTTAGTTTCATGATATAGATGAAAAATTCCCTATGATCAATGCTCATGGATGATCCAGAATGATGGTGTTGACCTGAATGATCATCCCTCTATGTCCCATTGTGCCAAAATTTCCCTTTGAGAACAACATGTTATTTTTAGTAAGTAAAGATGAGGAAACTTACTATTTTTAGTAATTTTCATAGTTTAGCTTTTCCCAAACTCAACTAGTATGGTAGCTTGAATTATTTCTTCTTACTATGTTCCTTTCACCTTTTGGACCAATTGGCTATTTATAGTAGGAGCTTGTGGAACCACTTACTATTTTTAGTAAGTGTCAATTGCGAGCCAAGATGACCTTTTGATGACTTTAATCGTGATACTACCTTTGTGTTCACTAACTTATTCGTAGCCTCTTCAAATAGTGGCTTACCCGAAGCAACATGACCATTATGTAGGAAGGAATGTTATTTTTAGTAAGTGCACCATGGATGTCGTTTGTGACAAAACAAGTCTTGAAAATCTAGGTTTTATTTCGTGGTTCCACGTTCCGCATTTTGAGTAATTCCTCCGTCTAAACAAGTGGGAAAATAAGATTTTCATTGGCATGGGAATAATAATGAAAAAAAACACAACCCTCCATATCCTTAAGAAATAGGTACTTCATGGCACGAAAACTAGTTTACATGAAACTAGATTTCTCAACCATCAATTTTCGAACAATATTTCCCACTTGAACCCTAAGAAGTGAAGAGGTATCTTGCTAAATTTTTTGTATATGTTCTTCATGTGATAGGGTAGAACTCTGATGAAAAATCAGTCCTATATATCCCTAAAAATAGGGACTTCATGGTGCAAAAACTAGTTCACATGAAACTAGATTTTTCAATGATCATTCCCTCTAATTTTTGTGCGATTTCACCCACTAGAACCCTAAGAAGTGGAGAGGTAGCTCGCTGATTTTTTCCACTACTATGTCATGGCAGCCATTAATGGAGCTTGAAATTTTTAGGTCTGGTTTTTTTCTCCATTCATGATGAAATCAACTCCATTGTGATAGGTTTTTTCTTCTTGTCTCACTGGTGAAATTTCTCTTCGATCCGGTTGCCGGTTTGACGGGAAATTGAGCTTTGTTCTTCATGGAGCTGGAAGTGAAATTTATTTTCTGTGAGAATTACTTGCTGCAAATGGGAGGTTTGAATATGATTTTTAATGGCCTTCAAGAGAGAAGAACTCAGCAATAGATGGTTTGTCAATCCGTGCACCAGTTTGCAAGATCTCTTTGATTTTTGGTTTCACAACAATGAAGATTTTCAAACTTCTTCTTCGTTCTTCATTTGATCAATATTTTTATGGGACCTAAGTTTTTTAACATTTTTGATGATTTGGTTGTTTTTGTTGAGCTGGTTTAAGGTTCATCAATGGTGTGATGGTGTGAGCAAGTTGTAGAGCTATGGTGGAATGAAGTTGTGCATAGGAGAATTACATGTTAGAAGTGAGAAGCATAAAGGTTTTTCAAAATTTTGAAATAAAGATGAGAAGGGGGATGGGAAAATTTTTACATATTTTATGTCCCTGACTTGTGAGGGATGTTAGGGACATAAAATTCCATGGTGAGGAAGGTGATGACACGTGACAGAGATTCGATGGCAAGGAATGAAGGCTAAAATCTAGCTTTAAAGCATTGAGCGGCTGGAAGTTGGTCATATGGGTGACTAGAAGTATCCCTTAAGGGTTAGGCACAATTTTTCATGTTTGATACCCCTTACCTCAAAGGGACACGGGACATCAAATTCCATGGTGGTCTAGGTGATGACACATGGCAACAATCTAATGGTGAAGACTTTGAGCTCCCGCAAGCACCTGGGGGATGAACTGGCGATCCTAGAGGTCATATGTGGGTTCATAAGGCTTCATGGAGGATAGGAACCTTTTCCAAACCTTTGTATTCCTAAACTTGAGTGATGTGAGGGACACAAAATCCCACTAGGATCCTGGAGCTGAAAATTTGAATAACTCACGAACCTTGAGGACAACTTGCAACGACAATAGCTTGAGCTCCCAATGGAAATTTTTGATGAAATTTTATATGTTATTTACTTTAAATGTCCTTATGAATCCAATGGTGTGTGTTTCAGTACTTGATTCATCTATTTTATTCCTAAAAAATATGATTTTTGATATGGTACTCCACCTGTACATGAGAAAAACTACTTTCGGACTTAATGCGCTAAAGTTTTGTGAAAAAACTAATTTCACCATCTTATAGTTCTTGGAATTTAATTTCCGAAGATGTTTTTTTTTTCTCCTAAATCCATCTGAAGCTCTTGAGATCACCTTAAAAATTTTAGCATCGCTTAGGCTCTCGTGAACCCTAATTTTTGTGAAACTACCCCAACTTCACCAAGTCCTTCTAGAATCTTTCTGAACCACTTCCACGATGTCCCAAGGACTTTTAATTTCTTCCACATATATTTTGGATTTTGTGCTCCTCTCCATGTAGTTCCTTCAATCCTGATGAAGGCTAGTGATAGCCCTTCCCACAACTACCTGAAGCTTGCAACATTTAATGGACTTTCCTAAATCACCTAGGGGATGAGATAACATCAATTGTGAGGTCAATGGACTGACTGGGTGGAATTGGTGTGCCTGGGAATGATAGAACATTAAAATTTTGGCACAGGGGTATAGTTTTTGTGCTTATAAATTTTCAATTTCCCTATTACAAATTTACACAACAACAACCAGCTCTACCTTGGGGACATGACATGGACTGATCGTAGTGAAGACATGACATGGAGAATCCCAAAATCTCAACATTTCAAAAAAAATACCAGTGCCTTATCCATTGGGCCCTGTGGAGTCATGTACAACTTACAAGATAGAGAGAGAGAGAGAGAGAGATAAGGAAACACACACAAAACAAAGAGAAAGAGAAACACACAATGAACACATAAAGGAAAGACACACACCAAAAAAGGAAATTATAGACAAAGGGCGGGACTACGAGAGACAGGGAAGTAATTTACACATACCTAGAAATGGGTTGGGAAAAGTACATTCCATCATGAGATAGAGGATTGAAGCTCGACGTTTGAAGCATAAAAATATTTATTTGATCAAACCATGCTTTTGTGATAGCCTTTCATGGCTTGAGAAAAAGAATATTGATTATGATTCCATCCTTTTACTCATACTATATTGAGAATTTTCATTCATCCATTTAAAAATTTGTTTAACCTCTTGAAACTTTTGCATTTAGAAGATTCCTCTTGATGTCCTGCAATCATGAGATGCCATCCCTCCATATCTTAGAGAGTGGGAAAATTGATTTTGTCATGAAAACATTCATCTTATTTAAATTTGAAACTTCAAATTGTCTCTTATATCATCAAAACACTTGGAAGGAGTGAGAACAAACTGGTTTTCTTCCCATTCAAGAAATTCCCTGAACATCCCATTTTTTTCTCTTTGACTAAGTGTTGTTGGTCATGGAGGTTAAATCATTGAGCTAGAGGTCTTCATCATCCTTAAGAGATTGTTGCAGCATGGGAACATGTTCAAGATGAATCGGAGCTTGGAGGAAGGTGAGTGCAGTTTGATTTTGGATCATTTGGAAAGAATCACACATACTCCCACTTTGTTGTCTAGAGAAATTTTCACCAATATGCATTCGTTCGAGTCCATCTTGATATTATTTTCAAAATTGCAGCTTTTGGTTTGGCCATGTAAGCATTCTTCACCCTTCATTGGATTTTTCCATATGAAATATTGTTTTGCATTGATGAAACATTTCGAAATGGTAGAAGCAAGTAAGTTTTGAATATACTCCCAACATTGCTGCATATTTTCACCATGTTCAACAACTTTATTCAATGCAAATCAGCTCAATGTTTTCCCTGTTATCTTCTTCCATGGTGGAGGTGTTGTCTTCAAAAATAGAGATGTCCAAAGGAGATTCAATAAATTTTCTTCTTTATCTCTCATGAACTTATTCACACGATGTGGAAGAAAAAGACATGCTTTCATGTCCATTCTCATCAACTGAAGTATTAGGGAAGTCGTCAAGATTATCCAATTGGCCCATCTCAATATCAAATATTGGTCCACTAAAATAGGAAGAAAAAATTGATTCATACATGTCTTGTATCTCCATATCCCGGGTTAAGAGTTCAAGGATGAGTTGAGGATATTCATTTTCTTCCATAGCCTTCAAGATATCTTATACAGATAGTTCTTCTAAAATTTCCATAGGCTCATTTTTATCTTCATTAGAAGAATATTCTTGTTGTGCCTCTAGGAGATGGTTAAAAATATGATCCATACAGGCCCATGATTCATTTGAAACATTCTTGTTCACCTCTTCCATGCTTTGTGTTGCCAAAGATTCACTTTCTTGCAAACAGGGCATACTTGATTCATGACACCTACTGACAAGGAGAAGATGTCCAAGCTTCATGGGAAGGGAACTCCTTCAAGCTCAAAATCCATATCATCTTCTTCTTGGTAAGAAGTAGAGAACCATGTTAGGGCAGCAGTATGAGAAGAATTTTTAGCTACATCTTGACCATCCATTATTGAATCTTCTTGCTTAGGTGAAAGATGAAAGGATTTGTTTTCACCGTGATGATGATTTTTCTCCCCAAGTGAGTAGAGGTTATGTTTAAATTGTTTATTCTCCTCGGATTTGAAAAGAGAGTGGGATTATTCCATTTAATCATTCATGATTGCATTGGGAAGAGAGTTTGATTCTTTGACTTCCTCCATTTCTTCATGCGAAATTTCTACATCACTTGAAGAATCAAAATAGGAGGGAAGATTATCTATGACCATATTGAATTCATCATCTTCGACCATGATGTCGGGTGAATTTCTTACACTTCTTCACATCTCTCCATTTCATCATTAATTGAAAAATAAAAATATGAAAAGAGGACATCCATGCTTACTTTGAATTGGTCATCTTCTTCATCATTAGTGGAGTCTTCAGAGAGAATTAAATCATCCATTATGCAGCAAGGATATTCCTTTATTGAATATATTATTCCCCCTATGGGTTGTGACTCGAGCCAAATGGAATTTCTGAATGGTGATTCTATCTTTGTCTCTTCTACTTCTTCCTCCATGATGTTTCTTTGGATTTCATTGGAAGGTTCCATGCTAAGATCTTATAAAGAAGAATCCAAGAATCTCTTGGGGATGAAAACCTCATAATATTGACATCCATCAGGGTCTTCCTCCATAGGGCATCTCATATTCTTCCTCCATTTGATGCGGTGCTTCAAGATGTTCATATCTTATTTGTAGAGCTAAAGCATACCTCTAAATTTCATCAAAGACTTCGGGGTCAAAATTTCCTTTTATTATGCTCTAAAGTATTTCCACATATTATATTTTCAACATGTTCATTTCTTCATCACCGTATGTGAGGAATTCATCTATTGAGCAGTGGAAGAAAGATAATGTTCTCAATTTTGCAGTGAGATGCGCGAGGTTGTAAAAATATTCTTCAGTGGATCTTGCACCATCTTATCTTTTGTCATCTTCTTGAATGCTGATTTTATCTTCATTGGAAGGCTCAAGGATAGGATTTTCTTCAGCAGAATTCAATAACCTTTTAGGTATGAAAACCCTATGGTATGAATGATCTTCAAGATCTTCCTCTATAGGACAACTCTCCTCTTCTTCTTCCTCACTATGGGATGCTTCAAGTTGCTTGTTCATCTCATGTAAGAATTTGGCATATTCTCAAGCTTCACACCTTATCTTATGTCTCCTTTGAATCCATTCCTCTTCATCGGTGATAGGTTATTTCTTCTTTCCTTTGTCAACACTAGTTCGGAACCATGGCTGATCAACGATCTTCTTTTCTGACATGTATCTTCTTCTTCTTCTTCACTATCACTCATTGGTACTTCACTCCAATATGGAAATTTCTTCATGATGTGGGAAAAAAATGTGACCGGGTTTCATTCCTTGATGGAGTCACCTTCAAGAATGATTTTACTTTGAAATTTGATTTTTAATTTTTAGACCTTGCATGTTGTATTTTGGGTGCAAGCACTACTAAATATGCCCCATTGTGGGTGCAGGTGCCAAAAACTTTTGGTGATAAATTTTTTTAGGAAAAAATTGGTGGATTTTTTTCCAATGCTCTAGGAATCTAAGTCCCTCTACTTAATTGGTGCAGCTACCATATATACATGCGTAAGTGAAACTGAGTTTTGTCCAGTGGCCTTACGATCGTGGATCTAACAAGGGCACTCCACTAACTCTGAGACAAAGCTAGCAATATCTTGCTAGGTAAGAATTTTCATGAAGAGTGGGAAAGGGGAGTGAGAAAAGAGGTAGGATAACTAATGTTGCAAGTAGAAAATCATATTCTTGCACACACTAGTTAGAAATTTCATCACATGCACTAAAATTAGGAAGAAACAATACTACAAACAACAACAAGACCAATTAGAATTTAATGAACACAAAGTATTAGTAAACCCTTTAGTCAAAAAGGCTAAAAATCCTTCTTGTATTGATGCTCAAGCAGAAATTGTACATAGTATGAGAATGAAAGACATTGAGAATAGGGGAAAAGTGGCTAACTCTTTTCACTCACAAGTGAGAAAAATATCTCTCATGAACTTACAAGAATAAAACCAACTAGAATAATTTCAGAATTAGAACCCTTTGGAATGAAGAACTCATTACAATTTATAATGCTAAACTTGACTCCTCATCTTCCTGATGATCTTTCATATTCCTCATTTTGACTTTAGAAAATTCATATTCCTATTCACATATTAAGTTAATTTTATAAAAATAAGACAACTTAAATTTTACATCATGTCTCTAAAGTCACTTTAAGACATATCAAAAATTTCAAACCCTCAATCCAAAATTAGAACATAGAGGAGAGAAAAAGTTAGGGGGAAGAAGGAGGAAGAAAAGAAAGGATGTCTCCCGATGAAGTCTACAGATCCTTGTTTATTGAAAACTCAAGTGTAGTGAGACCATGAATTTTCAAAATCCTTGCACCATGAGAAAATCCTTCAAATTAGATCATGAATGCTTACCAAGTTAAATGAATTGTTTCGCTAATGACCAAAATTCCCAGCCTGCGTATGATATACATGTGACCCGAACTATGTAGTGAGTGTAAAAAATATTGTCTAGTTCCTTGAGATGTACCTCAACTTCCTATGATTAATGCTCATGGATGGTCCAGAATGATGGTACTGAATTAAATGATCATCCCTCTATGTCCCATAATGCCAAACTTTCCCTTTGAGAACAACCTACTATTTTTAGTAAGTACAGATGGGGAAACTTACTATTTTTAGTAAGTGTCATAGTTTATCTTTTCCAAACCTCAACTGGTTATGGTAGCTTGAATTATTTCTTCTTACTGTGTTGCTTTCAACATTTAGACCAACTAGATATTTATAACAGGGGCATCTGGAACCACTTACTATTTTTATTAAGTGTCTATTGCGAGTCGAGATGACCTTTTTGATGACTTTACCTACGATGCTCCTCTCTATGTTCAATTCCTTATTCGTAGCCTCTTCAAATGGTGGCTTACCCGAAGCAACAGACCCCTATGTAGGAAGGCATTCTAGTTTTAGTAAGTTCACCACGAATGTCATATTGCGATAAAAATAGGTCTTAAAAATCTAGGTTTTATTTCGAGGTTCCACGTTCCACATTGTGATTAATTTCTTCATCTCGAAAAAGTGGGAAAATGATATTTTCATCCATTGGGGAAAATAATGTGGGTCAAAAGGGATTCATCGGGACTGGTAGAATTTTCCCAACCTTTATTTCCTTAATCTTGAGGGATGTGAGGGATACAAAATCCCTTCGAGTCATGGAGCTGAAAATTTGACTAACTCCCGAACCTTGAGGACAACTTGCGATGGCAATATCTTGAGCTCTCGATGGACTTTTTTGATGAAATTTTATATGATATTTACTAGAAATGGCCTTTGAAATAAAATGGTGGGGGTATTAGGTATTTATTCATCCATTTTTCCCCTAAAAATTTAGATTTATGATCCGGTACTCCTCTTGTGCATGAAAAAATGACTTGCAGACCCAATGCTCCCAAATGTTGTTAAAAACTAATTTCCCATCTTGTAGGGCTTAGAATTCCATTTTTGAATATTTTTGTTTTTCTCATAAATACATCTGAGCTCCCGGAATCACCTTTGGAAGTTCAAAACTGTTTTGGCTTGTGCACTACCTAGGCTTGTGAACCCCGATTTTTGTGAAAGTACCCCAAATTCTCCAAGTCCTTCCGAATATTCCTAAATAACTTGAACAATGTCCCAAGGCATTTGAATTTCTCCACATCTATTTTGGATTTTCTGCTCTACTCCTTGGGGTTGCTCTAGTCTTAGGAAGGCCAAAGTGATAACCCTTTCCATAACTACCTCGAAGCTTGTAACTTTTAATGGAATTTCATAAATCACCTAGAGAGATGAGATAAAATCAATAGGAGGTCACTAGATTGATTGGGTGAACTTAGTGTTCCTAAGAATGATAGGAAATGAAAGTTTTGGCATAGGGGTATAGTTATCATGCTCGAAAATTGTCAATTTCCCTGTTACACATTTGCATGACAACCGTAAGAAATTATTACACAATTCCATGATAGACTTTGGTGCAATCAATATGGTGATACCCAAAGAAATTAAGGATGCCTTAGGAATTAAATATGATCCCCTAAGAAGAGTAGTCATGTAATCGGATGGGAAATAACTTCAAACAATTGGTGTTATTAGAAATATCCCATTGCAACTCTATTCCTTCCTGAACATAACCATTCCATAGGATATAGTGGTGATTAATGTTTTGTTGGTCTTCATACTATGTCTATCCCATGATTTCACTACAAAAATTGAATTCTAAATGTCCTTGGATTGGTCTCATTTGATCCTATGAACTAAGTAAGGATCCAAAATGAAGGTGCTATCAAATCCCCTCATGGAGGAACATATAGTAGATGAAGTTGCCTCAAGTTTTGAAGCCTCATACACCATGATCACTAGAGAGGAAGAATCATATATAGATAAAGATGAACCTCAAAGTAGAAGCTATTTGGTGTTCCTGTCACCGGATATCCCTTCAAAACTTTGACTCCACTGGGCTAGGTACTTATGTGATCTTTGATGAGAATCCTAGCATCCCAAAGATCATGAGGGAAGATCGTAAAAATGAAAAGGATCTCACGAAAGATTCCCAAATGTGGATTCTACATTTTTATGGAGCCAAAAGAAGGAACGACTCGGGAGATGAAATATTACTATACTCACCAAACGAAGGAACATACTCCAGAATGTTTTTCCACTTCACTTGCACCAACAATGAAGTAGAATATGAGACTTTAGTTCATAGTTTGACATTGACACTCAAAGAGGGCATACAACAACTCGTGGTCTTTAGGGACTCTAAGTTAACCGGGGAACAAGTTATAAACATTTATGAAATAAAGAATCTAAGAATGAGGTCCTACCATCATAGGGTATGGGATCTTATTGAATACTTTGAGGCTTTTAGCATTAAGGCTATCCCTTGGGAATAGAACATAGAAGCAGATAAAATGGACTAGATAGGATCAAAATTTGATCCAACCAAGGATCTGATAATAAAAAAGGAACCGATGAGGTTGATCATTGGAAGGTCTTTGAAAGTGACCAAAAAATATTACTCTTCTTACAATAATCCAAGAGTTTGCAGACCAAACCAACCCATATTTGAAGAATCATATAGAGATTAAGTTATCCACTTAAAATGAATAAGCTTCCAAAGGGATAGATAATGTTGGAAATCCTTTTTGATTCCAATGATGCTAATATAGATAGGAGAACATTTTTGGCAGTCAAAGAAGACTTTGTAGAGCTAGAAGTAGTCAATGGGAAGAAGCTAAAGGTTGGGAAGTTAGTCACCTCGAAAAAAAGAGAGAATTATGAATCTATGCCATAAATATGATAGGGTGATAGCCATGAATTATGATGACCTATGTATTTATAATAAGGACATCACCAACATACTATTGACTTAGAAAAGGGAACTAAACCCGTGTGTCGGAAAAGAGAGATGTGAATATGAAGATATAATATCTCATGGCTAAAGAACTCAGGAATATAATAGAGGCTAAAATGATATTTCCAATCAAGAATTCCACATGGGTGTCCAATTTGGTTCTCGGTAAGGAATATAAATTGTGAAATCAGACTCTACGTGGATTTTAGAGATTTGAATAAAGTTTCCCTTAAGGATCGGCACCCCTTACCTTCCATAGAACAGATACCAAAAATAATTACAGTTCGAAAGATTCTCTCTGCTTGATGATTTTTCATGTTACAATCAAATATGGCTTGCAAAGGTAGATCAAAATAAAAACACCTTTACAAAAAAGTGGGTAACCTTCACATATGAGAAGATGCCATTCGGGCTCACCAATGTTGGGTCAACTTTTCAAAGAGCCATGTATACCACATTTGGAAAAATGATTAACAAGGTAATCTTGATATACTTGGATGACCTCATGGTGTTTACCAAAACAATGGAGGATCATTTCGATGCCCTAGAATCTATATTCGAAGTGTCGAATTTGGAATCTATTTGAAACCAAAAAGTGTGTTTTGTAGTACCTCAAAGAAAACTCCTAGGACACATTGTCTCATAAGATGAAATATCAACTCGACCCGAATGATTCGTGGACCATTCTAGAACCATCCCTACTTGTCAACAAGAAGGCAATATAATATTTCTTAGGAAAGATTAACTTTGTCATTAGATTCATTTTAGATTTTTCTAACTATCTCGCTTGATCAAACTAATGCTAAAAAATAATATAAACTTTAAATGGACCACTGATGGTCATCAAGCCTTCGAGGAGGTCAAAAAGCAATTACATCTCGCACTAATTCTATCCAACCAAAAATTATCCAAGGATTTCATCATGTATGTATATGGGAGTGAGCATAGTGTAGCATCAGCATTGACATAGAAAGGAGAGCCACAAGAAGAGGAGCATCCAATTGATTTATTTTCAAAAACTCTCCACGATCATGAAACAAGGTACAATTTCATGGAAAAATGGGATTACATCATCGTCAAAGGTATGAAGAAATTCAGACACCTCATTATCAATAATAAGATCACATTCATGGTGGCACACTCCAACATCAAAGAATACATCATGGAGGGTGAGATAACTGATAAAAGGGCCAACTGGATCACTAAGATCCTAGAATATGACATTGAAATAAAGCCCACAAAGTTGGTATGAGGAAGAGGTATGTGCCAAAATCTCACACAAGATACATTAGTCCTAAAAATGAAGAATCTGAGATGGTGCTCCATATCCAAGAAAATGAATCCAAAAATTGGGTATCATATAGGATGCATTTCATGTAGACGGGTGAGTATCCAAGCCACCTTCCTCTCAAAAAAAAAATATTACAGATAGTAGGGATCCGAATTCATCATTTTTGATAATTTCCTTTTCAAAAGGAACTTTGATGGGATCCTTCTTAGATGCCTAGAAAAGAATGAGGCTGAAAGGGTCTTACAAAATTTATATCATGGAGGTATAGGAGGCCACTTCTTCGCCAAAAACACCACCATAAAGGTCCTATAGGAAGGATACTTTTGGCCCAACTTGTTTTCGATTGTTATGCAATGGTGAGCAAGTGCAACATTTTCCAATTCTACATAGGCTTTCGGAGAAATGCCACATTACCTCTTAACCCTATTCTAGTTGAAGAGCCATTTGCACAATGGGGTCTAGATTTCATTAGAATGGTTAATCTAATTTCAAGTATGGGTCACAGATGGATTCTCACAACCGCTGATTACTTCACCCATTGGAGAAAGGTAGTTCCAATGAAAGAAGCCATAGAGAATATGATCCTAGAAATCCTCTGAGATAACACTACACGCTTTGGCCCCCCACATGATCATATTAGATAATGCTAAGGATTTTCTAGGGACTAAAGTGTATGAATTTATAATAAGGCATGAAATATTTTTAAAGAAATCCTCTAACTACTACCCATAGTGTAACGGTTTCATGGAATCCACTAATAAGAATCTAATCAGAATCATCAAAAGGATAGGGGATGAACATAAGAGAGCATGGCATGAGCATGTCAAGACAACCTTATGGGATGATCAAATAACACCGCAAAAATCTTAAAAGCCTCACCATATGAATTGGTCTATGGTAAAATCTCCTTAATGCCCATCACTATGGAAGTCCCAACATTGCAATTATTGAAAAAAATGAAATTGAGGAAAATGGAGTGATGTAGGTAATGCTCATGGACCTGGTAGAACTTCAAGAGAAATGAGAGACAACCCATGAATCCATGATCAACCGTCAACAGGTTGTTAAGACTTGGTTTGATCGGAAGACTTCTAAGCTTGATTTTTGAATTGATGCTTTATTTCTGAAATAGGATGTGAGGGCCTCTAAGCCTGACAATCATGGGAAATTTGACCCTCTATGGATGGGACCATTCAAAATCAGTGCATGCAAGTAGCACAACACTTTCAAGCTTGAAACTATAGAAGGTGAACCTCTGGTGATTCTGGTGAATGGGATCCATCTTAAGCCCTTCTATTAAGGTTTCAACATTGTAAAATTTTGTATCATATGTACAATCCCCTCTTTCATTTTTTCTTTTGCCTCATTTTTGTGGTCTCACCCCTTCGAATAAGTGTCTTTGGACACGTGTCTCTGGCCGAGACCCTTCTGCCCCTTTTTGAAATTTTGGAAGGTGTTGTACCTTCTTGATTTTTCCCGAAGTAAATGATCCAATGGTTTTTTGGAATAATGAATGAGAAGGATCGTGGTGTTAATGAAAAATCTCTTGAGAAACGTAGAATTCAACGCTAAGGGTCGATAACCAAATTTTTGTTATATTATGTGATCAAAGGTATGCGTGAGCCTTTACTTCATGGGAGTCGAGGAGTTTATTTAAGGAAATATTTGAGCATATGAAAGACTCATTCTAAATGCTACAAGTCTCTTGTTCAAATGTATAATTCCCTATTCCAAAGAACCAGAACTTTCAACAATTTCACATCAGCCATGATAGCATCCAGCTGTCTACTACAGCCAAAATTGAATGTAGGGAATCATGTGCCACACCAATATCTCCACCCGAGGATGAGTTTCCCTAATAGGGGAATGTAATTCAGTGATTTTTCTATAGTAACAAATTTCACAGATGAAGTCTTTGATCCCATTCTCACTAAGAAACCAAATGCTCCGAGGGATGCAACCTACACTAGATTCTTGGATTTGGGGGATTATGAGTCTTTTGGCTATAGGATTTGGACCACCATGCTAGAACAATATATGGTGCCTCTCATACACCAATATTCAGATCTTTTGCAGATGTGTGCATGTTGTTTCAACCCTAACCCCAACATCATAAAGGGAACGAAAATACAGGTGGTGATTACACCAAAGACCATTAGGGATATGTTGGACCTGCCCTATGACCTAGTTTATAGCTTCTACAACATGCCCAAGCTCTAAAAATTGAGGCTTAATGTAAAAAAACCACATTCCTCAACAAGGAGTTGTAATAAGATGATTCAAGTAGTTCCAAGACACTAGGATTCCCAATCCCTTAAAGATGTTCATGGTGGACTCTCAAGATGCCTTCTCCATGATGGCATTCATCTTCGGCCAAGATTTGGAAAGAAACATACATGAATGGAAAATAACAGCCCTTTTCCGATGAGATCTATGAAGAAGGAACAAACATATCGGTTTAACTTCTCCTAGGTCATTGTAGACTCTATTTGTGAGCAGTTAGACATGTTCCCTATTAATTCCACCTTTAGGTATTCTTCCTATTTATTCCACCTCATTTTATACCAGAACTCCCATCCCCTTAGCCAATTTATAAACCTAATGCTATTGGACATGAAGGTGGACCCCAAAATATCATACCAATATCTCGCATGGACTGATGTGTTGTCCCGCTCCTCAGACACATGAATTCACCAACTATTTTGTTGCACCCTTTCTACTTGATTTTAACTCAAAAGGGGTCAATAAAGAATGAATGACTTGATCTCGAGCCATCTTGATGTATCCCCGCATCCCCATGACTATTTATCTAGGGCATAATATTTAATGATATTGTTGCATGGATTTCAAGATAAATCCTTCATGCTTCCAAGAATTCTCACGAAGCGAGTGGTTTACTTGGAGATAACTAGGTAGTTGGTGCTTCTCGATGTAGAGTTTGGCTCTGACAAAAGAAGAAAGAATTGTTCAACCTCCCTTTGAGAAAGGGAGGGATTACCATCATCAAATGCTAGGTGGAACATCTTCTCACATAGAAGTTGGCTTCCTACGGCTTCACCTTCATCTAAGACATGTGGAGATATGAAATGAATGGGTGGATGACATGCATCATGTCCCAAAATAGAGTCTTGAAATATTTCCACCATGAACAATTTTTTTTTTAAGGATATGAGGTCTCCCAAGGAAGAAACTCATGGCAATTATGTCGAGATCAAGGATATCCCAATCCTATTATGGGAGTCTTTTCATCCAATGCTATATAGATATGACCCAACTTTTACCATGACTAAGGGCTTGAGGGTAGCCCTAAAGAATAAGGATTGGAATACATAGAAAATTGATGCCTATTAGAAATATAGGAAAGAAATTGGGTAAACAACCCTAAATTTTGAGGTTGTACCCACTGATGAGTAGTGGGAAGAATACTTGGGATGCCGAGCATAGGTTTGACATGGACAAAGTGCGGAGGAAGTTGAAAGAATATTTCACATGGTATATAATGGGATCCCTTGGCCCCTTTGGAAAAAAATGCCACCATGACCCCCTCCTTCCAATCCTTATCTGGATCTTATACGAAACATGCCCATGATTCAAATAGCGTCATTCCCTCAGGGTGAGGGGTCAATGGCTCAACTAGTGCTAGATCTAGCCCATGGGCTCACTTCAGCCCAACCTATAGTCTTACCCTCCACAACCATCATTGGAGTCACCAACCCTTAGATCCCTATGAATAAAACGTTGAAAATAGTTGAGGTATCTCCTTATTTCATTCCTTCTTCTCCTCCCGTTCATCCATCTTCATCTCCTCCACCTTTCACTTCCTCATCCGGGAGCATTCCTACACTAACCACTCCAACCTAGACTCTTCCTTCTCCCGAATCTTCTCTTCTTCCTCCACCACCATCCACCATTCCCACATTCTCTCCTTGAGTTATGACGGTCCCTTTTATGGCTCTCATGACTACCCAGCCCCAACAATCAATTACAATCCCTTACAACGTATTACTAGGATTCCCATTTGCAGGTGGGGTAGTCCCTTCCTCCTCTGACTTTGTGAATCAAGATGAGATGGCCAAAGTGGCCCGAGATAACAAGAGGGAGAGGAAGAAAAGAAAGAAATGATAGTGGGAGCTTAGAAGTAGATGCAATCATTGTATGACCATCAATAGAGTTCCCTAACCATCACTTAGATGGTCCCTAATGTCCAAAAGCCCACCAAGAAGATGCAACCTGATGATTATTACTCAACGTTGTTGTGTTTTACCTTACTCGGCCTAGCCTCAAGACAAGGTCAAGTGATGAGTGAAACAACCGCCACAAACACCACCAACTACCTCAAAATCAGCAATAAGATGAATAAAATAGAGGCTATCCTCGCTACAGAAACAAGGCACCGTGATCCACCTCAATGATGAAATCAAGGGTAGGAGTAAAGAAATTGAGAAGCTTCACAAGGACTCGAAAGGAGGCAAAATCGAAGGAAGCTCTTACACCTTCTCAAGAAAGGAACACAACATTAGAGTTTAGACTTGTAGTATCCAAGGCTACACCGGTTCACTTGATCATGAGAAGAAGATCCTTTAGTAGGATGTTGATTCCAAGAATGTAGAGGTCACTTCCATCCAAGAGAAGCTACATATATTAGAGGCCAAGAAGGGTAGCTTGCAAAAAGTACAAGGCATCGAGGATGCGGTCAAGGATTTGACCTGGAAGCTCACTCAACAACCCTAGAAAAAAGGAATCTTCACATTGGTGTAGGGATTATATGCCTCCTCCTCGTAAGATAATTACTACTAAGGAAATAGACCTAGGTCCCATACTCAAATTCATATTTGATGTTCAAATCATATGTGCCAATGTAGAGTCCTCAAACTCAACCATCAATCGCATCATATCTCGCTAAGGTTCTGAATCACAAATGCTGGTTCAAAAACTTTATGATTTTTTAGACTCTACCCTGAAATGGGATGGTATTACAAACATGCAGATGATCATGGTTAAAATTAGTGAGATTTTGAGTTGTAGTAAGGAATCTATCAAGTTACTGAATCTCCCGACTCAACTCTAGCTAGGGATCAAACAGAGGGAGTACTACATTGAAGATTTAGTGCAATTAGGCTTCCCCTCTCCCTTTCCCGATGACTCCACCGTCCTATCGTAGAGACCAGATTTAACACTACTTACAACTAAGCAACATCATAATATTGTATTTAAGTCTTTAAAATATGATTCTAGTGTTCCTAAGGTTCAGTCATTTTGAATCCAATTGTAAATATGGAGTTCCATTTGCACACAATGATGCAGATCTCCAAACATTATCTCACAAGGAGATCATCGAGTTGGATAGATTACAACAAAGGACTTAACCAACTTAGGCTAAATGGGTTGGATACCAAGTTTCTTTGAAGTAGTTCCGAGTGGCATCTCTTTGAGCCACATTTTGAAATTTTGAAGTTTTACGGAAGGATTTCCAAATTCTTCCATGATTGGCATGAAGTCCCTTGGTGAGTCACCATAATTGTAGAATTATTTCTACATTGTTTTTAGGATCTTATATTAGTGCTTCCTTTTGTCGCCCTAACTCCTTTTCCTTTCAAAATTCTTTTGCATTTTTCGGGCCAATGTTTTCCTAAGTATGGAACTACATGCGGAGGGTATCCATATGACCTTTCCATGCATTTTGGAGAAGGCATGCAGAATATGGAATTTTTGAGTATCAATAATCCTCCATGTGGTCAAAGTGTGATGGAGCAGCTCCAAATAGGTTGAAAATTAAAAAGATAAAGTGGAGAAGCACACAGCCTCCATGTGTCACCCAGGCGCAAGTTTAAAAGGAAAGAGAAAAGGAGAAGTCCCAAAGAAACATGCAATCCCCACGTGCCATGCAAGGAAGCCAAAACCATCAAAATAATCAATAAAAGAATCAAAGGGCTCGAGGTCTAGCAGAGTGAATGAGATATCAGGTACCAAAGCATGCAATTTAGATCTGCTCTAAAATTTGAAGATATTGTAAGTAAGAACTAAATACAAAGTGTGGAAATATTAATGGATATATATTAAAGAAAGAGTTGTAGGGTATATAAAGGAACATTCTTGTGCTTTGACAGAGAGATAAATAGAATATTTAAGAAAATAACTTTCTTAATGCCAGAAGGAGGATTTCGGTTCATTTTATTGTGTCCATTGGCCTTAGCAAGGCTCATTGTAAAGATATGATGTAATCTATGTCATTTTGGGCTTATGTACTCTTTATATATATATATTAGAGTTCTTGTTATGTGCACCAACAAGTTCGTAATATTTTGTGTCCTTTGTTTCTTCCTGTTACTTTTATTCAGTTTTAGATGAATGTTTAAATATCTATCGTGCTACACGCCCTTAGATATTTATATAAATCTGCTCATTTACATGGTCATATTTTAGTTTCATTCAACCTTTGACGATTTGAGATATCTCTAGCATAGTTTATCATGTTGAATGCTCTTTAATTAATCTATTAGTTATTTAGATGTCTATCTCTATGTTTTTTAAAAGTCTCTGAGCATCGCCTTAGATTAAATTTACGCATTTCTTTATTTTCTATCTAAACCTCTTATCTTGACCCAAAGCAGAGAAGAGCCAAATTCTATAAAATCTGGAGGCTATCTTAGGGGACAAGTTCCACATCTCTAATATTTCCCATGACTTTGGTGATTCATTTGCAAATATAATTGTCAACATTTACTTATTGCGTGAAAGCCATAAATAACCTACTCAAAGTACACTAAGCTTGAATGGACCAAGGAATGTCAATAAGATTTTGACAACATGAAGAAATATTTTTCCTCATTACCAACATTACAACCTCCTTCTTCTGATCAAACTTTGATAATTTATACCTCTTCCACTCTTGTTTCTATTGGGGTAATGCTAGCTCAGAAAGATGAAAAAGGAAAGGAGCACGTCATTTATTATGTTAGTCAATCCCTTCTATACTATGAGATGTGATATACTTCCATCGAGGGGGATTTCCTATCCATTTATTATATAGCTATAAATCTATGGATTATATGCTTTATCAAACTACTTATTTCATAATTCTCACATGTCCTTTATGACACTTTTTCTCAAATACCATCCTTCGAATGGACCAAATTTGGAAATGGATGGCCATTCTTATGGAGTTTGACCTCCACATCATCACCAACAAGTAGTAGAAGGCCAATTATTGTAGACCAATTAGTTGCTACTCCCATCCCTTCACCTTAACCCACTCATGATGCACTACCTAATGAGGATATTCTCCTCATTAAGGGTATCGATAGTGTTATCTCTATTAAGGACTACTTATTTATATTCATGGTGGTCTTGAGGAACAGTCCTCCAAAGCCAATAATGAAGTGCCTCCCTCAACTAAATATAAATAAAAACCTAATATCATTGAAGAAGAAATTATTGTTGACTTACATGAGGATACATGGCTACTACGCTTTGATGGGGAAAATTTCCTTCAAGGAGTTGGTGCGATATGTGTACTCCCCTATCCTTCTAACCAAACATTCCCTTATCATATTGATTAGAATTCAAGGTTACTAATAACATGACTGAATACAAATCTCTTATCCTCAACATGTAAACTTCCTTGATAATAATATCTCTTATCTCCATGGTATGAGTGATTGTCCATTGGTATGTCAACATGTTAGCAAAGTGAATATCAATGTCATAGTGAAAATATTAAATCTTATTATGATATCATTCAAGAACTAAAGACACATTTCACATCATTTACCATCAAATCAAATCCTACTAAGCGAGAATGTTTTGGATGACTCCTTTGCCATAGATGCCACACAGTTTCACTCACATCCCGATTCTCACGAGACTAATACGTTAATACAAATTATCCAAAATCATGCTATCTCTTATCATAAATGTGTCTAGGACATATTCCAAATTGAATTAGACACCCTACCATTGATTCTTCATATGTAAATTTTTTTCAATTCATCCAATATCGACCTACCTAGAAGGCATAGAATCGCGAACACAATTATGAATACACAAAAAATATCTCAAGTATGTGCTCAAAGATGACATTATATACTATTAAAAATTTGAAGGTACCTACTCCGATGTGTTAATAAGGATGAGGTTCCCCTTATCTTTGAAGAGGTACACGGAGGCACTTTAAGTTGTCATTACAACGTCATGCTACTTCTCAAAAATGTCTACTTATGGGTTACTATTAGCCTACCCTAGAATCATATGCTTATATATTTTCTAATAAATGCAAGACTTGTCAATGTCACGATGATATAATTCATTCCCCTCTAGCTAAGATCAATTCAATTCTGCTCCCTAGCCCTTTAACATATGGGGATTGTATTACATCAAAAAGTTCCCTTGATCTCAAAATGGCCATGTTTTCATCATCACTACCATGGAATATTTCAATAAATGGGTAAATATACACACCTCACCAACATGTCTTGATTTACCACTTCCGAGTTTGTCCTTAACTAGATAAATTTCCACTTTGGATTTCCCATACCATCATATTTGATAATGGCTAGAGCTTCAAGTGCAAAGAAACTAGGAAAAATTGTCCTAAGTTAAATATTTAGCATCAATTCTCAACACCTTACCATCCTCAATATAATGGCCAAGCTTAATGTACAAATAAAATCATTAATAAGATCCTTAAAAAGATGATTCATGAGTCACACATGGGATAGAACACCAAACTAAATCCTTTGCTATGGGCATATTACACAAGTGTTCATACAACCACCGGGGCAACACCTTTATCACTTACTTAGGAGCTGAGTTTGTCTTTCCACTCAAGGTGGAACTTCCTTTACTTTGTATATATCTTCGTGGAAAAATAATGGACGAATAAATTCATGAGGAAAGTCTCCATGAACTTATCATCCTTTAAGAATGACACAATTGTTCTTACACTCACAATCAAAAGTAAAATCATCACATGGATGCGCAATATAACAAACTTGTTTGTTCACATACTTTTGACGTAGGTTACCTTGTTCTCAAACTTGACTATACCCATGACAAAGAAGGAAATTATGCTCAAAAGTGACAGGGTCCTTACCTCATCAAGTATATTATCAGCCCTAACACATATTTCCTTCAAACAAATGAAGGTCACATCTTTAAAGAACCAACAAATGCCCAATTTATCAAGAAGTTTCATGCTTGAAGGAGCTTGAGAGTTCTGGTACTCATTTATCCTCTCTTCATTCTCCTTCTATAAATTCACTACTTCATCAACCTTATTCTTCTCTCTTTGGAAATTACAAATACTAGTTTCAATTTGCTCTGGATTTTTCTATGGGATTTCTGCAGTGTTGTGTATCTTCTCTTAGGCTCATGTTCTTGTTTGGATATTTTTTTCTTTCTTATAACATCTACCTCATAGGCTTTTACACTTTTCAACTTTTCTATTCATCCTTTATGATGCAACCTAGAATTTACCAAGAACGACCTAGGCACGCTAGCACATCACTCAACCTAGATTGAGTGCTCACCGAAGCGCACAAATGTACGTGCCCCTCTTTACAATTGGTTTTACAGGATGTTAGCATGATGAAGACTTAATGCATTTAGATCCATAATTAATATAACATTCTACAGAGCATGTCCAGATCTAGATCTAAAGAGTAATATATTTAAATAATAACCATAATGAAGTCAATCATGTAAGAACCAGTTATACTCATGATTAATACCTTGATTTAGCTAATACACTCCATTATATTAAACATAATAAATACACATAAGCTTATTACAATAAGTAATACCATAAGCTCATGTGCGCATCAGATCTGACAGTATAACCTCACAGTAATCCATATCTAGTTCTCACATATTCCTCTTATACTATGTAGATCACTACATATTTATAAGGGTGGGGACTTTCCCTTCACCGCTTGTATAATTCCTAAAATAGGTTGTATGCTAAAAATAGCCACGCTCCTTTACAATAATAGCCATACATGTAAGTACACTAATAATAGATCTCTTTTGGTTAACTCGCAGTAGAAATTCTATTATTAGTCCAAACCCATGCAAGGCATTTAGTAGCCACTCTTCTAATAATAGACCATGCATGTCGTACATGTCTTTATCTAGTTTTGTGTGCTTTGAATACTATCTCCAAAAATATCCCATACATGTGAAAATGGCTAAGTCCCGAATCTACCCTTGTCTTTTGCACACGTGTCCTTCCCTATCCTTTCGCACCTTTGACTGTGATTTACTCCTATGTGTGAATATTCTATGTGCCCTCTCCTTCATATCATACTCTTGTCCACTCAACATTACCCCACACTAAATTGCATTGCCACCCCGACAATGGCTACTCTTCAAATAATAAAGAATAAAGAATGGAAAGAAATGAAATAATTTCTATATAAAGAATGAACTCTCACTGTGCAACATCCTCTATCTCAACTAGAAGAATTAATTCTAGATATTCTTCTTTTATCTCCACTTCCAAGGTCTATCATTTAGTTAGCATGGATTTTGTCTTCTTTGGAATGTCCGCTGCAATAGATTCCAACTCATCTTGGGAAATTTCTCACACTAGAACAATGTTGGACATAGCATACATTCTTCCTTCTAACATATCCATCTTCTAGCACTATATATTTTCCAATCTCATCTAATTTTTCCTTATGGGGGTCCTGTGCTGCTGCAAGGGCCTCGTGCTTTTGCTTGACTAGCACTAATCTTTCTGCATGTCCCAAAGTCTCATCCTTCATTGCCTTCAAGACTTCATTGTCTTCTACTATTGTCTTGATCCTTATTACTACCTCTGGAGCTGCACATATGTTTAGTTCCTGGTCTACTTTCTTCAGCTCCTCCTACAAGGTTTGAAGCAATGCCTCGTATGATGAAATATTTCAAACTACTGAATCCTTTTCCCTCTTTGCTTCCTACTTAGGGTCCTTTGGTGCTGGCATCTGAACTGGTCCATCCTCAAGTACCAGGTCAACTAAGGTACGCACATAGTGCATAACCGAAGGGAAATTTTTGGGTACCTTGGGCTCTAAGTGTGGTCTTTCTTGTAGGAAATGATCCTCGATATCCTCTGCCATGCCAATAAGGACCCCATTCTTCTTTTTCTCTAGGTCCTTCTCTCCTTTCAAATGTGTTATTTCTGCATCTTTGGCTTTGATCTCTTCTCTTAGCACTTTGATAGTGGTAGCTTTATCTACATTCCTACGTGCCACCTCTGTAGATACCTTCACTAAGGCATTACTCACCTATTCATCACTCATAACAGTTGGATTGATAGTTATGTGCATGTTCTGTGGTACATTTCTCATCCTCATTGACACACAAGAATCTTCACACACATCAAAATCAGGCTCATCCATGTGATTTTACATGGACCATGAAAATTTTTCCTTGTGCGTGTGGTTGCCATGTCAGGGTCCATCAACTCCCATCCATATAATTCCTTAAGGAAAACTATATTCTAGAATCACGCATACACAATTTTACTCTGGGTCATCCTCATAGTCCATAACTAGTGCAACGTACTCTCCACTTGTCCTCCTTGATCTCGGCCCCTTAGGTACTTGAGTGCCAAGGTTTGGAGTTAGATCCTCTATGTCCCGAGAAAAATCCTAATTTGTTTCTTGTGTATTCTATACTCCTTCCTCAACCTTCATTTCTTCATCCTTGGGCTCTTCCACATCCTTTGGTTGTATAGGATATCTAGGTGCGCTCTCTTCAGACTCTTCTACCTCCTCGTTCAGCTTCAATTTTCTCCTTCTCTTCTCAATTGTCTCCTTCTATGGAGAGAGTTGTGGTGATCTCCATACTAATTTTGGAGTAGCTCCTTGAGTTATTGTTCATCTAAACACCCTCTTAAAGCAACATTATTCAAGGTATTCTCCTACTTCTAATTCTTTGGAACCTTCTTCTTGTGCCTGGGGTGGAGTACTTGCGCGCTCAACTTCTACCCTATTTGAGGGTTTCCTCCATCCCTTATATACCAAGCTACCACTATCTTCACACTCTTCCTACTCATCATATACCTCTATAGGTTTGGTGGGATTCGAGATAATGTGTTCTCCAATGTATGCTTACCCTTAGATGGCCTTGGGAGCGCGAACTCATTCTCCACATATTTTCACCCTCTAACTTAGGATTAAGCTGAAGGTATATAAGCATGGCTCTATTGTCTCCAATAACAAAAATCACATGCTTCATGCTTATCATGTCTGAAAATAGCCTCTTAATGTAGGCAATCTAACGTAGATATACATATGTCTTTCACAGTGTGTGGTAGTCATAGTCTACCTTGTCTATAACAAACTTCAGGTGGCACACATTAATAAAACGATGGACTGATGCTTGGAAGTAGCGTTTGGTGAAGGCATATGATAGTTTACACTAGGGTATCTAAGTCCCATCCTTCATTACAAATCATGTGATGTAGAAGTGCTTTGATACACTGTGAACTGCACTACCTTTCCCACCACCGAAGGTAACTCCTTAGGGATGTGCCACTCCTCTTCAAATGTCATGCGGAGCTGTCATACCACATCTCTCCCTTATGCTTGAATGGCCCACTCATTGACCCTCCACACAAGTACATGTAAAATATTTCCTCAAGGGACTTTTTTTACATGGGGTACTCCCAGATCTTGTTCTTTGGCCCATCGGGCACTCTGATCTCCATAAACACAAGGGATAATAGGATAGCACTGAAACTAATTTTCTCACATGTGCACGCTTCCTCGATGATATTTTCCATAATGTATCCTGATATGTTGTAAATTATTCCATGTGACATTATCTTTGCAATGTGTAGCCACATTGTATTTACCTAGGACCATTTCTCTTGGTCATTAAATTTGGTCACTAGATGTGCAACTACTTATATCACTAGGTACTTCTTCAATTTGTCAATATCCATTATGCGTGGACCCTTGGTATACCCTAACTCCTTTAGTGTCTCTAGGATTTCTAATTTACCTATCAAGTCACTATTCGGATCCATTATTGTGCCCTTTAATCTTGTTATAGTTGAAATCAAAGTGGTTGTAATCCTTACCTTGCATTTGGTGAAATAGAAAAAGTCTTCATATACCCTTCTCATCAACCACTAGTACAAAGGTTCATATTTTCCAAAATATGGGAGCTTTTAATCGGTAAAATCCTATCTACTTTAGCAACTTCTCTCCAATGTCATCATAGAATGGCATGTCCTCTGCTATGTGCTTGGAGGTCTTTGTACTCAACATTGTGTCCAATTCCTTTTTATTATCCGATGTGTGGTTGTTGTAATCACTTATCTTATACTTCTAGACAGGAGAATCCCATTCTTGTCCCACTATCATGCCTTCTGGGTATTACATCTCTGAGAAATTACTCTCAAGGGAAATTTCAACCTCTGCTTCCACCTTCTTCTTTCCCTTAGCTCCTACGGCAGGTGATTTCTTTGGTGCCATATATAAATTGTAACTTTCTATCCTCTGTAGTGTGCAAATGCTTTCCTTCTATCCTCTGTAACGAGCAAGTCCAAACCCTAACTCAAATTTGCATGCCCTAGTTGAAATCATGTGCCCTAGCTCTTTCGTAATGCTTTGCTTTTCTCAAACCCTTCACCAATGGGGATGTAAGCTTCTCCCGTGCACAAATCTACTCCCCACATTTGGTTCCACACTTTTGTACCTCAACATGATTCTCTCAAATCATTTTCCACTTATCTCGTTCAAATTTTTGTGATTTAAAATGGTAAAAATGAACTCATATCCCTTCTTTATATAGATTTTGAAAAAGTTAGTGCATTTATTACTCCTTCATCTACCAACAATCCTCATTAATTGACTTTTTCACATTTTTGTGTGCGGTACATCTTTGTACCTAAGCTATAACCTTTTAGCGGGCCCTCCTACCTTCCTCGGCTATAGACTTCTCTTCAAAGACACTTTCATGCGCCTAAGTACCTCATCATTGTGCCTTCTCTTGTAGTCTCCATGGCCACTACTTACCTCAAATTATATTGTTTCTTCATTTATCTCCATCTATGGTCCATTTTTGGAAGCAATATTATGTCCACCAACTCTTCAAACTCGAATAACACCTGTAGTAATTTATTCTTTTATGTGTACGCATTTTCAATAACCACCCCACAAAAATGGTGTGTGCAAATCCTTTGTGCATAAAAATACTACATATGGTAATTAGCTTCTTGCGCACAAACACACTTATTTCACAAAATACCAACTAAATTGACAAAGCATAGTGAAGAAGAAAGGAAATACATTAAGGGAATAGATAATTGAAAACATAATCTAAGTGGAAGCATTGCCTTATTAAAAACACAAAGAAGACTTATTTATAGTAGGGCTTCAACCTACTCCCATTGAAGTAACCGGGTAACCATATTCCATCAATCATTCCTAACGGCAAGCTCATGTTTCAAGTATGTAAGTGATAACATATGGTCCTAACCAATGTACTTTGAGTTTTCCTGGATGGCACAGAAACTTAGAATCATAAAGAAGCACCATCTATCCTATCTCAATATTTTTGTCCCTAATGTGCCTATCATACCATGATTTCTACCTAGATTTTTCTTGCTTATGACTCCAACGTGCTATTTCTCATTGCTCATCCAACTTAATCAACTTATCAATTCATTATTCTAATACTTTCTCATCAGCTAGACCTCCAATGCATGCAATACGCAAAGAAGGTAACATGAATTCCATAGGAAGAACTACTTCTACGCCAAACACCAATTGAAAGGGTGTGGCCTTGTTTAACCGCTTGTATGTTGTTCTATATGCCCAAAGTACTACAAAAATTTATCATCCCAATCCTTTCTTCTAACATCACAAATTTTTGTCAATGTCTGGCTCAAAATCTTGTTGAAATCCTCAAAGAATCCAATTTTCCTAAGGATGATATGGTGTAGTCTTATGGTGTGCAATCATGAATTCATCCAATGGAATTCGATTGTCTCATTAATAAAATGTGTGGCCCTATCACTTGGTCAAACTCAACGGGAATCCATACCTTGTAATAATATTTTCACATAGAAAACTAGCTATCAGAATATTATACAATCCTTTGTAGGTTCTACTTCACGCCCACCTTGTCGGATAATTTATACAAGTGATTATATAGCATGATCCAGTCCTACGTGCGGATGGTGAATTAGGAACCAAAAGTTTATAGACCATTTATCAAATGGTTATGCACTAGTAATAGTTATTAGAGGAATTTCATCTCTTTGTCTTGGTTTTCCAAGGTGCCGACAAAGTGATCACACGCCTTGCAATATGTCTTATAATCCTTATACAGGGTCTCCCACCATAATCCAACGAGTAGAATCTTGCACGTAGTGGCCTCACCTACATAGTGCCCACCTGCAATACCACCATGAGCCTCTTACATGATATTTGTGTGCTCATGTTTGAGTACACATCAGACTGATAATTCATCTTGACCTAAATTATATAGGTCACTACTAATCAACACAAACGGTGCCGTGTAAATGGAAAGTTATTTCTTCTCCAAGGATTTCATCCCTTCTAGTGTCATACTTATTTGTAGAAAGACAAAAATGTCCTCTAATTCTGATAGTGTGTTTTGTAACTTTGTATAACTATGCATCGTGGCATGGTATCTTCAATTTCTTGCACTTCTTCTCCCATTTAACATTCCCATTTTAAGACTTTAGAAATAAGGGAATTTTTTTAAAACATAATGTTCCTGTTCTAAATAAAACATCATTTAGAACACACATTCCATGCCAATCAATCTCATAATAGATAACCTTATGAAGATGTAATGACTCGGTGTACTACCAATCTCTCATTCCATGACTCGATTACAAAAAATCTCTCATGTTAACTTAAAGTATAGAATACTTTATGTATACTATGTATACTTGGTTCTCCTACCCTATTCCAGTCTTGAGTGATCTGTTTAAAGAACCTATCTAAACAATTATTACCAATATTCATTTGACATCATGTTGCTTTAAACTAGGTGACATATGACAACACAACTAGCAGATTGTGACACTTTGGCCCAAGATTTTCAACATAATATTCATGTTACTATTCCTAGATGGCATACTCATCATTCTGAATACATCCTTCACCTCACTCTTCCATTATTGTTGAATTGTCTTCACTAACTACCCATCATTCCACTTGCCTGTGGTTTGACCCTAGCTCAAGTTAGAAACATAATTTATTATAGGAAGACACATGTGATGACTTAGGGTATATGGGCACACTCGGCTGACCTAAGTCAACTGGATGTGCCGAGGTACCCAAATTCATTTGAAGCGACTACCTATCCTAAACATGCTACTGAATTGTCCTAGAGAGAAACTAAGTTCAAGTCCAGATGCATGTATATCTAGATGAAAAAATATGGAAGGGTGTTTCCACATGTCAACTGCAACATTGTATCCTCGAGAAGTCCCAGGAATTCTCGAGGGTACAATCTTGCAGTTGGCATCTACCAACATCCATTAGAACTGATTCATCAAGATGTACCTACCTCACCCGTAGTGGTCATTAATCATAATTAAATTAGATTAAGATTCATATTACAACAACCATGCCTAACCCTAATTCCAACATTCATTAATTTCTTTACCCATACTTATCTTGATTAGGTATGGAGAACTTCATTAATCCATGTTTGCATTATTATTCATTAACATGGCATAACAAGAAGTTATCCTAAAAATAGGACAGCAAACATCAACATTTAATTCCTAATGCAACTTAGCTGTCCAAATCAAGTGTGACATCCACCTAGATTCAACTAGTGTTTACTTTATAAATAAAGTTATAAAGATTAAGGATCATAACCACTAATCATCTTATCTTTCGTTCTTTAGGAGAGGAAGAGTCTTCCTCTACATGGTTAAATGTTAGGTTTTAACATAACCTTTTTATCATTCGTTACACATATAGTTTAATTGTATGTCCCATGCATATTTCATTATTAAACTATAGTTGTGTAGTTAGAGAATGACATCTTTTGCAATTTAACAAGTTCATTATAATAAGGGAGATTATACTATCTCCTTAATCTAACTCATTATCTCGATAACAACAATAGTATACAAATAGATATAAGGAACACCGCCAAGATATCATTATTATTTCTGAAATACAAGTACAAAATATTTCACTTCACAAATTGAAGTCCAACAAAAACCTTTCAATTCATGATTTTAAATGTACATTAATAAGACTATGCAATTAAGACATTCTGCATGTCAATCATAATTAAGATCTTAAAATAACATCACTTTTCTTTTCCAATAAAACTCAAGAAACGATTCAAAACTCTTTACATAAGATCCAAAATTAAATAATCCAATACATCATAAAAATTCTTGCCTTCTTTTTGTCACTTACGATGTCCATATGTAAAAATTGCTAGCAGACGGGGTCGGTTCAATGAATGAGCATGATAAGCACTAAGCATTAAAGTGAATTGCATTCCACTAATTGTTCTATTAAACAACTCTATTTTAATGAAACAATTAATATATCATATAAATAATCATAAGTAATATCATCAAGAAAAGAAATACCATAAAAGAGTCTAATTCACTTTTAAGGAAAGAACTTAATATAATCCTCAACATCGAATTATATCCCAATATTTAATTGATCTTATCAATTACTTTAAAATATTCAACAAGTCTTGTCATCTGATTGTTTCGTAATTCCATAAGAATAAAATTACACATTTATATTTTCTAAGTAGCAAAAGAAGTTAGTTACAGCATAGCTCATATTAGTATGCTTCATCTTTCCATATAAATAAAAGAAGAGAATCAATACATACTTATTCCCCATACACAAATCATCTGAAGGATAGAATCAGGTTTAGAACACTCAACACTGCCTCAGTCCAAAGATAACAATATAAGGAGTCCATAAATAAAGAGACAACATCTAAACAAGAATCCCAATTCAATCCAAGAAGATTAGGAAACAAAACAGTCTAACTGAAAGTCTTACTAACTTCTATATGTTAGTAGATATAATTCAAAGGTCTGAAACTAGACTATCCACAAATCCAAGCTATACTCAAGAAAATAAATCTCTTAACCAATCCACAAGAAGTTTCCATCTCAGAAGAGAATCAATTAAAGAGAAGCTCAGTTAATGAACTTATAATATCAATAAAAAAGGATCTCAAATAAAACGGACCCAATCCATAATTCATGTCATTTATACTATGAAATGAATTCCCTTATGTAATTCAAACTTAGAAATTATTTATCTAGTTCCCGTTGATGGCAAATCACGGCACACTTCGAAAGTCTACAACTCAATGGGTTGAGACTCTCGGTGTGATTGCATAACATGGAGCTTTTCCAAGTGTGGGACCTTGCAAAATCGGGAGAGCTCTCTAGATGAAGGCCGGTTCCTGTTCCTCTATTCGATGCACACATAAAAATGCTGAGGTTTACTCATAGACCTAATCTAACTTACCAAGGAGACAGGGTAAGAAGAATCATAAAATAAACCTAAACTAACAAAGGTGATACACTTTGAGGAATGAAGAACACCATCTTGCCAATAAACACAAACCATTAAAATGCAATGCAAGATCATGCACATATAACCAAATTTGCGGTGAAATATTAGGAGGATGTAAATGAACACAGAGAGGGTTGAGAATCATCCACAGAAATGCATTATTTACTCCAAATATTGATACAATACACTACAAAATGCCAAGAGGCATAGTTGCATTACAATTTTAGATGGGAGGTTTGAACTCCACGAATTCACTCGCCAAAGAGAAGAAGGGAGGGGCAAACAATAATGTCCAACCTTTAGAAAGAAGCCCCTCCTTACAATTTATAGGAATAATGAGAGAGGGAAGAGAGAGGAATTCCAAATCTACCCCAACCACCTCTAGATTATATTTAATTCATCTCATTATGGCGGTAGGTGAGAACCCTAACAAACCCAAAAATGGAGAATTATATTTTTCATTTTGAAGAACTTGTTCTCACCCAATTAAGCTTTCAAAAATTCCAACCTTGTAAGCTTTCCAAAAGTCCAACCTTGCGTGAATCCGAGCTCCCTGAAAAGTTATGGCCATTTGAATATCTGGGTTAGGGTTTGCTTCCTGTCGGGATGTCAATGCTCGAATGTTTCTCCTCCTAAAGATGCACCTCGGTCCATCCATCCTCATGTAAACATAATGTTACGTGTACCATAGGCACTGAAAATTTCATGTTGACATCTTACGCTCTCAAGCGTCTCCAACCCGCGCTAGGGTGTGACTTTTTCATGTTGACATTTTTGCTATGTGCCTCCAACTTGTGCTAGGGTGTGACTTTTTCATGTCAACATCTTCTACTCTGCACCTCCAACTGTGCCAGTGTGTGGTACAAATTTTTTCATGTCAACATCTTCTACTCGTGCCTCCAACCCGCACTGCACGGGCGTGAGTGTTTCATGTTGACATCTTCTGCTCTGTGCCTCCAACCTGCGCCAGGGCACGACTTTTTCATGTCAACATCTTCTACTCTGCACCTCCAACCTACACCAAGGTGTAAATTTTGGCATAAATGAATGTCAAGTTTTGAGTTTCTTTGATTTCCATATTCTTCTATTTGTCTATATTTACCTGGGGAGGGAGATATATATAACTGTTCCCAAAAGAGAACACAAAACTGAACATACAGTTAAAGAAAGAACACTTCTAATTTTCCATTACAATTCTATCAAACTGGTTTACCCATTTCCCTTCACCAAGTTCAAGTTCAATTCAAATCTTAGAACAAAATTCATAGTACAGACTCTAAATAGTATATTGTCCCCAAGAGAACATATTCCCTTCTCTATAAAACTTGGAGATTCATTCAATGAATCCATAAAGGAGTAGAAATCTGCAAATAGTGAAAGATATACAAGGGTCAATACAACTCACAAACTCAAAGGACTGAATTCCCATTACAAGGCATCAACAACTTAATGCAAATGAGTAAGTAGTTCACGATCCCAAATAAGAACAACATTACAAAGCATTTTGAATAGTGATACTATATCCTTTCATACAACACTCATTATACTAGGTTTTAGATTCACATTCTATTAAAACCCAAGAATCAGATAAAAGATCAGAAGAGAGTAAGAAAACTAAACAATTCGTTTAAGACAAGTACTATCCCAAACTTCCAACTCAACTGAACAGAATCACCACAAGCCTCTCGAGTTCCAGTTAAAATCTTATGACAAGAAAGAATTTGTTTCAACATCAATAATAAGAAGGAAAGTAAATAATACACTTCCATAATCTCTAATATTTTAATGATTGAATCAACCAAACCCACAACAAGACATAGTTCTAGTCCATTTATTTCTATGAACAAAATAGTCAAGCTTTCCACAAGACACAAGTTCACTCAGGGCAGAGAAGAATAGGATACACTTCAATTCACATGCTATATGAAGTTCAAGAACATAGTGCAGCCTAAAAGACAGAAGTAATACAACCATTCCCTCTTAAGAAGCAAAACATAGGAGGTCTTAAAATAAGTTACATGGTCTACTTCCGACCAAAACAGAAATCTCAAGACCCCTTCGAGCAGACAATCTTAAATGAGATTAAATCTTTACAAATCCTTAATACCCACTAAACTCCATCTTAGAATACATGTATAAAATCAAACACGTCGATTCCAATACAATTTTAAACAACCATCTATGGAATACCTGTACTATGTCAAATACAAGCTTCAAACATAAGTTCATAGCTTCATAAGGATCAAACACCGGCTCGCATACAAACACAAGTTTAAATACGAGCCCATAACGAAATCAAAAATCCCTAAATACAATCTCGAGTAGTAAAACACCAATGCTCTAATACGAGTCCAAGTATTCTCAAATCCTTAAATAAGAATAAAACTTCCATCTCAGAGTATATGTACAGAACAAAACTCAACAACTCAACTATAAGTTCAGCATTCACAAGAACTGAATAAGAGTACAGTGTTGAATACAAAGATTCAACCAAAAGTTAAGAACTACACCAAGTTCTAGCTCAATCCAGAACAACATGAAGTCCCATTAAAATCTCATAACAAATCACGAAGCTTCAACACAAGCTTAGAACAACCACGAAGCTCCACTATAAGCTCAACGAAACACAAGACTAAAACAAAGATTCAAAACCATACAAGCAGCAAGGCCAATTCAGTCAACATTAGTCTCGAATGCAAGTTACAGAGCTTCGAATACAAGCTACAGAGCTTCAAATACAAGTTACAAAGCTTCAAATACAAGTTTACATGAATACCACTAATAACTAGTACAGAGAAATTTCCCAAAACTACCATTAACAACAATGGATTCACATTCCAAAAACCACATAGATTTCATGAAAACATGCAAGTAAATAACCAGACACATCATGCAAAAATATATCTCAAGTGAGCAAAATTGTTTTAATGAATCATTTAGAAGAAATCAAGAAATATTAATGGGTAGAGCCTATCATGCCTGATAGTGCCTCTACCAATTCGAAGGAGACTTCTAGCCAAGCTTCCAACTCTTTTTCTTCTCCATGATAGATCAAAACCAATTTTTTTCTTCCAATGCCTCATATACATTCCCTTGATCAAAAATAGACCAAAGTGAAACCAAAAATAGCCAAGAAGAAGAAGAAATCAAACTATTGGTTCAAAGAACCGATAGCTCCATGCGTAAACAAAATTTGTGAGGCATGCAAAACCAAACAACCTCTCACAAACCCGCCTCTCATGTCTCCAAGATGGTTTGCACACAAAAACTGAGATTCATTAATGCCATAACTCCTAATTATCCTACTTATCTCTCCTTTCCATCTCCTCCCGAAACTGGTAGATACCAATCCCAAGCCCACATGTAATTCCATACTTAGCGAAGCCTCCATGTAAGCCCCACTAAAATCTAATTAGCCCTTAACAAACTAGTAGTAGTTGCCTTCATTTAAAGCCAATCAAATCAAATAAAATCCACTGGAACCATCTCGTAGTGCCATGCAACCTTAGGCCCCTTTCAAATAGTTTAGGCTAGATTTTCCAAAACTTAGGTTAGTCAAAAATCATTTCCTAAATAATTTCCTTAGGTTTATAAACATTGCCATAGGTAATACCACCTTAGGTTATATCAAATTCACAACCATTAGTTTTAGGAATTAGGTTAACATAGTATAGTATCACCATAGTAATCTCCCCTTCCCTTATTCATTTAGCACAAGAGCTTAGGTTAGGTCACCCCCAACACAATAGAATAAGAAGCTTAGGTTATATTATAACCCAATTGAATAGATGCGAGATAGGAAGTAGGTGTTCTTACCTAGCTTAGGATACCATTAGGATTATCCTTAAGTTTTTAGGATCCTGATCCCCTTCATAGTCATAAGATGACTATATTTTGTTTACGCCAATAATGTCCTGCAGAGATCAATCCCAGACCCAAGCACAAACTTACAACTGAATGAAGACATGATCACTCAAGTCCAAAGAACTTGTAACATAAAAGTTCAGTCTGCTATGTCTCTCAACCAATGAATGTCAATTTACCATTCAATCCGTTAAGAAGATTTAAAACATTCCTTGGATCACTGAAATTGATCCAAGGATGAGTCAGTACAAGAGATAAGTTTGCAACTCTCAAAACCATATTGCAACTTATCAATAAGAAGTGAAAATGGATTCTGAAAGCCATATCATTTCAATCCAATGAATCCAAGAGCAGAGATGATTTATCCATAACAAGCATGATTTTCAACAATAAAGGAAACACACCTCATTCAAGAAAATCACATGCCAATGCTTGTAATGCAAAGAGAAATATAACAATTTGTTCAAGGTGTTACATACTTCCCTCCTAAAAAGAATCATCATCCCGATGATTATCTCATTTTAATCATTGCATTCAAGATAATCAATTTATTCACTTTCTTAACATATGTTTGCAACAATATCTGAATTTAAAGTTCCAGAAATCAGCATTCACATAGTTGTTTATTCAAAATGAATAGTTTTACTCATTCCATAATCGGCAGAATTATTGTCATATAAAGATAAAATAACAACTTTTTATTAGTCATCATAGTCAATTCTGATAAAATAAATATGGAAAAGTAGTTTTCATATCATCGAGGTTTTCCTGTTTACATTGTATTCATTAAACTGGTCCCACTTTGGACCTTACATTGACTTATCTCACGATTTCTTACATGCAATTGGTAAGTTTACGAGAAATCGAGATGGGTTTAGCCATGATTATCCCTTTGTCTTGGACCTGCAAGGAATTATAATTTAACACATGTGATAAATCTAAAATGTATTTCTTAAGCAAAAAATATGGAAAACATCATGCATTCGTGATGACAAAGCGGAGGTAATGCTAAACGATAAGCTACAAGGTTGATTACTTCAACTATCTCAAAATTTCCCATATAATTATTTGATAACTTGGAAGCCTTGCCAAAATTTATAAATCTCTTTTTCGGTTTAACCCGAAGAAAGACTTTCTCACCAAGTTCAAATTTCCTGTCAACCCACTTTAAATCAACATAACTCTTTTTCCTATCTTCTACTTCTTTCAAGCACTCACGAATCATTTTAACTTGTTGTTCCATTTCAGTAAGAATTTTAGGTCCAATTACCTCTCTATCCTTGATGTTTTCCTAACTAATAGGGGTTCTGCATTTTCTTCTGTATAATGCTTCAAAAGGTGTCATCTTAAGAAAGGCATGATATGTGTTATTATATGTAAACTCAACTAGTGGAAGGTACTCTTCCAACTTATACTGCTAGTCCATACTATACATTCGTAACATATCCTCTAAAAATTGATTAACTCTTTCACTGTCCATCCATTTCCAAATGATACGTAGAATTGAAATTCATCTTATTTCCTAGAGCTGCATTAAGCATTTGCCAAAACCTTGATGTCATTCTAGGATCTCTATCCGATATGATTAATTAAGGTACTCCATGTAATCTGAAAATTTTGTGTAAAAATATTTTAACCAATACAGGAGAATCATCCTTCATATTACCAACAATAAAATTTTCTACCTTTGTTATTTTATCCACAACTACTAAAATAACATCATGTTTATTTCTTGACATAGGTAACCCTTGTACAAAGTCCATGCTTATCACTTGCCACTTGTAATGTGGTATGCTATGAGGATACAATAAACCGGATGGGTGCATATGTTCCACTTTAACACATTGACATTCAAGGAAATGTGTCACAAAATTAATAACATCCTTTTTCATTCCTTTCTAGAAATATTGTTGTTTTATATCAGCAAACATCTTTGTAATACCAGGGTTTCCAAAAAAGGGTGAATTGTGAAATTTTGCTAAAAATTTCTTTCTTAAATCATTTAGCGAAGGTATGTATACTCTGTTTTCAAATCTTAAGATTCCTTCATTATCGAAGTGAAAACCTTTATACCTCAAATCATTTTGATCTGCAACAAGCACTGTCTTTACTTGCTAAAAGTAAGAATCCAATTCCATGACACTTTTTACTTCATCCTTAAATTGAGTTCTCAATGTTATAAGCACATAAATGTGCTTTCTACGACTTAGAGTATCACCACTTTATTTTCTTTACCCTTGATATAATTGATGTGAAAATCATATTGAGACAAAAACTCGTAACCATCTTCATTGTCTTGCATTAAGATTTGGCCGAGTGAAGATATACTTCAGCCCAAGATGATCAATTTTCAATTAAAAAGGTTTACCAAGAAGGTAATGCCTCCAAACTTGTAGTGCATGAACAATGGCAGCAAGCTCTAAATCATGTGGAGCATAATTCAACTCATGTAACTTTAGTTTTCTACTTTTGTAAGCTATGACTTGATCATTTTATAACAAAATACCTCCTAGACCTTTACCAGATGCATCAATTACCACCATAAAGTCTCCATTAGGATCTGGTATTGCTAGAATAGGTGCTGAACTTACTTGTTCCTTCAAAGTTTTGAATGCAATTTCAAATTTCTCACTCCAAACAAACTTCTTATCCTTCTTATGTAAAGAAGTTATTGGTGCAGCCACCTTAGAAAAATCTTTTACAAATTTTCTATAGTAATCAACAAGCCCCATGAAGCTTCTAACTTCATGTACATTATTTGGTACAGGCCCCTCAGTTATAGCTACTATTTTAGAAGGATCTACAACAATTCCATTCTTACTTATTACATGTCCCAAATAGTGTACTTTAGTGTCATAGACATAACATTTAGATAACTTACCATATAACTGTCTCTTTCTCAAAATTTTGAAAACTATCTTCAGATATTCATGGTGTTCCTTAATACTTTTAGAATATATGAGAATGTTGTCCATGAATACGAGCACAAATTTTTCCAAGTATTCTTGAAATATATTATTCATTAAGTTCATAAATGCTGCAGTGCATTTATTAATCAAAAAGGTAAAATTGTGAACTCATAATGTCCATACCTTGTTATGAAATTTGTTTTATGAATGTCCTCATCCTTAATATGCAATTGATGATATCCAGATTGAAGTTCTATCTTAGAATATACCGATGCTCCACGCATCTGATGAAATAGATCATGAATCCTAGGAGTGTGGGTATCTATTCTTGATTATTTCTTTGTTTAAAATCCTATAATTAATGCAAAATCTAAGTGTTCCATCCTTCTTTTCAAAAAAATACCGGTGCTCCCAAGGTGAAACAATTGGTCTAATCAAAAATTTAGAAAAATTTCTTGCAACTAAGCCTTAAGCTCTACTAATTCTATAGTAGTCATTTGATATGGTGCCTTAGAAATAGGCTCTGTTATAAGCTTGATCTCTATTGTGAAATCAAACTCCCTTTTAGGTGGAAGACCTGACAATTATTTTGAAAATACGTCACTAAAGTCTCGTAACAATGGATATCGTTCCATGACATTGTTGTTCTCTTTAGTTTTTTCTACAATTTTTACTGCATATAAGGTACAACCTTTATTTTTGGCCTTTTTAAGTTGCATAGTTGATAGTTTTCTAACAAAAATCCCATGTTTCACTCACTAATTCTCTACTATTTTCTCGTAGGTCATCTAAACAACTAATGTGTTTCTCAAAATAGTTCACTTTAGCCTTATGTTCTTACTAACTAATTAACACCTATGATTACATCATAAGACCCCAAAGGTGTAACATAAATATCAACTTCAAGTGGAAAAGTTAGGTAAATCAAGGAATTTTCCAAAAAGACACATACTAAATGTATGAACAATATTATTTCCATACTATACACCCATGTTTTATCCATGTTTCCAGCTTTTCTTTTTATTTTTGATGCTAATTTACTAGAAATAAAACATTCAAGTAGCTTCGTGTCTTAAAGAATAGTTATAGGTAAACCAAATAACTTACCCAGAACTTCTATAGGCGTGTCTTATTTCTCACTCTACTTGTCAGCTACTATAGCATGTATCTTCTGCTATTGATTACGATCGTCCTTTTTCAAAGGGCATTGATTTACGTAATGATCTTTGCCACAGTTATAACAACCTCCTAAAAGTCCTTTTCTAGGCTCAGTTTTATTTCCAACTTTAGAGTTATCGTTTTGACCCCCATAGGACTTTTGTCCATTATTATTATTCTTGAAAAAGTTGTTTCGTGCATTTCTAGCAAACTTGTTTGTTGCTTCCTTCTTATTAGTATCAGATGAAAACTTAATTTTCATTCAATTTCTTCCATGGTCCTTTCTTAGGTGCAAGAGATGATGAAGAGGAGTTGGGGATTTTCTTCCTTACTTCCTCCTTATGAGCAAAAATTGCCTTCAATTTCTGTTCCTACCTTATGGCCTTTTCAACAACCCCTTCCATCGTGGTTGGGCTGTGAACATCCACCTCTCCTCCTATAATGGGATTCAATCCCATGATGAATTTTCGTATCCTGAACTCCTCATCAGTTTGGTACTGAGGTACATACTTAAGGATTTTAGTAAATCACTCCTAATACTCAGTTACATTTAGCTTTCCTTGAGCTAAGTTTTGGAATTCAGTCATTTTCTCGATCATAAATTTTTTTGGCAGCCAACATTTCCTAAAGTAACCTTTAAATGTATCCCATGTGATATAAGTTTTATCAATGTTTAACTTAGGCTTACGGCTGTCCCACCATGAAGATACCTCATGGGAAAGCCGATAAGCTCCCCATATTGCCTTTGTTTCTTCCGAGAAATTCCTTATTGCAAAGTATTTATCCATCTCATTGAGCCAATTCTCAGCCCCATATCCTAATGTGGTGCCATCAAACTTGGGTAGACTTATCCTTTTATATCATTAGTGATTTCAACTGCCACCTAGCCTATTTGTTCTCAAAGCTGATCAGTATGTTCACATTTTATCATCAACACCTACATTGGAATTTTCCTCAGGAGGTGGCTGATTATTGTTATCAACATATTCTTCCTCCTCATTACCCATTACTTTTTTTTCAAGTATAGCCAAACGATCTCTCATGTCCAATAGGTAAAGCAAGGATCTCATCGAGTTTCATGGAACTTGCTGCTCCTTCCTCAAGCAGAGGATTATTTGCAACATTTCCTCTTGTTCTAACCATTTTTGTTACAATAAAATTTAAGTTTCATCAGATTATAGACATAATAGGTTCAAGAGCTGCAACCTTCACTCGATACCAAGATGTAACATTCCCATTTTAAGACTTTAGAAACAAGGGAATTTATTTTTTAAACATAATGTTCCTGTTCTAAATAAAACATCATTTAGAACACACAAACCATGCCAATCAATCTCATAACAGATTACCATATGCAATTGTAATGACTTGGTGTACTACCGATCTCTCATTCCATGACTCGGTTACCAACCGATCTCTCATGTTAACTTAAAGTATATAATACTTTATGTATACTACATATACTTGGTTCTCCTAACATATTCTAGGTATTGAGTGATCTGTTTAAAGAACCTATCTGAATATTTGTTACCAATATTCATCCGACATGACATTGCTTTAAACTAGGTGATGTAGAACAATGCAACTAGCAACTTGCGATACTTTAAAAAAATATTTTCAACATACTATTCACATTACTTTTAGATTCGTATACTTGTCATTTCGAATACGTCCTTCACCTCACTCTTCCATTATCTTGAATGGTCTTCACCGACTCACCGCCACCACTTGCTCAAGGTTTGACCCTAGCCCGGGTTAGAAACATAATTTATTATAGGAAGACACACATGATAACTTAGGGTATATGGGCATACTCGGTTGACCTAAGTCAACTTTGGATGTGCCAAGTACCCAAATTCATTGAAAGATACTACCTATCCTAAACATGCTACTAACTTGACCTACGGAGAAACTAAGTTCAAGTCCGATGCATGTATATCTAGATGAAAAATATGGAAGGGTGTTGCCACATGTCAACTTCAACACTTTGTATCCTCGAGGAGTCCCAAGACTTCTCGAGGGTACATCCTACAGGTTGGTTTGTGCCAACATCTCATTAGAACCAGAATGATTCATCAAGATGTACATACCCCCTTAGTGGTCATTAATCATAATTAAATTAGATTAAGATTCAGATTACAACAACCATGCCTAACCCTAATTCCAACATTCATTAAGTTCTTTACCCATACTTATCTTGATTAGGTATGGAGAACTTCATTAATCCATGTTTGCATTATTGTTCATTAACGTGGCATAACAAGCAGTTATCCCAAAACCAAGACAACAAACATCAATGTTTAATTCCTAATGCAACTTAGCTATCCAAATCAAGTGTGACATCCACCTAGATTCAGCTAGTGTTTACTTTATAAATGAAGTTATAAAGATTAAGGATCATAACCACTAATCATCTTATCTTTCATTCTTTGGAGAGGAAGAGTCTTCCTCTACATGGTTAAATGTTAGGTTTTTAACATAACCTTTTTATCATTCATTACACATATAGTTTAATTGTATGTCCCATGCATATTTCATTATTAAACTATAGTTGTGTAGTTAGAGAATGACATATTTTACAATTTAACAAATTCATTATAATAAGGGAGATTATACTATCTCCTTAATCCAACTCATTATCTGATAACAACAATAGTATACAAACAGATATAAGGAACACCGCCAAGATATCACTATTATTTCCAGCATACAAGTACAAAAGATTTCACTTCAAAATTGAAGTCCAACAAAAACCTTTCAATTCATGATTTTAAATATACATTTACAAGACTATGCAATTTAGACATTTTGCATGTCAATCATAATTAAGATCTTAAAATAACATCACTTTTCTTTTCCAATACAACTCAAGAATGATTCAAAACTCTTTACATAAGATCTAGAATTAAATAAGCCAATACATCATGAATATTCTTGTCTTCTTTTATCACTTACGATGTCCATCTACAAAAAAATTCTAGCACGAGTCATTCAATGAACTAAGCATTAAAGTAAAGTGCATTCCACTAATTTTTCCATTAAACAACTCTTCTTTAATGAAACAATTAATATACATCATACAAACAATCATAAGTAATAACATCCAGAAAAGAAGTACCATAAAAGAGTATGAATTCACTTTTAAGAAAAGAACTTAATATAATCTGCAACATCAGAATTATATCACAAGATTTAATTGATCCTATCAATTACTTTAAAATAGTCAACAAGTCTTGTCATCCAATTGTTTCATAATTCCATAAGAATAGAAATACACATTTATCTTTTCTAAGCAGCAAAAGAAGTTAGTTACAACATAGCTCATATTAGTATGCTTCATCTTTCCATATAAACAAAAGAAGAGAATCAATACATACTTATTCCCCATACAAAAATCATATAAAGGATAGAATCAAGTTTAGAACACTTAACGCTGCCTCAGTCCAAAGATGACAATATAAGGAGTCCATAAATAAAGAGACAACATCTAAACAAGAATCCCAATTCAATCCAAGAAGATTAGGAAACAAAATAGTCTAACTGAAAGTCTTACTAACTTCTATATGTTAGTAGATATAATTCAAAGGTCTAAAACCGACTATCCAAAAATCCAAGCTATACTCAAGCAAAATAAATCTCTTGACCAATCCATAAGAAGTTTCCATCTCAGAAGAGAATCAATTTAAGAGAAGCTCAGTCAATGAACTTATAATATCAACAGAAAAATGATCTCAAATAGAAAAGGACCCAATCCATAATTCATTTAATTTATACTATGAAATGAATTCCCTTATGTAATTCAAACTTAGATATTCTTTATCTAGTTCCCTAAAGAGAACACAAATATGAAAGTACAGTTAAAGAAATAACACTTCTAATTTTTCCATTACAATTCTATCAAACTGGTTTACCCATTTCCCTTCACCAAGTTCAAGTTCAATTCAAATATTAGAACAAAAATTATAGTACAGACTCTAAACAATATATTGTCCGCAAGAGAACATATTCCCTTCTCTATAAAACTTGGGGATTCATTCAATGAATCCATAAAGGAGTAGAAATTTACAAATAGTGAAAGATATACGAGGGAAATACAACTCATGAACTCAAGACTAAATTCCCATTACAAGGCATCAACAACTTAATGCAAAAGTGTAAGTAGTTCACGATCCCAAATAAGAACTACATTACAAAGCATTCTGAATAGTGATAATGTATCCTTTCTTACAACACTCAACATACTAGATTTTATATTCACATTCTATTAAAACCCAAGAATCGATAAAAATCGGAAGAGAGTAAGAAAGTAAACAATATGTTTAAGACAAGTACTGTCCCAAACATACTTCCAACTCAACTGAACATAATCATCACAAGCCTCTCGAGTTCTAGTTAAAATATTATGACAAGAAAGTATTTGTTTCAACATCAATAATAAGAAGGAAAGTAAATAATACATTTCCATAACCTCTAATATTTTAACGACTGATCCAAACAAACTAAAGATCAACCAAACCCACAACAGACATAGTTCCAGTCCATTTATTTCTATGAACAAAATAGTCAAGATTTCCACAAGACACGGGTTCGCTTAGGGAAGAGAAGAATAGGATACACTTTGAATTCACATGCCCTGTCAAGTTCAAGAACATAGTGTAGCCTAAAAGACAGAAGTAATATAACCATTCCCTCTCAAGAAGAAAAACAGAGGAGATCTCAAAAGAAGTTACATAGTCTACTTCCAACCAAAACAAAACTCTCAAGATCCCTTCAATCAGAAAACCTTAAATGAGATTAAAGCTTTACAAATCCTTAATACCCACTAAACTCTAGCTAAGAATACATGTATAAAATCAAACATGTTGATTCCAACACAAGTTCAAAACAACCATCTATGGAATACCTGTACTGTGTCAAATATGAGCTTTGAACATAATTTTAGAACTTCACAAGGCTCAAACACCGGCTTAGAAAAACACAAGTTCAAATACGAGCCTATAACAAAACACGAAGCCCTAAATACAAGCTCAAAGAAAAACACCAATGCTCTAATACGAGTCCAAGTATTCTCAAATCCTTAAATAAGAATAAAACTTCCATCTCAGAGTATATGTACAAAACAAAACTCAACAACTCAACTATAAGTTTAGCATTCACAAGAACTGAATAAGAGTACAGTGTTGAATACAAAGATTCAACCAAAAGTTAAGAACTACACCAAGTTCCAGCTCAGTCCAGAACAACACGAAGTCCCATTAAAATCTCATAACAAATCATGAAGCTTTAACACAAGCTTAGAACAACCACAAAGCTCCACTACAAGCTCAATGAAACACAAGACTAAAACAAAGATTCAGAACCATACAAGAAACAAAGCTAGTTTAGTAACATTAGTCTTGAATGCAAGTTACAAAGATTCAAATAAAAGCTACAAAGCTTCAAATAGAAGTTACAAAGCTTCAAATACAAGTTACAAAGCTTTAAATATAAGTTCACATGAATACCACTAATAACTAGTACAAATAAAGTTCCCAAAACTACCATTAACAACAATGGATTCACATTCCAAAAACCACATAGATTTCATGAAAACATGCAAGTAAATAACTAGACACATCATGCAAAAATATATCTCAAGTGAGCAGAATTGTTTTAATGAATCATTTAGAAGAAAGCAAGAAATCTTAATGGGTAGAGCCTATCATGCCTGATAGTGCCTCTGCCAATTCGAAGGAGACTTCTAACCGAGCTTCCAACTCTTTTTCTTCTCCACGATAGATCAACAACCAATTTTTTTCTTCCAATGCCTCAAATGCATTCCCTTGATTGAAAATAGACTAGTGAAACCAAAAATAGCCAAGAAGAAGAAGAAGTCGAACTACTAGTTCAAAGAACCAGATAGCTCCATGCAGAGCAAAATTCGTGAGGCATGCAAAACCAAACAACCTCTCACAAACCCACCTCCCATGTTTCCAAGATGGTTTTCACACAAAAATTGAGATTCATTAATGCCATAACTCGTAATTATCCCACTTATCTCTCCTTTCCATATCCTCCCAAAACTAGCGGATACCAATCCCAAGTCCACATGCAATTCCATACTTAGTGAAGCCTCCACGTAAGCCCCACTAAAATTTAACTAGCCCTTACCAAAATAGCAGTACTTCCCTTCATTTAAATCCAATCAAATCAAATAAAATCCATTGGAACCATTGCAGGTAGTGCCATGCGACCTTAGGCCCCTTTCAAATAGTTTAGGCTAGATTTCCCAAAACTTAGGTTAGTCAAAATCATTTCCTAAATAATTTCCTTAGGTTTATAAACATTGCCATAGGTAATACCACCTTAGGTTATATCAAATTCACAACCATTAGTTTTAGGCATTAGGTTAACATAGTATAGTATCACCATAGTAATCTCCCCTTCCCTTATTCATTTAGCACAAGAGCTTAGGTTAGGTCACCCCCAACACAATAGAATAAGAAGCTTAGGTTAGATTACAACCCAATTGAATAGATGTAGATAGGAAGTAGGTGTTCTTACCTAGCTTAGGATACTTTGTTAGGATTATCCTTAAGTTTTTAGGATCCTAATCCCCTTCATAGTCATAAGATGACTATATTTTTTTTACGCCAAAAATGTCCTATAGTGATCAATTCTAGAGACCCAAGCAGAAAATTACAACCAAATGAAGACACAATCACTCAAGTCTAAAGAAATTGTAACATACAAAGTTCACTCTGCTATATATCTCAACTAATGAATGTCTATTTACCATCTAGTCCATTAAGAAGATTTAAAACATTCCTTAGATCACTGAAATTGATCCAAGGATGAGTCAGTAAAGAGATAAGTTTGCAACTCTCAAAACTAGATTGCAGCTTATCAATAAGAAGTGAAAATGGATTCTTGAAAGCCATATCATTTCAATCCAATGAATCCAAGAGTATAGATGATTTATCCATAACAAGCATGATTTTCAACAATTAAGGAAACACACCTCATTCAATAAAATCACATGCCAATGCTTGTAATGCAAAGATAAATATAACAATTTGTTCAAGGTGTTACATCCCAACTGCATTTTGGATAGATGGTCTAGTCCAAAATTACATTTCCTTAGCTTTACCAGGAACTCGTGAAATCAAATTCTTGGAATAAGAGTACCCATCAGCATATGCACCCCTATAAAAACGATATTTTTACCAAATACTTCAATGCCATATGATCAATATAGAATAAAAATGGTGTTGCTTTAGCAGGTATTATGCGAATTTAAGTAATGCATAGATCATTGATAAAGCTTCGTGCTCTATAGTAATATAATTCTGATCTACAGTGTCAACTTTGTATTAGCAAAATAGATAGGATTATCTATAATACCTTCTCTAGGATGAGCCAACACCACACCAATGGTCATGCTAGAGGCATCCACATGTACATGAAACAGTTGGTCCCACAATGGAAAGCATATAATAGGCACTTTGTAGTAAATTTCTCCTTCAATGTCTCAAATGCACGCTCTTGTGGTTCTTCCCGATGAAAGTCCCTTTTCCTTTTAGTAACTCCTCCAAGGGTGCATCAATATTAGCATACCCCTTTATAAATTTTCTATAATACCTAGTGTGACCCAAGAATCCACACACCTCACTTTGACTGGTAGGCTCTTCCATGCCAATAATGAATGTAACCTTAGTTGGATCAAACGAGAAAACCTTCTTTGCAGATGATGTGCCCTAATAATGTGCCAAATGGTGTAGTAAAGATGCATTTCTTTATGTTTAAAGAGATAATTAATTGGCGACATCTTTCAAACATTAAGTGTAAATTGTCACAATGATCCTTAACAAGTCCATACACCGTCCAATCATCTAAATAAACTTGTAAGAAGTTATGAAAAAATATTTGAATGCTTGAACAACTATGTGCAAAAATATAGTAGGTGTGTTTTTTAGACCAAAAGGCATCACAATATAGGCAAAGCTACCCCATACGAGTAAAAGTAGTCCTGCTCCTAATCCTCCCGTGAAATTCTAACCCGATGATACCTAGAGAATCCATCTATAAAAGAAAAAAATTTACACCTACTGCAACACCTTCTAGTATTTACTCGGTGAATGGCGTAGGAAAGGGATTAGTTACACATGCAGCATTCAACTCCCTGAAGTCCACATAGATCCTAATCTAACCATCATTTTTATACCGATCACCATTGGCCTAACCCATTTTGACTCGTCAGGGGCTTGATGATTCTAGACTTCAACATTTTGTCAATTTCTTCTTTGAAATTTTCACGCAAGTTGGGGTGCATCTTAAGCTTTATCTTCATTTCTTTGAATGATTCATACATGCCTTTGAGTTGATGGTATCCCTTGGGAAATAATTCCTAATAATCTCATAGTAACTCACTGATTTTTTACACTTTAGAGTCGGACCAATAGTCCCCAATTATGGCCTCCTTAGGCCCAACATCTGATCTAATATTCACTTTCCTTGTTTTCATAGGTTCATGATAGATGTGTGTGGTCTTATCTACACTATCCAAAACCTCATTCCTACCTATTGAATGGTCTACATCCTAATTTTATACTTCCTCATCATCCACTAAGTATACCATCTTAAGGCAAGCATGATTAAGTAGTGTGGCATCTATCTTTGTTTCTTAAAAAAACACCCTTGAGTCTTGTTTATCAAATAACTCCCGAATGCATTCTTACGCCTTGGCACTATCTCCCATAGTTAAGTGCTTTATAACCCTTAATGCCTCTTCTACTAGAGGTTTAGTAGAGAAATAGTCAAACATCTGGATCATTCCTATAATCAAATCTTGCCAATTTCCAGTCTCTCTATGGAGTTCTCGCATATACATACCAAACACACGCACAACCTTATAAAGTGGAATAAAATTTGTGCACACAGTGAAGGTAGTAAAACTTCTTGCCTCTCTTTCCGAGTCTCTCACATTGCTTTGAACATGGTGTTGAACAAGTTGATTACCATGATAAGTGTAGATTTTAGTAGGTGCATTGCTCCTGGAAAATCAAGTAGAAAAAGCAATCCTATTTTCATTCCATCATACAAGATTATCCTTTTGAACCACCCACCAACACACCGATGTCTGCATAGGGTATATGATAGCATATTTCATCTCTCTAACCGGTTTATCAAATATTCCTCCATGGCACATAGAAATACTATAGGATCTCCTTCTCTAGTGTAACGAGGTATCGATTTGTTACTTATTCTCCTGATACTGATGAGGTTTGATGTCCAACACAAATGTGCTTCTTACTTCGTGCCCTACCAACACATAAGTACTATGAGCCCAATTATCACAAGCAACACTTGTAGTATCACTAATAGACTGTGCATCTTCCCAATGAAGAATTTCTTCTTTAGATGGCTCAAGTACATCTGGGTCCCGGATGGCACGTACATAAATCCTATTCAAATCTTCCTCACTCAAAGGCTCAAATAGGGCACATATTTTCCATCTGTTAAAGGGATAATTAATCTTTCCTCCTTGTTTTCAAAACTGATATAACCTTTTTTGAACCGAAGATCAACATTATTTACATAGCACCAAGGGCACCCAAGGAGAGGCTGGAAGTTATCTACCTTTGCCGATGCTAAAAATTCAAAATGCCTAGTGAACTTGGATCCTCGTATGATAATGGATGCATCTTTTAAAACTCGATGGGAGTGGCCTTAGTGCGGTTAGCCATGAACATTACATTTGAAGATGGATATAATGGAGGTCTCCCCATTTGTACCCCATGAATCTAAAGTAAGAACATTGACTTCCGTTCCTATATCAATCAATATATTACTCAAAATCCATCCATCCAAAATAACATTCAAAGTGATTTCCTTGTTATAGTCTAAGATACGAGGGGAAGATTTACATGTAGGATTTTCTATCTAATCTCAATACTTGCGCACAAAGTGTTTCCTTTAGCTAATTTCCTAACAAAGTGGAATGATATTCTCCTAGCGTAACATATTTCACACCTCTTTCAAGTCATCTATATCAGATTAGACCATATTTCCTACTTTCTTTTTCTCCATCTTCTCGTGATTGATCCTTTAATCACTATATTTCACTACTGACGATTTTGAGTACCTCCATGGTTTCTGATAAACCTCTTTTTGATGGACATGATCTAGGTAGCGTGCATGTAGAACCTCCTCCTTAGTGATCGTAGGCCTGCTGTAATGATTCTTTGGTGCATGCCGCTTCGAGCGTGGGTAGTGATCTTTACGGGTAATGCCTCGATTTTCATTCCAACTTGGGTATCCGCTGATTTTTCATAGTGTGTTGTATCCTAACCATCCCTGTACCTTTTTTTCTTATTTATGTTGCTTACTAAGATGCTCATATAAGTCCGAGAAATTCCTCATAACTATGATTCTTTCCACATAAAGAACATGTAATATTCTAAGGACATTTACACTGTAGTGGTTAGGAGATCCACATGTATAACATGTTCCCAAGGAAACTCACCTTGTCCAAACCATTACCACAACCTTGTCCTCTGAATCCACCATAGTATCCTCAACCTCTACTATGACCTCCTTCAAAATTCCCTTCATTTGGATCATAACGCACTTGATTGTGATCCCTATTTGGATGCTTTTTATTTCCATTAGAGTTATCTCGATACGCATGTCCTGTCTCTACAATAATATCTATAGCATCATGGATATGGCCAATCAGTTAAAAGTATTCCATATCATGAGTCATGGACATGAAAATTTTGATGTAGTAAGATACGTTCTTCCTTAGTGCGCATTGTAATAATGGGCGTTGGCTAGCATCATGGTTTAAATGACATATCTCATAGTATAGTAGCAATGAACGTACTAATCTACAGGGGACAAATATCCTTAGTGTGACCTTCCACTTCAAAATATACACACCAAATCCCCATGTGCATCTCATGTGCTGAATTTTCGATAGTTTCTCAACTTTGCCCATAGCTGCAATCTGTGCTTCCAAAAATAGTCTCACCCTAGTGTCTATACTTCCACTACCTCAGCACATAAAGATGCTTCAAGTTACGCACGTGGATCGGTGTATGTCTTATGTGATAACAACCTTATAAAAGGTGTAATCAGGACCTCCAACGAACCATTGTGCATGCTCACTTGCATGAATATAATAAGAAAGCTTATATAAAAGTTTTTGAAATGGGTATCATACTCTCGACACTCTCATTAGTGCCTTACTTAATATCCTTGAGCATGCTTATACTCTTCTCGCTCAAACTCGGGGATGTGAAACTATTTAAGAAAATCATCTTTTAAAGCTACATAGTCTACACAAGTTTGATCGGGTCAAATTGTCTTTACCAAATGTGTGTGTATGCCCTTGTAATGTAGTGGTGAATTGACTTTCCCTGCACTTAGAAGCCATGATTCCTTTTGTAAACCACAATATATCACACATTTTCATGTGTTCAACAACATCTTCTATGCCCCTATACTCGGAAGATGAAGAAACATATCCATGTAAATATTAAGGGGTTGGTACAAACCATTCCCACCTAATCCAGAACCTCCCCGTGTTTCCTCTACCTCCATATCCACCAGAACTAGAACCTCCTATACCTCCCGATCCTCTGCTGTAGCTAGATTTTAACCGGAGGATGTACTTCCCTATGTTCCAATAGTAGTCTTGAACTATAACCATATAGTCTGTGTGAAGTGTTACCACTCCCGGAGCGAGTCTAAAATTCTCGTGCATTTGAATTCTTTATGGATCATGCACCTGAAAAAGATACCTCAAAACAAAAATAAATACATTTTCCCTGCCATTAATGTACTTGCTATATGACTTACTCCTACTCTCCCATTACTTAAATTAGCTTGTTGATTGTTTGTCGTACTAAATACTAGAAAACCAAGCGCAAGGGAAAGGTTTCCAGGTAGATTCAGATTCACGCATGTGGCCCAGGTCCTCTCTGTTGGTGTACTTGTACGTGAGGCCGAAGGGGGTTCCTTGTCATGATTTACCAAATGGGGGAGTTCTTGATGCTTTGGATCCACACCTTCTGTGAGCTCCAAATCCTTCGCGAGCCATCTCTCTCCTCAATTCCATTCACTCTACAACATCCTACTACTTCTCTATCTCCCTCTCACATGCCTCATTATACTTAAGCCACCTTTCTTCTCTCTTCCTTTCTACCACTAGGTTTTCCATCTTTCACCAAACTTGCTCCTACCCCCACATGTGGTGGGGTTTAGTTAGCCATCGGTTTACTTTTTAAGTTTAGGGTTACCATCAAGATTTTGATCTCCAGTGGAATTCCTGCGACTCGGGATATCATAAAAATGGAATTACACTACCTCTGGGAAAGAGTAAGTGGAAATTGAGTACTCCAGAATATAAATGTTGAGAACACCATGAAACCAAGTATCCACAACGTGCATGTCCAAATCAGATCAGCATCATAGAGGGCTTGAAATTCTTCCTCCATCAAAACAAGTACGCGCTACCTCCAATCCCTTTTAGATGCATAAGCAACCAACCACTCGTATAGTTCTACTAGAAAAATAGTGAAGAAGATCTAATACAAACTGTCATACAAATTTTTTTCCACCCATGCGGATGTGTTAAACTCAGATTTGGTGCTAAACCTCCATGTGTATTCTTCTTCTAGATCATGTATCCACTCCTCAACACTTGCTAGGGTCAACTAGTATGTATTCATCATGAACCATCCTGAAAATAATTGAAAATGAGGTCCCAGCAATGGAGCCAATGATGCAACCTAGAATTTACCAGTAATAACCCAAGAACGCTGACACATCACTCAACCTAGACTGAGCACTCACTCGAAGCATGCAAAGGTACCAATACACTCTTTAGGGTTGTTGTTGTAGGATGTTAGCATGATGAAGACTTAATGCATTCAGATCCATAATTAATATAACATTCTACAGAGCATGTCCAGATCTAGATCTAAAGAGTAATAGATTTAAATAATAACCATAATGAAGTCAATCATGTAAGAACCAATTATACTCATGATTAATACCTTGATTCAGCCAATACACTCCATTATATTAAACACAATAAATACACAAAATCTTATTACAATAAGTAATACCATAAGCTCATGTGTGCATCAAATCTGGCAGCATAACGCCATAGTAATCCATATCCAGTTCTCACATAGTCCTCTTATACTATGGAGATCACTACATATTTATAAGGGTGGGGAATTTCCCTTCACTGCTTGCATAATCCCTAAAATAGGTCACATGCTAAAAATATCCATGCTCCTTTACAATAATAGTCACACATGCAAGTGCACTAATAATAGATCTCTTCTCGGTTAATCGGTAGTAGTAGATTATATTATTATCTCGAACCCATGTAAGGCACTTAGTATATGCTCTTCCAATAAAATCCCTTGCGTGTCACACAAATATTTATTTAGTTTTGTGTGCTCTGCATGCTATCTCTAAAATATCCCATACATGTGAAAATGGCTAAGTCTTGAATCTTCCCTTGTCGTTTGTGCACATGTCCTTCCCTATCCTTATGCACCTTTGAATGTTCTTTACTCCTACGTGAAAATATTCTATACGCCCTCTCCTTCATATCATACTCTTGTCCACTCAAAAATTTGGGCTAATCATGCATGTCATATTTATGTACACCTTTGGGTTTCATTATAGTACCTCTGTGTAGCTTCTACCACACGTTTTTTGCACTTTTTAGCGTTGCTACTTGCCACTTGGATTTGACACATTTTTGACCCCTATCTTTGAATTTCAAATCCAAAACATCCATCGCATGGGCCTATATTTAGGTGATTTATGTATTATTTTATTGATGATCCTCTAGTGTTAAATGTCGAAGGTTAATTGTTGCACATCCTTCAACTGGTTGATGGCGCACTTCATGTATTTAGTAGTGAATGTAAATGGAAGTTTGCACCACACCCCTAATTCTCCTTTGGCCATCATGAACCATGCCAAAAAAAGTGTTGCATAATAGGGAATTACACGTGGTCCCAGAAATTTGTGGTAGCGCATGTGGGAAACACTATTTAGTTTCAAAATCTCTGTGCAACCTCTCATACCACTTGTTCATCCACACCTTGTAGGTGTTCAAGATGGACCCGTCACAAGTGAATTTCTTGAACTATATAGTAGGAGACATGTGTGCTTTAGTGGGTAAACCCACATGTTCCCTTCTAGTCCATCTGGGACACCGATTTCCTAGAATACAATCAATAACAATATGAAAACCCAAGTTATTTTTTCTCTAAATGATTTTGCAATTACACCTCCTCAATGATACTATCCGCAATAAATTGTGTAAAATTGTAGTGTGCCCACTTAGAAACTCTATAGGAAACATACAAGAATCTCTTGTTGATGTCCATCCATCTCTTTGATGTTCCCAATTTGTAACTAATGAGCTAGGAGGTGAATCTTAATGCTTTGGCTCTTTAAGATCTGCAATAACTTGAGCTCTTCCCTCCTTATAGTTTAATTATTTTGCTAACTCTTCTGCTTTCGTAGTGGAACCCAAATCGAGGTTGTATCCTCACCAACATTTCGCAGGCCCATATCCTTATGGATTAAATTTCCCATGTGTCTCAACCTCCTCCCTGCAAAGTAGAAGAAGTATTCATACACTCGTGACATCAACCATCTAAAGAGCATTACGGGTTTAGAAAAAAATGATAGCTCCCAAAGCTGTAAAACCCCAGTCTTCTTCAACTCCTCATTACCAAATCATTAACCTTAGGGTTTCCCTTTTTGTCTAACCTTGAGATCTCCTTGTACAAATCCTTCTACATCAATTTGTCATGGTCACCGGTTCGTGGTTGAATTCACCGATTTTACATCTATATAACTTCAAGTTCCACCGATTTACCTTAATAACCCATAGAGGGTACTTGTATTTCTTAATATAATTCCACGGGTTCTTATTTTTCCACTAATAGTTTCTTATTTCTACCCTTCTTTGATACCATCTCTTTTTTTCTCTCTCATGCCCTAGGTTCTTCTAATTTTTCCCTATTTTCCTGAACATGACGATTCCTATCGCTTCTCTTTCATGCAACCACTTGTTGCTCTAATGTCTTCTTCCTTCTTGCTACAAGGTAAGATCATGCCATAGCTCACACAAATCTCTTGGTTCATGAAAATTACCCCTCTTCTCAAAACCCTTGTCACACTTCAAGCTCGGGAGCACAAAAATTTTCTAAGGAAAAGTAGTTGAAATGAATACCTTTACCCTATATTTATACTTTTTCATAAAATCAATGTACTTGATCCATGTGTTCTTAAAGTCACTTTTTACTAAAGTGGTTTTATAACTAAAGTCAACTTCCATGAATTCCCTTCACACAATGAAGTCGTAACATTCTAGCGTGCTAACACTACTTCACTTCCACGGACCTCCATCGCACACCTAACCGTGCCAAAGTACATAATCTCTACATTGTCCACCAAGTAGTCCCCTATACCACCGCTACCTCATGTTACACTACACGATCGTTGCTTCTCTTCTGCGTGGTCTATACTCAACTCAAATTTTTCACCGAGGCACCTTTATTATGACACAAATTCAAACATGCTCACTTTGCACAAGCACACATTTGAACACCTCCTCTACATAAATCATTCTTCTTCCTTAGAAATGCACTAATGTTTTTCAAATGTAGACATCGATCCACCCCACACAAAAAGTATGCACAATCCTCTACGCATGAAATTAATTCAAATGTATTTAACTACTAGCATGCCAACGCACACAAACACAAAAATAAAGGAAAAATCAAAGTGATGATGGAAGGAAACACATAAAAATAAAATTCATTAAGGGAATTCCTATTCTAACCTGGAAATACTACCCTATTTACAAACACATCGAAGGCTTATTAATAGTAGGGATTCAACCTACCCCCAGTTAAATAAATCAGAAACCTTATGTCATCCAACGCTTGTAATGAAAGCACCTAGATCAAGTATATAAGTGATAGTATAGGGTCCCAACTAGTGTACTTTAAACTTCCCAGGATAGCACAAACTTTGAATCATACAAGAGAACCATCTTCCCAACTTCCAGCTTCTTATTTTTGATGTGCCTATCATGCCACACCTTCTACCTTTCCTTTTACGTACTCGACTCCATCATGCTATGGCATGTCTCTTGTATAATTGCATCAAATTTTCAATATGTTCCTCAAGCTTTTGTTCATCGGCGAAACCTCATGCACATGTAATACACAAGGAGGGTAACATGAACTCAACAGTAATACAACCTTCACACTGAACACCGGCTAAAAGGGTGTTGCTTTGTTAAACAATTTGTAGGTTATTCGATATAACCATAACACGATAGAGACTTTCTCATCCTAATACTATCTCCCAATATCATAAATCTTGGTCAATGTGTGAATCAAAATTGTATTAAAGGCTTTTGTTGTTCTATTAGCTTGTGGGTGGTAAGGGGTATTTTTGTGATGGGCCACCATGAATTCTTCCAACAAGATTTTAACTATCTCATTTAGGAAATGAGTACCCCTATGACTCATTAAACTTAGCGGGAATCCATACTTCATGATTATATTATCCCACAAGAACCTAGCTATAGTGGTTGCAGTATAATCCTTCGTAGGCACTTTCTTCCCACCATGTAAGATATTCTGTGCAAGTGCTGATGTAACATGAACCCATCCTTCACATGAATGGGGAAATAGGGCCCACAAATTCAATCATTCATTTCTTGAATGTATCTCGCACCGCGATATACCTTAATGGAATTTCATAATGATGCATAGGATTCCCTCTGTGCACCGGTAATGGTCACATCCTTGGTATATTCCACGCAATCCCTATATACGAGTCTCCCATCGAAACCAACCATCAAAACCTTACGCATTGTGGCTCTCCCAGCATAGTGTCCACCTGCAATACTGCCATGAGCCTCCTCCATAATAGCTTCACACTCATGTTCAAGCACACACTACTCTTTGTAAACTTCATCCCAACCTAGTTTATACAAGTCTTCACTAATACACATGTAGGGCGTGATGCGAATGAAAAGTTTTTTCTTCTCTAAGCTCCTCATTCCTTTAGGCACCACACCCATTCGTAAAAACATGGTATTGTAATCCAAATCAGAGGGCACACATTGCATCTTGAATAATTGAATATATGACATTGTGTCTTCAATGTTCTATGTGTCCTCACTTGAATTAACCCTTAACAAATGATCAGGTCCTAAGTTACTTTTCCCTGGTTTCACCACAACTATAAATTCAAATTCCTCAAACAATAGTTCCCAAGAATATTTTCCCTTGAAAGATGGGATTGTTCACAAAATATTTCAAATCCATATGGTTTGTGTAGAAAATAAAAGGCATTGCTAGAAAATATTGCCTAAATTTTTGTAGCACGTAGATCATTTACAATGTTTTGCCCTTTGTGGTAGTATAATTATGTTATGTTAGGGTTAGCTTTGTGTTAGAGAAACACAAGGGATGGTCAACAATCCCTTCTCCAAGTTATAATGCCTTTACCATGGTTGTTATCCTTGATCACTTCTATAATTTAAGTAACAACATTGATAGGTGATTCTCATTTTGAAGACAATGTACTCTTTAAAATTGATTAATCATGTTGTTGTAGATGATATGTTTTATCTTCTAAAATTGGATAACATCATGCCATGACAATTCTGAATTTATTAATGAAGTATTTCATATACTTTTTATGCTGAAATTTTTAATGTATTATGCATGTGGATGAAGGAAATAAATTCAGTCTTATTTGTTCATTTCCTATTTTGCAATACTTGAACTTGTTTTTCAGTCTATTGATTGCATAGTGCAGGAGTAACCACACCTTGGATCAATTACAGTGATCCAAGGCATGTTTAGGATTTTTCGATGTTTCGATCATTGTGATTGATTCGGTCAGAATATCTGATTTCTGAACCCATGCTTGCATTGGGGTCATAGGGGCATCCTGTACCATCTTTTGATTTCACCATACTATGTGATCTGATTCATCATTGATAAAATTTTCAAAGGTAATGTACTTTGATTAATTTATTGGGACCTAATTAATCTAATTTCTTTTGATTATTTTATCCTATCCTAAACCTATGTTAAGGTGATTATATTTATTGTAATGATTAATTCCTAAGTGGGATAATGAGGAACTATCCTAAGTCTTGGATACTAATTAATCCTAAGCTATATGGAACTATTCATAAGGTCTTAAGCTATGGTTTTTAAACTAAAACTAAGGGAACCTAACCTAAGGACATCGACCTAACCTAAGGGAAATGTGGATGGATTTTTTAGAAAGTTGTTGGATGGTGGTGGAACCATTCCAAATGCATTAGCAAGGTTTAAATGTGGCATTTAATATGTTGTTGCTTGCTAGTTTTGGCCAAGGCATGAAGGTAGAGGAAAATGCTGAGTTGGAAACTCTACTATTTACAATTAGATGAAGTTTTAAATTTTTATTTGTAACTAACAAAAGATAAGACATGGCAAGAGTTTTGGAAGGGACACTATCAGTCCTATTGGAATTTATGAGCCTCGACTTGAGTGAAAAATTCCCGGGGAATAACATAATGTGGGTTGGAGGAAAACGAAATGGGTTGGTTTTATTGTTAATTTGGAATTTTCAAGCTCTTTGTCCCTGTATGTTGTATTTCCATTTTTCAAACTTTCAGTTTGATTCAATTGCATGTTAAAATTCATCATTGTATGAAGGAAATAATGGAAAAATATGGTCGTGAAAACTATAAGAAGAAAGTGGGAAAAGTTTCAGAGGATTTTTTTGGAATTTTCGTTGGAAATATTTCTGTGGAAGCTTTGTTTGAAGGATTGGAGCAAGGAAGAGAATCCAGGAGCACTACCACATGATAGGCTCTATCTCTTTAAGATCTCTTTCTTTTATTTAAACATTTTCATTAAAAGAACACTTGCTCTTCATGAAAATGTCTCTGAAAATGTTTTCTTGTGTGTTGTTGATTCTTCTTACTTCTATGATTTTATTTTGGTTATGGTTCACGTGGTTATGAATGATTATGTGGAATGAAGTTGTTATACATGATTCTAGGTTTCAAATAAGGTTGGAAAATATATTTGTTTGCAATATACTTAACTGTGAATGATTTTTATTTGGGATATCATGTTATCTTGCTTATGGTAATTGTACCTTCTTTTGTTTGCAATTGGTTGGTGTTAAACAATTTCACAAGGTCTGGTGGAAGTATTTTCAGTACTGGTAATGACCTAGGTTGTCATTAAACTATGTGTTAACACTAGGATATAGTGTTCACTTATTACATCTAAAACATGGCTCTGGTTTCAATTTTATGGGTCATTCATTTTGGTTAAAATTTGTACTGATCTTTTGATATTTTTTTGTTTTAATGAAGTCAAGATTTGACCCATACTAGGTATCCTTGATGGTGGTATTTCAAGCACTGTAAGTGCATAATATGAAGGGGAATGATATGGGTTTTTCATCTCTATCATTTTAAAGTTATGTTTCATTATTTTTATTACCCTTCTTAGGTGGACATGTTTGAGAAACATGGACTGGTAATCTCTTGTCTCTCTCTTTCATGGGATTTAATTTTCATTTTTATTATTACCCATCTTGGGTCATCTTGTATGGAAAGGAGGGGAGAAACTGGGTAAGTTATGTCCCTTCTTGTTCATTGATTTTTGATTAATTTTTGCACCCATCACGAGTTGGTTCGTATACTGAATTATTTTGGACACTCTTAATCCCAAGTCTTCTGTTATTATTTAAGGATTTATATTACCTTTGAGCTCTATTAGTTTTGAGCGTTGTAAGTTAGATATTTTGGATATGTCTTTACTTTGGTGAATTTTTGTTTGGATCATCGTTGTTTTAGGGGACGCATTCTTTGAACTATTGCATGTTTTGTTGAATGTTTATGATCCTACGAAATGTCTCCTTGAGATTGTACTCACATATTTGGGATAGTTTTAATGTCTTGAGTGTAGACTCTAGCTTGTATTTTGATTTCATTTCAAATATTTTGGAAGATGTGAGTTCTGCTTTGATCATTGTTAAGGAAGTTTTTAATGCTTAAGACTTGGATCTTGATCTTTTTGGGTAAGGCTGTAATCTACATTTTTTTCTTTGAAACTGTCTAATTTCATTCTCCTATATCTTAGATGTGGAATTTATTTGGGAATTTAAATGTTGATTGACCATTTGAGATGTAATGTTGGTGTTACGTTTCTCTCTTTCATCCTTGTCAAATGGTTATGAATTGATCAATGGGGTTTTGGATCCCAGTTCATTTTGTTAGATAGATCTTTTAGGAGTTTTTGTATTGTGTTTGATTTGTCTTGTGAATTCTTGAGTAAACCTCCTGTAGAAATGTACAATGAGTAATTTTGGTCCCTATTAAGTTATCTCATGCTTTGATGGCATCCTCTTGGAATAGAGGTAGGGATTTGGACAACATGGTTGTTGTGGCAGTATGCTGTCCATGTTGAGTCATTCGTGTGTTTATATCAAACATTTTTATTAATTCATATGAAATTGATTGTGATATGGTTGAAACCTTTAGCTTGGTGAATTAAATAGAAATAAATTAGAGAAGATCATGAAGTTTAGTTAATTATCATCTTGTAATCATTTGCAATTTGAAATGTTATCATGTTGAAATGATTAGCATTACTGAAACATAGATGGAATTAAATTTTGTTAGATTATTTAAATTTTTTTAAGGGAAATGATTCATTAATATATTTACGGACTTCTTGTCTATTTTGACATTGTGGCCTTTTTGACAGTTTATTTGAGTGATCTTATTTTTGTGTACTTGGAACCTTTTCATAAATAGCAGGGTTCATTTCACGAAATAGTTAGATAAAATAATATTGTTTTAACTCTATAACACTTATCATGCTAAGTTCTTGTGAACTGACTCATGCTAACATTTTTCGATGGACTTCGTGAAAAGTGAAATGAGAAAGACTTATAGAAAGTTTGCATTTATTTTATTAACGAAGTCATTTTCTTCATTCAGATGCTTATGTATTGAAATTCTCTTGAAATGAACTTGTTGGAGAATCTATGAAGGTGTATTAAATTATTTTGTAATGATGAAATATGTTTTCTTATAAACTTATGGAATATTATTGAGCTTGGAGTGAAGTGAACACTCTCTTTTTGATAAAGGAATTGTTGTGTAAAGGTTGTTGATTTCTGATTTATTCAAGGGTCATATATGACTTAGATTTTATTAATATTCTTAAATATTAACATGCATATTTATATTTTATTAATATCATTAAATATTAACATGCATGGCTTGGTAAAATCTAAAGTATAGAATGATACTTGGGATAAGGATCTATACTTATATTTCTGACTCATTTCATTTTGGAAAAGGGTATAACTATGATAATTATGATTTATTGATCCCTATTCGGAAAAGGGAATGAGGAAAGTTTCTTTATAGTTGAATGTGGACTTCCTATTATGAATCTAAACCTTATGTTTTCTGATTTCATTAATAGGACAATAGTCCTTAATTGGGAAGAAAATGATACTTCCTTTTATCATTAAATCGAACTATGTATGTTATCTTTTTATGTGATAAAGTTTAAATCTTAATTGATGATTGGATATATGCTCTTCTATATGGAAACAATAAATGGAAATGGGAAAGCTTAAGAGAATTAATAAGATTAATTTAGATATTATGATATCACTAAGTCTAATGAACAAGCTTTCAATCAAGATTGTTTACATTGTTAAACTATAGTAAGAAACTTAATGATCTTACTTACTTGATATTGAATCAAATTTATCGATAAATGGAATTAATGGTTTAAGAATAAAGTTCATTTGCATGAACACAGATTTTATCTGCATACCTTCAATTGGTGTAAAATTACATTTTGAACCCTTCTTTGGATCAATCGTACTTAGTGAACCCTTAGGTGTTGTTTAATGATTAATTAAACAAGATAATAAATTGAAGGTTTATAATCTAATGTTTCTTAAGTATGTTAGTTGAGTTGAAAGAACATAGTAGGTTGTTATAATATAGAGGTTGTAGTAGAGTACCCTCATAATGACAGGAGTCATTACAAGGGCACTTTGATAAACCAAATATTCTTTAACACCCCACTTAGTTTAATCAAATCAATTAACATAAGTGGAAATTCGGTTCATAGTTCTACTCTAAACAGAGATAGACACATGGACTAGTGTTGTGGTCAACTCATGTTGACTTAGGGTAACTAAAAAAACTCAATCAATGAAATTTTATTGAGTATGTTTATTTATCCTTAGTCACCATGAGTAGACTACCACACTAGTGTATGTGAGCTGCCCTTTTTAGTGTGAAACTTTGACTCGGGTTTGGTTGAAAGAAGTCAAGGAAGACCAATCTAGATAACAGATTGAGTGGGGTGAAAGACATATTCCTTTCGATGAGTATGTTATCTTAGAATGTAAACATGGTAAACATGTTTAAATTTTTGCCAAAGTATCACAAACTATTGGTTGCATTGTCTTATGTCACCTAGTCTAAGTTGTGGGATTTCAAATGAATATTAGTAACAAATATTCAGATAGGCTTCTTAGATAGAACACTTGAGTGACCCTTAATGGGTAAAAGAACCAAAGTATACATAGTATACACTTGAATAAGTTAAACATGAGAGATTGGTTTAATACCGAGTCATGAAATGAGAGATCGATGTTTCACCGAGTCATTACAGTTGTATATGGTTTTCTGTTATGTGATGGATTGGTAATGGAATGTGTGTTCTGAATTGTATGAATTTAGAACAGAGAACATTATGTAAAAAAATTCCCATTGTTTCTAAGTCATAAAAATTGGATGTTACATTTTGGTATCAGAGTTGAAGGTTGCAGCTCTTGGACCTATTGAGTCCATATCTAATTAAAACTTAATTTCTTGTTAACATAAAATGGTTAGAAGAAGAGTAGGTGCTACAAATAATCCTAGTGTAGGTGGAGAGGAAGCAACCACATAAAAACTTGATGAGATTATTGTTGTCCTATTGACACAAGAAGATCGTCTTGTTGTAATTGAACAATAAGTAATGGGTAATTAAGAGGAGGAAGATGGTGCTGATAATAATAATCAACCAAATCCATGAAATAATGCCAATGCTGGAAATCTAGGCATTGATAATAATAATGTAGTAGATAAGAATACTAAAAATTCCCACAATAACAATGCAAATACAAATGCAAATGTACCTAATCCACTTGAAAATAAAAGGAAAGATTAACAACTAAACTTACTAATGACATAAAGAGGATAAGTCCACCAAAGTTTGATGGCACTACACTAGGGGATGGGGATGAGAATTGGCTCAGTGAAATGGAGAAGTAATTTGTAATAAGGAACTTCTCGGAAGAAACAAAGGCAATATGGGGAGCTTACCAACTTTCCCATGAGGCATCCTCTTGGTGGGATAGCCATAAGGATGAACTAAATATTGATGAATAAAGCATTACATGGGATAAATTTAAGGGATAATTTAGGCAATGATGGCTGCCACAACTCTATTATGATAAAAAAATGACATAATTTCATAATTTAATTCAAGGAAAGTTAATTGTAATTGAGTACTGGGAGAGGTTTACCAAACTTCTTAAGTATGTTCCATAGTATCAAACTGATGAAAAGTTCAGGATACAAAAGTTTATTATGGGATTGAATCCTATCATAGGAGGAGAGGTAGATGTGCACAACCCAACCACCATGGAAGGGGTTGTAGAAAAATCCATAAGGCAAGAACAAAAATTGAAGGCAATTTTTACACATAAAGAGGAGAATCAAGAAAATTTCCAACTCTTCTTTGTCACTTGCACCTAAGAAGGTGGCATGGAAAATGTTTGGAGTTAAAAACAAGTTTGTGAATGATAAAAATAAGAAATCAACAACAAATAAACCTACTATGAACATTAGAAATAATTTTGTGAAGAATAACAATAATGGGCAAAAATCTTATGGAGGTCAAAACAATAATTTCAAATCGGAAATAAGTTTGAACCAAAAAGAGGACCTGTAGGGGCTGTTTTAATTGTGTTAAGGATCACTATGCAAATCATTGCCTTCTAAAGAAAGATGAAAATAACCAATAACATAAGATACATGCTATAATAGCTGATAAGCAAGATGAAAAGTAAGTTACACCCATAGAAGTGCCAGGTAAATTATTTGGTACACATGTTACTATACTTTTTGATATTGGAGCTACATAATGTTTTATTTCTAGTAAATTAGCTACAAAATTAAAAATAAAAGTAGGAATAATGGAAAAATATTGGACTGTACATTATGGTAATAATGTTGTCCATACTATTAGTAAATGTATTTTTGGAGCAGTCTTAGAGTTACCAAGTTTTTCCACTAAAGTAGATCTTTATGTTGCTCCTTTGGGGTCATATGATGTCATAATTGGTGTTAACTAGCTTGCTGATCATAAAGCAAAAGTTGATTGTTTTGAAAAACACATTAGATGCCTTGATGATCTGCAAAAAAACATACATTCAAGGGGTAAAACAAGAAATTTTAGTTAGGAAATTGTCAGCTATGCAACTTAAGAAGGCAAAAACAAAGGTTACATGTTATATGCAGTAAAAATTTCTAAAAAAACAAAAAAAAATATAGTGATTTCTTGGAAAAGTTTCTGCTATTAAGAGATTTCAGTGATGTGTTTCCGAAAGAACTACCTGGTCTTCCACCTAAACAAGAATTTGAATTTACAATAGAAATCAAACTTGGAACTGAACCTATTTCCAAGGCACCTTATCAAATGACTACAATTGAATTGGTAGAAATTAAGGCACAATTACAAGAATTGTTGTCTAAAGGTTTGATAAGACTGAGTGTCTCACCTTGGGGAGCACCAATAATTTTTTTGAAAAAGAAGGATGGAACACTTAGGATTTGTATTGATTACAGAATGTTAAACAAAGCAACAATCAAAAATAGATATCCACTTCCTAGAATTGATGATCTGTTTGATCATATGCATGGTGCATCAGTATATTTGAAGATAGATCTTCATTCTAGATATCATCAATTGAGAATTAAGGATGAGATATTCATAAAACAACTTTTAGAACAAGGTATGGACATTATGAATTCACGATTTTACCTTTTGGGTTGACAAATGCACCTGCAAATTTTATGAATCTGATGAATAATATCTTTCAAGAATACTTGGACAAGTTTGTACTTGTATTCTTGGATGATATTCTTATCTATTCTAAGAGCATTGATGAGCACCAAGAGCACTTGAAAATTGTACTTGAAATTTTGAGAAAGAGAAAATTGTATGGTAAGTTGTCCAAATGTTCTTTTTATGAAACAAAAGTGCACTATTTAGGACATGTCATAAGAAAATATGGAATAACAGTTGATCCATCAAATATTTCTGCCATAACTGAATGACTGCACCTAAAAATGTACATGAAGTCAGAAGCTTCATGGGGCTTGCTGGTTATTACAGAAAATTTGTTAAGGACTTTTCAAAAGTCGCTACCCCAATTACTTCATTACAAAAGAAAGACAAATTTTTTGTGGAGTGATAAATGTGAATCAACATTTAAAACTCTAAAGGAACAACTAACTTCTACACCTATTTTGGCTATACTAGATCCAAATGGAAGCTTTACGGTAGTTATAGATGCTTCCAGAGAAGGACTATGAGGTATACTATTGCAAGATGATCATGTTATAGCTTATGAGAGATGGAAACATGAGTTACATGAGTTGAACATAATCCCCATGATATAAAGCTTGCTACCATAGTTCATGTACTTCAAGTATGGAGACATTATCTCTTAGTAATAACTTTTGATTTAAAAACTTACCACCTTGGGATGAAGTATATTTTCACTCAACAAAATATGAATGCAAGACAATGAATATGGTTATATTTTATGTCACAATATGATTTTAAAATAAGCTACATTAAAGGTAAATAAAATAGAGTGGTAGATGCAGTAATTCATAGGAAACATATTTCTACACTTATAACTTTGAGAACTCGGTTTAAGGATGAATTAAAGTGTATCATGGATTATGATTTATATTTTTAGCAAGTAAAAACAACACTTGTTGTAGATCCTAATGATGCAAGATATAAATTTTTTACTGTGATAATGAAGGAATTTTAAGATATAAAAAACAAGTGTATGTACCTTTGGAAAATGAGTTACGGAAAAATTTAATCATGGAATTTCATAATTCACCTTACTCAGGACATCCCCAGGTTACAAAAATATTTTTGGAAATGTATGAAGAGAGACATAATAGATTTTGTTTCACATTGCCTAGAATGTGAGCAAGTTAAGGCTGAGCATATGCACCCACTAGTTTATTATATCCTTATAACATACCGTGCATACAAGTGGAAAGTAATAAGTATGGATTTTTTCAGGGGTTTCCTATGTCTAGAAATAAGCATGATGTTATTTTAGTTGTGGTTGAAAAACTAATGAAGGTAGCACATTTTATTGCTGGTACTCTTAAAGATGATTCACCTATTTTAGCAAAAATATTAGTGCATGAAATTTTAAGATTGCATGGAGTACTGAATTGATTTTATCTCGATTGAGACCCTAGAATTAAATCTCATTTTTGGTAAACACTAAAAGCAGCCTTATGAAAAAAACTAAATTTTAGTTTTGCATACCATTCAGAAATAGATGGTCAAACTGAGAGAGTAAATCAGGTTTTGGAGGATATGTTAAGAATGTACTATATGGATCAACAATACAAATGGGAAGAATACCTTCCTTTAGTGTAATTTTCTTACAATAATACTTATCATTCCTCTTTAAAAATGGCACCTTTCAAAGCATTGTATGGAAGGAAATGCAGAACTCCAGTTAGTTGGGATAACATTGAAGATAGAGAGGTAATTGGACCTAAAATGCTTACTAAAATGGAACAACAAGTGAAAATAATTTGTGAATGATTAAAAGAAGCTGCTGATAGGTAGAAAAGTTATGCAAATCTGAAAAGGGTCGATAATAAATTTGAACTTGGTGAAAAATTATTTTTATGTGTTAAGCCTAAAAAGAGCTCTATTACCTTTGGCAAGGAAGCCAAATTATCACCTCGTTTTGTGGGACCTTTTGAGATTGTTGAAGTGATTATCCCTATAGCTTATCACTTAGCATTACCTCCCACCTTATCACAAATACATGTGATAAATTTGATTAATCATGTTGTTGTAGATGATATGCTTTATCTTCTAAAATTGGATATGATCATGCCATGAAAATTCTGAATTTATAAACGAAGTATTTCATATACTTTTATGTTGAAATTTTTATTGTATTTTGCATGTGGATAAAGGAAATAAATTAATTCTTATTTGTTCATTTCCTATTTTGTAATATTGAACTTGTTTTCATTCTATTGATTGCATAGTGTAGGAGTAACCACATTTTGGATCAATTATAGTGATCCGAGCATGTTTAGGATTTTTTGATGTTTTGATCATTATGATTGAGTCGGTTAAAATATATGATTTCGAATCCATGATTGTATTGGGGTCACAGAGGCATCCTTTAGCATTTTTAATTTCACCATACTATGTGATATGATTCATCATATTGATAAAATTTGCAAAGGTAACGTACTTTGATAAATTTATTGGAACCTAATTAATCTAAGTTCTTTTGATTATTTTATCCTATCCTAAACCTATGTTAAGGAATTTATATTTATTGTAATGATTAATTTCTAAGTGGGATAATGAGTAACTATCCTAAGTCTTGGATACTAATTAATCTTAAGCTCTATGGAACTATTCCTAAGGTCATAAGCTATGGTTTTTAAATTAAAAATCAGGAACCTAACCTAAGGACATTGACCTAACATAAGGGAAGTGTTGATGGTATTGTTAAAAATTTATTGGATTGCGGTGGCACCATTCTAAATGCATTAGCAAGGTTTAAATATAGCATTTAATATGTTGTTGCCACCAATTTTAGCCAAGGCATGAAGGTAAAGGAAAATGCTAAGCTAGTAACTCTACTATTTTTGGTTGAATGAATTTTTAAACTATTAGTTGTAACTAACAGAAGATAAGACATGGCGGGAGTTTTGGAAGGGACACTGTTAGTCTTGTTGGCATTTATGAGCCTTGACCTGAGTGAAAATTGCCTAGGGAATAGTAGAATGGGTTGGAGGAAAAATAAATGGGTTGGTTTTATTGTTCATTCATATTTTTGAGCTCTTTATCCCTGCATGTTGTATTTCCATTTTTCAAACTTTCAGTTCGATTCTATTGCATGTTAAAATTTTCCATTGCATGGTAGAAATAATGGAAAAATTTGGTCATGGAAACTATAAGAAGAAAGTGGGAAAATTTTCAGAGGATTTTTTTGACGTTTTCATTGGAAATATTTTTTGGAAGATTTTCTTAAAGGACTTGATCAAGGAAGAGACTCTAGGAGCACTACCAAGTAGTATAGGCTCTATCTCTTTAAGATCTCTTGATTTTCTTAAAACATTTTCATTAAAAGAAAGCTCCTCTTCATGAAAACGTCTCTGCGATTTTTTCTTGTGTGTTGTTGCTTATTCTTACTTCCATGATTTTCTTTTGGTTATGGTTCTTTTGGTTATGAATTATTCTATGGAATGAAGTTGTTATACATGAATATGGTTTTCGAATAAGGTTGGAAAACATATTTTTTTGCAATATACTTAACTCTGTATTATTGTTATTTGGGATATCATGTTATCTTGTTCTAGCAAATGTACCTTCTTCTATTTCCAAATGATTGGTGTTAAACAATTTCATAGGGTCTAGTAGAAGTATTTTTAAATCTTGATCATGACCCGTGTTGTTTTAAGCTATCTATTAACACTAGGATATAGTGTTACCTTATTGTATCTAAAACATGGCTCTGGTTTCAATTTTATGGATCATTAGTTTTGGTTAAAATTTGTACTCATATTTTGATCTTTTGATCTTTTGTTTTCTTAATAAATTCAAGCTTCGACCCATACTAGGAATCCTCAATAGTGGTATTTCAAGCACTATAAGTATATAATATGAAGGGGACTAATATGACTTTTTGTCTATATCATTTTAAAGTTACGTTTCATTTTTTTTATTACCCTTCTCGGGTGGACATGTTTGAGAAACATGGACTAATAATCTCTTATCTCTCTCTTTCATGGGATTTAATTTTCATTATTATTATTACCCATCTTGGGTCGGCTTGTATGGAAAGGAGGGGAGAAACTAGGTAAGTTCTGTCCCTTCTTGTTCATTGAGTTTTGATTAATTTTTGCACCCATCACGGGTTGGTCTGTATACTGAATTATTTTGGACGTTGTTCATTCCAAGTCTTCTGTTATTGTTCAAGGATTTCTCTTACCTTTGAGCTCTATCAATTGTGAGCATCGTAAGTTAGATATTTTTGATCTGTCTTTACTTTGGTGAATTTTTTTGGTTTGGATTATCATTGTTTCAGGGGATGCATTCTTTGAACTATTGCATGCATTTTTGAATGTTTATGATCCTATGAAATGTCTCCTTGAGACTTTACTCGCATATTTGGGATAGTTTTAATGTTTGTGTGTAGACTCTAGTTCATATTTTGATTTCATTTCAAATATGTTGGAAGATGTGAGTTCTACTTTGATCATTGTTAAGGAAGTTTTCAATCCTTAAAACTTGGATCTTGGTATTTTTGGGTAAGGTCGTACTCTACGTTTTGTTCTTTGAAACTGTTTGATTTCATTCTCTTGTAGCTTAGATGTGGAAGTTTCTTGGGCATTCAAATTTTTATTGACCATTTGAGATGTAATGTTGGTGCTATGTTTCTCTTTGTCATCCTTGTTAAATGGTTATGAATTGATCAATGGGGTTTTGGATCCTAGTTCATTTTGTTAGAGAAATCCTTCAGGAGTTTTGTATCTTGTGTTTGATTTGTCTTGTGAATGCTTGAGTAAACCTTTTGTAGAAATGTGCATTGAGTACTTATTTTCCCCCCGTCATGTTATCTCATGCTTTGATGGCATCCTCTTGGAATAGAGGCAGGGATTTGGACAACAAGGTTGTTGTGGTAGTATGCTGCCCATGTTGAGTCATGCGTGTGTTTATATCAAACCTTTTTATTAATTATTATGAAATTGATTGTGATATGGTGGAAACCTATGACTTGGTGAATTAAATAGAAAGAAATTAGAGAAGATCATTAATTTTAGTTAATTCTCTTCTTGTAGTTGTTTGTAGTTTGAAATGTTATCATGTTGAAATGATTAACATTATTGAAACATAGATTTAATTAAAGTTTGTTAGATTATTTAACTTTTTTAAGGGTAATTATTCTTTAATAGATTTATTGACTTCTTGTCTATTATGACATTGTGGCTTTTTGGGTAGTTTATTTGATTGATCTTATTTTATGTACTTGGAACCTTTTCATAAATAACAAGGTTCCTTAAAAATAGTTAGATAAAAGCATGTTGGTTTAGTGCTATAGAAATTATCATGCTTAGTTCTTGTGAACTGAATCATGCTAACAATTTTACAGATGGAATTCATGAAAAGTGAAAGGAGAAAGACTTATAGAAATTTGCATTTATTTTATTAACGAAGTCATTTTCTTCATTCAGATGCTTATGTATTGAAATTATCTTGAAATGAACTTGTTGGAGAATCTATGAAGGTGTATTAAATTAGTTTGTAATGATGAAATATGTTTTCTTATAAAATGATGGAATATTAATGAGCTTGGAGTGAAGTGAACACTCCCTTTTTGATAAACAAATTGTTGTGTAAAGGTTGTTGATTTCTGATTTATTCAAGGGTCGTATATGAATTAGATTTTATTAATATTCTTAAATATTAACATGCATATTTATATTTTATTAATATCCTTAAATATTAACATGCATGGCTTGGTAAAATCTAAAGTATAGAATGATACTTGGGATAAGGATCTATACTTATATTTCTGACTCATTTCATTTTGGAAAAAGGGTATAACTATGATAGTTATGATTTATTGATCCTATTCGTAAAAGGAAAGAGGAAAGTTTCTATATAGTTGAATTCTGATTTCCTATTATGAATCTAAACCTTATGTTTTTTGATTTCATTAATAGGACAATAGTCCTTAATTAGGAAGAAAAGGATACTTCCTTTTATCATTAAATCAAAACTATGTATGTTATATTTTTATGTGATAAAGTTTAAATCTTAATTAATGATTGGATAAATGACATTCTATATGGAAACAATAAATGGAAATGGGAAATCTTAAGAGAATTAATAAGATTGATTTAGATATTATGATATCACTAAATCTAATGAATAATATTTCAATCAAGATTGTTTACATTGTTAAACTATAGTAAGAAAATTAATGATCTTACTTACTTGATATTGAATCAAATTTATCGATAAATGGAATTGATGGGTTAAGAATAAAGTTTATTTGGATGAGCAAATTTTTTATCATCATACCTTCAATTGGTGTAAAAGTACATTTCAAACCCTTATTTGGATCAATCATACTTAGTGAACCCTTAGGTGCGTTGTTTATCGATTAATTAAACAAGATAATAAATTGAAGGTTTATAATCTAATGTTTCTTAAGTATGTTAGTTGAGTTGAAATAACATATTAGGTTTTTGTAATATAGGGGCTACAATAGAGTACCCTCATAATGATGGGAGTCATTATGAGGATACTGTGATGCAACCAACTATGCTTCAACACCCCACTTAGTTCAATTAACTCAATTAACATAAGTGGAAATTTGGTTCATAGTTCTACTCTAAACAGAGATAGACACATGGACTAGTGTTGTGGTCAACTCATGTTAACTTAGGGTATCTAAAAACACTCAATCGATGAGATTTGATTATGTCTATTTATCCTTAGTCACCATGAGTAGACTACCACACTAGTGTATGTGAGATTCCCCTATTTAGTGTGAAACTTTGACTCGGGTTTGGTTGACAGAAGTCAAGGAAGACCAATCTAGATAACATATCGAGTGGGGTGAAAGACATATTCCTTTCAATGAGTATGTTGTCTTGGAATGTAAACATGTTTAAAAATTTGGCCAAAGTATTGCAAACTATTGGTTGCATTGTCTTACGTCACCTAGTCTAAGTTGCAGGATTTTAGATGAATATCAGTAACAAATATTTAGATAGGCTTCTTAGACAGAACACTTGAGTGATCCTTAATGGGTAAAGAACCAAAGTATACATAGTATACACTTGAATAATTTAAACATGAGAGATTGGTTTAATACTGAGTCATGAAATGAGAGATTGGTGTTTCACCGAGTCATTATAGTTGCATATGGTTTTCTGTTATGTGATGGATTAGAAATGGAATGTGTGTTCTGAATTGTATGAATTTAGAACAGAGAACATTATATATATAATGTTTCTAAGTCATAAAAAGTTTAAGTTACACAGTTTGTGTTGAGATTGCTCCAATTGACATCCCTAATGCATCCATGTGTACATAAAAGGGCCTATCCCAAGAGGGAAAATGAAAGATGGGTGCAGATGGTGAGTCTATCCTCTAGTGTATCAAATGCAAACTACTATGCCTCATCCCAATGGAATATTATTTTATGCTTTAACAACTCCTCCAATGGCATGAAAATTTTGTCATAGCCCTTAATGAACTTCTTATAATATCCCGTACGCCCTAGAAATCCACGAACGATGCTTTGATTGGTGGGTTCCTTGAACCCCAAAATTATAATTTTTTTGGCAGGATTCACTAAAAGACCCTCCTTATAGATTATGTGACCAAGTGAAGAGCTAAAAGAAGTGGCAAAGATACATTTCTTAATATTTAGAGAAATTCTCAACTACCTACACATCTCAAACATCAACCTCAGTTGTCACAATGATCCTTTACTAATCCATAAACCTTCCAAATCATCCAGGGTAGAATTGGAGAAATTTATGAATGAATTCCTAAAATTCTGAACCACAATGCATGAAAAACACGGTAGGCGTGTTCTTCATTCGAAAAGGCATGACTTCATAAGAAAAACTTCCCCATTCAATGGTGAAGGTTTTCTTTTCCAGTCTTCCTTAGCAATTCAAACTTGATGATATCCAAAAAAACCACATGTAAATGAATAGATCTCATGCCCGAATACTCCTTCCAGATCTCCTAAGTGAACAGGGTTGGGAAAGGATCAATGACACACACATAATTTAAGTCTCTATAGTTACAAAAAATTTGTATTCTTCCATCCTTTTTATACTGATTACCATGGGTCTAAACCACTCAAATTCGTTAATGGATTCTATGATACTAGATTCTATCATCTTATCAATCTCCTCCTTAACTCCGTAAGCATAGATAGGGTTTATCCCATAAAGCCTCTACCCGACTAGTCATGCCCCTTCATTCAATTTAATCCACATCTCTCCTAGAGAGTGATGAACCCCATTTAACTCTTGGTACCCACATGGGAACAAGTCTTGGAAATCATGAAATATCTCAATAATATTTGACAACTCTTGATTTGTCTAGTAATCCCCAATAATAGCTTCCTTGGGTTCCTCCTCCATAGTAATGCTAAATTTATTCATTTTTAATGGCTCATGGTAAGCGCATGCCTTCTCATAAGCACTGCGTCTAAGAGTTCACACATACCTTATGTATGATCAAAATATAAGTTCTCCACTTCCACATCTTTAATCACATTTACGAATTTTCCCTTTTCCTTCTCTAGCAGTGCACGCTAAAACCGCACTTCATTTGGTTCCTCTTCTTCATGGCTGTAACATTCTCATTTTAAGACTTTAGAAACAAGGGAATCATATATATATATATATATATATATATATATATATATATATATATATATATAATGTTCATTGTTCTAAATAAAGCATTATTTAGAACAAACATTCCATGCCAATCGAATTCAAATAGATAACCATATGCAACTGTAATGACTCGGTGATCCACCGATCTATTCATTCCATAACTTGGTAAGCTACCAATCTATTTATGTTATCTTAAGTATTGAATACATATTGTATACTTTGTATACTTGGTTTTCCTACCCTACACTAGGTACTGAGTGATCTGTTTAAAGAACATATCTGAATATCTGTTACCAATATTCATTTGATATCACGTTGTTTTAAACTTGGTGACATAGGACAATGCAACCAGTAGCTTGTGATACTTTGGCCAAAGATTTACAACATACTATGTATGTCACTATTCCTAGATGACATACTCGTCATATTAGAATACATCCTTCACCTCACTACTCTATTATCATGATTTGTCTTTACTAACTACCGTTAGTCCACTTGTCCCAGGTTTAACCCTAGCCCTAGTTAGGAACATAACTTATTATAGGAAGATGCTCACAATGGCTTAGGGTAAATGGGCATACTCAGTTGACCTAAGTCAACCAAATGTGCCAAGGTACCCTGAGCCATTGGAAGCTACTTCCTATCCTAAATATGCCACTAACCTAACCTAGAGAGAAACTAAGTTCAAGTCCAAGTTCACATGTAGATCTAGATGATCAATGGGGAAGGGTGATGCCACATGTCAACTACAACATTATATTCTCGAGAAGACCCAAGTCTTCTCAAGAGTATAGCCTGACAGGTGGTGTGTGCCAACATCTTATAGAAATTGCCGCATTGAAATGTACGTACCTAAGGAGATCATTAAAGAATTATTAATTTGGATTAATTCCGATTAGAGAAACCTGCAAACCCATAATCTAACACTCCTTAAGTGTTTTCCTAAATTTGTTTCATTTAGTCCTTGAAGAACTTCCTTAGCTTAAGATTACTTTTTAATGTTCGTTTTCATGGTTTAACCAACAGATTAACCAAAACAAGACAACGATTTCATAAGTTCATAAAAATGTTCTTTAACCATCGGGAAGGTTTAACAACCGCATAAATCCAACTAAGGTAGACTTCATACAAAATGAAGTCTAATGTTTATTAATCAAATCTCTAAACCTTTTAGGTTTATATTCAATTGAGAGAGAGAAAGAGTCTTTCTCTATATGATTAAGTATTAGGGTATATCATCCCCAATATCCATATTTCCTAATGCATGTTCATTATGCATCACATTATTATGTTAAATTGTTTAGATAAAACATGTCATATTATGCAACTCCACAAGTTGCTTCATTATAGGGGAAATTTAACAAATTCCCATTATCCATTTTATCAAGATAACAAGATAAGCATAACTTAATATAAATAATATAAATAAGATGGAACTTTCATCTTATTAATAAAAGTACAAGATAATTTACACAACCAATACAATAGATCACAACTCGCAATTCATCATTATAACTTATAAAATTTACAAGACTATGCTCTTTAGGCATACTGCATAACAATAGCCTTCATTCTATAAAGTATACAACTTTTCTTTTACAATTCAACAAAAGAATGAATCAGAATTCTTTACTAAGAATTAGACATATATCAGCCAATGCATCATATAAGTTTTTTCCTTCTTTTACCACTTATGTCGTCCATCTGCAAAAATAGCTATCACACGTGTCGATTCAATGAATCGAGCATTATAAACACTAATCATTAAAATGAAGTGCATTCAACTAATTATTTCATTAAAGAAAAATTGCTTTAATGAGACAATAAAAACATCATAAGTGATATCAAATAGAAAGGAAGTACTTAATAAATCTAGATCAACTTTAAAAAGAAAAGCGAGAATATAATAAACAATATCTCGCCTAAGATGTTAAATTTCTATTAATACTATCAATGGCTTGTAAACAAACAATCAATCTTACCATCCCATTATTTCATAATTATATCCTAATATAATACCACATTTATCTTTTCTAAGAGACAAATAAATGTATACAGTAAGGTTCCTTCAAGGATGATTCATCTAAATCACAAGTAAGGAATAAAAAGAACCATTATAAACTCAACCCAAACCTATAACATACGAGACATCTATTTGTAACATCAGTTACTTGTTCCTTTCCAAAATAACAATATTGCACATTCAATCATTATAATATACATCAAACATAATTCCATAACCATTCAAGAAGGTAAGGAAAACTAGAACAGTCCAACTGCAACTCCAATCCCAACTCTACATGTTAGAAATTATCAATCAAATATCATAAATCAATGTTCACGAGAAAAGTAGTCCCGAAGAGAAGTTAATCTCTACTCAAGTTATTCACAAAGGAAAAAGAGTAAAAGAGACAAACCTACTCCTTTCCATATAAACTAGGCAAGACTAGTCAACAATAGTCAAACCCATAAGTATCAATTTACTTAACAACAAAACCTTCTTGGCTACTAGTTCTCTACATTATTTTCTCAATGATTCAAACATGGTGGACCAACAGGTCAAAATAAATCACCATATCGAAAGAGAATCGTGTACAGAAAATTTCAAACAATGAGCTTAACCAAGGACATAGGAATGGTAACTCAAATAAGGAAAGAAACAATGATAAATCATTTCATTCAATTGAACAAGAAGTTCAAGTTTCAAACCAATTCAGGATGAAAGCATACGATAGACTGAACCAATATACTATTCACAAAAGAATACATAATTATATAAATTTACTTTCATGAAGAGAAACCAAAGTCTTATTCACTGTTTCAGTCGAGAATAACATCCCAAAACAATAAATGATAAGGTTGAATTACCCATGAACCCAAGACTAGAGACTTACAAATGCCTCTACACAAATACAAAAGGTAAGTAGTTCGTAATTCAAAAGAATCAAACTCAATAAAATTGAACAAAGAAGGAATCCTTCCTAATTATTTCGGTGTCTAAGGATATATCCCAATCTTCCACTAAGATCCTATTTATTCACGAGACATAAGAGAGGGAGAGATAGAAACCAAAATGCCCAATACTGAAGTTGTATCAGTCTTAAATTCCAAAGCAACAAGAATGGAATATTAAAACAGAACTTCACAACCATAAAATTACAACAGTGGTTCCTTAGTAAAAACTAATACAATCAGCCTAGAACACGGTTTCTTCCAAACAAAGGGGGAGAGAACACTTCCTTCAATTCCCACACTGATACTATCTCAAGATGTTGATACAGTAAAAAACAAAACAAAATTTCAACATTCCTTAAGACGTTTCTAGTTCCAAAGCTCAAAATATTTCAAACAACTCAAACAAGTTTTCACCTAGTCTGGTGAGTGAGTTACAAAAATAAAGAGTTATAAGCTAAACCTTTTAACAAAAGAATAACCCAATACAAAAATTCCTGAATAGAATCGAATATATCAATCAAAATATAAGCTCATAACACTCAAGTGTTAAATCAGAGTTCAGTGTCAAACCCAAGCTTCACGCACAACATTCAGAACTTCATAAACAAAATAATTCGAGTACATTGATAAATACGAACTCCATGCAATAGTTCAGTAATACATAAGTTTCCAAAATAGTGGTTCCATTCAAATGAAGCTCCAACACAAGCTTAAACAAAACACAAAGTTCCAACACGAGTCTGCATCCAAAGAATGCAACCTAGAAGCAATATAAAATAGAACTCAAGTTTCCCTAAGATCATATGCTTTTATTGTCACGAAAGTCAGTTCAAAGCACATAACCATTGAATACAAGATCTAGAGAGCATAACAGAGATACAAAACAAGTTCTAATACCATTTTTACTTGCATGCAAGTCATAAAACTAGCACAAAAAGCCAGTTTCCAAAACAATACTATTTTGCCATGGATTCAAATCAAACACACAAGGATCCATAAAACCTAGCAAGAAAAATAACCAGACATGAAAGAAAACAAGAATCTCATGAGAGTAGAGTTGTTCTAATGAATCATTTAGAAGAACGCAAAGAATTTTAATAGTTAGAGCCTATCATGCCTGATAGTGCTTCCACCAAATCAAAGGAGACTTCCAACTGAGCTTCCAACTCTTTTTCTCCTCCAAGACAGATCAAAAATCAAACATCTCTTCCTCCTTCACCTCAAATACTTTCCTTCGATCAAAATTAGGCCGAAGAAACCAAAAATAGCTTTGAAGTGAAGGTTGAACTGCTGGTTCGAAGAACCAGTTAGCTCCATGTAGAGAAAATCTGCCATGCATGAAAAACCAAATGACCTCGTACAAACCCACCTCCTAAGTTTCCAAGACGGTTTACACGCAAAGACCGAGGCTCATAAATGCCATAAATGTCATTCAATCCAAAATTTCTGCTTATATTTCCTTGCCACCGCCTCCTAAATCTGATGAATGCCAAATCAACACAAAAATAAAATTCCATCTGTTAGTGGAGCTTTCACGTAGGCCTCCACCAAGTCCACTAGCCCGTGCAAAATTTGGTAGTACCTTATCATTTAAAACCCTTTCAAATCATTTAAATGCCATTGGAACCATCACCCTTGTGTCATGCAACCCCCTTTAGGTCCCCTTTAATAGTTTAGGTTATATTCAAATAGACTTAGGTTAGTTTAACAATTACTAACATAGGTCTTAGAATATTAGACATTATAATTACCACCTTAGGTGAGGTTGAATTAATAACCCTTTAGTTATTAGGTAATAGCTAAAATAGCCTAGTATCCCTTTAGTAACCCTTTCCTAATCCATTTAGCACAATGCTTAGGTTAGGATTCTAACTCCATAATTAGAATAAGAGGCTTAGGATAGAACGCAAATTCCAATAAGTAAACATAGCTAGAACTTAGTTGTTCTTACCTAGCTTAGGTTACCGTTAGGATAGTCCTTGGATTTTTACAACTCCGAACTTCTCCTCGTGAGAATTGAATTTTGCTTAAGTCCTTAATGTCCCGCCAAGTTCAATCACCAAAGACCTAGACACAAACATACAACTGAACGAAACCACATTGAAACAAGACCAAGAATTAGTATCATACAAAATTTAGTCTTCTATGTCCCTTAAACTACCGAATTTCAATTTTACCATTCAGTCTATGAAGAAGACTTGAAACATTCCTTGGATCACTGAAATTGATCTAAGGATGAGTCAAAAGTAGAAATGAGTCTACAACTCTTAAAACCAGATAGCAACTCCTCCTTCCGAAGTGAAAATGAATTCTTGACAACCATATAATTTTAGTCTAATAATTTTAAGAACAAAAAAGATTTATCCTTATCAAGCATGATCTTTAACAGTCAAAAGAACACATCTTTATCCGGAAAATCACATGTCAACACTTGAATGCAAGAGAGGAATGTATCGGTTGTCGAGGGTGTTACATGCTTCCTCGCTAAAAAGAATCATCATCCCGATGATTATCTCTTTTTTAACATATTGCATCAAGTAAAAATCATCTTATTCACTTTTCTTATCATATGTCAAAAAAATATTAGCATTAATTAAGTTCTAGAAATCAGCATTATATAGTTGTTTATTAAAATAATAAATATCTGCCCAAAAATGACATACTTATTATATTATAAAGATAAAATCAGATGTTTTTATCACCAAGAAAATCAATCTTGTCCAAATAGATATGGAAAAGTAGTTTTCATATCCTAAAGGTTTTCCTGTTGCACTTTCTTCATTAAACTAGTCCCATTAGACCTTGTGTTGACTTATCTCACGATTTCTTAAATGCAATCGGTGAGTTTCAAGCACTCGTATGGGTTTAACCATGATTATTCCCGGGGTCCTAGACTGTAAGGAATTCCAATTTAACATGTGTGATAAATCAAACATATTTCTTAAGCAAATAAATATGGAAAACATCATGCATTCGCGACAAAGCAGAAGGTAATGCTAAATGATAAGCTATAGGGTTGATTACTTCAACTATCTCAAAAGGTCCCACATAACGAGGTGATAACTTGGTAGCCTTGCCAAAAGTTATAGAACTCTTTTTTGGTTTAACTCAAGAAATACTTTCTCACCAAGTTCAAATTTCCTATCAACCCTCTTTAAGTTAGCATAACTCTTTTTCCTATTCTTGCTTCTTTCAAGCGTTCACGAATCAATTTAACTTGTTGTTCCATTTCAGTAAGAATTTTAGGTCCAATTACCTCTCTATCCTCTATGCTATCCCAACTAACAAGGGTTCTACATTTTCTTCCATATAATGCCTCGAAAGGTGTCATCTTAAGAGAAGCATGATATGTATTATTGTATGTGAATTCAACTAATGAAAGGTACTCTTCCCACTTATACATTTGATCCATGCAATACATCTCGTAACATATCTTCTAAAACTTGATTTACTCTTTTAGTCTATCCATCCATTTTCGGATGATACGCAGAACTAAAATTTAGCTTAGTTCCTAGAGCTGCATTAAGCATTTGCCAAAATCTTGATGTCATTCTAGGATCTCTATCTGAAATGATTAATTCAGGTACTCCATGTAATCTGAAAATTTTGTGTACAAATCTTTTAGCCAAAATAGGAGAATCATCCTTCAGATTCCTAGCAATAAAATGTGCTACCTTTGTTATTTTATCTGCAACTACTAAAATAACATCATGTTTATTTCTTGACATAGGCAACCCTTGAACAAAATCCATGCTTATTTCTTACCATTTGTACCGTGGTATGCTATGAGGATACAACAAACCGGTTGGGTGCATATGTTCCACCTTAACATGTTGAAATTCAAGGCAATGTGTCACAAAGTCTAAACCATCCTTTTTCATTCCTTTCCAGAAATATTGTTGTTTTATATCAGCAAACATTTTTGTAATGCCAGGATGTCTAGAAAAAGGTGAATTATGAAATTTTGTTAACAATTTCTTTCTCAAATAATTAGCGAAGGTACATAGAATTTGTTTTCAAATCATAAAATTCCTTCGTTATCAAAGTGAAAACCTTTATACCTCAAATCATACGAATATGTCAGTAAGTGTTGTTTTTACTTGCTTTGAAAGTAAGAGTTAGATTCCATAACACTTTTTACTTCATCCTTAAACTAAGTTCTTAACGTTATAAGAGTAGAAATGTGCTTCCTACGACTTAGAGCATCACCACTCTATTTTCTTTACCCTTAATATAACTAATGTAAAAATCATATTGAGACAAAAACTCGACCACCTTCATTGTCTTACATTAAGATTTAGCCGAGTGAAGATATATTAGTCAAAGGTGATCGCCAATTCAAAAGGTTTACCAAGCGGTAATGTCTCCAAACTTATAGTGCACAAATAATGGCAGCAAGCTCTAAATCATGTGGAGCATAATTCAACTCATGTAACTTTAGTTTTCTACTTTCATATGCTATGACATGACCATTTTGTAACAAAATACCTCCTAAACCTTCACCGATGCATCGCTTACCACCATAAAATCTCCATTAGGATCTGCACTCTTTGTAAGAATAGGTGCTGAAGTTAACTATTCCTTCAAGATTTTGAATGCAATTTCACATTTCTCACTCCAAACAAATTTTTTATCTTTCTTCGTAAGGAAGTTATTGGTGCAACTATCTTAGAAAAATCTTTTACAAATTTCCTATAGTAGCTAGCAAGTCCCATGAAGCTTCTAACTTCATGTACATTCTTAGGTGCAGGCCACTCTGTTATAGCTATAATTTTCGAAGGGTCTACAACAATTCCATATTTACTTATTACATGTCCCAAATAGTGTACTTTTGTGTTAGAGAAAGAACATTTAGACACTTACCAAATAACCTGTCTCTTTCTTAATATTCCCAAAACTATCTTCAAATGCTCATGGTGTTCCTCAATACTTTTTGAATATATGAGAATGTCATCCAAGAATACGAGAATTTTTTTTTCCAAGTATTCTTGAAAGATATTATTCATTAAATTCATAAATGCTACAGTGCATTAGTTAATCCAAAAGGTAAAACCATGAACTCATAATGTCCATACCTTGTTTTGAAAGTTGTTTTATAAATATCCTCATCCTTAATCCACAATTGATGATATCCAGATTGAATATATATCTTATAATATACCGATGCTCCACGCATTTGATCAAATAAATCATCAATACTAGGGAGTGGGTATCTATTCTTGATTGTTTCTTTGTTTAACATTTTGTAATCAATGCATAATCTAAGTGTTCCATCTTTCTTTTTCACAAAAATTATAGGTGCTCCCCAAGGTGAAACATTTGGTCTAATCAAACATTGAGAAAAAAGTTCATGCAACTGAGCCTTAAGCTCTACTAATTCTGTACTAGTCATTCGATACGGTGCTTTAGAAATAGGTTCAGTTCTAGGCTTGATCTTAATCATGAAATCAAATTCCCTTTTGGGTGGAAGACCTGGTAATTCTTCTAGAAATACATCACTAAAGTCACGTAATAATAGATATCATTCCATAACATCGCATCTATCTTCTCGTTGATTACGTAATTTTCACTTTGTATATAAGGTACATCCTTTATTTTTGGCCTTTTTAAGTTGCATAGCTGACAATTTTCTAACAGAAATCTCATGTTTCACACCCTGAATCTCTATTGTTTTCTACAGGTCATCTAAACAACTAATGTTTTTTTCAAAATAGTCCACTTTAGCCTTATGTTATGCTAACCAATTAACACCTATGATTACATCATAATACCCCAAAGGTGCAACATAAAGATCAACCTCAGTGGAAAATTTAGGTAAATCAAGGACTGCTCCAAAAAGACACATACTAACCGTATGAACAACATTATTCCCATACTATACAATCCATGTTTTATCCATGTTTCCAAATTTCTTTTTATTTTTATACTAATTTACTAGAAATAAAACATTCAGTAGCTTCGGTATCAAAAAGAATAGTTATAGGTAAGCCAAATAACTTACCCGGAACTTCCATGAGTGTGGCATGTTTCTCGGCCTACTTGTCACCTACGCGCGTGTATCTTGTCTTTGCTGATTATGATCATCCTTCTTCAAAGGACATTGATTCACGTAATGATCTTTGCCACAGTTATAATAGCCTCCTACAGGTCCCTTCCTAGGATTAGGTTTATTTCCAGCCTTAGAGTTATCATTCTAACCCCCATAGGACTTATGTTTGTTATTATTGTTCTTAGCAAAGTTTTTCCGTGCATTACCAAGCAAACTTGTTTGTTATTGCTTTCTTATTAGTATTAGATGAAAACTTACTTTTCATTCCAAATTTCTTCCATGGTCCTTTCTTAGGTGCAAGAGATGATGAAGAGGAGTTGGGATTTTTCTTCCTTACTTCCTCCTTGTGAGCAGAAATTGCCTTTAATTTTCTATTCCTGCCTTATGGATTTTTCAACAACCCCTTCCATCGTGGTTGGGCAATGTGAACATCCACCTCTCCCCTATAATAGGATTCAATCCCATGATGAATTTCTATATCCTAAACTTCTCATCAGTTTGGTACTGAGGTACATACTTAAGGAGTTTTGTAAATCACTCCCAATACTTAGTTACAGTTAGCTTTCCTTGAGCTAAGTTCTGGAATTCAGTCATTTTCTAATCATAGTAAAGTTGTGGCAGCCATCGTTGCCTAAAGTAACCTTTAAATTGATCCCATGTGATATTAGCTTCATCAATATTCAATTCAGCCTTACAGTTGTCCCACTAAGAAGATGCTTCGTGAGAAAGCTGATATGGTCCCCATATCACCTTTATTTCTTCGAGAGAAATTCCTTATTGAAAATTATTTCTCCATTTCACTGCAAATTCTCAGCCCCATCTCCTAATGTGGTGCCATCAAACTTGGGTTGTCTTATCCTTTTTATATCATTAGTGAGTTCAGCTGCCAACCTAGCCTTTTTGTTCTTAGGCTGAACAGGTATGTTAACATTGTTATTATCAACACCCACATTGGCGTTGTCCCTTAGAGGTGGCTGATTATTGTTATCATCTTCTTCTTCCTCCTCATTACCCATTACTCACTATTTAAGTGCAGCCAAATGATCTCTTGTGTCCAACAGTCAGCAAGGATCTCACCGAGTTTCGGAAGTTTCTGCTCCTTCCTCGTGAAGAGGGTTATTTGCAACATTTCCTCTTGTTCTAACCATTTTCTATTACAAGAAAAATTAAGTTTCATTAGATTATGGACACAATAGGTCTAAGGGATGCAACCTTCACTTTGATACCAAGATATAACATTCCCATTTTAAGACTTTAGAAACAAGGGAATTATATATATATATATATATATATATATATATATATATATATATATATAATGTTCACTGTTCTAAATAAAGCATTATTTAGAACAAACATTCCATGCCAATCGAATTCAAATAGATAACCATATGTAGTCTGTAATGACTCGGTGATCCACCGATCTATTCATTCCATAACTCGGTAAGCTACCGATCTATTTATGTTATCTTAAGTATTGAATACATATTGTATACTTGGTTTTCCTACCCTACACTAGGTACTGAGTGATTTGTTTAAAGAACATATCTGAATATTTGTTACCAATATTCATATGATATCACATTTTTTTAAACATGGTGACATAAGACAATGCAACCAAAGAACTTGCGATACTTTGGCCAAATATTTAAAACATACTATATATGTCACTATTCCTAGATGGCATACTCATCATATTGGAATATGTCCTTCACCTCACTCCTCTATTATCATGATTCATCTTTACTGACTACCGTCAATCCACTTGTCCCGGGTTTAACCCTAGCCCTAGTTAGGAACATAACTTATTATAGGAAGATGCTCACAATGGCTTAGGGTAAATGAGCATACTCTATTTACCTAAGTCAACCGAATATGCCAAAGTACCCTGATCCATTGGAAGCTACTTCCTATCTTAAATATGCCACTAACATGACCTAGAGAAAAACTAAGTTCAAGTCCAAGTTCGCATGTAGATCTATATGATCAATGTGGAAGGGTGATGCCACATGTCAACTACAACACTATATTCTCGAGAAGACCCAAGTCTTCTCGAGAGTACAACCCCGGTTAGCGTGTGCCAACATCCTATAGAAACCGCCTCATCAAGATGTACATACCCCAAGGACATCATTAAAGAATTATTAATTTGGATTAAGTCTTGATTACAACAACCCCGCTAACCCCTAATCCAACACTCCATAAGTTCTTTCCTAAATTTGTTTCATTTAGTCCATGAAGAACTTCCTTAACTTAAGATTACTTTTTAATTTTCATTTTCATGGTTTAACCAATAGTTAACCAAAACAGACAACGATTTCATAAGTTCAAAAAAATGTTCTTTAACCATCGTGAAGGTTTAAAAACGCATAAATCCAACTAAAGTAGACTTCATACAAAATGAAGTCTAATGTTTATTAATCAAATATCTAAACCTTTTAGGTTTATATTCAATTGAGAGAGAGAAAGAGTCTTTCTCTATATGATTAAGTATTAGGGTATATCATCCCCAATATCCATATTTCTTAATGCATGTTCATTATGCATCACATTATTATGTTAAATTGTTTAGATAAAACACACCATATTAAGCAACTCAACAAGTTGCTTCATTATCGGGAAAATTGAAGTAATTCCCATTATCCATTTTATCAAGATAAACATAACTTAATATAAAGAATATAAATAAGATGGCACTTTCATCTTCTTAATAAAATTACAAGATAATTTACACAACCAATACAAGAAATCATAACTCGCAATTCATCATTACAACTTATAAAATTTACAAGATCAAGCTCTTTAAGCATACTTTGCATAACAACAACCTTCATTTGTTGGTGTGAGTTATCCTATGTGTCCTCCTCACATATTGGAGGGTCATCTCACATGGGTTAGGTTTAGGGTTTTCTATTGAGTCATGCCCTAGGGTTACTTAGCACCCTATATGAACCTTTCCATTTTTCATTTATGAGCATGCCAAGACACTCTACTTTGTCTTTCCTCTATCTGCAAGCTTTGTTTCTGTTGAGCAAGTTCTTCCATTATTGATCGATTCTTCCTTGCGATTACGCTGGAGCTATCACGATTCCGTTGGAGTGCAACTACTTCATGGTGCATTTTTTGATTCGATTCTCACAAAATCTTTCATGGTATCAGAGCTGAGATCGGGTAAATGTGCACTCTTTTTTTTGAGTTGTGATTACTCTTGGTTTCATTTTTTTTACTCCTCGTGCAAGTTTTTTCGATCTTTAGATTCTAGATTTTCCTTGCTAACGTTATTAACATTGTTCTTGGAAATTTTTCAGTTTTGTTGTGTCTTTTGTGCATGTGTAGATCTCCTTGAGCTATTAGGGATTTTACAGCTACATTTAGCTAGTTGTGGACAAATTTAGCAGTTCAACTAAAAATGGAGGTTATTTTCTAGTTTTTTAATATTAATTAAATTGATTTTTTTTTAAATCTCCATTTTTATTCTACTCTCTCTCGTTTTCATGGTGTTTCAAAGGTTTTTAGTTTTTTGGTGTTCTTCTACACCGAGCTATCAAAACCCATCTCTTTTCTATTGCTCTCTCAACCGAGCTATTGTATCAACCGAGCTCCTGCTCATTCAAACCTACAAACTCATTTTTTTCTCATGTCTAACTCCTTTGATTGTTTGGTGTGTGGATGTGTTTTATTTTATCATTCATGATCTCTAGCTCGAGCTTGTTTATTTTATCTTTCCGAGCTCCGTTCTTTCCCTGGCCGAGCTCGTGTTCCTTCTATGGCCTACGTTTTTTGTTTGTGTGGTCGGATCGACCTGTGTTTTGTTTTTTCCATGAGGTCGTGGCTTCTCCATGTTCTAGCCTTCCTCGGCTCTGGTTCATCTTCCTCACGGCCTACACCTCTCCCCGCACATGCCACGAACCTTCAACCTATTGGAGACCTATCCCCACGCCCAGCCCATATGGCTCCGACCTGCACATTTCTCGCGCTTCTCCTTTGTGGTAACTTTTTGGTAAAGTATTTTAAAATAATTTCTTTTTTAAAAACTCTAAAATATTTTAAAATCAACAAAAATATTTTTTTAAATACGGCACTTAGCTTCTTTTTGGTAAGTTTTTAAGTTTTCTATTTATTAAAATCTTTTAAAATCTTTTTTAAACAAAAACAAGCCGTAACTTGTTATTGTTTTTGGGTAAGTTTTTTTCCTCAAAAGCTTCAAATATATATATTTTTTGGTAATTTTGTTCAAAAAAGGTAAATTCATTTATTTCCATTAAAACCGTAAGTTGTTTTGGTAAGTTCTAAACCTTCTTTACAATAAGTTTTTAAAAGTAAGTTTTTAAATCTATTTAATTTCATAGATATTAATAAGATCTTAATTAAGTTTTTAATTAGATCTTATTTAATCTTAACACTTAATTAGATTTAATTTTAGTAATTAATTAGATTTAATTCCATTAAATCTATTTTTATTAATTACTACACTTTTCCCTTAATTTACAATTAGTAATTTAAAAAAAAAATCGTCTCTTAAACCTAACGACTTTTATCGTTTTTGAAAACTCCAAACACTCTACAATTAGCTAAACTGGACGTTTTTAAACATTTTTTTAAAGCGTTAGTATCAATTTTTTTACTAATTGTGCACTCAAGTGTGTAGTAGCACTCTACCCTTTCTTGTCTTCCGCGTGCCTTTCCCATGTTCTGAAGATCATCGGAACTCCTTTTGAATTCATTTAAAACATTGTATTTTACCATTATTATTGCTTATGACTAGTGAGTGTGTCCACCACAGTCTACAGCACGGGGGTTTTCATTTGCGATGTGAGACGCTTTTTCTCACAACAAGGATTGGCTTTCACCTCTTTCCTTGTTTTTTCTTGTGCTTTCTTATGGTGTCCTATTTTCTGCACTCCACAAAACACTGTTGTGGTCTCCTCTCTTGCGCATTATTACGCTGATTGCAAGACAAGTTACCAAGTGTTTCAAACCGCATGCATGGACCCGATTGTAATCAACGCACTAAACTATAAAGTGTCGAAATTAGGGGGTTGTTATTGTCCTGGGTGGTTGTGTTTCTTTTCTACATTTATTTCTCTCTCTCTCACTATGGATGCAATTTTAATTCCTTTTCTTACGTCGTTTAAATTTTTCGAATGGAGATCAAAAATAATAATGAAACTAAGGGGTAAAGGGTTATTCTACATCACCATGGGAACTGAGACTGAACCAGACGATGAACCTGAAAAATCTAAGTGGTTAAACCGTAGTGATGAAGCTTTAGGTCTTCTTTGCATGTTTGTTTCTCCTAACTTGCTCTTCCACATTGAGGCATCCAAAACACCTAAATCTATGTGGAAAATGCTGGATGTGATGTTTGGACAACTAGATGACATGAGAGTACATGAGTTGGAAAATGAACTACTAGGGTTAAATCCTAGTGACTTTGAAAACCTACAAGCTTTCTTCTCAAAATTTGTCCACATTAGATTGTTGTTAAAAGGATGTCAAGTAGAGAAGAAATATTCTCAACTGATCTTGTCGATTCTCTCTAAGCTAGGTCCCAAATATTCTGTCTTTGTGTCAACTTTCTATGCTATAAAAGCTTCTTTGGGTGATACTTGGACTATGCCCTCCTTTGACTGTTTTTCATCCCAACTCATTCGAGAAAAACTCATTCAAATGGGGTCTCTCAAGTCCAAGTCACATACCCTTGTAGCAAGTACTAGCAAGGGAAAGAAGAATGAAAAGAAGAAAGAAACAAAGGATCAACCTAAGAAAGAAACCAAGACCAAACCTAAAAATGACACAAACACTTCAGCTTCTAAGCCTAAGGCACAAAAAAGCAAGTTTTTGTGTTCCTACCATGTTTTTTGGAAATAGATTGATCACTTATCTCATTTACTTGAGAAGAATAAAATAAGTGTTCTTGAATCCATAAAACAAAGTGCTCCAAAGGCCGAGTCTTCTACTATAAAAGGTTCTAAAATTATAAGAAGAAAGGAAAGGCCCTTGTAGCCAGAGTTGCTCCTTCATCAACATGGATTATAGATTCTGGTGCCTCGCACCACATGGGTTCTTCACATGTTGAGTTTTCCAACATCGAACCTTGTGGAATGTCCCAAATCATGATGGGTAATGACATGATAGTGTCATTTTCCAGTAGTGGATCGGTAGAGATGGATGGGGGAACATTTAACCATGTGTTGAGTGTTCCTGATCTCTCTACTAATCTCCTATCGGTTTACCAAATTACTCACCTTGGTGAAGGAATGCGAGTGGAATTTGGTCCTGACTCGGGGATTATTCGTGAGCTTAACGATGACACTATAGTGGCTGAGGGAAAGGTAGATCACCGTTCACGGTTGTACACCTTCTCCCACTTTACTTCTGATTTTACGCCCACTGCCTTGCTCACTCATGCAAATGAGGTTAGTAAGCTATGGCATGAGTGTTTCAGACATCTAAATTATCACTACCTTGAACAATTGAGCCAAAACAAAATGGTCAACGGGTTGCCTGCGTCAAGTTTTCTAAGGGTCTTTGTGAGGGTTGTACCCTTAGAAAGCATCCTGAAAAGAACTTTGACAAAGGAAAAGCCTGGAGAGATGCTCATCCTTTGGATCTTGTTCATAGTGATATTTTTGGTCCATTTCCCTCTCCTTCATTTACTAGAGATCTTTATGTGCTAACCTTCATTGATGACTTTTCACAATATACTTGGGTATATTTTCTTAAGCTTAAGTCTGAAGTATTTGAACATTTTTATGACTATAAGGATCTTGTTGAGAAATAGGCAGAATGGTATATCAAGGTTCTTCAAACCGATAATGGAGGTGAATATGTAAACAATAGGTTCATGGATTTTTGTACTTCTAAAGGGATCTCTTTGCAACATATAGTTTCTTATAGCCCTTCACAGAATGGATTTGTAGAAAGAAAGAACTATACTCTGAAGGAGATGGCCACTTGTATGATTCACTCGAAGTCTCTTCCTCCACAGTATTGGGACAAAGTAGTGAATTGTGCAAATTACATTCAAAACCATGTTCCACACAAGGTAGTAAGAGGGATGACACCCTTTTAATCTTGGTTTGGACATAAGCTTGATGTTGAGCACTTTCAAGTCTTTAGATCCAAAGCTATGGCTCGAATTCCCAAGAAGAAATGCAAGGCCTTGGAACCACAATCCAAACCTTGTATCTTTGTAGGGTATCCTGATGGCATGAAGGGATATCGATTAATGAATCCTACTTCTCATGAGTTGTATATTGAGAGAAGTGTTAAGTTTGATGAGTCTTCTTCAACTTCTACTTCTCCACCTATTGAGGTTCTTCAACTCACTAATATTCTAACTCATTAGATGATGATATTGTTGAGTGTGCTCCTCTTCTAGATCCTCCCAACCATCAGACCTTTGAGTCTTCTGATTCTAACAGTAGTGATGATGAGGACTATGTCCCTTCTCACTCAAGTGAAGAATCTTCTAACTCTGAGCCTGATCCTCCTGGTCCTCTTTGGGCTAGAATTTTTTTTTTAAAGTGCTAGAGATTTAGTTGGAGATACTTCGGATATGAGACATACTCGCTCAGATTTCATTGGACCCCACTCTTTCTTTGCCTCTACTTCTGATCCATAGTCTTTCCGGGAGGCTTCTGGTATTCCTGAGTGGGATTCTACCATGGATGAGGAGTATTCCTCTCTCATGAAGAATGATACTTGGGATCTCACCCTCTTCTAAAAGGAAGAAAAATTATTCAATGTAAGTGGGTGTTCTGAACAAAGTATGGAGTAGATGGAGATGTCAAAAAGTTTAAAGTGTGATTAGTAGCTAAGGGTTTCTCCCAGATAGCTAGGGTTGATTATACTGAAACCTTTTCTCCGGTTGTGAAGATGACTTCTATTTGACTGACCTTAGCCATTGCCACAGTGAACAGATGGAAAGTCCATCAAATGGACATTAAGAGTGCCTTCCTTCATGGTGACCTAGAGGAAGAGATCTATATGGAATAACCTCCGGGTTATGTCCAAGATCCCTCCCTCATTTGTAAGTTAAAGAATTCTCTTTATGGCCTTAAACAAGCCCCTTGGATTTGGTATGCCAAGATGGACTCCTTTTTACTTACATCATGGTTTACTAGGTGTCACTCTGATCCAAATGTTTATATTCTACGACAAGATGACTCCATACTCAGTCTTGTTCTCAATGTTGATGACTTGTTGATCACAGGTAGATCTTTCTCTATTATTGATTCTATGAAGATTACCTTGGCCAACAAGTTTTCCATGATTGACTTAGGTCTGCTTCATTACTTCCTTAGGATCCAGATTTCACAATCTAACTCAGGAATTTTGATTTTATAACCTAAGTATGCTCTTGATTTGCTAGCTCATTTTCAGATGTTCGATTGCAAGTCTTCTCCTACTCCTTTTCTCTTTGGGGTTAAGTTGGTTTCAGATTTCTCTACTCCCTTGGTTGATGGTACTCTTTATCGACAGTTGGTGGGGAGCTTGATTTACTTGACTCACACTCAACTAGATTTATCATATGCTATTGGGATCGTGTCCAGATTCATGTAGGAGCCACATGAGCTACATTAGAAAGTAGCTAAATGGATCCTTCATTATGTTCATGGCACTTATACTGATGGCATTCACTATCATGGAGGGGTAGATATTGACTTAATTGGGTTCATAGATTCTGATTGGGCCGGTGACTTAGATCATCGAAATCTACTTCTAGCTACAGTTTCTCTCTTGGTTCGGGTCATATTAGTTGGTCTAGCAAGAATCATAATGCAATTGTGATATCATCTATAGAGGCAGAATACATAGGAGTACTTAACGCTTCCACAAAAGCTATTTGGCTATAGGGTATTCTGATAGAGTTTGGCATCCACTTTCGGTGGCCTACCATTATCTACTGTGATAACGTGAGCACTATCTCCATTTGTAGAAATCCAATTCAGCATCAATAGAAGAAGCACATTGATATCCATATGCACTTCATACAAGAGATTATTCATGATGGCATCATCGACATTCAGTACATTCAGACAAATGATCATATTGCAAATTTATTTACCAAGCCCTTCACTGAGATGAAGTTTCTTCATTTACAGTCTCTTCTTTGGGTGAGGTCTTACTGTAGCTAGTAATCTTCTTTGGGCTATGTAGTCCTTATTCTTGTTCTTCTTCAAAGAAGATTGTGTTTGTATATGGGCACCTTATCAGGCCTTTAGTTTCTGGGCCCCATTGACACATCTTTCTTAGTTTTTTAGGTGTGTCTTCTCCTTTATCTTGACTCATCATATCCGCTACCCCGACTTCGATGAAGGGGGGGTGTTGGTGTGAGTTATCCTATGTGTCCTCCTCACATATTAGAGGGTCATCTCACATGGGTTATGTTTAAGGTTAGGTTTAGGGTTTTCTATTGAGTCATGCACTAGGGTTACTCAACACTCTATATGTACCTTTTCACTATTCATTTATGAGCATGCCAAGACACTCCATTGTCTTTCCTCTATGTGCAAGTTTTGTTTCTATTGAGCAAGTTTTTCCATTATTGATCGATTTTTTCTTGTGATTATGGTGGAGCTATCACAATTTCTTTGGAGTGCAACTACTTCATGGTGCATCATTTCTAATTCTATTCTCGCAAACTCTTTCATCATTCTATAAAGTATACAACTTTTGTTTTACAATTCCAAAAAATAATGAATCAAAATTCTTTACTAAGAATTAGACATATATTAACCAATGCATCATATAATTTTTTACCTTATTTTACCAATTAAGTCATCCATCTGCAAAAATAGCTAGCATGGGTCGGGTTCAATGAACTAAGCATGATAAGCACTAATCATTAAAACAAAGTGCATTCCACTAATTGTTTCATTAAAGCAACATTGCTTTAATGAGACAATAAAAACATCATAAAATTAGCATAAGTGATATCAAACAGAAAGGAAGTACTTAATAAATCTAGATCAACTTTAAAAAGAAAACCGAGAATATAATAGACAATATCTGCCTAAGATCTTAAAGTTATATTAATACTATCAATGGCTTGTAAACAAACAATCAATCTTACCATCCCATTATTTCATAATTCTATCCTAATAGAATACCACATTTATCTTTTCTAAGAGACAAAATAAATGTATACAGCAAGGTTCCTTCAAGGATGATTCATCTAAATCATAAGTAAGGAATAAAAAGAACAATTATAAACTCAGCCCAAACCTATAACATCAGAAAAACAGACCATTTTGTAACACGAGTTACTTGTTCCTTTCCGAAATAACAATATTACACATTCAATCATTAGAATATACATCAAAAAAATTCCATAACCATTCAAGAAGGTAAGGAAAACCGAGCATGTCTAACCGCAACTCCAATCCCAACTCTACATATTATAAATTATCAAACAAATATCGAAATCAATGTTCACAAGCAAAGTAGTCCCAAAGAGGAGTTAATCTCTACTCAAGTTCTTCACAAAGGAAAAAGAGTATAAGAGACAAACCTACTCCTTTCCATATAAACTAGGCAAGACTAGTCAACAATAGTCAAACCCATAAGTATCAATTTACTTAACAACAGAACCTTCTTAGCTACTAGTTCTCTATTTTATTTCATCAATGATTCGAACAAGGTGGACCAATAAGTCAAAAGAAATCACCATCTCAAAAGAGAATTGAGTAAAAAAATTTCAAACAATGAGCTTAACCAAGGACAATGGAATGGTAACTCAAATAAGGAAAGAAACAATGATAAATTGTTTCGCTCAACTGAACAAGAAGTTCCAGTTTCAAACCAATTCAAGATGATAGAATACAATGACCGAACCAATATACTATTCATAAAATAATACATAATTATATAAATTTAATTTCACGAAGAGAAACCAAAGTATTATTCATTGTTTCAATCAAGAATAACATCCCAAAACAATAAACGATAAGGTTAAGAACTACCCACAAACCCAAAACTGAGACTTATAAATTCCTCTACATAAATACATAAGGTAAGCAGTTTGTAATTCAAAAGAATCAAACTCAATACAACTGAACAAAGAAGGAATCCTTCTTAATTATTTCAGTGTCCAAGGTAATATCCCAAATCTTCCACTAAAACTTGATTTATTCAAAGAGTAGAAGAGAGGGAGAGCTAGAACCCAAAATGCCCAATACAGAAGTTGTCTTGGTCTTAAATTCCAAAGCAACAAGAATAGAATATCAAAATAGAACTTCACAACCACGAAATTACGATAGTGGTTCCTTAGTACAAACTAATACAGTCAACCCGAATGTGGGTTTCTTCCAAACAGTGGGGAGAGAACACTTCCTCCAATTCCCATGCTCATACTATCTCAAGAAGTCGATACAGTCAAAAACAAAATAGAAGTTCAACATTCCTTAAGACGTTTCCAGTTCCAAAGCTCAAAATATTTCAAACAACTCAAACAAGTTTTCACCCAGTCTCCTGGTGAGTGAGTTGTAAAAATAAAGAGTTATAAGCTAAACCTTTTAACAAAAGAATAACCCAATACAAAAATTCTTGAACATAAGGTACGAGACTATCCATAAGTTAGTGGAATGATCATGCACTCCTCCTTCTACACTCAAAACTGATGTAGGATTTATTGAAACATAGGTTGACATTACTTGTATAGTACTAAGGGCACCCAAGTAATGCTCAAAGCTATTTTCCTTGGAAAGCACCAAGACTTCAAAATCCCTAATGAACTTGACTCCTGGAAAGTTATCGAAGTGTTCTTCAAAATATAAGGGGAGTGTCCTTATTCCTATTTTCCATGTACAACACATTTGAAGATGGTTGCAATAGTGGTCTCCCCATCTCATTACATGCATCTAGGGTGAGGATATTAATATCTCACTGTATCAATCGAATATTATTCAAAATCCATCCATCCACTACAAAATTAAATGTGATCTCCTTGTGGTAGTTTACACTATGAGGGGGTAAGTTAGTGTGTAGGATATGCCTCTTGCACCCACCTCTAGTGCGCGGTAATTTTTCTCTCAACCATTATCCTAACAGGGAATGATGTTCTCTTGGCACAACATCTTACACACCTCCTTGATATCATCTACGTCCCTCTAAGGAGTTTATGTGTTCTTTTCTTTCTCTAACTTCTGTGAATTCTCCTTCAAACAATGAATCTCTCCTTGCAGACTCCTAATCACCTCCATAGTCTCTTGATACACCTCTTTCTAGTAGGTAGGATCAGGGTACTTCCCATGTAGTACCTCCTCTCTTGTAATAACAGCCTCTCTTGTAGAATTTCCTTTGCGTGTGCCACCTTAGCATGAGTAGTTACCAAAAAAAGCTCCAACTCTGTATCAGACATCACCTTAGATATGTACAATAGCTTAGTCTACTTTACACTCACCATCCCCACACCATTATCCTACTTTTTTATTCATAACCATGTGACTATATAAATATAGGAACTCTTCATACTTATGCTTCTTCCCACACCATGAGAATTGTAACAAGTCTAGGAATTTGTGATTATAATGCTCTATAGATCCAAAGTTGAAATAAGTTCCATGGGGTAAGTATCATCTTCCTCCCTTGTGACCACTATGTCCTCTAAATCCTCTGCGGAAGCCTCTTCCTCCACTATCTATGCGTCCTTCATAGATATGACCCTCATCCTTAGAACCACTCACAATGCTAGTCTGTCACACACTAGTATCAATGGCATCATGGATCTAGTCTATTAATCTACAATCCTTAGTATCATGGGTGGTAGACGTAAAAATCTTAAAATAATATGACACGTTCTTACGTAATGCACACTATTATGATAACATGCATCTACTTAGATCATACTCCCCATGATAGATCTCACAGTCTAATGCCATGGCACACACCAATTTCTAAAGGAAAATATATTTTGTATGTTCCTCTACTTCATAGTCCATACAACAAAGAACACTTTGTGAGTATCATGGACTAAATTTAAAGATAACTTCTCAAGTTTCTTCACCATGGAAGCAATCTAAGCTTCCAAAAAGGGACTCACTCTAATGTCAACACTCCTGACGGCCTCAGTGCACAAAGTAGCCTTGAAGGCCTCACACATATCCATGAAGGTCTTATATGAAAGGTGTTATGAGGCCCCCAAATAACCACCGAGCATTGTACGATGGATGGATTTCATAGAATAACTTGGATAGGAGAGTCTTTAATTACGTGTCATACTCTCGCACACTTTCTACCATACCTTGCTAGATCTCTTGCAACACATTGATTCTCTTCTAATAAAACTCGGGAATGTGAAACTCAGTAAAGAAGGCATCACACAACATAATATAATCAACTACCATATGATGTGGGTCATACTTATAACTAACTATGTGTATCCCTACAACATTGTTACAAACTGGATTTCCTTTCACTTTGGGGAAGTGATCCTATTCACACTTATCAAGATGATCTCAAACATCCCCAACACCCTTGTAATCTAGAAATTGGAATGAAATCTCATATAACACATGCTATTGGAGTTGTGGTCCTTGTCTACTAGGTCCATAACTTTGATTTCCTCCAAGTGTTTCCTCCACCGGATCCACTCACTCCTGAACTCCTAGATCCAAAAGATCCTCCTGCTATAGCAAGTATAGGACTTGAAGTGGTGCTACTTTTTGTTCCAACCATTGAGCTAAATTGAGATCCAATGGTTTGTGAAATGGAACTACTCCCAAATGTAATGCCCATGTTTTGCACACCCATACCTTGCTAAAATGATGTGCCAGAAAAAATACCACCAAATATAGGAAATTTATGTGCGGTCATAGAACTCAGAGAATAATGATATCCACTTGATGCTTCTTTCCTACATACTCAGAACTTGGACTATGAATACCTTTCTCAGAACTTGGAAAACTAAGTGCAAGGGTCTGGTTGGTAGGTGTGTCCAGATGCTCACCTATGACCCTTCTCCTTTCTCCATATGATGAGTTATCACCGAAGATGAGGGGGTTTATCACTGTGCTTTCCAAGATGGGGTAGAGAAAAAACTACTAAGGTATCATGCCCTTCACGTGAACCAAAAATCCTTCTCGTAATATCTACCTCCATAAATCTATCACTCCAACAACCTCACATTTTGTCACCAACTCCCTTTCCCGAGCTTCATTATAATTGAGACACTTTTCTTCTCTTTCTACTTTCGTAGTAGGATCCGAAATTTCTCACCACCCTAGCTTCTACACCCCATTGTGCCTATTGGGAATTTATCTAGCCATGGGAAATGATTCTAAATTTAGAGTTAAGATCAAGATCTTGATGGCTAAAGGTAAAAATGTAAGAAAGATCCTTTGGGTTCTCGCAAGAACTCAAACTCAGCAACCTATGGGAAAGAATAAGTGGAGATTGTATACTCCAACATGTAACTAGTCAACACACCTTTCCACCAATGATCAACAACATGAGTCCAAACTAGATCAACATCATGAAGCCTCTAATAATCTTCTTGAGTCCACACATGAGGTCGATAGAACCAACTTCTCCTTAGTGCATACGTTGATAACCACTCATACAACTCCACCGGAAAAATAACAAAAGAAGGTTTCATAGAGCTCATGATATAGATGCTCCTCTACCCATTTACGTGCATCAAACTCTGGTCTAGTGTTGAATCTATGAGAAAACTCATCCTCTGTGTTTTTAAGCCAAGTTTCCATGTTTTCCAAGTTTAGGTGTTCTTCCATCCCTCACCATTATTGCAACAACTTCAAAAGAGGTCCTGGAAATGGAACCAAATTGTAGTCTCGTTTACCCCTAACCCCTTAAAATCCCAAGCATGTCAACCTATAACCTATTGCTTTGAGAACTCACTCGAGGCACGTGTAGGCACAAAGCCCCTCCTTTATTTTAGATTTTCAAGAATGTTAATATGTAATGGATGAGTAATTCATAGACATAGATACATGCATTGTATAACAGATACAAAGGAACTCAGACCCACATACAAATGCACCATAATAAGAAGGGAAACATTGTGATCACAGAAAGAAAACAGATCTGAACCATGAGCATCATCAAGAACATAAGGGTTTGGATCCACAAGCATAAAATAAAATATACAGATCAAGATCCATGACTCAGATGTTTAGAACAACCCATTGTATTGATTCATCAACATTACAATAGCCAAATACATTAAAGAATCCATGAATGGAGCTAATACAACAACATAGTCCCCATATATTCTCTACAATGGCTTCATTATAGAGATTACACCTATGCTCCTCTTATCGATTGCCATGTAAAACAATACATAAGAAGGAACTGGAAGGAATCTCCTCTAACCACTTCATCATTATCCAAGACATGTCAATTGTCATCATGTCTTTCCCTACTTGAGTATCTTCAGCATGCAGGTGCTAGCTAAACCATAACTAACTCAACTCCTTATCTTGTTATGATAACCATAATGATGCCTTGGAATATCCTTTCCTTGAGCTGCAAGTATTTCATATTTTACCTTTATCCATAACTGAATTTGGTCACCTTTCCATCTGTTCCTTTATCATAGCTTTACCCATTCTTCAAAAAGTGACTAAGTCCTGAATCCACCCTTCCTAGGAATGAGCCTTCACGCATCCCCAAAAGTTTCTTCTAGGCATGCCTTTTTCCCTTATTTTACGCACCACCACCCTTCGTGCCTTAGAACTTGGTCATTTCAAGGGCCCAACATCACCCCACACTAAATCGATTTCCACCCACGGCAATCCTTTGTGCTCTCGAACAAAACTTCATTGGCCAAAAAACATTTAAGGTAAAATGAACTTACACTTTCGCCACCTACAAAGCTAATCGGATAAACTCGGAAATCTGCATCTATTCCCCCTTCAACTTATTATATGGCTCCATCTCTATCAATTCTTTCCATGGTATTTCTCTTGCTATCTTTGGGTGTTTGATCCGATGTGATTTCTTCCACCTTCCCCTTCAACTCTTTAATTACCACCACCAGCTTCTGCACTAAGACTCTCAAACTTATATATAAGTTTGGTAATGGATTCCCGAGTTTGCTAACTTCGAGCTCTAACTTCTCACATTTGGTCTTTATTTTATCCTTCTACATTGTGGTGTCCATTATCAATTGTGTGCACTCAGACTTGTTAGTAGGGACCTTTTCTTGCAAGGCTATAAGGGTTAACTCCTCTTCGATACTGCACGTTAATGATAGGCTCACACTTCTGGTAGATGTTGAAACCCCTATTTGCTAATATCTCTACTTCTTTGAGTTGGCCTAGCAAGGCCTCTAATATAGTGATCTGGGATCCCACAACAACCTTGTTGTTTTATTTCTCCTTAACAAGATTTTAAGTGGTAGGTCCCACGCCATTCTTGATGTTGACTAGAAACATCCCAACCAGGTCCTCCAGATATTCCATTTCATCACCATAGGCTGTCTGACCTAGCTTACCAGTGCTAGACATTGCCCAAAAATATTATTAACCAGGGAACCTACCCAATCATACACCACCTTGGTTTGTGCCCATTCTCCTTTTAACCCTTAGCGTAACATCTCTATTTCCTTCTCCTTCCCTTTCTTATTCACAACCAAATTCTAGATAGTTTCCCGGGTCCAAGTTGCATCTTACTAGCTCCAATGACATATTTTGTAGTGCATTACATGCCTGCTCATTAGTGAGGTGGTTTAGGTCCACCACCTTATATGTCTCTCCTTCCTTCTTCTTTAGATGAATGGTCTCAATCTGTGATCGTTGACCTTGAAATCAAGTTCCTCTATATGGAAATTCAGGTTCTAGCTTATCATCTTCCTTGTTCTTGTCACACCCCCACTCTGATCCAAAATATCCCATGCATGTAGCTTCTCTATGGGGAGGGTACCTTGAAATATTGTGTGTAGCACCTTCATGGGATCATCCACGAAGTCCATATGTGGGGACATAGGCATCCACTTCTTCCTTACAACCTTGCACTTTATTCATTGCTTTTTTGATCTCTGGGTGAATCCTTTATCCTCCTTTATGAAAAAGGATTCTCCCTTATCTTCTTCCTTCTATTTGGTGGGCTGTGTAGGAGGATACCCTTGTGATGGAATCCCAGTTTCCTCCATATAATGAGCCTGCTCATTGGCACACACATCCACCAATGCCTTGGTGTCTACCTCAGCCCTTCTCTTCTATTCCACCTCAAGTTCCTCCTCAAGGTTGTGGGATATTCTTCCAATCATATTTCTATTTCCGCACCGGAAATCTCATGTACCTTTTATCTATTTTGCTTTGACTTCTCTCCTCCAGGTAACTCACCCTCCTCAACTTTGTTCGGATATGATGTACTTACTCCCCAATGATACTATAGCGTGTATGATATCTTCTCTTCTAGGAAGTGTCTAACTTCCCTTCACCCTATTATTCTTCTACTCCTTCTCGCTTGGAAATTTTTTATTAGTGGTATTGGTACTTCATGTGGCCTTGGGAAGGTGGTGTCTCTGATTTCCTCCTCAACTTCTCCCTACATCTTTGGGTGTAGTTGTACAAATACCTAGTGGATGTATCCCTTGATGGTAACATTAACATGTGGGTTCAGATCTAGAAAGTCGGGCTCCAAGGTATCCACGTAATCTAGCCTCAAGTTATATCTATAGGTCGCGCACAAGGTGTGCACATCAACATCCACCTTATCTGTATCAAAGGTTAATTGTAGTGTGTCATTCAACTAGTTGATGGAGCACTTCATGTAATTAATAGTGAATGTAAATGAAATTTTACACCATGCCCCTAATTATCCTTTGGCCATCATGAACCGTGTCAAACAGAAGTGTTGTGTAACAATGAATTGCACTTGGTCCCTAAAAAATTGTGGTAGCTCATGTGGGATGCACCATTAATTTTCAAAAGCTCTACACAACCTCTCATACAACTTTTTCATCCATGCCTTGTAGGTGTTTGAGATGGACATGTCACAAGTGAATTGCTTAAACTATACAACAAGAGACATGTGTGCCGATGGGTAAACCCACATGTTCCCTTCTGGTCCATCTGGGACACCGATTTCCTAGAATACAATCAATAAAAATATGGAAACCCAAGTTATTTTTTCTCCTAAGTCATTCTGCACTCATACCTCCTCAATGATACTATCCACAATAAATTGTGCAAAATTTTAGTGTGCCCACTTAGAAACTTTGTAGGAAATATACAAGAATCTCTTGATATCTTTTCATCTCTCTGATGCTCCTAATTTACAACTAATGAGTCGGGAGGTGAATCTCAATGCCGGTCTTTAAGATCCATAATAACTTGAGTCCTTCCCCCTTCTCGTAGTTTAATTATTTTTCTAACTCTTCCAATTTCACAGTGGTACCCAAATCGAGGTCCATATCCTCTCTAGTGTTTCAAAGACTTGTTACCATATGGATTAAATTTCCCATGAGTCTCATCCTCCTCCCTGTAAAGTAGAATAAGTCTTCATGCACTCACAACATCAACCATCTCAAGAGTGTTTTAGGTTTATCAAAAATGGTAGCTCCCAAAGTCAGTAAAATACAAGTCTTTTGTAACTCCCTCATCATCGAATCATCGACCTTAGGGTTTCCTTTTTGTCTAACCCTAGGATCTCCTTGTACATATCCTTCCACATCAATTTTTCATGGTTAGTGGTTCTATAGTTGAATTAATTGATTTCGCATATGTATAAATTAGAGATCAACTTCTCTACTTTAATAACCTCTAAAGGGTACTTGTATTTCGAATAAACTTCCATGGGTTCTTCCTTTTCCACCACTAGTTTCTTATTTCTACCTTATTTTGTGCCATCTCTATTTCTCTCTCTCATGCACTAGGTGCTTCGATTTTCCCTATCCACCTAAAATTGATGACTACAATCGATTTTATTTCATATAACCCCTTGTTGCTCTATTATCTTCTTCCCCTCTTGTTACACCACAGATAATGCCACAACTTGCAAAACTCTACTAGTTTGTGACGATAACTTGCTATTCTCAAAACCCTCATCACACTTCAAGCTCAGGAGTACAAAAGGTTTCTAAGGAAAAATAGTCAAAATGACTACCTTTACCCTCTATTTATACTTTTTCATAACCTCAATGTCCTTGACCCATGTGTTTTTAAGTCAAATTTTAATAAAGTGATTTTATAACTTAAGCCAACTTTTGTGACTTCCCTTCACATGTTGTAGTTGTAACCTTTTGGCGTGCCAATAGTACTTCACTGCCATAGACCTGCTTTGCGTGCATGAATGTGATGAAGTTCATAATCTCTGTGTTGTCCACACAGTAGTCCCCTATACTAATGCCTACCTCATGTTACACTGCGTGATCATTTATTCTCTTGTGCTTGGTCTATGCTCAACTCATATTTTTCACCGAGACATGTTTATTATAGCACAAATTTAAACACCTTCTCTACACAAGCACACATTTGAACACCTCATCTGCACAAATCATTCTTCTTCTTTAGAAACATTCTAATGTTTTTCAAATGTAGACACTAATCCACCCCACACAAAAAGTATGTGCAGTCCTCTACGCATGAAACTACTTCAAATTTATTTAGCTACTCGCACACCGATGTGCAAAAACACATAATAGAAAGGAAAATAAAAGTGATGATGGAAGGAAACACATAAAAATAAAATGCATTAAGGGAAATCCTATGCTAACTAGAAATACTACCTTATTTACAAACACACCAAAGGCTTATTTATAGTAGGGCTTCAACCTAATACCATTCAAGAAACTGGGAAACCTTGTGTCATCCCACACTTGTAAATGACAAGTTCCTAAATCAATTATATAAGTGATAGTATAGGGTCCCAACCAATGTACTTTAAACTTCCCAAGATGGCACAAAACTTTGAATCATACAAGAGAACCATCTTCCCAACTTCCAACTTCTTATTTTTGATGTGCCTATCATGCCACACCTTCTACCTGGCCTTTTCCATTCTCTGACTCCATCATACTATGGAACGTCTCTTGTCCAACTACATCAACTTGTCAATATGTTCCTCAAGCACTTGTTCGTCATCCAAATATCATGCATACATAATTCGTAGGGAGGGTAACATGAAATCAACAGGTAATATGACCTTCACAACAAACACCAACTAAAAGGGTTTTGCTTTGTTAAACCTTTTGTAGGTTGTCTAATATGACCATAACATGATAAAGACTTTTTCATCTTGTTCCTGTCTCCCAATATCACAAATCTTGGTCAATGTGTGACTCAATTTTTTTAAAGGCTTTCACTGTCTAATTAGCTTGTGGGTGGTAAGGGGTAGTTTTGTGATGGGCCACCATGAATTCTACCAACAAGATTCTAAAAGTCTCATTTAGGAAATGAGTACCCATATCAATCATTAAAATCAGTGTGCATCCATACACGCTATTATATATTCTCCCACAAGAACCTAGTTGTAATGGCTGCGATGCAATCCTTCGTAGGCGCCACTTCTACCTACCTTGTAAGCTAGTCTGTGAAAGTGATGATGTAGTGTGATCTGTTCCTTCACAAGGCTAGGGAAATAGGGCCCACAAAGTTTATCACCAATTTCTCAAATGACTCTGTACTGGTGATAGGCCTTAATGGCATTTCACCATGATGCCCAGGCTTCCCTAGGTGCTAGAAATGGTCACAACCCTTGGTATATTCCACACAATCCTTATATAAGGTCTCCCACCATAAACAAGCCATCAGAACCTTACACATAGTGGCTCTCCTAGCACAGTGTCCACTTGTAATACTTCCATGAGCCTCCTCCATAATAGCTTCACACTCATGTTCAAGAACACACTGGTGCAAAAATTTATCCCGGATTAGTTTATACAAGTCTCCACTAATCAACATGTAGGGGAAATGTGGATGATAAGTTGTTTCTTCTCTAAGCTCCTCATTACTTTGGGCACCACATTATTTCATAAAAAGATAGCAATTTCCTCCAAATTAGAGGGAATGCACTACAACCTAAATGTAATCGAGCATCTAAAATTGTGTCTTCAATTTTCTTTGCATCCTCACTGAATTAACCCTCAAAAAATGATCATGTCCTAATTTTCTTTTCCCTGGTTTCATGACAACTATAGATCATTGATAATTCTTCATGGTATGTGGTAGTATAATTCTATTTTGCTGGCGTTAGCTTCCTTCTAGCGAAACACAAAGGCTGATTAACAATTCCTTCTCAAGGTTATGCTAAGATCGCTCCAATTTCCATCCCTGATGCATCGACATGTACATAAAAGGGCCTATCCCAAGAGGGAAAATGTAAGATGGGCGCACTAGTAAGTGTGTCCTTTAGTGTATAAAATGCCAACTACTACACCTCACTCCAATGGAATCCTCCTTTATGCTTTAACAACTCCTCCAATTACGTGAAAATTCTGCATAGCCCTTGATGAACTTCCTATAATATCCCATATGCCCTAGAAATCCATAGAATGTGCTTTGATTGGTGGGTTCCTACAACCCCAAAATTATAGCAATTTTGGAAGGATCCACCAATAGACCCTCCTTTCAGATTATATGACCAAGTAACATGCCAAAAGGAGTGGCAAAGATACATTTATTAATATTTAGAAAGATTCTCAACTACCTGTACATCTCAAACATCAGTCTCATGTTGTAACAATGATCCTTTACTAATCCATAAACCGTCTAGTCATCTAGGTAGACTTGGAGAAATTTATGAATGAAGTAATGAAACACCTAAACCAAAATGCGTGAAAACATAATGCCTCAACCATAAAAGACATGACTATATAAGCTAAACATACCCATTCGGTGGTGAAGGTTTTTTTTTTTGTCTTCCTTAGCAATTCAAACCTGATGATATCCCAAAAACCCATATGTAAAGGAATAGATCTTGCACCTGGAAACTCCTTCTAGGATCTTCTCTGTGAACGAGGTTGGGAAAGGATCAATGCCACACACAACATTTAAGTCTCTATAGTCAACAAAAATCTACAATCTCCCATCCTTTTTTATACTGATTACAATGGGCCTAACCCACTCAAATTCTTCATAGATTCTATGATACCAGATGCTATCATCTTATCAATCTCCTCCTTAACCTTCACGAATAAATTTAGGTTCATCCTATAAGGCCTCTTCCTAACTGGTCATGCCCTTTCCTTCAATTTGATCAGCATCTCTCCTAGAGAGTGATGAGCCCCCTTTAACTCATGGTACCCACACGAGAACACTGTTATCCAAAATAAGCCCCTTACTCATCTTTGGCTAACTCCCTCTCATTTCCTTCCTTTCTTGTGTCTCAGTCAAATTTTTTCACTTTTTGGGCACTCAAAAATTTCTGGAAATGGTTTCATCAGATAGAGAAATTTCTCACCTTTCCAGAAAGGTACAATTTTCCTTCTAATTCCTTGTATTTTACAAGTTTTGGCTCAACGGAGTTTTTGAGGGAAATTTTCCCTAGGAAGGTCCGTGGACTAATCAAAACATGCCACGTGGTGGTGAAATGGCGGGCAGCAGAGGAAAGTTAGAAATGTTCACTATGGAACTGGCAGAGGCGTAAAGAAAATATTTTTTCCAGCCCGGGCTGCAAAGAAAGGAAAAATGATTTAAGGCCCGAGAGTGAATCAAAGTTAGACATGTGTCCATGAGGCCATCGAGAGGTCGGGATCGGCAGGAGAAAAGTTAGAAAATTTCCAAAGTTGGGTGTAAAAAAGAAAATTTTGGCCCGTAGGCTCGGACTAATCAAATGATGACATGTATCCTACTCTTGGTGGAGTTCGGAGGGTGAGGAAAAATTCAAAAAATTTCCAAATTTTGCAAAAGGGCGGAAAGGAGAAATTTTTCCCGCGGCCCACAAAGGAAGAAAACTAATTAAGGCCCGTGCCCAATTGGAGGACACCATGTGGCATCAAACAGTGGAGCGATATGGAGAATTTTGGAAAATTTTCAAAAATTCAAAAAGCGTAAATGGTGGTTTGAACCCGTGGACCAATCAAAACTTGTCACATGTTGGCGAAGCGCGGGAGCGGAAATTTTGGGGAAATTTTCCCAAATTCAAAAAAGAGGGAAATTTTTGGGTTTTAGCCCACCGACCCAATTTTTGCCCTGGTTTTCCCTAAATATTTAGAGGGGCATATATTTCGATCCAGAGCTTGGTTTTCCTCAATTTTTGTGTCATTGGAAATATTTTGAATTCCTTTACACGATGGAATATTCAATTTTGTTTTTTGATGGAGTTTGGTGGGAGAAAAATCAAAAACACCTTTGGCATGGGGAAAAGAGCAGAACCAATGTTTCAACCACCATTTTTAATGCAGTATGGCTTCCATTCTTCTCCAGCATGGTCAAAAATATTGGGGAATGAACTTTTAAGGGCACCCATGCCTTCTTAATGGATTTGGTTGGTGGTTAAGTGTCTCTTTTCATTTTCCCCATGTTTCTCCCTCCTGGGGTCAAATTTTTCATTGTTAAAAGCCGATTTGGCTCATTTGTAAACGCTTGGACATTTTAACGAACTACAAGCTCCCTCCTTCACCCTGCAAGTGGATTTGTGGAATATCATACCTCTTTCGAACTAAAACATGTTTTCTACCTCTTTCTATGTTGTAATGCATTGTATTTAAAAATGGAAATGACAATGCAAGCTCTGTGAATGAGTTTTCAATCCTTTTCTTGTGTTGTTTGCTTCATTCTGATCTTTCATTACATTTTAGCAATTTGTGCATGATATTTGCTGCAATTCTATAATCTGTGTCAATTTTCAGAAGTGTATGTTCACCACTCCTTTGGTGTATCACCTTGTTAGTTTTAGTTTTATCTTTTTCCTCCATCCTTGTCTCCTTGACATAATTAGAGTAGGATTTTTGAGTTTAAACGTATGCAATTTTCAAGCATACATTTGATCAGAGGAGTAGAGGAACCAACCTTTAATCTAGAGACTCTTTTCCCATTTTTGGAAGTCTCACACTTAGGGAAAAGATTCAATGTTGTGCAATCACACTGGATGTCAATTATTAAACTAGAAATTTGAGAAAACATCCAGGGGTGCTGTTGATTTGCACTAACAAACACGTAATGGAAATCATGCAATAGCTCAATAATATTTGACGCCTCCTGATTCATCTAGTAAATCCCAATAATAGCTTCCTTAGGTTCCTCCTCCGTACCAATGTTAACCTTATTTATTTTCAATGGCTCGTGGTAGGCCTATGATTTATCATATGCACTATCTAAGACTTCACATGTACCTTCTATATGATCAACATATAAGTTCTCCACTTCCTCATCATTAATCATGTATACCAATTTTCCTTTTTCCTTCTCTAGGCAGGCACACTCAAACTGCACTTCATCAGTTCCTCTTCTTTAATGTGCACCACCATATCATGTTCTAAAAATAATTCTAATATAATGTCCTCTGCCTTGGCACTATCTCCTAATGTAAGGCACTTGATCACCTACAAGGCCTCATTTACTTGATGGTTTAGAAGATAAGTACTCAAAGGCTTCAATAATATCCACTTTTAATGCTTGCACATTTCTTGTTTATCTCTATAACTCGAAATAAACATACCATGCACATGCACAACCCTGCAAGATGGAATAGAACTTGTGCACCCATAAGGAAGGGGTAAGGCTTTTGATCCTTCCCTCTAGGTCCTCTCACACTCCTAAACATGGCACAAGGCAGACCCCTTCCCATCATAGTCATGTATCCCAAGAAGAGCATTATTTCTCGAAATCTAATGGAGAATGCGACCCTTATCTTACGCCACTCTATAAGATTATCACGGTGTGTAATCCATGAACGCATAGCTATCCCACACAAGGTATAAAAATCATATTCCTCTACTCTATCGCATAGTTCCAATGTACCTCCATCAAGCACAAAAAGGTAGAGGGTTACCTTCACCAATATAGCTTAGTAACTACCTTCCTCCCAAGTGCCTAATCAAATGGCTTTGACTACTCAAGTCACATTACCTTTTATCTCTCTCCCAATAAAATAATATGTATCATGCACCTAATTTTCACAAGGAATGTTGGTTGTATCACCCATATATTGTGTATCATCCCACTGAATGAACCCTTCCTTCGATGGTTGGATGAACTCTAGGGTCCTGATGGTGCACACATATATCTTGTTTAAGTATTCTTCACCCAATGGTTCCACATAAGGCACAAACCATCCATTAGTTATTGGAATGATCATGTGCTCCTCCTTGTTCTCAAAACTGATGTAGCCTTTATTGAAACATAGGTTAGCATTGTTTGCATAACACCAAGGGCGCCCAAGTAATGCTAGGAAGCTATCTTCCTCGGAAACTTCCAAGACTTCAAAATCCCTAGTGAACTTGACTCCCTGGATAGTTATGGAAGCATTCTTAAAAACTCTAAGGGGAGTGGCCTTATTCCTATTCTCCATGTACAACACATTCGAAGATGGATGCAATGGTGGTCTCCCCATCTGATTCCATGCATCTAGGGTGGGGACATTAACTTATACACCCATATCAATCAATATTATTCAAGAGCCATCTACCCACTATAGCATTCAATGTGATATCCTTGTCGATTTGAGACTATGAGGGGGTAAGTTAGCACGTAGGATTTTCCTCTCAAGCCCACCTCCAACATGCGGTAATTTTTCTCCCAACCTTATCCCAACAGGGGAATTATTATTGCTAAATCAGTTCTCCCCTAAATGGCATGAAGGTGAACATGAAATTTGGTGTGATTTAGTAACATGGGATCACCTCTCAAGCTATGGGATTTGGGCTCAAGGTGAACCTCTGGAGAAGGCCAACTTCCTCTTCTTAAACTAAGCACTACACTACTCCTAATGCAATAAAAACAACTACCTAAACCTATAATACATTTCAAGGGGATTAGGGAGAGAGATTTGAAAGAAATAAAACCTAAAGTAGAAGTGGTGATTCAATGAGAAATTTTTTTGATAGAAAAATTTCCTTCTTTCTAATGAAGAAAGATGAACATGGGAAGAATAAACATGCATTACAAACCCAATCACATACAATACTTCATTCCTTGATAAACATAATAACTCCCAAAACTTGTAAAAGAAATAATGGTTGCCCAATTCACCTTCACACATGAGAGAGACAAATAGAATAAAAAATGATGTAAGGACATATAATATATCACAAAAAATTATTTCCATTACTTCAAGCACTTGCAAAGTGCATCATTACAACAAGGAAAGGCATAGGTTGTCATTACAATTTTAGAAGAAAGGCTTGAGAGCCTGCAAATTCACAATAACTCAACTTATGAAGAGAGGGGATGGTTGGAAATTTCTAACCCCCTTTTAAATAAGAACCCCTTTACATTTTATATAATTTCTTGAGATGAGGAGAGAAATAAGGAGAAACCCTAGAATCTAGGAAATAATGTAGAAAATAATTAATAAGTTGTTGGCCATGTTTGTCTCATTAATTGCAACTCCACCTTTTGAGGAAATATTGTAATTCTATAACACTAAAACCTCTAAAAATCCATCTTATGATGATTCCATTGCGTATCTCTCATTCTCTCGATTCCATTGACTATAATTTTGTGAAAAATGGGTAACTAGGGAGGAAGTTGTGGCTTCCTAAGTAAAACTTACTTGTTTGGGCATATAAGTATCATTTCTCTGATAATGGCTCATGATGCTCTCCTAAATTAAAAATTTGAATTCCTCTTTATTTAATTAAAATAATACTTTAATGTTCTTTAGAGAAGCCAAAATGGTTCATGGAGGGACTGAGATTTGCATTTGGAAGGGGTCTAGGTGGGTAACTAAACAATATCTCATCAAATAGCTTGTTGAGCTAGCTAGAGAGATCTCTTTTTTATTCATTGGTGGAATTTAGTTATTGCACTATCAATATATACAATTATCCCACCTCTATCAAGCTAATTTTGTTAAACATTTCCCACTTTCAATCCCTACCTTCCACTTGCATTGGTTACCATATATCTGATTTACATACATCCTTCTTACATTCGTTGACACTCAAAAATTTTGTTGATTCCTTTGATATTAGATTGAGCTACGTGGAATGCCCTCGTCAAATTTTTTTCTATCAACTCGGTGGTCAATTTTCATTCTTTGCAACTCCTCATCTAATATTGAATGCTTTTCGATTTCCACGTTGTAATATTTTACCAAGCCTATTGCATTATACCCATCATCCTTCAGCCCATTATTATGGTTCACCAACCGATGGAATCGGCATGTAACATGATACCACCTCAAAGCATTAGACTCAAGCCTCCATATGACTCACTCTCTCTGTGAACCCGATTGAGCTTCATTTAATGAATTGACAACTAAATTAGAATTTGGTGCTCGTTTAGACTCATCTTTTAGGTTTTGAAACCCAAACTCCCCACATAGAATGATCTCAAAACACCTTGAAACCTCCAAACCTCAAACTCGAAAAATCCAAAATTTTAGAGTTTTGGGTTTTGCTCCTTCTCAAAAAAATTTCCAACTCACTAAGGTGAGTTAAAACACATATCCAAAATTGCTTCATTCACCCATTGATTAAGCTCCAAACCTATTATGACTTGGCTCTAATATCATACTCCTCATCATTGAATGCATTCCTCTGAAAACCTATGTTCGTTGAGTGAATCGGCCTCACTATACACCCATGCACCGATTTATCCCACATCCATCACCATGTTGAGTGAGCTCCAAAATTTCCATGGTGAGTTATTTGCTTGGTGTAAAACATCTCACCACATTGTTGCTTCCAATTTTGACTTTGGAGTCTCGATCAAGCCCACCACTTCATGTTTAAGAACCGAGAACTCCCCAACCATGTAGAGATTCCACTTGCTAAAACCTCTCGAATCCAAAATATGACACTTTGAAATTTCAGATTTTTGGGTTTTTGCGCTTTCAGGATCTTCTTCACAATTTCAAATCGAATGAGTTCCACATTTTAAATCACCAAATCACGAAAGGCTATATGCAAACGAACTCCGAAAGCTACTTCTTGTAGCTTGATCACCATTCCAAGCTATTCAACCTCGAAATTATGATCTTGGAAACATCGAGTCATTTCTATATCACTCTAACTCTAAAGTATTTCCAAAAATCTTTGCAACTTTGAATTCAATTGTGCATACCCCAAAATATGTCATAGTTGATACACGACTCGGTGGTGGGTCATTCATCAATCTGAAAAATAAAAATCAAAACCTTGGTGAATATCTCCTTCCCACAACTGATGTCAACCTCACATGCGACTATGATCTCGACCTTTGTAACTAATCCTATTTGATCTAGTTGTGCACATCTTTCACCGGGGCTCGGCCCCCACTAGTTCCCAATAAGACTTGATAATGCAACGGGATTAAAATCATCTTGTGTCAATGTTCCTCCATGCATCTAACACTAATGTGAAACATCCTATTCTATGTTGAGCTCGAATAAACTCACATTTCCTTAGAGTTACCCTCAATACCTCAAGCCTCTAAACAAGTATTTAATCTCAATACCACCTAGCCCACTAAACTGACACTCAACCTTCCCTCTACCTACTGAGCTCAACCCATTGAGTTTCGATTTTCTAAGGCACTTGTGTCGAATGAATTTCTCGTTAGACCTAAGCCATTAAACATATCCATATCCTCCAACTCATTGTTAACTCATACCATCAATCCGAATGTCTTAGCTCACTGTATACCCACCAAGTTATCATATGTTGAGCCCTTAGATGATCTAATGAACCATGCCTATAATCAATGCAATGCGAGATCCAATTGATATATTTTCCTAACTCGAGGATCTCCTATATTTTTCCGAAGCACGATACCCTCTCGAGTACTATCACGAGTCATTATCTTGGCTGAATCGATATTTTCTTAACTCTATAGAATCCTAGTTCCACGGCTTGCTTGAGCCTCATGATTAATAACTCATCAAATGTTTCTTAATATCAAACCCAAACACCTCCTAAGCTTGCACGAGCTATATTGGAATTCAACCTCAATACGACCGTATGAAAACAAAAATAAACGGCCCAAAATTTTCAAAATGACTCACTCCCACATACACTTGGTTAGCTCACCAAATTCATGGGCTTAATCCTAAACGAGCCGAGTTGTCTTCATGTCATCATATCCAAGATTGTCATCCATGAGCTCTAATCGAGTCGTTCTCCACTAACTTTAATTTCAAGATATCTCTAACTCCACAAGAAAAATTACACTCTTTGAATACCCAAAGCTTGATTCCAAGCCATCCCGGGCTTTCCCTCTTATTTCCATTTTCAAGCTTGATTGAGCTCCCTAATTCCTATGATCGAGCTATTTCTTAACTCAGTTGCCTAATGCATAGCTCGACCCTTTTTTGCTCTCCAAATATGATCTTGCCTGATTTTTTAAATTTTATAACTTTTATCGAAACCGAGGAGTAAATGGGAGCACAATAGGACCTTTTTTAAAAATAATTTATCAATTCTATTTATTGCTCTTATCGACGAATGTGGACCCACCGTGGGGAAATTTATACCCCTATGAAAACCTTAAACCTCCAAGACCCAAAAAATGGAAAAAAAAATTGAGATGATCCCAAAATACCTAGAATACCATAAATTCTCCCTAATTATAAAATACCCGAAATGACCCATAGTGCTTATGAAGTGATTTTTCAGTCACAGGGAATAATTGGCTCCGTTGTCTAATTTTGTTTAAGAGGGAAAAAAATTGAAAACAATTTTTGGTGACCTATCGGGATGCTTTCCTGCTACGCATTAGTCCAGTATCCTATAACATCCATTGGGCATGTAGTCATTGTTATTCCTAAAACTGATCTTGAACTTGAAGTAGATCATTTGACATTATCCTAGAACCCGATGTCATCAAACATGAAGAACATTGGAGCCCATGGATTTCTATAATGCATGACACACTACATAAATTTAAGTAAATATTTTCCAAGTTAGGACATCATGGAACTCTATTAAATCCGGATTTCCCTTCTTCTTCTAAAAAATCTACTTCCAACATGTTGTGCAAGAGAAAAAAGATGAAACACAACACACACAAAACTTAAAATCATACATTCCTTAAATGAAACATGCAGAGTGTGCTAGTCACTTATTCTACGAAAAGTAAACCTATTACTACCCTACACTAACAGAGGCACATGTGAGCTAAATGAACCCTGAAACTAGTTGTGCAAAATAACTTCATGTCCTTACAATGGGCAGCCATGTAGATGATGTGACAATGGACATGGCTGAAACTAAAAGTAAAAAACTGAAACAAGCCCAATTCTCCACTTGGCTCACCAAGGCATCACTAGTAAGATAAAATATGCTTCTTGTAGTTGCTCTGCATTTGTCTTATAGAAGCACAAAACTGATCCTTGGGGTTATGAAATTCATCCTCACATTCTGAAGTGAATGTGATTAGTTCTAGCTTCTCCTCTAGCTTCAAAGAAGCCAAATACCTTATGGGACATGGTCTAACCCTTTGAATATTCCCATTACTCTGAGTCTCAATTTTAATAGGAAAATCTACCTGAAGACATTCCTGGAAAATATGATTTCCCATGAGCTGATTTTTCTCATGTTCCCCATTTACAAACAACCCATCTTCCACTATTGAAGTGATGACCCCTTCATTTTTTTCCTTTCCTTATTTGAAAACAAGAAGTTCCTCTACAAAATTTATCTCTTTATTATTGCATGCAATCTTTAATGAAGTCACTAGAAAATATTTGCAAATGTTTGAAGAGTATTTCTCATATAGGAGTTCCACTTTCATCTGAAAACAAAGTTGTTATGAATTTCTAACCTCCTCAACCCACATGAAACCTGTAAGATCATATTCATCCACCTATTTATTTTGAGGATCATTAGGAGCAACAAGATCTTCAAGAATACTTTCCTCCATCACAAGTTCACTAACCAAATCAGACTCCATAATTGAGAGAAAAAAACTCTCAATAATTTCATCTCCACCCAAAGCTTCCGAATTAAACTTATTTTATTCCATGTGCCCCTCTCTTTCTTCGTTTAATGAATGTTGTAGAAGATCCAATTCCTCCAATTCAGATTCAAGAGGATTGTTTGAAACTAGTTGTGCCAAAGGTTCAACTTCTTCTCCCATGGCTTTCTCTAGATTGGCAATTTGTTCCCCATAGCCCTCTTCATCTTCAAACATAAAATTTGCAAGATAAAATTCATCATATTTTTGATAAAAAGAAGAAGGAGAAGAATTTGTAACTTCATGCATGGTCTCCTCTACACTTAAAAATAATGAGTCTACCAAGGAAAGAATCCCAATATGCTCAGTTGTGGCATTCGATGAGGATATCGAAAAAGTTCTTTGTAATGTTCCATAAATGTAGCAAGTTCTTGACATGCCTAGAAATTAGGATCATTTCACTCATAAGAGTCACCTTGTAAACTTTATAGTCTTTCTTCTTTAGCTTGAAAATTCTCTTCTTCAACTTACTTTTCAACTTGTGGGGAATCAGTGTATCCAAAAACATAGTGCAAACATGTACACCGTATTTTGAACAAATCAACTGATGCTAATCATCCTCTTATACGTGTTCTTATGAAAAATCGGTATTCACTTTGTCTACTCTTGAATCTCAACCTTGGATAGAGGTTGATTTAGGAGTGAAAATTTATTGACGTTCAATCTTAGATCCCACTCCTTCAGATATTTTACAAGCTCATCTTTACATGTTCCTCAACTTTCTCTTTTTCTTATTTATAATTATATTCTTGGTCTTCCCAAAATGGATTTAGGAATGTAAGAGGAGAAGTGGGTTGGGGCGCAATGTATTCCCTCATTATTTGAGGTGGTGAAAGAGGTGCAACTTCTTGTATTGGTGTCCTTTATAGAAAGGAAGGAATCCTAGAAGAATGAGGAACAAAAGATTCATGGTGGAATGGTAAGATAGGGGATGCAGAAATGGGATTCTCAACATGGTAAACGGTGAAAATCCTAGGATTTGGGTTCTATACTTGAAATGATATTGGTTGGGAAATAGGAAGAGGACTCTGAGGTGGTGGTGTAGAATCAACCCATCAATAAGATTGCATTACATAAAACTCATAGGCCTATATTTCTTTGATCTAACCTTCAAGATGAGGAAAAATTTTAGTCATAAAAGAAATATTTTCTGCAAGCTATAAAAACTTGGCATAGGGCCAACCCATGGACAAGATACCTTGAAGCCAATCTTGAATGCCTTCATTTGAGCTATGGCTCTAGATTATACCATTCCTACCTCTAGTTTCTACATCTTAAGTTACAACTTTACATCTTCATCTATAGGATAGCCTCCATCATCTGCATGTTCCTACTCTTGAAAAGTTGCATAGTTAAGTGAACAATCAAATTGACCATGGATCTACTCATAGAGATATGCATGCTGCTGATTTTCATCATAAAATGGAGCTGGAGGTGGGTTAAAATAGCCTAAAGATGGAAAGTACTTGTTGTTGGTGCAAGTGGGAACTCAACTATGGAAATGAAACCATGATTGCATAACTTCATGAATGGAAGAAAAATGGAAAGATGTGGAAGAAAATAGATGGAAATGGGTGGAAAAAGATATACGCAACTCAAAGAGTGGGTTACTTAGACCAATGGAGTCACTAGTTGTGCTTGGGTATACCTCCTAAGGCTGAAATTTCACTAAGAGCACAACTTAATGAAAATAAAGTGAACAAAAATACACACACTTGTGAAAGATATGACTCTTGTGGTCCCACCAAGTGTGCCAAAAATATTAGTGTTGGTAGCATGGTGGCTAAGATATTACAATGGGATACATGTGAAATGTAGAACTTTCACCTACTGTCCCACCGGGCATGCCAAAAATTGTTATCGCCAAATCATTGCACCCCGAATGGCCTAAAGGTGAACATGACATTCAGGTGTGATTGTGTAACATGGGATCACCTCTCAAGCTGTGGGACTTTGGCTTGAGGTGAACCTCCAGAGAAGGTTGGCTTCCTCTTCCTAAACTAAGCACTACACTACTCCTAATGCAATAAAAATAACTACCTAAACCTATACTACATTTCAAGGGGATTAGGAGAGAGATTTTCGAGAAATAAAACCTAAATTAGAAGTGGTGATGCACCAAGAAAGGGTTTTTCTAGAAAAATTTCATGCTTTCCAATGAAGAAATACGGATATGGGGAGAATGAACATGTATTATAAACCCAACCGCATACAATACTTCATTCCTTGATAAGCACAATAACTCCTAAAACTTGCAAAAGAAACATTGGTTGCACAATTTACCTACAAACATGAGAGAGGAAAATATAAACAAAAAAATGATGTAAGGGCATATATTCGATCTCAAAAAATTATTTCCATTACTTCAAAAACTTGCACAGTGCATCATTACAATAGGGAAAGGCATAGGATGCTATTACAATTTTAGAAGAAAGGCTTTAGAGCTACAAATTAATAATAACTTAGCTTGTGAAGAGAGGGGAAGCTTTGGAAATGTCTAACCTCTCTTTGAATAAGTACCCCTTTACATTTTATAGAATTTTATTGAGATGAGGAGAGAAAAAAGGAGAAATCATAGAATCTAGGAAAGAATATAGCAAATAATTAATAATTTTTGTTGGCCATGCTTGCCTCATTAATTTCAACTCCAACTTTTGAGACACTATTTTTGGAATGAGAAAAATGTAGTAATTCTAGAACACTTAAACCTCAAAAAATCCATCTTATGATGATTCCATTTTGTATCTCTCATTCTCTCAATTCCATCAACTATAATTTTGTGAAAAACGGGTAACCGGGGAGGAAGTTGTGGCTTAAAGTAAAAATTTCTTGTTTGGGAATTTGAGTATCGGTTCTCGATAATGGCTCATGATGCTCTCTTAAATTAAAAATTTGAATTCCTCTTTTTTAATTAAAACAATACGTTAATATTCTTCAGAGAAGCCAAAATGGTTCATGGAGGGACTAAGATTTGCATTTGGAAGGGGTCTTGGTGGGTAACTCAAAATATCTCACCACCATCTTGCTTTGAGCTAGTTGGCATATATTTTTACACTATTTAGCGGAATTTAGTTATTGCACTATTGATCTATACAATTCTCCTACCTCCATCGAGCTAATCTCATTAAATATTCCTCGATTTCAGTTCTTATCTTCTACATTGGCTAGGTATATCCAATTTACATGCATCTTTCCTACATTGGTTAGCACTCAAAAATTTCACCGAGTACTTTAATATTAGATCGAGCTATGTGGCATGCACCCATCAAATTTTCTTCTATAAAATCGGGGCTAATTTGAATTCTTTGTGGCTCCTCATCTGATATTTAATGCTTTGTTGATTCCCATGTTGTAATATTTTATTAAGCCTATCACATTATACCCAATGAATCAGCACATTATTTTGGCTTGCCAATTGATGAACTCGACATGCAACACAATCCCACCTTGGCATTAGAATCGGGCCTCCTGTGACTCGTTGTCTTTATAAACTTGATTGATCTCCATCAAATGACTTGGATACTAACTCGGACTATGGAGATCATTCTAACTCATCCTTTCAGTTTGAACCCGAACTCCCCAAAAAATGAGCTCAAAACACCACAAAACCTCAAAACCCTTGAAACTCCAAAAATCTGAAATTTTGGAGTTTCAAGCTTCTAAACCCTTCTTCTAAAAAAAAATCCAACTCTCCAAGATGAGTTCCAAAACTGATTTCTGAAACACATATCCAAAATCTCTTAATCCACCCATCGACCAAGATCTCGAGACTATGCATATAACACCTCTAACATGGTTGATATCTCGTAATTACTTCTATACTTGAAGTTGAAAATGTTGATATGTGATTCTTGTCAAGACGGTGTACTTTTGTGAACTAGTAATCATGTTTATTGTGGATAATAGGTTATCTGCTGAGATAGATACAACTCTACCATGTTTATGCTGAAGTGAAAATGAAGTGTTTAATTCCTTCTTATGCTAAATAATTCACTGCTATGTGGAAATAAGAAATTGGTTCAGTTTAAACTAGTTCATAATTCTTTGTTGCACTTTAACTTGTGCTTCAATTTTCATAATCTCTAATGTAGGATAACAATACCTTGGATCAATTTCAGTGATCCAAGGAATGCTTTCAATTTCATGACATTGTGGTCATCTTGACCAAGCTAGACAGATTATGGGATCTCGAACTCTAGCTGTCTTGAAATCTTGGGTGAACTCTACTACTCGTGTGCTTCGTATGTGATCTCTGAATGTCATTATTGATTCTTCTTTGGGTAAGATGTAATTGAAAAATCTTACAATTGTTTAGGAACCTAATTAATCTATGTTCCTAAGATGGTAATCTTATCTATTGGTGCTTGAATTGATCTCGCCCTTATTCGGTTAAGCTTTGCCATTGTTGTCTACTATATTTTTCTATTTTCCCTATTGAGGTGCGAGTTAGCTCTGTGGTTTTTCTATGTATAGTCTAGTCTTTCCTCTTTTTCGATCAAGGATCATGTTTGTATGTGCATTTTATCTCCCTTCACCTGTTGGTATGTGGTGGATTTAAATTGGATGCGGTATGGTGGGTCCAATTTGTAAACTTGTATTTTTATATGGAATTCATGAAATTTAAAAAATTTATCCCGTGACTCACGAATATTCTGGAATATTTGTGACCATAAAGAAACACAAGTAGTTTTTCTTTCTGCCCCAAAGGTGTACACATGTCTCAAGTTGAGTGGATGCGGGGAAGCAGTGCATAATTGTATTTGTGCACTTTAAAGATAAAAGGTGTTAAAAGTGTAAAAGGGTCCTCAATGCCTACAGAAGGACATGTGGTATTTTTATAAAGGAAGCGGGGAAACGGGTCATCAGATATTTTTGATACTTTTGGTTTTAATTGGAAAAGGAGTAAAATTGTAAAAAAGAGTCGCAGCCCCACTATCACTCAAATGTGACCACGTGTCAAGCCAATATTGAAAACCAAAAGGTGGATGGGTGGGTCAAGTTTTCCAAAAGTATGCAAAGTATTTGAAGTTACAAAATTACAAAAGGTACCCCTAAGCTTGTGATAGCAAAAAACTTTATTCCATATGGATGATTCATTTTTTTAAAAATTATGAGTGACGGATTGAATAGTCTGGATGTAGTGCATTTATTTCTTCTGCCATTAATGTTGCTTCGCAAATCAAGGACATTTTAAATCTTGTGAATGATTTCATATTTATTTATTGATTAACCTGATTTATTTTTTTGCCTTTCATGATTTTCATGAATAATTATCACTTCTTTAGTTTGTGGAGCTCAAATTGCAAACTTGAGGATTCAAGGAGTTGTTGATTTGGTCTTAAATTTTTCAAGCACTTGTGGATTGAATAATAAGAGATTCAAAAATCTTGTATTTCTCTTTCAGTGGCAAGGTTGGTTAAAAGGAAAGTTAGTTTTGAACAATGAAGACTATGCCATCCTTATTCTCATTCGTGTCGAGAATCACAAGTGATCTAGATAAGATTACAAACACAGACTTAATGGGCACTGATCTAGATGACTTCCTCCAAAGGTTAAAAAGTCCCCATCAGAATGAATCCTTAAAAGAAATTCAGGAAAGTTGTATTTCTCTAGTTGGTGCCATCCCACCCTCTCTGTTCATTTCCTTGAATTAGTGTGGCATTGTGCTATGAACTATGATCTAGAAAAGAGGGAGGTGTTGGATGGGAGTGGGGATGCAGTACTAACACTAACACCAACGACCATCAGAATAATGTTAAAATTTCCTATAGTCACAAACCCAATTACCACTGCATCAAGTTGGCTTTGAAGGATTATGAAACAAAGAAGAAGGACTATGTCAAGATGATAAATACAAACTGGCTTATCACGAAGAGGACAATAACTAGAATCCCTAAGAAGCTAGTTAGGGCATAGTTTGTAGAGGAGGTTGAGGATGTCATCGTGTTGCTAAGTCGAATGACAGGTTTAGAAACAACAAATGAATTCAAGGAATGGATGACTACATACATATGGATTATTATGGAGAAAAAAGGGAGCATTTGTTGGGCCACCTTTATTGCAAATGCACTCCATGATCAATGGTCACTCCGTAGAAAAAAATTGAAATTGGAGATATTACAGAATTTGAATTTTATATGATGACATATCTCATTTATAATGTTACAGGGCACAAACATTTCCTAGGTTTGTCACCATATGTATATTTTAAGCAATGTCAAATGCACGAGATATTTCCCCAATTGTAATTGATCAACTGGAGTGGGAATGTAAGGTTAGTTAATGATGCTTTCTTTGCCCCTATCATTTTTATTTTTAAGCTAGAGTGGGGACAATATAGGATGTTCGAACAAGAAAGGAAAGTAAATTTGGAATATGGATGTTTCTTCATCCAAAGATATAAAGGTTTACTTACATAAGAGTTAGTGGTTTTAAGGGAAATCCATATAAATTTCCTAGGTATGTGGATGATAAATTTATTTTATGGGAACTAGTAAGATAATTGAAACATGTGCATAATATAATTACCGGGAGGCATAAAACAAAATTCAAATTTCCTATTCAAATTGGAAGGTATTCATGTCGTTCTATCATAAAGGCTAGATTGATCTAAGAGGAAATACAAAAATTTGATATAGAGAAGTTTAAGGCCGTGCCTAATTCTGAAATCATATGGGTGTTTAACAACATTACAAACAACTTTGAGCATGAGCCCCATTTCAAGGATTACTAGATGAACTGTAGGGATGAGGAAGAATTCAGGTTAAGGGATTTTTCTAGAATGAATCATCACAGATAATAGACTACAAAATTGTGGTTATCCTAGAGGGGATTATGGATGATCCACACACAATGAGCAGATTTTATATTGATCAGAAGGTGGGGGATCAACATGTATCTCCTCTAGAATGGAATGTGGTAGAATCTGATGATCCTTATTTAAGAATAATTGATGTAATGAGGAGGACTGTAAACTGGTTGACCCAAAAGAATATTGATCTTTCACTCCAGAATACAAAAATCCTAAACAATTTCAGAAGTTTGGGAAACCTGAGTGAGGATATTCCACCCCTAAGGGAGGACACAGATAAAATGGACCCAATGGGAGGAAAGGCCCCTCAATTTCCATCCAAAAGACCTACTTCTAAATTCATTGATGAGTGGACATCAACCACTAGTGGAACTGGCACTTCTATGTCAGTTCTCAAGCAAAATACTAAAGAGATGCTTTTAAAATCTATGGAGAATGCCCCTATCACTTTTGCAGTACCAATTTAGGAAAAGGGGAAAGGTTTGGCATCACATGTGGTCCATCCAAGTGTTTCACCAAAGTAACATAGTGCTGAAAAGTTGATGAGTGGGGCCATTGCAAGTGGCCACATTCAGTCTAAGCCACACAAGGATGAAAGAAGGGAAACACCAGATTTAAAAAGGTTTGAGAGAACACAAAAAAAACACAAGGTTATTCACTAGCTAGTTTTGGTAAGAGTAGGAGCCCATACACCTACAAAGTTCAAGCACTAGGATGTGGTAATTGATCCCCCAGAGTCTGAAAGGAGTGATGTTATCCAAAAGCAACATGATGCATCATTGCCATGTTTGGAGCAATCAAATCCTTTGATCCCATCTCTATCTGTTATGGAAAAATAATGGAATGCACTCAGAGTCTAGTTTCCCAAGGAATTACTGCTTTCAATCTAGTAGACAATTAATTTGTTACCCTAGGTATGAAAATATCTGAAATTTTTCTTCCCAATGATATAAATGTGCCTCTAGTCAAAATAATGCACGAATTTACAAAGTGCCAAACTGATGTAATTGATGTTGATATTGGTGAAGGATTTTCCATGTTAGATGCACTTAATTTATCTGTAGATGAACCAATACTAACACCAGTGGATAACATTCAAGCAAGCAAATAATTGGAAAAATATATTCATGTATCAACTACTGAAGAGAGGACCCAGGAAACTAAAAAGCTTTCCTAGGACAAATGACTTTGGAATTGGGTAAACCAGAGTTGTTTGTTGAAAAGGACACTAATGTTGAGTTATTAATGAAAGAGGCTATATCTATTTCTACTAAGGTGACCAAAACTGATAACCTTCCTCAAGAGGGAAAATTTATTTTTGAAGAGAGATTGAAAATAACACAAGATGCAATTACTGATGCAGAAATCATCATTGGTAAGAATTTACAGCCTTTAGTGGGAAATGTAGAGTTATTTATAGAGGAACAACCTACCATGGCATTACAAGATACATCGTTGGAGCATGAAAAGGGTAAGGTTGCAACTCAGTAGACTTCAGGAGAGAAGGGTCCCATAACCCAAATTTTGGTGTAAGAAAGTGTTATAGAAGAAGTTAATTCCACTATGGCTTCAAATGAAGAAGCAAGGAAGGAGTCTCCCCTGAATGTTGATATAATTCAAGGAAAAAATAATCAATCTGAAGTTCCAGACCATGAAAAAGAGCATCCAAAAGAATCAATAACACAGGGTGAGATTGGTGTGGGGACCATTAAAATAAGTTATCAGGAACATACATAATCATTGGTGCAAAATGAACAAGAAATATCCAAGAAAATGGTAGTTGTTCCTGAGAAACTCTAGCAAGAATCACAAGAAACAAGAGCTATAACGAGCTTAGAAAAGGGATGGATTAGTGAGTTTATTTCAAATGAAGAAACAAAGTTTTTTCCTATGTAAGATGTTGACCTTAAGGCTCTGTCTTTTCCAAAGGTAATAAGATCCTCAAAAAGGGCTAGGACCATCACAAAAACCCATACTAATTCATTTGGAGCAAGAACCTTGGAAATAGCAACCCCTTTTGAGGGTAAAACAAGAAAAGACATAACAACTGATGATTATAACATTTAGATTATTCCTTTGGGAAAACCCTCAAGGGAATAATTGAAGCAAGGGGTATTTGAGGCAGTGAGTGATCTTCTGCAAAAGGTTGATGAAGATGGAATGAAAAAAAGGAAATTAAAGGAGCAAGTTAAGGCCTTGAGTTCTTGTTTACAACAGTTGATAGGGAAGACTAGTCAAACACAAGCAAGTGCTTATATAAACACCCCTGAAGGAATGAATAAGGTAAACAAGGCTATCAAGAAGGTTCAAGTAGTAGACACATGGATTGAGAACTTGATCAAGAGGGGAAAAGAAGCAATTTGGAAGCCAGATTGAAGTATGAAGATCTCAAAAATAGAATTAATGAAATTGATGAGATAATTGAACAATGCAACAATGAGATTTTCTACTTTGAAGGTATTCTTCCCAAATTAGACTGCATTACCCAACTTAGTGATGAGTTGGTTGAGGAGGACATTGTACCAGTTGAATTTAAAGGAAGCCAACATTCCCTTGAGGATTTATCAAAAATTAGAGTCAAGACCCTAAATGAAATCAAAGGAAAGCTTGAAGTCAAAATAAATTGGGTTGATGATACTCTCGATGCTATTGACTTAAAGTTGGAGGATATGGTTATTGATAAGTTCAAGAAGAGTTATGGGGACATGAAGATTGATTTCTTACTTGACTCTTTTGAAAAGAATGTTCTAAGGAATGACTTCTCCTATGAAGTCATTAAGACCATGAGAAAGATAGAAAATAGAATTACAGAGTTGAAGGCAAGGCCACTAGAATACAAGCAGAAAATGGGCCATTGCATTGATGCAATATCTAGACAGGCATTGATTTTCCAACATCATATAGGACCAGATGAGGATGAGGTTAATGAATTATTTAAAATATATGATGCATATGTGGCGAGGCTACCAAAAGAACAAGATCCAGAAGTAGAAGCTGAAGAAGAAGATGCAAAGGATGACGAACATGCTTAGACAATTGTTCCTTGAACTAGCGAGTGATGGAGATAGTGACAGAGGTACAGTCAGTGTGGTTTCTGTTGTTTTGGCTGTAGAATGTCTGCGTTCTAGGCCAATAATAGCTGAGAGGAGGCTGCTTACTGACAAGAATCAGATGGATGAAAAGCTGCAAACTGAAAAAGTGGACACGTTGGGATCCACACCTTTGGCCTAGAACAAGATTCTCCAAAACCCTAACAAAAAAGTGGGTCCACAATCGACTGAAAGAGGACAGTTCACGTGGGAAAAGGAAAATGAAGGTGCTACCTGTCTAATGGTCCCAGATGGCTACGTGAATAGGGCTTTGGACAAAGTGAATCTCTCCCTTGTTGGTAAGTTTCTAGGCTCTAGACCTAATATTGATTTTATTAGAAAATGGGCTCTTAGAAAGTGGAAACCTAAGGGGGATCTGAGTATTACCATCATGCCACGGGGTTTTTTTCTGGAAAAATTTAATCAGCAGACTGATTTGGAATCGGTGCTTCTGGGAGGACCGTGGTGGCTGGGTAATATGGGCCTCTTTTTGAAAAAATGGTATCCAGGGTTTGACCTTGAACATTGAAAATATAAACACCATTCCAATCTGGTGTAGACTCCCTAGGCTACCATTGTAATTTTGGGATGATGAAATCTTGCTAAACATTGCTAAATCCATAGGTGCTCCAATCGGGTTGGATGGACCCACGAGAAATAGATCCAGACTTGCTTTTGCTCGATTCTACATTTCTTCTGAAATGGAGTAGGAGTTACCAGAGCACATCATCTTGAAATCTAAGTATGGAATGTGGACCCAAAAAATTGAATTTGAAACCTTCCATTTAAGGTGTAAGCAATGTCATCGTATAGGACACTTCACCAAAAAATTTCCTAATAAGGAGATCTCTACAGAGGAGGATAAACACAAAAATAAAGAACAACTTGAGGGTGTTTTAGAAATGACAAAGGAAAGCAGGGTTCTAGACAGTGAAATTGAACTACAATAAAAGGGGGAAAAGGGGGTTCAGAACTTCAATAAGGAAACACCTGGTCTGGCATCCTAAAACCCCAGTGGCAGCTTTGCATGGAGCACCAATCAGAAACAAAGAAGACTTAGAAATGTAAAATCCAGTAAAGGTGACTATGGAGGTGGATGAACAAGAAGGAACTGTAAAGGTGAATATCATTCCTAAGGATCTAGCTCAGATCCCAAATGACACTAAGGAAGCTGAGATAGATAATTCTCTGAATTCATTGAGGAAATGTTGGAGAAGAACAACATGAGTTCAGAAGAAGCATTACACACTCCAAGGGGTGAAAGTAAAATCTCAACCACAAAGGGAAACTCTTGCTTCAGCAACAGATCTACAGATCTACCTCCTTGCTTCAAACAAAGATCAGCAGATACACACACTTGATTGACAGTAAACAAGAAAGAGAAAGAGGAGGGAGAAGTAACGCCATTTAAAGAAGATGAGGAACTAACTTCTGGATTCAGAGAGGTCATTTCAAAAAAAAGAATGAAAGGATTTGAAATGATCCCAAAATCGCTATACAGTGAAAAGAAAAAGAAAATTGACAATTGGGAAACTTCAACATCCAGAACTACTAGATCTTCTGCTAGAAGACTAGTAGATTTTGGAAGTAGCTCTAAAAGAGGAAGGCCCTCAAAGAAGACTCTTAGATCTAAGAGAACAGAGAGAGACATTGCAGATGGAACTCAATGTCAACTAAGCCATCAAGCAATACCAGCTCCCATTCCTTTTAAATGAACATTATCTCTTGGAACATCCGAGGACTAAACAGAAACTCCAAATAGAGAATCATTAAGGAGTTATGGGATTCTAGTTGTCCTAGTATTTTGATTTTGCAGGAAACTAAGATGAAAGCTATGATCCTTGAAATTAGTAAAAAAATTCGGGAAAAATCGACATGATCATGCGGTGGACTCTCAGGGAGCCTCTGGAGGTTTGGCTACTCTTTGGGATAAAAGACACTGTACTGGTATGATTCTTAATGCTAGCACTAATCATCTTGCTATTAAATTTCATGCTATTGAGAACAATAGTGAATGGATCCTTTCTAATATCTATGCCCCTAATACGGTTAGTGGGAGACGTAAACTTTGGACTGATCTTAAGATCTTTAGAACCCAACATACTACAGCCAACTGGCTTATTATGGGTGACTTTAATTCTCCTCTAAACCCAGGTGAAAAATATGGAGGAATCTCCAGCTTTTCCACAGGTATGGAGGAATTTGTAGATTTTGTTGTTGATCTTAATCTCTTGGATGTGGATCTCCATGGGAATAAATACACCTGGAACAATAGAAGGTTGGGAAAAGATCTTATCCAAGTTAGACTAGATAGAGCCCTGATTTCTGCTAGTTGGATTCTCAGTCAGGACTTCCACCTCTCTTCCCTACCTGCCCTGGATTGCACCACAATCCGATTGCCTTAAAACTTCTCCACCGGACTAAGCCCATCAGAAGCTCATTCAAATTTGAAAAGATGTGGATGGAGCATGATGACATTTATGACAAAATTAAAGAGTGGTGGGTTTGGAATGGTGAAGGCACTACTCAATATAGATTGATTCAGAAGCTCAAAAATGTTAAAAAACAAGTTAAAATTTGGAATAAAAGAGTTTTTGGTAATGTGTTTGAAAAAAAAAGTTAAAACAAAAGCTCCAAGATCTAGAAATCAAAATGAATACAATGGGGAGATCTTTTGAAGACCAAACTGAGGAAAAAACATTCTTGCAGAGCTGCATACGATTTGTAGCAGAGAAGAATCCTTATGGAGACTAAAATCTAGGGCTATCTGGCTAAAAGGAGGAGATAGAAATACAAAGTTTTTTCATATGACCACTTTGAAGCACAGAGCTTGTAATAGGATTATGGAAGTGGCTAAAAGTAATGGAACTATTATAAAAGATCCCAACAAAGATCAAAGAGGAAGCTCTCAATTTCTATAAAAAACTTCTTAATGAGAGGAATATCATTGCTGATGAGGTAATTTCTTTCATGTTGGAGGCTATTCCCCAAGACAAAATTGAGGAGTAGAGATTTAAAGATATCACTAAAGTTGTCACACTTGAAGAACTGCAAAAAGTTGTGTTTACTTTAGAAGGTGACAAGGCTCCAGGTCCGAATGGTTTTTCTATTAACTTTTTCCAGAAATTTTGGGAAATATGTTTAGATGATCTTCTCAGAGCGGTGAATGAATTCTATAGAACTGGGGACCTTTTGAAAGAGTTGAATAACACCCACATTGTGCTTGCTCCAAAAAAAATGGATGCTAAGGACTTTAAAGACTTTAGACCCATCAGCCTTGTGAATGTTATCTATAGAATTTTTACCAAAATCATTGCTACCAGGCTTCAATTTATTATGAATGATTTAATCTCAAGGCAGTAGAGTGGATTCATTAAAGGTAGGATTATCCAAGATGGAGTGATTATGGTACATGAGACCATACACTCTATGGAAAATAATAAAAAAGCAAATATGGTCCTTAAGCTTGATATGAATAAAGCCTTTGACAAGGTCTCTTAGGTTTTTTAGACAAAGTTTTAATTAAATTTGGCTTCCCTACTAAATTTAGAAAAATTATTAAGGCTTGCATCACTACGGTCAGATTCTCAGTGGTGGTTAACGGTGAGCTGGTGGGATTTTTCACAAGTAGCAGAGGGCTAAGACAAGGGGACCCCATATCCCCCTACTCTTCATTCTTATGGCAGATAGTCTTAGTAGATCAATTGGTAAAGTAGTTATTGATGGTCTTCTGAAAGGTTCAAAGCCCACTTCCATCACCAAGCAACTTCTCATCAGCAATTTGCGGATGATACAATTCTTCTCTTAATGGCATCCATCCTTGAAGCTAAGGCTACCAAGGCTATTCTGCAACTTTATGAAGTTGCTTCTGGGAAAGAGATCAATTATGATAAAAGCTCCATTTTCTTCTTCAATACTCCTGAGGAAAGACAACTTAAAATTGCAAAAATTCTGGGATGTAAAATAAGTGCACTTCCAGCCACTTACTTAGGACTCCCTCTGGCACTAAAAAAGTTTCTACCAAGGTGTGGAATGATCTGTTGGAGAGATTTCAAAAAAAAATGGCTGGATGGAAAGGAGCCATTCTTTCTAGTGTTGGTAAATGCCTGCTCATAAAAAGCACTCTTCAAAATCTACCTATCTATATCATGTCTCTATATAAGATCCCTTCTGCCTTCAGAGAAAAAATTGAGAGGATTCAAAAAAACTTCTTATGGCAGGGCATGGAGGAGAAGTTTAAATATCACTTAGTTTCTTGGGATAAGGTTTGTACTCCAAAATCTATAGGAGGCCTGGCATAAAAGACATCAAGAAAATGAATGAGGCTCTTATTGTGAAAATGGGCTAGAGAATGCTATCTGAGAAGCAACCCTGGATAGAATTAATTAAGGCTAAATACCTTAATCAACAAGTTGTATTTTCTTTTCTTCAAGATGAGCATCTTCCTTATGGTTCCATTTTTTGGAATAACTTAGTGAAGAGCAGAAATTTCATAAAACAAGGAAGTAAGTGGAAAGTGGGAGATGGTTGTGATATAAAATTCAGGATGATAACTGGTTTAATTGTAGCCTTATGGACAAATTTGGAGTAGTCAAAGACAGTCTTGAAAGCAAGTATGACACTAGAATCAAGGATTATATTGAAAGAAAGGGCAACAAAAAGAAATGGAAAAAAATTTCTGTGGATAGAGATGATCTGATCCAAACTATTTCCTCCCTGCAAGATCAGTTGGACCTTATCCCCTTAAGTCAGCTAGAAGTTAAGGATGAGTTGGTCTGGAGCAGTTCTATTGATGGGAACTACTCTGTTAAAACTGGTTATAATACTTTCTTCAACAATAGTCAAACTGAGTTTAAATGGAGTAGAATTTGGATGAATGAGCTAACACCTAAAATTAACTTTTTCTTTTGGCTTGCTCTCAGGGGTAGAATTCTTACCACTGACAACCTGATAAGAAAAGGTTTTATAATGCCTAATAGGTGTCATCTGTGTAAAAATACTTTAAGGATATCATTCATTTGCTTATCCATTGTGAATATGCTACCAAAATGTGGAGTTTTTCCCTCTCTAATTTTAAAGCTTCCTGGGTGGTTCCGAAGGATTTCAGTCAACTCTGGACCCAATGGAGCCCACCCTATAAACATTGTGTTGTGAGAAGGCTCTGGAATTTGGTAATGCCTCATATTATTTGGAGGATATGGAAAGATAGAAATGATATCATCTTTAGAAATAGTAAACAGAATTATAAGCTCAGTATTGGGAAAATTTCTAGTGCTATTAAAGAGAATATTGCTAGATTTAAACCCCCAAGAACAAGAGTTATCCAGAAAATGAAGAGCATATCTTGTCCCAATGGCAGATTGGAGCTGACAATATCTAAAATAATTTAGGTAATAATATTGATAGATCTTTGATACACTGGCATCCTCCTGATCTCAACTGGTATAAGTTGAACTTTGATGGGGCCTCTAAGGGTAACCCTAGAATTGCAGCTGGGGAGGAGTGATCTCGGGATCATAAAGGTAGTTTGGTTGCTACTTATGCCAGTAAAATGGGAATACAAACTAATCATTTTGCTGAAGCATTATCCGCTTTATGGGGCCTTAGAATTGCTCAGACTCATAATATCCAAAATCTCATTCTAGAAGGAGACTCACTTAATATCATTAATCATCTTAATCAGTGTTCGCCTCCAAGTTGGAACATCAAGGAATTCATCTTGGAGTCCATAAGTATTTTCCAAACCTTCAATAATATTCGGATCAAGCATACTTACCGGGAGGGTAACAAGGTGTGGATGCATTGGCTAACTATGGCATAAATGTTAATCACATTATTTGGGATAATAGTGATCACATTCCTAAGCAGATACTTATGGGCATGCAAATTTGGAATAAGATTAATGAGCATTTGGAGTGGGTCTTTATGAATAAGACTTTCACACGCGTGGATAAGTTTAAAACAGTACTTAAGTAGATCTTGATGGGAAATCAAGGATATAGAAAGTATAATGATGATTTAAAGTGGATTTATCTAAAGATTAAAGCCACACATGCAGGAAATATTGTGCCTATAACAGCTATTAAATAGTTTTTACGGATTTTCAAGTCCGTAGTAAGGCTGATGATGATCTGGAGTGGGTTTCTAAGGGGGTTGATGCTCGCGCATGTGGGATCTCACAGGTACAGAGCAGCATTTACGCAGGCATTCGTGGGAAGTGTTATGATAACAATGGCTACACTATTCATCATTCCCATCGTGTGAGAAAAAATAGAGAAAGGCGGGTTGGAAACTATGGCTATTGTAGAATTCCTCATAGGGATTTTGAAGTTTACACTTTCAATCACTTAAGCCTGGTGAAAATGGGAGGAGCCCCTTGTCAGATCGAGCCCAGCGCGGACCCAGAGTGGAAGAATAATGAAGAGCTTTGGAATCTTCTCAACCAGGGAGGCATTACTAATTTTATTGAGAAGATACAGGGTCACGACCAAAGAATTTCTATGTAATTTGTGAAGGATTGGAAAGACCGCAAAGTTGAATATGGCGGTTATGAAGAGTTAATCACCGAAGCTACTGGCCTTGGAATGGATGGGTACCGATTTTTCAATAAAAGGATTGACAGGCTGGATGAGGAGAGGAAATTTGTGGAGGGCAATGAGAAACTGGTATTTTTCATGGTGGGTTTGTAGGTCAGCTCTATCCCTCGCCTTTTGATGAGGTCACTCAGTATGATGGTGAGATACATCTCTTTAGAGGGGAGATTTGTCACAGTGCCCTTAAAACATCTTGTGTTCCTCAATCACTTCCGTAGAAATTACATGGTATGTTTCCCTCATTATCTACTTAATTCTCTTGAGTGCTCCATTTTGGAGTTCCAAAAGCATGCTCGTGTGGTCCCTTTGCATCAAGGTCTCATTTTCTTGTTGCATAAACTTTGTCTTCTTAAGCTTCCCGGCATTCCAACTTCCCCCATCTCTGTTCCTTCGTTTCCCATCACCGCTGCCGATACCACTCCTTCTATCCCCATCACCACTGCTGCTACCCCTATGAATTCCTTCTCGGCTCCCCTGTCATCCCCCCACCTCTACTCCCACCCCTTTCACCTCCACCTTGACCAGACCTATAACTAGGTTTTCTAAAAGATTGAACCTGGATACCCCTATTTTGGGGAACGTTCCTCGGACTTGGAGGTTGCTCATAATCTCCTTCACATTAGTAGTACGGGTTTGTCAGAGACACATGCTTTGAGAGCTCCACTAAAAGGCTGGAAGCTTTAGAAACTGACATGTTGCTGCTGAAAGAAGAAGTCAAAAACTTGACTAAGCAAAAAGGTAAGAGGATGAAGGAGGAGGAGGCTGATATTGACAATAAACAGGTTGAAGATATCTACAAAAACTTTACTCCCTGGACAACCGACTAGGGAAAACCAAGACTCACCATGATCATAATATGGCTATATTTAGTGCAATCAAGGAATTTATTGAGCAGCATGTCCGCTGCGTCTCTAATCTCAGTGGCATACCAGCAACTCTTTGGGGCACGGAAAAAGAAAGAAAACAAACCATTCAACAGCTAGATATTACTGACCCTACTCACATGATGGCATTGGCTATGTTCACCTCCTGGTAGACTATTAAATCTAGAATTGCCAAAGCCGCCAAGAAGTAATTGTGGATTTGCGCTGCTCTTGTTGACTTCTGTCATGTTTTTTTGCTATTTTTGGCTACTCTTATGCAGTGTTAACTGGTTTGATGTTTTGGGGTAACTTCTCTTTGGTTACACTAGATTTTTATGTCTTATCTGGATCTTGATCCTTCTTATAATGTTTTTCATTCCTATTCTGGCTTCTAGGCCCCTTTTTGTATACAAGGGTATAGTCCCTTTCAAAAAACTATTTACCAATAATAAAAAAATGTTCCTGGAACTATATTTTATTTTCATATTCATCCTTTTTAAATTGATGTTTTAAAATGATACTTCTATTGCATTGGAAGTAATTGTTTCTCTGAATTTTACCTTTCCTTTACTTCAATTGAAAAATGGAAGAATGCAGTAATGTCATGTTTACTTTGATAAAATTAACATACATTTGGGTAAACATGTAAATTATTGATGTTGCTATGTTTTGTGCACTCTGAATAAGGAACAAAATGGGGTTCTATAGGGGCCCTTCCCATGACAAAGAAAAATATGTACATGCCAGAAAGAGAAATAGTGAAAAGAAGACAACATTTAGGCATTTTTCATCCCTACTTCATAACTTCCTTCGAGCAAAGGGAGCTTGTTCAGAAGCTTTTTTTCCTCAACATAAAATCACTTGAGCCTTATGTTGTTTGGATGAAAATGACTGACCCTGCTAGGTCTCGGGACATTATCATATCCATTAACACCTCTAAAGTCATGATTTCCTCTAGTTGAAATTTCTTTTGTTGAGATGAAACCTAATATAAAAGATCTAGATCTCTTGTGAAGAAAGTCATCTTTCCTTTCCCTTAGTGAGGGATTGACATTCTGGGAGTTTCTTGAGAGGGAACACCTGAAGTGGTTAGAGGGGAGTTACTCCATGTTCTTGATCGGGATGATTGCAAGGCCTTGAACTTGACCCAATCCCCATTTTTTTGTAAAGGTGGATTGTCCTTCGAGGAAGGAATTGGTTGAGGGCCCAATAATTCATGCTCTTCTTGAGGATAAAAATTCATTAGGTGGGTGGATGATCGAATAGAAAATCTCCCTCTATTATCTCGAGTGGAGGAAATGGCTGCCCTTGAATGGTGAGTAGACAATGATTGGTCTTCTTCCCCATATGAGATAAAAATTGGAGGTTGTGATTGTGGTTCACCTTTCCTTTTCCCTGAAGATGACCCTGGTGCTAAAACTGATTGCGAAGGAATGATCTCTACTTGATTTTTCTCCAGAGAAGTTGATCCTTTTCTCTAACTCTTCTATTTTGTGGGAGATAGCAGGCATTGTGTTGATGGAGGATTTATCATACAACACATATGATTCCTTAGGAATCTCTTTCGATAAAAATTCCTCATCACACAAAAAGGGACATTAAAAATTGGTCTACCCAGAGACCTGAGGTCTTCTCTTAACCCAATATTTTTTCAAATCTTTGGAGTTTTTCAAATGCTCCCATATAAAAAGATGGAAATACATAACTTGGAAGGATGCAAACATAGGATTGATCTTGATCATCCTTATAAGAAGCGCTAATCGACTTACCGGATATGTTAGGGCCCCTCTGGTGTCACCCACACATTCTATCTCAAATAGAGCCCTGACAAAAGCTTCATCAGGACTGCTTAAATCAAAAATCTGATTTAAGTCCTCTAAAGAAATATCCTTCAGGCTATGAGCTACGAGCACCTTCACCATTCTCTTTGAAATTCCTTATACTCAAAATAAGAAGGGAAAGGCATGATGATAATGAAATTGAGCCAAGTTTTATAATGAGAAGGAGACATATGTTCTAATTTGATGCAATCTTTCCCATGAAATGAAGGATATTTTGTTCAGTTCACACAGAGGAGAATTTAAGATTTGGAAAAATTTAGGGATGAGAAGAGATGGTAAATCAAGGTGATTCGATAGAAACTATGTGTGGAAATTAAGCCAATGAGACATGAAGTAGAGGGTGTGGCGCCCAAGGTAGATTATTGAAAAGCGAGTATGGATATATGTCATTTCAATATTATCTAGAGGTATTAAGAGATTGTTCAAAATGATTATCTAATCAATACCAGAAATAATGATTAAAATAAACCACGTAAAAGACTACCTGATATCCTAGTCAAACACTAGTGAAGTTGATTGAAAAGACTGGTGATTTGTACACCTGGAAACTTCAAGAAAGACCTTTCTAAATACCATGTTCTAGAACACTTTTTAAAAGGAGAATATTCTTGGGAATATTCTGAATTTTGGGGGGAAAGAACTTTGAAAGTTAACAAGAAAAGGAGATGATATAAAAGGAAGAAGAATAATCATGAAAAGGGGGGGTTAATTTTTCTGGAATTTTCTCGAGAAAAGAGAAGGAGAGAAAGTTGAGAAAATCCATTTTCTGAAGGAACTCATTTGAGAAACCAATTATTTCTTATGTATATTTGAAATTGATCATGTCAAGATGGTTGCAAATGTATAGCCATTGAAAAAACTTTGAGATTTTAAACAAACTTTCCCTTGTTGATCAATTTGAAAACCTTAAGTAATTTGTGTTAATCATGAACCATGTTGTGTCTACTGTCATTTTGAGATATCTTCAAATAGTTATCTGTGTTCCTGTTGCAATCTTACATTAGGAATTCCTCTGAAATCACACAAGATCTCGTCCTCATGATAATATTGTGGCATTTGAAATTACATTATGAAGACAGATTTCATTTCATGATGCAAAAAGCAAGAAGAATGTGTGAAGTCGTGTGTCTTTGAGCTTTCATAGATGCACAATTTTCTAGTTGAAGGTTTGTCTTAACTATTTGAAGCCATTTGTCATTTTGCCTTGTGGATCTGTCAACATTTGTTTAAAGTTCTCAAGGATTTAGTATAATCAACTTTATCCTGCTTAACTTCCCAACCATAAATTTCATATTCAATGATATATCATACATGAACCATCCTTGCTTGCACTGTATATCCACAAATGATAAAGAAGATCATTAAATTCATCCATCCTTTACTAAAATATACAAGTGTAATCAATTTTTATCATTTTCTTTAGTTACCTGGGCCTTTGTCTAGAGAACATATTCATTTTCTAAAGTGACAACTCATAAGAGTTAGGTTATGTTGTATTGGCCATGTTTTCTCAAGGTCTCCTTCAAAATATTGTAAAGGAAGAGTCAAATACTATTAATCCGTTGATAATTTCCACTAATACAGTCACAAAGTGGGTCCTCTCACCTTGGTTGAAGGAACAACCTAAAGTAGTAAGGGTAGGTCAAAATCTTAGCATGGTGATACCTAATCCTTTCTAAACTAGAGTGATAAAGAGTCATCTAGAATCCATCCCCGACTACAAAATGACTCCTATTATGATTTTTTTGTCTCTAAGCATCTGATCAAATTGTGATGTTGCTCGGTTTCAAAGGAAGGATCAATTTGGGTACCAACACTGATTTGGCACCACTACTGGGATATTTGTGTAAATACATATGCACATCAACCTTTGGTAATGATTCATATGCAAATATGTTGTTTATATATCATCATTTGTTAAAATTTGTGAGAATTGTGTGAGATCGGGAGTTTTTTATGTAATATTTTCTAGTTTTAGTAAATTTGGCACTAAATCATGTGGATATTGATAAATATCGACAAAGGATGATCAAATCCATCAAGATTTGTAGAAATTAAGTGTTGATAAATAGTTGACAAATTACTTACAGTGCTTTAGCATATCTAAGGTGAAAATCCTTGGTGGTGACTCCATGTTTAGTTTACAATTTCTGGTTGTTACCAGTGTCTAAATTTTTATCAAGAAGTTTTTTCATTAATATTTGCAAATATGGAAGGAAGAAGATCTTTCTTCACTAGGGATCCTACTAGGAAGTTATTTCCAGAGCTTGGGAAGGAAAATTTAGAAGGAAGACGAGTCTGGAGAGTGTTGGGAAGTCAAGAGTCAAAAGAAAAGGTAGTACCAGTGTTGGAAGATGATCAACCTGTAGTTGAGGATTTTCCTACATCTTCAGATAATTCTAAATCAAATAGCCCTTGTAAAAAACTAAATTCTCCAACTAGTGAAGGGCCATCATTTGTGTCTAAAAACATATCCCTTATTTTTTCCCTTCATCATCTAGGATTGATAGGGTGTTTCACAAACTAATCATTAGAGGATATTCACTTGGAAAGTTATACTCCTGTGCTCGAAAGGCCCTTTGTCCCTATCATTTTGATTCTCCTGTAGGATCACCTCCTCAAGATAATATGGCTCAACCTCCACCTAGACCGCCTTTTGTTGTTAATACTTTTGGACCGATAAATTTTAGAGGCATGGCTGGGTATCCTAATGTTGTACCCCAAGATGTGAGGAACAAGTTGCCTAAATTTTAGGGAAATAATGCCATTACTGGGGATCAACATTTGAGACTTTTTGTTAACATGATGGAATATTTTGAGATTGAGTATGAGGATGTGTACATAAAATTATTCATTCATACTCTCGAAGAAGATGCACATGACTGGTATAAGGATTTACCAAAAATTCAATAGACTCATGGATGGAGATGAAAAATGCCTTCAGATTACAGTATGGGGATAAGACTGACCCAAGGTTCCTTTTGTCTGAATTTGAAAATATTAAAAATAATCCTAATGATTCTGTCCAAGATTTTAATACCAGATTCAATAAGACTCTAAATAGATTACCCATAATCCTGAGGCCAAGTGATGAGTCTTGTTTAATCAAATATTCTGATGCCTTTGACAAAAAGGTTTGTACTACTTAAGAGACAAGAACCCTAGGACATTAAGGCAGGACTTTCACTATGGCCTTGCAAATTGAAAATAATATCAAGGTAGTTGGAAAACCTCCTAAGAGAGAAGGTGTAAAAATAATCAACCCTAATAGACCTCAAGAGAGTAAAGCAATTGATTTGGAGGAGGTCATGAAGAATTTGGCTGGGGTGGTTAAAGAAATATCATACAAGTTGGCCAAAGAAGAAAAAGGGATAGGAAAAATCTCTCAAGGTCAGCATAAACCACAAAATCAAGATAGATTTGGAAATCATCCTAGGAATGATCATAGGTTAGATGATAGAGGAAAGGGGCCCATGGGATCAGGTAACAAGCAGCCACAACTTAGAGAGAATAGATTGGTCCCAGATCCTTTAACTGTTAGGGGTTGCTATGGTGGAAGAAGCCCACATTATTGATTGGTGTGATAAGTGTTTCCTGCCACACTCCCCATGTGATTTGAGTAAGGAGGTTGAAGAGGTAAATGATGATGAAGCTTATGGTGATGTGTGCATGATGGAATGCCCTAAAATTCACAACAAGAGGGCTACTTTGACTGATCTAATAAGTGTCAGACTATTCAGAGTTTTTGGGATTACATTCACTGAGTATTACCTCTCTCACATGATGATGATGTTGAGATTGATATGGTGTAGGATTTTGATTTACCTAATCATGATTTTGAATACCTAAGGGCCCTGATGATTAAGAAGTATGATGGGGGAATACCTTCTGAGGAAGATAGGAAACTATTGATGAATGCAATGGTTACAAGAAAAGGAACATAATACAAGAAGTAGAGTTATCAAAGGGGAGGTCCTCAGGCCAAACCAAAAACTCCACTACTCACTAATATCCCCAGGGAAACCCCTAAAAAGGATGCACTCAACAAAGGTCCTGTTTCTCCAAATAAAACTTGTACCCCAGCTCATGCCCAAGTTACAAAGACTATTATACCACCAGAGGGAATCATAAATCTTCCATCCAACACTACCTTACCCAAGTATGCTCCATGTGATATAGCCCAGATTTTGAGTCAAATCAAAGTCACAATACCTATTGTTGAATTTCTCAGAATTCCTGAGCATAGAAAGTGGGCATTTGAGTATTTGGGATTTAAAGAAGAGATAACAACACAAGGCAATAATGTGAATGGTGTGGATCTTCCTCCTGTCATCACAGAGCTTGAGATACCACAAGCCCTAGAAGAATTGGGAGAATCACCAGAAGTATACTTGGGCACCTCACTTGTGGAATCTCAACTTGATGTTGATCCTTTTTACACCACTTTGATTATCAAGGATAGGTTGGTGCATAATTGTATGTTTGATTCAGGAGCTTCATGCAATGTGATGCCTCTTGAAGTGATGAATGAATTAAACATCAAAGTGACAAATAGCCTTTGGGAAATGCATAACTATGGATTCAAGGGAAGTTCTGTGATTGGATATGTCAAGGGATTAATAGTGTAATTAGCATCTTACCCTGAAAATCCTTAACTATGAATGTGGTTATTGTGGATTTCCCAGCCAAATGGGGCATGCTCTTATCAAGGAAATGGGATACTAGTGTGGGTGGAAGTGTGCAAATGGATATGTCATATGCAACCATACCATTGGAAGGAAATATTGTGAAGTTATATGGTGAAAAGAAGATGCTACATCTGATTGAAGATCCAAAAATGCTTCGTATGAAGTATTATATATAGATGTAGATGTTGAAAATTTTGTTGGTTATGTAGATTTCAAGGAACATGAACTCGATAAATGCAATTTCCTTGAGCAACTTGGTTTCCCTTGGACTTTAATGTTTGATGGAGCTTGTTCTAATTTTGGAAATGGTGCAGGTATTGTATTGATATCCCTAGATAAGAAAGAGTTCAACTTTTCTTTTAAACTCTAGTTCGAATGCACTAACAATATTGCAGAGTATGAAGCATTTCTTTTGGGTTTAAGGATTTCTTGGAGATATGGTATCAAAGGAAATTATTATTAAAGGAGATTTGGAATTAGTGGTCAAGCAAGTCCGTAAGCTGTATGCAATAAAGAATCAGAGAATGAAGCAATATAAGCATGCAGTTTGGGATTTCATTGAAATGTTTGACTCCTTCAATATAGTGTACCATGAGAGAAAACAAAATGTTGTAGCAGATAGATTGGCAGTACTAGGGTCTAGGTTTGAAAATTGCACAATGTCTCCATATTGTGAATATAACATTGAGGTGCTGACAAGACCATCTGTCCCTGATAATGTCAAGCATTGGCAAGTTTTTGAAGATGATGCCCAAATTCAAATATTTTTACAAAACAAAGGGGAATTCACAAATCAAAATGTGGATTGGGAGCCAATGGTCTATATTAATGAGGGAAGAGAAACCTTGTTTGGTAAAGATATTATTTAGTTGAAAAAAAATACCATTCCAAGAGGTTTGGTTGCGCTTGAGTCAAACTTTGATAATGTTGATCACATTATTTGTAGGCATATGTCATCTTTGAGAGATGTGGAAGAACACAACCTGGGGATGGACAACAAACCTAGGAGAATATGGTTAGGTAGAAACTTGAATAAAGAAGAAAAGGGATCATATGTCCAATTGTTGAAAGAGTACCAGGACTTTTGCTTGGCATGGTCATATTCAAAGTTGAAGGCATATAGGGAAGACCTTTTCCAACGCATGAAATACCACTGAAGCTAATGCCAAGCCATTCAGAAAAAGAAATACCAATTAATCCACTTCTCTCCTCAAAATGCAAGAAGAATTAAAAATTTAAGGGATGGAGGTATTATACAACCCATAAGGTATTCTTCATGGGTGGAAAATATAGTGCCAGTTTGAAAAAGAATGGAGATATAAGGTTGTGCATGGATTTTAGGAACTTGAATAAAGAATCAATCAAAGATAATTATCCCCTTCCCAATATGGATAACATGCTGCAATTAGTTACTAGCTCTAAATTATTGTCTACTCTAGATGGGTTCTCAGGATATAATCAAGTGGTGGTAAAGCAATCAGAAAGAATTAAAACCACTTTCACCACTCCATGGGGTACTTATGTGTATGTAAGAATGCCATTTGGTCTAATGAATGCTTGGAGAAACTTTTCAAAGAGATATGGATGTAGCATTCTCAGATATATAAATGATTTCATTGTTGTGTACCAGGATGATGTGACAGTATTTTCAAGAAGGAGAAGTGATCATTTGCAACATCTGAGAAAATGTTGTTAAGGTGCAGAGAGTATGGTATTTCACTGAATCCTAAAAATGTCACTTTGGGGTTCGAAGGAAAATTTTTGGGACACATCATATCTAAGGAAGGGGTTATGATAGATCCTGAGCGAGTAGAAGCTATTGGCAAAGTCCCTATACCCAAAACCAAAAAGGGAATTCAATCCTTTTTCGACAAATAAATTTCATCAGGATATTTATCTCTAACTTTTTGAAATGACTATCCCCATTACGAGTATGCTAAAAAGGATCAGGTTATCAAATGGGAGGAAAAATCTATCCAAGATTTTGTTGGGATTAAAGAAGCATTAAAGAATGCCCCTATTTTGTAGCCCTTGATTACAAGAAAGCTTTTTCAAATGTTTTCTTTTGCTTCTGAGAATACTATTGCCTCTGTACTATTGCAAAAGGATGATGAAGGAAATGAAAGGCCAATTGATTTCTTTAGTAAGGCACTTCAAGGAGCATAATTAAGATATACTATTATGGAGAAACATGCTTTCTCTTTGGTAAGAGCAACAAAAAAGTTTTCAGACCATATATTTTGAGCTCCAAGATTACGGCCTATGTTCCTCATACCATGGTCAAGGATATTCTATCAGAAATGGAAATATCAAGAAAAAGATGTTGGTGGGTGAAAAAATTACAAGAGTATGACATGGATATTCAAACCACCAAGTTAGTTAGGGGCTTAGGGTTGGAAAAGCTAATGGCAGAAAGTAACCTACAGTAATGGAAATAAATGAAATTGAGAGAGAAGATATAAATGTCCATGAAATATTGATCAATTCAGCATGGTACAAGGACATCATGTTCTATCTTAAGAATTTGGAATGTCCTAGAAATTTGAGTAAAAATCAGAAGAGAGCACTTAGGTTGGCTGCCCAAAAATATATTATCACTAATTTTGGACTGGCATGGAAGAATCCTAAAGGGATTCTCTTGAGATGCATTATTGAAGATGAAGCCCCTAAGCTAATTGTTGAGTTTCATGGAGGAGTTTGTGGGGGAAATTTTCTGGAAGGGTAACTGCTCATAAGATTTTAAGAGTTGGTTATTGGTGGCCTACGCTTTTTAAAGATACAACTCTATTGGTTAGAAGATGTGAGAGTTGTCAAACACTTCTCAGAAGATTGAAAGCTTCAGAGCTCTCCCTTTACAACCAATATCAATTGAAGCTCCTTTTAAATAGTGGGGTATGGAATTTGTTGGTGAAATCTCAGACCCTTCAAGTGTAGACAAAAATGGATATTGGTGGCTACTGATTATTTCACCAAATGGGTTGAAGCAATTCCTACGAAGAAGGAAACTCACTAGGTTGTTATGGATTTTGTTTTAAATCACATAATTTGTAGATTTGGAGTGCCTACCAAAATAATTGTTGATAATGCTATGAGATTTTCATAGCTAAGCCCTTAGTAGCCATGTGTCAGGAGTATGGAATAAACCTCACATATGCATCTAATTACAATCCTCAAGGTAATGGGCAAGCGGAATCAAGCAATAAGAATTTGTTGAAAATAATCAGGAGGACTTTGGAGATAAATAAACGAAGGTGGGGTGAACAATTGAAGTTCATTGTATGGGATGATAGAATTACTATTAAGAGAGCTACTAGAAAGAGCCCCTTTGAATTGGTGTATGGAGCTCAAGCCCTCCTTCCCCTACATATGCAATTATCTTCATACCAATTTCTTCAAAAAATTGAAGATCAAGAGGTTAGTCCATATGATGCAAGAATAAATCAAATTGTTGAATTAGATGAAGTAAGAAGAGAGTCCCATCAGAGACACTTGAGATTCAGGGAAAATTTGAAAAAACTATTTGATAAAAAGGTGACCCCTCAAGTGTTTAGTGTAGGAGACCTTGTATTACTATGGGATAGTAGACATGAGGACAAGGGAAAACATGGAAATTTTGATGCATTATGGATGGGTCCTTACTCCATTGACATCAGAATTGGTGAGCATACCTTTTTCTTAAAAGATTTAGATGGAGAATTACTTAGTTTCCTATTAATGGTAAGGAACTTGAAGCACTTTCTTGATTGATCTCTCAAAGAAAAGGTACGCACTATTGTACAGTGTAATTTTTTTGTTTTTTTTTGTTGGTTTCTTTTCTTGTTTGATTTTTTTCTATGTTTGTCTCAATCCCCAGTGACCGTTGGTTTTGGATTTTGGTTTTCTCAAATTTTTTCTCTATGGGGTTGGTTGTTATTGCCTCATTTCTATGCACTGTTTTTTTGACTCCGTGGCCCAATGGATTTTGGCACATGGTCTTCTTTTCTCTACACCATGGTTTGTTCTTGAGGAACTCATAGGGAGTGCTCATCCCCGAGTCGGAGCTAGTGTTGGTGCTCGAATTGATCTCACCCTTATTCGGTTAAGCTTTTCCATTTTTGTCTGCTATATTTTTTATTTTCCCTATTGAGGTGTGAGTCGGCTTTGTGGTTTTTCTATGTATAGTCTGGTCTTTCCTCTTTTTTGGTCAAGGATCATGTTTGTATGTGCATTTTATATCCCTTCGCCCATTGGTACGTGTTTTAAATTGGATGTGGTATGGTGGGTCTAATTCGTAAACTTGTATTTTTCTATGGCATTCACAAATTTAAAAATTGGTCCCATGACCCAATGAATATTCCTTGAATATTCATGACCATAAGAAACACAAGTATTTTTCTTTTTCCCAAAATATGTACACATGTCTCAAGCTAAGTGGATGTGGGGAAGTGGTGCATAATTGTATTTGTGCACTTTAAAGATAAAAGGTGTTAAAAGTGTAAAAGGGTCCCTGAGGCCCATAAAGGACACATGGTATTTTTTTATAAAGGAAGTGGGAAATGGGTCATTGGATATTTTGATACTTTTGGTTTTAATTGGAAAAGGAGTAAAATTACAAAAAGAGATGCAGCCCCACTAGCACTCAAATGCGACCACGTGTCAAGCCAATATTGAAAACCAAAAGGCGGATGGGTGGGTCAAGTTTTCCAAAAGTATGCAAACTTTAAAGTTACAAAATTACAAAAGGTTCCCCTGAGCCCGTGATAGTGAAAATATTTATTCCACATGGATGGTTCATTTTTAAAATTGTGAATGATGGATTGAATGGTCTCGATGCAGTGCATTTATTTCTGCTACCATTAATTTTGCTACACAAATCAAGGAAATTTTAAATCTTGTGAATGCTTTCATCTTTATTTACCAATTGGCTTGATTTTTTTGCTACCTTTGTGATTTGCATGAAGAATTATCATGTCATTAGCTGTGGAGCTCAAATTGTGAACCTGAGGATTTAAGGAGTTGTTGATTTGGGTTTAAATTGTTCAGAACTTGTGGATTGATTGGTAAGAGATTTGAAAATCCTATATTTATCTTTCAGTGGCAAAGGTTGGTTAAAAAGGAAAGTTAGGGTTTTTGAAAAATGAATACTATGCCATCCTCATTCTCATTCGTGTCGAGAATCACAAGTGATCTAGATAAGATTATAGACACAGACTTAATGGGCGTTGATCTAGATGACTTCCTCCAAAGGTTAAAAATTCCCCATCAGAATGAATCCTTAAAATCAATTCAGAAAGTTGTATTTCTCTAGCTGGTGCCATCCCACCCTTTGTTCATTGCCCTAATTAGTGTGGCATTGTGCTATGAACTATGATCTAGAAAAGAGGGAGGTGTTGGATGAGAGTGGGGATGCAGTACTAACACTAACACTAACACACAGCCATCATAATAATGTTAAAATTTCCTATAGTCACAAACCCAATTACCATTGGCATCAAGTTGGCTTTGAAGGATTATGAAACAAAGAAGAAGGACTATGTCAAGATGATAAATACAAACTTGGCTTATCATGAAGAGGAAACAATGGCTAGAATCCCTAAGAAGTTGGTTAGGGCACAATTTGTAGAGGAGGTTAAGGATGTCATCATGTTGCTAAGTCAAATGGTAGGTTTAGAAAAAAAAAATGAATTCAAAGGAATGGATGACTACATACATATGGATTATTATGGAGAAAAAAGGAGCATTTTTGGGCCACCTTTATTGTAGATGCACTCCATGATCACATGGTCACTCTAGCAGCAAAAATTGAAATGGGAGATATTATAGACCTTGAATTTTATATGATGACATATCTCATTTATAATGTTGTAGGAAAAAATGTTTCCCAGGTTTTTCACCACATGCAGATTTTAAGCAATGTCAAATGCATGAGATATTTCCCCAACTACAATTGATCAACTGGAGTGGGAATGTAAGGTTAGTTAATGACGCTTTCTTTTCCCTATCATCATTTTCTTTTTAAGCTAGAGTGGGGACAATATAGGATGTCTGAACAAGCTAGACAAGTAATTTTGGAATATGGATGTTGCTTCATCCAGTATAAAAGGTTTACTTACATAAGAGTTAGTGGTTTTGAGGGAAAGCCATATAAATTGCCTAGGTATGTGGATGATAAATTGATTTTATGGGAACTGGTAAGACAAATTGACACCTGTGCATAAAATAATTTCCTAAGGCATAAAACAAATATCAAATTTCCTATTCGAATTGGAAGGTATTCATGTCCTTCCATCATAAAGGCTAGATTGATTGAAGAGGAAATGCAGAAATTTGATATGGAGAAGTTTGAGGCTAGGCCTAATTATGACATCAGATGGGTGTTTAACAACATTGCAAACACCTTTGAGCATGAGCCCCATTTTGAGGATTACTGGATGAATTGCAAGGATGAGGAAGAAGTTAGGTTAAGGTATTTTTCTAGAATGACTCTGTCATAGATAATAGACTACAAAATTACAGTTATCCTAGAGGGGATTGTGGATGATCCACACATAGTGAGCATATTTTATATTGATCAAAGGTGGGGGATCAACTTGTATCTCCTCCAGACTAGAATGTGGTAGAATCTAATGATCCTTATTTAAGAATAACTAGATGTAATGAGGAGGATTGTAAACTAGTTGACCCAAAATAATATTGATCTTTCACTCCAGAATAAAAAAATCCTAAACAATTTCAGAAGTTTGGGAAACCTGAGTGAGGATATTCCACCTCTGAGGGAGGACATAGATAAAATGGACCCACTAGGAGGAAAGGCCCCTCAATTTCCATCCAAAATACCTACTTCTAAATTCATTGATGAGTGGACATCAACCACTATGGAACTAAAACTTCTATGTCAGTTCTCAATCAAAAGACTGGAGAGATGCTTTTAAAATCTATGGAGAATGCCCCTATCACTTTTGTAGTACCAATTCAGGAAAAGGGGAAAGGTTTGGAATCACATGTGGTCCATCCAAGTGTTTTGCCAAAGCAACATAGTGCTGAAAATTGATGAGTGGGGCCATTTCAAGTGGCCACATTCAGTCTAAGCCACACAAGGATGAAAGAAGGGCAACACCAGATTTAAAAAGGTTTGAGAGAACACACAAAAACACAAGGTTATTCACTAGCCAATTTTGGTAAGAGTAGGAGCCCATACGCCTACAAATTTCAAGCATCGGATGTGGTATCGATCCCCTCAGATTATGAAATGAGTGATGTTATCCAAAAGCAAAGCATGATGCATCACTACCACATGTTTGGAGCAATCAGATCCTTTGATCCCATCTCTGTATTTCATTATGGAAAAACAATGGAATGCACTCGATTTTCCATTTTCCTAATGAAGTACTACTCAATCCAGTAGAAAATCAATTTGTTACCCTAGGTATGAAAATAACTAAAATTTTCTTCCCAAGGATATAAATATGTCTCCAGTCAAAATAATGCATGAATTTCAAAGTGCCAAATTGATGTAATTGATGTTGATACTAGTGAAGGATTTTCCATGTTGGATGCACTTAATTTATCTATAGATGAACCAATACTAACACCATTGGATAACATTCAAGCAAGCAAAGAATTGGAAAAATATATTCATGTATCAAATATTGAAGAGAGGACCTAGGAAACTGAAAAGATTTCCCTAGGACAAATAACTTTGGAATTGGGTAAACCAGAGTTTTTTGTTGAAAAGGACACTAATGTTGAGTTATTAATGAAAGAGGTTATATCTATTTCTACTAAGGTGACCAAAATTGATAACCTTCCTCAAGAGGGAAAATCTATTTTTGAAGAGAGATTGAAAATAGCACAAGATGTAATTGTTGATGCAGAAATCATCACTGGTAAGAATTTATAGCCTTTAGTGGGAAATGTAGAGTTGTTTCTGGAGGAACAACCTACCATGGAATTACAAGATACATCGTTGGAGCATGAAAAGGGTAAGGTTGCAACTCAATAGATTTCGAGAGAGAAGGGTCTCAACCTAAATTTTGGTGTAGGAAAATGTTATAGAAGAAGTTAATTCCACTATGGCTTTAACTGAAGAAGAAAGGAAGGAGTATCCCCTGAATGTTGATATAATTCAAGGGAAAAATAATCAATCTGAAGTTCCAGACCATGAAAAAGAGCATCCAAAAGAATTAGTAGCACAAGGTGATATTGGTGTGGGGACCATTGAAATAAGTTATCAGGAACAAACACAATCATTGGTACAAAATGAACAAGAAATATCCAAGAAAATGGTAGTTGTTCCTGAGAAACTCCAGCAAGAATCACAAGAAACAAGAGCTATAACAAGCTTAGAAAAGGGATGGATCAGTGAGTTGATTTCAAATGAAGAAAAAGAGGTTCTCCTTGTGCAAGTTGTTGACCTTATGAATCTATCTTTTCCAAAGGTAATAAGAGCCCCAAAAAGGGCCAAGACCATCACAAAAATTCACACTTATTCATCTAGAGCAATGACTTTTGAAATACCAAACCCTTTTGAGGGTAAAACAAGAAAAGACATAACAGCTGATGATTATAACATTTAGATTATTCCTTTAGGAAAACTCTCAAGGGAACAATTGAAGCAATAGGTATTTGAGGCTGTGAGTGATATTCTACAAAATGTTGATGAATATGGAATGATAAAAAGGTAATTAAAGGAAAAAGTTAAGGCCTTGAGTTATTGTTTAGAAGATTTGAGCCCTACTTCATAGCTTCCTCCAAGCAAGGGGAGCTTGTTTAGAAGATTTTTTTTCCTCAACACAAACTCGCTTGAGCCTTGTGCTATTTGGACAAAAATTACTAACTCTGCCAGGTCATGGGACATTCCCATATCCATTAACACTTCCAGAGTCATTCTAGGACAACTCATGATTTTCTCCAGTTCAACTTTCTTCTTGAGATGGAACCCAATATAAAATATCCAGACCTCCTATGAATAAATTTATCTTTCTTTCCCTTTGTGAGGGATTAACATGCTGGGAGTTTCTTAAGAGGGAACACCTGAAGTGGTTGGAGGAGTAGTTACTGCATGTCATTGACTAGGCTGATTACAAGGCCTTGAACATGACCCAGCCTCCCATTTCCATGTAAAAGGTGGATTGTCCTTTAGGGAAGGAATTAGTTAAGAGATGAATAATTCATGCTCTACCTAAGGATCACAATGCATTAGGTGGGTGGACGATCGAATAGAAAAATCTCTCTCGTTGTCTCGAGCGGAGGAAATGGCTGCCCTTGAACAACGAGTAGACAATGATTGGTCTTATTCCTCATCTGAGATAATAATTAGAGGTTGTGATTATGGTTCACCTTTCCTTTTCCCTGAATATGACCTTGGTGCTAAAATTTATTTTAAAGGCATAATCTATAATTTATTTTTCTCCAGGAGGTTTATCCTTTTCTCTAACTCTTCTATTTTGTGGGAGATAACAAGAACTATGTCGATGGAGGATTTATCATACAACACATATGATTCCTTAGGAATATATTTCGATAAAAATTCCTCATCACACAGAAAGGGACATTGAAAATTGGTCTTCCCAGAGACCTGGGGTCTTCTCTCAACCTAGTATTTTTTCAAGTCTTTGGGATTTTTCATATGCTCCCATCTAAAAATATGGAAATACATAACCTAGAAGGATGCGAACACAGGATTGATCCTGATCATCCTTGTAAGAAGTGCTAATCGGACTTGTCGGTATGTTAGGGGCCCTTTGGTGTCACCCACACATTCTATCTCAAACAGAGCCCTGAAAAATATTCATTAGGACTACTTAAATAAAAAATATGATTTAAGTCCTCTGAAGAAATATCCTTCAGGTTGTGAGCTACGAGCACCTTTTCCATTCTCTTTGAAATTCCTTATACTCAGAATAAGAAGGGAAAGGCATGATGATAATGAAATTGAGCCAAGTTTTATAATGAAAAGGAGACATATGTTCTGATTTGATGCAATATTTCCCATGAAATGAAGGATATTTTGTTCATTTGCACATAGAAGAATTTAAGATTTTGAAAAAGTTAGGGATGAGAAGAGATGGTAAATCAAGGTGATTCGATAGAAACTATGTGTGTGCAATTAATTAAGCCAATGAGACATGAAGTAGAGGGTGTGGCACCCAAGGTAGATTATTGAAAAGTGAGTATGGATATATGTCATTTCAATATTATCCAGAGGTATTAAGAGATTGTTCGAAATGATTATCTAATCAATACCAAGCAATAATGATTAAAATAAACCACCAGAAACTACCTGATATCCCAATCGAACACTAGTGAAGTTGATTGAAAAGACTGGTGATTTGTACACTTGGAAACTTCAAGAAAGACCTTTCTAAATACCATGTTCTAGAACACTTTTTAAAAGGAGAATATTCTTGGGAATATTCTAAATTTTGGGGAAATAACTTTGAAAGTTAACAAGAAAAGGAGATGATATAAAAGGAAGAAGAATAATCACGAAAAGAGAGGGGGTAATTTTTTTGGAATTTTCTCAGAGAAAAGAGAAGGAGAGAAAGCCAAGAAAAGCCATTTTCCGAAGGAAATCATTTGAGAAACCAGTTATTTCTTATGTATCTTTGAAATTGATCATGTCAAGATGGTTGCAAATGTATAACCATTGAAAAACTTTGAGATTGTAAAAAAATTTTCCCTTGTTGATCAATTTGAAAAACCTTAAGTAATTTGTGTTAATCATGAACCGTGTTGTGTCTCTACTGTCATTTTGAGATATCTTCAAATAGTTATCTATGTTCCTGTTACAATATTACATTAGGAATCCCTCTAAAATCACACAAAATCTTGTCCTCATGACAATATTGTGGCATTTTTAATTACATTATGAAGAGAGCTTTCATTTCATGATGCAATAAGCGATTTAAATTCACTTTACTTTCATTTCATTGATACAATTTTTTTAGTTTATGAGTGTATCATAAGCATGATATATTAGGGACTTCTAAGGTTTAATTAAGTCTTTAACATGAGTTCTTATGTTAAATCCTTGAAGAATGTGTGAATCCATGTGTCTTTGAGATTTCATAGATGCACAATTTTCTAGTTGAAGGTTTTTCCTGACTATTTGAAGCCATTTATCATTTTGCTTTGTGGATCTGTCAACATTTGTTTAAAGTTCTCAAGGATTTGGTATAATCAAATTTATCCTGCTTAACTTCCCAACCATAAATTTCATATTCAGTGATATATCATACATGAACCATCCCTGCTTACACTGTATATCCACAAATGCTAAAGAAGATCATTAAATTTGTCCATCCTTTACTAAAATATGCAAGTGCAATCAATTTTTATTGTTGTCTTTAGTGACCTAGGCCTTGTCTAGAGAACATATTCATTTTCTAAAGTGACAACTTGTAAGAGTTAGGTTATGTTGTATTGGCCATGTTTTCTCAAGGTCTCCTTCAAAATACTTTGCAAAGGAAGAGTCAAATACTATTAATTCGTTGATAATTTCCACTAATAAAGGTCACAAAGTGCATCCTCTCACCCTAGTTAAAGGCACATCCTAAAGTAGTAAGGGTACATCAAACTGTTAGCTTTGATGATACCCAGTCCTCTCCAAAACAGAGTGATAAAGAGTCATCTAGAAACAATCCCCAACTATAAAATGAATCATATTATAATTTTTTTGTCTTTAAGCATCCCGATCAAATTGTGATGCTTCTCGGTTTCAAAGGAAGGATCAATTTGGGTACCCACACTATCCTAAGTTATAATCTATCCTATGTTACTAAGTTCTTTTATTAATGTGGAATGTTAATAAAAAGGGAAAAACCTAAGACTAAATTAATAAACTTTACCCTAAGGACCTACGTTAGTTCCTAAAATAATGTTTGAACCTAGCCTAAGATTTAAGCTATCCTAAAGGGGACGAATGGGATGACATGTTAAGGCAGGTTGGTGGAACCAACCTCAAGGTATTAATGAGGATTTATTGGGCATTAAAACTTACTATTTTAGCCAAATTTGGTGAATGCATGAAAGAAAATAAGAGGTCAGGTTGGCACCTATGCTAAAGTGTTAGTTGCATGAAATTTTAAATTTAGTAATGGCTAAATGTAATTTGGTAGTGGTAGGAGATGTGGAAGGACTGTCAGTCCTATTTGACATTTAATATTCTTGGAAAATGTGAAAAACTACCTAGGAATTAGAGGAAGTTAGAAGGAAGAATTTTTTTCAGTTTTGCGTGTTCTTTTGGTTTTGTGAGCTTTAGCTCTGCATGCGGGTTTTCACTTAAAACTCTCAGTTTGAATCCTTGCATGTTTATTTCACCTTGCATGGCAGTGATAGTGATGAAAATATAAGTGAGAAGATATTGAAGAATGAGAATAAGGTTTCTAAGCTATTTTTGGAATTTTTGTGGAAAGGAATTGCTATTAAAGCTCTTCTTGAAGATTTACATTGAGAAAGTGAAGGTAGGATCTCTGTCAGGCATGATAGGCCCTATCCCTTAAGTCTTCTACTTTTATTTAAATGCTTCATTAGAAGAAATATGCTTTGATTGAAACCTTCTGTTATGGTTATGTCTTTGTTTGATATTTTCTTCTATGGTTTTTAGTTTAGTTCCTTTGGATGAATATTGATTTTTTTGTGGAATACAAACTCTCGGTTGTTCTAATTGCAATTATGATTGGCTTATTTCCATTAGAACCTTCTTGAAAACTAAATGGATCTATGTTTGTTTCCTAGTTAAATGAATACCTAGTTGAAGGTTGGATATACTTTAACAGTATCTTGGTTTTGATAGAATCTGAGGATTCTTGCTTTGAATGTTCTCCTTATTATTATTATTGGGACTAACTTGCAGGAAAATTTGTTTGGTAGAGACCTATGTCTATGATTTAGATAATATTGTGATCACATTTTATCTTCTTGCTAATAATGGCTTTAAAGACCCAATTTTGTTTGATTAGTTTTGTGACTGTAATTTTAAGGAGTATACAGTTTGCTAGTTTTGTGATATAATTATTTTGGTTTTTACTCCTTGTAGAGAACCAAATTGGAATCTAGGTATTCTATGTGTTGGGTTAGTCTCCTTATTGATAACAATGGAAGCTATCGGTTTTTCTGAAAACCTTCATGTATGTTCCTCCTTGAATATTCTACTCGATACCATTCGAGTTTGAGCTATAAGAAGACTCACCTTGATCTTGAAAATACATCATCTTGAGCTTTAGTTATGTTGCATATTTTTTCGTATTTTTACAACACATTACGGTCTTTGGTTTCCTTAGTAGATCTCTTTTTGATCTAGGAAGTTTTTATGGGATTGATAATTGTTGATGATCTCTATATGTTATTCTTGTTGGACAACTGTAGAAACTTCTTTGTCAATCAGTTCGAAACTTAGACTATTATTTGTTTCTCTTTATTGTTGTAATTGGGTTTTCTCAAAGTTAAGCCCATTCTGGTTACCCTACGAAAGAAAAAATATTAGTCAATTGTTTTGAACTTTAATTTGACTGAAACTAATAGCCTAGTATTGAATGTATGAGCTGGAAAAACTACTTCTTTTCCCTGAAAGAGAAGTATTGATCATCTTTTGATTATCTTTTAGAATTGTTCCAACTTTTGAGTTTTGGGGTAAATGGAAATAGATGGGTGTTTATCAACATTCACTCCTTATTGCAGTTTATACTATTTTTAACTTTGAGGTATCATGTCATATTTTGACAAGAATATTGTAGAATATGGAGTATGACTTCCTTTGGATGGTTGGTGCTTTGTGTTATCTGTTATTTGTTGTTTCATTCATTTTTGGATCCTTCTGTATGATGAGTTCCATCATTTGGGTAAGATTGTGATCTTTTGTTAATTTCAGAATGAACAGTATGACTTGACATTCATTGAAAATATTATTTTTTTAATAGTATATAAGGGATTGCTTGTGTATCTAAAACTGTAGTATTAATTCTATTTGAGTTGGATTGAAATCCTTTATGAAACCTTTCTGATGAAGATGTTTCTAGAAATCCTGATTAATTATTTTGCATTGATCACTTAGGATCCAAATCTGAAGTGAGTTTAGGTTTGCAGGAAGCCTTGCAATGAGTTATGTTGGACTTGTTTTGATCCTTAGTTGGATAAACCTTCCTTACCTGGAATGTAGAGTCTTATTATTTAACAACTAAAGTTAGAATTTGTGTTGAGCTGAGTATAGTCATGACTATTGGATGGATTGTATTTAGATTTTTGGTTGATATTTTTAGTTTTGTTAAGGTGTTAAATTGAATATCAAAATAATGTACTTATTATTGAAAAGTATTTTTTCATATCTTGTACTTCTCCTTCTTAAAAATTTAGAATAGGTTGAGTTTAAGAACTTAATTTAGAACTTGACTAGAAGGTAGTAAGATTTAGATTTGGAAATATGGATTTCTTCCTTCTTTACTATAGCTATTCTGATTTCTAGAATGATGTAATAAGTTCATAAAAATGTGGAGCTAGGATTGACTATGTTGATTTAACTAGTCCTTTCTTATACATTACTTATTCAATATTGATTCTCTCTCCTTCTTGGTTTGTAAAATTTTAAGAAGAATTATTTCTATTTATCTTGTCGTGTTTTTGGAATTGTTTCATAAACAACATGGTTATTTTTATGAAATAGTTAGATAAAAGCACAACATTTTAAGGTTATAGTGCTTATCATGCTCAATTCAAATGAATTGACTCATGCTAACAATTTTCCAGATAGATTTCATACAAGATGAAAGGAGAAAGACATATAGAAAGTTACATTTGTTTTACTAAATAAATTGTCTCTTTATTTTGATGATTATGTAGCGACATTACTTGAGATGTACTTTTGTTAGAAAAGGAAAATGTAATAAAAATAGTTTAAATATTGTTGTTATGACACTTTGTAATCTCTAAGATACTTTTGTATTCAGTGAATGGATCACTCCCTTTTTGATAATAAATGGTTTGATGATTGTTGATTTCAACCTTATTGTGATACCTTCATTGGCATAAATTGGGATGTATTATTATTATGAAATATCTTTAAGAAAGGGAATTTTATATATTTAAGTGTTATATGACTAAGAAACTTAAGAGTTCTTGTATTTATAAAACTATGAGTTTGGGGATCTGAAATATTGGTTGGTTTATTTTCACATAAAAGAGATGCAACAAATAGTTGATACTCTTAAATAGATCCTTAAACAATATAAAGGAATTATGATTGATTTATATAGATATATATGTATGAATTCTTGATTGTATTTAAAACATATGTAATCTATTTTCATAAATGGACATTAGTCCTTGATATAAGAAAAAGGATATTTTCCTTGAAATCAATCACTGAGACTTAATTGAAGATCTTGTTAAAGTGTTAAGAATATATCAAGAGAATGGTTAAATGTGTTTTTCCTTAGGAATATTTCTTTAATCAAAATATGGAATTATTCAAAAGGAATTAAATAATATTTAGACTTCATCTCCATGAAGTCTAAAATAAGGGTTTTTCATAAACTTGTTTAATCTAACGCTGAAATGAGAAAGGATTTAATGAAAAAATTTTCATAACATTAAGATCAATCATGTTGTTATATGATACAAGCTATTTCTTTTAAATACAAAATTTAACATGTAATTGAATGGTTAGGAAACAAATTTTACCTACATACCTATCTCACATGTAATTTAAACTTGTAATTGTTGTAAATATCTCCCCCGGGTAGATTTAGACAATCGGAAGAATATGGAGATTAAAGAAACTAAGAGCCCAATATTTATTGCGTCACTAACAACCCAAGGTATAGGTATAAGGCATAGGTAGAAGGTGCACATCAAAGAGTGTCGACACAAATATGGATGCGCCTATGGCGTAGGTAAGAGGATGTCGACACAAATATGGATGCACCTATGGCACAGTAAGAGAGTGTCGACACAAATATGGATGCGCCTATGGTGTAGGTAAGAGGATGTCGACAAAAATATGGATGCACCTATGGCGCAGGTAAGAGGATGTCGACACAAATATGGATGCACCTATGGCGTAGGTAAGAGGATGTCGACACAAATATGGATGCTGCCTATGGCGCAGGTAAGAGAGTGTTGACACAAATATGGATGCGCCTATGGCGCAAGTAAGAGGATGTCGACACAAATATGGATGCACCTATGGCACAGGTAAGAGGATGTCGACACAAAAATGGATGCGCCAAGGCGCACCTTCAGGAGGCGCAACATTTTGAGCGCTGACAGGAAGCAAACCCTGACCCAGATATTTAGATGGCCATAACTTTTCACAGGGAGCTCGGATTCACACAAGATTGGAATTTTCGGAAAGCTTACGAGGTCCTCTGTCCAACTACAAATGGATATCTTTAATTAGGTGGGAAAAATTTCTCAAAAATGCAAAATATGGTTCACCACTTTTTGGGTTTGCTAGGGTTCTCACCTACCACCATAATGAGATGAATTAAATGCAGCTTGGAGGTGGTTGGGGTAGATTTGGAATTCCTCTCTCTTTTCTCTCTCATTCTTCCTATAAATAGTAAGGAGGGGCTTCTTTCTAAATGTTGGACATTCTTGTTTTTCCCCTCCCTTCTCCTCTTTTCTGTAGGTGGATTTTGTGGAGTTCAAACCTCCCATCTAAAACTGCAATGCAACTTTGCCTCTTGGCATTTTGTAGTGTATTGTATCAATATTTGGAGCAAATAATGCATGTCTGTGGATGATTCTCAACCCTCTCTATGTTCATTTTGCATCCTTCTGATCTTTCACTGCAATTTGGTTATCTGTGCATGATCTTGCATTACATTTTATTGGTTTGTGTTTATTGGCAAGACAGGTGTTCTTCATTCCTCGGTGCATCACCTTTGTTAGTTTAGGTTTTATTTTTATGCATCTTCTTACCCTGTCTCCTTGGCAAGTTAGATTAGGTTTTGAGTAAACCCTCTACATTTTTATGTGTACATCTCGAATGCAGAGGAATAGGAATCGTCCTTCATCTAGAGAGCTTTTCTTATTTCACAAGGTCTAACACTTAGGAAACGCTCCATGTTATGTAATCACACCGAGATTCTCAACCCATCGAGCTATAGACACTCGGGGTGTTTTGATTCACCCTAGATAGTAACCTTATAGGTTAAATGATGCTTAGTTGAATCTTAGAGTGTTGTTATCTTTAATCTTTAAGAAAATGATTAAATGGGTTAATAAACTTGTAATCTTAAGTATGTTAGTCCAATTGAGAAAACACAGTTGGATGTTTGTACACATAAACTCCAACATAGTAACTTCGTAATGATAGGAATCATTACGAGGATACTAGGATGCAGTTGTTATGTCTCAACACCCCACTTAGTTGTTTAACTTGATTGACATAAGTGTAAGAATGGATCACGATTCTACCCTATACAGGGATAGAAACATGATCTAGTGTCGAGGTCAACTCATGTTGACTTAGGATAACTAGACACACCAATCAACATAAGTCAATTGAGTATGTGTATGTATCCTTAGTCACCACGAGTAGTCTTCCACACTAGTGCATGTTGCTAACCTTGTCTAGTGTGAAATCTTGAATCGATTGTACTGACAGGACTCAGAAAATACCATTCTAGATAACAGAATAAGTGTGGTGAGGGACATATTCCTTTTGATGAGCATGTTGTCTAGGAATGTAAACATGATAAACATATTTAGAAACTTTTTCCAATGTATTGCATGTTGTTGGTTGTGTTGTCCTATGTCGCCTAGTTAAGATGCAGGGATTTCGGATGAATATCAATAAAAGATATTCGAGATAGGCCTCTTATAAAGAATGCTTGGGTACCCTTAAAATGGTAAAATAAACCAAGTATACGTAGTATACACATTATTGAAGTAACACTCAGTAGATTGGTTTAATACCAAGTCATAAAATGAGAGATCGGTGTTTCACCAAGTCATTTACAGATTGTCTATGGTTTTATGTTATGAGATGAATTGGCAATTGAATGTGTGTTCTAAATTATGTTAATTTAGAATAGAGAACATTATGTAAGATAATTTTTTTCCTTGTTTCTAAAGTCTTAAAATGGGAATGTCACATCTTGGTTTCAGAGAAGGTTAACTCTTTGACCTATTGAGTTCATATATGATAAAAAATTAATTTTCCTTGCTAATGAAAATGGTTAGAATAAGGGGAGGTGCTGAAAATAACACACCTCCAAGTGGAGAGGCAGCTACTACACACAAAAAAACTTGACAAGATTCTTGCTACCCTTTTGGACATAAGAGATCGTTTGGCTGTACTTGAACATCAAGTTATGGGTAATGAGGAGGAGGAATAATATGTTGGTAATAACGATCATCCACCTCATGGGGATAACACCAATATTTAAAATTTGGGTGTTTATAATAACAATGTTGTGAATGCAAATCCAAATGTGCCCAATCAACCTAAAAATAAAAAGGCAAGATTAACAATTTGAACTCACAAATGGCATAAAAGGATAAATCCACCCTAGTTTGATGGCACTACACTAGGGGATGGAGCTGAGAATTATCTCAATGAAATGGATAAGTACTTTGCAATAAGGAACTTCTCAGAGGAAAAAAGCAATATGAGGTGCTTATCAACTTTCCCATGAGGCATCCTCCTGGTGGGACAACCGTAAGGATGAATTGAACATTGATGAATCAAGCATCACTTGGGATCAATTTAAGAGTTATTTTAGGAAATGTTGGCTTCCACAACTCTATTATGATAAGAAGATGACTGAATTTTAGAACTTAATTCAGGGAAAATTAATTGTAATAGAGTACTGGGAGAGGTTTACCAAACTTCTTAAGTACATACCTTAGTATCAAACTGACGATAATTTTAGGATATAAAAGTTTATTATGGGATTAAACCCTATCATAGGGGGTGAGGTAGATGTTCATATCCCAACCACCATGGAAGGGGTTGTAGAAAAATCCATTCGGCAGAACAAAAATTAAAAGCAATTTCTGCCCATAAGGAAGAGAATAGAAAGAAAATTCCTAATTCTTCTTCATCTCTTGCACCCAAAAAGGGGGCATGGAAAAAGTTTGGTACTAAAAATATTTTTTTGCTGATAAAAATAAGAAAAGAACAGAAAACAAACCTTCGCAAATGCTTGAAACAACTTTGTAAAGAACAATAATAATGGACAAAGTCCTATGGAGGACAAAACAACAATTTCAGTGTCCTGAAATAAATTAGAACCTTAAAAGGACCTGTAGGGGGGATATTACAACTATGGAAAGGATCATTATACAAATTAGTGCCCTCTAAGGAAGGATGAAAATAATCAGCAACATAAGATACATGTTGCAGTAGTTGATAAACAAGTTGAAAAGTAAGTTACGCCTATAGAAGTGCTAGGTAAATTATTTGGTATGCCTATTACTATACTTTTTGATACTAGAGCTACTAAATGCTTTATTTCTAGTAAATTAGTTGCAAAACTAAAAAGAAAAGATGGAATAATGGAAAAAAATTGGACTGTACATTATGGAAATAACGTTGTCCATATAGTTAGTAAGTGTCTTTTTGGAGTAGTTCTTGAATTACCTAGTTTTTCCACTGAAGTTGATCTTTATGTTGCTCCTTTGGGGTCTTATGATGTAATAATAGGTGTTAAATGGCTTGTTGAACATAAAGCAAAAGTTGATTTTTTTGAAAAACACATTAGTTGTCTTGATGATCTGCATAAAACATCAGACATCCAAGGGGTAAAACAAGAAATTTTAGTTAGGAAATTATCGGCTATGTAACTTTTAAATGTTAAAAATAAAGGTTGTACTTTGTATGTAGTAAAAAAATCTGAAACAAATGAAAGGGATAGTGATTTATTGGAAAAATTTCCACTTTGTTAAGAGATTTCAGCGATGTGTTTCGGAAGAACTACCCGGTCTTCCTCCCAAACAAGAGTTTGACTTCATGATTGAAATCAAACCAAGAACTGATCCTTTTTATAAGGTACCATAACGAATGAATAACATTGAACTGATACAGCTTAAAGCACAGTTGTAAGAAATTTTGTCTAAAGGTTTGATAAGACTGAGTGTCTCACCTTGGGGAGCACTAATAATTTTTGTGAAAAAGAAAGATGGAACACTTAGACTGTGTATTGATTATAGGATGTTAAACAAATCAACAATCAAAAATAGATATCCACTTCCTATAATTGATTATCTGTTTGATCAAATGTATGGTGCATCAGTATATTCTAAGATAGATCTTCATTCTGGGTATCATCAATTAAGAATCAAAGATGAAGATATTCATAAAACAACCTTTAGAACAAGGTACAAACATTATGAATTTACAGTTTTACCTTTCGGTTTGACAAATGCACCTGTAGATTTTATGAATTTAATGAATAATATCTTTCAAGAATACTTGGATTTTTTTATAGTTTGTACTTGTATTCTGGACAATATTCTTATCTATTCTAAAAGCATTGATGAGCATTTGAAAATAGTACTTGAAATATTAAGAAAGAGAAGATTGTATGGTAAGTTGTCCAAATGTTCTTTCTATGAGACAAAAGTGCACTATTTAGGACATGTCATAAGTAAGGATGGAATAGTAGTTGATCCATCAAAGATTGTTTTCATAACTGAGTGGCCTACACCTAAGAATGTACATGAAGTTAGAAGCTTCATGGGGCTTGCTTTAGTTACTATAGAAAGTTTGTTAAGGACTTTTCAAAATTCATTGCACCGATAACTTCATTACAAAAGAAAGACAAGAAATTTGTGTGGAGTGATAAATGTAAATCAACATTTAAAACTCTTAAGGATTAATTAACATTTGCACCTATTTTGGTTGTACTTGATCCAAATGGAAACTTTACGGTAGTTACAGATTCTTTCGGAGAAGGAATTGGAGGTATTATGCTATAAAAGGATCATGTTATAGCATATGAGAGTAGAAAACTCAAGTTACATGAGTTGAATTATGCTCCCCATGACCTAGAGATTTCTGCCATAGTTCATGCACTTTAAGTATGGAGACATTATCTTTTAGGAATACCTTTTGAATTAAAGAATGATTATCTTGTGCTCATGTATATTTTCACTTAGCGAAATCTGAATGCAAGACAAAGAACATGGTTAGAGTTTTTGTCACAATATATTTTTACATAAGTTACATAAAAGTAAAAGAAAAAAAGTGACAGTGCACTAATTTTTAGGAAACATATTTCTACACTTATAACTTTGAGAAATCAGTTTAAAGATGAGGTAAAAAGTATCATGGAATCTGATTTTTACTTTCAAGAGTAAAAACAACACTTGTTGCAGATCCAAATGACATAAGATATAAAGGTTTTAACTTTGATAATGAATGAATTTTGAGATATGAAAAGTAGGTGTATGTACCTTTGGGAAATGAGTTATGAAAAATTTAATGATGAAATTCCATAATTCAAATTACTCAGAGATCTCGGTATTACAAAAATGCTTGCTAATGTAAAACAACAATATTTTTGGAAAGGGATGAAAAAGGACATAACCGATTTTGCTTCTCACTGCTTGGAATTTCAGTGTGTTAAGGCTGAGCATATGCACCCAGATGGTTTATTCTATCCTCATAGCATACCGCAATATAAGTGACAGTAATTATCATGGATTTTGTTTCAGGGGCTGCCTATGTCAAGAAATAAACATGATGTTATTTTAGTTGTTGTTGATAAACTAGAAAAAGTAGCATATTTTACTCCTGGTAATCTTAAGGATGATTCTCTTGTTTTTGCAAAAAAATGTACATTAAATTTTTAGATTACATGGAGTACCTGAATTGATTATATCTGATAGGGACCCTATAATGACATCTCGGTTTTGGAAAATGCTAAATGCAGCCTTAGGAACAAAACTAAATTTTAGATCCACATACTATTCGAAATAGATGGTCAAATTGTGAGATTTAATAAGGTTTTCGAAGATATGTTACAAATGTACTATATGGATCAGAAGTTAATATAGTTATTAGTACTAAAACAACTATTTTAATGCTGTAATAAATTATGAAAATTTGAATTTCTCAAATCTGGTTTCTATTTTGTGAACTTATGGATAAAATAACTATAATTATGATTATTTTTCTTGTTAAAATGTGGACTAATTCAATCATCGGGATGATGATGCTTTTTAGGAGGGAGGTATGTAACTCATATAACATGGTTGATATCTATAATGAATTTTGTACTTGAAGTTGTAAACATTGATATGTGATTCTTATTTGAAGACGGTGTACTCTTGTGAACTAGTAATCATGTTTTTTGTAGATAATAGGTTATCTGCAAGATAGATACAACTCTGCCATGTTTATGCTGAAGTGAAAATGAAGTGTTTCATTCCTTCTTATGTTGAATAATTCATTGCATGTGGAAATAAGAAATTGGTTCAGTTTAAACTAGTTCATAAGTCTTTGTTGCACTTGAACTTGTGCTTCAGTTTTCATAATCTCGGGTGCAGGATAGCAATACCTTGGATTAATTTCAGTGATCCAAGGCATGCTTTCAATTTCATGACATTATGGTCATCTTGACTAAGATGGAAAGATTATGGGATCTATGAACTCTAGCTGTCTTGAAATCTTGGGTGAACTCTACTACTCCCGTGCTTCGTATGTGATCTTTGAATGTCATTATTGATTCTTCTTTGGGTAAGATGTAATTGGAAATTTTTACAATTGTTTAGGAACCTAATTAATCTATGTTCCTAAGATGGTAATCCTATCCTAAGTTGTAATCTATCCTAAGTTACTAAGTTCTTTTATTAATGTGGAATGTTAATAAAAAGGAAAAACCTAAGACTAAATTAATAAACTTTAGCCTAAGGACCTAAGTTAGTTCCTAAACTAATGTTTGAACCTAACCTAAGATTTAGGCTAACCTAAAGGGGATGGATGGGATGACATGCTAAGGCAGTCGGTGGCACCAACCTCAAGGTATTAATGAGGATTTATTGGGCATTAAAAATTATTGTTTTAGCCAAATTTGGTGAATGCATGAAATAAAATAAGAGGTCGGGTTGACACCTCTGCTAAAGTGTTAGTTTCATGAAATTTTAAATTTAGTAATGATTAAATGAAATTTGGTAGTGGTGAGAGATGTGGAAGAACTGTCAGTCCTGTTTGACATTTAATATTCTTGGAAAATGCAAAAACTGCCTAGAAGTAGGGGAAGTTGGAAAGAAGAAGGGTTTTCAGTTTTGCATTGTTCATTTGGTTTTAGTGGGATTTATCTCTACATGTTTTTTTCACTTCAAACCCTCAGTTTGAATCCTTGCATGTTTATTTTTTCTTGCATGGCAGTGATAGAGATGAAAATATCACTGAGAAGCTATAAGAGGAAGGATACGAAGGTTTCTGAGCTAGTTGTTTGTGTTTTCATGGAAAGGAATTTCTATCAAAGCTCTACTTAAAGATTTACAAAAGAAAGTGAAGGTAGGATCTCTATCATGCATGATAGGCCCTATCCCTTAAGTCTTATACTTTTATTTAAATGCTTCATTAGAAGAAATCTGCTCTGTTTGAAACCTTCTATTCTGGTTCTGTGTTTTTTTAATCTTTTCTTCTATGGTGTTTCAGTTTGTTTCCTTTGGATGAATAATGATTTTTTTGTGGAATACAAACTCTAGGTTGTTCTAGTTGTAGTTATGATTGGCTTATTTGCATTGGAACCTTCTTGATAATGGAATGGATCTATGTTTGTTATCTGATTAAATGTATACCTAGCTAAAGGATGGATATGATTTAACAATAGCTTGGTTTTGATATAATCTAAGGATTCCTTCCTCAAATGTTCTCCTTATTATTGTTGTTGGGAAGAATAACTTGCACGAAACTTTGTTTGGTAGCGAGACCAGTATGCCTGTGATTTATATAATCTTGTGATTGTGTTTTATTTGCTTGTTGATAATGGCTTTAAAGACCCATTGTTGTTTGATTGGATTCGTGAATGTAATTGTAAGGAGTATATAGTTGCTAGTTTTGTGATATAATTATTTTGGGTTTTACTCTCTTGTAGAGAACCGTTTGGAATCTCTTTATTGTTGATAATAATTGAACCTATTGTTTTTGTCGAAAAACCTTCATGTCTGTTCTTCCTTGAATCTTTTGTTGTTACCATTCAAGTTTGAGTTACAAGAAGACTCTCCTTGAGCCTGAAACTACATCATCTTGAGCTTCGGTTCAGTTGCATATTTTTCATATTTTTATAACCCACTCTAGGCTTGTGGTTTCCTTGGCATATATCTTTTTGATCTAGGAAGATTTTATGGGATCAATAAATGTTGACGATATCTATATGTTCTTCTTGTTGGACAACCGTAGAAACTTATTTGTCGATCGCTTCAATTTAAATAGTTATTTTTTTCTCTTTACGCTTTCACCGGGTCTTCTCGAACATAAACCCACTTTGGGTCACCATACAAAAGAGGAAACATTAGTTGATTGTTTTGAGCTTTAATTTTACTTGAAAAAAATAGCCTAGTATTGAATGTGTGAGCTAGAAAAAGCGAGTGTTTTCCTAAAAGGGAAGTATTGATCATCTTAGTGATTCTCTTTAAGAATTTTTCAAACTTTTGAGTTTTGAGGTAATTGGAACTAGGTGGGTGTTACCATCATTCACTTCTTATTGCATTTTATATTGTTTTTAACTTTGAGGTATCATGTCATCTTTCAACCAGAATACTGTATAATATGGAGTATGACTTCCTTGGGATGGTTGGTGTTTTGTGTTATCTGTTATTTTTTGTTTCATTCATTTTTGGATCCTTCTGTATGATGAGTTCCATCATCGGTAAGAATTTGATATTTTGTTAAGTTCGTAATGAATAGTATGACTTGACATTCATTGAACATATTATTCTCGTTAATAGTATATAAGGGACTACTTGTGTATCTGAAACTATAGTATTAAGTTTGTTTGAGTTGGATTGAAAGCTTTTATGAAACCTTTCTGATGAAGATGTTTCTAGAAATCCTGATTAATTATTTTCATTGATCACTTAGGATCCAACTTTGAAGTGAGTTCAGGTTTGCAAGAAGCTTTGCAATGAGTTACGTTGGACTTTTTTGATCCTTAGTTGGATAAACCTTCCTTAACTAGAATGGAGAGTCTTATTCTTTAACAACTAAAGTTAGAATCATGTTGAGCCCGAGTATAGTCTCATTGTTGGATGGAATTTATTTAGATTTTTGGTTGACCTTTTTAGTTTTGTTAAGGTGTTAACTTGAATATCAAAACAATGTACTTATTATTGAAAGGTAGTTTTGCATATCTTGTACTTATCCTTCTTGAAAATTCATAATAGGTTGAGTTTAAGAACTTAATTTGGAACTTGACTAGAAGGTAAGATTTAGATTTGGAAATATGGATTTCTTCCTTCTTTACTACTGTTGTTTTGATTTCTAGCATGTTGTAATAAGTTCATAAAAATGTGGAGTTAGGATTAACTATGTTGATTTAACTAGTCCTTGCTTATACATTACTTATTGAATCTTTAATCTCTCTCCTTTTTGGTTTGTAATCTTTTAGGAAGAAGTCTTTTTATTTATCTTATTGTATTTTTAGAACTATTTCATAAACAACATGGTTCTTTTTATGAAACAATTAGATTAAAGAACAACGTTATAAGGTTATAGTGCTTATCATGCTTAGTTCAAATGAACTAACTCATGCTAACAATTTTGCAGATGGATTTCATAAAATATTAAAGGAGAAAGACATATAGAAAGTTACATTTGTTTTACTAAAGAAATTGTCTCTTAATTTTGATGATTATATAGAGACATTACTTGAGATGTAATTTTGTCAGAAAAGGAGGATGTAATAAAAATAGTTTAAATATTGTTGTTATGACACTTTGTAACCTCTGAGATACTTTTGTATTTAGTGAATGGATCACTCCCTTTTTTATTATAAATGGTTTGATGATTGTTGATTTCAACCTTATTGTGATACATTCATTGGCATAAATTGGGATGTATTATTATTATGAAATATCTTTAAGAAAGGGGCATTTTATATATTTAAGTGTTATATGACTAAGAAACTTAAGAGTTCTTGTATTTATAAAACTAGGATCTGAAATATTGGTTTCCTTATTTTGACATAAAAGAGATACAACAAATAGTTGATACCCTTAAATAGATCCTTAAATAATATAAAAGAATTATGATTGATTTATATAGATATATATGTATGAATTCTTGATTGTATTTAGAACATATGTAATCTATTTTCATAAATGGACATTAGTCCTTGATATAGGAAAAATGATATTTTCCTTGAAATCAATCACTGAGACTTAATTGAAGATCTTGTTAAAGTGTTAAGAATATATCAAGAGAATGGTTGACTTTGTTTTTTCCTTAGGCAGATTTCTTTAATCAAAATATGGAATGCTTAAAAGGAATTAAATAAGATTTAGACTTCATCTTCATGAAGTCTAAAATAAGGGTTTTTAATAAACTTGTTTAACCTAAGGCTGAAATGAGAAAGGATCTAATGAACAAATTTTCATAACATTAAGATCAATCATGTTGTTATATGATACAAGCTATTTATTTTAAAGAAAAAATTAAACGTGTAATTGAATGGTTAGGAAACAAATTTTACCTACATACCTACCTCACATGTAATTTCAACTTGTAACCTTATAGGTTAAATGATGCTTAGTTGAAACTTAGAATGTTGCTATCTTTAATCTTTAAGGTAATGATTAAACGGGTTAATAAACTTGTAATCTTAAGTATGTTAGTCCCATTGAGAAAACACAGTTGGATGTTTGTACACATAAACTGCAACATAGTATCTTCGTAATGATACGAGTTAGTACAAGGATACTAGGATGCGGTTGCTATGTCTTAACACTCCACTTACATGTTTAACTTGATTTACATAAGTGTAAGACTGGACCATGGTTCTACCCTATACAGGGATAAAAACATGATCTAGTGTCAAGGTCAACTCATGTTGACTTAGGATAACTAGACACACCAAATAAACATAATTCAATTGAGTATGTGTATGTATCCTTAGTCACTATGAGTATTCTTCCACACTAGTGCATGTTGATAACCTTGTCTAGTGTGAAATCTTGAATCAAATTGGACTGAAAGGAGTCAAAAATACCATTCTAGATAACATAATAAGTGTGGTGAGGGACATATTCCTTTTGACGAGCATGTCATCTAGGAATGTAAACATGATAAACATGTTTATAAATTTTTTCCAAAGTATCGCATGTTGTTGGTTGCATTGTCCTATGTCACCTAGTTAAGATGCAGGATTTGGATGAATATCAAGAAACAAATATTCAGGTAGGTATCTTATAAAGAACTCTTGGGTACCCTTAAAAGGGTAAAAGAAACCAATTAGACATAATATACAAATTATTGAGTTAACATGATATACGGTTTAATACCAAGTCATGAAATGAGAGATCGGTGTTTCACCGAGTCATTTACAGCTGCATATGGTTTTCATTATGAGATAAATTGGCATTCAAATGTGTGTTCTAAATTATGTTAATTTATAATAGAGAACATTATGTAAGATAAAAAAATTTCCTTATTTCTAAAGTCTTAAAATGGGAATGTTATAATGCTGACTGGCTCTAATGTTCCACTCCTCATTGATTGATGCATTCCTTTGAAATTCTATGTTCAAGAGTGATTTTTCCTCACTATACATCCATGCACCAATTTATCCCATGCCCATCACCATGCTTTGAGTGAGCTCTAAACTTTACATGGAAAGTTATTAGATGGAAAAAAATCTCACCACATCACCGCTTCCAATTCAAACTTTAGAGTCTAATTGATCCCACCCATTCGGTTTCAAAACCCAAGAACTCCACAACCATGCAGAGATTCCACCACTTAAAACCTCTGAATCCTAAAAATTTGAAACTAAAAATTTTGGAGTTTAGGGTTTTCAAGCTTTGGGCTCTTCGTCACACTTTTATCAATTTGTTGGAATGAGTTCTGAATTGTAAATCACCGAATCCCAAAAGGATATGTCTGAAACAAACTCTGAAAGCTTCTTCTAGCAACTCAATCACCATTTTGAGCTATTCGACCTATGAAATTTTTATCTCATAAATGTCGAGTCATGTCTATATCACTCTAACTCCGAACTATTTCCCAAATTTATTGCAACTCTAAAGTCAACCGTGTATACCCCAAAATCTATCATATTTGATACACGACTCGGTGATACGGGTCATTCATTAATATGCCTTATGGATACCACAACCTTGGTCAATGTCTCCTCCCACGACCGAGGTCAACCTCGCATCTAAAATTGATTTGACCTTTGTAACCGATCCTATTTGATCTATCTGTGCATATCTTTCACTAGGCTTGGCCCCACTGGTTCCCAATGAGACTTGATAATGCCATGGAATTAAAATAATCTCATGTCAATGTGCCTCCATGCATCTAAAACCAACTCGTAACGTCCTATTCCATGCTTAGATTGAATAAGATCACATTCCCATAGATTTAACCTTAATACCTCGAGCCTCTCCGAAAGATTCTTTAATCTCAACACCATCTAGCCCACTAAACTAACACTCAACATTCCCTCTACCTAATGAGCTCATCCCATTGAGTTCTAATTTACTAAGGAACCTATTTCGAATGACTTGCTTGTTATACCCGAGCCATTAAACACATCCCTATCCTATTAACTCATGCCATCAAGCCGAATGGCTCACTCACTTGTATACCCGCTAAGTTGTCATATGCGGAGCCCTTTCCGATCTAACAAACCATGCCTATCATGAATGATGCAAGATCCAATTTAGATATTTTCCTAACTCAAGGATCTCCTATATTATGCTGAGAATAATAACCCCTTAGCACCATCATGAGCCATTATCTTCGCCGACTCAATATTTTCTTAGCTCTGTAGAAGCTTGGTTTCATGGCTCGCTTAAGCCTCACGCTAAATAATCCACCAAATTTTTCTCAAGCTCAAACCTAGACACCTCCTAAGATCGTATAGGTTATATTGGAATTTAACCTCAATATGACCCTCTGTAAATAAAAATAAATAGCCCGAATTACTCAAAATGACTTATTTCCCAATACACTTGGTTAGTTTTTTGAATTCATGGGATCAATCCTCAGACCGAGCTAAGTTGTCTTCATGTCATCATAACCAAGCTTGTCATCCATGAGATCCAACTGAGCTATTCTCCACTAACTCCATTGTTGAGCTATCTCTTACTCCACAAGAAAAAATACACCCTTTGAATACCCAAAGCTTGATTGCAAGCCATCTCGTGGATTTTCTTCTTGTTGTCATTGTCAATCTCGATTGAGATCCCTAATTTTGTGATCGAGCTATTTCTTAGCCCAGTTTCCTAATGCATAGCTCAACCTTTTTTGATCTCTAAATATGATCCTTCCCCGATTTGTTAAATTTCATGACTCTTATCGAACCGAGGAGTTAATGGGAGCACAATAGGAGCTTTTTAAAAATAATTTATCAATTTTAGTCATTTCTCTTTTTGGACGAATGTGGACCCGTCATGGGGAAATTTATCACCCTAAGAAAAACTTTAACCTCCAAGACCCAAAAAGGGAAAAAGTTCGAGATGATCCTAAAATTTATAGAATACCATAGATTCTCTATAATTATTAAATTGCCTGACATGACCCAAAGTGCTCATGAAGTGATTTTTTGGTCCCAGGGTACAATTGGACCTCGTTGTTCAATTTTTCTAAAAGGGAAAAAAATTGACAACAAGAATGATTTTATACTGGTGCAACATCTCCTACACCTCCTTGATATCATCTACATCCCTCTGAGGAGTTTCAACATTATTTTCTTGCTTTAAATTCTGCAAGTGCTCCTTCAAACACCGAATCTCTCCTTGCAGAGTTCTAATCACCTCTATAGTATCTTCATACACCTCTCTATGGTAGGTAGGATCGGGGTACTTCCCATATAGTGCCTCCTCTCTTGAAATAACAGCACCTCTACTTAGGAATTTCCTTCATACATGTCACCTCAACACGAGTAGTTACTAATACAGGCTCCTACTCTATATCAAACATCACCTTAGGGATGTAAATCAGCTCAGTGCACTTTAAACTCACCATCCCTACACCATTATCCCACTTTTTATAATTCTAAACCATCCGACTATAAAAATTCAGAACTTTTCATACTTATCCTTCTTCACAAACCATGACCATTGTGACAAGTCCAGGTATTCACGCTTATAATGTTGTGTAGATATAAATTTGAAACAAGCTCCATGAGGGAAGTCTCCTCTTCTTCCTTTGTGACCATTATGGCCACTAAACCATCTTCAAAAGCCTCTTCCTCGACCATTCATGCATCATTCATGGTTATGACCCTCATCCTTGGAACCACTCGCAATGCTAGTCTGTCACACACCAATATAATTGGCATCATGGATCTTTTCTATTAATCTATAATCCTTAGTATCATGGGTGGTAGACGTACATATCTTAAAATAATAGTACACATTCTTACGGAGTGCATAGTGTACCAATGTGCATCTACTTAGATCATGCTCCCCATGAAAGATCTCACAGTCCAAAACCATGCCGTGCATTGAATTCCTAGGGAAATTATCTTTTGTATGTCCCTCTACTTCACATTCTATACTGAGAATAGTCCACTCGCGTCTCATGCACTTTGAATTTGTAAATAAATTCTCAAGCTACTTCTACATGGAAGAAATATGATCTTCCAAAAGGGACTCAATCTAGTGTTAATACTCCCGATGACCTCTACGTACAAAATAACCTCCATGGCCTCGCGCAAATCCGTGAAGGTCTTATGTGAAAGTGCTCGTATAAAAGGCATTATAAGGCCCTTAATGAACCACTTAGAATGCTACAAAGGATGTATGTCATAGAGAAACTTGGATAAGAGATTATTAAAGCATGCGACATACTCTCGTACACTCTCTCGCCATACCTTGTTGGATCTCCTTTAATGCGTTGATGATCTTCTACTCAAACTTAGGAATGTGAAACTCTGCATGGAAGGAATCATACATCATAGTATAATCCACTACCATCTAATGTGGTCATACTAATAATACTAGCTATGCGCATGCCCCTATAATGTCATTACAAATTAGCTTGCCTTCCGCTCTGGGGTAGTAATACCCTTCGTGCACCATATCAATTCTCACTTATGAATATGTTATGCAACATCCTCAACACCCTTGTAATCTAGAAAGTAGAGCAACATCTCATAGAACACATGTTACTAGGGTTTTGGTCCTTGTCCACTAGGTCCATAACCCTAATTTCCTTCGGTGTTTCCCCCACCAAACCCACTAGATCCACTCACTCTTAAACTCCCAGATCCACCAGATCCTCCCCCTATAGCAGGTATAGGATCTGAATTGGTGCTAATTTGTGTTCCCACCATGGAGCTAAATTGAGATCCAACAGTTTATGAAATGGAACTACTCCCAAACATAATGCCCATGTTCTGTGCCCACACCTTGCTGAAATGATGCACTAGAAAAAATACCACTAATTATAGGAAATGTCTTTATGGACATATAACTCAAATAATAATGATATTCACTCGATGATTCTTACCTACCGACTCCAACACCAATTGGAATAGCGATACCTTTCTCAGAACTTGGAAAAGTAAGTGAAAGGGTTTGGTTGTTAGGTAGGTCTAGATGTGTGATTACGATCATTATCCTTTCTCCATATGAAAATCTCTCACCACAAGTTGAGGGGGCTTCACTCCTGCACTTACCAAGATGGGGTGGCATAGACTTCTCGAGTTACACATCCTCATCATGAACATCAAATCCTTCCTACAAGATTTTTCTCCATAAATTTATCACTCCGAAACCTCATGTTATATCACCAACTCCCTTTTTGGAGCTTCATTATACTTGAGCTACCTCTCTTCTCTTTCGATTCTGCCATAGGATCCACCATCTCTCACCACACCAGCTTCCATGCCCCGTGCCTAGTGGGAGTTTAGCTAGCCATGGGAAATGCTTCTAAAATTAGAGTTACGATCAAGATCTTGATGGCTAAAGGTAAAACACGTAAGAAATATCCTTAAGGATCTCGTAGAAACTTGAACTCAGCAACCTTTGGGAAAGAATAAGTGGAGATTGTGTACTCTAATGTGTAACTAGTCAACACACCTTTTCACCAATGATCAACAACACAAGTCCAAATCAGATCAACATCATGAAGCCTTTGATAATCTTCTTGATTCCACACACGAGGTCGATAGAACCAACTTCTCCTTAGTGCATACATTGATAACCACTCATACAACTCCACCAGAAAAAAAAAAGGTTTCATAGATCTCATGATATATATGCTCTTCTTCCCATTTACGTGCATCAAACTCAGCTCCAATGTTGAATTTATGAGAAAAATCATCCTTCATGTTTTTCAACCAAGTTTCCTTGTTATCTAGGGTCGATTTCTGCCATCCCTCACCATTCTTACAAAAATTTCAAAATAGGTCCCAAAAATGGAATTAAAATGTAGTCTTTTATACCCCTAACCCTTAAAATCCCAAGCATGCCGACATATCATCCAGTTCTAAGAACTCACCCAAGGCACATGTAGGCACCAATCCCCCTTTATGTGATAATGTTCATCATTAATGGATGAGTAATTCACAGACATAGATACATGCATTGTATAACATATACAAAGGAACTCAGACCCACATACAGATGCACCATAATAAGAAGGGAAACATTGTGATCATAGAAAGAAAAAAATCTAAACCATGAGCATCATCAAGAACATAAGGGTTTGGATCCACAAGCATAAAAGAAAATATACAGATCACAATCCATGACTCAGATGTTTAGAACAACCCATTGTATTGATTCATCAACATTACAGTAGCCAAATACATTAAAGAATCCATGAATGGAGCTAATACAACAATAGAGTCCCCATATATTCTCTATAATGGATTCATTATAGAGATTACACCCATGCTTCCCTTAGCTCTCACTCTCCATATGAATATCTTCTCCTATATCAATTTCCATGCAAAACAATACATAAGAAGGAACTAGAAGGAATCTCCTCTAACCACTTCATCATTATCCAAGACATGCCAATTGTCATCATGTCTTTCCCTACTCAAGTATCTTCAACATGCAGATTTCATCTAAACCATAACTAAATCATCTCGCTTATGTTGTTATGATAACCATAATTATGCGTTGGAATATCCTTTCCTTGAGCTACAAGTGTTTCATATTTTACCTTTATTAATAACTAAATTTGGTCACCTTTCCCTATGTTCCTTTATCATGGATTTACCTATTGGTGTGAGTTATCCTATGTGTCCTCCACTCACATATGGAGGGTCATCTCACATGGGTTAGGTTTAGGGTTTGCTATTGAGTCATGCACTAGGGTTACTCAACACCCTATATGTATCCCTTCATTTGACATTTATGAGCATGCCAAGACACTCCATTGTCTTTTCTCTACATGTGTAAGCTTTGTTCTGTTATGCAAGTTATTCAGTTGTTGATCAATTCTTCCTTGTGATTACGTTGGAGCCATTACAATTCAACCAAAGTGTAACTTCATCGTGGTGCACAATTTCTGATATGATCCGTCAACTCTTTCATGGTATCAGAGCTGAGATCGGGTAAATGTGCACTCGTTATTTTTGGTTGTGATTACTCTTGGTGTATTTCTTACTCCTCATGCAAGTTTTTGATCATTATTTTCTGGTTTTTCCTTGCTAACGTATTTAACAAGTTGTTCTTGGAAAGTGTGTCATTTTTCTATGTTCGTTGTGCATGTGCAGGTATTCCTGAAGCTTTCAGGGGTTTTTCAACTACATTTAGTGGATGCACATTAAATTCGAGATCGATTAAAATAGAAGTTTATTTTTCTAGTTTTAAAAAAAAATTATTAAACTCAAAATTTCTATCTCTATTTTTTTTTTTGGTCTCTCGTTTCCAATACAATCAAATCACAACTCTTTCATTACACATTCTTCAAAAAGTGAATAAGTCCCAAATCCACCATGCCTAGATGCGAGACTTTGTGTACCCCCAAAAGTTACTTTCATGCATGCCTTCACACCCTACTTTTGCGCACCATAACCCTTTGTGCTCTTGAAAAAAACTCATTGGAAAAAAATCAGTTAAGACAAAAATAAGTTATGTTGTCACTACTTACAAAACTAATTGGAGAAACTTGGGAACTCTACATCTATTACCCCCTTAAACTTCTTCCATACCTCCAGCTTTGTCAATGTTTTCCATGACACTTCTCTTGCTATATCGGTACTTGATCCAGTGTGATTTCTTCCACCTTCTCCTTCAACTCTTGAATTACCACCATGTTATCTCCGTTTTGAGTTTACGACAAAACGATTAGATAACCCCTACGAAATTTTTGAAGTTGATTTTGCATTATGGCCTCTTTTAGAGAAATTCGGGTTTTCGGGTTTTTCCGACAGCTCGACATGAGTTTTAACATGCTTTGTGTCGCCTGTTTTCCGATACCCGAAACCCGCTTCATATTGAGTAAATCGGGTTTTCGGACCTCCGGCGCATCGGAACATGCCCTATTCAAAACATGTTTTGTGTCACTTGTTCCCCGATACCCGAAGTCTGATTTAGTCCTTTGTATCGGGTTTTCGGAGCTGTGAAGCATCTAAACATCTCATGCTTTATGTCTTGTGTTTCCCGAAACCCGAAACCCGAATTGCACTAAGCCCCTTGTGTCGGGTTTTCGGACCTCTCTAACATGCTGACATGGCATTCATGCCGAGTTGTCGGTGAGTTGGCACGTGCCGAGCTGAAGTGTATTAATTACAATTTTTCTTATAAATACGTGGATTTCCACGTCATTTTTACCGGACGTATTTTTAACTCGTGGATTTTTCGTACATGCTCTTCCAACCTCGAAACCCGAAAGCTCGCTGTGCCCGATTGAATCACCATTTTTCGATCTTCCCTTTCTCTGGTTGAAGGTATTTCTCTCTCCACTCTTTGTTCCTAGTTTTTATGGATTGATTGCGCGTGAATTCTTCCCATTTTCTTGCTGGGTTTTGAAAGATTTTTATTCTTCTTCTTTCTGGAGTTGTTTTGAAAAAAGGGGTTTAGGTTTTAGGGTTTATCTCTTCTAAATTACCATTTGGTGCTATTTCCTCAAAATTTTATTATGTGCCTGGTACATGAATGGTTAAAAGGAGATTGCATGTTTGAAATTCAACGAAAAACCCTGTTTTTCTCTTCTCGGGTTTTGAAGGCTGTTATGCAGTGTCGAAGACCCGAAGTATATTGAAGGCTTGGCGTGTCGGACTTTCCAGAGTTCCCGGCATCAACACAAGTGTCGATTTCTTCCGTTTCCGACATCATCGGCAGTGTCGGGCTTTCCCAAAGTTCCGACATTATCAAACGTATCAGGTTTTTCAGAAGTTCCGACATTTTCAGCGCATCGGGTTTTTAGGATTTTCCTACATCATCTTCGCCAGTGTCGGACTCTTCCGTTCTTCCGGCATATCCAGCAGGTCAGAATTCTCACAGTGAGCAGCATCTTCTGAGCTTCGAAACTTTCTTCCTTCGACGTCCTTCATGTCGGACCCTGGTCCATCTCAGGAAAAGACCGAGAAGTCAGGCAGAATGAAATACAAGTTTAAAAAGCTGGAATCTCCATCGTATATTGATTGCAACTACGACATCCGAGACACCGAACTCGGAAATATAGACATTGAAGATTTCTGGAGTAGGGTGAGGAGTTCCTCCCAAACTCCATGGATGAAAACTATAGCCGATAGTGGCTTGCCTCTCGCAGCGGGTCTTCCCATGTCCGCTCAGTGTCCAGAATTCATCTTGGCTTGTGCATCCAGTTATGACTCGGCGTCTCGTTCTGTGAGAAGTCAATCAGGTGAAGTAGTGATCAAATTAGATGGAGGTTACTTTGATGATCTCCTAAAATCTGCCCAATTTTGACGAGTATGGAGAGTTGGACATCAAGTCAGCTCAGAAAGCCTGGGACAATGATCAGGAAGACTGCATCAAACATGTGAACAAGAAGTTCCTGATCAAGCCCAAACCAGCTTGTCTCTAGATTTCCAAGGATTATCCCCAGGAGTGATTTCATCCAAGAAATCAATGACATCATCACCCTGCTGAGTCGGGTTTTTGGTTTGCCCGAATCGAATGTATTTCAAGGATGGATGTATCAATTTATGATCACCATCAAGAAGAATCAGCAAGGGATCGACTGGGGTACTCTCATCAGCAATGAGATTGATTCCCAAATGACAACGGTCTTGTCAACTGGGAAATTTTATATGTCTTCATATGTCACATACGCAGCAGCCGGGATGAGGAACTATCCCGGGCTGGATACCAAGGGAAGCAGAACGGTGAACCAGGTGTATCAATACTTCCCTCAATTGACAAAGAAGGGGTCCAAAGACCATTTCAGGAGGGTGAATGATGCCTTCTTCTATGAAAATATCTGCAGGATAAACCCTGAGCTGAGGAAGACAAGAGTCTCAGATGAGGCTTGGGCTGAAGTTTCTAAATGGGGATGTATCTTCTTACAATTCAAGAAGTTTACATATCTTCGGGTGGTCATGTACTCGGGAGATCCTTTTCGCCTGCCCCGATATCCAGGGGATAGACTGATATTGATGGAGTTGGTTAGGCAGCTGTTGGATTTCCATAAATTCCAACAAAGCAAACATAAGGCTGTTGTATCCTTCCCAATTTCTATTGGGAGATATACTTGCTCAACAGTAGTGAAAGCCAAAAATGTTGTCCACGAACTTCAGGACAAATTGAAGAAGCATATGAAGCCTCGAGATGGTTTTGATATCCGAGGAGTGCTCAGAGCATATGGAACCCAGCATCTGCACAGGCCAAACATAGAGGATATTTGGGTGGATCTGCGTAATGAGGTTGCTGTTCGCAGAAAGGATAATAGCAGATTGACTATTGCTGAGATTCAAACACTGGAGCTTGCTGATTTACCAGAAGGTACGGGTGACAATGAAAGTGTTTTGGATCTTTCCTATGATGGACTAAAGGAGGATCAATATGTTTTCCCACCTATTGATTGGTCAGCCAGCGAAAAAGCCTCTATTACAGATAGGTCGGCTCTAATCCTTGCTCGCACCAAAGCATGGCTCTCCTCTTGGGGAATGAATTTTAAAGATGATAAGTTTTCAAAGTTGGCTGCTTCAGAGGCGGGGCCCTCCAAAAAGGAAAAGGACAGAAAATCTTCTAGGAGCCTATAAAGGTCAAGATTGTCAAAAAGAGGAAAGAAAGAGAAATCTCTTCAATTGTTTCTCCAGTAGAAATGGTGAATGTGCCAGAATCACCAACACCACCAGAAATAGGAGAAATTAATTTGGAAGAAGGAGGAAGCCAGCTTCTGTCTTCACCATTTGCTGATTGCTCAACTGAAGAGACCTTATCTCTTGCATCCAAGGCTTTGGAGTCTGGATCTGTGCCTCTTTCCACACAACCACTCCTACCTCCTTATTCTCCATCAACTTCTTCAGTAATGGCCAGTATTTTCTCTGGACTTTCACCCCTCTCTGCTGGTACCCAAGTGATCACCAACACGCCCCCTCCTGTGCCTCTTTTTATTGGATCTACTACCACGTTGGTAACTATTCCTCCTCCACTAGTAGAATCTTCTCCCCTTGAGGGTATGATACCAGCTTCTGCAACCATGGCAACTCCCTCTGATACACCGCAATGGCTACTCGAGCAAACTCCGAGGAAGAGGAAGGTGATTGTGCCCCTACCAGCCTTTGATTTCAGCTCACTCAAGGCTCCTACTGCGAAATCAGCCAAGAAACCCAAAACAGTTTCAAGGGTTTTGGTGGATGCTTCAGGAGATAAGTTCACAGAGATTGCCACTCCCTCGGCTGACAAAACTAGAGAGGATATAACAGCCTCTGATTATCAGGTAACCAGGGTGGCTCTAGGGAAAGTGACAGCAGAAGGGGCGCAACAAGATGCATGGGATTCCATAAACGTGTTGTGCCAAAAGTTGAAAGAAACAAAGGACAGCAGAGATGAGCTTAAGGAAAAAGTGGAGCAGTTGACAGAGGTTTTGATTAAACTCTCAAAACCCCTTGAATCCATACCACCTTCTTCTGTTTCTGTCGGATTCGACTTCTCATCAGTACCTACGATTGAGAAGATTGCTAAAAAAGGAAGGGTGGTTGATGAATGGATCCAAAGGTTGCTCCAACAGGGGAAGGAAGTAATTCAAGACATGGTGCAAGTTCATCAGTCCTTGGGAGACATTCAGAAGGATGGAGAGAAGATGGATGAAGAATTTTCTCAGGAAATTGGACATCTTGATTTGACTTTTGAAGCTCTCCAGTGTTAAAGAAAATACCAGCACATCTCTTGGTAGAAGAAGGTATTCTCCCACATACAGATAAGCATTTCCAGCTGACCAAGGCCATCAGAGTTCAGAATAAAGATTCTCAATGAAGCCTGCAGTAAGTTGAGAGAATCAAGGGATAAATTGATTGATGGGAAAAGTGATCTGGAAGAAGAATTGCTGAAGATTTGTCCAAAGGTGTCAGTTGGGAACTCAGGTATCCTATCAGCAGATGATCTCTTCAAGAAAATCCAAGAGTCTGTTCAGCATGAACCAATAAGTGGATTTGACCTTGAGATCATGGATCGGTTGGTAAGGGTTGAACATTCTTTGGAGGCCTTAAGAAAGCTCAGCAAAGGATTGAAAAAGCTTCCCGAAATACCAGCGATACTCATGAAACTTGTGAAATTTGGAATGATCATTCCACTGCACCTGATGAGAACGAAATGCAAGGCATAATTCGGAAGTTCCAGGAATTTCAGAGCAAACAGTCTCAGCTGGAGGAAGAAAAAGAGGAAGGAGCAAAGGATGATGATTCAGATTAAGTCCCAACGTTTCATGTCATTTCAATCTTGAAATCGACATGTCTTTTTCATTTCTATTTCGTCACATTTTTGAATCATATTTTGACTTGATCTCCTGCGTGAGAATCAAGCAAAACAGAACTCTTGTTAAAATGCTATTTTTTAGGATCTGCCCTATTTTATCTCTACTTCTTTTGTTATAAATAAGGGATGCTTATGCATTCCAAAGGGTCGAGATTTTTTGGAATATTTGGGGGCTATTGGAAAGAAGAAAAACTTTGTGTTTTCATTCAATCATTTTGAAGAATAGGAGTTGATATCATTTTACAGACTTTGTGTTGTGGAATATATCTTACTTAAGATAGTGTTCTTATGTTCATGATCTTAAGCTATTCTTTGCATAGCATCTTAGTGTTTCTGATTATTTCGGACATTATATCTGTGATCTAAAGCTCGTATGATTATTTCGTGCTCTGTGTTTACTCGAAAGAAAATACGTTTCTCTCATTTCCTTTCTACTGTGCTTCTTTCATTGTAACAATTTCTAACCCAGTTCATTTACGAAAGAAATATCCTTGAATCGTGTGAATGTGGATTTCAGGATTCCATCCCACCCCCAATGGTTAGATTAGTGTGAATACTGTATATATCGTTTTTACTGTGTTTTAGATTAGTAATAAGCAGGCAGCCTCACCTGTCTTTGAGGAGGGATTTAATCTCATATACTGTGGTTGAACCTCATATTTTGGTTTGACAAAATATCCAACCAACACACCACCAGCTCCACGCCAAGACCCTCACAGTCATCCATACATTTGGTAATGGAGTCCAAGAGTTTGCTAACCTGGAACTCTAATTTTTGCACTTGGTATTTATTTTATCTTTATACGTTGTGGTGTCCACTATCATTTATGCATGCTCAAACTTGTTATTAGGGAGCTTTTCCTACAAGGATTTGAGGGCTACCTCCTCTTCTGCTACCCACACGTTAATGATAGGCTCACACTTGCGATAGTTATTAAAACCCCTATTTAATAGTATACACCTCTTTGAGTTGGGCTAGTCGGTCCTCCAACTCATTGATCTAGGCTCCCATAGTAGCCTTATTGTTTTATTTTTCCTTAACAAGGTCTATAGTGGTAGGCCCCATGCCATCCTTGATGTTGACTAGCAACATCCCACCCAGGTCGTCCAGATATTCCATTTCATCCCCATAGTCTATTGTGGCTTGGCTTACCAACGTTGGAAATTTCTGTAAAATATTTTTAACCAAGCTAAATATACTTGTAAATACATTCCTCAAGGGCTTTTTCTTCATCCAAACCTCCTGCGCATGTAATATGCAAGGAGAGTAACATGAACTCAATATGTAATATATCGTCTGCATGCTTAACACAAGTTGAAAGGGTGTTGACTTTTTAAACCTTTTTTAGGTTGTTTGATATGAACATAACATGACAAAGACTTTGTCATCCCAATCCTATCTCCCAATATAAAAATCTTAGTTAATGTGTGACTCAATTTTTTTCAAAGGCTTCATTGTTCTATTGTGTTGTGGGTGGTAAGGGGTATTTTTGTGATGGGCCACCATGAATTATGCCAATAATATTCTAACTGTCTCATTTAGGAAATGAGTACCCCTATCACTTTTTAAAATCCATGGGCATCCATACGTACTAATTATATTATCCCACAAGAACCTAGTTGCAGTGGTTGTAGTGTAATCCTTCATAGGAAGCACTTCGCCCACCATGCAAGATAGTCTCTACAAATGATGATGTAGTGCAAAAACATCCTTTGCGTGATTGGGGAAATAGGTCCCACAAAGTCAATCACCCATTTTTTTGAATGAATCTAAACTGGTGATAGGCCTCAATGGCATTTCATCATGATGCCTAGGCTTCCCACGTGTTGAGAATGGTCACAACCCTTGGAATATTTCACGCAATCCTTAGATAAGGTCTCCTTAGATGCATGGTGGCTCTCCCAAAGCATAGTTTCCACTTGTAAAACCACCATGATCCTCCTACATAATAGCTTTGGGCCCATGTTAAAGCACACACCAATGCAAAACTTCATCCCGACCTAGTTTATACAAGTCTCCACTAATCAAAGATGTAGGGCATGGCGCGAATGGTAAAAATTTTCTTATCTAGGCTCCTCATTCCTTCAAGTGCCACACATGTTCATAAAAATATAGAAATGTCCTCCAATCAAATGGCACATGCTACATCCTGAATAACTAATCATTTGATATTGTGTCTTTAATGATCTACTAATCCTCACCTGAATTAACCCTTGACAAATGATCAGGTCCTAAGTTACTTTTCCCTGGTTTCACCACAACTGTAAATTCAAATTCCTGAAATAATAATACCCAATGACATATGTGCCCTTGCAAGATGGGATTTTTCACCAAATATTTCAAGGCCATATGGTCTATGTAGAAAATAAAAGGTGTTTTTAGCAAATACTACCTAAATTTTTGTAGCACGTAGATCATTGACAATGCTTCACGTTCAATGGTAGTATAATTCTATTCTAATGTGGATATATTCTTGCTAGAAAAACACTATTAGATTAGGTATTTACCTTAGCTCATGTTCACCTAGGTAATTTATTTACCTTTATTTTATTTATCCTCACCCACTTATGTGTGTGGATATTTCTTATTATTTATTTAGATATTAGGAGATATTATCTAGTTAGGTATTGTTCTTTCCTTGATCTATGGTATTGACTAGTTATTTCCTAGATCTATGGTATTGACTAGATCCTTGATGTCTAGTTCTCTCATAAATATATGGACTTGACTAGTTCTTTCCATGATTTATGGCTTGATCTATGACCTTGATTGGTTCTTAGATTGTTATTCCTTACCTATATAAGCAAGGCCCATTCTCATTGTATTTCATTGAGTTCCATAATAATATATGATATTGCTACTCATTTGTTTACAAAGGTTTTATGTAAATTTATTCTGGTGACTTACTTTCATCTTATTGATCGTGGTGTTTGATTAGCATCTATGTTCTTTGCTTGGTATGATCTGGTTATCATTCCTTTTAAACACAAGGGATGGTCAACAATCCCTTCTCCAGGTTGTGCTAAGACCACTCCAATCTCCATCCTAGATGCATCCACATGTACATGAAAGTGCCTATCCTAAGAGGGAAAGTGTAATATGGGTGCAGTAGTGAGTCTTTCCTTCAATGTATCAAATGCCACTGCTACACCTCACCCCAATGGAATCTTCCTTTATGCTTTAACAACTCCTCCAATGGCGTGGAAAGTTTTTCATAGCTTTTGATGAAATTCCTATAATATCCCGTATGCCCTAGAAATCCACACACTACACTCTAATTGGTGGGTTCCTCCAACCCCAAAATTACAACAATTTTGGTAGGATCCACCAATAGACCCTCCTTGTAGATGATATGACCAAGTAACGTGCCAAAAGGAGTGGCGAAGATACATTTCTTAATATTCAGAGAGATTCTCAACTTGCCTACACCTCTCAAACATTAGCCTCAGGTTGTCACAATGATCCTTTACTAATCCATAAACTATCCAGTCATCTAGGTAGACTTGGAGAAATTTATGAATGAAGTCCTGAAACACCTGAACCAAAATGCACGAAAACACAACAGTGTGTTCTTCACTCCAAAAGGCATGACTGTATAAGAAAAAATTCCCCATTTAGTGGTGAAGGTTGTCATTTCCTAGTCTTCCTTGGTAATTCAAACCTGATGATATCCAAAACACCCATCTATAAATGAATAGATCGCATGCCTGGCTACTCCTTCTAGGATCTCCTTAGTGAACAAGGTTGGGAAAGGATCAATGACACACACAACATTTAAGTCTCTATAGTCAATACAAATCTTTATTCTCCCATCCTTTTTGATGTTGATTACCATGGGGCTAACCCACTCAAATTCCTCAATGGATTCTATAATACCAGATGCTATCATCTTATTAATATCCTCCTTCACCTTCATGCACAAATTCAAGTTCATCCTATAAGGCTTGTTCCTAATTAGTCGTGACCCTTCCTTCAATTTGATCTGCATCTCTCCTAGAGAGTGATGAACCCCTTTAACTCATGGTACCTACATGAGAAAAATTCCTGGAAATCACGCAATAGCTCAATAATATTTGACACCTCCTGATCTGTCTAGTAATCCCCAATAATATCTTCCTTAGGTTCCTCCTCCATACCAATGTTAACCTTCTTTGTTTTCAATGGCTTGTGGTAGGCTCATTCCTTCTCATATGAATTGTCTAAGACTTCACATGTACCTTCTGTATGATCAACATCTAAGTTCTCCACTTCCTCATCATTAATCATGTATACCAATTTTCCTTTTTCCTTCTCTAGGAAGGCACACTCAAACTACACTTCATCCGGTTCCTCTTCTTCAAGGTGTGCCCCCATATCAGGTTCTCCCAAAAATTCTAATACAATTTCCTCCACCTTGGCACTATCTCCCAATGTAAGGTGCTTGATCACTTGCAAGGCCTCATTTAGTGATGGTTTAGAACATAAGTATTCAAATTTCTGAATAATACCCCTTTTAACTCTTGAAAATTTCTTGTTTGTCTCCGTAAATCTGAATAAACATACCATGCATGCCCACAAACCCACAAGGTGGAATATAATCTATATACCCACAAGGAAGGGGGTAAGCCTTCTAGGCCTTCCCTCTAGGTCCTCTCATACTCCTGAACATGGCACAAGGCGGACCCCTTCCCATCATAGTCATGTATCCCAATAGGTGCATTACTTCTTAGAAATATAATGGAGAACGTGACCCTTACCTCATGCCACTCCATAATATTATCATGATGTGTCATCCACCAATGTGCAACTATCCCATGTAAGGTATAAACAAGCATATTCCTCCACTCTATCTCATAGGTCCAATGTACCTCCATCACACACAAAAAGGTATCAATGTTATAATCACCAATATAGCTTAGTAATTGCATTCCTCCTAGGCACCCGATCAAACACACATTGACTACTCAAAGAACATTACCTTTTAGCTCTCTCCTAATCAACTCATATGTGTCATGCACCCAATTGTCACAAGAAACATTGGTTATATCACTCATAGATTATGCATCATCCCATTGAATGACCCCTTCCTTTGATGGCTGGATGAACTCTGGGTCCCTGATGGTGTGCACATATATCTTGTTTAAGTCTTCTTCACCCATTGGTTCTACATAAAGTGCATTTTTTCATCGATTAGTCAAATGATCATGCACTCCTTGTTCTCAAAACTGATGTAGCCTTTATTGAAATGCAAGTCAACATTTTTTGCATAGCACTAAGGGTGCCCAAGTAACACTGGGAAGCTATCTACCTCAGCAAGTTCCAAGACATCAAAATCCCTAGTGAACTTGAATCCCTGGATAGTTATGGAAGAGTTCTTCAAAACTCTAAGGGGAGTAGCTTTTGTCATATTCACCATGTACAAGAAATTCAAATATGGCTACAAATTTGGTCTCCCCATTTGATGCCATGCATCTAGGGTGAGGACATTAAGTTCTACACCCATATCAATTAGAACATTACTCAAGAGTCATCCACCCACTACCACATTCAATGTGATCTCCTTATCATAGTCCAAACTATGAGCAGGTAAGTTAACATGCAAGATCTACCTCTTGCACCCACCTCCAGTGCACTGTAATTTTTCTCTGAACCAATTTCCTAATAGGGAAATGGTGTTCTCTCTGCGTAACATATTACACACCTCCTTAATATCATCTACATCCCTCTGAGGAGTTTTAACATTATTCTTTTGCTCCAACTTTAGAAACTGATCCTTCAAACACTGAATCTTCCCTTGTAGACTCCTAATCACCTCCATAGTCTCTTGATACACCTCTTTTTGGTAGGTAGGATCAGGGTACTTCCCATGCAGTACCTCCTCTCTTGTAATAGTAGGCCTTTACTTTGGAATTTCCTTCACGTGTGCCACCTCAACACAAGTAGTTACAAAAAAATCTCCAACTCTATATTAGGAATCACCTTAGGGATGTATAGCGGCTCAACGCACTTTATACTCACCATCCCCACACCCTTATCCTACTTCTTCTAAATATAAACCATTTGTTTCACTAATAAGTTGCATACGTCTCTTGAAAAAAATAGATAGGGAAAGGATGAGGAGGAATATTGTGAATGAAGGTGGAAGGTAGAGTGCGCGCATTCGATTTCCCGATCCAAAGGCAAATTACAAGAACTTATTTTTTCTAGGAGGAACAACCTGTGAATGCAAAATAAGACCACAAGAGGAATATTAAACAATATATGTCATTGGACTACCTAATGTGTGCTAGATCTGGGAAGTGTGATACTTCCTAGATGGTTTTCAATCCACTATTTAATATAGTTCAATGCAATAAAAATAACGTAAATAAACAACATCCTACTGTAGTTGATATGATTTAGGTATCTCATTCAAATACAATAAGAAAATCTAATCTAACATGTAAGGTTATGATCAGATCTAGAGGTTGGGCAGGTAGCCAAGGTGACTAGGATAGGTCAGGATCAGGTTTTGGGTGGTTTGGTTTATTTGGGTGAATGGTATGAGGTTGTTGTTACAAGAAGAATTACCAGATACAAAGACCGATGTTAGTCTAATATGACATATTCCAGGTTGAGAGGAAATTGGTGATGGTTTGGGTTATCGAAATTGGTAGGTGTGGACTGATAAACTCAATAAAACTTGGTTTTGAAGATTCTCTATGATTGCACAGAGAATGGGAGAATGAGGGTTAGGTTGCCAAAGATGCTGAGAATTCTCAAAGATGTCTGGTAGTTAGGTATAGAGAGTTGGGAGGTTGTAGGTGGTTAGGTGGAGGGATTGACAGGAAGGTGGGAGGTGATGAGATGTAAAGGAGACTAGGACTCTCAAATAGAGATAAAGAAACTGATCTAAATAAATATGGAAAGATGCAGATCCAAATGCACTTACTTGTATTTGTAGACTAATGGTTGGATGAGGGTGATGGTTGATCTATGAAACTAGTGGTTAGTGTCGTGACAATGCTTCCTAGAATGTTACCATGAATGCTTAACCTTCATATCAGTCTTGGTGTTGATTCAGGATGTTTGGATGTGCAAGAGGGCTCTGGTTCATGCTTGCATGCATATCTCTCTCTCCTCAAACTTGAATAATTATTCCAACCTATGGAAAAATGTTACCAAAGTGAATATATGGTAACCGATGATGGTTTAGGTTAATTGGCGTCAGTTTAGGGTTAATCGACGTTGGTTATGACAGAAATCCTAGGTTGCCAAAAAAGCAGATCTTGGCTATCTTTTTAATAGTTCTCCTATTGGTTTGGGTATAAAATGGTATTTTATGTGTAATTAAATGGGCATACTGTTAGAGAAAGAATAGGCATCTAGTTTTAGGGTTATACTAAGTCTCAGTTAGTAATGGTAAGTAGAGATTAAGTGCTAGTTAAAAGTAAACACACTAAGAATAGGTCTATGATGAGGTGTCTAGGTGATGTGGTGGGGTGAGGTGGAAATTAATTTAATTAAGGTATTTAAATTAATAAATATCATGAGAATGGGCATTAATTTAATTATAGGTAATTAAATCAATATACATGTGGGGTAAAAGGGAGTGTGACCAAAATTTGGTGTCTACATTTTTCCCCTTTTTTCATGTAGCTTATATTGGTAAGCGATGTTGACAAAAATAGGAAGTGCTTGGCCCATGTGTGGGTGAGAGTGGGGTGTCCCGGTGTGGGTGAAGGTGATCCCACTCAAACCAGAACTCGATGAGGTGTTATACAAAATCAGTAACTAGTTTGATAAATGTGTGTTGGTGTGAGTTAATGTATGTGGGTAAGAGTATGGGTGCTTTAGGAAAGGGTAATGGTCAACTTAGGTAATAGGTAATAGGCCGGGGTCAAATCGGGTAAGAGGTAATGGCGATAAAATGCATGTACACATATAGATTACAACACGGTACCCGTGTTGAAGAGCTTGCAAACTCTACGTCACCAAGTTTTATAGGTTTATCTAAAAAGGGTGCATTAATTCGTATATCCAGGTATAGGCTATTGTCCTAAAACATGACATAGGTTAGGTGTAGGAAATTTTAGGTATGTTTCGGTACACCAAAGGTTTGGTTGGGATAAACGGCATGAAAATAGGAAACGTATGGTTGTTAGGATAAAACAACATGGGTAACAAAATCGCAAGGTATATCGAGTACAAAAGTTCAAGGGTCCCAAAAAGTGGTTCAAGTCTAGGTAAATAGGTCATGGCACATGTAAGGCCAAGGTATAGGTAAAATAAAAAATCCCAAGATGCAACTAAGGAAATGTAGGGGTAGTTTGGGTTTGTAGGTAGGTTTCCATAAGTTTGGGTGAGTTTAAAGGGTATCGATCAATGAGGAGTTGAGTTTAAAATGGGGTAAAAATGATAGTAGCAGGAAATTGATGTTGGTTATAAAGTAACCTACATCGGTTTATAATGACCGACATCGGTCATGTTGGGTAGGGTTAATAAAAATAAAAATCCATATTTTACGGATTCATTTTAATGTGTTGCTATTTGGGAAAATGACAGAGCGGTGGGGTAAGGGGAGAAAGTGATGGTATGAGGTGTTTTATTTGAGCTAATGAGCGACAAGTGCATGATTGGCGTTTGGTAGGTGGGTCCACTAGATTTATTGGATACATTTGATTGGTTACGAGGTGAGGAGTGGATTTGGTGATGATAGAGGTAGGAGAGGGTTCGGGTGGACAACCAGTGCAACGGCTAGGCATACCACCACGTCGATGGCATCGAGATGAGGTAGGAATCAATCTTCATTGCTTTCTTTGGGTTAAAAGGAATGTTTTAAATTGGTTTGGGTAAAAGGGGGTTTAGGGGAAAATGAATTTTGCATTTGTAGGTAAAAATGCATGAAATGAGGGAGGGGTCCAATATAGTGTAAATAGGGGTGGGAATGAAGTTAGGGTAGGGTAGATTAGGTATTTTTTTAGCACTTTTTAGAAAATTGTGATAGGCATGGGGTAGATTTTGGTTTTTATTGTGTAACATAGATTGACATCGCTTAGGGTTTGGTGACATCAGGTTGGACTTAGTTGGCATCGGTCAAGTTTGAGATGACCGACACTAGTGAAATTGAATCAGCGTCGGTCGAGGAAAACTAGTGACGGTTAAGGTGACCAGCACCGATTAGGGATGATGAGAAATGGGGGGAAGGAAAGGGTAGGGGAAGGAAATTAGTCAAGGGAGGGCTAAGGGAAGGTGTATGTAGGGAAAATATGGGAAAAAGGGGTGTTTGGGTGATGGTGGGGGGTGGAAAGTAGAATAAGGGAGAATAGGTGTAACAGTACACTAGGAAAAAGGGGTAGTTGGTAGGGTTGTGGTTTGGGTAGGGTGTGGTGGGAAATAGTTATGTCATGTAATAGGTGTGTTGGGTAAAAGGTATGTTGGGTATGGTCAAGGCTGAAATTTTTATGGTTTATTGGATGTAGGCTAGGGACCAGCTGCAGATGAGGGATAAAGTACCACCTCTTATTGCTAGTGGTATGGTTGAGCATGACCGTAGATGAGTGGAGGCACATGATAGACATTGGCCTAATTGGGATCCGACACTACAGATATATAGCTTAAGATCCGAGTTTGATGGTTGCACTCATCGATAGATGGGATTCAGCGACCAATACATTTTGCCTACCGACGGGTGAGATCATTGTCACCCTGGAGGATGTATACAGGATCCTACAACTACCTATAATGGGAGAGAAGGTTTTATTGTATATTTTCGAGGCATTAGAGGATCCGATAGTGGCGGTGTTTGGAGAGGAAATGGTGGAGTTGAGATACCATAGCACAAGCCTAAGCTATGTGTACATGTACGCGCCCATCCTCACGAGATGAGATTGGTTGTCCTGATTATGGAGGTGATGTGTTGTTTTGCATTTCTAGATGCAAAGGGTGGGAGATTCCCACAAGCACTAATGGGGGTTCTTCAGGATATGATGGAGGATTAAAACTATTTTTCCTAGGCACCAACATTCTTGGTGCAGTTATACAGAGAGTTGTGGACCTATGGGAGGCTACATAGGTTTAGTTTATGTTGTACCTTTCTTATTCACTGCTAGGTATAAGATCACATCATATGTGTGCTTCTAGTTGGTTTTCCCTGACCTAATGCATTCGATGTGGGATTGGTATGAGTTGGTTATAGGAATTGGGTACCTGTTAGGGGAGAGTATAGGGCTACTAGGGCTTCACATGATGTGGCATATTATAGATGTGTGCTAGAGGGATTTTTAGGGGTTGACATCATTTGGAGGCCATATGTTGGCTTCCCTTCCTATAGACACATGATAGTGGAGTTAGCTGAGCTAAATTTTCTCGGTGGATAGAGGGACACTTCGGCGAGCATAAGATGATACCTATTGACAGGGTCGACGGTAGTTTGGGCTTCCCCAAGACATGCCTCCACCATTCCCATAGTACAGAGAGATGATGATGGAGAGGCCTATGCCTCTACCACAACCGAATGTGCCAACAGGGTAGGAGGAGTAGGTGGTGGATAGGTAGATTGATGATGTTGGGGTTATTGACAGATATAGGCAGTGGTGGGTGGAGTAGCTATAAGTAGCACCATTGAGGCCGGGAAGCCTGACTTAGCCACTATTATAGTTCAAAGGACACATTACAGGGGTAGGTGGCCACCCTTTTGACACATCTTGGAGTATTGTAGGGGTAGCTCATAGGATAAGAGGCATACGTTGCCACTTTATAGGTGCAGGTGGTATCCCAGTAGGCCTAGGTTACATAGGGACAAGTACCCATACCATGGTGATGATGATGGGTGACATGTAGCCACCGAAAGGCATAGATAGTGGCTTTACGGGGTCGGGTGGCCATTGTACATGCTCAAATTATGGCCTTACAGGCCCAGATCACAGCGTAAGTACCCTTATAGGCCCAGGGATAGGGTCCCATATTACAAGAAACAATGGGAAAGGGTCCCACAGTGCAGGAGGAGGGCGGAGTTAATAGGTACAAGGGCCGAGACCATCATTAGCAAGACATAGCTCGTAGGTTGCTGTGAGACATATGGCACCACCACGATAAATACGATGGATAGATTCAGGATGCCCTGAATGAGGCAAGATATTACCAAGATCAGCTAATGATTGTAGGGATAGATGTCCACTCCTATGTAGATTAAAGGGCACAGAGGCCTCAAGTGAGAGGATGAGATCCTGCACATATAGTGTAAAGAGTACAAGGGTCTGGTGAGCCCCGAGACAGGGTCAGGGTGAGGCTACTATTTCACAGAGGCCTAAACAAGCTGCAGGAAAGACTGAAGCTAGAAAGATACCCATGAAGGGTGGATATATGTTGGCAGGGTGCTAGATAGGTAGAGAGGAAGAGACAGGTGAGACCAGACCTGAGGTTCTTAAGTGGGGTGACGATTAGTCACCTAGTATGGTTATTTATCTTTTGAGATTTTGATATATATATCAGCTTGCATGCCGATGATAGTGAGGTTGTACATGAGAATTTTTTGATTTGATTATTATACCATCCTGCGTGCCGAAGATTTTGAGGTTGTACCTGAGAGATACTTGTATTATTTTGTATCAATGTATATTGATGGATACATAAACTTTCATAGTGATATAGATGATGATATTTATGGTATGAGTGATGTACTTGTGTTGTAATTTTGTTTTTGTTTGTATGTGATGGAAATTAGGTGGATTAGGCATGGTGGAGTCATGTCGGTTTAGGCATGGTGATGTTAGTTTAGTAGGGAATGGTTGAGTTAGGTCAGTTAAGCATGGTTGAGTTAGGTCGGTTAGGCATGGTTGAGTATTGTTTTTAATTTTTATTTAATTTCCAAGTTATTAGTAACATGGGAAATAAATGATGAGTTATATGTATGTTATGGTGTAAATTTCCAAAATTTGTGATATTTATAGAAATGCGGAATTATTAATTAGATTTTTTGAGGATACGATAAAATGGTAGGTATGTATGAATGAGAAATTTCCCAATTTTATGAGAAATGGAAACCAATTAAGGGTGAATGCTAATAGGAAACATGTGGGAATAATGGGTAGGGTAAAGATTCATCGAGCTAACCTCCAAGGGCCCATTCCTCAAGTGCTTCCTATATAGCCTTGACGAAAAGGGGCCTCAGGCTGATGTAGTTCTCCCATAAGATAGGGAATAATATGATGAGGTAGAGGGATGGGTTGGTAGGTTTTAGGCATGATTGAGTCTAGGTCATAGGCATGGTTGAGTCTAGGTCATAGGCATGGTTGAGTCTTAGGTGAAAGTGGAAATCTTTAAAATGTAGATATCGATGGTCTGGTCCTAGTATAGGGTAATCAATAAGTAATGAAGAAGGTGAATGGTAAGAGGTGACAAAAAGAGCCACCTAATTGATAAGAACCATAACGATTCTTCCATACCAGAGATTGGCTTATGAACATAAGACCCTAAAGGCATTGCATGTTTGACTATGCTAAGGGTGAAGAAAGTCACATGATCATGAAATGTCATGTTTGTGGCAAGTCCCTTGAGAAGATAGAAAATTAGGGTGAAAAGGAAATGAGGTGAAAATGGGTGGTTTTAGCGTAACTTAGTGTACAACAACATGTTTACTTGGCAAGAAACCCATGATAAAAAATAGGCAAGTCCATGACGAAAAAGTTATCATTTTCTTCTTTTGTTTTTGTTTTTGATAGACTGATCGATGCAAGAAGTCTATGTGGGATGAGTATATTATCTCCTTGAGGTCTTCGTGAAGCTGATCAATGCGGGAAGCTTCTGAGTATGTTATTTATTTTTATTTTTTGCAAGGATAGTCCCTTTTTATGATAGACTATGTGCAGTATGGTAAGCTTTGTATAGTTGTCCTTCGAGGGAGAAATCTATTTATAGTGGCGAGATAGAGAGAAGAGATGTCCCTTTTGAGGGAGTCATATTTTTTCTAGAAGTTTGACTCAAGGAGTTGAATCCCATTTTTATTTTGGACATTTAAGTCATGGAAAAGACTATAGAGGAAGATTAGGTTCTTTCTTAGAAGACGAAACCATAGCACAGAGAGGTTAACTATGAAAGAGATGGTTTCAAGCGATGAATGACCATGGAATTCCATCTTGAAAAATATGAAAATTATCCATGAAAATCATGCCATGAGTAGATTCGTGGTACTCATATTGAAGATAAGGCTGAAAGGTGATGGGTAATCACATGATTCTTGTTTAGTTGTTGATCCTCAAAATAGGTAACATGGAAGGTGAATGGTGCTCAAGGGACGAGCGATCAATAGAAAAAAGGTGATATATGACTATATTTAAACAATAAAATGGTCAAAGATGCAAGGCATTGAGGGCTCAGGTTTGGGTTTACCTTTGAGTGAAGACAAACGATAAGCACCTGATCCATATGTATGAGTAACGATATAGGGTCCAAGCCAATTAGGAGAAAATTTTCCCCTGTCTACTTTTTTCTTCATTAGTTACATGTTTATTTTCCTTCGGATGAGGTCGCTGACACGGAAGGTTCATTCATGGAAATGTTTATTGTAGGCACATTTGATATATTTTTGTTAGATTTGGAGATGATCAAGAGCATTTAGATGATGTTCATGTAACAACTCAAGTTATGCTAAACGGTCCTGGAGAAATTCATTGTTGTTGAGAATATCTTGTAGTGAGATGCAGAGAGATGGAATATGGACTTTGAGAGGAAAGAAAACCTTGATAGCATAGACCGAGAGAGAAATTCATGGTAGTAGTCAAAGTGTGAATACTAGTGTGGTAAGCCCACAAGGCAAATGGATTGTGCATATGCCAATCCTTCCCAAAGATTGTCAAATACTTTCATAAGAATTTTGTTCAAGGTTTTATTGGTTGATTCTTCTTTTCCATTTGTTTTTGGGTAGTAAGGTGAAGATAAATTGAGTTAAATGCCAAAAGTGTCACAAAATTTTTGTAGGGTTTTGTTTTCGAATTGTTTGTCATTATCAGTGATGAAGCGGTGAGGGACACCAAAGCGAAAAATAATGTGATGGTTGATGAATTCACAAATTTTATCAACCTTTTTAGAAATGAGGGGGATGGCTTCTACCCATTTATCGTAGTATTCAGTAGCAATTATAATCCATTGATGGTATTGTGAAGAATAAGGATTGATCTCTCCAACAAGATCCAAACCCCATTGAGAGAAAGGCCAAAGGTCTTGTGTGACCTGTAAGGCATGACTAGGTGTGTGATGAATATTAGCATGTTGCTGACATTTCAAAAAACATTTGACATAGTCACAACACCATGGTTTAGGGTTGGCGAATAGCCTAGGTGAAGAATGTGTTTAGCGACAACTAAGCCACTAAAGTGACCTCAAAAGTTCCGTTATGAACTTCCTTGATAGTGTAGGAAATTTCAGAACTTTTAAGGCATCATAATAGAATACCATCGAAACCACGTTTATAAAGAAGACCACCCATGATGAAAGAGTGAGAGACACCTTTAAAAAAGTCACGTTGTCCATTAAAAGTAAGATCGGGAGGGTAGAATGGAAAGGGAGAGGTAGTCTGTAAAACCGCTTATATGAAAGGTCATGTGGGTTAGGTGTAATGGTTCCGACGGAGTTGACATCTCAAGATAAATAAGAAGGTTATTGCAACCTCTGTATTGTGACAAAGATTTTGGTGTCGAAGATGAAGTAGGTATATGATAATCTGGGAATTCCATGGTATCTCGAAAATTTATTAGTAGAACGTGGGGTAGTTTGAAGTTCGTAACGGTCAAAGGTAGTCAAAATTATGTCAACATGATGTTTTTACTTTTGGAGTATTTCGTTATGACACTGGTATATACCATTGACTTGGTTTACAACCAGTTGGGAATCACCAAATATATTAATTTATTTAACATCTAGGCGATGGTAGTTTGAAGGCCTAATATGAGTGCTTCATATTCGACGATGTTGTTAGTACAATCAAAATCTAGTTTAAAAGATAAATGCATAGGTTCACCATCAAGAGGAATGAGGATAACACATGCACCACCTCCACATTGAAATTTGGAACCATCAAAGAATAAGGTCATCTGGTAAGTGGTATCATCCAAAGAGAGGGTAGCAATGGATTCATCCGAAAAATCAAAGTTAGAGGGTTGATCTCCAGAAAGAGGTGCATCTGCTAGTTGGTCAACGATGGTTTGGCCCTTGATATATTTTTGGTGGATGAATTTGAGGTCAAGGTATGCAAGAAGCATGATCCAACATGCAACACGTTGATGCTAGTAGGGTTTGGCATACATGTAATGTAAGGGGTCAGTGTTAGTGATGACAAAGGTTTTGTGGTTGAGTAGGTAATGACAAAGTTTAGTGGCGAAAAAAACTAAGGCTAAGAAAAGTTTTTCAACATGGGTGTACCTAGGGTCATAGTCCAAAAGGGTATGGCTTGTGTAATAAACCATCTTCTCCCTGTGGTGCTCATCATGACAAGCGAGCATGGAACCTAAGGAATGATCAATAGAAGAAATATATAGGTAAAAGGGTTGGTCATATTTAGGGGTAATAAGCACCGTGGTTGAAGAAGGAATTTTTAAGGTGTTAAAGGATTTGTGGCATTCATCATCCCATTTAAAGGAGACGTCATTTTTAGGAGATGATGAAATGGTTGATAATGAGTCGAAAATTTGTGAAACAAACCAACAAATAGATTTCAACTTACCTTGAAAACTTTGAAGTTGACGGAGGCTAGTAGGCAGAGGCATTTCAAGAATAGCCTTTACTTTAGCAGGATGAACTTCTATGCCACACAAAGAAATTATGAAACCAAGGACCTTTCCTAAAAGCACCACGACACACTTCTTAGGTTGAGATCGAACAAAATACTTTATGAGGTGGTCAAATATGACCTTAAGGATTGTAAGGTGTTTGCTTGATGTTTGGATTTGGCAAGAAGGTCATCTACGTAATCTTCCAATATGCAATGCATTATGTCATGGAAGATATAAGTCATGGCTCACTGATATGTAGCAAGAGTGTTTTTAAGGCTAAAAATCATGACTCAATAGTAGAATATCCCCTAAGGAGTGATGAAGGCATGTTTTTGTTGATATTCTAGAGCGAGTAATATTTTATTATAACCTAAGAAACCATCCATGAGTGATAGCATCTCATGGCTGGTAGTGAGATCAACTAGTTGGTCAATTCCTAGTAGAGGAAAGTCATCTTTGGGGCAAGCTAAGTTCATGTCATGGAAATCCATGTAAATGTGGAGTCCCCTTGTCATTTTTGTGACAGGAATGGTATTAGAAATTTATTGGGGATAGTCAATGGGTAGGATGAAGGAAAATGAGAGAAGGCATTGAAGTTCTTCTTTGACAAGAAGAGAAATGTGAGGATGTATTTTTCACAACTTCATTTACGGTTTGGTGTCGAATGATTATGATATTGTGGACCACAATGTTTGGGTCAATCTTTTGGGCATATCGGCATAGGACCAAGCAAAAGCATTGCTATGGTCCGGAGGAAAAAAGTAAAAGCTTCCTATTCAACAACATCTAAAGATTGACCTATCTTTAAGATGTGTGGGTCGTCCTGAGTGTTAATGTTGATTTTGATGTTCGATTCATTCAACATGGTTTGCATTTTAGATGTAAACGACACATGTGAATATAAGAATATTCCGCACCAAGGTAGGTGAGTTTAAACTTATCATCCTAACATTGAATGATGTTAATAGAAGGTGTATCATCCTCGATCATGTCAGGATATAGGAAGGGAAGAAAAGATAGAGCCTCGCCATCACGTTGATAAGTCAAAGGTCCCAGGGAAATCGTGTTCACAATTTTTTTAGGAGGAATGGATTCGAGATATATGGACTCTGTGGGTGAAGGTGGTGATGTTGGTGAATGGGGTGGAGAAGGTTTATCATCCTAAATAAGGGCGATGCAGCCTTCTTGGAATATGATGCATAAAAACCAATCCCAATGTGATATTTGTGTTTACGGGTGGTACATGGGATGATGGTATGACAACCTTGTTCATAAAAATTGAAGCCAAAGCCTTTCCATGCATAGTGATGAAGGAAAGTGTGGACGAAGAAGTGGTTAGTGAGACATTGGAGGTCAGATGAAAATGGTCATGTTTGGGATGGTGGTTCAGGTGAATAGGTGGTAGTATCAAGTCCCCCATATGTTAAGTTGGTGCAAAGGTGGGGAGGACCATAAGGAAAACCTCTCCTATGTGATAGTCATAACGAGGATGTTGGCATAGGTTTCCATACTCTTGTGGAGTGAGGAATGTGTTGATATTGTAGAGGTGGTACTCCCCTAGAGTGAGGCATTGAAAAACACCTTCTAAGGGATCGATAGTAGATATGTGGGTAGCAGGGATAGATGAACTACTAGGCAATTGAGTAGGAGGTGTATCATTTGATTGGGAAGTAGATGGGCTAGCTACAAAGGTTGTGGCAGCAGTAGGAATAAAAGAGTTAGGTGTGGGAGAGGTGGCGGAAACATTGGTGGATGGGGTCATGGGTGAAGGAGAAGTGGGGGTAGTGGTAGATTTCTTAACTGGTATAAGGACATTGTTAGGTCGGTACAACATGTTATAGGTTTTGAATGGTGATGGATTGGATGGGATAGTATAGTTATGCCCTTTATGTTCAAATTTTACACAACAATGTAAAGTTGAAGGGAAATAACCCATGACGTTAATTCAATTTTGGTTGAGCAATAGGTTATACTAGAACTCCCCTCTAAGATGTAGAATAATTCCGGGACAATGTGAGGGCCTACGTGAACATGAAGAATAATGGTGCCAAGGGTGGAGGTGATGGCATCATTGAAGGAGCGCAACATAACTGGGTTATTATGCATATAATTTGAAGGGATGTGTATTTGATTATATGTGTGGGAGGAGATGATGTTGATGCTAGCACCACCATCGATCATAATGTGTCATATGCGTATGTTATCGATATAGACAGAGATGAAAAGGGTGGGATCAGGGTCATTTGACTAGAGAGGTACAATCTCCTCATCAGAAAAATTGAGGGTGGATACTTGATGAGTGGGAATGGGGGTAGAAGAAGGAGATGATTTGGTAAGTGAGACCACATGGTGAGGGGTGATAATAGAGGCCACTGGTGTGGGGTCATTAGGTAAAACCTTGATGGATTGTAAAACCTCTCATAAGGGCTTGTTTATGAGATTCAAAAGTTTGGACGAGATCGTACAAAGACATTTTTAGAGGGGATTGATGTAATTGTTTTATCATTGTATGATGGGTGACCCCGTTAAAAAAAGGGTATGTGGGTCCTCGAATGGTGATTTTTAGCATGGGTGCGAGATGGTATATTGGGCATAGGATTGGTTGATGGGCTAGTTATTTTTTCTTTCCTTTTTCATTTTGGGCATAGGTGGCAACTCAAACCATGTTAATCTGAGGGAAGGAGGTAGATGGAGAAGTTATGTCATGAGTAGTGTAATGAAATGATGGGAAAAAACCTAATGTGGGGTAAGAACCTTGTGAAATGAGTAGGGAACACTGGAATTTGGGTGGTGGTTTGGCCAACTCTCTCGGCACACGCACCATGTTTATCTCGAGTTGTGGAGGTGGTAAAAAGGGTTGTGGGCTGGAGATGCAGGTTGTTGAAGTAGCAGGATGATGATGTGTGGTGATAGGTGAAGGTGGAACATGGTCCTCATCAAGAAGATCATCATCATCAAAATTTTCTTTAGGAGGACATAATTGTAGGAGAATGGTTTTGAGATCCTTACAACCTTCTACATCATGTCCTAACACACAATGATAGGAAAAAAATTTAGTTTCATCAAACCCTTTTGGTTTGGGTTTGAGGGGTCGTAAGGTCGAAGTAGTGGTAATGTGATGATGAAAGTCTCTAAGAGGTTGGTTAGAATGTTGGCGTAGGACCCTGCCAACGGATCATAATGGGAAGTGAGTGTGGGTTTGGGTAAAGGTGTGGATGATCATGAGGGAAGAGGAATTATAGGAGGGGAATGGGTTGGACCACTAGTTTGGTAGGTGGTACTATCTTAGGCTTTGATGGCATCCACTTGGGTAAAGGTGTGATAGAAGAGATAAAAATGGAAGGTATTTTTAGTGTAACTACCTTGTTGGAGGGTAGTGGTTTTTGTCTTTGGAGTGCACCTTCTATGGTAAAGGTGATATTGGAGTACGCAATGTAGAAGGGAAAGTAGATGGTGGAAGAGGATGGGTTACCCATGGGGACAATAGATTTGTAGTAGAAGTGGTTGGTAGAGGTTGGATGGATGGTATGGGTTGAATTCATATAGGAAATGTTGGGGTTATAGTAATCGCGGCGGAGGTATAGGTGGTAAGAAATATAAGGGTGGGGGAAAGGGTCTTTGTTGTGCGGGTAAATGAGGTGTAAAAATTATCGTGATGAAGTAGTATGTTTTTAGCTTTTGATTTTCTTTAGGTAGGAGGCTTCTTCGCCGTAGGTTGATGGGTGAGGTCCTAGAATGGATGGAAGGGGTGAATGTGACAAAGGTGTTGTAGTTGAGACCGGTGTATGAGTCCTAGAGGGTTAGGTCTTCCTTCTAGGCGGAGGAATAATTTTGGTGTAGGTTTGGGAAGACATGGTTAAATATAATTTGATAGGTGGATGGATAAGGCTTGACGCGTCGGTATGACACCCAAGGTAGTGATGAGTTTAGATACGTATAAAGATATAGGTGTGGGTAGGTATCTTCGAGTAACATTTGCATTTGAGTCAAAAAGGGGAGCCAAAGACATCCCCAAAGCATATAATCATCCACGTAATCCAAGAGATCGGCCAGCCTAAAAATGGGATAGGGGTAAGAGGAGATGTAGTTGGTTTGGTGGAGATCCCTGTAAAATATATCTGTGAGATAGGGAATTGCCCTCTAACTCTGTGGGTAAAAGAGTAGAGGTTAAGTCAACGGGATCGGGGGAATGTTAATGGAGAATTATCCCCAATAGGTAGTGGCGTGTCTGAAGAATATCCCATGGGTAGGAGAGATGGTAGGTGGGGTGAGGTAGACTTCTCTTTTGGTGGAGGAGAAGGCGATGATGATTCTCCTATGGATGGGAGAGTTAATATTGTTGATTGTTCGGTAGGTTACAAGGTAGACGATGAAATGGCATCAGCAGAAATCATGGATTCCCCCATGGGTGAAGGAGGAGATGAAGGGGAATCCTCTGAGGGTGAAGGAGTGGAAGAGGTATGCTCCTCTATGGGTAGAGGAGCTCATGCCAGAATTTCCTCAATAGATGAAATAGGTGGAATTTGAGGAATGACCGATATGATATCAAAACATGTGTGGACTTCACGGACATTATTGTTGTTGGTTAAAGGTTCACTATTTTGATTAGATGATGGTGTATGATTAGGGAACAAATTCTTAAAGATGTGAAAATTTTGATTTTTTGGTGCATTTGGGTTGTCCACAACGAGATATCCATTATCTATCATCTCCTGGACAATGTTCTTAAAAGTTATGCAATTACCGTCGATGTGGGATTTTGTGTGATGATAATTACAATATTCATGTTACTTATACCATGCATGCATAGGGCAAGTGGAATCGAAACCAGTATGAGGTTTTATGGGGCGAAGTGCAATGGCTCCAAATTTAATAATATTTTCCATGACTGAAGAATAGGGCTCTCCCATTGAAGTGTACTTTCATTATGCCCACCGGAACTGAAAATTTTGAACATGGGAAATATTGGAGGAAGGTTTTGATTTATTAGAGGGATGAGATGGACCAGCTTTGAGAACTACCCGTTGGTAGATCCTTTGGCTTTTGAATAATTATTTTGGGGTTTTGAAGATGAATAAGAATCATTTGATTTAAATGGGGCATTCTTGTTTCATATTTGGATTTTCTTTCTTCAATGGCACAAAATTCAAGATTTAGTGTCATGGTGCATGCTTCATCAAAGGTAAAAATGTATGTACTTACAAAGTTAGTGAGATGTGTCTAGCACAAGCTCTAGTAAACAAATCTATAAATTCATCTTGAGGTAACTGGGCGTTAACTAGTTGATAAGACTTCACCAGTGAGTAATGAAATCTACGATAGATTCATTTTCATACTGTTGTGTTGAATATAGGTCCGTCATGGTGACTTTTTTTACTACATTGATTAAGAAGTGGTCTAGAAATTCTTAAGCCACTTGGTTAAAGGAGTAGATGAAATGTCTAGGTAAATTGTTGTACCAATCTAAGGTGGGTCTTGTTGGGTACACGGAAATATCTCAGTAGGAGTAAAGCATCGTCATGGGAAATTAGGTAGCACCCATGTTTGAATGACTGCAAGTGTTGTTGCGGGTCCTCTTTACTTTGTTGAAATAGTTGAACTTGGGAATTTCCTAGTGTATGGGGTATGGGCGAATGGGAATAGATAGATGAATAGGCTCATTACATATTTCTTCATAGGTTAAGGAGTTATGAGAGTAGGAAATCAATCTTCTAATGTCTAAATCTTTTCCATCATCATCCTAATGAGGTCATCCAAGTTGTCACCTCATTATGTGGGACATTTCAAAATTGTCGAGATAATCAATCATGTAGCTTACCGATTAGCATTACCACCTACTTTGTCTCGCATGCATGATGTTTTCCATATTTCTTTGCTTAAGAAATATGTTTCAGATTTGTCACATGTTTTAAATTGGAATTCCTTGCAGGTCCAAGACCCGGAATAATCATGGTTAAACCAACACGAGTCTGAAACTCGCTAATTGCATTTGAGAAATCATGAAATACAAGATAATGTAAGGTCCAAATGGACCAGTTTAACAAAGAAAGTGCAACTTGGGAAAATCGGAAGAGATGAAAACCTGCTTTTCCTTTTCTTTTTCAACGAATGAAATCATTGACACAACATTTTTTTGTGAACTTATCTTTTTCATGTCTATATGAAAGCCAGATTGAGGCAAACATTATTCAGGTTGAATAAAATGTATCGTGACATTGATTTCTAGAACTATTCAAGTTGGAAATAGTCTTATTGTATTGTGAACTAATAAATTGGTTGACCTGAAGGTAAATCAAATATGTAATCATCGGGACGATGAATCTTTTAGGAGGGAAGCATGTAACACCCTGAACTATTGTTACTTCCTCCTGAGCATTCAAGTGTTGATATATGATTTCTTCTGTAAAAGGATGTGTTCCTTTGATTGTGAAGTCATGCTTGATATGGATTGTATCTTCTTTGCTCTTGAAGATCTTGACCGAGTCGTGATATGCTTGGACTCTTTTATTTCTTTCATTTTTAGCACCTGAGTTTAATCTGATTTCGGGATGAATTGTGGATTTACCCATCTTTATGACTCAGCCTTGGATCAGTTGCATTGATCCAAGAGATGTTTTAAGTTTATTCTGGATGAACAAAAATTATAGACCTTACGAAGGTTGCAAGGTCTGAATGTGTTGAATGAGCAATTCAGGAGTTAACTCAGGCTGATCTTGTTAAATGAATTGGTTCCTGATATAGTAATATTAGGAAGGTCTAGACCTTGAGCCAGGTAATAAATTCAGGTGTATACTGCAAACTTTTTATCAATGCCGGATGGAATCCATTTCAGGAATGTTATACCTGTTGATTCTTATACTGAACGATCCTACTTCGAGACCTAGACTAGATTTATTAAGGTTAATAACCTAAACCTAAACTATAACCTATTGGTTAAATTATTAGTAATCTAACCTAGCCCTAAACTATAAGCTAAATGTTCCTAAGGTTAGCCACCTAGCACTATGGAAATTAAGGCTAAAGTATTACCTTATGATCTAACCTATGTTTCTAACCTAACTAATGATAGTGGATGAAGGGGGACCTATGAAGGGGTGCGAGCCATGAGCAGTAGTTTCTATGGAATTAAATGAAGTAGATAAGCATGAAGGACAAGGGATTTAGTGGAGATTTCAAATGGCCATCGAGACCGACATGGCAGAGTCGCCAAATCTGGAAATGGTCTTTGGTTTGCTTTTGTCCATCGCCAACTATGGCGGTCGATGGTAATGGAGGTTAGGCGGGAATTTTGGAGTTAATGTCATTGATGAACTTTGGTTCCCGAGCACAGATTGCTTGGGAAGGCATGCAAATGGAAAATTTGTTGGTATTTTGGTTTTCCATTTGCTCCGCTTTTCTCTTTGTTTGATCACCGGTTCTTCAAACCAGCCTACTATGTGTCAGTATGGAAACTATGAGATTATCTAGCTCTTTTCTCTGTCGGGAAAGTTTATAAGACATGGTAGTAACAAATTATTGTTGTTGAGTCTATCGTGGAAGAGGAGAAGAAGGATCGAGCACATTTAGAGGTCTTCTTCGGATTTTTAAGTGACATTACCAGGCATGTTAGGCCCTAACTTTTAAAAATCCTTCTTTCCTTCAAATGATTTCATTAGAACAACTCTGTTCAGATGATTTTTGGTTCAGTTGGTTTTAATGGTAGCAATGTATGAATTATCTTGCTATGTTTTCATGATGGCTTGACTATTCAGTTGATTCCTTGCTGGGTGTACATTTGGTTTCATGTTGTTGAATTATCTTGTTGTGTTTTGCATTTTGGTAGATTCCGAAGAAATGCTTGCAAGGATAATGTATGAAACTGACTCTGTTGGAGTCCATGAAATGTTTTCTTGTTTGATATCGACTTCAGTCGAAGCCTTGCTATTTACACTTGTTGAAACTGATACTGTTGGAATTCTTGAAATGTATAGTATGTTTCGACTTCTGTAGAAGTTTAGTCATGAATACTATATGTTATTGTTGCTGTTGGAATCCTTGAAATGATAGTATGTTTTGGCTTCTGTAGAAGTTTAGTCGTGAATACTATATGTTATTGATATTGTTGGAATTCTTGAAATAGATAGTATTTTCGACTTCTGTAGAAGTTTAATTGAGAATACTATATGGGTTCGACTCCTTTTGAGTCCTTGAAATGTAATTAATGTTTCGACTTTGGTAAGAAGTTTTGTTGTGAATTTTGTTGGAATCCTTGTAATGTATAGTATGTTTTTGACTTCTGAAGAAGTTTTGTTGTGAATGCTTAATGGTTTTGACTCTGTGGGAGTCCTTGAATTGTTGTCATATGAATTCGACTCCAATCAAACCCTGGTTGTGAGTACTGGTTGGATTTGACACTGTCGGAGTCCTTGTGGTATTCCCATTTAAACACGACTCCTGATAAAGTCCTTGATATGTTGCGTGTTGGCTCGATTCCTGATTTAAGTCTTCACTGTGCATGCATATTGAAATTGACTCTTCTTAATATTATTGTGTTTATGTTCAGTTCATTTCTGAGGAATTAAGGGATGGGTTTTCTTTACAAACTTGACTCTGTATGAGTCCCTGCTGTATTCGTATTAGCTCGATTTTGGATGAAACTTTGATGAAATTAATGATACGATGACGTCTTCTATGAAGTCCTTGTAGTGGTTATTCTTTCTTTATTTTGGCTTCTGATTTAAGTCTTGGCTGTATTTTAGTAGGGATTAGATTCAGCTGTATGTTACTGAGTGTTTCAACTCAGTGGGAATGTCGTTGTGTTTGCACATGGTTACCTCTTCTCATTATTGTGTTATCTAGTCTTGTGCTTGACTAGGTAAAGAGTTACTAGTCGTGCGCCATGACAAAGTGCGATGGCGTTGGATATTTTTCATGTTTGTTGAATAATATGGAAAGTTTTGTTGAGCCTATTGGAGTTGGATTATTTATTATTGCTTGTCGCGTGAACTCTTGTATTGCTCAATAAGCTACAGGTGATTTTTATATTTGGAATTCTGATGATGCTGTAGTTCTTCTTGTAATCTCGACTGTTTAGTCACATGCGTAAATGTATTAGCATTATTCAAGGAGTCGGTACAGTCTAGAACATTGTTGATTCAGGAATCTAATTGACTCTGTTTCTTTCTTCTAGACTGTAATTTATATGTTGATGTATAATAAGTTGAACAGGAAAATTTTCTCTCTCCTAGTCAGGAAACCTTGTGTGCTTTCTTCTTGCATCCTTTTGCGATCTCTATGGTAAGGGCATAACAAGAATAAACTGAGGTATTATATGGAGAGACTGGTATAAAATGTGAGTTGTTGTTTAAATAGGTATACTTGTCAATAACATTGAAATGTGTTATGATGATAAAAGAATTAAGACAGTGAGCTTGTTGAATGTTTTAATTGCCTTGAGAAATTGATAGAAACAATTTTGTAGGAGTTTTGTTGTCTTTAGATTGGTTGTATTCATTTGTTCTTAGTCTCTAACATATAAGATGAATAGCCTGATTTATGTTTGGAATTTGAATAAATGATTTCATTTAAACAGGTTGTTTAATGAGAACAATTGGTGGATTGCAATTGTTTTAAGAATTAGTGCTTATCATGCCTGGGCCCACCGAACCGACCCGTGTTGACAATTTTTGCAGATGGTTTTCGTAAGTGGTAAAGACACGTAGATCTTATATGATGTTCAGATCGTTTAATTTGGTTTTATGATGAATTCCAATTTGATTCTCTAAATGTACTACTTGAAGAAAGATGTTCTTTTGTTGTTGAGTATTGTATCCAATATGCTGAATGCATAAAATGTATTTGATTAGCTTAGAAATGAATGAAATGAGGTATTTATTACTTATGTGTTTGCAATCGTATCTTGATGGATTGAAATTCTTCTTCGGTTCGAATGATTTTAAAGAGCATTGTTATTATTGTATACCTTGGAGACATTTGGGATTCTCTAAGTAAGCTTTGAAAAGATTATGTGACTGAATACTTGTGAATGTTTACTAGATCTGTTATGTTCTATCTAAAGCTAAATTGGAAATTAGATCACTGCCTTTCGTGAAGCTAAGGTTAAAATAAACCTCAACAGGAAGCTAAACGGGCTGAATAAATTATTACTTCCTAGTCTTGATCTAAGTCAAGACAACGTTTAACTAGATTTTTAACCACTATATCTCAATTCTAATAAGTAAGATATATTTCAGTTATGAGAACTAATATAAACCTAAAAGGGTATGGTTAGCAACCTTATGTGAAGATTTAGGGCTATTGCCTAGTTTCGTTGATTTAGATTACTATTTTTCGATGAACTCCTTGATGAGACCTCGATTCTTAATAACTTCTCTTTGCGTAATGGGTTTTATTGAGAAAGGAAATTCTAAGGTAAGGAACCCAGGGGTTGGGAAAAGACTACCCAAAAAGGAGCGTTTTTAAGTATAACTTTATCTCAACGTAGGTAACACCTTAAAGTTAAGTAGATCTTTTCGAGGCGGTTTTGGAAGGTTGATGGCACAAGTCAACTGCAGGGTTGTACCTTCGAGAAGATTAGGATCTTCTCGAAGATACAACAATGCAGGTGACTTATGGCGACACCCTTTGCATTGATCATTAAGATTTACACCTTAAACTCGAACAAGTTTTACTTGTGGGACCGGTTAGAATGTGGTCATGTTATAAGGCTGCCCCGGAGACTCGGGTATCTTGACACACCGGGTTAAACTAGGGTTGACCCAAAGATGTCAGCCGTATCCCTAGTCCCTCGGAGCATCCCTATAACGTTGTCATATTATTAATCCATTCTTGAGTGAATAACTTGGGGAGAGAGACATGATGTGAGTCAAGAGCTAAGACATTCTACATAACACAGAATGGGGTGAAGGACGTATTCCGAAATGACGAGTATGTATGCCGTCAAGGAATACGAGATATAAGTAGTATGTTTCAAATATCTGGCCAAAGTATCGCAAGCTGCTGATTGCGTTGTCCTATGTCACCTAGTCTAAGGGATGGGATGTCGATGAATAATAGTAACAATTATTTAGATAGGTTCCTTGGACAGAGCATTCTGAATCCCAGATTAGGGAAGAGAACCGCAAGAGTGATGTGTTAAAATAAAAATGCCAACTCTTGATACTCATGAATAGATCGGTAGATTACCGAGTCATGGAATGAATAGATCGGAGGTACTCCGAGTCATTACAACTGCATATGGTTATCTGTTATAAGAATGGTTGTTTTTGATTTGTGAGTTCTAAATTATGTATTTAGAACTAGGAAGCATTTATCAAAAAAAAAAATTACTTGTTCTAATGTACTAAAATGGGGACGTTACATCTTGGTATCAGAGCTGAAGGTTGCAGCTCTTGGACCTATTGTGTCCATAATCTGATAAAAACCTAAATTTTCTTGTAATGTAAAATGGTTAGAACAAGGGGGAATGCGTTGCGAATAATGCTCCACCAGAAGGAGGGGCAGCAACAACCCAAAAGCTTGATGAGATCCTTGCTGCCCTATTGGACACAAGAGATCATTTGGCTGTACTTGAACAACAAGTAATGGGAAATGAGGAGGAAGATGAAGCTGGTAATAACAATTAGCAACCTCCTGAGGACAACCCCAATATGGGTGTTGATAATAATGTTGAAATGCACCCGTCCAACCGTAAAAAAAAAAGCCCAAAGTTGGCATGCAGAACTCACTAATGATATAAAAAGGATAAGCCCACATAAATATGATGGCACCACATTAGAGATGGAGCTAGAAATCGGCTCAAATGAAATGGAGAAGTACTTTGCAATAAGAAACTTCTCGAGAGAAACCAAAGCTATTTGGGAGCCTATCATCTTTCCCACAAAGCATCTTCATGGTGGGATAGCCGTAAAAGTTGAGCTAAATATTGATGAGACCAATATTACTTGGATCAATTTGAGGGCTATTTTAGGCAACGTTGGCTGCCACAACTTTTCTATGATCAAAAATGACGGAATTCCGTAACTTAGCTCAAGGGAAGCTAATGGTAATTAAATACTGGGAGTGATTTACAAAACTCCTCAAGTATGTACCGCAGTATCAAAATGACGAGAAGTTCAGAATATGGAAATTCATCATGGGATTGAATCCCGTGATAGGGGGAGAGGTCGATGTTCATATTCCAACCACTATGGAAGGAGTTGTTGAAAAGGCCATACAACAAGAATAGAAATTAAAGGCTATTTCGCTCATAAAGAGGAAGTGTGGAAGAAGATTGCAAACCCTTCTTCAACTTCACTTGCACCCAAAAAGGGACCATGGAAAATTTTTGGAAATAGAAGTAAGTTTCCAGGGGATAATAGTAAGAAAATAGTAGCAAATAAGCCTCACTGAAATGTAAGGATAATTTTGCCAAAAATTATAACAATGGGCGTAAGCCCCATGGAGGACAACGTGATAATTACAAGGTGGAGGCAATTTTGAGACTAAAAAGGGACCCGTAGGAGGATGCTACAATGTGGCAAAGACCACTACGCAAATCAAGTGCCCTTTGAAGAAGGATGATCGTAATCAACAAAGATAAGATACATGTTACAAGAGTGCATGACAAGCAAGCTGCAGGTGACACCTATAGAAGTTCCGGTAAGTTATTTGGCATACCTGTCACTATTCTTTTTGATATAGAGCTACATCGAATGTTTTATTTTTAGTAAACTTGCTTCTAAACTTAAGAGAAAATCTAGAAAATGGATAAATCTTGGACTGTACAGTATGGTAATAATTCTGTTCATATAGTGAGTATGTGTCTTTTTGGGGCAGTCCTTGACTTACCTAAATTTTCCACGAAAGTTGACCTCTATGTTACACCTTTGGGATCATATGACATTGTCATCGGTGTCAATTGGTTAGCTGACCATAAAGCAAAAGTAGACTGCTATGAAAAGAATATAAAATGTTTAGATGATCGGCTGGAAACAACAGAGATTCAAGGGGTGAAACGGGAAATTTCAGTTAGAAAACTGTCAGCTATGCAGCTTAAAAAGGCTAAAAACAAAGGATGCACCCTTTATGCAGTAAAGATATCTGAATTTTTAGAAGAAGATGGTGATTCCATGAAACGATTTCTCTCGTACAAATTTTCAAAGATTTTTTCCGAGGAATTACCAGGGTTACCACCCAAGAGGGAATTTGACTTCACCATTGAAATCAAACCAGGAACGGAACCTATTTCCAAAGCACCTTATCGGATGACTACTACAGAGTTAGTTAGTCTTAAGGCTCAATTGCAAGAAATTTTGTCTAAAGGTTTGATTAGACCAAGTGTTTCACCTTGGGAGCACCAGGAAAATATTTGTGAAAAAGAAGGATGGAGCACTTAGGTCAATGTGTATTGATTATCGGATGTTGAGAGGTCAAACAAAGAAACAATCAAGAAATAGATACCCAATTCCAAGGATCGACAATCTATTTGATCGATGGAACGTGGGGCAGCAACAATTTATTCTAAGATAGATCTTCGATCTGGTTATCATCAGTTAAGGATTAGAGAAGAAGATATTCATAAAACAACTTTCCGAACAAGGTACGAACATTATGAATTCATGGTTCTACCCTTTGGATTAACTAATGCACCCGTAGCTTTTATGAACTTAATGAATAATATCTTTCAAGAATATTTGGACAAGTTTGTACTTGTATTCTTGGACGATATTCTCATTTATTCTAAAAGTGTTGAAGAGCACAATGAGCATTTGAAGATAGTTTTGGGAATTTTGAGAAAAATAAAGTTGTATGGTAAGTTATCCAAATGTTCTTTCTTTGATACAGAAGTTCACTATTTGGGTCATGTCATTAGTAAAGAAGGAATTGTAGTAGATCCTTCAAAAATAGTGGCAATAACTGAGTGGCCTGCACCAAAGAATGTGCACGAAGTAAGAAGCTTCATGGGTCTTGCTGGTTATTATAGAAAATTTGTTAAGGATTTTTCTAAAGTGGCTGCACCGATAACTTCATTGCAGAAGAAGGATAAGAAATTTATTTGGAATGATAAGTGTGAAACTGCTTTCAAAATTCTGAAAAGCCAGTTGACTTCCGCACCTATATTAGCTGTACCAGACCCTAATGGGAGCTTTACTATTGTAACGGATGCTTCTGGGGAAGGCCTTGGAGGTGTTTTGTTACAAAATGATCAAGTCATAGCATATGAAAGTAGAAAACTTAAGTTACATGAGCTGAATTATGCCCCTCATGATTTGGAGCTTGCTGCCATTGTTCATGCGCTTCAAGTCTGGAGACACTATTTACTTGGGAAACCTTTTGAGTTGAAAACTGATCACTTAGGACTGAAATATATTTTCACTCAGCCTAATCTAAATGCCAGACAGAGAAGGTGGTTAGAGTTTTTATCTCAATATGATTTTGATATTAGCTACATCAAAGGGAAAGAGAATAGGGTAGCAGATGCTCTAAGTCGTAGGAAGCACATTTCTACTCTTATAACATTAAGAACTCAGTTTAAGGATGAGGTAAAAAGTGCCTCAAAATCTGATATATACTTTCAGCAAGTAAAAGCAGCGCTTGCTGCAGAACCTAATGATGAAAGGTATAAAGGTTTTCATTTTGATAATGAAGGAATCTTACGTTATGAAAACAGGTATACGTACCTATGCTGAACGATTTGAGAAAGAAGTTGTTAGTTGAATTTCATAATTCACCTTTCTCTCTGACTCCCGTGTATCACAAAAATGCTTGCTGATCTAAAACAACAATAGTTTTGGAAAGGTATGAAAAAGGATGTTATTGATTTTGTGACTCATTGTCTGAATGTCACGGGTTAAGGCGTAACACATGCACCCCGGCCGACTATTATATCCCCATAGCATACCGCAAAGTACAAATGGAAAGTAATAAGCATGGACTTTGTACAAGGGTTACCTATGTCTAGGAATAAACATGATGTTATCCTGTAGTTGTAGATAAACTAACTAAGGTAGCTCATTTCATCACTGGAAATCTAAAGGATGATTCACCAGTGTTGGCCAAAAGATTCGTGCATGAAATTTTCAAGTTACATGGTGTACCAAAATTGATTATATCTGACAGGGATCCTAGAATGATGTCAAGATTTTGGCAAATGCTTAATACAGCTCTTGGAATGAAACTAAACTTCAGTTCTGCATATCATCCGGAAACGGATGGACAAACAGAGAGAGTAAATCAAGTGTTGGAAGATATGTTGCGAATGTATTGCATGGATCAATAGTATAAATGGGAAGAGTATCTTCCACTAGTTGAATTCACATACAACAACACTTATCACTCATCTCTTAAAATGGCACCTTTTGAAGAACTTTATGGAAGGAAGTGCAGAACCCCTGTTAGTTGGGATAGTATTGAGGATAGAGTGGTAATTGGACCAGAGATCCTCACTGAAATGGAACAGCAAGTAAAGTTGATTCGTGAATGATTAAAGGAAGCAACAGATAGGCAGAAGAGCTATGCTGACCTTAAGCGGGTTGATCGAAGGTTTGAACTTGGTGAAAAGGTTTTTCTTCATGTTAAACCCAGAAAGAGTTCTATAACTTTTGGCAAGGCTGCCAAGTTTTCACCTCGTTATGTGGGACCTTTTGAAATTGTCGAGATAATCAATCATGTAGCTTACCGATTAGCATTACCACCTGCTTTGTCTCCCATGCATGATGTTTTCCATATTTCTTTGCTTAAGAAATACGTTTCAGATTTGTCACATGTTTTAAATTGGAATTCCTTGCAGGTCCAAGACCCAGGAATAATCGTGGTTAAACCCACACGAGTGCTAGAAAATTGCCAATTGCATTTGAGAAATCATGAAATACAGTAATGTAAGGTCCAATGGGACCATTTTAACGAAGAAAGTGCAACTTGGGAAAATTTGGAAGAGATGAAAATTGCTTTTCCTTTTCTTTTTCAACGAATGAAATCATTGACAAAACATTTTTTTATGAACTTATCTTTTTCATGTCTATATGAAAGATGATTGAGGCAAACATTATTCAGATTAAATAAAATGTATCGTGACATTGATTTCTGGAACTATTCAAGATGGAAATAGTCTTATTGTATTGTGAACTAATAAATTGGTTGACCTGAAGGTAAATCAAATATGTAATCATCGGGACGATGAATCTTTTAGGAGGGAAGCATGTAACACCCTGAACTATTGTTACTTCCTCCTGAGCATTCAAGTGTTGATATATGATTTCTTCTGTAAAAGGATGTGTTCCTTTGATTGTGAAGTCATGCTTGATATGGATTGTATCTTCTTATCTCTTGAAGATCTTTGACCGAGTCGATATGCTTAGACTCTTTTATTTCTTTCATTTTTAGCTTTGAGTTTAATCTGATTTCAGGATGAATTGTGGATTTACCCATCTTTATGACTCAACCTTGGATCAGTTGCATTGATCCAAGATATGTTTTAAGTTTATTCTGGATGAACAAAAATTATAGACCTTACGAAGGTTGCAAGGTCTGAATGTGTTGAATGAGTAATTCAGGAGTTAACTCAGGCTGATCTTGTTAAATGAATTGGTTCCCGATATCGTAATATCAGGAAGGTCTAGACCTTGAGCCAGGTAATAAATTTGGGTGTATACTGCAAAATTTTTATCAATGCCGATGGAATCCATTTCGGGAATGTTATACCTGTTGATTCTTATACTGAACGATCCTACTTCGGAGACCTAGACTGGATTTATTAAGGTTAATAACCTAAACCTAAACTATAACCTATTGGTTAAATTATTAGTAATCTAACCTAGCCCTAAACTATAAGCTAAATGTTCCTAAGGTTAGCCACCTAGCACTATGGAAATTAAGGCTAAAGTATTACCTTATGATCTAACCTATGTTTCTAACCTAACTAATGATAGTGGATGAAGGGGGACCTATGAAGGGGTGCGAGCCATGGGCGGTAGTTTCTATGGCATTAAATGAAGTGGATAAGCATGAAGGACAAGGGATTTAGTGGAGATTTCAAACGGCCATCGAGACCGACGTGGCAGAGTCGCCAAATCTGGAAATGGTCTTTGGTTTGCTTTTGTCCATCGCCAACTATGGCGGTCGGTGGCAATGGAGGTTAGGTGGGAATTTTGGAGTTAATGTCATTGATGAACTTCGGTTCCGAGCGTGGATTTCTTGGGAAGGCATGCAAATGGAATTTTTTTTGGTATTTTGGTTTTCCATTCGCTCCGTTTTTCTCTCTGTTTGATCACTGGTTCTTCGAACCAGTCTACTATGTGTTGCATGGCAACTATGAGATTATCTAGCTCTTTTCTCTATCGGGAAAGTTTATAAGACATGGTAGTAACAAATTATTGTTGTTGAATCTATCATGGAAGAGGAGAAGAAGGCTCGAGCACATTCAGAGGTCTTCTTCAGATTTTTAAGCGACATTACCAAGCATGTTAGGCCCTAACTTTTAAAAATCTTGCTTTCCTTCAAATGATTTCATTAGAACAACTCTGTTCAGATGATTTTTGGTTCAGTTGGTTTTAATGGTAGCAATGTATGAATTATCTTGCTGTGTTTTCATGTTGGCTCGACTATTCAGTTGATTCCTTGCTGGGTGTACATTTGGTTTCATGTTGTTGAATTATCTTGCTTGTGTTTTGCATTTTGGTAGATTCCGAAGAAATGCTTGCAAGGATAATGTATGAAACTCACTCTATTGGAGTCCATGAAGTTTTTCTTGTTTGATATCGACTTCACTTGAAGCCTTCTTTTACACTTGTTGAAACTGATACTGTTGGAATTCTTGAAATGTATAGTATGTTTCGACTTCTGTAGAAGTTTAGTCGTGAATACTATATGTTATTGTTGCTGTGGGAATCCTTGAAATGATAGTATGTTTTGGCTTTTGTAGAAGTTTAGTCGTGAATAATATATGTTATTGATATTGTTGGAATTCTTTAAATAGATAGTATTTTCGACTTCTGTAGAAGTTTAAATGAGAATACTATATGGGTTCGACTCCTTTTGAGTCCTTGAAACGTAATTAATGTTTCGACTTCGGTAAGAAGTTTTGTTGTGAATTTTGTTGGAATCCTTGTAATGTATAGTATGTTTTTGACTTCTGAAGAAGTTTTGCTGTGAATGCTTAATGGTTTTTACTCCGTGGGAGTCCTTGAATTGTTGTCGTATGAATTCGAATCCAATCGAACCTTGGTTGTGAGTACTATTTTGATTTGAAACTATCGGAGTCCTTGCGGTATTCCCATTTAAACATGACTCCTGATAAATTCCTTGATATGTTGCATGTTGGCTCGATTCCTGATTTAAGTCTTCACTGTGCATGCATATTGAAATTGAATCTTCTTAATATTATTGTGTTTATGTTCAGTTCATTTCTGAGGAATTAAGGGATGGGTTTTCTTTACAAACTCGACTTTGTATGAGTCCCTGTTGTATTCGTATGAGCTCGATTTTGGATGAAACTTTGATGAAATTAATGATACAATGATGTCTTCTATGAATTCCTTGTAGTGGTTATTCTTTCTTTATTTCGGCTTCTGATTTAAGTCCTGCTGTATTTTAGTAGGGATTAGATTCAGCTGTATGTTGCTGAGTGTTTCAACTCAGTGGGAATGTCATTGTGTTTGCACATGGTTACCTCTTCTGTTATTGTGTTATCTAGTCTTGTGCTTGACTAGGGTAAAGAGTTATTAGTCATGCCATGACAAGCGCGATGGCTTTGGATATTTTTCATGTTTGTTGAATAATATGGAAAGTTTTGTTGAGCCTATTGAGTTGGATTATTTATTATTGCTTGTCGTGTGAACTCTTGTATTGCTCAATAAGCTACAGGTGATTTTTATATTTGGAATTTTGATGATGCTTTAGTTCTTCTTGTAATCTCGACTGTTTAGTCGCATGCGTAAATGTATTAGCATTATTCAAGGAGTCGGTACAGTCCAGAACATTGTTGATTCAGGAATCTAATTGACTCTGTTTCTTTCTTCTAGACTGTAATTTATATGTTGATGTATAATAAGTTGAACAGGAAAATTTTCTCTCTCCTAGTCAGGAAACCTTGTGTGCTTTCTTCTTGCATCCTTTTGCGATCTCTACGGTAAGGGCATAACAAGAATAAACTGAGGTATTATATGGAGAGACTGGTATAAAATGTGAGCTGTTGTTTAAATAGGTATACTTGTCAATAACATTGAAATGTGTTATGATGATAAAAGAATTAAGACAGTGAGCTTGTTGAATGTTTTAACTGCCTTGAGAAATTGATAGAAATAATTTTGTAGGAGTTTTGTTGTCTTTAGATTGGTTGTATTCATTTTTCTTAGTCTCTAACATATAAGATGAATAGCCTGATTTATGTTTGGAATTTGAATAAATGATTTCATTTAAACAAGTTGTTTGATGAGAACAATTGGTGGATTGCAATTGTTTTAAGAATTAGTGCTTATCATGCTCAGTTCACCGAACTGACCCGTGTTGACAATTTTTGCAGATGGTTTCCGTAAGTGGTAAAGACACGCAGATTCCATATGATGTTCGATCGCTTAATTTGGTTTTATGATGAATTCCAATTTGATTCTCTAAATGTACTACTTGAAGAAAGATGTTCTTTTGATGTTGAGTATATCAGTATCCAATATGCTAATGCATAAAATGTATTTGATTAGCTTAGAAATGAATGAAATGAGGTATTTATTACTTATGTGTTTGCATTCGTATCTTGATGGATTGAACTTCTTCGGTTCGAATGATTTTAAAGAGCATTGTTATTATTGTATACCTTGAGACATTTGGGATTCTCTAAGTAAGCTTTGAAAAGATTATGTGATCGAATACTTGTGAATGTTTACTAGATCTGTTATGTTCTATCTAAAGCTAAATTGGAAATTAGATCACTATCTTTCGAGAAGCTAAGGTTAAAATAAACCTCAAAAGGAAGCTAAACGGGTTGAATAAATTATTACTTCCTAGTCTTGATCTAAGTCAAGACAACGTTTAATTGGATTTTTAACCACTATATCTCAATTCTAATAAGTAAGATATATTTCAGTTATGAGAACCGATATAAACCTAAAAGGGTATGGTTAGCAACCTTATGTGAAGATTTAGGCTATTGCCCGCCATTGATTTAGATTACTATTTTTCGATGAACTCCCGATGAGACTTCGATTCTTAATAACTTCTCTTTGCGTAATGGGTTTTATTGAGAAAGGAAATTCTAAGGTAAGGAACCCAGGGGTTGGGAAAAGACTACCCAAAAAGGAGCGCTTTTAAGTATAACTTTACCTCAACGTAGGTAACACCTTAAAGTTTTGTAGATCTTTTCGAGGCAGTTTTGGAAGGTTGATGGCACAAGTTAACTGCAGGGTTGTACCTTCGAGAATATTAGGATCTTCTTGAAGATACAACAATGCAGGTGACTTATGATGACACCCTTTGCATTGATCATTAAGATTTACACCTTAAACTTGAACAAGTTTTACTCTGGGACTAGTTAGGAATGTGGTCATGTTATAAGGCTGCCCCTGGAGACTCAGGGTATCTTGACACACTTGGTTAAACTAGGGTTGACCCAAAGATGTCAGCGTATACCTAGTCCTCGGGAGCATCCCTATAATGTTGTCATATTATTAATCCATTCTTGAGTGAATAACTTAGGGTAGGAGAGACTGACAGAAGTTAGTATAAGACATTCTACATAACATAGGAATGGGGTGAAGGACGTATTCCGTAATGACGAGTATGTCGTCAAGGAATACGAGACATAAGTATGTTTCAAATCTTTGGCCAAAGTATGTCAAGTGCTGATTGCATTGTCCTATGTCACCTAGTCTAAGGGACGGGATGCCGATGAATAATGGTAATAATTATTCGATAGGTTCCTCGACACGGCATTCTCAATCCCAGATTAGGGAAGAAAACCGCAAGAGTGATGTGTTAAAATAAAAACTCCAACTCTTGATACTCATGAATAGATCAGTAGATTACCGAGTCATGGAATGAATAGATCGAGGTACTCGAGTCATTACAAATGCATATGGTTATCTCTGTTATAAGAATGGTTGTTTTTGATTTGTGAGTTCTAAATTATGTATTTAGAACTAGGAATCATTTATCAAAAAAAAAAAATTACTTGTTCTAATGTACTAAAATGGGGACGTTACGGGTGGGTTATGAGGAATGGATGCCTCCTACAAGTAAGGGAGGTTAATCATGGTGTATGATGTGGATGGCATCCCTGTACATGGGGGTGCCAAATATGAAAACTATGAAGGGGGGATAAATACATGAAAAATATACCCCGAATAAGTGATAGACGATATTGGGGGTTGCTAGTGATGTGTGTAAATAGGTGGGGTGGTCGTAACGACTCTCATAGTAATCGGGGGTAGAGACTGAGGGATGGAAAGGACGAGGTTTTGAAATGGGGTGTGGGTTGCTGACACCAAGGTTGGTTGTGATGCAACTGGTATATAGAAGGAAAAGGGGGCAAATGGGGCCATGCTCAAGGTAGTTGGTGAAGTAATGGTCAACACCACGGGTGCAATAGACATTGTTGGGGCAGTAGTTATAGTAGAGGTGGGACCTAACTAAGAGACCACAGGGGGTAATGTGGATGAGGGTAGCATCGAGCTGGTGGTAGCTGATGCAAAAGTGGGGGCAAGGGCAGGAGGAATAGATACATACATGTTGTATACTAGTTATACTTGAGGAGTCTCGGTAGATGAATGGGCAAGATAGTATTGTAAGGCCATGGGATTATTACCAACGAGTCTTGGAAACTCCTTGTCACCGGTAGAAATGGTGATAGGATGAGTTGGATCCATAGGCGGCGAGAATGGAAGGTGGTGATGGGATAGGTGGGAGTGGCTAAAGACTAGCATGAAATATAAGGGTGTTAGCTTGGTTATGAGTCAACACCATGTGAATTAGCATGTATCAGGTTAATTGTATTCTGCAGATGACATAGAAAACAACAAGAATGGAAAAGAACATATACCAGTAGGTGGACTTGGTCAATGTTTCAATTAAAAATCAAAACAAGGAAACTGATGCCGCTTGATCTAACCGATGACAAATGAAGGGAATGATGACGGTTATAGTAACCGATACCGACCGCCATCTTGAAAACACCAATTTGAGAAAATGAAGCAGAACTGATGAAAGATGAAATGGGGAAACTGTATTTGACAGTGATATCAGAATGTTGTGAATATGATGATGTATAAATGAATTTAAATAGAAAAGAGAAGGTGATGAAATCTTTTTTGGGTAAAATAACCAAAAGAGCTAGTAACCAACACTGGTCAGGTTAATCGATGATATTCAGATGGGAACTGATGATGGTCACCGGAATGACACCAGCTTCTATGAAATCTAAATAAGTGAAGAAAAAAGATATTTTGTGAATTAAATCAGATGAAGAAATAACCTAGAAGACCTGAGGATGATAATATGAGGCCCTGACACACTCGAAATAGTTGGAATACTCCAACTATGATGGGGGAGTGTGAAAGGAAGAATAAAATGAAGAAACATAATCCTCACAACTCAAAACATAATTCAGGAAGAAAGCTAAGAAAAACACGTAATCCTATGAGTGGATTTTATGTTACTTTATCTTATGCTATTTGAGACTGACTTGTGAATTTAGAACGAGTTTTTGGTTGGGAAGGCATCCTATGAAGAGGTAATCTAAAGGGGAGGTTTTAGGTTATGTTTTGGTGGGGGTGGTCCTTTCTCTAAGATAATGACTGGACAGAGAAACTAGTTGGGTGCCCATTGTCAATCCTTTGATCATGTGATTGTTGATAGCTTCTTCTAGGTAAGGTGTTGTTTAAGAAGATGTGTAAATTCAGATTTGTGTAGTTTGGAAAAGAGAGAGAAGAGAGAAAGTTATTTCTATGATTCAATTGTGTCAACCATCAGTTGGGCATGACTTCCAATGTATAGGTTTCCCTTAATTTTAAATGTGAGCTAATAATGTAGCATACAAGGATGAAATGCAAAAAAATTATAACCCAAATCGATAATTATATTCGATGTAGAAAATGATGAATAGGAGAGAGGATGATTTTCACTAATGCAGAAAGAAAGAAGAATGATTATTTTTAAATGCACCAAAAGAAATGTTTCATTTAGAGCAATTAGAAAGGAGAAGATTACCAGAGAAGAATATTTAGTGAATAAAAATTTAGAAAGGAAACACACAAGATGCAACCTATATGAATAGAAAGAAACCCACAAACGAGGGTCCCACCGGGCGTGCCAAAATTGTTTCACCAATAAGTTGCATACGTATGAGCAAAATAGATAGGGTAAGGGTGAGGAGGAATACCTGTGAATGAAGGTGGAAGGTAGAGTGTATGCGTTCTGATTTCCCAATCTAGTTCTGATAGCAAGAACTTCCTTTTTCTAGGAGTAACCGCTATGAATGCAAAACAAGACCACAAGAGGAATATTAAACAATATATGTTAGTGGACTACCTAGTGTGTGCTAGATCCGGAAGTGTGATACTTCCTAGATGGTTGTCAATCCACTGTTTAATATAATTCAATGCAAGAAATAATGTAAATAAACAACATCCTATTGTAGTTGATATGATTTAGGTATCTCATTCAAATACAATAAGCAAATTTAATCTAATGGGTAAGGTTATGATCAGATCTAGAGGTTGGGCAAGTAGCCAAGGTGACTAGGACATGTCAGGATTAGGTTTTGGGTGGTTTGGTTTATTTGGGTGAATGTTATGAGGTTGCTATTACAGGAAGAATTACCAGATATAGAGACCGACATTAGTCTAATATGACCAATTTTGGTTGAGAGGAAACCAATGATGGTTTGGGTTAACCGGCATTGGTAGGGGAGAACTGATAGAAACTCAATAAAACTTGGTTTTGAATATTCTCTCGTGATTGCATAGAGAATGGGAGAATGAGGGTTAGGTTGCCAAAGACACTGAGAATTCTTAGAGACATCTAGTAGTCAAGTATAGAGAGCTGGGAGGTTGTAGGTGGTTAGGTGGAGGGATTGACAAGAAGGTGGGAAGTGATGAGATGCAAAGGAGACTAGGACTCTCAAACAGAGATAAAGAAACTGATCTAAATAAGTATGGAAATATGTAGATCCAAATGCACTTACTTGTATTTGTAGACTGGTGGTTGGATGAGGGTGATGGTTAATCTGAAACTAGTGGTCAGTTCCATGGCAGTGCTTCCCGGAATGTTACCATGAATGCTTAACCTTTAGATCAGTCTTGGTGTTGATTCAAGATGTTTGGATGTGCAAGAGGGCTCTGTTTGTGCTTACATGCAAATCTCTCTCCTCTAGACTTGAATAATTCTTCCAACCTCTGGAACAAGGTTACCAAAGTGAATATATGGTAATCAATGATGGTTTAGGTTAACTGGCATTGGTTTAGGGTTAACCGGTGTCGGTTATAGTGGGAAATCCTAGGTTGCCAAAATAGCAAATCTTGGCTATCTTTTTACTAGTTCTGCCCATTGGTTCAGTCTAAAATGGTATTTTCCATGTAAGTAAATGGGCATACTTTGTTAGAGAAAGAATAGGCATCTAGTGTTAGGGTTAGACTAAGTCTCAGTTAGTTATGGTAAGTAGAGATTGAGTCCTAGTTAAAAGGAAACATGCTAAGAATAGGTCTATGATGAGGTGTCTAGGTGATGTGGTGGGGTGAGGTGTCTAGGTGAGGTGGAAATTAATTTAATTAAGGTATTTAAATTAATGAATATTGTGAGAATGGGCATTAATTTAATTGTAGGTAATTAAATTAATATACATGTGGGGTAAAAGGGGAGTGTGACCCAAATTTGGTGTCTATACCATGTAACTATACAAATTCGTACACTCTTCGTACTTATGATTCTTCTCACACCATGAAAATTATAACAAGTTTGGGTATTTGTGATTATAATGTTCTGTAGATCCACAAATTGAAACAAGTTCCATGAGGGAAGTCTCCTCTTCCTCTGCCACGACCATTACGGCCTCTAAACCCTCCACGAAATCCTCTTCCTCTACCATCTTCCTATCCTTCATAGTTGCAACCCTTATCCTTGGATACACTCTCAATGTTGGTTTGTCACACACCAATATCAATGGTATCATGGATCTAGTCTATTAATCTAAAATCCTTAATATCATGGGTGGTAGATGTATAGATCTTACAATAACAAGACATGTTCTTATGGAACGCGCACTACAACAATCGGCATATAGTTAGATCATGCTCCTCATGAAAAATATCATAGTCCAACACCATGGCACACACCGAATTCCAAGGAAAATTATCTTTTGTATGTCCCTCTACTTCACAGACTATACATCAAAGTCCAGTGTGAGTCTCATGCACTAAATTTACAGATAACTTCTCAATTTTCTTCGCTATGGAAGCAATCTAAGCTTCCAAAAAGGGACTCACTCTAGTGTCAACACTCTCAATTTAATTAGCACATAAAGTAGCCTTCAAGGCCTTGCGCAGATTTGTGAAAGTCTTATGTGAAATTTCTCATCCGAAAGACATTATCAGCACCCAAAAACCTCTAAGCATGCTACAATGAATGTATGTCATAGGAAAACTTGGATAAGAGAGTCTTGAAACACATATCATACTCCCACACACTCTCTACCATACCTTGATGGATCTCTTTCAACATGTTGATGCTCTTCTACTCAAATTCAAGAATGTGAAACTCCACATGGAATACATCATGTAACACAAGATAATCCACTTCCATCTTATGTGGGTCATACTTCCAATACCAGCTATGTGCACGCCCTTGCAACGTGATTGAAAACTAGATTTCCTTACACTATGAGGTAGTGATTCCCTTCGTGTACCATATAAATTAACACTTATGAACATGCTCTGTAGCATCCTCAACACCTTTGTAATATGGAAAATAGAGTGACATCTCATAGAACACGTGTTGTTGGGGTTATGGTCCTTGTCCACTAGGTCTAGAACCCGATTTCCTCCGGTGTTTCCCCCACCAGATCCACTAGATCCACTCACTCCTGAACTCCCAGATCCACCAGATCCTCCCCTTGTAGTAGGTATAGGACCTGAAGTGGTGCTACTTTGTGTTCCCACCATTGAGCTAAACTGAGCTCCAACAGGTTTGTGAAATGTAAATACTCCTAGATTTAATGATAACATTATGCATGCCCAAACCTTTTTGAAACGACACACTAGAATAATTACTACCAAATATAGGAAACATTTGTGCGACCATAGAACTCAAAGAATAGTTATATCCACTTGATATTTCTTTCCTACCAACTCTAACACCAACTGGACTAGTGATACCTTTCTCAGAACTTGGAAAACTAAGTGCAAGGGTTTGGTTTCTAGGTGATTCTAGATGGGTGCCTACAACCCTTCATTTTTCTCCATATGATAATATCTCACCATAAGACAAGGGGGTTTCTCTCTTGTTCTTTCCAAGATGGGGTAGTATAGACTTCTTGGGTCCCACACCCTCTGTGAGAACCTTAAATCCTTCCTACAACATCTACCTCCATAAACCCATCAATTTAGCAACCTCACATTGTCTCACCAACTCCCTTTTCTCGAGCTTCATTATACTTGAGTCACATCTCTTCTCTTTTGATTCCACCATAGGATCCGGCATATCTCACCACACTAGCTTATTCACCTTATGCCTAGTGGGATTTTAGCTAGCCATGGGAAATATTTCTAAGATTAGAGTTATAATCAAGATCTTGATGGTTGAAGGTAAAAACTCAAGAAATATCCTCTAGGTTCTCGTAAGAACTCAAACTTAGAAACCTCTGGGAAAGAATAAGCATATATTGCGTACTCCAACATGTAACTAATCAACACACATTTCCACTAATTATCAACAACACTAGTCTAGATCAGATCAACTTCATGGAGCCTCTGATAATGTTCTTGAGTCCACACATGAGGATGATAGAACCAACTTCTCCTCAGTGCATACGCTGATAACCACTCATACAGCTCCACCGGAAAAGAAAAAAGGTTTCATAGAGCTCGTGATATAGATGCTCCTCTACCCATTTACGTGCATCAAACTCCGGTCCAGTGTTGAATCTATGAGAAAAATCATCCTCCATGTTTTTAAGCCAAGTTTCCATGTTGTCCAAGGTCATTCATTCTACCATCCCTCACCATTATGGAAACAAATTCAAAAGAAGTCACAACAAAGGAAACAAAACGTAGTCTTGTTTACCCCTAACCCCTTAAAATCCCAAGTGCGTCAGACTATCACCCAGTGTTGAGTGCTCACCCGAGGCACGCATAGAATCGATCCTCCTTTATGTGAGATTTGTAAGAATTTTCATCATTAATGGATGAGTAATTCACATACATAGATACATGCATTATATAATAGATACAAATGAACTCAGACCCACATAAAGATGCACCATAATAAGAAGGGAAACATTGTGATCACATAAAGAAAATAGATCTGAACCATGAGCATCATCAAGAACATAAGGGTTTGGATCCACAAGCATAAAATAAAATATATAGATCAAGATCCATGACTCAGATGTTTAAAACAATCCATTGTATTGATTCATCAACATTATAGTAACCAATTACATTAAAGAATCCATGAATGGAGCTAATACAACAACACAGTCCCCATATATTCTCTACAATGGCTTCATTACAGATATTACACCCATTATCCCCTTATATCTTACTCTCCATACACATATCTTCTTCTATATGGCTTGTCATGCAAAAATACATAAGAAGGACCTAGAAGGGATCTCCTCTAACCACTTCATCATTATATAAGACATGGCAATTGTCATCATGTGTTTCCCTACTCGAGTATCTTTAACATGCAGGTGCTAGCTAAACCATAACTAATTTGGATCCTTATCCTGTTATGATAACCATAATGATGCCTTGGAATATCCTTTCCTTGAGCTGCAAGTCTTTCATATTTTACCTTTATCCATAACTAAATCTAGTCACCTTTCTTATAAAAGTGAGTAAGTCCTGAATCCACTCTGCTGGGTGTGATCCTTTACACATCCCTAAAATTTACTTCCATGCTTGCCTTCATGCCCTATTTCTCGCACGCCATAACCCTTCATGCCTTAGGTACTAGGTCATTTCAAGGGCCCAACAATGGTGTCACTATAAATAACCCAACTCTCATTTGCACATCATAAACATTAAGGAAATCACATATTTTCATACATGAAATTTCCATTATCTTTTCTCTCTTGCACCAACTTGCACTTACTCGCTTAAATTTTAGGTTTATTACATCTTGACTCTTGTCTTGGAGATTATTCTTACTTAAATTGGTTTTCTTGCACTTTTGGGTAAACTATAGTGAACTAGGACTGAATTGTTTCCCCTTATCCACGTAACACATGTTCTCTCTTGGTGTATGGTCCTTTGGGAGATAGATGCATCAATGACCACCCCCAATAGGTAAGTTCTCTAACTCACTTTTTCATTTTATATAGAGTAGTTCCTACATTCAATACATGATTTATGTTAGCTTAGTATTTTATGGACATTCTAGGTTAGCATATTGCATTTCAGTTATCTATTTCATGTTACATGTTTTCCTTAGGTTAGCATAGTATTTGCATGCTTATTTTATTTATCATTTCCCCCATAGTGTTGATACCTCCATAGGGTTCCTTCCTCTTATTCAACCTAAGGCCTTGGAAACCTTAGTTTTTCCTAGTGTAATGGATACTATCCTTGGGGTATGCATTCATAGTAGTCCCTACACCCCCTTTAATTTTATATATTTGTGTGTTGGTCTTAGTGTATCCTCTACTCTTTACCTTGAATACCTTGATTGAACGAATGATAAGAGTACACGTATCTAAACACATTTTTTCTTGTCATAAATTGAGATCATTCCTTTATTGGAACCCATGTGCTCTTTGTCATGCATACATCTTTATGAAGTTCCATCTCCATGAAAATACCCATCATCTAAATCCAAAGAAAATATCATTGATGAATATGAGATTCATAATGCATTTCATTTCATAGAACTTACCCTTTTACTTATAAGTCATCGTAGGCCTGAAACACATCAAAAAAATAATATGGTTTCTCATATATTTGGACACTTTATGAAAGGAGTATTTATAGAAGATGGGAAAAATAAAATATCTTATAGCTTTTGGTTATATGACGACAATTTTGTATCCTATTATAACCTAGATGAATATCCCATCAATAATATGTGTTTGAAATCATGAACTATAAAGTAAAAGTATTGGGAATAAATGATAAAGATATGCATGAACCCATTCCACTTTTCTCAAATCTAGGTAACTACAACATTGGATTAAAACCTTTTGGTAATTTGCATGACTATGTCGGTGACGCTACTTACATTAGTTAATAGGAAATAAAAATAATAGAAGAACTAAATTTAACTAGAGACCACTAAAAATAGATTCAAGATGACAAGTATCATCCACTACTAATATATGGTCAACATGCAAGAAGCCATTATTAGTTTAAGTGACACATGCATAGTCTATTTTGCACACTAGCTAAACTAGGTGTCCTAACCTCTCCTAAAAATATAAATAGACTAAAATAAGACTAAATTTAGTCATTTATACATAGAAATGGTTCCTCGACTCTTAGGGATGAATGGATAATGATTTTACCTCAATAAAATGCATATCTAGTAACTTGCACTAACTGACACTTCCAGTCTAAAAATAGAAGATGTATAAAAACTAAATTCTAAAAATGATATATAAAAATAGAATTATAATTTTACACTTACCCAAAATACCTACCAAAATAAAGAACAAAAAAAAAAACTAATTCTAACAATAAATAATTTGGTTCCTATATTGACATCATACTCAACAAGTGTATGTGAAATATGTGATTCATTTCCTTCTCATTGAAGTTTTCTGACTCAACACACGCAGAGTAAACATCAATGTTAAATTAATAATGGGAACTTATTCTACATTTTTTATATTTTATGTGTATTTTAAAGGGATGTATTAGAAGGAATATTAGTGCATGTCTCTCTTACTCACTACCCATGTGTTCATAGTCTTGATAGAGATACCTTTAGATCCACTCATGGCCTAACTCCAATGTTAGCCAAGTGTCTATAACTGCATGAGTGAAGATTACCATAATCACCTTCTTATTTCGAGAAATTTTTGAAATGCTTTAATTTTTAAATTCCCTCTTTTCTCTTTAATTTTGAACGTTGGGAACTAGATTAGCCATTTGAAGGGAAAATTAGAGTAACTTAAACAAAATTAGATTTTGTCTTGGTCATTTTCTCAAGTAAATTTTATATATGTAATTTGTAATCAGATTCTTAGGTTTAAGATAAATTTACTTTTTAAATTATAACTCTTAAAAAAACACTTAACACTCATTGGAAACATGAAACCTTCAAGCATGAATTTTAAAACTCATTAGTAATTTTCCTTTAATCTCAAATAAACATTTCACATTTTAGTATAACTTTATTAGCTTCTTTGGATGTAGCAACAAAATTTATAAGGTGTTTTGGATGAAATATAGTAGTAACTTACTTTCTATATTTCAAAACACTAAACACTCCAAGGATAAAAAAACAAAACAAGAAATAAAATAACTACTCTAACCTACTCGTATGAAAATATCCCTATTAAATTATACTACAAAAACTACGCTCAAATCATACAAAGAATGAATGAAACTAATCTAAAGATAATATACTTATAAAATGAAACACACACTGCAAAAGGAGAAACCATATAATCATGCATGTAATCAAACATGTAAGGAATTAGAAACAACTATTCCATTTAGTCTTTACATTGAGAATTGTCATTTGGGTCAAAATGGCTATAAGACTTGAAATTTCTAAAACGATACTATGTCACCTTAAATGAACCAAACCTAATTGTACCTCTACTCTTCATAGTTAATTCAATGTCAGTGCAACTCTTCTTAGTGCTTCATGGCCCAAGGTGCATTTTTCACTCTTCTTTAGACCAAGACTGCCTTGTTCTTCTTGTTGGTTCTCTCTCCTTACAAGCACTATTGTCTTCTTTGGAACCAATGGTATTATACTACTCATTCATCCTATGAAATTATTTCAGCACAATATTATAACAATTATCAAACTGACAAAAAGATTTAAAGGAATATACTTGCATTCAATTATGCCCAAACTGTTTCTTCTTGTCCTTAAGAACTTAGCTCTTCCTAGTACCCAAGGCATAAGATTTCAAGACTAACAACAATGTATTATCACCTCCTTTAATTGATTTTCATCAATATCAATGTGTATGTAAAATCCTATCCCTCAACTCCTTCTAACTCTCTATTTGTATTTTTTTCTTCTTGACCCTCACTAGGTTTCTTTATATAAATCGTCATGCATAGATTCCTTCTCAGGGAGTTTAAATACAAAAATAGACCTTTCCTAGCACCCAATTAGATATTTTTCATGCTATAATTTGAGAATTATAATAAATATGATTTAATCAACTTACATATTATATAATGTTACAATATTAAATAAATATTACATCATAACATAAGTAAATAAAGAAATACTTACAGGAAATAAATAACATAGGTGACACAATATTTATAGTGGAAAACCCCAATAGGGTAAAACCACTTTGAAAATAACTTTTTACTTAAGAGAACTTATTTAACATCCAAAGTAAGATCACATCCTCCTTTAAACCCTATTTACCAAGGGTAAACCAAATCACTTGATTTGCACACCTTTGATATATTTCCCAATATATCAAATGAGGACCTAAATTCCTTTTTATATAAGGTGATCAGGTATGTCTCCCGACCCACCTTTTCAACCTAAAATGGTTGACACATAAACCTAGGTTTGTAATATTTAATATTAGAAATATAATCATTTCATGATATTAAATATTTAACCTAAATTATATACCTAGGTTAGCATATTTAATAATAGAAATATAAATATTTCATATTATTAAATATTAACTTATATATTAATGATGGACTCATATATATTAAGGGTTGGCCAAACCACTTAATCATTATGTTCCAACACCCCCCTTAATGTTAAGTGAGATAACATAACATATGCCAATAGATTACCTGCCCATGGTACACTACACGATTTACAATCCTTAAACCATAAAGGTTTTAAGATAGCATATCGATTGAAGGAATTATAACACCTTCATAATTCTCAATTTACCTTTTAGTAAAAAAATATTTAGAATCCCAAAGATCATCCAATGATCAATGGCTAAGTATGATTTGTGAGTTTTACATGTTCTCACAGGTTCTCATAAAATGTTATTGAACCCAAGAATATAGGAGCCTTTTACAACCAAGGAACTCCTTAACAATATGCTTGTATTGGATGTTTACCAGTAAACTCAATAGCACTAAAGAGTTTACTAAAGACCGCCTTTAATATCTTTCTACACTTCTTTCTAAAAAATAAGCCGAGGAGGTATACATGCCCAAAGGTCTTTTTACACTTGCCCGAAGGTATTTTTTTACACTTTCCCGAAGGTATTTTACAAATGCCCAAAGGTATTTTTACAAAAAAAAAGTTTCATTAGGAGGTGACATTGTCATACACACTCCCCCTCAATGGAAACTCCAATAGTCCAAGATTTTCACGAAAGTGACAAAACTTGCACACTCGTGGACTTTGTGAAGATGTCAGTGACCTACTCTTTAGTCAACATGAAATTGATATTCATGTCATCACTTAGCACCTTATCACAGGTGAAGTGTATATGTATCTCAATGTGCTTCATCCTTTAATGTTGAACCAGATTCCTAATGAAGAGTAATACAACTCTAGCCACCACATAGAAGAGGAATACCTCCTTTAACTTCCATATATATCTCTACTAATAGCCGCTATAGCCATGTGGATTCTTTACTTCTTCCATTGTACTTCTCTACCTCAGTAGAAGAAATGGAGACTGTTGATTGCATTTGTTGTTCCAAGTAATGGTTCCTACACCAAAAAAACTTGAACACATATCCAATATATTTTATAACACAACATTAGTATGGTTAGAATCACAAAATCCATATAAGATAGCATTTTCATTCTTAGTATAATACAACCCATAATTGATTGTTCCTTTAATATATCTAAAAATTCTTTTTGTAAGATTCCAATGATCTCTAAAAATGTTCCTGCATAAACCTTGAAGTAATTCCTACTGTATATAGGAAATATCTGATCTAGTTATAGTTAGATAAATCAAACTATCAACTAACAACGTATATAAAATAGGATCAACATTTTTCATATGCAGATTTAGGGTCAATATTTATTCCAACTTCCATTGAAGTAGAAAATGGTTTACAATCAATCATAAGAAAAAATTTCAATATAATGGTTGCATTTTGTGTTTTGAAAATAACAATAGAATGAAATACAATCATACAAATAATATGATGTGAGAGACCTAACTCATTCATTTCAAAGTATTGCTTCAATTTCTCTTTAATCCTATGAATTAAATCAACATTGTCACCAGTCATAAGAAAATCATCAACATATACACATATAATGAAAATATGTGAGCCTTATTATTGAATATATCATTATTAGAAGAACAATTAACAAAACCTAACAGTTTAAAGAAGGAAACAATTTTTGCATACCAAGCTCTAAGAGCTTGTTTTAAACCATACAAGGATTCCTCAACTTACAAACATAGTTTTCTTTACTAGTTTCTTCAAATCCTTTAGGTTGAAACATGTAAAGTTATTTTTTTAAATCGTGATTCAAAAAGCATTTTTCCTATCCATTTGGTGAATTTCCCACCCAAATTGATCGGCAATTACAAAAAGGCCTTAATAGTACTCATTTTAGCTACAGGGAAAATGTCTAAACATAATCAATACCGGGTTTCGATTGAAACCTCTAGCAATAAGTCTAGATTTATATTTGTTAATACTACCATTAACATTATAATTTACTTTGTATATCCACATAGACCCTATAATACTTCGTAGCTCAGTTCGTAAAAGGTAATTAATGCATGGTACATATGATAGCTTATGGTCATTTTCCTAAGGTTAATAGGATTTGAACTTTCTAACATAAATTGAGTCCAATTTAATTTCATATCTAGGAAGATAAGAGTCTTAGAAACATATATAGAATCAAAACATTATCATGACCATTTACTAAATTAGAATCAAAACTATCATTTAGAAGCATTTAATGAAGTATCTTCAAGAAAAGAAGACAATACATGTAAACCATTCACTAGATTATATCTATACATTTCATATAAGCTTCGATAATTAACATGTCCTAACATTTCATGTCATAGTTTTGAATTATTCAAATTCTGAGATATAAAATAAGATGCAAAAGAGAAATCATCAAAAATATACATACCATTTCTTTGAATTCCTTCACTATTATACTCTCATTACTATCCTTGATATACCAAGTATTTTTCGCGTATGGATTCTAGTTGTGTCCATACCTCTTTCGATGTTCGATATTACCATTGTGTATAAGGTACTTGTCGTTCATATTGCACAAAATCATAGAAAGCGCCTCCTACATTTGTTACGCAAGAATTTATTGATGTTATCTAGAGTTGTTTGACAATCGATGGGAGCAATCTCGAGATGCGAAACAATCATCTAGAGTTTCCTCGCCATAAATTTTGTTTTGACCCAAATGTTGTAGTTGGTTTCATTCAAGAGTTGGGTTTTGTCAAGACAGAAAATAAATTTGAATGCTTTGTTTTTTTCCTAAACTCGTAAAACACACCCCATTATAATATATAATGTACCACATAGTTAGATACATATTTATCGATAATAAAAATAACACTTTTAATAGAATCATATCTAAATTTTATAGATCTAAAGAAACTATTTGATCATAACTAATTATGTCATTACAATGCATTATAATTAACCTCTCATGATCAAAATAATAACCCGCAATATAAAGGGCTCTACCTTATACCCCGATTTATATAAAAATATTTCGACCATATACAAGTGAAGAAGAGACCCTTAAGAATGCATAACAACTTCAAATTTCTGAAAAAAATTAATGTAGACAAAGATCCAGCCAACTTAAATTTGACGTCTAAATGACCGTCATAATGACTTATTTGTTGGTTTGTCATGATACCATCATTTGACCGCCAATTTTAACACAATGAAATTTTCCCGAACATACGAGCTTAAATTTGACGTATAAAGTACAATCATATTGTCCTATGTTTGGTCTACTATGATGGTCATTTGACCATCAAATTTAATGAAGCCAAAACTTGATGTGTATATCCGTAATGTGAAATTCTAAAATTTCGTCTACTATATAATATTAGGGAGGTTATATTTTAATACATTATAATAGTCTATTATAATTTATAATATAAAAATATATACACTTTTTAACAAAAAAGGTATATAGTTTATAGAATGTAAATAAAAATAATGGCCACTTGGTATGTAATTATTATTTTAGGTTTTTATAAACATAAACTATGCCAAGGTGGCCCACATTAATATGGCATGATAATTTGGAAACATAAGTTAGGATATTAGTTTTTTTAATTAAACATGTTATACTTACCAATGCCACGTGGAAAACCTTAGTAAATGCCATATGATTTTAAAAACTACTTAGGTTTTAAGTTTTAATTTTTTTATATCTCACTTACAAAAAGAATGGGGCCTCTTTCGAGTTGAAGTAGTTTTGGCCAGGTTTACGTGTCCATTTTTTTTTTTTTAATGAACAAGTATAAGATTAATAATATTGATTACTAAGGCCACCAACCTTCAACTACCCACCATTCACCACATCGGACATTAAAATTAAAACAATGTTTTATAGTTTAGGTATGTTCAAAACATTTTTTTTACGGAGCCCATACGAATGGGGTAGTTATAAACTATAGTATAAGAACTATATAAAAATATATTTTTCAAATTATATAAATTTTAATATAATGTTTATATAAGTTATTATATAAACCTTATTCTATATATATTTTTATTTAAAAAAAATATAGTTATAGATTAATTATAAACTATAGTTTTTCAAATCAAATTCTTTTAGAGGGGTCCAAAGAACATGGGTATGAATTTACCTTCCAAAATATTTAACCTGCAAATATTTGAAATTATAGAAAATATGAAAATTATTTCATATATTAATAAATCATTTCCTTTTCTGTATGTGATTTTCACGCATGTAAATATTTGAAACCCCTTTCACTTATGCACACATCAATCTCCAAACAAACATTAATTCCATATAATGTACAAAATGTAAGTGAAAGTAAGAATAATATCATATTACATCTCCCCCAAAAAAAATTAGGGATTTAAAATTGAAAAACCTTAAAATTTTTACCGAGAGTTTAATTGCACAAATGTAGTGCCAAAATAAATTGGGGAAAAAAGAGGGGGATCGGATACTTTTAAATATCCTTTTGGGTTAGTTAAAAGAACATGTATAAATTAAATAAATAAATTACAAAACATTTGATCTTAATTTATTTAATTTACCTCACTTTTCACCATGTTAGAATTTGACGATTCTAATAAATATGGATTTAATCAACTTACATATTATATAATGTTATAATATTAAATAAAGATTACATCATAACATAAATAAATAAAGAAATACTTACAGAAATAAATAACACAGTGACACAATATTTATAGTGGAAAACCCCAATAGGGTAAAAAGTACTTTGAAAACAACTTTTACTTCGTGAGAACTTATTTTACATCCATAAGATCACCTCCTCCTTTGAAACCCTATTTACCAAGGGTAAACCAAATCACTTGATTTACACACCTTGATATATTTCTGAATATATCAAATGAGGACCTAAAGTCCTTTTTATATAAAGTGATCGGTATGTCTCCCAACCCACCTTTTCAACCTAAAATGGTTAATGAGATACACCTAAGTTTATAATATTTAATATTAGAAATATAATCATTCCATGATATTAAATATTTAACTTAAAGTATATACTAGGTTAGCATATTTAATAATAAAAATAAAAATATTTCATATTATTAAATATTAACCTATATATTAGTGATGGAACCATATACATTAAGGGTTGGCTGCACCACTTAATAATTATGTTCCAACATGTCATTCCCAATGAGTTTTATGATTTAACTCAAGAGATAAGATTCACTTCCTTTGAAAAGGTACTTCCTAGACTAGGTCTAAGACTGTGTTACCCTATCCTAGAGAAGACTGTCAAATTTTCCTACAAATTTCACCCTTGGTTCCATAAAATTCCTTCACTAACTCCTTCTAAGGTTCATTGACATGCTAAATTGAGAAATTTGGATCAATATTCCACTGGTTGAGCCTCTAATGGTCATGCCCTAGCTGGCAAAACCTATATATCAACACCGCGAAGCCCGAGACTCTGATTTTTGTCACCAATTCCTTTGTACTTCATTTATTAATTCTAAATTGAATCCGTTAGATTTTTTTAGGCCATTCACCTAAATATATTACTATTAGATCATGGAAGCATCTGAAACACAAGTTATAATAGTTTTCTTCTTTGTTTTGTTAAACAACCACATTTTGAAGTAAGAGTTTTAATATCACTTTATATAAACTAAAATTGCATGTATGGCTTCATCTAACCTTTCTATAATTGATACAAGTTCCCACACTCTACAAACAACACATTTCAAATGTCACCACACTATCCTTAGTCGCAACCATCATATTTCATCCTTTCACACACACACACACACACACACACACACACACACATGCATTTTTCTTATAACACAAAACCATGAAATAAGAGTTATCAAAGTCAATAACCCTTATAGGTCACTCACAATACTTTCAACTCACACTATTCCTCCTTTCTCATAATAGTTAAATGGTGAAGTGAGTAGGGATCACACAACTTATTTCACAAATATTCATTAGGGTATCAAATATCAAATCCTTATCAAAGATACTTGAAATATAAGTCAATAATTACCTTATCATTGCTAAAATCCTTAGTCTCCACTATGATTTAATTTTGAAGCACGTGCATACTGGCTTAACATACCATTCAAGGACTGTAAGAATAATTGAAAATAGAGAGGCATACACAAATTCATATATGTAAATAGATATATCTTACTAAAATCCATGTAAATACACTCAAATAAATTTTCTATGCTATATATTACCTTCTTACTAATTATGATAACAAGAACCATTTCATAAATGCTCAAAAAAGTCAAGAAACATTCCAAAACAACAATATCCTGAATTTCCTTCAACATTCTTCTTGAAACATTACAAACTTTGATTCTCATCTAGATGGAATGAGAGAGAAACAGTTACATTAGATCATTTATATGCCTTTTCTTCATTTATCACCGAGTACATACCTTTTATTCTTGGTCACATGATTACACTTACCCATTCACTAGGTGCTTAACACTCTTTATGTCCTCTAAAAGCAATATTAGACCTAAGACACCCTTATTGACCTCATTTCATCCCTTTTCAAGCTTGTTAGCTCCAAGAGTACATCCAAAACACCTAAACTAAGCCAACTTACATAGTCAAACCAAAATAGGCCTCCAAGATTTCAAACTTACATTTTGGAGGGAAAGTGAATTTTTTAAATTTTAGATAGCCTAGACTCCAAATAGCACAACTAATTGACATCTAATAACCTCAAAGACCCATGACCATACCTAAAAACCAAAATTTGATGTTTTCATCCCTATATATACACTAGAGTTGATGCTCCTGCATCATACTTCAGAGGTAAGAAAAGATAGAACTTCACCGCTTTCTTCTTCCAATTTCTTTACATCTTCATCTTGGCTCTAATCTTATCTTCTTATTCAAATTCCCGATCCTTAATTTATTTATTCCTAAGCTCTGTATGATTATCATTATTTAGTTTGTCTTGATTGATGAGGTATTCTTCTTCATAAGCTTCTTCTTCAATCATCATATCTTCATCTTGATGTTACTACTACCCTTTCTTCATTCACCTTCTCCATCATATACCTCTTTCTCTATTTCTACACTCTTGCTTTTTGTTTTTGTTTTGCTATCTCTTCAAACTCTTCTTTTATATTCTTTCCTTGAGCTTCTAGTTGCTCTTCCCTCTATCCTGGAACTGATTTCTAACTCTTTTCCACATGGTTTCATTGTGTTTATAACATGCTCCAAAGCTGATATCTTTTCTTGCAATTTTTCCCAACTCTCATAAACAAATGCACTCTCTTTTTTACTTATTTCTTATTGTTCTTGACTTATCTTCTTCTTGCTTTCACCTTCAATCTCAAGCTCATGCTTCATACCTACAAACACACATCTACACACATTGTTAGATTAAAAAGTGGAGTCTTTGATCCCCTTGAAGTTTTTCCTTTCTTGTCATTGCTTCATTTTATTCCCTATTGAACTTTACTTCCTCTTTCACTGCATAAACATTGTTCTCATCATTCTCATTTATCTTAAGAGAAGCCAAAAAGCTTTTATTGCTTCTTCTTCACTCTTATCCTCTATCAAAACCATGTTTTTAATCACTTCCTTTTCTTTCTTCCTCATTCTCTCCGTCTCTGTCTCATTCTTATTTCTTCTTTTGTTATCTTTGTCTTCAATTTATTTCTTTACCTCTTCTCTTCAAGATGTATAACTGGACACTTAGCTCTCTTATTCATCACCACACCCTATTTCTTTTCCTTTTTCTTCTTTATCTCTTTCTATGAGCACCATCACTTTTCCTAATGCTTACTTCAACTCTGTGATCTCCTGCTAAAACCACATCTCTCTTTTCTTCCTCCTTTGTTCTTTCCTTTTCTTCTCTCTCTCTCTCTCTCTATTTTTCTCTCTTCTTGTAACTCATTATCTCCATCAATCCCTAGATCACATCTACTGCTGATTATTTTTCCTCTTCATCATCTATCAAGTCCGATTCATGAGGTCTAATAGCCTTTGATTATCTTTATTTGCATGTCTTCCTTGTTTCCATCATTATTTTTATTCTTCTCATCTACTCTTGTTTCCTTATCCTCTCATGTAATTACTTTAATATATCATCCTCTCTCTCTTCTACTGAATTTTTCATCCAATGTGGCATTCTATTACCATAGTTACTCTTTACTTCACTCATCATTTTCATCCATCTCTTTACTTCTTTTCTTTTACACTACATCAATCCTCTTTCCAACTTTTATTCAATATTATTTTCCCACTTTGATATCAAATTCTACTTAGAAACCATATAATCATGCATGTAATCAAACTTGTAAGGGATTAGAAACAACTATTCCATTTAGTCTTTACATTGGAGAATCATCATCTGGGTCAAAATGGCTATAAGACTTGCAAATTCCTAAAATTGATACTATGTCACCTTGAATGACTCAAACCTCAGTGTACCCTACTCTTCACATTTTCTTCAATATCAATGCAACTCTTCTTAGTGCTTCATGGCCCAAGGTGTATTTTACACTCTTCTTTGGACCAAGAATTCCTTTTTCTTCTTATTGGTTCTCATTTCTTGCAAGAACTATTGTATTCTTTGGCACCCAATGTATTCTAATACTCATTCATCCTATGAAATAATTTCAACATAGTGTTAGGAAAACTATAAAAATGACACAAAGCTTTAAAGGAATCAAATTGCATTCAAACATGCCCAAACTTCTCTTCTTGTCCTTAAGAAATTATCTCTTCCTAGTACCCAAGGCATAAGATTTAAATACTACCCATAATGTATTATCACCTCCCTCAATTTCTTTTCATCAATATCAATGTGTATGCAAAATTCTATCCCTCAACTCCTTGGGAAATTCCTTCCAACTCTCTATTTGTAATGTTTGCTTCTTGACCCTCACTAGGTCTACTTATATAAATTGTCATGCATAGATTCCTTCTTAGGGAGTTTCAATACAAATAAAGACATTTCCTAACACACAATTAGCTATTTTTCCTTCCCAATGAGTTTCAGGATTTAAATCAAGAGATAAGAGTCACTTCCTTTGAAAAGGTGCTTCCTAGACTAGGTATAAGAGTGTGTTACCTGTCCTAGAGAAGACTCGCCAAATTTTTCTTCAAATTTCACCATTGGTTCCATAAAATTACTTCACTAAATCCTTCTAAGGTTCATTGAGATGCTAAATTGAGAAACTGGGATCAAGTTGAGCCTCTAATGGTCTTTCCTAACCAAAAACCTAGCTATCAACATTGTGAAGCCCGAGAGTCTAATTTTTATCACCAATTCCTCTACACTTAATTTATTAGTTTTAAATTGAGTCTGTAGGACCATTTTGAGGCCATTCACCTGAATATCTTACCAAGAGATCATGGAAGTATCCAAAACATGAGTTATACTAGTTTTATTCTTTTTTTTTTTTCCTATAGAAACAGTCACAATTTGAAGCAAGAGTTTTAATACCACTTTATATCAACTAAACTTGCATGCATGGCTTTGTCTAATCCTTTTATACTTGATACATGTTCCGATACTATATAAACAACACATTCAAAATGTCACCACCCTTATCTTAGTCTTTGTTACTATCTTTCATGCTTTCACACACACACACACACACACACACACACACACACACACACACACACACACACACACACACACACACACACACACACACACACACACACACACACACACACACACACACACACACACGCACGCACGCACGCACGCACGCGCGCAAGCACACACACACACACACACACGCACGCTCACACACACACACATAGTTACTTATTTTTAGAACACAAAAACATGCAATAAGAGTTATCATGGTCAATAAACCCTCTAAGTCACTCACATTAATTTTAACTCTCACTATTCCTCCTTCCTCATAACATTTAAATGGTGAAGTGAGCAGTGATCACACAACTTCTTTCACAAAGCTTCATTAGGGTATCACATATCAAACCCTTACCAGAGATACTTGGAATATAAGTCAATAATTACCTTATCATTGCTAAAATCCTTTGTCTCCACTATGATTCAAGTCTGAAGCATGTGCATACTAGCTTGTCATACCATTCAAGGACTGTATCACAAGTCATGCAAAATAGAGAGGCATACACAAATGCATATATGTATATAGGTATATCTTACCAAAATCCATGTAAATGCACTCAAATAACTTTTCTATGCTCTAGATTACCTTCTTACCAACTATGAAAATAATAACCATTTCATATATTCTCAACACAGTTAAGAAATATTCCTAAAAATCATATCTTGAATTTCATTTAACATTCTTCTTGAAAAATTACAACCTTTGATTCTCATCCTAATGGAATGAGAGAGAAACAGCTTACATTAGATCATTTATATTCCTTTTCTTCAGATTATCATCGAGTACATACCTTTTATTCTTGGTCATATGATTACGCTTACCCATTCACTAGGTGTTTAACACTCTTTATGTCATGTAATAGCAAGATTAGATCTAAGATACCATTATTGATCTAATTTCATCCTTTTAAAGTTTTTTAGCTCCAAGAGAATATCCAAAAGACCTAAACTAAGACAAATTACATATCCAAACCAAAATAGGATTCCAATATTTCAAAATTACATTTCAGAGCACACCTAATTGACATCTAATAACCTCAAAGCTCCATGAACATACCTGAAAAACAAAATGTTTATGTTTCCATCCCTATATATACACTAGATTTGATGATCTTGCATCACACTCATTCCTCAAGGGATGGAAAAGGTTGGAAAAAAATATAGAAATGTTTCAAATACTACCTATTCATTGGTAATAATAGGTCTTTCTCTTGTAGGTCCGTAATTTTGAATGCATTAAATCCCAAGGTTTCTATAATTTGATATAGAGAGACTAGTCTAGAGAGGATTCAAGTTGGATTGTTTCCTCTTCTTATCATGCACCTTATACCAAAGTAGGAATAGTTCTAATATCCATAAGGATATAAACTTTTCTCTCTTCTTAAACTAGTGTTTGACTATAAATTAAATTTTGCAAATGTTCTTCATGGATTATTCTCTTGTATCTTCCATTTGGAGGATATTAAGAAACCTTTAATAAAATTAGTCATATTATTCCATGTAATCCTACATGAATTTGGAAGTGGGAATCCATGGAGTAATGGGGAATAATAGTTCCTTTACATATTAAATAAGAAATGATGATGACTTCAACAATTTCTTGTTTCTTGTTTGATCAACCCATAAAGCATACTTTAGTAAACAAATGTCTACTTCTTGGTTTGTCTAAATTATAATTTTTGATGACGTCTATGAAGTTATTATATGTATAATTTTCTAAACCATTTACTTTAAGTAGTTTTTTGAGAATAATTTCAATGTATATTTATTTTTATAGGCACATTAAGTGAATTCAATTGACTAGAATATAGGTATATTATCACAATCAAGAGATAAATAGCTCCCAAATCTCATGATAATATTATTTTCCAAAAAAATTAATTTATCAATGGTGATATTGTTTAGACCCTTTTTATATTAAGACCAACATGGCCTGTTTAATCTAAATTTGATTTAGTGAGGCCAAATTTACACTAAATAGATACAATTTAGAAACATGTGACTATTTGTATTAATTAATTTCCAACACTAATTATACAATATAAAAATAACATTATAAAGCATGAAATACAAGATATGAACTTGAAAATACAATGGAATGAGTGCACTTAGCTTGTTATAGAGGATTTTAGGAAGTTTTGGGACTTTGTAATGTTAAAAAAATGATATTTAAACTTGGCGTTGCTTTGGAAATGAGTTTGTAATTGCAAACTATCTTAGGGAAGGACTGTACCAATCTATAGAACCATATCGTATGGTCTTGAACCTTTTATACAATCTTGGACCTACTCTATTTATGCTATTTGCAACTTTCTGTGATGGTTGTTTTCTTGTATTTATTTATCACTATCAAACACTAGTTTTTAATCATGTAATGTAGATGTCTCAACATTCTAAACATCATCTAAAACCCTAACCATGTATGAAGATTCCTTAAAACAAACATTAGTGGTATTTTGGGAACCCCTATGTATAACTAATGTTGGCATTACTCAAGAGTCCTAAAACCACGCATTATTATCCACTTAACATGTAATATCTAGATATATAAAATAGATTTGGTAACTTATTTGAAAATGCTTGCTTTGATTTTGAATCTTGATAAAATACTTTGAAGATGGATGTGTTTTCACAAATCACCGCACCCCCTCGAATGGCAAGAATGCGAACTGAATGTTTGGTATGATTGAGACACATGGAATCACCTCTCAAGATGTGGGACTTGGGCTCGAGGCGAACCTCTCGAGAAGGTCGGCTTCCTCTCCCTAAACTAAGTGTTCTACTACTCCTAGTGCAATAAAATGACTATCTAGAACTATGCTAACATTTCATGGTTTTTAGGGAAAGAGATTCATAGGAATTTAATCTATACTAAGGATGGTGAAGCACCAAATAAAGGGTTTTTCCAAACTAAGGAAGGGTTAATTTGAAGAGGGTGCATGCACCACAAAACCAAATTCACCTACAAAGAACTTAGAGAGGATACATGATATCACAAACTAAGAAGCATACATTCCTGTTGTTAAAATTAGATTATGCATAGATAGATCAAGTTCAATTAGAAACACAATCAATCACCACGATAATGTAAAATAGACACATGTCAAACATCTATTTCATTCATGAGGGTCAATGATAATATGGCTTGCATAACAGAAGGAAGATAAATTTTCACAACTAATATTCACACAATTATATCACTTTCTAACAGAATGAAATAAGATACTCTGAGATAAAGACAAGCCAACCACTTATACTAAGGAATTAGGCATTCACAAAGCATAAACACATCAACCATTAACACAATAACTCAGCTTTCCATGGAAAAATATCACTTTGAATGTAATTGAAAGGTTCTGAATATTCAAAGCACTCTTCCAAGCTTGAAGAGTAACTTCTCCAAAAATTGATCTCCTTAAAGACTTAATGTACTTCTCTATTTATAAGTTCCTTAGGCTGAGCCATTACAACTAGGCCTTAACTAACAATTTACTAAAAATAGAAATTTCATTAAACTCAAGGAACATGCTCCCATAAAAATAGAAAATTTTGTTGCAAGAAGTTAACCCAGTTAACCATGCAACTTTGACCAATCCAGAGCTTGGATCAGTCCTCTCATGGTTGCCTAGATTTGGCTTGGATCGACAACATCTTCTCCAAATTCAATTTTCCCTTGATCCTTATCCCAGAAGCCATCCGATGTTTGTACTTGATGAATCACTTGATAATTCCCTGAATCTCTTTATCTTCTGGCCCACATGTGGAGTGATTCACTATATCTCGTTGTATCAATTTCCCTTATGATTTTGGCTGACATTATTCTTAGCTTACCCACAACCTTATTTAGTCTTCTTGTGAAATTCTAGCATGATACCAACCTATCAATAGAGTCACTACTGAAAGTCCGGGTAACTTCATCATCACGCTTCACCAAATCTTTGAAATTTTCCCAAATTTGATCCTTCAGAAGAGAATCAATGTTTTCATTAAATAACTTACAACTAATAATATCAAACTCTTCTAATATGTCATTTAGAGAATTCATGATTTCTATTCATTTATCATCTAACTTCTTTATCAAATCTTGCAACACTTGAGACCGGAATTCCATTACCTTTTGATATTCAATTTTTTTAAGCACCATCAATTACATCCTCCTAAAGGAATATATCTAAATATTATTCTCTGATTTCACTCCATGTGGCTAAATTCAAGTTCAGATTATTATTATCCTCAGAAAAGGATTCATCCATTTTACAAATAGCATCTCTTCTAACCTGCAAATCATTGTATATTTCAAGAGCTTCTTTAATTAAAAGATTGGATTCTTGAAGTATATGATCCATCCATCCACTTACTGATCTTCCATTTTGACCTATCTTCTCAATCTCGTGATAAGGAATATCATCAAGAGTAGAGAAACTGCAAAGCCATAGTAGTTGAAACTTTAGTAGATGGAGTTGGTTGTGTTACCTTTCTCAATAATGTAGTGAGTTGCTTTCGACCTTTTCTTTGAGATAATCCTTACAAGCCTTGTCCTTTTATATTTTTCTAATAAATTTCCAAGATCATCCCGCACATCATGTTTATCTCCTTTTGTGTTGCTTTTCCAAGTGAAAATGTAGAAATTCGATAATCCATTGTTGTAATAGTTTCATTGGTTTTACCTTAAATGGAAGTAACAAATTCCAAAACCCTTTCTCCCGATTGATTCAATGATAGGTTGGAAACAATTTTAGGCCTCTTAATCTATATTTTTGGTACAGGTTCCAATACACTTAGGTCTATGACATCCCCTGCAGGCACTTTCTTCTTATGTTTTTGAGTCCTGATGAAACAACCATTCTGAATCACCGATGCCGATGGGAGTGGAAAAGCTCGATTCATTAGCTATAACGCTAGTAAAAACAAGAGCACTGGTAATATTAGTAGGCATTTGAATGGAAGTGGAAATAATGGATGGGGTGGATGTGAGAACGCCATAGGATTTGATATAATTAGATTAGAAGATGAGATGGAAAGAAATGGAAGTGTTAGTGGTAGTGAAGAAGAGATAGGCAACCCAATCGCTTCCCTCACGAGAGAACCATAAGAGATAAGAACACATGGGCCATAGAAGGGGATGGGAAAGAAGAAATGATTGTAGAGGTGGAAGGAAATGATGGAGGAAGTGATGATGAAAGAGGAGATGGAAAATCCCGTGAGAAACCTAGACAATCAACAACTTCCACTATTTTTGAAGTTGATATTGCTATAGGCATAGCCTTGGAAGGGGGAGTCTTTGAGAGAGAGGAGCTACCAACAAAAATGAGATCTTCTTTGGAACTATCTAACCCCTTTGGATGGACTTATTCCCTTTTGTAGGTGTTGGAATACTCACGGTTGGTTGGGATCCTGTATTTATAGGTTGATCCAACCCTCTGGGTGAAATTCCCAAGGTGGCCAACCAATTATAAGTTCTCTGTAGAATGGGCCCCGCCCTATCCTTGTTATTACAAAATTATTCCACATACCAATCCATCGATGGTAATAGTTTATTGGCAACGCTTGTTATCTTTGTAAGTTACATCTAAAAAATCATCATCATCTTGCATTTAATTTGGAATATCAGCTATACCAAACCTGCCGAGCCTCATTTAGATTTTACCTCTCATAATTCCTTTGTATGATGATGATTTCATCTTGAAAATGAATCCAAATTTCTTCTAAATGGGGCACATGTGAACTAGACATGCCTATTTGGCCAAATTTACCCCAGTATTTGAAACTGGTCTGAGGATGGAAGGTCAACAAAGTTACTTCTGACATCTCTGTATCTACATTCTTTGCCTTATATATATTGGGACAAGTGTATCTACCAATTAAAATAGGGAATTACATTCCCACCTTATGCCATTTATTCTGAATATTATGATAGTCCAAAGAACTTCCGAACCAGCTTCTAGTAAGACCCACTTGTCGTGGGGACATCTTGGCACTTGTTGGGAGCACCTACAAAACCAGGAATTTGAATGTATGTAAATGTAGGGAATTATAGGTAGATATCCTTCCACTCACGTACTTCCTTGAAGGATTCATCAGAAATCCTTTGGTTGTATAACTCCTTATCAAAATGATAGAGAATGACATTAAAGAAAGCATTGTTAATTATGCGGAAGTGCCTGCTTCCCTCATCCAGTGTAAGTTGAGGATAGAAATCATAAATTTGGGAAGTACTTCAAATACCCTTAGTATTCAATCCAGTAAAATCCCCCATAGCAGCTGCAACATAGACTAAAAAGGATTTCATGTAGAAACTCTTGGAATATGATACCTTGCTCAATTGAAAACAAATGGAGCTACTAATATGCTCTCCCCATATTATAAATTCTTTACTTTTCTTGATGGTATCTATATACAGGAACATCCATTCCTGAAATTATTTTACAGAGGGAAGGCCTAAAACTCTGCTTAGTAACACAATAATATCATTGACTTCCTAGATGAAGTCCTGACCGATACATAATCTTAGACAATTTAGTAACATTCTTGGCTAGATAGATTTTTAACATGACCCTTGTGCATACTTCTATTTCCTTTTCCCAATGCTCTCCATCACACCCCGTGAAATTATTGCATAATATTTGACATCTAGAAGTTTGAACAAGTCCTCAAATAAGTTCGGGTCTAAGCGATTACAACCTTTCCATCAACATCCTTGACTACCCTAGAGTCTTCATCAAAGTGATCTGCTGAGCTAAGACAAAATCAGGGAAATGTATGGATGTGGGAAAGCTCACACCAAAACAAGTCCACTGTCATATATGGCTTGCATCCAGGATTTCTTGTTTGGGGCTTTCACCCTTTCCCAGAAGTCTAGAAAATCAATCTACCCAAGATCAGTGTCTCCTATATTCCCCAAGTCTGAAGATAGACAAGAATGGGGAGCCACTCCGAGGAATGTATACTTCATCTTTTCCTTGCCCTTGGCTATAGAAGTTGACATCAAATTTTGATTTTGGAATCTAAAAATCTTTTAAGATTTCTCAAAACCCAAAATGAAGAGTTGTGAAAACTCCGAAATGGAGATTTCCAAAACCTGAAATGGAGAGTTCCGAAAACCTTAAATGGCATGATTTCTAAACAATGGGAGGAACCTCCTTATAGAAAAACCTCCAAACTCTAAAAATAAAATCCTCCAAAATTTGAAAAGAAAATCCTCCAAACTTCAAAAAGAAAATGAGAAGTGTTGAGAGGGAAATTTCAAATACTCGGGAGGATCTTGAGGACTTTGATGACATCTATACTAAATGCTTGTAGATAATCGATTGTTAAAGGAAACATGGCAGAAATAAAATTTTTATCCTCTAAGGTATACAGAAGAGGAACAAAAAGAAAAAATATGAACAAGGAGGAAACAAACCATAAGATCTTAAACCAAAAAGAAAATAACTTTAAAATACCTCAAAAATGAATTCGAAAAGTACAAGATACAGAAAAAAACCAAATCTTCAGAGAAAAATGTCATGTGAAAATGAATGGTAAAATCATAGGTTTAAATAGAAAAAAGCTCGACATTAATGCCCGTGATTTTGACACGTATGGAAGTAGGTAAGAATTAAATGCGCAAAGAACTCAAAGTCCAAATTCTGAAATTTTGGAACTTCAGAGTTTCAGACTTTAGAGATCAAGAGGTGAAAATCATGGAATGGTGATGGAAAAAATCTAAAACCTAAAATCCCGAAAGTAAGAAATTTTGAACTTTCAGACTTTCAGACTTCGGAGGTCTGAAAGTGAAAAAACTGAAAATGGTTAGGAGAGTTCTGAAACCCGAAAGTTTGAAAGTCTGAAATTTTGGACTTTTGAAGTTTCAGACTTTGGAACTCCAAATGAGATTTTACCCAAAATGTGACATGGGATTCCAAAACCCGAAAGCCCGAAAGTGAAAATCACCAATTACTTAAGGCAAACATCAAACCTGAAATTCCAAAAATCAGAATTTCGAAGTCCAAAAGCACAATTTCAATTATTTTTCATAAAATCTCCGAAAGGGAGGAATCCCCAAAACTCAAATCCTGAAATTTTGGACTTTCGTGATTCGAGAATCTCCAAAAAGTACTAAATACTTCCGAGTGAAGGATTTTCAAAAAAAATTGTTTTGATCGGTTTTAACATATGTTTCTCAATGTAGATTTTAAAAGTTAATGGGTAATGTTTGAGTGCTTGAAAATGAGAGGGAATGTTGTCTTGACCTAGTAATAAGCTTCATACCTTATATGGGTGTTTCCCTAATCACTTGTGGATGTGCTATTATGAGATTTAAGGAGCGGTGAGTACCTCTTGTAAGTGTAAGAAGTGAGTGTATCAAAGTGCATTTCTATAGGATTTATAGGTTAGTAAATGAGGTAGTGTTTACTTACTTAAATATAGGGTTCCCAGAGAGATTATAAAACCCAACGAAAGCTATTAATTTGGAAGAAAAAAATTAGAGGATATGTCACCAAGATTGTACAAGTCATTAGGACCAAATATACTATAGTGACCAATTTGTACAATCCTACCAAGGGAAGAAAAATAGGCCATATGAAGTTTGAAACCTATTGCTTGTTGTTCGGATATGGATTTTATGCATTATATTCTCATAATTTTATCACATGTTAGTGTACAAGGATAAACAAGCTAAACATGAGAACTTCGTTAGAAAAAAACATGTGTTAGTGCTCACATATGTTAGCAAATATATTTTTTATATCAAATCTAAATGTAAATAGTGGATTATTACAACCACTTATATAGTTAATAGGTGAGAGAGTATATAGATTGATTTGAGGAATCTATTATTTGACTTTAGATTCTTAATTCTAGGGATGCCTCAAGCTATGTAATTGTAATGTCTCTTGCATGAATATTAATTAGAAAATTATTAGTGTGTTCAAATTGGTACAATCTGATCCAAATTTTACAATTGGTATCAAATTTGGTAATTTCTTCCTTAGAAGCTTAATAACATTTAAGGGAATTTTTATAGTTTCGTACTCAGTGTATGTGAATATTATTGTGAAGAGTATCATTTATATTTATTTGTTTAAATTTTTTTGCTTAGGTTTATTATATTTTAAATGTGTAGTTTTAATTCTTTATATTGGATTGAGCTGAATAGAGTTACTTCTATCTTTTCATTCTCTTGAGAAACAGATAAGGGTTAGGGCTAGGAGGAATACCTGTTGAGTGTTGGGAAGGTGTGTGTGTACCGTAGAGAGATCAAACCGATTGTGAAGAGCTCCTTTTTGTCTAGGAAGGACTACCTGTAAATAAGAATGCAAGACCACCAGATTTTCGTTAAACAATAAGTGAGGGAACTGCCTTGGGCCTAGGAAATATTAGACTTCCTTTCAAGGTGGTCAGTTCCCTTTTAATACAAATTAATGCAAATGATAATAAAGAAGCTATTGTGAAATCATGATTTAGGTACCTCATTACTAAAAGCAATAGAGACTAAACTACCAATAATAAAATATCATGTTGTTTGTTTGGTCACTGGTTATTGATACGTTCAGATCAAGTTACAGGGATAGACAAGGCTGATATGAGATTGTTTGGAGGTAAATAGGTGAAAGGTTGGTTTTTGGTATAAGTCACAAAGACCGATGCCGGCCACTCGGATAACCGAATCACGGTTATAAAACCGATACGTAGGGATAACCGATATCGGTAGGGGCAGTGATTTAGGGGATTTTAAATGGAGGTTGGTTACAAGGTGGTTATGGGGCTTAGAAGGTTGGTAGATGGTTGAGGGGAGTTGTAGGGTGATAGAGAAGACTCAGAGAGTGAGAAGGTTGTCTTTGGGGCAATATAGAGATGGATGAATGAAGGTTAGGTGTAGGGTACTGCTGGGTGGTAGATCCAGGAGTGAGCTTATAATCCCTATGAATCAAAAGTTCACAAAGTAGTGTCTAGAAGCATACAAGGTAATAAAAGAGACTACTTACTAGTTTTTGATGTGGATGTAGGTCCAAGGAATGTAGTGGTGAAGGAAAGGCTCAGTTGGGATGATCCGGCAATCGGAAGTGAGCTGATGAAGCTATCCTCCGACTCTCCCAATGTTTGGATGAGTGTGACAGTGATCTAGTTACTCGCTCATACCTCTTGGGCTCAATACTCCTCTCTCAACCTCTTCTCTCTCTCTCAATGAATTCTCTCTTGCAATGAATTCCCCTCCCTTGGTTTTGGTTGGGGGAGGTCATTTATAGGGAACCGATGGTGGTTACCTAACCGACGCCAGTCGGTCAGTAGGGACCGATGTCGGTTAGGTCAAAGTTGGCTATTTTTAGTAAAATAGCCAACTTTCCCTCCTTTTCTCCCGAGGGGTCAGTTGTGGGCTTGGTCAAGTCATTATTAGGTTCATTTTGGTGTGGGTGAGGGGTGATGAGTCATGGATATGGGTCTGGACCAAGTCATAGGTCTTAATTAGGTTAGTTTAGGGTTAGGGCTAGGTCATGGTGAGGTGGCGAGGTGAGGTGGTAGGGTTGGAGATGTGGATTTATTAATTATAAGGTAATTAATAAATAATTAAGTGTGTAAGGTTTAGGTGGTGAGGTAGGGTTAGGTTATGAGATGAGATGTGGGGCATAGGGCATCGTAAGACCCAAATTTGGTGTCTACATTTGCCCCTTGTTGTCATGTAGCTTGTCTTGTAAAGCTGCACTGACAATAATAAGAAGTGGTTGCCCCAGTTAAGGGTATAGGTAATCCCCCTCAAATCTATCATAGATTGAGGTGACGTGAAATCAGGGATAGGGTTGATAAAGGGTGAATGATGATGAGATGATGGTAAGATGGTGGGGTAAGTTCAAGGAAGTAGACACATGTTGAAATGTAGTAGTGCGACTAGGGTACACATGATTTGAAGAGCAAACAAGCAATTCATAGGCAAAGGTCGATAGTTTATCCAAACAAGGTTGATATAATCCTGGTATCCAAGGCATAGGAAGTAGCTCCAGGGGATATAACGGGTAAGGTACCGAAACATTTAGGCATGTTCGGCAGTACCAAATGGTTGGTTTGGTTGAGATAAACGTCACGGTCTCGGTCTAGGCAAAGCTGGTCGGCTGATCAATTCAAGTATCCTAGTCATGCTAAAACACGAACAGGTGAGCTCGATTGAACAAACAACTACATGATGGGTGGATAGAATCATAATTTGCAGGCCTCGATCGAGGTACTTAATTGGTGTGGCCTTGGGTCGGCCGATTAATTGGGGTTGGATTGTGCACCTGGGTCGGGCCGATTGGTTGGTCGCGCCTCGGGTCGGGCCGATTGGTTGGGCGCGCGCCTCGGGTCGGGCCGATTGGTTGGTCGCGCCTCGGTCGGGCCGATTGGTTGGTCCTTGGGTTGGGCTGATTGGTTGGTCGTGGCCTTGGTCGGGATTGGTTGGTCTGCGGCCTTGGGTCGGCCGATTGGTTGGTTATGGCCTCGGGTCGCCGATTGATTGGTCAGGCCTTTGGTTGGGCCGATTGGTTGGTTGGCCTTAGGTCGGGCCATTGATTGGTCATGGCCTCGGTCGGGCTTGGCCCTCGGGCCATTGGTTGGTCGGCCTTGGGTCGGTCGATTGGTTGGTGCGGCCTTGGGTCGGGCCGATTGGTTAGATTGGCCTTCGGTCGCCGATTGGTTCAGTCAGGTCCTCAGGTCGGGCCGATGAATTCAAAATAAGGCTATTTAGCAAAGCCAGGGGTAGGTGATGTGGTGAAAAATGGAGATTGGTGGATAAGGGCAGGAGTTAGGTTAAAATAAGTAGGTAACCGATATCGGTTAGGGTGACCGATATCGGTTAGAAGACCGATATCGGTCTTCTAGGGCATGACCTAACCGATATCAGTTAGAGGTCAAAACCTATAAAAAGAAAAAAAAAAGTGGCATGTCATTTTCACATTGTGAATTTGAGTGCCAAAACATCTCTTGTTGAGTTTTGAATTGATTGTGTCAAGTGTTTGGGCTGAGTTGGCACTAGTTGAGTGGGTGAGTGAGTTATTGGTAGGCCCCAGAGATCGGGAGGCAGAGCTTGATTGGTTGAGGACCCTGCTGAGGAGATTTGGAGCTATGGCATAGGCTAGGAGGAGCAGGAGGTGCTGGAGGTGCTGGAGGAGCTGACCACCACCACCTATCCCACCACGACGATGACGTGTAGTCATACCGGTAGGCTCTGAACCCCTATTTTTGTCAATTTTATGAATTTAGCTGGGATTTGGGTATTGGGGTAGGAATCCAAAATTTGATAAAATAATGAATAAATGAAGGTAAACAAGAAATGGATTGGGTAGATATGTTAGGTAGGCAAAAAAATGTCAGGGTGGGTAAAGTTTTAGGCAATTGTGCTGGGTAAATGGGTAGAAATAGGAAAAAAGGGGGTTTGGGGGCCGTTTTCGGTCGGCCCCTAAACCCCACAGTGACCGATGTCGGTCACTAGTCGACCGACATCGGTCACAATTTTTAGGTATAGATTGGTAGGTGCAGAGACCGCATTGGTCATGTGTCGACCGACGTCGGGTCTTAAAATTTGGACATAGGTGAGTGGGGGACCGATGGGGCGAGGGGGTGACCGATAGCGGTCACCATGGGTAGGAGGTAGGATTGTAAAATGGCTTTGTTGGGTGTTGGTTTAGGCGGGTAGGATAGATTATAGGGTGAGGGGGAAGGTATTTTTTGGGTGAGGGGGTGAGGGGGATTAGGTGGGATGGGGTGATTAGGGAGGGATTAGGTGATTAGGTTGGGGTGGGGGTGGGATATTTATTTGGGTAAGATGGTAGGTGTAAATGTGTTTATGTGTTTTATTGGGTGATTGGGTGGGTGAGTAAGTATAGAGGGTTAGGTTGGTTGTTTTGTTAAGGGTAGGACTGATGGAGTGGGTTGTTTTTGTAGGCACGCCAAAGTCAGTTGACCATGCGAGATCGGATGCCGCCCCTATTGGAGCGGATGCGGCCACATGTGACCGCAGAGCAGTGGGCAGTTATGTGGGAGGTTGGACTCGGGAGTCCAGAGGTATAGGGCTATGGATAGGGACCACAACCTGATGGTTTCCCTCATCGAGAGATGGGATCCGGCAACCAATGCCTTCCATCTCCCTACTGGAGAGATGATAATCACCCTAGAGGATGTGTATCGCATCCTGAGACTGCCGATCATAGGTGAGGAGGTGTTCTAGGTGGATGCCGAGACAACGATGGATAGCATCCTATAGGTATTCGGGGATGCAGCCCCATTGATTACATATCATAGTGTGAGCATCTGCTATGGCGAGATGTATCGCTCATCGACGGAGACACGGCTTGTCACGTGGCCGATGATGGTCGGATCACCTCGCTTTCACCCTCCCTGACTCAGTGGGAGGCCACTTCCCATGGGCTCTGATGGGAGTTTTACAGAGATGGTGGAGGAGCACACCTGCTACGCATGGGCACCAGTGTATCTGGTGCAGCTATATAGAGAGCTCTGGGCTATCACCGTATGAGGTGATTTGGTATATGTTCGACATTCTTGTTACACTACTGGGCATACGAGCACATCATGTGTATACAACCAATAGGGTTTTCCCTAAAGAGCCAGGCCACAGAAGTCTACAGATATGGGTTTCAGAGGTGGTTAGGGGTCGTGGGCCAGCCATGAGCAGTGGTCGCAGGTGGGATGTCACCTTTTACAGACATATGTTAGAGGGCCTGACTGCATTAGATATTATATGGAGGCCATACAGAGGCCATCAGCCCCATGGAGGAGCCCGAGCACAGCTGCGATGGATCCAGTACATCTTCTGGATAGCTGACGGAGACCCGGGGAGTATGAGCGGATTCCCCTAGAGAGGGTACGACGACAGCTAGGACTACAACAGGATGTGCCACCTCCCCTCCCACAGTATCGGAGGGAGGATGTAGAGGCACCACTACCTCTACCACAGCCATTTGACCCAGTCTGGGTAGCAGAGAGACCGATAGATGACACAGTGGACGATGCCGGTTACAGGCTCATTTTTGGTTTGGTGGGTAGGGCAGAGGGCGGCCGTGAGAGCACAACCAACACAACCAGATTTAGCGGCTGTTACATGGAGAGGGACCATCTCCTGGGTCAGGTGTAGGTACTACAGGGGTAGCTTGCTACCACACAGGCACAAATTGGGGTGTTAGGGTAGCTAGCCCAGGCACAAGCACATGCATAGGCAATACCTCAGTCCCTGTTCAGTTCCGATGGCAGCTCCACCGCCACCACAGGTACCGGCCCAGGTTCAGGGCATACAGTAGGGCAGGGCCCACTTCTATTAGGAGCCGGGGACCAGCCCCACTAGCCATGGTTACACAGGCCCATTACATGGAGGCTAGAGCGAGGCCCATTACTATCAGGACCTACTAGATGGTACCGGTGTAGAGTATCAGCCATATGCGGCTCATAGAGCCGAGACTTCCGAGTCACAGGTCACAGGTGGCCACAACCACAGCCGGGTCGGTTATAGGTAGGAGGCGAGACCCGACAGGGGCCAGCTGAGGGACGGCCGAGGAGGAGGAGAGAGCTGAGTCACCCTAGGAGCAGAGACATTTTTGGTCAAGGTGGATAGATGATTTTTGATAGAGACACCGGTCTGCATGAACCGAGTGTGCATATAGGGGCTTGCATGCCCACATAGGATTTATGTATTCATTTTTGTTGTATATACCAGCCTGCGAGCCGAGTACATTTTGTATAGTTGATACCGGCCTCATGAGCCGAGTATATTTTTGACATGAGAGACCGGCCTGCGAGCCGAGTCGAGATTTTGATAGAGACAACGGCCTGCATGCCAACTTTGTATTTTGGATTACAGAGGCCCCATGCAGGGCAATTTGTATATTTTGACATTGATTTGACGATATATATATGATGAGTTTGATCCACATGGTGTGTTATAATTTTTGATTTGATGCATATATTATAATGTTTCATGTGTTTTGTCGATCGTATTGGAATGTGATGTATATAGATGATGTTGATGATGTTTTGATGATATGCATATGTTTTGAAATGTTGATGTTATTATGATGATGGATGTTGATAGTGATGTCGTTATGCAGGGAAAAGAGGCGGGCTCCACCAAAAATTTGCAAAAAACAAAGAAAAGGCCTAGGTATAAGCAAAAGGAGACAGGTGACCGATATCGGTTAGCTAACCGATGTCAGTCACTATGTGACCGATACCGGTTAGGTAACCGATATCGGTTATGCTAAAACGAGCTTTTCTAAAAAAATAGAAAAGCTTGGGAGACAACTCAAATTCTTATTTTTAGAGTCATGCAACATGTTAAATACGAGGATGCGAGGCTGTTGACATCCATACAGGTTAATTGCATGGGAGAATTGAGTGATAAGGAGGAAAGAGACAGGTAAAGTGATCATGGGCTTGGATTAAGAAGGCGTAAAGGCAAGTTATAGTGAAGAGGGTGGTGAACATGGCTAAACAAGGAGAAGCATCCAGCAGGTAGAGAGGAGAGGGAAGACAGGTTCCACCTCAAGCTGCTGCATCCCAAGAGGTATAAGTTTTGGTTGGAATTAGATTTTGCATGGTTATGAATAGGATGTGGTAAGGTAAGTGGGTAGAGATGAAAAGAAAGGTGATAGGCAAGGGTTTGGTTATAAATATGTATGTTGATTTGAGTTATGAGAATAATAAGACGTATTTATATTTTTAAGGAAGACATAAATACAAAACATGATAGATAGGTTATGGTAGGGGATGGTCGAGCTAACCTTGGGAGACCCCATGTCTCCTAAGTGCTGCCTACATAGCCCATCGCACAAAGCAAGGAGGGGCCTCGACGATGTAGTTCTCCCTCAGACCAGGGAGAGGTGAATTCAGTGAAATTTGGTTGTGGTTAGGCAATTTGTTGGTTGGTAAAAGTTTGATGTTGGTAGGGTAATGTTGTTGGTGTTGGTAAGGGTATAGGTGAAGCGAGGGTTAGCTTACCCAAGCATAGGAAACCGTGTCCTGATTAAGGTCAACACATAATCCTAGATTCGGGTAAAAGAGGCAAAAGTGTCCCATAGTTGGAAAGAGCTAAACAAACCACGTATTATCATAGGATGAGCTTAAATCCCTAGGTACCTTGCATAGTGAGAACGATAGGTGAAAAGAGTTGTATAATCACAATATATCAGATATACGTCACATCCCTTGAGTTTTGTTGTTTTTGAAGAATGGTGAGGTGAGGTGGATGGTATAGCTGGGCGCAGAGAACTTGTTATAAGGTGATTATTCTGACGAAAGAGAACCAAACCTAAATAGACAAGTCCATGACTCAAAAGTGCTTTTGAATACTACGCTTTTATTTTTCTGGATATAGACTGATCGATGCGGGAAGTCTATATGGGATATGCATTTTGTTGTTCTTGAGGTCTTCACGAAGCTGATCAATGCGAGAAGCTTCTGATAGAGGCTAACTTTGTATAGTTGTCCTTCAAGGGAGCAGTCTATTTATAGTAGCAGATGCGGCTTTTGCACATAGCTGTCCTTCGAGGGAGTAGTCTACTTATAGTAGCAGATGCGGCTTTGCACATAGCTGTCCTTCGAGGGAGCAGTCTAGTTTATAGCTTAGAGGTCTAGATGTTCATTTGGGATGAAGCATCTAGTTTTGTAGGAAGTTTGACTCAAGAATATCCTAGAATTGTATAATTGAGAACTTGTTATTTTGATACTTTTAAGTCATGGACCAGACTAAAAAGGGGAAGGCATCTTTAAGAGGAGGTGATGATCAAACCACGTGAGTTTGATTCTACTTTGAGATGCACGAAACAAGGTGTATGAGGTGGTAAATGAGCTCAAGGGATGAGCACAAGGTAGATAAGAAGTGATGTAACACTAAATTCAATAGTAGAATGGTCGAGATGCAAGGCATTAAGGGGTTCAGGCTCAGGTTTACCATTAAGCGAAAGCTAAATGATAAGTACCTGATCCATAAGTGTGAGTGATAATGTAAGGCCCAATCCAATTAGGAGCAAATTTTCCACGTTTACTCTTTTCTAGTTTGGTTACGTGTTGATTCTCTTTGAGGACAAGATCACCAATCTTAAAGGTACGCTCATGAATTCACTTATCATAAGCACGCTTGATGCACTTTTGATAAAGTTGAAGGTGGTCAAGAGCTGTAAGACGACGCTCATCAAGAAGCTCCAATTGGGCTAACCGCTCTTGCAGAAGTCAAGTCATCATTGGTGAGAATATCCTGGAGAGATATTCTGAGGGAAGGGATTTGTATTTCGAGAGGCAAGACAACCTCGGTACCATACACCAAAGAAAATGGTGTGGCATTAGTGGAAGTACGAATGCTGGTACGATAAGCCCAAAGGGCAAAGGGGATGTGATCATGCCAGTTTTTCCCTAAATCGTTAATGACTTTCATGAGAATTTTGGTTAAGGTTTTGTTAGAAGATTCAGGCTTGACCATTTTCTTATGGATAGTAGGGTGACGAGAAGCTAAGTTTGATACCAAAGTTGTCACAAAGGGCTCATAACAACTTATTTTTGAAAGATTTTCCATTATCTGTTATCAGGTGATGAGGAACACCAAAACGACAGATAATGTGATGATTGATGAACTCAACAATTTTCTCTTTTTTGGTTGAAATGAGTGGAACGGCCTCCACCCATTTAGTGTAATATTCGGTTGCCGTGAGGATCCAACGGTGATGCTGCGAAGAAGGCGGGTGAATCTCACCAATAAGGTCTAAACCCCATTGTGAGAAAGGCCAAAGATCTCGTGTGACCTGTAGTGGGTGGCTGGGAGTATGTTGAAGGTTGGCATGTTGTTGACACATAACACAATGCTTAACATATTCACAGCAGTCTTTATTAAGAGTAGGCAATAATATCCTAGGTGAAGGATCCGCTTGGCCATGGCAAGGCCACTAAAGTGCCCACCACAAATTCCATCATGGACTTGTTGGATGGTATGGGTGACTTCAATGCCAGTTAGACATCAAAGGAGGATACCATCAAGCCACGTTTATAGAGGAGTCCCCCCATGATGACATAATGAGAAACACTTTTAAGAAAAGCATGTTTTCCATTACTAGTAAGGTCAGGTGGGAGAACAGAGGTTGTAAGGTAGTCATGAAATTGGTGATACCAGGTATCCTACGAATCAACCGATACATTATTTACCATACAAACATCTTGGACTAAGTAAGATGGGGCAAAGAGTTGTTGGACCAAGACAAATATGTCGAGTCAACAGGGTGAGGCAGAATTTGTGAGGCCAAGCAAGCCATAGTATCCGCAAATTTATTAGTTGAGCGTGGAACGGTTTGGATAGAATAATGAGTAAATAAGGTCAAAAGTGAATCCACGTAACATTTGTACTTTTGAAGTTCCTCATTTTTACATTGGTAGATGCCAGTAACTTGATTTACTACCAATTGAGAGTCACCAAAAATGTTAATAGACTTCACACCTAAGTGTAACGCAACATGGAGACCCAAAACAAGGGCCTCGTATTCCACTATATTGTTAGTGCAGGGGAAATCGAGCCTGAATGAAAGAGGCATAGGTTCACCATCAAGAGGAATGAGAACAACACCCGCCCCTCCACCGTACGCTGACATTTAGATCCATCGAAGAAGAGGGTCATCGATAAGACGCATCACTGAGCGAAAGGGTGGCGATGAGTTCATCAGGGAAAGTAAAATTGGTAAATTGTTCCCCAGGTAAAGGGGCTTCCATGAGTTGATCCACGATAGTTTGTCCTTTGACTGATTTCTGGTGTACAAACTCAAGGTCGAGGTCGGCGAGGAGCATAAGCCATCGGGTGATGCATTGGTTTAGATGAGGTTTGGCATACATATAATGTATGGGATCAACATTGGTGATGACAAAAGTTTTGTGATTCAGGAGGTAATGTCGGAGTTTGGTGGCCACGAATGATAGGGCTAGGCACAACTTTTCTACGTGTGTATACCTAGTCTCGTAATCCACAAGAGTATGACTTATGTAATAAACTGCTTGCTCTCGATGCTCGAGTCACGATGTGCGAGCATGGCTCCTACAACATGGTCGGTGGCAGAAAGGTAAAGGTAGAAAGGGCGATCGTCCTGAGGTGGGATAAGCACGGGTGGCTACAAGAGATAAGCTTTAAGAGCCTCAAAGGCTTGGTGGCACTCCTCGCTCCATTGAAAGACAATGTCCTTTTTAAGGAGATGATGGAAAGGTTGACATCGATCCGAGAGTTGTGAGATGAAATGCCGATAGATTGGAGTTTTCCCTGCAAACTACGCAATTGTTTTAGGTTAGTGGGTGGGGGCATTTCTAAGATAGCTTTGACTTTAGTTGGGTCGACTTCAATGCCACGCAAAGAGATGATAAATCCAAGGAGTTTTCCCGAAAGGACGCCAAAGACACATTTCTTTGGTTGAAGATGAACATAGTATTGTAACAGGTGATCGAAAATAATGGTTAAAACATCGAGATGTTCACTACGATGTTTGGATTTTCCAAGAAGATCATCGACATAATCCTCGAGGATAGTGTGCATAATGTCATGAAAAATGTAAGTCATAGCCCGCTGATAGGTCGCACCAGCATTCTTAAGGCCAAATGGCATGACACGATAGTAGAAGGTCCCCCAGGGGGTAATGAAGGTGGTTTTATGTTGATCGGCCGGGGCTACTAAAATTTGATTGTATCCCGAGAAACCATCCATGAGAGAAAGCATCTCATGGCCCACAGTGAGATCAACAAGTTGATCAATGCTAGGTAGGGGGAAGTCATCCTTTGGGCAAGTGAGGTTAAGGTCCCGGAAATCCATACATATCCGAAGTCCCCCCGTCGCTTTAGTGACAGGTACGACATTAGAAATCCATTGAGGATAGTCAATAGGTAAGATGAAAGAAACAAAAAGGAGTCATTGAAGCTCTTCTTTAACCAAGAGGGCAATGCGTGGATGCATTTTTCTCAGTTTCTGTTTAACTGGTTTGGAGTCTGGTTTCAGAGTGATGTTATGGACAACAATGTCAGGATCGATTCCTGGCATGTCGGCGTAGGACCAAGCAAAAGCTTGATTGCATGCAGCATGGAGGAAGGTAGTGAAGGCGGCTTGTTCTGATGCGTCGAGAGATTGTCCGATCTTTACAATGTGAGGATCATCCTCCATGTGGATGTTGATTTCTATAGTTGACTCATTCAACATGGTTTGGGTTTTAGATGGTAAGGCACATTGAATATAAGAGTCATCCACACCAAGGTAGGTGAGGATGGAGTCGCATCCCGCACTCCACAACATTAATCAAGGTGAGTCTTCTTCGATCATGTCTGATACAAAAGGGGAGAGAAGATGGGTCTTCACCATCACGTTGATAAGTGAGAGGACCTAGGAAGATAGCATTCACGAAAAAAAAAAAAAAGTTAGGAGGGATAGATTCCGGGTCTATCGACTCCATGGGTGAAGATGGAAAAATGGGCGATGATGGTTTGGAAGGGGTGACTTCATCATCTTCCTGATACAATTGACATGAGGTTTCTTCAATGTAGGTGGTTCAGAAAATCCAAGACCACTACGATCTTTGTGTTTGCGTGTAGTCATGGGAATGATCGTATGTCGGCCCTGTTCATAAAGACCGAAACCAAAACCTTTCCAAGCACAAGTGAGTCAGGAAGGTGAGGGTGAAACGACGGTTGGTTAGATATTGAAAATCAGATTGGAAGGGAACCACACCAAGGAAGGTTCAGGGGTGACAGAGGATGCGTCGACACCCCCATACGTTAGGTTGGTGCGGTGATTAGGTGGTCCGTAGAGATCACCTCCCCCACACGACGGTCATAGGTAGGATGCGCATGTAACTATCCATACTCTTGTGGGGTATGGAAGGTGCTAACATTGTATAGGTGGTACTCCCCTAGCGTAAGGCATTGAAAAACACCTACCAAGGGATCCGAGGTTGGGATGTTGTCCATGGGGAAGGAAGAGGTATTCGCATCGCTGGGTTTCATTGGTCAAGGTGTGGGTGCGCAAAGGGTGGATGGTCGAGGCATGGTTGAAATAGATGGTTGGGTCGGATCAATGGGTGCCTTGACTGGTACAAGCACATCATTAGGGCGGTATAACATATTGCAGGTTTTGAAGGGGGAAGCATCAGCTGTGATGGTGTATGACTTCCCCTCATACTCAAATTTTATGCATCTATGTAAGGTGGAGGGAACGCATCCCATAGCCCGATCCAAGGGCGGCCTAACAACATGTTGTATTGAACTCTCCCTCAAGGACATAGAAGAGTTCGGGCAAGGTACATGGCCCTACACGAATGTTAAGGATCACGGTGCCTAGGGTAGAAGTAATAACATCGTTGAATGAACGCAACATGGTGGGGTTGGCACACATGCAACTAGGAGGGATATTCATCTATTGGAAGGCTTTGGAAGAGATGATGTTTAGGCTAGCACCCCCATCGATCATAACACAACGTACCCGGATGTCCTGATGTAAGCCAAAATGAAAAGAGCGGGGTCAGGATCTTCTGCACCAAAGACGACAATTTCTTCTTCGGAAAAACTGATAAAGAAATGGTGGCTTGCACAGATGGACAAAGGTGTTTGTGGAGGTAGGTTGTTTGGTGAGAGAAGTGACATGGTTAGGTGTTAAGATGGAGGCAATGGGTAGGGTTTCATTAGGTAGGACCTCTATCCCTTGGAGGATCTCAATTAGAGCTTGTCGATGAGATTCAGATGTTTGAATGAGATCATAGAGTGTCATTTTTACAGGAGATTGGTGAAGTTGTTTGATCATGGTGCGATGGGCAACTCCATCAGAGACTGGATAGGTAGGTCCACGAATAACCACTTTAGGTGGTGGTGCGATCGGATGGTGGAAGGAGAAAGAGAAGTCACAGGTGTGCTCTCTTTAGCTTTTCCATTGTTTTTCTAACCTCGAGTAGCAATGCTAATCATGTTGATCTCGTGAATACGAGATGAGGAAGATGGTAGGGATAAGTCATTATTCTCGAGAGGTGGGTTGCAATGATGATAGATTTTGGTGAGGCGGGGACATGTGGTATAGGAGAAGGGATCAAGCTAAGGGATTTTCCCTCCGTAAGTTGTCTTTCTTAGATTTTCCATCCGAGATAGGCAACGGGTGAAGGATGGCTTTCAAAGCTTTACATCCTTCTACATTGTGTCCTAGGTGTGTGGTGGTAGGCACAGATTTTAGATTCATCATAACCTATAGGTCGAGGTTTAGATGGATCATAGGGTCTGAGTGGGGGTAGGGAAATGGTCGCATCCCCTACCAACATATCAAGGATCTTGGCGTAAGATCCTTTGAGGGTCAAATTCAGATGAAGATGAGGCTATTGATTGAGTGGGTGAGATTATTGATTGTTTTGGTAATGGTCGGGTACGAGTGGTTCATATGGGTGGTGGTTTAGGCAAGGGATTTTGATGATTGGGTTTAACTAGGCGTGGCTTCTTCTCGCAAGAAGTCATGTTTAGCTGGTTAGATGATGAGGCCACAGATGACGTGGTGGCAGGAAACAACCATGGGGAAAGAGGAGCGACAACAAACAAGTCCTTCGATGATCGAGTTTGCTTAGGGTTGGTAGGTAGGCAGGATACTTGGGGCGATGGTGTTGAGACACCCGTGGATTTCTATATGGGTGCAGAAGGTGCAGGTCATGTTAAAGAAGACGTGGGAGGCATGGTGTATTGAGGCAAGGTGGAGGGGTGAGGCCCCAATATAGAAGGTAGGTGTGACGGAAAGGGTTGAAACCATGCCTGCTCTGTACTAGTGTGATCGGGGGTGAGGGTTTTAGTTGTGATGGAGGCATAGATTGGACTCGAGGAGATTGGGTCTATCTCCTAGGTGGATTGACGGCTTTATTTTTGGATAAATCTAACCATTTAGGTGGATGCGTCAGGCTGGGTATTGGTGAAGTCCCAAGCGTAGGGGAAGGTTTGGTTAGGTTGATAGAGGTGGATGAGGTATTCTGGTAGAGATGAGGGGGGTGAAGGTGAGGACATAGGCATTTTGAGCTTTTGTAAAAACTTCGGGCATATGGTAGAGGTGTCTGGATTAGTCATCTGCATTTGAGTAGAGCATGGTGTACTCAAACGTTCCCATAAGACTCATCTATCTTCTGGGGGATGACAATCTTCTCATGTGATGGGAATTTTGGTATGGAAGAGAAGTGGACTGTGATTCCAGTCCACTGTGGGTGTGATATAGGGGGCGAATGAGGCGCTGTATCAATGGGTGTTAAGAGGTCAACCGGTCACTGGAAAGATTTAGGCGATGAAGAACTGATAGGGAGGAGGGCATTTTCTAGAGGATCCATCATGGTTAAGGAGTTTGGTGATGTAGGCTCGAGGGGTTTCTCCTCTAAGGATGACAGAAAAAGTGGCGATCCTTCTTCTTTTGCAGCAAGAGTGGTGGAAGGAGATGTTTGGGAAATAGATAGGTTGGATAACATCCTCTCACGCCCTTGCAGGATGTGGTGGTGTAAGAAGGCTCTTCTGTGAGAAAAGAACTCTGGGTGGTTGATTCCTTTATGGGTAAAGGAATAATGGGGCTGTCCTCTTGTCCTGATGAAGGAGAAGGGGGCAAGGACCCCTGCATTGGTGAAGAGGCTTGATTCAGAATTTCCTCGATGGAAGCCCTTGGTTGGGAGGTCAAAACCGCATGGATCTCATGCACACTCTTCTCTCACCGAGGTTTCTTGGTTTGTGTTACTATTAGATGAATGGTTTGGAAATGGTTTGTTGAAGATTTTTAAATTTTGATTAGCAGGGGCATTAGGATTATCGAGGGTTATATCCCCTGCATCAACCATTTCCTGCACTATATTTTTCAACATCTTGCAGTTTTTGTGGCTGTGTCCCTTCACGCGATGGAAGTTACAGAAGTCATTTTCTTTATACCAAGAAGGTATAGCGTGGGTGGAATCAAACCCGGAGTGAGGTTTAACAGGAGGCAAGGTGATAGCTCCTACTTTAAGCAATTTGTCCAAGATCACATCATAAGTTTCTCCCAAGGGAGTGTACTTGATGGGCTCGGCTTTATACCTATAGGTGGGTTTCAGCTGGGTATTAGATGGTGCTTGAGATTTGACCATCACCGCGTGTACGGATCCTTTTGATTTCGAAGCAACCGATGCGTGAGAGTTGGTGGTGTTGGGTTTGTTGGTGGAGTCTTGGGTTTAGAAATTTGAGTTTTTGTTGCGCAACTTCAATTTCTCCTCCTCTAAGGCTCGAATCTCTAGTTTCCGAGCCATAGTAAAGGCCTCATCAAAGGTGCGGAAAGTTTGAATTTGGAGGGTGGGAGAAATGTGTTTAGCGCAGGCCCACGTAAAGAGTTCGATGAGCTCAGCCTGAGGTAAGGCATAAGTAAGTTGGTTAATGAGGCCCCGCCATCGTCCAACGAAATCTGCGATAGACTCATCTTCAAATTGTCGGATGGCATAGAGGTCAGTAATGGATACTTTCTTGGCAATATTGATGGAGAAGTGATCCAAGAAAGATTGGGCTAACTGGTTAAAGGAGAAGATTGAGTGCTGGGCTAAAGCACTGTACCACTCCAAGGTAGGTCCTGATAAGGACATGGGGAAGGTACGGAGTAGTAAGGCATCATCATGAGCAATCAGATAGCAGGCATGTCTAAATGATCACAAGTGTTGTTGAGGGTCCTCCTTACTACTAAAGTGAGTAAATTTTGGTAATTCCCATTGAGGAGGATATGTATGAAGGGGGATAGAAGGATGAATAGGCTCCCGACAAACTTGCTCGTATGTCAGGGTGTTACGGCTTCCTGAAACAAAAGCCTCAAGATTTTGCATCTTGTCCATCATCTGTTTGATTAAATCATTGGTTGGGTCAGATGATGGTGTTGTCATCGTAAACAAGGAGGATTGGGCCAAGAGCCGCTACTAGACAATGGTGGGGTTGAATGTTGATAAGGTAATGATGATGAATGTGTTGGGGCAAATAAGGGTGTCCTATATAAGATGTTGAGGCCACCGGATGAGTCTGCGGAAATGAAAAGGTGGGCGGAGCCTGAGAGGGAAAGCTCATGTGAATAGATGGTAGAGAGCAAGTTATGAAAGAGGCAATCTGCGGGAGAGATGAGGTAGGGGCAGTGGATGGTAGTGATATGTGGGGCCCCAGATTAACCAAAGGAAGGCCAATTGGTGCAGTATGAACCACCGAAGCCACTGAGCTGGGAGACGGGGCTAAGGATGAAGACGGTGAGGCGGAGTTATTAGGTGGGGAAGGGGCTAAGTGAGCGGCTATACTAATAGGCATACCCAAGAGGAGCTGACCGTCGGGTGTACGGTCAGGGGTATGAGATAAATAATATTGTACGGCACTAGGATTAGCATCCAAAAATTTGGCAAAGTCCGGATCTCCTACAGAGATCTTGGGAAAAGCACTGGTGTCCGTAGGATTCCCCATAGGATGCGAAGGGGGTGACTCAGGAAAAGACACGGAACAAGCATGTGAAACCATGGTTGTGGCTTGTTTCATGGGTGATAACAACCATGGACAAGAGGATACAATAGGGAATTAGTCAATCAGGAATAGAAACAACAACAAAATGTTGGAATTGGTAGGTTGCTTGGTTTGTCAGGAACTGTGAAACACAGTAACCGATATCGGTCTGGTAACCGATGTCGGTTGACGGGTAAATGAGCCAACGGCCAGCTGTAACCGATGTCGGTAGAAGAGGACCGGTGTTGGTCACTGTGAAGGCAAAGAGAGAATGTAAGAGGCTACTGGTTTGGGGATAACAAGGCTTAGTATACCCACCAAACTATCTGAAGTGATCACTGAGACAGGGTATAACAGAGAAACAAAACTGAAAGAAAAACAAAAACAAGCAAGATGCACAAGCAAATCAAGAGACTAACCCTAGGATTAGTTTTAATCACTTTGGGCTTATGCCTTAGATGCAAGATGATGTCAATCCTAAACAAAATACCTAAGGGAGATGTCAAGTTTGTTTTGGCTTGTAAGGCTACCTCAATCGGGCGGAGGAATACCACGGAAGGGGGATGTTTGAGATGTTGTGTAGCTTATGATGTGATTTGGTATGTGTTGTGCAGTGAGAGTAAGATTAATTTCTCATCAATACCGTGGATATCACCCCCACGTGTATGACCTGTTACTTAATCTACATTCACTAGAATTAAAGACAACAAGCAAGAATGTGATGCACGTGTTTTAAACCCAAATCAAAAATGATATTCAATGAAGCAAAGAAAGAGAAGAGGTTAAGAAGATGACTTTCACTAATGCAAAGATGCGAAAGAAAGACAAGTTCTTTTACCAAAATGACAAAATATTTTGTGAATATTTAGAAGAAAGAAACAACAAGTGTGCTCCCTATATGAAAACAAGCAAGAAAGAAAGAAACCCGAGAAGGGTCCCACTAGGCGTGCCAAAATGTTTCGCACAAAATTTTGTTCTAGAATAGAGTTACTTCTATCTTTTCATTCTCTTGAGAAACAGATAAGGGTTAGGGCTAGGAGGAATACCTGTTGAGTGTTGGGAAGGTGTGCGTACCGTAGAGAGATCAGACCGATTGTGAAGAGCTCCTTTTTGTCTGGGAAGGACTACCTGTAAATAAGAATGCAAGACCACCAAATTTTTGTTAAACAATAAGTGAGGGAACTGCCTTGGGCCCAAGAAATATTAGACTTCCTTTCGAAGGTGGTCAGTTCCCTTTTAATACAAATTAATGCAAATGATAATAAAGAAGCTATTGTGAAATCATGATTTAGGTACCTCGTTACTAAAAGCAATAGAGACTAAACTACCAATAATAAAATATCATGTTGTTTGTTTGGTCACTAGTTATTGATACGTTCAGATCAAGTTACAGGGATAGAAAAAGTTGGATATGAGATTGTTTGGAGGTAAATAGGTGAAAGGTTGGTTTTTGGTATAAGTCACAGTGACCGATGCCGGTCACTGGATAACCGACCGTGGTTATAAAACCGATACCGGTAGGGGATGACCGATATCGGTAGGGGCAGTGATTTAGGGATTTTAAATGGAGGTTGGTTATAAGGTGGTTATGGGGCTTTTAGAAGGTTGGTAGATGGTTGAGGGGAGTTGTAGGGTGATAGAGAAGACTCAGAGAGTGAGAAGGCTATCTTTGGGGCAATATAGAGATGGATGAATGAAGGTTAGGTGTAGGGTACTTCGGGTGGTAGATCCAGGAGTGAGCTTATAATCCCTATGAATCAAAAGTTCACAAAGTAGTGTCTAGAAGCATACAAGGTAATAAAAGAGACTACTTACTAGTTTTTGATGTGGATGCAGGTCCAAGGAATGCAGTGGTGAAGGCAAGGCTCAGTTGGGATGATCCAGAAAATCGGAAGTGAGCTGATGAAGCTATCCTCCACTCTCCCAATGTTTGGATGAGTGTGACAGTGATCTAGTTGCTCAGTTATAGTCTTGGGCTCAATACTCCTCTCTGCAACCTCTTCTCTCTCTCTCTTGCAAATGAATTCGGATGCTTGCCAATGAATTCCCCTCCTTGGTTTTGGTTGGGGGAGGTCATTTACAGGGAACCGATGGTGGTTACCTAACCGATGCCGATCGCGTAGGGACCGATGTCGGTTAGGTCAAAGTTGGCTATTTTTAGTAAAATAGCCAACTTTCCTCCTTTTCTCCCGAGGGGCTGAGTCTAGATTGTGGGCTTAGGTCAGCAGTCATTATTAGGTTCATTTTGGTGCGGGTGAGGGTGATGAGTCATGGATATGGGTCGGACCAAGTCATAGGTCTTAATTAGGTTAGTTTAGAGTTTGGTGAGGTGGCGAGGTGGTGGCCAGGTGATGATTTATTAATTATAAGTAATTAATAAATAATTAAGTGTGTAAGGTTTAGGTGGTGAGGCATTAGGTTGTGAGATGAGATGCGGGGCATAGGGCATCCTAAGACCCAAATTTTGTGTCTACATAGAAATTCAATTTAGAGTGACAATAAAGAAAAAGTGTTGAACTACATTCGGTCTTCATATCCTTGACCCACATTCCATCCTGTCACGTTTCAACATGAATTGTCTTCTATGCATATCCTTGCATTTGGATTTAACATGTTGGAGTGTGTGTTCATATTGTTTAGTGGTTTGGGATATTCCTAAGAAACTTATTTCTAAGCATGTTCACAAACACTCTTATATTTAAGCTTGATTAGGTATTTCTTGTATTTTGTTAGTTGTTGGACCAAATATTTTATCCAACATATTATTTGTTTCATGCAAAAATTATTATTACATGCAACCAACTCCATTGCATATATATTAATCACTCCCATTGAAATTATTAGTGGGTTTGAGATAGAGAGGAACACACACACACACACACACACAAACACACACACATATTGAGGAAATAACATATTATTTGTTTCATGCAAAAATTATTATTACATGCAACCAACTCCATTGCATATATATTAATCACTCCCATTGAAATTATTAGTGGGTTTGAGATAGAGAGGAACACACACACACACACACACACACACACACACACACACACACACACACACACACACACACACACACACACACACACACACACACACACACACACACACACACACACACACACACACACACACATATTGAGGAAATAACATATTATTTGTTTCATGCAAAAATTATTATTACATGCAACCAACTCCATTGCATATATATTAATCACTCCCATTGAAATTATTAGTGGGTTTGAGATAGAGAGGAACACACACACACACACACACACACACACATATTGAGGAAATAATATTGGAGACTTTGTTGTGCATAATTTTTGTCGTGTTATTTTATTCATGGGTATGGTAATGATCTTGTTGGAGAGATCATTGGGATGAGAATATTTATCTCTTTATTATTGTATTCGAGTTAACTCTAGCATCCATTACTCACATTACTCACCATGATTTAAGATTTGTGGTGAATACCATTACATTGCCATTTTTTTACATATATCCACATTTGAAGGATGCCTTAGTGAAGAGTTACATTTGCAAGTTGGGATCAATTTTTCATGAAGAATGGTTATTCCAACTCAAACATGTTTCCCTTGGATCCATTTTGGCATTCTACAAGGCCTCTGCATGGTTTTTCAACCCGGACTCTACATTAAGTAACATGGTGTATTTGAATCAAGATTAAAACCCATTCAAGATCCTAGGGACCACCTTGATCTCATTTCTTATTAGCTTGACCTTGGAAATAATTGAAAAACCTCTACATGATCAAATCCTTTGGAAGTGATGAAATATCTACTTTTTCTTGTTGTTTGACATTTTCTATAGGAATTTTTTGAAGGATTTTTGCATAATCTCTTATCTATTAGGATGTCCCTAGTTATATTGGTTGGGTATTTAACACGATATCATCTCTAGGTAGATTTATACTAGAAAATCCTTGTTCATTGTAGAGACAACTAGATTTGGTTGTGTTGATTGTTTTGCGTGTGATTTAGAGATTACTAATTGAAAGGTGTCCATTGGATGTGTGTTTATTGGTATACCTTCCTTTTCCCGCATCTCACCTCTCTCTTAGTCAAATCTATTCGGGCTTCACATATTTACTATCTACCTTCCCACTTGGCCTCTCACAATTTATACGTGAAGATTTTTCATTAGTTAAACGTTTAAAGAAATCTTTATATTTTATGTTTTTAGAGGCGACACTAGTTATTTCTACATGGAGCTAGTTTTGGTTAGGTTTAATCTCCTTTAAGGTAGTGTATGGATAGTAAAGATAAAAAAGAAGACTAAATTTTAGGGTTAAAACCTAATACTTGTTTTGGTTTCGAGAGAAGATTCTTTTATTTTATTATTTTTCGTAACCTTGAAAATAATAATAAAATATTTCCTCCATAATAACTCTTGCTCCAAGCCGTTAGAATTTATGGTTTTGGAAGGATTTTATCTAAACAAAGTCATGTCCAAGGCACAAGATGTAATTTTTGGGATTTAATTTCCGAGCTACTTGTTGTATCTCTTTTCCTAGCTCCACGAGTTCCTTTCTCAACTCATCGATGAAATATTTTAAAGGTAAATTTTCATGTGAAGTTTTTGGAGGGAAATTTTGCTTGAAAGAAATATTTAAAAAGGGGCTTTAACGAATTTATTTAAGAAAAATAAAATATTGTTGAAAAGGGGAGATATTTTATTTTTATTTCGAAAAGGGTGATTTTTTGTTCAAAAGTGTTTTTTCGGACACGTCAAAAGCCATTTGAAAGGGTTTTTTTTTTTTGGTTGGAGCAAGAAATGGATGTTTCCCCTTGACCCCATTGGGGGATGCCACCTTACACCCCCGTTGTCTAGTTTGGTGTACAATATCTTCGTGGTTCCCTCTCTACCTTATGACATATTATTCTTAAGTGACAAAGACTTGAGGGTGAGGCCCGATTTGACAGGAGTTAGACCCCTCATAGAAAAATGTTGATTATTTTATTGCTTGTTGTATTTCCTATATTTTCTCCATCCTGTCATGGCTTCCTTCCCGAGTTGTTTACCTTGCATTACAAGAATGAGATACTCTTCACTGAAATTTGTTCAATCCAGGAAGATCTAGTCAAATTTGTGGAAGAAAATAGATCTCTCAAGAAACATTATTCTCTACTATATTCCCTCATTCATGGAAAGGATGACACCATACATTCCTTGCAAGTAAAAAATTGCTAGCCTACAACATCACCCTCATATTTTGGACCCTCATAACCCTGCTACTAGTCCACTTATAGATATTGCTCTTACACCCACTCGACCTTTGATTTGTTATTTTTATCCTTCTCCTATTCCCGATGCTCCTAATTCTATTGTCCTTGTTACCGTATGTTCTACTTTTGCATTTACGTATATTGGAATTACAATATGATTATCTTACTTTAGCTCCTTCTTCTCACTTATCTGGATCCTTTGAGAAGCATACTACTACATTTGGTTCTAGCATGATCCATTCGATGGGTTTTTATGGAAAAGGTATTGGCATTTTATTCACATATATAGGTTATTAAGTGGAATTATCACCATGTTATTGGTTTTCGTGTAGGTACTACTTCATTGGGATCACATGATAACAAATATCTTACATTTGTTGGCTCAACTCTTCCCAAGGATCTTGAGCAACACATGAGATCTGCTACACCTTCACTTAGGCATGCGTACCCTAAGAATATTGATGTCGACATGATTAGACTAACACACCTTCAAATGGTTCCATGCATCCACCAGGTGATTGATTATGTGCCGACTCATATGTAATATTCCACATCCAAATTTTTTGTTCATTTGGGATGGATATCTAATCACTTATGGCAGCAACATAAGTTTTCATTACGAGGATCTCAGACATAGCTCCTCCACCATTCATCTTCTTGATCTACTTATTTCTCCTCTTGAATTGTAATGATATTTTATCCGGTAGTTGAATTAGGATCATCTCCTCTCTTCTAGATGGCATCTTTTTGAGATTGACAACATTGTGTAGTTTCTATGTGTTACTTAGTGATATTTTTGTATGGGAAGTTTTATATTCACACTGAGCCTATAGATCCTTAGAGTTTTATTTCATGTAGTCATGCTCCATGTTTAGCACTTTCCCTTTTTCAGTTGCATGACTTTCTCATTTCCACAAGGGAAATATTCATGAGAGGTATATTTGATCTATATTTTCTATACTTTTAGGCATGTTGACATTTATCTTATGGAAAAGATAGTTTGGTGAGGCCAGTGTCATCTTTTCAATGTTTGAGTAGTTGGTTTAGCCACTCATATATATTTTTAGTGTCATTCCACCCATTTAGCAATATGGGAGGGTGTGGTGTCAATCCTTCTTCTTCGGGTTTTGTGTTCCTTTCTTTTATGTAGTTAGTGGACCACACCTTCTAACAGTAGATCAAATTATGTTTGGTGATTTTTTTGCACTATCGACATCACCTATGACATGTCTCCTTCACTTATATTTTGAGTTTGTTCTCCTTTTGAAGTGTAGTTATTTTGCTGATTTATAGTGTCGAGACTCCATTAATAGTATCCTTACTTGGAGTTATTTTGTTGAATTATAGTGTCATTTATTTTTGAGTTTTGTGATCAAATAGTAGATCCATACCAGAGTGCAAGCCAAACTTCTTCTTCAACAGAGTACAATTTTTTTGTGCCATGCTTCTTGAGATGCTTTACAACAAAATTTTACTTTCTCTACTTTGTTGTTTCTTTACTAGTTTGTTGGGTACCTTGCAATGACTCTTTTTCAACCTTGGTAACTCTTTTTGCTAGTTATTGTACATAGGTACCTAATCAGACATAGTTAACAAGACCCACTAGTCTCTTTATTTCCTCTTTTCTCACTCACTATTTTGTGCTTAAGGGAGGGTGTTGGAATGTGTGTTCAAATTATCTAGTGGTTTGGGATATTTCTAATCAAGTTGTTTGTAGTCATGTTCACAACCACTCTTTGGTTTAATCTTGATTAGAGATTTGTTGTACTTTTTAGTTGTTGGACCAAATATTTTTCCAACGTATTATTTGTTTCATGCAAAAAAATATTGTTGCATGAAACCAACTCCATTTCCTATTTATTAGACCCATTGACATGATTAATGGGTCCGAGAGAGAGGAATATACAAATATTATAAATTATGTTGAGGAAATAATATTGGAGACTTTGTTATGCATACATCCGTGTCTCAAGTTATGTTATTGATGGATGTGGTAATGAGCATGCTTTGGGGATATCATTGGGTTAAGGGTATTTATATTTTTTATATAACAACTGCTTGGCTTAAATCAACAAAACATTGGTTTAATATTACTTGCGTGGCCTCTCTTTTATCATATTTTAATTGTATGGAAGTTTATTTCACGTGGATACTCAGATCAAAAGAGTTTTGTTCCACTATTCCCACTTGCCCCTCGAGATTCATGACACTATTCTCACATTATATTGGACTCTGGATTAACGAGTTTCTCATCTCGGTGGCTCCTCCACACACTTGCTACATATACATTTACATTTTATTCCTCACCAAACCAACATTTTGAGATGCAATAACATGAAATAATGTGTGTATTATTAATAATAGATGATGATCAATCATGAAAGTTTGTTTTAAATTTTTTTCATAGGTATCTAAAAGTTTTAATAACTTTATGCTTGTTATCACGTAATTTTAGGGTATAAGTTTTATTTAGGTCAACAATCTTAAAATATTCTTCATGTATGCTTTAAGTATAGGTCCATGTCTAACATGTACTTTTAATTATTTAGATTGTTACTTGATGGGTAAATTGTTTTATTGAGCCATGAAATGTGTTCCATTTAGAGTCATTATATGTTCTCTTATTGTCAAAATAAAACATCCGCATAAAATGTATCATTGTTTCCTTTTGTTAAATTGTGTCTTCACCAACAAAATTGAAAGTTGTTTATGTCAATAGTAAAAATATTACTAAAATCAATATTTATATAGTCTATCATTTTTGTTAAGTCAAAAATTGATATTCTCATATTCAAAACTTATTGTCAAAAGTGTTGAATTATTTTTTCCTCACAAATAAATTTCGGTGTAACCCAATATCCTATTAAATAAAGTGTTTCACATTGTGGGGGTGGGGAAAATAAGAATAATCACAATGTGGAGATTAATGAGAATCAAGTCTTCATCTGCACAGAGTAAAAACAACATTATTAAGAGGATGAAGAAAATGAAGGAGAATAATCAATGTCCTCTTGTAAGTCACTAATGGTGGGGCTGCATAGAAAATTTAGTGGTGTGTGTGTTTTTAATTGATTTTTTAGGGTTTCCTTTTCCTATGTGTTGTGATAATGGATTCAAATTAATTTTTTTATAGCATGTTCTTATTTTTATTTTCATGTTTTGAATTTTGTATGATTGAATCAAAAGTGTATTCTTATTTATGAGCATAATTCTAATGTAAATATATAGTGGGAAACAAAAGGCAAAAATGTATTGCAACATCTTGTTACTTGAACATTTTGAACATATGTGTGCGCCCATTTTTAGACCTAGTTTAATTGTTATCATGTGAAAACTATTTGTGAAGGTTGAATAGATAGTTCCCTGTTAGTAGTTCCCACAATGGTTTAGTTGATGTGTTTTCAATAATGCATGATTGATACATAAATGGTTCCCACATTGGTCTAGTAAAATCAGTTCCCAATAATGCATGGTTAATGAGAGGTTGATGTGTTCCTTTTGTACTTGCGGTTCAAGTTGGACCAATATCATGATCAAGTAAAGGTGGCACGTTGCGAAGAAGTGTGATAATGTTTCTACCATGTTCTCAATAAGGGGGGAATTTTAGAAAAAATGTGTTAGTGATCAAATATGTTAGAAAATATATTTAAATATCAAATAATTTCATATTTATATATGTAACTATAGGATTATTACAACTACTTATATATTTAATTGTTGAGAGAATAATTAGAGTGATTTGAGGAATCTATTACTTAAGTTTGGATCCTTAATTCTAGGTATGCATTAATCTATGCAATTATAATGTCTCTGTATGAAGAATAATTAGAAAATTATTACCATGTTCAAATTAGTGCAATCTTATCCAAATTTAACAAGCTTGTAATGTACTAAGTGGGAACGGAAAGTTATATTTATCATAGTAAGGATGTATTGTCAAAACTAGTAGTGTCAAAGAGTGAATTTCCAAATTCGAGTGTCTACATTTCCCCCCTTTAAGTATGAAATGAAAATTACATGCTTAAAGGAAAAGATACCTGAGTGTGTAGACACACTTTGTTTTTCCTCAAAAGTTTGTATTGTGAAATCCCATTGTGCTTAGTGTTGGAATGCTCTATGGTGGAACGTACAACACAGAGTGTAGGCAATGTCCATGATAAAGAATTAAACTTTAACTCAATATATAAAGTGTAATATGAAAGATTTGCATTTGCATAAGAATGAAATGAAAGAGATGTAAAAGGAAGGAATACACCCATTTGTTTGAAATGGAAGAAACTCCCATGCTTCAGCTTGTGCTTGAAGATTTGCTTTGCTAAAATTTTCCAAAGGATTAGGGTCGATCATTCCCCAATTGTGCCAAATAGAAATCAAAATGTTAGGTGTATGTAAACCAAAACTTGAATGCCAAGGAGACAAGAATAATGAAGTGTTAAAATACTCCACTTAGGAAGAAGACATAGTACCAAATTTATTCAACAACTATGATATCTCCCCCTTTAAGTGTAAGAGGAAAGGAAGGTTTGCCTATGACGAAATTAGGTGCTTTAATACTTTCCATAACCCCACGAGACCACACTATTGCAAATGGGTATAGGTCCAATTTTTTAATTATGACACATTATCGAAAATATAATGGATTTTCCTAACCCTTCCCATGTGCCGCACAACTTAAAAAAACTGAAATGTGCTTAAATGGTGATGGAGAAAGGAAACTCATGCCACCATGATATTTGAAATTATCGTAGAAACTAAATGCCATGGTGAAGGAGTAAAGTATTTCATACCCCATGTCTTGGTTTAAAATGAGTGAAACAAGTCGGGTATTTTTCCAAAAACTCGAGAATGTTGCTAAAAATCTAAAAATAATGAGAAAGATGATGTTTCTCCCCTAGGAAAAACATGTAGTAGGGTTAAGATTGTACTTTGTAGTCCTAACCAATATGTATGGTTCTGAACATGTTAATTTTGTTTGAATTTCTATGTTTTTTTCAAATTTTAAGTACGTATAACATGTTTGTACCAGTATCATTCCCCAAAATTCTACTTGTGTCTATTGTAGGTGCATAATAGACCCAAATGAATTCTCCCTCTTTTGAGGAACGTGAAAAAACCATGTTGGGAACTTGAAAAGATGCATGCCCATGCAGGAGATATATGATATAATGTAGAGGATTGCGAGAATGTTGGAGAGGTGGACACCCTTAAATAAATTGTAATTGTAAAAGGAAGGTGTTTATGCATTTTGGTAATCATGGTGTGCAAGATAAGAAATGATAATAAAATATAAAAACAAGAGTATTCTAAATGCATGTTAGTATTAAAATAGTATAATCAAATGTAAGAAGTAGGTAAACAATTTTATATACAAGGCATAAATCCACAAACATAGGGAACCCATGGTATCACAAGATAATTAAGGACCACAAGCTTGTAAAAATATCAAGCAATAACAAAAACATAGGCAAGATTCTAAAAACATGGGATACCCATGATGTCATAAGACAAACAAGGCCCATAGGTCCTAAGAAATGAAGAAAAAAAAATACTACAAACACAAACAAGTGTGCATGAAATAATAGTGTCAAAATATTATTACATGATATAGTAGCCAATATTGGTGAAAATATGTGATACAAGAGATGTTAATGTTGCAAAAAGACACATATGTAAATCCTCTTATCTTAAAAGATAAAATATACACAATAGTTGTTATAAAACATAATGAGGAAGAAAAAATTAACTATAATAGAACAATAACAATGGTAGAGGTGGTGTAGAATAAATGCCCTTAGATGAGTAGGAAGTCTATGTAGAGGATCTATCCAACACCTAAAATCATCTGATGATTTAATTGTGTTATTCATCATGCTCAAAATACCTCATGAACAAATGTGTGTAAAGAGTAACTAAGCATGTTATCTATCAAACCAAAATGATTAAAACATGGATAATGTAAAATGATAACAACTCAAACAAAATACATAGGTCATGATTTTATATTTTTATAAATATCTAAATGTTTTTGTATTTTTAAAGTGCTTAGTTATGTACAAAATAGAGGGGTAAAATTAATATATCCAATGAGAAACTTGTGAAGCCGTGAATTAACAATTGAATAAGATATAAGTGCAGGCCTAAATTGTGCTAAAAAGTGTTACTCAAGTGCTAGTGGTACTGTAGTAGTGATGTGTTCCAATGAAGGTTTGGGAGACGAAGGATATGGATGAGGATTTTGTTAAGTGCATGAATTTGAATTAAATTTTTATTATAATAATTTGCCTTGAAAATATTATAAGAGATTTTATTTTATTTCTTGCAATAGTTATTGTAATTAGATTGGTGTGATATAACATGATAAACATTGGGCACTTTGATCTTAGAATTTTCAGTGTTAAAATTTGAAAGTGAAGCATGATCAAGATTCAAAGGGCTCATCCCATTCAATTGTATTGGATTATATGAGATCTTGGATGATGTGGTGAAGCATGATACATTGATTTGTGAAGTGACCAACACAATGATGATAGTCACAATAAGTAGTAGAATCAAATATATTACTATGAGAGTTACTTGTATCAACCTCAAGAAATGAAAGGAGAGACAAAATGTCACACTCAAGTAATTGTGGAATAATAATGTGTGGAGCACAAGGGAGAAACATAAATTTCCATTTTGTATGCTATGAAAAAGTGGAGATAACTATATAATACTCATGTAGGGTTTCATTTGTTCATCAAAACTGCTATCATAAGAAGGATATATTGAATTTGTATCCTCTTTATGAATATATGAATCTTGTTATATGTCCAAAGGTGGATTATGTAGTATTATAATACACTCATTAGTTATATGTGTTATAGATTTTGATACCAATTTATGTTTAGTAACTTAAGATGATGGAAGAGGAGAATGTTGTGTATGAAAAGAGATAAATTCCTTACACTTAAGTTGTTGAATTTGACATTGTAGAGAAGAACAATCATTTTCATGATGTCTGTTAATTCCATGATAGATGTAAAATGGTTGATATTTGATTTTATAATCCAATACTTTAGGGGTAGTAATGAATAGGTAAAAATTTTATTAAGCTATTATTGAGTACCAGTCCACATATAATATATCATGTTGGCTAGCATTATTTTCAAATTGAAGAGATTTCATTTGTTGATATTTCCTTAGTAATTGAGATTGATCATTGGTGCCTCTATGTATGACTTGTACTTCACTTGTATGGGCACACATATTATGCATAATAGGGATATCAAATTACTTCTCGGTGATATTGTAACTAGATTTACAATGATATGTAGAGACATGATGTACATGGGCTTTGGAAGAATCTTTTATATGTGCCAACTCACATTTGAGAGATGTGATCTCAATATTCATAGATTGAAATTGATCTTGAAAATCATGATGTAAATCTTGAAGAGATTCTAAGATAGCCTTATGAAAGGTGTCATTGTTACTAATAGAAGGAGATGAAATATGACTCAAAATTTAATTGAAATGGGAAGGTGTCATATTATTAAGGAGCATTGTTTCTTGTACTAGTTTTGTTAGAGTATCTTTACATACTTAGTGGAATTGTAGTAAATAATACAAGAAGAGTTGATGAATTGTAGTGTGGGCCATTATATTATATAAAATGATAGAAAAAACTCCAATTAGGTAGTAAATAATAAAAACTAGTACATGGAGGGCCGAAAGTGTAAAGATCATAGGAGATAATACCCAAAAGTGATGTTGAGAAAAAGTGACCATCATCAAATTAATTAAATGATAATATATGAAAATAGAAATTGCATTTTATGGAAATGAGAGAGATATTTTTATTCGATAATATCGAATAAAAACCTCTAAGGAATTTTTTGAAAACTGCATTTTTTATTAATCCGTAATTACTAAAAATAGTAATTTTGAATTTTCATCAAGTGTACTAAAAATTAGGATAAAATAGGTTTTTGTTAAATATATTAAATTTAACAATAACTTGAAAACAGATCCATTATGCTTGAGATATGTAATGAAACGTGAATTGGTAATATAGAGCCCTAAAAAAGAGACCGCAGAGGGTAGAACCTACCATAAGACCCTAGGAAAAAAATGAAAATTAGTTTAAGGTTAGGAGATAGGATAAAATATGAAGAAAAAACCTAGACAATTAAACGATATAAAACCAAGTAGGAAACAACATCCCTAATTAAACTAGGGTTTTATCATAAGAAGGGTTCACCGAAGATTTACACCCCTTTTAAATTGAGAACAATATGGTTTGTTTAATCTAAATCTGATTTAGTGAGGTCATATTTACATTGAATGGTTATAGGTTGGATATAAGTGGTTGTTTTGATTAATTAACTTCCAACATTAATTGTACAATATCAAAATGGAATTATGAAACATGCAATACAATATATTTAATTGAAAATATAAGGGTATGAGTACAATTCACTTGTTACAAAGGATTATAGGAAATCTTGGGATTATGTAATGCTGAAATAGGGAGATATAAACCTGGAAGTGCTTTAGAATTGAGATCCTGTAACTACAAAATATCTTGAGACAGGTCTTACCAATCATCCATGACCATACCGTACAATCATGACCCTTTTATATGGTCTTAGACCTACTATATTTTTTCTCTTGTAACTTTCCGTGATGATTGTTTGTGCTGGATTTGCCCGTAGTTGTCAAACCAAGTTGTCAATCATGCAACAAGGCTCTTTTATCATACTTGAACATCATCTCAAAATCTAGCCATGGATGAAGAGTCCTATAAAACAAACATTAGTTGGGATGTGGGTACCTCCATATATTGCTGACATTGGTACAACTATGAAGAGGCCTCAAACCACAAGTCATTCTCCACATAATATGTGATATCTAGATTGATTAAACATATTTGGAAAATTCTTTGAAAATTATTTCTTTGAATTTGGTTCTTGCTAAAATACTTGGAGGGATGTTTGAGTGCTTGAAAATGAGAGAGAATGATATCTTGACCTAGTAAGAAGCTTCAAACTAGGTGTGGGTGCTTCTATAATGACTGCAGATGTCTTATTGTGAGATTTAGGTAGTTATGAGTGCCTTTTGCAAGTGTAAGAAGTGAGTGTATCAATGCATTTCCATAGGATTTCCAAGTTAGTAAATGAGGTGGTGCTTACTTGTTTATATAAGGTTATGTAGATGATTTATAGATGAAAGGATGACCTAAATAGATTAGAAGAAACAAGGAAATATATTAAGTTGAAAGTAAATTTGGAGGAAATGTCGATCGAGACCGTACAAGTCTGTTAAGATTGAATATACTATCTTGATCAATTTGCACAGTCCTACCCAAGGAAGGAAAACATGTCATATACAGATTTGAAACTTTTTTCTTGATGTTTGCCTATGAATTTTAAGCATTTTGTCATCAAAATTTGACCACATTTCAATGTGCAAGGATAAACAAGCTATACACGAGACCTCAAAATGTACTAAGCATGAATGGTAAATTTGTATTTATCTTAGCAAGGATGGACTTTCAAAACTAGTACTAAGCATGAATACCAAATTTGAGTGTCTATAACTCTCTTTGGTAGAAACAACTATGGTTCATATAGTGTAGTAATCTATAATTGTGAGGAGGAATTTATGTCCATCACTTAAATAGGAATTTAGGAATATATTGAAATAAAGTCCTTATTAGGCTAATGGCTGATGTTCAATGACTAGTTCCAACAACATAGGCATGCATTTATCTCTCTACAAAGACTTGACATTCATGGAAATGTTGAACATGGATATGGACATCCTTGAAGATAGTAGGCCAACAATATCCTTCCCTAAGTATTTAATGAGCGATGGCATTAAAAATGGGTGGTCACTTCCTTTTTAAATGAATTTGTTCATGATTTCATCATTTTCTATTTTAGTGGCACACATGGGGTATATTTCTTCTTAATTCCTCTTATAGAGAAAACATATATTCATAATTTATTGCCTGATTTCAACCTAAGAGATTATTTTTATTATTTATTAATTTCATGTACAATACATAGTGGATGACATGATCATACCATATATCTAATGTAAATTGGGTCTTATAAACCTGCATGATAGTGATTCGTAGATTAGTTTTAGCTATTAGCTAGATGAGGCCTTACCCTATGACTAATTTGGTTGGATTAATTTAGATATCATACTCCATAGTTTGGTCATCCATTTATGTTTGTACTCTCCAAAATCTTTCTCTCCAAGCATAATATGTATTTTGGGACCAAACATGATGGTGTGGACTATGTTCCATGATATGTAATGTCTTATTTTTTTCACAACTTTCACTAAGGTGTATGTTTTAATCCAACACGAGATATTTTGCTCTTGCATCCTTCATTTTTTTAATCATAAAAACAATGGGGTGTTCCTCATAATTAAACTTATATGTAAAAATATCTACAAATGTATTCCTTAAGGTAAAGGAATACAAGTATATATCATTCCTAAAATCAAGAACAATCGACACTAGAGAATGAGCGATGACATCCTTTATGTCTCAAAATTATTTCTTGGATTCAATATTCTATTACAATTTCTTTACCTTTTCAACATAACATTAGAATGTCTTACTATTTCTACAAATATAGAGATAGGTTTACACATGAAATTGATCTTGCAAATGAAATACTTTGATTCCTTCATGTTGTTGGGAAATGGAATTTTAAAATTGAAGTGAATCTATTAGGGTTAATAGATATACCTTCTTTCATGAAAATGTGTCCCAAACTTTTACCTTCTATAAAAACAAAGATATTTTTCTTGGGATTGAGATAGATTTAAAATTTCCTACATCTCTTATAGATTCTCTACAAATGATCAGCATGATCTCCTTATTGTTTAGAAAAAATTGATAGGTCATACATGTATATAATCATTAATTTTCCTATTAATCGCTAAAAATAAAAATCCATTTCCCAATATAAGGTAGCTCAAACATTAATAAGAAAAAATGACATCCTTTTATAGGAAAATAATCCCCACTCGGTGGTGAAGGTTATCTTAATTTTTTCATCTCTATTAACCAACATTTTGTTGTAACCAAAGAATCCACCCAAAAATGACATCATTTATCATCAAAAATAGTGTAACACTCTGATTTTGTATGTTAACTTGGTGAATGTTTTACATACTGTTATAGCTGCTGAAATGAAAGCAAACATGTTAAGATATGTTTTGATCTTAAGAGAATGTGTTGCTAATTTGGATTCTTGCATACTGTGATTTATTACATGGGACAACAAATATTGTACTTGTGTGTTTGCTGATGTGACGACAAATTGTCGTATACTTGCTAGCTCTTGTTGCTGATTGACAGCATACCCTGAATCAATTCCATTGATTCAAGTATGCTGAGGTCCTCTTGTGATTTCTGTGTCGATTCACACTTGAACCGGACTGAGATTGTTATGAGCGTGCAGCGCCTGTTTGCAGGTGTGAACAGCTAGCACGAAAAAGCCAACGACAGGGGTTCGATTCTTGAACCCTGTACTGTCGAATTTGGGACCTCGTGAGGCAAGAAATGCCTGGACACGAGTGGCCTTGGCACGCAATCTGAAGGACGGAACGTCCTGCTCTGCATTAACGTGAATGTTAGTAAGGAGGCTGGATGGAAGTTGTTAGTGTTAGTGGTTAGTGTGAATTAAACCTAAACTAACCCTAAAGCCTAACATACATCCTACACTACTATCCTAAGTGGATTTTTAAATTCAAAAAAAAAAAAGGGGAAATAAACCTAAGTTCTAAAACCTAAGGTTAAACTAAGACCTAGGTTGAATGCTATTTGCAACCTAAACTAATCCTAAACTAAGGGGTACGCAGACCCTTGGGAGGAAAGGGATAAGGATGGAAAGGGCATTCATTGGCATTTAATAAACTGTCCCTACGTGGACAGCGCCAGTTTTGGCGGGGCAGGTAAGGAAGTAGAGGCATCTATTTAGAAATAGAGCCAAATTCAGTTTGCATGGAAATTTTGAAATTTAGAGTTTGCCAACCCAAGTGGCGGTGGCGTGGAAAATAAGGAAAAAGGTAGAGCCTTAATTGCATTAATTGTTTCGGTCCTCGCGACCAGCTCGCCTTGGAAACAGCATGAGGGAATTTGATTTTTCATTGTTTCGATTTGGTTTTGGCAAAGTTGCTCTGCATTTGGTTTTTTTTCCGACTTGGTTCAGTCGAACCAGCTCTTAGCATTTGACATTTTTCTTGGAGTTTGGAGGCTGTTGTTAAGCCTGAAGAAGGAAGGAAGTGTTGGAAAGTTTGTGCTGTCGCTGTGGAAGGAAAAACGCGGCAAACGGATCTTTCTTCGAGTTTTGGAAGAGAGAATACAGGCATGTTAAGCCCTTCTCTTTAAAAATCTTTGCTTTGATTAAGTGTATCATTAAAACAACCCTGCTCTTGGGTTTTGATTTTGTGACTGTTGTCAAGTCTGTTCGATTTGGGTTTTTATCGATTCTTACTTCTCTTTTGCTTGGAAAATGATATGAAGAATTGTTTCTAGTTGCTTGGTCTTGATTTGTTTCTGTATGAATCAAGTTGGAAATAGACATTTTCGTCTCAGTACATGTTGTATGAATTGGAACAAGCTGTTTAAGCATTTCCTTATAGTGTAAACGTTTTCTTCGCTGATTGGGCTTGGAACTGCCTTGGCATGAAAAGAGGAAATGGAATTACAGTCGTGTTATATCGCTGTCATTTTGGAAATAATATGAATTATTGTTATTGGTCGCTGAGTTCGACTGTCCTAGTATTCACGAATGAACTGCTTCCTGTCGTGTTGTTCGTTTAACAGTTTAGCAATAGCTGGTTTAAGCTGTTCTTATTAAAACTTATAAGGAAATAGATCCTCTTCCTTTCACTGTTACGGATTTTAATGAAAATGGTATTTGGGTTTTCTATGAGTATCTGATTTCGTTTTGAATGAAGTAATTGCAATATTTTCTTTGCTGTGCCTTTCTTGAATAGGAAATAAACGAGATACGTATTGGGTATTTGTGGAATAGGAAAAGTTAACTGTTTTCCTTCTTAAACATATTAATGGACTGTGTTTCCCTCACTTTGAGGATAAGATGGTTTCATTGTGTTCATTGATGCTTCTCGGTCTTCTTGTTCGGACTGTAGATGCAATTATAAATTGGTTTTGTATTCTGTGTAAGGAATGATTAAATATTTTCTTCTTACTGTAATGGAAAAATTGGTTCCATTGCGTCTTATAGTTGAGGTTTGACCTTCTGTTTGAACTATCTGGAGAATGTTGTTTTGGAGTTAACGGTTGATCGAGATAGAACTCGAATTGGATATTTATTGTTGTGGCATGTTGGATTGAAACTGTACAGGCATGTGAGTTGCTTTTCAATGAGAATAAATGTTTTGTTATCTTCATAAGTTGAGCTGTCATGCTAAGATAAACACGAATTGAGTGTTTTTATTTCATTCGGAACAAATGATTGTTTCTTAGTGAAATTAAAGGGAATTGAATTCATTTTCTGTTGCTGTTCTAACTTGATGAAATTCATAGGCATGTGGATATTGGACTTGCTGTAGGTAACAGCAATGAATAAATGTTATTCTGAACGGGATACGTTCCTAGAATTAGATAATCATGTGATTAACTGACTGCATGATTGAAATACTGTTTCTGTTTAGCATGCAGCGAAAGAAATATGGTTTCTTTTATTATGGAAAATATATGGTATGCAGCCTTATATTGTTTGATCTTGGATGTACCTAATGTTGTACTAATCTGTTTCGGATCTTTATATGAGTCTGATTCAAATGAAGTATGGATATGGATGATGAATTCTTCCCTGTTTTCATTTAAAGCTGATTATAAATGAAATTATCCTTACTGCCGGAAAGTGAATTCCGAATGGATTTTGTAAGTTTCACTCTGAACTGTTATCTTGAATTGTCTTTCGTTTGGATTCCACTGTTAGGACAGACATGTGAAAGAAATAGAGATATGAATGAATGACTTGGAAAAATGATCTTTTCTTCTTTCATTTAGTTGGAAACCTGGAATTCGTGAATAATGAATTTTATAGTGCTTAGATGGGAACAACTATATGCATTGCTGTTCGCTTTCTTGTCTGTACTTGAATGCTTTGAATTTAATATGATTCATGAACGGAAAGGCAAGTAATGAATTTATATTTCAGTTAGTTTCATCCTTTGCATTTGTTATTAATGAAAGGCGTGGAAGGGATAACTGTATGCTATAGGCAGCAAGCTACTTGTATTCCTAACTTTACAAATATTGTGAATTGATACTTGCAATGATTATGTGGAAACGGGACAGCAGTTCCTTGGCTGATTGTGATGATATTTTTGATAGTTCAGTTGTTATGCTGATCTTTCTTCTGTGCCTATTTCGTGATTGATGTTTAACTGTCGTTTCATAAAAGCAGGGTTCTTTTATTGAAACAGTTAGTTGAAGCACCCTATTTTAAGGATAAGTGCTTAATATGCTCAGTTCATTGAACTGACCCGTGCAATTCATTTTGCAGATGGAATTGGATTAGAATGAAGACTTGGCTGTTTTCTGATGCTTTTTATTTGATAATGAATTGTAATTGTTGCTTTTATTCCTCTTCGAGGAATTGTGAAAAGAAGAAAATATATTCTTCTGTCCATGAGTTGTATGGATGTTTTGTATAAACTATGCCCAACCAGTTGGATTGGCAAATGTACAAATTATGACTTGAAATATTGAATACAATTACAAGTGTGATATTTTCAATAATTATATCAGTTTGATATTGTTGTTTAAATTGGGAATATGATGTTATTTCTTGATTTGGAATTGTTTCATTGTCCTTGGATGGATGCTGAATTGAAACTGATGTCTATTCTTACTTAAATGCAACTTTTAAGTTGAAAATGCAATTAATTCATACTTGGGTAAAGATGAATTTTTAATTGACATTAAAAAGGATTAAGAAGAGTATGATTCCATAATCAGAAGGTATTCAGGATTAGCTTAGGAGCTAAGGAATATCAATTCAACTTCGGAGTAATCGAACTTCGCTTTCGAACTCCATTAATGATCCCGTTTGATAAAATTCAGAATAAAGGATATAGGATAAATATATCCATAACTAATGGACCTTAACTATATAACGTTAAGGAGAACAAATGAATTCATTTCTCGAAGTTTAGACCTCGTTTGAATGACGTCTAATAAGTTAACATTCTGAAATTAGTTGCAGTTGGAAAAATCTTGGCTAAGTTTAATAGGTTAAACTTATCACGTCCGTCGGTACGGACTGCTTAATCCAATGATTAAGAAATAAACCAAGTAAGGAATTGTAGCCCTTCGATACGAAGGTGAAGATACATAACAAACTAATGGACGGTTTAGTCCCTCTTAGTTATATACAACTGCAACGGAAACGAGGATCAGGGATCAAGCACGAATGCTTTGAAAGTTGATTTTAATTATTAACTTGTGGCTAAGTCACTTGAGCGGGATGTGTATTCTCGATGGGTGGATTCTGCAGACATTGGCATACGCCAGCTCAACAGGTGTCTTCATGAAGACGGGGTCTTCATGACGACACAATGTCATGCAATGCTGACATATAGCAATGCCCTCCCTGGATTAAAACATTTAGAATACATAGGCTGAATGTGTAGATCTTAGCGAGGGCTTAGGGTATGATCTCAGTATATGGAGTGACTCTAACACTAAAGACAAATAGACACACGGAGTCATGGGGTAACGACACCGTATGTCTGCGTATCTTTAGTTACCAGGAGTGCCTTCCTATACCCGTTCATATTACTAGCTGGAATTGAAAGTTTAAAACTGACCTTAAACGATGAGGACTGGTAGGAGCCAGGAAAGACCATTCTAGATAACAGGTGAAGTGAAGTGAAGGACGTATTCCGTAGATGTGTATCACATCCAGGAATATGATCATGCAAAGCATGTGAAAATCTTTGGCCAAAGTATCGCAATTGCTTTGGTTGCGTTGTCCTTATCACTTAATTTAAGATGCAGGATGTCAGATGAATATCAGTAACAGATATTCAGATAGGCTTCTTAAATGGATCACTTTGATAACCGGGGAAGGTTATGAGAACAAGTATATATAATATACTATGCATAAACAAACATGAAGGATCGGTTGTTGCCGAGTCATGAAATGAAGGATCGTTGAAACTCCGAGCCATGAAAATGGAAGATCGGCAGTTCATCGAGTCATTTACAAGAGCATATATAGAATGCATTTATAAGATTGAATGGCATTGAATGTGTGTTCCATATTGTAAATATGCGAACAGGGAACATTCGTTTTAAAAAGAAATTGTGTGATCCAAACTGTGTTGTTTGGGCAGAGAACAATTATTAAAACTTGAACGTGTGTTTGAATTTCATAATTCATAACAGTGAACGTTATCAAAAAAAAAAAAAAATTCCCTTGTTCTGGTGTTTTGAAATGAGGATGTTACAAATAGTATGGGTTACCTCAAAAGGGATGGAAAAGGATAATTATTTTTTTATGAGGTCTCATTTAGGTTTCTAAAATCAACACAATTTGACCTCTCCATTATTCTTACTGATATAAGGTCCAAATTAGAAACCCAAATAGAATGGAAAAATGGGAAAATACTACCAGCTACAAGAATTTTTGGTACTTATTTATAAATCAAGGGCTAAATTATGGGGTTAACCATCATTTTCCTTTTCTTGAAAGTCTTTTGCTCTTTCTTCGATATAATTTTGTGGTTTATAATAGGAGAATCAAATAATTTCTAGTCCTCATAGGACCAAACAATCACATCCTACTAGCATATGGTAATCTATTATATCTTTTTCTTTTCTAATGTAGTACAATCATAACCAATATTTACATAGCAAGTAATTTTGGGTGATACAAGGTTCAATGGAATAGTTTGGTGTTTCACATATTCCAATAGCTTGGAACTCAAGGATGATATGTCAACATAAAAGAGCCTTCCAAAATAAATCATAACTTTACGAGTTTTTTTCTCTTTCAAGTGCAAATTTCCATGATTAAACTCTTTATTCTTTTGAAAGCATCTCCACTCATCTCATCCACAACCTATGCATCAAAAACACTAAAATTATTCATAAATTGTATAATATGTTGATAAAAATTAAAAACTTGAAGGTATGTCACATTATCGGGGACTCGAAGGAAAACGGACCAATTCAAAAAGGGACTATGATTTAGATTCCTCCCAAGGTGTTACATTAATAGTAGATGTGTTGAGCACATCAATGGTTTGATTTTTATCTCTAGAAATAGTTGTGACCTTAATTACATAAAAGGGCTTAATTAAATCCCAAGCTATGTGTTTATAATGCTTAAGGTATAAAAGCCAACATTAGAATTTTCTTACAATCTAGTTGACAACAAATTTATAATATCTAAATGTTTAACGTTATTTGACATGGTGTTTCAAGAAAAATTTATGGCCTAGGATTATCAATTCATATTCCACCGGATTGTTAGTGTGTGAGAATTAAAACTTGTAGATGGAAGCAAAAATGGAAACCCCATAACCAAAATAATGTTTAGACTAAACACCATCAAAAAACATGGTCCATGCACCAAGTCTTGAGGGAAATTTAAAATTATTATGAGTGATGGGTTGGGTAGTGAGAGTGTAAATGCTAATCAAAAATATATTTATTTCGATATCTCATTTATTGTGTTGTATTCGGTTATCATATATGTCATTTTGGGTTGTCTTTCTACTTGAAATTGGTTTGTAATTACTCTATAAGGATGAAAAATATCAAAAACATTAGTGGCCATATATCCATTCAATGTTTTATACCTATATATACTCAATCATATATCATACGATCCAAGGATGTTAATAAATTTATGGATCCTAGGTTCAAATGCTAGCTACATGTGAATATTCAACAATTCAAAAACTAATTGTTAGTGCAAAATCACAGCAGCCCCAAATGAGTTATGGATCTTCTTTTCTAAGGTAGGATCATTTGGTGTGATTGCATAACATTGAACTTTCCCCAAGGTGTGGGACCTTAAAAAATGGGAAAGCTCTCCAAATTAAAGGCTAGTTCCTTATTCCTCTGTTTAGACGCATACGTGAGAAATTGCAGAGGATTGATCTCTATACCTAATCTAAAACATGTCAAGGATACAAGGATAGGAAAGGGTACAGAAATAAACAATAACTAAACTACAAGGTGATGCACCGAAGGAATGATGAACACTAGTTCTACTGATAAACACAAAACCAACAAATGCATGCAATAATCAAAGACAAGTAACTAGATTTATAACAAAATACCGGATCGACGAAAGCGTAAGAGACGAAAGGATATAGAATCGATCACAAATGTGTTTTATTGCTCTACATATTGATACAAAACATTACAAAACAGCCAGGAGGCAAGAAATATATTGTAACTTTGATGAAAGGCCTGAAATTCCACAAATTCGTTTCTAGAAGAAAAAGGGAGCCTCCAAATCAAGGAATGTCCAACCCTTTATAATGAATCCCACCGCTGTAGTTACAGATTCAATTAGACAGAAAGAAGAGAGAGAGAAGTGGGAAAGTCAGGTTGAAGTTCAACCACTGTTGTTAATGCTTTTGACAAAATATGCCCCCAAATCTGTCTTTACTGCATCAAACCTTGGTTCAAATCCTTGAAGGAAGAGGAAACGGTGGAACAAATTGAATCCGATCTGGTTGTTGAGGAAAAGAGATCCTGCTTTAAAGGCCTGAAGACATTTCTCCATTTTCACCTACTAGGGCCACGCGGCAGCCTGGTGCTCATTTGGGCTTCCCTTTTTGGATTCATCTTTGGAGAAGCGTCATTAGGACACGTGGTTCTTCTGCTACCTCCTTTTTTCTTAGTCGATTTCAAACCTTTCCTAAACTATTTTCAACTCAAGGACTTCAGATCTTCGCTGTTTCTTCCCCTTTCTTGCTTTTGGCTCCTCTGCTGCACACTTCCCCTTATTTTATGACCCTGTTACTCTATTGTGAGTCCCTCTGTGACCTATTTATAGATATGAATGAGTTTTCTTAGGTTCTTTCTATGTGGGGTCATAGCTGATCCGATATTTGGCCCGGGGTGAAATATGGATAACAATTTGGTGACTCATAGGGGTATCTTCTGCTAGATGAAAAGACCAATTACCTTGTCATATCCGTTGGGCATGGAGTCATAAGTGATAGCCTTCTACTAATCTAAACTTTGAAAACTAACCCCTGGGCCACTTGGAAACCCATTATAACTGAAACTGATCTTGACCAAATGCCAAGTCCAAACACTGCATGAGAGCAACAAAACTCCACAACAACACTATGTACAAAATTGGAAATCATACATGCTCCAAGTAGAACATGCAGAGTGTGCAAAGCACTTCTTCTGCTGAAAGCAAACCTACCTACTTTATGCTAGCTAGGAGAAAAGGTGAGCTAAACAAACCCTACAACTGGTTGTGTAAAATAACTTCCTTTCCTCAAAATTGGCAGCCATGCAAATGATTTGGAGCTAAACATGGCTGTTATTAGGAGTGGAAGGCTAACTGCAAATTGTTTCTCCACTCCCTCCATCAAGGTATCAACTGGAAACAAAATAAATACCTTTTCAATCAGCTGCTCACTTGGTTCCCAGAGGTATTGTAGCTGATCCTTGGTACTTTGATGCTCATCCTCATGCCTTGGAGTGGGCATGACTAGTTTTGGCTTCTCCCTTGGCTCCAATGAAGCCAAGTACCTGATTGGGCACGGTTTGATCCTTTGGATGTTCCCATTTATCTAAGATTCAACTCCAAAAATGGATTCTTCTTGTGGACCTTCTTGGATGAATGGTGTGGGAGAGATGGGGTCTTCACTATTTCCTTCCTCCTCCTAAGAAGAACATGGAAGATTAAGATCCTCTAACCTTGGTTCCTGAGGGCCGTTGTGAGATGTAGGTTGTTGTCCTTAGATGTTATCCTCTATGGAAGTAGACTCATGTTCTTGGAAGGTAAATGATGGAGGAGAAAATGATGTGATCTCCTCGGGCTCCTCTCCATCAAAACAATCCTCCAAGTCAGACAGATAATCTGCCTCCTCGTTGTCCTGTTGCATGTGTTTGACCTCCTCCATGGTGTCCTTCGAATCTATAATTTTCTCACCATGGTTCCCCTCATCTTCAAACATGAATTTTGAAAGCTCAAACTCTTCTTCGACATTAGAGTTTGAAGGGGATGAAGTGGGAGGAAGAACTGAAGGTTCTTCTGTGGCTTGCTCTACACTTGTTGCCTCTGAAACTGTATGGTTCTCCTCCGAACTGCACCCTCTGGAGCTAACTGATTTTCATCTAGAATAGGCACCATATGATTTCCTCTTCCCAATCGAGTCATATGAGTCACACCATTCTTCAACTATCCTGCAGTCGTCGAACATGATGACGTTAGCTGGAAGGCATGTTGGTAGGGGTTGTTCATTTATGGTACAACTAGGTAGAGGGGACTTGGAAGAAAATGGAAGGATGGATGCAGAAGGGATGGAAGGCACACTAGATTTTTGAGCCTCCATTCCTTCCACCCACTCTGTAATCTAGGGCAACATCTCAGTGATGAGGTGCAGCTTGTGTTGGGCACTAAACTAGCCTAGTACATGGCCGACCCATGGACAAGGGGCCTTGTAGCCAACTTCAGCTACCATTATGGAGCACTTGACTCTGAGCTACATCATGTCCATCTCAATCTTTTGCATCTACCTCTCAAAATCAGCTTTGGCCAAGGAGTTTCCACCATCATCTGCATAAACTTGTTCTTCATAAACATTTTGGTTAGAAAAAGGGGGTTGTATGCATTTTTGGGATAATGGGGCTTATAAAACTTATTTGGAGGAGGATTTTGAAACTGTGGGGATGGAGGGAAATAGTTTTGTTGCTGTAAATGAGAATTCCATGGTGGGAAAGAAGTCATGATTGCACAACTTCATGGGATTGAAGAAGATGAAGGAGATGGAAGAAATAATGGGTGGAAATGGATGGGAAGAAGGTCTGTAACTCAGAGGATGGGTTGTTGACTAGATGGAGTCACTAGATGTGCTTGAAAGTGCCTCTAAAGGATGAAATCTTCACCAAGAGCACATTGAACCTGATGAAGTGAAGTGGTAAGGTTCTTTAGAACTATCCCATTGGGTGTGCCAAAACTATTAGTGCAAAATCAAAGCACCCCCAAATGAGTTATAGATCTACTTTTCTAAGGCAGAGTCATTTGGTGTGATTGCATAATATTGAACTTTCCCCAAGGTGTCAGACCTTGGAAAATGGGAAATCTCTCCGTTAAAGGTTGGTTCCTTATTACTCTATTTAGATGCATACATGATAACTTACGGAGGATCTATCTCAGTATACCTAATCTAAAACTTTCCAAGGACACGAGGGATAAGAAAGGGGTACAAGAAATAAACAATAACTAAAATACAAGGTGATGCATTTGAAGGAATGATGGAAACTAGTTTTCTTTGATAGACAAAAACCAAAAATACATGCAATAATCAAACACGAGATAACCAAATTTATAAAAATGACCGAGATGCAAGAAAAAGAGACAGAAAGGATCTAGAATAGATCACAAACATGTTTTATTGCTTTGAAAATTGATACAATACATTAAAAAATAGCCAGGAGGCAAGAAATATATTGCAACTTTGATGGAAGGCCTGAAATTCCACAAATTCCTTTGCTAGAAGAAAAAGGGAGCCTACAAAACAAGGAATGTATAACCCTTTACAATGAATCCCGCCCCTATATTTATAGATTCAATCGAGATAAAAGGAAGAGAGAGAGAAGCGGGAAAAGCGGTTGAAGTTCAACCACTATTGTTAATGCTTTTGACATAATCTACCCCCAAATCTATCTTTACTACATCAAACCTTGGTTTGGTGCCTTGAAGGAAGAGGAAATGGTGGAACAGAATGAATCTGATCTGGTTGTTGAGGCAAAGAGATCCTGCATTAAAGGTCTGAAGACATTTTTCCATTTTCACCTACCAAGGCCATGCGGTAGCCTGGTGCTCATTTGGGCTTCCCTTTTTGGATTCACCTTTGGAGAAGCACCGTTAGGACATGTGGTTATTTTCACTACCTCCTTTTTACTTAGTCAATTTTGGACCTTTCCTGAACTGTTTTGAACCCAAGGACTTCAGATCTTCACCATTTCTTACCCTTTCTTGCTCATGGTTCCTTAATGGCACTATGCCCTTCTTTTCTGACCCTATTATTCCATTGTTGAGTCCCTATGTGACCTATTTATAGATCTAAATGAGTTTTCTCAGGTTCTTTCTATGCGGGGTCATTGCTGATTCGATATTTGGCCCACGGGGTGAAATTTAGATAACACTAACTTAACCAATTTTTCATTTAATTATACTATGTTCCTTTTAGATTTTAATGGTGCAAGTACCATTTTTTTTAAATTTCTATCGACATTATGTTTACCTATGACCATGAGTCTTCTAAAAAATTATGGATATTCTTGTAAAATATTTTTATGGTAAGAAGGATGGGTACCTTTGTTTTCCTTCTATGGATCACCATGTTTACACGTCCTGTATTTTACGTATCTAGGACATTATTTTTATTTAAGAAGTTAAGAATAAAATCACATTATTATGTGATTTGTTCTAGTTCATGCAACGTTATTTTAGCTTTGATTTTATGTACATCACCCACTATGTTATATCTAGTCTTGTTAAAAAGGGGTTACGTATCTATAACATGGTGTTTTTTGGGTCCTTTAGGTAGCGGAGGACCATTTTTCCCTTAAAAATAGAAGGGGTAATGTTTTTTTATGAGGGGTTTAAGTGGTAAATGGTTTCTACTGATCTCTACTCCTAATGGCATAATTATTTCTATGATATTGTTGGAATATCGATGATTCATTAGTATTTTCCTCGGGTTCATTTTCTTCTTGGTTTTGGGAACCTACAAGAATCCAACACCATGATTATAATGTTTAATATGGTCATGTGAGAGGTTTTATATATTTGGTCTGATATTTTAGGGTTGGGTACAATCTCAATCATATGCATTTCCTTCTAAAATATCTCTAATGGATTGAAAAACTAAACACAACCCAATTTATCATGATGGGAGGTGTTGTGGAATTTACACTAATTCGTAGAAAAATAAGTTTACAAATATTTATCTTAGGAAGCTTGTTAGGTGACATCGGGGTGTTATTTGGAAGGTTGAAAGTTTTATTATTAATTGCATACGTGTAATTTCATCTTAGAATTTCTCCATGGCATTTCCTACTTTGTTTTTAATGGTGAGTAAATTAATGCTAAGATTTTAGACGATTCTATGTATTAAATTGAGATATATCCTTTTAGAATTTTGGGGTATAAATTGGGTATGGTTAGTAGAGGGAATAAGGATTGACTCTAAATTTTCATTGGTGTTTTAATAACAAGTGGGGTAAGAAATTGTATTATTTGATTCGGGTAGCATGTTTTAAGGTTAATATAGATAAAACAAGTGTGTTATTTAGTAGAGGAACATTCTACTTTCCATTAGGTACATCTATGTGAATTTTTCCTTACGGATTTAGTTTTTATCCAATTTAATTTCTTCAACATAGGCCATGGGAAAATCAATTACCAAAGGATATTTGTGTACAATCATGAATGTGATAAGATATAGGGAAACATAAGGATTTTATGAAATTGATATGTGGCTCTACATATTTTTAAATCTAGTGTTAAAGGATCTTATGGTCATATGTGAATCCATACACATACTTTCAAGTTATTGATACAATATAATAGGATTGATAAATTATCCAAAATAGGCTCGAGAAAGTGTCATTGAATCACACCCAATTGTCAATCAAATTCTTGGGAAGGTTTAAAAACCAAAGTGATATGCTTCATCTTATAATGTGAAAGGGAGCAATCTATAGGAAATGTCCTTATGTTCAACATTCAAAATCCTAAGAAAATATTTAAATGAAGTGACATGCTCTTATATAATACATCCAAAACTAAGAGTGAATCTAAGAAGATATATCTCTTAATTTCTAGGAAGATTATGGAAATTCCCAGGACATAATTATAACATAACCAACCAACCAAGCCATTTTTATAGGAAAATTTGATTACAAATTTGGTACCCTTGAATTTTGTTAGGGAAGGACTAAGGGTTTTGAGCATTCCCTTATTCATACTTACATTGTGAAACCTCTCAAGTGGTGTGCATTTTTTACCAGAGGTAGATTTAGATCTTGTGAGGTAAGGCTAAGAATACCAATTTCTCTTGAATACTCATAAACTCTCTTTTAGCTTAATTTTTCTTGCTATTGTTCTTGAAATGAAGGGAATAATAACTAATTTGTTAATTTCATCCTTATTTATTCCATTTTTACTCAAAATTTAAGGAGATCTTATTGAAATAGACTATCATTCTAGTCCAATTTTTTTCCCATGTTGATGATATTTTTATGCCTGTAAACAAAGAAAAACTACTTAAGGAAAAAAACATGCAATAAAAGGAAAAGCGGATCTTACTTCATGTTTCCTTATAACCTCGATGAGATGGTTGAATCATGGAGTGAAGTAACAAACTTCTTGAATCTCCTTGATGGATTTCAAAAGCGGATGCTCTAAAAATGAATCCAAATGGAAGTATCTTCGTGCTACGAGAAATGGATGAATGGTGTGCTTGATGATCAAATGTGAAGCCTAATGGTGTATGAATTCAATTAGAAAATGAACAGAGTAGTGTTACAAATTCCTTAAGCTTCTAAGAGATGATTTGTGAGGGGATGGAATTTTTATTTATAGATAAAGCAAATGCCATGGATTGTGGATCAAACCTTGAATAGGTTACATGTTAATGAACACATTTTCCTCATTTAGCATGTTGATTTGGTCTGTAAAATTTTCCAAGTATGAATAAGAATTTAAGAGGCTTTATTTTAAATTGGTTAGCTATTTGATTTTATTCCAAAGTTGGTTGTACATGAATATTTAGCTTCCTCTTTTATAGGGTTCTAAAACTTGAGTTAGTAAGCTAGTGAAGTGGAGTTGAGTGGTAGGTGAGTGGATATTTATTTTTTATTTTATTTAAATAGCTAATTAAATTAGTTGTTGAGCCCCTAAGAAGACTAAAACCTAAGGCGCAGAGGGTTTTTTCATGCACCAACAAGGAGTTAAGGATCGCGCGAAGTAACTTCGGAGAAGGCACAAAGGTTTGTACCCAAGAAGAACAGGCTCAAGACTTAGCCATATTTTGGGCCATGGTTGGAGTTATAATGAGGTACACGTGGAGATACAACCAGATATGATTGCGGATAAGGCTAGGACATAGAGAGTTACATAATAAGGAAATAATATTCTAGGGTATGGTTATCATGATAAGATTAAGAGATGTAAAGTGGAGTTAGTTATGGTTTATCTGGAACTTGCATGATGATGATACTTGAGTATGGAAAGGCATGATGACATTTGGCATGCGGTTCAATCTTAAGTGTTAAGTAGGTGGTGCAGAGAGAAGATTACCAAGAGCCCCTTGATATGCATTGATTTACATGGTAAAAAGAGAGGAGAGTAGAGATGATGGCGATAGTGGTGTGGATGGTGTGAGAGGTTTATGTAAGAAAGTAGAGAGAATGCTATTGTAACTTCTTAGGTAGATCCATTATTCTAGAACTGGAACTAGGTTGATGTATTTGGTCCATTTATGGATCTCTTAATGTATTTGGCTACTGTGATAATGGTGAAATAATATAATGGTGTTGTTCTAAATATCAATGTTCAATAGATCTGATTGTTTTTGTTCTTTATTGTGTTCATGGTTTAGATTTGGTTCCTGTATGTTCTTTTTAATATTCAGAATCGTAATATGGATCACTTAAGATCAAATCTAGTGTCATTATCTTTGTCATAACATGTATGTGTTTATGTCTATATATTGTTCTTCTATAACAATGAATATTCTTAAAAAGATCATATAAAGAGGGGTTTGATGCCTTTGCACGCCCGAGTGAGCACCCAGCTTAGGTCAGGGTGATATGTTGGCATGCCTAGGAATCAAAGGGTTGGGAAAAGTGACTACATATTGGTTTCATTTCCTAGACCTATTTTGACATTGTTGTAAGAATGGTGTGTGATGGTAGGGCACTTGAATTTGGATAGCGATGAGACTTAGCTTAAGAACATGGAGGATGAGTTTCCAAAGAGATTCAATATTAGACTTGAGTTCAATGCACGTACATGGGTAGAGGAACATATGTATCATGAGCTCTATGAAACATTATTTTTCTATTTTCTAATAGAACTATATGAATGGTTGTTAGTATATGCATCGAGGAGGAGTTGGTACTATCGACCTCATGTGTGGACCCAAGAAGATTATCAGTGGCTTCATAATGCTGATATGATCTGGAATCATGTTGTTGATCATTGGTGGAGTGGTGTGTTGACTAGCTACATGTTGGAGTATGCGGTTTCTACTTATTCTTTCCCAAAGGTTGCTGAGTTTGAGTTCTTGTGAGAACCAAGAGGATATTTCTTGCATGTTATACCACTAGCCATCAAGATCTTGATCATCACTATGAGTTTAGAAGAGTTTCCTATGGCTAGCTAAACTCCCATTCGGCATGGGACGTGAAATTGGATGTGGCGAAAAATCATGGATCCTACAACAAAATTAGAGAGAGAGGAGAGGCGAATCAAGTATAATGAAGCTTAGGAGAGGGAATTGGCGAGATAATGTGAGATTGTAAGAACGATGGATATATGGAGGTAGAGGTTGCAAAGAAGAATTTGAGGTTCACGTGGAGGATGTAGAACCTGAGCGATCTGTACTACCTCATCTTGGCAAATGTGGAAGGAGAACCCACTTAGCTTCGATGAGATCTTGTTAGACGGAGAAAGGAGACGGACCGCATGCATGCATTTGACAAGTATTCCTAGTTTCTTAGACAAGTATTTCTAGTACGGTCAACATTGATAAATAAACAACATGAGGTAGATATAATTTTACATTATATCCATCTATGTTAGCGTATCCATTTCCTTTGTTTGATGGTATCCTATCGGTCACATCATTTGGACAAGGTGTGGGTATCACGTCTAGAAGTAGTTCAACTTCACGCTGCATCGTTGGATCTCAATTTAGTAAAACAAAGGGAAAGAAGAGTAGCACTACTTCAGCCCCTGTACCTACTACAGGAGGAGGATCTGGTGGATGTTGAGGGTTAGGGGTTAGTGGAACAAGTGGATATGGTGGTGCAGGAAACACAGGAGGAAATCAAAGTTTTTGATCTAGTGGAAAAGGACCACTACCCCATCAATAGGTATTTTATGAGATGTATCTTCATTTTCCTGATTATAAAGGTGTTGAGGATGCCACAGAGCATGTACAAAAGTGTGAATTGCTATGGCGCACTAAGGGGATCACTACCCTAGAGTGGAAGGAGATCCAGTTTGTAACTACATTGCAAGGGTACACACATATCCGGTAATGAAAATATGACCCACATTAGATGGAGGTGGATTATACTACGCTGTGTGATGCCTTCTTGAGGAATTTCATATTCTTGAATTTGAGCAAAAGAACATCAACACACTCAAGGAGATTCAATAGGGTATGAAAGAGAGTGTGTGGGAGTATGATGCACATTTTAAGACTCTTTTGTCAAATTTATCTTATGATATCCATCCCTCTCAGCATGCTCAGTGGTTCGTTGGAGGTCTGCTAACACCTTTCAGAAGAGTGATTTCACATAAGAATTTCACATATCCACTTGAGGCCTTGGAGGATACTTTAGGTGTTGAGGTTTTTGGAAGTGTTGATACTGGGGTAAGTTAATTTTTGGAGGCACATATTGCTTCCATGGAAAAGTAACTTGAGAAATTGTCTACGAATTCAGCACATGAGACTCACAACGGACTTTGGTGTACGGATTGTGAAGTAGAAGGACACACCAAGGATATTTTCCTTGAAATTTGGTGCGTGCCATAACAATAGACTATGAAATCTATCACAAGGATCATGATTCAAGTAGATGTATTTTATTACAATGTGCACTCCATAATAATGTGTCTTACTATTGTAAGATTTTTATATCTACCACTCATTTTAATAAGGACTTCCAATTGATAGACTGATTCATGATGCGATTGATATTGATGTGCGCTAGGCCAACATTGCAAAAACAGCTTCTAAGAATGAGGGGTATCAACATAAAGGGAATGAATATGGTAGAGGAAGAGGAAGAATCTTTCCTAAGGATTTAGAGGCTATGGTGGTCACAAAGAAAAGAAGGAATGAATTACCTTGTGGAACTTGTTTCAACTATGTATCTATAGATCACTATAAGCATGAGCACCTAGACTTATTGCAATGCTCATGGTGTGGAAAGAAACATAAGTATGAGGAGTTCTCTTAATTATATAATCACATGACCTAGAAATAGAAAAAGGAGAAGGGTGAGGGGATGGTTAGCGTAAAGCACACCGAGAGCCTCTAGTCATGCCTACGGTAGTGTCTAACCCCGAGTTAGAGCCGGTATTAGTGACTACATACGCTAAAGTTGCACGTTCCAGAGAAATATAAAAGAAGAAGCCTCTCATTACAAGAGAAGAGGTATTGCACGGGAAGTGACATGATCCGACTTATCGAAGGAGGTTTACCAAGAGACTATAGAGCTGATTCGAAGCTTTCAAGGAGATCCAATGCTTGAAAGATAAGTCATAGAAGTTGGAAGATGTGAAGAATGCTGAGATCCCTCATAATGATGTGGATGATGTGAAAGTGGTATGTAAGATGTTGCAGTAGAGGAAAATATCATTTTCCCTATTAGGATAATGGTTGAGAGGAAAGTTATTACACCTTAGATGAAAGTGCGAGAAGAGGATCTTGCACGCTAATTTTCCCCCTCATATTATTTATTATGAAAATGAGATCATGTTAAATGTGGTAGTTTATGGATGGATTTTGAGTAACATATTAATTGACACATGTGTAGAGGTTAATGCTCTTACTCGGATCCGTGAAATAAGATGGGGAGACCACCATTGTAACCATCTTCGAATGTGTTGTACATGGAAAATAGGACTAAAGATATTCTCATCGGAGTCTTGAAGGATGCTTCCATAACCATTCAAGAGTCCAAGCTCACTAGGGGTTTTTAGGTCTTAGCACTTGCCGAGGTAGATAATTTCGTATCATTACTTGGAATCCTTGGTGTTATGTAAATAATGCTAATTTGTGCTTCAATAAGGGATACATCAGCTTTGATAATAATAAGGAGTGCGTTATTATTCCACTAAAATATGGTAGGTCTATGCCTTATGTCAAGCCTTTGGGAGAAGAAGACATCAATAGAATTTATGTGCACACTATCAAAGACCCAAAGGTTATTGAGCCATCAAGAGAAGGAGTCATTCAATGGGATGATGCTCAGTCCTTGAGTGATACGACTAGCATTACATGTGATAATTGGGCACATGGGACTTATGAGTTAGTTGGAAGAGAATTAAAGGGAACTGACTCATGTTGTAAAAGCACATTTGGTTAGAAGTTAGGAAGGAAGACAATTACCAAGTTACACAGGAGAAAGTAACCATGATGTCTTCTTGTGCGCTATGGAATTCCAGTGGAACTGTGAAATAGAACGAAGGAATATGATTGTTTATACCTTGTGTGGGATAGACGTGCATTGGTGGATGACTCATCGGGATAATCTTATAGAGTGGAGCGATGTAAGAATCATGCTCTATGTTATATTTCTATGGATCAATGCACCTTTAATGATATGCAACTATTATGGAGGGAATCAACCTTGTACCATGTTCGGAATGTGAGAAATCCTGGAAGGAAGAATTGAAATCTTTACCCCCTTCACTCTAGGTGCATAAGTTCTATTCCACTTTACATGGTTGTGCACATGCTTGGTATGTCCATTTGGATTTACATTGTCAGACAAGAAGTTGGAAAGATTTGACAACAAGTATTATTCTAAATTTTGAGTATCTATCTTCTAAACCATTAGTGAACGAGGATTTGTAGGTAGAAAAGTTCCTTACTATGGGAGATAGTTCCAAATATAAGGATCTTATCCTAGAGTTTCTAGGGGAGCCTGATTTGGAGGCACGCTTTGAGGAAGGAGAATAAATGGATGAAGTATATTTTGAGTGCGCCTTCCTAGAAAAAGAGAAAGGAAAAATGTTGTAACTAATAGAATATGAAAAGATAAAGAACCTTGAATTTGATCATACATAGGGTGCACGCGACATCTTGGATAGTGTGGATGAGAAGGTGCATGTCTACCATGAGCCATTGAAGACAAAGAATTTCAACATTATTATAGAAGAAAAACTGAAAGAATCAATCATTAGCAATTACTAGAAAGACCAAGAGGTCTCAAAGATAATTGAGCTACTGCGTGACTTCTAAGATTTTTTCCCACATGGATACCATGAATTGAAAGGAGTTCATCACTCATTGGGAGAGATGCATATTAATTTAAAGGAAGGTCCACACCTAATTAGGAAGAGGATTTATAGGAAGAAACCTAATCTACACGTAAAGGTGAAAGAATAAATTGACAAGATGCTATAATCAGGATCATTAAAGCTATTTAAGAATATGAATGGGTCATCCCCATTTTAATTAGTATCAAGAAATATAGAAGGATATGGATCTGTGTAGACTATAGAGACTTAAATGATGCATGTTTTATAGACCCTTTTCCAATTCCTTTTACTAAGGAGATGTTGGAAGGTGTAGCTAGGCATGAGATCTACTCTTTTATAGATGGATTCTCAGGGTATCATCAAGTAAGGATTTTAAAAGAAGACTAGGAGATGACTACTTTCACCATTGACTGGGTAAGTTTTTCTTATACGGTTATGCCATTTGGGATTAAGAATGCACCTACTGTATTCTCATGCATTATGGTACAAACATTCAAATACTTTATTCATAAGTTTATAAAAGTCATCCTGGATGATTGGACAATGTATGGATTGGTAAAATATTATTGCGACAACTTGAGATCTATGTTTTAAAGATGTAGGTAGTTAATTATCTCTCTAAAATTTAAGAAATGTGTCTTTTCTACTGCTTTGGGCACATTTCTAGGTCATATTATTTGAAATGAAGGCTTATTGGTAGACCTTGCCAAATTTGTTGTTATTTTGGGTTTAGAGGAGCCTTCCAATCAAAGTGCAATGTTTGGATTTATGGGGCATATGGGTTATTACAAAAAAATCATCAAATGTTATGCCAGGATTTCCACACCCTTGAAATAACTATTGAGACACAAAGGAAAATTCCACTGAGATAAGGCACAACAAGTGGATGTTGATACATTGAAGGAGAAGATTACTATTGTGCCCATTTTGCCCTTTCCCTCTTAGAACAAGCCCGATCATGTGCATGTGAATGCATCAGGTATGGAAATGGCAGGAGTGTTAGCAAAACCTAGAGAAGGGATTATTGATCACCCTTTATGTTTTGCAAGAAGAAATTTAACTCCAACTGAGGAGAATTACACAACAATGAAGTGCAAAGCATTGTCTATGATTTATGTATTGCATAAGTTTAGGTAGTAATTGTTGGCTACTTTGTTTATATTTTACACAGATCACATGGCACTTAAGTATTTTGTAAAAATCATGTTTTGTAAGGGCGCATATGCCGGTGGATCTTGTTATTTCAGGAATTTGACTTTTGGTGGTAGTCAAACCAGAAAGTGCAATTCAGACCTGACCATCTTTCCAGAATTAATTTAGGTGAGGACACACAGAGCATTGAAGAAATAATTCCGGATGCACAAATGTTCAGATTACAATGCGTGCATACTTATTTGGAGGATATTGCTATCTTTTACAAATAGGTGTGGCACCTAATGGATGAAGAGTATAGAAAATAAACAACTTGCCATTCGCACCGTGCCTTATATGTTGATTTGTGGAGATTTATACAAACTTGGCCAGGATGATATTTTTCACTGGTGTGTACTAGAGCATGTGTGTGTGTGTGTATTATGAAGGAATATCATGGAGGAGTTTTAGTGGGCATTATGCAGGTCGAGTAACCACGTGAAAGATTTTGATGGCTAGTTTTGATGGGAGACATTGTACAAGGATTGTCAAGAATATGTCAGGGGTTGTAATCATTTCCAATGCCTTGGGAATCCTGGGCATAGAGATGAAATGTCATTAAGGCCTATAACAAGTGAAGAACCTTTCAAAAATGGGAAATTGATTTCTTGGGCCTTATTTCCCCTTCGGAGCATAGGACAATGTCACACTACATCATTACTTGTAAAAACTATCTGAAAATGTTGGTAGAAGAAAAACCTACGAAGGATTGTCAGACGCAACTACTGCAACAAGGTTCCTTTGGGTGAATAGCATAAGAAGGTATGAATGTCCATTGAGTTTAACAAGTGATAGGGGTTCTCATTTCTTGAATGATACTGTTAGGATATTATTGGCAGAATTTATGGTAGCCCATCATAAAACTACACCCTATCACCCACAAGATAATAGAACTCTATCGAAGATTTTAACAATATTTTGAGCCACATCATTGTGAAAATATATGATGTCGAAGGAATGATTGGGATGATAAAATATCTATTGTTATTTGGTCTTATGGAACAACCTACAAGAGATTAAACAAAGCAACACCCTTTCGATTAGTGCTTGTCGCTAAGGCTATTTTACTAGTTGATTTTATGTTACCATCCCTACGTATTGCACGTTCGAGAGGATTGGATAATGAGCAATCACTTGAAGAGAACATAAAAAAACTGATGCGATTGGACAAGAGGTGATCCATTTCTGATGGAGCTAGAAGATAGAGAAGGCAAGACGCAGAAGGTCCACATAATTGGCACATTAACAATAAGAAGTCTGGATGTTGGACAGATGGTTCTTCTATATGATTCCAAGATTTTGTCCCACCTTGGGAAGTTCCAAGAGCATTGGTGGGGACCGTATATCGTGACCTATATACTTGACTCAAGCACTTACCAGTTAGAAGCTTTTGATGGCACATGGTTGTTTGGTTTCTTCAACGAGGATAGGTTGAAGCCATGTTATAAATAAGTCTTCTTGATGTTTGTAATAAGGAAATGTTTCCATCTAGCTTAGGTTTCCATTTAATGCATTTTCCTTTATATGTGTTTCCTTTCATCGTTGCTATGGTTTGTATTTTTAAGTCCTGGGTTATGTGGCCCATTGGTGTGCTAGTAGATAATTACATTTTAAGTGATTCCATTGCACTGAGAGGACCACACATACCTTTAGTGTGGGGTGGATTGGCGTATGAATTCAGAAAATGGTTGGCACATTTCTAAGGAGGTTAGATTGATTGAAAATAATTCTAGAATAATTAGTGCAAAGGTAGAAATACGATTTATGTGATATATAAGGTGTTTGGGTTTTTGGTGTAATAGAGGTGTTCTTGAGAAAATTTGAGTTGATTAAAGACCACGTAGGAGAGAAACAAAGATTGTGTAGTATAACATGAGGTAGGAGGCCGCATAGTAAACTACTTAGTAGATGGCATAGAGGTTAAGTACTTTGGTGTAGTAAGGTATGTTGAGGAGGTCTAAGGCATGGAATTAATGATAGCACACCGAAGCTTATGATTGTAGTGCATGAGGTGGAGTTGTGGAAGTTGATTTAAGTGGAAAAGGTAATTTATTAAAAAGTAACGTTAAGATGCGTGGGTTGGAAGGAAATTAAGGTCTTAGAAAAGTATAAATAGGGAGTGAGGGTAGTGATTCTAATTACCTTTCCTTTGAAATTTTTGTGCTCCCGAGTGAGTGAAGTGCGGTTAAGGTGTGATAAGGAAGCAAAGTACTTTTTACAAACTAGTGGCGTTGTGTGAACTATAACAAGATCTTGCGGTGTAGCAAGGGGAAAATAAAATAGTGGGACAACAAGGGGTTGTGTAAAAGTGAAGCTTTAAAATTCGTAGAGATCTCGGGAAGACAAGGAGGAGTGAACACCTATGACATGGAGTAAAGGAACATAAATGACACCAAATAAGGGATGAAAAAAGAAACCATTGGTTGATAAGGAGGAACTCGTAGAGGTATAATCAAAGATGTAGTACCCCAGTGTGATTAAAGTGGGGAAGTGGAATTAGAATTTTTGTTATCCATTTTTTACTCCCCCTTGTAAAATGGATCAACTTGTAGGTCTATACATTGATAACTAATGGGGATCATTTTACAGGATATCTCGTGGCAAGATTGCAAGCCATGGCAAAGGTTTGGAGCCATGTTTGTTTTAATGTCTGAGATGGAAAAATGTATGGATTTTCACCTTGTTTTCGTGTTTCAACCATTTCTTCTAACGCGCTTCAACACCCCACTTCTGTTGCATGTCAATCACACTTTGTGACACATGTTAACCATGCATCGTGCTCCTTCCCTTGTCGCACATCAGTGTTTCTTTCTTGATGTGCATCAACTACATCTTTCTTGAAACACATCAACACCCTTGTTAACATGTGTCAACCACTTCCTCCATGATGCACATCAATTGTTTCTTATTGACATGCATCACCACTTTCATCTTGTCATGCCACAACATAATTCCTTGTCACATGACAACTCCCTCCTTTTAGCATGTCATTCTACCTTTCCCATCTCCACCACCTTTTTTCACGTATTAGCATTGCTTCTATCACATTTTAACCTCCCCTTGTTGTCACACGGAAACATTTCTTCTTATCATGCAAAAAATTATTCCCTCGTAAGTAAAGACTCTTCTTGTTCTATTGGGTGTCAGCTGGTGGTTTCTGTCAAGAAACAAAAAGGAGTTTTAGATATGTCTAGGCATTAATGACACTGTACAGGGGTAGCTCAACAATTGGATTAATGAGGTATGACACCCATGTTCATCGTGCAAACAAAGTACCATTGGAAAGTGAACTAGTATGGTTGCCCATACCTCTGTATGGGAAATTAATGAAATATTTTGGTTGGTATCTCCTTTTCTCTTTATATATAAAATATCCCCTTCATTTGAAAGAGGGAGACATTCTGGAATGTAAAGGAACTCTCCAAAGTTTTCCAAAGCACTTTTATGAGTTGTATGCCTCAAATTTATGCCTTTTGTGAAGGGTTCTTGCCTTGTGCCTATATTGGAATGGATTATGCATCATTTTAAGCAATAAAATTAGTGTTTGTTGGATTTTATTTCCCTCACTTGATTTATATTGCATTTTTTGCCTTCAATTATATTTTGCAGCTATATTGTGCATATTGTGTTCCTTTATAGAGTTTAAATTTGTCGAGATCCTTAAAATTAGAGGTTTGAATGTGTTTTGGGACTGTGGCACTTTGTCTTCCCTCTTCTTCCCCATTTTCCTCCACTTTCACTCATGAGGAATCTCTCTAGTCTTGTTTTGGTGTTATCATCTACCTTAGTTTAGGAGTTTTATCTTATGCATCTCTTTCTTCCCTGGTCCCTTGGAAATTCTAGGTTAGTGTTAGAATAACTACACTTCCATTTGTAGGAGTAGTTTTAACATTAGAATAGGAAAATGAATCAACCTTCTCTAGATATTTGTCTCATTTTTGAGGGTAACACACCTTGATACAATCCCATGTTAGTCAAGAGTAGGGTTTTGTAATGTGTAAATCCAAGGGTGCTAATTTTCTCATAACAGCTTGTATTGCTGCAAGATTACCGAATTCAACCACAAAATAGATGAACACGATAAGTTGATATGAGAAGCAGTCCATGTTCCCTTCATGTAAAAATATGGTCCCGATAGTAGTATTAAATAATATCCCATACTTCATAGGAGGAAATCACACAACTCCCATTGAACACATTCAAGACATTGTAAATGTCTCATGCCATACATGAGATTGTTGAGATGGATGTTGTGGTCAAGTTGTTATGCAATCTTCTTATTTCAAAGGAAAAACTTCATAGTGATTTAGAGTCTTGGGAGTAGGATAAATTTAGAATTGGGATAAATTGTGCATAACTCTCTATGACTAGTTTGGGGAAGGACTCGATAAATTATCTCTTTTGGAGAAAATGACTACAATCAAAAGGGCACCAAATGAGAAAATGATAGAATTCAGTTCAATATTCCAAAAACATGGGAGAGGATTCTAATTATGATCAAACCAATAGCTAAAGGTGCATTTCTCTATTTTCTTAAAGCTAAAAATTCTGATATATTTGTTATGATAAAATCTATGGGAGGAATAACCCTAACAGATGCCTATGCCATAGCCATTAGTGCTAAGAATTGCCTAATTAAAGCTGGTAAAATTTCACCTAGGACACCTATGCCTCTCTATCTAGATATGGGGAATCCTAATCCTAATCAAACACCTAAAATAGCCCTCATCCCTGCTCCAAGAAATATGAGTTCAAATGAATCTTCCACTTCTTATTCTAGACCTTCAAATGAACTCTAAGAGGTTATAAAAAAATTGCAAAACTTAGGAAATGAGTTGGTAACTCTTAAGAGGAAACAAGCTCAAAATTATAGACCTTATCAGCCTCATTTCCAACCCAATAAATCTCCATATCAGCCAAATATACCACCTATTCAAGCTGTTAACTAGAACCAATGACAACCCCAAGCTGCTAAAAATTCCAAGCATATAACCCTAACCCAGTTTCAATATCCGGGGTTGTGGTTCCAACTCAAAATAACATAGCACACGAATATGAATGGTGTTTCCCATGTAGCCAACTACTCAATTAGGAAACCTTCTTCGATGCTGATTTAAATAAATAATTAATGGTGACTATGGAAGGTGTTTCTCAAGAACCAAACTGGGAAGAAAGTCAAGAACAAGTAGCTAATCAGAAATACCTCTAAACGAGACAACACTTGTGAATTGGCAAACAGAGAATTTTCTGGAATAAATCAGCTGTCCCCTTCTCAAAGTGTGATAACTAACATGAGGTCTAAGAAGATGAATATAGAGTAAAGGTTGTCATCTAATGCAAGTACTTATAATCCTTCTATCACACTTTAGGGTATTAGTAATCCAAGTGCAGCCCCAACCATTCAAAATCAGCCCAAACTACCTTCTAAACCAACTCGGATATCACCATGTAGTATCCCATACACAAGAGAATGTCATGCCAAGTAAGGGGCAGAAGAAGGATAATCCATTTCCTCTTAATAATACTGATCAAATGAAGAAGACCAATTTAAGCATTTTTATGTTGGAATCATTGAAAATTCCAGGCCAACGGGATTTGTTACAAGCAGCCATGGCAAATTGGTCAAAGATCAAACAAGTTATCCAAGAATCATGAGAAGGTGCTCACTAATGTAGCTCCAAAAAAGGATTTCATGGAGGCCAGCAAGGTAAAATTATAAATCCTCCTCCATTCTATATATCTTTGATTATTGTGAATAGTCATGTACGTAAATGCATGATTGACTCGGGGCTAGCAGATTCGGTAATGCTGAAACAGATTATCATGGTCAGTTGGGCTCAAATATGACCTGGTTTCCAAAGGAGTAAAACAGATTAGATGGGATGGTTGTGGGAAATGTTGGGATCATAAGAGGTTTAAACCTCCCATTACATGCATGTCCTAATGTCACAGTTCAGCAGGATATATATATGATTGGCTTGCCACCACTATTTGCATTGTGCTTATCAAGAGACTTCACCACCAAAATTGGAGGATAATTATCAATTGATTGGTCACATATGATCTTCAGAACAAGGTATTAAGATAAAGCTGCAATCCATTTTGAACCTATTAAAATTTCCATATTAAGCCTCATATACTAAGCCCAATCAACACAAATTGCTCAACCTTTGATCAAGAGGATTTCCCAAACACTCAGAATGAGATACCAATATTGGGGGCATCCCGGATTTGACTCTTGATGAATGGGGAAAAAAAAGGCATGGATATGATTCATACAAGGAAATAAAGGAGGTTGAGTTGGGAGTCTATTATTTTCATGAGGAAAAAAACCCTTCCTAGTCTCACTAAACTAGACAATAAGGGTGATAATGAAGTATGACAACTATTCTTTGATGGCTCAAGGAGTAAGAAAGGAACTGGAGTAGGAGAAATGATTTTATTACCACAAGGTATGAAGTACTATTGAGCTTTCCATTTTTAGTTTACTTGTTCAAATAATATAGTTGAGTATGAAGATTTTATGTATGGATTGAATTGGGCACGAAAGAGGGTATACAAAACCTATAAGTGTTTAGGGATAGTGAATTAATTGTCAACCAAGTTAAGGGAAAACATATCTTGCTAAGAATGATTTTATCAAATCCTACAAGCATTGAGTATGTGATCAAATTGATTATTTTGAAGCATTCAATATTAAAGCCATGCCGAGGAAAAATAATGAGGCTTGCAGACAGAAGCTTGCATGGAAATTGGAGAAACATTTGATGTGGTGGACAGTATTAAAAGAGATAAAGTGTAGCCACATATTCATATAATTGTGAGGCCAATTATACCAAACAATAACATGAGTTGGAAGGTATTTGAGAATGATCAATATATCATTAATTTATTACAGGAGGAGGTTGAGTTATCTCATTAAAAATTAGGAGAAATTGGAGTAGTAGTATGTTAGAGTAGGTATTTACCTTAGCTCATGTTCACCTAGGTACTTTATTTAACTTTATTGTATTTATCCTCACCCACTTATGTGTGTGGATATTTCTTTTATCTTATTTAGATATTAGGAGAATATTATCTAGTTGTTAGGTATAGTTCTTTCCTTGATCTATGGTATTGAATAGATCCTTGATGTCTAGTTCTCTCCTAAATCTATGGTCTTGACTTGTTCTTTGACGACTAGTTATTTCCTTGATTTATGGCTTGATCTATGACCTTGACTGGTTCTTAGATTGTTATTCCTTTCCTATTTAAGTAAGTCCCATTCTCAATGTATTACATTGAGTTCCATAATAATATATGATATTGCTTTCTCATTTGTTTGCAAAGGTTTTATGTAAAGCTATTCTGGTGAATTGCTTTCATCTTATTGATCATGGTGTTTGATTAGCATCTATGTTCTTGGCTTGGTACGATCTGGTTATCATTCCTTTCATGGTATCAGAGTAGGAGATTTCTATTGACATCCATCTATAAGTTTTATTTTGCAAATAAATTATTTGTGTATTCATATATTTGGGATTTGGTCGTATTTTGTTGCTGCGATCATTTTTATGGAAAATCCTTAGCCCTTGGTCATATGGTATGGTCATATGAGCGCTTAAAGCTTGTGATTCCTACTAGTAGGTGCTTAACTCCATCCCCCCTTTAATTTTATTTGTGTGGTGAAGGAAACAACAATTTATTTTGCTTCAGTGATAACTAAAATAAATAACAGAGAAAACTATTAAAAGCTTGTAACTTTTAATCGTTAACTCGATTTTGAGTGCCATTTTTGCAAAAGTGCTTATTTTTTCATGCTCTTTCCATTGGAGTTATTTATTTTGATACTTGCACTATAATTATAAAGTTCCAAATATGGATGAGTGTTGTAATCAATTGTGGATGCAATTTCAACTGAGCCCGACGTCCTAAATTTTTGGGAGTTGCAGTTTGTACCTATCATGGATTTTGAGAATGATATGCTTTTCTCTGAAGTATGTGGACTTCAAGAGGATATTGTAAAATTTGTGGAAGAAAATAGATCACTCAAGAAGTGAAATTATCTTCTATAATCACTCATTCATGATAAGGATACAATAATACACTTCCTGCAGAACAAACTTGCTAGCCTACAACATCACCATCATATTGTGGACAACCATATCCATGCTCCTAGTCCACTTGCAGCTATTGCTCTTGTACCCACTGACATTGATCTGTCAGTCTTTGATCCTGAACTTGCTTTTGATGCTTCTAAACTTATGAGGCTTATTATTGCATGCTCTTCTACATATGTGCCTATTACAGTACCACATGTTGTGTATCCTATTTACCTTTCAATTGCATGGCTTTTTTGAGAAGCATACCAATGCATTTAGTTATCACATGCTTCATTCTATGGGTCTCACTAACGGAGTCATTAGCATATATTCATAGGGTATTATTTCCTCTATTCCACATGTTAAGTGGAATTCTTGTCATGACATTAGTTTTCGAGCAGATACTTCATTGGGATCACACATTGACAGAGCTCCTTTGTTTGTTTTCTCGACTCTTTCTGAGGATCATGAGCAACACATGAGTTCTATAGCTTTACTCAGGCTTGAGAAACCTGATATTTTAGCTATCAGACATGATAAACCTGATACACATTCTGATGTTCTTTTGCATGCACCCATTGTGCATTTTACACCAAGTCATATGTAGGCATCTTCTTCATCCATCCGTGTTGATTTGGGGTGGATATCTAATCACTCATGGAGGTGACATAGGCATTCATTGATAGGAATCTACAAGCATGGCTCCTCCACCATTCGGCCTCTTGCTCCACTTTCTATACCTTATGCATTATGATGCTTCTTGTTTTGAGCATTTTTATGTAGCAAGTTTAGTGTATCTCTCTTGTTTGTTCGAGATTTTGTATCTCGTATTTTTGACACTTTTGGCATGTTGACAGTCTCTCTTGGGGGATTTATTCTAGTGGAGCCGAGTGTTAGTTGTTTTGACAACTCATACAGATTTGTAACACCATTCCACCTATCAACGGATGGGAGGGTGTGGTGCTGATCTTGCTTCTTTGGGTTTTGTGTCCTTGCCTTGTTACCTTGGATTTTCTTGGATCGCGACACTCTGGATTTTGTGTCCTTGCCTTGGTGCTTTGGTTATTGTTCTTGGATTGTTAGACACCTATTTGCAGTTGTTGATCAAATTATGTTTGGTGTTTTTTTTGCACTTTCAACATCACTTCGTTGACATTCTCCTTGTATGGAGCTATTCTGGTGAAACCCAATGTCAGTTGTTTTTGAGTTTTGTGATCGAGTAGTGGATTCGAGACCAAGCACACCAAACTTCTTCACATTGTAAAATTTTTGAGACGAGCTTCTTGGGATGCCTTGGAGTGGGTCTTTTCTCTCTTTACATTGTTGTTACTGGTTTTGGGTACCTTGCGGTGTCCCTTTTTTCCCATTTATTGTACATGAGTACCTCATCAGGCCTAGTTACTGGGACTCATATGTGGACATGCCACTTCTATTTTTTCCCCTAGCTTCACTTGAGGGGGGGTGTTAGAGTAGGTATTTACCTTAGCTCATGTTCACCTAGATACTTTATTTACCTTTATTGTATTTATCCTCACCCACTTATGTGTGTGGATATTTATTTTATCTTATTTAGATATTAGGAGATATTATCTAGTTGTTAGGTATAGTTCTTTCCTTGATCTATGGTATTGACTAGATCATTGATGTCTAGTTCTCTCCTAAATATATGGTCTTGACTAGTTCTTTGATGACTAGTTATTTCCTTGATTTATGGCTTAATCAACGACCTTGAATGGTTCTTAGATTGTTATTCCTTACCTATTTAAGCAAGGCCCATTCTCAATGTATTGCATTGAGTTCCATACTAATATATGATATTTCTTCTCATTTGTTTGCAAAAGGTTTTATGTAAAGCTATTCTGGTGAATTGCTTTCATCTTATTGACCGTGGTGTTTAATTAGCATATGTGTTCTTGCCTTGGTATGATTTGGTTATCGTTCCTTTCACGGTCAAGGATCAAGCGGTATAGTTTTGGACAAACAAATTCCCAAAGGGTTTAGTGACTCTAGAGTCAATTTTCAATACCAATGATCAATTTCAGAGAGAGAAGACCAAAATTTAGGTAAAAAGGGAAGATTTAGAATCCATTTCGGTTGAAGAGGGTAAAATGATCTAGGTTGGCAAGGTGAGCATGAATCAAGAAAAATATAAATTCATATAGATTTTTCAAGAGTTCCCGAACATCTTTTCTTAGAGATACAAGGATATGAGAGGGTTTAATCTAAAATTGGCACAACACACCATTGAGCTAGATCTAGAATCCAAGCCCATTAGACAAAAGCAAAGATTGGTAAACCCTCACATTGAGCTTCTCATGAAGAAGGAACTAAATAAGCTCATAGAGGCAAGCATCATCTTCCCAATCAATCACTCTTCATGGGAAACAAATCTAGTTTTGGTTAGGAATAAAAATGAGGAAATCAAGTTATGTGTGGATTTACGAGACTTAAATAGGGCCTCTCTCAAAGACCACTATCCACTTCCTTCCATGGAGAAAATATTGCAAGTAGTAGCTGGATCAGAAAGGTTTTCACTTCTAGATGGCTACTTGGGCTATAATCAAATCATGGTGAAAGAGGAAGACCAATTCAAGACAACCTTCACTATAAAGTGGGGGACATTTTCTTATAGGAAGATAACTTTTGGAATGTTAAATGTTGGTGCCACTTTCCAAATGGAAATGTATATCGAATTCAAATGAATGATCAATAAGAGAGTTCTTTTGTATCTAGATGACATTAATATATTCTCTAAGAACTTAGCAAGTCACCTCCTTCACCTCAGACAAGCATTCCAAAGATAGAGGAGATTCAGAGTGTATTTGAATATGAAAAAGTGCATATTCTTAGCTCATGAAGGTAAGATCTTAGGTGACATCGTGTCTAATGAGGGGTTGACAATTGATCCAAAACGAGTTGAAGATATCCAAGCATTTCCATTGCCAAGTCATAATACGGCTCTCCAAAGATTTTTGGGGAAAATTAATTTTGTTAGGTTGTTTATTCCTAACTATTCCCATCTTGTCAAGCCACTCACACTGATGCTGAAAAATAACATGATTTTCAAATGGAATACTGAAGGAAAAGAAAGCTTTGAAGCCATAAAGTAGGCCATTACATAGGCTCCAACCCTCATAAATCTAGATTTCTCAAAGGACTTCATTTTATATGCTTTTGGAAGCATGAATGCAATATCTGCCATACTAGTACAACCAAATCAAGAAGGACTAGAGAAGCCTATTGCATTCTTCAATCAAGGTCTTCAGGATTATGAGGTGATATATTCATTCATTGAGAAGCATTTCCTTACTTGTGATTAGAAGTTTAAAGAAATTTAGGCATCTAGTGTCAAATAATAGAATTCATCTATTAGTTTCACATGTTGGTGTAAAATATTTTCTTTTGAACAAGGACCTTAATGAAAAGAGAGCTGGTTGGATAACCAAGGTCATGGAGTATGATATTGATATAAATGTGACCAAATTAGTTAGGGGAAAGGGTTGTGTGAGCAGCTAGCTTCCAACCAACATGCTAAATCAAGAGAGGAGGCATAATTCATTATGATGTTGTAATATAATCAAGAACATGTTGTAGATGGCATACCCATTCCTTGTTAGACTCAAGATATTATATATTTTATTCAAATGGGTCAAATTCCTCAAGGATTGAGTAAGTCCAAAAGGAGGTATTTCAGACTTCATTGCATCCCATACGTGCTTGTAGATAATATTTTTTTCAAAATATATGTGAATGGTGTCGTCCTAAAGTGCATCAAGATAGATCAGATAGAGAGGGTATTGCACGAGTTTCATGATGGAGAGGAAGGTGGTCATTTTTCCCCAAAAGAAACAACTATTAGAATCATGAGGGTTGGTTATTACTGGCCTAATATTTTTAATGATTGCTACTCATGGATCAATAAATGCAAGAAGTGTGCCTTATTGATAGGTAAAGAGAAGCTAGTATCCTTCCCACTCCATCCTATATCAATTAAACAACATTTGATGTAATGGGGGATAGATTTTATTGGGATGATAAATCCAAGTTCCAGCCTAGGTCAAAAATTGATTCTTATAGCCACATAATACTTCACTAAGTGGATAGAAGCAGTTGCACTTAAGGAAGCAAATGAATCTAGCATTCTAGATTTCTACAAAGGTATTGCAACAAGGTTTGGTGTTCCTTCCACTATAATATCAGATAATTCCTTATCTTTCATTAGAGCAAATATATCTAATTGGGTTGTTAGAAATGACATCTATTTGATCACTTTTTCTAACTACTACCCCTAAGGTAACGGGAAAGTAGAGTCCATGAACAAGAACTTTATGAGAATCATAAAAGAACCCTCAATGAAAATTAGGGAATTGGCATACCAAATTAAAATCAGCCTTGTGGGATGATAGAATCACTCCCAAGAAGTCAACTGGTTATTCCCCTTTCAAGTTGGTTTATGGAAGGGAAGAACGATTGTCAATATCCTTTGAGTTACCATCCTTGGAGCTTATCAAGTAGTTGGAGTTGTTTAAATTTCTAGACATGGAATTCGGGTATGCGTAACTCGTGGAGCTATAAGAGTTAAGGAAGAATTTCATGAAAACAATGGATAAGGACAAGCTCAAATCAAGATGAGCTTTGACAGAAAATCCAAAAACATAAATTTCCAAGAAGGAGACTTAGTTTTGAAATGGGATGTAGATAGATCCAAACCAGGAAGACACTCCAAGTTTGATGCAATATGGAGTGACCCTTACTTGATTTCAGGTGCAAAGAAAACAATGCTTTCTAATTGATAAAGTTAGACAGAGAATAATTATAGATCCCAGTAAATGGCATCTACCTCAAGCATTATTACTGATGGGAGTATCTTTCTTGTACATATTAGCTTAGATTTTTAATTCCTCCAAGTGCTTACATCACATTGTTTTATTGTAGTTAGATTTTCTTTCAGATAAGTGCTTGTGCACTCTCTGCATGCTCCATTTGGGATATGTATGATTTTTATTTGTAAAAGTGGAGTTTTGTTGTTGTAAAGGTTTGGTGATGAAATCATGTCCCAGCGGTGTCTCAGAGGTTTAAGAGGTTCTAGGCATCAAACCAGTTTTGGCAATCAGAATTACTCCATGCCCAATGGATGTAAATTCACTAGTCTTATAGATCTAATAGGTAGATCACCCCGTAAGTCACCAATTGTTATCCATTTTTTCATCCCCTTGCAAAATGGATCAACCTACATGTCTAGGCATTGATAGTTAATGGGGATAGTTAATTGTCGAGATGGAAAAATGTATGGATTTTCACATTGTTGTCGTGTGTCAACCATTTATTCTAATGTGTTTCAACATACCACTTCCTATCACATGTTAATCACATTTTCCGACACACATTAACCACACTTCATCCACATTCCCCTTTTGGTGCATCACCACTATTTTATTGTCATGCGACAACACCTTCCACATGTTGCATGTTACCTTTTCTTTCTTAATGCATGTCAACCGCATCCTCCTTGACACTCGTTAACGCCCTTGTTGATGCATGTCAATTGCTTCATCCCCGCGCACGTGAATCTGTTTCTTATTGACATGTGTCACCACTTTCCTCTTGTCATGTGACAACATAATTTATTATTGCGCAAAAAGTACCTTCCTTTTTGTATGCCATTCTAACTTTCCCGTCATTTTTCCTTCTTTTCATGCATCGGTGTTGCTTTATGTCATGTGTCAACCTCCCCTCGCTGTCACATGGCAAAATTTCCTCTTATCATGCAACAAGTAATTCCCTCACCGCAATGACTCTTCCCATTTTATTGGGCATCAACTGGTGGTTTCCTTCAGGTGACAACAAGGAGTTTCAGATATAACCATGCATTAATGAAACTATACAGGGTAGCTCAATGATCCCAAAATAATCATTTTTATCTACCGATCTCGGACCCTTATAGGCTTTAATTATTTGCTGATAATTTACTCCTTTTAAGTAATCAATTTAAAAATTAATGTAAGACATTAAAGAAAATTACACACAGATTGATTAGGGAGTTCAGAAATTGCCTATGTCTTTGGGTTCGTGGTCGAACTGTTCCACTAGTCAAAACTTGTAAGTTACAATAGTACTTTCACAAGAAAACCTAATGGAATTTTACTTGCCTATCAGTACACCAGTTCTTCAAAAACATCTGATGATTAGTCAAATTGTTCTTTATCTTCCTGATGCACAATCTCCTTCGCTTTGATCGGCCTTCCCGATGCTATGAATGCGATGCTAGCACTACGGCCGACAATCCAGGATTTGTAAGTAATTGGTGTGGCTCAATGGGCCTATTGGGTAGTTTATAATTTACTCCCAATCACAAATATTCCATCTACTATTGCCTAAAATAATAGGCCAATAAACAATATTTGTCTATAGTAATTTTAGGAATTTAATATAGTTTTACAAAACTATATTAAAATTTCCCTATTACTAATTCTCCACATCCCACAAATAAGCTTAAAAAATAATAAGCTTCTCGGGCTAATGTGTCCACCTTTCTATGCTCTAGCAATGAGCTTCTCTGTTGTGCCGGTGTGTGTTTACAATGCAAATGGGTTCCCTATTTATACAATTTTAGGGCCCAAAAATATGCATTTGCATATCATCCTTAGGCTAATATTAGCCTAATCCCATACATGAAAATTGGGATAATATTCCCCATAGTGGCGGATTAGCATGTTTAATCCCAAATTGGGTGGCGTTGCATATTTAATGGGATAAAAATCCCATAGGGAGTGGATTGCATAGTTAAGTGGGTATATCCCACATTAGGCGGCCCCTTTATTTTGTTTTGATAAGGTTTTAACAAACCTTAGCCACCCCCATTCTTCATGTGGATCTTTCCACGCATGGCATAAGCCCCAACACCGCTTCACCACCTTCTTCCCACATGGATTTCCATGCATGGATTTGCATGCCCTACAACCACTTCACTCCTCCTCCACGTGGAAGCATAGCATGTTGGCGGTTTAAGTGGGTATACTAATGTTTGAACATTAATATAGATGGTTTGTGACATAATGCGTGGCATTTGGAAATTGGTGTGTAAGTGGACTTACCAAGATAATATAATTTCGACCCATGTAATGTGGCATAGAAATAATTAACTCGATAAATAGCATGTAGTCCACCATTCGTCTCCCGATAGGCAAATCGAGCGAATTTGATGAGTGGTGGCAAGCCACGTGGTGATTTTCTGGACCCACCATGTCGGTGATAATACCATAGTCCACACGGCGACATGTGAGAAATATTTTATGACCGTTAAAGACCAGAGATCAACAACCAACAAATGAATCCCTTCATCTTTTTGCCACATGTCATAGTGCCATTGGTCCAATATTGATCGATTGACCGAGTTGACTTTCTTCTTGATTGAACTTTATTTGGACATAACTAGAGCTCCCGATGTCTATTTTTCATGTTCTCATAGTCAATGTAAAGATCTTGAAATGATCTTACAGCACGACACCATGTATAGATGTTTAGGGAAATTTCAAAAATGATCCCCGATCACTCAACAACTACATTAATGAGGTATGACACCCATGTTTGTCATGCAAGAAAAGTATCATTGGAAAGTGAACTCGTATTATTTCCTATACCTTCGTATGGGAAATTAATGAAATATTTTGGCTGGTAGCTCCTTTTCTATCTATATATATATTGAATTTCCCCTTCATTTGAAATAGAGAGACATTCCGAATGTAAAGGAACTCTGCCAAATTGTTCTAGCACTTTTGTGAGCTGTAAGCCTCGAATTTATGAATTTTGTGAAGGGTTTTCTCCTTGTGCCTATATTGTAATGGATTGTGAATCATTTTAAGTAATAAAATTAGCGTTTGTGGATTTTCTTTCCCTAGCTTGATTTATATTGCATTTATTTCCTTCTATTATATTTTGCAGGTATATTGTGCATAATGTAATCCTTTATAGAATTTAAATTCATTGTGCTCTATGAAATTGGAGGTTTGAATGTGTTTTAGGATTGTGGCACTTTGTCTACCCTCTTCTTCCCCATTTTCCTCCACTTTCACTCACTAGGAATCTCTCTAGTATTTTTTCTGGTGTTATTACCTCCCTTAGTTTAGGACTTTTATCTTATGCATCTCTTTCTTCCTTGGTCCCTTGGAAATTCTAGGTTAGTGTTAGAATAGCTACATTTCCCTTTCTAGGAGTAGTTTTAGCATTAGAATAGGTAGAGGAACCAACCTTATCTAAAGGTTTGTCTCATTTACGAGGGTACCACACCTTGAGACAATCCCATGTTAGTTAAGAGCAGGGTTTTGTAATGTGAAAATCCTAGGGTGCTACTTTTCCGACATAACAGATTGTATCATGCAGGCAAGATTAGTGAATTAAAACATAGAATAGATGAGCATGACAAGTCAATACATGTGGATCTAGTCAAATATGTTCCAGGGTAGATGAGCTCAGAAACCCTAGGGTAGATGACTCATTGCAACATGAGTTGTAGAAAACTAGAATTTTACAGCTGTGGGAGCTTCCTTTCTTCATTAAACCTACCTTGCTCTTCGGTGGTTAATGTTATGGGTACATGAGGATTTATTCTACTTTACGGGGAGGAGAATGAGACTTATGGGCCAATTGATTAGAAGAGTAACATGCCTATGAAACACTAGTGAGGACATGGCACTTGATTTATGTGCCACTATAAAAATTGAGGAATTGACAAAGCAATTAAACTATGAGAAGGGAGGAAGATCTCACGTTATCTTAGACCTTGGTGACCCGGTGTTAAGGGTCACAATCCAACTCATAAGATTAAAATTATGCGCATTGAATGGTGGATATATATAAATAAAAATTTCTGTATATTGCATATAGCGTATCCAAATCGAAGTGCATTATAACTTCACACAATTTATCATGAAGGTTGTCATTGAGGAAACGTAGGTGTAGAATGAAGTTAGAATGAAGATCACGTGGGGGTATATACTAATTTTGATCATATTTTGGGAAATAGACGTACCGATGGAATAAATGGGAACATGTGGGTTCACCCACCAATGCAGTCATCTCCTGCAGTGAAATTTTTATAGTTCACTTGTGATGGCACCATCACGAATACCTACAAGGTCCAGATGAACAAGTGGTATGAGAGACTACATGAGGATTTTGAGAATGAATGGTGCATCCCACATGAGTTGTCACAAGTGGTAGGGAACTAGGTGAAGTTTGTAATTATGCAAATGCAGTCAGCTTGGAAAAATTCATGATGGCCAAAGGAGAAATGGGGCCATGGTGAAAAATTCCATTTGCATTCACTGCTAAATATATGAAGTGTGTCATCAATCGGTTGAAGGACATGAAAAATATAATCATTAATGAAAAAAATTTGGATTATGATATTCACACCATCCACGAAACCTATAAGTATGACATGAGGCCATCATATGTAAGAAATTTAGAGCTAAACTTCCTGAATCTGCATCCACAGATCAATGTTACCATTAAGGGCTTCATCCACTGAGTGTTTGTGTAGTTACGCCCTAAGATATAGGGATGATTTTAAGTGGAGGTTACAAACTCCTCCTTTCCAAATCCATTAGAAGTGCTTATCCTTCCTATGAAAGTGACCCAGGAAGAAGAGGAATATTAAGAAGGAAGTGAGGAGAAATTGGACACTTCTTGAAAAAGGAAGTATTAAACGCACGAGAATAGCGGTGGGGGCAGCACGGGTAAATCACAATAAGGCAACCATGAGGATTCACAACTAGAGCATGAGGAATTTAAACAATCGAAGGGGAAGAGCTAGAACATAAAAAAACATAAGGTATATGATGTCTCCAGTTATGTGAAAGAGACTAGCTCAGAGGAGGATCACACAACATTCAAGGAGGAACTCAAGGTGGAACTTGAGGAGGAGGAGAAGAGAAGGGCTGATGTGTAGATCAAGCAAACATGTTAAAGAGAAAGCAAATTTTGCAAAGGAACATGTGAAGAGTCCAGTGCGATGGACTTCACCTATCCAACCCACCATCCTAGGAGAGAAGAATAGGGGATATTCCTTTTTTATCAAGGAAAATAAAGGGTTCACTACAGGAACAAGCACCCCGAGGAAACAATGTTCAAAACGTAAGGAAAAGAGGAAGAAGTGGATGCCTATGTGCTCTCATATGGACTTCATCGATAATCCTGTGAAGGTGTTATGCGCAAGGTTCCAAAGCACCCTTTCCCTGGAAAATTTACATGTTTTGGATCTTTTGGACCAATATGTGGGCTTAATAAGGACTAGGAAGATGATAAGTTGGAATGTATGTTGTCATGTAGAGGATCCGTAATTGGAGGTTAGAAATCATGTGATTGAGACCATTCATTTAAGGAAGAAGGAGGGAGCAACATGTAAAGCGGTGGATCCAATACACCTCACTAATGAGAATAAATGTAACACAATGCAAAATATGTCCTTAGAAGTTATAAGGTGGAGTTTGGTCACGAGGATGACTGCTCGGACCTTGGTCACAGATAAAAAGGGAAATAAAAGGAGATAAAGAGACTACGCCAAGGGTTGAGAAGTGAGTAGGAATGGACCAAGGAAGCATATGATTAGGTTGACACCTTAGTTAAGAAGGTCTTGGGACAATGTTCAGCATTAGTGAGCCAAGCTAGGATGGATTATAATGATGAGATGGAGTACTTAGAAGATCTGGTGGGGATGTTGTTGACCAATATCAAGGATGGCATGGGAACCACAACTGAGGATCTTGTAAAGGAGAGATATAATAAAAAAATCAATGTTGAGGCTCGGATTGCTAAGGTAGAGGACTTAATCACTCAACTAAAGGAGGAAAATATTTTGGTGGATAGGGGCTTCAACAACGGTTGTGAAATGTGAGCCCATTATTTATGTTCGGGTAACAGATGAAGAGTCCATCCTCAAGGCCTTACAGGAGAAGGTTATGAGGAATAAGATTGAGCACACCCAATTAATTATTAAAACCACAACACATAAGGAGAATATTAAAATGAGGCATGAGAAACTAGAATTTCATATTGGTGAACTCTGAGATTATATCAAAGAATGTATGGACCATTTCGAGGGTGTTTTTGCGCAGCAGGTGGTGGTCATAGAAGAACTCAAAGGGAAGGTTGAAGAGATAATACCAGACCAAGTTCTCGGCATCGTAGAGGGGGCATAAGGAAATCTTTGGAAAAATTGTAAGTATGGAAGAAGTTAAAAAGCAAGATACATGTGGAGTTCCCTGAGCTCATCTAGTCGAACTTTAAATTGTTGAGTCATGCAACGTTTTCCTTAGCGATTTTTTTTGGATCATTAGATATTTGTTCAAAGAAGCACAAAATATTTCCGAGGGTGGAAATTAAACTAGTGTGGGTAATGTTGAGCCCCTACAAATACTAAACACCTAAGGCGTGGAGGGTTTTGTTTCACACTAGCAAGGATCAAAGGTTCAAGTGGAAGTAACTTCGGAGAAGGCATGGAGGTTCATGCCCAAGAAGAACAAGCAAAGTAGTTAGGTATTCGGACCATGGTTGGAGTTGCAAAGATGGAAATGTGAAGATGTGGCTAGATCTGATTATGGATAAGGCTAGGACATGGAGACTTGTAGCCTAAGGAAATAATATTCTAGGTTATGGTTATCATGACAATATTAAGAGCTAGAAATTGGAGTTATTTATGGTTTACCCGGCACTTTCATGCTAAGGATTCTTGAGTATGGTAAGGCATGATGACATTTAGCATGCGTTCCTTCTTGAGTGATGATTAGGTGGTGGAGAGAAGATTCCCATGAGCCCCTTAATATGTATTTATTTACACAATAACAAGAGAGGAGAGTAGAGATGATGGTGATAGTGGTGTGGATAGTGTGAGAGGTGTATGTAAGAAAGTAGAGAGAATGTTGTTGTAACTTCCTGGGTAGAGCCATTGTTCTAGAACTAGAACTAGGTTGATGTATCTAGTCCATTTATGGATCTCTTGATGTATTTGACTACCATGATAATGGTGAAATAATATAATGGTGTTATTCTAAATATCATTATTCAATGGATATGAGTGTTTGTGTTATTTATTATGTTCATGGTTCAGATCTAGTTCATGTATGTTCTTTTTAATATTTAGAATCGTAATATGGATCACTTCAGCTCAGATCTAGTCTCATTATATTTTTCATAATATGTATATGTTTATGTATATATATTTTTCTTCTATAATGATGAATATTATTATAAGGCTCACATAAAAGAGGGGCTCGATGCCTTCGTGTGCCTCGTGTGAGTTCCTAGTTCTGTGGGGTGATATGCCGACATGCCCGGGAATTAAAGGATTGAGAAAAGTGACTACATTATCTAAGGAATGTATGTGTATGTTTTATGCATGATATTATTAATTAAATTAATTCTAGTGAGATGTGGGTGAATATTAATTCAAATAGCAATGTGTAAAGGGTAGTATGTAATTTTAGGGTGTCTACATTTTCCAATTTTTAAAGTTTTATTACAAATTAATAACATTTTAAATATAGTAGACACATGTAGATTGATTAACATATAATAGATAAGTGTGGAGGAATGCTTAATTTTCCCCGGTGAAGCATTTGGATGCCACTACAAGTTAAAGATGGTATTAAAGGAGTTCCCCCTTGAGCAGGTGGGTGATGAAAAAAAGTGGTGGAAATTCACTTTATAGGAAGAGAGAGAGATAATTATAAATAAAATGAGAAAAAGGACAGATAATTTGATTTATGAGAGCGCAAAGGAAAAAATTAGGGTTTAGAAAGAGAAATTAGGGTTTAGAAGAAGGGGTTAAATAGAAGGGTGGGAGGGATGAAAACCTTCTTTAGTATTTTTACTATTAGATCCTTTTGTTCCCCAGAGATATTTTTGAGCTCTGAATTATGGGAGACACAACATAATATACAACACATGTTCATCGTGTGAATCATGTTCAAGAGTTCGTGTTTCCAAAGTACATAAGAAATGAATTAATTGAGTGAATTTATTATTTTCTTGAGGTATTTGAGAGTGAAAAATTAATGCTAACACAAGGTACTAGTTATGCTAACATAGTTCGTAAAGTGCATTAGCATAGGATTACCTATGCTAGTGTGAAAGTAAGGGTGTTTTCGTAGAAATACATGTACTAGTATTAAAATTGTGTTAGCATAGTAATGGATGGACTGGCATGATATAAAATGTGCTAGCATTGAGTGTGTCAATGTAAAAAGGATTATGCTTAGCATGAAACTAATTATGCTAGCATTAAAACATGTGCACTAGTGTAACAAGAGGTATGCTATCATGAATTAGAGAAATAAATTAGTTGTAGAATATGAGACAAGAGTGAAGAATGATTTGTAAAGGACTAATGAAGTAGTGCAATGTGTTTAGGAGAGATTATATGCTTTGGATGTGTGAGAGACACATGCACAATTAAAATCATTCAAGAGACAAATGATGAGGTTGGAGTGGAGAGGACTATGTGTGATACTAGATTCATCAATATTAACACACATATAATAGATGCCCGACATTAGATTAGACGACTCCATATTGACCACGTTAGTAGAGCGATGACACATTGATTCTTAGACATTTATATTACCTACCAAATAGATGTATGTGACACTAAAGGATGTATACCGCATAATGAGGGTATCAATGTAGGGTTGTTTGATTCAAAGTGGGAGAGGAGTGTAACATGGATCTAGGAATAGACACAATGATTGTTCATAATAGAGGAGATTCATGGATAGGATATGGTGGTACACGTTGTAGAGTGCATGAAAGATGATGCATTGGAATCAATTCAAATTAATTGATGGATCTTATCGGTGGCTACTTGCTACTTGATAAGATGAGGAGGAATTTTCATCTTGGAATGGTTAGCGTGTTAGTGGACCTGATGGATTAAGTGATAGTGTTTGCATGGGGGTTGTGTATAGTAGGCCATCTATACATATACATGTTTATAATAGTTTATAGGAGTCATAATATTTTGAGCCCAAAGTGATGTTATTATATGTTTGGGTGTGGGACCATATTACAGTTGGTTAGACATTGGGTCTACTGAGTGAAAAACAACCACACGAGCCCATAGGTTGTGGATGGGAGATAATAGGTAGCTATCAAAGAGGTCACTAAGGAGACTTATAATTTTACATACAAGTGATGAATTATCTATAGTTGTGACTAATTACATGAAGGTCGTATAGATTATATAGGTGGGTAACATATTTTTTCGAGTTAGGGATAGTTAAAGTAGAACATTACATTATTAATAGCCGATCATATCTCATTGAGTGGTATATACTTGATAAGGTATTGTGATATCTTGGAGTCATATAGGATAACCCCGAGGGAGAGTAGTGATATGCATAGGTAGTTTGAGAGATCAGATATTTTGGACCATGCATATGGCCCAATGTAATAATGTACAAATTTGAAGATTATTAACATAGGTATGGGATACATGAGAAAATATTGTGGACTCTTATGTATCGAGTGGAGTATGCAGCATGATACACAAGCTGTAGTGCCTTTTCGTATGACCATACCTCATGCAAAGGATGATAGGAAGTATTGCAACAATAATTAGGGGTGCACTACGAGGGATGCGTAGAAGAGGGGAAGATGATAGGGCCATATAAGAGAGGGAATTGGATAGGGGTAGGAACAAGGTGTATAAGGTTCACCACCGAGCCCAACGATTTTAGGAGGAGGAGGAGATGGAGAAAAATATGATGGGGGAGATAGGTGAGAGGTTGATGTGTGGAGTTAGATTCCACTAGTACATCATCAAGTACCATTTGTAGTAGATTTGTATGCAACATGGACACAAAGATATAAAGAAGTGTTCTTGAGAGATGCCTACATGATTATAGCTTATAAATTGCAAAAAATCTACATCGATGACAAATGAGAGAGATTAATTAGCATTAGAGTTACATCGTAAATATGGAGAGGGATACAAACCATCATTTTTTAAGTCCAAGTGGGATGGGTGACATATTAATAGATTTATTACTATCTACATGTGATGTTGTTTATTATAGAGTTTTCTATGAGGTAGTCATATCAAAGAGACATAGAGCTCCCAACTACATTTAGATTATAGGGATTAGGTCAGGAGGTCATAAAGATCACATGGGCCATCTAGATAAGCTAGATCAGTCTAGATGCCACCATTAAGGTGAGATGATACACCAGAAGTCTAGAGGTTAGAGAGAATTTTGGATTACTCTATATATTATGTACATGTATTATTTTTGGTATATGACTCATGATGAAGGCATATTATTTTGGTATAGATTCTGATTGTGGCATTGTGATGTATATTCATGTATATGAAATTATTTTTGGACATTGTACATGGACATTTTATTAATGTATATAGATGATGATTGGTTTATTTTGTACATTGTAATTTATTCATGGATGGATGTTTATGTGTTTTCATTATTGTGGTAAATGAAGTGATAGATAAGATAATGATGATGATGTGAGTGATTTTTCTCATAGCTTGAGCTTCCATTCAGATATTGTACTTTAGAGCAACCTATTTTTCTATTGCACAACATAGTTTACATCATGGTTATTAAGAAACCATGAAGAGTAACTCATTATGTACGTAATACACACATACACACAATAAACACAAAATTAAAACAAACCCAATATATATAGTAGATGTATACACTATGGCTATAAATGAACCAATATGATAACAAAATACTTGTAATTGGTAAAAAGAAACACAAAAGATAAAAAGTAAAGTAAACCCAATATACACACTAAAAGTACATATCATGGCTATAATGAACCAAGATGATACAAAATATTTGTAATTGGTCAAGAAATAATAGTAATAATGCAACATAACTATTTAAGAAATATAATTAAATATGCTCCTAATGTGTTCCATAGTGATGATTAAGCATATTTGAATTCCTCCAAGAAAGGATACATGCAAGGGGATTGGATCAGATCAAGAGTGGGGTTAAGTGAGACTCTTATTAGATCCACATGGAAGATTAATATGAGATTGAATGGGTAATTAACTCAAGAAAGGATTCATGCAAGGGAGAATATGAGATTTGATATTTCCCCAAGTGAGGAGACACACAAGGATGATTTTACTTTCCCCAAACAAGGATACATACGCAAGGGGAAAGATGATTTATTTTGATATTTATAGGATAGTTGGAACAATCACTAAGATAACCATGTAAAAGTTTTATTTTTTTGATTTGTGTTAATGTTTTTGGGATTTTTGAATGTTTTTGGATTTTTTTATTTTACTTTGTAGGAATGAGTGAGATTTAAATAGGTGATCCAGGACCCACCCAATCATACACAAAAATGTAAAGTATTATGAAGATCAAGTGATGGATGTATGCAAAAATTGATATGGTGAAATATGGTGCACGTCCTAAATACAAGGAATAAGAGACAAAAACTAGTTTGGGATGAAACATTAAGATGAATAGGATGAAGGAACTATATAAGTGGATGTGCCAAAATTCCCCTAGCATAAGAGGTATGTATATATGAATCAAGAATAGAATCTTTTCAAATGAACCACATTCATGGGTTCTTTAAGATCTTTACCATCTTGAGTAGATAACTTGTATGCACTGGTGTTGGAAAAATAAGATCCGAGAGGGGGGGGTAAATCAGTACTTCTCCAAACTTTGAGAACATTTCAAAAAATTTGTAGACGATTCATTCTTAATCAAAAAAATTCATGAGAGAGGAAAGACATTCAAACAAGAACAATTAACATGCAAGCACATATGGAGATAAAGGTTAATGTGGGAAACCCTTAAAGGGAGAAAAAACCACTAAAATCAATGCACTAGTTTGGAAAAATTGTCCTATAAAGATTACAAGGATTTCAATTTGTTGAGCATCCACTCAACTTGAAGCTACAACTCCAAAATTTATCCAAGCTTCTACTTGACCTTTAGCAAGCTCCTACTTGCATGGAAGCTCCAACTCCCAAAAATTCAGTCAAGCTCCTACTTGACCTTCTACAAGCTACAACTTACAAGGAAGAAACAACTCCCTACTTTTCTAAGCCTCCACTTAGACTTTTACAAAATGTTTTGATCACATTCCTCTAGTTGTCTCACATAATAAATTGTGATCTCTTATTCAACTCCTCTGTCTTCTCTTTTCACCTTCCTTTTCACATTAATTCATCTCTTTTCTAATCTTCTTGATCCACATCAAAACACTTTGGCATATAAGGCTTCTTTCACACACCCATTCTTGTCATGTTTCTCTCATTGTATAAAACACTTCAACACATATTCTCTCAGCATCATGTATACATACTACTGCATGAATCACATTCATAGAGGCATTTCATGTGCTCCCTAATTTTCTTTGTTTTTCATGTACTCATACTAGTTCAACAACATGGTCATAAAATTTTGATTTGCATACACACTAAGGCACTCTAATACTTCAAAATTACATTCTATTACAGATCACATTAATTACACAATCATCTCTTCATATTCTTGACCATTCAACTCATAAAAGGGTGAGGATGAAATCATCTAGAAACTGACATAGTGTCATTATTGTACATATAAAGGTGTCGGTTGTAGATTTAGACCTTACATGAACTGTCATGATAGTTATGGAATATTTTTGAATCACCAAAACACCTATAAAATAGTTGCATCTAGAACATAAATGAGAATATTTCATACCGACATCTACCAACTCGGATTGTAATGGTTTTCAGTTCTTTTGTCTTCTTTCCAATGTACTATTTTTGTCTTCTAGAAATTATGAATCTTGCCAAGTGTTAAGACCATGCATGTGAGTTATAAGTTACCTCTCCTTGTCTTCTATCACCTTGAAATTCCTTGTAACTCACCACTTTTTAAAATCCTTCATTATGATTGACATTCTCAACTTGATGTATGGACTTCACAAAATAATCTTCAAATTTGGTGTATGAGAGGCACTATAACTTCATTTCATTCACTACATTTAGAAGGAATGAATATTTATGAGGTTTCCAACATCACCATGGACTTGGATTAACACTAAAATATTTATGGTATCATTGCAATACATATTATATAAAGGTCTCTTAAGTGTTTTCATACTCGGAAAAACCCGTATTGATAAAGTGAGTTGGTGAATGACCTAAAAACCTTCTCATGGCTCCAAAGTCACCTTTATAGAAAGATAATATCCTTAATAAACTCATAAAATTAAAATATTATGCCATTTAGAATATTAGGAATTAATTAATCTTACTTTTTTGAGATAGATCAAACTAAGTTTTAGAGCACCGAAAACAAGTCTTGTATAATAGGATTCGAACACACAAAATTTCACTTTCATGATAAACAAAGGATTGGAACAAATTCACATGGGACATGTACTTAACTTTAAAAAATTCATATTCATAGGTTGTATGAAGGAAAACATGTTTGCATTCTCATTTCCTAGACCTTCTTAACTATCCTAATGAGGGAGTTTTAGGTTTGATTTGATCATTTGAAATAGGAAATTAAAACACTTCATCATATCAAGGTATGCACTTCAAAAATTCACATTATACCTCTAGCAACCTTCCATGTTCATATTGGGCCTCCAAAACAAGCATTCACATCAGGTCTCTCTCAAACACCAAGATTAGTTTTTACATGTTTACTTATTTAGTAGTAGGCCACCTAGATTGACATTGTTCATCAAAATTTTGCAATGTACTTACCTATTTATTTTCATGAGAATTTGGGGATCCTCCCAATATTTATCCCACACCAAAAATGCTAACATGAAGCCTTATATAAAAGACTGCATAAGAAATTTCTTGTAAATAAATTTGTTTCGATAATATACGCTTTCACCTCAATTATGAAACCAATGTAAACATGATCTAGGAGGAGTCCTTTATGAGCTCAAATCATCATTTTTGTACTATCATGTAGTTTGAGGACCAAATACATCATATATTTCCTATCACTCTCAAAGGAGTGTTTTGAGAGGGTTTGGAGCACCTTACCTTGTTAAGGATCGTTCATAAAGATTAAGGCATCATTTAAACTCATTCCACTTTCCAAGTGATCTATACTCCATGCCCCAAATTTTATGAAAATATTAGGTCAACATGCACATGTTTAATGTACTAATGAGAACTTCAAAACTTCCCTTCAAACTAGAAATGAGCATTTATAGAGCTTGATAGCATTAAAAATATCATAACTCAAAATATGTTCTTCATTTTCCCCTAAACTTTAGTCCATAGTACTAGGAAAACCTTATCTACATGCCCCAAGGCTCATTTAATCATAAATATATTTGTACCTTCTTGACCACCATGATTTTCTCATGCTTTTCTAGATTGTCTTCAATAATATACCCTCAAATAGCCTTGATCATACCTTAACCAACTAAAGGATGATCTGGAACATCTTTCATATAATCTATACAATTTCCTTATAAATAATTACCTACTTTATCTTACATCACTCCATACTTCAAGTCATTCTTATACTAGCTCCTAGAATTAGGTGTAGTTGAGCTTGTTCCAACTCATAGTCCATAAGCCTTCCATGTTCTTCATGATTTACCTATATTATCATGCCCTCTTCATTATTTCCATGATTTTAACATTCTTCCCCATCTTCCTAATGCTTTCATCCCACCATTATAGGTCATCTTGTTGACTAGGCCTAAGGATTAGACATACTTTGACTCGGGCTAGTCACACTAATTCCACTAATGTACCATTTTTTCATCATGATGATGATATTTAATCATCACACACATGATACAAATTATATGACAGCATACTAACATGTTATCTCATCATCATTATGCCTCTTGTAGTCTTTAGATACTCAAGAAGCTAAGTCTTAACCAGGTGTTCTCATGCCATGCCTTTTCCCACCTTTTTACATTCACTCAAAGCTTCCTCTTTCTCTCCTTAATATTTCTTGTCATTAATGTTCCTTTTACATAAATGAAAACTCAATATTCACATGACAAAAATATTTACCTTTTTCATTGATGAAAAACCTCCTGGATCTTCTCCCCCTTTGTACATTAATGACAAAGTGCATGTTTGTAGTTCATCGTCTTCTTCTTCATCGTATTATTTACCTCACAATATTGTCTATCCATCTTTAACTCTTTGTTTATCTTCACCATTTTACATAAATTACTATGGATCCCCGTGGATAGATATATTTAAAGCACATACACATGCTAATTGTCAGTATTTGAATGAAAACTTCCTCCCGACTCACAAGTATGCCTATCTTAGCTTAATATACTCAAGAAAAGATTCATTTTTCCATATATTGGTTGCAAATAATATTTCATAACTAGATCTCTAAACCAACCTTTCAAAGTAAAATGGAAAAAATTTACCTTGTTACAAAAACCTATAGAGTACCTAGACTGACCCCTTATGCCCCCATTCTTATGCCATCTATATCTGACTGATTGTATAAGAGTTAGACTTCATACCTTATCCTTAAGTCATCTAGGTGAGCTACCACCACTGGTTATGCCATGAATTTCTTCTTCAAAGTGTTTGTTTCCTTTTAGTGTGATATAGTGACCTTATTGATTATAACACTTACTCCGCATGTCAAAGTACTTTCCAAAATAATTCAAGATGAATTTATTTACTCATTGAAACCTAATAAACTTACTTGAAGATAATATAGCTCCTCCTTATTGAAATGTCTACCTCAAACCTATAGGTCAACTTTGTTTGAAAGCTCCGATAGTCTACTATACCTTGAATTTTTGCATTGTATACTCAAATTAGTCTTGTAACCTTCTCAAATTTTCAAAAGTCACCTCCTTGGAGTAAAATAATCACTCTAGATATTTCTCATGTTCACACATACACAAAAATCACCATGATTACTTAGGTACAAACTATGATCAATATTGTAATGATTTTATAGCTTTGTTATAACATCATGACCAAGATCAATGTGACATGCCTCATAGTTTTATTGTATTTTTAAAAACTTTCATCTCTCCATAAAATATCATTCTTCATTCTAGTCTTGTAAATATATAATCATCATGATACTTAAATCTCATACTATGAGTATACTCTTATGCTCTTACCATACCCCATCTACTTCAAGAAAAAAACTCATAGTTGTACTAACCTTCAAATGCCCTTGCAAAACCTTCATAAAGCTTTGTCATGATTAAAATATTCATTCTAATCTGTGTGATATTACAAGTCATGTTGACTCTCCATAAACCTATTGGGATCATTAGTATAGACCATGAACTATCATCTACAAACATGAAACAATGTACTAACCCCCGTAGCATACCTCTTAATTTTTGAAACTTTTGTATGATCTCGTATAGGTATTCATTAACATACACATCATATTTCCAATATTGTATTCTTGATTACTTTATTAAATCTCTAAACTATTGTTTCAGAGTCCTTCACATCTCCAAGAATCCATGTATAAATTTGAAATTACCTTGAAGCTTCTCAACCTCACTTTACTACTATTGGAAAAAATGTTTGTGAGGTGGAAAAATTGGTGGGTATTATCCAATACTCTAAGAATTTAGGTTTCTCTTCTTGAATGGTGCATCTCCATTTATTATACGTGTATGAAATTGAAAGTTTTGGTGACCAAAAGGTTGAGGACCCAATAGGAACACTCCACCGAACTCGTGGAAAAATATTGCAATTACTTGGAAGGGAGGAATTTGTTGTATATGTATGAAAGGGAGTGGGAAAAAGTAAGGGGATTAATATATCGTAGAAAAAAAGATTCTTACAGACATTAATCAGAGTACTTCAACACACACATATATAGAAAGAAACCAATATTTTTACTTGTATCAAGACAAGGTAGAATTAGGAACAATTTTTTTTAATAATTCTCTCATAAAAGGAAAGAAAATCCTTTCTTCTACATTGATGTTTTAGAAGAATTGTACAGGGTGAAAAATATAAGAACATGGAGAGGAGAAAAATAAGAAATAGCTATCTCTTTGGCTATGGGGTTGTGCCAATTGGTGAATATCTTAATGGGGATTCAGAGATATAGATCCGGTGGGATTGGTATCTATCAAGGAATCCATAGTTTGGATAGGGGGCCCCCCTAGATTGAATAGAGAGAGGGGGCCCCTATGACGATATGGTGATGGTAAGCACAGTTTGGAGAGTAGGGCAGGGATGGTAATCACCAATGTAGGATGGTTCGCCAATGACCCCATATAGAGAGAGGGCCCCCTCTCTATCTCTATCTCGAACTCTATATCAACCGAGAATTCATGCCTTCTCTTTCCCTAGGAGAATAGATACATATCAATACCGAGATGAGATGAGATGAAATATATACCTTAGGTGGGTTGAGTGCCTATCGATCAAGACCATCCCATATATATATATATATATATATGCCTTGTTGACTCCAACACCCCCATATAGATAGATTCCCCCAACCCCCAATATAATTAATATGCGGGGTGGGGGTGGAGTGGGAGAGCCATGATCACTTGTAGTACCTGTTGTCAATTTTTACCCTCTTGGAAAAAAATTGGACAATGCCCTACAAGCCATTTTTTTAGTCATTGCAGGCATAAAAAATGATCAAACTGATAAATCATGTCTTCAGGGCTCGTATTATGTTTTTCTACCTTTCGGTTAGCTAAAGGAGCCCTAGAAGGTCAAAAATGAGGACAAGGTCATTTCTTGAGAGGCCAAGATACATCAAGCTAATTTCAAACTCGAGATGACAGTGTGTAGAGGTGAATTCGGGGTGATTCTCGGTGAAGAAATAAACAATAGAAGTATCATGGGCTTAAGGCTACTCAAACGAGCCATAAGGACCGAGTTGTAGTCCTGCAGTGAAGTGGGAATAATTCGAACTCACAGGAGTTGACATCTAAGGTGGAGTGAGTGACTTACCTTAATGAATCGACAGTTTGTCAATAGGTGAGCTCACGAGAAATTTATAATTCAATGTCACATCAAACCTAGTGAGATAAGTAAGGAGTCCATCATGGTAACATCATAGATGATTAATTGATAGTGGAGCATACAACTAGGTCAAGGCCGGATTATATTGTGTAATTGAGTAGATCACCATTGTTTGAGAAGCTTGGTGTCAAGTAAGTGGTAGCTTTCACTAGTATAAAACGAGGCATCTGAAATATATTTTATGGCTCAAATCATATGACATGGCAAGGGAGCTGAGGGATATGCCTAGGAATGTCGGGACCACGCCCAAGGCCGAGCATCCATCGAGTTGAGAGAACAAAGTGAAAACGGAAAACCTGCGCTGGTAGAGTTGATATACAACTTGATGTTCGAAGCAATGAAACAACTCGTAGGTGATAGTTGATTTTGTGAGTAGGTGGAAAGGATGATTCGAGCCCTAATGAGCCAAGGTTGAGGAGCTTACAAGAATACATTTGCATATGGTGGCTGAGTTATGGTAAAGCTTGTGAGATCATGCAGTGAGCTTGTATGAAGATGGCGATAAGATTTCATTCTTACATTCCATATCGGAGAATCCTTGTATGTCTCAGTCAAAAGAAAACAAACAAACTTGATCTAGGTTAGTTGGAATTTAGTTCAGTGAGCTAGGAGGGCGGTGTACCGAGCTTAACATCAAACTTGGCCCAACAAATAAATGAGTACATGTCCTCGGAGGAAGCTCACAGATATTTCACTTGCAAAACCAAGCCATAGGTGCTCAAGGTTGGTTTAAGGAGAGTTATGCCAATGACATAAAGCTTGGCTCACCATGTTAGTAACTCATTGATGCACCCTTCACTCGGTGTAGAAAAATAAGTAAGTTGTGCTCCATGCAGGGTGAGGCTCAAGTGGTGATTGAGCCAAGTCAATTCTTGAGCTCGGTAGGCCAAGTCATGCATGTGAATTTGGGGTGGAGCTTGGTGAGCTCCTCAAGTTGGTGATTGCATGGTCACAACTATTTGGAACGCAAAACATTTGATATGGCTCAGGGTTGAAGTCACACACGTAACACGGTTATAGATATGGCAAGCCTAGCATGGAAATGAGGAGGCCAACTCATCCATGACACGGGCGGGTAAGCTTGGAGCACACGAGGAGAATGAATGACAAGGAAGTGGGTCATTTAGTTCTTCATAACTAGAAGTGTGCAAAGGAATGGAGAACTACTCACCCAAGTATTTCTTGGGACTCTGTCGAGCTAATAAGAAATAATGTGTAGTTGGAGAAATGAATCACTGTATGTTTGGTGTAATCAATAATGGCGAGTTCACATGGAAACATCATACGAGAAGAGAGACACTTGTTTGGGGGTCGATGTGGAGTTTTGAGCTTGGCTCTTATTGAAGAGTAGCTCGGATCAGATGAAGCATGATGAAGCCGTGGTGTTAGTGACATATCAAAACTACAAAAGATGGATTGAACACGATCCCTCATAGGAAGAGACACGAGGGATCAAATCGGGTGATCCAGATAGAGCCAATTCAATTTATGGAGGGTGTATAAGAGTTTTCCTAACTCGAGATCGATATTCTAAGTAGATATCAAGTAGTTTGCATGAGGATACTTGAGATTTGAGGCTCAACTCAATATTAGATGGTCGAGTTAAGGCATACATGGAAGAATTTCATGGTTGAGAAGAAAAGGCGAGCTTGGTCAACACCAAGGAAGATTTTGGGTTGTTTTCAGAGATATCCCTTTCAAGCTTTCAAATAATTTTAATTTGGAACTCACACCACCGATTTGACAAAAATAAGTTTGAAGATTTCAAAGCCCAAAAGCATGAAACTTAGAGTTTTAGGTTTTCGTGGTTTAGAGGTGTCTCGGGATTGGAACTTAGCAAGCAGGGAGTTCATTTTCTGAATCCTGAAAGGTGAGCTTGGTCAGGGTCTGGAGGTGAGTCAATGGAACAAAAATCATGGCAAGTCATTCGATGATCGCGAAGTAGTGCTTGAAGCTTGGAGTTGGAAGTGGGGACATGGTGAAATGGTTTCCATTTAACTCGGTGGGTTGGTTGATCACCGATAAAATCAAGGGAGGATCCCAAACCGAGTAAATTGGTGCATATTCCACGTAACTAGATCAAACGAGTTGAGATCGGTGAGTGATGAGCTCACGAACTCGGGGATCTTTGGAATCAACAAGGTGGACACCAATGCAAGCCAATGTGACATGGATGTATAACTCACCAATTCATGTGAATAAGATTGACTCTTTGAGTTGAGCCATGTAATGAGAGAGAGCTCATCAAAAACAAGCCAGCCAAGAGTAGGTTGAGACCAAGAAAATTCAAGGAGATCAAGCTTAGTTTTGCATAACTCTGAGTAATATTGTAAGCACATGCAGTGTAAAGGAGTACAATTTCATGGTAGAATAATAGCTCAACATGGATCAATCTTGACTCCAATGGCAATAAATTTTGTTGGGATGGTGTAGTTTGGTGATAGATCGGTGTTCAAGAATGAAACAAGAGGGAGAGCATCACCAGAGACTTGTTTCGTGAAAGAGCTCCCAAGAACCGGGCAAGTCGGTGATACATTCAACGCAAGGCTTGTTAGTAGAGAGCTTCGTGAAATGGTGGATTGATTTGATGTTGAGCTCATTCGGGTTGGGAGCTCATCAAAAAAAGGATCTCAGCTCATCATCACGTTGGAGCTCAATGACTTTAGTGGGTGTTTAAACCAAAGCATGCGGAGGAATCTATTCAATTCATAATGGTTGAGGGCACTACTTGGCATAAAACATGGAGGATTAACTCGGTGACAATAAAAAAGTGTTATATCAATGTAAAAATTTCCATGAATCTCGTGTAGAAAATTAAGTACCTAATGAATGTGAATAAAAGTGAAGTCGATTCAATTCGGTAAATGTTGCAGGATAAGGCTTGAGGTGCCCATAACCAAGAAGATTATTTGTTTTGGGTTTCAAAGTTGAGGTGTTCAAAAGCAGGTTGGATCTCGGTATGAGTTGGGGTCTTTGGGTTCCGAAATTTGAAGTTGATCTAGAGGAAAAGATGCTCGATATGAGGAGCTCATCGCACTTAGAAAGGAGGTAGCTCACCACCCGACTTGGTGAGGTGGCCGGGTGAGCATTAACCAAGTCACTTTATTAAAGCACCCTTCCAATGCAAAAATCAACCTATTGGTTCTCCAAGGCATATAAAAGTGCACTAAAAATTATTGCATTTTTATTTATGATTAAATATAGGAGAATCTGCATTTTTGAATTTATAAGATTGATGGAGCACAAGTGTCCCAAAATTCCCAAAAGTGTAAGCAATTTACTCGAAGACTATAAATTTCTCCCGGAATGTTTGTTTTTACAAAATTGTAGTTGTTAGAATTGGGAGAAAGAGAGCTACGCGATGAGAATATAAATTTTTAGAATTTTTGCATTCCATAATTTTAGGTTTTCTTCATTCCTTGGATGGTGCCTTGAAAGGTGGAGGTGTAATAAATGAGAAAACATGGCCAACAACAATGATTAATTGTTTCCTACATTTTGGCTTAGATTCTAGGGTTTCTCCTTCATTCTCTCAACAACTCAAGGTTTTCTATAAATATAATTTAGAAGCTCATTTCAAAGGAGTTCCAATAGGTCATACACGTTGGATAGGTTAGACACTTTTTTAAGCTTCCCCTCTCTTCACAAGCTGAGATGCTGTGAATTTGTAGGATCTCAAGCCTTTCTTCTCAAATTGTAATGGCAGCTGTGCCTTTTCCCTGTTGTAATGATGTACTGTGTAAGTTCTTGAAGTAATGTAAATTATGTTTTATGATTTTTTATATGTCCTTTCATGATTTTGTTGCTTCTATTTTCCTCTCTCATGTTTGCAGGTGAACTATGCAACCAAGGTTTCTTTTGCAAGTTTTGGAGGTCATTGTGCTTATCAAAGAGTGAAGTACTGTATGTAAATTGGGTTTGTAATGCATGTTCATTATTCCTCATGATCATCTCTCTTCATTGGCAAGCCAAAATTTTTCTAGAAAAACCCTTTCTTGGTGCATCACCACTTCTATCATAGGTTTTATTTCCTTACAAATCTCTCTCCCTAATCCCTTGAAATGTTAGCATAGGTCTAGTTAGCCATTTTTATTGCATTAGAAGTAGTGTAGTGCTTAGTTTAGGAAGAGGAATCTAACCTTCTCTGGAGGTTCACCTCGAGCCCAAGTCCCATAGCTTGAGAGGTGATCCCATGTGTCCCAATCACACCGAATGTCCTGTTCACTTTCAAGCCATTCGGGGTGCAATGATTTGGTGACAACAAAGACCCAAGATAAAATAGTAACATTTGCATATATAGACGTAGATCTATATAAAAGTAAGATATATATTCCCATCTTATCCATATCTCATATATATAGAGGGGGAGGCCGGATCCGGGTCCGGCTCGGGTCCATATATCTATATCTCTGGACAAAGCTCCTGCAGAGGGAGAAGCTCCCAGCGGGTCTCCATGCCCTATCTATATCTTATCTCTGATACACCGACCATGAATGAAATGGCGAAGGACCCAGACGCCCTATATATCATATATCTCGAATTCTCCATGGCCATAGATATAGGGAGTGCAACGCACTGAATCCGATGCACATAAGATTCTCTTATTAGGTAGTTGAAAAGGGGAAAAATTAGATCTAAGTGGGAAATGGCTATCTCGGTGCTCTCTTGTAGCCATAAGGTCCTCCTCCCCTAGACGATCACTCCTCTCCCATAGCCATATATAGTAACTAGTTATCTCCTCCAACCCCTCTATATATATGATATGGTGTACCCCTACCTATATATTATATGTATCTTGCCCTTATAGATACTACTAGGCACTCCTCACCCCTATCTACCTATTTTCTATAGATATTTATATTGGCCCATGGTTAATTTGATGGCCCCAAATCCAAATAGATAGATGGATGGGGTTATTGTTGAGATAACTCTTGTTTCTATATCAAATCAAACCCCCATGGTGGTTCCAATCTAGATGCCTATGGGTGCTAACTAGATTTTGAATCGTGATGCTTCGTCCCTTCTCTCGGGATCTCCCGCAACAAAGCACTTCAAGTATCTTGGTCAAGACACAACAAGGACCTAAAGACCCACCACCCTCATTCGTCGAGAGATTATGGAATCTAGGGTGTTGTATAGATTTTCATTAGCATAGTATAAGCTATATTTATTAGTGGAAATAGTTATGTTTGGATAGGGGCCACCAAGATAGTTGCCCCGGATAGATATATAGGATCGGCGGCATATCCCATCTATAGATTAGATAGGGGCCGGTATCGGCATGCATGTATATGGGCATAGCTATAGGCATAGTCGGATCCGCCCATTCATGTTCAGAGATATAGGTAGGGGGCCAAGGATAATCCCTTTTTCTCTTAGGTCTCCCACTTCCTTCACAAGTAGTAATATCTCACGAGCATACAAAATTAACAAACCCTAAGAATGGGGAAGTCATTACAATTTATATAATTTGGAATTAATCTTCACCTACCCCCCACATGACCTTTCGATTGTCCTCCACAACATCTGACTTTTCAAATCCCTAGGGTTGAAATTAAGTCCCTTTTATTAATTAAGGGTGAATTATTACAATATGTATTATAGTCACATTGAAATAAATAAGAAAAATGTCATGATTACTCAAAATGAAGAATTAGAAATGGAGGAGAGAAGAGGAGAAATAATGAGAAAGGAGAAGAGATAAGTGCATCCAAAGCATGACCGAAGATGTCTTTTCCTCTCGATGAAGATCCACAATAAAGAATTTTAATATAGAAACTTGGCCCCCGATGACCTCTACAACACCGATACACTACCAATGAAGTTCACTTCAAAAAAATTTCTCTTGCTAATGATGGTTACCAACTATCCTTTGTACATGATGTACACACACCTCATACTGTTGAATGAGTGTTTAAAAAAATTGTTCCAAGACCTCTCAAAGTGAGTTTGAGATGAACATAAACCTCACTCATGATGATGCATTCCAGGTCTCACCATGGGAGTGAGGATCACTCTCCTATTCCTTAGAAATTCATAATTATTTCTCATGATATTTAAATCTTTGTGTATCTGGGGTAGGTTCTGTGCCTCTCTCTCGGGCCTCGTCTCCTCCATAATTGCTTGGATCTAACCATGGCTATTTCATGCTTGTTGTAATCCTAGATGGCACTAGTCACGCCGACCCCCTACTCCCCACCGATATGTGAGATATGATATGTATCTCTAGAATTTTGGCAGCCACAAAGTAATAATACACGAATAATAGTGTGCTTAATTGCTAATGTTATATAATGATCCAAAGGAACCATACTTGGTGGAGCCATCTTACCGATCCTTGTGATTCCATCGGTGTACCAATTTCTTATTCTACCACAGGTATAGGATTGAGGTATTTGAATCAGGCCATGTAGGCCTCCCTCTACCTCATATACCTATCTTGTTTCTATGTGACCAGTCCCTCTCCTAGTGTAATGGTATCACCTCCTAATGCATTACCTCTCTCTCCTCACATGCCACATCCTCTCCCGGTGGGTTGTGTCACACATTATGTGTAAGTAGGCCATCTCCACCGTAACCCCTCCATCTCAACCCTCATATCCTCCAAGAGCCGCATCTTCCTCATTTGTTGACTCCTCCTCCTCCTTATATAATCATGTCTTAGCCCTCTTCTCCATCTCCTAGTCTTCCCATGCCAATATCATCCACTTTATGAATATGAATCCAAATCGAACATCATAATCCTCATACCATGGTCCTATAACCTCCTCTAGTGGGTCTGCCATCATGGTAATAGGAAAGTCCCTCTATGCCTCATCTTGCCTATATCTAATAGGCTCTTTAGGTACATCTGATCTCCACTATTCTTAATCTGGGCATGACTTGTGTAAACTACACCACCTCCACCATGTCTTCTCTTTTCCTCTACACCCATTCAATAATATTCATCCCCACTAACTCTTCATCTCCCACATGCCTTATAGGAATATTTTAGAATGGACACCATCTCACCTAGTCCACATCTAACTATACCAATATATCAATATACCACTCCTCTCATCTTTCCCTATGTCACCATCTGCCTAATCAGCTCACCATCTCATAAATCAAACAGATAGATCCATATGAATCCCATGTGATCTATGAGATCCCTAGTGTCTGATCATAGTTATATAATCATACACCCAATAGTGTAATAAGAATATGACATCCAAGATCCCAAACTCCTCTCGCCGCATACATCTATATCTCGTGATAACCATGTGCTAGTAAGGCATGCCCAAAATAAAATACTTTAATGTGATCTATGACATCTAAAATCACCCTAATAATGCCCATGGGAATCTATCTCCCCATGAATATGGTAATGCATAACTCGAAATGGCCATCATAAATATAAATATCATCCTAATCCTCATCACCCCACACTTAAACTATGTCTCTATGTGAAAGGCCTTGAAGTAACTATGATCTATGGGCCATCGGATCCAAATAGCCATGTAGAAACCACCAATAAACTATCAACAAAAATCAGCTCTATAGGCTCCCCTGTATCGACACCCTCAAAATTTGGTCTATATCCTCAAGAGTGACAGTCATCTCACCTGTTATGAACCAAAATTTTCTAGTACGAGAATCCCATCTATTTACCAAAGTGATCATCAATCCTACATCTCATGGAATCCTTTGATATCAAAATCCACCCAATCCCACTATGGTTAAGTGATCCCACTGCTTTATTCATGTCTCCTCTCATCCAATCATATAAGGATGACACTTTGTCTTTGAAATATAAAGTGTCCCTAGCCTACCAAGCAAATCAAACAAATCAATCATTAGAACACCATCATTAAAATCAGATCAATTCATCATCAAAAAGAAAAAATTACACATCCTAGCTCTAGTAGATATCGACTAGGTTGGGTCAATGCCTCCTAGCATGGGTTGATGCCTTATCGTACGGTCAATGATGACTATAGCTAGAGAATGGAGGCCCCTTGTGCTGAAACCAAAATATAGAAAAATGATAACAAATAAATAAAAATAACAAAAATGCTTTAAAAATAAGATAAGTTTTATGCACTTACTATCCTATGAGTCCTTTGGTGCTTCCTCGCTACTCCACCAACCTCCATCTCACTCAAATTATGAACTCTTTTTTACTCGGAGATCTTGACCATCAACTTACACAATGCAAATGAGCTTAGACGGATGACCCTGGGGCTTATATAGCCCACCAATCCTGGTCACCGCTGACACCCTTGGGTTATTGCCACTTCATCCCTTGTCACCACTAACCCTTCTTGGTCATTTTCAACCTGAACTTACTTTTTGCAACATTGTTGGTTTTTGTATCCTTCCGATTAATCCTTCCTTTCACATTATATTTTCTTCTACTTTTACTTACACCGCACACTTATTTGTCCCACTAGGCTTCTTTATCTATCTCATTTTGCATCCAACATCTCACCTTTTTGACCATCTTTATGTTCCCTATTGGGGCACCATTATTTTACTATTTTTATAATTGTCCCTCCCAAATGCCTATTTTTTATTCTTCCTATATGAAGGATATTAGTTTCACATTTTCCCACCCTTCTAAATTTTTGTCACGACCCTTATCTCGACCATTTTCACATTTTTTTACACATATTTGATGTCTACCTTTGACCCATTGGTCCCACAACTTGCACATCCATTTGAGTGGATTCCCCTTGGACTCCCTCTATATTGCAGTGGTTTGTTGCTGATTCATAGGTCTATATGACATTGTCGTCATCTCCATTGATTCCATACTTTGTTCCCTACCGAAGTGATTCCAAAATCACCGCCATATTTTTGTTTGCTTTTTACTTTTTGTTTATCCTTATATAGGATATCTTATCTCATTATCTTATTTTTCTCATCCTTTCTACTCTCTCTCCCTTCACCTATCTCTTTCAAACTCATGATCAACTTCCTTTCATGTAGTGAACCCTAGTTTGAGGAGGAGCCTCTCCTCAATCATCTTTTCATCTCTTCTCATATTTTCCTCATGGTTTTCCTAACACAAAACACTCAAAAAGAGGGGAAAATGTAGACACCAATTTTTGGTATCACTACCCTCATCCCACATTCACTCTTTGTCATATTTTTCCACATGCATACCTCTCTTCCCATTCGTATTCCACTCTTCTCTCCTAAATTCAATTTAATGCACTTATCATCATTTACCCTTAATTAATCATCCATTAATCACCCCTAATCATATTTAATTAATTCTAAATCCCCATTTAATTCATTTACTCTCCTTAAATCCTCCATTTTATCCTTCCTAGGCTCTCATTTAATAAATTCACCTCCCCTTTATCTTTATTTAATATTTTTCACCCTCCACCTACTCATTTACTCATTCTAAGTAACCCTAATCTCATCCTCACCCTTCTAAACCCTAATCCCGCCTCATATGGGCTCTTTTCCTTGATCTCATCACCTTTCCACCACTCAAATGGACGGGTCCACGTAATTGATGGTGACCCATCTGGTTGTCCTTGACCCTATAAAGCCTCCCTTACCCCTCCTTTTCTAAGGATGCAATTTTGGATATCTAAGGATTTATTATGATCTAACTTTCATTTATTTCTCTCTCTTATAGATGTCATCATCATCTTGGAGATATTGTGCCTCACTTTGGGAGATTTGGATATCTTTTTCTCTCTTGCATGCTTGGATCTACTATTGCAATTTCATCATCATAATATTCATCGATATTTTTCAAGCTCAACAATAACCCAAGAGCCATGTCTCTTTCTAAGAATTTAATTTTCCATCTACATATCTTTGTTCTTGTCCATCCCTTTCCATCAATCCTAGATCACCCCTAGTCACTCACAACCCCGTGTGGATACCGCTGATCCAACTCCCATTTTTTTGGTTGCTCTGTCATTCATATTCCCAGTCCATCCCCTCTTTGAGTTCACAATCACCCAGATGTAGATATTTTTGTTCTCCCCTCTTTGCCATCTCAGGTCTATTTTGTCACTCTTGTCACCACCAACTCAACCATGTTTCCATCGACCAGATCAATATTCATTGCATTCATCTTTATATTTCACAATTTTCTTATATCCTTTCTATTAAATCCAATTCTATATCTCTTACAGTTCATGTTCCTTCATATAAGTTCATCACCAACTTTAGATCTACCTCCAAGGATTTTATATCTATATTATCTATCGTTGTTTCACTTGATCAAATCCAGTCACCATTGAATGGGCCCTACGGTCTTGGGTCACCTTTAATCTGCATAGGTTTGGTTTATATTTTTTAGATTAGATGTAAGTTTTATCACTTTTATTACATTTCGCTTCGTTATGGTTCATATTCTGCTAAATCCAATTTATCAATATTTTATCTTATCTTTATCAAAACGTGGGTTAACATCCATCCTAAGAAGTTGTCACTTCTCAAGACCGACATTGTCAAGAAACCAACCCACTTATCTACTAATCCATTCATCACTTTGAGTGATCTTTGTTTGTAGGTCATGTATATTTCTCAGTGAAGAGGGATGATCATTGATTTTCACTTGTATCCATGATCATTCCATCTAGAGGTACCATAAAACCTCTCATAATTGGTGTTACTTGTTTCTTTTATTACTATTTCACTAATCTAGAATAGGAATGAGGAATTTTTTTCAACATTTAGAGATAACACATATAAAACAAGGTTTGAATGGTAGATCATATCCTTTTGTAAAGGGAGGAGGAGGAAAAGTCCATTAGCGAGGAAACATGGTGAGATTGAAAGAATAGGAGACTGATGAGGGTCACTAAGGAATAGAGAAAAGGAGAAAATTAGGGTTTCCTTTACATGACATGGAGGAGCTACTAGATGGTTTAATCAAGGAAAGTAATAGTAGAGCCATAAAAACAACTGAGATCAAAAGAAATGTAACACAGGGGAGGTTGAGATTAGTGGAGAGAGTGAGTGAGATCTAGATAAAAACAAAACTTGACAAGATAATGGAGAGGTAAAATAGCTTTACCAATATCTATTCGATATGGTGATGAATGGAACATGGAACATATGGTGAGATAATTTTATTACCACATAGCCAAGCCGGGGTTTACACATCAAAAACATGTCAAGGAAAACCTAAACAATCTTGGGTATTTAGATACGAGTGCAACAGGGGTGAGGAGAGGCCAAGCCCTAGGTGTCTCGGTTGAGCTGGATCATTAGCTAAAATAGAGATTGGTAGGAGCTTGATTATAGGGTGAGTTCCAAGGCCAAGGCATGGAGCATAGGAGATTTTGAGACAATATGGAGGAAGGAGATAGCATAACTAGAACCTAAAAATCGTGACAAAACCAAAAACAAAAAAGCATAAATACATCCAAATTTAGTTGTGGATAGTAAGTTTTATCTTTAAAACACCTATCTACACAAACACCACATTAAACCCAAAAAATAGAAAACTCCAAACATAATATTAACTTTAATTAGTACCAAAAAACACAAAACAATAATGGATTAATAAAACTTGTACAAGAAGCTAATAAATTTTGAAACTAGAAGTAATTATCAATGAACCAATACGAGTAACACATTTACCAAAACAACAAAACTATGATACCATGTAATAATGAACCATTAGGGTCAATGGAAATTGTGAATATCAAGGTGTTGCACTCCAACGGAAATGATAAAATTCTCCAAGTAATCAACAAGAAAAATAACCACAAACAAATGTTCATGCAAAAAGAATAGGTCTACTCATACTCATAGATAAAAGGAAGAGTACATATGGGGAGTGTTGTGTAACTCCCATGCCTAGACATGTCATACTCCCATGATGGAGTGAGGAGTTATAATGATAGGAATAACATGTAACTCCTATATGAAAATGACGCATATGAAAAGTATGAAAAATTCTATGACATAATATACCATATGTCATATAACTCCCTAAAATACCTATGACTCACCTAAGTGATGTTACTAACCATGTGTGAGGTGGAGAATTCTTAATAACTAAATAAAAGGAAAAAACATACCTGACACTAATAATTGCACCATCTCTCCTCTAATAGGCCACTTAGATGTGGATCAACATACCCCTTTCGGTACTCTTACTACAACGACTATCCATCTCAACCTCTAAATATGATTGGCTCTATCCTTTCCCTTTCCTTTGAGCATGTTCTAAAATTTAGGAGGGTGTCAATGTATCCATGAACAAAATTTTGAGGAAATTGTGCTACCATATTCACCTCTATCCATCCCCCATGATCAATCAATTATTTGTTAACGGTGTAAGAAAATAAAGAAATTACCTCTCGACCCATAATATGAGCATGACCTCGTAAGGATTTTCTACCATGTATGCTATTATAATTATAAATTCTAACTATGGTATGACTTTGATAGGTTTCACATCCACCCACCTCTCTACTCTTATAACATTGGATATGTAATCTCCACAACCCTCTCGATAGGGGATAACCCTCTCATATATCCATAACATGATGAGTGTGGAATGACTCAAAGATCTTAACTTGCACCTAACCACCTGATATTAGTCATGGTATATAGCTACAAATATATCCTCACACCATGCAAAAATCCTACCATGTGCCTCTATACTTTATATAATAAAGGCCCAACAAAACTAAAATCTATCTCCTCCCTTATCCCTAATCATCGTTGCGGTTGTGTAACCACCACATTATTTATCTCATTGACCACAAAATGGTTCCCACACATGATAAATATTTAGAAATTTTGTAAAAAAATACTAGAATTAACAAAAAAAATTGCTTCTTAAAACCTCCCTCCTTATGATTATTTTGACTAAAAATTCTCTAGAAATACCCTCCCCTAGAGCTTATTTCCGAAAAAATATAAACTTAGGGAAAAATAAAATATCCCTCATAACTAACCTGTTCCTAAACCCCCAACCGCTACCATTGGATATACTTTGATTGTATCGAACACATATAAATTTGACTATACTCATGCGTGAAATTGTCACCAAAAGTCCAAATCAAAAAATTAGTAAGAGAGTAGATAAGAAATGATTTCTAAATATGGTAAAATGTGATATATATATATATATATATATATATATTTGGATTTCTAACATTATTTTGGAAATATTTTTAGTGCTAGCGATATGGTGGAGTAGGTAGATTTCTCACCCCCATGCAAATGGTAAGTAATTTTATCTTTTCGTTTTAAAATATTTTTCTAGTATAGTTTTATTGTTACACTTAATTTCCTTCTTTCTTTTGCAGGTGGTGAGAGGTCTCGATTGGTGTCACCTCAGCATAAATTCAGATCATGTAACTTTATAAACCTACCATTTTGGGAAGCATGATTATTGGAAAACACATGTTCTACCATTTATGGATAAAATTCTACACCAAGGGGGAGATATGTACGCATGTGAAAATTCATGGTGCAACACTTGAACATAAAAATCATCAATGATGAAAAAATACTTCTAAGATGATAATGAGATCTAGATGCCTCCCCTCTTCTTTTCATTTCTATATTGACTTAACCTAGCCTCATTGCGATGCTCCTAAACCTTCAATTTTATTGCAAGGTTGTTTTATTGATGTTTTCTCATTGTTCTTCAATGGTGGTTACACAACCTCCCCTATTTCTAGAGTGAGAGTTGGAGAACCACCCCTATGGTAACATGGGTGGTTCTTTTACCATGAAAATTAAAATTAAAACTCAAGTTTTTAGATGCATGTTTTGATTGCAATTTGATTTTATACGAATTTACTTGATCAAATTGGATAAAAATACGATAATTGGAATAGTATTTTTTTCTCCTTCCTTCTTACTAAAAATAACTCATTAAGTTATTCCCATTGAGCTAAGTCACCCATTCTTGTTTGACATGTGTTTCCTAACTACCTCTCCAACAATTTATAAATATACCACATTTGTTTGTATCATGGTTTAGAAAATTTAAGTTTTGAGAAGTGTTATGCTATTGACTTTTGGAGAGGTGCTTACACACACACACACACACACACACACACACACACACACACACACACACACACACACACACACACATATCTAAATATTTCTTTCCTTATGCTCACATTCTAACCACATTGTTTATACCACACTAACCATCTTGTTTTCTTGATTTTTTGTTTTCATTCATTACCTTAGTCACCCAAATCAATTGAAAATCACTTATTGGAAGTATTTTGAAGTTGAGAAGACATTGAATACATAATCAATGACACTAAGACAAGATACCAAAACACTATAGTGACCGGGTTGGGGTGCACTTCATTTATTTTAAATTTTTAATATATGCATTGTATTTTAAAATCAACAAAGCTAGTTGTAAAGTTATTTAAAACATAAGATATCATCATTTCTTTTGTGCATCTATTAAACCCATATTCATTCTATAGTATTTATTTTAAAAAATATTCTACCATTGATAATATATTCTTGGATTTTTAATGTGGATCTTCTTGGGAAAATTTTTAGAGGAATAAGTGAAGAAATCTCCATGTATGTAACTATTTATCATTTCTTTTTATTAATTTACAAGAATTTATACCAAGGTAAGTTTGTTTGTATGAAGGAACTATCTTTGGAGAAGATTCCTTTCCCAAAAAATCAGTGCTTCCTCATTATATTAGTATTTAAAACCCCATGCAACAAAGGAATAACTATATCCAATGATTCATTGTTTTAGTTTTATTTTAATTAAAAGAATTAATAAAGTTAGTTTTAATTATTTTTCTGTTTATGTAGGTTGTTTATATTATTTTATTTTCAAATAATCCGTAAAAGGATTATAAACATTAGTTATTTTATTAGTTTTAATTCATTTCTTTCAAACAAAAAAGTTTATTACGTAGTTTTATTCATTTTATTTTAATTAATTGGAAAGGAATTTGATAAACCAAAGGGATTAATTTATCTATCTTCTTATTTAATTAAATTTCCTTCCATTGTTTATTCATTATTAAGATCTATTGTAATTTAGGAATTTAAATAAAAACAAAAAACCTAATTACTAAGAGTTCACGTTACTAGTTCATAGCCTCTCGATTATCCTTTGTCTTTGCTTTCAATTTTCTGTATTGTCACTCATGATTTAATGACCATACATGACCATTTCTTGTTCAAATAAACTCATAGGAGGATTTTTAAACAATAATCAACCCATTGGGTATCAACCAATACTATGGAGACATATAATTAGGATTACATGTCTAGTTTTCCGATCTACTCCCTTTCCAAAGATAAATCATCAACCAACTTGACACTCTAAATAGGAAATCATTCATAGTTAAACAATTTTGGGCCAATAGAGAAAAATGAGATAGAAATTTGAATCCTTAGTTCTCTCTCTTTGTGTATCATCCACCTTATTTTATGACCCTCTTTGGAGAGGAATATTTAGAGATGAAAGGACACTTTCCATGAATATTCCATCTTGGATAAAGTATCTTATATCTAACCGACGTAGATAGGGAAATATGTTAAATAATGATCCTTGATCATAGTATTCCACACACAGTAAACATGTGTATTCACTATCCTCTATGAGTAGGTTTAATACTTGAAAGTTGATCAATTATGAGTTTCTTAGCATTTGAATCTTCATCCTTAGACATATATACCTATTTCTTATTTACCATCTTGCACCTATTCACATTCATCAAATATTCTACACATTCATTTGTCTCGGCCCGACCATGGGAATTTGAGTACCTAAGAAAACCTCGTGTCACTTTTCCTATGTATAGTTCCATGAGTTTCATTTTTAATAAGGGCATCATACTCATATTTCATGTCTTACCTCCCTATTTCATCTTGGTTAGCCTCTTCAAAATATTGTGTAACATTCCCATTTTAATACTTTAGAAAGAAGGTAATTTTTTTGTTAATGTTCTCTATTCTAAATTAACATAATTTAGAACACAAATTCCAAAGCCAATCTATCTCATAACAAAAAACCATATGCAGTTGTAAATGACTCGGTGAAACACCGATCTCTCATTTCATGACTTGGTATCATACCGATCTCTCATGTTAATGTTATAGTGCGTATACTATGTATACTTGGTTCATTACCATTTTAGAGGTATCAGTGATCTATTTAAAAGGCCTATTTGAATATCTCATACCGATATTCATCTCGAAATCTAGCTTCTTAAACTAAGTGATATAGGACAACCCACCAACAAATTGCAATACTTTGGCCAAATATTTTGAACATATTGTTCATGTTTATATTCCTATATGGAATGCTCGTCAAATAGAATACGTCCTTCACCTTACTTGATCTATTATCTAGAATGGTCTTTACTGACTTTTGTTAGTCCAATTGTTCAAGGTTTAACCCTAGCCAAGGTTAGAAACATGGCCTAGTGTGGAGGACTACTTACGGTGGATAAGGGTACTTAGACATACTCAATCGAATTATGTCGATTGGGTGTGTCTATTTATCCTAAGTCAACATGAGTTGACCCCAACACTAGGTCATGCCCCTATCTCTACCTAGGGAAAAACGTGATCAAATCAGAATTTATGTTAGTCTAGTTGAATAAAATTGGAAGGGTGTTGAAACATGTCAAATGCAACATAGTATCCTTGTGAAGACCCTAGTCATCATGAAGGTACTTTACTGTAGTTGGTGTGTGTCAACATCCATCTGAGTTTTCCTCATCTGGATGAACATACCTTAGATAGAAAGTTATATCTTATTAGTTTCCTCTTTATAGATTAATTACAACAACCCTACTAAGTAACTAGGTTCCTTAATCATTAAGATTCAGATTTAAGACTGTAATAAATGAAGTTATGCAGATAAATATGCTTTCTATATAATTCATATGCCATGATTTAAACTATTGACATTATGATTCATGTTTTACATAATAGATCTAACACACTAGAGAGTGTTATTTGCTTACCCACTTACTCAAGCCATAGCTTATATAAGTTATGAGCAAGTTATTTTTATATTAGACTTCATTGAAATGAAGTCTAATCCCATTTATTTTTCCTTCCCTATATTCCTATTCTAGTTAAGGAGTTCTACATGAGAAAGAACACCCTTGCCAATTATAGATAACATTCAAGATTCATATCAAAAAGGTCTTAGATTTAGACTAAGATTATTTTCAAGGGAATTGTCTTTCCTTTCCCTTATTGAGGGTTAAATTCCATTATAAACCCATTGTACTTTATGAATATTATTAAGGTGTAATTCTCAACAATAATTTGTTTATTTTATAAGCTAATGAGCTGTTTTTAAAAATTAGTGCAAGCATTACAACTTGATAGGTTGCCTCTTAACTTAGAGAAGGTAGTACAACATTATTTCATATCTATATTTATTTTATTACAAACCATAAGGTATGTTACTGTCTGAAAGACAAAGTATTACTTAACATTTCCATTCAATTCATTCCAACAAGAATTACATCAAGTGCAAACAAATATCACACAAATTTTATTCAGCATGGAGGACTCATACATTTACAAGTTCAAACACTTTCGATAGTGCTAAGTATAAAAAAATAGCATTAAATTACTTTTAAATAAAAATTTCTTTTCCATCAAATACATTTCAACAATGAACCATTTTTCATCATACAAAAGATCAAGTCTCTTGATAAACAAATGTAACTTTCTAAAAAATTTCTCCTTTCATCACTTACAAATTCCATCTGCAAAATTTCTAGCATGGGTCAATTCATTAAACTGAGGTTTATAAGCACTAAACATTAAAATGATGTGCTTTTAACTAATCAGATCATAAAAATAACGTTGTTGTTATGAAACAAGTCTTGAGCAATTCAAAAGACATAACCAAAATGATTTACAATAACCAAATTAGAGAGAGAAAGAAAGAGATATTCCAAAACAAAAGTAAGGTTAGGTCAATAATATAACAACTTCAACCTTTCATACTATTGTCTTTTATCAAAGGAATTAAAACAATAATTCAGATAAGTAACATTTCATCAAAATCTCACTATTATTTTCATACATTTATTTTCATGATCACTCATTCAGTTAAATCTATTAACAGAAGAATATAACTATCCTAACTATATTTTAGGCATAGTTCAGCAGTAGATCATTACAACAATACTTCCATATTAATATTTCATTAACCTAAATTCATCCTAAATTATGAGATGCCAATAATCAAAATTAAAAGCATAAGAATAAGTTTAGGATGATCCCAAACCTCATATCATTAAATGTGTCTCTCTCTAAGTATCCTAATACTCAAGCTCAAAATTAGAAATCAATTTAAGTTAAATTCAAGAAAACTAAAACAAACCTCATCAAAGGGTAAGATCTTTTTAGCAAGAAAATGAGTTGACACTCAATCCCGAAGGATACAACATTAATATTGTTAAGTTAAGAGATTAGAATGGAAATTTTTATCATTCAGCTCCAGCTCCATTAACCATATAAATATTCTCTATACATCACAAAGATCTATTCAAAATATTCTAACCAAACACAATATTCCATTCTATTATTTTCAACTTCATCTATACTTTGCTAATAACAATCTACAATCAATCTTACCTAATAGACCCAAAGTTACATAACGAACAGACCAAAGAAAGACAACACCTTTACCAAGTTCAAAGGCTGAAGAAGGTTAAAGGAAAAAGAGAGAGATTACTTCCTCATAGTTCTAAGCATGATTATAAAGAGAACCTTAGAAACCAATAACCTATATTGATAAGGTCATTGATCAAATGTTACAAACTAAAATCCTAAACAAAGATATAATCAGGGTTCGAATTGTGAGAATAACAACCAGAGAAGAAAGGAAACGATGAACAACAATCATTTTGTTACTCTTCATCATTCATGGAGATAGTAAGGATAGCCTTGACTTCCACAGGATAACAAATAATCCATTTCCCAAAAGATACAGAGATGAAAGGATTAACTTAATAGAAGGGTAAATCCGAACAAACTTCCAAACTTAGATCCGTAAAGGAAAGGAAGTTTATAATACGATTTAACCAAAATAGGAGTCATCGTTACCTTTTTCATGAAGAACATGGCCAAAGATCAGAAAGAATCAAAACCAAGTGTTTAATGGCCCAAATTCTAAGAAACATGCAAACTAAAATACATCCAAACAATGACAATAGAACTATCAAGAAGTTTAAGTTGGCAACAACAACCGAAAAATAGTAAGCCAATACCCAAGGGAGTTTTTCCCTTCTTAGCACCTAATGCTAAAATTTCACCAATTACCCAATGACCCAATAATGTAGAAAACTGAATAACTTTTCCCCTTACTGGCTTCCAACAATCAGGCTTCGTGAAACAACTAAACAATTCCAAGAAAAGTGGAAGTATACATTTGCAGGCTTTATAGTAAATAATAACCGGAATAACTTAAACACGTCCATGGACACATTAAACCACAAACCACACAACTCCCAACAATTTATCCATCCTAAATAATCTCAAGGCCCGAAGTTTGAATAGAAAGAATACAAACAAAACCCAGATCCTCATTCACAGATAGTGAAAGAAAATGACACATTTTTTTCAAGTTAGAGCATTACATTAGTACTCAGAAAAACATGTTTGAAGAATACTTCACATAAATTTTTTTCCTTAAGATTCAAGTAAGATTCAACAATAGTCAAGGTATTCAAAACAATTTAATAACTGAAGTTTTCCAACCGAAATAGAGCAAGTTCCACAAATTAAAGCAAACCAAGCCACCTACATGATTTAAACAATTTAACCAAATCTCAAGTAGTTTTTCAACTTGATCCCAAGCCCATGCAGAGAGACTAAAGCATAACCCAACTATCTATACAAGAAACTCAAACCCATATAATTATTTCCATCATTTCAACAGGGTCGATAAAGCATTTCCAAAACAACACAAAAACCACAAGCAGAGTAATCTTTTCAACATACCAAAAACAAGATTTTTCCCAAGAGTAGAGTTCTCTTAATGATTTATTTAAGAAAAAGTGTAAAACTTAATGGATGTAGCCTATCATTCTTGATAGATCTTTGCCTTCACTGATTTACGGAAGATCCGCAACCGAGCTTCAATAGCTTCTTCCTTTCCACGAAACGTCAACAAAACCTTCAACACTTTCTAATTATTTTATAGTTTCCAAAGTGCCCACTCAAATAGTTTCATGTAAAGCAAGAATAATAGTCATGCAAGAATCAAACTGGAGATTCGAAGAGATGAAACAACATCATATAGAGCCTAGGCTCAAAATGAACAAAAGATAAAAACAACCAAAACCCCCTCATGCACCTTCCTAGGTAGTTTTTTTCAATTTCAAAAACATTAAATGCTCAACAGATTGTCAGTTCCCTCCAATTTCCACGCCACCACCATCTCTATATTTAGCAATGACTAAATTCAATTTTTTCATGCAACTAAACTTGGCTGAGGTTCCAACTCATCCCTCTCTATTTTTCCTCATGCCCATGCCAAAATTGGCAGCACCAAAGGATAAGGCTGCATTAACTACCAATTAATGTCTAGAAATCGATGCCATTCCATAGGTCCCCTAAGGTTAGCCATTCCCTTAGTTAGGTTAGACACTAACTTAGGAAATCAACGTAGGTCCATAGTCCCTCTTAATTATTTTTCATCCAAATTAACATAAGAAAATATTAACTTAGGTTAGGTTTAATCCTTAGGATAGAGTCACTAGTTTTAAAACATAGTTATATTAGGTCCAAAGTCCCTAATGACAACTCATCATAAAATAATAGAAAATAAGAACCAGATTTTTACTGGATTAAATACAAAGTAAAGATCCTTGAAGAGGGTCGTTCATAACCTTCACACACCCAGATCCAAAAACTCTTACATCTGTCCAAATTGGACAACATGATAAAAAAACATGTAAATTAGAAGCATACCTTGGATCAATGGAATTGATCCAAGGTAATGTTGTTTGATTCCTCTTAAATTATGAAAACTGAAACTCAAATTCATAATCCCGAGCAATGAATCTATCCTACATAAAAGAGATGGATTGCTTCATTTTCAATAAAGCAAAAACACAACAAAATGTACCTATTCCAAACAGATAACTTCTTATCTTCTACAAACATGATTTCCTAATTCATAAGAGTATACTATCTTAAGAAAAATCACCTCTCAATGTTTGATACTTCCAAAGTAAAATTCATCACAAGCTCTAGTCATGTTAGAGGCGTTACATACCTCCCTCCTAAAAAGCATCATCATTATGATGATTAAATTAGTCAAATAACTTCAATCAAGAATGAAACCAAATTATAATTCTTTCTTTCATAAGTTCATAATAGAACCAGATTTGAGAAATTCCAATTTTCATAATTTATTCAGCATTTAAATAGCTATTTCAATACTAATGATTTTAGTATCTACCAAAAACTGGAAAATTTATTAATGGAATAAGAATATTTTTTCAAGTTTTATCAATCAACAGAATCAACTCTGTTCAAATAAATGTGGAAAAGTAATTTTCATATCTTCAAGGTTTTCCCATGTTGCACTTTCTTCATTAAATTGGTCCCATTGGACCTTGCATTGGCTTATTTCATGATTTCTTAAGTGCAGCTGGCAATTTTCCAGCACTCGAATGGGTTTAACCATGATTATTCTTGGGTCTTGGACCTACAAGGAATTCCAATTTAACACATGTGATAAATCTGAAACATATTTCTTAAGTAAAGAAATATGGAAAACATCATGCATTCATGATAAATCAGGTGGTAAAGCTAAACAATAAGCTACAAGGTTGATTATTTCAACTATTTCAAAGGGTCCCACATAACAAGGTGATAACTTGGCAGCCTTGCCAAAGGTTATAGAACTCTTTTTCAATTTAACCCACAAAAATACCTTTTCACCAAGTTCAAATTTCTTATCAACCCTTTTTAAGTCCGCATAACTTTTTTGCCTATCTATTGCTTCCTTTAAACGTTCACGAATCATTTTAACTTATTGTTCCATTTCAGTAAGGATCTCAGGTCCAATTACCTCTTTGTCCTCTATGTTATCCCAACTAACTGGAGTTCTACATTTCCTACTCGTATAACGCTTCGATACGTGTTATTATAAGAAAATTCAACTAATGGAAGGTACTCTTCCCATTTGTACTATTGATCCATGCAGTACATTCGTAACATATCTTCCAAAACTTGATTAACTCTTTTAGTTTTCCCATCCATTTCAGGATGGTATGTTGAACTAAAATTCAATTTAGTTCCTAAGGCTACATTGAGTGTTTTCCAAAATCTAGATGTCATTCTTGAAACTCTATCTGATATGATAAATTTAGGTACACCGTGTAATCTAAAAATTTCATGCACAAATATTTTTGCTAAAATAGGTGAATCACCCTTAAGATTACCAGCAATAAAATGTGCTACCTTTGTTAGTTTATCTACAATAACTAGAATAACATCATGCTTATGTCTTGACATAGGCAACCCTTAAAAAAATATCATGCTAATTACTTTCCATTTATATTGTGGTATGCTATGAAGGTACAAAAACCAAATGGATACATATGTTCGATCTTAACATGCTTGACATTCTAAGCGATGTGTCAAAAATCGCCACATCTTTTTCATCCCTTTCCAAAAATATTGTTGTTTTATATTAGCAAGCATTTTTCATAATTACTAAGGCCCTTAAAAGGTGAAATATGAAATTTAGTTAAAAAATTCCTCTTTAATTCATTTCCCAAAGGTATATATACTCTATTATTATATCTCAAGATTCCTTCATCATCAAAGTGAAAACCTGTATATCTCATATCATTAGGATCTGCAACAAGTGTTGTTTTCACTTGAAAAATAAGAATCATATTCCATAATAATTTTTACTTCATCCTTAAATTGAGTTCTCAACGTTATAAGTGCATAAATATGTTTCCTATGACTTATTGCATCTGCCACTTTATTTTCCTTGACTTTTATATAACTTATGTCAAAATCATACTGAGATAGAAATTCTAACCACCTTCATTGTCTTGCATTCAGATTTGGCTGAGTGAAAATATACTTCAGCCCAAGATGGTCACTTTAATTCAAAAGGTATCCCAAGAAGATAATGCCTCCATACTTGAAGTGCATGTACAATGGCAATAAACTCTAGGTCATGGGGAGGATAGTTCAGTTCATGTAACTTGCGTTTTCTACTTTCATATGCTATAACATGCTCATTTTGCAACAAAATACCTCCAAGCCCTTCCTCGGAAGCATCTGTTACTATAGTAAAGTCTCCATTTGGATCAGGTACAACCAAAATAGGTGTAGATGTAAGTTGATTCTTTAGAGTCTTAAATGCAGATTCACATTTTTCACTCCACACAAATTTCTTATCTTTCTTTTGTAACAAATTTATTGGTGCAATGACCTTCAAAAAGTTTTTACAAACTTTCTATAGTAACTAGCAACACCCATGAATCTTTTGACCTCATGTACATTCTTAGGTGCATGCCACTCAGTTATTGCAACAATTTTTATGGTTCTATTGGTATTCCATATTTACTTATGACATGCCCTAGATAGTGTACTTTAATCTCGTAGAATGAACATTTGAATAACTTACCATACAATCTTCTTTTCCTTAAGATTTGTAGAACTATCTTCAAATGCTCATGATGCTCATTAATGATTTTAGAATATATGAGAATATCATCTAGGAATACAAGCAAAAATTATCCAAGTATTCTTGAAAGATATTATTCATTAAGTTCATAAAATTTATAGGTGCATTTGTCAAACCAAAAGGTAAAACTATAAATTCATAATGGCCATACCTAGTCCTAAAAGTTGTTTTATGAATATCTTCATCCTTGATTCTTAACTGATGATATCTAAATCGAAGATCTATCTTAGAATATACTGATGCACCATGCATCTGATCAAACAGATCATCAATTATAGGAAGTGGATATCTATTTTTGATTATTTCTTTGTTTAACATCCTATAATCAATGCACAATCTAAGTGTTCCATCTTTATTTTTCACAAAAATTACCGGTGCTCCCAGGTTAGGTTAATTATTATTCACCTATTTATTAATTATGCATTTCATATTAATTAATGTATTTATTAATTATATGGTTATATCTAATTATAAACCATATTATTGTTTTTTATTCAAATAGTAAAAGTGTTGTTATATTGTTTTAACAATATAATTGTTTGGTTATAGTTATGCTTCCCGGATGCAATATTGGAAGCTTATGTAATATGGAATATGGTTACACCTGTGCAACTTAGTTTCTTGTTTGTATTTGGATGTGCAATATCTATAAATATTGCAGCCCATTCTTTGTAATGTTGGTTGATTCTAATTAATAAAATCTTCAGGCTTCTATCCCTATTTACATTTGGTACCAGAGTGAGATTCTGGACCTGTGAAGCTATGGAGGAGTGGAAAGAGAGAGCAGCTGAGATAGAGGAGTTTTGGAGAAGTGTTTGCAGCATCAGAGAGCCTGTGCAACCTCCTGCAACCTCCCAGCCCCATCCTTGCCTCCTCACACCCTCATGTTCCTTCCGTGTTTAGAAGGAAAATGTTTTTGCACCGGTGCACGCAACACAAAGAAAAACTTGCTGCAGGTATTGAAATTAATAAAAAAATTCCCATTAGGGGTTTTATCTCTAATATTAGAGATATATTTAGTCTCTGCTAAAACTAGTAGGCTGATATATTTGGAGGTCACTCTGTGAGATTCGGAGGAAGTCGAACCATTAAAAAGGCAAGCTATTTGAAGAGTCCTGACCTCTGTGCATTTCAATAGAGCTAACCGAGTTAGTTTTGCTTTGCATCGTGCTCCTATTCTAGTGCATTTTTTTGTAACCAAGACTTGATTGGCATAGTGGAAGCATAGATCCTGACCGTGTTGGAGCAAGGTGTTGGATGTGGTAGAGCCGACCCTCTTTCATACACAAATGAGTAAATGATACTATGAACAATACACTGTAGAATCATGGCTAAGCCTTACACAGGCACCCCCGCACACAAAAAATCCATGACCTATAAACAAAAACGCAACAACCATTATCAACAATGTCCCTATAGAGACAAATAAAATCCATGAGAAATCAAAGCATCAACAAAAATAAAAAAGAAAAAATGGTGAGAAATAAGGAAAAAGTGGCTAAAGCTAAGGCTCAGATCAAATTTCTTTGCAAAGAAAACAACGGCTAAAGCAAAGGCTGATTTGATATTAATAAAAACACCTCAGATCCAGATTTTTGGGTGCACACGTAGCCCTAAATTCACCCTCCACATGGTCAATCTGCCAAATCGCCATTTTACAAAGGTAAGTCGATTTTACCTTTCATTAAATACAAGTTTGTTCACTTCTATATCAAGCGCTCTTAAGTGGCCAAGGCGGTTAGAGAGAAAGTCTTAGAAGTGGGAGGTTTGGGGTTCGAATCCCACCCCCAATTGAAATTTTTGAATTTGGTGGAAAAGTTTGGTGGGACCATTAATGCTAACTTTAGCGAGAAAATTTGAATTTAGTTATAACTAACTAATTTTAGTGAGAAAACCCTAAATTTAGGGTAAATTTTTTTTCTCCACTAGGCCTATTTTTTCAATTCGGGCATTTTTTGCAAAATGAGGACCATCCAAAGCTTTGATGTTGGGCCCTTTTTAACGGTTTCCGGCATTTTGGGTCATTTTGGGCTCCGGAGGCCACTACTTAGGGCCTGCAAAACAATTTTTTTTTTCCTGCCATTCAATTTTTCCAGATTTTTGGATGTAATTTATATACTGCATTATATTGTACTAATTTATAGGTTGCCATAGTCAACTAGAAACTTTGTAACTACTCTAAAACTAGCAAAATTGTAATACAAAATAGTAAAAAAATTGTTTTGTAACACTCACGAGATCCTAGATATCATTCACAACATTCAATATAAATGATGCCTCTCTAGAAGCGCTTACGGGTAAAACCGTTGCGAATACTCACCGCACTTAATGCCTAATATAGCTACAACAACATCGTGCTGAAATCGTCCCTATAAATTGACGGCGAGTAATAAGGTCACAGTGTACACACTATGAGCCATCCCATCCATCTATGAATGATTGCATGACATAAATCCAGATTGAGAAATTATCCAAGTATATAGCGAAGTTACGTGCATGTATGAGGATATTTCTTTGAGCCGGTGTTAATAATCACACAGACCCCATCCGTATTATCTTGGTACCACGTATTGAATTATTTCATGTACGTTAACACCTCTTTCACGTACCATTGGGTATATAGAAAGTGTGAACTTCTTCCACGTACACTGGGTATATCGGAAGGGTGCGTATATAGAAAGGTTCGGTATATCGGACTAACGATATATAGATTGGGAGACCTTATACCTGGAGTGATAAGATCCAAAACCTGTCAGTGATCTCTACAAAATGGGCACTAATGCCCCCAAATTTTTTCTTCTGGATTCACAATTACTCAGAGGAAACAACTATGTTGCATAGAAGAAAAAAATCAAGACACAACTTGAGTTTGAAGAAATATGGACTGTTGTGAATGGTACTTTGACCAGATCAACTACTGATACAACACAACAATGACAGTTTGATAAAGTAGATCAGAAGGCCAAACTCATCATCTTGTTTGGAGTGTTTGATGATGTGCAACCCCACATTCGAGATGCCAAAACAGCAAAATAAGCGTGGGATAAGTTGAGCATAGTATACAGGCCAAGAACAAGAATGTTATACTAAATTTGTAGAGTCAGTTACACACATTAAAATTCAAGCAGAATAAAAAATAGAAGCTTTCTTAAGAAGAGTTACAGAATTGAGGGCTTCACTTCTAGCCATGGGAGAACCAGTCACAGATGATTCTCTCGTTCCCATTGTTTTGAGAGCACTCCCCTCTTCTTACCGCATTTTTGTCAAAACACTAAATGAGTCGATACGACAGATTGGTTTTGAAAAACTAGTAAACCTACTTTGCCAAAAAGATGAAGCAATACACAATAAGGATGATGAAGATGATTAGGCACTATATTCACATCAAAAATGGAAAGGAAAACCTAATTCCTATCAAAAATCCCAAAATCAAAATCAGTATCAAGTGGATAGACAATAGAAGAAGCAATGTCCAATCTGTAAAAGAGGACATAACCTACAATATTGTTGGTATAATAATTACAAGAAAGGTTCATCTAGTAACTTCTGACCTCCAAAACAATCTAACAATGGATAATCTAACTACAATCAAGCGTAGAAAAGGGGAATTGGAAAAGAAGATCCCACTAGTAAGGTAATATTGTTGAGTAACAAGAATAGTCAGACAATGAAGACTTCTTGTTCACTGTTCGATCAAGTGAACCATCCACGTCATCTAGTGATGTTTGGTATGTTGATTTAGGGGCCACTCGACACATGACTAGCCACAAAGACTGGTTTATTTCAATGAGGGACACACCATCGAAAAATCATGTTTCATTGGGAGATGATTCTTCATATATAGTTTAGGGGATTGGGAACATTTCTCTACCCCTTGGTTCATGCAAATGTAGACTATCAGATGTCCTATATGTCCCTGAGGTTAACAAAGAATCGCTTTCAGTTAGTCAACTCCTAGATCACAACCTAAAAATTGACTTTGATAGTCAATCCGGCAAGAAAACTGTGTTTGATTCAAGACAAATCAAGAGGCTCAAAATAATTGTAAAATCCTCCAATGTGGGACGCATGTTCCAACTTGATTTTTTTCACTTGTGGCTAAGAACTCCACCTCAACACAATTGTGGCATTGGAGATTTGGTCATGTAAGTTTCAAATATCTTGAAACACTTCATCGGTGTAATATGGTACATGGGATACCATCTCTTCAAAAGGATATAGACAAGTGTCCTCATTGCCTAGTAGGAAAACAACACAGAGCTTCATTCCAAAGGAGTACATTTCAAGCTCATGGTAAACTTGACCTGGTTCATACTGATCTTTGCGGTCTGATGCAGCCAAGTCATTCTGGGTTCCAGTACTTCATGCTTTGTGTTGACGACTATTCAAGAAAAATGTGGATTTTCTGTCTTCACAAGAAAAGTGAAGTGTTTGAAACCTTCAAAAAGTTCAAAGTAGCAGTTGAGAAAGAAACTGGTCATCACATCAAAACTCTCCACTCAGATCAAGGGGAGAATTCACCAGTGATGAGTTTAGAGACTACCTACAAACTCACAGGATTCATCGACAAATGCCTCCTCCACACACACTGCAGAAAAATGGTGTTGTTGAGAGAAGAAATCATACTATCATGGAAATGGTGCGATGCATGATCAATGATTTCAGACTTGCAAAGACATTCTGGGAAGAAGTAAAAATTGAAAATAGTATATTTTTTGAACAGAGTGCCCACAACTACTCTTGATGGAATAACACCACAAGAAGCATGGTCAAAATGGAAACCATCTATTGCACACCTCAGAGTATTCAGGTGCAAAGCAAGCATGCACATACCCAAACAAAATAGAAAGAAATTGGACATGAAGTCACAGAAACTCGTCTTCATTGGGTACAATGAAGAGACTCTTGGGTATAGATTGATGGATCCTAAGACAAGAAAAGTCTACCCCAGCAAAGATGTTGAGATTTTTAAGAAGGAAGCAGAGACTCCTCCTCCGGACTCACAAGATGTATATTTTTCACCTATTGTCGAAATTAAAGCTGATGTTCCCTCAAAAGATGAAAGTGATGATGGGGATGATGGTGTTGATCAGATAGAACCACGACCCATGGGAACAGTTCAACATATGCCTAAATGGTATATAAGTACATTACGAGATGTAAGAATGGATGCTCCACCGGATACATCCACCCTTGGACCATGGACTTGCAGTAAAGCAAGAGAAGAAGTTAACTTTTATTTGATGAGTAGAGTTATTGAATCAGATGAGCCCTCTACAATCCAGGAAGCCCTACAGTCAAAATCTTGGAAAGATGCCATGGATTCTGAATATCAATCAGTGATGAAAAATAACACTTGGCAACTTGTTGATCTTCCACCAGGGAAGAAACCCATTGGATGCAGATGGATATTTAAAACAAAGTACAAAGCAGATGGGACAGTGGAAAAGTATAAAGCAAGACTTGTAGTAAAGGGGTATGCATAAAAAGAAGGCATTGACTATGAGGAGACATTTCTTCCCACAGCTAAGATCAAAACAATCAGGATGATTTTTGCTCGAGCTACTTAGTTTGGATGGAAAGTCCACCAAATGGATGTAAAAAGTGCCTTTCTAAACAGAGATTTACAAGAAGAATTCTACATGACTCAGCTTGAGGGATATGTAGTACCTGGTCAAGAAGAAAAGATATGTAGACTCAGGAAATCTCTGTATGGCCTCAAACAGGCACCCCGGGCATGGTACATCAAGATTGATGAGCATCTCATACAACATGGATTTGTTAGAAATCCATACGATCCCAATATCTCCGCAAAAAAAGTAAGGGGGAGATGGTGATTTTTGTTGTCTATGTCAATGATCTAGTCATCACTGGAAGTTCAGTGAGGATGATCGATGCAACAAAGAAAGATCTTAATCAATCATTTGACATGACTGATCTCGGGCTGATGCATTACTGTCTTGGATTGGAAGTATGGTAGAAAGAGAATCACATTTTTGTATCTCAGATGAAATATACCAAGAAAATGCTCGAGAAGTTTAAGATGATGGATTGCACACCAATTTCTACACCTATGGAGAATAGATTGCAGTTATCTCGTTCAAATCCATCTCCTGAGGTAAGTGCCACTCTTTAATGACAGATTGAGTGGGAGTCTCATTTACCTAACCTACACTAGACCAGATATCAAATTTGCGGTGAGTCATGCCTATCCAGTTCATGCATGAACCCAAAGTTTTTCATTGGAAAGGAGCAAGGCACATTTTGAGATATCTTAATGGATCAATGGATCTTGGTCTAGAATAAAAGAAGAACAAAAAATTCTTCTTGATTGGATATTCAGATTCAGATCATGCGCAGGTAACGTTGATGATAGAAAATCCACTTCTGGATTTGTATTCTTTATGGGATCTAGACCAATATCATGGGGAAGCAAGAAAAACACTTTGTTTCTCGCTCTTCCACAGAAGCCGAGTATTGTTCTACAGGAGAAGCTGTCTATGAAGTGATTTGGCTACATCGCATACTGGAAGGACTTGGAATACCACAGACAAACCGACCACCATGTATGTTGACAATGAAGGTGTTCTCAAAATTGTTCACAATCTAGTTTTTCATGAAAGAACAAAGCACATTGAGGTATAAATACATTTCATACGTGAACATGTGTTGAAGCACAACATTCAGGTTCAATTTTTTTCCAATAGTTTGACAATGAGTAGATATTTTCACAAAGTCACTTGCACGTGACAAGTTTGAGTTTTTCAGAGAATTCCTCTCCTCATCCCTTGAGACAATGCACAATTAAGGGGGGGAATGTTAGGTTAATTATTATTTACCTATATATTAATTATGCATTTCATATTAATTAATGTATTTATTAATTATATGGTTATATCTAATTATAAACCATATTATTGTTTTTTATTCAAACAATAAAAGTGTTGTTATATTGTTTTAACAATATAATTGTTTGGTTATAGTTATGCTTCCTGATGTAATATTGGAAGCTTATGTAATATGGAATATGGTTGCACCTGTGTAACTTAGTTTCTTGTTTGTATTTGGTTGTGCAATATCTATAAATATTGCAGTCCATTCTTTGTAATTTTGGTTGATTCTAATTAATAAAATCTTTAGGCTTCCATCCCTATTTACAGTTCCATCTTTATTTTTCACAAAAATTACCAGTGCTCCCCAAGGCGAGACACTTGGTCTTATCAAACCTTTAGACAATATTTCTTGTAATTGTTCCTTAAGCTCTACCAATTCAATGGTAGTAACTAGATACGGTGCCTTGGAAATAGGTTTGGTTCTCATCTTGATCTCAATCATGAAATCAAACTCCCATTTGGGTGGAAGATCGTGTAGTTCTTCTAGAAACACATTGCTGAAATTTCTTAACAATGGGTATCTTTCCAATAAATCACTATCCTCTTCAGTTGTTTCAAAAAAATTTACTGCATACAAGGTGCGACCTTTGTTTTTGTCCTTTTTAAGCTGCATGGCTGACAATTTTCTAATTGAAATCTCACAATTTACCCCCTAGATGTCTCATGTTATAAGGAAACTAATATGTTTTTCAAAACAATCAACCTTTGCTTTATGTTTAGCAATCCAGTTAACAATTATGATTACATCATAAGACCCCAAAGGAGCAACATAAATATCGAATTCAGTGGAAAAACTAGGCAAGTCAAGGAAGTCTCCAAAAAGACACATACTAAATAAGTGGACAACATTATTTCCATAATGCACAACCCATGATTTATCCATTTTCTAGCTTTTCTTTTTGATTTTGAAGATAATTTAGTAGAAATAAAGTATTCAATAGCTCTAGTATCAAAAATTATAGTAACATGTATACCAAATAACTTACTTGGCACTTCTATAGGTGTAACTTTATTTTCAACTTGTTTGTCAACTACTGCAACATGTATCTTATGTTGCTGATTGTGGTCATCCTTCCTTAGAGGACACTGATTTGCATAATGATCCTTGCCACAATTGTAGCATCCTCCTACATGTCCTTTCTTAGGCTCAAATTTATTTCCTACCTTAAATTTATCATTTTGTCCTCCATAGGACTTCTATTCATTATTATTGTTCTTGAAAAAATTGTTTTGTACATTAGCAACAGTTTATTTGTTGTAGTTTTCTTGTTATTATCAACAACAAATTTGTTTTTTGCACCAAATGTTTTCCATGGTCACTTTTTTGGTGTAAGGGATGAAGAAGAATTAGGAATTTTCTTTCTGATTTCCTCCTTATGGGCAGAGATTGCTTTCAATTTTTACTCCTGGATTATGGATTTTTCAACAACCCCTTCCATAGTGGTGGGGATGTGAACGTCTACTTCATCACTTATAATAATATTTAATCCCATAATGAATTTTTGTATCTGAACTTCTCATCATTTTGATACTGAGGTATGTACTTGAGGAGCTTAGTAAAATTCTCCCAGTACTCCGTTATAGTCAAATTTCCTTGAGCTAAGTTATGAAATTTAGTAATTTTCTGATCATAGTAAAGTTTTGGCAGCCATCATTTCCTAAAATCATTTTTAAATTGATCCCAAGTGATGTTTTTTTATCAATGTTTAACTTAGCCTTACGGTTGTCCCACCAAGAAGATGCCTTATGGGAAAGCCGATAATATTCCCATATTGATTTTTTTCCTCTGAAAAGTTCCTTATAGAAAAGTACTTCTCCATTTCCCTAAGCCATTTCTTAGCTCCATCATCCAGGTGTAGTGCCATAAAACTTGGGTGGACTTATCCTTTTATATCATTAGTCATTTCAGCTACTAATATCACCTTTTGTTCTCGAGGCTAATTGGGTGCATTTGCATTAACATTGGCAGTGTTATTGTTATCAACACCCAAATTTCATATATTGGCGTTGTCCCCAGGAGGTGGCTGATTATTGTTACCAGCATCTTCTTCATCCTCCTCATTTCCCATTACTTGTTATTCTAATACATCCAAACAATCTCTTGTGTCCAACAGGGAAGTAAGGATCTCATCAAGTTTTTGGGTAGTTGTTGCTTCTCCACCTGGTGGTGGGTTGTTTGTAGCATTTCCTCTCATTCTAACTATTTTTTGTTAACAAGAAAATTTATGTTTTTATCAGATTATGGACACAATATGTTCAAGAGCTACAACCTTCATCTCTGATACCAAGATGTAACATTCCAATTTTAAGGCTTTAGAAACAAGGGAAATTTTTTTTGCATAATGTTCTTTGTTCTAAATTAACATAATTTAGAACACATATTTCAAAGCCAAAAAATCTCATAACAAAAAACCATATGCAACTATAAATGACTCGGGGAAACACCGATCTCTCGTTTCATTACTTAGTATCATACTGAACTCTTATGTTAACCTTATAATGTGTATACTACGTATACTTGGTTCCATTACCCTTTTTGAGGTATCAAGTGATCTGTTGAAGAGGCCTATCTGAAAATCATTACCAATATTCATCCAAATCCCGCTTCTTAAACTGAGTGACATAGGACAACGCAACCAGCAACTTGCAATACTTTGGCCAAATATTTTAAACATATTGTTCATGTTTATATTCCTAGAAGACATACGCATCAAATAGAATACATCCTTCACCTTACTTTATCTATTATAAAGAATGGTCTTTATTAACTTGTGTCAGTACACTTGTTCAAGGTTTAACCCTAGCCATGGCTAGCAACATGGACTAGTGTGGAGGACTACTTACGGTAGATAAGGGTACTTAGACATACTCAATTGACTTATTTCTATTGGGCATGTCTATTTATCCTAATTCAACGTGAGTTGAACCTGACATTAGATCATGCCCCTATCTCTACCTAGGGAAGAACTATGATCAAGTCATAATTTATGTTAGAATAGTTCAATAAACTCGAAAGGGTGTTGAAACATGTCAACTGCAATATAGTATCCTCATGAAGACCTTAGTCATTATGAATATTTTTTACTACAGGTTGGCATGTGTCAACATCTATATGATTTTTCCTCATCTGGATGAACATACCTTAGATAGAAAGTTATATCTTATTAGTTTCATCTTTATAGATCAATTACGAAAACCCTATTAAGTAACTAGATTCCTTAATCATTAATATTCAGATTTAAGATTGTAATAAATGAAGTTATGTAGATAAATCTACTTTCTATCTAATTCATATGCCATGATTTAAACTATTGACATTTTTATTCTTGTTTTTCATAACAGATCCAACATACTAGAGAGTGTTGTTTTCTTACCCACTTACTTAAGCCATAGCTTATATAAGTTCTAAGAAAGTTTCATTTTATATTAGACATCATTGAAATGAAGTCTAATCCCATTTATTTTTCCTTCCCTATATTCCTATTCTAGTTAAGGAATTCTACATGAGAAAACACACCCTTGCCAACTACATATAATATTCAGGATTCATATCAAAAAGGTCTTAGATTAAGAGTAGGAAGATTTTCAAGGGAATTGTCTTTCCTTTCCCTTATTGAGGGTTAAAGTCCATTATAAACCCATTGTACTTTCTAAATATTATTAAGGTGTAATTATCAACAATCATTTGTTTATTTTATAGTCTAATGAACTGTTTGAAAATTAGTGCAAGAATGTCAACTTTACAAGTTTCCTCTTCACTTAGAGAAGGTAGTACAACATTATTTTAGATCTATATTTATTCTATTCCAAACCATAAGGTATGTTACTATCTAGAAAGAAAAGTATTACTTAACATTTTCATTCAATTCATTCCAACAAGAATTACATCAAGTGCAAAAAATATCACACATATTTTATTCATCGATGGAGGACTCATACATTTACAAGTTCAAACACTTCAAACAATGTCTAAGTATCAAACAACAACATTCAATCACTTTCAGATACAACTTTATTTTCCATCAAGTACATTTCAGTAATGAACCATTTTTCATCATACAAAGATCCAGTCTCTTGATAAACAAATGTAACTTCCTAAAATATTTCTCCTTTCATCACTTACGAAGTCCATCTATAAAATTGCTAGCACGGGTTAGTTCATTGAACTGAGCATGATAAACACTAAACATTAAAACAATGTGTTTTTAGCTAATCAGTATCATAAAAAGAACTTTGTTGTTATGAAACAGTCTTGAGAAATTCAAAGACATAACCAAAAGGAGTTACAATACCCAAATTAAAGAGAGAAAGAAATATATATTCCAAAACAAAAGTAAGGTTAGGTCAAGAATATAACAATTTAAACCTGTCATACTATTGTATTTTGTCAAAGGAATTAAAATAGTAATTCAGATAAGTAACATTTCATCAAAATCTTGGTATTATTTACATACATTTATTTTCATGATCACTCATTCAGTTAATTCTATTTAACAAAATAAGATAACTATCCTAACTAACTTTTAGGAAAATTTCAACAATATATCATTACAACAATACTTCCATATTAATATTTCATTAACCTAAATTCATCCTAAATTCTGAGATGCCAATAATCAAAATTAAAAGCATAATAATAAGTTTAGGATGATCCAAAACCTCATATCATTAAATGTGTCTCTGATTTGAGTATCCTAATACTCAAGCTCAGAATTAGGAACCAATTTAAGTTAAAGTCAAGAAAACTAAAACATACCTCATAAAAATGGTAAGATATTTTTAGCAAGAAAATGAGTCAACACTCAATCCAAGAAGGATACAACATTGATATTGTTAAGTTAAGAGATTAGAATGGAAAGTTTTATCATTCAGCTCCAACTCAATTAACCATATAAATATTCTCTACCAAACACAAATATCTATTCAGAATATTCCAACCAAACACAATATTCCATTCTATTATTTTCAACTTTAGTTATACTGCCCTAATAGAAATTTGCAATCAATCTTACAAGACATACCCAAAGTTGCATAACGAATAGACCATAGAAGGAAAAAACCTTTACCAATTTCAAAGGTCAAGAAGGTTAAAATAAAAAGGAGAGAGATTACATCCTCATAGATCTAAGAATGATTATAAAGAAAACCTTAGAAACCAATAATCTATATCGATAAGGTCATTGATCAAATGTTTCAAACTAAAATCCTAAATAGAGTTCTAATCGGGATCAAATTGAATGAACAATAAAAATGAGAAGAAAGGAAATGATGAACAAAAACATTCCATTTCACATCACCATTCATGGGAAGGGTAAGGATTGCCTTGAATTCCACAGGATAACAAATAATCCATTTCCCAAAAGATATAGAGATGAAAGGATTAACTTAACAGAAGGGTAAGTCTGAACAAACTTCCAAACTTAGATCCCTAAAGGAAAGGAATTTTATAATAAAATTTAACCAAAACATGATTCATCGGTTCCTTTTTCACGAATATCATGGCTAAAGATTAGAAAAAATTGAAACCAATTTTTATTGGCCCAAAGTCTAAGAAACATGCAAACTAAAATACATCCAAACAATGACAATAAAACTATCAAGAAGCTCAACATGTCAAAAAAAACTGAAAAAGTGAGCCAATACCCAACGAATTTTTTCCCTTCTTAGCACCTAATGCTAAAAATTCACTAGTTACCCAATGACCAAACAACGTAGAAAAATGATAACTTTTCCCCATCGGCTTCCAACAATCGGGCTTTATGAAGCAACTAAACAATTCCAAGAAAAAGTGAAAATATAGATTCGGAGGCTTTATAGAAAATAATTACCTAAATAACTTAAAAACATTTAGGGACACATTAAACCACAAAAACATAACTCTAAACAATTTATCCAACCTAAATAATCTTAGGGCCCAAAGTCTGAATAGAAAGGATACAAACAAAACCTCGATCCTCATTCACAGAAAGTGAAAGAAAACAAACACATTTTTCCAAGTTAGAGAATCACATCAGTACTCAGAATTTTTTTTTTAAGAAAATGTCACAAATTTGTTTTCCCGAAGATTCAAGTAAGATTGAACAAAATTCAAGGTATTCAAAATAATTTAATAAATGAAGTTCTCCAACCGAAATAGAGAAAGTTCCATAGATTTAAGAAAACCAAGCCACCTACATGATTTAAACAATTTAACCAGATCTCAGAATTTTTTCGACTTGATCCCAAGCCCATGCAGAGAGACTAAAGCATAACTTAACTATCCATACAATAAACTCGAAACCCAGATCATACATTCCATCATTTCAACAAGGTCAAAAAAGTATTTCCACAATAACACAAAAACCACAAATAGAGTAATCTTTTCAACAAAACAAAAACTAGATTATTCCCAAGAGCAGAGTTCTCTTAATGAATCATTTAAGTAAAAGCATAAAACTTAATGGATAGAGCCTATCATTCCTGATAGCGCTTTTCCTTCACTGATTCATAGAAGATCCCCAAACAGAGCTTCAATAGCTTCTTCTTCTCCACGAAATGTCAACAAAACCTTCAACACTTTCCAATTCTTTTATAGTTTCCAAAGTTCCCACTCAAATAGTTTCATGTGAAGCAATAATAAAAATCATGCAAGAATCAAACTGGAGGTTTGAAGATCTGAAACAACATCATGCAGAGCCAGGCTTGAAACAAACAAAAGATCAAAACAACCAAAACCTCGTCATGAACCTTCCTAGGTGGGTTTTGCTAATTTAAAAACATTAAATGCTCAATAGGACCATCGCCCTCTAATTTCCGTGCCACCGCCATCTCTATTTTTAGCAATGACTAAATTCAATGTTTTGCATGCAACTAAACTAAGCTAAGGTTCCAAATCAACCCTCTATATTTTCCTCATGCCCATGCCAAAATTGGTAGCACCAAAGGATAAGGCTGCATTAACTCCCAATTAATGTCTAGAAATTGATGCCACCGACTAACTCATTTACCATGTCGTTCCATAGGTCCCCTTAGGTTAGCCATTCCCTTAGTTAGGTTAGACACTAACTTAGGAAATCAAGGTAGGTCCATAGTCCCTCTTAATTATTTTTCATCCAAATTAACATAAGAACATATTAACTTAGGTTAGGTTTAACCCTTAGGATAGAGTCACTAGTTTTAAAACATAGTTATATTAGGTCCAAAGTCCCTAATGAAAACTCATCATAAAATAATAGAAAATAAGAACCAGATTTGTTACTAGATTAAATATGAAGCAGAGATCCATGGAGAGGTTTGTTCATAACCTTCACACACTCCAGCATCAAAAACTCTTAAGTTTGTCCAAATTAGACAACATGATAAAAAGACATGTAAATTACAAGCATACTTTGGATGTTTGATTCCTCTTAAATTATGAAAACTGAAACTCAAATTTATAATACCGAGCAGTGTATCTATCCTGGATAAAGAGATAGATTGCTTCATTTTCAATTAAGCAAAAACACAACAGAATGTACCTATTCAAAATAGATAACTTCTTATCTTCTGCAACATGATTTCCTAAGTCATAAGAGTACACCGTCTTAAGACAAAATCACCTCTCAATGTTTGATCCTTCTAAAGTAAAATTCATCACAGTTCTAGTCATGTTAGAGGCATTACATATTGGGGTTCACATTTATATAAGGTCATTAAGGCATGATAAGTTTTATCACTTATAGGCATTTATATAAGATTATTAGGATAATAATATTGAAGCCATCTAGATATTTTGTATTAGTAAACACTTTTTGATGTATCCTCAATATAATCATTCATAATGTCTAGAATAGTGTCATCATCCTCCAGACATAAATTTATTCTTCAAGAGAAATAAGAGAATGTTCGAAGAGGACACAAAAATATTTTTATAAGTATTTAAAATTTCCTATTTTCAATGATCTCACATTTGTAGACACAAAATCACGCACTTTGGGTAATTATTTAGTCCCAGTCTCATACTACTATTCATATGGTTCTTAAGTGAAAAATATTACTAATTAACCCATGTATTTGGAAATCTTGTGTTGTTTTTTATTGCTATTTTCAATATTACACTCGTACTTTCCTAGTCTATACTCTCATATTACATTTTTCTATTTATGATCGGGCGACCAGTCAAGATCGAGGCGCCCCAAGCATCATGGTCCCATTTCGGTGCCCTGATCCTCTTTACACTTTACTCTCACTTTTTGGGAACTTTTTAGCCATTTGAGCTTCCTATATTTTTGGTGGTCGGCCTTTTCGGGGTTAATTACGAAATTAAAGCAAGAGAACCATATAAATATAAATTTATGTGACCATAATGAGGGACCAAACACTTACTATCACCACCTAAGGTTTCATCCATCAAAGGCATCTATAACTACATTTGCATCCATCTAGCTCCATCACAAGGCACAAAGGTTGGTTCTACATCACACTTCATAGGAGGGAGTTTATTGTTTCCATGCACACATTTATTACATTCTACATCTAGTTACTTTATCACTACTTCACAAAGTACGATTGGCATAAGAGCACCTAGGGTATAATTTACACACACACACACACACACACACCTAGAATTACATTGATTTTAAGATGTAGTGCAAAAATCAGTGATAATTCCATCAATTTGACAGCTAAGGACAGTCTGACCCCTTCGTATGCATCTTTATTTTTAAGGGTTTTAATTTTTTGCTTGGGGTTTTGCAGGTGATTATTCTATTATAGGTTTACTAGTGCTTTGGTGATCACACTGTGACATTCACGTGATAGGAAGTGAACAAAAGAGAACACTTGAATGATACCTCAGAGGAGTTTTCCTAATCATTTCCGTAGACCAGGGTGCCCATGGGAACCCCTATCTCTCTCTAGGTGCCCCAGTATAGCCAAAAACTCTAGATTTGCACTTTCTCAGGCTTCTATGTGATAATTTCCTCCTCCTCGTTTAACCAATATCCACCGCAAAATAGTCCCACAACATATCTGAATTAGCTAAGGCCTTCTTAACCCTCTTTACACATTAGGGTTTCACATTTTATTGCTTAGTTTTCTTGGGTGTATTTGCTACATTTTACTTTCATTTATTTACTACTTCTATAACATTATATTATACTAGAAAATTCAATTTTACTTAATCAATGTGTAGATAGATCATAAATCCTAAATCCTTTTATTCCTCTTTAGCCAAAAAGATGTAATAATATGAGGTAGTATGAAGTTTATTCCAGCTTAAATTTAAAAATAAAAATAGAAGGGGGATCCCAAATATTTTCCAATGGGAAACATGTGATTTCTTATTCACCTAAATTGATAGAGGTGACTTTTCATGAAAATATTTTATATGGACTCTATTTAGAATGTGAATACCATAATTTATGGCTTCTACCCATATACATTTAGGGACATTTGTAGAGTATATCATGGTCCTAAAGATTTCTAAAAATAGTTCATTTTTAATTTTTGTAATTCTATTTTTCTAATGCGTAATAAGAAGTGGCTAGCTCTATTTGAATCCCATAGAAGTAAAAAAATGCATCAAATATTTACTTACACATTCAATTCCATTATTAGTCTTAATATCTTAATTTTTATGTTAGAAAAGATTTCAATTAGTAATTTAAATTTATTAAAATTGGATAAAACATCATAATTTTTAATATTGTAATAGGTCTAGGTAATCATAGTGTGACCACATGAATGTTATAAAATATATAGAACCACTTAGAGAGGAAAACTCAAGTATTATCCTAAGACCTTGTCATGAAAATGTGTAACAAGGAAATTAACAATTTCTAAGCATGACAACTATACCCCTGTGTTAATTTTTTCAATTCCTATCATTCCAAGACAACCCAGGACTTTCCAACCAGTCCAAGTGACCCCCTGAATAATGTTATCTCATCTCGTTAGGTGATTTATGAAATTTCATTCATTCCCCCTAGGTGATTTTAGGAGTTCATTAAAAGTTGCAAGCTACAAGCAGTTGTGGAAGGGCTATCACTAGCCTTCCTAGGGTCGGAGAAACACTATGGAGCAGAGAAGAAGAGACTAAATAGAAATGGAGGTGATTAAATGTTCTTAGAAAATCATGGAAATGATTCAGAATATTCTAGAAGGGCTCGAGAGAAGTTGGGGAAGTTTAACCAAAAGTAGGGTTCACAGCCCTAATTAGTACACACAAGCCAAAACAATCGCCGAGCTTCGAAGGTGATTCCAGGAGGTCCGCATGGAGTTAGGAGAAACAAAACATCACTAGAAATATAATTACAACCCTTACATGATTTTGAAATCATATTTTTCACAACATTTTGGCATGTTATATTTGCAGTAGTCTTTCATAGGCACATGTGGAATACCAAATAAAAAATCCAATTTTTCAGTGATCAAATGGAAGAATAATAAAGACATGATAACCCCACCATTGGATTCAAAAGGTCATTTCAAGTTAGGATCATATAAAATGTTTCTGAGAAACGTCCATCGGGAGCTCAAGTTATCATCGTCAAAAGTTGTCCTCTTGGAGCAAGTTCAGGAGTTAGCCAATTTTTGGGAGGATACATGTCAGATACAGGAGCCTGGCGGGATTTTATGTCCCCAAAATCCCTAAGAGTCATGGAAATAAACTATGGGAAAATGTGCCCATCCCACATGTGACCTCTAGAACCCCATGTGACCATCATGATTGTCAGTTCAGCCCCCGAGTGTAATTTAGAGCTCAAATTCCATGTCATCGGATCTCTGCCATGTGTCAGCTCCAGGATCACCATGGAATTTGATGTCCATAACATACCTTACATGTCAATGACATAAAACCTTGAATTTTTTTCCCATCCCTCTAAGGGAGACTTTTGGTCACCCATGTGACCCGCTTCTAGCCCCTTAGTGTTGATTTTCTAGCTCTCACTCCCTGTCGTCGGATCGTTGCCACGTGTCGCCATCTTGCTCACTATGGAAATTGATGTCCCTCATATCCCTTTTAGGTGAGGGATGTTAGGAAAAAAATTCACCCAGCCCTCTCTGTGCATAATTTTTAAATTTTAAAAATTCCTCCTACTTCTAACTTCTAACATCTAACTCTGTGTAAACTTGCTCTGTAACTTTCTCTGTAACTTCTCACCACCACTCCACCATTGCCAAATCTCAAACCAGATTCAAAAAAATTAAATCCTCTACCCCATGGTGATACATAGGTCTCAGAATAATATTTCATCGAGATAAGAAGAAGAAATGAAGAACAGAGAAGAAGAATAATGGAAATCCCCATTGCCATGAAATCGAAATTTGAAGAAATCTTCCAAACCGGTGCACGAAATGAAAAAATGTCCATTTCTGAAGTTATTCTTTCTTGAAGGCCATTAAAAAATCATATTCAAACCTCCCATTTGCAGCAAGGAATTCTCACAATGAAATAAATTTCACTTCCAGCTCCACGAAGAACAAAGTTCAATTTCCCGTCAAACCGACAATGGATTGAAGAGAAATTTCCCCAATACAACAAGAAGAAAAAAGCTATTGCAATGGAGTCGATTTAGTCATGAATGGGGAAATAAACAGACTGTAAATTTCAATCTCCATTAATGGCCGCCATGACATAGTAGTGGAAAAAATCAGTGAGCTACCTCTCCACTTCTCAAGGTTCTAATGGGTGAAATCACACGAAAATTTGAGGGAATGATCATTGAAAAATCTAGTTTTGCATGAGCTAGTTTTCATGCCATGAAGTCCCTATTTTTTATGGATATGGAGGGTTGTGTTTTTATCAGCATTCTGACCTCTTCGAATAAATTTCCAAATTCCCAAAGATCCGACAGGTGAAATCATCTGAAATTTAGAGGGAAGGGTCTCCAAAAAATCAAGTTTCTCTCAAACTAGTTTTTCACGATGAAGTGACTAGTTTATTAAGATATGAAGGAATGATTTTAATCAATATTCTTCCCCGGTAGCTCCATACCCAAATCTCTTACTATACATAAATTTAATTTTTCATTTATGAGATTTCGGAATGTGAATCATGATGAAAATTGAGCACGAGTTCGTGACGAAGAACTAACTCCAAAATAGTTGTTCCCATCACAAAAAAATTTCATTTTCACCATTTAATAAAAATAGCATATGTCATACTTCCTCACATGATATAAATGGCGATCCCCACTTAATTTCAAGATTGATCACTCGAGATAATCAAAAGAGGTAAAATGGAAAGTAAGATAGAAAATAATTTTTCCCAAAATAACAAGCCCTCAAATAACAACTTGCTAATCATAGAAATGTGACAAAAAGAGAAATATTTTAGGAACAGAGGATTTTGGAATATGGTAGAAGGTTGGAAGGTGAAACAAGAGCAAAACATGTGATATGTCCCAGAATAGCAGAGCATGGGCTCATATTCTAAAAATAGCAGGTTGCACTCAAAGGGTAGTTTTGGAACAATGGGACATAGAGGGATGATCATTCAGGTCAACACCATAATTCGAGATCATCCATGGGAATTTCTCATAAGGAATTCAAGAATCATCTCAACGAATTTAACACTCGTATTTCGACAATCACTAGATGGTTTGGGTCACAGGTATATCATACACAGGTCGAATTATAGTCATCGGCAAAATAATTCATTCAACTCGACAAGTGTTTATAAGAGAATATAATGGAATTTCTTATGGTATAAATATTTTTAAGATGTAGAGTTCACTACAATGGAACACCTCATCAGATCATCTAGAAGGAGATGCACACTTCATCAAAGGTAGGTTATTCATCATCAATGTTTCTTCCCCATTATTTTCCCTTCTTTCTCTCCTCTCTTCTCCCCCTATTTTCTCTCTTTTCCATTTTCTAATTTTTCATTGGGGGTGCACTTTTTAGATGTCCTTTAATGAAATTAAAAATAAACTTTATGCTTCTAATGTAAAATTCACCTTTATGTTATAAAAAGGGACTTAATATTCTCCTAGGAAGTTGAAAAGTTTTAAGTTACGCAAGGACATATGAAAATCCATTAGAGGGTAGATGATGAGTCATCTCTCTTTATATAAATTGTAAATCCAATCACTTTTCAAAATGTTGGCAATCGATCTTGTAAAGTCAAGATTTCATTGTACTTATAGAAAGAAAAGGAGATAGACATTTTCTTCTACTTTCATCCGCTCTCAAATTTCTTCCACTCCCACACTATGTACAACTTTTGTTTAAGAAATCAATACAAGAAGAAGGATTTTATAGATTTATTTGACTAAGGGGTTTCTTGATACTTTGTGATCAATAAATTATATTTGGTCTTGTTGTTATTTGCAGATTTGTTTCTTCCCATAAATGCATGTGTTGAAATTTCTAACTAGTGTGTGTAGGAATCTGATTTTCTACCTACAAAATTAGTTCTCCCATCTCATTTCTCACTCCCCTTTCTTGCGCTTCAGATAAATTATTCCGTTGCAAGATATTTCTTAATTTTCCACAGGGTGAGTGGAGTGCCCCTGTTTGATCCCCAGCCACAAGGCGACTAGTAAAATCCACTTTTACTTGTGCATGCACATATAACAGCTACACCGGTTAAGTAGAGGGACTTAGATTCCTAGATTCTTGGCAAGAAATCAACAATTTTTTCCACCCAAAAATTTTCTCACCAACACCCAGCTTAAATATGAACTATCTCGTAGGATTATAAGAGTTTGCATCATGATGTTTATGAAAGGGATTAAATTTTTCTTACCAAGTAAGAATCCCTCACAAGCTTCATGACGAGATTTTATTTTTGGAACACATACTAAAATGTTTCAATTATACATATTAGTGAAAATCCTAAAATTGAGATGGACATGTATTTCATGCCACAAATGAGTTTTATTTCTAATATAGGAGGAAAAACTTGTCTTATTTATAGATGCATTACAAATACAGATGTCATTATTTTGAATGCCATCAACAACAACATATTTATATTGATCTTTTTAAAACCAATTATATGTAAATAGGGTGACAAAAAAATTATCTTGATTTGATTGAGAATATGATAATAGGATATTTTTAAGTTTAAGGACATACATGACATTATTAATGAAACCAATGGATATTTTGTTATTCCTTCAATTTTTGGATTCTATGATAGATTTATCACCTAAATACATTATTTTGCTATATTTTATTACATATATTAAGACCTCAAACATATAATTCATGTGTATCAAAGAACCACTATCTAAGATCCTTTTTTTCATTAGACATAGAAAGTGTGGTGTAAAGTGTAATGTTTTTGTTTGAATCTTAATTTTGATTTGAATTTTTATTATTGAACCTTTATTTTTTATTTTATTTTTTATTTTCTTATTATGGTCAAAATATTCTTGCTTGTGGCTAATGTTTCTACTTTTAGATAACTTTCCTTTGAAATCACTTTATAATTATTATTCGGTATTTCTTGATCCCATTTTTGTTATATTTTTTTAGAGGGTTTGAATTTTTATATGAAATTATATTTACCATCTTGATTTTCACTATTTTTGGGAAAAATACTTTTGATTATAAGAGAGAAAATAATGAGTAATATTCTTTTATGAATCAAAATGATTCATAATTTTTCTTCGATGATGGGAAGAGAAAATAGGATGTTCAAATCAGAATATATGATTCATTTTGATATTTGGATTTCAAAATTAACACGAATTTCATGAAATTGTCATGAATGATTATAGATATGATCAAATATATAATTTTATCTTGGATTATGTAATAATTACAACTATCCAACTAAGATTTAATGTTGTTAATTTTAGAAATATAGTTTCGATGCAGGGGCATCTTTGAAGAAAATAAAATAAAATAAATTCTCAATCTAACCATGTTTATGAGGTTAAGATAAGTGTGTTGGACAATTTTTAAGGCATGAGAGAGAGATATAGGAGGCTAATAAGTTTGAAAATTCAAATTCTAGTTTTTCCCTCTAAAAATGTAATTCAAATTTTAAAGGCTTGTAAAAGAGAAAAGTGGCTTGTAAGTGAAAGGAGAGAGTTTAAGTGGTTTTCAAGTGAATGTGTAAGTGTTTACAAGTCCTAGGTGATGGTATGAGTCACGAAATGATTAAAAATATGTAAAATTCCTCATAGTGTTGAAAAGGCATATGATGAGAGTCATCTTAAGTCGCTTAGGTTTAAAGGAGTTACTTTAAAAGAAGAAGAATTTGATGGAGTGAAGGTAATTTCCCTCAAGAGGATTTAAGGAGGATGATACAATGTATTACTCAATGAAAATAATAATAAAGAATGGGAGGAAGGAAGAAAACCTATAATTTTGTAAGAATCACATAGTTATATGTATATGAAACTCTATTTTGATGTATTGACTTCTTCAATAGAGTCTTGTGTTTGATTTGTATGGACTTAGAACTATTGATTTTATTTATGAATGCATGGAGGATATGTGAAAAAAATCTCATAAGGTCTATTAGAGTTTTTGGTCTCAACTCCTATTTCTAGCATAAGTGTTAATGCATGAGATTGTGTAAAGGATTGAAAACTATGTTTGAAGCCTTAAACCATTGAATCTAGACCTAAAATTTGGAAGGAATAATGTTGATATAGGAATCTAATATATTCAAAATGAATTTTGAGTTTCCATTGGATAAATTTTGAGATAATTATGACAATATTGAAGGTGAATTGTGTAGAAACTCATTACCGTGTTTTGGGACAACAAAGTGATAACTTTGGCATATCATTTGTAGATGATTAAAAATTTTGTATGTAAGTGAAAAAGGTCATTATACAGATGTGTTTTTAATATTTTACATTAATTTTGAGTATTTTTGGAGTTGTGGATTGTTTTATATCTGGATGAGAATGCATGCAAACTATTGTTTGAAGTAATGTCTTCCTAGAAAAAAAAATCATAACTTTTAAATTCTATAATTAAAATGGATAAAATTTTGAAGATTTGTTCCTTGTAGATACTTATAATTTTTTTAAAGAATTTGGCTTAGTGCAAAAAAATATACAAATGACAAAAAAATGCTACGAGACTCTTTGTTCTTGAGAGCACAAATTAATAGTTTTGGGTAAGATAAGTGAAATGTGAGTTTTGATCCATTTGAAGTCAAATTAGTTATTTATATAATGTTTTTATGAATTAAAAATAGGTTATAAGGTTGAAAGAGGCCATTGAATGCTAAAAATACCAAAAATCTACTTGTTTGAGAAAGGAAATTAAGAGAGCTAGTTAAGAAAGGTGAAGGGAAAATTGTGCAAAGGTAAGTGTTATTGGAGATGTATGAATAGTGATCATTTTATTAGTTGAAATGTCATTTTATGAGTGCTATAAATAGTGTGATATGATTAAATAAGAAATTCAAGGTGTATAAGGTCAATTATTGCAAGATTTAACCATTTTAGGCTACTTGAGAAGATTCTCATTTACAGAGCTTGTTACAAGTTGTTGTTATTGATTCATCCTAACTTATTGAATGCATGATGAAATGTATATTTCTCTGAATCATTTGGTATTATAGCATAGGCATATTTTATATTTGAATATTTATTCTTAATTGTGGCTAAAAATTTCTTTGTGAGTGTGTGATGTGGAAAGTGATAGGTGAAAGAGAAGAACTGAATTGTGTGAGTGAAAGAGAGTGAGAAAAAAAAATACCATGTTACAATCATAGGTGAGGTGTAGAGAATAGGAAAGGTGAAAAATAATTTTTAGGGAGAGAATATGGTTAAAGAATAATTGGTAAGAGAGATGTTGAAACTAATTAGAAACAAGAAGAGACAAGAAGAGATAGAGATAAAGAAGAAAGAAGAAGCCAAGAGTAGAGAAGAAGAAATAAATCAAGAGGAATGGATGAAAATATATTCAAGACATAGTTGAAGAGAGATACAAAGAAGCTTGGAGAGTTTATAATAAATGAGAGTGAGATAAAATCTTGGATTGAGTATGTGATGCGAAAGAGGGTAAAATGCCCTATAAAGCTGATTGTGACAAGAAATTAGATATTACAGGTTGAGAAACATGATCAAAAGTGAAGATAAGAAGATAAGGAAAGAGGAAAACAAAGAGAAATAGGTTGATAAGAAGAATAATGAAGAAAATATCTAGAAGAGGTTTCAAAACCAGTTAATAACCATGGTTATATAGTACCTAAGTTGATGAAAAAATAATAGCAAAGAAAGAAGAGATCAAACCAAAGAAAATTAATGAAAGGTAAAGAGAATAAGGACAAGGAAAACAAGAGAAATCAGGATTCTTAAGGACACAAAAAAATCACAAAGATATGAATATGGTATGGAAAATAAATATCATAATCATGGAGCATGAAAGAGTGAGTGAAATGAAGAAAAAATAGGGTGAACCCTTGAAGAAAAAGTAGATTTTAGAGATTAAAGAAGATATGTAAGAACAATATGAAATCAAGGTAAGAAAAGTTGATTATCTAATGATTGATATTGATGATTATGTGAGTGAATTCCTTGAAATTGTACAAGATGAATCCATTTGTGCATTTGAGAATGTTGAGCAAGATGAAAAACAAGAATGTGATGAGGTTTGTATGGATGAGGTAGATGATCTTTTGCAAATCTTATTGGATGTGGTGGATGGAAAAGAGAAAAGTGCAGGTACAACTAAAGAAATGATGGTTTCTTGGGCACATGATGATCTAAATGAAGGAAAAGAATATGTATATACAAGTATAGAGAAGCTTGGTGTGATGGTGAACAAAGGAGCACAAGAAATTAGACAAGAAAATGAAGCACATGGACATTTTTTAGTCTATTTGAGAAAATAAGACAATGAGAACATGATGAGGGAAATATACATAGAGATGAAGAGCAACATGGAATATGAATAAGAGTATATTTTGTTATTGTGATGTTTTTGTGTGCAAGTACAAAGGATGGAAGCATGAAGATGATAAATCTAAAGATGGAGTTCAAGAAGCAAAGAAACAAGGTAAATGAAAATACAAGGAAAAAGAACACTAAATTGGACCCATGTGGAAAAAGATCACACAAGGATAGTGAGAGTGAATAAAAAAGACAAGAACAAATACATAAGATAATGATAGATAAACAAACAAACTACAAGAGTAATTTTTCTCCACCTTGGGAGTATGATGTAGGGGCATATTCAAAGAACATCTAAATTGATAATTTGTCAATCTAACCATGTTTATGAGGTTACAAAAAGTGTGTTGGAGAAGGTTGAAGGCATGAGAGAGAGATATATTAGGCTAAGAAGTTTGAAACTTCACATGCTAGTGTTTCCTCCAAAATTGTAATTGAAATTTTAAAGGCTTGTAAAAGAGAAAAGTGGCTTGTACATTAAATGAGAGAGTCTAAGTGGTTTTTAAGTGAATGTGTAAGTTTTTAGAAGTCCTAGGTGATGGTATGAGTCATGAAATGACTTAAAATTTGTAAAATGCCTCATAATGTATAAATGCATATGATGAGTCATCTTAAGCTAGTTAGGTTTCAGAAAGGAGATACTTCAAAATAAGAAGATTTTGATGGATTGAGAGAGTTTCCCTCCAAGATGAGGCAAGGAGTATTAGAGAGTGGAGTCCTCAAGGAAAATAAGAATAAATAATGGAAGGAAGGAAGAAAACCTACAATTTCGTAAGAATCACATAGCTATAATGTATATTAAAATCTATTTTAATGTATTGATTTCTTCAAGAGAGTCTTGTGTTTGATTTGTATGGAATTAGAACTATTAAATTTATTTATTAATGAATGGAGATTATGTTGAAATCATATTAGAAGGTCCATTATAGGTTTTGGTTGTGAACTCCTTGTTTTTAGCAGAAGTGTTAATGCATGGGATTGTGTAAAGGATTGAAATATTAAACCATCAAATCTAGACCTAAATTTTTTGAAGGAATAATGTGAATATACGCCTATAGAATATTCAAAAGGAATTTGGAGTTTTTATTGGATAATTTTTTATATAATTATCATAGTCTTGAAGGAGGTATGAAAACTCAGTTTGAATTGTGGAGAAACTCGTTACCAAGTTGTAGGACAACATGGATAATGTTTGTATGTAATTTCAAAATGATTAAAATTTTGGTTTGTATGTGAAAAAGGTCATTATCCATATGGGTTTTTAATATTTTACATTAATTATGAGTATTTTTGGAGTTGTGAAGTATTTTCTATCTAGACTGAGAATGCATGCAAACTGTTTGACGTAATGTCTTCCCGAGAAAATAGTCATAACTTTTAAATGCTATAATGAAAAAAACTGAAATTTGGAACATATGTTACTTTTATATACTTATAAAATGTATCATATTTTATAAACATTTTCCTTTTTCCAAAATAATATACATGAAATAAATTGTTTACAGATCGCTTTCTTCTTGAGAGCACAAATTGGCAGTTTTGGGTAAGATAAGTGAAAAGTGAGTTTTTGATCCTTTTGAAGTCAAATTAGTGATTGATATAACATTTTTGTGAATGAGGAATAGGGTAAAAGGTTGAAAGAGGTCATTGAATGCTAAAAATACCAAAAATCTACTTGTTTGAGCAAGGAAATCAAGAGAGCTAGTTAAGAAAGGTGAAGGGAAAACTAAGCAAAGGTAAGTGTTAATGGATTTGTATGAAAAGTGATCATTTTGTTAGTTGAAATGACATTTTATGAGTGGAATAAATAGGGTAAGGTTCTTAAATAATCCATTCAAGGTGGATAAGGTCAATTATTTCAATATTTAGCCATTTTAGGCTACTTGAGAAGATCCTCATTTGCAGAGCTTGGTAGAGGTTGTTGTTTTGATATCTCCTAACTTATTCAATGAATGATGAAATGTATTTTTCTCTGAATCATTTACAAATTTCTCTTTTAATTTCATAGGCCTCATCATCAGGTCTCAAATTATTTTTATGATTTTAGAAGTTTGATTCCTTATTGTATAGAATAAAATAATTTCATAGCATCACAAGGTGATTCCTAATTTCCAATGTGGAGGAGGAATTCATCCTTAATGATTTGTATAATTATGGGAAAAACTTCTTGAGATATTTTAATATTGATTTTTACCATATATAACATCACTAGGGAAACATTAAAAATCATCTATTCAGTCATGAGAAAAATTAAAATTATAGAAACCCACTTGGGTAGGAATTAAACCAAATAGGGCTCTAAATAGTATATGACAAAACCACCATAGTATTAAAAAAATTACATAATAAAAAACATTTTTAAAGAAAAAACATTAAACATCATTATTTCTTCAAACTGACTCAATCATAGCCACTCATTGAGATTTTTGGTTGACACTTGGGTTATCGAACTAGTATCCCTAAATCAAGCCCAAAAATATAGTTACCAACTAATTATTATAAAATCAAGCCTTTCAATTTTCACAATCCCTTTCTTGTGTATCTCTTTCACAATTTCATTCTAAGTAAAATTATTTCCATATCTTTCTAAGGATTTTTATCTCTTTATTTGTAACCACCATATTATTTTCCCACATCAATATCCATCTCAGACCTTGATAGGATCTGAAAAAAATGAGTAACACTCAATTTGACTTGAGTTACCTCTAGTCTAGATATAACTTCATGAATCACTTTTATAACATGTTTCAGGGGTCAAAACTATTTACCCCCTTCTCACACATTATTTTCTCTGCATTCTCTCTATTCTAAGACATCCTCTTCTATGTATGATTCAATTTAATTATGAAATGTTTCTAAGAATGGGTCCCGAGAAAGGAATCAATGACACCTTATTGTCTCTATTCAGAATCTCCTCCCAATTTGCAAAGGATCTAAAATTTGGAAAGTGGCTAGTCTCTTTTAAGAATGTAGGATAGATTGTCAATAGTGCTGATTCTAAGAAGTTATTTAGGTCCTCTCTAGGTACCTTGATTTTCATAGTTAATTTCACCAATAAATGCACCATTTCTTCACTATTGAGGATAATAAGCTCCATGACAATTTCCTATAAAAATAATTATTCCTAGCTTTCCAAATAAACCATGGCACTTTGGTGGACATAAACACCTTATCTTATGGAAATATTTATGTAACTTAACATCATAGTTTAAAATACCAAAGATAATTTCATGCTAGATAATGGACTTATTAACAACCTGACTCTAATCCCTAAAAACATCCATAGATTTTTAGAAAAAATATATTCAAAGAAAGCATGCTTAACAGTCTCAAAAAAGTGACACAACATAAAAATCTCACTGTGAATTCCTAATCTACTCAATACGTCACCAAAATATAGTTTTTTATAAATTAGGAGCCACCTAAGACATGATTTTTTAGGTTGAGTGTATGGAGACCACAATGATTCAAACCTAACCATATAAACTCTAGGTGGATCACACGAGTTCTAGTTATTATTAAGACCAAGAAACAAAGTAGAATAGATATCAATATTTTCATAAACTAGTCTAGAAGTCACATATAACAAAAAATGGCCTTAAATACACTTATAATTCTCTTAAAATCACCACTCATCATATAGAAATAATGTTAAACAGGGGCATTTCATAAATTCAAATAGTATAGAAAATCTCTGAGCATTAGGTTGAGGCATAAAATAGGTATTATTAATATCCTACTAGGTCATCCACTACCCATCCATGTGTAATTCACTAAAGCTCTTCAATCCATTAGAAAATATTTTTCTAGGCTAAAAATTTTTTTAATTAGGGTATGATGTTTTCCTTTATACCTAATATTCCACTAAAGAGATATGAATAATTAGTATTTAGTTAAAAACATGAAGAATGGGTTGAGTTACATTCAATGTTTTGACCTAATCCCATGCTTTCCAAATTTAATATAACATAGAAATGCCTATTGGATGTATAAAGAAGGGTCTATACATTAAGCCAATCATGTGTTAAAAATTTCCATTGTTTATGTCCTTAAGGGTATCCATTGTTGATAGTACACCTTACTAGCACTTTCCAAGGTTTATCTCTATTTATGTTCCTAAGAATCCATTTAAGGTTTAATTTACACCTACTTTATGATATATTTAAGTCTAGTTCCTCTAAGAACCTTATTCTTATGATAAACTAGAATAAATGATAACCAAATCGTACTCAAGCCAAGAACTTAGATGTATATCAAACACCATGATCAATAAGATAAAAACATTCACCAAAATAACTTTACATAAACCTTTGCAAACAAATGAGAAACAATATCATATATTATTATGGAACTTAATGAAATACAATGAGAATGTGCCTTGCTTATATAGGAAAGGAATAAAAATCTAAGAACCACCAAGGTCGTAGATCAAGTCATAAATCAATGAAAGAACTAGTAAAGTCCATAGATTTAGGAGAGAACTAGACATCAAGGATCTAGTCAATACCATAGATCAAGGAAATAAGTATACCTAACAACTAGATAATATCCCCTAACATCTAAATAAATAAAATTAAATATCCACACACATAAGTGGGTGAGAATAAATATAATAAAGAGAAGTAAAGTACCTAGATGAACATGAGCTAAGATAAATACCTACCCTAACACACCCCTCAAGTGAAGCTAGGGGCCAAAATAGAAGTGTCATGTCCACGATGATTCCCGAAAAACTAGGCCTAATGAGGTACTCATGTACAATAATTGGGAAAAAGGTACACCACAAAGTACCCAAAACTAGTAACAACAAAGTAGAGAGAGAAAAACCTGTTGCAAGGCATCCCAATAAGCTCATCTCAAAAAAATCATATAATGATGAAGAATTTGTGTGTGCATTGTGGTTTGAATTCACTTTTGATCACAAAACTCAAAAACAACTTACACTGGCTTCACCAAGATATCTCCATCAAGGAGACTAATGGAGTGATGTCAAAAGTGCAAAAAAACACCAAACATAATTTGATTAATCACAAATCGGTGTGCCACCATCCAAGGAAAATAACCAAAGCAACAAGGCAAGGACACAAAATCTAGAGTGTCACAATCCAAAAAAATACAAGGCAACAAGGCAAGGGCACAAAACACGAAGAAAAACATAATTAAATCAATCACAAAATAGGTGTGCCATGATCCAAGAATAATAACAAAAGAAAAAGGTAAAGACACAATATCTAAAGTGTCACAATCCAATAAAATCCAAGGTAACATGGCAAGGACAAAAACCTGAAGAAGTAGGATTAGCACCACACCCTCCCATACTACTTTGAATGGGTGGAGTGACCCTAAAAATTTGTATGAGTTGTCAAAAAAATATACTCAAACACCGACAAAACTAACATTGGATTTCACCATAATAGCTCTGCCACAAGAGATACTATCAACATGAAAAAAGTGTCAAAAATAAAGATACAAAATCTCTCAACAAACAAGAGAGATACACTACACCTACTAAAGAAAAATTCTCAAAACAAGGAGAATTACAATGTAGAAGGTATAAAAAGTGGAGCAAGAGGCCGAATGATGTAGGATCCATGCCAGTAGAGTCATCTCAATGAATTCCTATGTCGTCTCCACTTGTGATCGATATCCACCCCAAATACACATGGATGAATGAAGAAGATGTCTACATATGACTTGGTGCAAAATACACAATGGGTGCATGTAAAAAAACGTCAGAACATGTGTTAGGTTGATCATGTCTGACACCTGAAATCTCAATTTTCTCAAGTCCGAGTGAAGGTACGTAACTCATGTGTTGCTCATGATCCTCGGAAAGAGTCAAGTGAACAAAAACAATAGCTTTGTCAATGTGTGATCCCAATGAAGTACCTACTCGAAAACCAATGCCATGGTGAGAATTCCACTTAACATGTGGAATAGGGGAAACAATACCCTATGAATATATGCTAATACCTCTGCCAGTGAAACCCATAGAATGGAGCATGCGAGAACCGAATGCAGTGGTATGCTTATCAAAATATCCATGCATGTGAGAAGTATGAAACACAACATGTGTAACTGCAATAGGCACAGACCCAAAAGAACATGGAGAAACAATCCTAATAAGCCGAGGAGCATTAGGAGCGAAAGCAGGCTCAAAAAATGACAGATCAAGATCAGTGGGTACAAGAGAAATAGCTGCAAGTGGACTAGGATCATTGATATGAATGTCCACAATATGATGGCAATGTTGCAGAATAGCAAGTTTTTGGTGCAGGGAGTGTATTATTGTATCCTTATTGTGAATGAATACTTGTAGAAGAGAATTTCATTTCTTGAGTCATCTATTTTCTTCCACAAATTTTACAATATCCTCTTGAAGCTCACACACTTCGAAGAAAAGTATATCATTCTCAGAATCCATGATATATATAAGAATGCAACTCCCAAAATTTTAGGACATCAGGCTCAACCAATATTACATCGACAAGTGATTATAACACCCCTCCATATTTGACACTTTATAATGAGTGTATGTTATAATATGACACTTTATAATTATAATGCAATTCTCACTATAAATATTTCCAATGGAAAGAGCACAATAAAACAATACTTTTACAAGAAATGACACTCAAAACCGAGTTATCGATAAAAAGATACAAGATTTTCAATATTATTCTCTACTATTTATTTTAGTTGCCACTAAAATAGAATAAAATGATTTTTCCTTCACCACATAAAGAAAATGAAAGGAGGATGGATTTAAGCATCTACTTTGGTAGGAATCACAAGATTTAAGCCCTCATATGACCATACCATATGACCAAGGGATAAGGATTTTAATGGGTTTATGCTCCACTTACTATTCTAGGGTGTGCCGCTAGTTTTTGAGAAAGTCACATCCAATTGCTTCTTCTCAGTAAAACCTACTATTTCTCGGACTGCGTCAAAAAAATGACCTTCACCCCCAAAATAGTAGTTTGCATATTTTCTTGAAATAGAAAATCATGCACATCAGCCCGTGGACCCCTACCAAAAAAGGAAAGAAATGTCTTTTTAGAAATTGTCTGTTACACACCAACCGAGAACTCCGCACCCACAAAAAACTTTGATCGGATCTCAAAAAACCCTAAAAACTAGCAAGTTTCTCTACACAACAAAAAAACCCAAAAAAATGAAAGCCTCTAAAAATGGTCGATTTTACAAATCGATCTTAGGGTTTCTCCACCTTGCAGATCTAATGGAAGTCTCTGTTTTTCATACAATGCACGCAACAACAAACTATAGACAAATCCTAAATATATGAATATATAAAAATAATGTTTGGAAAATGAAACTTACAAATGGATATCAATAACAATCTCATGCTATGATACCATAAAAGGAATGATAACTAGATCATACTAAGACAAGAACTCAGATGTTAATCAAACACCATGATCAATAAGATGAAATCAATTCGCCAGAATAAATTTACATAAACCTTTGTAACCAAATGAGAAGCAATACCATATATTATTATGGAACTCAATGAAATACAATGAGAATGTGCCTTGATTATATAGGCAAGGAATAACAATCTAAGAACTAATCAAGGTCGTAGATCAAGCCATAAATCAAGGAAAGAACTAGTCATCAAAGAACTAGTCAAGTCCATAGATTTAGGAGAGAACTAGACATCAAGGATCTAGTCAATACCATAGATCAAGGAAAGAACTATACCTAACAACTAGATAATATCCCCCTAATATCTAAATAAATAAAAATAAATATCCACACACATAAGTGGGTGAGGATAAATACAATAAAGGTAAATAAAGTACCTAGGTGAACATGAGCTAAGGTAAATACCTACTCTAACAAAAATATCCCACTTTACTACATGCCTCTTCTTACAAACTTTACCATCTAACCATAGTAAGTCCCTCATAAATATATGTAGATTTTTAAACTTTGAGTTAGGAAATAATTAACATGAGGAGAAATAAATATAAAGGAAAGAAAGTAATTTTTAGCACACCTACACCCTACCACCTAGGGACAAGTGCATGACCTTTCCATGTTTTTGGAGATCTTACTAAATATCCACTCGGCACATGTTTCTTATTAAGGTTCATGATAAAATAGAATCCCTATAAACCTAACATCCTTACGGGGGCCACACCCCACACCTAAAAACACCTGATAATATAATATAGGGTGTTTCATGACATCCAAAGAGCTATGATTTAGATACTAGATTTTAGATCAAGAAGTAGAAAATTATATTACAATCCTCTCTTAAAACACAAGAAAATTTTCATTAATCACATTCAAACAATATGTTTTATCTATAAATTAAACATAAATCAATTCTTATTTATTGGGAAGTATAATCCATTTTAGTGGAGGTTTCGATATAGAGTATCTTAAAAATATTACAAGGAATCAATATCCATTAATAAAAGAGAGTGGCCATGGGAATCCCTTATACACAGATCTCTCGTAAAACAAATGATTTTGATAATTGCCCATTGATTTTCATATGTTATAATGCATCTTGAAATAGAACTAACACCACTTTTCTAAACTTGTCCATGATTCCAAGGGATCCCATCATCATGTCAATAAATGGCCATTCATTTCTATCATATGATTTTTAAATTCCAACAATTTCATACGCACCATTTGAACCAAAGTTTTTTCCATTACATTAATTCCCATATCGTAATGATGTTATCAATAATATATCTTGCCTCAATAAATATCATATGAGTAATATATATAAACTCCAAAAATATTTTAGTTGTTCTCGATGCAAGAATTTTGGTCAATATCTTTAGGATAAATTTAGTAGAGTTATTAGTCTTCAAATTTTCACCTTTGTTTTATCTTCCTCCTTTGGTGTAATTGTAATGATACCTGATTTAGTTGATGTTCCAAAGCACCTTCTTACACAAAACCTTGATAGAAATATATAATTTCACCACTAATTTTATCCTTTGCAGAATTAGAAAATAATGTCAAAAAACCATCCATCCCTAGTGAATTTTTATTATTCATTTCATTAATAAGTAGATTTATTTCCTAATGGATATTTCCCCATTCAACTCTAGAGGCATAATCCTAGAGATTTTCCATGGAATAAAATTTTCAAAATCTTACTACTCTTCTCAATGTTATTAGAAGAGTACTCTAACAAGAATAGTGATTTGTAGAAGGAATATAAATATTGTCTAATGTCACCGTGATCCTTTGTAATCACTCCAATATCAATTGTATTTATTTTCTCTCTCTGCGTTTGGCCTTAAGAAATATTAAAAAACAAATTAAACCCTTGTCACCATATTTAAGCCACATAATCCTTGATCTAATTTATTCCCCATGGTCCATGTATGTTTCATAAAATCTTTATTTATGCTTGATATAAATTAGGTTCTTCAAAAATCCTTTGTATTTGGGTAGTCTTGAAGTTTATTTTCAGTAATGTTCAACTCCTATTGAATATAACATACTTTATTTACTTTTATCTAGGTTTTGAATTTCCCATATCCTCTCAAACAGTTTTCACAAGATGATATACACACATTCTGGGTAATAGCACAATATGAGAGAGAGGATATGTTATTTTATCATAAAGCATACAATTTTCACCCCTTTAAGAAATCATCATAATCAAAATGATAAATATTGAGTTTATATAGCCCCTTACAATAATCTACATACAATATATGGGTAGAAACCAATTCAAAAATGAAATCAATGGGATGATTATTAGAAAGAGTTTATGGATATACTTTAACAATATTTTTTATCAACTAGAGGAATACAAATATAGTCCCCGTGAACCGAGAATATGTCTAGTCTAGAATATTTTTTTAGCATGGTTGTTATACCAAGTATACCATATAACTTTACTATCCTTTTCCCTTTAAGTAGTCGGTCAACCAATTTCATCACCCTCTTCATCTTTATACAACAAAAATATTATTCCCCTTTCCACACCTACTCATTCCCTCCCAATTAATCCCTCTTATCTTCAACCATGTAAAAATCCGCCCAATTACCTAGGGGATAATTTTTGAGATTATCAAGGATCTAATTCCACGAGTCTACTCTTTCTTTGTAATCGTTAGGTTCATAAAGGGAGTGAATTCATTACTAATATCCTCTAATATTGAAGGAAATCCATAAAAATTTTCATTAGGAGAGATAAATAAAGTCATTAATGAAATAATCCCATTGACCACTAACAATAACTTTTGCACTTACGCCCTATCATGCCTATTGGTAAGTATGTAAACACCATGAAAAATCAAAGAGAGTAATAAGTTCATAGAAAAATAATATATTTAACTTCCTGTAGGAGCATGAAATATAGTCTTTAGATGTTCCTACATATCCTTATTACAATATATCATTTATCATGGGATCCAAGGCCCATAACATTCTAACTAAGAATTTTCATTGATGAATTATATTATAGGGATTACTACCACCTCCTATTTTATAAATTTTTGTAAACACCAATTTTTGGTATCACTACCCCTCATCCTATGTTCACTCCCTTTTATTATATTTATTCACATGCATATCTCTCTTCCTACTCGAATTTTCCTTCCCCTTCATAAATCCCATTTATTAGAATTTGAAACCTTCCTATATTACCCCATAATTTATTTTAATTCACCCCTAATCCCATTTAATTAATCCATAATCATATTTATTATCCTAATCACATCCCATTTATTATCTCTAGACCCTCATTTAATATTTTCCTATCATTTATCCTCCATATATGCTGCATTTATCCTCCCTAGGCCTTCATTTAATGATTTCACCTCTCCATGGCATTTATTTAATGTTTTCCACCTTTCTAGGTTTACATTTAATAATTTTTATCTCCCCTTTTCCTTTATTTAATATTTTCCTTCCTCTCAACAACCTTTTATCCATCCCTAGGTTCTCAACCACCTTCATTTAATAATTTCATCTCCCTTTGCCTTTATTTAATAATTTTACCTCTCAACCGCCCTTTATCTCCTATAAATATGCCCATACCCCTCCTTATTCAATGGAGGAAGGGATGTAATTTTGGAATCTTGGAGTCTTCTTGGAGATCTTGTGCCTCAACTTTGGAGACTTGGGGAGACTTCTTTCACCATTAACATACTTTGTGTTTTCCTTGCAATATTATCATATATATATGTCAATAAAATCTTGAGCATGTTTCACTATCATCGGGAACTATATTTCGGCCATCTCAACCTTCTCGTTTCATTAGTAGGTCTTCCTTTAAGTCCATTCATTTTCATTCAAGCCCTAACTAGTCCCAATCACTCGCAAACCCTTTCCGATCGTTGTCAACCTAGCCTCATCCACATTAGTTTATTTGTTGTTCGGATCCTTTGTTTCCAGATCTCTGCTTCGTACCCATCTAGTTTTCATATCATCCTAGATATATTTTCTCAAACCTCAATTACCATCAATCCCCTTATGGTAATCATCAACCAACCCTATTCACATACCCTTTACCATTAGTTTTCCTAATTTTCTTACATCCTTCCATCTAGATCCAGCCATAGAAGAACTTACAGGTTTGTTTTGCGGTGTTCATCTCATCTAGCATTAGTCATCATCAAATGGCCATCTCGTAGTATCAGTCATCATTGACGCATGCGCTTTTATTTACTTTACATATATTTTGATCAGATTTGTACTTTCCTTACATTTCTACATTTTTAGTTTCTATTTATCTCGATTCTCGCATATCTTTAGATATATTATCATTTATTTTATCTTATATTATCTCGTAAGAGGGTTGACATCCATCCTAATAAGCTCACACTTTTCGGGACTAACTTATGTTAGGAAACCCTCCATCCTACATATGAATCCATTTTTCTTATTAGTCTTCTTTATTGTGCATTATCTAGCTTGCCGTGAAGAGTTCATCTTTGCGCCAACATCATCATTCTATCTCAAGGTCCATAAACCCTTTCATATTTTGAGTTGCTTTAGTTCCTTTATTACTAGTTCACTAATCTGAGAAGGAAAGAGAAAATTTTGTACAACATTATGGAATTATCGGTGGGACCCACCCTTTCTAGCGAGCCTTGTTACTTTTTTCATTTTCAGTTTCTTTCTTCCATTTCCATTAACCTTGCAAGGAAGTAATGTGTGTTGGATTTTTATTTCTTGTATATTTGATTTACATCATGGAGTTCTTTGATTTTCTATTGCTCACTTTCTTACTTTGAAGATCCAATAAAAGGAAATGTGTATACTAGGTATTTATTGTTTTTGTTCCCCACCTTTTTATTTATTGCATTGCATCACTTTTTTTTCTCACCAAATTTACATTTTTTAAACCTGAAAATAAACCTTTCAATATTTCTTGAAATATAGTTTAACTAGGGGTTTAACACGTTGCATACAAACTTCACCATAAACATCCAAACACACAAACAATCTTACACATCTAAACAACCCTTATCGGGTGGAATTATTGGGATTTCATCACCCAATAGGAAATTTGTTATGGTTTTTATCCACCTTATAAACTCTATATAGATTCGGGAATCATGTACCTTCGGTATATCAATGAATCTATAGCTAAAACATCTTAAAAATAACCTTAGATTAACCATTTTACTAGGTTCCTCTTTGATCATTTTTCTTTTCTTTTCTCAAATTCTTTTGAATAATCACAATGATAAAAAAATTGTTTCTTGATTTGTTTTGATAAATTATATAAACAAATTTTTATCTAATTCATTCTGATATCACTTCTTCTCGGAGACAAGAGAATTGAGCAATCTACTCCATCTAATGTCATCCCCACTTTTAATGATCTTTACTAAGAAAATTCCACATTTTTCACTCCTTCTACACCTAAGATCACCAAAAATTTGATCTCCCAACATTATATTTCTACGGTCTCTCTCCATGAATACCATATCATCCAAAATTATACTTCTATTGAAACCATTTCTTTTAGACCAACTTCTCCTTAGTCTGCTTCTTCTAGACAAAATTCCACACTTGACACTATTTCTTCTACACCTATGATCACCATGTCTTTAATCTCCCAACCTTCTAGTCTCACTTCATGAAGAACATGTCATCCAAAATGATCCTCATATTGAAACCAATCCTTCTAGATAAGCTTTGCCTCGATATCATGTTGTAGAAACCAAAATTCGACACTCCCCCATCTTCAATAATTTATCCCATTCACATTTATAATTTATCACATTCATATACATTAGATAAATATATATATTATCATTTAGGTTATTATTTAAATAAATCCATTTAAAATCTATCCCTTAATGTGAAATTATTCCAAAATCCCTTTATCCTAACATATCATTTATCACATTCATATACATTAGATAAATATATATATTATCATTTAGGTTACCATGGACTATCTCATATAATCATAAGATCTTGTTTTATTTAAATATCCTAACATAATCTATTATTATTAGACATTATCCTATGATATATGTTTAATATATCTAACCAAACCACCTAAAATATATCCTAAAAAAACCTAGGCTAAAATAGAACATAATCTAACTATTTTCTAAACAAACATGACACCTCATATGACAACACAACACATTAAAAACAAACCCATATCATATCCCTTGAATACAAAAATAATAAACTTAAATTAGACAATTGTTAAAATTATTCACTAAATAAACTCAATAAGGAAAAAATCGTCGGTGTTTGGTATAACACCAACGATTATTTAAGCACAATTTCCAGTCTCATTTTGGGATCATCTTCTTACATTTTCAAACTTATTGTCTGTCATCCTTTCGTATCTTCAACTAAGAGTGTTTATTAGGATTTGTCTCTATTTACTACATCCACTCGTCATATAGTGTCTGGACACACCATTGTTAAGAACATTTAGAGCCCGTTAAGGAATCAACAAATCTTCACCATTTTTTAGGTTTCATTAAGTTTCAATCTTCATTAAACCAAGGTTAGCTGTTTTATTTTTACATCTTCTATTCACTCATATGAAACATTATTTTATTAAATCTCTCCAATCCATATCAAATTGAAAGATCACTTTGTGAGTTTTTTGTAAACACACTACATTTTCACATTGTTGGTATTATCCCGAAATGCCGTGTTTTACCCTAAACACCTGTGTTTCTTGTCAATTTAATATTTTATAGATTTTATCAAATCATTGCTTATCAATTTAATATATTTCTCTACCCTTTCTAACATACTATTAAATATGGTTTTTTTAGATGGCTATAGGTGGCCAAGCTCATGAGATAACCACAATTAACTCTCTTCGATTATCTGTCACCCTTTGTATTGGGTGCAATACAACGTATTACATGATTTGGAACTTTTTCCTATACATTTTGCTCATGTAGGTCAGTGCAAAACATCTTTGAGACCACTCAAAGGATTTTGAGGCCACATACGAGTTTTGGGAGGCCTATTTTTAAATTTTACACATTCGAGTTAACCTTGGCTTGGTTCGAATACCACTATGAATCTGGATTGGAAATTTAGGAATCGATGCTTTGAATCAATAAACCAAATGAATCCACTAACCAGTTTGAATATCAATATTCCAACTCTGCATCTGATTATCAGTACAATTCAAGAGAATGAGGAACCATAATACGTCCCTAATTTCTTTAGAGATGAGTATACTAATGATTACGACTCCAACCTCTTTGAATAATTTGAGATAGACTATCCAGAGATCACTTTCAAGAATCCATCATCATCTGAAGATTCTAACACTTTGAATTTGATTTAGATTTCTAGGTTATAGTTTATATATATCTAGGTTTTAATTATATGCTATAAATTTGTAATAAAGTCTAAAATTATTAGAACAATCATTATTTTTATCCATCCTATATCATGATTGGCTTTATGTATCACTTGATTGCATAAAATAGTGGGTTGAAATCCTTGTGAGGAAGCCCCTTGGACTTCTAGGGATTGGCCTTCACCAGGAAGCCCACTTACTATTTTTACTAATTAAAAATTTGGTGCAGTGTCTTTGATTGCAATTTCATTTGCAGGATATGAGCTGAACTATTTTGAATGCGCATTGCGCAACATCAACACAATTGATAAACATCTGCGGGTATTGGTAAACCCTACCATTTTTATGTTTGATAAGCTTTATTTTCTTTCATACACCTATAAATTGAAGAGATACAAATTTTCTAAACATTTTGGCATGCCCAGTGGGACCTTGTCCCTTGTTTCTTTGATTTATTTCATCAAAATATTATCTTTTTTAATTTTTCTATTTTTATTTCTATTTCTATTTACTTATTTATTTTGTATGATTCTCTATGTAAAAATCACTGGGATTGGGAAAATTGCCTGTAATTTCCTTATTTTTTTTTCAAAGCCTAATTGTTTGTCTTTTCCTTTTTGTTTGTTACTTTTTTATTGATGTTGTTTTCTAACTTGTTTGTAGGGCATAGATTCTGGAAAGCTCATGTGCTGGATTGTTGGATTGCTTACTTTAAACATTTAAATGGTGAGTTCTAAATAAATTTTCTTTTTGCTTTCATTTTTACATTTTTTATTGTTTTCATAAAAATGACATTTTGAGTTAGGTTTTAAAATGAAATTTTTATCATTCTTGTTTCACATAGTAAATAGGAGGATAATCTATTGTATTCATTTGTTTCTCCCTCACACAAAAAAATGACATCAAAACATCAAAACACATTTAAAACAATTCCTACCTAGGTGGATACCTACTTGGATTTGATCCCTAAGAGGAGAAGTTGAGTCGGTGTTCTGGCCAAGTATAATCACCTATTTGTCAATATATATTGGCTAAGCACCTGACACCCTTATCACTTTGGGACCGTGAAGTGAGGGGATAGGCCCTAATACCACGCCCATATCGATAGCAGTATAGAGTTGAGCCTCATGTACCTTCAGGTATATCAAGGAATCTTCCCTAAAACATATCTCAAATTGACCCTAGATTTCTATTTCCTAGGACCCTCGTTAACCATTTTACACATTTTAGCTTATAATTAAATCAAGAAAACTTAAAAATTTATCTTGTTTTCTTTTGATTTCTATTTTTAATCAACCCATTTTAATTCATTTCTTAGATAATTCTTGTGTGTGTTTGTTTACAATGGTAAAAACAAGACAAAAAGTTCATAACCAAGCTTCTAAAAGCATGTCTCAACCAATGTCCACACCCTTACAACAAAAATACCTTTATCTACTATTGTATCTACACCATCATTTACCATGCCATTGCAACAACAAAACCCATTTCATCAACCAACTACATCAACTCCTCTGACTGATGCTCAATGAGCTTGGAATGAAATAGAGGAATAATACAATGAAGAAATGAGACAACGTCTTTTAAATTCTACACATCAATTTCACAGTCAAGAATTCAATACCTATGAACAGGAAGACACTGAACAACCATACACCCCATGCTCACAATCATAATATTTTGAAAGCACTTTCTTTGAAAGAGGAGACCTTTTTTTCAAAGAAATGTTTGATTCAATCCCCATCTCCCTCAATGCCTATCTAACAGCTAGGGGTGTTCAAATCCAGCCATTTACACTAGAGCCATGTACAAATATTCCTAAACCTTTGTCTAGGTCTTAAAATTAACTTGAATCTGAAAAAATTTAGGTGTTCATGGCTCTACACAACCCATTGATTCAAACCAACAATCTATACTTGAACCACCATTTTCATATAATCCTTCCTCTACCATTGCAAGACTTGTTTCAAATCAGGAACCTGTCATCCAACAAGTACATTCATATCCACCTCTAAGTCAAACTAAAACTTCAGAAGTTGCATCCTCCATTCCCATTCTTAGTCTTCATATGGTTTCTTCTCGGATATAACCACCCAACAACATACATCATCACCTGAACTTTCTATTGGTTCAACACCTCCACAAAGTAATATTAATACCTCATTATCTACCCCTCTAGCATCCTTAGTCACTCAAACACTTCCAATGAGTTCCATTTCTTCTCCTACCATCATGTCTTAGCCAGCTAGAAGCATTTAGAATATTACCATGTCTATTCTGGCATCAAGTACTTTAATCAATACTAGTACAATTTCTACCATGCATCTTGTTTCACAAGACATACCGCAAAAATCATTTCCGTTAATTTCTATGCCACAATATTCTCCTACATAATACATTGCACAAAAACACCATAGTTTAGGGCCTCTCCTATGGATTTTTAATAACCACCTCTTTACTCACAACCCTTTCCCTATCAATATATATAATCTTCCCAACCTTTGGCATCTCAACAATACATTCCATAAAAAAATCTTCCACAACAACAAATCATCCCATCTCAACAATACATTCTACAAAAAAATATCCCACAACAATAAAGCATCCCTTCTCAAAAGTAAATTACACAACAAAATCTTCCTCAAAAATAGAACATTCCTTCCCAATAGTATATCCCTCAACAAAACATATCCTAAAGCAGAACATTCCTTCCTAGAGACGTATATCCCTCAACAAAATATCCCAAAACAGACATACCCTAGTAGAACATTCCTTTCTAATAGTATATCCCACAATAGAAAAATACCCCAATAGAAAATTCATTCCCAACAATATATCCCATAACAAAATATATCCCACCAAAATATTCCTTATCAGCAATATGTTCCTCAACAAGACATTCCTCGAGAATATCAAATATACTCACAACCTGGCTAGTTTGCATTCTAACTTGGTCCATCTTCACAACCATCAGCACCAAATGACCCTCTTAAATCTCTTATTAATTTTATACCAAGTCTATAAGTTTCCTCATCTACACCCAAAAATATACTCTCTTATGATCAAATTTGTAATGAACCCATTCACCCATTAGTCCCATATAAAGTATACCCTCCTCACTACGATCTTAAAAATTCATGTACAATAGCATTCCACAATATTCCCTTTTCTCTTTCACTTAACTCTCACAGATGTTTTTACAAAAATTCGCTATAAACATAGCCCAAAAATTTACTATCAATTACCTCTATGCTATTAAACAATTTGAGGATGATTCCATTGCTGATTTTTTTCCCTGGAGGGGTACAATCAATCAATTATCCTTTTTAGTACAAAAACCGAGTTGATCAAAGTTTTATGTTGATCATGTGCCAAAAAAATTTCATCGAATTACAAATTCAATCATTCTAGACCTTTGATGAAGCCTTTACTATGGCCCATAAATTAGAATTGTGTGCTCTGGAAGATGGTCGAGTTAAACTTCACCCTAAGAAACCACGAACTAAATTCCCGTCCAAAACACCATCATCTAATCCCGATAAAAAAGTCATCTTCCAACACCGTAGCAGTTAAATTGGAACCTAAAAAATACCTACTACTTGATCTTTCCTCACAACCACATAGCTATACACCCATAGGAGATACTTACAATGCTGTATTTGACAAAATACTCACCACAAATATGTTATCTCTCACCCTATTTGTTGAATTGATACATCCGTATTCAAACCTTCTTGTTATAAAGATAATGACTATTGTAAATATCATAGGGTTAAAGGACACGACATTGAAATGTGTCACATGTTCCAAAATGTCCTTCAAGATTTTATTGACATGGGTGATCCTCATTTAGATAATCCAAATGCACCTCGAATAAAAACCTTGACATATTCAAACAACCTTTTCCTAATAATCCCCACCAATTGATTAACCATAAAAAATGTTTTTCAAACTCACCATATAATTAATACCATTACTAAAAATTACCCACCTTTGAGTCCACCACAATGCAAATTAAATATGAATCTACATATTTGGAATCAACATCTATACTTGATTGAATCAATCCAAATCTTCGACTCAACATCAGCTTCTACAAAAAAATTCCATATCTATTGAATCCTTTACCATTAGGGACAAGGTCGAAGCCACTTCTTCCTCTATATCACATGATGTTACTCAATCCATCCCCACACCCAACATATCCTCTAGTACAACTGCACCTGCACCTACACCCAATTTTGCAAATATAACTATGATACCCCTTAAGACATTCCTAGCACAACTACCTCCACCTAAACTAAAAATGGGTCATATTCATCCCCATCAGAAAAAACAAAACAATCCAAGATCGATAAAACCCGTAAACCATTTATATTACATTAACCGCACAATTCAATCTCCTTTTCCTTTATTAACATCAACTTCGATAAAAACACCCAACTCATCCAAAACCTCATGGGGACTCAATAAATAGGGTGTCGTCTAGGTATTTAAAATTCCTTATTATGATCAAACATATTATTTCTATGGCCCTCCTCCTTTTCTTCTACCTCCTCATAGAAAGGACATTTCTACTTTCACTAATCCTCTTGTCATGCCAAGGCCAAGGCCTACTTACCAAACTTCTATAACAAGATCTTATGAACAAGATATCATTCAGGGTTTTAATAGCCCTTATTATGTTCCCCCAGATTAGAATCCCTTGTGGGGCCCTCAATCTCTTATACCTAAGGACCATCTTATCATTACAAAACCAAAGCCTATCTATCAAGTTTCCACAAGTGACTTTTGTCCTCCACCCATCGCAACATCAAAAATCCCTTAGCAACTAATAATGTGACAAATCCCAGCCACAATATTACTTCCATTAGAAGATAAGATGTCTCAAACTCCATCATCATCTGCATATACACCTAAGGGATGTTATGCAACTATTTTAGAATACATCCTTCAACAATCACTCATAACGTTACCACCTCCCAAACCTTTGGATCCACGAGGATGGAAACCCGCTTGGTATGACTTTAATGTCTCTTGCAATTATCATAGAACATGGGGTCATTCCATAGAACATTGTAAGGCCTTTCATTTAATTTCTTAGAAGTATGAAAATACAGCTCTCCTTCCTTTAGAACCATCCACTTCATCACCTTCACCTAAATCTAAAGCACCCATATCTTCCCATCAGGTTGACATTGTTCATATTATTACCCATTCACAAACCTATGATATAGACTCATCTGAATCTAAGAAAGGTAAGAATTTCATAGCCATACCTCCACCACTAGAATTGTCTATCTTGAATCCCGTCAAAGAAACTAAGAATATCTATTCCCATAACTCCTAAAACACCTGGTCAAACGACATCACCAAAATCCAAGGTTTCCATCTTTTCTCGTGCCACCTTCTTCCTCCACCCCAATACAAAAGGTCATTGCTATCGTAAAGTTACACCAAGATCTTGTTAAAATGTCACTTTATGATTTAATACAAATATTACCTTATCATAATAAAGATATGATCAAATCCATACAATCAAGTATATGTACCAAAACATTACCCCTCATCCTTCACAAATTTTGTAGGGGCCCTCAAGGCATCCACTGTTATATCATTTGAACCATATGAAATTCCTTCACTTAGACCCGAGGAACATGACTTGCCCCTTTTTATCACTACTTAGATCCATGATGTCCTTGTCAGAAGATTCATGATTGATGGGGGCACATCCATCAACATTATATCATCCATTACTTTCAATCATCTTAATCTATCTCCTTCTGTCATTGGTCAAACTCTAGTTTTACTGTGATCCTTGAACAACACTATTGCGCCCACATTAGGCACCGCGATCCTTCTAGTCAAAGTTGGAAAGAAATCCTTACATGAACTCTTCTACATCATAGAATGGGAATTTCAATATAATATGTCGTTAGGATCCCCTAGATATGTACCAAGAGATGTGTGCCTTCCATGCTTCACCTCTTTCTCAAATACGAACATGAAGGTAAAACATTTATAGTCCCTATAGATCCCAATCCTTTTGTAAATTTTTATTTGACATATCATCCAAATGATGTCCTTATACCAAATTACACATTAGAATAGTTTGACAAGGCATCTACAAGTACACCCATTTCTTCATCCAAGCTACTGATGATTCCTCCTTGGTGATGTTGCACAACGCCTCACTTTAAGGGAATATCACCTCCTCTTGTTTAACTTTATCCCTTCATTAAAGACCTAAAATCACCCTAAAAACAACATGTGTATGAGCCTAATGTAGGAGAGGTTATCTCTTATGGTCCCACCTATCTCAAAACAAATTTTGTCTATAGGGGACTTGATCACCCATCATCCCAAGTCACCAATTTACATCAAGCCATGCCTTTCGCATTAAACTTCAGATCCTTAGATAATCTAAATTTTTCCCATATGTACCTTCACCACCGCAAGTGGAAAGGCTTTGGCCTTGGTCATTACGAACAAGGGAAACATGACTTGATCATCCAATGTTCCCTCAAAACTTATGAGAAGAATGGCCTAGGTTATGAGAAACCTAGTTACAACCCATTCAAACCTACTACATTTGTACACATCACTGAATGTGAGCCATCATCACCCATAACTCCTAAATATCCTATGGATGTAGATGATGTCATATCCATCTTTCCTAATTTTTCTTAGTCAATGTTATATCCTTAGGTCCATTAAATTATCAATCTAATCACCATATTAAACAAATACCTCTTGCCTAGATAGAAATGGTTGGGGAAGATGTACCCATCATAGATATTCTCCAATGTCAAGATAATCAAGACATTCTTTCACATATGGGAGATGATGATCATTTCCTTTAGAAATATTTACCTTATGAGACACAAAATCTCCTCAATGAGTCGACTATTAATGTTAACTTAGGAATCCCTCATGATCCTTGCATAGTTAAGGACGTTCAGTCATTAAGTCCAAAAGAACTAGATGACTTCACCTCATTCTTATTAAAATATTACCAAGCCTTTTCCTATTCATACAATGATATAACCGCAATTGATCCCAATTTTGTAGTACATAATATTGTCACATATCCAAACACTAAACTAGTTAAACAAAAAAATCATAAAATACATCCACACAACGCTTTCTATTAAGGAATAATTACACCATATTTTATCTACTAATTTCATCATACCCATTGATTATCCACAACGGGTCTCGAATGTTGTTCATGTAACTAGAGTGTCAGTTAAATTATGCATCTGCAAAGATTTCAGGGATCTCAATCTCACCTATCCTAAGGATGATTTCCCCCTTCCAAACATAGATTAGCTTGTTGACCTAACAACCAGCCATGAAATGATCTCCCTCATGGATGGTTTTTCTATTTGTAACCAAATCCTCATCGCCATTGATGATCAACACAAAAATTCTTTCATCACCCCATTAGGAAATTTCTATTATCGCGTCATACCATTTGGTCTCAAATACTGGAGCTACTTATCAACACGTCATGACCTATATATGTCACAATATTATTCATAAAACTATTGAAGATTGCGTTGATGATCTTGTAGGAAATTTAAAATAATGCAAAGATCACCTTAATGTTCTGCAATCCATTTTTACATGTCTTATCCAGTACTTTCTTCACCTTAATCCTATAAATTTTATTTTCGGTGTTCTCATCGGAAAGATTTTAGGCTTCATTATCTCCATCCAAGACATTGAAGTCGACCCATATAAGGTTAAATCCATTCTTGAAATGCATCCCCCATCTAATCTTAAGCAATTACATAGTCTTCAAGGAAAATTGTAGTCAATATGATGTTTCATATCACAAATCTCCGATCATTGTCAACCTTTCCATCATCTCCTTTGCAAAGACATAGGATTTTGTTGGGATTACAGTTATCAGAAGGACTTTGACGAAATCAAACATTATCTCTTATCACCACTTGTTATCACCTCACCATGAGAGGAAGATCCATTTTATCTTTCTATATCTACTTTGGAGCATGCTCTAGGTGTAATTCTCATTCACCATGATAGCCAAGGTGATGAACAAGTTGTATATTACATTAGCTACACATTCCATGAGCATGAAACCTATTACATTGAATTGGAAAATATATATTGTGCTTTATACTTCGTCACTTTCAAATTACGTAATTACCTTCTCAATCACAAAACATATGTTGTTACTAGCTTCAATCCACTCAAAACTATGTATTCTAAACCATACCATAGTGATCGTATTACTCGATGGCTTATGCTTATGACTGAATTTGACCTCGAATTCATATCATAGAAGTCTATTAAGGGTCAAGATATTGTGGACCAGCTTGTTGATGCTCCACTTCCCGAAAACCAACTTCCACATGAATATTTTCTGATGAATCCATCAATGATGTTGATGAATATGAATTTATCCCCATTAAAATGACCCTCTTCTTTGATGGTTCTAAATTGCAATAAGGAGGTGATTGTGTTGTTATCATACCTCTTTGGGGCATTCCCATCCCACTATCATTCAAACTCAATTTTTATTGTACTAATAACATGACAGAATAGGAGGCTCTAATTATGGGCCTTGTAACTGATATTCTCCTAAGTGTTCACATCTTACACATCTATGGGGATTCATAATTAGCTATCAGTCAAGTCAAGGGAGAATACCAATGTAAAAATTAAATATTACATTAATACAAAGCTAACGTTGTTTTTCTCCTTGAAGATTTTTATCACTACACCATTCAAAATATCCTGCAATCTTCTAATAAATTTGCAGATATAATGGCCTCCTTAGGATCTCTAATTCCATTAAAAACTGAGAAATAAAAAAATAACACTAAAATTTCTATGGTTGTTCAAATATTGGACCATCTCTCGCATGAAAATTAACTCCATTCTCTCAACACGGTTGAAAAAAATCCAATTGATTCATGGTAGACTCAAATTTTTGACTACCTTGCTAAATCTAAAGTCACATCTGATTTATCATGCAATGGTAAATAGTCCTTCCTCTAACATGTAACCTATTTTTTCATCATAGGTGGTATACTCTGCAAATGTAGTTTTCATGGTATTTTCTAAGATGCCTTAAGTCACAGGAATCAATCAAAGCTATCTAATAATTCCATGATGATATGTGCAAAGGCCATTTTAATGGAAATTCTATCGTGAAATGTGTTATAAGGTTAGGGTATTAACGGCCTGCTATCACCAAGGAATTTTGTGCATATTTTAAGAAATGTGTGAAATGTCAACTTCATTCAGATCTTATCCACATCCCCAGTCAAGAATTACAACCCACTTAGGATCTGTGACCTTTCTCTCAATGGGGCTTAGACCTCATCGAAGCCATTAATCCCAAGTCATCTAAGAAACATCATTCTTTCATCACAACCACATAATACTTCACAAAATGGGTTAAAGCTATTCCTTTAACCTCAACCAAATCAGGACCTATTACTAATTTCATATATCAATACATTATATGTCATTTTGGTGTCCCATACAAACTAATCACAGATAATGGAAAATATTTTTAAAATAAAGAGGTTAAAAGATTTTTGATACATTTAATATTAAACTTAGTTTCACATCACCTTAATATCCTCAAGAAAATGGACAGGTTGAAGCTTCAAATAAAATACTCAACAAAATCCTCATGAAAACCGTAAATGATGCACGTAGGAATTGGCATCTCCAAATCTCGTTTTCTCTTTGGGCTTATCGAACAAGTATCCACACACCTACGGTGCTACGCCCTACTTACTTGTCTATGGATCTGAGGTTTTCCTACCATTAGAAGTTCACATTCCATCACTTAGTGTATCTCTCAAAGACTTCATCCCAGATGAAGAATATTGATAAGACCAATTAGCACAACTTGAACTGTTAGATGAAAAACATCTAATGGCCATTGAATATCATCAAGTTAATCGGGAATGCGTTAAATGAGGTTATAACAAATACATCAAAGAACATGATTTCAAAATTGGTTATATTTTTCTTAAAGAAAATCAAATGTCACTCAATTAGAACAAATTAATAGTGGAATTTTTTCCCCTAATTGGCTTATTCCATACATCATCACTCATAAGTAAGGATCAAGAGCATATCATCTTTCTTCATTTGATTTTGAAATTGAAAGTGAACCTTGGAATGTGTTGCACTTGTGGCCTTTCTATTGTTAAATAATTGATCATCATAACAGTAGTTACATTTTATCACTCCATTAAAACCATTCATTGTATCCCAATAATGGTTTGAAAGCATGTGGTTATCCGTCACTATCCTAAAAATACCTTAAAGATGAACACCATGGATCTATGCATCGCATGAATAAGTTCCTATTTAAAAGGAAATCTTTAAAATCATCACGCACATCCACCTTATATAAACTGAAAAACATGACATGGAGTACAAATGTGTATATCATGCATGCATCTTCTCCCCCTTTTGAAATAGTTTATTGGGATTTTTCTCTCAGCTCAAAAATATATGTAACAAAATTATTTGGATGAATTACTCAAAATTCAAAACATAGTAGATCGATCCCTCCAAGGAAAACCACCATGAAAAATTATAGACCGATCCTAAGAAGGACGACTATCTTGCAAAAATAAAAATGTAGACCATACCCTCAAAGGATGACTACCCATATATAAGAAAGGCTTTTTGTAATTGACTAGCCTTAAAAAATATATCAATATTAAAAGCATCTAGGAAAGATTCTGCATTGATCAAATTTCCCATTATAGAAAATTTTTTATATTGATTAGTTTTCTTCAAAATAAAGAGTGTGTAAAGCTGGGAATTTATCTTTAGACTCATTGAAAAGTATAATCCATTTACCCTACATTGATCTACATATATAAAAATTATTTCAGGACCTAGGAAGGTACATGTATTTTATCTTACACTTGTCAAATTTCCATAACTACTCATTGGTAATCTATTTAACAATTGATAAAGGATATAAGTGCAAGTTTTTTCACGATTTTAAAACCCATCATGTATATACTAAATCCATAATAGGGAAATCATTTTTTTAATCCAACTCTACTTAGTCACGTTTTTTTATCACATTTCGATATCGCATACAATTAAAAAAATAAGAACATATCATATAACACATTAAAATCCAAAACATAACATCATATCATATATTTATAAAAATTCATCTAGCATCAACACATTCAAATTAAAATTTGTATAACAAAATACATATTAATATCAACACATAAAATATAAAAAACAATATAGTTTATAAAACATCATCATCATCATCATCATATATATCGATCAAATCCATATACATCAATATAAAAAATAAGCTTCTAAGATCCATGTCAACAAAATACATCATACAAAAATTGGCTTCCATGAGCCATACAACTATATATCATGAATCAAGTAAACCAAAAATCTCACGAGGGATCGCGAGGAGGAGCTCTACTCCCTCTCATCCCTTGGCATCTCTACCTCTAGCTACTCTTGCACCACCCATAGTATCTATATATCCTCTAAAAACCCCCTCGTTATCACCCACTCTCTCAGGTCTCCAAGGCGGGTGATCCATACACGCACCACTAGCAGTAGGGCCTTCCATCTTATCAGCCAAATGGTTGGCATACAAAACTACGTCGCCTACAATATAATACTATAACTCAGCCTACAATGACTCATAGCGAGTCCTAGAAACTATCTCATACCTATTGGCGGCCTCTTTCCACTAGCTTGTGGCCTCGATCCACTAGTCCCAGGTCTCTGCCCACTGGCCTCCACTCTTTGAGCCATATCTACCAACCCGATCGGACTAAAAATAACAGCCTAGTAATCCTTAAGGCCTTCGTCATCCAGTCTCTCTGCCCATTGTAATGATCTCTATCTGCAATGGCCAAGTCCAACCGAGCTCTATAATTCTCTCACTCTACTATCACCTTATCTCTCCCGGTGATCAAGTCGTCCCTCCCCATAATAAAAGCATCCTGGATACATAGGAGATCATCTCTCTCCATCCGAGTTGCATCCTTATCTCCCTAACTATGACCTTCTTGGCTGTCACTACTTCAATAGCTATAACCAAATCATCATCATAATCCTCCTAATTTTCATCCTTGGCCCTCTATATTATTTCATGTTCTAGTGCTCTCGTTACACAAGATCACACTCATTTGACTCTCTATGTAACTTTGAGCATGATCAAAAGTCCTCAATTATCAGGTCCACCATGTTCTATAATCAAGGGTAACCCCAAAAATCAATAAGAATAATATGACACTCATCATTAGGACCCATGGCCCCTAGTTGATCCACGATATCCTTAGGATCTGTCACAACTTCCTACGTATTCTCTGTATCCCCATTCTCTCGTCTATACTATACATGATCCACTAACACTCCCTGTTCCAATCTGAACTATCTCATAACATGATCAAAATGAAGTAAATCATGCTCACCTAATCGGGATCCTGTACCCATATATGTTGTTGTAAACTGGTAAAATCATCAAGAAACTCGGCCAAAAATCCAATTCAAGTATGGCCTCCATACCACATCTCAAATATGTAGTCTATACAATAACTCTCGGTAATACCCAATCCTCCTCCTCTTCAAGCCATGACCGGAATCCTCCCTCCATCTCAAGAAACTAGGGTGTCTATCACCAATCACCCTAGGAAACCACAGGTGGTCTAGAAATAGCAATGTTCTCAAAGGCTAGTGCCCATATTAAAAATCCAATGTCAATACCATAACTCTTCTAGACCTACTAGGCCCACAACTCTCTGTATGTCTAAGCGAGTAGGGTAAGACCCCACTAAAAAATAGTGCATTCCTCCATCATATTAGATACCATTCCTATCATCATCCAAGGAAATTTTCCACCTCTTGAATTTGACAAGGCATAGAAAAGTATGGCCATCATCATCATGGTCATCCAGGTACATCCTGTTGTCTAAGCTAAATACAATCTAGCATAAGAAAATCCCTCTGACTCTAGTATGATATCCCCTACATCATTCCCATATAATATAGTCATAACATCATCTCTATCCTCCTCAGTGATGAGATAGACACCCTCACCCCAGATAGGTAATCTTAGAATGCAATGAACATCCTCTAGAGTGATCATAATCTCTCCAGTAGGCAGCCAAAAAGTGTTGGTGGAAGGATTCCATTACTCTAGTAAATCCAACATAAAACTCCTACATCTATGTAACCACCGATAATGTCTCATACCACCAAAACCCACTTCCTCTACATGTTCGAAATCATCATCGACATATCAGCTCTGACCTAATCTAAGATTATTGGTATACGATCCCAAATAGTCAATTTCGCATCCACCTGCAAAATAGAAATAGAATTAACATCAGTATAATCATTAAACATATATATTTGAAACATTAAAACCATCCACAACATACAAAATATAAAGCATCAACATCAATATCATCACCTTAAAATATAAATACCAACAACATCTAAAACATTACCTTAATTAAAATTCCATTTTCAAAAGAAAAAAAATAGATTATGCAAAATTGCTTAGATATCAAAATTTAATGTCGTCACAAAATAAAATGTCAACATAAATTACATTCAACATGAACACCAATATTGAAACCACAAATATCACGAATAATTCAAAATATCTTTTGAAAATTACAAATAAAAAATTAAACCATTTGTATAGCAGGATAATCACTAATGATTCACTATATATGTCGGTGAATGTACAAATCACCGATGATTCCTATGTTTTTTTCCCTAGGGCATCCTTGCAACCTCAAAAATGAAAAATCTACCCTAAAACTACAAAAATATACAAAAAGACAACAAAATAAAGGATAGATCACCTACCTTGACCATTGTAGGCTTTTGTTGCCTGCTCAAACTCACCATTTTTCCAAAAATCCTCCTTTCTCTTCCCAAAACATATTGTCCTTGCTCTAACAGGTTGCTTTCACCACAGTAACAATGTGGTAAAATGAACCCGTGACTTGGATTTTTATAACCCAAATTTTACATTGAGGGAATCACCGACGATTCCCCCAATTGTTGGTGATTTTCCTCTAAACACTTACAAATCATACCTTATTGGCATATGTGCCCATTTTTTCCCTAAATCATGGCAATCACACTTTTCCACAAAATTTTCCAATTTTCAATGGACCCTAGTCCTTTAAATATTAAAAAAATAAACAAATTTCACATTGGTATCTTTCATTCATCTATGGGACATGTGCCCTTTGGCCCCCATCATTTGGCTTTCCCGCTCTTTTAGCCTACTTTTATGGATCATATGTCCATAGGTGTTAAACCCCTTGGTTCCCCTATCACTTGGTCCCTCTAGCACATCTTGTTTTGATATCCCCTCGGAATGGGGAAACTACGAAACACATGACACACAAACATAGGTTTCCCCTTGTATTGCGTTATGAAGAGATTACCCATAAAATGTTCCATCATTTTTATCTGACACTTTTCCCTTAAGTTGTTAGAAAAAAGGGGAAAATGTAGACACCAAAATTCTACACTCCCCATCTTCAATAATTTGTCTCATTCACATTTATAATCTATCACATTCATATCCATTAGCTTAAATATATATATTATCATTTAGGTTATTATTTAAATAAATCCATTTAAAATTTATCCCTTAATGTGAAATCATTCCAAAACCCCTTTATCCTGACATATCTACCATGGACTATTTCATATACTCATAAGATCTTGTTTTATTTAAATATCCTAACATAATCTATTATTATTATACATTATCCTATGATATATGTTTAATATATCTAACCAAACCACCTAAAATATATCCTAAACAAACCTAGGCTAAAATAGAATGTAATCTAACTATTTTCTAAATAAACACGACACCTCATATGATAACACGACACCTCATATGATAACACAACACATTAAAAAACAAACCCATATGATATCCCTCGAATACACAAACAAATCAACTTAATTTAGAATTTTTTTTCAACTATTCACTAAATAAACTCAAAAAGGTTGAAATCATCAGCTTTTTTGTAAAACCCGAGCGATTATTTAAGCCCAATTTCCAGTCTCATTTTTGGACCATCTACTTACATTTTCAAGCTTGTTGTTATTCATCCTTTCACATCTTCAACTGAGAGTGTTTATCAGGATACGTCTCTATTTAATACATCCACTCATCATCCAAATGTCACACACCATCATCAAGCGAGGTTTAGATCCTATTCAAGAATTAAAAAATCTTCACCAACTTTAAAGTTTCGTTAAGTTTCAATATTCATTAAACCAAAGTTAGCTATTTTATTTTTACATATTCTATTTACTCATCTCAAACATTATTTATTAAAGCTCTCTAATTCATATCATGTCAAAATCAAACTATTAATTTTTCATAAACACACTACATTTGCACACTATCGGTATTAACCTAGAAATGCTAGTAGTTTACCCAAACACCTACATTTCATTCAAAACGCCTATGTTTTCTATCAATTTTATCTTTTATAGATTTTATCAAATTATTGCTTATCAATTTCATATATTTCTCTATCCTTTGTAACATATTTTCAAGAATGGATTTTTAGATGGCTATAGGTGGCCAAGATCATGAGATAACAAACATTAACTCTCTTCCAATTATCTACCACCCTTTACATTGGGAGAAATATGACGTATTTCATGATTTATAACTTTGTGTTATACATTCTACCCCTTTATACTAATTTCAAAACATTGTCGAGACCACTTAGAGGATTTGTGAGGCCACGAATGAGTTTTGGGAGGCCTATTTCAAAATTTTATGGATTCAAGCTGACTTGGATTGGTTCAAATACCACTATAAATCCAGATTGGAAATTTGGGACTCTAATGCTGAATCAATAAACCAAATAGAATCCACCGACTAGTCTGAATATAAATATTCCAACTCTGCATCCGATTATCGGTATAATTCGAGAATGACGAACCAAAATATGTCCTTGATTTCTTTAGAGACAAGTATACTAATGATTACGAATCTAAACTCTTTGAATAATTTGAGATAGAATATCCAGAGATCTCTTATGATAATCCATCAACATCTAAATATTCTAAAACTAAATGTGATTTAGATTTCTAGGTTATAGTTTATATATATCTAGGTTTTTATTATATGCTATAAATTTGTAATAAAAGTTTGAAACTGTCAAAACAATAAATATTTTTATCCATCCTATATCATGATTGGATTTATGTATTACTTGATTGCATAAAATAGTGGGTTGACATCCTTGTGAGGAAGGCCCTTGGAATTTTAAGGACTGGCCTTTTCCGGCAACTTACTTACTATTTTTAGTAATTAAAAATTTGGTGCAGTGTCTTTAATTGCGCTTTCATTTTTAGGATAGGAGATGAACTTTATTTAATACGAGGCTTAACATAGACACAATTGATAAAAATATATGGGTATTGGTTAACCCCACCATTTTTAGGTTTGATGAGCTTTATTTTCTTTCTTATACCTATAAGTTGAAGAGATAAAACTTTTCTAACCACTGCTCCTTCATAGACTCTTGGATTTCCTTCTATCCCTCGTGGATACTCATAGTTTTAGGAACTCCTTGATGATAATCCTATCACCCTTTATGACTACCTATTTTGTAAGTCCTCCACAATTCATCAATCCCTTCAATCCACTTAATTTATGGATCCCATTCCACCCATCTTACCTCATTTGAAAACCATCCCTACTTCATCCGCTACTATCACTAGTATTCCTATCCAACCATCTCAACAATCACACTTGCAACATAACAAAATTCTACCCCTTATCTCTACTTCACATATTCATGCCAATGTAATCACCTCACAACCTTTAACATCTGAATTAATGCAAACTCATCAACCTCCTCGCCAAGGTGCCTATAATTATATACTTCCCACTCAACCAAATCAAGTATCCCGACAACCTATCACTTATATTCCAACTAACACCATAGAATATCAATCGAATATCCCAATGTATCACCAACCAAATCAATCTAAAAATATCACCATATCCCTATGTTTCAACATCAAGCTTTATCTCAACCAATCTAATCACAACCCCTTAACTATATTCCCCTTATCAACTCTTTCAAAAATGCCAACATATCTACAACCCAACCCATCCACCTCATATTCATCTCAAACTTATCCTTCAACATCTCAACCATCCAACGATCCCTTGTAGGAACTATTAAGTAGAATGGATAACCTTGAATTTGTAACCTTGGAATCTAAAACCATATTTTTCATATGGATATACTTACAAGTGAAACCATCAATCCATCAATTCCTATCAAGCCATATCCTCCTCGTTAGGAATTTCTGAAATTCTCCAAGTTCAATAGCAAGGATTATCCCCAAAAAAATTTACGAGCCTTTATAGATGCATGTTATCTTCTCAACCATGATCAAGATCTCATGATTTTCACATTTCTCATGTCATTGGCCAGTCCCACATTGGATTGGTCTAAAATTATCACACAAAACTCATTATTAACCTTTATTCAACTCACGCAATTATTTCTTAAACATTTCTTGATTAACATTGTGTTTAATATTACCATCACCGACCTTTATGCCACTCGAAATTATGATGACTAATCTATTGTAGATTTCATCACACGGTGGCACAAAATCATTAGCCAACTATCATTCTCCCTTCAACAAACTGAACTCATTGATATTTTCTCATGGTCTTCTGTGAAGCACATATCCTCGACTCTTCAAATTCAATCTTTTATAACATTTGAAGAAGCATCCACTATGGCTTGCAAACTCGACCTTGGATCCCTTGAGCAAGTCCAACTTAATCTTTGATAAAAAAACCCCAAAAAAAGTTCACCAAACCCCCATGCATGGTGATACATCCAAAACTACCACCAATACCATCATGGTTCAATTTTCATTAACATCTACTTCTCACATGGAGCCTCCGAAAACATCTCCGAGACCACTTCTTCACTATACCCCATGGGGGAATCATATTGTTCTATATTTGACAAGATGATGGTGGTCAACCTCATTTAACTTCCCCCATATAACCCATTGATGAATCGTGACCTAAACCTATATGGTATCGTGAGGGGAATTATTGTATCATCAATTCCAAGTTCATTTCATTGACAAGTGTTATTCCTTCAAAGATCACATCTAACAACTTATACATCGGGGGATCTTCAAGTGGACAATCTTAACACATCACCTATCAGCCCTTTGATTTATCTAAACAACAATCCCATATCATCCTTAATAAAATTATATTTCACCCCCATATATTATGAACCTAATGCTCACACAATTAACACCATAAATCAAGAGCCTACATTATTTCCTACATCCACTACCCCATCATCTACCACATCTACCTTTACTTTAGACACTCCTTCTACAACAATAACCTCATTGATATCCATGCCTATATCTACACCTACCACATCCCAACCCATCACATCTATTCCTTCATCCAAATCAAGCTAAACTAATCCTACCACTACATCTTCACCACCTATATCTACAACTTGATTTACTAAAAAAATGTGGATATTCTAAGTTAATATAATATTAAGAACAAAAGTAAATAAAGAAAGTAACCCAAGTGACTAAGAAAGTAGAAATGTGAAACCGTAATGATCAAAGAGGGTTAGGCATATCTTAGTTGATTCAACAATTATTTAGGACTATGTCACAAAGAAAACTAGATTAACAAAATGTAGGAATGACAAAAAAAATCCAAAAAACACAGATTTGGAGTAGTAGGTGAGATTGGGGCACTGGAGAAGGACTGGGGTTCCTGGGGCACTTTGGAATGAGATTTGGGTGCCCTAGTCTATGAAAAATAACTACAACCTTCCTTCAAGGTGTCACTAAATGATTTTCTTCCTTCACTTCCTATCATGTTGGTGTCGTTGGACTACACTGGATGTCACCAAGATGAGACCTATAAAACCCCAAGATAAACATCAAACCCCTAAAAATAGATATGCATATGAATGGGTCAGACTATCCTCAACAGCCACAATGGTGGACTTACTAACTAAGCATTGTACTACATCTCAAACCCAATGTCATTTTATGTGTGTGTGTATATAATCATGCCCTAGGTGCTCTTGTGCTAGTCGTACTTTGTGAAAGTAGCGAGAAATAAATATATTTATAAATGTAATAAAATGGTGGATGGAATAGAATAAACTTCCCTCATATGTAGTGTGATGCAGATGAACCAACCTTGTGCCTTTTGATGGAGCTAGATGGATGCAAGATTAGGTGATGATAGTAATGCTTAGTGCTTGCTCCTCATTATGGTTTCATAACTTTATATTTATATTTTTCTCTTGTTTTAATTTTGTAACTAACCCCAAAAAGGTAACTAAAAATATAGAAATTTCAAACAATAGAAAGTGCCCAAAAAGTGCCGAGAAAGTGTAAAAGGATCAGGGTGCCCCAAATTGGACCAGAGCACCTAGGGTGCCCCAGGTGTTGGTTCGGGCTCCCAATCGAGAGATAAAATGATGCTAAATGAAAAAACTAATTGGCGAGTACATGCGGGAGATCGGCGGTGACGATAACAAACAAAGTAAAATTTCTAAAGGACATGGGTTAATTAGTACTTTCTTCACTCAAAAACATTATGAATAGTAGTATGAGACCAAGACTAAATAATGCCCACAGTGCATGATTTTGTGTCTACATTTTCCCCACTTTATGTTGGTGAGAAGAATTCTCGAAAACATAAGGTAGATAGAGATGCGTATATTATGTCAATGTAGAGTGATGTAGAAAGAGTGTCGATGGATTAGGAAAAGCGTGGAATGAGAAAAAATATGGAGCATGGAGACTAAAGATTTAAGAAGTGGTGAGAGTGAACCTAGGGTGAAAGCATATCTGTAGATGCTAATATATATGGGGTACATGCATGTTAGTATGAGGTATAAACTGCCAAACGATGTTGTTATTGTTGAATCCTTTGTTATAGTTATTTTTTTACTAATCACTTCTCATACGATGGAATTTCAAAGGAAAAGATTATCAAGTAGTCAAATACGCATGTATATATGTGTAAAAATTCATGTATGTAGTAAAAAATATTATAAATTCATGTATATGAAGTAGGAGAGGGAGAGGGAGTGAGAAGATTGAGGTTTTCAAAAACCAAATGGGAAGGAACTGGTGCAGGACACAGGAGACCATCAAATCGAGGTGTTGCGAGAATAGGGAACCATGGGTTAACTAAGGTGAAGGTAAGTCATTACATTTTCCATCATGGGATGACAGGATCTTGGGTCAGAAAAAGAAATTTTTGAATCAGCCTTTTGTTTCAAATATTATGACTGTGGAAAAAGATGGGTTGTTAAGTATTGTTATCCTAGATGGGTTAGCGGAAAAGCTAAATCTAGGATGGAATATGCTCTGGTTGGGAAGTTTTATGGATCTAGACCAAATGTGGAGTGGTTTCGGGAATGGGCTAAAAGAAAGTGGAATCCTAAGGGGTCATTGGAAATATCTTCCTATGTGAATGGGTTTTTTATCATTAACCTTTCAAATTCTGTGGATTGTAAAAATATTTTTTTGGGAGGGCCATGGTTTATGGGTAGATCTAGTCTTTTGGTTCAAAAATGGAATCCAGGGTTTGATCCATACAAGGAGAGACCAGATGAGTTTCCTGTGTGGGTGAAACTTCTAGGACTTCTAATGGAATTTTGGGAAGAAGAAATCTTAACTGCCATTGCAAATGCCATAGGGACTTTGGTGGTGTTTGATCTAGTAACTAGGGAAAGAACTAGGCTAATGTATGTTCAATTTTGTGTAAATTTTCTAGTTGGAAATACGTTGAGAAGGGAAATAGAACTTAAATGAAGTTTGGGGTCTGGATCTAGAATATTGAATATGAATATTCTCCTTTATTTTGTCAAAAATGTAGTCGGATGGGACATGAGAAAAGACAGTGTAAGGAGGCTAAGAAAGGGAAGAAGACTTGGGAAAGAAAAGAAAAGGAATCATTGAGAGATGAAGAAACTAGTAAGTTATCTCCAAATAAAGTGTCTTTAAATAAGTTTCATTTGTTAGAGGTAGAGGAGTTGGTGGAAGCTGATTTTCAAGAAAATGTGGAACTACAAATGGATTTTCAGAAATAAGTATGGGAGGCTAAGGAAATTGTAGATCAGGATCAGGAAGGAAAAGACATTGGATCTCAAATCCAAATACAATAGATCTCTGTTGAGGAGGTCCTTAGGAGCTTCAACAAACAAGTTTGAAGTTGTAGATTTGAAGCTTTTGGATCTAACCAAAATAATGATTCCTTTTTAAAGGCAGAGCAGAGCTGTCTCAAGGGGAGGAAGTTCCATGTTCTTTCAATTTGGAAAGGAATAAGGAGATAATGGAAGAAAATAAGATCAATAAAAGAAGTGATTAGAAAAAATAAAAAGTTAGAGTAGATTGTGGGAGGGTTCCTCAAAAAAAGGTAATATGTTGTTATAGAAATATTGTTCATAGTGTGAACAATTAGGAGTGGTTTGGGTTATTTGGTAGTAATAGTTTTTAATATTTATAAAATAATATATGAGTGTGCAAAACAGTTGTAATGCACAACTCATAGTTGAGAGATATTTGGGATATTGAGAGGACTTAGAGATTAGCCTTGACTCCTTACTTATAGGAGTTCATTGAGCTATTTATATGTAATCTCTCCATTGGGAATTTGTCCTGAATGAATTAAAATATCTATGGTTTTATTATTTTTTGTGAAATGTTAAATCATAGATATTTACAAGATATGTAAAATAGGGATAAGAGGGAGAAAACAATGGCCAAAGAAATAGATTCAGGAAGACAACACTCCATTGAGGAGAGAATTTCACCAAATAAAAAAATATGAAGCTCATCTCTTGGAACATCAGGGGTTTAAATAATCCTAATAAATAGATTATTTTATCATCTTTTAGGAAAAGGAATAAGCCTGATATCCTGTTGATTCAAGAAACTAAGATGTCTAAAGAAAAAATGAGTGAAGTAAAGAATAAAGTTTGGTTTAGTTCTTGGTTTCTCAGAGTGTCTCCTTGGTAGGTGCTTTTGGTGGTTTGGTTACTTTTTGGAATCAGAATGATAGGGAAGGGACTTTTCTTTTTCAGTCTCTTTATCATTTAGCTATTTTTTTCAAAGAAAAGAATAATGGTTCTTTGTGGGTTTGTTCAAATATTTATGCCCCCAATTCTGTGGTGGAGAGAAGAAATATTTGGTCAGATATTGTTCAGTTTCAAATCCATTTTAAAGATTTAAATTGGCTAATTGGAGGATATTTTAATACTCCTTTGTGCATGGAAGATAAAAAGGTGGTTTGAATGTCTATAATGATAGTATGGGGGATTTTGCTGACTTTATTGCAGACTGTGATTTGGTGGATATTGAGTTGAAAGGTTCTTCCTTTACTTGGTTGAATCAGAGAATGGGGAAGATCTTATCCAAATAAAACTGGATATATTTCTTATTAATTTGGCTTGGTTACCGCAACTTGATGGATCTTTGGTTGCTTTACCAAGGATTGGATCTGATCATAGTCCCATTTTCCTACAAACTGGTAATAGTATTGGAGTTAGAGGAAGGCCTTTTAGGTTTTTTAAGATGTGGATGCAACATCCTAATATTGAGGATGAGATTAAGGCTAGCTGGAAATATGATGTTAAAGGTAAACCCATGTTTAGACTAGTGGAAAAATTAAAAATGTTAAAGCCAGGTTGAAAGTTTGGAATAAAGAAATGTTTGGTAATATTTTTGCACAAAAAACATTGATTAGTGATGCTCTAAAGAATATTGAGGATGAAATTGATAACAAAGGGTTGAATAAAGATTTAAGAGATAAGGAGAAATTCCTATTATTGGAATATCATAATTTAGAAGCCAAAGAGGAGGCCTATTGGAAATAGAACTCTCAAGTTATGTGGTTGAAGGAGGGTGATAGGAATACAATTTTTTTCACCTTACAACCTCTATGCATAAGAACAGTAATACTATTTTGGAAATTGAAGACAGGAGAGGAGTTAGAATTAAGAATCATGATGAAATCTCACAGGAATTTATCAGCTTTTTTTTCTCAATTATTGGCTTCTGGAAGGGAACCTGATTTTGGTAAGGAAACTTATATTGCAAATATTTTTCAACCGGTTATTTCTCATCAGGATAATGTTGAGTTGATTAAAATTCCATATGCTAAGGAGATAAATACTACTATTTTTTATTTGGAAGGGGAAAAATATCCTGGTCTAGATGGTTTTCCAACTCTTTTTCCAAGCTTTTTGGGAAATTATTCATAAAGATGTTGAAGAATCTATTCAATATTTCTTTATGCATGGTAAGATTTTGAAGGAGGTGAATAATAATTTTATAGCTCTTGTTCCTAAGGTGCATGGTGTTGAAAAAGTTGTAGATTTTAGGCCAATAAGCCTTTGTAATACATGTCTATAAGATAATTACTAAAATTATCTCTTTACGAATCAAAGGTTTTTGGAATGTTTTATTTCTCCAAATTAGGGAGCTTTTGTGGAGGGAAGACAAATTTTGGATAGTGTCATAACTATTCATGAAGTGGTTCACTCTGTGGATATTTCCAAAAGGTCAGCTATGATGCTTAAAATTGATATGAATAAAGCCTATGATAGGGTATCATGGAGATTTCTTAAAATAATTCTTGGAAACTTGGGTTTTCATAAGCATTTCATTGATATTATAATGGAGTGTATTTCTACTCTGAAATACTCAATTCTTGTCAATGGGAAATCTGAAGGTTTTTTCTCATCTAGAAGGGGATTAAGGCAAGGGGATCCACTTTCTCCTTTTCTTTATATCATTGTGGCTGAGACTTTAGGAAAACTTTTTGCTGACTGTAAGTGGAAGAATAAGCTCAATGGGTTAGTTGTTTCTAATGGATTAGACCCTATAGATTTGTAACAATTTGTGGATGATACATTTATTTTGGGAAAGGTGACTCAAGTTGAAGCATTGGTGTTTAAGAAGATTTTACAGAGGATTTTGAGGAGGTTATATGATAACTCGTCAATTTTAGGAAAAGTTCAGTTTTATTTTTTAATGTGGACGTTGAAATTCAAAATAGAATTATTGAGGTTTTGGAATGTCCTTTATAGGTTTTTCCTTGTTCCTATCTTGGAATTACTTTATTTAAGGGTAGGATGCAGCTGGAAAGTTGGAATCCTCTTGTTATGAGATTTGAAAAAAATTAGCAACTCTGGAAAGGAACTTTATCATCTCAAGAAGGTAAAATTCAATTGCTCCAAAGTTGCCTCCAGAGTTTAGTGGTGTACTTGATGTCAATTTTTAAAATGCCAACTAAAATAAGAGATATTATTACTAAGATTCAATGTAGGTTTTTATGGTCTGGAACTGAATCAAAAGAGAGAATTCCTTTGGTTGCATGGGATAAAGTTACCCTTCCTAAGAATGTTGGTGGGCTTGGGTTGAAAGATATCAAAAGCATGAATCTGGCCCTTATGGCTAAAGTAGGATGGAGATTGGAGCATGAAGATGGTTTATGGGTTAGAATTCTAAAAGAAAAATATCTACATTTTGATCAAGCCTCTTTTATTTCTAATGTTGATCTTCGGATGGGTCCTTCCTTTGGAATGGTTTTTGTAAATGCAGGGATATTCTGTTGAAGGGTAGTAAGTGGATAATAGGGAATGGTACAAAAATTAGATTCTGGGAAGATTGGTGGTTAGCTGATGTTTCTCTAATTAATCAAGATCAATGGAGAGATGTGGCTTCTCATTTTCAAGTTGTCTATGGGAAGGTTGATTAGAGATTATTGGAGTAGATCTGAATGGGGATGGGATTGGAAACTTCTGGAATGGGAAGGTGAGGATGAAGAAATGAATGAAAGAATAAGAATATTAAATTCAAATCTAAGAGGATTACATATTCCTTTAGTTCAGAAAGAGGATGAGCTAATGTGGTCTTTGACAAAGGATGGTGTGTATTTGGTGAGAACTGGATATGGTATAACAAGAAATGGTCCTCTTTCACATCCATTTTGGAAAAATTTATGGGATAAGAATATTATTCCTAAGGTTAATTTATTCCTTTGGCATGCTGTCCAAAATAAAATTTTAACTATAGATAACTTACAGGAAAAAGGAATGATGATCCCTAATCGGTGTATTCTTTGCAAAGAAGCTTGTGAATCTATTCAACACCTTTTTCTTCAATGTCCCTTTTCTTGAAGAGTTATTATTTATGTTATGCATGTTTTCCAGATCTTTTGGGTTTTTCCAGAGACTTTTGTTGACTAGTATGCACAATGGATAAGTCCTTTTGTTTCATTAAGTATTTCAAAGTCCTGAGTTTTGTGTTCCCTCATTTCTTATGGGGGATATGGCTTGAAAGAAATGGAATAATTTTTAGAGATAAATATAAAATATCTATGAGGGTGGGGAGTATCATTTTAGGGGATTTGGTAAATAATATTTTGATAGTGAAGATTAAAGAGCAAGGTGGTTACCCTAATCATGAGAAGGAGATTATTCAAGGTTTAGGTATCACTAAGTGTGTACAACAAATTTCTCTGTCGAAGGCTCTGGCTAGGAAAAGTGCTAAATGGGCTAAACCTTCGCAGGGTGGATGAAATTGAATTTTGATGGAGCAACAAAAGGTATTTCTGGGTTAGCTACTTCTGGTGGTATAATTAGAGATGAGGTGGGTTCCCTTGTTTTGGCTTATGCTGAGCCTATTGGAAATAAATCTAATAACTATGTTGAGGCTTATGCACTCTTAATTGGTTTACAATGGGTGAAGTCTTTGCAAATAAAGAATATTCAAGTGGAGGGAGATTTGTTATACATTGTTAATGTGATGAAGGGGATTTCAAAGAATCATATTAATATTGATACAATTATTAGAGATGCTAAGACTATATTGGTAAATTTTGATAATTTTCAATTTAATCACGTTTTTCATGAAGCTAATTTGTATGTGAACACTTTAGCAAATATTGGGGTTCATGTTCATTATAAAATTTGGTGGTAGAGTGAGGTTGATTTACCTCATAGTAAAAAAGTAGTGCTGGATTCAAGAAAATAGATATGAGCATGAGAATAGGATATAATCTATCCTTGATATTATTTTCTAGTATGTGAGATTTAATGCGGATATCATTATAGGGTACGCATTGGTTTGGCTCATTAATATAAAGGCTTGTTGTAGGTTTTATGTAGGATCATTTGAAGGCTGGTTCATCTTTATTTTATGTGTTTTCAAGATGGGTGGTGCTAGGGTTAGGGTTGAGCCTTCATCGTCGGTGGGTCTGGAAAGAGATTCATTTCTTTGGGATATTTTTAAGGAAGGAGGAGTTTCTTATTTTATGCAGAGTTTAAGGGGGTTTGATGAAAACATATCAAAGGAATTTTCTACAATTTAGGATAAAGGGGTTGTTACAATAATGGATGTAAGATTTCTGGTATCTAAGGAGCTTATTGGAAGTGTTACTAAGATGGATTGTAGTGGTTGTAAGGTGTTTAAGGATAGAAATCAAATTAAGGAGGAAGTCCATACTTTTCTTGAAAATGATGAGAAAATTTGTTTTATAGAGGATGGTATAGCCCAGAAATATTTGCTGGGGAGGTGGGCTGAAGTATGTTTCTATATAATGAAGTATATTACTTTGGATGGGAAGTATCGAAAGATGCAATCTTAGCATTTGATGCTTCTGAACCATTTCCAGAGAGGAAGGAGGATGAGTATTCCTTTCTACTTATTTAATTCTCTCAGTAACTTTCGATTAAGATTTTTAAGGAGGAAAAAATAGAGGTTCTTCTTCATCAAGGGTTAATCCTTCTGCTAGTTAAAATGGGTAATTTGAACCTGCAAACAAGGGGGTTGGAATTAGGTTGGGGGAAGACTAGGAAGACCACATCTCTTTAGCTGATAGGATTAGGCTTAATAAAATGAAAGAGAGGGCTGAGAAGGAGGTGGATGTTGTGACAACGTTACAAAATCTTGTTGGGAATGATGAAGAGTGTAATCCTAGTGGTGGGTTGGTGGAAGGTAACACTGTGTTTAACTTTCTTGTGAGTAAAATTAAAGCTCTAGAGGATTCATCTGTCAGTCAAGTTAAGGCTCAAAACATAAATATGTTGCGGGGCTTCAAAGGTCAAATGCAAAGATAAAAGTGTTAGAAAACAGGGTTGATGCTCTCCAGGGGATGGTTGTAGAGGACAAAGGAAAGAAGAGGCAGCTTGACATAAGCAGTTCAGATGAGGAGGATTTCCAAGTGGAAGGTGTTGGTCTCGAGTTCTAGGACTAGGAAAAATTTCCTGGTTCTTGACAATTTGTAATGTCAGTTTTGTAGTTTTCTATTTTGGGTTTGGGTTTCTTGTATCTTTTTGGTGGGGCTCTATTTTGAGTTAATCTCTTTTTTACTTGAGCTATTTTGTCAAAAAAATTTATAGATACTTTTGGTTCCTAAAGTACTTTATTGTAATATCTTTTCTGTAAATGACCCTTGGAGCCTTTCCAATCATTATCTATCAAAAATTTTAAAAGGAACATGTACACTGATCCGTGATGAGAGAAATGGTATAGAGAGGGTATCTATTAATCGTGATTTTTTTGGGTGATATCACGCCACTATGGCCAAAGAAGTGTAGGGATAAAGTTTCATTATTCTCCAACCTTTAACTGCTTCCTTGATAATAGTGTGAAGAGATCTTTGTACTACCTGGTTTTTTGCGTGATCGATGTTGCTTGGCGAAGTAGTGTAGGGAGGAAATCCATTATATCCTCCAACTTGTAACTACTCCCGTAATCTTAAGGATAACTTGTCTTGTAAAAATTTTTGTGTACGAGGTTCATAAACTTGTCTGAACCCACTCATTGTATAACCCACAATGTCAAGGATGGATAACTAAATGCGAATCAGACAGATAAAGAGCATTTTGTAGTGTACAAAAACCCAAATGATGCCCCCTCTTTGGGGGTGCATGCAATGTTTCAAATAGGAGGATGTGGCCCTAAAATAGGACTAACCGTAAAATATTCCTTGTAAGGGGGAAGGAAATTCTCTTGGTAGAAACCAAGACACACACACACACACAAGTGGATAGAAACATGTGTTATTACGAATAAACATGCATGTAAAATAAAAGTTTATGCTACGCAAACAATGTATAATATAGAAAGCAAGTAAGTAATCAAGAATACAACCATAAAATACTAAAACGGGTTGAAAACATGGGACATCACTCACAATGTTGCAAGACACTCAAGGCCACACCGACAAACATACAAAAACAAGTGTGCACACCAAGAAAAGGGCAAGCACCGCAGATAATAGCAAAAAAATACGATAGCCAACGTAACAAGTAATCCTTCTAATAAATGTTGCACATGAAGCACCCATTAACATGTTAGAAAGATAACCCATATTTCAAAAGCATGTATAAGAAAGTAATGTAGAGTGCTAAGTACAAAATGAAATAATAACACCTATAAGAGATGAATGTGGATGCCCCTAGTAACCATTGTAGGAGTGGTAGGAGGTGAGCATCCATGCTATGTGTAAGAGACCTATATCTATGATCATAGCTAGAAAAGGGTGTGAACACACATGTGTGCATGGTAAAGATAATGACATACATGAGATCTAGATAACATGTGTAGTAATGTGAACATATACAAGTAAATGTAAGAAAGAGTAAAAGCAACCAAGATATGTAACATGTTGTGGATGGATGGAATGTATGGATGATAGGATCCACATTCTCCCCAAGTGAATATAAGTGTATGTAGTGAGGTTCATTTAGTATGCCACCTCAACATCAATAATGAATGAAAAAGAGTGTATCATCAAGAAAAGGTCAAATCATCTGTTGTGTGTATCACGCCGTGATGAGTGTGAATGTGTAGTTTTGATAATATGTGACCTAGAAATGATGTGTGTATGACCCTATACTTGAAGCGTATATCAAGACAAGATGAGTAGAAAGGAGTGGTGATTTAGCCTAAAGTGTATACCACTAAAAAATGTAAGTGAATGTGATGATGTAGCTGATCATGAGATGATGCTAGAAGAAGTGACCCTATATCCTAAAGCATTTATCACTTACTCTAGGTATGTCATATGAGAAAAGATTGAATGATGAGCATGTGATTGTGATGTGGTCCATTTGTGTTGTATACCCTTAAGAATCCAGTATGGACCATTAGACTAGAGTCCGTTATAGGATAGTGTGTGTAGCGCATAGAAGAATATATAATATGTGTGATGATAATAAATGACCATATGATGTGTGTAATGTGCATTATATAGAATGTAATGCAATATGTGTAGATAGCTTAATAGTGTGATAGTTCTCATTATGTAGTATGTATGATGATGCTAAACTCATAGAAAATAGGAGTGTGATACATGTGTGATGAATAATAGTATGGTATGTAAAAATGAATGAAGTGTAGATGTGAAAATGTCTAAATGATGTAAACTAAAAGTAGAATATAGAATGTAAGATGTAAGAAATGTGATGTGAGAGGTGTGGGGAGATGCAATTTTTAGTATCTATTGTGCAAGTATGTGGGGTTCATGTGTATTATTCCCTCAAAAATTGATTGTGAACCGAAGCACAAGAGTGTGTCATTGGGTAATGATGATGCTAAAGTGTAGAGGAAGATTCCTATGCTAAGAGTATGATGTATAACACCGCAAGTATGGAGATGTACTAATGCTAAGATAAGAGGGGGGACGTGTTGGATATTATACTCCCCCAAGTGCATTTGAGTGAGTGAAATATCCAATGACATTTAAGGATGAAGGTCCTTCCTCCAATGCCCATGGCAATGAAAGTGTATGACCATGTTCTAGTAATGGTGGTATAGTAGATAAACATTGTATGGGTGAGTGAATTTTATGTGTATGTGACCGATGGATATATGATGAATTTTTTGGTGTAACAAAATGTATAGGTGATGGAAATATACGTAAAGAAAAGCATAGAGATGATGGACTCCCATGTCAGATGAAACAAGGTGGTGACCTACATTGAGAAACAATATTTGTCTGAGGAATGGGCCTATACCTATGTGTAGGACTAGTGGAGTGGTGAGGTCGTGTAGATAATGTGTGAGTAGGTGAACTATGAGTAGATTGTGCTTTTAGCAACATATAATGTGATGTGCTAGATGATGTAGGAGGTGCTTGAGCTAAATCTTGAGAAGATGACGACCATGGAATAGATGGAGGTACATTGTCAATAGAGATAACCTGATTGTTATGAATGAATTTAAGGTGCAAATGATTCATAGAGATAATGGATTGAGACCTATGAATCTAATTGAGTCTGAGTAGCATGTCACAACCATCGACTGCTTTCCCAATAAGGAAAGGGACAAACAAAGTGAGCGGACCAACCGTAATGTGTAGTTTGATGACACCGTAGGGTTTATTTACTGAGTTATTCAATTTGTGATAGAGGGTAACCAATGGCATGAATAAATGGGATAGAACATGTGCTAATAAGCCATGATGGGTCAACCTTATTATTAGTGATGGGGATTGAGCCAAGAAATGATTTGATATGTAGGTGATTAGATGTAACGTTGCATGCTAATCATAGTTATAAATAAATATGATCGATGGCTTAGCTTCAGCAGTGTGCAACTATAAATTCAATTTCCCCGACGTAGGAGGAGACACTACATGATATACATAATTAACCAATGTGTCGGTCACTTTTGTGTCATGATTGGGTAGAAACATTTTGAGCTTATGATTCTCATTGATAGGTGGAGAGCCTACATTTGGAATCTCAATTTGACCATTGTCAATCGACCTATATGATAAATCATAGTCATGAATAATGATCGGTGGAGTGTATAACACACTAATGATAGTCACAATGGGAGTGTTCATCGAAATCACACCTTATTGGATTAGATAGATAGATTTGTAGTGGAGAGGGCAATGTGAAGTGGTTAGTTTCGATAATTTTTGGTAGTAAAATACGTGGGGTACACTAAACTTAGTGAATATACACTAATGCGTTTGGTATTCAAGTTATTTAGTAGTAGAGACTACAAAGAAAGTGATATTTTTATCTGATGGTTTAGTTGTAGATGTCTTAAAAGTTGGCTTACCTTGAAAGCTTATAGAGGAAGATGATTTCTCTTGATACTTAAGCTTTCCTATAGCTAAAATATTTGTTTCACGTAGCTTAAGGGTGTCACAAAGTTGGTCAAAGGAAGGAGAATTATCAAAGAGGACACTCTCCTAGAGAGGTGGTAAAAGACTCTAAATGAATAGATCCTCGAAGCTCAACATCCGCATGAAGCACATTTGACATCTTAGCTAAGTTGTCTTTGTAATACATGACATAATCCACTAAGTGTTCATTAGGTCCATGTTTAAGTTGAGAAATTTGAGCATAAGAAATATTAGAGATGATGTTAATGGAGAAGTGAGTGAGAAAATCATTGGCAAGATGTGTGAAAAGAGGTTACCGATCGAACATGAAAGTTATAAAACTAACACATCATATAGTCTTGTAAGCTACGATGAAGAGATTAGCTAGTATTGTAGAGTCATCTGCATAGTCTAGGCATGCTATATGAAAAGATCAAATATGTTCCTTTGGATTTCAATGGCCTTTAAAGATGGGAAATTTTGGAGAAATGAAATTAGGTGGTAAGGGATAGGTAGATATAATAGGTGTGAAAGGAGTATAAAGCAATGATGTGGAGTCTAAATATGGTGATGTGCAAGAATTAAAAATCTAGACTTGGTGAATTTGGATTTGTAAATTTTGATACAAATAAATTAGATCATGAGTATTCAAAGAAGATACAAGCTGCATGTTAGGTGTGTTAGGGTGAATGACAAGAGAGGTAGTAATAATGGAAGATGAGATATAAATGGGTGGGGTGGAGACCACGGGAGTTGAAGAAGGAACAACTATAGATACGGGCGTCACAAGCATTATTGACAGCAATAAACAAATGTATGACATACGAAAGATGAGTGGGATGATCACACAAAGATTTTTGAAAATTAGTAATAGTGTTAAGTTGATCTTAGTTGACAATGTCTTCATCGAAGGACTTTTCACTATCAGACACTTCTATTTCATGGAGAGGAACATTGTGTGAATTATCCAAATGATTTTCAGTGGTAGCTATAGAAGTAGGGATATCAACCATTAGTTTAGAAACCCTATGAGTGAATGAAGGAAGATCACAATATTGAAAAGATCCAAAATTGTGACTATGAGTGACGGGCATATGAAGAAGATGTTTAAGGAGAAAGTGTATTCAAAGATTAGGTTCACCAAAATGATTAATTAATTTTTTTTTGATATTATAAGTTAATATAGTATTAAGAACAATAGTAAATAAAATATAAGTAATTAAAGAAAGTAACCCAAGTCACTAAGAAAGTATAAAAGTGAAACCCTAATGAGAAAAGAGGGTTAGAAAGAGCTTAGTTGATTTGACGACTGTTTGAGACTATATCACAAAGAAAACGAAATGAACAAAATGCGGGAGTGACCAAAAAGAAGTTGCAGAAAACACATATCTAGAGTAGTAGGATAGACTGGGGTGCCTGGAGAAGGACCTGGGGCACACAGGGGGTGCTCTATTCTTAGATCTGGGTGCCCTAGTCTATCAAAAATATATGTAACCTTCCTCTATGGTGTCACTAAATGATTTCCTACCTTTTCTTCCTATCCCATTGGTGTCACTAGACTGGGCTAGATGTCACTATAAATAAGAAATGAAGATGAGACCTGTAAAACCCCAAGATAAGCATCAAACCCTTAAAAAAGAAATATGCATATGAAGGGGTCATATTGTCCTCAATGGCCACAATGATGGAATTACTAACTGAGTTTTGCACTACATATCGACTTGATATAGTTCTATGTGTTTTGGTTCAATCATGTCCTAGGTTCTCTTGTGTTAGTCACACTTTGTGAAAGTAGCGAGAAATAACTATATATAGAAATGTAATAAAATTATGAATGGAATATAATAAACTTTCCTCCTATGTAGTGAGATGCGAGATGAACCAGCCTTATGCCTTTTGATGGAGCTATATGGATGCAAGATTAGGTGATGATAGTAGAGCTTAGTGTTTGGTCCCTCATTATGGTCTTGTAACTTTATATTTATATGGTTCTCTTGTTCTAATTTCATAATTACCCCCAAAAAGGTTGATCACTAAAAAGATAGAAATCTCAAATGGCTAAAAAGTGCCCAAAAATTAGGAGGACAGTGTTAAAAGGATCAGGGTGCCCCAAATGGGACTAGGGCACCTGGGGCACCCCAGGATTTAGGCCAAGCACCCCAATTAGATATAAAATGACACCAAATGGAAAAAATAATGGGTGAGTACATGCGGGAGTTTGGTAGTGATGAAAACAAAATAAAATGGCTAAAGGACATGGGTTGATTGGTACTTTATTAACTCAAAAACCATATGAATATTAGTATGAGACTGGGACTAAATAATGCCCAAAGTGCATGATTTTGTGTCTACAAAACCATCTTAGCTATTCCCACTACCATTACATCCCAATCTATCATATCCAATTCTTCATCAACACCTACCATTCCTACACCTATACCCACTTCCACATCAATCACATCTACTAACATAACCATACCTACATCTACATCTCAATCTACACGTATATCTATGATACCCCTTGAAACATTTCTTACACAAACACCCCCACTTAAGATGACCACAAATGATATTCTTACCCCATCTACAAAACCAATCACCCTTACACTAACTAATCCTATACCTATAAAAGTTACAACCCTTTTTGATCTCATTGAGAAAATCATTCAAAAATCCCTTTCATCTAAAATATCCACATCTACAATACCCCTGTATCATCTGGTTCTACTTCTACGGAACCCTTGTTGAAATCTTAATAATTCTGACAAAAGGAAAATATCACATCCAAGTTCTAATAACCTTGGCATACCTATCCAAATATACCTTATACACCCACACAAAACATTAGAACTCCCTCCTCCAACTCCTAAGAAAACCAAACTACACCATCACTCTTGGGATCACCTCCCTCCATCTTAGGGCTAGGCCCTTTCTCTAAAATACCCATCTAAAACCAATCCAAATCCAAGAAATTTAACCCTTTTTTTAGATCCAATTATCCTTCAAAATAAACTAAGTCCCAAGTCATCAAAACAAAATCACATATACCCACTCCTCCTTCCAACTCTAATTTGGACCAAAGGCTCTCATGGAGCCTCTTCAAAGTGAATCATCCTTATTTTATTCATCTACCATTCTTAAATCCACTTCATCTACGACCTCTAGTTCAACAACCCCCATTGGGTCCTACATTGAAATCCTTCAACGCTTACTCCAAACCTTGACAATCACCCTTCCTCCTATAAAGTATTTTGATCCATACAATTTAAGACATTTTTGGTTCGATGCTAATGTCGTGTGTACTTATCATCACACCATAAGACATGACACCAAATATTGTAAGGCCCTCTAAAGTATAAATCATAATATGATGGCAGAATATGACCTTCCCATCCACGAATACCACCCTCCTCTTTTAATCTAATCCACATCCAAATCCACTCCCCTAATCAAGGTCTCATCTCCTAAGGAATATAAGTTAGGTTCTCCATCCAAATCATTCATTATAATCCATCCTCTAAGACATATTTATCCTAAATTGATTCCTCTTCTCTTCATCAATGTCATTCACATTACGAATCCTCCTCGTCCTCACGAACCTCAATTATCTATCTAATAAAAACCTAGAGGAATCATCGTTGATCCTTTAAGTGATCCTACCTAATCCCCTTTTGCATCTGCTAACTTATACATATCTGAATCCAAGTGGCCTAAAGTAGGACTATCGACATTAAAATTTTCCTCCGTAATTTATTTTTTATTAATGTATGTATTAGGAATAAGATGATGTTAAGTATAATTAGTAGTGACGTCGAATAGAAGATAATGACATTGTCAGTATGGTGCCGCTAATAAAGTAGAATATGGTAACAGTCAAAGTACAATAGGAATGTTGTGGTAAAACGTAAATATTTTTTGTAAGTGGTCCAATAATGTTAAAATGTCAAAGTTAGGGTAAGTAGAGAAGTAGGGTCTACATGATTAGGAATTAGAAATATTATATTTGTAATAAGGACAAAGAGTGATGTCATAAATATTTTGTGTATTTTATTTGTGGAAAATTCTAAAAAGGTGGAACCCATGTGAGATGATAAGGTATATCTTATCTTAGAAGATAAGCCTACATGTAAAGGCAAGAGAGGCATGGAATATGATTGGCCGTAAGACATTTCTATCCTATCTTATAGATAAGGTGGATAAGCTTAAATTCTATAAATAAAGAGGCCACCCCTCATTTAGCATAGAAAGAAGTAGTGAGAAATATTGTATGAGTAAGTGTGTAAAGGAAGCCATCATTTAGAAGGTGTGTTAAAGAAGCCATTGTGAAGTTTCTCCCATAGTTATTATTGGAAGGCAAGTGAAGTTAGTAACACTTGAAGTACCTCATGGGTGAGATTGTAACAATTTCATGTTGATATTATAATTTACACTTATATTTCATATTTTCATCATTCCTTCGTATCATAGTCTATGGTATTCTTGTGTTATGTTTGTTGTTGTGTTTCCAGATTACATCCACCAAACTAAAGGCTATGCATTAGTAAATAATCATAGCACGAGGAGTTCCCGGTGGAGAATTATCATAGTGCCGGATTGGTGATGACATTTTGGTTCCGTTCTTTGGGACCATTCCTCGTTGGTGGATTTTCTAGAGAGATATTCCCACTTAGTCATAAATCAATAGGAGGGTAACCTTGTTTTTATTGTGCCTAGTAGTTACCATGGTAAAGTCACTTTTTACCATGCATAGTATTTACCACAGTAACTTTACTTTTTACCATGAATAGTATTTACCACAGTAACTTCATTTTTACCATGAATAGTGTTACCCCAGTAATTTCATTTTTACCGTAAATAGCGTTTACCATAGTAAAGTCAGTTTTACCGTAGTAAGTCAAGTTTTACCATAGTAAATGTAAGATTACCGTGGTCATTCCTATTTTATTGTAGAAAGGTGTAAAGTCACTTTCTATTGTAGTGATTCCAATTATTTTTGCACATAATTCTTGTTGATTGTACTTGTGGGTTGGTATTTCACTGTGGTTACTTTTGAAAATGGGGAAGATTCCTATTTTTTTAGTCCAATCTAATGAAGATGATTCCTCTTTCATTCAAGAGTTTAAACGATCTTGCATTTATAATGACCTCATAAAAAGGGAACAATGGAATGAATTTTTCCTACCTTTTTAGATGGTTCAGCCCTTAGGTGGTTTGAAACACTAGGTGATAATGTGAAAAACTCATGGGATTTATTAACTGGAAAGTTTTCTTGAAGAATTTGGTGAACAACAGAAATATGCAGATCTCATGATCGAGATCACAAATCTGGCCCAAGGAGAGAAGGAGAAGATAAGAGATTATCATTCTTTTGTTCTAGAGCTAAGGAGGAAGCTCGATGCCCAGATCCGGAAGGAAGGATTAGCGGATGGGTTGATGAATGGCATGGATAATCTCCTCTATAAGCACTTCATTCTTGGGATGAAGCTAGAGATTAGACAACGAGTGAAGTATGACCGCCCAACTACCATTGAACAAGTAAAGGAGATTGCAAGAAGGCAAGAAGAAAGCATGGAAGAGGAGCCCAAAGAAATTGTTGCTAAAGTAGAGCCTACACCAACCTTTGGTCCAAAATCCACAACCACTCTCGGTGAGCACAAATCTTTCTCCTAGTACATCTACTGAGTATGAAGATCTTCTTAGGAAGATGGGCTAGTTAACTATTAATCTTCTTCAAGGAAAAGAATTTAGTTCTCAGGGAGGAGATAGAGGTCCAAAAATGAAATATTTCTAAAGTTGTATGTTATGGTTGTTATAAAAGGGTCATTATAAGTATAATTGTCTAGATAGAGCTTCTACATCTGGTACAAGAGATAATGATAAAGGAAAAGCACCTGTGAATTCTTTTGATGTAGTAGATAAGAGCATAAATAATGAAGTAGATGTGTTTGTAACAAAAATAAAGAAAGAAAAAGATAACCAAGATGGAAATGATCCTAAGAAGATGAAAGGAGAAACTAGTAAGAAACATAGGAGAAGAAAGTTGGGTGTGTAGGATTTTCTGATTTCATAGGGACAAGGACCATACTCCATCTTAGAAGATCTATCCAAAAGGCCTACAAATATTACATATGGTCAACTCTTGGCTATGTCTTCTGAGAAGAGGCGGGAGCTGCGAAGTGGACTCAATGCTCGACAAAGGAAGGAGGTTGAGGTACCTATTTTGGAGGTAGAGGTGGATCCCTATGCTCCACAAGCTGAGGTATTATGTAATGGTATTTCAATTCATGATGTCTTAGTTGATGGAGGTGCTACAGTTAATGTAATGACCGAGTTTGTAATGAATATGTTGGGTTTAAAAATTGATCGCCCCTCAACACTTATGTTAAGGTCATTAAATAAGGGAAAAACTAAACCAGAAGGTGTTGTTTCAAATGTGGCAATATTTGTTATGGGTGTTGTATGTGTGGTAGACTTTCAGGTGATGAAAAATGGTACTATTGCGTACCCAATGTTGTTGGGAAGACCATGGCTAAGGAGAGTTCATGCAAGAAACTACTGGAATGAAGGCTTCATGACACTTGGACGTGGTAGAGAGAGGGTGAAGATAAACATGATCCCTCGGCATCATAAGGTAGAACCTGTGGATTCAAGTGATGAAACTGATGATTGGACATCCTCTGATTACTCTAGTACTAGTGAAGTGGACACAAAAGATGAAGAAAGTGAGGTTGATGTTTCGGTCATGGATATCCTTCCAGTCACACCGACTCATGAACCCATAAAATTATCTGAAGAAGAAATTGATGATCGTCTCCAACAAATAAAGATTGGTGATGCTGTGATGGAGAGTGAGAAGGAATCCTACCTCCAGCTCTTTCGAAGGTACATACACATATTCACTTTTGATTACAAGGAACTCCATCAAGTAAGTTGGGTAGAACATTCTATTGAGCTAGTAGATGGTGCTAAGCCCATAAAGAAAATGCCATATAGAATGAATCCTAATTTTTCCAAGACTATAAAAGAAGAAATAGATAAGTTGCTTGATGCAAGATTCATATTTGTTGTGGAGAATTCAGAATGGGTTTCTCCCATTGTGATCTCAATAAAAAGAATGGGAAGCTATGCATTTTTTTATTATAGGAAGCTCAATAAGGCAACAAAGAAGGATCATTACCCTCTTCCATTCTCATATCAGATCTTGGATGAAGTAGCTGCCAGAGTGTTATAGTTTTGCTGATGGATATAGCGATACAACCAAGTTTGTATAGTGGAGAAAGATCAGCTGAAGACCATGTTCACCACTCCTTGGGGAACATTTTCTTATAGAGTTATGCTTTTTGGTTGTGTAATGCTCCGGAAACGTTCCAACGCTTGATGAATAGGGTGTTTGAACCCTACATTGGAAACTTCATCAGAGTATTTTTGGATGATTTTTACATCTATGGGAGCAAGATGGACCACCTGCACTAGATGGAGACAACATTTCAAAGGTTAGATGAAGCACAAGCCTCACTAAACCCTACAAAGTGTGTCTTTGGATGTTCTAAAGGCATTTTGTTAGGGCATGTTGTATCCAGAGATGGTATTGGTACCGATCCCGATAAAGTTTCAAAATCAAAGAGTTACCATTTCCTATGAATATAAGTAAGTTGAGATCATTTTTAGGCCATGTGGGTTACTATAGAAGGTTCATCAAGAATTTCTCAAATATTTCACAACCACTAACCCAGTTCTTGAAGAAGGATGTTACTTATGAACCAGGAAAGAAGGCACATGAAGCTTTTGAACAATGAAGGAGGATTTTGTATCTTCACCTATTTTAAAGAATCCAGATTGAAGTAAGCCATTCATTTTGTATACTGATGCCTCAAATGTAGCACTAGGAAGTACTTTGAGCCAAAAGGATGAAAATGGGAATGATCATCCAGTTTACTTTGGGAGTAGACAAATGAGCAGTGCTGAGGTAAATTATACTGTAATTGAAAAAGAGGCTCTAGCTATCATTTTTGTTGTAAAGAAGTTTAGAAATTACTTACTAGGGTAGAAATTTATAGTTGTAATAGATCATCAGGCTCTAAAATATATTGTAAATAAGCCTAACCCATCAGGGAGGATAACAAGATGGATAATTTTTCTACAAGAATTTGAATTTGATATTATAGATAGGCCAAGAAAGAAGCATGTCAATGTAGATGCACTCTCTTGAGCCTATGATGGTTTAGGTTCATCTTGTGATGATGATGATTTCCCAGATGTAACATTGTTATCCCTTAACACAATCCCTAGTGAATACATAGATATTTGGAATTATCTAAATGAATTCAAGTTTCCTGATGGTGCCAATGCAAAGACTAAGAGGAAGATTACTCAAGCCATTCATCCATATTCTATTCTGCATGGAGTATTATTTTGAATAGGACCTGATGGACAGTACAAGAGGGCAGTTGGACGTGATCAAGGGAAGGAGCTGATAGAAGAATTCCATAATGGTACATGTGGAGGAAACTTCTCTGGATAACTTACAACAAGAAGGATCTTGGATGCAGGTTATCACTGCCCACTCTTTTTAGAGATTGTTATAATTATTATAAGACATGTGATATTTGTCAAACACATGGTAACCGTAAGACTTCATCAGCTCCATTATGCCCTATTCTTCCACTTGGTCCATTTGAAAAGTGGGGAATAGATATTGTAGGTCCACTTCCAACTACCCCATGTCAAAATAAGTATATTGTAGTTGCCACATATTATTTAACCAAGTGGGTTGAAGCTAGGCCATTGAAAACAACTTCCATGGATGAAGTGGCAAGGTTCATATATGAACGCATTATCACCAGATTTGGTTGCCCATTAGAAATTGTAATAAATCAAGGAAGCCACTTCATTAATGAGGTGGTAGAAGCCCTAGTCAACAAGTTTTCTATTAAGCACAGGAAGGAAACAACATACAAGCCAAGCACAAATGGACAGGTGGAACGAACAAATTTTGTGTTGTGTCAAATTCTAGCAAAAGATGTAGCCTTGCAGGTACATAAGTGGGATAAAAGGATTCATGTAGCATTGTGGGCATATAGGGAAACATCAAAGTCAGCAACAGGATACTCCCATTTCAGTTGGCTTATGACATTGATCCAGTTCTTCCTATTGAGTTTGATATTCCCACTATGAGAGTTATGAAAAAGGAAAGGATGGATGAAAGTGATTCAGTAAAAGAAAGGTTGGTGCATCTTCATTTGCTAGAGGAAATGAGGGAAATAGTGAAGGATACAAGCTATAAGAAGAAAATGAAGTAGAAGGAATACTTTGATCAAAAGATCCATTGGTCTCCATTTCATGTGAATGACTTGGTTCTAGTATATGATTCCAGATACAAAAAAAGAAGGCAGAGAAAATTTCTTCCCAAATGGATGGGGCCCTACAAAATAGCAGTTGTGCATGAAAATGGTACATACCAATTGGAGGAATTGATGGTACTCCCATTACGAAATGGGTCAACCACGAAAAGTTAAAGATTTTCCAAGCACTAGAATAGTCTACTCCAGGACGGAGTAGAAGCTAGGAAGGGGGAAAATGTCGACATTAAAATTTTCCTCTCGTAATTTCTATTTTATTAATGTATGTATTAGAATAGGATGTTGTTAAGTATAATTAGTAGTGGCGTCCAATAGAAGATAATGGCGCCATCAATACGGTGCTACCAATAAAGTAGAGTACGGTAATAGTCAAAGTACAATAGGAATGTTGTGGTAAAAAGTAAATATTTGTCATAAGTGGTCCGGTAATGTTAAAATGTCAAAGTTAGGGTAAGTAGAGAAGTAGGGTCTACATGATTAGGAATTAGAAATATTATATTTATAATAAGGACAAAGAGTGATGTCATAAATATTTTGTGTATTTTATTTGTGGAAAATTTTAAAAAGGTGGAACTTATGTGAGATGATAAGGTTTATCTTATCTTAGAAGATAAGCCTACATGTAAAGGCAAGAGTTTAGGCATGGAATATGATTTTCCGGAAGAGATTTCCTATCCTATCTTAGAGATAGGGTGGATAAGCCTAAATTCCTATAAATAAAGAGGCCACCCCCCTCATTTAGCATAAAAAGAAGTAGTGAGAAATATTGTATGAGTAAGTGTGTAAAGGAAGCCATCATTTAGAAGGTGTGTTAAAGAAGCCATTGTGAAGTTTCTCCTATAGTTATTGTTGGAAGGCAAGTGAATTTAGTAACACTTGAAGTACCTCATGGGTGAGATTGTAATGATTTCATGTTGATATTATAATTTACACTTATATTTCGGATTTGTCATCATTCCTTCGTATCATAGTCTATGGTATTCTTGTGTTATGTTTGTTGTTGTGTTTCCAAATTACAACCACCAAACTAAAGGTTGTGCATTAGTAAATAATCATAGCATAAGGAGTTCCTAGTGGAGAATTATCATAGTGCTGAATTGGTGATGATAGGATAACATCTCTTTCTTGGCAAGAATCAAATCCTCTCTCTTAGTACTCTTGTGTCTCCTATTCCATCCGACTATCACATAAACATCAATGACATTATATCTCTCTTCCATGACTTCATTTCTCCACAATCACTCTAGGACTAATATGCTATCAAACTAGGTCTCTTCCTCATAATTCCCACATTATCTTACTTAATCCCACCTAAATATAATCATCCTTCATCTAGTTTGTTATTTCATTGTATCCAATCTACCTCTATATTATTACATCTCATTCTAACTCCACCCTTTATGGATATCTTTGTGCCTCTCTTAGGGAACCACACCTCATCCTAAGTGTACTTTTTTGTCCATATTTGCCTCATCATGGATGCATATTTCCTTGTTACTAAAAATATAACACATAATATTATCTATCTCATCTCATCTAATATTCCAAAAGCTATCGTCTTATCTCGAGCGTGAATTTAACATCAGTGACCTTATTCTTAAAGAAAATAAAAATTTCACTACTCTAGAAAGGATCCAACATGGAAATTTTTCTCCCAACTAGATTGGACCTTATATTATCTTGCATAATTATGGGTTTGGGGCTTATTATTTGGCTTCTTTTGATGGTAAACCAGAAATGGAACCTCTTAATGTATTGTACTTACGGTCTTTTTATTGTTAACATACTTACTAATGTTTACTTAGTCATCCCATTGGTCTACCATCCATCATTATCCGTTTCCATATTTCATCATAATGTTCTATAACTATGTTGTCTACCATCACTTTCCCAGTTGTAACCTTAAATATGGGCACCACGAATGTGCTCATATCATATTCCTTATGGATAGGTTCTTCCTTCTTGGTGAGAACCCCATGATCATTACATCCATTACCCTCTTATTCATCTATTGGAACCACACTAAGGGTTCATAAGTGTTACTTAAACATTAATTATCCCCTCTTAAGTGGTCTACCTAACTATCCCCAACTCTTCCCCATAAAAGGTCAAAATTCCATGGATTCTCATATAAAAATTCAAAAGGAAATATATTTCTCCTTGAAGGACAATTGTTCATTAAAGCATACAAAAGTAAAAATATATATTAATCCCTCGAAGGATAACTATCATGCATATATTATTCATGTCATTTGTAAAAACAAAATCAAAAGTAAATAAACATAAAGCAAAAATTAGACCACTCCCTTGAACGATGGCTATGACCTCCCTTTATATCATGATAGAAAAGGCTTCCCACATTAATCGCCTTTATGTCCCATTACCTAGATCTAATGCATATACCTTGTGACACCCACCTATGTAGAACCTATATCCCCACATACAAGTTACACCTAAATGCCTTTGTTATGTAGACCATAGGTTTATAAGTCCACTTTCCATATTTTTACATGATCCTTGGAATAACTAACTATCGTTGGTTATGTGTTAACACCTGTTATTAGCTATGAGTACATTGCCTTATGTGGTTCCATTTCTTGTTTACCTCCAATCTAGTTCGAATCATTGTTTCCTCATATGCTCCTTACTATGATGATATGTATGATTCCACATTTTGGGTTAGCCTATCGACTTAGAATTTTATATTTCTCATCCAATCCATTTTTATCTCATCTCATCCACCCATCTTATCTTATCCATCATCCAATATTTTTATCTAACCTATCTTTTTTATCCTTTGGATTGGTGTGTCATCCATATCATATCTTTCCCTATTTTGCATGATCCATTTTTTCATATTTGTGTTCCCTTTTGATGCACCATATTTTCATCCTAAGTCCAACATTGTGGCGATCTCTTTTAGTTTAGTCCTACCTAGACACATTTTTTTCTTCCTCATATTTGAAGGAGAGTGCATGCTCTTTCTCTACTGATTTTTTTCAGACCATCATTTTGACCATCCTTGCATTTGTGTTCTCATGTTATTGATGTCTTCCTTTGAATCATTGGTCCCACGGCTTGTATATCCATCCAATTGGATTCCCATTGGACTCCCTCCATATTGTAATGATATTTTCTAACTCATTGGGTCCATAGGCCATTAACGTCACCTCCATCGCAGACCATGTTATGTCCCTACCAATGTGTTTCCAAGATCACCACCATATTTTTATTTTTGTTTTATCAATGGTCCTTCCCCTACACTTGGGGCATCCTTTTCTTCTTTTCTCATTGTGTCTCCTATTTTCCATCCTTCTTTTATTTCTCCATCTATCTATTTTAAACTCGTGATCAATTATTCTTCACATCATCAATCCCTAGTTTGAGGGGAGTACCCTTGTCATAATTTCTTGTCATCCTCATCAAGCATCCTTCATCATTTTTATTTTTTTATCTCATTTCTTACCTAACATAAAACATTCAACAAAAATGGGAAAATTTTAACACCATTTTTGTATTGCTACCCCTCATCTTGCGTTCACTCCCTTTTATTATCTTTATTCACATGCATATCTCTCTTCCTATTTGAATTCCCCTTTCCCTCCATAAATCCCATTTATTAGAATTTTCCACTTTCCTATATTACCCCATAATTTATTTTAATTCACCCCTAATCCCTAATCATATTTATTATCCTAATCACATCCCATTTATTATCTATAGACCCTCATTTAATATTTTCCTATCATTTATCCTCCCTATATGCTCCATTTTATCCTCCCTAGGCCTTCATTTAATGATTTAACCTCTCCATTTGAGGTTTTCATTTAATAATTTTTATCTCCCCTTTTAATTTATTTAATATTTTATTCATCCCTAGGTTCTCAACCACCTTAATTTAATAATATCATCTCCTTTTCCTTTATCTAATAATTTTACATCTCACCGACCATTTATCTCCTATAAATTCTCCCATACCCCCTCCTTCTTCAAGAGATCAAAGGATGTAATATTGGAATCTTAGAGTCCTCTTAAAGATATTGTGCCTCAACTTTAGAGACCCGGAAGAATTCTTTCACCATTACCATACTTTGTGTTTTTCTCGTATAATATGTGTGTGTGTGTGTGTGTGTGTGTGTGTGTGTGTGTGTGTGTGTGTGTGTGTGTGTGTGTGTGTGTGTGTGTGTGTGAGTAACATTTTGTGTAGGTTTAACTATCATCATGAACTCTACTTCAGCCATCTCAACCTTCTATTTCATCTACAAGTCTTCATTTCAGTCCATCCATTTTTGTTCAAGCCCTAACCAGTCACTATCATCATTGACCCTATTCGATTGGCATCAACCTAGCCTCATACACATTAGTTTCTTTGTTATTCAGTCTCTCTATTTCAATATATTCGCTTCGTACCAATCCAGCTACTAGATCTCATCATTCTACATCTTTGTCATACCATATCTATTTTCTCATACCATAGTTGTCATCGACCCCCCTATGGTCACCATTGACTAACCCTATTCTCATACCCTCTACTATCATTTACCCTAATTTTATTACCTCCTTCCATCCGTATCTAGATACGTAAGATCTTGCAAGTATATTTTGCAGGTTCCTCTCATCCATCCTTAGTCCTTGTCTACTAGCCCTCTCAGTAGTCTTGGGTCACCGTCGAATCATGCATGTTTGATTTATTTTACATCTATTTTGATCAAATCTATACTTTCCTTACATTTTTTATTTTTGTTTATCTCGATTCTACATATCATCATATCCATTATCATTGATTTTATCTTATCTTATCTACAAGAGGGTTGACATCCATCCTAGGAAGCTCACACTTCTTGGGACCGATTATGTCGAGAAACCCTCCATCCTATCTACTAATCCATTTTTCTTCTTAGTATTATTTGTTGTGTAGATTATCTAGCTTGTAACAAGTGAGAAGTCCATCTTTATTACCCACATTGTCATTCTATCTCAAGGTTCATAAACCATTACATATTTTAAGTTATTTTATTTCCTTTATTACTAGTTCAATAATCTAAGAAAGAAAGAGGAAACTTGGTAAAAAATTCTTTCAAATAAAGTGGGGATCTTTTCTTCATTTCCATTGGTCTAAGAGGAAACATTACCCCCAATCTTCATTTATTTCCTCCTCATGGTATATTTATAACCACTTGTAGAGGAATATGGTGATTCAAAGTCACCCTCATTTCTCAATCTTTTACTAGACCCCGGATGTGGATTTCAATATATCCTTAAGCACCTAGGCCAATATGCAGATCGAATCTTCCATCTCCATCATGATGGGGATAGTGGAGGGGCAAGGAATCAATCCTTATCCATAGGTTTTGACACTATATTTCAGGTTCATTAAATATTTATAATGTATTTACATTATTTCATTTGTTTTAGTAGCTTCAAATTATATGTAACTTTTTTCTAAATATTCTTCATAACAATTTTAGCCGATAAGATCACTACATATTCCTCCATAGGATATCCTTATTTTACTAGTGAAATTCTATATCAACCCTTGACGAGGGAGGGAAAAATAAAGGTTTTTTGAAAGGGTTATCAATAAATAAATTAATTATATATTCCTAAGGAGGGTTTTAATAAATAATTTCACTAATAATAACTTAATTTTTAAAATAACATATGTTAGATTGCTTTATATCATTTACCACCATCATATTTTCAATATTGGGAGGAGGAAACACCATTTGAGTATGAATAGTTGAATATTGCGAGTGGAGGGTCTGTATGAGATATTATAGGGAAATATTTTTAAGGTACCCATTTTTTGCACAAACAATAGGCATAAAATTCTCCAACTTTAGAGAAACCGCATAAAACTTCTTTTTTCAGTAGCTTAATCATAGAGAGATGAAGGTGAGAAATGGATTTATTGCAAGAGTTATTACCTTTTGATTATGTCCCCTTTGTTTCACAAATGACACCTTTATTATCCATTTCCACCCTACATATATAAAAGGAAGCAGATGTTAAAATGTCCACCATAGGTACCTCCTACACCATGTATCTAAAGGAAAGTTTCGAAACCCTTTCCTTGTCGAGAAATTTCAGCATACAATACTTATAAATACCTCCTTCACCACCATTAATGAGGTCATCTCTCTCTTTACCACAATCCTTGACTACTCCCATGTGTGACAGTAACATAGAAAGACAAGCAAAAGCCTAAAATCAAAATCCTAAAAATAAACAAACATAAAACAAGATAAAACAATAAGTGGAGCCTTAGGACCAACTAAGGAGAATGAGTAGACCCTACACAACCAACTCAATACAAATTCCTAGAAGACATCTACAAAGCGCAAATAAAAATAACCTAAAACACAACCACCACCATCAACCAAGGGTAGCACATGGTAATCTTGAAGGTTCTCTCATGTAGGATGATTTTTCAGCTCCCAAGGTGAGAGATTCAAAATTTTCTTTCAACCTCTTCTCAAGATGTTTGCTGGAAGGAAGTCGGACTATCATTCATCACTTCCCTACAAGTTGATTGCTTGTTTGATCCATTTACAAGACCCTATAGTTTCCATGTCATAAATTTATCCATTTACATAATTTTCCAAATGTTATGATTTATCCCACTAAGAAAATGAGATTTATCTAAGTTAAATAGAAGAATTCATTTTAAAATTTTCTAAAAATTATAAGAAAATTACAAATATTATTAGGACCAAACATATAATTTAGGTGCCTATAAATAATTTTTGAAAATAAAATAATTTTCTGAAATATTTTTATGTCCAAATTATCATTTGAATTATTGAAAATAAGTTTTTAGTAATTGCACAAAAAATTAAAGGTCTTAAAAATGCAATAAAAATTATTTTTAAATGTTAAGGATGTGGTTGGGTTTTAAACCCTAACCTTTTGATTTTTGCAATTTCTTATAAAGTATATAATAGCTACCTCATCTACAAGCCTTAGAAACAATCTATATAGTAAAAATATTATTTCAATTTTAGTTTAATATATTTTTCTAATAAAATTGAAGAGGGTGGGGGTCAAAACCCTCACCTCCACCTCTCTAAGTAAATATGATAACTAGTTTTAGGCTTAAATAGTGCTTGTATTTAATAAATTTAAACTTAAACTTTAAAAAATGAGGAAGCATTTGCATTTTTTTCACCTAACTAGAATTTCCATGAAAATATAGGTCACTGAATTTTTTTCTAGCTTACAATTTTAAATAATCATTTACCTCCTCCAATGACTAGTTTCCCTCCTTTACGTCACTTAGGATATCCTTACCACCTATGTATTCTATGTCAATGTTGAGGGGTTTGAGGCACCACTACCTAAGAGAGAAGGGATATTGGCCACCTCAATATTGTAAAGATGAATGTTTTAAAAAGGTTGAGTGTGGAACAAGCCTATATGATCTAAATGATGAGACATGAAATGCTTTTATTTATCTTAGCTTGAAAATATCTTATCTTATTAGTGGAATGAATTTGGATGAGACCATTATTATAAAAGAAGACTAAACTAAGTTTGTTAAGGATTTATACCATTACAATGATGACAAATAAACATGTAACTTGCAAACATTTTTAATATGCCCTAGTTGAGATAAAAATATATTTGAGTCACACTTATATGGGTCAATCTCATAAGGATATAGAAGATATTGGTCACTAAGAAAATATTGGAGATTGCTGATATGATTTATTTGTATCACCTTGATATCACTAAAATGAGATAATTATAGCTTATTATTAGAGAATAAGATGAGACAATTGAGTAATGTGAAGGTTGAGATATAAAAACATAGAATCCCAATCTCATGTTGCATCTATGAAGTCTAATCTAGATATAAAGAACCCAATTTCGTGTTATTTGTTTCAAGTTTGTTAGAGAACAAAATTGAAATATAATTTTTCTCAATTAATATTTATTGATTAGAAAAAGAGGGTTTCTATAGGGGCTCTCACTCATGAAATAGTTAAGAAAAATATACAAGTAGTCTATTACATGAGATGCCATGTAGGCCCGTAATATGTCTATAACAAGAATTATACTATATGTAGACACACATTTTAGTAATGCATGTCCTGCAACAACACAAATTATACAATGATCTTACACTTTCCCACACTTATTAAATTTTATCAATTATATTATCCCTAGCTATATATCACTCATTATTTCTTGTGCATACAACCTACTTATTTACATATCATTCATATCAATCTTATGACACTAAATCACACACTTTGGGTATCTATTTAGTCCCGATCACATACTACTATTTATATGATTCGTAAAATGAAAAGTATTAATTGACCCATGTATTTTACCATATTTTATTTATTTTTGTTTCCTCTATTGATCTTAAACTCCTTCTATCCTAGTTTGTCTTTTCACACTTTGACATTTCTTACTCGAACACTAGCACCCATCTATGACATCAGCACCAGTGTGCCCCAGGTCCTAGGTAGATTTTGCAGTCGCACAATTTTCTAAGATTCTCGTGTGACACTTCTCCCTCTTGATTCATCAGTTTTCCACTTCGGCATAGTCTAGGATTGATTACGAATCAACTAAGTCTTTTTATCCCTTCCTCACAAATTCTAGGATTTTATAATTTCAAGCTTATTTTTCTTAGGCCAAATTTGTATTTCATTACATATTTAATCTAAATTTTTTTATATAATTAGTTTTAGGATTATATTTATTCTAATATTTTCTTGATAAAATATATCAAGTTAGACTAGACCATCACATATTCCAATTCCAACTTTCAAATTACTCGCACATGCCTTTAGGACCATAGCATCCAAAATGGCCATAAGACCCATATACTATGAGATGACCTAGCTTCTTTGGTCCCTCTTCTTGTAATGGTAATTTCTCAATTTCAATTCCTTTGGTACAATTTTATTCAACCTTATCTCGAGTGATTAAAATTTGGAACACATGTATAAGCAAGTAATTCATCTCTCATTGAAGGAGGAAATTCATTCTATTTAGCACCTAACATCCTTATGAGAAAATACTATGAGAAATCACAAGTAAAATTACTCCAAGACTCCCTTGAGCTTCATATACTTTACATACTCATTATAGGGTATTCATTCACTCATTTCTACCAGTACAATATCCACATTAATAAGGTCAAGGAAAACTACGAGAAAGTATCAAGTAAAATCCCAATGTTGCAAGGTTATGGTTATCCATTGTTGCAAGGTTATGGTTATCCATTATCAGCAAGGTTATGGTTATAAATTTAGTTGCATACATTTTAGATATCAAATACTAGGAAAGAATGATGTGCAATTTGAGCCCTCTTCAGAGTAGTGGAAATTTCAGCGGTGTACAAGGGTGCCTAGAACCCACATAACATTTATTTTTTAGGAATCTCTCACAATATAGGGTTTTAAAGATTGGATCCATTTCACAGTGAGAATCACATAGTATCAAAGGTATAGACTTCAAATAGGAGAAGAACATGAAGCACTACATAGATATAGAAATTTTCAAAAGATGAAAGTATAGAGGGACAAGGGTGTGTAGAAAGGTCCATATCGGGGTATTCCTTGGTCTCAGTATTATACGATTTGGTCTAGGAAGTTATTTAGGACATAGTATCGGTGAAAAATATTTTTCAGATCATTTCCATCATCATACCAACCTGTGCCAACACATAGTCTAGGATATTAGATAAGTCCTCTTCTCCTCCTCATTTTCTAGTACTTCATTTAATTTACCTATCATGGTTTTATGTATTATCTTAATTTTACAGAAATTAGCTTTGGAAACTATTTTATTAGGATAATATCCATTTGGTTACTAATCCCTAAATAAATTAACCATTTAGGTTAGATCATTTAGTGAACCCAAATATTGTGTTGTGCATCATATCTCCCTCTCTTAAGTTATTCTAGGGTCATAGAGTTTCTAAAAATTATCTATTCTTTGACATCATGGTTGAGGCTTCTCCATTATATATCCAAGTCAAAATTCATAACACATCAGTAAAATGTGCTATTGTCAATAATGGCTCTAACATTAACATATGCAACATTTATTTTTTTACATAAAATAGGTTGTTATGCTAACAACCTAACACAGTCTTCCCTATCTATTTTTTGGTTTGAAAATACACATGAGTATTAGGGGAGATCATTTTTCCAATTATAGTATGTCTTTATACTCTTAATATTCCATTCTAGGTCATGCCTAATAATCTCAATTATAATATTATTCTAGGTCAACCTTGGTTGCATGTTATACATGTTGTAGCCTTTACTCACATTTACAATTGGGATATTATACAAGATATCCTTGATGCACATATTTTTAACTGGGATATCCCTTATTCCTATTAAAATAGTATTTTAAATAATTGTATAAAAAAATTGGTTGCAAATGATGCATGTGTTCCCTCCCCTCCTCTAAATAATATTGATTCTACTCATGCAAATGATTTTATTTAAAATGCTATTAGTGATCCTTATCTCTACACAACATACTACCTTAGCTACTTGTGAACAAAATTTTGTTACAATTGATGAATGAATTTATACTATTAATTTTCATAAATATATTTTACATAATGGTGAAAATCATGATGCTTGTATTTATTCTTCTTGTTCTCATGCCTCCTTTACATCTTCTAGGCTTCACATTCATGATTCTATTTCTAATCATGTTCTAAAAAATGTAATGATGAATCCAAATTTTAACCATAACATGTGTTGAATTCCCCATTTATGTTCTATTGGATTTTTTTTATCCCAAAACAAGGCTAATTCACCTACCTCGTATGGGAAAATAAATCTCCCCATCATAGTTGGGCCTCTCATTATCTACATGGCATTTGTTATAGCATCATAAATCAAGCATTGTGACATGGTCTTGGGTCTTTATTAGCTCAAATATATTCAATTTGTTCCATCTATTATGCACCAATGTTCCAAATTCATACATGAGCATTAATTCATCACCATCCAAGGTATATCACCTAGAACTCGTCCACCTATTTATCCTTAGGCTTCACATGTCCCTACCACTAATGTACCATCCATTATAGTTAGAATTTTCCATAATACACATACTAGTGTGGTCATTACTATAACTAGAAATGATGATCTTATGGTCTTTTAACACAATCTTAGTGCTAGTACCACACTTTTAATACTAGTTATAGGACCACATAGGTATCTTGGAATTTCAATTCCTATCACTCACTCTCTGCGTATTTATAAGTATCATATTCCACCACATAGGACTAGGCTATCACAAAGGGTTCATGGTACACACCACACATCTAAGCCTTCTCATAAGTCTACGTCACCTTTTACATGACACAAATTTATAGGACATATCCTTCTTACACACATGGTCTCACATGACACTAGTCTCTTGATCCATGAGTATATGCTTCCTTCATTCACAATGGAATATAGTAGGCCTTCGTTTAACATACTCATTGGATAGATAATAAAATACTCACACATTAGGGGAAATCCAAATTTCCCCTTATTTCTTGATGACACACTTTTTTATAGGTTCAACTTAACTATCAAGGGAGTGGCTACATAATGAAATCTCACTTTACACACACCGTGGGGGAAACCTTGATTTCCATCTCAAGCTACATAATATATATTCATAAAAATCCCTTAAAAATATAAAATAGTTCCCCCTAGGGGAGTTCTAGGATCACCACTCCTTCTTGTTGGGAGAATAGGTTTTATCTATGCCCTTAGGGGTCTAAAATGCAAAAATGTTCAAATATGCTAAAAATCTCAAAAAATTCATATATTATCAAAATTCAAAAACATTTACATCACCCTTTCTTGGTTGTTTATATTGCACACTTATATTATTTATGTTTCACTATACTTATCATGTCCACTTGATACTTAGTACACTATATACTTTTTTGTTGGCATGTGTGAGTTTGTGAGTTTCCATTGATAAAAAATACAATTACTAAAAATATGATTATGTAGGAGTTATATAAGGTGTTTTTCATGATGGTGACATAAATATTCAGGTGGTTTCATGATTACATGAGTAGATTTAGTGAGACATGCTTGGTCTAGCAAGCCTAATCAAGTGAGCTAACTAGTCTAGGTGATGGTGCATGGTGACTTGAGAAGTATGGTATAAGCATGGATACTATGTTATGATAGTTTATAGACACTCACAAGAGTCTTAGAGTGCAGGTATAGGTTGAAGACCTAGTTTCGGTGTTGTTCTCGGACCTAGTCTAGATGCTTGGAGACCAAATAAGGCATGGAGATGAGATATAGAGCCATGTGAGATAATGGAGGTGTCTAGGGGTGTCATAAATTTTTAATTATATGTGTTAGGGAATTTTTGAGAGGTTTCATGCTGAGGTATAAGGTTCTTCTCCTATGACCTAGCTTAAACCATGTAAAAACCCTAACTGTTAGTCATGTGAATTAGGTTTATTATGAGAATGTGGACCTATTAGAGATAACACGATGATTGGAGATGGTGTAAATGAGTGTATTAGAGGTTTCATAAAAAATTAAAGTCATTATGAAGAATATTTTTCACTTTATGATGTTTTAGGTGAAACACGGTCCAAGAAAGTGTGATTTCGAGGTCAAATTACAACTTCGATGCTCACCATGGATTGTGTTATTTGCTTGGGACCTTGTAGCTTTTAGGAATGTTTTTAAATTTAGATAATTTAATTTCAAAAAATTAATGAGGTCATTTCATTTTCATATTTTTATGTATGAATGTTAAGAAGGTAAACTACTTTTTGTGAGTTTTAAACACTATGTCTAGAGCAATGGAGAAGATATTCATGATAGGTGCCTAGAATAAATTTTTGTTGATATTATGATGATTCTAGGTTTTACAAGAATCCTCTATATTTTTAGAAAGGTATGGTAGAACATGTGATGATTTTTTGACCCCACTCAAACAGACAAGTTTATGAAGATGTTCAATTTGAGAAAATGTTGTTCAACAGAGGTATGAAATAAAATGACATTTTTTTAGCTTGGGAGTTTATATACATGTCCATGATGATTTCAGATCATGTTTTAGGTCATCAAAGGAAGCGTGTGCCCTATTTAAAAATATTGGTCTTTAAGTTGTTTTATTTCGGATTTGCAGCAGCTTCAGAGATGGACCTAGTTGATGACCTTCCACATGAAGTTGGAAAAAATGTAAGGTATTATGGAAATTATATTTAGAGGGATTTATAATGGTTTATGGATTGTTTATTTATGATGTGATTTTATAGGTAATCCAAATCCATCTGTGAAGATGAAGGTTGATTTTATTTTAGGACATGATTCCTCCGACTAGAAGATGGAGGGAGACGTCTCTTGTTTTGGATTGTTTGATGATATATATAAGTTTTAGAGTGAATAGGGATGAAATTTTTTCTTATTGAAGGATTTTATAAGTACTTTAAGTGATAGAAATGGTGAAAACTAATTGAGTTTCCAAAACATATTTATGGAAAACTCAATTTGGTGAAGAGGAAAGTTGTTGGTTTTCATGGATGGATGTCTCATGAGATTGAGAAAGCATAGATGTGATCCATAGGTCATTTTATTTCCATTGATTGGGTACATGCTATAGTTGATATGTTTTGGTGTGGTATTTAGCTCCATAGCTAAAGACTTGTTCTTGGAAATAATTGTTTTGAGAAGGATATAAGCCTTCTTGTTAGTGTTATGAATAATTAGATTGGTTAAAGTTAATGCACAACCATGGGTGATGTTTTTATGTCATATTTTGTGTTTGTAAGTATTTTTAGGGATTTAATAATCATGGTGATGAGGTTTTGAGGTCTTTGGTGATCTAGGAAATGGGGGTTTGAGCATTTTTGAGCTTGTTTGATGTCTTAGAGAATGGTTAACCTACATGGATCCATTATAAGTTTTATTTATGAATGTTTTGTTATATATTTTAGTTGTTATGGTTGAAAATAATTTATCTAGACTGACTTGTTTCATGTTTTTGAGTTGAGAAGGGTATAAAGTGCATGTTTTGGTTCAAATTTGAACTAGCTAAGAGAGAGGGAAAAAGTGTGACCAAAGTGTGAGTGTGAAATAGGTATGAAGGCATAAAATAAGAGCTTAATAAAGTGTGTGAAATATTTATGAGTGTGAGACAATACGATTTAAATAAGAGAGGGTTTGAAGGTGTGTGAGTTGAATATGTGATCTCCATCAGTTGTGGTAGAAAAAAATATTAGATATCTTCATCCAAAGGTGGTTGAGTTGGTTTTGATCATATTAAGGGGTTTTATCCTCCTATTGGAGTGTGTTCTTCACTCAATTAGGGGTTAGTGCTCCTTCTAGGGTTGGTTCTCTACTAAACTAGGTGTTGGTGCTCCTTGTAAAGTTGGTGCTTCACTAAATCTCTTTGATTTATGTAATATAAGTAGAGTTTCAGTGGGTTTTCTTCCTGTTTATGATTTCCCACTTAAATTTGGTTTTCTTATGTAGTCTCTTGCTCTTTCTCTTATGCATGGTTGATTCAATGCTTAAGTATACACACATATGGATAATGCTTAATTATATGGTTGTATGAATGATAAATAATGATGAATGGAAATGGAATAAATTTTAAATGGACTAATTCACACCCCGCTTTCAATACCTTATGATTCCAAAAAAATTTATCCAAGAAGTTCCATTTGGATAAAGTTTAATCACTTGAAAGGATATTCCCTTGGAGCACAGGTTTAGGTGATCATAATGGGAGAAGAGTGTTTTCCATATGAAGGTATTAATTTCAATGGAACTGAATATGACCTATGAAGAATCACAATGTAATTATATCTATTTTATCTTTGTAATGAAATTGGTGTTGCAAATATTGATTTATTAGATCCCATGTAATAAATTTTCAAAGATATAATCTTTGGTTCTTTGGAAGAATGTCTGAGCACCATGGTTGTAGATTGTGTTTCATCTAAGGAATTGTGGGATAATTTAGATAATTTTTATGAAGATAGCATCCCTTCTAGTAGCAGTGAATTTGATGAGGTCAATAGTTTAAAAGTCATGGATCAAGGACTGAAGCTAATTCTTAAGGATCTTGAAGTAAAAAAGGAGTGTAATCATAAAAAAATAAGATTGGATTGCTTCTTTGCTAGTCTCAAGACTAAAGAGGATGAGTGCATCAAGTTTGATATGGCCATGAAGACCTTGCAATAAGAACTTGACCTAGTTTCAAGAAAACTCAAAATGTACCAAATTTTTTAAAAAAGTATAAGTAACTGAGATGATTTGTTGAGAAGTCAAATAAATTCAAGTGACAAGTCAGGTTTGGGATTAAAAATGAATCAAATAAGGAAGAAAATATATCTGAATCAAGTCAAAACTTGCCAAAGAAAAGGATATCCTCAAAGGTAAGGAGGTTATGAAAAATTATGTTGTTCAAAGAAAGAATCCTACTTTGGTTCAAATGATGATCGAGATCAAGAATAATGTCAAACCAAATTAAATCAGATAACCCAATGCCTCAAGGTATGAAAGGTCATTTAATGGTTATTGTTTCACTTGCAATGGTTTTGGGCATAGGGCTAAGGAATGTAGAAGGTTTATCAAGGATGAACATCCATGGAGAGATAGTAGGAGTGAGAAAGAAAAGAATGTGACATGCTACAATTGCCATGAGAAAGGTCACATTGCAAGGTATTGTTTATATGAACCTTTAAATCAGATTTTTTAAAGAAAATGTTAGAGGTAAGGGGAAAGTTGTATGTTTTAATTACAATGAAGTTGGTCACATAGCAAGATACTATCAACATGAATCACCAAGACAAATATGGAAGAATGAAGGCATGAATAAGGTTGTATGCTTTAAATGCAATCAAGTTGGCCATATTGTTAGGGTATGCAATTTGAGTCCTCCTAGACATAGTTGGAGAGATGGAGTTTCTCAAGGTAGGAGTCCTATTACTTGCTTCAAATGTAACAAGGTTGGTCATATTTCAAGATATTGCAGATGGAGGAAATATATCTATAAGAGGAAGGAAGAAGTTAGGCCTAGTCATGATGATAATTTTAATATCACTAGTGGGTCAAATAATCAAAAGGAACTACTTACGATAAGGAATTGAAGGTCTAGCAGATGAAGAAATTAATTCAATATCTTCGTTTCCTCTCCCATAAGGACTTGGATACATTTTTGTAGATTCATTCAGGGAACTTTGATGCCTTCATTAGGCTTAATGGATCCGTCATCATATATGATTAAATCATGTAAAGGTATGTAGAGTTTTCTATTGGCTTATGGTCTTAGTGAAATATTCTGGTCTATATCAAAGTATGGTTTGAGGAATTATTGTCTTAGACAAGTCCTTATAAGTCCAAAGGTCTGTATTGTCCTATTTTTGAACAATGGTCAAGTTGTGTCTCGGAAAGTATGTTATGGTTTTCAATGCTTTAAGAATGTGAGTTTATGTATGTCATGTCATCAAAATGATTATTCTATTCAAATGAATATTAAGGTCATGTCTTGATGGTGTTCAATGCCAAGTCTCTTGTATTTCTTGATTTCATCGCTTTTCTAAAATTATTGTTATAAGTTTCATTAAATGATGATGCTTTGATAATGCTTTCAACAATGTTTAAAAGTGAGATGTGATCACAAAGTGGTCCTTTACCTTTTGGGTCAATATTGAAGAGTATAAAAAGGGTTATGGATTATAGAAGTGGTATGAAGAGGAATGATGTATTGACATTATAGATGTTGCACGTGTCAGGAAGAAGTATAAGACATTAAACACCTCTTTCTGCATTATAAGTATGCTTCCAAAATATGGCATCTTATTTTTGAAAACTTCAATCAGGAATGGATCTTTCCCCATACTTGTCTACAGGCACAGGGAACAATGGAACTCTCCTTACAAGCACTGTGTGGTGAGGAGATTATGGCAACTGGTTCTCCCTCACACCATGTGGTGAGTCTGGAAAGCTAGAAATGATGTCATTTTCAGGAATACCAGAAAGATATGCAAAAAAATTTACAAAGAAATTATCATTGCAGTAAAAGACAACATTGAAAGATTTAAACCCCCTAAAAATAGACTTTACCCTGAGGAAGAAGAGCACATTCTGGCTGCTTGGAACATTGGCACTGTTAGGAACAAGAATAACAGTAGCATTGATAGATCCACTATCCGATGGATTCAGCCTCCCAGACATGGCACAAGTTGAATTTTGATGGGGCCTCAAAAGGAAATCCTAGGGATTCAAGAGGAGGTGGAGTGATTAGAGATCACAAAGGTTGTTTTGTTGCTACTTTTTCTGGCAAAATGGGTAGGCAAACCAATCACTACTCGGAAGCTTTAGCAGCACTTTGGGGAATAAGGTTAGCTAGAGATTGTAATATTTCCAATATTATAATTGAGGGTGATTCACTGAACATTATCAATTTGTTAAACCAAAAACAACCTCCAAGCTAGTCAATCAGGGACTTTATAACTGAAGCTATTGATATTTGCAAGAGTTTTGATAATTTTAAAATCAAACATACCTACCGGGAAGGCAATAGTGTGGCAGATGGTTTGGCAAATATTGGGGTAAACAATACATTGCAAACTTGGCTAAGGGGTGACACTCTTCCTACTAAAGTACGTGATGACATCATCAAAGATATGCATGACTTGGAGCATAATCATTAATAGATGTAGGGCAGATGCTAAGGAGCGGTTTATTAATTGCAAAGTGAGGATTAATGATTATAATTTTCTACACATTTTGGAGGTCTTCAAAAGTAGAGTAGAGGATGAATCATATAGATTTCAAATTTTTACCGTTGTAAGAAGTAGAAGCATCACATGAAAAATGGGGGACACCTTGCAAGACTGAGCCCACCCATAATCTAGCATGGAAAAATGATACAGTTCTCTAGAACTATTTGCAAAAAGGGGGTCTTACAAATTTTATTGAAAAGATTCAGGGTTTCGATCAGGATATTTCAATAAAATTCGTGAATGGCTGGAGGAATCACACTGTTGAGTATAGTAATATCAAGGTTGAGATTTCTGAGGAGCTAATTGCCCAGGTCACCGGGCTCAATCTGAATGGAACCAAATTCTTCAACAAGTGCATGGACAGAGAGGTGGAGGCTAAAAAGTTTCTTGATGAGGGGGAGAATCTAGAGTTTGTGATGGCTGGCATCAAAATAACATCTATTCCTGAGCCCTTCACTGAGATTGCAAGGATGGTGGTAAGGTACGTTACTTTGGAGGGGAGATTTGTCACTATCCCCTAGAAGCACTTAATTTTCCTTAATCACTTTCACAAGAACCTTACCATAAATTTTCCTCATTATTTGTTGAATTCCTTGGAGAAATCTGTTCTTGAGGTGCAAAATCATACAAGGGTTGTTCCCCTTCACCAAGGGTTGATCCTTCTCATCCACCGCCATTGCTTAGCCTACTCCCACCCCCAACCTACTCCCCGCCTTCATTCCTCCCCTTGCTGATAGAAAACTTGACATTGCTACCCCCAGCAGGAAGAGGAAAGATAAGAAAGCTAAGGTCCCTCTGCCATCTTCACAGAGGGTTTTAAGAAGCCATAAAGATCTGGAACTTGTAGAGAATTTACTTCACATAAGTAAACCGGTGAAGGATTCTAAGGAAGTGGACCTGTTGGTCAGGGTTGAAAAGATGGAAAAGGAGATTCATGACCTAAAGAGTGCTATTAGGGATATGGATAAAACAAAGGGAAAGAGGAAGCAAAAACTCTAAAGAAGATGATACCACTGCTGAAATATTCAAGAAGCTTCTCTCTCTAGATGCCAGGCTTGGCAATGTAAAAGGGTGTAATGATTGTATCCTCTCAGCTCTTAAAAGTATCTATAATTTTATAGAGCAACATGTGCAAAGTATATGCAGTCTCAGCGGCATTACTGAGGATATATGGGGATCAAAGGAGAACCGAGATCTTGCAATGCCCGGCAGATTTGAAAGATCCATCCCAGGCCACGGCCATTGCGTTCTTCATCTCGCTCCAAATGATTAAGGCCAAGATTGACCGAGCTATCAAGTGATGCGGTGCCCTGTTGCTATTTACTGGCGGTGAAGTTGCTATTGTTTGGTGATTTTGATGTTGTTTTTGGATGGGATGACCAGTGGTGGATCCCTCTTGTTCATTTTTTGTCTCTTTTTCTCTTAATTGGATCACTGTCATCTGTCTTGACCTGTTTTGCTACCTATATTGTATTATTTGGCTATTGAGCCTCCTAGTCTATGGTGTTTAGCCTATCTAGGTTTGGTTTCTCTTCTTTTGATATCTGGATTTTGAGCCTTTTTGTACATAGGGTATAGTCCCTTCAAAACTGTTTACCCATAATAAAAAAAAGTATTGACATTGTTGTCATAGATCGGAAAATGTGCTTCCAAACTAACATGCACCGCATGAAATCTTATAAATGATGTTATAGCTCTGTGATGGTATTTAAAACATGATAGAAGGGTGTCAATAATTTTTAGTAGGAGTGGATAAGAGTGAAAAGTAAATGCATAGCTAGATATATGAAGGAGAAACAATAAGTTCCCCATAATGACAACATTTACTACGAGATCCGAGTATAGTAATTGTGTTTGTTTGGCATTTGACTCATGTTTGTGTTTCATCAAAGGGGTTATGGAGGTAACTTTAAGAAGCTTGAGGTATGATGTATATAGTTAAAATAAAGAAGAATCATGTGGCAAGTTATTCATGATGGCTTAATCAAACTATCAAATGCAAGGAAAAGATGGTGCCCAAGGTATGTTGTTTCCTTCGAGATATGATCATGTTTTTAAATATGGTTTAGATGTGAACAATGATCAAGGAATTCAAGTTTATAAGAGGGAATTCACTCACTATGTATCATGGATTAATTTGTAAAGGAAACCAATGCATTCCAGTATGTCTTTAAATTGAATAAGAATGTATAGTGTATCATTTGATCATGTATCAAGACTGAGATGTTCTAAGTTTGATTATGTATCATAAAGTGTTGGATGTATCAAGAAACATGAGAAAATGTAGCATTAATATAGAAGCATAGAAAATGGTTTGTGACAGAGAAAAGGATATTATGAGTTAGCATAAAAATTTAAGGATATTCAGGTTTGCATTAAAATTATTATTGCTCATGGAGGAAGCACTAACTTTGTTTTCTTGTTATGGAAATACATTGAGAAACTTGTAACACGCTCTCCTAAAATTTGTCGAAGATAGGCACATGTGAGATTGCATCTAAAGTGTGAATTCATGATAATTAGGAGCATTATATTGTGATGAATCTTCCTTATAGTTATGTTTGTGAAATAAAATGATTTGAGTACTTCAAGGGCTTTCATTGTATAGTGAGGGTTTGGTAGGAAAACCTAGTTGAATATTTTTACCTTTGAGTTCGCCTCGTAGTTGGAAGAAAGCATCTTGACAGATTTTACATACAAAATTGAGAGGTGGAAATGCTAGAGTGAAGCCATTCTTGTAAGAAACCTACATGATTGGGAGAAGGAAACTTGTTATAGTGTTGTTAGGCCTAATTGGAGACTAGTAAGGAAGATTTGACCAACCTTTCCCAAAGATACCTACAATGAAATTTTTCATAGAGGAGTAAGCCCAAATGGGTATCTTAAGATGTTTTTGGTTTTTGTTAGAACCTCTTTAAAAGGAAGATATTCCTAGAAAATGTGCTAGATAGGACTAGTAGAGATTATAACACCAATAAAGTGAAAAAGATGATTGAGAGAGAAATACAAGGAGTTAGTCTATGAAATTTTTCATACACCATAAATAGAGTAAAGGGTACTTAAAAATGTCATCACATTGCTTTGGGTATGCACAATTTTGTCAAATCATGAAATCACCATCGGTGTTACTCTTCGAACTCTAAAAGTTAGTTTGGCTCAATAAGAAGAAGTTGATGAATCTCTTGAATTTACCCAAGTTTAAGGGTTGATATAACCTTGGTTTGAATGAGTAAGAAGGTATATTGGTTTAAAAAGTGCTAAATTGAAGCAAAAGGTTCAAAGTTGCTTGGTTTAGATTAATTTCTTTTCAAATTCAAAGGTATGTATTTTGTCTTAACATGCAAAAGTGTTGTATAAGTATGGGGATATGATATTGCAGAGCTTGATAGTAGTTTTACATGCTATGTATGAAGGTATATTGTGGTATTAATCAAGGTATTTACTCGGGGGAGCTTGAACACTAATTTCTCTTGGAGTATAAAGAGAGGGACATTACAGCAATGGTAATGTTAATTTCATGTAGTTAAGTGAAATGGTTACTTGTTATCAGGGTAGTGTAGCATATTCTTGCTTTAAATATTCACATAAAAGTTTGTGAAGGACTTGAGTAGGGGGATATATTTTTATCATTCATGCACATGTATAAGGAATCTAGGAAGCTTGTATGATAGGATAAATGATTGATACATTTATAATGGCTTGTGAAGTAAGTTATTTGACCAAGAAGGGGAAAATATCGTACAAAGGAAGATGAAAAAACTGAAACAATAATTCAGGGAAGTGGTGATTTTATTGATTCATTCACATGGCTTGAAATCAAGGTAAGAAACTAAAATATTGTACTTTCTACTAGAGAAGGATGGTATAAGTATAGGGGGAGCTATAAGGAGCTATGTAATTGTCTCACGTATGGGTGTTTAGAACATGTTAAAGTTGGTAAAAATTACACTAAAGGTTTGCTTAAGTGAACTTAGTCTTAAAATTTGTGTGAAGTCAAGATATGGAAGAGTTAAGCCAAGTTTGAGTCTTATCGAGTTGAGATAGGTAAAGGAGAGGCAAGCATGATTTTCTAAGCCCAAATTCATGATTGTTGGCATGCATGAGTACCTTGTATAACCCTTCCTAGGCATGTTACTATGCTCCCATGGTGAGAAAGAAGCTAAAACAAAGCTTAAGGAAGGAGAAAAGGTTTAGAAGATAATTTGAAGAATTTGGTTGATGTTTCTAACAAAGAGGTGATCATGTGAAGTTGAGAAAGATGAAGATCAATTGTTATAGGTATGCTTTATCATTAATGTAAAACGTGGGAGTAGACTAGGTGGTTTTCCATTAATAATAAAGTGGGAGATTGTTGGTATGTGTGAGTTTCTAAGTTTTCATTGATGTAAAATCACATTAATGACAAATAGTATGATGTAGGAGTCTTTAGAAGGTGTTTTCCATTATGGTGACATGACGATTCGGGTGGTTTCATGACTGTATGAGTGGATTCAGTGAGATTGGATTGGTCTTGCAAGCCTAATCGGGTGACCTATCTAGTATAGGTGATGGTTAATGGTGACTTGAGAATTATGGTAGAAACATGGAGAACATGTTAGGAGAGTGTGGAGACACTCACATGAGTCTCAGAGTGGAGGTAGAGGTTGAAGACCTAGTTTCGTGTTGATCTAGACCTAGTATAGGTGCTTGGAGACCAAATAAGGAATGAGGATGAGGTATAGATCCATGTGAGATCACAAAGGCATGCATGGGTTTCGTACATGTCGAATCAAGTTTATTAGGTCCTTTTGGAGAGGTTTCATGATGAGGTATGAGGTTTTTATACTATGAACTAGCTTAAACCATGTAAAACCCTAAGGGATAGTCATGAAAATGAGATGGTTATGGATATTTAGAGATATTTTAGATAACATGATGATTGTATATGGTGAATAGGGGTGTCTTAGAGGTGTGAGAAAAATTTCAAGTCATTATGAATAATATTTTGCAAGTTATGATGTTTTAGGTGAAACAAGGTCCAAGAAAGGGTGATTTCTAGCTCAAATTGCAACTTTTGATGTTCACCATGGATTGTGTGATTTTCATGGGACCTTGTGTATTTTAGGTATTTTTTTACATTTATATAAGATAATTTGAAAAAATAAATGAGGTCATTTCATTGTCACATTTTTGTGAATGAATGTTAAGAAGGTAAATTGTTTTTTTTGAATTTGAAACCCTAGGTCTAGAGCGATGGAGAATATCTTCATGATAGGTGTCCATAATCATTTTTTCTTGATATTCTGATGATTTGATGTTGTATAGGACTCCTCTAAATCTCTATAAAGGTATGGTAGATTACATGATGATTTTTGGACCGCACTCAAACAGGTAAGTTTATGAAGATGTTCAGTTTGAGGTAAAGTTGTCCAAAGGAGGTATGAAATAAATTGAAATTGTTTTCATCCTACAAATTTTTATACATTTACATGAAGGTTTTAGATCATGGTTGATTTCCTAGAGGGAAATGTGTGACCTATTTATGAATATTAGTCTTTAGGTAGTTTTGGGGCAGATTTAGACTAGTTTCATAGATGGACCAAGTTGAAGACCTTCCACATGGAGTGGATCAAAATGTAAGGTGTTATGGAAATTATATTCAAATTTATTTCCAATGGTACATGTATTATATCTTTATGATGTGATTTGATAGGTCATCTAGCTCCGTTTGTGAAGATGAAGGTTGTTTTTTTCTAGGATAGGATTGCTCTAACTAGAAGATGGAGGTAGAAGTATCTTGTTTTGGATGGGTTGATGGTTTATATAAATTTTAGAGTTAATATGGATGAATTTTATTCCTATTAAATACTTATGGAAGTATTTAAATTGACATAAATGGTGTAAACTAGTTGAGTTTCCAAAATAGCTTTATGGGAAGCTCAATTTGGTGAAGAGGAAAATTTGTGTTGTTTGCATGGATGGATGTTTCATGATCTCTAGAAATAATGGATGTGATATATAGGTTATTTTATTTATAATTATTGGTTACATTCCATAATTGAGATGTTTTGGTGTGGTCTTGAGGTCCATAGGTGAATATTGGTTCCTAGAAATAACTATTTTGAGAAGGATATGATCCTTCTTGTTAGTGTTATGAAGAATTTGATTGGTTAAAGTAAAATTGAGACCATGGATGATGTTTTTATGTCATATTTTACATGTTTGGGACATTTGAGGGCTTACATAATCATGGTGATGAGTTTGGAGGTCTTTGGTGATCTAGGTGATGGGGTTTTGAGTAATTTTTGAGCTTGTTTGTTGTCTTGGAAGATGGAAGACCTACATGTTTCCATTATAATTTTTGTTGTAAATGTAATTTTATATTTTTGATTTTTTAATGGTCGATATAATGGATTTATACTTAATTTTTTTATATTTTTGAGTTGAGAAGGGTATAGAGTGCATGTTTTTGTTCAAATTTGAACTAAGTGAGAGGAAAAATTACAACCCATGTGTGAGTGTGAAACGTGTATGAAGGATTCAAATCAGATATGAATAAGTGTGTGAATGTATGATGAGTATTAGAGAGAATGTTTGCAATGGTTTGAATAAAAATTATTCCATGAAAGTGTGAGATTGAGTGATTTGAAGAAGAGAGTTTAAAGAAGGGTTTGTATGTGTGTGAGCTGAATATGTGATCTGCATCACTTATGGAAGTAAAAAAACATCATATATCTTCATCCAAAGGTGGTTTATGTGGTTCTAGATCATCTTAGGGGTTTTAACATCCTTGTAGAGTGGGTGCTTCACTAAATTAGGGTTTGGTGTTCTACTAAACTAGGAGGTTGTGCTCCTTATGAAGTTAGTGCTTTACTAAATCTATTTGTTTTGTGTAATATAATCATATTTTTAGTGGATTTTATTCTCCTTGAGTTTTTACCACTTAAATTTGGTTTTATTTTGTACTCTCTTACTCTTTCTCTTGTATATGGTTGATTCAATGCTTAAGTAAACACACATATGGTTAATGCTTGATTGTATGGATACATGAATGATAACGAATGATGAATGTAAATGGCATAATGTTTTAATGGAATGATTCACTCCCCTTATTAGTCCCTTTTGCTTCAAAAAATTTCTATACACATGTGTGTTTGTGTGGTACTCTATGTTGAATGCAAACTACACACATATTATTACATGATGCATGATTCTTAGCACTCCTCTCTACCAGTTATTCCACATCGAGGAGGGCATAAACTTTACCCTCACTCATATACAAGTGTTATTATTCTAATGTTTATTGTTTTATTTTCTCTTACCTCATTCAATTAGTACATACATCATGTCATACTATTTATTCTAACATGATAATGGGTGATTTATGTGTAGTATCTATTTTTAAGTTCACTTCAAAAATGAACTCATTTTCATCATATTAATTGTTTATTGTTTTACATGCTTTCTATGTATTTTAAATTGTTTGTTAGATATATCCTATGTACATTTATTATTGCTTATTTTCCTTGAGTTCCTTAAGTTCCTTACAACATCCTAAGTGGTATCCCATGTATGTGGCATATTGCTTTCGATAATGATATAGTTGTGTTTCATTTTATGCTTTTGTTGACATATACTATGTTGTTTTATATTGATTTTTACTAACACTTTGCTATTTTTTTATTATATTACTATATATACAACATGGTATATACCTTGTGCAATTCATAATTTTCCCTAATACAATCCTACAACACATGTGCACATCACGTACATGTCCTCTTGTTTAGACCATTACCACATTATTCCATCTCACGCACCCCAAATAAGGGAAAACTATTGGGCGATATTTCACCCTCTTACCAAATCAACATCATGAAATAGAATAACACCATATAGAATTAGACTTTACATAAGTTCATAAAATGGACCAAAAATAGGATTAGGTTAGAAATCACATAGGGACCAAACATACGAGAAAATACCATAGCGTCCAAACTCTGTAGCCCATTCCATATGTTTTTATTATGGGGATAGGATCAATAATTTTCTCATTTGGTATAGTTTCCAAGGGAAATTTATAGGATTTTCAATTAGTTTCAACAAAAATTACATGGTATAGTTCATATTATGATGGAACCAAGAGTACATAAAAGGTAACATTACTCTGGTACATTGTGTCATCTTTTATAAATCAATTAAGTTCATGTTTATCTACAGTGACACTTATTTGTGGGTCTTTGGAAGTGTCGAGGTGATTAATATCCTCATAGGCTCAACTTCCCATTGCTCATATTTTTATGGAGGGATGAAAAGAAACTATAATTCTCCCCAAATAGTTCTCTTCACCATGTGGGGTGCATTTGCACTTCTTTCTATGCTCCTTGACACATTCCACTTGCGAATTGAACACCTTTAAGTCATAACCATTTCCAACACAAAGTTCATAAAATATCCATGAAAATCATAGTGGGAGTACGCTATCTCCCTCTCTCAAAAAATAATTAGGTGTACTCTTTCCTTTGTTTTTTATTTTCTACTTACATATTTCTATTTTCATACTAAGTTCAATATTTTCAAGTTAAAGTTTGATTTCTTATACTATGGACATTATATAAAATTTTCTCCACAGGTAATCATCCTAGAAAAAAATTATAACGAGAACAACGAAAAAATTCCTAACATAATAAAAAGGTTCTCTAAGCGAAGGAAAAATATTTCTACACACTCAGTGAAGTTTTCTTATAAGCACATAATTTTTAATTTTGTACTTAAAGGGGGACAATGTAAACACTCATTTTAGTAAATCAGGTCTTTCAACCACAAAACTATACAATGCTCTAGTACTATCCTACACTTCTATAATTTTATCAATTATTCTATCACTAGCTATACATCACTAGCTATATATCACTCATTCTTTCTTGCACATACAACCTACTTGTTTATATAATGGACATATCAATCCATAAAATCATGTTAGATCCTTGCATATTCGAATTCCAAATTTTAAATTACTCACACATGAATTTAAGACCATAGCATTGAGGAAGGGCCATATTACCCATATGCTATGTGTAGACACCAAATTTGGGTCACACTCCCCTTGATCGAATTTCGAGCAGTTAACATAACATGTTCATATAACCATGACTCCTTTCCCCAAATTTATATTAATTTAATTATTTACAATTGAATTGATATCCATCCTCACTTTATTTATTAATTTAATTACTTTAATTAAATTAATTTACACCTCATCATAGACCTATTCTTAGCATGTTTCTTTTAACTAAGATTCAATCTCTACTTACCCTAACTAACTGAGACTTGGTATAACCCTAACATTAGATGTTTGTTATTTCTCTAACAACAAGCCCACTCATCTAAGTGCAAAATACCATTTTAGACCCAGACCAATAGGAAAAAATTGACAAAAGATAACCAAGATCTGCTATTTTGGAAAACCTAGGATTTCCCACCTTAACTAGATGCTGGTTAACCCTAAACCGACGCCGGTCACCCTAACCATCATCGGTTACCATATATTCATTTTGGAAACCTTGTTCAGGAGGTTGGTCATTTTTCAAGTTTGGAGAGAGAGAGAGAGATCTAGATGAAATCATGAACTAGAGTCTTCTCGAGCATCTAGAAATCCTCCTAACCAGCAGTAGGACTGATATGAAGGCATTGACATTCACGGTAACATTTTGAGAAGTGATGTCACAAAATTGATCACTAGTTTCATAGATCAACCATTGTTATCCTCCACCAACTAGGCCTACAAATACAAGTAAGTGGTTTTTATCTACATCATTATATACTTACTTAGATTACAATTTCTTTATCTCCATTTTTCAGATCTTATTCTCCTTTACATTCCATCATTCCCACCTTCTTGTCAATCCACCCATCCGACCACCCACTACATTTTATCTCCCTACACCTGACTCTTAGGCATTCCTGAGCCTTCTCAACATTTTTATGAACCTAGCCATCCCTCTTCCATTCTCTATGTAATCATAGAGAACCTCAAAACCAAGTTTGATTGATTTATACTATTCTTCCTCTACTGATTCCGATCACCTTGACTGTCATTAGTTTTCCCTTCATCGTCATCGGTCACCAGACTGACGTTTATTACTATATCTCCTAACATAATTTAACTAAGTTGACCTTAACACCCCAAAAACCTCACAGAACCTTACCCAAACCTGGTACCCCACCTACAATCCTACCGCATACCTTCCCAACTCTCTATGTAGATATAGAGAGAGCCTAGGTACCCATTTTGACGTTATACCATTATCCACCCTAAATTGTTTTACTGTATCACTCGACCATGCATCACTCTCTTTTCGACTACCCATATCAAGACAACAAACTAATACCCTTCCCTAAACTTCCCGAGGTTATTTGCAACCTTTTACTAGACCTCTATCAAACCTGCAGAAACTCAAAACCACCTACCCAACGTCTAGATCTGGTCGTAACCCTGCCTATTAGATTTGATTTGCTTATTATATTTGAATGAGATGCCTAAATCATATCAACTACATTAGGATGTTATTTGTTTACATTTTTTCTTGCATTAAATTATATTAAACGAAAGTGTATTTACAACCATTTAGGAAGTATAACGCTTCATGGATCTAGCACACGCTAGGTAGTCCACTGACATATATTGTTTAATATTCCTCTTGTGGTCTTGTTTTTCATTCACAGGTAATTCCTCCTAGCCAAAACGAAGCTCCCACAATCAGCATTGGATTGGGAAATCAAGACACACACACAACCTTCATCTAAAATCAAAAACATGTATTCCTCCTTGGCCTAATACCCTCTATCTATTTCATTAAATTTGTTATGGATCCAAGTGAAATTTTTTTACATGCCCGATGGGACCCTCTCTTGGGTTCATTGAATTTTCTTCATATAGGGAAATATTTTGTGTCTCTTTATTTTTTTGAAAAATACACATTTAATCATCTCCTGGTAACATTCTTTTCTTCGAATTGTCTCCACGACATTTTTGATTTTGTGTTTAAAACAAACCATTTCTTTCTTCCTACATTTGCATAATAGTGAAAGAGAATGTTCTTGACCTATTCATAATTTTCTACATCAAAGCTAACTATTGGTTTGGGTTCTAAAATTTGTTGCATCTCATCCTTGTATGCTGAATTTTAGCTCACATTAAAAATTGAGGGCAACCTATATGTTGGAAGTCATGTCGATCTGATGGTTGACATAATTGAATCGTAGAAGAACTTTCTCTTCTCTCTCTCTTTTCCAAACTGCACAAATAAAAATTCACACATCTTCTTAAACAAAACCTTACCTGGAAGAAGATGTCAATGATCACACGATCAAAGGATTGACAGTGGGTGCCCAACTAGTTTCTTTGTCTAGTCATTATCTCAGAGAAAGGACCACCCCTGCCAAAACATAACTTGAAACCACCCTTTATAATTTTCCTCTTCATAAGATGCCTTCCTAACCAAAAAAATATGTTCTAAATTCATAAGTCAGTCTTAAATAGCATAAGCTAAAAACATAAAATTTACTTATAGGATTACGTGTTTTTCTTATCTTTTACCTGATTTTAATTTTTAATTGTGAGGTTACATTATCCACTTTCCTCTTCCTTTTACACTCCATCATCATAGTTAGAGTATTATGACTATTTTTGAGTGTGTCAAGGTCTAATACTATCATCCTCAGACTTCTGGGTTGATACTCCATCTGACTTAATTCACAAAAACAAATTTTTCTTCACTTCTTCAAATTTCATAGTAATCGGCATTGGTCCAGTGACCATCACCATTTACCATCATCGGTTTACCTAACTCATGTGTCGGTTTCAGCTCTTTCGGTAATTTTAACCAAAAATCATTCATCACCTCTTCTATTCTATTTGAAGTTCTCAAGACATCATCATATCCCCAAAATTCTAATATCACAGATCAAGTACAGTTCCTTATTCCATTTTCATCAATTTTTGGCCTCATTTGCTAAAACTGTTGATTTCCCATAGTAACTAGTATTAGTTACTATAACCATCATCGATCACCCTTTAACCATCATCAATTATTTAAACTATCATCAGTTCCTCTATTATGATATTTAATTAGAACACCGACTAGTTTCACCTCTCGGAATCTATCCTTCACCATTTATATTGTTTTCTATGTCATTTATATAGTAAAGTGTATCAGGTCTATGCTAATTTATATGGTTTTGACTCACAACCAAACCAAAACCCTTTTGTTTCATGTTATCCTTTAGTCGCTTCCACCTAGCCCATCACCACCTTCTATCTTATCACCTATAGATCCAACTCAGTCCATCACCATTAATACCGATGACGAAGAGTTCGTAAGAATCCTTAACTAGAATCCCATTGCCATACAATATGATCTCGCCCACTCATCTACCTAAGACTCCTTGAGACAGGTTGGTATACAACATGCCCCCGTCTATCCCTCTGCCCCCTTAGCCCCACTTCCGTGTCAGCTACCACTAGCTCAGCATTACCTTCATCCACCTTACCACTTGTGGTGTCTTAAATGGACCCCACATCATCTATAACTACCGCACTAATGGCATATATCGTAGCCATGGTGTTGACCATTCCTTCACTAACTCCCTTAAGCATGGACCCATATGCACCTTTTACCTTGTATGTACCAGTTGCATCATAACCACCCATGGTGTTAGAAACCCACACCCCATTCTAAAACCTCATCCTTTCCATCCCACAATCTCTACCCCCAATTACCACAAGATTCGATTCACATTACCCACCCGCTTACGCACATCACTAGCAATCCGCAATCTCATCTATTTCTTATTCGAATATGTTCCACCAGCATCTATTCCCCTTCATAGTTCTCATACTCAAAACCCCATATATACTACGATGATTTCCACATCATACATCCATCATTGACATCCCTTCACTACAAGAGGCACCCATTCCTCACAACCCATCAATGATCTCATTAGGATGATGATGGAAAAGATGTAAACATGAGAAGCATCAGTTTTCATCTCTCATGACTCCTTAACTTATGAAAAAATCATTAATGATCCTATTCATCCATCTATCCCCATTCGCATGTACCATATACATTGGTAAATTCCCAAGTTCAACCATTTCAATGGTAAAGAAGACCTCACAACAACACTTGTGGTCGTTCAAACATGGGTGCTATCTAATTTCCCATGATGATGATTTAATCCTATGGAAATTCCCCATGTCCTTGACATGACCTGCCTTAGATTGGTACTGTGGTTTACCTAGACATTCCATCTACTCCTTTAACCAAGTGTCTCAAACATTCTGGACCATTTCTCAATTAATGTCGTAAAAAAAGTCACCATGATTGACCTATACTTGACACAACAATATGACGATGAATCTATCACAGATTTTGTTGCTCACTAGTAAAGCCTTATCAACTAATTAACATTCTAGTTACCTCAAGTTGAGCTTATAGAGTTGTTCACTAGAGCTTGTGCCAAATCGACAAACACTGCAATTGTAAACCTTCCATACCTTCAACAAAGCATTTACCATGACGTGAAAACTGAAAGTTCATACCATTAAAGAAAAGAAAATCCAATTGCAAAACAAAAACACCATGTTCAAATCAAATGATGCTTCTTCGTCTTCAAATACCCAAAACAATTATTCAAAAGTCAAAGGATCTGCCAACACGGTAGTTCTCAAATCTGGTCCATCTCATCCATCTAATCATGACAACCCTTGCTCCAATCTTTCTCTATTCAAACTTTTTAGTTCTGGCGGGACCAATAAAATTACACTCCAATTGGATAGCCCTATTCTTCAGTCATGGAAAAGCTTCTTAAGCCCAAATCCATTACACTTTCCCTAGAAAACCTCATATTGGTGTCAATCCCGCTCATCCTATGCTTGCATGGTATAAGGAACATGACTATTGTAATTATCATCGCGTCAAAGGCCATAGCGATGGTAATTACATAACTTTCAAGAACATTGTCTAGGAAATGTTAGATAATGGAGATCTCATCTTGGACAACCCAAATACACCGGAAAATCAAAACTTGCATATATTTAAGAAGTCATTTCCTAATCATACACCATCATCTAATCAGCATGGGGAATCTTCAACCAATGACAACAATGTCTGTGAATTCCATGTTGTTTTTGATATCATACCAACCATTCCCCAATTTCCTCTTGTCCCCTCCATCAAGGAAATTATAGCATGAGCTCCTCTACCTACAGAGGAGCCTACCTCATCTACTCCTTCACCCATAGAGGATTCCTCTTCATCTCCTCCCTCACCTATGGAGGATTCCACCATTTATGCCAATGCCATTTCACCACTCACCTTTGAACCCAACGAACAATCAATGGTATTAACTCTCCTACCCATAGGAGATTCATGCTTTCCTTCCTCCACCGAAAGAGGAGCCTACCTCATCTCACCCATCATCTCCCCTACCCATGGGGGATCCTTTAGAAGCACCATTGCCTATTGGTGACCATTCCCCATTAGCCTTTCAAGATCCTATGGATCTTCTCTCAGCTCTCTCTCACCCACAAGGTCCAAGCCAACAAATTCCTGTATCACGGACATAATTTAAAGGGATTGATACTAAATCAAAATTGACTCCTCTTATAGAAATTTCATTTTCACCCTTGGTATTTAACTGCTTGATTACGTTGATAATGACATGCTTTGGGGATGCCTTCGGATATGATTTTTAACCCAAATGTAAATGTCCCTTACTAATACCTCCACGATCTATCTGAAAGTGTTTAAAGTGAAAAAATAAACCATGAATATTCCTATTGAAATGGATTCTTATTTATCACCCTTTCCTACATCCAAAGCTTTTCCCACAACTAGAATCATTCCTTTACCTAAGAACCTACTTGCACCTACATCTTCTTCGACCATATCTAGACCCATCACTACTTTGGGTGTCATGCTGACGTCAAGCCTTGCCCATTCACCCATCAAATTGGATTTATCCACATCTTCCCAAACCCGCACCAAAATTATTTTTCCACCTAAAAGTAATACCCAACCTTCTAGGACACATACACTAGTCTCACCCACCACACCTTTATCACCTTCCCCATTCCGTCCATCATAAGACCTCACCCATAAATCTTGGCCAAATAACCCCTACCCGAGGCAAATAAAAAGTGAAGCAACCTACTTCTTCATTGCATGCAATCATTTTTATACCCAAGTTAGCCACACAACAAACACCCCGTCATCAACCGTATATTTTCCTACCACCTATACCCCCACTAGCTACCATAACTTCATCACTACCTATGAAACTTTCTTCTCTTCATCCCATACCTTCTACCTAGCCTCTACCAAACACTTTCACTTTGCACCTTCATTATCTCCATGGACAACCCATCCTCTTCCACCATCTTCTTTCCCTTTTACATCACGTACTCTAACCTCACCTATACCAAAGAATGTACAATCCAAGGACAATAACCCACTACCCTCCAACAGGGTAGTTAAACCAACAACACCTTCCATTGTTAGTTCATCTACCACATCCTTACCCAAATAGGTACCATCAAAACCTAAGACAGTACCACCTACCAAACTAGTGGTCAAACCTATTCCACCTCCTATAACACCTCTTCCACCACAATCATCCACACCTTTACCCAAACCCACACTCACTTCCCATTGTGATCCATTGGCAAGGTCCTACACCAACATTTTAGCCAACCTCTTAGAGACCTTAGTCATCACATTACCACCGCTTAGACCTTATGACCCCCTCAAACCCAAACCAAAAGGGTTTGATGAAACTAAAATTTGTGCATACCATCATGTTCCAGGACATGATTTAGAGGGTTGTAAGGCTCTCAAAACTGCTCTCCTCTAATTATTCCCCATGAAGAAAATTTTGACGATGATGATCTTCTAGATGAGGACTCTATTCAACCTTCACCAATCACCACATGTCTTCATCCACTACCTATTCATCCACCCGCATCTCCACCTCTAAAACATTTTTATCCATCTCTAACATTCGAGATCAACATGGTCCTTATTTGAGATTTGGCCAAACCACCACCTAAATTCCAGTGTTCCCTACTTGTTTTGCAAGGTTCTTACCCTACGTTAGCATTTTGTCCATCATGTTGTTATACTACTCATGAATTACCTTCTCCATCCAACTCATTCCCTCCGATTAACATGATTCAAGTTGCCACTCACACCCAAAAAAACAAAGGGAAATAAAAAGCAACCAGCCCATCCACTAATCATGTGCCTAACATACCGACTGCACCCACACCCAAAATCACCATTCGAGGTCCCACATACCCTATTTCTAATGGGGTCACCCATCGTACAATGATAAAATAATTACACCAATCCCCTTTAAAAATGTATTTATATGATCTCGTTCAAACCTCTAAATATCATCGAAAATTCCTCATGGAGGTTTTGCAATCCATCAAGGTTTTACCTAATGACCCCACACTAGTAGCCTCCATTATCACCCCTTACCACGTGACCTCTCTTTCCAAATCATATCCTTCTTCTACCCACACTCCCACTCATCAAGTGGCCACCCTTAGTTTTTCTGATGAGGAGATCATACCTCTCTAATCAGATGACCCTAATCCCACCCTTTTCATCTCTCGTCTATATCGATAACATACGCATATGATGCATTATGATCAATGGTGGCATCAACATCAACATCATCTCCTCTCATGCATACAACCAAATGCACATACATGTCAATTCCATGAATAATAACCTAGTTATATTGTGCTCCTTTAATGATGCCATCACTTCCACCCTTGGTACCATCATTATCCATGTTCGCATGGGCCCCCATAGTGTCCTGGAATTGTTCTATGTCTTAGAGGGGGATTTCTAGTACAACATGTTGCTTGGTCGACCTTGGATTCACGTCATGGGTTGTGTTCCTTAAAATTTACACCATTGTGTAAAATTTGAACATGAAGGACATAACTACACCATCCTAGCTGATCCATCACCATTCAAAATATGTAACATGTTATACCAACCTAATTCGTCCTTGTACCAATTAAGGAATCTACCACCAATTCCACTTCTCCATCACACACAGCACCATCCACCGATGTTTCTGCTACATCACCTACACCTACCTCTTCTATTCCCACTACTACAGCCTCTACAGCTAACCCATCTACTAACCTATCTAATTCCCAACCAACTAATCCTTCTTCTTCTCAATCACCTATTAATTCATCTATTCCATTACACACATATCTACTAACGATCCCTTAGAAAGCATTTTTAAATGACTCACTCTAGGGAATATCACCTCTATAATATAAACACATTCCTTACTCCACAAGAGTATGGTAACCTACGCCAACATCCTCATTATGACCATCGTATAGGTGTGGTCTTCCTTATGGTCCTCGGAAACTTCACACTAACTTAACATGTGGGGGACTTGAAAATTCCACCTATTCACCTGAGCCCCCTTCCCAAACATGACCATTTTCATTTGACCTCAAATCTCTCACCAACCACCTCTTTGCCCACACTTTCCTTCACCATTTTGTATGGAAAGGATTTGGCTTTGGTTTTTATGAACAAGGTTTTCATACCGTAATCCTGTGTACCACCCGTAAACACAAAGACCACAAAGTGGTATTGGATTTTTCAAACCATCTTCCAAGAAGCCTGCATCTACCTTATCGAGGATGACAAGTCTTATCCACCCCATTCACAAATGTCACCACCTTCACCCACGAAGTCTATAGATCCCAAATCTATTTCTCCTAACTTTTTGTAACACCATTACCTTGGGACCTCGACTTATCAAAGTGATGGCAAAGCTCCCTCTTCTCTTCCCTTCCCGTATCCCGACATGATCAATAATAATACACCATCCATTAACATCATTCAATGTCGGGATGATGATTCAATTATCACCTAACTTGGTGCAAAAATTATTATATTCATCGGTCATTACCTTCAAGACACAAACCATGTTAAATGAGTTGACCATTGAAATGAATATTAACACTCGTGATGACACACACATTATAAAGATTTCTCGGTCTTTAGTTGCGGCTAAACAGGAAGCTTTCACTTCTTTCCTCTAAGATTATAGCAACACATTTTCTTGGTCCTACACCGATATACCCAGTATTGGTCCAAAATTGTGGTCCACAATATCGTCACCATCCTTGAAGCCAAACCCATGAAAAAAGCTATGGAAAATGCATCCTCGTATTTCCCTTCTTATAAAAGAAGAACTCCAGAGTTCCCTATCAACACGAATCGACACTGATAATATTTCACCGGGAACTCCTCGTGCTATGATTATTTTAGTAATTCATAGCTTTTGGTTTGGTGGTAGTAATCTGGAAACACAAAAACAAACATAACATAAGAATACTACAGAATATGACAAACAAAATAATGATGACAAATTTGAAATACAACTATAAAATATATTATTAACATGGAATTATTACAATCTCACCCATGAATTACTCCAAGTGTTACCAACTCCACTTGATTCCAATAATAGTTATGGGAGAAACTTCACAATTACTCCTCTTGATGACTTCCTTAACACACCTTCACAAAGAATCCTTTATTCATAAAATAATTATTACAACTTTGCTCTATGATAAATGAGAGGGGATGGCCTCTCTATTTATAGGAATTTAGGCTTATCCACCCTATCTCTAAGATAGGATAGGAAATATCTTCCGGCCAATCATATTCCATGCCTAAACTCTTTCCTTTACATGTAGGCTTATCTTCTAAGATAAGATAAACCTTATCATCTCACATGGGTTCCACCTTTTTAGACTTTTCTACAAATAAAATACACAAAATATTTATGACATCACTCCTTGTCCTTATTACAAATATAATATTTCTAATTCCTAATCATGTAGACCCTACTTCTCTACTTACACCAACTTTGACATATTAACATTACCGGACCACTTATGACAAATATTTACTTTTTACCACAACATTCCTTTTGTACTTTGACTGTTACCGTACTCTACTTTATTGGCAGCACCGTACTGATGGCACCGTTATCTTCTATTGGACGCCACTACTAATTATACTTAACAACATCCTATTCCTAATACATACATTAATAAAATAGAAATTACGGAGGAAAATTTTAATGTCAACATTTTCCCCCTTCCTAGCTTCTACTCCATCCTTAGAGTAGACTCTTATGGAAATTCTGAAGCTAGTGCCTGAAAATATTTAACTTGTCATGGTTGACCCATTTTGTAATGGGAGTACCATCCAATTCCTCTAGTTGATATGTACCATTTTCATGCACAACTGCTATTTTGTAGGGCCCCATCCATTTGGGAAGAAATTTTCTCTGCCTTCTTTTTTTGTATCTGGAATCATATACTAGAACCAAGTCATTCACATGAAATGGAGACCAAAGGATATTTTGATCAAAGTATTCCTTCTACTTCATTTTCTTCTTATAGCTTGTATCCTTTGCTATTTCCCTCATTTCCTCTAGCAAATGAAGATGCACTAACCTTTCTTTTACTGAATCACTTTCATCCATCCTTTCGTTTTTCATAACTCTCACAGTGGGAATATAAAACTCAATATGAAGAGTTGGATCAATGCCATAAGCCAACTGAAATGGGGAGTATCCTATTGCTCATTTTGATGTTTCCCTATATGCCCACAATGCTGCATGAATCCTTTTATCCCACTTATGTACCTATAAGGATGCATCTTTTGCTAGAATTTGACATAACACAAAATTTGTTCGTTCCACCTGTCCATTTGTGCTTAGCTTGTATGTTTTTTCCTTCCTATGCTTAATAGAAAACTTGTTGACTAGGGCTTCTACCACCTCATTAATGAAGTGGATTCCTTGATCTATTACAATTTCTAATGGGAAATGAAATCTGGTGATAATGCGTTCATATATGAACCTTGTCACTTCATCCATGGAAGTTGTTTTCAATGGCCTAGCTTCAACCCACTTGGTTAAATAATCTGTGGCAACTAAAATATACTTATTTTGGCATGGGGTAGTTGGAAGTGGACCTACAATATCTATTCCCCACTTTTCAAAGGGACCAAGTGGAAGAATAGGGAATAATGGAGCTGATGAAGTCTTACGATTACCATGTGTTTGACAAATATCACATGTCTTACAATAATTATAACAATATCTAAAAAAGTGGGCTAGTGATAACTTAGCATCTAAAATCCTTCTTGTTGTAAGTTGTCCAGAGAAGTTTCCTCCACATGTACCATTGTGGAATTCTTCTATCAGCTCCTTCCCTTGATCACATCCAACTACTCTCTTGTACTTTCCATCAGGTCCTATTCGAAATAATAATCCATGTAGAATAGAATATGAACGAATGGCTTGAGTAATATTCCTCTTAGTCTTTGCATTGGCACCATCAAGAAACTTGAATTCATTCAGATAATTCCAAATATCTATGTATTCACAAGGGATTGTGTCAAAGGATAACAATGTTGTATTTGGGAAATCATCATCTTCACAAGATGAACCTAAACCATCATAGGCTCGAGAGAGTGCATTTGCATTGACATACTTCTTTCCTGGCCTATCTATAATATCAAATTCAAATTCTTGTAGCAAAATTATCCATCTTGTTATCCTCCCTGATGGGTTAGGCTTATTTACAATATATTTTAGATCCTGATGATCTGTTACAACTATAAATTTCTACCCTAGCAAGTAATTTCTAAACTTCTTTACAACAAAAATGATAGCTAGAGCCTCTTTTTCAGTTACAGTATAATTTACCTCAGCACTACTCATTTGTCTACTCCCAAAGTAAACTAGATGATCATTCCCATTTTCATCCTTTTGGCTCAGAGTACTTCCTAGTGCTGCATTTGAGGCATCAGTATACACAATGAATGGCTTGCTCCAATCTGGATTCTTTAAAACAGGTGAAGACACCAAAGCCTCCTTCAGTTGTTCAAAAGCTTCATGTGCCTTCTTTCCTGGTTCATAAGTAACATCCTTCTTCAAGAACTAGGTTAGTGGCTATGCAATCTTTGATAAATTCTTGATGAACCTTCTATAGTAACCCACATGGCCTAAAAATGATCTCAACTTACTTCTATTCATAAGAAATGGTAACTCTTTGATTTTTGAAACTTTATCAGGATCAGTACTAGTACCATCTCTGGATACAACATGCCCTAACAAAATTCCTTTAGAACATCCAAAGACACACTTTGTAGGGTTTAGTGAGGCTTGTGCTTCATCTAACCTTTGAAATGTTGTCTCCATCTAGTGCAGGTGGTCCATCTTTCTCCCATAGATGTAAAAATCATCCATAAATACTTTGATGAAGTTCCCAATGTAGGGTTCAAACACCCTATTCATCAAGCGCTGGAACATTTCCAGAGCATTACACAACCCAAAAGGCATAACTCTATAAGCAAACATTCCCCAAGGAGTGGTGAACATGGTCTTTAGCTGATCTTTCTCTCGCTATACAAACTTGGTTGTATCCACTATATCCATCAACAAAACTATAGCACTCCTGGCTAGGTACTTCATCCAAGATATGATCTGAGAATGGAAGAGAGTAATGATCCTTCTTTGTTGCCTTGTTGAGCTTCCTATAATCAACACAAATGCATAGTTTCCCATTCTTTTTTATTGAGATCAAAATGAGAGAAAACCATTTTGAATTCTCCACAACAAATATGAATCCTACATCAAGCAACTTATCTATTTCTACTTTTACAGTCTTGGAAAAATTAGGATTCATTCTATATGGCATTTACTTTATGGGCTTAGCACCTTCTACTAGCTCAATAGAATTTTCTACCCAACTTACTTAACAGAGTTCCTTGTAATCAATAGTGAATAGATGTATGTACCTTCGAAAGAGCTAGAGGCGTAGGATTCCTTCTCACTCTCCATCACAACATCACCAATCTTTTTTTGTTGGAGATGATCATCAATTTATTCTTCAGATAATTTTATGAGTTGATGAGTCTCAGTGTGACTAGAAGGATATCCATGACCAAAACATCAACCTCACTTTCTTCATCTTCTATGTCCACTTCACTTTGGTACTAGAGTAATAAGAGGATGTTCAATCATCGCGCCTTCTTCAATTGAATCCACATGTTTTGCCTTATGATGCCGAGGGATCACGTTTATCTTCACCCTCTCTCTACCACGTCTAAGTTTCATGAAGCCTTCATTATAGTAGTTTCTTGCATGAAGTCTCCTTAGTCATGGCCTTCCCAATAACATTAGGTATGCAACAAGATACCATTTTTCACCACCCGAAAGTCTACCACACACACGACACCCATAACAGATATTGCCACATTTGAAACAACACCTTCGGGTTTAGTTTTTCCCTTATTTAATGACATTAACATAAGTGTTGAGGGATGATCAATTTTAAACCCAACATATTCATTATCAACGTGGTCATTACATTAACTGCAGCACCTCCATCAACTAAGACATCATGAATTGAAATACCATTACATAATACCTCATCTTGTGGAGCGTAAGGATCCGCCTCAGCCTCCAAAATAGGTACCTCAACCTCCTTACTTCGTCGAGCATTGAGTCCACTTCGCAGCTTCTGCCTCTTCTCAGAAGACATAGCCAGAAGTTGACCATATGTAATATTTGTAGTCCTTTTGGACAGATCTTCTAAGATGGAGTATGGTCCTTGCCCTATGAAATCAGAAAATCTTACACACCCAATTTTCTTCTCCTATGTTTCTTACTAATTTCTCCTTTCATCTTCTTAGGATCATTTCCATCTTGGTTATCTTTTTCTTTCTTTATTTTTGTTACAAACACATCTGCTTCATTATTTATGCTCCTATCTACTACATCAAAAGAATTCATAGGTGCTTTTCCTTTATCATTATCTCTTATACCAGATGTAGAAGCTCTATCTGGACAATTATACTTATAATGACCCTTTTTATGACAACCATAACATACAACTTCAATTATATTTCTTTTTAGACCTCTATCTCCTCCCTGAGAACTAAATTCCTTTCCTTGAAGAAGATTAATAGTTAACTGACCCATCTTCTTGAGCAGATCTTCATACTCAATAGATGTACTAGGGAAAAGATTTGTGCTCACCGAGAGTGGTTGTGGATTCTGGACCAAAGGTGTTGGTGTAGGCTCTACCTTAGCAATAATTTATTTGGGCTCCTCTTCCATGCTTTCTTCTTGCCTTCTTGTAATCTCCTTTTCTTTTTTAATGGTAGCTATGTGGTCATACTTTACTCATTTTCTGATCTATGGCTTCATCCCAAGAATGAAATGCTTATAGAGGAGATTATCCACGTCATTCATCAACCCATCCACTAATCCTTCCTTCCGGATCTAGGCATCGAGCTTCCTCCTTAGCTCTAGAACACGAGCATGATAATCCATTATCTTCTCCTTCTCTCCTTGGGATAGCTTTGTGATATCGATCATGAGATTTGCATATTTCTATTGTTCACCAAATTCTTCAAGAAAAATTTTAGTTAATAAATCCCATGAGTTTTTCACATTATCACCTAGTGTTTCAAACCACCTATGGGCTGAACCATAATCATGTAGACCCTACTTCTCTACTTACACCAACTTTGACATATTAACATTACTGGGACCACTTACGACAAATATTTACTTTTACCACAACATTCCTTTTTACTTTGATCATTACCGTACTCTACTTTATTGGCAGCAAAAGACTGTACTAACGGCACCGTTATCTTCTATTAGACGCCACTACTAATTATACTTAACAACATCCTATTCCTAATACATACATTAATAAAATAGAAATTATGGAGGACAATTTTAATGTCAACAACCCTCTCTCTATTCCTTCATCCTACCCATTGACTATCCCTAATAGATTTCTAACATCATTCATGTCATAAAAGTAACATGAGGATTCCACATTTGCACGATTTCCACAACCTCAACTTAGCTTTCCCTAAAGATGACTTTCCTTTACCTAGTATTGACCAACTAGTTGATCTTACCACTTTGTCATGAGATGCTATCAGTCATGGATGGTTTTTCAGTTATAACCAAATATCACTCACCCCAAAGATCAACACAAAACTACCTTCATCACTCCTTAGAGGACCTTCTGCTATCGAGTCATGCCTTTTGTCCTTAAGAACGTTGGTGCTACATATCAACGGGATATGAATTATATCTTCTATGACATCATGAATTGTATATTAGAATATTACGTAGATGAACTTCTTTCCAAATCTAAACATATGGTCGAACACCTTATAGTCCTAAATGTCATTTTTTATCATCTTATCAAATATTATGTTCACCTTCAACCAAAGAAGCGTGTCTTTGCTTTTTTCTCAAGAAATATCCTTGGTTTTATCATTTCTTTGCATGGAATAGAAGTCAAACCTAATAAAATAAAATCTATTCTTGAAAATTATCCACCTATTAACCTTCTCCAACTTCATATTTTTCAAGGCAAGTTGGAATATATTCATCATTGTATTTCACATCTTTCTCGATCACACCTACCATTTTACCATCTCTTAAAAAAGGAAGTCTCCTTCAAATGGGATGATCAATGCCACTAATCCTTTGATGCCTTAAAAACTACCTTCTCTAACCACCAATGCCCATCCGTTCTAAGGAGGACCAACCATTTACTTGTACATTTCTGCTACTGATCATTCCTTAGGTGTCATGCTCGCTCATCGTGATGAACAACATAGGGAACAAGTGGTCTATTATATAAGTCGTACACTTATGGACTACAAAACTAGGTACACCCACACCAAAAACTCTTCTTAGCCTTAGTTTTTATCACCACTAAACTTTGTCATTACCTACTCAATCACAAAACATTTTTCGTCACCAATACTGACCCCTTACATTACATGTGCACCAGACTCTACCAACATCAACATGCTGCACGTTGGGTAATTCTTATTGCAAACCTCCACCTTGAATTCATCCATAAAAAATCTATCGAAGGTCAAACTATCGCTGACCAACTTGTAGACACACCCCTCTCCGGAAATCAATCTTCTAACTTTGATTTCCTAGATGAATCCATTGATACCCTCTCTTTGGAAGATATCATTTACCAAATGACCTTATTCTTCAATAGTTCCAAATGTCAGCGTGGGGGTGGTGTAAACATTATCCTCATTCCTCTTTATAGTGAACTTATGACTTTATTTTTCAAACTAGATTTTTATTGTACTACCAATATTGTTGAATATGAAGCACTCGTATTAGGTATCTAAGACGTCATTTCCTTAGAAGTTAAATCTATTAATATATTTGGTGATTCCTAACTAGTTGTAAACCAATTCAATGGTATATACTAGTGTTGTAACAAAATACTTCAAAAGTATAAACACCATGTCGACATACTTTTGACTACCTTTGACCGTTATAAACTTTAAACCACTCCATGTTCCACTAAAAAATTTGTAGATACCATGGCCTCGCATTGCTTCTCATATTCCCACCTCGCCTTCTAAATTGAAAATATTTTTCATAGTACAAAGGTTGTAATCACCTTCCTATCTATTTTGGACATCAACCTCATCGTAACTATCATTGCATCTGGCCTATGTGACCTTTGGTAGAAGAATTTTTAGAATACCTTTCCCTGTCAATTCTACCTCCCGACCTTACAAATAATGGAAAATATTCCTTTCTCAAAAGTATCTCTCGCTATGTCATTATGGTGGCATTATTTATAAATGTGGCTTTAACGGTATCCTCTTACGATGTCTTACAAGTTTTGAAATACCTTACACCATCAACGAAGTTCACGATGGTATTTGTGGGGGTAATTTCAGTGGCTTGGTTGTCGTAAAAATCATCCTTCACCTGGGCTTATTATTGGCCCACCCTTAACTATTATTATTGTGACTATGTAAAACATTGTGTCAAATGCCAACAACATGCTAATCTTCATCACACACCTAGACATGCCTTAGAGGTCACATGATATCTTTGGCCTTTCTATTAATGGGGTTTAGATCTTGTTAGAGAGATCAATCCTCATTCTTCATAATGCCATCAATGGATTATTACCACAACCGAATACTACACTAAATGGGTAGAAGACATCCCCCTCATCTCTAAAAAGTTGAGAAAATTTGTGACTTCATTAATCATCACATCATTTATCGCTTCAATGTTCCTCACCATCTCATAACCGATAACGGAAAGCAATTCAAAAACAAAACCCTACGAAACTTTGTGACACCTTTGGCATTCAACTCGCTTCTCTTGACCTTACTACCCATAAAAAAATGGCCAGGCATAATCAACCAATAAAACCACTCAAAAAAATCTTATGAAAGTAGTTGATGATACTAGAAAGGATTGGCATACGCACATTCCTTTTTCCTTGTGGGCTTACCGTACTAGTATTCACACCTCAACTGCTGCCACACCTTTCTCTCTAGTCTATGGTACCAAGGCTATCTTGCCTCTCGAAGTCCATATTCCATCTCTCCATATCTCACTCCAAGACATGCTCAATGATGATGACTTTTTCTAGGACCGTTTGACACAACTTGAGTTATTAGATGAATGTCATCTTAATGCTCTTGATCATCTCCAAATCTACCAAAAACGTATCAAACATGCCTATGAAAAATGTGTCCATGAACGAACCTTCTAGGTTGGTGACCTCGTCTGAAGGAAAATCAACATGTAAACAAAGAGGAGAAAAGTAAATAGGGAAATTTTTCTCATAATTGGCTTGGACCCTATATGGTTACTCATACCTATGGATCGGTGCTTATCGTTTGTCTTCAATCAAAGGTAAACCTGAACCTAAACCCCTCAATGCCTTGCATCTTCAACCATTCTATTATTGAATCAAATCCTATATCACCTTCTATCTATTTCAAGATCATCCCTTGAGCACCCTTCAGCTTTCATATTAGCTATCCTTTGGGTCAATGACTAAACAAGAATCATGTGATTACATGTCACCTTTCAACCTTATCTTCAATATGAGTAATATGAATCTACTCATGGCATGATTTTCATGGATAATTTTCATTTTTTCAATATGGAATCCTATGGTGGTTCATCACTTGAAACCATATATTTCATAGTTAACCTCGTGTGCTATGGTTTTGTCTTCTAAAAAGATCATAATCTTCCTCTATATTCTTGTTCATGAAGTAAATGTCCAAAAGTAAAATAATTTCAAAAGAAGAATGGGATTCAACTCCTTGAGTAAAAATTCTAGCAATGAGATGACTCCCTCAAAAGGGATATCTCTTCTCTCTGTCTCGCCATTATAAATAGACTACTCCTTGAAGTACAACTATACAAAGCTAGCCATAATATAGATAGTCTATCATAAAAAGGACTATCCTCACAAAAACAAAATAAGATAGTCAAAAGCTTCCCGCATTGATAAGCTTCACGAAGACTTCAAGGAGATAATTAACTCATCCCACATAAACTTCCCACATCGTTCATCTATCAAAAACAAAAAGCAAGAAGAGAAAAAGATAACCTTTTCGTAAAGGACTTGCTATTTTGATCTTGGGTTTCTTTCCAAGTAGGCCTACTATCTCACACCAGGTTACACGCAAACCAACCATCTTCACCTCATTTCCTTTTTTATCCTAATTTCCTACCCTCTCAAGGGAATTTCCACAAAAATGACATTTCGTGATCATGTAACTTTATTCACCCTTAGCATAGTCAATCATGCAATGCCTTTAGGGTCTAATGTTCATAAGCCCACATTTTGTATGGTAGACTTGTTATGGTTCTTCCAATTAGGAAGATCTTTTTGTCACCTCTTACCCTTCACCTTATTCATTACTTGTTGATTCTTCTCTACAGGATTAGACCATTGATCTACACTTTAAGAATTCATCTTCCACCAACATCACCATGCCTAACTGACTTTAACTCAACCATGCCTACAATCACCTAAATGCAACCATGCCTAAATGAACTAGACTCAAAAAATGCCTAAAATCTAATGACCCATTCATCTATCCTCATCGTATTCTTCCCTAGCTTACGGGATAACTACATCGGCCTGGTCTCCTTTTCATTGGGGCTATGTAGGCAACACTCGATGGCATGGGGTCCTTGGAGGTTATCTTGACCACTCTCTACCCTAACCAATTTTCACATTCTACCTTAGTTTCCTTCTTATACACTACATGGAAATTAAACAAATATACAAATATACAAACATGTATATCTACCTATTTCTTACATCATCATATCATACATCCATTATTTCACCTTTCCATGATATCAAATATTTTGGAAATCTACACCATCACATACATATACATCATCATTTATTTCCCATGTTACCAATAACTTGAAAATTAAGTCAAAACCAACAAACCTTAGCTCAACTATTATCACCAAACCAATGTACCCCTCGAATGGCCTGAAATTGAACATGACATTTGGTCGATTGGGAAATATGGGATCACCTCTTGTTGATTAGTCATAATATAGAAATTAGCTAAGGAAATACATAAGGTTTGCATGGGAGAGAAGATTGCATTCAAAGGCATGGAAGTATCAGAAAGGATCACATGCAAAGAAGAGAGACATATTCAGGACTTAGCCGTTTTCATGATGAGGACCTATTTTAGGAGATAGGATGCAGAGCACACAAACCAATTGGAGACTTGCACAACATGCATTGGCTATTTTTGGAGGATCGGATACAAAGTTCTTTGCATGGATTCAAGTTGAGAATAGATCTACTACTGTTAGTTAATTAAAATAATTCTATTGTTAGCGTACTTGCATGTGTGGCTATTTTGTAACAGCACATCACTAATAATAACATGTGACCTATTTTGGGATTAGATAATCGATGAAGGTAAAGTCCTCATGCTTATAAATATGTAGTGAACTATGTAGCATGAGATATAGGTATGAGAATTGTGTTATAGTGAGACTATGTTGAAAAATCTATTAAATGAATGATCAAATACTATTGTTATTGTAAGGAAGCTTCTATGTATTACTACATTTAATATAATAGAGATTATGGACTGAATTGAGGTGTTATTATGGATATATTTTAGTATTACATGCTTGATTTAATCATGGTTATCTCTGTTAAGTCGGTTATTCTCTAGAACTAGATTTGAACATGTAATGTAGAATGATATATTAGTCATAGATTTTAATTATTAAAGTATTCATCATGCTAACATCCTATAAGACCAACCCTAAATAGGTACCTAGTACCTTTTCACACTTTAGGTGAGTGCTCAAGATGTGCCGAGTGATGTGCCAAAGATGCCCGGGCTTGTATTGGTGAATTCTAGGTTGCATCATTGGTTCCATTGCCGTGACCTCTTTTTTAGTTGTTTTCAAGATGGTTCACAATGAAGACATATCGGTTGACCTTGGTGTTAAGGAGTGGATACACGATCTGGAAGAATAATACGCATGGTGGTTCAACATTGTATCTGATTTTAACGCACGCATGTGGGTGGAATAGAATTTATATGACAATTTATATGAGATATTTTTCACTATCTTTCTAGTAGAATTGTATGAGTGGTTGATTGCTTATGCATCTAAGAGGAATTGGAGGTATCACACACTTGTCTAGATGTAGGAAGAATTTTAGGCCCTTTATGATGCTGATCTGATTTAGACTCACGTTGTGGATACGTGGTTCTGTGGTGTTTTAAATAATTATATCTTGAAGTACTCAATTTCCACTTATTCATTTCTAGAGGTATTTGAGTTCCAGTTTTTACGATATCCAAGGGGAACTTACATTCAAGGAATCCCACTAGAAATCAAGATCCTGATGGTAAATTTAAATTTGGAGAGTAAAACGATGGCTAACTAAACCCCACCACACACGGTGGAAGGAAACAGATTAGTGAAAGATGGAAGACCTAGCGACGGAAAGTTAGAGAGTGGAAAGGTAGATGAAGTATAATGAGGCACATGAGAGGGAGGTAGAGAAGCAACGTGACATTGCAAAATAGATGGTGTTAAGGAGAGACATGGTTCATGAAGAATTTGGAGCTCATGTAGGAGATGTGGAGCGAGCATCAAGAAATCCATCATCTGGGAAAGCATGACAGGATCCCTCCTCACCTCACACAAGTGTGCCACCGAGAGATGACTTGGGCTGTAGGAGTGCATCTAAATCTTCCCGAAACCTTTCCTTGTGCTTGGTTTTCTATCATCTAGTACAACAAACATTTAACAAGCTAATTCAAGCAAAGTGGGAGAGTTGGAGTGAGTATTATAAGAGGCACAAGTGATGGAAGTGTAAAAAAATCATTTTTATATGGGAGTACATTTTCGGTGTATCATCAACATAAAATTAGGCACATAGATTTTTAGACTATCTACTTGGGAGTGGTAACACTTCGCAGATTGTCGAATACAATTCAGTTCTACTATTGGGATATAGGGAAGTACATCTTCTGGTCCGACCTAGCTATAGGTTTGCGGTCAAGAGGCATAGGTAGCTCTAGTTCTAGAAGATCTCGGTGGTTCTCGGAGGCGGTGGAAACACAGGAGGTTCTAGATCGGGTGGGAAAGGTCTGCGCACCAACCCCGAATATATACATGGAGATGTCTCTTCATCTTCTAAAATATAGGGGCATAGAAGATGTTGTTGAACATGTGCATGTGTGTGAAATAATGTGGTGTGTAAAAGGAATAATGGATTCTGAGTGTAGGGAAAGCCAATTTTCTACTACGTTACAATGGTGCGCACATAGCTGGTACAAAATTTTTGACCCTGATTAGACTTGCATAGACTATACAACTTGAAAAGATGCATTCCTTAAAGAGTTTCACATCCTTGAGTTTTGGAAAAAGAGTATAAGTGCACTCAAGGATATTAAAAAAGGCACTACTAAAATTGTTAGAGAGTATGATGCATGTTTTAAAACATTGTTATATAAGCTTTCTTATGACATACATGCAAGCCATCATGCACAATGGTTCGTTGGGGGTTTGATTACCCCTTTTAGGATGGAATTATCATATAATACATACACTGATATGTGCAAAGCACTTAAAGTATCCTTACATGTTGAGGCATTCGAAGCATAGAAATTGGGGTGAGCCCATTTTTAGAAGCACAGATTGCAGCTATGGAAAAATAGTTAGAGAAACTATCAACAAATTCAGCACATGAGACACACACAAGGATTTGGTGCACAAATTGTGAAGTAGAAGGTCACACAAAGGATAGTTTTCCTCATAGATCAGTGCACTTGTTGCTGTTGGATTGTGAGATATGTCATTTAAACCATGATGCTAGCCGTTTCCCATTACTACAATGCACGATAAGGAAGAACGTTTCAAGCTACTATAAAATCTGCAGTCCATGAATCATAACATGGAAGATCTGCCGGTGGATTGGTGAGATCCATGATGCTATAGATATTGGATTACGGTAGATAGGAGTCTCAGATAACTCTAAAGGAAAGAATGAACATTAATATTGGGATCATAATTAGGTGTGTTATGATCGGAATGAAGGGTATTTTTAAGGTGGTCATGGCGGGGGTCACGAATATCATGGTGGATTCAAGGATGAGTCTATAGGGGTGGAAGAATTGATTTCCCTCATAGAACATGTTATACATGCGTATATTTTGACCACTACAGTGTGAATGTCCTCGAATACTACATGTTCACTTTTGGAAAGAACCATAGCTATGAGGAGTGCACTGAAATTGTATGAGAATCTTAGTAATCAACAAAAACAAGAAAACAAAGATGCGGGGATGGTTAGGATACAACGCGCTATGGAAAATCAGTGGATTCCTAAATTGGAAGTAGAGTCCGAGGTGTTGCAAGTGACGATCATGACCCATGCTGAGGTAGCACATGCTAGAGAAGCATTGTAGAAGAATCCAACCATCACTAAGGAGTGAGGTTCTATATGCCGAGAAGCATTGCACTAGAATCCAACCATCAAAAGGAGGTTTATTAGGAAACCATGGAAGTTCTCAAGAATCTTTAGGGTGAGATATAGTACTTAAAAGAGAAATATCGAGAAGATGGAGCAAAATAAAGCATCAAAGATGGTCCAAACTGATATAGATGACTTGAGAGAAGTGTGCAAAATATTAGGCGAAACATATCACCACATGTTAGGGAATTGATTATAAGAAAACATTCCATGTGCAAGTGTTGAGACTAGACAGAAAATCCTGCATGTGAATCTTCCCCCAAATAGCCTAGATTATGACAAGGGAATCACTTTTAATGTTGTTTTGAATGGGTGACTATTGAGTAATATATTGATTGATCCAGTGTGGAATTTAATGTTCTTACCTTAGACGCATGGGTACAAATGGGGAGACCTCCATTACAACCATCCTCTAATGTATTGTTCATGTCTAACTATACTAAGGCCACTCCCATCGAAGTTTAAAAGATGCATCCATTAGCATACAAGGAGACAAGTTCACCGGAGACTTTGAGGTTTTAGCATTGGCAGAGTTGGATAGCTTCCCGGCTCTATTGGGGCATCCTTGGTACTATACAAATAACGTTGACCTTCGGTTCACCAAGGGTTATATTAATTTTGAAAAAAGGAGGAAATATTTATTATCCCTTTAACATATGGAAAATATGCACCCTATGTTAAACCTTAAGTGAAGAAGATCTGAATAGGATTTATGTATGTGTCATCTAAGATCTAAAGATGCTTAAACCAACTAAAGAAGGAATAATTCGGTGGTAGGATACACAAATATTAGTTGGTAGGGCGTGAAGTTAAGAGCATATTTCCTAAGGGAAGAAAACCACATTATGTCAGGAGGATAGGTAACAACTTGGTACCTTGTTACACCAGAGAAGAAGATCCTATGGTACTCCTCTGTGCCATGGAGGAATAGTGGATAGACGCAATGGAAATAATAAATATGGTAGTATATACACTATGTGGGATAGCAACACGCTGGTGGGTGGCCCACAAGGATAATCTTGTAGGATGGAATGAAATTAGGATTACTCTTACTACTATGTTCTTCAGGAGCAATGCACCTACTAAAATTTGCACTTATCATGGTAATCAACCTGTTCAACACCACATTTAGAAGTGTGAGAGACTCTGGATAGAAGGGTAGGAAGCTTTACCACCTTCACTATGGGTGCACAAGTTTTATTCCACTTTACAAGGATGCACATGTGCTTGGTATGTATATGCAAAACTCCATAGAGAGACTAGAAATTGGCAGGATTTAATTATAGGAATGGCCCAGATGTTTGAATTCTTCTCTACAAATCCTCCGGTGGAAGAAGCATTGAAAGTCATAAAGTGCTTAACTATGGGAGATAGTGCCAAGGTTGAAGAACTCCTTCAGGAGTTATTGGATGAAGGAAACTCAGGAGTGCATCTTGTTGAAGAAACAAAGGCCGATGCCACACTACTTCAATGCATTTTCCTTGAGAAAGAAAAAGGAAAAATGGTCTACTTAGTGGATGACGAAGAAGTAGAAAATTTGGATGTAAACCATTCAATAGGTAGGTGTGAGGTGTTGACAAAGATAGATAAGACCACACATACCTATCATGAACCTATGAAGACAAAGAAGGTGAATATTAGATTAGATGATGAGCCTAAGGAAGCCATAATTGGAGAATATTGGTCAAAATTTGAAGTGGAAAAAATCATAGAGTTACTAAGGTATTATCAGGGCTTATTCCCCAAGGGGTACCATGAACTTAAAGGCATACATGAATCATTAGAGGAGATGAAGATAAATCTTAAAGAGGGTGCACAACCAGTTAGAAAGAGATCCTAAAGGATGAACCCCAACTTGCGTGATAAGGTTAAAGAAGAGATTGAAAAAATGTTGAAGTCCTGGGATTATCAAGCCCCTTGATGAATCGAGAATGGGTTAGTCCAATGGTGATCGTATCAAGAAGATTAGATGGATAAGGATATGCATAGACTACAAGGATCTCGAATCTTGAATGTGTAATTGATCCCTTACCCATGCCATTCATTAAGAAAATACTAGAAGGATTTGTAGGGTGTGAAATATATTCATTTATAGATGGGTTCTCTGGGTATCATCAGTTAGGATTACCTAGGAGGATCGGGAAAAGACTTTGTTTTTAAAAGAATGGGGTAGCTTCACCTATACTTTTTGTAATTCCTTTTGGTCTTAAAAATGTGCTGTTGTATTTTCACACATAGTTGTTCAAGCGTTCAAGGAATTTATTGACAACTTCTTATAGGTTTATTTTAATGATTAGATGGTGTATGGATTAGTTAAGAATCATTATGACAATCCATGTTTACTTGTTTGAAAGATGTAGATAGTTGAGTATCTCTTTAAACATCAAGAAGTTCATATTTACTATACCAATTACAATACTTTGTTAGGACACATAATCAGTAAGGGAGGTTTTTAGTTGATCCACCAAGGTTGCAATTATTATAGGCATAAGAGAGCCTACTAGTTAGAGTGAAGTGCACGTATTTTTGGGTCATACAGATATTACAGAAATTTTAACAGAGGATATGCCAAAGTTTCCGCACTATTGTTGGAGTTATTGAAGGGGAAAGGTACATTCTCTCGGGAGAACTGCAACAACAACGCGCATTTAAGACATTAAAGGAGAAACTTACTACCATGCTTATTCTTCGTTTTCCTTCATGGGACCAACTATTTCATGTACATGTTGACGCCTCTAGCATGGTCATTGGCACGATGTTGGCTCGACTAGGAGAAGGTATTATAGATCATCCTATTTGTTTTACTAGTAGGAAGTTGACTCGCAAAACAAAATTACACAAGTACAGAGAGAAGCTTTGTTAATGATCTATGCACTACATAAATTCTGATAATACTCTAGCTACACCATTCATCTTTTGTACAAATCACATGGCATTGAAGTATTTGGTTAATAATCCCATTCTACAAGGGTGCATATGCAGATGGGTACTCTTATTTCAGAAATTTTATTACAAAGTTGTGGAAAAACTTGGGAAAAGTAATTATGGACTAGACCATCTATCCATAATACATCGGAGAAGAAGCACAAATAATTGAAGACACCATGCCAGATGCATAGTTATACAGGTTACAATGAGCACCATCATAACTAGAGGACATTGTTGTCTTTCTACGAACATGTATGACACCAGAAGGAATGAAATCCTTGGAGAAGAACAACTTGCTATATGTGCCGTCCCCTATATGTTAATTAGTGGTGACCTATACAAATTAGGTCGGGATGAAGTATTGCGCCATTGTGTATTGGAACATGAGCACACATATATTATGGAAGAAGCTCATGGTGGTATTGCGGTGGACACCATGCAGGGTGATGTAATTGTGCCAAAAATTCTACTTGTTGTACTATGGTGGGAGACCCTATATAAAGATTGTAAGGAATTTCATAAGGCATGTGATCATTGCCAACATATTGGAAAACCAGTCAATGGGATGAAATGCCCTCGGACCTATTACTAGTGTAGAACCATTCTAGAAACAGCTATAGATTTTGTGGGTTCCTATTTCACAACCTACGTGCAACACTTTGGATCATGCTACATCATAACTTGCATGACTATCTAACAAGGTGGGCGAAGAAATACCTACAAAGGATTTTACAATAGATATAGAAGCCGGGTTTCTATGGGAAAATATTATTACAAGGTATGGATGTCCTTTAAGTTTGACCGATATAGGGGCACACATTTTATTAATGCAAAAATCAGAAATTTTATTGGATGAATTCATGATTGCACACCATAAGACTCCACCCTATCATCCTCGGGAAAATGGGACTACGAGGCATTTAACAAAATTTTGAGCCAGACATTGAAAAAATATGTGATGTTGGAAGAAAGGATTGGGATGATAAAGTATCTACAATACATATCGACAACATATAAAAGTTTGAACAAAGACACACCATTTCAGTTAGTGTTTAGCGCAGAAGCAATTCTTCTTATGGAATTTATGTTACCTTCTTTGTGTATTTCGCACACTAGAGGTCTAGTTGATGAGAAATCATTAGAAGAACGAATTGAAAAGTTAATTAAGTTGGATGAGTGATGAGCCATAGCATGTTGGAGTCAAAAAGAGAAGGCCAGGAAAAAAGCATGGCATGATAGGCACATCAGGGATAAAAATCTTGAGATAGGAAAAATGGTGCTCCTTTATGATTCTAAGTTTTTGTGCCATCCAAGAAAACTCAAGGTACATTAGTTGGGGCCATATGTTATCACTCGATACTCGAATCGACGCTTGTCAATTAGAGTCACTTGATGGAATACGACTACTTGGTTACTTCAACAAGAGTAGGATAAAGCCCTACTATAAATAAGTCTTCTTGGTGTTTGTAATAAGGAAATGGTGCCATTTAGATTAGCTTTTAAATTATAAATTTCATTAATGTTTTTCCTTCTTTGTTGCTATGATTTGTCAATTTAGTTGGTGTGTTTTTGTAATAAGTGCATTTACGCACTTAAGCTAATTACTATTTGAAGATTTTTTATGTGCAGAGGACTGCACATACCCTTAGTGTGGGGTAGATTGTTGATATCAGGGTACATGACTGATGGAAATAAGTACAATGAAAGGAACTATCTACAGGTGCTATTCAAGGTTGGAGATTTTAAAAACAAAAGAGATTGCTTCTAAACACAAGGCCCGTAGATAGAGAGGAATGAAGAAATAAGTATAATTCAAGGTAAGCAGAGGCCGGAAGACTACCGGTGGAAGGTGCGGTGACGAGGTACTTAGACGTATAGAATCACGCTCAAGAGAAGTCTGCAACCAAAAGTTAAAAGGGTTCCCTATAAGGTTATAGCTTGGGTGCGAAGATGTACTGTGCAAAAAGAAAAAAAATGGTTGATTAATGAGAGGATTGTTGGTAGGTGAAGGAGAAATAAATGCACTAACTTTTCAAAATTCTATATAAGGATGTGATGCAAGTTCATTTTTACTGTTGCAATTGAGAGAATTTAAAAAGGGTTAAGTGCAAACGATCCGAGAAATCATGTAGAGGTGCTAAGAGTGTGAAAGAAGACATGGATAAAATGGTTGTGTGCAAGGGAATCTTGTGTTCCCATAGGTAAAGGGTTTGAGAAAAGTAGACATGTTACGAATGAGCTAGGGCCCATGATTTCTACTAGGGAAAGATATTTATACTAGGGTTTCAAATTGCTTTGTAATAGAGGGAAGAAAAGAGATATTTTTCAAATGGCACCGAAGAAAGCACACGTAGCAGGAGAAAAGGGGAAGAACAAGGTTAAAGTGGAAGAAGAAATTGTTCTGAGAGTAATTTCTCGAAATTCGATCCAGAGGGTGTGATTGTGGGATAATAATGGGATTCCCATGTCCGTCAATGTAAAATCAATGATTACAGCCATCGAACATCGAGATAATAAGAAGGAGCTTGATAAATTACTGAGCACAAAAATGAACAAGCACACAACGTAAGATATGCCAATATACCATGATGCGGGTGAGAAGTTGTTGAATCGAATGGAGTCTCACTAAGGTTGTATGAGATGGCATACTTTGGAAAGTATGAACCATTGTATCAATAGTTGATGAGAAGATTCCATGAGGAATTCTTTTACTTCATCGAGATGGAGGGTAAGAATAAAATCTTCTTTGATTTCAACGAAAAGGACAAGACTAAGGGCCTTGGGAGTAGATCTGGATAGTGATTTAACTGATAAGGCCACAATCCTAAAGACAAGGAAGGATCAAGGGTACACCAAAGGACCGCACTGGCATGGAGATTGAAAAATTGAAAAAGTACCTGTAGTGCGGGAGTTACACATTTTGTAACAAAGATTAATTACCAAGGAAGATGGTCACCGATCTGAAAATAATCAATTTATTACTACCTAATCTCGGACCCTTGTAGGCTTTAAATATTTTCTCGACAATTTTCTCCTTTTAATTAATCAATTTAAAAATTAATGCAAGACAATAAAGATAATTGTACAAAGAATTATTACGGAGTTCAGCAATTTCCTATGTCTCCGGGTTTGTGGTTGAACTGTTCCACTAGTCAAAACTTGTAAGTTACAATAGTACTTTAACAAGAAAGCCTAATGGAATTTTACTTGCCTTTTAGTAAATTAGTTCTTCAAAAACTTCGATGATCATCAATTGTTCTTCACTTTCCGATGCACAATTTCCTTTGGCTTTGATTGGCCTTCTCGACGCTTTATCAATGCGACGCTAGCACTCTGGTCAACAATCTAGGATTTGCAAGTAATTGGTGTGGATCAATGTGCCTATTGGGTAGTTTATAATTTACTCCCAATAACAAATATTTCATCTACTATTGCCAAAAATAATAGGCCAATAAACAATATTTCTTGACACATCTCACAAATAAGCTTAAAAAATAATAAGCTTCTCAGACTAATGTGTCCACCTTTCTGCGCTCTAGCAATGATCTTCTCTGTTGCACCGGTGTGTGTCCATTACAAAGAACGGGTTCCCTATTTATAAAAAATTAGGGCCCTTGAATAATGCATTACAAATTATCCTTAGGCTATTTTTAACCTAGCCCGTACATGAAAAATGGGATAGGCTTATCTCCATTTGGGCGGATTTGCATATTTTAATGGGCTAAATACCCATGTTGGTGGAGAAGCATGTTTAATGGGATAAATATCCCAAATAGGGTAGTGGGATAATAGTTTAGGCTTTATTAAGCCTTTCCACGCATTTTTATAGTGGTCAAAGGACCACCTTAGGCTTAACCACCCCCATCTCCACCGCTTCACCACCTTCTTCCACATGGATGGCTTTGCATGCCCCCACCACCGCTTCCCTCCTTCACAAATGGACTTAGCATGTGGTAGTTTAATTGGGTATACTAATGTATAAACATTAATATAAAAGCATAGATATCTATATGCGTGGTATGTGGCATTTGGGAATAATGCGTGGCAAATAATTACAAGGTAATTTGAAATTCGACCCACATGAAATATGGCGAATAAGACCACCACAACCCAAGATTAAAAAATAAAACCAACCATTTCATGATTGTCAAAGACCGGTGGATAAAACCCCTTCAATTTTTCCAAAGCCTTTTGCCAAATGTTGCAGTGCAATTGGTCCAATATTGACCAGTTGACCAGAGTTCACTTTCTCATTGACCGAACTTTGACTGGACATAACTAGAGCTCCTGATGTCCATTTGCTGCATTCTCACAGCTTGTTGAAAATATCTTGAGATGATCTTCTGCACTTTGAAATTTTTGTAGGGATGTTTAGGGAAATTTTGAAAATGATTCCCGATCACACCTCCCCACCGAGAAAGGGTTTTTGTCCAAAAAGCTTCCATACTCGTCCCGAATCAAAACTCTAGTGCTACCTCGGAAGTGCTACTGTAGTAGACCCTTGGGTCTTCTCCTCCAACCTTCTCACTTTGACAACTCTGCTCCAATCCAGGACTTGTGGGTTATGGGCCCATGACACTTCCACTGCGCCACTCTGATATCCAAAGAAGACCTCCACGCCTCCGCTTTATGGTGCTAAGTTTCTGAATGAAACCTCAATGCTCCTTCTGTGCGGTGCTAAGCTTCTTGATATCTGACAACAAGGATCTTCTTTTACTCTATAACACAGCTCCTGGCTCCGAGTTGATTCCGTAGAATCCAAACTGGTTTGAAGGAACTCCATGTTACGTAGAGCTATGATTGATCCGATGTCGGTGATGGATAATTCCTTGTCCCATTACAGACCTCAACACCTCCAATGCATGATGATAAGCCTCTTTCAAAACCTCAATCCTCTGATGCATGATGGTAAGTATCTATAGACCTCAACACCTCCGATGCATGATGTTAAGCCTCTTGCAAGACCTCAAGCCTCCAATGCATGATGCTAAGTCTATTGATCAACTACCATTCAAATGTGTGGTCGCAATGCCTTGACACCGAATGAAATCCCAAGTTGATCCTTTTTGAGCTTCTCATTGTTGACACACTAGTATCGGGTAGCATTCTGCTATACATTCTGCAATGCCTCTACACATAATGAAGTTCTGACCTGATGTTAATGTCAACAGTGATTCAGCTACCATTCTATTGCATGATCACAATGCCTCTACATAAAATGAAGTTTCGAGCTGATCTTTGTGAAACTCTACTGTCTGCAAAATGGCGATCAATCTCCGAGCTTTATATGAGTCAAATCATGTATCCAAGTTGGTCCTGGGTTGACTTGTCAACTAGTGGTGGAGTAGAAATTTCCTTTGCCTTTGCAATATGCCTCTGTTCCATCTTTGGATTTCCATTACTTTGATGGCGAGATAGATTAGTTTCCAACAATTATCCACCTGATGCCCATTCCTTTGGCAATGAGCACAAAAATTCCTCTTTATCTCCTTCTTCTGGGATGAGGAACTCTTTCTGCCGTTTCTCAATTCTGCATGATGAGATTGGTCTTTCTGATTTGCCTTATTCCTAATGAATGGCATCAAATTCTTCATCAGTGTCCTTCTCTTCCAACATCTGGAAACTGAATGATTATGTAATCCACAAAAAGTACATGGAAATGAATTCCACGTCTTCTGAAATGAAAATCATAACCATACTTCTTAAGCTGAAAAAGTGGATAAGAAGTTTTACTGTGCTTCTGATTATGGTAAGAAACTTGAGGTGGAATCTCATTACCTCTTCACTAATTTATCTTACCACATCCTGCTTGTGACGAAGAAGCACAACTTTCCTTCTTAGAATCTTCTTTCAAGACTAGGGGGGTAATCACTTTGCTTTAGGAAGCTTGTCTCCCGTCAGCATTCTTGGAGCATTCTCCAATTTCCATTCCCATACTAGGATAATCCAAACCTACAAAATGAGGACAATCCTCGACTTGTATTGGGTTAGAAATTCCTTGGCCATTTTTACCAAGGCCTATTCTATCAAATACCATTTTATCTAGTAACTTGGATCCAATACCTCTAGTATGCTTTTCAAACAAACCAAAGACTTCATTACCTGAATCCGAAACTAAATGGGAGGAAGAAGAAGATTCCAGTGGTGAAAAACTTATAGTGCAGTCATCTACCATGGTCACTGCATCTGAAGTTGAAGGTATTTCCTTTCTTTGACCACCACATTACAACCTTTCCAAGAGCTCATCCTTGGTTTTCAGTTCCAATTTCAAATGAGCATTCTCCTTTTCCACAGAGTAATACATTGATCACAGGAGAGAATTCTCTTCTTAGATCTAGTGATTATAAGCTTCAATTTCCTTGAGCTTTGCCTGTTTAGACATCTTTCCCATAGTGCACTTGTACCCTGTTCACACAAATTGAACCAACTGCACCAATCTTGAAGCAATCACTGTGTTAATCAGATTTACTGAAAAACAAATATGGAGCTAAACCATCTTTGATACCAAACTGATTGAAAAATAATCAATTTATTACTACCTGATCTCAAAACCTTGTAGGCTTTAAATATTTGCTGAAAATTTTCTTCTTTTAAGCAATCAATTTAAAAATTAATGCAAAACAATAAAGACAATTGTACAAAGATTGATTACGTAGTTCGGCAATTGCCTACATCTTCGGGTTCATGGTCGAACTGTTCCACTAGTCCAAACTTGTAAGTTATAATAGTACTTTCACAAGAAAACCTAATGGAATTTTACTTTCCTATCAGTACACCAGTTCTTCGAAAACTTCCGATGATCATTTGAATTATTCTTCACTTTCCTGATGCACAATCTCCTTCGGCTTTGATTGGCCTTCCCAACGCTATCAATGCAACGCTAGCACTCTAGTCAACAATCCAGGATTTGCAAGTAATTGGTGTGGCTCAATGGGCCTATTGGGTAGTTTATAATTTACTCCCAATCACAAATATTTCATCTACTATTGCCTAAAATAATAGGCCAATAAACAATATTTGTTGACACATCTCATAAATAAGCTTAAAAAATAATAAGCTTCTTGGACTAATGTGTCCACCTTTCTATGCTCTATTAATGATGTTCTTTGTTGCACCGGTGTGTGTCCATTACAAAGAACGGGTTCCCTATTTATAAAAAATTAGGTCCCTTGAATAATGCATTACAAATTATCCTCAGGATATTTTTAACCTATCCCGTACATGAAAAATGGGATAGGCTTATCTCCATTTGGGTGGATTTGCATATTTTAATGGGCTAAATGCCCATGTTGGTGGAGAAGGATGTTTTGATGGGATAAATATCCCAAATATGGTGGTGGGATAATAGTTTAGGATTTATTAAGCCTTTCCATGAATTTTTATAGTGGTCAAAGGACCACCTTAGGCTTTACCACCCCCATCTCCACCACTTCACCACCTTCTTCCACGTGGATGGCTTTGCATGCCCCCACCACCGCTTCCCTCCTTCACAAATGGACTTAGCATGTGGCAGTTTAATTGGGTATACTAATGTATAAACATTAATGTAAAAGCATAGATATCTATATGCGTGGTATGCGGTATTGGGAACAATGCGTGGCAAATAATTACAAGGTAATTTGAAATTCGAACCATATGAAATATGGCGAATAAGACCACCAGTCAACCCAAGATTAAAAAATCAAACCAACCATTTCATGATTGTCAAAGACCGGTGGATAAAACCCCTTCAATTTTGCCAAAGCCTTTTGCCACATGTTGCAGTGCAATTGGTCCAATATTGACCAATTGACTAGAGTTCACTTTCCGTTGACCGAACTTTGATTGGACATAACTAGGGCTCCCGATGTCTATTTGCTGCATTCTCACAGTCATTGAAAATCTCTTGAGATGATCTTCTGCACTAAAATTTTTTAGGGATGTTTAGGGAACTTTCAAAAATGATCCCCGATCACACCTCCCCCACCGAGAAAGGGTTTTTGTCCAAAAAAGCTTCCATACTGTCCCGAATCTGGAAAACTCGGTGCCACCTCGGAAGTACTGTTGTAGTAGACCCTTAGGTCTTCTCCTCCAACCTTCTCACTTTGAGAACTCGCTCCGATCCAGGGACCTGTGGGTTATGGACCCATGACACTTCCATCGCGCCACTCGATATCCGAAGAAGACCTCCACACTCTCGCTTTATGGTGTGAAGTTTCGAATGAAACCTCAACGCTCCTTCTATGCGGTGCTAAGCTTCTTGATATCTGACAACAAGGATCTTATTTTACTCTATAACACAGCTCCTAGCTCCGATTTGATTCCATAGAATCCAAACTGGTTTGAAGGAACTCCATGTTACGTAGAGCTATGATTGATCCAATGTCGGTGATGGACAATTCCTTGTCCCTTTACAGACCTCAACACCTCCAATGCATGATGCTAAGCCTCTTTCAAGACCTCAAGCCTCCGATGCATGATGCTAAGTCTCTATAGACCTCAACGCCTCCGATGCATGATGTTAAGCCTCTTTCAAGACCTTAAACCTCCAATGCATGATGTTAAGTCTCATTCTGAGACCTCAACGCCTTCGATGCATGATGTTAAGCCTCTTGCAAGACCTTGAGCCTCCAATGCATGATGCTAAGTCTATTGATCAGCTACCATTCGAATGTGTGGTCACAATGCCTTGACACTAAATGACGTTCCAAGATGATCATTTTTGAGCTCCTCGTTGTTGACACACTAATATCAGGTACCACTCTGCTGCACAGTCACAATGCCTCTACACAAAATGAAGTTCTAACCTGATGTTAATGCCAATGGTGATTCAGCTACCATTCTGTTGCATGGTCACAATGCCTCTACATAGAATGAATTTTCGAGCTAATCTTTGCGAACTCTACTGTCTGCACAAATGGAAGATCAATCTCCGAGCTTTATATGAGTCAAATCTTGTATCTAAGATGGTCCCGGGTTGACTTGTCAACCGGTGGTGGTGGTAGAAATTTCCTTTTCATTTACAATAGGCCTCCATTCCATCTTTGGTTTGCCATTACTTTGATGGTGAGATGGATTAGTTTCCAAAAATTATCCACCTAATGCCCATTCCTCTTTATCTCCTTCTTCTTCGGGATGAGGAACTCTTTCGCCATTTCTCTCTGCATGTGAGTGGTCTTTTTGATTTGCCTTGTTCCTGATGAATGGCATCAACTTCTTCATCAGTGTCCTTCTCTTCCAGCATCTAGCCACTGAATGATTATGCAATCCACAAAAAGTACATGGAAAGGAATTCCACATCTTCAAATGAAAATCATAACCATACTTCTTAAGCTGAAAAAGTGGATCAGAAGTTTTACTGTGCTTCTGATTATGGTAAGAAACTTGAGGTGGAATCTCATTACCTCTTCATTGATTTCTCTTACCACATCCTCGCTTGTGATGTCAAGCACAACTTTCCCCGCTTAGAATCTTCTTTCGGGACTAGTGGTGTAATCACTTTTCTTTCGGAAGCTTGTCTCCCGTCAGCATTCTTGGAGCATTCTCCAATTTCCATTCATGTACTAGGATAACCCAAACCTGCAAAACGAGGACAATCCTCGACCTATATTGGGTTAGAAATGCCTTGGCCATTTTTACCAAGGCCTCTTCCATCAAATCCCATTTTATCTAGTAACTTGGATCCAATGCCTCTACTATGCTTTTCAAACAAACCAAAGAATTCATTACCTGAATCCGAAACTGAATGGGAGGAAGAAGAAGATTCTAGTGGTGAACAACTTACATTGCAATCATCTACCATGGTCACTGCATCTGAAGTTGAAGGTATTTCCTTTCTCTGATCACCACATTACAACCTTGCCAAGAGCTCATCCTTGGTTTTCAATTCCAATTTCAAATGAGCATTCTCCTCTTCCAAGGAGTAATACATTGATCACAAGAGAGAATTCTCTTCCTAGATCTGGTGATTATAAGCTTCAATTTCCTCGAGCTTTTCCTATTTAGACATCTTTCCCATAGTGCACTTGTACCCTGTTCACACAAATTGAACCAACTGCACCAATCTTAAAGTAATCACTCTGTTAATCAGATTTATTGAAAAACAAATATGGAGCTGAACCAACTCTGATACCAAACTGATCCGAAAATAATCAAGTTATTACTATTTGATTTCGGACCCTTGTAGGCTTTAAATGTTTGCTGACAATTTTCTCCTTTTAAGTAATCAATTTAAAAATTAATGCAAAACAATAAAGACAATTGCACAAAGATTGATTACGAGTTCGACAATTGCCTACGTCTTCGGGTTCATGGCGAACCGTTCCACTAGTCAAAACTTGTAAGTTACAATAGTACTTTCACAAGAAAACCTAATGGAATTTTACTTGCCTATTAGTACACTAGTTCTTCGAAAACTTCCGATGATCAGTCGAATTTTTCTTCACTTTCCTGATGCACAATCTCCTTTGGCTTTGATCGGCCTTCCCGATGCTATCAATACAACACTAGCACTCGGTCAATAATCCAGATTTGCAAGTAATTGGTGTGGATCAATGGGCCTATGGGGTACTTTATAATTTACTCCCAATCACAAATATTTCATCTACTATTACCTAAAATAATAGGCCAATAAACAATATTTGTTGACACATCTCACAAATAAGCTTAAAAAATAATAAGCTTCTCGGACTAATGTGTCCACCTTTCCGCACTCTAGCAATGAGCTTCTCCATTGCGCCGATGTGTGTCCATTACAAAGAACGGGTTCCCTATTTATACAAAATTAGGGCCCTTGAATAATGCATTACAAATTATCCTTAGGCTATTTTTAACCTAGCCCGTACATGAAAAATGGGATAGGCTTATCTCCATTTGGGCGGATTTGCATATTTTAATGGGCTAAATACCCATGTTGGCGGAGAAGCATGTTTAATGGGATAAATATCCCAAATAGGGCGGTGGGATAATATTTTAGGCTTTATTAAGCATTTCCACACATTTTTATAGTTGTCAAAGGACCACCTTAGGCTTAACCGCCCCCATCTCCACCGCTTCACCACCTTCTTCCACGTGGATGGCTTTGCATGCCCCCACCACCGCTTCCTTCCTTCACAAATCGACTTAGCATGTGGTAGTTTAATTGGGTATACTAATGTATAAACATTAATATAAAATCATATATATCTATATGCATGGTATGTGGCATTTGGGAATAATGTGTGGCAAATAATTACAAAGTAATTTGAAATTTGACCCACATGAAATATGGTGAATAAGACCACCTGTCGACTGTGATTGGAAAATCAAACCAACCATTTCACGATTGTCAAAGACTGGTGGATAAAACCCCTTCAATTTTTCCAAATCCTTTTGCCACGTGTCGCAGTGTGATTGGTCCAATATTGACTAGTTGACTAGAGTTGACTTTCCCGTTGACCAAACTTTGACCGGACATAACTAGAGCTCCTGATGTCCGTTTGTCACGTTCTCATAGTCGTTGGAAAGCTCTCGAGATGATATTCTACACTGAAACCATTTAGGGATGTTTAGGGAACTTTAAAAAATGATCCCCTGATTAGTCGCAGTAAACATAATGTGGTTTCATGTTGCAAAGAAGATGTCTCAAGGAGTGGTGTACAATATTGCAGATCACATAAAGCAAAGACAATAATTGAAGAAGCACAAACATGTGATAGAATAATTTTTGGAACTATGTTATTTTCTTTAGGTTATGGAGATTAGGGTTCTGAAGGACCAAAGTAGAAGATTTTGGAGTACCCCACGGAACACAAGTCACTTGCGAAAATATTTGGCAATAACTTGTGCGATGGATCAATGAGTGGACCATTCAAGCAAAGGGTGGAGATGTGGCATGATAGACTCCACATGGTGTTCAAAGAAGAGTGGCGCATACCCAAATATTTTCCTTGAGTGGTGGGTAAGGCAATTTAGTTCGCAGCTACCAAAATTTTTACATCACATGATTTATGATAAAGGATAGGGCTTGGAGCCCATGGTGTAAATCTGTTGTATTCCTTCACAGAAAGTTATTTTGAGGCATCATTTCATTGTTTTTCAAATGCGCTCCACCTAACCTTCAATACGATACAAGGTAGATTGTGACTACTACACTTTGAGAAAGAAATATGTATATCCATGGTAGAATGCCTACATTGAAAGTGTAAAGCCCATCCTTGGGACACCGAAAATTACACCAAGAACGAATGAAACTTTGAGTAATTTTTATTTTTATTTTTATTTATTTATTATTTTTTTATAAGGGAAATGATTAATTAAATTTAGTCCCCTTTGAACACATACCCCATTTAAGATTTATCCTATAACAATTTATAAATTAGTTTCAAAAATTAAATAACTCATTTGCCCCTAGTAATCTAATTATTTATTCTTGTTGAGCTTACTAAGGTCACTTTTATAAGTTACTACACCCCTTTTAATATTTATTAATTTTCCCTTTTTATTTAATAGTTTTTGCACACACCCCACAATTGTTATTTTCCCATTCCCATAAAATGATTATGACTTAAAGGTTGTAGGGTTTATTGTGAGCCCTAGGATTAATCGACCGGCCCTAGATTTTGAAATTTGCCCTAAGTTTTCCCTAATACATCTTTATCTCTTTTCCTTTCTCTTTCCATACCATTTTCTCTCATTTTGTTTTTATCTCTTCTTTGTGCAGGTGGAGAAGGAGCTTTGTGATCTCATGGGTTGAAAGGATATTAACCTTATTGCATTTGTTTATGGAAACCAGAACAACAAAACCATTATTGGAATACACATATTTTGTGGATCTGTGTGGCCATGGTTAAGGAGGAGGTGTGGCATCTAGGGGCTCATGGCATGACTGTGGCATGGAGTCTCGATGGAGAGGGTACGACCGCATGGAGGTGGAGCAGGGGGCTACGTGGGAAGATAGTGGGTAGTGAGGGCGGTGGGAAAGGGGACGGTTGTAGGGGAGGAGGAAGCGGTGATGGTGCAGCGGTGATGGTGGATGGTGATTAGGGTGGTGGCGTCTGTGGTAGTGGGTATGCAGGAGGTGGGGGAGGGACCACGTGGAAGGTGGCATGGGTGTGGTGGTTGGGAAGGTAGCACGTAGGCTTGGGGAGGGGTCGACCCTCCCCACCCTCTTTTTTTCTTTTGTTTTTTAAATATATAATAACATCTAATATATATTATATATATTTGTGTCTCTATATATATAATATATATTGTATTCTAATATATTAACTTATAATTATTATTATTTTCTACTTAACACTTTATTATATGTATATATATATATATATATATATATATCACAAATAAAATACATAACTAAACCAATATATATTAAATAAAGGATAACCTTTAACATTGTAAAGATATAATTGAAAATATAACTATATAAATTATATCTAATTTTATTCATATCCTATGAAGGTAATCATTGTTAACATTTGTAAAAATAATGGATTATTACTTATTTTATTCTTATTATTATGTATTTTTTGTTTTTCAAGAGAAGTGAGAAATTAAATGTTTGAAATAAGGCTATATTAAAATAATTTACTCATTAAAGTGATAAAAGAGGAATGTAATAAATTAGTTGAAGTAGGGAAGAGGTTTGAAAAGTGCTTAAAAATTTGTAAGGAAGTAAGCTAACTCCACATTTAGATTTTCTTAATAAAATAAATTCTTATACTCCTCATGGAAAGGAAACCAAAACCAAATTTCATTCTATTAATTTATATTACCAACAATTACAAGAAGAGATATATTGCTAGAACTAGAGTATTTCCATTCAATGATAATCCTAAGGCTCAATGCTATGACTAGATTTCCTTTCTAATGCTCTAACAAAATACATATTTCAGATTTTAAACAAGAAGGATATCCAACAAGTAATAATACTTTCCTTCTCAAACAAGGATTACAACAAGATTCTTATTAAAATAACATTCATTACAATATTTTGTTTCCAAGAAGCTTGAACACAATATGCAATATTTTCTAAAAAATACATAACTACTCACAATAATTCCCATTACAAGTTTCTTGCAAGATTGATGGAGGGTTGCACAAAAAATGTGACTCAAGTTTACAAGTACTCCAATATACAAACGAAGATTTTACAAGATAAAGAAAGTTCCCACATAGCCATGCCCAAGATATTACAAAGAGGGGAGTGTCCACAAAATTTGAAGAACAATAAGGTGCCAAGGTATCAAGTATTCCAACCAACTCCACATTTTGAGCTCCAACTAAGAGTGTTTCCAAGAATCCCACATAATGAGAAGAAAGGCTTGTTTAACCACCCAACCTTTAGGCATCATTACATGCCTTTCCAAGGTTAGAAGACATGCTAGCTCCCCAAGCCCATGGGAAAGAGGACTAGCTTCCACAACTTTGCACAAGGTTAAGGGAGACAAATCCACATTTCATTCACATAAAGACAAGACAAACATTAAGACAAACACCAATCTTGCAAAGATGGAAATGAGGAGAAACTATGTTCTACCTCTAAAATGGGGAAGAGAAGAAAGAGATCTCCAAATGCCAAAAGTGTAGTCAACATGGGTTGCACAAAACAAAGATCTCCACACCCTCCTTATTCCTCCAAAGTCATCAAACCCTCCTTATTTCTCCATCCATTCACCAAAATCCTTCTTGGGAGGATTTTCAAACCCAAAGGGGTTTCCTCTCCAAGAATGGGGAAGGGGGTTCAAGCCATATGAACCACCTTCCCCACCTCAAACCATTTGAGGGGAGTAACTAAAATCCTACATGGCTTGCCCATCAAGCCATGAGGATTGAGAGGGAAAATCCCTCTCTTCCCCCCCAAAACTCCAAAAATCCATCATGCCATATGATGGATGGAGGAAAATAAAACCACACACATAACAACAAATGGTAACACTCAAGTAGCTCATACAGTTTAAACAAACAAGGCTAACATCTAATATGCAATAAGCACAAGAATGAACTCAAGGATCCTACCTCCAAAATCTCTCCACTTCTAACTTTTCCCTTTCTTTGTCCAAGCAAGCTTTAGCTCCAAAATCCATAAGCCTCCAAGCAAAAAGCTCCCAAATTTTTTTTCTCTTCTTTCCCATGAGGGAGAATTTGAAGAGGAGCCAACAAAATCCACACAAATGAGGGGATGACATGTGTCACCCCTCTCTTCCCTCAAGTCAAATATTCTCAAAATAAAAGAGAGAAAAGATAAAATAACTTTTAACCCTCTTCTCCCAAATTACCCAAAATGAAAACAAAACAAACTTGTGCAACTTTTAACAAAGCACACATACCCATCCATCATACATGGATGTGACCAAAGGATGAAAATGGGAGGAAACTCCTCTATGCCTTGTAATTAAGCCCCCTACCTATTAGGTAGGGTCCAAGGGCCCATTTTCATGCTAAGTGAACTCCCAAACTAAAAAGGGGTCACTAAAAATGCCTAAAATAGCCCAATTTCGGGTTTGGCACATTTGGGCACAAGGGTAGAGGATGTGGGGCCCACCCAAGGGTTCACATGTGACCCTAATCCCCTTTTAATTAATACCACATTAATCAAACTCAAAACTTAATGCAAGTGGGGCCATTAAGTCCCCAAAACAAGTTTACAACACAAACTAAACACCCTAAGCAAGATTAATAATACAAGACATATTACATTACAAATGAGGGTCACTCATGGTGCCCAAAACAATAAACTCTAATACTAAGGCCTCATACAGTAAACATGGTTAGGGCTTAGCCCCATGGGCTGCTTGTGTAAAATTGTGTAGCTGGCCTAAATCCCACGTTCTCCTATGACCTGTCACTGCACACACTCATTACACACATTAAACGCACATTGCTCGATAAAATGTGAATCAACTAATCAATAAGAAGTTAAAGAATTCTATGCTAGCATATCATCATTCTGGAATTGAAAATGCAACAGCATGCATAATCATACACAATCCACCATGAGTTAGCCATAACGATAAAGTGACATTCATCCATAGCATACAAACATACAATCAAACTGAGTATCCATCAAATATAAATGAGGTCTCGAACAACATCATAACAAATAGATCCATGACATCATAAGATAAGGTAACAACACACAGAATCAAACTAAATTGGCGCTATACGTATAAATCTCCATACATGTCTAATATGATCATATACCCTAATGTAATGTCCAAAATATATCAAATCCCAAAAAACATGTCTATGAGTAGAAGGAACAACAATAAATGAGGCTATAAAAATGTGGGCACTACAAAAAGGCTTATCTAAGATATTATAAGCATGAAACATGTAATCTTAGCATTTGGGGACACCGAGTAGCTCTTTTTACCTGCAACTCAAACCAAAGCTAGAGAACACTAAGTATATGGAGAATGAGTTTTCACTCCCATGGCCACCGAAAGGTAAGCATATAATGGAAAATGTTCCAACACCTAAGCCCACAGAAACAATTCAAGTAGATGATGAAGATGAAGATCATCAAGATAGTGGTGGTTTGGAACACAGAGGTAGAAGACAACCTCCAAATAAGGAAGAATTTGAGTGCGTAACTACACCACCTCAGTTATAAGAAGGAGATGATGAGGACTTGGATGTAGTCCAAGGAGAGCACCATTTCAAGAGTATTCGGGGAACAAGGAACCAAGGTGCTACTCCAAAAAAAAAAAAAAAACTCAAATTACCTCAACTCTCTCCATAGAAGGAGACAACTGAGAAAATAAGAAGGAAATTGAAGCTAAATGATGAAGAAAAATAGTCTGAGGAAAGCACACCCAATTCTCCTACACCTCCAAAGAATTTGGAAGAACAGAAAGATAAAGAAATGAAGGATGGAGAAGAGGGAGAAAAAGGAGTAGATGAGACAAAAACCAAGACTTCTCAAGACACAACAACACAAGTTCCAAATCTTGAAGCCCAAGTTCCTAAGAAGCCTAGATCAAGAAGAACAAGTGGGTAATATATTCCACTAGCCATGGGCTACGTCGAGGACATGGGTAAAATTTTCTCGCACTGCTTTCAAGAGCATAATGACAAAATGAGGTTTATGGTCTGGGAGTTGATGGATGAAGATATGAAAACCATGCACATAAGTAAGCAACTATCATGGTCGATGCACACGCACATGGATGAACCAGAATTTGATGTGTGTGAGGAGTCATGTGTATCAAGGAGGTTGAAAAGGACACCTCAAGCTAGACATATAACAAAATCCTACTATTATGTCGATGATGAAAAGTGAGCAATGCTTTGGTGAAAGTCTCGAGAGAGGTGGCATGACGGAATATGAATAAAGATGCAAAAGTTAGGGCACTAAGGGAGGAGGCTAAGACTAAGGATAAGGAAATACCGTGCCTAAAGCAGAAAGAGACTTGGGTGGAGAAGAAGAATGTTTGTTTTATCAAAGCATGGCAAAGGAGATTGGTGAAAATGTCATGAAGGTGTTTTCTCCCTCAAAATCCCCACTCATTTTCTAAGTCAAATTCGAAGATTTTGAGCTCACACCTCCGAGGTGTTCAAGTAAAGTTGGAAGTCTGAAAAGATAGAGAAATGAATGCTTTGAAGTTGTCTAAACTCTTCAGTTTGCACATTTTGATAAATTTCCCATTTTCCTGTCTAGACCCATGAAAATTATATTATTGTCCTCATTTGAATGAAATTGTCAATCTTTCTATGGCCATGGATTGTCAAACCTTGTATTGTTTTCAATCCCTTGGTTCGCAAAATAAATTTGAAAATCAGTGCGAAATGGTGGATTTTTCTTTTCTCTGCATTTTTTCACAATTGTGAATGGCAGCATTTTATTTCCCATCAAATTTTGGCTCCATTATCCACGGGTATGTGGACATATCTAATTGGAAATGGGTCAGTGGAGTAATTTGTGTTTTTGATCCTTTTTGTAAAAAAGGCGTAAAGTAAAAAAGTGACCATGCAGCCCCACCAAACATGAAGGAAAAAGTCAAATCTTGAGCACATCATTGGAAAGTCAAAGCGAGTTAGTGGAACAATTTGTTTTTTCAAGCCTCTTTGTAAAAAAGGGCTAAAATTCATAAAGAGACCCGTAGCCCCGATCATACTATGAGGAAAAGGTCAAATGTTGAGCCCACACCAAAAGAGTCAAAGTGGGGAGGTGGATCATCGGGGTGATTTGAGTTTTTGAGCCTTATTTCTAAAAGGTCTAAAAGGCATAAAGTGACCTGCAGCCCCAATCATGCTATAAGGGAGAAATTCAAATATTAATCCCGCATCGAAGGTCAAAGTAGGGAGGCGGGCCAGCCAAGCAATTTGTGTTTTGAGCCCACAGAAAAAAAGGTAAAATTATAAAAGTGGCCTACGACTCTGTCTCCACTCAAGTGAGGTCACATGTCAAGACCATATCAAAAGTGGGTGAGCGGGCCAAAATGTTCCAAAATGCCAAATCTCTATAAAGTCACAAAATGCAAAAGGCATCCTCCACGCCCACTCCAATAAATTTCTCCCACATGGATGACTCTGGTTTAAAGTTTCAAAGGCAAGATGAACGGTTTAAATTCAAAGTTACAAAATGAGTGTAACAGATGCATTATGAAAAGTTTAGTTTTTCTCGCCATTGGCATTTCTTTGCGAATCAAGAATCTGAACAGATGCGAATGATTGAAAAGAAATTGTAAACTATTTCTTGCCAACAAAGAAGAAGTTGTAACCATTTCTTGGAGGAGATTTAATGGCTTCTTCACACCATTGTACAGGGCTGGTAATTGATCTTGTAAACTCATGAGTGCATTGTACTTAGAGAAAGCAAAGGAGATAGCCATTTTCTTCTAATTTCCTCCATTCTCAAATTTGTTCCATTCCCACATTATGTATAACTTCTGGTTAAGCATCAATAGAAGAAGAAGTATTTTGTAGCATCTTTGATGAGGAGATTTTAGAAACTTTGATTTTGCAATCTTATCTCGTCTTGTTGACATTTGTAGAGTTATTTCTTCTCATAAATGCATGTGTTGAAATTTCTAACTAGTGCGTGCAAGAATCTGATTTTCTACCGTAACAATAGTTCTCCTACCTCTCTTCTCACTCCCTTTCCTAACTTCATAGCAAATTCCCCCTTGTAGATGACTATAAGCATTTTCCACAGGGTCAGTGGAGTGCCCCTATTGGATCCCCCGGCCAAAAGGCCACCATAGAAATTCACCTTTTCACGTGCATGCATATACGGAAGCTGCACCAGTTAATTAGAGGGACTTAGATTCCTAGAACATTGGAAAGGAGTCCAAAAGTTTTTCCACCCAAAAAATTTCCTCTCCAAAATTTTTTGGCACCCACTGTGGGGTATATTTAGTAGCATCTACACCAGAATGCTACTGCAAAGTTAGAAAATTCAAAATTCAAAAAGAGAAAAAATTTGGAATTTGAATGGCTATATGAGCTACATGGATTCAAATCATGGCTATTTCTAGAAACCCTCCTGTTGAAAGACCTGAATTTCTCTTCCACATCCAAGAAGATGTTTCTTCAGATTTGAGGGAAGCTATCTAGCATAATAGACAAAGTGCCAACCACTACTTCATTGCCACGAGAATTATAGACCTTGAAGAAGAACGCGTTACTAAATTGGAGAGGCAAAGACAAATTCCAGCACCACAAAGAAGAGCATAGATTTTCAAGATGGTGGATAGAAGATACACCTGTAATAGAGACAAGGAGGATAAAATGATCCCATTTTTTAGGAACTTCAAAGGAGACAAGAGCTACTTAGAATCCAGAGGCCTCCTTTTCAAGCATCCAACCACATTGGAAACCTGAGTGTTTCCAATCCTTTGGATAGTGAATTTCCATACATCAACAAGAACCTTGAATATTTCACCGATGTAGAGATCGAAGAAGAAGCTAAAGAAAGAGAAGCAAGAGCCGACAAAGAAATAAGAGCTCAACTCGAAGAAATCGAGAGACTTCAAGCCGAGGAAGATGAATGAACAATAACAAAAACCGTATCCTTAGCAAGGTTGGAAGATTAAAAAAATAGAATGGGGGATCGTGAGCATCAATGTGATCGTGAGGCCCGTAGGCTTAATATACCATGGGGAGGAAACACTAGTCCACCGGCTCTTGCTCAAACAATCCATGAGCTACCTAGAGGCTTAAGAAAAAAATTTCCCAAAATTCGAGGGGGATGGTTCTCAACTCCTCAAGAGCATGTAGAAACATTTATCATTGCTTGCGGTGTGTTGGATGTTGAAGACAAATATGTGTTAGTTTGACTCTTTGAGGAGTCACTTCAAGAAAATGTTGCCGAATGGTTCTACATGCTACCCCTGAGGTTTGTCACCTTTTGGAAAGATATAAGAAGTGCATTCAAACACATGTTCAAGACCACGAAAGATTGTTAGGATCTCTTGGTCTAATTGGTAAAAATGAAAACAGAAACCTATAAGTTAATGAGAGACTTCATAGCAAGATACAACAAAGTGATAAAAAGAATCCTTGAAGATATGGTGCCTTCTAAAAATAATTTGAAGAGATTCTTCATCAGCGCCTTACCATCAGAAGTAGGTTTCTTCTTTAGAAGAACCCAACCAATAACATTAAGGGAAGCTCAATACCATGAAATAGAAACCGATGATGATCTAATCTTGTTTGGTAAAGTGAAAGGCTCAAATGGGAAGTAAAAGGGTAAGAATTCAAGTTCTATTACCACAGATCCAATGTTCCAAAAAATGGAAAATGACTTGGTTGCCTTGAAGAAGCATCTATCTCATATCACAATGTGGAATGCTTCAAGGAAACTAAACCCTCCAAATAGGTCAAGGATTTCTCCATCTCCTCATCGGCTTGCTCTTGAAGCACCACCAATCAATGCCATCTGTGACACCAAAGAGCTAAAGGAGGAAGCAAAAATTGATGAAACTAAAGAAGAAAATATGGAAGAATATGAAAACTATCTTGAGGTCGAGGAAGTTGATATGCACAATGGCATAAGTGAGTACGTTGATGATGAAGAAGATCCAAGTTTCTCATGTGTTTTTTCACTCATGCACAACCCAGGAAAGGTGCTTCATCCTCAATGGTTACGGTAAAGGATAAGAAGAATAAAGAAGATTCTCCTCCAGAGGTCACACAAAATAAAATCATCAGCAAAGGATCACCATTACCACCTTCTATGGAGTTGGCCAAAGAAAACCAGACTCACTAGTTGTCAGGGATCATGCTACTATGCCAAGTAAGTCATCTAATTCTTCTCCCAGCTCAAAATTTTCTAAGAACAATTCTCCTTTAAATGTTGTTCCTATAAAAACATCTAAGGTTCAATCAAAAGCTACACCCAAAAAGGAGAATTCAACACCCAAAGTAGCAAAGCCTCTACCATTTAAATATTCCTCCATTTCTGGAACCTCTTCCTCACTCACCATAACCCCATTTGAATTTTTGGAACATGCAAGCAAAACCAAAGTCCAGCTCTCAGAAATAGAATACCTACAAACACACCCTACCCAGTTTGACAAGTTCATTAATGTAGTTCATGGTGGTAACCCTATATCCTCGAGTCCTAATTCTAAAGGCTTACTACCCACACCATCCAGACCACCTTCCCAAAAATTTCTATCCCTCAGTTCCTCCAAACCCAATAGGGTTGAACCTTTCTACCTGTCACTCCTCATTAAATGCTTCCAGCTAAATAATTGTATCATAGATTCCGGAGCCTTAAACAATGTGATGTCAGCCAAAGTTGCAAATACTCTAGGCCTCACCTTGACCTAGGTAAATGACACTTACTACTCAATGGAATCCAAACAATTGCCATTAGTAGGAAGAATCAAAGATGCACAGGTAACACTAGCTGATTTTCCAGACAAGAAGGTTCTCCTAACCATACTTGGTAGCAGACATCCCAACATCCTTTGGTATTCTATTGAGTAGGAGTTTCTGTAGAGACTTGGGTGGAGAAATAAAAATGGATTGGCCATCTGTAACTATCCTAGTAAAAGGAAATATGAAGAAGTTGCACGCCGAAAGAAAGATGAAGTTCACAGTATGAAATTATGATGATCTGAAAGCAAACATTCTCTTTCAAGATTGTGGGCTAGGAAACTACTTCCTCACATTAGAAAATAGGAGAACTTGCCACTTCTCATGGAGGAAGAGGAAGATAAAATTTGGACAATGGAATTTGATGGTAGTCATTCCAAAGTGGGCTCGGGAGCTGGTGTAGTATTGTACTCTCCCTCCAATGAGTTGTACCCATTTTCCTACAAGTTGCAATTTGATAATACAAATAACACTCGCATATGTATGAAGCACAAATATTAGGCTTGAGTGCAGCAGAGGACATGGGAATCAAGAAAATGAAATTTTGAGGTGATGCAAAGGTTGTGGTAAAGTAGGTCCACCAACAGGGAAGAATCCAAGACTCTGGCATTACAAAAACAGAGTGTGGGATTACATTAAATCTTTTGATGCATTTTCTATTGAAGCTATTCCAAGGGAACAAAATGAAAAGGAACATCCCTAGTGACACCTCATCCTTCTTTTGGTAAAGACAAAGTGACCATTGAAATGGTATTCAGGCCTAGTGTACCAAACAATGCAAATCATTGGCAAGTATTCAATGATGATAACCAAATTCTAGCCTTTTTAAAGCAAAGGGATATCTTTTAAATAATCTCTTCTTCGAAGGAGGTGAAAATACACACTAAGAAGTAGTCCCCAAAGAAGATAAAGAATGAATTGAAGGGATTGATGATGAGGGAGTAATCAAATTGAAAGGGAACAAAATTCCCAAAGGCCTAGTCTCTTTAGAAGACCTCTTTGAAAAACATGAAAAATTCATTCAAGAGAAAGACAATCAATCTTCTCGGTGTCCAGCTGATTTTTATAAAGAAAACATTGGTACCCCAGAGGAGCCAAGGATAGTCAATATTGGAAAATGTTGCTCACCTGGAAAAAAAAAAAAAGGTTTGTTGCATTGCTCAAGAAATACTCAGATGTCTTGGCCTACTCTTATAATGAACTCAAATCCTTCTAGCAAAAGGAAATGCATCACTCAATTCCTTTAAATCAGGGTGTTAAGCACTTCAGGTAGAAACAAAGACCTTACAACCCAAAGATTTCTGATACCATCAAGGAGGAGGTAACAAATATGCTTAATGCAAGGATCATATTTCCCATCCACCATTCAATGTGCATGGCTAACATTGTGCTAGTGTGGAAGAAGAATGGTGAAATAAGGATATGTGTAGATTTTCAAAACCTAAACCAGGCATCACTGAAGGACAATTATCCTCTTCCTATCATGGACCATATCCTACAAGTAGTCACTGGATCTGAAATTATTCATTACTTGATGGATTCTCGTGGATATAATCAAATCAAAATGGCAGAGGAGGACCGCACCAAGACAAACTATACAACACCTTGGGGCATTTTTTCCTACAACATAATGCCTTTTGTCCTAATCAATGCATGAGCTACATTCCAAAAGGTGATGGATTTGGCCTTCAAATATCTAAAGCATTGCATTGTCATATATCTTGATGATCTCACAATATTTTCAAATAAGAGAGGAGATCATATCTATCACTTGGAGCAGGTACTTGTAAGGTGTAGGAAACATGACATATCACTAAATCCAAAGAAGTGCATTTTTGGAGTCACAGAAGGCAAGTTATTGGGGCATATTGTGAAAAAAATGGAGCACACATTGATCTTGATAAGATTATATCCATTCAAGCATAGCCTTGCCCATAAGCAAGAAAAGAGTTCATTCATTCTTTGGAAAGGTGAACTTTCTTCGTTATTTTGTGCCTGATTTTGTTGAGTTGACGAAGCACATCACTTCCATGATGAAACCAAAAGAAAAATTCAAATGGAACAATGAAGGGAAGGAAACATTCAAAGAGATCAAGAAATCAATTTCCAAGGCTTTGACTCTTGTATCTCCATATTTTAACAAATAATTCATCATGTATTGTTATGCATCAGAACATACACTCTCTTCCATCCTCATTCAAAAAAATGATGAAGGCATGGAAGCACCTATTGCTTTCATGAGTTGCCCTTTGAAAATCATGATCTAAAATACAACCAATTGGAGAATCATGCCTATGTAGTGGTCAAGGCTGTAAAAACTTTAGGTTTTACATCCTCAATTCCCATACGGTGGTGATGGTCCCTAGTAGTGTAATCAAGTCCATCTTGACACAGTAGGATCCCAGAGCTAAAAGAGGAAATTGGATTGCAAATACTCAATAATATGACTTAGAGATTTGACCCTCCAATTTGGTAAGGGGAAATGGCTTGTGCAAGTTGATTTCTGAAGATGAAACACTCAAAGTTCAACATGGTGAAGAAAACTATGCTTGCTCAACTTATTTAGAAGACAACCCACATGTTCTCTTTGTCACCACTACTTGATGCGTGGTATGTTGATATTACCTATTACCTGACTTATGGAGAATGCCCTCCCCATCTTGATTACAAGAAAAGGAGAACACTCAAGCAGAAGGCAGATAAATTTGTAATCTGGAATCATGCACTTCATAAAAGAGGCATGGATGTTTGTTTCGTCGGTGTGTAGATAAAGAGTAACAAGAAAAGTTACTTATAGCATAACATGACCAAGTGTGTGGTGGGAATTTTGTAGAAATGGTAACATACACAAGATCCTCTCGAGGAAGGTATTATTGGCTCACCATCTTTGCAGACACTCAAGATTGGTTTTCTAAATGCAAAGCATGCCAATAATTCATTGGAAGACCACAACTCACTGCATTACCACTCAAGCATGTGGTTATTGAAGAACCATTTCAACAATGGGGGACTTCATTGTTGTTCTAAACCCTCACTCAAGCGCGGGAACACCTATGTGCTCAAAGCAACATACTAATTCACCAAATGGGTGGAAGCCATTCTGGCTAAACAAGCCAACACTGAAATAGTATGCAACTTTATCAAGGAGAATATCATAGTCTATTTTGGAGTGCCACATAAGATTGTAGCAGATAATGATACCTATTTCTCTTCAAGATATTTGAATGAGTTTTTATATAGCTATGGAATCTCCCTAGCTGATTCTTTTGACTACTATCCACAAGGAAATGAATAGGTCGAATCAAGCAACAAGAACATTGTGACCATTTTTTGCAAGCTTGTAGATGAGAATCAAAGAAATTGGCACAAAAGGTTGTACAAAAAATTGTGGGTGGATAAGATCAATCCTAAGAAGGAAATAGGTATGTCACCATTCTAACTATTTTATGGAGTCAAAGAAAAATCCCTCTCACGTTCAAGATGCCACTCTCAAGATTTTACAAGAAATAGAAGATGACCATCTGAGGATTCCATTGACAAGAGGATCCTCTTTTTTGAGAAGCTAGAAGAAAATAGAATCCAAGTGGTGGATCGCATTAAGGAGAACCAATTGAAAGTAAAGAATATTTTTTAGAAGAAGGCCAAGGTAAGAGAATTCAAAGTTGGAGACTTCATCCTGCTATGGGACAAGAGAAGAGAACCAAAAGGCAGCCATGGAAATTTTGATTCATTATGGCTTGGCCCATTCCATATTTGTGAAGCTTGTAGTGAGAACACTTTTCTTCTCTCATATTTGGATGGAATGCCACTAGAATTTCATCGAGTGGGAAATACTTGAAATTGTATCATCAATGAAAGTGGGTTGTCCCCGCCTTGTACCATAGGTGATTGCTAGGTGTGTTTCCCTTTCCGTTGTGTGGTTTTGTTTCCCCTTCTATTGCATGTCGTGTGTTTCCTTCCTATTGTGTGTCTTTGTTTCCTTCTTTTGATATTTCTTTCTCAAAGTTGTTCATGAATCTATAAGGCCCAATGGATAAGGCACTGGTCAACAAATTACAGGGTCTAGAGATTGAGATTCTGGATTCCCATGTCATGTCTTCACTATGCTCGGTCCATGTCATGTCCACAAGCTAGAGCCGATTGTTTTCACCACAAAATAATTACCTAATTTTATAATTCAAATTCAAATATTTTGAGCTCACGCCCTTCAAGGGTGTTCAAGTAAAGTTAGAAGTCTAAAAAGATAGAGAAATTCATGCTTTGAAGTTGTCTAAACTCTTTAGTTTGCATCTTTTGATAAATTTCCCATTTTCCTATTTGGACCCATGAAAATTATATTGTTGTCCTCATTTAAATGAAATTCTTAATCTTTCTATGGCCATGGATCATCAAATCTTGTATTCTTTTCAACCACGTGGTTTACGAAAGAAATTTGAAAATCAAAGGCGCGAAATGGGGAGTTTTCTTCTTCTCTGCATTTTTTCACAGTCATGAATGGTGGGTGTTTTCTTCCCTATCAAAATTTGGCTCCATTATCCATGGGTATGTGGAAATATCTAATTGGAAATGGGTCACCGGTGAGCAATTTCTTTTTTTTGAGCCTCTTTGTAAAAAGGTGTAAAGTTAAAAAGTGACCCACAACCCTGCCAAAAATAAAGGAAACATTCAAATCATGAGCACGTTGTTAGAAATTCAAAGCGGGTTGGAAGAGAAATTTGTGTTTTTGAGCCTCTTTGTAAAAAAGGGATAAAATTCATAAAGTGACCCACAACCCCGATCATACTATGAGGGAAAAAGTCAAATGTCGAGCCCGCACCAAAAGAGTCAAAGTGGGGAGGTGGATCATTGGGAGATTTGAGTTTTGAGCCTTGTTTCCAAAAGGGATAAAAGGCATAAAGTGACCCACAACCCCGATCATGATATAAGGGAGAAAGTCAAATATTAAGCCCACATCGAAGGTCAAAGTAGGGAGGTGGGCCTACGAGCAATTTGTGTTTTTGAGCCCATAGTGAAAAAGGTAAAATTATAAAAGTGTCCTGCGACTCTGTCTCCACTCAAGTGAGGCCACATGTCAAGACCATATCAAAAGCGGGTGAGCGGGCCAAAATGTTCCAAAATTCCAAATCTCTATAAAGTCACAAAATGCAAAAGGCATCCTCCATGCCCACTCCAGTAAATTTCTCCCATGTGGATGACTTTGGTTTAAAGTTTCAAAGGCAAGATGAACGGTTTAAATTCAAAGTTGCAAAATGAGTGTAACAGCTGCATTATGAAAAGTCTGGTTTTTCTCACTATTGGCGTTTCTTTGCGAATCAATAATTCGAATGGATGTGAATTATTGAAAAGAAATTGTAAACTATTTCTTTCCAACAAAGAAGAAGTTGTAACCGTTTCTTGGAGGATATTTAATGGCTTATTCACACCATTTTACAGGGATAAGAATTGATCTTGTAAACTCAGGAGTGTATTATACTTAGAGAAAGTAAAGGAGATAGCCATTTTCTTCTACTTTCCTCCATTCTCAAATTTCTTCCATTCCCACATTATGTACAACTTCTGTTAAGCATCAATACAAGAAGAAGGATTTTGTAGCCTCTTTGATGAGGAGATTTTAGAAACTTTGAGTTTGCAATATTATCTCATCTTGTTGCCATTTGTAGAGTTGTTTCTTCTCATAAATGCATGTGTTGAAATTTCTAACTAGTGCATGCAGGAATCTAATTTTCTACCTACAACATTAGTTCTCCTACCTCTCTTCTCACTCCCTTTCCCACCTTTATAGCAAATTCCCCCCTTGTAGATAACTGCAATCTTTTTCTGCAGGGTCAGTGGAGTGCCCTTGTTGGATCCCCCGACTGAAAGCCCACCATAGAAATCCAATTTTTCATGCACATGCATATACAGAAGCTACACTGGTTAACTAGAGGGACTTAGATTCCCAAATCATTAGCAAGGATTCCATAAGTTTGTCCACCCAAAAAATTTCCTCACCAATAGAAGGATATGCATCCATTGAGATAAACTCAACACCATGCATCCTTTCCATCTCCATAGCTCGGCCATGTCTGAGCTTGAATTTTATATCCTTCCAATATTTCCTATGTGACCATGCCACTTTTCACCTACGATCTCCACACCGAGCTGAATGACCCTAACTTAGTGAAATTTTTTGTTGGCTCGGTCCTTCTTGAGCCGAGCTGAACTCAAATCTGAACTTGTAGTGATCTCGTTCAATTTCCTAGTTTAATGGGATCATTAACACTCCTTTTGATACTTTGATCATATGCATACTGAGTCATTCACTTGTCAGCATGGAATTTCCTTGAATGGGCTTGACCACTGGTAGGCATGTTCATGATTTGGCATGACCCCAAGTTGGCCTTGCATTCATTTTTGTCTTGCGAGCTCCATGTGTAATAATTCTCACTTGCTAGATGCCATGACAGAGTTAATTTTGTATGATGAGTTGTTGAATCATCTATTCCATGAGCCACTAATCATCACTCACCGTTTAACTCAATTAAACTATAATGGAACTCGGTATTCATTAAACATGCATTACCAACATAGAACCCGAGCTACTAGCTATCAACATAGGCCATCAAAATAGAGCTCGATACATCGAGCTTTGATTTTCTCTTTATTTATCAATTCGATCATTTTTTCCCACAAAGACTAGAAATGGCCCACGGGGTGTTTGTCCAATTTTTGTCCAAGAGGGGAAAAATTGACAACATTTTTGGCAACCTCTCGGGGATGCTTGCCTACTAAGCATGATTCTAGTAGCCTTGTCTATCCATTGGGCATGGAGTCATAACTATCAATCTGAGACCTAATGTTGAACCATGAAACTCCTGAATTGTGAGTTTCATGTTCCCAAGTTACCTAAACACTACTGCATCCTACATCCCAAACTTGGAATGACTACTACAGAATGAAGGATAATAAATGAACCCATCCTGAATCCCTTGAACATTTCCAATCTTGGACCTCCTAGAATGCTAAGCATGAAGTATACTTTGAATCTGATGAACACTTGGCATATGAAGCATATTGCAGAACTTTGAGTGAAGTAGCCAAGGAATTGGGAATATCTTGAAACTTTCTCTGAAACCTTGAACTTTCCTCTTCCTTGAAAAACCTTCAATGATGAAATAGTGTGTAGAACAACACAAAAGTAATGACGGAAAATAAAACACACTGAAGCCAAAACCATACATGCCCCAATTGAAACATGCAGGGTGTGCAATGCACTTATTCTGCTGAAAGAAAACCTATTACTACCCTACACTAACCAAAAGCACATGTGAGCTAAAAAAACCCGCAACTAGCTATGCAAAATAAATTCCTTTCCTTACAATGGGTAGCCATGAAGATGATGTGATGACGGACATGGCTGAAACTAAAAGTGAAAAACTGAAACAAGCCCAATTCTTCACTTGGTCCACTAAGGCATCAACTAGAAACGTAAAATATGCCTTTTATAGTTGCTCTATATTTGTCTTGTAGAGGCATAATGATTGATTCTTGGGGCAGTGAAATTCATCCTCACATTTTGAAATGAATGTGACCGAATGCGACTTCTCTTTTATCTCCAAAGAATCCAAATACCTTATGGGACATGGTGTAACCCGTTGAATGTTCATGCTACTCTAAACATCAACTTTGACAAGAAGGTCTACCGGAAGATTTCCTTGAAAAGAATATTGATCCATAAGCTGACTTTTCTCCTATTTACCATCTACAAACAACTGATCTTCCACCTATGTGAATGGTATGAAAGTGATATCTTCTTCATTCCTTTTCCCTTCTTTGACAACAAGGAGTTCCTCCATGACATGCGACCACTTTGGACCACTTACAACCTCAAATTAAGTTACTAGAAATTCACTGCAAGTGTTTGAAGCATACTGATCATATAGGAGTTCCACTTTTATCTAAAAACAAAATTATTCTACATATTTAACCTCCTCATCCCACATAAAACATGCAAGATAAAATTATTGCACCTGCTATTTTTAGGACAATTAAGGGAAGTAAGACCTCCTTGGTTCTCTTCCACCATCACTTGTTCATCAAACAAATCTGAATCCACAATTAAGAGAAAGAAACTCTCAATAATGTCATCTCCACACAAAGCCTCTGAATTTGAATTAGTTTCTCCCGTATGCTCCTCTCTTTCTTCATTCAATGAATGTTGTAGAAGATCCAATTCCTCCATTTCAAATTTAAGAGGACTATTTGAAACTAGTTGTGGTCCTTGAGTATTTCCTTTCATAGCACTAGGCAATTTACATTGAAGGCTAGATAATGGAATATCATAAATGGGTATTTCCATAGGTCTTTTTCATCCAAATACTTCTCCAAATCTGACAAATAACTTGCTTCTCTATTCTCCAACTATGTAAAGGGTTCAACCTCCCCTATGACATTTCTTGAATTAGTAGCTGATTCTCCATGACCTTCCTCATCTTAAAACTTAAAATTTGCAAGATCAAAATCATCTAAGAAATCAAATTTTTGAATGAATGGAGGGGAAGAATTTGAAACTTCCTACATGGTCTCATCTGCGTTATCAATCTCTAAATCTACCTTGGTCTCATCGAAATTTGTGTGGCTGATTATAATGTATAATTATGACTTTAGAAAGACGTTACCATCTTCCAAAAGTGCTGCAAGTTCTTGAAATGCATGAAAATTAGGATCATTTAACTCATCAGAATCAGCTTGTACACTTGAGAGTCTTTATTCTTCAACTTACACATGCTCTTCTATCACTGACTTTTCCACTTGTGGTGATCCAAATTCCTCTGATGATATGGAGCCAATATGGATACTACATTCTGAACATGTAGATTATTGGTCATCATTGACTTGTATTTTCTCTAGATTTGTTTCTGGTACAAAACTAGTTTGTTTCACTTGTTCTTGAGCCTCAACTTTTGTAGGAGGTTTAGTCAAGAATGAAGTTTGCTTGATGTTAATTTTTGCAGCCCATTCCTTCAAATTATTTACATGCTCTCCTTTTCTAGTCTCCTTGACCATATATTCCTTCCTTTCACTCATTTCTTGAAGATGTTCCTCCCAAAATGGGTTTGGGACAACCAAACGAGGGACGAATTGGGATTCAACTGATTTACTCACCATTTGAGGAAGTGGAAGAGATTCAAATTCTTGTCTTGGTGGCCTTTGTAGAAAAGAAGGAAATTTAGAAGAATGAGGCATGGAAGATTCATGATGGAATGGAGGAATAGAAGATGAAGTAATGAATTCCACCATAGGGGTAGAAACTGGAAGGTTAGGATCATGTGCTTCAAGTTGAAACTGCATGGATGGAGACATGGAAAGAGGGTTGTAAGGTGGTAATGTAGGGACCTCCCATTGACAGGATTGACTAAAATTACATTCATGAATGTCCTTCTTCTTGATCCATTCTCCAACTTGATTCATCGTCTTGATTATGAATTAAATCTTTTGTTAAGGATTCATTCCATGGATATGGAATCTTTTAACTCAAGGGCTGCCTTTATCATTTCATTAGTTCTTATTTGCACCATGTTATGCTCCAACTCTCGAACCTTGTTTTGCAAGTGGTCTTCTTCAATTGTGGAATAGATTCCATAATATGCATGCCATTTCTCTTCAATAGCCCCCTAGTTTGGTGGATAACCGAATTGATCTGCATGCTCAAATTGATATTCATAATGAAATTGGTTTGGAGGTGGATTATAATAGCCTAAATATGGAAATAACCGCCACTACTGCAAGTGGGAATCCCACTGTGGAAATGAAGTCATGGTGGCACCGCTTCATGAGTGGAAAGATGTCGAAGAAAACTAGATGAAAATGGGTAAAACTAAAAATCTGCAACACATAGAGTAGGGTAATTTGATAAATAGAGTCACCAGCTTTTCCTTGGGTATATCTCCTAAGGATGAAATTTCACTAAGAGCACAACAAATTAATGAAATGAAGTGAACAAAAATACACACACCTATGAAAGATGTGCCTCTTGTCCCACCAGGCATGCCAAAACTATTGTCACCAAATCACTTCACCCCCCAAATGGCCTGAAAGTGAACACGACATTTAGTGTGATTGGGAAACATGGGATCACCTCTCAAGCTATGGGACTTGGGCTCGAGGTGAACCTATGGAGAAGGCCGGATTCCTCTTCCTAAACTAAGCACTACACTACCCTAATGCAAGATAAATGACTAACTAGACCTATGCTAACATTTCAAGGGATTAGGGAGAGAGATTTGCAAGGAAATAAAACCTATACTAGAAGTGGTGATGCACCAAGAAAGGTTTTTACTAGATAAAATTATGGCTTTCCAATGAAGATAGATGATCATGAGGAAGAATGAACATGTATTACAAACCCAATTTACATGTAATACTTCACTCCTTGATAAGTACAATGACCTCCAATCCTTTTAAAAGAAACCCTGGTTGGACAATTCACCTGCAAACATGAGAGAGGAAAATAGAAGTAGAAAAATCATGAAAGGACATATAACTGATCACAAAACATAATTTCCATTACTTCAAGCACTTTCACAGTGCATTGTTACATCAGGGAAAAGGCATAGTTTGTCATTACAAATTGAGAAGAAAGTCTTGAGAGCCTACAAATTCATAGCATCTCAACTTGTGAAGAGAGGGGAATCTTACAAAGAATGTATAAGCTCTTAGAATAAGCACCCCTTTACATTTTATAGCATTTTCTCGAGTGGTGACCAAAACAATTAGAAACCTTAGAATCTAGGCTAGAATGTAGGAAGTAATTAATCAATTTTGTTGGCCATGTTTTCCTCATTAATTATAGCTCCACCATTCAAGGCACCACTTAAGGAATGAGGAAAACCTTAAATTATGGAATGAAAAACTTCTTAAAATCCATATTCTCATGACTTCATGGCATATCTCTCTTTCTCCTGGTTCCAATTATTGTAATTTTTAAAAAAATGAGTAACTAGGGAGAAAGTTATGTCTCTTTGAACAAAATTCACTTTGTTTAGCACCCCGGACATTACCTAACTTATTTTATAACTCAGTGGACTCCTTAATACTTACCAAGCTACATGGAATATGTACCGAGTTACCCATTTTGGGATTTTCCCTTGATTGGATCAGTGGTCAAGCAACTCTTCAATAAAACACAAAATGACTCACCTTCGTAAATTGAGTAACGATATGACCGGATCCCACGTGTAAGTCAAATGGGCTAATGGATCCTACACCCTATCACTTCTTGAGTTAAAATGAAACCATTACACCATGTCATCACTTCTAACTCTAAGCTCCAAGTACCACCTCACTATCGTCGGACGACTAGCCATGCTTTGTGTTCCATTGACTCACCTTCGGACCCTGACCGAGCTCACCTTTTTGGGCTTCATAAACCAAACTTCCCACTTGTTAATATCCAATGCTGAGACACCTCCAAACCTTGAAAACTAGAAACTATGAATTTCATAGTTTTGAGCTTTTGGGATTTGGAGTCTATAAGCTTATTTTTGTGAAATCAGTGGGATGAGTTCCAAACCCAAAACATCCAAAATCCTGAAATCTTCATTTCTCTTAAACACATTTACCCATTCTATCAACTGTGGATCTATGGTTCTAGACCAAACATTTTGATCTCTATGGCCCAAAATCTCGTACTCTATCATGCCATTTTTTCATTCATATTTTGGTTGATGTTGTGAGCTTATACAAAATACATTCACTGTTTTAACCTAACCAGCCTACGTTTGGTGCACCGAGATACTCCTTAACCCAAATCCATACCTGTGCATCACGCTTATTATTTTCCCATCATATTCTTCTACATGTCTGGCCTGTGTGCCAAGCTTTCATCCATCTACAGTCTACATGCATGGCCTGAGCTAGAGCACTTAAACACTGAACCCTAATGCTTTTACGTCAAAATGAACTCAGAGCTCGATCCTACATAATAGTGACTCGGCTCACCATATACCTATGCCTCAGCTCATTCTCCTCTAAAGCCTCAACAACATGACTTGTGAGATCAACACTTCACCCCAAGCCTTTCAATGCTCGAGCTCGTTACATGAATACTTATGACTCAGCTCGACCTGAGCCAATGCCGAGTTAATATGAGGAGTTTGAATGTGAGCTCAATCAATCAATCACGCCTTGTGGCCTGTTTGTGCTATGAAGGATTATCGTGTCAAAGCAAGATGCATTGGGCTCTCTATTGACTTGATCCCTTAACTGCGTGGTGACACCCTGCTTCGAAGATCCATTAACACCTCGCCTCTCAAATCATGAGTGAGTTCTTCAATTTTCCTCTCCCATGGAGTATTAGGGCTGAGCTCCTAATGTTCAAACATGGAATCCATGTCTTTACCTCCAAACTCGTCAATGCATGTATTGGCCTCTAGCTTCTACCATCTAATCCACCCGAGATCCTTCAAGTTTGGGCTTGCGAGTTTCCTCCAATATGAATTTTGATGAGCTCAACCAAACATTGAGCGAGTAGCTCAAGCCACTCAAACTATGACTTGGCCCTATCATCTCATACCATTGATTCTGTGTTGGAATTTGTGAGCTCATTTCCCTTTGCTATTTGGTTTACTAGAACCAATACATGCTCCACTCACTGTGGGCTTGCATTTTCCCCAAGCATCCCTTGTGCATCCTGAGCTACCTGATAGCTCATTTCACGAGATCCCCAATATATAATGCAACTATCCTCCACTACAATGTTGAGATCAATCTTCTCGCAACCTTACCATGAGCTCAAATCCTAACTAGATCGAGCCATCTCCCTTAGCATTCAAGATTACCCATTAATCATAGGTCTAATTCATCATGTTAGTGAGTTGAGAATCAAGCTATATCTTCGAGCACAACTCAAATTATAAAACCTCTGAGCTTGACCTTTGATGACTCACCCCAACATCAAGCTCGTGTCTCCCGAATTAAGCCATAGCTTGAATATTTCATATTACCTAGGAGTTTTCCTTGACACATCTGAGCCATTTCAATAGCTTTCTTAACAATCCCCAATGCATTGTTTAACCGATCCCCTCTGTATTTGGTTCTTATTTTTCCTTTGTATTAGGTCGAGCCCTGAATTTCTTTCATTATCAAGCCATAATAAATACTATCATGATGTGGAAACCTCATTTCCCTTCTTGCTAACATCCTCAATGAGCCATTCACTACTTCACCCATTTTGTTATGCTAGGGATTTCACCTATTTCCATGTTAGCTAGTAAAGTTTATTTGAATAGCACTGGATCTCATGAGTTTAATAGGTAGCTTCATTTTTATAACCCATGCAAAAACTATAATGGCCCCCAAACCATGCTCGAGCTCCTTAATGGTTAGGGCTTATTTCACTGAATCCTGTGATAATTCATCTGCTTCATCAAACAACTAAAAATTTGAGCCTCTCTAAACCTTACAAATTCCTCATGAGTTGGACTTTGATCTCACCTCTACCGGGTTTAAGTTGATCTTACCTCCTCGAAATTTCATTACGAGCCCGTTATCGATTTGTGTGAATGAGTTAAGTTGATGTATTATTTAACCGAGTCCCTCCTTGCTTTCTCTACGAATTCCAAACTTAACTGCATGAGCTCTATACCAAGTTTCAACCTTCCCCAAACATATTTTCTACAATGAGCTCCCTACTCAATCTCTCTGTCATTAGCCGAGCTAACATGAATCTTCCACCATATGTGAGAAACTCACCACAATCTTCATCCTCCTACTATGGTGCTTCAAGATTGAGCTAGAGCACCTAATCACCAAGGCCTTAGCTCACCAAGTAGTTTACCGAGCTACTTGGCAATTTTTCCTGCTTAATGGCCTATTTCACCATTTCTTAAAGATTTAGCTCTAAAATTTTAGTTTATATGGAATTTTATCAAAACATGAGGATCATAAAGATACATTAAAACCTTCTCAAAATATGTGTCTTAACACACACAATTTTTCTTGTAGATCCTAAAATGTTTTATGAATAAGTATTTTGGTCCCAGGGTCCACTAGACATCCTCTTTGTGTAATTTTGCCAAGTGTGGCAAAAATTGACAACATCAACCATGCCTAACTCACCTATACTTAACCATGCCTACATGACCTAGACTTAACCATACCTATATGACCTAAACTCACCCATGCCTACATGACCTAGACTCCACCATGCCTAATTAACCAAGACTCCACCATGCCTAATTTACCAAGAATCCATCACACCTAACTAACCTAGAATCCATCATGCCTACATGACCTCGACTCTACCATGCCTAATTCACCTAGTTTCCATACATGCACATATAACAATGGAAATTAAAACACAAGTACATCATCCATACCATAAATCTCGTCATCTATAATAACAAAAGTCTGGATATCAATAGAAATAGACATCGATACAAATACATACAAGTATCTCCAAACAATCATAAACATCCTCACTTTCTTCATCACGCATGCTTTGGTATATGATCAAAAATCTCAAAACTCTTAGATACATCCTCACCATCTTTAGCATGCAAGCCGGTATAAGATCAAACTATCAAAAATCTCATATACAGCCTCACTATATTTGGCATGTAGGCCAATGTATATATAAAGATCTCAAAATAATAATCATACCAAGGGACTAATCATTACTCCACCCGAGACCCTTGGGGGCAATCTCATCTCTCTCCTCCTCCCGCCTTGTCTACCATCCTCTTAGCATCTCTCCACCCTCTACGGGCCTCGATATAATCTCCCCCTAGCCCTCACCTAGGTTTGACCTCCGTTAACTGGTAGCCTTACCACGACCCTATATCTAGGCTCGTAGGCCCCAAAGGTGCTCTCGGAACTATGAGTAAGGGATATAGTCCTCTCATTTACTACCTGCTAGACTCTATATTTAGTGTAGGATGGGACCTTAATGCCCAAAGTCTTCAGTGATCCTGGTAATAGTGAGCCTTATTTAGGGCCTCCATAAACCTCACCATAGACATTGTATGAGGTGGTGTCATTGACCTCACGACCACCTGTCCACTCTTCCCTACTACCATCATCCTCATGGCCAGCTATCCCTGTGCTACCTATACCATGGGACCTTGTCCCGATGATGACCCCCTCAGTATGATGGGACCTTGTTTGGATGCCTATGTAGGTCTCCCGATGTCATCTGATCTAGTAAAATCATCACATGTTCTTGGGATGTGGCTAACTACCACTACAACCATATGACATGTGTCTGCTTAGGGTGGATATCTATCCTTCATCCTATATAGGATCCTGACCCTATGCATGTACCTGTACCTATGCTTGGGAAGTAGTCAACTACCCTAGTACTATAGTCACCTACCCACTCAAGGTGGATACCTTTTCTTGCACCGATATCAACTGCAGTACCATGCCGCCACTGTCCATGTAGTGCATCTCTCTGCACTATGACAATTGCCAAAGAGGGCTTCCCTGGCCGTGGTGGTGCTTCATGTAACTCTTCTTCTCACCACCGTCTGTATCCATCAGATACCCCTGCATAATATATCCTACCATCCCCAGTAACTCCTCCCGATGTGTTGGGTGAGGTGTAGACAAAGGTTTCCCCACATCCTCCCCGCCAATACTATGGAAATGGCAACAAGACATCTCTGCACTAGTCCGAACCGCCGTCGACTCTATCTACTAGGATCATCTCGTGCTCACCAATATGTCTCCTATGTATCCATCACAATAGTTGCAGCCCTTGTAGTTCTTGCCTCATGCCTATGAATGCTTGGAAAGAAGACATAAGGTTTCCATACTATGTCTCTTGCATATAGCCCCTCCATCTCCCACCTATAATGTGCCACATCATATAACACCTTTGCTACTCATGGCCATTCTCCTAGGACCACTCATCACTTGAATCCTTCCCTCTATCCCCCATGATGTCATTCTACTACTGGGAAGTCCTCATGGCCGCACTACCACAATGTGCTCATATACCCAACAATGTAAAAGGAAGGTATAACACACGCCATATCTGCCATCCTATGATAGCCCCACAAATCCCTATCTAGTTGTACTAAATAAGGTGACGCCCATAAAAATTAGACCCATTCCTCGATCATGTCTCGTAATACTCCTATAAGACCCCCAAGAAAATGATCACCCTCTCGAATGAGGCAAAGGTGCATAGCACCCCACTGTCACCATCATCAGACAGCTAGCCATGTCTTTTATGGGTGTGTGGCATAATTTTCCCCATACACCAAGCTCACACTATGCTCGGTTAGCTCACTAGCCATCTCCTCGAACACTACAATCATCACCTTGAAGGTGTCATCTAAAGATATACTATAAAATAGATCCCGAAAAATAAAAAGCTATAAAATCCTATAGACATCCTCCAACATGATCATCATCTCATCGGTAGGGAGGTGGAATGTGTTGGTCGCTGCATCCCATCTATTAATGAGAGTGACCATGAGACTAGGATCTGTCAGATCAGTCTGTACCACCTGACCCCGATAAACCCTACCTCCCGCATGTGGACGCACCCCTCCTCCATCATATTGTGCCTTAACTCCTGTAATAGGGGTGGTACTCTATCTTATAGTGCCAACTCTTGTTGTGCTGTAACCAACAAACCCAACAATTTCAGTGGCTCTGAATTCCTTTTTGTCAACAACATAATTCTACACCTTGCTACCCCATACGCATTTATCATGTTCTTACTTTATCCCCGACCGCTTATTTATCCCATTCCCACTTACCCAAACCTTGTACCCACCGTGACCTAAGTCCCACCTATCCCCTACCTATGTTTACCTACCCTCACCTTCACCCACCTACTTTTCTCCCTCCTTGATCCCTATTCCCTTCATTTTTTATCTGTTTATCCTACCCTCTCTTTTCCACCCCATCTTTGCCCTCTACATCTAACCTATTTTGGCCTTGTCACCTTTTTACAGTGACCGATGTCAGTCACCCATGACCACCATCGGTCACCCCTAACCGATGTCGGTCCCCTATGACTCGCCATTGGTCATCTTTTCCCTCACCAATGCTTTGGTAATACAAAATCGATGTCGGTTGACCCCAAACCGAGCGTCGGTTCAGATCTATTTCAGCCCCAAAGCCAAACCCCCATGGCCCTAAAATTCTAAAATTGACCAAACTAAGCCTAAACTACCCCCATTCTACCCACACCTCACCCAAATTCATTTCCCAACCTAATTAGCCTACATTCCACCCTCCCCATACCCAAATCGGTTCATTTTACCCGCATTTTTGAATTTTTAATCTCCCCATTTGTTCATTTTACCACAAAAATCAATTCAAAATACACAATAGGGGTTGGAACCTACCTCATCCCACTACCTCCTCCTCACTGGCACCTCCGGTCTCTCACAATGGTAGGCCTCCGCCGCTCCCTCTCCCTATTGCCATGTCTATAATCGACCTCCCAATCCTCGAGGAATCAACTCATTCCACCTAATCACGTGGACCCATCTTCCTCACCTAATCAGCCTTGACTCATGCCTCGATCCCATTTTCCTCGAAAACTCATTTGACTATTCTTCCTCTAGAGCCATTTTCACCACATTAAAATTCTCAAATGAGCACTTTTACCATGGGTTTTACGTTTTAACCTATCGACAGGTGAACTGATATTGGTCCAACCTAACGACATCGGTTCCATGCCCTAGTGTACCGATATCAGTTCACATAGACCATTATCGGTTTCACATGACTGATATCGGTCATGTTGCCTACACCCCATTTGGACTCCCCTCTTCATTTTTCCTACTCTAATGCCCTCATTACCTCCCACCTGACCTTATTATTGGTTAGGGCATACTTTGTCCCCTGCCACTACCCCATTTACACCACCCGCCCTAATAACCTGTACCCCACTTTACCCCGTATACCCTTGAATTACCTATACCTTGGCCTTACCCATGCCATGACCCATATACCTTGACCTAAACCACTTTTTGGGACCTTTTGAACTTATGTACTCACTATACCTTGCGATGTTATTACCTATGTTGTTTTAGCCTAACAACCATACGTTTCCTATCTTTGTTCCATTTATCCCGACCAAACCTTTGGTGTACCGAACATACCAAAACATTCTTGTACCGACCTAAGTTGTGCTTCCAGACCATATCCTATACCATGAATACCTAAATCGCTTCAACCTTGTTTCGATAAACCTATTTACCCTAGATGATGTAGAGTTTACAAGCTCTTAAACTCAGTAGTGTGTCATAGTCTATACATGTGTGTGCATTCGATTGCCATTACCTATTACCTAATTTGACCCTAACCTAATTTTACCCTTTCCCAAACCTATTACCCAATTTGACCTTTACCCTTTACCCAATATGTAAAAACCATACCCACCTATCTTATTTTTCATCACTTCCACATTTATCAAACCACGCACCAATTTTATGTTATACCTCATTAATTCCTAGTTTGACAGGATCATTTACACCCACACTTGTGGAAGCCACACCTTTAGCTCTAATTGGAGTAACCCCACTCTAACTTATATTTGGGGTAACCAATTCTTATTTTTTTCATTTTCACTTATCAATACAAACTACGCGACAAAAAGGGGCAAATGTAGACACCAAATTTGGGTCACACTCCCCTTGATCCACTTTCAAGCAGTTAACATAACATTTTCATATAACCATGACCCATTTACCCCACATTTATATTAATTTAATTATTTAAAATTGAATTGATACCCATCCTCACTTTATTTATTAATTTAATTACTTTAATTAAATTAATTTACACCTCACCCAACCACTTCACCTAGACACCTCATCATAGACCTATTCTTAGCATGTTTCTTTTAACTAAGATTCAATATCTAGTTACCGTAAGTAACTAAGACTTAGTCTAACCCTAACATTAGATGAAAGTTCTTTCTCTAATAATATTCCCACTTATCTAAGCGCAAAATACCATTTTAGACCTAGAACAACAGGTAAAACTCACCAAAATATATTCAAGATTTGCTATTTTGGAGAACCTAGGATTTCCCACCTTAACCGACGTCAGTTAACCCTAAACTGACGCTAGTCACCCTAACCACCGTTAGTTACCATATATTCATTTTGGAAACCTTTTTCAGGATGTTGGTCATTTTTAAATTTAGAGAGAGATATATCTACATGCAAGCATGAACCAGAGTCTTCTCGAGCATCCAGATGCCTCTAGCCAACACCAGGACTGATATGAAGTTATTGGCATTCACGATAACATTCCAGAAGCACTTTGTCATGACATTGATCAAAAATTACTATCCTTTACCAACTAGGCCTAGAAATATAAGTAAGTGGTTTTGATCTACATCATTATATACTTATTTAGATTACAATTTATTTATCTCTTTTTTCAGATCTTATTCTCCTTTACATTCCATCATTCCCACCTTCCTGTCAATCCACCCATCCGACCACCCACTACATTTTATCTCCCTACACCTGACTCTTAGGAATTCCTGAGCCTTTTTAGCATTTTTACAAACCTAGCCATCCCTCTTCCATTCTCTGTGCAATCACAGAGAAGATCAAAACCAAATTTGATTGATTTCCACCATTCCACCTCTACCAACATTGGTCACCTTGACCATCGTTGATTTTACCTTCTCTCGGCATCACCACCGGATCGACGCTAGTTACTATGTCTCCCGAATAAGTTGACCTTAACACCCCAAAACCTCATAGAACCTTACCCAAACCTGGTACCCCACCTACAATCCTACCACAGACCTTCCCAACTCTTTGTGTAGACACAAAGAGAGCATAGGTACCCATTTTGACATTCTACCATTATCCACCCTAAACCGTCATCAGTCATATCTAAATTGTTGTTGGTCTCACTCAATGACATCGATCTTTGTGTCCGACAACCCAACTCAAGAAAACAAACTAATACCCATCCCTAAACTTCCTAGAATCATTTGTAACCTTTTACCAGACCTCTATCAGACCTGCAAAAACTCAAAACCACCTACCCAACCTCTAGATCTGGTTGTACCCTTCTGTTAGATTCGATTTGCTTATTTTATTTGAATGAGATGCCTAAATCATATCAACTACAGTAGGATTTTATTTTTTACATTATTTCTTGCATTAAATTGTATTAAACAGTGGATTGACAACCATCTAGGAAGTATCACACTTCCCAGATCTAGCACACACTAGGTAGTCCACTAACATATATTGTTTAATATTCCTCTTGTGGTCTTGTTTTGCATTCACAGGTAGTTCCTCCTATCGAAAAGGAATCTCCCATAATCAGCATTGGATCAAGAAATCAAGAATCACACACAACCTTCAACTGAAATTACAAACATGTATTCCTCCTTGGCCTATCACCCTCTATCTATTTCATTAAATTTGTTAAGAATCCATTGAAACACTATGGGCTAACCTATTTACTATTGTCACTCTCCCTCTAATGTTACTTTTCTCAATATTAATTCCTTTGGTACATTTTTTACCATTCTTATCTGAGTGTTTCAAATACAGAACACATATATAAATAAGTCATTAATCTTCTACCATTAAATGAGGGCATACATTCTACTTGGAATCTAAAATCCTAATGATAATATACTAAGAGTAATCACAATAATAGAAAGTCTAAAACTCCTTGAGATTTATATACTTTGCATACTCATTCATGGTCATCATCCACTCTAGTTTGCAACTACAAAAGCCACATTTCCAAGGTCAATTCAAGCTAGGTGCAAGTATTAAGTAAAATTTTATTCTTACAAGGTTGTGGTTATCAATTTAACTTCATATATTTTAGATATCACATGCTAGGAAACAATGACGTGTAGTTTGAGCCCTCTTCGAGTAGTGGCGATGTCGAAATTATATAGGGGTACCTATAACCCACCTAAATTTTTCTTGTAGGACTCTCTCACCATCTAGGGGTTTGAAGATTAGATCGGTTGGACAATAAGAATCACATAATATTGGATTTCTAGATTCTACACGAAGTGGAACAAAAATTAGTACATAGACACAAAAATTTGTAGAAGATGAAATTATAAAGGCATAAGGTTGTAAAAAATGGCCATAGCAAGGGTATACTTTGTTACTGTACCATACACTTTGGTTCATGCATTTGAGTAGGAAAAAATATTAGTTGTGAATCTCTCGCGATTATTTCCAACAATTTCTACTCATCATACCATCCCATATCAGCACACAATCTATGATATCACTTAAGTCCTCTTCTCCTCATAATTTTATAGTACTTCATTTCATTTATCTATCAATTTTTCATGTATTATCCTTGTATTTCAGCAATTAGCTTTGGAAATTAGTTGATTATGATTATATTCAATAAGTTACCACCCTCTAATGAAATTAACCATTTACGTTAAATCACTATATGCCACATATGGACGTGATATTATAAAAAGATAAGATGTTTATAAAATGGAGAGATATTAAATGTTAGAGATTATATCATAGTTTTTAAAGGGTATTCATCCATGAATATTGGAAATGAATTTATGTTTTTTTTTTTTTTTTTATTGATAAATAGTTTTTTAAAAGGGACTATACCCTTGTGTACAAAAGAGGTCCTAGAAGCCAGAATAGGAATGAGGACCAAAACAAAAAGGATCAAGATCCATTTGAGACATAGAAACCCCAAGCAGTCCAAGAGAAGTTACCCCAATGAAACAAACCAGAATGAACACTGCTGAAGAGTAGCCAAAAAACAACAAAAAAAGAGCAAAAAGTACAGAGAAGCACATCAAGAGTATCCACAATTATTTCATGGTGGCTTTGTCGATTCTGGTTTTGATATTCTTCCAAGAGGTGAATTTATGTTTTTTAAGAAGTAAGAATTTGATCATATTATTCCTTCACTTTTATTGTTATGCCTTGGATATTTATATGTAAAGAGTAAAGATTAATGTGTTGAATATATAGAGAAACTTATCCATTGTATAAGAAAATTCTTGGAAGTTCTATTCTTCCCAAAAGATAAATAGAACTTGACTAAACAGGGAGGTAAACATGCTTTGAGGGATATTAGATATTCATTTTGAAGGGTGTGGCCCATCCAAATTATTTTGAGATCTTGTTTTATTTTTGGGTTTGAGAAACACTTTTCATAGAAATACATCCACCGTGATATGGAAACTTTCCTATTTTAGTTAGAGAACTAGAAATTACCTTTTCACTCTCTAAAGGATATTTCATCTCCATTGTACTCTTTTTTACTAGAGAATAGGAATGGAATATCTTATCAAGTTTTTTCACTTGATGGAAAGGTGTGGAAATGGAATGGTCCTTTATAGGCACAAGAACATGTCATATGGAAAATTGGGAAGGGATAAATGTGAGAAATTCAAAATGAGTCTCAAAGGATGAGAAATAAGTAGGGGTGCTAACACATTACACCCTAACACATCTGGTTGAATTTTACCTAGATGGGATTGAGAGATTGGGATACCATGTTTTCTTTAGGGGGAGGAGATTAAAGACCAAAAATTGAAAGAGATAGAACACACATGTCCTTGAAGAAAGTATTGCAAGAAACTCATTCCTTATCTTCTTGAACATAAAGAATATATATTTCATTTCACCTAGGTTGGACATGTGAAGTGCATGGTGAAAAAATATTTGTCCCATATCCTCCAATAAAAATATTTTTCTTAACTTGTTAAATGTGAAATTCATAATTCTTATGCTTATGATGACTAGAATGTTTTTATTTTTAAATTAGAAACAAAAAAATGAGTGGAGGTATATACAAAAGGAGAGGATTCACACATTTCAACCATCATCTCTAAGTATAATAAGTTTAATATATATTCTTAATCACCATCTCTCCATACATGCAAAAGGAAGAATTCTTGGATTCATCAATTTGAGAAATTTTAGATTATGTGAAATCATCTCTGTGATAGGTGCTTCACTCATATTTAAATTGAGCCACATCATGTAGGATTTCAAGTATTGTGAGAATTGTAGTATGAATTCAAAAGTTCCATCTCATTTGAATTAAAATATTTAACTTTTTCCTCCCCATGAGAATCATTGTTTTCAGTACTACTGATTATGGACACTTGTGTCCCATTAGCATTTCCATGTGTAGGAAGGTTTTCAACATGGGTTTTTTATTTCTATTTCGAGCAAAGAAATGATCATGGAAATGTAGGGTCAATCGGTGCCTCATTTATCTTTCCATTACAGCTCTTTCCATTCTTTAGTTTTAAATTAATTGAAAAAACACATGGAAATCATCACCAAGTGAGACTATCTTGATCGGTGGGTGTTGGCTTCCATATATTATCTTGAATCTATTACGGGAATGTGAAACAATTGATATTATACATTTTTATAATTATGAACCCTATCTCCTTCCCCCATTGAGTGTTTAATGACTAATTTCTTGCATGTGGTGGTCATTAGTGGAATTTAAACCTTAATGTAGTTCTTATTTATCTAAGATAAATTTGACGTTTTAAAGGTGATAAAAATAAAGGCATGGTAGTGTCAAAATAATGATGCATAGGTGGGTTTCAATTATTATAACTATATCTCTTTTTTTTAATTTGTCACACATGGTTAAAGGTGTAAATGATGATTTGGATGAGCTAGAAAAGTTATCTCACAAAATTAGAGAGTACCAAATGGTCTAATGTTTTTATTCCAAAAGAGACTATAGTTTTGAGATGAATATTATATATATATATATATATGAATAAATTTTTAATAGAGGAGGAAAATAAAATAGAGTTTTGGTTTTCACATGTAACATTTGATAGAGATATTTGATAGGTAAATAGTTGATAAAGCTGAAATATTATTTAGGAAGCTTTGTGATGGTTCTAATTTTGAAAGGGATGGTTAGAATTTTTGTGAAAATTTTATTCAAATGGAATTTCGAGATTATTTTTTGTCTCGTAATTAAATCAAATGGATTTATCACATTGGTCTCACATAGGAACTCTAATATATTGGGAAATTTGTGGACCCATTTAAATCCACATTCCTAATTTCACAAGTGTGTATGTGCTCTTCCAATGGATCTCCATTTTTATTTCTTGGGGATCACTTTTATGTCAAAATTTTCTTTCTTCCATGCAATTTTTTTGTTTCTTTCCATGTTGATTTGACAAAAGTGTTTTGGGCATGAAACTCTCTCTTCATTCATTAGTGGATGGGTTGATCCACTGTCGATAAATAATGGCTATTCCTCATACTCTAATTGATCTTAGAATAATAATATGAGTACTGTTGATTTCCAATTTTTCAATGGGGGTTGGTATAAGTTAGAGGAAAAATCCTTCCTTATGGTCATTTTGGCTTTTGATAAAACTTTCTTTTCCTAATTAGCAATATGTTTCCTAGTTTTAAGTAATTGTTAGTAGTTTTTGTACGGATGAAAATTGACATGTGACATTTAATCTACACTCGACCCCACGATGTCATGCAAGGGAAATTGACGTGGAAATGTGGACGGATAATTATAGGATCATCGATGGCTAAGACCTAGTAGCATGAATTCCTAATAGCTAAGTCAGAAAGGGGAGATTTAGTGGCTATGAGTGGGTAGCGTAAATTCCTTATGGCTCAATTACCTAGTTGAATCTAAAAGGTAAACTAGTTTGAAATGTAAAAATTAACTAAGATGAAACTAACAATATATGTTACTGCAGAAAGGAAACTAACCTAAATAAATCAACAAAACTGAAACATCATAATTACAAACAACAATTTATTTTACTCTAAACAACTAGATCCTAAAAAAACAAAGCGCGGATGTCGTTATTTTCTTGTGCATCCATCAATTAAATCTAAACTAATTAATCAATTGAATCTTTCTAAAAAAACTCTCAATCATAACTCGAGGTAGATAATAAATCATAGCTTTAACAAAACTATTATTTCCTAAAACCTCCCTTACAATATTGAAGAGAGGACTTTCTAATGTGATCTCGATCAATTTAATTTCTTGATAATTGAATCAATGAAACAATTTCTCTATTCTATTTGATATGAATTTGGATTGATAAATGCAAAAATAACAATTAATATCAATGAAGAAGACAAAAAACACCTCCAACTTGGATATGCAAGAACAATGGAAAATTTGGTTGTGTGAATATTATTCCCCTCATTTTATTATTTTGATTTCTATGTCCATGTGAGTCTAACGGGTGGGAATGTAGTAACGTCAGAAGAAGAAAAGTGTAGGAGTAACAATAGCTTGGATTGGAAGAATTAGAAGAAATGCATGTGGAAAATTGCAAGAACAATTGAATTGAGATTGGCTTTGGATATTTCCAGCATGAAAGGTAGAAACTTTTTATTAACAATAAAACTCAAAATTCTCCACATTTTTCTTAAGAACAAGCAATAGTTGTTATCTATTTTTACCCCTGGTAAAATAGACAACTTGGGAGGATGGGTTTGAGCACTAGAAAATGATTCATGGAGCAATATGGAATGATACAACTGATATTTCAATTTTGGGAAGCATTGTAAGTGATTCAGGGAAGTTTTAGAGGTCTTGGGGCCATCCATCGAAATAGGCTTTCGGGCCTTAAGGAGTGTGTAGCATGAAAGAAGACCTAAGCTTGAAAGGAAGATTATGATATCCATGTTAGAAATTATAAGTCTAAAAAATTTCCTATGGAATTCATTTTCCATGCCCTACATGGTGTAAAATATGAGACATCTTGAAGCATCATACACTTCCCAAGGCGCTCATTCTTCCGCGCACAACCGACAACTCTGATAAATAAGGATCGATTTTGATGTTATAAATTCAAAATTGTATCTTAATACCATAACCATTAGATTCAATTGGTTTTTTCCATGTGAAATCATATAAAATTTCACCCCAAAACTCATCCGGGAGCTCAAGATATCACCTTTGGATGTTGGCCTCCTAGGGTTGGTCGGTTGGGTTTGTTTGCTGGTTTATTCGATTTGGGTTGGTCGGGTATACTTTTTGACACATACTGATAGATTTAGACACTCTTCACACCCCTAACATTTTCATGACACATAATTTTGTTGGGTCACCAAGGTTGGATGGTACAACAAGGTTAGATGGGTACTGAGGTCGGTTGGCCTAGAAGTTGAATGACCATCGGGTTGGTTGGGTAGCTCATTATAAGGAAGAAATAGAAATCCATCCAACGACCTACATAGTTGGACGACTTCCAACCCCCTAAGGTTTGACAGTCGAAGTTAGGTGATGCATGGTTAGATGGGTCACCAGGTTAGATGGGTCACTAGGTTGGGAAGCTCAAAAGTCTTAGGTGAGGTGTAAGTAGGTGGGTGAAAGATAGCTCAACAACTTTATTTAATGTTTTATGGTGCCCATGTCTTCATCTGACAGAAGTACCCTTGGGAAGCGAATTTGTATGGGCGCCCATACCTCTTTAATGAAGGTTAGGTAGACATTGCTTATATATTGTAAAATCTTCCTCATTTTTTAGAGGATACATTCTAGGAGCTAGGGAAAGTCTTACAAAATTTTCCCTCGACTCCATTTGAGCTACGAGCCTTCTCTTGGGCCTAGCAATGTAATTATTCCTTTGTGCATCAAATGTAATGGTGTATCCATACTTTGAAACAATAAAAATTGTGTTTTGTGGTTTTTCTTCAACCCTAGTTCATTTTTATTGTATTTTCTTTCCTCCCCATTATTATTTTTGTATTTTGTTTATGTATTTCACATTTTCAAGTGTAAGATGTTGTGTTTCATGGAGTGTAGATGGAAGATGGAGTTTGGGTCTGTGTCACTACTATTTTGACCTCATGTAGCTCTATTTTTCCTCTTCTTCCTCTCTCGCAGACTATCTCGCCCCCTTTTCGTGCTTTCATCCCGCTATTGTAGGATTTCCTCTTCATGCACTTTCTCTCTCCTTATCTCCTTGAAATTTTTAGGATAGGTGTAGTTATGATTCTTTTTGCATTAGGAGTAGTTTAGCATTAGGATTAGGTAGAGGAAGCTGGCCTTCTCTAGAGGTCCATCTTAGGTTTGCTAGTCCCACAACTTGAGAGATGGACCCATGTTATGCAGATTATACCAAATGCCCCTTTCACACTCAGGCCATTCGAGGGGTACTTTAATTTTGCACTAACAATAGTTATATAACAAATTGGTTGGGCTGAGAACTCACACATAAGGCAAACTTGTGGTGCCACATCATTGGATGAAGGGGAAATTCAACTTAATTAATTATTTTTAAAATTAGAAGAGGGAGTGAAGACTATATAATCAAGACTAAATTTAGGTAATTTGGTTCACAAACGAGCCTTGGGAATGAAGTTAACTGAAATCACACGTGTCTAATTTTGCATGAAGGTTTATGTAAAAATCACATAGAACCTCCACCCTACACATGGTGATGAACACATAATCGCTTCCCGACTAGGGTCGTGGTCACAAAACGACCACCTGCCAAGGTGGCAATTTTGACACTAAAGGTAAAAAATACATAAAAAGAAGTGGGAAGCTATAAGAAAGCATGCAAAGGCTGAGTAGGGATATCTAGGATACAAATATATATTGTAAATAGAATTAGCAACTTGAACACCTTTTGAAACAATATGAATCATCATTGGGGACCTCTTGAATCGTCTTCTCTAACAATGTAACACATGAAATTTTGGGTGCGTAAAGTTTCCTTTTCTTCTTAAAAGATGAATTATCATGGAATGTTAACCAGTGTTATAACCTCATTACAAGACAATGAATGTGCAAATCATTATTTGGTAATGAGGTAATTATTTATGTTGTGTAGACATTAGTAGCTAATGATTTATAAAATCATTGTATTGTCTCACTCTATATTTATTGTTAATTGTTTCAATAACAATGTATTATCATCCCTTAATATACTATTCTAATTTATACTTTGAGGGCATGTGTAAGTTCATTATGTTGTATTTCTGAATTCTACTAGAATTTTCAGTAATTTTGTAAGTTGTCCTTCATTGTTGTACCCTTAATCCCGATATAGATGTGTATGGATGACTTATGGCTCTCATAATTTCTTATCATGTTGTATCTCTTCGATATACGATATAATATCATTAGTGTGTCAACCTCGATATTAGCCATAAATTAGGAATACTATATATAGGAGTTAAAATGTAGTATTTGAGGAATAATATTGAGAACTTAAGTCTTATTGTATGGCTTGGAGGCTACCCCATTGAATCGGAAAAGTTATTATACTTATATATTGTGCTCATTTCTCTACATTTTAGTGTTATTTGGTTTTCTATTATTGTTCATATCAAATATATCTAAGTAATTTCATTAAAAGTGGCATTAGAACTTGATCTTGGCCAAAACTATGTCAAAACCCTAATTTTTAAGGTTTAGATATATCTCAAAATACGATAGATTTTTTTAATGTAATTATTTTTAGTGTTTCCAAATCAGTCAAGTAATATCCTCTCCAAATTTCAAGATTTTTTGACTAGTTTTACAAAAGTTATATCGTTTTAGGTTTTTTCATAAACTCGCACCACAAAGCTACAAATTGTGGAATTTTTCCAAGCTATTTTAATTTTTGGAAAGAGGATAAAAATTAGTTTGAGTTTGTTATTTTTTATTTTTTATTTTCCTAGTTCCTCTTGAAACCCCAAACCCTAAGTTTTGGCCTTAATCCCTAAATCCTAATATTGTGGGGCATCATGGTGGGGTATTCCATAAGAAGAAAAACGAATCTTGTTACTTTAAGTAAAAATACAAACAAGGATGATGTAATAGTTGAGAATTTGGAGTCATAACCAAGAACTACGGTATCCTCGGTGCAGGGGTTTACCTTAGTCAATGATAGGGATATGAATCATCATTGGGGACCTCTTGTAACTATCCTCCGATAATGTAACACGTGAAATTTTTGGTGCGTAAAGTTTCCTTTTCTTCTTAAAAGATGAATTATCATGGAATGTTAACCAGTGTTATAACCTCATTACAAGACAATGAATGTGCAAATCATTATTTGGTAATGAGGTAATTCTTTATGTTGTGTAGACATTAGTAGCTAATGATTTATAAAATCCTTGTATGGTCTCACTCTATATTTATTATGAATTGTTTCAATAACGAAAGTGTATAGTCATCCTTTGATATACTATTCGATTTATACTTGAGGGGCATGTGTAAGTTCATTATGTTGTATTTTTGAATTATACTAGAATTTTCAGTAATTTTGTAATTTTTCCTTCATTGTTGTACCCTTAATCCTAATATAGATGTGTATGGATGACTTATGGCTCTCATAATTTCTTATCATGTTGTATCTCTTTCATATATGTTATAATATCATTAGTGCATCAGCCTTGGTATTGGCCATAAATTATGAATACTATATATAGGAGTTAGAATGTAGTATTTGAGGAATAATATTGGGAAACTAAGTCTTATTATATGGCTTGGAGGTTACCCCATCGAATCGAAAAGTTATTATACTTATATATTGTGCTCGTTTCTCTACATTTTAGTGTTATTTGGTGTTCTATTTTTGTTCATATCAAATATATCTAAGTAATTTCATTAAAAGTGGTATTAGAACTTGATCTTGGCCAAAACTATGTCAAAACCCTAATTTTTAAGATTTAGATATATCTCAAAATACAATAGATTTTTTTAATGTAATTATTTTTAGTGTTTCCAAATCAATCAAGTAATATCCTCTCCCAATTTCAAGATTTTTTGACTAGTTTTACAAAAGTTATATCAATTTTAGGTTTTTTCATAAACTCGCACCATAGGCTACAAATTGTGGAATTTTTCCAAGCTATTTTAATTTTTGGAAAGAGGATAAAAATTAGTTTGAGTTTGTTATTTTAGTTTTTAAATTTTCCTAGTTCCTCTTGAAACCCCAAACCCTAATTTTTGGCCTTGATCCCTAAATCCTAATATTGTGGGGCATCATGGTGGGGCATTCCATAAGAAGAAAATGAATCTTGTTACTTGAGTAAAAGTACAAACAAGGATGATGTAATAGTTGAGAATTTGGAGTCATAACTGGTAACTACGGTATCCTCGGTGCCAAGGTTTACCTTGGTCAATGATAGGGTAAACTAACTTTAGTATGATCTATGAATCCTACAATCTGAGATGGCCAATAAGGGAGATGTAGAAAATATCAATCAGTGATTGGATGGTATCATGCAACAACTTAGTACAAATATAAAGGTTCATCATCATCTTTCAAATTAACCACAAATTACTCATACTTAGATAAACCAAGGAAAATATTTAGGTCATAGTAATAGACACACTAGCCGGGGGTGGATCGTATAGCCATTGAATCCAAATTCAAATACTTTGCAAGCCGAAAAATATTTCGAGTGTGTAAATGTGTAAGTTTAATGGAAAGGATCCACTCAATGATATTAACTAAATAGAGAATTTCTTTGATCTACATCAAATACCATCTAGAAAAAAGGTGACCATTGCATCCTTGTATCTCAAACCTAACCAATTTGTCTAGTATCGATGGTTATGTTATCAAATGAAGCATAATGGTCTCGAGTGTCACATGGATAGTTTTTACTGAAGAACTAAATTTCATTATAGTTATAGTGTGTCATATAATTACTTTAACCAATTATAAAAGTTACGAAAATCAGGATCAGTCAAGGAATATGTTCATGAGTTCCAAAATCTATCCTTACATGTGGAGAATATAATAGAAAGTGAATTTAAATCACCTATTTCTTGGGGTACTTAAGGACCACATTGAGTTTGAGGTACATATGTTTAAATCACTTAAGTTTTTTTATTCTATTATCATGGTACGTAGGGTAGAGGAAAATTTTATTTCCAACAAGAGGTAGAATTTCACTAACATCAAAGAATATAGCACCCCGACACCATCATTCCCTCATACAATTTGATTAAAAATTGAAAAATAAAAGAAAAGAGAAAAAAAAGGGTTATGGTTTAACTGAAACAAATATTGACCAAGACATAAATGTGGTGAAAATTTATTCTACATTGAGGGGCCTAATGAAGAAGAAGAGAAATAAGAAGATAAAGAGGTAGAGGTCATTTTTAATACAGAGGAGTGTTGATATTAAACCTCAACAATAACATGCCTGGTTAAGAAATTTTCCCTTTTTTTAAGGATGTATGGGGAAAAGATAGTGTAAATTCAAATAGGTGAACATAAAGAATGTAACATAACATAACGGGTCATACACATTTCATCAACCATCACTCTATATTCATATCTGAATATAGATTACATTATTCTCATACATACTCCTCATATATTTGTCATATGCATCTATCTCTCTTCTTTTCTATTACATACTCTATATTATTCTATATTCCATACATCTTCTACATATGTCACACTATATTCTTTTGATTAATTACAAAAATATTCTTTCTTACAAAATTAGCCAAAATAAGCTTCTTTTGGTCATGACTATGTTGGATGAAGTTATACACTCTATCTAGTATTATTAATTTCACGAGTTGGATAGGAACTGTTGATTTACACCGTGTTCAACATATTTTTAGTCTTTCAAGGATTTCTTCAGTCTTTGATGAATTTTCCTTCTATCCATGGCTTCTTCCTATACCTTTTAGGTTTCCCTTTATTTCACAAATTTTATTCAAAATTGATGAATAACCCTATCAAAAAGGAGGAGGTAGGATATCCCCAACCAATGATATCATGTCATGAAAGTTTAGGTATTATCACCCCCAAACCCTTAAAGTTGTTGGATTCTTGAAAAAAGAGGGTAACGATGTTAATTGACTTATGAAGTACTCACAACTTCATCAATCATAATTTGGTGGTCCATTTGAATTATTTTTATCTATCTAATGAATGTTAAGTAATTATCAATGATGTGCGTATTATTATTTGTTAAGAATAATTCCATAACATTAAACTCTCCATGGGAGATTACTTTCAAAAATACCTATGTATGTCATTACCATGAGAGGAATAGAGGTTGTGTTAGGTGTTTAATGGCTTACCACCTTGGGAATTATTTAGATGAGCTTCCAAGAGTTATTCATGCATTTCTGTCGAAGGGATGAATTTTAAACTAACAAGATTAAGAGAAAATTCCATGCAATTTGTGAGCTCTCGCCAAATGTAAAAAAATCTTTAAAAATGTGCAGAGGGGTTTGTGGCATAACTATTTTCATTGGAAGCACATCGGTAAAATGTAATTATACAATAAAATATGCAAGCACTTATAGATGAGCACTCAGTTGTGTTTGGAGATATGTCAAATGGTTTTCCTCTAAAAATACTATGATCATACCATCTAGCTAGTACTAGGGATCCAACATCTTAACATTAGACCTTCTAGGTACCTATATGTGCAAAAGAGTGAGATTGAGAAGATAGTACAAGAAATGTTAGAAGAAACAATTATCTATCATAGTCATAGTGGTTATTCTTCTCTAGTAGTGGTGGTACATAAAAACATGATAATTACACATTCATAGATAAGATCCCTATTATTTTAATTGATGACATGTTAGATGAGTTGCATGGTGTTTTTAGTTTACAAAACATGATCTTCATTTTGGATATCATTAGATCATATTTAGGGATGAGGGTGTTCATGAAACAATCTTCTAGAGACATGAAGGTAATTAAAAATTATTTGTAATGAATTTTGGAATCACAAATGCACCCTCTACATTTAAAATTTTGATTAATTTTATCTTTAATCCATTATTACAGAAGTTTGTTTTAATATTCTTTGATGATATACTAATATACAACAAAATAGGGGAAGAACACTTACATCATGTAAATAAGGTGTTGGAGACTCTTGAACAACATAAAATTTATGAAAATCCCTCTAAGTGTTCTTTTAGAGTCAAGAAGGTTGAATATTTTGGTCACATCATCTCTTATGAAGGTGTTAAAGTGTATCCTAAGAAGATAAATGTCATGATTGAGTGGAATTTTCTAAAACCCCTAAAGAATCTTTGAGGATTACAAGTTTATTATTATATATTTAAAAGGAATTATGGTAGCATAATAGAGCCATTGACAAATTTATTGAAGGACTTTTCTATTGGAATGAGGAAGCTACCAAATAATTTGAGAAGATGAAGGAGGCCATGTGCACCACTTCAGTCCTAGTTACTCCATATTTTCCAAAACATTAATTATTGAATGTGATGCTTCAGGGTATGGTATGGGGAAGTAATCATGCAATAGGTTCATCCTATTTACTTTGAGATCCATTGATCAAAAGGTAAGATTATGTCAAAACTAATTTATGAGAAGGAAATGCTAGCCTTACTTCATGCAGTAAAACAATGGAGACCATATATAATGGGAAGACACTTCAAAGTAAAGATAGATCATGATATATTGAAATACTTATTAGAGCAACATTTATCATCTAAAAATGGTTCTTAAGAATGTTGGGGTATGATTTTTAGATAATCTACAAGAAAGGGAAGGAGAATATATTTTTGGTGTTCTATCTCGCGAGGATGAGTTATTTGAGGCATTTTTGTGTGCCGTATCTATATTATAGAAAGATTATGTTGAGAATGAAAGGTTTGATTGGAGAGATGACCCAAGTACAAAAATGTCATTTAGAATCTACAACATGATATATACATGTCAGAAAAATTTGTATAGAATGGGGATTCTTTATGGTATAAGGATAAATTATAAATATGTAAGAACTCCACCCTAAAAAAAAAGGATCATATATGAGATCCATGCTTCTCTAGTAGGGGCATTCTAGTTTCTTGAAGACTTATCATTGAATTAAGAAAGATGCTTTCTAGGAAGGGATAAAAGGGGATTTCTAAAAATTTGTGGCATAATGCATGGTTTGTCAGAAAAATAAGGGTGAAAAAATTAATTCCCTAGGTACTTTATACCCTCTATCTATTCCTAGCTAGAGGTGGGAAGAGGTTTCCATGGACTTCATTAAAGGATTACCTAAATCAAAAGGAAAAAATGTAATCATGGTTTTAGTGGATAGAGTCACCAAATATGCCCATTTTTGTACATTTTCACACCCATTTGTCACAAGTACAATAGTAACAACCTTCATGGATATAGTTCAAAAGTTACATGGACACCAAAGATTATAGTAAATGATTGAGACCCTATATTTACTAGTAATTTTGGACTAATTTATTTTCATGTTTGGGTAGTCATCTAACTCATAGCTCTTCTTATCATCCCTCCCGATCGATGGGAAAACCGAGGTGGCAAACAAGTGCTTAGAAGGATATATCCATTACTTTACCTCGTATAAACAAGAGAGATGACTCTAATGGATAAAACCTACATAATGGTGGTCCAACAGTTTCTTCCATACTTCATTTAAAATTTTTCATTTTTGGCATTATGTGGGTACCATTCACCATTATTGGGCTCGAAAGTGGATAAGTATAATCCTCTTGTGAAGGATAAAGATTACATGTAAAATGGATTACATAAATATAAGGAAAATATATATAATTAAAAAGGCGTGGAAAGAGATGCACACAAGAATGGAATATGATACAAGTGCAAAGAAAATTTTGAATGTGCACAAAGGAATAAAAAGAAATCAATGCATAAATGTTCGAAAGGATAAAGGGAACACGAGTTAACCGAAATCTGGAAATCCCTAAAAATATTGTTGGAAGAAAAATAGACTGAGAGGGAGGGTGAATATTTCCTAAAAATGTATCATTCCATTAACAATTTATAACAAGAACCATTAATAATTAACCATTCACATTCATTCAACCATTACTTGTTTAGTGTGCACAACACATTAAAAAACCATAACACATGAGAAAAGGCACATAGATACAAGATGTAAGTGGGAAACCCTCATGGGGAAGAAAACCCATTTCAACTCTACTTATATTACAAAAATAAAACATATTTAGTGAAGCACCAACTTCACAAGGAGCACCCGACCAATAATTTAGTGAAACACCCACTCCACAAGGAGACTACAACCCCTAGGATGAAAAATAAAAAATCAGCCACCTGAATATGTTTTATCTCTAATAATTCTTGTGCCACAACTGATGGAGTTCACTAATTCATCTCACAAATCCTAGAAAAACCCTATCTCTTCAACCTTGCTCTTTTTCCCTCTTTCTCAACTTGTCTTACCTATAACATCTTGCTATCATGCTGTAATATCTTACTCAATCTAAAATACATATTATCTTATCATACATTTATACTTGAAAATAACTCTCCTCTAGGTCGCATTACTCCCCCATGCAAGACTAGCTCACCAAATGAGCCAAAACATCACTTTTATATGCAAATAAATGCACTAACCAAAAATATGTCGGTCCCTAATGAAAAATTAAACCCATACACATTAATTACATTCAAATTAAATCATTACAATGGTCACATATGACCCAAATAGGTATGCCTAGCTAAAAACCTCATTACATGTGCCAAAAATGGCTCAAAACCCCATAAGCACAAAGATAAAAATGCCCTTACATTAAAACCATATATATCAATGACCCATAACCCATAATACATGATTAAAATATCATTAAACATTAATAAATGTACTCAATTTATCTCAACCAATAAAATTACTTCATTTATCGGGCCCAATGTCCTTTGTACTTCTCAAAATTGTTGTTTCCTGCACCCTTCAACACCCTAAAAATTCATTTGATCACGAAATAAATTAAACAAGAGAGAAAAATTCCACTTATCCACTTAATGGAAATTTTAGAAAATGTATAAAACTTACAATTAATTTATAATCCTTGAATGAACTTCTTGCTAAAACCACTACTCATTTTGCCTTTACCAAAACAACTCCGCCAAAAACATTATTTCTAAAGGTTAGCTCATAAAAAAATTATGCATATATTCAAGAACTAAACATGGATTCATTGGATGTAAAATTCATCCCTCTTAACATTCCAGGTGTTAAAACACATAAAACAATCCATTTCATGCCTCAAAATCTTCACATGTTCACGAACACATCCTTTCTTTAACGACCAAACATATTCCTATCCAAAGAATGACCTAGAAACTACATAAAATCACGTCATCATGAGGAGAAAAACATATAACTGTAAACCTCTCTAAATCTAATTTCCAAAAGAACTTTAATCATCTTTAAAATCAACATGTAGCCCAAGTTATGGCCATTTCTATCAACCTTGTTATTTGTGACCCCAAAACTTCCCTTTGACGAGTCAACCCGTATGGACCTCAAAACACCATATAACTACAAGAAAATTTCTTGAAACCTCCATTTAAATCAATATAATATCCCATAAATCATTCACCATCAAATTTTCATGCTACTCCTTTGGACCGCCTTGTCCCAAAACCACCTTCTTTAAAAATTGCTATTTTAGGTGGGGCCCATTTACTGTCTCATGTTATATCCTACATTTATGGAAATCATGAAGATTAATATACAACATAAAATAATAAATTTTTATGAACCGATAAAAACCGGGTCACTATACCTCTTTTTCAGTAAATCGGTCATAGCTAGGGTTTAACTAGGGTTTTAGACCACTTTATATTGTTAACATTCATTCATAAAAACATGATGATAAAACAAACTCATTATTTTTTTAAAACCTTATAAACTCACTATATAATCTTCTCTAAAATCCACAAGGTCCCATGAAAATCACACTATTCACAATGAGCATCTGAAGTTCAACTTGGATCTGGAATTTCACTTGATTTTGACCTTGTTTTGCCAAAACTTGCATAACTTGCAATTCCTTCCTCAGAATGACCTAAAAATTGTCATGAAGAACCATGAAAACATCCTCTATCTATGTGTACTCACCACATAGCTAATATATTCTTGAAAATATCCATCCATAGTGACTTACCCATGTTAAATTGCATGTTTTCAATTGTTTTCTACCCAATGACCTCATACATATATCTAACCTCTTAATTATGACATGAAACTCATCAAAAATTCAGGTACACTACCAAAATTATGCAACCATGTTCCAAAACTAAATATATTATCCAAATCTCATACCTTCTTACCATTTTGGATTCTCCATGGCTAGAAACAAGCCTGAAAGAATTAACTCAACCATGATTTGACCATACATACTAAATGTAAACCCATGTATACTCATGACACATCATATGGACCATGTATGACCTCATGAAACACTCCAACCAGCTTGGGAAGACTCAAACCATGACAATACATACTTAACCATGCACCAGACACTTCTAAACTCACCAAACCACATATTCAACATAGATGACATCTAAATAATATCATATGAGGACTCATACAGCACCATGACGCATGTCATCAATTATTGTTGACATCAATGAAAACAAAATCACACAATGGATAACAATCTCCCTCTTTATCATTGAGGGAAACCATCATTCGAAACATTAATGGTAACCAACAAGATAAACACCTAAATGACCTCAATTCCATGTTTATGATATTTCCATCCATAACAAAGGATACATTGACTCCTATATATGAGAAATGAGAACACAAGACTATAAATAATGGAAACAATGAAAAACTTGAATTACTTGACACAAAATATCCCCCAGGACAAAATTATCTCTCCTCTAGCTACAAAAACATCATATGAAGATATTTTGAACCCTTAAAAAATCCCGGAGCATATAATTAAATTATTTTCCTTCATCCACAATTTACATCACTGTTTAGGTCAAAATTATGCAAGAAATCAATTTTTTTCTTCAAATCTAGCAAATTCATCTTGAGGACTATTGTCCCTAAAACCCAATTTCAATGCTCTTTTGACAAACTTTACACACCTCTGAGACTCAATCATAGCACGATACAACTCCTTATGACTCCCCACAGCCAATATTTCCTATCACTAGTGAAAAAAACACAAACACTAGAATTCTTACCTTTGGAGAATGCTTTGTAGATGCACAAATCACTTACCTAAGTCCTTGAAACATATTTTCAGTATTCTTAGCATATTAAATGTCCAACTATTCTCCCCTATCTCAAAGATTCTTCTTAGACCTTAGTACAACGATTGACCCATAATCATGGAGATAATGACTCTTGTTTTTCTCTTGATGAGAACACTTTTGGCACTCAACTTATGGATTCTTGGGAAGATAAACTTGATCCCCTATTTTGAATGGTCAACTCAAAAAATTACACATGTAGCTTGTATTTAATAAAAGCTTCATCATCATTGTATAAAAATCTCCTCATTATATCATACCTTTGTTTTCAAACATCAATTAGACCTTATTATGACTAGTGTTGGTAAGTCAAAGTATGGCACTTAGCAAAGAAAATACAGAGGGTTAAAATAGAAGAGAAGAAAACATTCAACACCGTGGGAGGATTGGGAAGGAATCACGTGCTAAGGATAGAGACAAATTCAGGACTTAGTCATTTCCATGATGATGAACTATTTTCGAGAGATAGCGTGCGAGCACACAAACCAGTTAGAGACTTGCGTGACACGCATTAGATTATTTTGGAGGGTTTGCTATGAAGAGCTTTGTATGGATACATGATGATAATAGATTTACTACCGACAATTAACTAGATGAAGTCTATTGATAGCGCACTTTCATGTGTGGCTATTATTGTAACGATGCTTGGCTAATAATATCATGCAACCTATTTTGGGATTAGATAAGCGGTGAAGGGAAAGTCCCCACCCTTATAAATATGTAGTGAAATGTTTAGTATGATATATATAGAGATAGCATGTGAGAACTGAGTTATTATGAGGTTATCTTTGCCCAAATATGATGCGTACAAAAACTATGGTATCATCTATTGTAATACGATTCTATGTAATGCACTATAGAATGTTATATTAGTTATGGATTTGAATGCATTAAGTATTCATCATGCTAACATCCTGCAACAAAAACCATAAAGAGGGGCCTGGTACCTTTACATGCTTTGGGTGAGCCATGAATCTAGGCCGAGTGATGTGCCAACGCACTGGGATTTTACTTGGTGAATACTAGGCTGCAACATTGATTCTATTTCTAGGACCTCTTTTTTAGTTGTTTTCAGGATGATTCGTGATGAAGACATATCATTTGACCCTACCAAGTGTTGAGGAGTGGATACATGACTTGGAAGAAGAATACGCATGGAGGTTCAAAGACCAAATCTGAGTTAAAAACATGAGTATTGGTGGAACAGAATATATATGACAGTTTATATGAGATCTTCATTTTTATGTTTCCATAGAATTGTACAAGTGGCTAATTTCTTATGCATCTAAATGGAATTGGATGTATTTCACACTTGTATGGACACATGAAGAATTTTAGGCCCTTTATGATGTTGATCTGATTTGGACTCGCGTTGTGGATATGTGGTTCCGTGGTGTTTTCAACAGTTATATATTAGAGTACTCAACTTCAACTTATTCGTGCCCAGAGGTAGCTGAATTCAATTTTTTATGATATCCATGGGGAACTTACCTACAAGGCATTCCACTTTGGTGATCAAGGTTTTGATGGTAACCATGAACTTGGAAAACAAATCGATGGAAAACTAAAACCCCACCACAAGCGAGGGGCAAGATAAGGTTTGGTGAAAGATGGAAGACCTAGCGGTAGAAAGGAAGAGAGAGGAAAGGCGGCTTAAGTATAATGAGGCACGTGAGAGGGAGGTAGAGAAGCAACAAGAGGTTACAGAGAAAATGACATTGTGGAGAAAGATATTTTGAGGAGTTTAAGTTTATGCAGAAGACATGGAACCTGAGCATCATGAACTCCCTCATTTAGGAAAGCATGATGGGGAACCCTCCTCGGTCTCACATAGATGTGCACCAAAGAGAGATGACTTGGGCCATGGGTGTGCATCCAAATCCACATGGCAACCTTTCCCTTGTGCTTGGTTTTCCAACATCTAGTACAATAAATAGTCAATAAGCTAATTCAAGCAGTGGGAGATTAGGAGAGCGTATTATAAGAGGCACAACAATGGTAGCACAAATGGATTCATTATTATATGGGAGTACATTTTTAGGTGTATCATCCGCATATAATTCAGGCATGTAAATTTTGGACTCCCTTATGGGAGTAATAACAATTCATAGATCGTCAAGATACGCTTAAGTCCTATTATTAGGACACGGGAAGTAAATCTTCTCGTCCCGAACTTAGCTATAAGTTCGGGATCAAGACATATAGGTAGCTCTAGCTCTCGGTGGATCTGGTGGTTCTAGGAGTAGAGGAAACATAAGAGGTTCTCGGATCAAGTGGGAAAGGTCCAACCAACCCTAGAATATTTACATGGAGATGTATCTTCATCTCCTATACTATAGGGTTATATAAGATGTTGTTGAACACGTACACATGTGTGAAATATTGTGGCATGCAAAAGGAATCGCGGTTTATGAGTGCAGGGAAATCCAATTTCCTACTACATTATAAGGTTGCACACATAGCTGGTACATAAAGTTTCACCTTGATTAGACTTGTGTAGACTATACACTTTGAAATATGCATTCCTTAAAGATTTCACATCCCTAAGTTCGAATGAAGAGTATAAGTGTGCTCAAGGATATCAAGCAAGGCACTACTGAGAGTGTCAGAGAGTATGATGCCCATTTCAAAACATTATATCTAAGTTGTCTTATGATATTCATATAAGCCAACATGCACAATGGTTTTTTGGAGGTCTAATTACACCTTTTAGGAGGGAACTATCACATAAAACATACATTGATCCACACAAAGCACTTAAAACAACCTTACGCACTGAGGCAGTTGGAAGTATAGACACTGGGGTGAGCCCATTTTTAGAAGCACAGATTGTAGCTATGGCAAAGCAATTGGAGAAACTATCAAAAATTTAGCACATGAGATGCGCACAGGGATTTGGTGCATAGATTGCAAAGTGGAAGGTCACACAAAGGATATTTTTCCCCACATATTAGTGTGCTCATTCTTATTAGATTGTGAGATTTTCCATTTAAACCATGATGCTAACCGTTGTCTATTACTACAACACACGATAAGGAAGAACATCTCTTATTACTGTAAAATTTGTAGGTCCATGACTCATGACATGAAAAAGAGTCGAGTTGATTGGTTAGATCCATGACACTAAAGATATTGGTGTACGACGATATGAATTTTAAATAAATCTAAAGGTAAGAATAAGCATAAGGAATGGGATCACAATCAAGTGCACTATGATTAGAATAAAAGGTGTTTTGAAGGTGGTCATGGCGGAGGTCGAGGATACCATGGTGGATTTAGAGGACGAGGACACGGTGGTTGAAGAGGTGAGTTCCCTCGCAGAACATGTTATACATGTGGATCTCCCCGACCGTAGTAGAGGCATGAATGTCCTCGAATATTACATGTTCTTTTTGTGGAAAGAATCATAGTTATGAGGAATGCCCAGACTTGTATGAACATATTAGCAAGCAACACAAACATGAAAACAAATGTGCGGGGATGGTTAGAATATAGTGTGCTCTGGAAAATTAATGGATTCCTAAGTTAGAAGTAGAATTTGGTACATTGAAAGTAAGGATCACTACCCATGTTGAGGCGGCACACGCCAGAGAAGCATTACAAAAGAATCCTACCATCATTAAGGAGGAGGTTCTACATGAACAGTGCTCCGATCCTACCCATCGAAGGAGGTTTACCAGAAACCATGGAGGGACTCAAGAATCTTTAGGGTGAAATACAGTATTTAAAGGATAAATCACGGAAGGTGGAACTAAAGAAAGTATCACAAATGGTCCAAACTGATCTAAATGACTTGAGAGAAGTGTGCAAAAAGTTACGCTAGGAGAATATAATTCCACTATTAGGGAAGTAGTTAAAGGGAAACACTCTACGTGTAAGTAATGAGACTAGACAATAGATCTTGTATGCAAATCTTCCCCCTCATAGCCTAGATTATGACAAGGAAATCACTCCAAATGATGTTGTGGATGGATGTATATTGAGTAATATATTGATTGATAAAGGTGTGAAAGTCAATGTTATTACCTTAGATGCATGGGTATAAATGGGGAGACCTCCATTGCAACCATCCTCTAATGTATTGTTCATGGCTAATCAGACTAAGGCCACTCCCATTGGAGTTTTGAAAGCTGCATCCATTACCATAAAAGGAGCCAAGTTCACTAGATATTTTGAGGTTTTAGTGTTGGAAGAGTCAGATAGCTTCCTAACTCTATTGGAGCATCCTTGGTGTTATGTAAATAATGTTGATCTTCAATTCCACAAGATTTATATCAGTTTTGAAAACAAGGAGGAAAGGATCAGTATCCCATTAAAAATGGAAAATTTGTGCCCTATGTTTAGCCCTTGAGTGAAGAATACCTGAATAGGATTTATGTACATGCCATCTGGGATCCAGAGGTGCTTGAGCCATCTAAAGAAGGAATCATTTAGTGGGAGGATGCACAGTCTATCAATGATACTACAAGTGTTGTTTATGATAACTTGGCTCATAGCACTTATGAGTTGGTGGGGCATGAAGTAAAGCATATATTTTATAAGGAAATAAAACCGTGTTATATCAATAGAATAAGTAACAACTCGGTACCTTGTTACACCAGAGAAGGAGATCCTATGGTATTCCTATGCACCATGGAATAATAGTGGATACACCCACTGGAGAGAAGGAATATGCTAGCCTATACCCTACATGAGACAACAACATGCTGGTGGGTGGCCCATAAGGATAATCTTATAGGATGGAATGAAATTAGGATTGCTCCTTGTTGTTTGTCAAAAAGGACTTTGTTGAGAACAATAGTCAGGGGACGAAAGTCCCTCCTCTTTAATGGGAGAGGTTCCCTTATTTAAAGACCAAACTTATTTACATATGTACAATGCATAGTTTTAATGTGGAACTTGGATATCATGAAACTATTTTAAAATAGAATGGATCATCAATACAAAATTACAGAGGAATGAAGTAGTGGAAATGAGTAGAAAGGCATTCTCCAGAACTATAGATAACAAAATAATTCCTTATGCATGCCAGAATAAAATTATTTGGAATAAAACCATTTGCATTTGAATCAATAAGATGTTATTGCAAAGACACAAAGTTCTAGAAATAACACCCACAAGAATACAAAGCTTCTTGACATAATACAGACAAATGATTCAAAAGTATTCAACAGATAGTGATAAAAGAACAAGACCAGATAGACATAGGAGGGAAAAAACTCTTGTATTGATTACTTTTTTGCTCTTTACACTTTCAAAAATAAGCCAAGTTCCAGCCCTCAAAATGGCGGAGAGAGACCAATATATAATTTTACAAATCAGTTACACTTGGTAACTACTTCTTTTAACTAAAATGTTTAGTTAAAGGGATGCTTGACACAAAACCCCAACTAATTACAATAAGCTGAATTGAGAAAAAGAAGGAAGATAGAAGCTGGGAGGAGGAAACACATGCTTATGATTGGGAAGGGCCCACCGACTTGAGGATCCGTTGTCTAAATTTTTTCAATGATTCTGCTATGTCTCTGCCTCGTGGAACTGATGTGTTGGTAGTATCCTGGGTCCAAGATCCTAGACATTTCTCCATCTCTTTATCAAACTTGGTGTGCGTATGATATTCTTTATTAGCTTCCTCAATGGCATATTGGAGAGAGCAGATTTCCTTTATCTTCTCTTTGGTCATTGAGTCCTCCTTGAACAAATTTTCCTTGATAAAAGCTCTGAATTGAGCTTTAATTTCCTGGAGGGAGAAAGGCACACCTGAAGTCTCATCATGGAGGTGATAGTGAATATCCTTAAAAGTAGATATCACCAAAGCTTTGAAGGCCTCTCCTTTCTACCAACTATTCTTCAATTCTCCCAAAGCCTCCTCCAGCACTTTTATCTTCCATTCTATGCTGAAAACCCATGACTTTGACAAATTATCCTTTGCATCATCAAAAACCTTACTTTCCATCAATAGATTTTCATCAGTCTGTCCCATCAGGTGAAGGTCTACTATGCAGCTGCTCTAAAGCTTAAGCTCTTTATCCATATTTCCAATGGCAGAGGAGAGCTTTTGTTGCAGGTTAATTACCTTCTCATTAAGTTTGAAGGCTTCTCCAATAAAATTCAAACCTGTAATGACCATATCATCAACCATGTCTTCCATAGCCCTCCCATAGATGGAGTACCTGTGTATGTCCTTGATGCTCTGGACTTCATCTTGACTGAGGATCATAGGTGGTGGAAGGGCAGTCAGTGGGGTAGGGTCTAGAACTTTATCCTTAGACAGCAGTGACTTGATGAAACCAGAAAGTACTTGAGCCTGCTCTTCTAGCTACTCTATAGTCTGCTTTGCCTTTTTTACCCTTCCAATAACCCTGGTCATTGTTTCCTGAAGGTTATGGATTTCACTTTCAGGGGTAGACTCTCCCATTGAGATCCTAGAAAGTTCCAATTAGAGGCTTGCAAATCCTATTCTGGATTTTCAACTTTGGGCTTGGCTATCTCAAGGAATTGCTAACCTTGGGCATCAGTCACTATCCTTGAAGTTGTTCTAGCTTTCTTTGCAGGATCAGAAGGAGTAGTGCCCAACAAGGCCACCACAACATCAAAATTGGGCCCTGTTATTCAAGAAGAAGACTTCCTCTTCCTACTATCAACAAAAGGCTGCACCCATGCAAAAGTGGAGGAAGAGGAAGAGGGAGGAGTAAGAGAACCAAGAGTGAGAGAACTCATGGCACTTAGAGTGTTTACCACTGTTGCCTCTAATAGAGATGTGAGTGGAGCAAATGAAGTTTCTTAGGAGGAATCCATGGTGCTTAGAGGCTCGGTGCTATGAATTTCCTTCTCCTTGTCCATTGCAGCTTCGGAACTCCTCCGAACCGACATTTCATTATCTTCACTTTAATAAAGAACAAAGTGATGTTCTCTGGCCCAGAAGGTAGTTCTAAATGTTTTGGCAAAGGATTCTCCTCAACGGGCTCCTTTTTTAATTCCTCCACCTTCTTTTGGTATACTTGAGTGGAATAGGAAGGGGTGGAGGATATATGTTCTTTACTTGATGAAGCAGGAGGAGTTCGTATAGGTACTTCTCAGTGGGTGTTATTGACTCCTTCCTCGGTGTTGAGGTGTCCTTGGAATAAGACTCTCCCCAGAATCCTTCCTCATCTCTTGAACCTTCACAAACCAAAATTTGATTCTTACTAGGACAGAGCTAGAATCTCAGCCAAATCATCTTTTTCTTTTCAAACCAGGTCCAAATCCTATAAAGGAGTATTCTTGATCATACTATTATATTCATATGACAATAAATCTATGTTTTCATCTTGAATCCCTTTAGGAATCTGATCACGAGTTAAGCTCTTATATTAGCTAAAGGGAAATATGCCATAGTGTCTCTATATGGCCTCAAAGTTGTTTGCACAATCATCCCGAGAGTCTTCGATGTTTGCCCTATGATGGTAGTTGATTATGAGATTCAGCTCATGGAATTTCTTTAAATCAAAACAAGTTTTAGGCCTAAAAAGTGGACAGTGATAGGAGCAAGGGCTCTCTCTATGTTCTGGGCATCCAGAGCTATTTTACATGTATAGTTCCCCAAAGATATGGGGAAATGTAGACCAGTGATTTTCTTATCTCTGTAGGTCCTGTGTAATTTTTCCAATTGCTTGCATACCTCAATCAGAGCCATCTTATCATTACAAAATATGGGGAGCTTGAGAGGAGTGCTCTCATAACCAGCTAGCCTGATATAAAAGAATCTTCTAAATTGAATGAAGTAAGCTCCATATTTCACTATCAGGCTCATGGCTTCATCAGAAAATCTCCTAGCAATGTCACTCTCTAGAAGCCTCACAATGTACATGGTGAAAGCATCATTCACCCTCCTAAAGTTGTGATTTCGGTGTCAAGGGTGAACTAAGGGAAGTAAGCATAGATGGGATCACCTTTATGAGCATCAATGTATGTGAAACCAAACCATTGTCTAGATGCTGCTAGAGTATACATAAGGTTAGAAGTCATGTAGAAATTCTTGGTTTATCAGTACATTTAGACAATTGCTCTATCAATTTCATATAGATGATCTCTACCCAATTGATGTTTTAGGTACCTTCACATATAATGTTAATGAGCGGAACATCCATAAATGAAACTCACCGGTAGAGGGCAATCCCATGACACGAACAAATAGGATGATGAAATCAGAAAGCTCCTTGTTGAAATCAGCCATAAATAGAGCTTTTGATAGTCGGTATGCCCCCTTCTTAGGGTTCTTCAACCATGAATTTCCTACTCCCACCTTGTATTTCTCACCTGTCTTGATCAAAAGGGGCATGTGCTTGATTTTGAGATATTACCACGGAATTGTCCATCTCGGGATCCTTAGGGTAGCAGAAATGGTGGCAACATCAAGTTTAGTAATGAGCTCCCTGTGCACATTAGTTAATTCACTTTTATCGAGGTTTAAGTGGGATCCGCAGGCGAGCAAAGTATAGGCACATTACACCAAGATTGGGAAACCAACAAAGAAATGCCAAGTCACTGTTGTCATTAATCATTTGTGCCATCGAGAGGGGTTCAAATCTTTCAACCTGGTCCAAAAATCACCAAATTCCAGGTGACTAACTTCACTTTCCTAATATCGGGAATGGAAGACTCGAGTGGAGAAACCTGCTCTTGGCCTTGAAACTTAATCTTCATACTAACAGTGTTTGGAAAATGACCTTACGACTTGAATCCATGATGAAAAATGCAGGGGAAATGGGGACATGAGCAGATGGTTTCAATTGCAAGGGTATTGAGTGAATGACAATGAGAAAGTAGTGTGAAAAATGCATAGGGGTAGTCCATTAAATAGCTATTTTAGGAGAGAGAAGGTTATTAAATGTGCATTAAATTCATATTCACCAACTCAAAAAGCAAGCATCGGAAGAGCGGGAAAAATTAGCCCAGATGGCCTTTGGTACATTTGGGACATGAGGGATGTGAAAGCGTGACTGGTGATGCGGGCGATGCAGAAAAGTGGGGATAGAATGCACAAACACTTTCGGGACAAGCAGGACCAAAGTACATGAAGTGCACGATGCGGCCAACGTGGGCGATCAAGGAACAAAGCCCAAGTGAACTTAGGATAGTTGGAACAAAATGTTCTGATGGGCCCACAAGTTTAACAGATTTCATAGAAAGAGGTTGGTTGGGGAACAACGAGCCCAAGTGAACTTGGGACACATGGGACAAAAATGTCCGACAGACCCAAAATCACTCAAATGACTCAAAAAACATATAATTTCTCTAACTTCTCAACTTTTCTCTTTACTAGAACATCATAAAAAGGTGTCAACTCAATTTTTTCAATTTTTAGCTTTTGAAAGAGGGGAAGTTTTGAGAGGACAACAGCTTGGATCCTTCTGGGAATGACTTGGTTGGATTCAAGGAATGAGACAAGGCAATAACTCTCAGTAAACTAGGGGAAGAAGACCAGTGCCTTATCCATTGGGCCATAAATTCAAAAGCAAACCAATACAAAAAACAACACCCCAAACAAAGAAAGAAAACACACACAAGAAAGAAAGGAGAGACCCTATACATAGTATACAAAGGACTTCCTATTCACCTAGGACTTAAACAACTTCAGGTACTACCCACTATAAGGAAGTGGGAGAGAAGAACCACCCATGTAATCAAGGTAGAAATAATTCTCACCAGCAAAGTTCCTGATCTTGAAAGGTCCGAGCCAAAGAGAATCAAACTTGCCATGGCTGCCACGAGGTTCATGTCTTTTATCCCACAACAAAATGATATCTCCAAATTTGAAATCCCTGGACCTGGCCTTCTTGTCAAACAAGGATTTTACCTTCTATTGGTGAGCAGATATTCTATCAGCAACCTTCAATCTGTCTTCATTCAATTTATAAAGGTACATGATCCTCTTATCCAAAGAATCATTGAATGGTGTCTTCAATGGCCTTCATTAAATGCAAGGTTGGTAGCTCCACTGTTACTAGAAATTGAGCTTCCACTCCATATACTACTTGGAAAGGGGACATCCCAATAGCTCTTTTAGGTGTAATCCTATCTACCCAAAGAGCATCATAGAGTTTCTTGTGCCAGTTCCTCTGAGATTCATTAACCAATTTCCTTATTATGGCCACCAGATTTTTGTTTGTTGATTTTGCTTGCCCATTCCCTTGGGGATAATAATTTGAAGAGTGAGCCAGGGAGATGCCATATCCATAACAGAAATCCATCATCTCAGTTGAATAAAAATTTGAAGCATTATCGATTCATATCTTGTTTGGCACACCAAACCTTACAAAGATGTTTTCTTTGATAAAATGGCATACTACTTCATAAGTAGTACTCTTTCTCTGAATGGCTTCTTCCCACTTAGTAAAATAATCTATGATACCAATACATGGGTATGTCTCGGCACTTGAAGAGGGATTAAGTGTTCCAATAAAATATAAACCCCATTGTTGAAAAGGCTCTTCAATCATTACTTGTTTAAGGGGCAAGGCAGCCAACTTTGGTCTACCCACAAAGGTTTGTCAAGCTTCACATTTATCAATCCACTTTGATGCATCTTTCAAAAAGGTAGGCCAATAGTATCCTGCATGAAGGATCTTGTGAGCAGTGACAGTAGATGAGTAATGGCCTCCACATGCTTGATCATGGAAAGATGAAAGAAGCTTCCTCTATTGTTCTTTATCTAAGCATTTAAAAAATCTTCCATCCATTCCATGCTTGAACAATGCATTCTCCCACAATACATATTGAGATGATCTTAAATTAATAGCTCTCTTCTCTTTGGTAGTAAAATGAGAGGGAAACTCTCCATAGGTGAGAAAATGTGTGATATTAGCATACCATTCATCAATTGAGCTGAGAAATAGAACAATAGGAAGATCAACTTCATCCTTAGGTAACTCATGACCAGCTCCCTCAGCGATGAGTTCACACAAGCCTTTTCCACGACTAGTTTGGTTGGTCTAATGTCAATATCATATTCTTGAACCTTTGCCACCCAGTTCCCTCTCTTGGATCCAAACTCTTGCTACGTGAGAATAGACTTGATAGTTGTGTCAAGCACAAGTACTGTGGAGTGAGAGTTAAGAATATAAAAATGAAACTGCTTGATAGCTTTAACTCTCCGCAAAAGCATGTTTCTCCATCATTGTGTATTTCAACTCATGATTTTTAAGAATGTAGCTCATAAATGTGATTGGGAGTTCATGATCATTAGAATCTTTTTGAGTCAAAACAACAGCCAGGGTGTTATCTGTGGCATAACAATAGATAATAAAATCTTTGCTAAAATTTGGACATGCTAGGATAGGAGTTCTAGCAATGATAGCATTTTTAATACCTTCAAAGGATTCTTCTCCTTCGAAGACCAGCCAAATCTTTGTTTTCTTTTCATCATTTGGGAGATAATCAAGGTTAGCTCTGAAAAATTAGGGATGAATCTTCTCGAAAGTTGATCTTACCGAAGAAAGAATGCACTCCCTTCTTGATGGTTGGAAGAGGAATCGCTAAATGGCTTGAACTCATTCAGATCAAGTTTTATGCCATCTTTAGAGATAACATGCCATAAAATTTTCCCTATGTGACACAAAAGATAGATTTATTAGGATTTAAAGAGATCCCATGTTCTCTCGCATTTCAAGAGAAGCTGTTTCCATATGCTGAAAATGATCTCGCTCTAGTCTTGGAAAACACAGTTAGGTCATCTAAATATACAAAAATACATTTCCCTTTCAAATTCCCAAAATCCAAGTCCATAGCTCTTTGAAAAGCGGCACTAGAATTAATGAGTCCAAAAGGCATCCTCTTGTAGGAAAAATTACCCCTAGGAGTGGTGAAGGCCATCTTGTGCTGATCTCGTGGCATTGACTTCTACTTGATTATACCCCAAAAGCCATCAAACATGGATAAAATTTCAGACCCCGTAAACAAATTGCAAGACTTGATCCATCATGGGCGGAGGATAGTTGTCCTTTAAAGAAGCTTGATTCATATTTTTGAAGTCAACACAGAATCTGAATCTCACCATTTTTCTTCCTGCACACAATGTTGGCACTCCATGTTGAATGGTGGATGGGAAAAATAATTTTGGCTTTCAACAACTTTTGTATTTCTTGAAAAATAGTGTCAGCTATTTTGGGATTGTATTGCCTTTTCTTTTTCTTGAAAGGTTTAATCCCAGGTTTGAGAGGGATGAAATGCTGCATCTCCTTTGGTTGGAAAACTTTTAGATCTTCATATGAATATGAAAGAACATCCTTATACCTCTTTAAAAGGTTGATGATCCTCTTCTTTTCTTCTGGTGTACAACATTTTCCAATGTTCACAAGCTTGGGGTCAACATAACTCCCAATGTTAGTTTTTTCATACTCAGTAGATTGTTGTGGTCCAGTAGAAGCTTTAGACATAACATACCTATCATGCTTATCAAACAATTCTTCTAAACTCACCATTCCTTTTGGAATCTTCTTACCTTTGAGTTTGATACACCCATCTTGATCTATTTCCTCTTTGACATCCTCTTCATCGGAAGACACACTCTCATGAGGTAAATCATCACTTCCTTTAAAGTACAATTGTTCAAAGTTGTCCCTAAGCTCTAAGAAAGAAAGAAAATGCTGATAATCATTAAAAATTCTAGTTGCTTGTGTTATCGGTACATCTGGGCCTATGGATCATCTCAATGGTAAACCTATCTTGAGAAAAGTCAAAATGAGGTATCAACGAACGACCCTGAGATAGCTAGTGAATCAGCCCTAGTGTTCTTTTCCCTAGGCACTGCTTCAATGGAGAAGGCGTCAAGAAATTCAATGGAATCCCAAACCTGATTCCTGTAATGCTTCAACCTTCTATTCTTTACCTGAAAAAGGTCTCTGACTTGTTTAACAACTAGTTCTGCATCTTCGTGAGCCAGAAGATTCTTCACACCCTTTTCTTTTGCCACATTAAGCCCAAGAATGAGAGCTTCATATTCTGCTGTATTATTGGTATTTTCAAATTGTAGTTTGAATGAGAAAGGGTGAAATTTTCCCTCAGGAGACACCAATACTACACCAACTCCAGAACCAGCCGAGGAACAACTTCCATAAAATTCTAAAATCCAAACCTTATTAGGATCATGAAGTACTCCTTTGGGAAGCTGAGTTTCCTCCGGGGACATAATCATATAGTTACCGTGCCCCATATCCTCATAAATTATTTGTGCTTTGGGATCATCTATTTTTTGTACAATATACTCAGATTGCTTCTCGGAAAAAACTTCTTCATTTTCCCATTGATTGGGATGAGGGCATGTGACCAATCCATTTGAATTTCTCCTCCTACATCCTTATAGAAGTTCCTGCTTAACAGCATACCATATGAAGGAGGGATATCTACTACCAGGATAGTAGCCAATACCTTTTCTCAGAAAAGTAGTGAAAGCTACTTGTGCATCTTTAATTCTTCCAACTAGGGGTACTTCCTTACTCTCCATGGAATAACAAGACCCATAAGTGCATGTGAGATTTAGGCCCAAGGCATGAGCTACTTTGGCAGAATTACATTATCCGATGCTCCTGAATCTATGACACAATTGCTGAGTTTATGGCTTGCTATAAGAAGGGTCACATAGAATGATTTGATCTTCTCATTAGGTGAGGTGACAAAAGCTACCAGATTGGGTTGGGGTGTGGAGGATGGAGTAGGTAAAAGGCCTTTGGAGGAAGCTTTGGATTGAGAATTAACAAAGTGAACCATTTTGGCAAAATCTTTGGGATGGGTTTGATAATACTCACCTTCTAAATTTGAACCTTTGTCTTTTTTAGGTGATCAATGATATCGAAAGATCCAGAGGTGGATGGGCTATCATCACTTGGAACCTTAGGTTTTTTAGATTTAGGAGTTGTGGAAGAAGAAGAAACTTTAGTAGAAGAATTAGGAAAAGTAGAATTGGCAGAACTCACCTTCTATGTGGATGTAGTGGGGATAGGAGATCCCCTTTTTGTAATCACAGGGATAGTCGTGGGATGCTCCTTGGATCTTTTAGTGGGCTGCATCACTTTCTCCCTTTTATTTTTCTACTCTCGAGTCATGAAAGTGTATGATTCACTATTCATGTCTACTACTACCTCATCATAATCTTCTTCCTTATCGACACCTTCAGTAGTGAAGAAATTAACTCGAGATCCCTTAAGCTCCTCCATCTCTCTATCAAATTCTTCTTCAAGTTCTTCATAGTATTCATTAACCTCTTCATCTTTAGGATCTTCAACCTCACAGGTTGCATTAACAGGAACCTTGATAGGTGGCCCCTCATGTGCTAGCCTTGTCTGAGAAGCAAGAAAACAATTTCTAGGTTAAAAATTCCTCCTTGGAACATCTGCATATGGGGCATGCTGAGTCAATTATTTCTTGATGGCAATGAGATCATTGGTAATCTTTTGTACTAATGGATTAGTATTAGGCTCGGGAGTGGAAGGGAAAGAAGAAGAAGATATAGATTTAGAAGGGTATCTTTTCAACTTTCCGTGACATAATCAAATCATCTTCGACACTAACAGCAAAGAGTGATCCTCGGCTAATGTTGTGAGATTGACTCTTCTCAAGGTGTAGCTAACCTCAAGTAATTGAGCATTCAGGAAAAAACATTTTTGAATTTGATCCACAGTTGAGTGTCTAGTGGGATTTTGTTAATCAACTTGTTGAATCTAGTCACAAATTCCCTCATGGGTTCTTGTGATTTCTTCTTTATTTGAGAAATTTGGGCAAGCAAAGCATGTACATCCTTTGCAGGTTTGAAACGGTTCTCAAATCTTGTCCTCATCATGGTCCAATTGGTAATGGCCCCAGCTAGAAGGTGATAGAACCAATCTACTGCATTATCTTGTAAATTCTCTACAAAGAGCCTCACCGAGACATCTTCATGTTCAACTCCAAGAACTCCACATGCAACTATGAAGGCTACAATATGTTCATCAGGATGTACCTTGCCATCACCTTTGAACTTGGGGAAGTTCTTTTGGTTACCTCTGAGTAACTCATGCAAAGGTTGAGGAAGGGTGAGAGGCCCAACATGATGGCCCTAGGGCAATGTTGCTACCATCCTTGGAAAGATGGATTGAAGGGGAACCAAAACACCAGCAAGAATCAGAGCACAAAGATTAGGGTTGAGTTACTCTAAAGGGATAACACCTATAGGGGTTCTATCTTCAACAGAGGAGTACTTGTTGAATGAGCTCTTCTATTCCTTCCTGTTGAAGGAAAAGGAAAACCTTGCTATTCCAAAAGTTGAAACTGAGAATATTCAATACCAAGGGCCCTCCTTCCGTGAGTAAAACATGGAGTCGCCAGATCAAAGGATGATCAAGAAATTGTTCATAGAACTGGAATGCATTTTAAGAAAATGAATCCCTAGCAGAGTCACCAAAAATTGTTGGTTGTCAAAAAGGACTTTGTTGAGAACAACAGTTCAGGGGACAAAGAAAGTCCCTCCTCTTTAATGGGAGAGGTTCCCTTATTTAAAGACCAAGCTTATTTACATATGTACAATGCATAGTTTTAATGTGGAACTTGGATATCATGAAAGTGTTTTAAAATAGAATGGATCATCAATACAAAAGTATAGAGGAATGAAGTAGTGGAAATGAGCAGAAAGGCATTCTCCGAACTATAGATAACAAAATAATTCCTTATGCATGCCAAAAAAAATTACTTGGAATAAAAAAATTTACATTTGAATCAATAAGATGTTATTACAAAGACACAAAGTTCCATAAATAACACCCACAAGAATACAAAGCTTCTTGACATAATACAAAAAAATGATTCAAAAGTATTCAGTGGATAGTGATAAAAGAACAAAAATAGGTAGACATAGGATGGAAAAAACTCTTGTATTGATTGCTCTTTTGCTCTTTACACTTTCAAAAATAAGCCAAGTTCCATCCCTCAAAATGGTGAAGAGAGACCAATATATAATTTTACAAATCAGTTACACTTGGTAACTAATTCTTTTAACTAAAATGTTTAGTTAAAGGGATGCTTGACGCAAAACCCCCAACTAATTACAATAAGCCCGAATTCAGAAAAAGAAGGAAGATAGAAGATGCAAGGAGGAAACACATGCTTATGATTGGGAAGGGCCCATCGACTTGAGGATCTGTTATCTAAATTTTTCAATGATTCTGCTACGTCTCTGCCTCGTGGAACTGATGTGTTGGTAGTATCCTGGGTCAAAGATCCCAGAAATTTCTCCATCCCTTTATCAAAATTGGTGTGTGTATGATATTCTTTATTAGCTTCCTCAATGGCAGATTGGAGAGAGCATATTTCCTTTATCTTCTCTTTGGTCATTGAGTCCTCCTTGAACAAATTTTCCTTAACAAAAGCTCTGAATTGAGTCTTAATTTCCTGGAGGGAGAAAGGCACACCTAAAGTCTCATCATGGAGGTGATAGTGAATATCCTTAAAAGTAGATACCACCAAAGCTTTGAAGGCCTCTCCTTTACCAACTATTCTTCAATTCTCCCAAAGCCTCCTCCAGCACTTTTATCTTCCACTCTACATTGAAAACCCATGAATTTGAAAAATTATCCTTTGCATCATCAAAAACCTTACTTGCCATCAATAGATTTTCATTAGTCTGTCCCATCATGAAAAGTCCTACTATACAGCTGCTCCAAAGATTAAGCTCTTTGTCCATATTTCCAATGGTGGAGGAGAGATTTTGTTGCAAGTTAATTACCTTCTCATTAAGTTTGAAGGCTTCTCCAATAAATTCAAACCTGCAATGACCATATCATCAACCATGTCTTCCATAGCCCTCCCATAGATGGAGTACCTATGTATGTCCTTGATGCTCTGGACTTCATCTTGACTGAGGATCACAGGTGGTGGAAGGGTAGTCAGTGGGGTAGGGTCTATAACTTTATCCTTAGACAACAGTGACTTGATGAAACTAGAAAGTACTTGAGCCTACTCTTCTAGCTGCTCTATAGTCTACTTGCCTTTTTCTACCCTTCCAATAACCCTGGTCACTTGTTTCCTGAAGGTTATGGATTTCACTTTCAGGGGTAGACTCTCCCATTGAGATCCTAGAAATTTCTAGATGAGAGGCTTGCTAATCCTATTCTAGCTTGTCAACTTTGGGCTTGGCTATCGCAAGGAACCACTGACCTTGGGTGTCAATCACTATCCTTGAAGTTGTTCTAGATTTATTTGCAGGAGTAGAAGGAATAGTGCCTAACAAGGCTACCAGAACATCAAAATTGGGCCCTGTTAGTCAAGAATAAGACTTCCTCTTCCTATTATCAACAAAATGCTACACCCATGCAAAAGTGGAGGAAGAGGAAGAGGGAGGAGCAAGAGAACAAAGAGTGAGAGAACTCATGGCACTTAGAGTGTTTACCACTATTGCCTCCAATAGAGATGTGAGTGGAGCAGATGAGGTTTCTTAAACAGAGGAATCCATGGTGCTTGGAGGCTTAGTGCTATGAATTTCCTACTCCTTATCCATTGTAGCTTCTGGAACTCCTACAAGAACTAGCATTTCACTATCTTCACTTTCACTGAGAACAATGATGTTCTCTAGCCTAGAAGGTAGTTCTGAATGTTTTGGCAAAGGATCCTCCTCAACGGGATCCTTTTTGACTTCCTTCACCTTCTTCTGGTATACCTGAGTGGATGAGGAAGGGGTGGAGGATGCAGTTCTTTACTTGATGAAGGAGGAGGAGTTCATACAGGTACTTCTGAAGTTGGGTGTTTGTGACTCCTTCCTTGGTGTTGAAGTGTCTTTGGAAGAAGACTCTCCTGAATTCTTCCTCATCTCTTAAACATTTGTCAAACAAGACTTTGGTTCTTACTAGGACAGGAGCTAGAATCTCAGCCAAATCATCTTTTTCTCTTTTAAACTAGTCCAAATCCTCTAAAGGAGTATGCTTGATCACAATATCATATTCATATGACAATAAATATCTATTTTCATCTTGAAGCCCTTCAGGAATCTGATATAGGTTAAGCTCTTGTATTAGCTGAAGGGGAAATCTGCCATAGTGTCTCCATCTGGCCTCAAAGTTGTCTATGTAATCAGTCCAGTAGTCTTCAGTGTCTGCTATATGATGGTAGTTGATTATGAGATTCAGCTCAATGAATTTATTCAAATCAAAATAGGTTCTGGGCCTGAAGAAGTGGACAGTGATGGGAGCAAGGGCTCTCTCTATGTTCTGGGCATCCAGAGTTGTTTTACATGTATAGTTCCCCAAAGATATGGGGAAATGTAGACCAGTGATTTTCTTATCTCTACAGGTCTTGTGTAATTTTTCCAATTGCCTACATACCTCAATCAGAGCCATCTTATCATTACAAAATATGGGGAGCTTGAGAGGAGTGCTCTCATAACTGGCTAGCCTAATATAAGAGAATCTTTTGAATTGAATGAAGTAAGCTCCATACTTCACTATCAGGCTCATGGCTTCATCAAAAAATCTCCTAGTAGTGTCACTCTCTAGAAGCCTCACAATGTACATGGTGAAAGCATCATTCACCCTCCTGAATTTGTGATTTCTTGTGTCAAGGGTGAACTAAGGGCAGTAAGCATAGATGAGATCACCTTGCTAAGCATCAATGTATGTGAAACCAAACCATTGTCTGGATGCTGCTAGATTTATATAAGGTAAGAATTCATGTACAACTTCTTGGTTTGTTGTACATTAGACAATTACTCTATCAAGTTCATGCAGATGATCTCTACCCAATTTATGTTCTAGGTACCTTCACATATAATGTTAATGAGCAAGCACATTAGAAAATGAAACTCACTTTGGTAGAGGAAATCCCATGATACGAGCCAATAGGATGATGAAATTGAATAGATCCTTGTTGAAATCATCCCTAAACAGAGCTTTTGATAGTCGGGATGCCCCCTTCTTAGGGTTCTTCAACCACGACTTTGCTACTCTCGCCTTGTATTTCTCACTGTCTTGATCAAAAAGGGCATGTGCTTGATTTTGAGAGATTACCACAGAATTGTCCATCTCGGGATCCTTAGGGTAGCGGCAATGGCGAAGCATCAAGTTTAGTGATGAGCTCCCCATGCACATTGGTCAATTCACTCATATCGGGGTTGAACGGCTCTGCAGTGAGCACAAGATGCTCGGCACATTCCACCAAGATTGGGAAACCAACAGAAAACTCTAGGCCACTTTATCATTAATCATTTGTGCCATGGGAGAGGGGTTTAGGTCTGTCAACCTAGTCCAAAAATCACCAAATTCTAGGTGACGAACTTCACTGTCCTTGATATCAGGAATGGAGGACTCGAGTGGAGAAACCTACTCTTGGCCTTGAAACTTAATCTTCATACTGATAGTGTTTGGAAAATGACCTTACGGCTTGAATCTGTGATGAAAAATGTAGGGGGAATGGGGACGCGAGCAGATGACTTCAATTGCATGGGTATTGAGAAAATGGAAATGAGAAAGTAGTGTGTAAAATGCATAGGGGTAGTCCATTAAATAGCCATTTTAGGAGAGAGAAGGTTATTAAATGCACATTAAATTCATATTCACCAACTCAAAAAGCAAGCATCGGGAAGAGTGGGAAAAATTAGCCCTGGATGGCCTTTGGTACATTTGGGACATGAGGGACGAAAGCATGACTCGAACGATGAAGGCGATGTGGGAAAAGCGGGGACAAAATGCAAAAACACTTTCGGGACAAGCAGGACCAAAGTACGTGAAGTGCACGATGTGGCCGACGTGGGCGATCGGGGAACAGAGAGCCCAAGTGAACTTGGGACAGTTGGAACAAAAAGTTCGATGGGCCCACAAGTTTAACAGATTTCGAGAAAGCGGTTGATCGGGAACAGCGAGCCCAAGTGAACTTAGGACACATGGGACAAAAATGTCCAACAAACCTGAAAATCACTCAAATGACTCAAAAAATGTAGAATTTCTCTAACTTCTCAACTTTTCTCTTTACTAGAACATCATAAAAAGGTGTCAACTCAAAATTTTTAATTTTTAGCTTTTGAAAGAGGGGAAATTTTGAGAGGAGAACACTCCTACCACTAGGTTCTTGAGATCAATACACCTACTAAAATCTTCACTTATCATGGTAATCAACCTATTAAACACCATGTTCGAAGTGTGAGAGACTCTAGATAGAGGTGCAAGAATCTTTTCCACCTTCGCTTTAGGTGCACAAGTTTTATTCTACTTTACAAGGTTGCACACATGCTTGGTATGTATATGTAGAACTCCATAGAGAGACTAGAAATTGGCAGGATTTAATCACGGGAATGTCCCAAACATTTGACTTCTTCTCTACTAAACCTCTGGTGGAAGAAGCATTAAAAGTCATAATGCGCTTAACTATGGGAGATAGTTCCAAGGTTGAAGAACTCATTCAAGAGTTATTTGATGAAGGAGACTCAGGAGAGCGTTTTGTTGAAGAAATAGAGGACGATGCCACAATACTTCAACGCACTTTCCTTGAGAAAGAAAAAGGAAAATTGGTCTACTTAGTGGATGATGAAGAAGTAGAAAATCTAGATGTAAACCATTCAATAGGTAGGTGTGAGGTGTTGGAAAATTTAGATAAGACCACATGTGCCTATCATGAACCTATGAAGACAAAGAAAGTGAATAATTGATCGAATCATGAGCTTAAGGAGGCCATAATTGGAGACTATTGATCGATCAAGTGGAAAAAATCATAGAGTTACTATGGGATTATCAGGACTTAATCCCTCAAGGGTACCATGAACTTAAAGGTATGCATGAATCATTAGGAGAGATGAAGATACAACTTAAATATGGTGCATGCCTAGTAAGAAAGAGACCCTATAGGATGAACCCTGACTTGTGCGAAAAGGTCAAGGAATAGATTAACAAAATGTTGAAGTCCGGAATCATTAAGCCCCTAGATAAGTCGAATGGGTTAGTCCAATGGTGATCGATATCATAAGGATGTACTGATTAGGATATTTATGGACTATAAGGAGCTTAATGTTGCATGTGTGGCTGATCCCTTTCCTAAGCCATTCACCGAGGAAATACTAGAAGGTATTGTATGACGTAAAATCTATTCGTTTACAGATGGGTTCTCTGGGTATCATTAGGTTAGGATTTCCTAGGAGGATCAGGAAAAGACTACTTTTACTACTAAATGGGGTAGCTTTTCCTATACTGTGATGCCTTTTGGTCTAAAAAACGTGCCTGTTGTATTTTCACACATAGTTGTTCAAGCATTCAAGGAATTTATTCACAACTTCTTGCATGTTTATTTGGATAATTAGACGGTGTATGGATTAGTTAAAGATCATTGTGAAAATGTGTGCTTAGTGTTTGAAATATGTATATAGTTGAGCATCTCTTTGAACATCAAGAAGTTCATATTTTCTACACCATTTGGAATACTATTATGACACATAATCTGCAATGAAGGTTTTTTAGTTGATCCAACTAAGGTTGCAGTCATTATAGGCCTAAAAGAGCCTATCAATCGAGTGAGGTACGTGGATTCTTGAGTCACATGGGGTATTATAGAAAATTCATAAAGGGATATGCCAAGGCTTCCACACTTTGGAGGAGTTACTGAAAGGAAAAGGTACATTCTAGTGGGGAGAACCGCATGATAGCACGCATTTCAAGCATTAAAGGAGAAACTTACTACCATGCCTATTCTACATTTTCCTTCATGGGACCATCCATTTCATGTACATTTAGACACCGTGGCATGGCCATTGGTGTGGTATTGATTAGATGGGAGAAGGTATTGTAGATCATCTATCTATTTTGATAGTAGAAAGTTGACTCCTACTGAGAGAAGAATTACACAACAACAGAGTGCGAATGTTTGTCAATGATCTATATGCTACATAAATTCGAGATAGTACCTAATAGCTACACCATTTTTATTTTATAAATATTATATGGCATTGAATTATTTAGTCAACAAGCCTATTTTACAAGGGCGCATATGTAGATGGGTACTCTTATTTCAATAATTTGATTTCACAAAGCTTGTGGTAAAACTAGGGAAAAGTAATTCTTGACCGGACCATTTATCTAGAATACAGCTAGGAGAATAAGCATAGGCTATTGAAGACACCATTCCTGATGCATAGTTATACATGTTACAATGCACGCCATTGGAATTCGAGGACATCGTTGTCTTTATAAGAATAGGCATGGCACCTGAAGGAATGAAATCCTTAGAGAATAAATAACTTGCTATACACGTGGCACCCTATATGTTGATTAGTGGTGACCTATACAAGTTAGGCCGGATAAAGTATTGCACTATTGTGTACTAGAACATGAGCGTACAAATATTATGGAAGAAGCTCATGGTGGTATTACAGGTGGCCACTATACAGGTGATGCCACTACTCACAAGATTTTACTCACTGGATTATGGTGGGAGACCTTGTATAAATATTGTAAGGATTATTACAAGGCTTGTGATCATCGTCAATGCCTTGGGAAACCAGTTCAATGAGATGAAATGACTCTAAGACCTATTACTATTACAGAACCATTTGAGAAATGGGATATTGATTTTTGGTTCCTATATCACTAGCCATGCATAGGATTGGAGCTTGTTATATCATCACTTGCACAGACTATATGACAAGGTGGGAAGAATATGCACCTCTGAAAGGATTTTACAATGGCTACAGTGCCAAGTTTTGATGGGAAAATATTATTACAAGGTATGGATGTCCATTGAGTTTGACTAGTGATATGAGAACACATTTTCTTAATCAAACAATCAAAATTTTATTAGATGAATTAATGATTACACACCATAAGACTACACCATATCATCCTCGGGAAAATGGGACTTTGAGGCTTTCAAAAAAGTCGAGTCGATATTGACAAAAATATGTGATGTTGGAAGAAAGGATTGGGATGATAAAGTGTCTGCATAAGCTGCTTTGGTCATATCAAACAATCTATAAAAGTTTGAACAAAGCCACACCATTTTTGTTAGTGTTTGGCATAGAAACAGCTTCTTCCTATGGAATTCATGTTACCATCTTTGCATATTGTGTCAGGTGCCTTTGGATGTCTCGTTGATAAACAAGCATTAGAAGAATGAGTTGAAAAGTTAATCAATATGGATGAGAGATTATCCATAGCACGTTGGAGTCAAAAACAAGAAAAGGCCGTAGAAATCATGGCATGAAAAGCACATTAGGGATATAAAGTTTGAGATTGGACAGATGGTGCTCCTTTATGATTTTAAATTTTGTGCCATCCAGGAAAACTCAATGTACATTGGTTGGGGCTGTATGTTGTCACTCACATACTTGAAACAAACATTTGTCAATCGAGAGGTGCTTGATGAAATACAAACTACCCCGATACTTCAACGGGAGTAAGTCAAGCCCTACTAGAAATAAGTCTTCTTGGTGTTTTTAATAAGGTAGTATTGCCATTTAGATTAGGTTTTCAATTCTACATTTCCTTAATGTATTTCCTTCTTCATCATTATGCTTTGTCAATTTAGTTGGTGTTTTTGTGTAATAAGTTTGTTTATGCGCTTTAAGCTAATTATTATTTAAATAATTTCTATGCGCAGAGAACTACACATACCTTTAGTGTGGGGTAGATTATTCATATCCAGCACAAGTCTATTGAAAATAAGTCCACATGAAAGGAACAAACTGCTACAAGGCGTTATTCAAGTTGGATAATTGAAAAAGATATTGCTTCTAGAAACAAGGGCCATAGATGGAGATGATCAAGAAACAATTATAATGTAAGGTAAGTAGGGGCTATGAGAACTATCAAGGGAAGGTGCGGTGGCGAGGTACTAAGGTGCATGTAAGTGCAATCAAGATAATTTTGTAGCTAAAAGGTAGGAGGGTGCGCTAGAAGGTTATAACTTGGGCCTGAATATGTACCACGAGGAAAGAATGAAAATGGTCAATTAATGAGAGGATTGTTGGTAGGTGAAGGAGCAATAAATGCACTAACTTTTAAAAAATCTATATAAGGATGGGATGTGAGTTCATTCTTACCATTGCAATTGCGATAATTTGAAAGATCTAAGTGCGACCAAGCTGTGAGAAGAGTATTCAAGTGTGATGAGTGTGAATTGAGACGTGATGAGTAGATTTGTGCATATAGGAAGCTTGCATCCCCAGTTGCTAAGGGTTTGAGAAAAGAAAGGCATTGTAAAAGAGCTAGGGTACGTAATTTCAACTAGGGCATGTTGAATCAAGCTAGGGTTTTGGTTTGCACATTGCAGGAGATAAAAGGTGAGTATTTGAAGTTAGAATATTACAGGTTACAAATGGCACCGAAGAGAGCACCCACAACAGGAGTAAAAGGAAAGAAGAAAGTGGAAGTAGAGGTTGAAATGACTCCTGAGAGTAATTTCTCAGAAATGTAGTATCTAGAGGGTGTGATTGTGGGTTAGGAATGGGATTCCCACATCCGGAAGAGAAATATCAGTGAGTACAACCATCGTAAAACTAAAAATAAGAAGGATTTGGATGCATTATTAAACACAGATGAATAAGCACATAGTAGAATACGTGCCGGTGTATGATGATGTTGGGGAGAAGTTGTCAAAGTAAATTAGAGTTTACCAGTTATATGAGCTCCCCTACTTTGGGAAATATGAACCATTGTATCGCTGGTTGATGAGAAGGGTACATGAAGATTTCTTCTACTTTACAGGACGTAGGGTAAGGATCATAGTTGCGTTGATCTCAATAGTAATAGGGTTGAAAGGCATAGGGGTAGATTTAAATGGTTATTTAACTGATAAGGCCAAAATCCTAGAGACAAGGAAGGATTTTTAGTACACCAAGGGTCCACACAACATGGACATTAATAAATTAAAGAATTACCCAATCATACAAGCAAGTGCAAACTTAGTGATAAAGTTGAATGACCAAGAAATATGGTCACATGTAAACATAATATGGCTACAAATTGTAAAGAAGATGTCACAGGGAGTGATTTACAACATCTCCAGTTACATCGTGGAGACTATCATTAAAGAAGTGCACATGTGAGAGAAGATAAATTTCGGGGCTGTTCTATTGTCTCTAGTGTTTATGGAAATCAAGGTGCTCGATGGCTAAAGGAGAAAATCGGGAATACCCTATGGAGAACAAGTCACCTATGGAAATATTTGGAAAGTACTTGTGTTAAGGATCAATGAGTAGGCTAGTCAAGCATATGGTATAGAAGTGGTATGATAGACTCCGCACATAGCATTTGAAGAAGAGTGGCGCATACCCAAGGAGTTGCCTTTGATGGTGGGTAAGGCAATACAGTTTGTAGTCTACCATCATTTTCACATCACGTAATTTGCGATGAAGGATGAAGCTTGGAGCCCTTGGTGCAAACTACCAAATGCCTTCACAACAAGATATTTCCAGCATCACCACCACGGTTTTCGGATGCGCGCTGCCTACCCTTCAATGTAGACAAGGTAGATTGTGACTACCATACACGAAGAAAGACATATTTCTATCCAAGATGGACTGCCTACATTGAGAGGCTTATCTCAGATATTATAAGCATGAATCCTATAAGCTTGGTAATTAGGGACACCAGAGTAGCGCTTGAGTACCTTCAACTCAAGCCCAAGATAGAGAAAAATAAGTATGTGGAGAATGAGTTCACGCTCCCAGGGCCACAAAAAGGTAAGCATACAATGGAAAATGTTCTAGCACCTAAGCCCATAGAGACAATACAAGTAGATGATGAAGAAGAGGATCATGAAGATAGTGGTGGTTTGGAGCACAAAGGTAGGAGGAATCCTCCAAATAAGGAAGAAGTTGAGTGTGTGAATACTCCACTCCAGCCACAAGAGGGAGATGATGAGGATATAGATGCAAGTAAAGGGAGAGTGCCGGTTCAAAATATTATTCAAGAGAAAAAGGACCCCGGTGTTACTCCACAATCGACGCAGATCACCTTGAATATTTCCACGGAAGGAGAAAAATAAGAAGAGAAGAAGGAAGTTGAAGCTGAATGAGGAGGTAGAAGAATTTGAGGAAATCATGATCAATCTCCTTCACCTCCATAGAATTTGGAAGAACCAAATGGCAAAGAAATGAAGGATGGAGAAGAAGGAGAAAAGGAGGTAGATGACATAGTACAAGAGAATGCTCATGGTACAACAAAACAAGCTCCAAATCTTGATGCTCAAATTCCTAAGGGGCCAAGATAAAAAACAACAAGTGGAGAATATGCTCCACCGGTCATGGGCTACACTAAGGACATAGGTAAAATTGTTCGCGCCATTTTCAAAGCACAAATGACACCAAAGTATTTGTATGGTGGGGGATGATAGATGAAGATATGGCAACCATGCGCACAAGGAGCAACTATCATGGTCAATGCACACGCACATGGATGAACCAAAATTTTATGTTTGTGAAGAGACATTTGTATCAAGGAGGTTGAAGAAGACACCTTAGGCCAGACACATAACAGTAAAGCCTACTATTATGTTAGATGAACAAGTAAGCATTTCTTTCGTGAAAGTCTTGATAGAGGTGGCATAACGAAATGTGGATAAATATGCAACAATTAGGGCACTAAGAGAAGAACTCAAAACTAAGGATGTAGAATAGAAATAGCGCACCTAAATAAAGAAAAAGACTTAGAACATAAGAAGAACAATATTTTTGTCAAAGATGAAAAAGTAAATTGGGACAATATCATGAAAGAAAAGCCACACTTAGAGCCTATGGTATCTGTTGTATATATCTTCCCCCCGGGTAGATATAGACAAGCGGAAGAATATGGAAACCAAAGAAATTCAAACCTCAGCCCATGGCACACAGAAATGAGTGTCGACATAAGAAAGAATGTGCCCATGGCGCACAAAAGGGGCGCACGGAAATGAGTGTCGACATAAGAAAGAATGCGCCCATGGCGCACGGAAGAGGCGCACAGAAATGAGTGTCGACATAAGAAAGAATGCGCCCATGGCGCACAAAAGAGGCGCACAGAAATGAGTGTCGACATAAGAAAGAATGCGCCCATGGCGCACAAAAGGGGCGCATGACAATGAGTGTCGACAGCAAAATGGATGCGCCCATGGCGCACAAAAGAGGCGCACAGAAATGAGTGTCGACATAAGAAAGAATGCGCCCATGGCGCACAGAAGAGGCGCACAGAAATGAGTGTCGACATAAGAAAGAATGCGCCCATGGCACACAGAAGAGGCGCACAGAAATGAGTGTCGACATAAGAAAGAATGCACCCATGGCACACGAAGAGGCGCACAGAAATGAGTGTCGACATAAGAAAGAATGCGCCCATGGTGCACAAAAGGCGCACAGAAATGAGTGTCGACATAAGAAAGAATGCGCCATGGCGCATAGAAGAGGCGCACAGAAATGAGTGTCGACATAAGAAAGAATGCGCCCATGGCGCACAGAAGAGGCGCATGAAAATGAGTGTCAACGGGCAAAATTTTCTCCTTGGTGCACGTAAGAAGATGTCGACACACACACGGATGCGCCTATGGCGCACCTTCAGGAGGCGCAACATTCTGAGTGCTGACAGGAAGCAGACCCTGACCCAGATATTCAGATGGCCATAACTTTTGACTGGGAGCTCCGATTCACACAAGGTTGGACTTTTCGGAAAGCCTACGGTGTCCTCTACCTAACTAAGACTGGATATCTTTAATTGGGTGGGAACGAGTTCTTAAAAATGAAAAATACAGTTTGCCACTTTTGGGGTTTGATATGGTCCTCACCCACCACCATAATGAGATGAATTAAATACAACCTGAGGTGGTTGGGGTAGATTTGGACTTTCTCTCTCTTCTTTCTCTCATTCTTCCTATAAATTGTAAGGAGGGGCTTCTTTCTAAAGGTTGGAAATTCTTGTTTTGCCCCTCCCTTCTTCTCTTTGGCAGGTGAATCTGTGGAGTTAAAACCTCCCATTTAAAACTGTAATGTAGCTTTGCCTCTTGGCATTTTGCAGTGTGTTGTATCAATCTTTGGAGCAAATTAATGCATGTTTGTGGATGATTATCAATCCTCTCAGTGTTTATTTGCATCTTCTTGATCTTTCACTGTAAATCTGGTTATCTGTGCATGATCTTGCATTACATTTTTTTGGTCTGTGTTTATTGGCAAGACAGGTGTTCTTCATTCCTCGGTGCATCACCTCTGTTAGTTTAGGTTTTATTTTCTGCATTTTCTTACCCCCCCGTCTCCTTGGAAAATTAGATTAGGTTTTGAGTAGACCCTCTGCATTTTTACGTGTGCATCCGAGCAGAGGAATAGGAACCGCCTTCATCCGGAGAGCTTTTCTAATTTCGTAAGGTCCCACACTTGGGAAAAGCTCCATGTTATGCAATCATACCGAGAATCTGGCAACCCATCGAGTTATAGAGTCCCGTGGTGCTTGTGATTCACCATCAGCGATTTTGGCACGCCCGGTGGGACCCAGAAGTCATTCCACAGTTTCGAAGGAACTTTCAAGAAATTCGGACTTAAAAAATTGCAGGTTTTACAATTTCATATTTTCACCTTCCAGGCTGAACTTTGAAATCAATTTTCAAGGACTTAACTTGCTCAAAACAAGTCAAAATTTCACCAGCTGATAGATCTGGGGGTAATCTTCAAAAGGGTATTCTTAGATTTTTGAGATTTTGACTTTCAAAATTTCATGGTTTTTTGATTTTCGGATTTCAGGTTTTCGGAAGTCTGGCATTTTTGGGTTTTCAGGACTGTCATTCCAGAATCAAGTTCCAAACTCTAAAATATCAAAAATACAGGTCTTTCAATTTTCCATTTTTAAATATCGTCAGGTTTGGTGTGTAACTTGGCAGGATCTAGCCTTTTGAGGCTCACTTTCTAACACATCTGGCGACTCCGAAGGGGTAGAATTCAGCGGTGTAGCAGCAAAAGTTTCCCAGGCATATGAGAAGAATTCGAACCAGGTCTAATACTCGAGAAGAGGGGCTATTTGTCCAATTGCAACTATCACCAGGAGGAGGAAGGAGAGGAAGAAGACCACAAAGATCACCATCTCCACCTAACAGGACTTTGTCTACACCTCCACCTGGTAGGCCTTTTCTCGCATCGACCAGGGTTCTTAGGCCAATCATAATGGCACATCTACCACCGAATCCCTTTGTAAATTTCACGGGTAGTAGTCCACTTGCCCTAAATGCTCAGAATCAAATTCCAGTTGCAGCACTAAAGAATATACCCTATTTTACAGGAGAAAATCATACTACTCCTATTGATCACATCCAGGATATTGCTAATGCATGTGCAATCCACGAAATAAATGAAATGGATGTTGCAGTCAAGCTGTTGGCTTCATCTTTCAAAGGCAAGGCCTTACAATGGTTTAGGAGCCTTACAGCAGGCTCTATTACGAATTGGAACCAACTTTGTTCTACTCTTTGCAGCCAATTCGGGGAGAGGGCGGACAATTTATCTTTATTGGAACAGCTGACAACAATCAAAAGGGCTCCTAACGAACAAATGGCAGATTTCAACTTTAGATTCCAACGGACATGGGACAGGATCCCAATAGCTGTTAGACCAACTGCCGAAGGAGCATTCCTTTATTTCTTAAAGGCTATAAATTCAGACATAGCCATGATGATCCAATCAATGGGAGGGACAACGCTGCCAGGGTCCTATGACACAACGATCAGAGCAGAGAACTATTTGATCCAAGCCGGAAAGCTTGCACCAAGGCCACCAATGCCTCTCTATCCAGACATGGGAAATCCTCTACCTACCAAGCACCAGAGTTGAATCCCATTCCAACTCCTAGAAATCAAAGCAATAATGAGGCGTCGACTTCTTCAAATACTTCAAAGGAATTGCAGGAGGTCATGAAACAATTGCAGAACCTTGGAAATGAGCTTGTGACTATCAAAAGACAGCAAGCTCAAAGTGCTAGACCGTATCAGCCTCAAGTACAGTACCAAGCTAGGCCCCCATACCAACAAAATAGACCACCACCTCAGTGCGAATCAAAACCAGAACCAAGGCGACTGTCGCTGCAGCCATTTCGACCGTATGATCCAAATGCAACGACGTCCTCAAGAGCCTTGGTTCCAACACAAAATAACATGGCACAGGAGTACGACTGGTGTTACCCTTGCAATCTACCTCACAATCAGTCAGCATGTTTCAATGGTGCACTGAATCAGGCCTTGATGGTGCAAACCATTGGTGTTGCTCAAGAACCAAGCCAGGAGGAGAATCAACAGCAACAAACACAACAAGAAGGACCTCCAACAGAAACCACATTGGCAAATTGGCAAACGGAAGACTTCTGTGGAGTTAACCAACAGCCTTTTCAAGGCGTGGCTGCCAACACACGGTCAAAGAAGAGAAATATAGGAGAGGGACAACCATGTAATCCAGTTGTTTCTCAACCCACTCTTACACAACAAGGGGTCAGTAGACCAAACGCAGCTCCAAATGTGCAGAATCAACCTAAGGTACCTGTTGTAGCAACACATGCACCTGTTCAAGCTCCAGAAAAGGTTGCGCCAAGCAAGGGACAGCAAAAGGACAATTCATCCCCCTTCAACATCATCGATCAAATGAAGAAGACACATGTGAACATTTCCATGTGGGAATCACTTTGCGATCCTGTGGCAACGAGATTTATTGCAAGTCTGCGCATGGCTAATTGGTCTGCCACAAATGTATCAAACCAGGGACATGAGAAAGTTCTCACTAATGCAGTGCAACATGATGGGGGCCAGACAAGAAAAAATTTGAAGCCTCCACCATTCTATGTTTCGTTGATTGTTGGAAACCACTTGGTACACAACTGCATGATTGATTCTGGGGCAAGTAGTTCAGTGATGCCGAAGCAAATAGCGGATCAGCTGGGTTTGAAATATGAGCCAGTGCTGAAAGGAGTAGTACAGCTAGATGGAACGGCAGTAGGAACAGTTGGGGTCATCAAAGGGTTAAGCCTAACACTACATTCCTGTCCTAATGTTACAGTTCTACAAGATGTGTCTGTGATTGACCTTCCGCCACTCTTTGCGTTGTGTCTATCAAGAGACTTCACTGCAAAAATCGGTGGATATTTATCTGCAGATTGGTCGCACATGATTTTTAGGACAAGGTATGGAGCCAAAGCAACAATCAGGTCAGAACCAATTGCCCATTTCCATATTGAGCCTCATGTACCAAATCCTATCAATGCAAATTGCTCGGTTTTTGATCAGGAGGAGTGTTCAAGTGATCTAGAAACAGGTACTAAGGTCGAGGGAATTCCTGATTTAACTTTGGATGAATGGGCAAACAAGAGTCATGAATTTGACCCATACAAGGAAATTGAAGAATCTGAATTGGGCGTGTATTGTATACACGAAGAAAATTCACCCATTCCCGACATCATTCAACCTGAACAAAAGGATGAAAACAAAGTTTGGAAATTATTTTTCGATGGTTCGAGAAGCAGACAAGGTGCTGGAGGTGGTGCAATGTTGATTTCACCACAAGACATCAAATATTATTCAGCTTTTCATTTCTAGTTTTCTTGTTCGAACAACACAACTGAATATGAGGCCTTGATTCATGGACTTCATTGGGCCAGGAAAAAGGGCATAAAGAACTTGCAGGTGTTTGGAGATAGCAAGCTAATCGTCAACCAAGTTAGGGGACAACATGCTACAAAGAACGACTTGCTAAGGAGCTAGAAGAATAGGGTATGGGACCTCATTGAGGATTTCAAAGCTTTCAACATTGTATCCATACCCAGGAAGAAAAATGAAGCCGCAGATAGGCTTGCAGCAAATGGAGTGACATTTGATGTGGTTGACAAAGACATCGGGAGAAAACGCAGCCACACATCCATGTGGTTGTGAGGCCGCAGCTCCGATAACAACACAAGTCATGTGTTTGAGAACAATTAACAGATTGTCAATTTCTTACAAGAAGAGGCTGAATTTTCAGCTAGGAATCAGGACAGATTAGAGCAGCAGTATGGGGATCAAGTAGTACAGCTGCGGACAAACAAGCTTCCTAAGGGTTTGGTAACATTGGAGTCTATCTTCAACCCTAACGACCAGTTTTGTAAGGAAAAGGCAAACATACAGTCAAGAGAGAAGATTCAAAGCCAATTCCTATTGGGAAGACAAAACACTTCAAATTGGCAAAGTGGCCACTGAACAGGAGAAATCAGATTTCATACAACTTTGCCAAGAATTTCCAGATGTCTTCGCTTGGAGCTACGAAGACTTGAGAGGATTCGATCCAAATTTGGCACAACATACCATAGAATTGGATCCAGATGCTAATCCCACAAAGTGTAAACAGAGACCGGTCAACCTCACATTGAGCCTCTAATGAAGAAAGAGCTAAATAAGCTGATAGAGGCAAGCATTATATTCCCGATCAAGCACTCAAGCTGGGTTGCAAACTTGGTTCCGGTCAGGAAGAAGAGTGGAGAAATCAGGTTGTGTGTAGATTTCCGAGACCTCAACAGGGCATCTCTCAAAGATCATTACCCACTTCCTTCAATGGAACAAATATTGCAAGTAGTATCCGGTTCAGAGAGATTCTCTCTCCTAGATGGCTACTCAGGGTATAATCAGGTGATGGTAAAAGAAGGTGACCAATTCAAGACGGCTTTCACCACCAAATGGGGGACCTATGCCTACAAGAAGATGCCATTTGGGCTATCAAATGTTGGGGCCACTTTCGAAAGGGTAATGGATATGGCATTCAAGGGGTTGATCAATAAAATAGTTTTGATATATCTTGACGACATCACTGTATTCTCAAAAAATGCAGCGGATCACCTCTATCATTTGAGGCAAGTATTTCAGAGGTGTAGAAGATTTGGGGTATCATTGAATCCCAAAAAATGCATATTCTTGGCTCACGAGGGAAAACTTCTAGGCCATATTGTTTCAAAGGAGGGGTTGACAATTGACCCAGAAAGAGTTGAAGCAATTCAAGCATTGCCATTGCCAAATCACAAGAAGGCTCTTCAAAGCTTCTTAGGAAGGATCAATTTCGTCCGCAGGTTTGTTCCAAATTTTGCAGCTCTCGTAAAACCAATAACGCTGATGTTAAAGAAGAGCATGGCATTTAAGTGGACATCTGAAGGCAAGGCAAGTTTTGAGGCAATAAAAGAGGCTATATCTCAAGCCCCAACTCTCATCAATCCAGACTTCTCTAAGGACTTCGTGCTATATGCCTTTGGTGGTGGGGACACGATTTCGCAATCCCGTACAACAAAACAAAGAAGGATTAGAACAACCAGCTTGCTTTCTTCAGTCAAGGCTTGGAGGAATACGAAACGAGGTACTCTTTCATTGAAAAGCATGTCCTTGCGGTAATCAGAAGCTTAAAGAAATTCAAGCACCTAGTCTTAAACAACAAGATCCAATTATTAGTCTCTCATGCGAGTCAAGGACTTCCTTCTAAACAAGGATCTGAATGAGAAACATGCAGATGGATAACTCGTGTCATGGAATATGACATCGAGATCAAGGTCACCAAACTAGTACGTGGAAGGGACTATGTGAGCAGCTAGCCTTGAGTCAACAAGTTGAAGCCGGTGATGAAGAGGAGACTACCTCGTACTACAGGATGATCAAGAACAAGAAAATGATGACGTGCCTACTCCTTGTTGGACTCATAATATGATACACTTCCTACAGACAGGCCTATGCCCTCCAGAGATGAGCAAAGCAAAGAGGAGATACTTCAGATTACAAGCCATTCCATATGTGCTTGTTGATGGTGTTTTGTTTAAGAAAGACATCAATGGAGTTCTATTGAGGTGCATTGGGATAAGTCAAATTGAGAGGGTGTTACGAGATTTTCACGATGGAGATTCTGGAGGACATTTTGCCCCACGAGTAACAGCTCTCAAGATAATGAAGGCAGGGTATTATTGGCCGACAGTCTTCAGTGACTGCTATACATGGATAAGAAAGTGCAAGAAATGTGCACTCTTCACAGAAAAGAAAGACAAGCAAAGACTTCCATTGCACCCAATTACTCGTTGACCAACCATTTATGCAATGGGGATTGACTTCATCGGGTCATCAATCCAAACTCAAGCCAAGGCCATAAGTGGATTCTCACGGCAACGGACTATTTCACCAAGTGGATCAAGCAAAGAGTGCTCAAAGAGGCAAACGAGTTTAATATACTAGAATTTTACGAAGGAATAGTGACCAAAGCTTGGTGTGCCGCCACTATTATATCAGACAATGCATTGGCATTCGTAGGTTCCAAGATCACGGAATGGGCTGTCAAAAATGGAATCTACTTGAGCACCTCTTCCAATTATTACCCGCAGGGTAATGGACAGGCAGAGTCCACGAACAAAAATTTGCTAAGAATCATCAGAGGACTCTGGATGAAAATCAAAGAACATGGCATACCAAGCTAAAATCAGCATTATGGGCTGACAGAATAACACCAAAGAGGTCTATAGGTAATTCCCCTTATAAGTTGGTCTATGGAAAAGAGGCAGTATTGCCTATATCATTAGAACTACCTGCATTAGAATTCATGAAGCAGTTGGAGTTGGCTGAGTTCGAACCAATGGAGGCTAGGTATGCAGAGTTGATGGAATTGGAAGAAATTAGAGAACATGCAGTTCAAACAATTGAGAAAGATCAGGCCTTAGTGAAAAGATGGTTTGATAAGAAAGCAAGAGCAAGGACCTTCCAGGAAGGGGACCTAGTTCTGAAATGGGATGCAGATCGGGCAAAACCAGGAAGGCATTCCAAGTTTGATGCCATTTGGAGTGGCCCCTACATGGTCACGGGATGTAAAAGTAGTAATGCCTTCCAATTGTCTACATTGGACGGAGAAGAACTTTCGATTCCGGTCAACGGAATCTATCTTAAACATTGCTACTGAAAAGAGAAAATTTCTACCCTTGTAAATATTAGCTTAGATTTCAATTCCTCTAAGTGCGTTTGCACATTGTCTTGTTATAGTTAGGTTTCAGTTTCCCTAAGTGCTTTGGCACAGGTTTCATTGCTCTCAGGTTGTTTCTACAGTTCAAAGTGTTGTCGGAGAAGGAGTTGCATGGTTTCGTGCCTGGATCGAGAGATCAAGTTGGTTTCAAGTATTGCTTATGACTCCATGCCCAATGGATTTCTAAAAGGGCCACTGATCTTCTACCTAGCAGGCAGGTGATCCCGTTGAGTCGCCAAATTGTTGTATATATCTTCCCCTCGGGTAGATATAGACAAGCGGAAGAATATAGAAACCAAAGAAATTCAAACCTCAGCCCATGGCGCATGTAAATGAGTGTCGACATAAGAAAGAATGCACCCATGGCGCACAAAAGGGCGCACGAAATGAGTTTCAAATAAGAAAGAATGCGCCCATGGCACACGAAGAGGTGCACGAAATGAGTGTCGACATAAGAAAGAATGTGCCCATGGCGCACAGAAGAGTGCATAGAAATGAGTGTCGACATAAGAAAGAATGCGCCCATGGCGCACAGAAGAGGTGCATGAAAATGAGTGTCAACGGGGCAAAAGTTTCTCCTTGGTGCACGTAAGAAGATGTCGACACACACACGGATGCGCCTATGGCGCACCTTCAGGAGGCACAACATTCTGAGTGCTGACAGGAAGCAGACCCTGACCCAGATATTCAGATGGCCATAACTTTTGACTGGGAGCTCCGATTCGAGACAAGGTTTGACTTTTCGGAAGCCTACGGCGTCCTCTACCTAACTACGACTGGATATCTTTAATTGGGTGGGAAAAAGTTCTTAAAAATGCAAAATACAGTTTGCCACTTTTGGGGTTTGATATGGTCCTCACCTACCACCATAATGAGATGAATTAAATACAACCTGAGGTGGTTGGGGTAGATTTGGAATTTATCTCTCTTCTCTCTCTCATTCTTCCTATAAATTGTAAGGAGGGGCTTCTTTCTAAAGGTTGGACATTCTTGTTTTGCCCCTCCCTTCTTCTCTTTGGCAGGTGAATGCAGGAGAGTTAAAACCTCCCATTTAAAACTATAATGCAGCTTTGCCTCTTGGCATTTTGCGGTGTGTTGTATCAATCTTTGGAGAAAATTAATGCATGTCTCAGTGGATGATTATCAACCCTCTCGGTGTTTATTTTCATCTTCTTGATCTTTCACCGCAAATCAAGTTATCTCAGCATGATCTTGCATTACATTTTTATGGTCTCTGTGTTTATTGGCAAGACAGTGTTCTTCATTCCTCGGTGCATCACCTCAGTTAGTTTAGGTTTTATTTTCTACATTTTCTTACCCCTGTCTCCTTGGAAAATTAGATTAGGTTTTGAGTAGACCCTCTGCATTTTTACGTGTGCATCTGAACAGAGGAATAGGAACCGGCCTTCATCCGGAGAGCTTTTCCGATTTCGCAAGGTCCCACACTTGGGAAAAGCTCCATGTTATGCAATCATACTAAGAATCTGCAACCCATCGAGTTACAGAGTCCCAGGGGTGCTGTGATTCGCCATCAACAGGTACCCAAAATGTTTCCTTCAGAAATGCATTATATAAGTACCTTGGTGGAATTAGTTCTTGAAGATGGACCTCTACACATGCCAATGCCAAAGAATATTAAGCAAGAATCGAGTGAGAAAAGGCTTCGATGGTGAGGAGGATTTCATCATATGAGGCATTACTCTAGAGCTTACAGGAGGAACTAAAGAAATAAAATCAAGCGTTGAATATTTGTACAACCCTAGAAGATGTTATAAGAACCAAGACCATTTTGGAAGAAATGAAGTTTGGAATGCCATGAAAGATGAGACCTTGGGACGCATAGAATGATTAATGCTTGTCAAGCAGAAGCGCAAGGCCCTTACAGCAGCACAAGAACCACACAGGGAAAGGCTAGATGAGCTTGGGAAACTCATAGCACAAAATATGGACTTATTAGAAGGAAGAATGACTGCAATTTCTAGCATAGTTTTTGTCTTGCAGAATAAGAAAGGAGTAATTGTAAAAGATGAGCTAGATTCAATCGCAAAGTGGATATCCTAGAAAAGGAACAAGCCACGCTCAATGATCGAAATACTTTAGAGGAAGAAATAAAATAATAATATCCATAATTGATTCTTTAGGTTGAAAAAGATGATGCACGGGGTAAAGACATTATTTTACTCATTAATATTCTTTCTATTCTTCTTTTCTTTGATTTATGTTGAGACAACCATCACGGGTGGAAATGTAACTAGTGTGGGTTAATATTGGTCAATAAAAGTGTGAGACTTAGTGAAGAAAACACAAAATGTTCATGTGGAAGAGCATAATGAATTCAACAATGGGGAGGATCGGGAAGGAATCTCCCACTTAGGATAGAGACAAATTTGAGACTTAGTTGTTTTCATGATGATGAGCTATTTTTGGACATAGCGTGCAAGCACACAAAACCAATTATAGACTTACGTGACACACATTGGTTATTTTTGGAGGGTCGGATATGAAGCATTTTACATGGATATAGGTTGATAATAGATTTACAACCGACAGCTTAACTAGAAGAAGACTATTGTTAGTGCACTTGCATGTGTGGCTATTATTGTAAAGACACATGGCTAATAATAGCATGGGACCTATTTTGGGATTAGATAAGCAGTGAAGAGAAAGTCCCCACCCTTATAAATATGTAGTGAAATGTGTAGTATGATATATATAGAGATAGCATGTGAGAACTGAGTTATTATGAGGTTATGCTACCAAATATGATGCACACAAAAACTATGGTATTATCTATTGTAATAAGCTTCGTCGTAATGCACTATAGAATGTTATATTAATTATGGATATGAATGCATTAATTATTCATCATGCTAAAATCCTACAAAAACAACCCTAAAGAAGGGCCCGGTACCTTTGCATGGTTTAGGTGTGCGCCGATGCTGGCCGAGTAATGTGCCAATGCACCTTGGCTTTTATGGGTGAATTCTACGCCGCATCATTGGTTCCATTTCGAGACCTCTTTTTCAGTTGTTTTCGGATTATTTGCATTGAAGACATATTGTTTGACCCTAGTAAGTGTTGAGGAGTGGATACATGACCTAGAAGAAGAATACACACGGAGTTTCAACACCGGATCTGAGTTAAATGCTCACGTATGGGTGGAATAGAATCTGTATGACAGTTTATATGAGAGCTTCTTTCCTATCTTTCTAGTAGAATTGTATGAGTGGCTGAATGCTTATGCATCTAAATAGAATTGGAGGTATCGCACACTTTTTTTGGATACAGAATAATTTTAAGATCTTTATGATGATCTTATTTAGACTCGTCTTGTGGATACATGTTTCGTGGTGTTTTGAATAGTTATATCTTGGAGTACTCAATTTACACTTATTTGTGCCTAGAGGTAGCTGAATTCAAGTTTTTACAATATCCAAGGGGAACTTACCTGCAAGGCATTCCACCGGTGATTAATATTCTCATGGTAACCATAAACTTAGAGAAGAAACCAATGGTGAACTAAAACCCCACCATGTGTAGGTGCGAGAAGGTTCAAGAAAGATCAAGACCTAGTAGTAGAAAGGCAGAGACAGGGAATATGTCTTAAGTATACTCGGCATGTGAGAGGGAGGTAGATAAGTAGTGAGAGGTTGCAGATAAAATGGTGTTGTGGAGAAAGATAGTTCGAGAGGGAGTTGAAGTTCACATAGAAGACATGGAACCCGAGCATCATGAACTCCCCCATTTGGGAAATAATGATAGGGAACTCTCCTCGGCCTCACGTAGAAGCACACTAGTAGAGATGACTTGGCCAGGGGTGTGCATCTGAATCCACCTAGAAACCTTTCCCTTGTGCTTGGTTTTCTAGCATCTAGTACAACAAATAGTAAGATAATTCAAGTAGTGGGAGAGTAGGAGCGAGTCTTATAAGATACACAATGATGGCGGTGCAAAATGATTTGTTCTTATATGGGAGTATCTTTTCGAGTGTTTCATCTATACAAAATTAAGGTGCATAGATTTTGGACTCTCTTATCAGAGTAGTAACGCTTCGCACACTATCGGGGTACAATTCAGTTCTACTATTAGGACACAAGGAAGTACATCTTCTAGTCCAACCCCAACTACATGTTCGGGATCAGGAGGTATAGGTAGCTCTAGTTCTGGTGGATCTGGTGGTTCTGGAGGTAGAGGAAACACAAGAGGTTCTGGATTAGGTGGGCAAGGTCCGTACCAACCCTAGAATATTTACATGGATGTCTCTTCATATCCCGAGTATATGGGCATAGAAGATGTTGCTGAAAACATACACATATGTGAAATACTTGGTGTGCAAAAGAAATCATGACTTCGAGTGTATGGCAAGTCAATTTGCTACTACCTTACAAGGGTATGAACATAGCTAGTACATAAAGTTTCACCTTGATCGACTTGTGTAGACTATACATATTTGAAAGATGTATTCCTTAAAGAGTTCACATCCTTGAGTTCGAGAAGAAGAGTATAAGTGTGCTCAAGTATATAAAGCAAGGAACTATTGAGAGTGTTAGAGTGTACAATGTTAGTTTCAAAACGATGTTATCTAAGATGTATTACGATATACATGCAATCCAACATGCACAATGATTTTTTGAGGTCTTATTACACCTTTTAGGTGGGTACTATCACATTAAACATACACTCGATCCATGTAAAGCACTTGAAGAAGCCTTACATGTTGAGACAATTGGAAGTATAGAAACTAGGGTGAGATGATTTTTAGAAGCACGTATCACAACTATTGAAAAGTAGTTTGAGAAACTATCGAGAAAATTTAGCACATGAGATGCACACAAGGATTTGGTGCACATATTAGAAAGTGGAAGTTCACACAAAGGATATTTTTCCCCGTAGATCGTGCACTCATTGTTGTTGGTTTGTGAAATATGCCATTTAAAACATGATGTTAGCCATAATCATTTACTACAACATGTCATAAGGAATAACGTCTCTTGTTATTGTAAAATCTACATGTCCACAACTCATAACATAGAAGACCACAACTGATTGGTCGATCCAGAAACTATAGATATTGCATGACGAGAGACAAAAGCTTTAGATAACTCTAAAGGAAAGAATGAGCATCGTAATGAGATCACAATCAGATGTGCTATGATTAGAATGAAGGGAATTTTAAAGGTGGTCATGGCAGAGGTCAAGGATTCCATGGTGGATCACAATCAGTTCACTATCAGTAGCTCCACACTTCTTGAAACTCATTAGCTTCTTGACAAAAAGAACATCACACTTCTTGGAAATAGAGTAAATTTGTGTAAAACACCAATCACATTTTTCATGAAGTATTCATGATATTTTAGGAGTAACACACATGCAAATATGCTCACACATACTTAGTTCATGGCCTAAAACATTTTCTCATCAAGACATTTCCTAGTACACTTCCAAAAACAAATTCAGACCTTTACAGAACAATTTGTACATGACCATAGTCTTCGAGACTCTCGATACCACATTAGTACATAGATTGATGAGATAAGTACATAGCCTTACCATTTAACCCTCATCCATAGACTATAGATAATGCATTTGAGCTGTATACAGACTTGTAGCATCAAGTTTAATGATGACACTTCTCTTGAGGCCTTAATTCCCTTTAGAGCATATGGAAAACATTGATAAACCTTCAAACACTTGTACTAATCCTTTCTATCATTGTTATCTATATCATTGATGTATGTGCATAACTTTTGGCTTGTCAAACTACCTTCAAGAGCATTCTCGATTTTACAAGGGTTACATCACTCAGTGAGACATATAGTAACATTAATCTTTCCTTAAAAATCTCAAAGCTTTCATCATATTCAATACATGACATCTCATCCTTCTTGTTCCAATTATAAATGGTAAACACAAATTTGATCCTACTATGCACTTCTCATGACACAATCTGACCTATAGCTAGGAACTTAAAATACTTATCCATTTGGGCTTCAATTTCCAACTCAAAAACTAATTGACTCATTCATGCCATAGAAAATCAAGATGAACTTACACTTTCCATCCCGAATATATTTCACAAATGAGCTCAAAAACACTATATCATTACATGTAGATTGCACATGATATAACAATTCATGTTATCATTCCATATAAATGTTTTTGGTCTTCATATTAGTCTTTAGACAACAATTGCACATGAATGTGGTGACCTCATAAATTTTAAGATCTTCCAAAAAACCTTACATTACTTCATTTTCAAACTATTTTTCCACATGCCTTGACTTTATGAGCTTCATAAAAATTTAAAATGAATCATGGTAGTACAAATCCTTAATACTACAAGTACTGAGACATTGATATACACCTGTTTGACTTAAAATAACCATGAACTCATGATACAAACTAAGATACAAACTCAACCTAATGAATTTGAAAATCATTTTTACACTACTTGAGAAGATAATATGACCTTAACCTTTAGTGGACACAACTTTACCCGTACCTACCTTTACATGGTTTGACGGAGATAAAAACATAAAATACATCTTGATGGATCATTCACACCTTGTTATCATCATGATAACTCGTAATAAGTTAATACAATATACTCGCACAAAGATAGATAATGTATTTTATTGCTTAATTACTTCACATGAAAGTAAACTTACATGAATTACATGCTTTGGATTATGATTATACCATATCAACTTTTCTTGAATCCTCAAGACTATCATGAAATTATTATATTGTGACTCATATCATCATGGAATAAACTCAAATACTTGCAAAAAAACCTAACCATTGTTTAAGAATTTTTCCAGAGAAGTAATCGTAAATTTTATACCATAACTTAGATACACAAACCTAGATAGTGAATGACATAGAACACATATGGTTACACCTTTATACATCGGTGATAACCATAGAAATCTTTAAACAAGAACAATAAGACAAATTTTTACACCTAATAATGGCAAGGACTCAAGACTCATGAATTGATCAAATTAAATACCTTCATATGCTTTAAACTTTAGATGATGGATCCATGAATCCTAATGAAGACACCTAAGACATCTCGTAATCTTATTAGAGAGGTAAAATATCCATGTACTCATAGGTCCTATCACGAAGGTCTAACATTAACCTCTTCATGTTTAGCCCCTAAAATATTGGCCAAGGACAAGAAGGTGAGTGGGTGTGCAAGGCCTAGTTAAGAAATTGCACGCAAGGAGAAAGCACACAGGACAAGGTTCTAGGAGGGTTTAACAGAGAAAGTGGCACATGAAAAATAAAAAAAAGGTGTTATGACTTATCCATATTTGACACATCAGGTAAAATATGAGAAAAGTGTGACCCAACTGTGCATGTGGAATGGATAAGGTGTCAGCCTAGCGATAGGTTAGCCTAAGAAGGAATATACCCTATAATGGAAGTTTCTAGAAGGCCATCATTACAAAGAGTGGAGACCTCAGAATTGAAGAAGCATTCTCCCATGGAGGACCACCTTGGACAATTGGCAATGGATCTACAACTCTCATGAAGTCATGATGATTTTGACAAGGGCTATAAATACAAGCACCCACCAAAGGAAAAAGGGAGAGAAGTAGAAGGAAGTGAAGCTATGCAAGAAAGAATATTGTGAGAGCTCCATAAGTTAGGTAGAGATATATAGGAAAGGGATGTAACAAGGGGTTGGGATTATAAATATTCTCTTGAGAACTTATGGGTATGAATCTAGCTATGATGTATGAATTCACTACACAAACCTGTCGTATTTTGTAATGGATCCAATGAATATAATGAGGTTACCAAACTTGATTGAATATGGTCATAGTGATTCTGGTCCATGTTTATAGCTTACAGCTTCTAATTCATGAATGTTTATGGAATAAATATGCATTTCCTTTTGTTTTGGTTCCTATCTATAATATTTAAAGTACCATTCGATTTGGGATGACTACATTTGTCTAGAAGTTGTTCGGAGTTCTATGATAAATGTATGTCTCGCTTACACTCACTATTTTTAAGAAACTATCATAGATGATGTTTCCCACTTAGCAAACATAAAAAGAGACTCGATGCCCACGCATACATTGGGTGAGCACCCGGTGCCCGTTGGGTGATAGGTTGGTGTGCATGGGATTTTCTTGTTCTTTGGTGGGTGTAAAAATAACTACATTTTGGTTCTGTTTTGCAGGACCTCTTTTAGATGTTGTAGTGGGAAATGACATACATCATGATTTGTGCAATGAGTGATGATAGAATGTCTAACTCTGTAGAAAGTCTTGAATCATGGTTCAAGATCACGAGAGGAAGAAGTTTCTCGAGATATTCAACACTAGGTGTGAGTTTAGTATGCATGGATGGGTGAAGGAGCCTCTACCATGAGTTGTATGAAACTTTCTTCTCGTTGCTTTCCAAAGAGAGTTTTATGAATGGCTCTCTACATATACGCACGAGATCAAGTCGGCATTATAGATCACATGCGTGGAACCAAGAAGACTACCAGAGGCTACAAGATGATGATCTAACATGGAAACGTGCTATTGATCACCTGGAAGAGGGTACTGACTATTTATACTTTGGAATAGGCCATTCCGACGTATTCTTTCCCGAGAGATTGTTAATTTTGAGTTTTTATGGTATCCTATAGGATCATTCTTACGTGTTATTCCTCTAGCTATGAAGATCTTAGTCATTACTTTGGGTTTATAAGTATTCCCCATAGCACTAAGCTCTCCGAGTGCTACTAAAAGGAAGCTAGGGTGGAGGAAGATGGAGGAAGTTGTGGTTGAAAAGGAAAGGGAGGAGAGATGACTCAAGTATAATGAATCTTGTGAGAGGGAGATGACTAGACAACACAAGGTAGCAAGTGTGATGGATCTATGGAGGTAGACGTTGTGGGAAGGCGTTGAAGTTCACGTGGAGGATGTGGAGCCTAAGCAGTCTGTGCTACCCCATCTTGGCAAGCGTGTAAGAGAAGCCCCTTTAACTTCTGATGAGATTTCATCATGTGGATAAAGAAGAGTTGTCATCGTGCATCCGAACCCACCGGCAACCAATCCCTAGTGTTTGGTCTTTCAGATTTAGGGAAGAGTATTTTTAACCCAACTGGTATCGGTGGAAGTTACCGATCTACACCTAGGAGATATAATTTCTCATTTGGGACTTTTATGGCTACACATACCATTCCAGTGTTTGGAGGAATTTTTGGGTAGAGTACGGATACACAAGCCTTCGGTCTCACATCTAGGAGTGGCGTGGGGTACACTATTGGTAGTGGGACATTATCACAAACTGTCAACATGTAGTTTAGTGGAAGTTTGGGGACCCTTGGTGTGACCACTACAGGACCTAGTGGACTGGTGTGTCGAAGGAACAGACCCGAGTGGATCTCGTGGATCTCTTGGCTCAAGAGGAATAGGACTCAGTGGACCCGGTGGATCTGGTGGAGGGAAAAATAGAGGAAACACCAGAGGAAACCGATGTTTTGGCTCAGGAGGACAAGGATCCCAACCACCCCCAAGTATTTTTTGAGATGTATTTGTACTTACAAGACTCTAGGGGTATTTAAGATGCTGCAGAACATGTGCACAAGTGTGAGTTACTATGGCATGTGAAAGGGATCACTAGCCCATAGCGGAAGGAAAGCCAATTTTAAATGAAATTGTAAGGATGCATGCATAGTTGGTACCATAAATATTACCCTCATTAGATGGTGGTGGATTATGTTTCTTTAAAAAACAATTTTTTCGTAGAATTTCACATCCCTGAGTTTGAGCAGATAAGCAACAGTTCCCTAAAGGAAATACAACATGGAATGGTAGAGAGTGTGTGGGAGTATGATTTATGGTTCAAAACACTCCTGTCAAAATTATCATATGACATTCACCCTTCACAACATGCTCAATGGTTGTTTGGATGGTTGATAACACCATTTATAATAGTGTTATCTCATAATACTTTCACATACTACGCGAGGTGCTAGAAGATAATCTTCACGTTGAATCTATTAGAAGTATTGATACTAGTGTTAGCCCATTTATGGAAGCTCAAATCACCGATATGGCCAAGCAAATGGAAAATTTTTCTACTAACTCATCCCATGAGACTCATAGTGGTATGCGGTGTACGAGAATGTGAAGTGGAGGGGCATACGAAGGAAAAATTCCCTTGTAATTTGGTACGTGCCATAGCTATGGATTATGAAATTTTCCATGGGGACCATGATGCGAGTAGATGCCCTTGCTATAGCATGTAATTCAGAGGAATGTATCTTGCTATTGTAATATCTACACCTCTAAAACCCATGATGCTAAGGATTGTAGGATTATTGAATAGATCTATGAGGCCATTGATCTCGGTGTGTGCCAGACTAGTCTTCTCAAGTAATTCTAACGGTGATGAATGTCGTTATAAGGAGCACGTAGATGGAGGCCAACGTGGAAAAATTTCTCGTGGAGGATTTTTGGGTCTTGAAATCTGCGGAGGAGGAAGAAGTGTGTTCTCGCATGGAACATGTTATAATTGGGGATCTATAGAGCATTATAAATGTGAGTGTTTTGATCTATTACAATGCTTGTGGTGCGAAAGAAGCACAAGTATGAAGAGTGTCTAGAACTATATGAGCATATGAACCAACAATACCGCAAAGATAAGGGCGCTCCTATGGTGAGCGTAAAAATGGTGATTCAAAATGGATGCTAAGAGTGGCACATGAGTCAAAGATTGAACTTGTACTTGGTGATAATGCGTGTAGAGGCTGCATGCACCAAGGAGATTTGTAGACCAAGGGAATTAGTTTCTAGAGAGGAGAAGCCATATGGAAATGACCCAAAACTTGCCCATCGTAAAGAAGTATACCAGGAGACTATAGACGTAATTCGAGTTTACAAGGTGACACACGCTTCTCGAGGATAAATCGAGGTAGGTGAGGTAGTGGAAGGATGACGAGGTTCCAAGAAGTGACTCGGATGAGGTAAAAGAAGTATGTAAAATGTTGAGGCAAGAGAATATTATTCCATTGCTGGGAGAATGGCTGAGGGAGAAGGTACCATGTGCCAGAGTAGAGCATGAAAGATAGGTTTTACATTTAAAGCTTTCTCCACACATCCTTTAATATGAAAAATAAATTACTCGAATGAAGTTTTGTATGGATGGATCCTGAGCAATATCCTCATTGACACAGGAGCAAAGGTGAATTTTCTTACCTTAGATGGTTGGAATCAGATGGGAAGGCCCACGTTGCAAGAAACTTCAAATGTGTTGTATATGGAAAAAAAACTAAGGAAATTCCCATTGGAGTATTAAAGGATGCAGCTATAACCATTGAGGGGGCCAAGTTTACTAGAGACTTCAAGGTCTTGGTGCTCGCGAGGAAGACAATTTTCCAGCATTGCTTTGGCGCCCATGGTGTTACAAGAATAATGCTAACATAAGGTTTAACAAAGGATATATCAATTTCAAAAACATGGAAGAACAAGTGATCATCCCTTTGATAGATGGGAATTCAGTTCCCTACATAGAGCCATTAGGAGAAGAAGTCCTTGATAGAATATACATGTGCTCAATTAGAGATCCTTACATAATTCACCCTATAGAAAGAGTTATTCAATTTGAGGATGCCGAGTCTGTGAGTGATACCACAAGCATGGCGTGTGACAATTGGGCACATGAGACCTATGAAGTTGATCGAAAGACATTTAAGAGGATCGGTAACCAAGGTGACAAAGGCACATATAGTCTGGCACCTGGGAGGGAGAAAAATACCAAGTTACTCGGGAGGGGATAATCCCAAAGATTTCTTATGAGAAATGGAGGCCCACTGGAGAAATGAGAAGGAAAGGAGGGAAATGTTTAACTACATCCTACTTGGAACTACTACACGCTGGTGGGTGACACATCATGAGAATCTCATAAAATGGTTCAAGGTGAGAATTGCCTTCTCCATAAGGTTTTTAGGAGCAACAGGGATTATAGCTATAAAATACTACCATGGTAAAGAGACCACTTTTTCCATATCCAAGACTCGTGAGACAACCTAGATGGGAAGCACATAAGCATTACCACCTTTATTATGGGTTCACAAGTTGTACTCTACCCCCGTAAGGTTGTGCGCGTGTGTGGTATATCCACTTGGAGATGTGCCATCAAACCGTAATTGAAAATAATTAAGAATCGATCTCATTCAAACATTTAAGTATTGGAGTACAAATCCATCATTATATATAAGGTGTTGTAGGTAGTTAAGTACATTATAATAGGGGATAGTGCTATGGCGGAAGACAAAATACAAGAGTTCTTAGGCGAACATGTCCTAAAGGCACACTTTGAAGAATAAGAAATAGAATAGATATATCTTGAGCGTGTGTGTATAGAAAAAAAAGGAAGATGGTGTATGATATTCATGGGGAAGAGATGGAAAGCTTGAATGTTAACCATTCCGAAGGGATGTGTGAAGTCATAGATAGTGTTGATGAATGAGTGTGCACCTACCGTGAACCTTTAAAGATGAAAAAGTTTAACATCGGATCAAAAGAATAACCCAAGGAGGTAATCATTGGAGACTATTGGTCGCAAAAGGAATTTTCAAAGATCATTGATCTATTGTGTGAATTCCAAGATTTTTCCCACATGGGTATCATGAACTTAAAGGCATCCACCATTCCTTGGGGGAGATGAGGATAAAGCTGAAGGAAGGAGTGCACCCAATAAGGAAGAGGCCATACCAGATGAATCCCAATTTATGCGTAAAGGTCAAGGAGGAGATAGAAAAAATAATAGCATCAGGTATCATTGAGGTTATGGAAGAGTCAAAATTGATAAGCCAAATGGTAATTAGTATCTATAAGGAAAATAAGATAAGGATCTGTGTTGATTACAGGGGACACCGAATGCGGTGTGTGTCATTGATCAATTCCCAACCCCATTTATCAAGAAATCTTAGAGGGAGTGGTAGGACGTGAGGTCTACTCTTTCACAGATGGATTCTTGGGCTATCACCAAGTCGGATTGTGAAAGAGGACTAGGGTAATAACTTTATCCACTAAGTGGAGAGGTTTTTCCTATACAGATCACGCCTTTTGGGTTTAAGAATGCACTTGTTGTGTTCTTTTCGCATTGTGGTGCAATATTTCTAGGACTTCATCCATAAATTTCTTCAAGTTTACCCGGATGATTGGATGGTATATGGGCTATTAAACGACCATTGTGACAACTTAAAATTAATGTTTGAAAGATGTTGGTGTTGAGGATATTCTAGGCTTGAATGATGTGCCAATGTGCCTTGGATTTTACTTGGTGAATTCTATCTTTGCATCATTGGTTCCATTTATGGGACCTCCTTTTCAGATTGTTTTTAGGATGAATCACTTTAAAGACATACTTGATCAACCCTAGCAAGTGTGTTGAGGAGTGGATACATGACCTAGAAAAAGAATACACATGTAGGTTCAACACCTGGATCTCGAGTTAAATGCTTAGGTATGGGTGGAATAGAATTTGTATGACAATTTATATGAGAGCTTCTTTGCTATCTTTCTATTAGAATTGTATGTGTGGCCGATTGCTTATACATCTAAAAAAATTGGAGGTATCACACACTTTTTTGGATGCAAGAAGAATTTCAGGCTCTTTATGATGCTTGATCTAATTTGGACTCGTGATGTGGATATGTGGTTACATGGTGTTTTGAATAGTTATATCTTAGAGTACTCAATTTCAACTTATTTGTGTTTAGAGATAGCTGAATTCAAGTTTTTACGATTTCCAAGGGGAACTTACCTGCAAGGCATTCCATTCACAATCAAGATTCGATGATAACCATGAAATTAGAGAAGAAACTCGATGGCTAACTAAAACTCCACCACACGTAGGGGCAGGAGAAGGTTAAGTGAAAGATTGAAGACCTAGCGGTAGAAAGGTAGAGACATTAAAGGTGGCTTGAGTATAATCAGGCACGTGGGAGGTAGGTAGAGAAGCGGTGAGAGGTTGCAGAGAAAATGGTGTTATGGAGAAAGATAGTTCAAGGAGTTGAAATTCACATAGAAGATGTGGAACCCGAGCATCATGAACTCCCCATTTGGGAAAGAATGACAGGGAACCCTCCTTAGCCTCACATAGAAGAATGCTAGCAAAGATGACTTAGGCCGGGGCGCGCATCTAAATCCACCAGAAACCTTTCCCTTGTTCTTTGTTTTCTAGCATCTAGTACAACAAATTGTAAGTAAGATAATTCAAGTAGTGGGAGCAAAAGAGAGAGTCTTATAAGAGGTAAAATGATGCAAGTGTAAAAGGTTTCATACTTATATGGGAATACCTTTTTGGGTGCTTCATCCACACAGAATTCAGTGCATAGATGTTTGGAATCTCGTATGGGAGTAGTAATGCTTCGCACACTATCGTGGTACAATTCAATTCTACTATTGGGAAACAAGGAAGTATATCTTCTGTACAACCCCAACTACAGGTTTGGGATAAGGAGGTATAGGTAGCTCTAGCTCTAGTGGATCTTGTGGTTCTAGGAGTAGAGGAAACACAAGAGGTTCTAGATCAGGTGGGTAAGGTTCACAGCAACCCTAGAATACTTACATGGATATGTCTCTTCATCTCCTAGAGTATATGGGCATAGAATATTTTTCTTAACACATACACATGTGTGAAATATTGTGGCATGCAAAAGGAATCACAAACTCTGAGTGTAGGGAAAGTCAATTTTCTACTACATTACAAGGGCACACACACAGCTGGTACATAAAGTTTAACCTTGATCAGACTTATGTAGACTATACAAATTTTAAAGATGCATTCCTTAAAGAGTTTCACATCCCTAAGTTTGAGCAGAAGAGTATAAGTGTGCTCAAGAATATTAAGAAAGGAACTACTGAGAGTGTTAGAGAGTATGATGTCTGTTTCAAAACACTGTTATCTAAGATGTGTTCTGATATTCATGCAATCCAACATGCGCAATTGTTTGTTGGAGGTCTAATTACACCTTTTAGGAGGGAAATATCACATCAAACATACATTGATCCGTGTGAAGTACTTGATGAAGCCTTATGAAATGAGGAATTTGGAAGTATAGAAGCCGGGGTGAGCCCATTTTTAAAAGCACGATCACAACTATGGAAAATAAGTTGGAGAAACTATCAAAAATTCAGCACATGAGACATGCAAAAGGATTTGGAGCACGATTGTGAAGTGGAAGTTCACACAAATGATAGTTTTCACCATAGATCAGTGCACTCATTTCTATTAGATTGTGAGATATTCCATTTAAACCATGATTCTAGTCGTTGTCCATTACTATAATGCATGATAAGGAATAATATCTCTTGTTACTCTAAAATCTACATGTCCATGAATCATGGCATGGAAGATTACGAGCTGATTGGTAAGATCCGGAAACTATAGATATTAGTCTACGAGAGACAGGAGTTTTAGATAACTCTAAATGAAATATCACGCATCAGGAATGAGATCACAATCGATGCGCTATGATCGGAATGAAGGGTGTTTTAAACATGGTCATGGTAGAAGTCAAGGATACGGTGGTGGATCACAATCGGTTCATTGTTGTAGCTCCACACTTCTTGAAACTCATTAGCTTCTTGACAAAAAGAACATCACACTTCTTGAAATAGAGTACATTTGTGTTAAACACCAATCACATTTTTCATGAAGTATTCATGATATTTTAGGAGTAACACACATGGAAATATGCTCATGCATACTTAGTTCATGGCCTAAAACATTTTCTCAACAAGACATTGCCTAGTAAAATTCCAAAAGAAAACTCGACCTTTATAGAACACTTTGTACAAGACCATAGTCTTCATACTCTTGATACCACATCAAGTACATAGCCTTACCATTTAACCCTCATCGACAAACTATAGATAATGCATTTGAGTTGTATACGACTTGTAGCATACATTATAATGATGACACTTCTCTTGTGGCCTTAATTCACTTTAGAGCATGTGGAAGACATTTATAAACCTTCAAATACTTGTACTAATCCTTTAGATCATTGTTATCTATATCACTGATGTATGTGCATAACTTTTGGCTTGTCAAACTACCTTCAAGAGCATTCTCAGATTGTACTAGGTTACATCACTCACCGATTCATATAGAAACATCAATCTTTCCTTAAAAATCTCAAAGCTTTATTCATATTAGATACATGACATCTCGACCTTCTTGTTCCAATGATGAATGGTAAACATTGTTTTAAGCCTACAATGCACTTCTCATGACACAATTTGACATGTAGCTATACACTTCAAATACTTATCCATTTGGGATTCAATGTCCAACTCAGAAACTAATTAGACCCATCCAGTGCATAGAAAATCAAGATGAACTCATAGCCTCTGTCCCAGAATATATTTGACAAATGAGCTCAAAAATACTATATCATTACTGTAGATTGCACATGATCTAACACTTCATGTTATCATTCCATATAAATGTTTTAGGTCTCTAGCTTAGTCTTTAGATAACAATTGCACATGAATGTGGTGACCTCATAAATTTTAAGATCTTCCAAAAAACCTTACATTACTTCATTTTCAAACTGTTTTTCCACATGCCTTGACTTGATGAGCTTCATAAAACTTTAAGATGAATCATGGTAGTACAAATCCTTAATACTGAAAGTACTCAGACTTTGACTCATAAAGACATTAGTATATACCTATTTGACTTAAAATAACCATGAAATCATGATACAAACTAAGATACAAACTCAACCTAATGAATTTTAAAATCATTTTTACACTACTTGAGAAGATAATATGACCTTAACCTTTAGGGGACACAACTTTACCTATACCTACCTTTACATGGTATGACGGAGAGACAAACATAAAATACATCTTGATGGATCATTTACACCTTGTTATCATCATGATAACTCGAATCGATTAATACAACATACTCGCACAAAGATAGATAATTTATTTTATTGCTTAGTTACTTCACATGAAAGTAAAATTACATGAATTACATGCTTTGGGTTATGATTATACCATTCCAAATTTTCTTGAAGCCTCAAGAATGTCGTGAACTCCTTATATTGTGACTCATATCATAATGGAATAAAATCAAATACTTACAAAAACACCTAACCATTGTTTAATAATTTTTCCAGGAGAAGCAATCGTAAATTTTATACCATAACTCGAGATACACAAACCTAGATAGTGAATGACATAGAACACATATTGTTACACCTTTATACATCATCCGATAACCATAGACATCTTCTGACAAGGACAATAAGACAAATTTATAAACCTAATAATTGAAAGGACTTAAGACTCATGAATTTATCAAATGACATACCTTCTTATGATTCAAAATTTAGATGATGGATCCATGAAGCCTAATGGAGACACCCAAGACATATGTAATGTTCTTAGAGAGGTAAAATATCCATCTACTCATAAGACCTAACAAAAAGGTGTATCATTAACCTCTTCATTTTGGGCCCCTAACATATTGGCAAAGTACAAGAAGGCACGTGGGTGCCAAGGCCTAGTTAAGAAAGGGAATGCAAGGTGAAAGTTCATAGGAAAGGGTTCTTATAGGGTTTAACAGAGCAAGTGGTGCACGCAAGAAAAAAAAAGGTTTCAAGACTTACCCATATATGACACATTAGGCAGAACATGAGAAAAGTGTGACTCGGATGTGCATGTGGAATGGATAATGTGCCACCCCTAGCGACAGGTTGGCCTAAGAAGGAATATACCTTGCGATAAAATTTTCTAGAATGCCATCATTGTAAAGAGTGGAGAGATCAGGCTTGAAGAAGCATGCTCCCATGAAGGACCACCTTGGACACTTGGCAATGGATCTACAACTCCCGTGAAGGCTTGATGATGTTGAGAAGGGCTATAAATACAAGCACCCGCCAGAGGAAAAAGGGAGAGAAGTAAAAGGAAGCGAAGCCATGCAGGAATATTGTGAGAGCTCCATAAGTTGGGTAGAGATCTATAGGAAAAGGATGTAATAAGGGGTTGGGATTATAAATTTTCTCTTGAGAACTAATGGGTATGAATCCAACTATGATGTATGACTTTGGTCTACACAACTATGGTAGTTTGTAATGGATCCAATGAATATAATGAGGTTACCAAACTTGATTGAATATGGTTGTTAGTGATTTTGGTCCATGTTTATAGCTTACAGTTCTGATTCATGAATGTTTATGGAATAAATATGCATTTCCTTTTTGTTTTGGTTCCTATCTATAATATTTTAAGTACCATTTAGTTTGGGATGATTGCATTTGTCTAGAAGTCATTCTAAGTTCTATGATAAATGTATGTCTCATTTCCACTCACTCTTTTTAAGTTCCTATCATAGATGATGTTTCCCACTTAACTCACATAAAAGAGAGACTCAACACCCACACATGCCTCAAGTGAGCACCCAATTCCCATTTGGTGATAGGCCGGTGTGCATGGGATTCCCTTGTTCTTTGGTCGGTGTAAAAATGACTACATTTTGGTTCTATTTTTGGGACCTCTTTTTGAAGTTATTGTGGGAAATGATATACATCATGATCTGTGAAATGAGTGATGATAGAATGTCTAACTCTAGAAAGTGTTGAATCATGGTTCAAGAGCACAGAGGAATAATTTTCTAAGAGATTTAACACTGAGCATGAGTTTAGTATGCGTGGATGGGTAGATATTCTGTTTCTTCCCAGTAGAGCTGTATGAATGGCTCTTCGCATATACATCCATATCAAGCTAGTATTATAGATCATGTGCTGGACCCAATAAGAGTACCAAAGGCTACAAGATGCATATCTAACATGGACATGTGTTATTGATCACCGGTGGAAGAGGATATTGACTATCTATACTTTAGAATACACCATTTTGACGTATTATTTCCCGAGAGATCATTTAGTTAAAGTTTATAAGGAGCCTAGAGGATCATTTTCACTTGTTATTCCTCCGGCATTGAAGATATTAGTCATTACTTTTGGTTTAGAAGCATTCCCCATGGCCACTAAGCTCTTTGAGTGTTGGGAAAAGGAAGCTAGGGTGGAGGAAGATGGAGGATGTTGTGGCTGAAAAGGAAAGGGAGGAGAGACGACTCAAGTATAATGAATCTCATGAAAGGGAGATGACTAGACAATGCAAGGTAGTAAGTGTGATGGATCTATAGAGGCACACGTTGCGATAAGGCATTGAATTTCACGTAGAGGATGTGGATCCCGAGAAGTCTAAGCTACCCTATCTTGGAAAGCATGTAAGAGAAACCCTTCAACTTCTAAAGATATTTTGTCACGTGGATAAAGAAGAGCCATCAAGGTGTGTATCCGAACCCACCAGTAACCAATCCCTACTCTTTGGTCTTTAATATTTAGGGAAAAGTATTGTTAACCCAGTTGGTATCAGTGTAAGTGATCGATCTACGCACAGGAGATATAATTTCTCATTTGGGACTTCTATGGTTACACATACCATTCTAGTGTTTGGAGGAATTTTCAAGCAGAGTGTGGATACACAAGCCTTCGGTCTCACATCTGGAAGTGGCGTGGGGTACACTATTGGAGGTGGGACATTATCACGCACCATAGACATGTAGTTCAAGATAACTTTGGGGACCCTTGGTGCGACCACTACAGACCTCGTGATCCGGTGGATCTGGTGGGTCGAAGGAATAAGACTAGGTGGATCTGGTTGATCTGGTGGGTTAGGAGGAATAGGACCTAGTGGACCTAGTGGATCTGGTGGAGAGAACAATGAAGGAAACACTGGAGGAAACCAAGGCTTTGGCTCGAGAGGACAAGGACCCCAACCACCCCCAAGTATTTTTTGAGATGTTTTTACACTTACCAGACTATAGGGGTATTTAAGATGCTGAAGAACATGTGAACAAGTGTGAGTTACTATGGTGCATGAAAGGGATCACTAGCCTAGAGAAGAAGGCAAGCCAATTTTCAATAACATTGCAAGGATGCATGTATAGTGGTGCCGAAAATATGACCCTCATTAGATGGTGGTGGATTATGCTACTTTAAAAAGGCCTTTTTGGTAGAATTCCACATTCTTGAGTTTGAGCAGATAAGCATCGAGTGCCCTGAAGGAAATACAATAGGGAATGGAAGAGAGTGTGTGGGAGTATGATTCCCGGTTCAAAACTCTCATGTCAAAATTATCATATGACATTCACCCTTCACAACATGCTCAATGGTTGTTTGGAGGGTTGATAACACCATTTGGAATAGTTTTATCTCATAATACTTTCACATACCCGTGCGAGGAACTAGAAGCTCCTCTTCGTGTTGAAGTCATTGGAAGCATTGATATTGGTGTTAGGCCATTTCTGAAGCTCAAATCACTCGCTATGGCCAAGCGGGTGGAAAATGTTTCTACTAACTTAGCCCATGAGACTCACGGTGGTATGTGGTGTACGTAATGAGAAGTGGAGGGGCATAAAAAGGACAACTTCCCTCAAAATTTGGTACATGCCGTAGCTGTGGATTATGAAATTTTCCATGGGGACCATGATTTGAGTAGATGTCCCTTGTTGTAGCATGAAATTGAGAAGATTTTATCTTGCTACTTGTAATATTTGCATCTCTATAACCCATGATACTAAGGATTGTAGGCTTATTGAATAGATCTATGAGGTCATTGCTCTTGGTGTGTGCTAGACTAGTCTTGCCAATAGTTCTAAGGGTGATGACTACCATTATGAGGAGCACACTTGATGGAGGCATGCATGGAAGAAGTTCTCATGGGGGATTTCGAGGTAGTGGAAACTATGGAGGAGGAAGAAGTGAGTTCCCACGGAAACATATTATAATTGGGAATTTATAGAGCATTATAAATGTGAGTGTTCGATCTATTATAATGTTTGTGGTGCGGAAAGAAGAACAAGTATGAAGAGTGTTTAGAACTATATGAGCATATGAACCAACAACATTGGAAAAATAAGCACACCTTTATGGAGAGTGTAAAAGGGCGATTCACAATGGATGCCAAGAGTAGCACGTGAGTCGAGAGATAGAACTTGTACTAATGATAACTCGTGCAGAGGTCGCTTGGACCAAGGAGATTTCTAGACTAATGAAATTAGTTTCCGAGAGAGGTGAAGCCATATGGAAAGTACCCGGACCCTTCCCATCGTAAAGAAGTATACCAGAGACTATGGATGTAATTTAGAGTTTACAAGGGGAGATAAAATGTCTCGAGGAGAAATCGAGGCAGTTAGGTAGTAGAAGGATGACGAGGTTACAAGAAGTGACCTAGATGAGGTCAAAGAAGTATGTAAAATGTTGAGGCGAGAGAATATTATTCCATTGCTAGGAGAATGGGCGAGGGAGAAGGTATGATGCACTAGAGTGGAGCGTGAGAGACTAGTTTTACATACAAACCTCTCTCCACACATCCTTGAATATGAAAAATAAATTACTCTGAATGAAGTTGTGTATGGATGGCTCATGAACAATATCCTCATCGACACAGGAGCAGAGGTGAATGTTCTTACCTTATATGGTTGGCATCAAATGGGAAGGCCTGCATTACAGGCATCTTTAAATGTGTTGTATATGGAAAACTAAACTAAGGCAATTCCCATTGGAGTATTAAAGGATGTAGCTATAACCATTCAGGGGGCAAGTTTACTGGAGACTTCACAGTATTGGCACTCGTCAAGGTAGATAATGTTCCAGCATTGCTTGGGCACCCAAGGTGTTACAAGAATAATACTCGACATAAGGTTTAACAAATGATATATCAGTTTCAAAACCAAGGAAGAACAGGTGATCATCCCTCGATATATGGGAAGTTGGCACCCTACATAGATCCTGTTGCGAGAAGAAGTCCTTAATAGAATATACGTGCGCTCAATCAAATATCCTAATTCACCCTATGAAGGAGTTATCCAATTTTAGGATGCCTAGTCTATGAGTGATACCATAAGCATGGCATGTGAAAATTGGGCACATGGGACCTATGAGTTGATTGGATGGCATTTAAGAGGATCGGTATCAAGGTGACAAAGGTGCATACATCTAGCACCTAGTAGGGAGAAAACTACCAAGTTACTCAGGAGAAGATAATATAGAAGATTTATTACGAGAAATGGAGGCCCACTGGAGAAATGAGAAGGAAAAGAGGGAAATTTTTAACTCTAGCCTACTTGGAACTCAAGCACGCACCGGTGGGTGACACATCGAGAGAACCTCTTGGAATGACGCGAGGTGAAAATTTCCTTCTCTGTAAGGTATTATAGAGCAACACACCTACGACTATAAAATACTACCATGGTAAAGACACCACTTCCTTCCATATCAAAGCATGTGAGATAACCTAGATGGGAAGTGCATAAGCATTACCACCTTCATTAAGGGTTCACAAGTTATACTACACCCTACAAGGTTGTGCGTGCGTGTGGTATATCCACTAAGAGATGCACCGTCAAATTGGTAATTGAAAATAATTGGTGGTTGATCTCATTCAAACATTCAAGTATTGGGTTACAAAGCCATCGATATAAGGCATTGCAGGTAGTCAAGTGCCTTACAATAGGGGATAGTGCTATGGCGGAAGACATAATACAAGAGTTTCTAGGTGAACATGTCCTACTGGTGCACTTTGAAGATGAAGAAAGAGAAGAGATACATCTTGAGCACTCATGTATAAAAAAATTGGAAGATGGTGTATGTTATTGATGCGGAAGATATGGAAAGCTTGGATTTTAACCATTCTAGAGGGATGCGTGAAGTCATAGATAGTGCTGATGAATGGGTGCACGCCTACCATGAACCTTTAAAGATGAAAAAGGTTAACATTGGCTCAAAATAAGAACCCAAGGAGGTAATCATTAGAGACTATTGGTCAGAAAAGGAATTTTCAAAGATCATTGATTTGTTGCATGAATTCCAAGATTTGTTCCCACGTGGGTATCATGAACTTAAAGGCATCCACCATTCCTTAGGAGAGATGAGGATAAATATAAAGGAAGGTGTGCACCTAATAAGAAAGAGGCCATACCAGATGAATACCAATTTGCATGTAAAGGTCAAGGAGGAGATAGAAAAAATGATAGCATCAGGTATCATTGATGTTGTGGAAGAGTCGGAATGGATAAGCCCAATGGTAATTAGTGTCAAGAAGGAAGAGAGGATAAGGATTTGTGTTGATTATAGGGACCTGAATGTAGTGTGTGTCATTGATCCTTTCCCAACCCCGTTTACTAAATAAATCTTAGAGGGAGTGGAAGGACAAGAGGTCTACTCTTTCATAGATGGATTCTCGGGCTATCACCAAGTAAGGATTGTGAAATAAGAGCACGAAAGACAACTTTTGTAGCTAAGTGGGGAGTTTTTTCCTATATGGTCATGCCTTTTGGGTTTAAGAATGCACCTTCCATGTTATTGCATGTTGTGGTGCAAGATTTCCAAGACTTCATCCATAAATTTCTTCAAGTTTACCTAGATGATTGGACGGTGTGTGGATTAGTGAAGGACCATTGTGACAACTTAAGGTTAATGTTTAAAATATGTCGGTAGTTTAGGATATCCCTCAACATTAATAATTGTGTCTTTTCTACCCCATTTGGAACATTATTGGAGCACAACATATGTAGGGAGGGCTTACCAGTAGATCCTGCCAAAGTTACGATAATTGTAGGATTGGGGGAGCCTACTAGTCAAAGTGCAATGTGTGGATTCCTTGGACACATGGGTTATTATAGTAAGTTCATCAAGGGATACACCAAGATCGTTGCACCTTTAGAAGAGTTACTTAGACACAAGATTTCCTTCCTTTTGAGAGAGGTGCAATAGAAGGAATTTGACACTTTAAAGGATAACCTTGTCACTGCTCCCATACTATGATTCCCCTCTTGGGATAAGCACTTCCATGTTCATGTTGATGCCTCAGGAACTACCATTGGAGCATTACTTACACATCCTGGTGAAGGGATTTTTGATCATCCTTTATGCTTTACAAGCGGAAGTGGACACCAACGTAGCATAATTATACTACAACCGAGTGTGAGGCATTGTCGATGATCTACATGCTTCCCAAGTTCAGACAATATCTACTGGAAACTCCTTTTATATTTTACACTGACCATATGGAATTGAAATATTTAGTGAACAAAATCATTCTACAAGGGTGCATATGTCAGTGGGTATTGTTCTTCCAAGAATTTGAGTTCATGGTGGTTGTCAAACTAGGAAAAAGTGATTCTAGACCTGATCATTTGTCTAGAATCAATTCGGAGAGGAGGACACGTAAAGCATTGAGGATACCATGTCGATACAAAACTATTTAGGTTGAGGTGTGCACCCTTAGACTTAGAAGATAATGCAAGATTTCTTAAGATAGGTGTAGCACTGGAAGGAATGAAGGAATTGGATAAAAATCGAGTTAGTTATACGCTCTACACTTTACATGTTGATTAGTGGGGATTTATACAAACTAGGAAATGATGAGATTTTGTGCGGTGTGTGCTCAAACATGAGCACCTAGCCATAATATAAAATGTGCATGGAGGTAGTGCAGGTGGGCACTATGTAGGCGACGCCACTGCATGCAAGATATTGATGGCTAGATTATGGTGGGAGACCCTCTATCAAAACTACAAGGAATATTGCAAGGCATGTGACCATTATCAGTGCATTGGAAAACTAGGGCAAAGAGATGAAATGCCTTTGCACCCTATTCCCAATGCTTTGGCCATTCGAAAATTGGGCTATAGACTTCATAGGCCCTATTACACCAGCCATATGTAGGATTGGGTCACGTTATATAATCACTTACACAAATTACTTGACAAGGTGGGCAGAAGCAACACCTACTAAGGATTGTACAAAGAGCTACTTTGCAGTAAGGTTTATGTGGGAAAAAATTATTACAAGGTATGGGTGCCCTTTGAGTTTGATTAGTGACGGGGTACACATTTCTTAAATGAGACAATAAGGATTCATTAGTGGAATTCATGGTGGCTAGTCATAAGACTACCCCTTACCATCCACAAGCAAATGGAACCACGGAGGAATTTACCAAAATACTAAGTCATACACTAACCAAAATTTGTGACATTGGTGGAAGAGATTGGGATGACACAAGTATGAGTTGTTCTTTGGGCATATAGGAAAACCTACAAGAGGTTAAATAAGGCCACACCATTTCAATTAGTGTTTGGTGTGGAGGATTTCCTACTAGTTTAATTCATATTACCTTATCTGCGTATAGCGCACACGGGAGGATTGGGTGATGAACAAGCATTGGAAGAAATAATTGACAAGTTAATCCAATTATACAAAAGATGATCTATCACCAGGTGGAGCTAGAAGAGTGAAAAAATAATGCATGGCATGATCGTCACATTAAGAACAAGAATTTTGAAGTTGGGCAAATGGTTTTGCTTTATGATTCCAAGTTTTGCGCCATCCATGGGAAGTTAAAATTCCATCGGTTGGGTCCCTACATCATCTCATACATCTTTGATTCGAGCACGTGCTATTTACAAAGCACTTTGGATGGGATGAGATTTCTAGGACACTTCAATGGGAGTAGGCTGAAGCCCTACTATAAATAAGTCTTCTTGGTGTTTGTAATAAGGTAGTATTTCTAGATAGTTTAGGAATTCCTTTAATGCATTTTTATTTTCTTGTGTTTCCCTTTCTCATTGTTATTTTGTGTTGTGCCTTGGGCGCCGATAACCTCATTACTTTTTCAAAGGTTGTGAATGTGCAGAGGACCGTGCATCATTTTAGTGTGGGGTGGAATGATGTGAAAGAAAGTGCAAGGTGCGAAGTACCAGGAAGGATTACGTTGGAAAGCCTGGATTGAATGGCCCTATGAAAGGCACATAAGGGTGATAGGCACGTAAAGAAGAGATGAATGTAAATGGTTGGTGTCAAGAAATCCTTGAAGAAACCACGTACAAAAAAAACTAAGAGAACAGAACAACATGAGGTAGGAAAGGGAAAAAATAGGGAAAATGACAACATTACCTTCGGCACCAGTAACGCATGCATAAGAGCCTTTTATCAAATAGATTGTTTGCGTGGCGAAGGTTTTAGGATTTTCCACACAAGGTTGGGCATGTGAGTTAGGGCACTAGAGTACAACTTCTTTGGAAAAATCCACAATAAGTTTTGAAGTATGGTGGTAGGTGAAGTAGCATTTAATGCTAAAAAGAATGGAAATCTATAAATAGAAGGTTGGGAACTTCATTATGGACATTGTGAATACGAAAAAAAGAAATCTCTTGTGGACTAGGGTTTCCAAAGTTGATCTGTGTGAAGAAATTAAGGTGTGAGTGACTAGATTTCATCTGCAAACTAGTAGGAAAGAAGTTCATAAGCATAGAGAAAAACAAAATTATGGAGAAGTGTCGTCTGGTGAAAAAGGCTATTCCAATTAGGGTTTGGCAGGCTAGGGCACGGGCTGAAAAGGGTTTCTTCACAAGTTTGAGGTCTAAAATTAGAGAAGGTAGAAAAGAAGAGCAAGTAAGAGAATTTGAAGTGCTAAGATAACCTAAACCATGGCACCTAAGAAACCAACTATATCACCTAAGAAGTCGAAGGGCAAGGGAAAGGGAAAACAACCAGAAACTCCTATAAGCATGAATGAAGAATGGTATGCAAAGATGCAAAGAATCAAATGGGGTTTTTCTTGGGAAATAATGGGAGTCCCACTTAATAAACATGATGGTGAGTGATTACAACCATCACACAAACACGACAGAAAAGGAATTGGTGTTGGAGTTGGTGCACCCGACAAACTAGAGGACACTAGAGGGTTTACCTATTAATAGCGACAAGGTGAAAGTAAAATTGGAGAAGGTGGGATTGTTGCAAATCTATGAGTTACCTTATTTTGGAAAACCTAAGCACCTCTTTCAATGGTTAATGTCATGTGTACATGATGACCACTTTTAGTTCACACATGGATGAACTAGACTTTTATGTCCGTGAAGAGACATCTCAGTATCAAGGAGGTTTAATAAGACACCTTAGGCTAGACACATAAATGTAAAGCCTATTATTATGTCAGATGAACAAGTGATAAATTATTTGGTGAAATTCTCGATAGAGGTGGCATGACAAAATGTGGATAAAGCTACAACAATTAGGGCACTAAGAGAAGAACTCAAAACTAAGGATGTAGAAATAGTGCGCCTAAATAAAGATAAAGACTTAGCACATAAGAAGAACATTGTTTTCGTTAGAATGGCAAAGGAAATTGGGGACAATATCATGAAAACAAAGCCACACTTAGAGCCTATGGCACCGTACACGTACTCCAAAATTGTAAGGTCTTGTCTTCGCAGCAACGGTGTAATAAATGCCCCAATGATGATACAAGTCTCTTCGCAAGGTGTTCGGGATCCAGAGAAGCTTTACGGATATGCGTTAACATCCCGCATGCCCCGCTTAGCCCCCGCGTGCTTTGTTTTCCCTTTTTCCCTCTTTTCTTGGCTTTTTGGTCTTGATGGCAAAACCGCCGCCTGAACAGGCGGGCGGTCCGCCAGCAACCGCCGCCACTGACAGAGCGGGCGGCGGTCCTTTACGCGTTTTCCAGAATGTTCTTTTGACGGAACGCATGCAAAGTTCAACGCTTCACCAGCTTTTCTTACCGAATTGAGCATGTATTTATGTTTTTGGTCCCCTGGAATAGTGTTTTTCCTTTGTTTATTGTTTAGGAGTTCAGTTTGGTTTTGATCTTTGGGTGTTTGAATTCCTATAAATGCATGGTTTGTGCACATGCAAATGGCCCCTCATTCTTGTTTCAAACTCACCATTTTCAGTAGTTCAGTCTTCTAGTTTTCTTAAGTTTGATAGTTTAAATCCTTTACATGCTTGGTTGCATTACTCAGCTTTGTTGGTAAGCCACAGATCCAACTTGTGTAAATAGTATTATTGTTTTTGGAGTAGAATAGTTTAGGCAGCCATTAAAGTTACAGGTTTTGCTCTTCATACAGACTAGTTTCAGGTTCTGGACGCTTTTTGTTGCATGATTCGCAGTAGACCCCACTAGGAATTGCATAGGCCAAGCTCTGTACTCTTGCGCTATCCCTCTCCTATCCGCATTCTATTCTGTCTGCATTCTGAAGGCTGTCCATTGATCCAAATATCTATTCCTGTTGATGCAAGCATTACACACTTTTCTGGATTCACGTGAGCACAAAGAACGAAAAGATCATACTGAGGGGACAAGAACACACACACCGTTGGATTCGCCACTGTTATGCGAAATCCAGGTTCCATCTTTCAAAGTTTTAGTTAGAACTTATCAAATAAAGTAGTTAATCGCTTTATTTCAGTTATTTCCATTCTCGATATTGCCAGGGAAGTTGTGGGGATTGATAGTTTCTGAGAAACTATGATTCATTCCTCACTTCTGAGGTAGGATCGAGAATCTTGCAAATAGATTAGTTATTTCGTTGTTTAGAATAGATATACAAAATTGCACAGACAAATAGCTACACTCGGCTATTTTGTTTGTTTTACATTATTAGTTTAGTTGTCAATTCTAAATATTTTAAATAGCTGCTTTCTTATAAATTGCCAGAAAATACAAAAAGAAATTATATATGCTAGAAGTGTACTTAGATTTTACTTTATTATAGTTTGTTTCATTACTGCTTTTGCATGACAATTATGGGACCTAGGGAGCCCAGGGAATACATTTTCGAGCCAATTGTGCCCCAGCCCAATATCGTAGTGGCAATAACTGACATTGACCAAAACCTTAGGATACAAGTCTTCCAAACAACAACAGACTTCCAACAGGTCAGGTCACAGTTGAGAGGGTTAAACATAGAAGACGACCAAGCACACACATTTTGGTCAAATCAGCCAAACTACAGGTTATCCTAGAAAACATCCACATGACTGTAGAAGGATTTGAAAGAGAACAAATATTCGGGTGTGATCCTTTAGTTCCACACCCCAGACAACTGGAGACACCCTCGTAGATATAGATACCGACTTAAGAATTCAAGTTCTTAGAACACCGTGAGGTATTCGAGAAAATCACACAATTACTTGATTCTAAACGTAGAGGTTGAGAAAAGCTTACGATTACTTGGATACTAGGGATTAGGACTTGATCTCGCGTATGACCATAACGGGACCGCAACAACCAAGAATCTATGGTTGTGATCCACAAATCCCATAGCCTAACGAATCCATAAGAGAATTAGACATAGACACTAGCCTACGCACATTAGTATTTCAGTCTACTCCGATTCCACCTATCATCATTCAACAGTTATCCCTACTAGACACAACAGCTAACGAAGCTATAGAATTTTGGACTAGGCCGAGAATCATCCATAGAGTTGACTATATTCATCATATGACCCTATCAGGAGAAATACACGAAACCATCCCGGTCATTTTCCACACATCCCACAACCCATAGATCAAATCACACCAGAGCTCGATATTGATTGGAGCCTTTGAGTAGTCATCCTGGCTGATCGATCTATCACACCATCCGGAGTTAGAAGGGCCTTCTTTGCCTTAGATTCACAGATTCCATTAGTGCGTGTCGAAGATATTAGATTGCCTAACTAGTCTATCCGTATACTACCTGTATTCCATCCCCACCGGCTGTCTCGGCACGACCTCGGGAGGTCGGGTACGCGGAAGAGTCGCTTGTAGATTCCCACGCTCGCTTGTCGCTTTTCCGGCGTACAAAATTGGTGAACCCAACGTGAACCTTACAATTGCTTCACCTTCTCTCTGAGAAGTTTCATCTTATCCAAATCACCTTCGCTCCTTCCCATTATTCTGCGGGTATTCATATACCCCCCGAATATGTCGGGATTTGATGCATATGGAAGACCCCTCCTGGGTCTCGAGGCATACTATGCCCAACAGAATAGGCAGTCATCACCCTCACTCTCAATGTGGGGTGACAACTATTCAACTAATCAGTTGTCAACGCAAATGCCAAGGACTAGATATAATTCGTCCTTCCAAGCAGAGGGGTTGGAGCAACTCGCTCAAACACAAACAGAGCCTTCAGGCTCAAACAATATGACATTGACTGGAGAATCTGCTTCATCTCCTCAGGTGCTACTTAGACCACATATTAGTAGACAATCAGATCCATACTCAGTTCTAGATGACGAGTACTCAATACGTTATCCTAGGAATGAACAACGCTCTCAAGGCATGTACCCACCTGTAGGAATTTTGCAAATACAGCCCGAGTTCTCTCCTCAAGAAAATACCTCTATGCCATCACGTATAGAAAATACTCTCAGAGATGCTTGGCAGGATAGTGATCAGTTCATAGCAGGATATCACATACCTCCGCAAAGCCATGTTATACAACAAACGCCACCAAGGCACGATATCGTGACTTCACCAAACGAAGTCATTTCAACTCTAATAGAAAAGGTTAGAGGATTAGAACTTGCCCAAGCAAGTCAAAATTTGAAATTCATACAAACAGGGAGTTCCAATCCTCCACACCATCCTAGCCAAGTAGATCTCCTCACAGGAGTAGGCACGTTAGGTATGACTCCTCAGTATTCACAACAAGTGCCAACTAGACCCACTATCGCTAGCACTGTTCCTCCTGGTCCAGTACAGAGCAATCCATTCTGGACATAGTACCCTTCGTACTTAAACATGTACTCCAAATTGCCACAAGGGGATATGTACTCATCCCCCGACATGTTTACTCAAATGCAGGGATTTCCTTATGCCCCTACCAACGCGTACGTTACACCATATCAACAACCCGTTCCGCCACCGCCTCCTCAACAGGCACCATCAATGGTTGAGACGTATGCGATAGGGACTTATTCAGAATATTTAAAGGAGCCCTTAGATTTCGCCATACGAAGCATTATGCTTCCAAGGCCTCTTCCCGATTTTCCCAAATACAAAGGAGAAGGAGATCCGAATGCACATATCAAAGCTTACGCTACAGCCATTCGAGAATTACTCCCATGGGATGGGGTTGTTGCTAAAATATTCCCCAAAACGCTGGAAGGCATTGCCCTCGATTGGTATTACAGAATACCCGAGGCTTCCATACATTCATTCAAACAACTCGTGTCTGAGTTCATCAAAGCCTTCGACATGAACAAACTATTAAGGACAGGAATCAGGGAGTTCTTGCACATCAAGCAAGAACATAACGAGTCTGTCGCCCATTTCATCCAAAGGTGGCGCACAGTCCTTTATTCCTCGGCAAGCACTCCAAACATGGATCAGATGGAGCTATGCGATTTATTCCTTCATTCTCTTAGCAGAGAAGTGAAGGAAGAAGTCCAGAAGTTCCCACTAAGGACTTATGACGAAGTACTTGAGAGCGCTCTACGAATAGACCAGGCAGCAATAGATAGTGGCCGTAAGACGTATGGAGCAAATGGGAGGTTAATCACCTCTACTCAAAATACTACAACCACCACAAGCGTCAATCAAGGACCCAAAATCCTTAACAAAAATCGTGGGGTAACAACAGATGGGGTAACTGACCAGCCCAAGAGGGTAAATGTCGTTAATACTCCGTCACAAACAAACAACCAAAGAAACAACAATTTTACCCCGACGATCAATACGGTGGATTTTAATAATCCACAACAACAACAACGGCGAAATCCCATGCAAGGACCAAGCCAAAACTCCTTTGGTTATCAAAACCAAAGTCAAAACCAGAAACAACAAAACTTTAGTCCTAATAGGCAACAGTTTGATCGGAATTTTAGGCCACAATACACACCAAACCAACAAAACGGGAATTACAACCCCAATTCTTATTGTGGTTTCCATAAAATTCGGGGTCATGACACTAGAACGTGTCGTGATTACAACAAATTCATGCAACGCTTGCCAAATGAACAAAAACAATTTTTTATGGATATGTTCTTAGCAGATCCTACGTCACCAACGGCAAAGTACCTTCACAGGGGCAGTTTCCCCTCAGAATGCCCCTCTCAAGATCTTTAATGATCCACTCCCAAATCATGATAGCGATAGGTTGAAACCAACTGGAACAAACAAAGGTGCAATAACAGGAAACAACGATCACGAGGCCTCAACTTCGCTAAATCCGTTAGTTGCGCCACAACTAGGAAGTCAACCACGACCTAAGGTAGTTGGATTAGTGGAGTTAGACTCCGAATTACCCGTTGAAGCAATTACGAGGACACGAGAGTATTTCTCTCAACCAAGTCCAAGCCATCTGCCGGAAGCAGATAACATCCAGCAAACCGTAGCAAAACCTATGGGTGCTTACGATCTAATTAATGATCTAACAAAAACCTTCTCGCATATTTCATTCCTTGATTTACTAAAGAATTCCCCTGCTCACAGGGCTGCTCTTTTAGAGGCGTTAGGTTTGGGTCATTTAATTAGTATCACTCCACCACCAGAAGCACAAGTAAATCATATAGACTTTGATGTTTATCCTCCGGGACAGGCGGATAGGGATGTCGAATTCATATTCGAAATAAGTAAAATGCCTACAGATGCTGAGATCGCACGCCGAGGCGATCCAGCCCTACACTTGCAAGTACAGGTTTATAATAATTATGTAAAACGGGCAATGGTTGACGATGGAGCTGCGGTTAACATAGTCCCTTTCTCTTTTCTCCAAAAATTGGGATATGGTGAAACAAACTGTTCCACTACTCGAAATACCTTGAGAGGCTACGATAGCCTTAAAGCCACGTCGATAGGAACCATAATACTACCGGTCACTTTGGGACCTAAAACAATCCTGACTGAGTTTTATATTATAGATCGGGAAACTAACTATAATATGATCCTCGGCCGACCGTGGATACACCGAATGAAGGCAATCCCTTCCACGCTATTTCAAGAAGTAAGATTCTTGCATCTAGGAAAGGTATTTGTAGCCAAAGGTGATCCAAAGCCGTTTGACGTGCACCTAGCTGATTTAAAGAAAAGACCAGGTGTACACTCGGAATTCGAACTTCCAACAAACCAACTTAATAAACCCACTGACTCAAAGTCAAAAGAAAATTTGGTACCTACGACGGATCTTGAAACCATCAGCGTAGCCAAAACAACCCCAATTCCTGGCGGTAAAACTAAAGAAACTGTATCATTAGGGACTACTGCAAAAATCGTTGAATTAATAGAACAAGATTTACCAATGTTCTTACCATTTGATTCGGTAGGTATAGGATATTCCTTAGGGGTTGGCTCTCTTCCAGCAGAAGATCTTTGCATGGTCGAGGTAGAATGCGCAAACACAATGAATAACCCAACCTCCATATTCCCAGCTAAGTATTGGACACTCCATTTTGATGGGGCTAGATGCCGTTACGGAGCAGGGGCAGGTGTAATTCTTACCTCGCCAGAAGAAAAAGTCATGCCATTTGCCTTCAAGCTTAATTTCGAATGCACAAACAACAGTGCTGAGTACGAAGCCCTCCTCCTTGGTCTCACCTTAGCCAAAAGAATTGGTATTGATAATATCAGAGTTTTAGGAGACTCGCAATTAGTGGCAAACCAAGTTTCAGAGGTATATGAAACTAAATCCAAACATTTACAACTCTACAAAGACGCTGTGTTAGATTTAAGCAAAGCGTTTAATTTCATATCCATTGAAGCAATCCCACGAGAGAAAAATATTCTCGCTGATTCAATAGCAACTTCGGCATCACGTTTTACTCCAAGCAATGAATTAGAAGATACTCACTTCACAGTATCCATTTGTAACGAACCATTGATAAAAACAATGACAAATCCTCTTTCAAGCGGAAGTGAATCTACCATCCTAGACCATGTTGGAAATGATGCAGCTACTTTGGATTACTTAAATGCCTATGCAAAGATCGCATCTCTCCTATCACATGCTAGATTTATCCCTGATTCCACATTCGTCTTCCTACTTCGAAAATCCTCTAACGGATCTTCCCTCACAAAGGGAACCTAGCATATACGCAATAGAAAATGGGGATGATATAGATCTACCTCCAGCACCACCTGAGTTCGAAGAGGGTAACGCCTCTTTAATCGAAGAAACAATCGATGTCAACATTGGGACAGAGAATGAACCAAGGATATTGAAACTAGGTTCTTCATTAACCCCAGAAGAAGTAGAAATACATACTCAGGTTCTCAAAGAACATCAGAAGGCATTTGCATTTAATTACAAAGAGATGACAGGAGTCGCACCCCACATTGCGGTGCACAACCTCGTCACTAGATCAGATGCAAAGCCAATTAAGCAAAAATCAAGACCTATGAAGCCCAAGGTAGCCCTCATGGTAAAAGAGGAGGTAATAAAACTCCTTCAGGTAGGATTTATCAAGCCAGTTGACTACTCCCAATGGGTATCTAATATCGTTCCCGTTCTAAAAAAATGGAAAGATACGCATCTACATAGATTTTCGGGACATCAACAAAGCGTGTCCTAAAGACGATTTCCCATTACCATCCATAGACGTTATTGTTGATGCAACACCTAGTTTTGAACTCTTGTCTCTCATGGATGGATTCTCGGGATACAATCAAATCAGAATATCCGAGCAAGATCAAGATAAAACCACATTTATAACTCCTTGGGGAACCTATTGCTACGATGTTATGCCATTCGGTCTCAAGAACGCCGGTGCTACGTACCAGCGGGCTATGACTTATATATTTCACAATTTAATTCATAAAATCATGGAATCTTACATGGATGACTTATTGGCTAAGGCCAAAAAGCGCTGTGACCACCACAAGTACTCCACATCATTCTTTCACGCCTAATAGAATACGGAGTTACCCTGAACCCAGATAAATGCATCTTTGGTGTAACAGGAGGAAAGCTCCTAGGTTACGTCATATCGTCATGAGGAATCGATGTTGATCCAACCAAAATTCGGGCTTTCCTCGAAATGGTCCCACCTTCCAATGAATCTGGAATCAGATCATTTCTCGGAAAGCTGGGTGCAATCCGAGATTTATCCCGGATCTAAGCTTCGCCGTTCATCCAATCAACAATTTACTCAAGAAGGACTATAGCATTGATTGGACTGAAGATTGCAATGAAGCTTTTGATGCGGTTAAGCGCTTTGTTGTCACCACCTACACTAATGCCACCTAAACTAGATCGCCCTTTAATTTTGTACTCACGGACTCTACCGATGTTTCATTAGCTTGCATGCTAGCCCAAGAAGAAGACGATGACAAAAGAGAATGCACAATTTATTTCATTAGCCGAACATTGCTTGACTACGAAACGCTATACACACAAGCGCGACGAGAATGCCTTGCCATAGTTTTCGCAACCAAACGCCTAAGACACTACATGCTAAATACAAGAGACAAGGGTCATGGTAAAACTCGACCACTTACGAACCTTCCTCACACAAGGGTCCCCTGTCTAAAAGGCGGGACGCTTTATAACCTTAATGGGAGAGTTCAAATTAACTTTTGTAAACCAAAATTCAATTAAAGGGCAAATCATCGCAGATTGGTTAGCTGATAACCCGCTAGACGGAGGTGACTTAGTAGACTTAGACTTTCCAGATGAATGCGTGTACTACATCGAAACCCGACCTGCTATATCTGAGTGCCCTTGGTACGCTGATATCATTAGTTATATCATGGACCATAGGTACCCGATGAGCTACACACCTCACAAAGAAGGCGGTTACGCATAATCGTGTCTAAATATGTCATCATAGAGCAAGTTCTCTATCGAAAGGCATTCGATGGAATGCTTCTAAGGTGTGTCGACACAGAAGAGTCCAAGAGGATTCTCCATGAATCCCACAGCGGTATATGTGGAGGCCACTTCGGTGGCCATGCCACTGCTCGAAAAATACATCGAATGGGCTATTTCTGGCCCACTCTGGAACATGACGCAATAGAGTTTGCACGCAGGTGTCATAAGTGCCAAGAATTCTCCCACGAGATCCACATGCCAGCACAAGCTCTGCAACCAATCGCTACTCCATGGCCCTTTTCTACATGGGGCCTAGACTTAATAGGGAAATTCTCTCCCTCATCCACAGACGGCCACAATTTTATAATCACGGCCACTGAGTATTTTACCAAATGGGTGGAGGCCATGCCTCTTACTACCGTACCTGGTTCTGTAATCGCTAAGTTCATTTTGAATCAAATCATTTGTAGGTACGGTATCCCGCAAATCATTATCTCTGATAATGGAACTTCTTTCAAAAATGAAGAAGTTCATGAACTATGCAACAAATTTAAAATAAGCCATCATACGGCTTCCTTGTATTATCCCCAAGCCAATGGGCAGGCTGAAGCAACAAACAAAACGCTGAAAGCCATTCTCCTTAAAACGGTGAAAGAAAACAAGCGAGATTGGCACTTGAAGTTATACCCGGCCTTGTGGGCCCACCGAACCTCAATAAGAACACCAACGGGAGCAACTCCTTTCTCGCTAGTATTTGGGGCGGAAGCAGTTCTCCCGCTTGAAGTCGAAATACCCAGTCTCCGCATTTCGCTACAAGGGATTCTGGATGAAGACGCTTACAGAGAAGCACGCCTTTCCCAACTAGAAATCCTAGATGAAACTAGGTTAGATCTTTGAGCAATGCATAGAGAGCTTATGCTTGACCGAATGTGCCAAAGAAAGATATAACAAGAAGGTCTATGAACGCGATATATACGAAGGTGATCTAGTTCTAAGACTAGACAGCCGGATCGATAAGAAGACCGGCGAAGGAAGGAAATTCCGGCCCAAATGGTTGGGCCCATACCGAGTCATGAAGGACTACGGGAATGGTGCTTATCTCTTATGCACGCTAGAAGGTGAGGAGTTTGGTGAAACAGTCAATTCCCTCCACCTCAAACGTTTCTATGCATAAGCAGCAAACGCTACCTATATAACTATCTACATCGCATTTTCATATAAATTAGGATCATTTTGTCCACTTGTTCTTACATAAATTGTGATCAAAGAATCTATTCTCAAAGCAATTCATTACAAACTCGTGATGTTTCTGGCATAAAGTTCTTTAATCATACCTCTCCATCTTCGTATATCATCAATCAATTCAGAATCTTTTATCTAATAAAATCAGACATGACAAAGTCTTAACGGTAACCATACCAAGCTCTGCAAGTTTGTTCTCGCTTTGGTTTCTTCTTAGGATAGGTGTCTTGCCTATGGTCTGTTCTAGAAGCTTCATGGTGTCACATCTATCCCATATGCACATCTCTTTGGAAATAAGAATATACTGACATCTTACTCAAACAAACAAGTCAAGAAGTGATTAAACAGAAAATTTTATTTTTACACATTTCCTTGCCCCACCAACCTTCGGTGATGAGCTTGCGTCTCTTACTAGTGACGTAGGGTTGGGAAAGGATGGAAATGCCCTTACTCACCTATGCCTTTCCCACGGTGATAAACCCACGCTTCTTACTAGTAGCATGGGGCAAAGTGTAGGGGGTCCTCTAGACAATGCAAACGTTAAAAGGTCATAAACAAACTATTCAAACTTTGAGTCAAAAACAAATGAATCAGATGTTCAAAATTCCAAGAGAGTTAAAAATCCTAAAAACCAGATTTTGTCTACTATGTGGCCATCTACGGGTCTAAGTCTGGATAAACCGCAAAGTAAGTTACATCCAAAACTATGAAGTCATTCAGGTAGAGTAAGCTTGTAGTTTTCAATTTGGTTCCACCAAAGCTTCGTCTGTCTTTCATCACTATCACTTCACCATATTTCATAACTTGCGCCCTTCTTGGCTCTTGGTGATGAGCCCTCGCATCTTACTAGTTGCGTGGAGTTAAGAGTGGGGCAAGTTAATCTGTTCATCATACTAGGTTGTTTTCATCACTGTGCCAAAACAAATACAAGTTATCCAAATTGCTAATAAAAGTTAAGATTCAAGATCACAGTATATCTACAATATCATGTATCAGCATCATGAAACACAAAAGGAAAGCAAACATTTGCATCATCTGTTTCCCATTGCATACATTCTAGAAAGCATATAAAACATACATCGTAGTATACACGAGAAAGCTAGAAACAGAAAGGAAAACACAAGTGACAAAGTTTTGACCCAAAATCGACGCATATATATAAATAATCAATGTTTGTATACAATGCCATCATGCACTAGGCATGGTCAAAACGCTCAAAGAGCCCGTAATACACAAAAAGAATCTATAATACAAAAAGTGCATAGGAGCCAAGTGGCCTCTCACTCCCTTCTTCGGCCCCGTGGAAATAGCCGCATCCCCATATAACCCGCCCACCGTGCACTATGCTCTGACCCATCTGTCTCTAAGTGTGAGTCTCCTCCCGATGATCGGGACCCCCAAGATACAATAACGCTCTAGAGTAATACTCCACTCACCGCAGACTTCACAGCAATCGGAAAGTGTTCCGATCTGCATCCCAATAAGAAAATAAGTCACAAAGGATGTGACTCGATGGCGTAACATGGGGCACGCGTGATATGCGCAATATGCCGGCCCTTTGTAACGTGTCCTCCTCGTCTGGCAAAAGGGCATCCAATACCCCGGGCAACCAATCACACTCTCTCTCCCGGCTCCATCTCGATGTACTCCTCCTCGCCCGCATACACCCAAAACACACAAAACAGAGTAAGTTAGTATCTAAACGATATCAAGAGAGTCATAAAAACATACACAAATGCTAAAAATACAAGTGTAAGTTTTCAAAAGAGGTCCTTTTGCATTCTGTGCAAAACCACCGCCCAGGCGGGGGCGGTTTTGTAACCTCCGCCTTGAAGGCGGCGGTCTCGTGACCGCCGCCCTGGACAGTGCGGCGGTCATGTAACCGCCGCCTACAGCCGGGGCGGCGGTCGCGGTCCGAAAACCCGCGTGGGTTTTTAACCCCAAAAAGGCCAAAAATGGCAAAAACGACCATTTTAGCTAAAAACAAAGCCTACCCAGTAGGCGCCCCCTAGATGGACCTTTTAAACCTAACATTTTCAAAAATGACCCCCCCATTACAACAAATTTAGCATTTCAAAATTGAAGAGGGAAAAGCACAAAATTGAAGAAAAACCAACCTGTGATCTCGCGGGGTGGTGTTCCACACGTGGAGGCATGATCACTATCTCATTGTGGATGTTTTGACTCTACTCGCGTGAGAAACCGTTACCGTGGGCCCCAGAGCTCAAAATCTATCAAATCGACTCACGCAAATGAATAGGAAAATGGGCCCACTTTTATATATATAGCGCTCTAATTCGTTTTAAATCCCCTTTTCACAGGTTCGGAGCGCCAACGGAGGTAAGTTTCTATCCTCGCACTAATGGTACGTCCTCTTCCCCTATTATTTTAGCATTTATTTTCCAAGTTATTGTATCTATCTGCACTTGAGTTCTCCTTTCATTTTGCAGGTAGCGGGAATTTCGGATGGCGTCATTTCGACACACGGACGTATAAGGTATAACTTCTAGCTTCCCATTTCGGGACGGCCATACTCGGACCCACCATTTTACGCCTCTTCATGGCTAAAACACTTCTCTCGAGGGGGCAATATGCACGTACCCAAAATTGTAAGGTATCGTGTCTTTAAGCGTGTGTAATAAATGCCCCAATGATGATACAGGTCTCTTCGCAAGGTGTTCGGGATCCAGAGAAGCTTTACGGATATGCGTTAACATCCCGCATGCCCCGCTTAGCCCCCGCATGCTTTGTTTTCCCCTTTTTCCCTCTTTTCTTGGCTTTTTGGTCTTCAGTGACGAAACCGCCACCCTGAAGGGTGGCGGTCTGAACTCGCCGCCACCGAGCAGGCGGCGGTCCTTTACGCGTTTTCCAGAATGTTCTTTTGATGGAACGCACACAAAGTTCAACGCTTCACCAGCTTTTCTTGCCGACTTGAGCATGCATTTATGTTTTTGGTCCCCTAGAATAGTGTTTTTCCTTTGTTTATTGTTTAGGAGTTCAGTTTGGTTTTGATCTTTGGGTGTTTGAATTCCTATAAATGCATGGTTTGTGCACATGCAAATGGCCCCTCATTCTTGTTTCAAACTCACCATTTTCAGTAGTTCAGTCTTCTAGTTTGCTTAAGTTTGATAGTTTAAATCCTTTACATGCTTGGTTGCATTACTCAGCTGTTGGTAAGCCACAGATCCAACTTGTGCAAACAGTATTATTGTTTTTGGAGTAGAATAGTTTAGGCAGCCATTAAAGTTGCAGGTTTTTCTCTTCATACAGACTAGTTTCAGGTTCTGGATGCTTTTTGTTGCATGATTCGTAGTAGACCCCGCTAGGAATTGCATAGGCCAAGCTCTGTACTCTTGCGCTATCCCTCTCCTATCCGCATTCTATTCTGTTTGCATTCTGAAGGCTGTCCATTGATCCAAATATCTATTCCTATTGACGCAAGCACTACACACTTTTCTGGATTCACGTGAGCACAAAGAACGAAGAGATCATACTGAGGGGACAAGAACACACACACAAGTCGGATTCGCCACTGTTCTGCGAAATCCAGGTTCCATCTTTCAAAGTTTTAGTTAGAACTTATCAAATAAAGTAGTTAATCACTTTATTTCAGTTATTTCCATTCTTGATATTGCCAGGGAAGTTGTGGGGATTGATAGTTTCTGAGAAACTATGATTCATTCCTCACTTCTGAGGTAGGATCGAGAATCTTGCAAATAGATTAGTTATTTCGTTGTTTAGAATAGATATAAAAAATTACACAGACAAATAGCTACACTCAGCTATTTTGTTTGTTTTACGTTATTAGTTTAGTTGTCAATTCTAAATATTTTAAATAGCTGCTTTCTTATAAATTGCCAGAAAATACAAAAAGAAATTATATATGCTAGAAGTGTACTTAGATTTTACTTTATTATAGTTTGTTTCATTACTGCTTTTGCATGACAATTACGGGACCTAGGGAGCCCAGGGAATACATTTTCGAGCCAATTGTGCCCCAGCCCAATATCGTAGTGGCAATAACTGACATTGACCAAAACCTTAGGATACAAGTCTTCCAAACAACAACAGACTTCCAACAGGTCAGGTCACAGTTGAGAGGGTTAAACATAGAAGACGACCAAGCACACACATTTTGGTCAAATCAGCCAAACTACAGGTTATCCTAGAAAACATCCGCATGACTGTAGAAGGATTTGAAAGAGAACAAATATTCAGGTGCGATCCTTTAGTTCCACAGCCAGACGCTGGAGACACCCTCGTAGATATAGATACCAGCTTAAGAATTCAAGTTGCTAGAACACCTGTGAGGTATTCTGAGAAAATCACACAATTGCTGATTCTAAACGTAGAGGCTGAGAAAGCATACGATTACTGGATACTAGGGATTAGGACTTGATCTCGCGTATGACCATAACAGGACCGCAACAACCAAGAGTCTACGGTTGTGATCCACAAATCCCACAGCCTAACGAATCCATAAGAGAATTAGACATAGACACTGGCCTACGCACATTAGTATTTCAGTCTACTCCGATTCCACCTATCATCATTCAACAGTTATCCCTACTAGACACAACAGCTAACGAAGCTAGAGAATTTTGGACTAGGCCAGAGAATCGTCCATAGAGTTGACTATATTCACCATATGACCCTATCAGGAGAAATACACGAAACCATCCCGGGTCATTTTCCACGCATCCCACAACCCATAGATCGAATCACGCCAGAGCTCGATATTGATTGGAGCCTTCGAGTAGTCATCCTGGCTGATCGATCTATCACACCGGTCTAGGTTAGAAGGGCCTTCTTTGCCTTAGATTCGCAGATTCCATTAGTGCGTGTCGAAGATATTAGATTTCCTAACTAGTCTATCCATATACTACCTATATTCCATCCCCACCGGCTGTCTCGGCACGACCTCGGGAGGTCGGGTACGCGGAAGAGTCGCTTGTAGATTCCCACGCTCGCTTGTCACTTTTCCGGCGTACAAGATACCCAAAATGTTTCCTTCAGAAATGAATTATGTAAGTACCTTGGTGGAATTAGTGCTTGAAGATGGACATCTACGCATGCCAAGTGCAAAGAATATTAAGTAGGAAGTAGAGTGAGAAAAGGCTTTAGTGGTGAGGAAGATTGCATCATATGAGACATTTCTCTAGAGCTTATAGGAGGAACTAAAGAAAGAAAATCAAGCATTGAATATTTTTACAACCTCAAAATCCGTTATAAGAACCAAGACCATTTTGGAAGACAATGAAGTCTGGAATGCCATGAAAGATGAGATCTTGGGATGCAAAAATGATTAGCACTTGTCAAGTAGAAGCACAAGGCCCTTACAGAAACACAAGAACCACACAAGGAAATGCTAGATGAGCTTGGGAAACTCATAGCCCCAAATATGGACTTATTAGAAGGAAGAATGACTACAATGTCTAGCATTGTTTTTGTCTTGTAGAATAAGAAAGGAGTAATTGCAAAAGATGATCTAGATTCAATTGCAAAGTGGATATCCCTGAAAAGGCACAAGCCGCACTCATTGATTGAAAGAATTTAGAGGTATAAATAAAAGAAGAATTTCCAAATTGATTATTTAGGTTGAAGTAGATGATGCTACAAGGTAAAGACATTCTTGTACTCATTAATATTCTTTCTATTCTTCTATTCTTTGATTTATTTTGGAGACAACCATTACCGGGCGAAATTCAACTAGTGTGGGGTAATGTTAGTCGAAGAAATTATGACACTTAGTGAAGAACAAACGAGAAGGTTCACATGGAAGAGGATAACAAATTAAACAATGTGGGAGGATTACGAAGGAATCACGTGTTGAGGATAGAGACAAATTTGAGACTTAGCCATTTTCACGATGATGAGCTATTTTTGGAGATAGCGTGCTGAGCACACAAAACTCAAGTTAGAGACTTTCATGACACACATTGGTTATTTTTGGAGGGTCAGCTATAAATCATTTTGCATGGATACAGGTTGAGAATAGATTTACTACTAACAGTTAACTAGAAGAAGTCTATTGTTAGCGCACTTGCATGTGTGGCTATTACTATAAAGACACATGGCTAATAATCACATGGGACCTATTTTAGGATTAGATAAATGTTGAAGAGAAATTCCACAACCTTATAAATATGTAGTGAACTACGTATTATGATATATATATAGAGATAGCATGTGAGAACCGAGTTATTATGAGGTTATGCTACCAAATTTGATGCACACAAAAATATGGTATTATCTATGGTATTATCACTATAGAATGTTATATTAGTTATGGATTTGAATGCATTAAGTCTTCATCATGCAAATATCCTACAAAAACAAACCTAAAGATGGGTGTGGTACCTTTGTGCGCTTTGGGTGAGCGCTCATTCTAGGGTGAGTGATGTGCCAATGCAGCTTGGATTTTATTGGTGAATTCTATGCTTTGCATCATTAGTTCCATTTCTGCGATCTCTTTTCGAGTTGTTTTCAGGATGATTCACTTTGAAGACATACCGGTTAACCCTAGAAAGTGTTGAGGAGTGGATAGATGACCTGGAAGAAGAATACAAATGGAGGTTCAACATCATATCTAAGTTAAATGCTCATGTATGGGTGGAATAAAATTTGTATGACAATTTATAAGAGAGATTCTTCACTATCTTTCAAGTAGAATTGTATGAGTGGCTGATTGCTTATGCATCTAAATAGAATTGGAGGTATCACACACTTTTTCAGACGCAAGAAGAATTAAGGCTCTTTATGATGCTGATTTGATTTGGACTCGTGATGTGGATACGTGGTTCCATGTTTTTTTGAATAGTTATATCTTAGAGTACTCAATTTCAACTTATTTGTGTTTAGAGGTAGCTGAATTCAAGTTTTTACGATTTCCAAGGGGAACTTACTTGCAAGGCATTCCATTCACAATCAAGATTCCGATGATAACCATGAAATTAGAGAAGAAACTGGCTGGTGAACTAAAACCCCACCATGCGTAGGGGCAAGAGAAGGTTCATTGAAATATGGAAGACCTAGTGGTAGAAAGGCAGAGACATGAAAGGCAACTTAAGTATAATTAGGCATGTGGGAAGGAGGTAGAGAAGGAGTGAGAGGTTGCAAAGAAAATGGTGTTATGGAGAAAGATAGTTCAAGAAGGAGTTGAAGTTCACATAGAATACATGGAACCCAAGCATCGTGAACTCCCCATTTGGGAAAAATGATAGGGAACCCTCCTCGGCCTTACGTAGAAGCATGCCAATAGAGATGACTTGGGCTGGGAGTGTGCATCTAAATCTGCCAGAAACCTTTCCCTTACTCTTGGTTTTCCGAATCTAGTACAAAAAATAGTCAGAAAGATAATTCAAGTAGTGGGAGAGCAAGAGAAAGTCTTATAAGAGGCACAACGATGATAATGTAAAAGGTTTCATTCTTATATGGGATTAAATTTTTGGTTTTTCATAAACATATAATTCAGGCACATAGATTTTGGACTCCCTTATGGGAGTAGTAATGCTTCACACACTGTCAGAGTACAATTCAGTTCTACTATTGGCAAATAGGGAAGTATATCTTCTCGGTCCAACCCCAACTACGGGTTCGGGATCGGGAGGTATAGGTATCTCTAGCTCTAGTGGATCTGGTGGTTCTAGGAGTAGAGGAAACATAAGAGGTTCTAGATCGGGTGGGCAAGGTTTGTACCAACCCTAGAATATTTACATGGATATGTATCTTCATCTCCCATAGTATATGGGCATAGAATATTGTTCTTAACACGTACACATGTGTGAAATATTGTGGCATGCGAAGGATTCATGGCTTTTGAGCGTAGGGCAAGTCAATTTACTTTCTTCTATAATACAAGGGCGCGCACACACCGGGTACATAAAGTTTCACCTTAATCGAATTATGTAGACTATATAGATTTGAAAGATGCATTCCTTAAAGAGTTTCACATCCCTGAGTTTGAGCAGAAGAGTATAAGTGTGCTCAAGAATATTAAGAAAGGCACTACTGAGAGTGTTAGAGAGTATGATGTCTATTTCAAACATTGTTATCTAAGATGTCTTATGATATTCATGTAAGCCAACATGCATAATGGTTTTTTGGAGGTTTGATTACACCTTTTAGGAGGGAACTATCACATAAAACATACACTTATCTCGTGTGAAGTACTTGATGAAGCCTTATGCACCGAGGAATTTGGAAGTATAGAAGCTAGGGTGAGCCCATTTATAGAAGCACGATCACAACTATGGAAAAGTAGTTGCAGAAAATATAAGGAAATTCAGCACATGAGACATGCACAAGCATTTGGTGCATAGATTGCGAATGGAAGTTCACACAAAGGATAGTTTTCCCCGTAGATCGGTGCACTCATTTCTATTGGATTTTGAGATATGCCATTTAAACCATGATGCTAATAATTGTCCATTATACAACTCATGATAAAAATACTATCTCTTGTTACTCTAAAATCTACATGACCATGACTCATGACATGGAAGACTGCCAATTGATTGGTCGATCCAGAAACTATAGATATTGGTGTACAAGAGATAGGAGTTTTAGATAACTCTAAAGGAAATAATGAGCATCAGGAACAACATCACAATCGGACACACTATGATTGGAATTAAGGGAATTTTAAAGGTGGTCATGGTAGAGGTTGAGGATACGGTGGTGGATTATAATCAGTTCACTATCAGAGCTCCACACTTCTTGAAACTCATTAGCTTCTTTACAAAAATAACATCACACTTCTTGCAAATAGAGTACATTTGTGTTAAACACCAATCACATTTTTCATGGAGTATTCATGATATTTTAGGACTAACACACATGGAAATATGCTCATGCATACTTCGTTCATGACCTAAAACATTTTCTCAACAAGACGTTACCTAGTAAACTTCCAAAAACAAACTCGGACCTTTACGTAACACTTTTATAAGACCATAGTCTTCGGACTCTTGATACACATCAATACATATATTAATGAGATTAGTACATGGCCTTACCATTTAACCCTCATCCACGACTATAGATAATGCATTTGAGTTGTATACGACTTGTAGCATCAATTTTAATGATGACACTTCTCTTAAGGCCTTAATTCCCTTTAGAGCATATGGAAGACGTTGATAAACCTTCAAATACTTGTACTAATCCTTTAGATCATTGTTATCTATATCACCGATGTATGTGCATAACTTTTGGCTTGTCAAATTACCTTCAAGAGCATTCTCGATTGTACTAGGGTTACATCACTCGGTGATTCATATAGAAACATCAATCTTGCCTTAAAAATATCAAAGCTTTATTCATATTCAATACATGACATCTCGGCCTTCTTGTTCCAATGATGAATGGTAAACATAGTTTTAAGCCTACAATGCACTTCTCATGACACAATCTGACCTGTAGCTATAAACTTCAAATACTTATCCATTTGGGCTTTAATGTCCAACTCGAAACTAATTAGACTCATTCAAAGGCATAGAAAATCAAGATGAACTCATAGCCTCTCGTCCTGTTGTCCTCTCAAAATTTCCCCTCTTTCAAAAGTCAAAAATTGAAAATTTTTGAGTTAACACCTTTCTATGATATTCTAGTAAAGAGAAAAGTTGAGAAGTTAGAAAAATTCCATGTTTTTGAGTCATTTGGGTGATTTGCGGGTCTATCGGACATTTTTGTCCCATGTGTCCCAAGTTCTTTTGGGCTCTCCATTCCCGATCGGGCATTTTTTCTGAAATCATGTTAACTTTCAGTGTCTGCCAAAACTTTCTGCTCTAAATGTTCTAAGTTTAATAGGGCTCTCTGCTTCCCTGATCACCCACATCTACCGCATCGTGCCATTCACGTACTTTGGTCCTACTTGTCTTAAGAGCATTTGTGTATTTTTTTCCCACATCGGTTGGATCACGCTTTTGCATCCCTCATGTCCCAAATGTACCAAAGGCCATCTCGGGCTAATTTTTTCCACTCTTTCCGATGCTTGCTTTTTGAGTCGGTGCATATGAATTTAATGCGCATTTATAACCTTATCTCTCCTAAAATAGATATTTAATGGGACTCCCCTCTATGCAATTTGCACACTACTTACTTGCTGCCATTTGCTCATACCCTTACAATTAAAATCGTCTTCTTGCATCCCCATTTCCCCTACATTTTTATTATGGATTCAAGTTGTAAGGTTATTTTTCTAAATACAGTCAACATGAAGATCAAGTTTCAAGGTCAGGATCACATTTCTTTGCTCGAGTCTTCTGTTCCTGATATTGGGGATAGTGAGGTTTGAAACCTGGATTTCAGTGATTTCTGGACCAGGTTGACTGACCCAAATCCCTCTCCCATGGCACAAATGATCAACAACAGTGGCCTTGTGTTTTCTCTAGGTTTCCTAATCTTGGTACAAGTCTTGCCGATATTGTGTTCACTGTGGAGCTCATTTTAACCTCGACACGAGTAAATTAACCAATGTGCATGGGGAGCTAATCACTAAAATAGATATTGTTGCCATTGTCACTACCCTACGGATCCCTGAAATGGACAACTACGTGGTTATCTCTCAAACCCAATAAAAACTCTCTTCAAGCAAGACAGTGAGAAATACAAAGCAAGGGTAGCAAAGTCATGGTTGAAGAGCCCTAAAAAAGGGGCATCTCAACTCTCCAAATCTCTATTTAGGGCTGATTTCAACAAAGAGCTATCTGACTTCCTCAGCCTGTTTGCTAGTGTCATGGGCTTACCCTCTACCAGTGAGTTTCACTTTTGGATGTGCCCGCTCATCAACATAGTCTGTGAAGGTACCCAAAACATCAATTGGGCAGAGATCATTTGCATGAATTTGACAGAGTAGTTATCTAATGTGCAACAAACCAAGAAGTTCTACATGACTTCTTATCTTATGTATACCCTAGCAACATCCCAAAAATGGTTTGGTTTCACATACATTGAGGGTTAGAAGGGTGATCCCATCTATGCTTACTGCCCTTAGTTCACCCTTGACACCAGAAATCACAACTTTAGGAGGGTGAATGATGCTTTCACCATGTACATTGTGAGGCTTCTAGAGAGTGATACTGCTAGAAGATTTTCTGATGAAGCCATGAACCTGATAACAAAGTATGGAGCTTTCTTCATTCAATTCAGAAGGTTTTCGTATATCAGGTTAGCCGGTTACAAGAGCACTCCTCTCAAACTCCCTATGTTTTGTAATGATAAGATGGCTCTAATTGAGGTATGTAGACAATTGGATAAGTTGCATAGGACCTGCAGGGACAAGAAAATCTCTAGGCTGCATTTCCCCATATCTTTGGGTAACTATACATGCAAAACAACTTTGGATGCCTAGAACATAGAAAGATCCCTTGCCCCATCATTTTCCACTTCTTCAGGCCTAGAACCTATTTTTATTTGAAGAAATTCATTAAGCTAAATCTCAGAATCAACTATCATCATAGAGAAAATACTAAGGACTACTGGGCTGATTGCATAGATGACTTTGAGGCAAGACGGAGGCATTATGGCAGATTCTCCCTTCAACTAATAAAATAGCTCAACCTATATCAGATTCTTGAAGGGCTTCAAGATGACAATACAGACCTATTGTCATATGAATATGATAATATGATCAAGCATACTCCCTTAGAGGATATAGACTAGTTTAAAAGGGAGAAAGATGATTTAGTTGAGATCCTAGCCCCTGTCTTCGTAAGAACCAAGGTCTGGTTTGACAAAAGGGTTTGAGAGCTGAGGTAGAATTCAGGAGAGTCTTCCTCCAAAGACACTTCAACACCAAGGAAGGAGTCACATACACCTAGCTCGGAGGTACCTGCACAAACTCCTCCTCCTTCATCAAGTAAAGAACCTGAATCATCCACCCCTTCCTCATCTACTTAAGTATATCAGAAGAAGGTGAAGGAGGTCAAAAATGAGCCTATTGAGGAAGATCCCCTGTTGAAACATTCAAAATTACCTTCGGGGCTAGAGAACATCATTATTCTTAGTGAAAGTGAGGATAGTGAAGTGCTAGTCCTCTGCAGTGCTTAAACCACAATGGATAAAGAGAAGGAAATTCATGACACTTTGAGCATCCAAGTACCATTGATTCCTCTATTAAAGAAGCCTCATCTACTCCACTCACATCTCTACTAGAGGCAACAAAGGGTAAATACTTTAAGTTCCATGAGTTCTCTTACTCTTCGTTCTCTTGCTCCTCCTTATTCTTCCTCCACTTTTGCATGGGTGTAACCTTTTTTTGATAGTAAGAAGAGTAATTCTTCTTCTCGATTGACAAGGCCAAATTTTTGATGTTATGGTATCCTTTTTGGGAACTGCTCCTTCGCCCCCGCAAAGAAAGATAAAACAACTTCAAGGATAGTGACAGATGCCCAAGGCCAGAAAGTTCTTGAGGTAGCAAATCCTAAGGTTGATAAGGTAGAACATGATTTACTGGCCTCTGATCTAGAACTTTCTAGGATCTCAATGGGAGAATCTACTCCTGAAAGTGAAATACATAACCTTCAAGAAACAATAACCAAGGTTATTGGGAGAGTAGAAAAAGGCAAGTAGACTATAGAGCAGCTGGAGGAGCAAGCTCAAGTGCTTTCTGGTTTCATCAAGTCATTGTTGTCTAAGGACAAGGTTCTAGATCCTACCCCACTGGCTGCCCTTCCACCACCTGTGATCCTTAGTCAAGATGAAGTCTAGAGCATTAAAGACATACACATGTATTCCATCTATGGGAGATCTATGGAAGCCATGGTAGATGATATGGTCATTACAGGTTTGAATTTCATTTGAAAAGCCTTCAAAATCAATGAGAAGGCAACTAATCTACAACAAAAGCTCTCCTCCGTAATTAGAAATATGGATTAAAAACTTAAAATTTGGAGAAATCGCATAGTAGACTGCACTGATGGGACAGAGACTAATGAAAATATATTTATGGTAAGTAAATTTTTTGATGATGCCAAAGATAATTTTTCAAGGTCATGGGTTTTCAGTGTGGAATGGAAAATAAAAGTGCTGGAGGAGGCTCTAAGAGAATTGAGGAATAGTTGGCAGAAGGGAGAAGCCTTCAAAGCATGTGTTGTATCTGCTTTTAAGGATATCCACTGTCACCTTCACGATGAAACTTCAGGTGTTCCAATTTCCCTTCAGGAAATTAAAACTCAATTCAGGGCATTTCTTAAGGAAAACCTGTTCAAGGAGGACTCGATGACCAAAGAGAAGATAAAGGAAATTTTCTCTCTCCAATCTGCCATTGAGAAAGCTAATAAAGAATATCATACACACACCGAGTTTGATAAGGAGATGGAGAAATGTTTGGGATCTTGGACTCAAGCTACTGCCAACACATCGGTCCCACGAGGTAGAGACATAATAGAAGCATTGAAAAATTTTAGACAACGGATCCTCAAGTTGGTGGGCCCTCCCAATCATAAGCATTCGTGTTCCCTCCTAGCTTCTCCTTTCCTTCTTTTTCTCAATTCGGGCTTATTGTAATTAGTTGAGGGTTTTGTGTCAAGCATCCCCTTAACTAAACATTTTAGTTAAAAGAAGTAGTTACCAATTGTAACTAATTTGTAATGTTATATAATGGGCTCTCTACGCCATTTTCAGGGGGCTGGAACTTGGTTTATTTTTGAAAGTGTAAGGAGTAACAAAGAAATCAATACAAAAAAACTTTATTTCCATGTCTATCTAGTCTTGTTCTTTCATTACTATTTATTGAATACTTTTGAATCATTTGTCTCGTATTATTTCAAGAAGCTTTGTATTCTTCTAGATGTTATTTCGGAACTTTATGTATTTGCAATAGCATCTTATTGATTCAAATACAAATGGTTTTGTTCCAAATAATTTTATTCTCGAATGCATAAGGAATTATTTTGTTATCTATAATTCTTGAGAATGTCTTTCTGCTCATTTCCACTAATTCATTCCTTTGTACTTTTGTATTTATGATGCGTTCTATTTTAAAACACTTTCATGATATCCAAGTTCCACATTAAAACTATGCACTATACATATGTAAATAAGCTTGGTCTTTAAATAAGGAACCTATCCCATTAAAGAGGAGGGACTTTTTGTCCCCTGATTGTTGTTCTCTTTGAAGTCATTTTTGATGACCAACAGTTCGAGAATATATTTGACAAATGAGCTCAAAAATACTATATCATTACTGTAGATTACACATGATCTAACACTTCATGCTATCATTCCATATAAATGTTTTAGGTCTCCATATTAGTCTTTAGATAACAATTGCACATGAATGTGGTGACCTCAAAAATTTTAATATCTTCCAAAAAACCTTACATTACTTCATTTTCAAACTATTTTTCCACATTCCTTGACTTGATGAGCTTCATAAAACTTTAATATGAATCATGGTAGTACAAATCCTTAATACTGAAAGTACTCAGACTTTGACTCATAAAGACATTGAGATAGACCTATTTGAATTAAAATAACCATGAACTCATGATATAAACTAAGATACAAACTCAACCTAATGAATTTGAAAATAATTTTTACACTACTTGAGAACATAATATGACCTTAACCTTTAGGGGACACAACTTTACCTCTACCTACCTTTACATGGTTTGATAGAGAGACAAACATAAAATACATCTTGATGGATCATTCACACCTTGTTATCATCATGATAACTTAGAATCATTAATACAACATACTCGAGACAAAGATAGATAATTTATTTTATTTCTTAATTACTTTGCATGAAAGTAAACTTACATGAATTACATGCTTTGGGTTATGATTATACCATACCAAATTTTCTTGAAGCCTCAAGAATATAATGAACTCCTTATATTGTAACTCATATCATAATGGAATAAACTCAAATACTTGCAAAAACACCTAACCATTGTTTAATAATTTTTCCAGGAGAAGAAATCATAAATTTTAGACCATAACTCAAATACACAACCCTAGATAGTGAATGACATAGAGAACATATTTTTACACCTTTATACATCATCCTGTAACCATAGACATCTTCAGACAAGTAAAATAAGACAAATTTATACACCTAATAACGACAAGGACTTAAGACTCATGAATTGATCGGATGACATACATTCATATGCTTCAAACTTTAGACGATGGATCCATGAAGCATAATCGAGACACCCAAGACATCTGTAATGTTCTTAGAGAGGTAAAATATCCATGTACTCATAGGGCTTGACATGAAGTTCTATCATTAACCTCTTCATTTTGTGCCCCTAACATATTGGCCAAGTACAAGAAGGCACGTGGGCGCCAAGGCCTAGTTAAGAAAGGGAACGCAAGGAGAAAACACACATGAAAAGGTTCTAGGAGGGTCTAACATAAAAAGTGGCATGTGTCCAAGAAAAAACAAAGGTTTCAAGACTTAGCAATATTTGACACATTAGGTAGAACACAAGAAAATTGTGACCTGACTGCGCATGCGGAATGGATAACGTGTCAGCCTAGCGACAGGTTAGCCTAAGAAGGAATATACCCTGCGATGGAAGTTTCTAGAAGGCCATCATTCTAAATATTGGAGAGATCAGACTTGAAGAAGCATGATCCCATGAAGGACCACCTTGGACACATGGTAATGGATATACAACTCCCATGAAGGCTTGATGATGTTGAGAAGGGATATAAATACAATCACCCACCAGAGGAAAAGGGAGAGAAGTAGAAGGAAGAGAAGCCATGCAGAAATATTGTGAGAGCTCCATAAGTAGGGTAGATATCTATAGGAAAGGGATGTAATAATGGGTTGGGATTGTAAATTTTCTCTTGAGAACTAATGGGTATGAATCCAGCTTATGATGTATGACTTCGGTCTACACAACTGTGGTAGTTTGTAATGGATCCAATGAATATAATGAGGTTACCAAACTTGATTGAATATGGTTGTTAGTGATTTTTGTCCATGTTTATAACTTACAGTTCTGATTCATGAATGTTTATGGAATAAATATGCATTTCCTTTTTGTTTTGGTTCCTATCTATAATCTGTTAAGTACCATTCGGTCTAGGATGACTACATTTGTCTAGAAGTCGTTGTGAGTTCTATGATAAATGTATGTCTCGTTTCCACTCACTCTTTTTAAGTACCTATCATAGATGATGTTTCCTACTTAACTCACATAAAAGAGAGAATCGACACCCGCGCATGCCTTAGTTGAGCACCAAGTTCCCGTTTGTTGATAGGCCGACACATATGGGATTCCCTTTTTCTTTGGTTAGTGTAAAAATGACTACATTTTGGTTCCATTTCTGGGACCTCTTTTTGAAGTTGTAGTGGGAAATGACATACATCATTATCTCATGCAATGAGTGATGACAAAAATCTAACTCGGAAAGTGTTTAATCATGGTTCAAGAGCATAGAGGAAGAATTTTCTCAGAGATTCAACACTAGGCATGAGTTTAGTACGTGTGGATGGGTAGAAGGGAACTTCTACCATGAGTTGTATGAAACTTTCTTCTATTTCTTCCCGGTAGACTGTGTGAATAGCTCTCCGCATATACATCCGGATCAATCTAGTATTATAGATCACGTGCTTAGACCCAAGAAGAGTACCAGAGGCTGCAAGATGAAAATCTTACATAGACACGTGCTATTGATCAATGGTGGAAGAGGGTACTGACTATCTAGACTTTGGAATACACCATTTTGACATATTATTTCCCAAAGATATTTTAGTTTGAGTTTCTAAGGGAGTCTAGAGGATCATTTTCACATGTTATTCCTTTGGTATTGAAGATATTAGTCATTACTTTGGGTTTAGAAGCATTTCCCATAGGCTGGCTAAGCTCTCTGAGCACTTTGGGAAAAGGAATCTAGGGTGGAGGAAGATGGAGGATGTTACGGATAAAAAGGAAAGGGAGGAGAGATGACTAAAGTATAATGAATCGATGAAAGGGAGATGACTAGACAATGCAAGTTAGTAAGTGTGATGGATCTATAGAGGCACGGGTTGTGAGAAGGAATTAAAGCTCATGTAGAGGATGTGGATCCCGAGAAGTCTACACTACCCCATCTTGGAAATCATATAAGAGAAGCCCCTTCAAATTCTCGATAAGAGTTCATCACTTGGATAAAGAAAATTTCTTAGCATGCATCCAAGCCACCTGACAACCGATCCCTACTATTTGGTCTTTCAAATTTAGGGAAGAGTATTGTTAACCCAGTTGGTATCGGTGGAAGTGACTGATCAGTGCCTAGGAGATATAATTTCTCATTTGGGACTTCTATGGCTGCACATACCATTCTAGTGTTTGAAGGAATTTTTGGGTAGAGTGTGATACACAAGCTTTCGGTCTCACATCTAGGAGTGGTGTGGAGAACACTATTGGAGGTGGGACATTATCACGAGATCATCGGTACACAGCCTTCGGTGGAACTTTGGGGACCCTTGGTGTGACCACTACAGGACCTGGTGGATCCAATTGATCCGGTGGTCAAGAGGAACAGGACTAGGTGGATCCATTGGATCTAGTGGGTCAAGAGGAATAGGACCTATTTTACCCAGTGGACCTGGTGGAGGGAACAATGGAGGAAACACCGAGGAAACCAAGGCTTTGGCTCGGACGACGAGGACCCCAACCACCCCAAGTATTTTTCAATATATCTTTGCACTTACCGACTATAAGGGTATTTAAGATGCTACATAACATGTACACAAGTGTGAGTTACTATGGCGCATGAAAGAAATCACTAGCCCAAAGTGGAAGGAAAGCCATTTTTGAACAACATTACAAGGACAGACGCATAGCTGGTACCGAAAATATGACCCTCATCGATGTTGGTGGATTATGCTACTTTAAAAATACCTTCTTGGAAGAATTCCACATCCTTGAGTTTGAGTAGATAAGCATCGCTTCCTAAAGGAAATATAATAGTGAATGGAAAAGAGTGTGTCAAGTATGATGCCCGGTTCAAAACTCTCCTGTCAAAATTATCATATGACATTCACCCTTCACAACATGCTCAATAGTTGTTTGGAGGGTTGATAACACCATTTAGAAGAGAGTTATCTCATAATACTTTCACATACCCGTGTGAGGTGCTAGAAGTTGCTCTACATGCTAAAGCTATTGGAAGCATTGATACTGGTGTTAGCCCATTTCTAGAAGCTCAAATCATTGTTATGGCCAAGCAGCTAGAAAAGTTTTCTACTAACTCAGCCCATGAGACTCATAGCTATATGTGGTGTATAGATTGTGAAGTGGAGGGGCATATAAAGGAAAAATTCCCTCATAATTCGATACGTACCATAGATGTGGATTATGAAATTTTCCATGGGGACCATGATGCGAGTAGATGTCCCTTGTTGCAACACATAATTTAGAAGAATGTATTTTATTACTTTGTAATATATACACCTCTATAACCCATGATACTAAGGATTATAGGCTTATTGACTAGATCTATGAGGCCATTGCTCTTGGTGTGTGTTATAATAGTCTTGTTAGTAGTTCTAAGGGTGATGACCTGTCGTTATGAGGAGCACATAGATGGAGGCATGCATGGAAGAAGTTCTTGTGGAGGATTTTGGGGTCATGGAAACTATGGAGGAGGAAGAAGTGAGTTCATGAGGGGAACATGTTATAATTGGGGATCTATAAAGCATTATAAATGTCAGTGTTCTGATCTATTAAAATGATCATGGTGCAAAATGAAGCACAAGTATGAAGAGTGTCTAGAAATATATGAGCATATGAACCAACAACACTAAAAAGATAAGGGCGCTGCTATGGTGAGCATAAAAAGGGCCAGCTCACAATGGATGCCAAGAGTAGCACATGAGTCAAAGATAGAACTTGTAATGGTGATAATGCATGCAGAGACCACTTGGACCAAGGAGATGTCCGGACCAAGGACATTAGTTTCCGAGAGAGGTGAAGCCATATGGAAAGTATCTAGACCATATCCATCGAAATAACTATACCACGAGACTATGGATGTAATTCGAGTTTATAAGGGGATATACAAAGTGTCTCGAGGAGAAATTGAGGTAGGTGGGGCAATGGAAGGATGACAAGGTTGTAAGAATTGACCTGGATGAGGTAAAAGAAGTATGTAAAATGTTGAGGCAAGAGAATATTATTCCATTACTTTGGGAGAATGGTGAGGCGAAGGTACCATGCACCATAGCGAGCACGAGAGACGAGTTTTTAATTAAAACCTTTCTCCATAGATCCTTGAATATGAATAATAAATTACTCTAAATGAAGTTGTGTATGGATGGCTCCCGAGCAATATCCTCATCGACACGGGAGTAGAGGTGGATGTTCTTACCTTAGATGGTTGGCATCGAGATAGGAAGGCCGAGTGTTAAAGGCATCTTAAATTGTGTTTTATATGGAAAACAAAACTAAGGCAATTCCCATTGGAGTATTACAGGATGTAGCTATAACCATTCAGGGGGGCAAGTTTACTAGAGACTTTGAGATCTTGGTGCTCACTGAGGCAGACAATTTTCCAGCATTGCTTGGGTGCCCATGGTGTTACATTAATAATACTAACATAAGGTTTAACAAAGGATATATCAGTTTCAAAAACAAGGAAGAATGAGTGATCATCCCTTTGACAGATGGGAAGTCGGTGCCCTACATAGAGCCATTGGGAGAAGAATTCCTTGATAGAATATACGTGCACTCAATCAGATATCCTAAGATAATTCACCCTATAGAAGGAGTTATCCAATTTGAGGATGCCCATTCTATGAGTGATACCACAAGCATGGCATGTGACAATTGGGCACGTGGGACCTATGAGTTGATAGGATGACATTTAAGAGGATCAGTAACCAACTGGTGACAAAGGCGCGTATAGTCCTGGTACTGGAGGGAGAAAACTAGCAAGTTACTCGGGAGGGGATAATCTAGAAGATTTCTTATGAGAAATGGAGGCCCACCGGAGAAATGATAAGGAAAGGAGGGAAATGTTTAACTCCAAATTTACTCGGAATCTTACGCACTAGTGGGTGACACATCGGGAGAACCTCTTGTAATAGCACGAGGTGAGAATTTCCTTCTCTGTAAGGTTTTGTAGGATCAACACACCTATGACTATAAAATACTACCATGGTAAAGAGACTGCTTCCTTCCATATCAAATCATGTGAGACAACCTAGATGGGAAGTGCATAAGCATTAAAACTTTCATTGTGGTTTCACAAGTTGTACTCCACCCCGTAAGGTTGTGCGTGTGTATGGTATATCCACTCGGAGATGCACCGTCAAACTAGTAATTGGAAAGAATTGGTAGCTGATCTCATTCAAACATTCGAGTATTGGAGTACAAAGCCATCAATACATAAGGCATTGTAGGTAGTCAAGCGCCTTACAATAGGGGATAGTGCTTATGGCGGAAGACAAAAACAAGAGTTTCTAGGTGAACTGTCTCGCTAGTGCACTTGGTAGAAGAAGAAACATAAGAGATACAACTTGAGCACGCATGTATAAAAAAATGGGAAGATGGTGTATGTTATTGATGGGGAAGAGACAGAAAGCTTGGATTTTAACCATTCTATAGGGATGCGTGAAGTCATAGATAGTGTTGATGAATGGGTGCGTGCCTACCATGAACCTTTAAAGATGAAAAAGGTTAACATCGGCTCAGAAGAAGAACCCAAGGAGGCAATCATTGGAGACTATTGGTCGGAAAAGGAATTTTCAAAGATCATTGATCTTTTGCACGAATTCCAAGATTTGTTCCCACATGGGTATAATGAACTTAAAGGATAAAGCTAAAGGAAGGTGTGCGCCCAATGAGGAAGAGGCCATATCGAATGAATCCCAATTTACGCGTAAAGGTCGAGGAGATAGAAAAAATGATAGCATCAAGTATCATTGAAGTTGTGGAAGAGTCAGAATGGATAATCCCAATGGTAATTAGTATCAAGAAGGAAGAGAGGATAAGGATATGTGTTGATTACATGAAATTGAATGCAGTGTTTGTCATTGATCCTTTCCCAACACCATTTATGAAGAAATATTAGAGGGAGTGGTAGGACGTGAGGTCTACTCTTTCACAGATGGATTCTCGGATATCACCAAGTAAGGATTATGAAATAAGACCGAGAGAAATATGAATTTTTCCACTTAGTGGGGAGGTTTTTCCTATATTGTCATGCCTTTTGGGTTTAAGAATGCACTGTTGTGTTCTTGCATATTGTGGTGTAAGCTTTCTAGGAATTCATCCATAAAATTATTCAAGTTTACATGGATGAGTGGACGGTATATGGGTTAGTGAAGGACCATTGTGACAACTTAAGGTTAATGTTTGAAAGATGTCGTCGAGTTTAGGATATCCCTCAACATTAATAAATTTGTCTTTCTACCCCATTTCAAACATTATTTGGTCGAGATCAAATGTAAGGAGGGATTACTAGTAGACCCCACAAAAGTTGTAGTAATTTTAGGATTGGGGAGCTTACTAATCAAAGCGTAGTGTGCGGATTCCTTGGATACACGGGTTACTATGGGAAGTTTATCAAGGGATATGCCAAGATCACCACACCTTTAGAAGAGTTAATTAGACACAAGAGTTCCTTCCTTCGGGGAGAGGCGCAATAGAAGGCATTTTACACTTTAAAGGATAAGCTTGTCACCGTGCCCATACTACAATTCCCCTCTTGGGATAAACACTTCTAGGTTCATGTTGATGCCTCAAGAACCACCATTGGATCAGTACTTGAACATCATGGTGAAGGGATATTTAATCATCCTTTATGCTTTACAAGAAGGAATTTGACACCAATGGAGCAGAATTATACTACAACTGAGCGTGAGGCATTGTTTATGATCTACGCACTTCACAATTTCATACAATATATACTAGAAACTCCTTTTATATTTTACACTGACCATATGGCATTGAAATATTTAGTGAACAAGGCCATTCTACAAGGGTGCATATGTCGGTGGGTATTGTTGTTCCAAGAATTCGAGTTTACGGTGGTTGTCAAACCAGGGAAAAACTAATTCTGGACACGATCATTTTTCTAGAATCAATTAAGGGGAGGACACACAAAGCATTGAAGATACCATGCGAGATGCACATTTATTTAGGTTGTGGTGCGTGCCCTCAGACTTAGAAGATATTGCAGTATTTCTCAAGACATGTGTAGCATCGGAAGGAATGAAGGCATTGGATAAATATCGCTTATCTATACACTCCACGCCCTACATGTTGATTAGTGAGGATTTATAAAACCTAGGATGTGATGAGATTCTACACCGATGTGTGCTAGAACATGAGCACCTATCCATAATAGAAGAGGGACACGGAGGTAGTGAAGGTGGGCACTATGCAGGAAATGCCATTATATGCAAAGTATTGATGGATGGATTATGGTGGGAGACCCTATATCAAGACTGCAAGGAATATTGCAAGGCATGTGACCATTGTCAACACATTGGAAAACTAGGGTGAAGAGATGAAATGCCTTTGCACCCTATTCCTAGTGCCAAGCCATTCGAAAAGTGGGCTATAGACTTTGTAGGCCCTATTTCCCCAGTACGCATAGGAATGGGTCACATTATATAATCACTTGCACATATTACTTGACAAGGTGGGCAGAAGCAACACCTACTAAGGATTGTATAGCAGCTACTACAGCAAGGTTTCTATGGGAAAACATTATTACAAGGTATGGGTGCCCTTTGAGTTTGACTAGTGACAGGGGTACACATTTCTTAAATGAGATAGTAAGGATTCTATTAGCGAATTCATGGTGGCTCATCACAAGACTACCCCTTACCATCCACAAGCAAATGGAACCATGGAGGAATTTAACAAAATACTAGGTCATACCCTAACCAAAATTTGTGACATTGGTAGACAAGATTAGGATGACAAAGTATCAACTGTTCTTTGGGCATATAGACAACCTACAAGAGGTTAAATAAGGCCACACCATTTCAATTAGTGTTTGGCATGGAGTATTTTCTACTAGTTGAATTCATATTACCTTATCTACGTATAGCGCGTAGGAGGATTGGTCGATGAACAAGTGATGGAAGAAATAATTGACCAATTAATGCAATTGGATGAAAGGAAATCCCTCACTAGGTGGAGCTAGAAGAGTGAAAAAGCAAAAAAAAAAGGCATGGCATGATCATCACATTAAGAATAAGAAGTTTTAAGTTGGGAAGATGGTTTTTCTTTATGATTCCAAGTTTTTGTGCCATCATAGGAAGTTAAAATTCCATTAGTTAGGTCCCCGCATCATCTCGTACATCCTTGATTCAAAGCGTGCTAGCTACAAGTCTTGGATGAGATGATATTTCTAGCACTTTTCAATGGGAGTAGGCTGAAGCCCTACTATAAATAAGTCTTCTTAGTTTTTATAATAAGGAAGTACTTCCAGGATAGTTTAGGACTTCCTTTAATGTATTCTTCTTTTCTTTTGTTTCCCTTTCTCATTGTTGTTTTGTCTTGCACCTTGGGCACCAATAACCTCATTACTTTTTTTAAAGGTTGTGAATGTGTAGAGGACCATGCATTATTTTAGTGTGGGGTGGAATGATGTGAAAGAAAGTGCATTATGTAAAGTACCGGAAGGATTGTGTTGGAAAGCCCAAATTGAATGGACCTATGAAAGGCGCGTAAGGGTGATAGGAATATAAAGAAAGAGATGAACGTAAATGGTTGGTGTCAAGAAATCCTTGAAGAAACCACGTACAAAAAAGGAAGAGCACAGGAACAACATGAGGTAGGTGAGGGAAAAAATAGGAAAATGACAGAAATGCTTTCGACACTCGCTAATGCATGTGTAAGAGCCTTCATGTCGAGATAGATTATTTACGTACGAAAAGGTTGTAGGATTTTCCATGCAAGGTTGGGTGTGTGAGTTGGGGCGCTAGAGTACAGCTTAGTGGAAAAATCCATAATAAGTGTTGAAGTATGGTGGTAGGTGAAGTAGCATTTAATGCTAAAAATAATAGAAAGCTATAAATAGAAGGTTGGGCACTTCATTATGGACATTGCGAATATGAAAAAAGAAAGCTCTTACGGACTAGGGTTTCCAGAGTTGATCTGTGTGAAGAAATTAAGGTGTGAATGACTAGATTTGATCTGTAAACCAGCAGGAAAGAAGTTCATAGGAATAGAGAAAAAAAATTGTGGAGAAGCGTCGTCTGGTGAAAAAGGTTATTCCAGTTAGGGTTTGGTAGCTAGGGCATGGGCTGAAAAGGGTTTCTTCACAAGTTTGAGGTCTGATCTTAGAGAAGGTAGAAAAGAAGAGCAAGTAAGAGAAATTGAATTGTTAAGATAACCTAAACTATGGCACCTAAGAAACCAACTATATCACCTAAGAAGCCAAAGGGCAAGGGAAAGGAAAACAACTAGAAACCCCCATAAGAATGAATGAAGAATGGTACGCAAGAGATGCAGTACCTGGATGGGGTTTTTCTCGAGAAAGAATGGGAGTCCCACTTAATAAACATGAGGGTGAGTGATTACAACCATCATACAAACATGACAGAAAAGGAATTGGTGTTGGAGTTGGTGCACCTAACAAACAAGAGGACACCAGAGGGTTTACCTATCTATAGCAACAAGGTAAAAATAAAATTGGAGAAGGTGGGATTGTTGCAATTCTATGAGTTGCCTTATTTTAGAAAACCTCGGTGCCTCTTTTAATGGTTAATGTCACGTGTACATGAGGACCACTTTTACTTCATAGGGTGTAATATTCACATAAATCCTCACTAATTTCAATATTCGGAGGCCTCATCTGTGAGTTGAAAGAAGAGAAGGAAAGGTTGCACGAGGTTTGAAAGAAAGCATAGATGATCACAAATGCCATTTTCTTGAAGCACCTGGATATAACGCCACCCGCGTAGAAGTATGGTTTCAACCTAGAGTGTCTAGAGGAATTGAACCACGTCCTCATAATGGAAAGGTGACCACTGGCCTTAGAGTCTATAGAGGAGGCATCGACGCAATGAAAAGGAGGAAAAGATGAAGGTTTTGGAAATTGTTACCGAGTACAAGAAAGTCCTCGCAGATGTGAAATTTTCCATCCAGGTCATTGAGGTTGTTTATGACAATTACACCGATAGATATAGAGTTGTGGGCATTCTGGTCACCTCCCATGATGCAAAGCTCAAGGAGTACCAGGAGAATAAAAAGGGGAATAGAGCGGAATGTGACAAAATTTTAGCCAAAGTTGAGAGGAAATCAGAGGCTATTGAGACCTTATGGGGCTCAATCAAGAACCAGCTGAAGGAGTTATATCCTCAGATCACTCAAAAGATGGATGCACTCAAAGACTTGGGAACACAATGGAGGAGATTGTGGAAATGATAAATACCCAAGGAGAGGGGCTAATCTTTGAAGAGGTGAGTGCCCTAGTCAGCAAAATTTCTTAGTAGGCATGGAATGAGGTCGATACCTGGAATAAGCTAGAGGCATAACTAACAAAATATTTCCCTCTCCTCTTACAGAAGTGATCATAGTTCCCACATTCTTTCTTTCTTCTTCCCAAAGTTCTTCATCCCCTTTCCCCAAACCATTTAAAGGTATTCATAATTTATTCATCGAAAAGGTGTTCCCATGGGTGGAGAATAGGCATAGTGTGGGGTGATGTTGGGCCCCTAAAATATTAGCCAAGTATAAGAAGGCAAGTGTGCATGCAAGGAGAAAGCATGCAGGATAGGGTTTTAGGAGGGTTTAATAGAGCAAGTGGCACACACGCAAGACAAAACAAAGGTTTCAAGACTTAGCCATATTTGACACATCAAGTAGAACACGAGAAAAGTGTGACCCAACTATGCATGTGGAATGGATAAGGTGTCATCCTAATGACAGGTTAACCTAAGAAGGAATATACCATGCAACATAAGTTCCTAGAATGCCATCATTGCAAATATTGGAGAGCTAAAATTTGAAGAAGCATGCTCCCATGAAGGACCACCTTGGACACTTGGTAACAGATCTATAACTCCCGTGAAGGCTTGATGATGTTGAGAAGGGATATAAATATAAGCACCTACCAGAGGAAAAAGGGAGAGAAGTAGAAGGAAGCGAAGCCATGCAGGAATACTATGAGAGCTCCATAAGTTGGGTAGAGATCTATAGGAAAGGGATGTAATAAGGGGTTGGGATTGTAAATTTTCTCTTGAGAATTGATGGGTGTGAATCTAGCTATGATGTATGACTTCGTTCGCATAGCTGTGGTATTCTGTAATGGATCCAATGAATATAATGAGGTTACCAAACTTGATTTAATATGGTTGTTAGTGATTTTGGTCCATGTTTATCACTTATTGTTCGATTCATGGATGTTTATGGAATAAATATGCATTTCCTTTTTTTTTTGGTTCCTCTCTATAATCTGTTAAGTACCATTTGGTGTGGGATGACTGCATTTGTCTAGAATCCGTTCTAAGTTCTATGATAAATGTATGTCTCATTTCCACTCACTCTTTTTAAGATCATATCATATATGATGTTTCCCACTTATCTCACATAAAAGAGAGAATCGGGTGCCCGCGCGTGCCTCGGGTGACCACCTAGCACCTACTAGGTAATCGGATAGCGTGCATGGTATTCCCTTGTTCTTTGGTGGGTGTAAAAATGACTACACTTCATCCGCTCCACCTTCTCTTTCCTGTGATCTTCTTCATACACTTTTTAAGAAGACAACAACTCCTTAGGTTCAACAAGATAAAACATACCCTTTTGAACAATAGAATAACTCTTATTAGTATCAATAACTTTAGAATCACGCTTCATTCCAAATTTGGACCCTGGAAGCAAAAAGTTGAATATGAAGCCTTTAATTTGCGTTGTAGATCTTGTAGTAAGCTGGGTCACTTCTCAAGCAAATGTCCTGAAAAAAAAGATATTACAAATAAGGCTGAGTCGAATCCCCTTGATGTTAACCTTAAGGATGATCAGTCTGAACCCCCTCTGGCTGGTGTGGATTGTTCAGGGTCTATCCCTCCTTCGCTTTCTGGGCATAAAGGTCTTTCTATTCCCGCGAGGAAAAAATCTTTCAAATATGTCTGGAGGCCTAAACAGAGCGGTATGAAATTTAAGATGCTTAATCAGTCTTCCTCTGGAGGGGATTCAAATATTCCGGAGCTCCCCTTGGCTACATCAGAAAACCCTGATATTACTGTGGATCCGGTTAAAGTTTCAGACGAAGTTTGTGGTTTTTGGGAATCGGATCTTCTTGAAAGAATAGACTGTTTTAATCAATATGAGACCGAGATCATCAATTTTTATTCCGAGCTTCCTACTCTGTCTGTATCTCATTGTGGCTCAGATGCTTCTCTTCAGTTCTCTCTGGTAAAAGTGTGGCAGGAAGACCTTTTCTCTCTTCTAGAGCAAGAGTGTGCTTATCAAAACTCCTATTCAGACTTTTTTTCTTCCTCCTCTGCTCAGGTTTTAAAGCATTCGCCTTCAGCAAATCTTCAGCATTTAAGACAACTTTCTTCTCCCTCTGTTCGGCAAGATGCTTCTGGCTTTTTAGAGGAAGGGGAAATCACCCCTTTATCCAAAAATCTTTTAAGCAAGGTCATTTCTGGGCATCGAATGGAAGGTTTTGAAGAAGTTCCAGACATCCTCTATAAGGAAAAAAAGAAAATGATTGATAACTGGTCTGCTACCCCCTCTCGGGTAACTAGATCTAAAGCAAAAGATAAGGTTGATTTTGGAAGATCTCCCAAAAAGGGCAGACCGCCGAAAACTCTTCTTCGATTGCAAGAAACAGAAAAAGCCATTGCGGATGGTATCCAATCTAAATTGGATCTCCAGGTAAGGCCCTCCCGTAAATTATTTTAATGAAGATCATTTCTTGGAACATAAGAGGTCTTAATGGGGATGCAAAGCAAAGACAGCTAAGAGCCCTTAGAAAATCCTGTAGACCCAGCATCATTGCTTTGCAAGAAACCAAAATGAAGAAGGAGGTTATGTTTAACTGTTATAAAAAAATTTGGAAGAAAAGTTCCTTTGTTTGTGAAGACTCCAGTGGTGCTTCGGGAGGCATTGCTATTTTTTGGGATCCCAATCTCCTCTCTGGTGAGAAAATTTTTTCTGCTGCTCATCACTTAGCGGTTAAGTTTTGTTCTTTGGATTCGGGTCTCACTTGGGTTACTAGCGTTATCTATGCCCCAAATTCAGTTTCCGGAAGAAGAAAGCTTTGGCAGGAACTCCAAACCTTTCACTCTACTATTCTGGATGCTTATTGGATGATTATAGGGGATTTTAATACCCCTCTAACTCCAGCAGAAAAGAAAGGTGGAAAGGAGGCCTTAACGGCAAGCATGGAGGATCTTGCTTCTTTCATTTCCAACTTAAGTTTGATGGATCTGGAGCTCAAAGGCAATCCTTTTACCTGGTCTAACAGGCGTTTGGGGACTGATCATATTCAGGTAAGGTTGGACCGCTCTCTAATCTCTAATAACTGGATCCTCAATCAAGAGTTTCATCTGTCCTCTCTGCCTAGGATTGGCTCGGATCACAATCCCATTGTTCTCAACCTTCTTTCTGATATCAAAACTAGCCATGCCTCATTCAAATTCCAGAAAATGTGGTTAGATCATGAGGACTTCCAGGACAGTTTGAAAGAATGGTGGACTGGGAATGGGCTGGGAACTTGCCAATTCCAGCTTCTTGAAAAACTTAAAAATGTCAAGCAAAAAGTTAAGATCTGGAACAAATCAGTTTTTGGTAATGTTATGGCCCAGAAAAAAGATCTCCAGCAGCAACTTGAAGACCTTGAGCAAAAAGTAGCATTTCAGGGTATGACTTTTGAAGATAATAATCAGGAAAAGCTCCTTCTCTCAAAATTTCACAACATATGTGCTAGAGAAGAATCCCTCTGGAGGCAAAAGTCTCGGGCTATCTGGCTCAAGGAAGGTGATAGAAACACGAAATTTTTTCACGCCACCACTCTGCAGCATAGAGCTCATAATAAGATTTCTGAAATTGCTAAAGCGGATGGATCTTCTTCAAAAGATCCGGCGTTTATCAAATCCGAGGCTGTGAGATTTTTTTCTAGTCTTCTCCATGACTCTTCTCAGCTTAATGATGAAGCAGCGGCCTTTATGTTAAGAGCAATTCCTGACAACCTTCTGTCTGTGGAAACTTTCAAAGGGCTTTCTCGTTCGGTTGCTGAAGATGAATTAAAGACTGCTGTTTTCTCTTTGGACGGGGACAAAGCGCCGGGACCTGACGGTTTCTCGGCCTTCTTCTTCCAATCTTGCTGGGAGGTCTGCAGGTTAGATCTTCTGAATGCTATTAATGAGTTCTTTAGAACTGGAAATCTTCTCAAAGAATTCAACAATACTCATATAGTCTTGGCTCCTAAGAAGGCTGATGCTAAGGATTTTAAAGACTTTCGTCCGATTAGTCTTGTAAATGTCGTTTACCGCATTTTCACAAAAGTTTTGGCCCTAAGATTACAGCCTTTGCTTTTTTCTCTTATATCCACCCAGCAAAGCGGTTTTATTAAAGGAAGAATCATCCAGGATGGAGTGATCATGGTTCACGAAGCCATCCATTCCATGGATAAAAGCAATACGGAAGGTATGGTGATTAAATTAGATATGAACAAAGCTTTTGATAGAGTCTCTTGGCAATTTTTGGATATGGTTTTGCTGAAGTTCGGCTTTCAACCCAAATTTAGGAAAATCATCCAAAATTGCATCTCCACAGCAAGATTTTCTGTGGTGATAAATGGCTCTCCTTCTGGTTTCTTCTCTAGCACACAAGGGCTGAGGCAAGGAGATCCTATCTCCCCTTTACTTTTCATCATCATGGCTGACAGTCTCAGCAGAACTATTTCCAAAGCCATTGAAGATGGATGGATAAAGGGCTACAAGCCTACTTCTCAGGACATTATAACTTCTCATCAGCTGTTTGCGGATGACACTATTCTGCTTCTTATGGCCTCCCTCCTTGAAGCAAAAGGCATTAAAATTATTCTCAAATTCTATGAGTTAGCTTCGGGACAGAAAATTAATCTCCTCAAGAGCTCTATCTACTTTTTCAATACCCCAGAGAAGAGACAGAACAAAATCGCTAGAATTCTTGGATGTCCTATTCATTCCCTTCCTGCTACTTATCTTGGATTGCCTTTGGGTGTATCTAAGGTTTCTGAGCAGGTCTGGAACTTGCTTCTTGACCGCTTTTCAAAAAAATTAGCTAGTTGGAAAGGAGCTGTTCTCTCCTCTGCTGGAAAATGTCTTCTGATTAAAAGCACTCTCCAAAATCTGCCGATTTATCTTATGTCTCTCTATAAATTTCCTGCTGCTGTGCTGAATAGTATTGATAGAATTCAAAAGCACTTTCTTTGGCACGGATCTGAAAGTGGTTTTAGATATCATTTGGTTGCTTGGGAGGAAGTTTGTATTCCTAAGCGGCTGGGGGGCTTGGGTATTTTGAATCTTAAATATTTCAATGCTGCTTTGTTGGCCAAGATGGGGTGGAGATTCATTAAAAATAATCAACCTTGGTCTGATCTTCTTAGAGCAAAATATCTGCAGAACAATCAGCCTCAAAGCTTCCTCTCTCAACAGCCCCTCCCTTATGGCTCCATCTTTTGGAATAATTTGCTTGATACTAGGAGCCTGTTGATTAAAGGCACTAAGTGGAATCTAGGTAACGGAGCCAATATTAGTTTCTGGCAGAACAACTGGAGTAATCTGGATTTGGAAAATGATTTTATTCAGATCAAAGACCCCCTCATCCAAAAATATGGTTGCCTAGTGAAGGATTACATAGAAGATATAGATGGTCAGAAAAGATGGAAAATGTTGAAGCTGCCAGGTTGTAATAATCAAGCTACTCTTTCCTCCTTTCAAGACGAGCTAAACCTTATTCCTCTGGATCAGAATGATATTGCTGATGAGCTGGTTTGGAAAGATTCCACTGAAGGTGACTATACTGTTAAAGCTGGTTATAATTCCTTTTTCCTGTCTATTAGCAGAAATTTTGATTGGAATAGGATTTGGATGAAAGAGCTATCGCCAAGAATAAATCACTTCATGTGGCTAGTTTTAAAAGGTAAAATCCTCACTATTGATAATCTTATCAAAAGGGGTTTCATTATGCCCAATGGATGCTGCATCTGTAAAGGAGATGATGAAAATATTAATCATCTTCTCCTCCACTGTGATTTTGCTAGAAACATCTGGAGCCGGGTCATTTCTAATTTAAATGTCACTTGGACCTTTCCGGATAATGTTGTTTCAGCTTGGAATCAATGGCTTCCTCCTTTCAAAAACTTCATTTTATGTAGGCTTTGGCTTTTAATTTTTCCTCATGTTCTTTGGAGTATTTGGAAAGCTCGGAACAACATTATTTTTAGAGATATCAGAACTTCTGGGGAGAGCTTAATTAAGGACTTAATTTCTGCTGTGAAAGACAATGCTGAATCTATCAAGCCTCCAAAAAATAAGAATTACAGCAAGGATGAAAATTTCATTCTCCAAAATTGGAATTTGAATCTGGATGATTCAGTCTATAGAAGCTCTAAAGTGGATAGATCTACTGTTAAATGGATCCCCCCCCCTCACGGCTGGTTCAAGCTGAATTTTGATGGTGCTTCGAAAGGTAACCCAGGACCTGCGGGGGGCGGGGGCATTATCAGAAATCATCAAGGATCAGTTATTATGGCCTATGCAGGAAAAATGGGGTCTCAAACAAATCATTATGCGGAAGCTTTGGCTGCTCTCTGGGGGATTCGCCTTGCTAAGCGGATGAATATTGATAAGCTTATTGTGGAAGGGGACTCCTTAAATATTATTAACACCCTCAGAGGTAAGCAGCCTCCCAGTTGGACCATTCGCAGCTTCATTCATGAATCTATGAAGATTAGTGAATGCTTTCAGAACTGCTCTTTTCTTCATACATACAGGGAAGGAAATAGAACTGCCGACGTTTTGGCTAATGTAGGGGTTGTTAATGATCATTCAAACCTTACCACTTGGAATGATCGAGCACCCCTTCCCCCCAACGTTCATAATTGCCTTATCAATGATCAGCTTCGCGTTCCTAGTATTGATGAGACTACCGTGTGAAGCCCTTGAGCTGGCAGGTTCTAAGTGGGTCAATCAAAAGTATTTACCTCTTGCGCTGCATTGGAAAATTCACAGTACTGTTATCAGCTGGCACGCTTTCTGGGTGTCTAAAAACATTGCCTGTGCGCTGTTCGGTGGCAGCAAGGTCGCAGCAGCTAAGCGGAGTCTTGGGGGAAATATCAAGCTTTCGCAGTCCCTGAGCATAACAATGGGTGGTGCCCCGAAGCAAACTGAGCCCACCTGTGATCCCCGCTGGAAACAGGATGAGGTTCTCTGGAACCTGCTGAAAATTGGGGGGGTTAGCAACTTTATTGAGCGCATCAGTGGTTATGATACGCGCATTTCTGCTAAATTCGCGCGCCTGTGGAAGGACGGCTCCATCACCTTCAGAGGGGTTAGCTATGCTGTGAATGAAGAGCTGATTGCGTTAGTTACTGGTCTTGATATGGATGGAGTTAAATTTTCGAGTAAGAGGATAGACAGGAAGGTGGAGGAAGCTAAGTTTGTCGAAGAGGGGGATGACTTAATCTTCACCACTGGCGGTATCCTCGTCTCATCCATCCCTCCTCCTTTCGACGAAATTGCCCGCATGATGGTGCGCTACATCACGTTGGAAGGCAGGTTTATCACTGTTCCTATTCGCCATTTAATTTTTCTGAATCATTTTCGCAGAGGCTTCAAGGTTTGTTTCCCACACTTCATCCTAAAATCTTTAGAAGCTTCTATCATTGCTGTTAAGCATTCTGTGGGCTCTCTTCCCCTCCACCAGGGGGTTATCCTCCTCCTTCATCAGCATTTCCTCCTGCACTCCCCCCGTCATTCTATTTCTACCCCTGTCGCTGGCTCTGTTCCTTCTGGCACCCCTCCCGCTGTCCAGCCCCCTGCCCACTCCTCCATGCCGTCTCCCTCTTCTCATCACACTGCCTTCCCCTCCATGTCGTCGCCCTCCCTCCCTGACCCTTCCAGTGTTCCGGCTCCCTCCCCTGCCATTGTTCCTTCCCCTGCCCCTGCTTCTTCCTCCGTTGTACCTTCCCCTGCCCCTGTTCCCTCCCCGGCTTTTGTGCCTCCCCCTGCGTCCCCGGTCCCTATTCCCTCGAGGCGCATCCTGCGCAGTATGAAAAGGGCTGAACTTCAGGTGGCTCAAGACCTCCTCACCATGCACCATGAGTCTCCTGCCTTGGACTCTTCTCCTCCTGATGCCCCTGTTCACTCCCCTGTGATAGCTAGCTCCACTGGTCCCTCCCTGGATGATCTCTCCAAGGATGTTGCTGCGCTTAAGACTCTCACTGCAAATTTTTCCAAGTCGACCGGCAAGCGCAAAGTGCGGGATCAGGAAGACTTACAGGCCAACCAGGTGGAAGAGATTTACAAGAAACTCTTCTCCTTGGATAGCAGAATTCAGGCCTCTCATCTCAGGCACAGCACGGCAATGAGGGCGATTCTCACCTTTCACGAAACACAAATCAAAAATATATGCAATCTGAGCAACCTCCCTCCAACTGGCTGGATACATGGCATTAAAAAAGACATTGTGTTCAAAGAGGCAGACAAGAATGATCCTGCGCAAATCTCAGCTCTTGGCCTCATCTCGGCCTTTCTCGCTTTGAAGGCGGCTGTGGAGAAAACCATAACCAATTGACTTTTTCTGTTTAGTTGCTGCTCCTTCGCTGTTTCGTTGTTGTTTCCTGGCTGTTCCTTTGCTGGTTTTTTCCGTTTCTGTGCTCTTTTTGTTTTGGCAGTTATGGGCTGGGCCCATTTGGTGTTCATCTTTTCTATGCTGGTTTTTGGCTCCTTTTGTGCTGACTACTTTCCATCTGGCTTTTTGAAGCCTTTTTGTTCGAGGGTATAGGCCCCTCTCAAAAAACTATTTACCATTAATAAAAAAACTTTAGAATCATTCTTAGTATTTTTGAGTACTTATTTCATATTTTCAGGTTGGTATAGACTCAACATGATCCTTCTTATTGTAGTTGTTCATTTTGACTATAGAGTATCTTACAATGTGACCAAGTTTTGCACTTAAATAAAATAGGAGCATCCTTACTTCTAGAGGCATCATTATTTTTCTTATAAACCTTTTGATGACAATACTTAGCTATATTTTCAAATTGATTACAACAATGGCACACAAATCCATCATTCTTCTATTATTTCAAAATCGGTTAGGAGACTCGTGATGAAATAAATTTCCAAAGTATGATCCCTTTTATGACAACTATAACATACAATATCTCATGATTGATATGAATGATCATGCCTACCATTTCTCCATGGAAATGCATTCTTAACAAACCTTCTACAATCTTTATCTCTATGACAAAAAGTATTGCAAGAGTAACACTCACCATTGAACTTACTTGTAGATTTCATTACATTAGGATTCTTGATAACCTTCTTAGGAACTTTAGCATTCCTCATAGATTTTTGGTATCACTAGGTTCAAATTTCTTTACTTCATGCTTCTCTGAATGTTCTTCTTTGTAGCCAAGACCAAATTTTTCATTTGTAGCTCTTTGGTTCACCAACATGTCATTTAGGGATTCTAAACTTTTCTATAACTTTTCATAGGTCTTCAACTTGTTATGTGCTTTATCCAACTCCAATTTCAAGGATATAAACTCATCTTCATAGCTGCTACAATCTTCTTCTTTCACCTTTAGGATTTTAGTCAAAATTTCCACTTGATATTTCAAATACTTGATGGATTGATCACGTTATTCCTCAATTATTTTGACCTTATTTTGATAGCCCTTAATACATGACTGAGCTACATCATTCTTCTTCCTCAATAATACTATAAGATATGAAGACTTACTCATTGTTTGTGCTTCAAAGTATCTCCCTCAAGTTGCTAAACTTTCTTTACAAGGACATGATCTTATACACGTTGTTGGAAGCACAATGGAATAAAAGGGGGTGAATAATTCCTAAAAATTTATCATTCCATTAACCATTTATAACATAAACCATTAACATTTAACCATTCACATTCATTCAACCATTACTTGCTTAGTGTGCACAATACATAAAAACAACCATAACACATGAGAAGAGGCACATAGACACAAGATATAAGTGGTAAAACCTCATGGGGAAGGAAAAAAACTGAAAATATACTTATATTACACAAATAAAATTTATTTAGTGAAGCACTAACTTCACAAGGAGCTCTAACCCCTATTTTAGTAAAGAACCAACCCTACAAGGAGCACTAACCCCTAATTTAGTGAAGCACACACTCCACAAGGAGGATACAAACCCCTTGGATGACCAAGCACCAACTCAGCCACCTGAATATTTTTATCTCTAATAATTATGTTGCAAAACTGATAGGGATCACTAATTCATCTCAAAAACCATAGGACAAACCCTAAGTCTTCAACCTTGCTCTTTCTTCCTCTTTCTCAACTTGTCTTCGTCTAACCTCTTGCTCTCATGTTGTAATATCTTCCTCAATCTTAAAAACATCTTATATTCCCTCAAATAATGCCTTTTTACCTGTAAATAACTCTCCTCTAGGTCACACTACTCCCCAAGTAAGACTAGCTCACTAAATGAGCCAAAACATCACTTTTATATGCAAATCAACTCACTAACCCAAAGGAGGTTAGTTTCTCATGAAAAATTTGACCCATAAAAATTCATTAAATTCAAATAAAATAATTACAATGGTAACATATTACCCAAGTAGGTCATCCTAGCTAAAAATGTCATTACATGTGTCAAAAATGGCTCAAAACCCCATGGGCACAAAGATAAAAATGCCCTTACAATAAAAACATACATATTCATGAGTCATAACACATCATACATGCTTAAAATATCATTAAAGCTTCATACATGTCAAAATTTATCTCAACCAATCAAATTACTTCATTTATCGGGCCCAGTGTCCTTTGGACTTCTCAAACTGTTATTTCTGCACCATTCAACACCACAGAAACTTCATTTGATCACAAAATCACTTTAAAATGATAAAAAAATTATATGTAACCACTTAATGGTAATTTTAGAACCTTTATAACACTTATAATTAATTTACAATCCTTGAATCAACCTCCTACTCAAACCACAACTCATTTTTCCTTCATCGAAATAACCTGCCAAAAAATCTGTTTCCAAAGGTTAGCTCATAAAAACATTTCTACATACATTAAAGAACTCAAAATGGATTAATTAGATGAAAAAATCATCCCTCTTCACATTCCATATGATATAAAGCATAAAAAATACATCTCGTGCCTCAAAAACCTTCAAATGTTCACTAGAACACATCCTGTCTTGAACTACCAAACATCTTCTTGTCCAAAGAATGACCTATAAACTATGTAAAATGACCTCATAATTAGTAAAAATAATATAAATGGAAACCTATTTAAATCCTATTTCCAAAAAAACTTTAATCATCTTCAAAATCCATATGTAGCTCTAGTTATGGCCATTTTAGTGGACCCTACTATTAGAGACCCCAAAACTACCCTTTGACCAGTCAACCTGGATGGACCTCAAAACACCATGTACCTGCAATAACAAGTCCTAAAAACTCCATGGAAATAATGATAAGCTCCCATACATCATGCAACATCGTTTTTTATGCTACTCCTTTGGACCACCTTGTCCCAAAACCTTCTTCTTAAACTGCTATTTTTAGGTGAGGCCCACTTATTGTCACAAGTTATATCCTACATTTCTAGAAAAATTGAATATTAATATACAAATTTCAATCACAAATTTTTATGAACCAATAAAAATTGGTTACTATACCTCTCTTTCTACAAACTACTCATAGCTAGGGTTTAACTAGGGTTTTATACCACTTTATATTCTTAACAGTAATTCATAAAAATGTGAAGATAAAAAAAAACCTCATTATTTGTTTGAAACCTTATAAAATCACCACAAAATATTCATTGAAAGCCACAAGGTCCCATGCAAATAAAATTATTCACAACGAGCATACGAAGTTCAACTCGAGTAGGAATTTCACTTGATTTTGACCTGTTTTCCAAAACTTGCATAGCTTGCAATTCATTCTTTAGAATAACTTGAAAATTAGCATGAATCACCATGAAAACATCCTATAAGTTTCCATAATAACCAAATATCTCATATATGATTTAAATGTTCTAACCACAATGACTAACCCATGTTAAAATATCTGTTTGTTAACTATTTACTTCCCAATGACCTCATACATGCATATATCCTATTAATTATGACCTGAAACACATCACACAATTAGGGTAAACTACTAAAATTCTGTAACCATGCTCCAAAAATAAATATCTTATCAAAATCTCATACCTACTTACTATTCTGGATGCCCCAGATCTAGAAACAAGACTAGAAAGACCTTACTCAACCATGATCTGACCATGTATACTCATAAAAACCCATGTATACTCATGAAACAACATATGGACCATGTATTACCTCATGACACACTCTAAATAGCTTGGGAAGACTCAAAATATGAAAATGCATACTTAACCATGCACCAAGACACTGTTGAACTCACCAAACCACTTATTCAACATGCATGACATCTCGAAGAACATCACACGAGGAATCATAAAGCACCATGACACTATTTTCCATTATTGGGGGTTGACATAATTGACAACACAATCACAAAAATGCCAAAAATAAGACATACGAGAAGATGGTGTATTTTCCAAGGAAATCCAAAATAAGAAGTATGGATGAGGCACATGCAAGACTCAAGATAAATATTGGTTATACAAGGAAAAAGGAAGATAATTATAGAAAGGCATGGAAAATAAGGCCAACTATTTATAGCATGGGGATAAATCTAGTTATAATGCATGAAATTGCGGTGAAGTAGAGGATATTAATAACACATAACAGTTGCTTATGAAAAACCACAAGATGGAACCTAATTATATGAAAGTGTAAGCATGTAAAATATAATTAGTAATTGTTTATTAATAGATAAAATCATATAAGTGGTGAAGGAAAATTTTCCACCTGATATATATGTAATATGTCCATGTAAAAATAAGATTGGGTACATGTGTATACAAGTTCATGTGAGAATATGTGTGCGTTGTTAATTGTATGAGTCATATATCGAATAGAGGCTAGTCATGTGTTTGTAATGGATAATTTACAATGGATTGCTAAAGTTTATAGGGATGTACATGGTGTAATTGGTAATAATTGTATACATTGATGAATGAATGATCACTCTCTTTATTACTATATTTTGTCTCTGTCATAAAAGTTTATAGCTCATATGTATTCTATGTTGTGTTTCTAAAGGATAAGTACTTGATTCATGTATTGAAAATTAAAAATGAGAAGGGACCTAGTAGGTTACGTAAACTTTGGGTGAGCATTTGTACATTTTTCTGAGTTGGTGCCAACACACACAACTAAGTTCTATTGGAAACTAGATTCCTTTATGAATTTTTTTCCATTACGAGGACCTTATTTTATTCATGATCTCAAGATGTGGAGGGATTATGGAATTTCATCCCTCATTGTAGGATATTGAAAGGTGGATACACAAAATAGAATATAATTTTGTGTAGAGATACAACACCGATTTTAAGTTCAATATATGAAAATGGATCAAAGACAACCTATATGATTTTTTCTATGAGACATTATTCATATACTTTCCTCAAGAGTTGTATGAGTGGTTAGCGGTGTATACATAGAACAAAGGAAGTAGGATAGGGAGAAAGAATATTTGTAGTCATAATAATTATTAGGAATTGGATGACTTGTATGAATCATGGACACACACCATAGATCATTAGTGGGAAGGAATCTTTAAAATTTAAACTTTGGGGTACACGATCTCAACATTTTTGTGCTCAGAGGAAGTATAGTTCAAGATCCTTTGTGAGCCTAGAGAATCATATTTATGCTTGATACCATTGGCTATAAATATCTTCATGGTTGAAATGGGACTTGAAAACTTAATGATGGCTAGCTAAATACCTGTCACTCGTAAGGAAAAAGGAAGTGGTTGGAAAGGATGGTGTTGACTTAGATGAAAATTGAGATAGAAGAGACACTTGTAGATATACTAATATGTGAGAGAGTGAAGTCAAAGATCTATTTATAAAAAGAGGAATGGGGATGGTCGACATGATGAGAACCCTACAAGAGACGAGGGATGCGGGAGCATGTCCTTCTAATATTGGGAAGTACAGTATAAGGACCCCCTCTTCATCCGATGAAAATGAGTCTAGTGAAGAAATAATAAGCATTGGTGTGCATCTAACCCACCTTGAAACCTTATCCCTTGTGCTTGGTACTTGAGAATAGAAAGTTCATATAGAGTATCTTCATAGTGACATAAAACAAGAAGATAATTGGGGATCATCACATTAGGTTAGAGATACACGAAGATATGTGTTGGTATTATCTCGGGAGGAAAAAAAAATGAAGTTAATGATTTTGAAACACAATAGGATCCCATAGCTAGATAAAAAAATCGAATAAATCCAGGAGGTGCAATGTTAGGACATAACATTGGCACATGACCCAATGGAATTAATCCCATAGGTGGGATATCGGGACAGACGGTTGGTGTTAAAATTATCTCTACTCTAGGGATATAAAGTAGCACTTCAATAGGTGCTCATGTATTAGTAGGAGGATATTTTTATCCCCCAAGTGGAGGAAATCCTAGTAGAGGTTCAGAGTCAGGATATGCTCCTCCCCTAAGAGGAAACAATCCAGTTTAAGGAATTACCCCACCATAATAAAAACCTCATTATATTTTCTTTAAAATTTCACTCTAATTACTATATTATCAAGGATTGGAAGACATATCAGAGCACATGCATAATTATGAAATATTATAGATGACCAAGGGAGTTATGGCTTCGAAAAGGGAGGATAGTCATTTCACAACTACATTACGAGGCCACGTGCTTAGATAATACACGAAGTATGATCCACATCAAATGGTAGTGGACTAGGACATGTTGCACACCACATTCTTGGAAAAAATTTACATACCAGAGTTCAAGAAGTAAAGCATTAGTTTTCTCAAGGAGATTGAAAAGGGATTATTTGAGAGTGTCTAGGAATATGATGCATGATTCAAAATTATTTCATTTAAAATCTTGTATGACATATCAAAGTCAACATGCATAATGTTTCATGGGTGAATTGGTGACACCATTTGGGAGGGATTTATCACATAAAAGTTTCACAGACCAATCAAGGCTCGGAGAAAGAATTACGTTTAGTGGTGGCTAGAAGCATAGATACTAGAGTGTGTATGTTCCTTGAAACATAGACCATTTCTATGATAGAAAAATTGGAGAAGCTATTTTTGATTCCGTGCATGAAACTTTGTGTATATATCATGACATAGAGGGACACACTAAGGATAGTTTTCCACATAGGATTGTGCATGCACTTCTCTCCACTTGTGAGGTTTTCCATAAAAATAATGATGTTTGAAACTTCCCACTTTTACTATGTTCCATACGAAAGAATATACATTAGACTACAAGATTTGTGATGCACACAACCATGATACAAATAATTTCCAGCTGATTGACCATATTCATGAGGATTTTAAGACCGGGTTGTGCGAGAATGTTGGAAGGAAAATGGACTAAGAGGGGGTTGAATCAATCTTAAAAATTTATTACTTCATTTACCATTAGTTGCAGTATTCACTAACATCCATTCAATGATATACATTCAAAAAGATCTTATTAAGTGTGCACCATACATTCAAATGAACATAACACATGAGAGAGAACACATAAACACAAGATGTAAGTGGGAAAACATTAAGGAAATAAAAACCACTAAAAACTATGTTGATATAACTCACAACAAAGACTTAAGTGAATATTACACATCACAAGATATTTCTTTAGTGAGACATTAAACCCACAAGAATAACCAACCCCTAAACCCTTTTTGATATTACTCAAAAAAGATACTTTCATGAATATGACTCATAAAAAAATATTTTGATAATAAGATCATTGTAGATATGTTGTAACAACTCATTTTATGGTGATCACAATCATGGATTTTTTTAGTGGTGAATATTCGTAATTTGGCTGAACATTCTATTTTAGGAAAATTTGAAAAGGAAATTTTTCGTAGTAGGTCAATGTCCTATTCACCTAAAATTTATAGTATTTGTTTTAGGGGTAAGCTTCACCAACCCCTTGAAAACATATCCTATATAAACTAGGATGATTTACCGGTAGTATACTACAAACTTACTACTAGCTTACTAAGGTACTTGGTATGTCAATTATCATGAACTTGGAGGGTAGGTTATTGATGCATGATATAAGGTTGTTAACGTATGACAGAATTTTTATGCATGACAAGAGGTTGTTGATGTGAAAAAATATTGTGTTATTGATGCATTACACAAGGCTACAGATGCACGATGGGAGATTTGCATTTTGGATTCATGCGACAGTAAGTTTGTTGTCATGCGATAACAAGTTTATTGTTGTGCGACAAAAACCTTGTTGTCAGCCAATAATAACCATGTTGTTACATGATAACAAACTTTTTATTGTGCAATAACAAGTTTTTTTTCATGTGATAGTAAGTTTATTGTCGTCTGATAATAAGGTTGCCGCCATATGATAGTAAACTTGTTGTCTCACAATAGAAACTGTGTTATCACACGACTTGAAAATGAAAGCTACTATCAGAAAAAAATATTACACATAAACCCCAGAAAATTCACCTGTCTTGAAAAAATAGTTATGGGGATTTTCCATCTTCAATTTCCTAGAGGTCTCTTAAAATGAACCCTGATCACAAGATTCAGCTCCAAATTCCTTCAAACCTTGTTCAAACCCTCATTTACCTAGCTCACTCTTTCATCTTCTTTCATAGACAAAACTGGCCTCAAACCCATAGAAACATGATCTATTAAATTCCTCTACCTTCCACACACTTCTTCATCTCTAAATGGATTCCTTCATACCTACTTCAATCAAACACTTTGGTCACACTTTTTCCCTCTAAGAGCACTAGTTTAAAAATGAACCACAACTTCACTTTTATATTAGCTCTAACTCAAAATCATAAAGGAGGTGAGTTATTCATGAGTAATTTAACCAACAAAAATCAAAATAAAAAGGATAAACTCATGAACATTCATTAAGTGGACACATGTAGGTCGGTCATGCCCAAATGCACCAAAACAACACAAATAACTCAATACCCCATAACATGGATGGCTAAAAAAAACAAATACCATAACCATGATTATTCAAGCTCTTGAATTCATCACACATGTTAAATATGTCAAAAAAATGTCATATATGGTTGTTACTTATCTTTCAACAATTAAAGATAACATAACTCACTCAAGATGACTCATATTATTCACCAAACAAATGCTTCTAGGAACCTATCTTCACCGTTGGGCATCAAGACCACCGAAGAAAAAATCAGAAATTCAATGTATCCATTCATTATAATCCCATATACCTGTATCACTAGCATTCTTTTTATAAATAATGAAACATCCATATGTGCAAACCAAATTCACTTTCCTCTTCACCAAATTGAGCTACCGAGAAAGCAATTTTAGAAACTCAACCGGTCTCGCACCCTTTATGAAAATTTCAATACCTCAAAAGTCATTTAATAGGAAAAAACTTCATACCTCTTCACTCTCAAACTGATAGTAATAATCATCCAATCCAAAACATGCGCCACCTACCTCAATCTTTCACTTGAAAAATTATGTCCTAAGAAATAAACAACCTTCTTTTCTACAAACTAAACTGGTTGACCTATCCAAATGCATAATCTATTATGTTTGTGGATCCTATTTGCATGTTAGAATGTGGTACGCCTTCTATGTGTTACACTCGGGTATTTTTACGGCGGTCCCGCTCGTTAGTGAGCGGGTCAGCAGTTCGGGGTGAAGCCCCAGAAGAAAATTTTCGTGGGTGGTTTATTAACCCATGGGTAATGGGTAACCGTTATGGGCTATTTTTGGGGCCATGGTTTTTTTGGTGTTTTTTCCATTGTTTTGATACCCATGGTTTTTTCCTTGGTTTTGATACCCACGGTTTTGTATCAAATTGCTTAAGCAATTGTCTATTTATATGGTCTTATGCATATGATAGAGGTACAAGAAAATGTATTGCAGATGTGTTTTGAATTCAAGTGTGAATTCTGTAGAGTTTGTTGAGCATAGCTCCAAACGGATTTGGGTATTGTATTGAGAGAGTGGAGGCTTGTAATAAAATATGAGCAAGTGATTCTTGGTGGGCGTAGCCTGATTGGGTGAACCACATTAAATCTTATCTCTCTACGTTGTGTTATTTATTCGCACTTTTATTTGAGATCTGTAATATTTTTTGCATATTAGTTTCTGCTATTGCGATTCTGTAAGGGATTATTCTGCATATTTTATCTCTTATTTCCTAACATAATCATGAGACAAACCATATACGATTGGAAATAAATCTGAATCTACTTTATTTAAAATCTTACATTTCCTTCCAACTCCAAGTGGAATGCCTTCAACCAGTCCATCTCTGAAACTACTCTAGAACTACCCCAAAAATGCCTTATGACTAGTCTTCATAAATAGGGCACACTTTTCTATTTATAACAAAAACCATGATATTAAACCATCATGGAAATCAATTAAAAATTTCGTGCTAAAATAAATTTCAATTTACTTCACAACTCCTTTGGACAACTTTGTCTCAAATCGAACATCTTTAGAAACTATCTTGTTTATGTGGGATCCACTCATCACCACATGATGTATCATACCTTTTGGAAATATGAAGTATTTATCTACATCATCAAATAATCACAATAGTAAAAATAAGGAATTCTAGGAATTTACCAATCAAATATCTCCTACCTCTTTTGAACTAGGGTTTTAAAATCGCACAAAGTTGTTTACCTTCTTATCAATAGTTCATAAAAATGTGCCAATGAAACCACTCCATTATTTTTTAAAATGATATTAACTAAATTTAAAATCATCCTTGAAATCATCTAGGTCCCATGCACAACACACAATTTACAATGAGCATCAGAAGTTACTACTCAAGCTGGAAAATGCATTCTCAAGCACCTTGTTTTACCAAAAACATCATAACTTGCAAATATCTCTTCATGATGACTTGAATTTTTTCTCACACCTCTAAGACACCAAGAAACATCATCTTAAATAAGTATATTACATCAAATATATTTTTATATTCATATCACATCTCATTTGCATGACTAGGCCTTAGGGTTTTAAATGTTCTAGGCCAAGACCAACTGAACCAAAACTATACATCATCATAAAACCTTTGAAAACCACCTCTACATGTTGAGAATAATATAACCTACCCCCATGAGTGGTCTCAAGATCTCACACATGCCTGCAAGTTCCTATCATGCCTAATTAGCCCTCCAAACACTATGATTACACCTAATGTGCACCATGACCAAGTAGACTAACACCATGAATTATCTTCCAATATCTTAAAAATGCCCTAACATAATTGAGACAACATTTCTCATACCTATACATGCTTCTATGAGATCATATACCTCTGAATCTCACTCTCATGCTCCATCTGTCCTTCAAGAACCTATACAAGTTCTATATGATCACCTACAAACCATGCTTAAGATTGTACCTCCACTCCTCAACCTCACTCTGCATCTACTAGACCAATAGGAACTTTATACAATAACACTAACACAAAATTTGATTAGACTCCAAAGCAATCTTTATTTCATCTTGTAAACACTTATACAAACCTAGATGTCCATGTCATCATCATGTTAGGCATCTACTAAAACTTCTCCATCATCCTCTTTGTCATTAATGAGTCTATTACATCAATGACAACACCTATAACTCAACCTACCAACAATATCCCCCTTTGTCATTGATGGAAAACTACCTAGTCTTCTCCTCGTTTTTACATTAATGATAAAGAATACCTATACTTTCCTGATATTCATCTTTCTTAGATTCATATACAACCTCTTGGTTGGAAACATCAACGAAAATTATCAAATTTGGCACATAATCTAGTCATTTATCACTAAAATCTGATTTTTGACCTCTTTTCTTAACTAGAAATCACTGATATCCCTCTGACTAGGAGCATATAAAATACCCATACATGCCAACAATGATAAAAACATACCTAAATACATCTTCTTTCCTTCTTATTTGAGTCAAAACAACATACAAATCCACCATTTAGACTTACAAACATGTTTTTTCTTCCTTAAGCTATGTTTTTGGCCTTTTCATGGCTTGATAACATTGAATCTATCCTTCAAAGAATGTAAAGAACCCATAGACATGCCAACAACTATGAATTCAAGGATAATAACTTCAAACTTACTTTTTGACTTATATCAACTTTTCTAGACTCAACACTTGGCCCAACTCTTCCATACCTTGATTTCATACCTCTTTAAGGACTGAAATCCCTAAATACACTCTTTAGAGTAATTTGGACAAATGTTTCCATGCTCTGAAACCCAATCACACAAAGACATACCTCCTTATGCCTCCCTTGACTTATGACATATTTCTCTAATATTAAACACAAACTTAAAGTCACATACCTTTCATATGAGTAACGAGATGACTCAACCACTTTAATATTGTCCCAAAATCCCCTTCTTAGTTTATTCATCCTTACTTATGAGCCAATGCACCCTTTTGAACAAATAACTTTCTTCTTAAGCCATCATAGCTATAGCTATCCTTCATTTAGCTATTTATTCCACTTATATACTTTGGTATAGTTGTTTTAGATCATACTAACCTCCCCTTATCTTAGAGGCTTTCACATAGATGTGATACCAAATCTTACACACAATGGCCACCTAGAGCACCCTTGATGAAATATTAATTCAATCAAATAATGAGCCCATTTATACAACTTCTTATAAGTATCAATCAACCTTATTGACACTTATCATACCTTATCCACTTGGTTCAAACTCTAAATTTAGTTTATTTTTCCTTTTATTGACATGTAGCATGCCTTTTTACACTATTTTTGTCTAGACATAACCATTGTACCACGATGACATACAAAATTTATTCACTATATAGGTAGTCCTACATTCACACTTGTAACTCTTCAATTTAAGAAGACCAAGATGTAACTCTTTTGACATATTATACTCTCTTTAAGAAAACCAAGATATTTCTCCCCTTATTCTAATAACCTTTTATAGTCCTTTTAGATCACTGTCATAGTCTAAAGTACCTTCATTGAATAATTGACTAGTTCTCTTTTCAAGACCATCTTAAACCTTCTAGAACCCTACCCTTTTTATTTGTTTTATCACATTTTTCTCAAGATGAGAACTAAAATTAACTCCCTCGGTATTTTATAACCTTTACATTCATGTGACCCGCTGATATAATGTTAATGTGCCCTTTCAAATATTGTATCATATCCAAGGTATGAAGCTCAAACTTATACCTTGGACTTAAGTTTCCACACTAACTTTATGGTCTTGAAAATGATACACAACCTCATTAGACTTTGCAAAGAAAAAAATTACACATGTTTTTTCAAAGACTCTATTACAATCCTAAATAACCACCTACAAGTCAAGAACACAACATTTTTCTCTCTTGCACAGCCTTAGTACCTTACAAGCATACTTACTTATTCTTTGTCCTCAATATAACCTTATTACACTAGTACAAGTTGAATAATCACACTAAAGGATTATAAATCACAATTCAAAGGATAATACCCAATATTTGAATGCTTGAAAATCCATTTCATACTTAGGGAATGTAGTTACACCATCTTTAAATGATCTGATCAAGTAATCTTATTAGATGACTTATCTTTTATTTCGAGACATGTTATTCCTCATTTGATCTTCAAATGCAAGCGTAGATAGGTGATAATTACTTTTTCCCGATCTTTCTTACTTTAATCATGTAAGAATACCTAGTTTTAATACTTGAGACACTTATTACAAACTTCAAAAATTATTCTTAGATTTTTATACCTTAGAAAAACATTTTTCACCTTGTCATAGACTTTGCACAATGCTTGATACTTCATCGTACTTCAAAAAAACACTTTTATCTTTTATAATCCCTTTACGAACTTTGTGCACCCTTTATCCTTCAATCACTTTTTAAATTGAGATGAATCTATACTATAAATGTGACCTAACTAAGATTTTTGATCTTGTATCTCACAGCACCACGCAATCCTTCACACTTATTTGAGCATTTTTTATCACCATAATAGTTATTCAGAATTGTACACCACCTTATTTATACATGTATGAAAGTACAAACCATTGAAAACTCAAAGACTTATTAGAGATAAGAACTTAGGAAACATGACAAGAGTTACATTTCTCTTTCATCCATAATCCTTCAATGTGATTCAAATTTTTGGCTCTCCTGGGCTCAACATTTTAGTTAACTATCATTTAGATAATTTCTTAAGAACAAACCTTTATTAAGACCAAAATTCACAAACCATGTGACATGACTTTATACAAACAATACTAATTCAGATTTCATTATATTTTTACCATTAAACCAGAGATACTATAACAAGACACAATTCTAGAAACAACTAGACCATGAACCTACTATTCTTCAAGAGATATAAATTTGACTCTTGATGATTACTCAAAATGAACCTTTGACAAACTCTCAACACTCCATGCTTATACTTAGATCATGACATGACATAATTTTGACTAGAGACATATTTTAGAAGACACTACACTTCAAACTAAAACATTTGTTATACATGACTTCTTAGGTGTATATTTTAACCATACTAAGAATGCACCACAATATGATATATATAGACTCAAGATAAAACTTTGAAACATCACCATGGAATACCATAGCTTGAGACTATGTTCTTTAATGAAAACTCATGATATATAAGACAACAAGAGAATTCAACTATTAAAATTCCATGACAAATTTAATATATGAATGTGCACCTTTAGAAGGACTAAAAACTCTTCATACTCAAGAAAAGATCATAACTACCCCTTGAATAATAAAGACTTTAAGAGACTTAAATCATTAACTTGACAAACACAAACTCACATCATGAATGTATAAACTCAAATTCCTTTTTATAGTGACCATACCAATTTCACTACTTGGACAACCAAGGAATAAAACAAGACATACTTTGAAGATATGAAAACATACCTTGACAACTTGGAGGAATCATTCTTCAACCTAGTCATCAACATTTTCCTCCAAAGCTTTATATGCATGAACATGTCTCTAATAATCCTAGTAGAGACATGTCACTTCATGATTCAGACTAGAAGAGTGACTTAAAGAGGTCCCAAGGACTCTTTCATACTTGTAACTCATCTTTTCCATCATCTTTTGATCACAACTCTGAGACACACCTTGTCTTGCATCCACATCTACTCTTGGTGGAACCATGTTGTTCATTCTTGGCTTCCATAACTGTTTTGCATCCTAACATGCATATTATAGCCTTAAAAGACCCTACATTTCTATGTAGTGCCATAATAGTCCCTAACAACATGTCCATACTTATTTCAACTAAAAAAACTACTATACTTGTCCTCATATAGCCTTCATTACCCCAATTATGACTTGAAGGTTCATATAGACAATATCTAGTAGTAAGACCTCTCTCTTGAAACTCGTAGCATATCAAATTATTTTTTTCTCAGTCCTACTATCCCTCTATTGGTGAGAATATCTATCAAACCTTTTACACTTATTATATCTATGCTAAAAACCATTACATGTGAAACAATAACCATTGAAACATCTTTCATACCTTAAGGCATTAGGTTGCCTAATGGGATTTGTCTTCACATTGTATTTAGTGGAGTTATCCTTATTTTCATCCTTATTGCTTTGTTCTTCATCCTTATTGATAGGAACACTTTCATCTTACATATTTTCTTTACCTTTGAGGTCATCACTAGACCCCAAACCTTCTCTATCAATTTTTGATCTCTGTTTTCCAAGAAGATAATCAAGATCCTTGGTGATTTTACCAAACCAAAATTTGAAAGGATTTATCCTTATTATCAGAATCTAACACATTTTCCCTTAAAAACTCCCAATCCTCTTCAAACTTGGTCCATTTACTCTCTTTGTCTTGTAAAATAATGAATAGAAACTTTACCTTTTCTTCTAGTATTATAACTGTCTCATTTAGCTTGCTTGTTTCATACCAATGCTTCTCTTCTAGATCATGAATCTTATCTTCAAATCCTTTGACTTGATATCTCAGATTCTTGTTATTATTTTAAGGATGGCTTATCTCAGTCTTGATACACTCTAGTTCATCATTAGCATCATCTTCATTTTCATCCTCATAATATATAGTCACCAAAAATGATAAGACCATTTCTCATAGAGACAACTATATCTTTTATCACGAATAACACCTCATCACCTACATATTAAAATTCAGATTCATATACATCACTATCACTTATTACATCAAATTAATAACCTTATTATTTTTGGGTGATATATTCAAACACATCTTCAAGATATGTTTATATGTCATCTCCATCATATTCATTTTCGAATAACATGCTTCAATATCAACACAAAAATATTATCTATCTCATTCATGGGACTTCACATTAGTAAAATCAGATGGAAATAAAAAAATAGATTGCACCTACCAAGAAAATTCTACTAAATATCAAACCCTAAGGGTTTCAATCATTCCTTCATTTTGATAAGATGATTAACTTCAAGTTTAGTCTACCTATCTTCCATATCTGTGCTTCAAGAGGATATCCTTCAAGTGATTAAACTTATCCAAAAGGACATGTTACAATACTAATTGTTAGAAGCATAATGGACTGGGGATGAATCAGTCTTACAAATTTATTACTTCATTTACCATTAGTTCCAACATCCATTAACATCCATTCAATCATATACATTTAATAAGAGCTTATTAAGTGTGCACCATACATTCAAATGAACATAACACATGAGAGAGAACACATAGACACAATATGTAAGTGGGAAACCATAAAAGGAAGAAAAAAATTTAAAACTTTTTTGATATTACTCACAAAAATAATTAATTTAATATTAAAAATCACAAGAAATTTCTTTAGTGAGGAACCAACCCCACAAGGAGTACCAACCACTAAAACCTTATTAATAATACTCACAAGAATAGAACTTTATGCATATGACTCATCACACAATATTTTGATAGTAAAATCATTGTAGATATACTGCAACAACTCAGATTGCTTTGGTGATCAAAAGATTCAGCTCCAAATTCCTTCAAACCTTGTTCAAACCCTCATTCACCTAGCTCACTCTTTCTTCTTCTTTCATTGATAAAATTGGCCTCAAATAATTGCACACGTGCTCTTGAAAATTCATATTTCTTTCACACACTTCCTGATCTCTAAATATATTACTTCATACTTGTTTTAATCACACACTTGGGTCGCATATTTTGTCTCTAAGTGCACTAGTTCAAAAATGAACCACAACTTCACTTTTATATGAGCTCGAACTCAAAATCATAAAGGATATTATTCCCTTATGAGTAATTCGACCAAAAAAACTAAAAATCATAATAATAAAATCATAAAAACTCTTCAAATGGACCCATGTAGGTTGGCCATGCCCAAATGCACAAAATAAACACAAAAACAACTTAAAACCCCATCACCTATATGGCTAAAAACCACAAACACCATAACAATGATGATTAAAGCTCCCTAATTCATCAAACATGTAATATATTTCATAAAAACATCATACATTGTCGTTAATTATCTTTCACTAATCAAATTTATCATAACTCACTCAATAAGGCTCATATTCTTCATCGAATCGCTTCTTCTTCTAGAACCTATCTTTGCCTTTGGGCCTTAATAAAACCAAAGAAAAACTAAAATATGGCATGTAACTACTCATTGGAATTACCTTGACCTCTAGATACCATATATTTTTTCTACAGCTCATGAAACCTCTATATGTGAAAACCACACTCACTTTCCTCTTCACCAAATTGAGTGCCCATAAAGTAGTTTTAGACACTCAACTCATCTACACCCTTCATAAAAATTTCAATAACTCCTAAGGAATTAAATAAAAACTTTTCAATCTTCAACTGATATAAAGAATCATCCAATCTAGAACATGAACCATCTACCTCAATCTTTCATTGCCCAAGCAATTCTCGTCCGAGAAACAAGCAACCTTCTTCTCTACAAACACAATTGGTTGACCTATAAAATTAATCATCATGAGAAAAAAATATCATTATAAATACCTATAAATCTAATTTCTATAATAAATTACATTTCTTTCCAACTCTAAGTGGAAGGGCTTCAACTAGGTCCATCCATGAAACTACTCCAGAATTGCCCCAAAACTAGCTTATGACCAATCTTCATAAATAGGGCACACTTTTCTATTTAGAATAACAACAATGTTATGAAACCATAATGGAAATCAAGTAAAACTCCCATGATAAAAATGTCAAAATTATTCACAACTCCTTTGCACACTTTGTCCCAAACTCAACTTTTAAAAATTACCTGTTTGAGTGGGGTCCACTCATAAACCACATGCTCTATCATAAATTTATAGAAGGTTAACGAGTTTTATAAAACATAAAATAATAATTATAGAACAAGAAATAAATTGTGGTAACTTACCAAGAAAATCTCTCCTATCACTTTTGAACTAGGGTTTCAAACTCATAGAAAGATTTTTACCTTCTTATCATTCGTTCATAAAATTGTGACGATAAAAAAACTCAATTACTTTTTGAAACACTCTTAACTCAATAGAAAAAAATCCATAAAATTCTACTGGTCACATACACAAAACGAAATTCACAATGAGCCTCGAAGTTGCCACTCAACTTGGAAAATGCACTTTTAAGCTCCATGTTTTAGCAAAATCATCATAACTTGAACATTTCTCTTCATGCTAACTTGAATTTTTTATTAAACCTCTAGGAAACCCACTTTCATCATATCAAATAATCATAATACCTAAAATAACTTTGTATCTTCATATCCCATCTCATTTGCATGACTAGGCCTTAGGGTTTTACATGTTTTAGGCCAAGATAAACTGAACTAACACTATAAATCATCATGAAACTGCTGAAAACTTCCTTTACATGATGAAAAAATATAACATACCTCTATGAGTTATCTCATGAGCTCACAAATACCTGTAAGTTCCTATCATGCCTAATTAGGCCTCCAAACACTAGGATTAGGCCTAGTGTGCACCATGACCAAGTAGAATAACACCATGAATTATCTTCTAGGATCTCATAAAGGACATAACATACTTTATATAACGTGTCTCATACCCATTAATTCTTCTATTAGGTCATACAACTTTTCATCTCAATCTCATGCTACATTTGGACATTAAACACCTAGACAAGGTCTAGATGATCACCTGCAAACCATGCTCAAACCTGTACCTACACTCCCCACATCACTTTGCATCTGCTAGACCAATATGACCTTTATACAATAACAATAACAAAAAAATTGATCATACTCTCAAGAAATCAATTCAAACTCAAGCAATCGGTTCAGACTACAAGAAATATATATTTCATCTTCTAACCAGTTCTACAAACATGAATTTATGTATCATCATAATTATTGGCATCTACTGACACTTCTCCATAATCCTATTTTTCATTAACGATTCTGTTAAATTAGTGAAAACACCTAGAACTTAACATGCCAATAATACCTGTTTTTCATTGATGGAAAAATACCTAATATTCTCACCCTTTTTACTTTAATGACAGAGCATACTTATACTTGCATTATATTCATCTTTCTCAACTTCATATACCACCTCTTGGTTCGAAACATCAACCAAAATCATGAAATTTGGCACAAAAGATAGTCACTTCTCAAGAAACTCTTATTTTTGACCTATTTTCTCACCTAAAAATCATTGAGCTTCCCCGAGCGAAAACATACACATCACCCATAAATGCCAATAATTATAAAAGGAGACTAAACAAATATTCTTTTCTTTTTATTTGAGTCAAAACATCATACAAATCCACCATTTGGACTTACAAACCTATTTATTTTTCCTTAAGCTCTATTTTTGTCCTTTTTATGGCTTGATAACACTATAACAATCCTTGAAATAATGTAAAAAACTCATACACATGAAAAAAACTATGACTTTAAGGCTAGTAAATTCAAACTTACATTTTAATTAACCTATCTCAACTTGTCTAGACTCAAAACTTGGCCCAACTCTTCCATATCTTGACTTCATACCTCTTTAAGGAATGAAATCCCTAAATAAACTCTTTAGAGAAATTTAGACAAATGTTTCCATGCTCTAGAAACCTAATCACACAATTACATACCTTTGTATGCCTCCCTAGACTTATTCCATATTTTTATAATATAAAACACAAACTAAAAGTCATATACCTTTCATATGAGTCACAAAGATGGCTCAACCACTTCAATACTATCCCAACATCCCTTTCTTAGTGTATTCATCCTTTTTTTTTGAGCTAATGCACATTTTTTAACATATGAATTGATTCAAGACACCATACTTGTAACTATCCTTCATTTACCTATTGAGTCCACTTAGACACTTTAGTATACTTGTTTTAGATCATACTCAACTTCCCCTATCTTGAAGGCTTTCATAGACTTGTGACACCAAATCTTACACATGATGGCTGCCAATAATACCCTTGATCAAGTATGACTTCAATCAAAGCATGAGACCATTTATACAGCTTATTACAAGCATCAATCAACCTTATTAACACTTATCATACCTTATCCACTTGGTTCAAACTCAAAACATAGCTTCTTTTACATTTTTCTGACATGTAACATGCATTTTTGCACTTCTACTATCTAGACACAACCATTGTACCATGATGACATAAAAGAATTATTCACAAGATATACAATCCTCCATTCATACCCCATAACTCTTCAATTTTCATCTTTTTAAATCTTTAAATATATTTATAATACCTATATCTTTCTCCCCTTGATCTAATAGCCTTTTACAGTCCTTTTAGATCACTTTCATAGTCTATAGTATCTTTATCGAAAAATTGACTAGTTATCTTTTAAAGACCATCTATAACCTTGCCTTTATTATCCTTTTTATCACCTTTTTCTCAAGATGAGAACAATAATTAGCTCTAATAGTTTTTACAACCTTCACATTCCTATCACCCACTAATATCGTGTTAATATGCCCTTTCAAATACTATATCCTATCCAAGGGATGAATCTCAAACTTATACCTTGGCTTCAAGTTTCCACACTAACCTTATGGTCTTGTAACATGATTCACAACCTCATTAAAATTATAAATAAAAAGACACACATGTCCCTATCGGAGACTCTATTATAAGCTTGAATAACCACCTACAAGTGAGTAATATGACATTTTTCTCTCTTGCACAATCTCGAACCCTGCAAGCATACTTACTTATTCTTGGTCCTCATTATAATGTTCTTATAATACTCTAAGTTAAATAATCACATTAAATTCTTATCAATAATGATTCAAAGGATAATACTCAACATTTGAATACTTCAAAATCTAGGACATACCTAGGGAATGTAGCTACACAATCTATAAATCATCCGATCAAGTCATCATATTGGATGACTTATCTTTTTCTTCCTAAGACATGTTATTCCTAATTTGATCTTCAAATACAAGAATAGATAGGTGATCATGCCATTTTACTGCTCTTACTTTAAACATGTAATCATGCCTAGTTTTCATACTTGATAAACGTGTTACAAACTTCAAAACCATTCTTAGACTATTATGCCTTAGAAAAACCATTTGTCACTATCATAGAATTTTCACAATGCTTGATACATCATTATAATTCAAAAAAACACTTTTACTTATGAGAAACACTTTATGGACTCTACACACACTTTATCCTTCAATCACCGTTTAGAATGCGATGAATCCATACTTGTCAATGTGACCTAACCGATATTTTTGACCTCACATCTCTTAGACCCTGCAATTCTTCACACTTATTTGACAAATGTTTTATCACCATCATAGCTCTTCTTCGAATTGTACACCACCTTATTTATGCATGTATGAACTTACAAACCATTACAAACTCATAAAATTCTTATAGAGGAACACTTATGTGACGTTACGCGAGTTATTGTTATCCATTTTACCCCGGGTAAGATGAAAAACTGGGAGAATTGGAGATGAGTGTTGGATAGGGCATTCAATAATGAATATGAGGATTGCAGGTGAAATTATAGGTTTTAGGAGCACTTGTAATGATTCAAGAAGGTGTGAAATTATTTTGGACTTTTTTTTCTTCTTTTGGGTTTCAAGGAGGCACATAGCGATTTCGAGAGAAAAATGGGCTCTAGCAGATCACATTCAAAGCAAGAATGAGCAAAAATGGGAAAAATGGAGAAATTTGAATTTCTGGGCTCAGTCATCTAATTTCCTACCCTCGGTGATCTGGTATTGAGAAAATTTGAGAAAATCCAAAAATGCGAGAAAAATTGTTGTAGACGGGTCAAAATGGTTAAGAACCTCAACTAGCTCGATCGAGCTAAAAGTAGCTCGGGAAGGTGAGTCAATGGTCAAGATTAGTGAGCTCACAATTGGATTGGGTAGGCACGATAGGGCAATAGCTCACCATGGTGATCTAATAAGGACGTCAAATCGGTATTGAGAGCTCAATGGATAAGTAGGCTGAGTGGAGAATTTGAACTACACGGTAGTGGGAAAGGTTGACTTGGGAGTCGACTTGCCAAGTTTCTCGAAATGAGCTTAGGGTTCATGATGCAGTGCCATGGAAAAATGAGGTCATGGTGATTTTTCTTGTTATGCTGACTTGGTGAACTGTTGGTGGAATTTTTGTTGGGGATACATAAGGGGTGTACAACTCGGCGAAATCGATGTAGGTGTAAGTCGGTCGAGGTTTTGTCGGGCCTGTATATTGGGTTTTCAAGTTAGGGATGTAGGAGTGGTGAGAACCTCGGTGAGATGTGAAATGTGATGAGCGGGTTCCGAAACTAACATCTATGGGCCGAGTCAGGGATCATCGATGGAAAACAACCAAGGGAATTTCTGAGTTGCACGAGGTTGGAGTCATGTCAGTGGAAAAGTAGGAGTTGCATGAGCATGGGAAATGTCGAAATTCCACTTAGTGTAGATGTCAAGTGGCTTCTGCAGCTAACTCATAGGGGTGAATGGTTATTTGGTGGTGAGTTAAGTGGGGTAGGTGGGATGTTGGATCCGTAAGACCTAAAAATAGACCTACACAAAAACCTTCAAAAATTCCTTTGTAATCATCGAATTGCACAAAATTATAGTCGATGGAAAGAGGATTCAAAGCACTATGACAAGAAAATGATTTAAAATAGGAATTTAATGGGTTAGGTGAGAGAAAATAAAGGATGTATTTATAGGACAATGGAGACCATACCTGTGTACCATAAATGGAGTTAATGAAGCAATGAATGCCCTTTTCTTCTTCCAAAAGGCAGAGTACTATGGAGCATGGTTTTGTAGGATTACCTATCCCTTTACATGTGCAATCATGATTTTAGGAGGTGGTTAAAGTATGGATTTGGGATTTTCTCTCTCTCTCTCTCTCTCTCTCTCTCTCTCTCATCCTTCTTCCTATATATTGTGAAAGGAGCACTTTTTATAGGTTGTTGGTTATTCTCCATTTTCTCCTCTCCCTTTTCCAAGCCATTACAAGTTTATTGTGAGCTCAAACCTCCATTTTAAGCATTTTTCAAGGAATATATGCCTCTTTCCTCCATTGTAATGAACTTTATCAACTCTTGAAGCAATAGAATTTGATTTATTGTTATTTGCAACCCTTGTTTGTATGTTATTGTAACTATTGATCTCTTCATTATATTTAAAGGTATTATGTGCATTATTTATGGTTTCTTGCAAGATTTGAATGATTTTGTTTAATGGGAATGATAGTGTAAATGTGTTTTTGTGGAATGTGGTGTTCCCACACCCTTCCTATCTCCATTTTCCTTCATTTTCACCCCCTAGAGAGTGTCTCAATCACCCTTATCTTAGTGTTATGAACCCATTAGTGTAGGATTTCCCTTTTTCATGCCCTCTTCTCTTTCCCTATATCCTTGGAATTATTAGGGTGAGATTAGATAGTAGATTTTCCTTCATTAGAGTTAGTTGTTTTAGTAGTTTAGGAAGAAAAATCAACTCTCTAGAGATTTGTTTCATTTGCAAGGTCCCACACCTTGAAACAACTCCATGTTACATAATCACACCAATTGCCTCACACACACATTACAAAAAAATGGAGGGTGTTTTGATTCGATGATAACAATTATAGCATGCTCTATGGGACAAACAGTGAAATCTTTACATTTCATAGTTGTTTCATTGTAATATCTTAGCCATTGTGCTACTCGACACTAACAGCTTCCGACACACTCGGTGGGACTAGAAGTCATATTTTTCACAAATTTGGAGGTAATTGCAAGCTAAATTAGAAGTTCAAGATTACAAAACACTAAATGAGATGCAATCTTCACATTTCTTGATTTGGAGGTTATATTACATGTACCTAATTCTAAAAAGGTATTTCATGATTTCACATGTGCAAAATAAGTTCCAAGTTCCAAAAAGGGGAGATCGAAGGTTAGAGGTTACATTGTATGAGCTAAGTCCTACCCTGTGTATTTTGGGGATTGATAGATGAAAACAAGGTACACCTTTTGAAATCAGGTTTTAGGACCTTCAAATTTAATATTTCCATTTTATTAGGATTGGATGTGTGTCTTGGTAAAACCCTAGCCTTTGGAGGCTCATTCTCAACACATCTGGTGACTCCCAAGGTTAGAAATCAATGGTTGTAGCAGCCCAGACTTCCCAAATTCATGAGAAGGATCCAAACCATGTCAAGAACTAGAGAAGAAGGTGTTTTGAGTATTTACAACTATCTCTAGGTAGAGGAAGGAGAGGAAGAAGATTACAAAGATCCCCATCTCCACCAAATAGAACCTTGTCAACACCTCCACCTGGTAGACATTTCCTTCAATCAACTAGATTTCTTAGGCTCATCGAATGGCTCAAGCACCACCAAACCCATTTATCAACTTCACGGGAAGCATTCAAATTTCCCTCAATGCAAAAAACCCTATTCCAATGGTAGCATTGAATAATATTCCCTACTTCACTGGAGAAAACCATAAAACTCCTATAGATCATATCAAGTCCATTGTAAAAAAATTTCAAAGGAAAAGCTTTGCAATGGTTTAGAATCCTCACAACTAGGTCAATCAATAACCGGAATGAGCTATGTTCTGAATCAGAACCAATTCGGAGAAAGAGCATAAAAATTGTCTCTTTTGGAGCAGGTAACTATGATCAAGAGGGCTCTAAATAAATAGATGGCTGATTTTAACTTCATATTCCAACAGACATGGGACATGATTCCCATTCCCGTGAGACCCGATAACTACTAAAAACTCTAACAAAGCTAAATAACTAGACTAACACCACATAGTTTATTAATAAAGATAGGAATTAACAATAATAACATCAATGATTAAATCTTATTGGAACACTTAAAATAACTAACATGATATCAATCAATCTTAGCTAAAGCATGCCTACTTAGTATGAATTACTAACTAAGATAGACCTAAATAGATCTAAGAGTATTCAAATTATGGTGTTTTCCTACTTCACAAATGGTGAGAGGGTATCTCTAACAATATCAAAAAGGCCATATTAGATATCCCTCTACTAACCAACATGAATATTGGAGGAAAATATTGAGGAAGCAAATCCAAGGAGGAAGTAAGGCTCTTAATCATATTTCTTATATGATATGCAATTCAAAGCATGGTGTATAGTTTAAAGGTAGGTGCGTAGTCTTTTCATAGTTTTTTATTTGGGGAAAAATTGCATCTTGGTGTATGTGGGTCTAAAAGAAAAAAGTAGATTAAGTTTTTATAATCATGATTAGTGAATTAACAAGTGATTAGGATGTGAGAATCCTTAATCAACCACTTAGGGTCAATCAAGAAGCTAGGATAATATTTTGAAGCCTTATGATATGTCTTGAAGGGAAATGATGTGATTTTGAATGGTTAAAAGAGGGGTTTGAGCCAATAATAGGCTTTATCGACCAAAACAAGGGTAAAATAGGCTTAACTATCTAATAATCGTTAATTATTTGTTTGAAAGAGGATTTCAACTTACGATGTGTCATAAATTGGCATCCAAAATGTGAAAGAGGTTAGGCAATCAAAAAAGCATTTTTAATTAACCAAAATGGTAAGAAACTTTAGTTAATTATAGGAAATCACTAATTATAGTAGAAATGGTAACAATGAGAGTGCTTAGTGTGCTTTTAGCAATAAGATTACAAAATTGGAATTTACGCATCTACATTTGCCCCTGTTTAAGGTGAAGTGATGTCACTTGAAACATAGTAGATAAGCATACAAAAGTAAATGTTTATAGAAAATTTAGTAGAATGAAGGATTTCCCCGATTTTGATGGGGTTATAGAATAAGTCATTACTGATCGAAAATATAATCAAAACGGATAGAAGAAATAGGATAGGGATAAATATGATTTTCTATTGCCCAAGGTGTTTTGGAAGAAAAATTAATAAATGATGAGACATGATAGTGAAGAATATAGGAGTAGATATTGCATCCAATATTTCAATAAGAAACTTTGTTTCATCATGTTCCCCTACGATCTAAATCATCGCCCTTTATTAAAATATACAAAAGTGCAAAATAACATGAAAAGTAATATTAGTAACATTTGTTCATTGCTAAAAATGCGTAATCGCATGCAACATACATAATGTTATGTAGTAAGAGAAATTAAACCAGATAACCGAATAGAGAAACAAGTATAAGAACACATACTCAAACAAACAATGTTCAAGACAACAGTTGCACCAATGTTTTTTTATCAAGCTTTAGTTACTGAATGTTCGTGTTTACGCATTTAAAGGGTTGAAAATGGTGCGCCAAGCAAGGATACATGCAAGGGGAATAATGGAGGACACAAGTAGTCCCATGAAAATAATTCATGCATTATGACATAGTCTCTGGAAACTCATTATTATACAGAGTACCAACATAGTAAGCAAGCCAACTTTGTTAATGGAGGTAGATCACAATGATCCGCAAGTCATTTGAGACAAGAACAAGAAAGAACATAAGAAAGATGTTTTTGTAGGAAAATTTTTATGTTTGAGGACAATGCATTTGATACAGGCTTTAGTTGCGTGCATGTCGTTTATATTTTTTTGAATTTTTTAGATTTTTACATTTTTTGGATTTTTAATGATTTTTACCAAATTTTTGGATTTTTTGAAAAAATTATACTCTTTTGAAATTTCAAATTTTTGTGAAGAAAATATTGTAGAAGAAATGAAAAGGTCACGGGACATCTCTAGAAGACACTTGAAGGAAAAAATATGCCCCAAGAAGTAGAAAGAGTTGCCGAGAAACAAAAACATGTCCCAATGTAGCGAAAATGGGCAAAAATAATTATTTTTAAAAAGTAATCATCGCAGCGAGTTCTAGAAGAATTTAGAAGAAATATGACCATCCTAGGGAACTTAAGGGGTGAGAGACATGTCGTAGGGGGAAAATGGGTATATAAACCACACTACAGGGGTAAAAACCATCATGCGGTAAAATTTCCTTTTTACTGTTGATTGAGCTCTGACCTATGAGAGGAAATGACAAGGGAGAAAAATTGGAAACACCATGTGGATTGCATTTGAGACTACATGCATCTTTCTGTGGATGGATTGCAGTACATAAAGCCAACCTTTCATTTTTGTCCTTTTGTAGTGTATTTATTATTTGTTAATCACATTTATTAGATTAGATTACTCACACGATTACGCCCGTATGGCCCTTGGGACACATAGGCATTCTCGGGGAGTGTTAGTGTGATAGCACATAGAACGACCATGCTGGTATAAAATTATGCACATTGGTGTACAAATTTGTAGAAAATGCACATGAATACATGTAGGCGTGGACATGGGTGCGCTAGAGTCAAAAGAGATGTGCTAGTGCAAGCTAGAGGGTTGGGGAAAAGGGGGCATGTTCATGTGAAAATGTAGGTGTCTATGTGGAAAAGGGGTCATTAGAGCTTAGGCATGTTGGCAAAAATGAGGTGTGGCTTGACATTACTGGGGTGCAATTTGCGTGAAGAGTTATCCTTGCATTTCCTTTTAGAGGAATTAGGAAGTTTTCTAGAAAACCTAGATGATAGAATAGAAGAATAAGATGATGAAATAAAATAATTAGATCATAATAAATTCCCTATCTAACCTTATAGATGGACCTACACTCGATTAGAGATGCGAGAACGACATGGGTGGCTCGATGTTTATGAGACGATGTTTAGTCAATGAGATCACATCTACTTGGAGACACTACTTTGGATGTTACAGTATCTCATATGTGGCTCGCATGCCACGATTTCCTTGGACTATAGCCCGCTCACAACCTTAGTAGAGAGATGGCAGAGTGAGAGCTAGAAATTTCACTTTCCAAAAGGTGAGTTGAGAATTACTTTGGAGGATGTTCGGTAGATTTTTAGAGTTCCTATTCGTGGTTAGGGTGATGTACAATGGCCATCACGGTTGTAACTGTGGAGCATTACTACAATTTTTGGAGTAAAAGACATACCTCATTAGGGTATGTTAGTGGACATTACTAGATACATGGTTGATCACTAGCTCGGGTGAGCTCCAATATATCTTATAGCTTTTTTCAACTGTTCTCGTTGCTGCCCGACAATAGTGGTGCTCATTTTTCTTTGGGCTTGATTGGAGTGATACATGGACTCATCAATGGGGAGGTCTATTGCTTGGGGAAGTGTATATTTTCCCATATATATGCATATTTGTATTTAATAGCCTACCATGGTCAAGACCATGGGCTGATGAATTTAGTTCGATATGTTCCCGGGATCATATCACTATAGGATGTCAAATAAGAGCATTACGAGCCTGAGCTCTTAGGGAGCCATCTATTATGGGTTGGGTTCCCAATGGTAATGACATTCACAAACACATGGGGGACATAGATTACTACATGAAAGAATTTTATGAGTTCTAACCTCATATGATCACTATTTTTGTTCAAACCTACACCCGCATCTTGGATCTTGGAAGGACCGAGTTATTTGAGACAATAATGGAATTGTCCCCAAGTTGTGGGACCTTGTTCACTTGGGATGAATCTCCTCGTAAGGACATTTCCTCTATCTATTTATACTGATATTGCTACTCCTAGTGCTAGAAGGGAAAACTAAGCTAACAATGCCAAGGGACCAAGGATAGAAGGATAACATGAAAGGAAACCTACACTAGAAGGTGATAGCACTAGAAAATAGGGATGAACACTATCTATTCTAAGTGGGAATGAAAGGAAATGTGTGAAAGGAGGCTAGGCATGAGTAGCACAGCTAAACACGTATTTACCATATTGTTCTCATGGAACACAACTAAATAAGGAACTACAAGGGACGTGAAATGGCACAACCAACACACAACACAAAAGAAAAGGCAAGAAGAAGGAATGCAAACATGTTAGGATAGAGAATAGTCACAAAATGATGCTTTTATTACTTCCGAAATGCACATAGTTGTTACAATGGAAAAGGAGGCCAATATCCACATGCAAGAGCCAGATCTAGAGGTTTGCAACTCAAAATATAGAAAATATGAAGTCCTTAGCAAAATGCGTAAGGATCCAAAGTGTCCAACATTAATAATAAGCCCAGATATTACATTTATAGATTAATTCGTGAAAGGAGAGGAGAAGAAAGGAGGGAAAATCTGATTTCGAAATACAACCACCAACAAGAGGCATTTAATGCTTGCAAATCCACTCGCTAATTTTTCGATGCACTTCCCCAAACCTGTTTGGCCTATTGAAGAAGGAAGGAGGGTGACTCGATTAAATGGGGTGGTTGAAGCAATCAGATTTGTTCATCAATGCTTAGAGATACGTTTTACCATTTCTCACCTACTAGATCTGCCAAGAATTTGAATTTAAAGGTATAGCACTGTAACTGATGTCAACATCTCTCTAACGAGTCTAGGAACACATCAACCAAAGCTCTGTGGTAGAAGATGTGTGTGTCAAACATTTTTCAGAGTTGTCGCGCATGCAAAACACATGGCACACATGGACTGGCTGAAAGGATTTATAACGGTGTAAATATTTTGTCATTCATTGAACTATTGCAAAGACTTGGCACGCTATTGGTGATATTTAAGAGGCTATGTATGACACGCTCAAACATTTCGAAGGATGACCTAGCACATAAGGGCTTAGAGGAGGGTGCATAGGTACATGCATGGAAGAATGAGGTGCATGGAGAAAATAGGAGAAACGCGCACAAGGGCACACACGGGGGAGGGAAAATGAGGCAAATTGGTGAGCAGAGAATGCATGGTCAAGGTGCAACTATTACAAAGTAATTGGTGTGGCAGATGAGAGGGTCAAAAATTAGGTGATTGAGGTAAGTGTGAAGCACGTGAGAAGGGTGAAGAAGTCTACGAAGAAGGTGAAAGCACGTAAGGTGGGTGCAAGTGGAAAGTGGAATAAAAGAGGAAAAGGAAGGTGGGTAAGGAGACTCTAACCAATGGAATATGCCAAGTGGACTTGAGCACACACAACCTTAGAATGAATAGCTCGGATCCATAATGCATATACAAGTTACCCAAACCACTAGGAGAGTTAATTTGATAATAGTTTTGGTAACTTTTGGGGCCATCTACCTACTAGATGAAGGAGATCAATAGCCTGTAGCATCTATTGGGCATGGATTTTTTTACATAATCATGAATCTTCCCCGTAGTCACTTGAATGATCATTTCTTTACTCTTTTTGAATCTTACAACTCGTTTAAATAAGCTCTACATTCTGAAAGCAACAAAAGAGTGCATGTAGGAAGCACGCGAGAAGAAATAACTATGTATAAACAAACAATGTGTACATAACACACTTGGAGGAATTGAAACTACTCTAATATATACAAAATGATGCAAAAACTTAATGGAAGGGTTTGAGATATATCCCATTTACTAGGATTTGCAGTGTGCCTCCATTAAGATGAGTTAACTCGAAAGATTTATCCTCCTTACAGAACTGATGATGTATGGGCCACTCTAAAGTGCATCAAACTTTGAATGACACCCCCGATTTAGCTCTGTCATCATCCCATTTTAAAACAAAGTAACCAACCTTGAAATCTTGAGGCCTAGACTTTCTATTAAACCATTTCTTTATTTCTTGTTGATGTTGTTCTAGCTTGATCATGGCAGATTTCCTTGATTCTTCAAGATTAAACAGCTCTGCCATTTTGATTTCTCTCTAGTATGTGCCTTCAAATTTGAGTTGTTGGGAAGACACTAATGAGTTCAACTCTAGTGTAAAAGGAAGGGTAGCCTTCTTTCCATAGACAATCTTGTAAGGTGAATTTCCTATTACCTTCTTCACTGTGATTCTATCTTCCCAGAGTGAGCATGAGACCTTTGTATGCCACTGTCTTTGGTTGATGTTCATTTTGCACTTAAGAATTCTAATCAGGTTCTTGTTTGTTGAATCTGTCAAACCATTTCCATGGGGTAATAGTTGGAAGATGTCTTCGGTAGACATTCGATTTAGTTCCCAATCAATGATTTTAGTACAAAGGAAGGTGTTATCCAATTTTACGCACATGGAAAAATTGGAAAATAGGGCCTTATTACTATCAAATCACAACATTGGTCCTAGGGACCCACTTCTGGTCATCAGGTGAGATCGCTCATTTTTTTTTGGTATGCGAGCCATCGAGGAGTTCGATAAGCTTATCTTGCTCAGTCGAGCTAAAATAGTGTCAAATTGGGAATAAAGAGACGAGTCATCAAAGGAGTTCGTGCCTTGTCCTAACTCGGTCATAACTCAGATCACAAGCCTTAGAGGAGTTCATGAGTAGGAAATGTAAGTTCAGTAACCGAGTTTGGCTTGTCATAAAAGAGTTTCGATAGGAGTAGAGGATGTTTCGATGGTTGGCTCATTAAGGCAGAGAAATGATGAGTTCGACCCGGTTTAATTCAACATGGAGAGATTGATGTTTCCTTGTTGGAATATGAATTTAGTTTTAATGACTTGATGGAGACAATAGCTGCCTCAATATTTGGTCGAGCTTCTTCCACTGGAAGAGAATTTCCAAAATGAAAAGGTGAGACAACTCAACTAAAACTTTATCTCGTTCTTCTACTACAGCGGTAAGATTTTACAACAACTGATCATGACTGTGGTCGTATGCAACTAGAACATCAGGACCAACACAACTGGTTCCTTGGGATCACCCTGTGGCAGCTGTCGCAATTAACTCTCTCTGGAGGTGATTGATTTTTTGAGATAAATTTTACTTCTCTACCCTGTATCTGCTGCGTATAGCCAATTATTATAGTGTCATGGCAAGAGAACGATATTTCTGCACATGGGAAATATTTCACTTGATTTCCAAGTGGATTTTTATAAATGGAAGGCCAAGCTGAAAATCCTGCGCGCTGGTGGGAATTGTGGAGATAAAGAACGAACTTGCCAAGTTTACATGGCGGAAGCCGAGGTGGGGCCCATGGATTAATTTGGCACAAACGTTATGCAATTATATGGGCATTCGAGCTGCAATGCCAAGTGGGTTTTCGTGGATGGCAAGCCATTGAAAAGATTCCGCATGGGAGAAGTTTGAGTCTACTGCCAAAAAATGGGAGAAATCCGATCAAACTGCCAAGCGTGGAGATTTTACGATGGCTATCCAACATGATACTTCTGCACGGGCCGTGTAAACAGGATCGAGCATGTTGTGCGAGTCACAAGGAGAGTTAAAGTGGCAGTTGCAAATTGGGCGGTGAGTAATCCTCCAAGCGATAAGGGAGGATGATGGCGAGATGGTTGAAGATGGGTCGACGTTGAAAAAGTATCTAGTTTCAGGCTCACAAGAAAGAAACGCCTTCTCATGGAATACCGTAATTGCAGCTTACAGAAGACACAGGTTTCCTCACAAAGCAACAAACAGATGTCCGACCTGATCAGTTCGCCTTTGCCAACATACTTCTCCCAACTCCCATTCGGGTTCTAAGCATTCAGTGGTCGCGAGAAACTCCCACGCATAGGCAGTAGCCATGTTGTAGTATAGTAGAGGCCTTTCTTTTGAGCGCTTTTCAAAGAATTCGGTTGTCCAACCGGCTTATCCTTATTCCGAACTCGGATCTATGGCAAAGTAAGAAACAAATAATCACTACCGTATACGATGGATTGGAGTCACGTTGTTCAAGGCTTCATAAAATTTCCCCAATCAGAGATGATGAAGGTTTATTACGGTGTAGAGTGAAATGATTCATATTTCTCAAAGACTTCTTCTCCTAGAAGTGAATTGAATGTGAAGGTCAACTCTGAAAATACCTGGTCGCCATTTTGTATGCCACATCTTTGTCACTTGTAAATGGTCTCTTTGAGAAACTCTATGGATAGTAGGCAATATTTATACCCTTCCATTATGTACGTCTAATCAGACAATAAAAGTATTCTTTTACCAGTTTCAGAGAAACTGTGTTTTTTTTACAATGGATGATTATACTGTAGTTTCAAGCTAATTTTATCTAGCTTTATTTCTATTAGCTTTGATCCACGACTAAGGAAGAATTCATATGGTTGTTACCTGTACATTTTTCCAAGGTCCTCTTGGCTGCCCCAGTTGTTCAATGTATTTTTTGAAGGGCTTATTTTATGTGTTGCAGATTGTAACATAAAGGATCTTTTTAGTTTCTGGAAAAATGAGTATATTGTGTAGCTCACAGCTACCCATTCCATACTAAGATCCCAATAGTGGCATAATTGTTGGTTGGAGCCTAGATTGCAGAGTGCACTGCCAAAATACCGAAGGTCTCTTTGTCCAAGAATCAGTCTTAAGGGTGTCTATCGACATGTTATGGGCATGAACCTGGGTCATCATCATGGCAGCATTAGGTCTTTATTGGTAATGGCATTTTCTCATTGTTTGGAAGGTACAAATTGTGCTTATTATGGAAAATCCAAAACATTCTTACTACAAGTGTTATATGATAAGGAAGAACCGTGAGCATTGTGGTAAAACCATTCTTTTTAGAAATATTGGGTTAAGCTCGGTATTCAAGTGAGTTTGAGCCTAGGAAAGGTAAGATCGTTTGCTGGATGAAGAACTCGGTGACTTCGCAAGGAGCTTGTGGTGATGTTCCATGAAGTTTGAACATGGAATGCATAAATGGCCTCGAGTTAACATAGGAAAATGATAAGAATCGAGTTTGATAGCTCACCATTCAAGGACTTAATGCAAAAGAGCCCGATTACCAAGGTAAGGAAAGAGTTAGCGTGGGGTCAAAATCGAGTGCAACACCGAGTTAGAGGATTCAAGCTCATCGAGTTTGGATATGTGTAGATTCTATCCACATGGACCCCCTCCTATTCAAGTCAAATGGGTCAACGGGGGTCCTATATTATGTTAATTAAAATAATATTTTTATTTAAATATTTTAATAATAATATTTATTATTATTATTTAAATATTTTATTTAAATATTCTTTTAATTAATTGAGAAGACTAGGTCATCGTGCAATTAATGACCCATGATGGAACCTTCTTAGTGGTTCAACTAATCGTAATAAAAACATCATGGGCCTTCAATTTAGGAATGTAATTATGACTTTACCTCTTCTTTCTCACATATTCTTCTATAAATGTAAGTTGGAAGCTCATTTCAAAGGGTTCCAACAGTTCAAACAAGTTGGATAGTTAGATATCTCAGAAAATGTATACTTTTTCAAGAATCCTCTCTCTTCGCAAGTTGTTCTTGTGTGTTGAGAGAACTTTCAAGCCTCCTCTTCAAGACTATAATGGCAACTATTGCCTCTTCTGAATGTATGATGCATTGTGCATGTTATTGAAGCAATAAAAGTGTGTGTTTTGTGACTAATCTCGGTCCTTTCATCCTTTTGTGCTTGTTTGTGCCTTTCTCATACTTGTAGGTACACCGTGCAAGTTTAAGTTCTATCGTTTCTTGAGTTCTATGCTTATCGAGTGGTGGAGTATTGCATGCAGTTGAGTTGTGGTGTCTGTTCACCCTTCTTGAGTTCATCCTTCTTCACTGGGAAACTGGTATATTTCTTGGTCTGATAAAGTTTAACAAAGGGAACGCGTGTCTCTTAGTTTGTGGTATCCTATACCCTCTCTAAGTTACAGTAGGTGAAGTTGACCTGTGGTGCACACACCCTCTTCAAATTAACCCTTCCCGAGTCCAAGACACCCTTCATTTGGTGCATCACCATCCCTAGTGTAGTTTCATTTCTGTAAATCTCTTTCCCTAAAACCCCATGAAAATGTTAGCATAGGACTAGATAATCATTTTTGTTACACTAGGAGTAGTACAACACTTAGTTTAGGAAGAGGAAGCCGGCCTTCTCCGAAGGTTCACCTCGAGCCCAAGTCCCACAGCTTGAGAGGTGATCCCATGTGTCCCAATCACACCAAACATCCTATTCACATCCTGACCATTCGGGGTGCAGGATTTGCGGCGAAACATGATTTGGACATCACAAGTTAGAGTTCCATCTTTGTCTCATTATCAAACAGAAATCTTAAGCCACCATGTGCCACACACAACAGGGGCACAGAGTTAGTACTTCTCTTCTCACTTACACAAGTCAAAGTACTTGGCGACTCTATATCTCTGATTCCAAATCTCAGTGCAGTAACTTATGCAAAGAATTCAGACAAGAGCTTCTTCAAAGAAAGGAAAGTATCAGCATATCAAACTTTCCTTGTCTCCTCCAAAGAGAAGCAGAAGAGGCATTTCCACATCCCCAGTTGCAGATTTACCTAGTAGGGGTCATTCAACTCCTCCTTACGGAAGATTTCCTCCACCCAGAACAATCAACCTTTCATCATGCTATGGTGAGGAACCAAGTTTTTCCCCTTTCATGCAAGCAATCCTCTTATGTTGGCTCAACGTGACCCGATACCTATTGCATGCACTCAAAAGTTTACCCTTCTACATGGGGAAACTCACATTACTCCAAAGTGGAGCATATCTTTGATGTAGCCAAAGATCTCAGGCAATACATAATATCACCGAAGACAATGTTACAGCTTAGACTTCTTGCTACCTCTTTCAAGGGAAAAGTGCTTCAATGGTTTTGCATGGGTTAGGTGTTGCACTATAACCACTGGGACGAGTTGGGAGAAAATCTATGTAAACACTTTGAAGACAAAAGTGATCACTTATCACTTTTGGAACAACTTACTACCATAAAGAGAGCTTCCCAAGAATACATGAGTGATTTCAACTTCCGATTCCACAGACTTGGAATAGGATTCCGCGCACTCATAAAGCCTTCGTTGTCAAAATTTCACCCCCACTAAATTTACGATAATATGCATGTAGCAGTTCTAGGCAAGATCCAACATGGGAAACTACACTTCACGAAAATGCTAAGTCCTAGTCCATAGAGCAGAGACATTTTCACATCTAGGCAAAGATAGCTCCACGACCACCAATGCCTCTTTTAGCCCGTCTTACAAATCATCACCTATCATTGCTCCTATTCAGTAGAGACTGCGAAATGCCATCTCCAAAAGAAGGAAAATTTTTCCCAAGTCTTCAAATGACAATTCGGGACACAAGTCACTACTGCAAAATTTTGAAATAGAGCTCGCCGAACTGAAAAGGCAACAATTTCAGGCAAAACATCTCAGCCGCACCACAAAATCAGCAAGATCGCGAACCGCTCTTTTTCAAGGCCAATCACAAAATCAAACTACATTTCAAGTCGCAAAATGTCATGAACCCTTGAACTTTCGGCGAAATAGAAAAGTTCGTGACTTTAGGACATCTAGGGCTCATCTAGGAGCTATAGGGACTGAAAATAATCTAGTTCAAGACTACGAATGGTGTTAATCCTTGCTTCACCTCACAATCAAAATCTTTGTCCCAATGAGGGTTCTTAGCCAGACCATTTGGTTCAAAGTGTCGGGAGGTTTTTTCCCAACAAACAATTCACATCTACGACAAAATGGACGCGGTGGACGCAAAGGAGCCAAAAGGGCCAAGAACCAACTTTCATGACACGTGTCACAAAGAAATTTTTATGTCAAATATAGTCAAAGGGCGAAGAAACATCAGAACCAATGGGATAGTGCCACGTGTCCCATCTAGGGCCCATAAGGAAATTTTGAAGGAAAGCCCACCGAGAGGTGGAGGAGAGAGATTGCTATTGAATCAACTCCGCCACGTGTCATCCAAAAAGGCGAGAGCGCAGAAGAAATTTAAAAATCCAATCACCAACTTTGTGCCCTAAATCTTCAAATCGATATCTTTCAACCAGAGCTTGATTTGCACGTTTTTTATATCAACTTAAATCTTGTGAGATTCTAACACCATTCTAGGGTCAATCTTTATTTTTTCATTTGGAGAGAGAAAATCAAGAAACACCTCGCTCAAATAACACATGTAATTATTATGCTTCAAAAACAACTTTAATGCACAGAACATTCATTCCCCTTCGCCACATTGCTGGGAACAAACTGCCATCTTTTCCAGATCCGCCGCTTCGCCATAATGAGATGAATGGAATGCAACCTCGGAGGTGGTTGGGGTTAATTTGGCTTTCCTCTCTCTCTGATCTCATTCTTCTATATATTGTAAAGAGGAGCTTCTTTTCAAAGGTCGAACATTTTTCTGTTTTGGTTTCTCTCCCTTCTTCTCCTCAGGGAATTTGTGGAGTTCAAACCTCTCATTTGAATGGTAATACTATTCTACCTCATGGCATTCTATGAAGTTTTTATGGTTTACCTCAATCTTTGGAGCAAGTAATGCATGTCCGCCAAGGATGATTCTCACCCTCTCTGTGTCATTTTTGCATCCTCCTGGTCTTTCACCGCAGTTTTCATATCATGCATGATCTTATATCACATTCAAAACATTGGTCTTTGTTCACCAAAATAGGTGTTCTTCATTCCTCGCACTGCATCACCTCTATTAGCTTAGATTTATTTTATGCATCTTCTTACCTTGTCTCCTTGGCAACCAAACACTCTATTAGATTAGGTTTTGAGAAAAATCTAATATTTCATGTGCATCATGGATCGAATGAAGATAGGAACCATTCTCTCCTCGAGAATCCTTTCTCATTTTTACAAGTCCCACACTTGGAGAAAGGATTCAATGTTATGCAATCACACCATTTGTTATGCCAAAGTGATCAACCTATAAACAATTTTCTCACATCCGAGGGTGCCGTGATTTTTCATCAATCAAAGCCTTCCTCCATAGCATTTTTACTATTTACAAGAATTGAATAGTGATGTTTATGATCCATCCATGGGAGGGACTACACTTCAACGCCATTAAATTGCCATAAGTGCAGAGAATTCTTTGATTCATCCAAAAGATAGCTCCATGACCACCAATGCCCTTTTCTCCGATTTCTTACGAATCATCACCTATCATTGCTCTATTCCAAAGAGAATCCAAGTAACCATCTATGAACTGGGTTTTGATGAATCTTCCCTACCTCTTCAAATGACCTATTTGAAGTCAAGTCACTACAAAATTTTAGAAATGAGCTCAGATCGCACTCAAAAGGAAACAATTTCAATACAATCATCCACTTATCAGCCCAAAAAATGTAGCAAATTAATCTCGAGCTAACTGCTCTCCTTTTCAAGGAACAATCAGCCTCAAATAAAACTACAAGTCGAGTTGTAAATGTCGCCCTTAAACTTTCGTTCCCTCTTACAGCTCATCTAGAGCTATAACACTGCATTACAAAATAATTTAGTTCAAGACTACGAATGGTGTTATCCTTTTCTCAACCTCACAATCAAAATCTTTGTCCCAATGGGGTTCTTAAGGCCCTTATGGTTCTAACTGTATCTAACTTACGAGTTAACAAACATTTACTCTTTACGCATAGTAAATGTACTTCAACCGCAGTTTAAAGAATCCACTTTGCTAAACTAGCAAGTAGAAGATTTTTGTGGATTGAATATAGATTCTTCATCAGTGGCCTAGCAAACACTCATTCCAAAAAAGAGAAATGGAGCCTCAACCTCTCGAAGCTGATCTAGCATCCACTTCTCAACCTGGGTTACAAATGGCAGTTGATAAAAATGTGGGAAAGAAATCACCAGAAACACCAGCTAGCCACACCGCAGGGAAAGATGGTTCTCCAGGCATCACAATACCCAACAAACATTTTCCAAAGGAGGACCCCAATGCCCAAAAAGTTTCATCAAATTTGGAGCAATTCCCTTCAACATAGTAGAACAAATGAAGAAAACCAATATGAGCGTTACCATGTGGGACGCACTCTCGATCCCTTCCCAAAGAAACCTGTTGTGAGAAGCTCTAAACAATTTTAGTACAACCAGTGGATCACCAAGCCATGGAGTGACAAATGCTACAAGTTTGTGTCAACCGGAAGGGAAAATCATTCCTACGGCAAAACAAACCACCACCATTCTATATTTCCCTGATCATTGGTGACCACCTAGTACATAATTGCATGATCGATTCTGGTGCCAGTAGCTTTGTCATGCCCAAACAAATTGTAGATGTACTAGGCATACAATATGCGCCATTACTAAGAGGGGTTGTTCAACTGGATGGCACAACTGTTAAGACTATTAGGGTTATCAAAGGACTTCAACTTACCATCCATGCATGCCCAAGTTTGTCATTCACCCAAGACATATCAGTCATTGATCTCCCTCCTCTCTTTGCCATCTACCTATCACGAGATTTCACTACCAAGATGGGTGGTTATCTATCGACCCAATTGGTCACATATGATTCTCAGGACTCGATACGGAACCAAAGTAACTATAAGGGTAGAACCAATCTACCATAATCATGTAGAACCCTACACTGCTAGTCCCATAAATGGAAATTACACCATCGGTGATCCCGAAGAGGAAGATGCCGATCATGAACCAACCACCCTTGTTGAAGAAGTCCCTGATACTTTTCTGGATGAAGTAAGTAGATATCATCAATACGATCCTTACACTGATGTATTGGCAGAAGAAGAAGCTGGTTTGCTGGTCTTGGAAGAAACAAGATTAGGTACTTACTGTATCCATGAAGAAGATACAATCATACCACAACTTGTCAAAACACCAAGTGATTCTAAAGGACTGTGGCAATTGTTCTTCGATGGCTCAAGAAGTAAGAATGGATCCGTGTTGGTGTTATGTTAATTTCTCCAGAGGGAGATAAGTACTTCTCATCTTTCCAGTTGCAGTTCAGTTGCACTAACAATGTTGCTGAATACGAGGCTCTTGTGCAAGGAATTCAACTAGCCCAAAGGAAGGGAATCAAGGCCCTGACTGTTTTTGGAGATAGTGAGTTAGTTGTTCATCAAGTTTCGCATGTAGTGCATCCAAAAATGATCTTTTAAGATCATATAAGAATCGAGTCTGGGACTTGATTGAAGATTTCAAAGCTTTTGGAATCCATGCAATCCCTAGAAATCAAAATCAAGATGCAGATAGGCTTGCTACAATTGGTTCACAATACAACATACTAGTTGATATCATGAAAGAAGGGCAGCAATTTGTTAAAATGGTGGTTCACCAGCAGTCCCTGATAATGTGAGTAGTTGGCAAGTGTTTGATAGTGACAAACAAATTGTCCTCTTCCTACAAGAAGAGGCGGAGTTTGCTATAAAGAATCAAGATAAGTTGCAGGAGTCATATGGTGAGAAAATTATCCAATTGAAAAGCAACAAGTTACCAAAAGGTTTAGTCACTTTGGAATCCATTTTCAATTCAGATGACCAAGCCAAAAGACAAAGCCCTAACATGGTGGTCAAAGAAGAATATTTTGAGGAAGTCAAGTATCAAATGAAAAATTTCTTAAGATCAGAAAAGTGTGTACTTCTGAGAGAAAGAAGCTTTCATCAAACTTTGTCAAGAGTATCATGACATCTTTGCATGGAGCTATAAAGATCTGCGTGGTTTTGATCCAGGTCTAGCACAACATACCATCGAACTGGATCCTAATGCTAAGCTAGTTCATCAGAAATAGAGACCAATTAATCCCAAAATTGAGCCACTAATGAGAAAGGAGCTAACCAAGCTCATCGAGGCCTGTATAATTTTTCCCATCAAGCATTCCTCATGGGTAGCCAATTTGGTGCCCGTGAGGAAGAAGAACGGAGAGATCCGGTTATGCGTAGATTTCAGGGATTTGAATCATGCATCATTAAAAGACCATTATCCTCTTCCATCGATGGAGCAGATCCTTCAAATGGTGGTAGGAGCTCAAAGATTTTCTTTTCTCGATGGATATTTAGGTTACAATCAAATCCTAGTCCAAGAATCTGACCAATTCAAAACGGCTTTCACTACCAAGTGGGGCACATATGCCTACAATAAAATGCCATTCGATTGTCCAATGCTGGGGCTACTTTCCAAAGAGCCATGGACATGGCATTTAAGGGACTAATCAATGATATTATTTTAGTTTACCTTGATGATATAATTGTATACTCTAAGCATGCAAAAGATCACATCACGCATCTAAGGAAAGTTTTCCAAAGGTGTAGGGAATTTGGGGTTTCACTTAACCCCAAGAAATGTATTTTCATAGTACACAAGGGAAAATTGTTGGGGCATGTGGTTTCAGTAGAAGGATTATCAATCGATCCAGCCAGATTCATTCAATTATGTCCTTATCTCTCCCAAGTCACAAGAAGGGCCTCCAGAGTTTTCTGGGAACCATAAATTTCATGCGGAGATTCATCCCTCAATTCGCGACATTGGCTAAACCACTAACAACCATGCTAAAGAAAAACATGCCATTCTCATGGACAAAGGAAGGATGAGAACCTTTGAAGCTATCAAAACAGCCATTTCTCAAGCTCCCACGCTTGTGAACCCCATGTTTGACAAAGATTTTATCCTTTATGCTTTTGTAGGTCAAGAGAGCATTTCAGGGATCCTCACCCAACAAAACAACAACCTGATGGAGCAACCAATCACTTTCTTCAGTCAATCCCTCAAAGACTACGAGTTCAAATACTCATTCATTGAAAAGCAAGTCTTTGCGGTTATTCAAGATTTGAAGAAATTCAAGCACATGTTGTCCAACAACAAGATTCATCTGATGGTGTCTCATCCAGGTGTCAAGGAGTTTTTGCTGAACAAAGAAATGAATGAAAAGCGTGCTGGATGGATCACGAAGGTAATGGAGTATGACGTGCACATCAAAGTCACTAAACTTGTTAGAGGTAAGGGTTTATGTCAGCAACTTGCAACAGACATGGAATCAAAAAGTAATGAGGATGTGACACTCCTAAATATTGATGAGGATGTTGATCAAGTTGACTGGTTATCCAAAATGAAGAATTTCCTCTTCTCAAGAGCATATCCGGTAGACATGGATAAAAACCAAAGACGAACTTTTTGTCTTCAATCTATCCCATATGTTTTGGTAGATAGCATTCTCTTTCGAAAAGATTTAAACGGTGTCCTCCTTCTATGCATAGGGACCGAGCAACAGTCGAAGTAAGATACTAGAAGAGTTTCATAATGGCCTATCTGGAGGACATTATTCTGCACTGAACAATAGCTACCAAGATCATGCGAGCTGGCTACTATTGGCCAGATTTATTCAAGGATGCCCATCTCTGGTAAGGAAATGTAAGGAATGTGCCTTTTTCATGGTAAAAAGCGTAAGTGGTAGCTCTTCCACTACATCCAATTCAAGTGGATCAACCCTTTTTTCAATGGGGGTTGGACTTCATCGAATGATTAATCCTCCATCCAGTGATGGAAATAAGTGGGTCCTTACCACAATAGACTATTTTACTCGATGGACAGAGGCGGTAGCATTAAAAGAGAGCAATGAAAAGGTAGTTCTAGATTTTTTGGAGGGTATAATGACGAGGTTCGGTGTTCCATTTATAGTCATTTTAGACAATGCACTGGCTTTTCTTGGTATGAAATTGAGTGAATGGGCTGTTAAAAATGGGGTATACCTCAAAACTTCATCCAATTACTATCCTCAAGGAAATGGATTGGCTGAGTCTAGCAACAAAAACCTCATAAGGATTATTAAGCACACAATGGAGACTAACAAGAGGACTTGGCATACACAGCTTAAGACCGCCTTATGGGCAGATCGGATCACACCTAAAAGGGCCATCAGAAATTCTCCTTTCATTCTTGTATATGGAAGAGAGGCAAAACTCCCACTCTCATTGGAGTTACCTTCTTTGGAGTTAGCTCATCAACTTGAAGTTATAGAGAGTGATCCTCTGACAATAAGGTTTGTTGAACTCATGGAGTTAGAGGAAGTACGAGACAAGGCTATGAAAACTTTGGAGCAGCATCAGGCTCAAGTTAAGAAATATTTTGATAAGAAGGCATCCAATAGGTGTTTTCAAGAGGGAGATTTAGTTCTCAAATGGGATGAAGACAGGGCCAAACCAGGCAGGCATGCCAAGTTTGACGCTCTCTGGAGTGGGCCATACATCATCACAAGTTACAAAGAGGTAAATTCATTTCATCTATCTAGGCTCAATGGAGAAGAACTACCCATTCATGTGAATGGGATACATCTCAAAGCTTGTTTTTGAGAAGCGTTCCACCCCCTGTATAGTTAAATTAGGTGTTTTCCTCCAAGTGCTTATGCACATTGTTGTGTGTTGTTGTTTTGCTTTCCTTGTTGTTGTGTTTTGTGTTGTTCTTACACATTGTTTCATCATTGGAAGGTGTCAAGGAGAAGAAAGGTTCAAGGTTTCCATAAGAGTTTCAAAATATGCTTCATTCAAATTTTTGCAGTGTTCCATGGATGTCAAGCATTCAATAGATTCAGTATACTTCATGCTTAGCATTCTAGGGAGGTCCAGGATATCAACAATGCTCAAGGGGATTTCGGGATGTGTCAAAAAAAAAATCATACTACTTTCAGGATTCCACATAGAATCTATGCCCAATGGATGACTTAAGGCTACTGGAATCATGCTTAGCAAGAAATCATCCCCGAGAGGTCACTAAAAATGTTATCCAATTTTACGCACATGGAAAAATTGGAAAACAGGGCCTTATTACTATCAAATCACGACATTGGTCCCAGGGACCCACTTCTGGTCATCAGGTGAGATCGCTCATTTTTTTTGGTATGCGAGCCATCGAGGAGTTCGATAAGCTTATCTCGCTTGGTCGAGCTAAAACAGTGTCAAGTCGGGAATAAAGAGACGAATCATTAAAGGAGTTCGTGCCTTGTCCTAACTCGGTCATAACTCAGATCACAAGCCTTAGACGAGTTCATGAGTAGGAAATGTAAGTTCAGTAACCGAGTTTGGCTTGTCATAAAAGAGTCTCAATAGGAGCGGAGGATGTTTCGATGGTTGGCTCATTGAGGCAGAGAAATGATGAGTTCGACCCGGTTTAATTCAACATGGAGAGATTGATGCTTCCTTGTTGGAATATGAATTCAGTTTTAATGACTCGACGGAGACAATAGCTGCCTCAAGATTTGGTTGAGCTTCTTCCATGGAAGAGAATTTCCAAAATGAAAAGGTGAGACAACTCAACTAAAACTTTATCTCGTTCTTCTACTACAGCGGCAAGATTTTACAACAACTGATCACGACTGTGGTCACATGCAACTAGAACATCAGGACCAACACAACCGGTTCCTTGGGATCACCCTGTGGCAGCTGTCGCAATTAACTCTCTCTGGAGGTGATTGATTTTTTGAGATAAATTTTACTTCTCTACCTTGTAGTTGATGCGTATAGCCAATTATTATAGTGTCATTTCAGGCAAGAGAAACGATATTTCCGCACATGGGAAATATTTCACTTGATTTCCAAGTGGATTTTTATGAGTGGAAGGCCAAGATGAAAATCCCAGAGTGTTACCAAGAGAGTGGGAATTGTGGAGATAAAGAACGAACTTGCCAAGTTTGCGTGGCGAAGCTGAGGCCGAGGCCCGTGGATTAATTTGGCCGAGCTGTTATGCGGGGATTCGGAGCTGCAATGCCAAGTGGGTTTTCATGGATGGCAAGCCATTGAAAAGATTCCGGGGCATGGGAGAAGTTTGAGTCTACTACCAAAAATGGGAGAAATCAGATCAATCAAACCGACAAGTGTGGAGATTTTACGATGGCTATCCAACATGATACTTCCACACGGTCGTCGTGTGAACAGGATCGAGCACGTTAATGTGCGAGTCACAAGGAGAGTTAAAGTGGTAGTTGCAAATTGGGCGGCAAATCCTCCAATGATAAGGGAGGATGATGGTGAGATGGTTGAAGATGGGTCGATTTCGTTGAAAAAGTATCTAGTTTCAAACCTCACAAGAAAGAAACACCTTCTCATGGAATACTTTAATTACAGCTTATAGAAGACACAGGTTTCCTCACGAAGCAACAAATGTGATGTCCGATTCAAACGCCGAGTGATCGGTTCACTGTGCATGGCAAAGATACTTCTCCCAACTCCTGGACTCGGGCTCTAAGCATTCGGTGGTCGTGAGAAACTCCCATGCACAGTAGCGAGCATGTTGCAATGACAAAGAGAGTCTTTCTTTAGAGTGCTTTTAGCAAGTAGGTTGTCCAACTGGCTTATCCTTATTCTGAACTCGGATCTATAGCACCTGTAGGAAATAAATATTCACTGCCGTTTACGATGGATTGGATTCACGCTGTTCAAGGCTTCATAAAATTTCCCTGAATCAGGAGATGAAGGTTTATTACGGTGCGTAATGAAATGATTCATATTGCTCAAAGACTTCTTCTCCTAGAAGTGAATTGAATGTGAAGGTCAACTCTAAAAATGCCACATATTTTTCACTTGCAAATGGTCTCTTTGAGAAACTCTGTGGGCAGTAGGCAATATTTATACCCTTCCATTATGTACGTCCAATCAGACAATAAAAGTATTCTTTTACCAGATTCAGAGAAACTGTGTTTTTTCAATGGACGATTATACTGCAGTTTCAAGCTAATCTTATCGAGCTTTATTTCTATTAGCTTTGATCCACGACTAAGGGAGAATTCATATGGTTGTTACCTGTACATTTTTCCAAGGTCCTCTTGGCTGCCCCAGTTGTTCAATGTATTTTTTGAAGGGCTTATTTTATGTGTTGCAGATTGTAACATAAAGGATCTTTTTAGTTTCTAAAAAATGAGTATATTGTGTAGCTCACAGCTACCTATTCCATACTAAGATCCCAATAGTGGTATACTTGTTCATTGGAGCCTAGATTGCGAGTGCACTACCAAAATACCGAAGGGCTCTTTTTGTCCAAGACTCGGTCTTAAGGGTGTCTATTGACATGTTATGGGCATGAACCTAGGTCATCATCATGGCAGCATTAGGTCTTTATTGGTAATGGCATTTTCTCATCGTTTAGAAGGTACAAATTGTGCTTATTATTGAAAAGCCAAAACATTCTTACTACAAGTGTTATATGATAAGGAAGAAACGTGAGCATTGTGGTAAAACCATTCTTTTTAGAAATATTGGGTTAAGCTCTCGTATTCAAGTGAGTTTGAGCCCGAAAAGGTAAGATCGTTTCTTTGGATGAAGAACTTCGGTGACTTCGCAAGGAGCTCGTGGTGATTTTCATGAATTTTGAACATGGAATGCATAAATGGCCTCGAGTTAACAGAGGAAAATGATAAGAATCGAGTTTGATAGCTCACCATTCAAGGACTCAATGTAAAAGAGCCCGATTACCAAGGTAAGGAAAGAGTTAGTGCGGGGTCAAAATCGAGTGCAACACCGAGTTAGAGGATTCAAGCTCATCGAGTTTGGCTATGTGCGAGATTCTATCACATGGACCCCCTCCTCTTCAAGTCAAATGGGTCAACGTGGGGTCCCGATATTATGTTAATTAAATTAATATTTTTATTTAAATATTTTAATAATAATATTTATTATTATTATTTAAATATTTTATTTAAATATTTTTTAATTAATTGAGAAGACTAGGTCATCGTGCAATTAATGACCCATGATGGAACCTTCTCGTGTGTTCAACTAACTATAATAAATACATCATGGGCCTTCAATTTAGGAATGCAATTATGACATTTCATCTTCTTTCTCACATATTCTTCTATAAATGTAAGTTGGAAGCTCATTTCAAAGGGTTCCAACAGTTCAGACAAGTTGGATAGTTAGATATCTCAGGCAAGTGTATACTTTTCAAGAATCCTCTCTCTTCTGCAAGTTGTTCTTGTGTGTTGAGAGAACTTTCAAGCCTCCTCTTCAAGACTGTAATGGCAAATATTGCCTCTTTTGAATGTATGATGCATTGTGCATGTTATTGAAGCAATAAAAGTGTGTGTTTTGTGACTAATCTCGGTCCTTTCATCCTTATGTGCTTCTTTGTGCCTTTCTCATACTTGTAGGTACACTGTGTAAGTTTAAGTTCTATTGCAGGTTCTTAGAGTTCTGTGCTTATCGAGTGGTGGAGTATTGCATGTAGTTGAGTTGTTGTGTCTGTTCACCCTTCTTGAGTTCATCCTTCTTCACTGGGAAACTGGTATATTTCTTGGTCTGATAAAGTTTAACAAAGGGAACGCGTGTCTCTTAGTTTGTGGTATCTTGTACCCTCTCTAAGTTGTAGTAGGTGAAGTTGACTTATGGTGCACACACCCTCTTCAAATTAACCCTTCCTGAGTCTGAAGACACCCTTCATTTGGTGCATCACCATCCCTAGTGTAGTTTCATTTCTGTAAATCTCTTTCCCTAAAACCCCATGAAAATGTTATCATAGGACTAGATAATCATTTTTGTTACACTAGGAGTAGTACAACACTTAGTTTAGGAAGAGGAAGCCAGCCTTCTCTGGAGGTTCACCTTGAGCCCAAGTCCCACAGCTTGAGAGGTGATCCCATGTGTCCCAATCACACCGAACATCCTATTCACATCCTGACCATTCAGAGGGTGCAGTGATTTGGTGACAACATAAGGATTTTGCATTATCGAGAGATAATGGTTTGAGAATGCCAAACCTTGTGAAAATACCTTCAAGAAAGTCGAGGATTACCGACTTCGTTGATTCCTTGAGTGTGACAACTTCTATCCATCCGGTGAAGTAATTTGTAGCTGTTAACACCCACTTGTGTCCACCGCTTGAAGGCGATTGATCATGCCTATGAAATCAAGACCCCATTGCGCAAAAGGCTGATCTTTCTGAATTGATCGGAGGGGAAGCATTGCCCATATTTTCTTACCTACAAAGAAAGAACATTCCTTGAATTTTGTGACCCACTTATGTGCATTTGTGAATCGAGTTGGCCAAAAGATATATGGCATTATGATCTTCATTATTGTAGTTTTGGTAGAGAATTATCCACTAGATAATCCATTGTGAAATTATGCTAGCACCTTTTCCATCTGCATGTCATTGATACATCTTAACAAAATTCCATCAAGATTTAATTTTAAGAGAAGTCCATCAATCAACCCATAAGGGATAGATTGTAACCTCAAATGTATTCTCTTTGTTTTATTTAAACCAGGAGGGTATGGGCCCTTGGAAAGGAATTTGATCATGTCCTTAATCCAATCATGCATGCCGGGTCTATATTTTATTCAATTTCTATGTGTGGGAGGTCCTCATCAAGAAATAATGAAGCCTAAGGCTCATTGTGCACATCCTTAGTAATCTATCTATAGAGTGCACTACCTCTTACCAGCTTTGTGCCATTAATAGTCACATCATACTCCATGATTTTGGTTACCCATCGTGCTCTTTTCTCACTAATTTATTCTCCCATGATGAAGTCTCTGATAGAAGAGTGGGAGACTAACACCTTGATATGATTGATGGCGAGCATACTCTTAAATTTATTGAGTGTGTGCATGATGGTGAAGACTTGTTTCTCCATGTGAATGTACTTTAGTTCATAATATTTCATTGTTTGGCTAAATAAATCCACTAGTTGTTTTATCCCTTATTCATTTTCTTATGTTAGGAAAACAACAACACTCGTATAAGTCCCATAAGCATAAAGGATGAAATCCTTAGAATAGTCTGTGTTGATGAGTTTTGGCATGAAAGTAATCTATTGCTTGATTTTTTTGAAGCTTTCTCTTCCTTTTTCTGTCTATCTAAAGGTTGTGTCCTTCTTGAGCATCAAGGTGATTGGTTGAACCACCCAAAGAAAGTTAGGGATAAATGCCCAACAAAGTTGATCTTACTAAGGAACAACTACAAGGCCTTTTTGTGCACTTTGGTAGGGAAAGAGATAGGATGATTGAAATGCACTTAGGATTACTTGTGATACCATCCTTTGAAATCACATGACCCAAGAGCTTTCCCCGCACCACTTGAAATGTCACTTCTTGGGGTTAAGAGACACCCCATACTTTCTACATCTCTCAAAGACTTTCTCTAGGTGTGCTATATGATCTGTGCTTTGCTTTGAGAATATTTTTATGTCATCAAGGTAAACCAGGATGAATTCATTGATGTAACCTTTAAAGGAAATATCCATGGCACGTTGAAATGTGGCGCCCACGTTTGACATACCAAAGGGCATCTTCTGATATGCATATGTTCCCCACTTGGTTGTAAATGTTGTTTTGAATTGATCCTCTTCCTTGACCAAGATCTGATTGAAACTTGAATATCCATCTAGCATTGAAAACCTCTATGCACCAACCATAGTTTGTAGAATATTCTCCATAGAAGGCAAAGGATAATGATCCTTTAGAGATACCTTGTTCAAATATCTAAAATCAACACAGAGTCTGATTTCACCATTCTTCTTGCGCACTGGAACCAGATTTGTGACCCAGGTAGACTATTTGATGGGAAAAATAGTTTTTTCCTCAATGAGTTTGGCTAATTCCTTTCTCATGAGGGGATCTATCTTTAGATTGACTAGTCTTTAGTTCTATCTAATGGGTTTGAGACTAGGATCAAGGTCAATGGAGTGTTGAGAAAGAATTGGATCAAAACCTTTGAGGTCTTCATACTCCCAGGAGAAGATATCACTATATTTTTTACACAAAGAGATGAAGGCCTACTTTTCATCATACGCATAAGTTTTGTTGAGCAAGTAACTCTTTCCCACATGTAATAGTGACTAGGAATAGTCTTCGCATGGCACACATGTATCTTTCTTCACCCTTGAACTCATCATTGGGCTAAATATTTTCCCTAAGGTGACCAACCCTTTATGCAACTTGTTTGTCTTCATCTATATCACTTGGTCACCATAGTTTTCATGCAAGTCAGCTTACATACTTGATGAAAATTCATCTTCATTATGAATAAATTGGACGATTTGCACGTCACTGTCAAACACTTGCCAGCTAGTGTTGTTTTCTAGAATGGATGGTCTGATCACCATCTTAATGTGCTAAGTGTTTCCTTTGACAAATTCCTTAGCACAAGAAAATTGTGAACCAAACATGTCCATCAGGTTAGCTTCCTTGTTCATTTTACACGGTACCACCAACATATTTAGAGCATCAAAGCTCTTAAGGAAGTCCCAAACTCTATGCTTGTAATATTTGAGAAGCTTGTTATTTGTCTGGCATTTGTTGGTAACCTAGTGGATAACCAATTCTGTGTCCCCAAAGATCTGTAACATCTTAATTTTCTTCTTCTCAGCAATGAACAAGCCATGCACCAATGCTTCATACTCTGCCACATTTTTAGAACATGTGAACTACAACCTATACATGAAGAATAATTTATCATATTTAGGGGAAATGTGAAAGGAGGGGCATGCTACTTGAGAAGGATATTTGCGTGGGATTTCTTGTGTAGGGACTTGAGTGCTTTTACTACTGGATGCCTTGGATGCATCTTTCTACTTTTGAGGATTTTCTTGTGTTTATGGGATTATGACACATGCACTTGATTATAATATTTTATTCTTGTATCTTATGTTATATGTAACCTCGGCGTGTGGTTTATTTGTATATTCTTTATCTTGGTTGATTACACAAAAGTCCTCAACACCAAAGAACATCAAATTTGTCTCTCGAGGGTCTTCTCGGTCTTTATTGTTTATCTGCTTGAGTCACACTCGTTGAAGGATCATAGGAGGAAGCATTGTGGATCATGAAAGCCTGGGCACATGCAACATTGACACAATGATATTGACTATGAGGCATGTTGTAAGGGAAGCATCATTCTAAATCTTATGAAAATTCTTTTCGAATCGCTGGAACAAGTGCCCGACATGTACTTGGGTGTTGGAAGAGAAGGTGCGGGAGGAACAACTTATAAGGGAAGATGTGCATTGGGATGCCATGTATCATTCTACTAGTTGGGAACGTATTTTTATTTTCATAGTTATTCCACCAAGGCTGATTGCTTTGGCCATGCACCTGATTAGAAGTAACTCTATAAGCTTGTGCATGTTGTTTCTCAAATGATATGACCTTGTTTGATAAGTTTCTAATAAGGACCTTTAACTCTTCATCTTCCTTCTATTGCACTCGAGAGTAGGATGTTGAGGTAAATGGTTATGTTCTTTGCTCAAGAACAAGGATAAGGGCCATAGAAGGTTGGGGTGATTGTGACATTTCTATAAACAAGGGCATAGGTGGTCTAAGCTATCTATCCTACTGAATAAGACTATTTTCTTCCCTTACTACAATACTATAAGAAACTTATAAAGTCCTACCTCCTATGGATTGGATCATGACTAATATGTTGCTATTGAGTTCCTTTAAATAATACAGAAAGCATGTTAGGCTCTAGGTCTTACCACAAGAGGGATTCTATCCCAAGTCTTCTGAAATCTGATGTTGAAATCACCATCTGCTCATTAGGTGTCCTCCTTGTTGTCAATTACTCCTCCGAGAGATAGGTGATCTAACTTATCTTCAAAGTAATTGCAAAGAGTTGTTCCCAACTCATCCTAGGTAGTGGTAGATCCAAGTCTCAGGCCTTATAACCATTAGAGTGCTTTTCCTTTGAAAGAGGCTGCAAGTAGCCTAACTATTACATCATCATGTGTGATCGAATAAAGTGAACACACATTTGTTACATCCTAGATATGTTCCTAAGGGGTGACTTGATTCTCACCAGTACAGTATGGAATACTTGAGCATGTCATTTTTGGCATATGATGTTGCACATCGAGAACTAAGGGACTTCCTCCAGTAAATTTTACAAAGTTCTTAAGTGGAGGAGGTTGTTGATGCACCATTATAAGGCACACAAGTTGTATATTTTATGGAAGAGTTGAATGGGCATGATGTGCTAGAGATGGAGATGCACACGTGGGATTTCTGAACAAACTCTTCTCTAGGATAAAGAAGAGGTACTTAAAAGAATATTCGAGTGCTATTATTTTTATTATTGTGTGAACTCTTCTCATGAAAGCACTCAAGGATGCTAAAACAAAGATCTAAAAATATTGGGAGTCACCGGATGTGTGTAAATGATTATCTAAAGGATGAAATACTAAGTCCACACACTAGAAATTAGCAATGTGAAATATAAGCTTTCAATGCTAGTAGCACCAGTGTGCCCGAAACTGTTGGTCATTCTAATGTGGACCCACAAATTGGATCTTGGAAGGACCAAGTTATTTGAGACAACAATGGAACCACCCCCAAGTTGTGGGACCTTTCACGCTTGGGTAGATCTCTGGAGAGAGAAGGTCAATTCATCTATTTATTTATATTATTCTCTGCTACTCCTAGTGCTTTGGAAAGGGAAACTAAGCTAAAAATACCAAAAGACTTGGGATATAAGGATAACATGAAAGGAAACCTACACTATAAGGTGACAAGACCGAGAAAAGAGGGATGAAGATTATTTGTTCAGTGGGAATGAAAAGAAATGCATGAAAGGAGGCTAGGCATGAGTAGCATAAGTAAACATGTATGTACTAAATCATTCTCATGGAACACAACTAAATAAGGAACTGCAAGGGATGTGAAATGATACAACTAGAACACAACATAAAATAAAAGACAAGAAGGAATGTAAACATTTTTAGATAGAGAATAGTCATAAAATGATTCTTCTATTACTTCCAAAAATGCACAAATCTGTTACAATGGCGAAGGAGGCCAAAATACACATGCAAGAGCTAGATCTAGAGGTCTACAAATCAAAATACGAAAATATGAAGTCCTTAGCGAGAATGTGTAAGGATCCGAGTGTCCAACATTAATAATGAGCCCAACTCTTACATTTATAGATTAATTCATGGAAGGAGAGGAGAAGAAAGGAGGGAAAATATGATTTCAAATACAACCACCAACAAGAGGCATTTAATTCCTGCAAATCCACCCGATAATCTATCGATGCACTTCCCCAAACCTATTTGGCATGTTGAATAATCAAGGAGGGTGAATTAGATTAAATTGGGTGGTTGAAGCAATCGATATTCTCATCAATGCTCAAAGAGACATTTTACCATTTCTCACCTACCATATCCACCAAGAATTTAAATTTGAAGGTCTAACACTCAGTAGCTAATGTCAACATCTCTCTGAAAATTATAAACACACATCAATTGGAGCTCTGTGGAAAAGATATGTTTGTCATAAATTTTTCGAGCCATCGCGCATGTGAAACATGTGGCACACACGGATTGGCTGAAAGGATGTCCAATTGTTTAAATATTTTGTCATTTATGCGACATGTCGATCATTGAATTTTTACAAGGATTTAGCACCCTATTGGTGTAATTTGATAGGATGTTTGTGGCACGCTCAACCATGTCATAGGATGACGTGGAAAAGAAGGGTGCGAGGGATTCCATGTAGGTACACTCATAGAAGAATGAGGCATGAGAAGAAAACAAGAGGAATGCACACAAGGGTGTACTCGGGAGGGAAAATGAGGTAAACTTGTGAGCAAAGTGAACACATGGTCAAGGCACAACTATTACCAAGAAATGGGTATAGTGCATGAGAGGGCTAGATACTTAGCTGATTGAGGCAAGTACGAAGCTCACGGGCAAGAGGAAGAAGCTTCTAGGAAGAAGGTGAATGTGCATAAGATAGTTGCAAGGGTAAAGTGGAACAAAAGAGGAAAAGGAAAGAGCGTAAGGAGACTGTGACCAAGGTAATATTCCAAGTGAGCTTGAGCATGTGCAACCTTGTAATGAATATCTCAGAGCCAGAATGTGTATACAAGTTACCCAAATAACTAGGAGAGTTATTTGGATTATAATTACATAATGACCATACAAAGTTATACGAGTGGCCTCAAGATGCACAATGATTTGAGCACCGCAACTATTGATCATTTCATTATTAGGAGTAGGAGCTACATTCTTGAGTGGTACAAAGTGGATAGGGTCTAATGATAATTCAACCTCATTATGGGGATTCTCGACGATGAGATTTGGTATGAGCGTAGATCTAGAGAGACCTTTCATATTGGGCCATGGATCGTGCTTGGGCGCAATCACACAAGTTTTCTACATGTGGTCCCATAGCCTTGGGTGTGCGGTGATCATATATAGTAGATCCGAGGACAACCCTAGATTATGCAAGATGGTATGCTACAATGCTACGTCGGTAGTTGATGATTCCATAGGAAGTGTTAGAAATGATAGCGCAGGGGGTATAACATCTAGATACATATGCACAGGATCAAGGAGATCCCTAGGTAGGTCTACAGTAGGGCTGCGGGAAAGGCCATAGGTAGGGATACAAGTACAATGGGATTGATTTAGTAGCGGTGTTTGTGCAACATCATTTAGTGGTACAACCACAGTGCGACCGACACTACGAGATGATTTTCGGTTTCCACTATGGCTACTCTTACAAACACCTCCATCACCCCCACACATGATTCCAACCCATAGTCCACCTGGAGGTGGAGGAGATGATGGAGGAAGAGACGATATGGAGGAGGATCTACATGGTGATATGGATCTAACTACTTTGCAGCAATAGTTGCATTAGGTTATAGCCCTACAACTTAAGGCTACCGTTGAGAGGGACTAGGCAATTGTAGAGAGAGATTAGTTATGGCTGAGATCGATTATCTCGGGATAGAGAGAGATCAACTCGGAAATAGCGAGATCATGTGACCGTAGAGAGGGTACAATGCATGATGAGAGGGATCTAGATTCATCGGAGAGAGTCTAGCTACGGGAAGATCTAGCGAGTACGAGAGTGGAGCATGATACACTTTAGTTGGGAGGTACTCTCTCAAAAGTACAACTTTTGGTAGTTCAAAGTGCCTCCCTAGCATCTGAGGTGACATACTACAGGGTACACTATCATGCAATCATCTTAGTTAAGTAGAGAGCCCTTGAATTCTATCGGACATCGACATCCCGTCATGATCTAGGATCCTCTCGATCAATGAGTTCAATATACAAGCCCTTTGTATAGTATACCTTAGAGAAGTATGGTTCACTACAACATGGTACATCACCTTTTGTAGGTCCATCATAACGAGATACACCCACCTACTAGCATACCTAGGCCAGAAGTCTTGGAGAGAGTGAGAGTTGTGGTTGACTCTATTATTGATGTACCGGATGTATATTTTAGGTGTTTGGCCTCAATATGAAGGCACACTTTTTACGGATGTATATGTACTATTTTTTATTATGCCTTATGATGAAGGCACCATTTTCTTCAAATGTACTTTATGTATTATTTTTTATCATGCCTCCTGATGAAGGAACCATTTTTGACCCATGCCCTTGATGGCATTTTGTATCTGATATGTATCGAGACACCTTGAATTAGTAAGTGGACATTTTATATTTATGGATATATGATGATTGATGGATTACTAATGTATCGTACTTTCTTTATGAGATATCATGCTTAATCTATATGTTTATTGTGGTTTATGTTTGTATCACATGTTGTTAGATTATGATATAACATCAAATGATATCACTTTGCATGTTGATGAGATACTTTATGTTTTACCTATCACATTTTTTGTATGAGATAGCATGTTTAATCAATATTTTTACTATGTAATATGTTTGAGGGGGAAATAATGTGGTCCATCTTTCCCCTCTTAGGGATATTATATGATGTTAGCTTAGCATACATGTTTAATTTTCATGTTCATGATTATGTAGCTTAGCCGTTATTGATACATGATGTATAGATGATATGGTGATGAAATGACAACAAATTGCACAAGAAAACAATGAGCACAAATTAATCAAATCTAAGCAAAGAAACACAACTATATACAAACATGCAAGATAAAATGAATTTAATGCCACATACCACAGTTAAAGTAACACTCAATATAAGTAAGTAAATGAATCCAATTTAAAGCATGCAAGACAAAAAAGTAATGCAACTAAAACTATACAAACCAACAACTAAAAGTAAGAAAACTACTAATTTTTTTTTGCAGGATAGTTTTGAAACGTTTTTTGCTATTTTGGTATTATCTTAAGACAATGTTCATTTATTTGGAGTTTTCTATGAAATGTGTGTGAATGTTTTGAGTTTTTAAGACTAACATATCTGTATGTTTAGGGATTTTCAAAAATTTATATGAATGTTTTTTATGTTTTCTAGGAATTTTTCCGAAGTGAACGTGCAAGGAAATGAAGAAATGTGGATGCCCCCAACATTAGAAGGGAGGTATAACGACATAATGATAACTACTAAAAACTATTAAAAAAAAAGCTAAAAACTAGACTAACACAACATAGTCTATTAACAAAGATGGGAATTAACAATAGTAAAATCAATTATTAAAGCTTATTGGAACACTTAAAAGAACTAACATGATATCAATCAATCTTAGCTAAAACATGCCTACTTGGTATGAATTGCTAACTAACATGTAGACACAAGTAGATATAAGAGAAATCAAATTATGGTTTTTAATAATTCATAAATAGTTAGAGGATCCCTCTAAAAATGGCTACAAGGCCATATTAGATATCCCTCTACTAACTAACTTGAAGGTTGGAGGCAACGATTGAGCAAGATAATCCAAGGAGGAAATAAAGCTCTTAATCATATTTATTATATGATATGCAATTCAAAGCATGATGTAAAGTTTAAAGGTAGGTTTTTGGTATTTTTATAGTTTTCTATTTGGGGAAAACTTGCATCTTGGTGCATGTGGGACTAAAAGCACAAAGTATATTAAGGTTTGTTAATGATGATTAGTGAATTAACAAGTGATTAGGATGTGAGGAGCCTTACTCAACCACTTAGGGTCAATTAAGAATCAGGATAACCTTTCAAAGCCTTCTCGAGAAGTCTTGGAGGGAAATGGTGTGATTTTGAATGGTTGGAAGAGGGGTTTCAGCCAATAATAGGGTTTATTGACCAAAACAAGGGTAAAATAGACTTAATTAGCTAATACTCACTAATTGTTTATTCGTAAGAGTATCGACTTACGATGTGTCATAAATTGGCATCCTGAATTTGAAAGAGGTTAGCTAATCAAAAAGCATTTTTAATTAACAAAAATGGTAAGAAACGTTAGTTAATTATCAGAAATCACTAATTATAATGAAAATGGTAAGAATGAAAGTGATTAGTGTGATTTTAGCAATAAGATTGCAAAAGCATAATTGTAACACCCTTGACAATTGTGATATTCCTCTTTTGCATTTCAAGTGTTGACATGTGATCTTCTTCTAAAGATGTGTTCTTTTGGTTGTTGGAGATCATGCTTGATATGGATAAATCTTTTCTATTCTTAAGATCACTAAACTGAAATGGAATGGCTTCTTTGAACCCATTTTTAACTTCTTGTAGGTGAATTGCAATCTGGTTTAAGAGTTGCAAACTTATCTTCTTATCTGACTCATCCTTGGATCAATTTTAGTGATCCAAGGAATGTTTTAAACCTCCTTAGTTGAAAGAATGGTAAATTGACATTCCATAATTGAGGGACATATCAGATTGAAATTTGTTGTTACAAGTTCTTAGATTTTGTGTGAACATGTTTCCATTCAATTGTATGTTATGCTTGGGTCTTTGGATATCGATCATGGTAGGACATTGCTGACACAAAGGTTACTATGCTATTTAATTTAACCTAAAACCTAATGCTATAAGATTATGTGATGATCTAACCTAATGCCTAAAACTATTATGTTGTGAATTAATCTAACCTATGTGGAAACTACCTAAGGTAATGTGTAAGGCCTAAGGTGATTAATTCTAAACTAACCTAAGTTCTAAAGGATCTATCCTAAGCTATTTTAATGGGAACCTAATGGGTCACATGCATCAAAGGTGATGGTTCCAATGGCATTTAAGTTGTTGATAAGGTTTTTAAGGCATAAAGTATTGCCAGTTTTGGCAAGGGCTAGTTGACTTGGCGAGGCTTATGTGGAAGTTTCACTAAAGATGGAATTACATGTTAAATGTGAATTGGCATTCGCCAGACTTGGGAGGTGGTGGCAAGGAAAGATAAGCAGGAAAATTGGAATTAATGGAATTTATTGGTCTTGGTTTTTTTCACAAACCGTCTAGGAAACTTGGAAGGCGAATTTGTGGGAGGTTGTTTGTTTTTACATGCTTTCCAGATTTTTCTCTTTTTGGAAAAAACTGGTTCTTGAACCATAGTTCAACTTTCATAGCATTGTTATTTTTAACTCATTTGGTCTATTTTCGATCATGGGAAGGTATATGAGGCATTCTGAGGAAAGTTGTTTGTTTTTTGATCTTTCATGGAGAATAAAAGGAGGTTAAAGCTCGGTTAGAAGTCTCCTTCGATTTGGCAGAAGCACTATCAGGCATGATAGGCTCTAGCCATTAAGATCTCTTGCTTTCTTCTAAATGTTTCATTATAATGACTCTACTCTTTTGAGATTCTTGTTCTTCATGTTTTATTTGGTTATTTGCTTGATGGGTTTTATAAATCTCTAGAAATTTGGATATGAAATCCTTAGCAAAATAACATTAAGTTTGGAAACTTTCTTTGTGTGGGTTAAATTTTGAATCATTCATGGGAAACTTGCTTCTGTAGCTCTGCTTGTCATTTCTGAACCGGTATTCGAAGTGTTGTGTTTTAACTGACCTTCGTTGCTATTTTTATGGTTCTGAGTTTTTGGGAACCTTGAGTTTCATTTGATCTTGCATTGGAACTCGTGTTTTGTTTAAGCTTGAGCTTGTATTCAAGCTAGTGTTTGATTAGAACTTGTTTTGGGTTCATATTTGGATAAGAACTAGTACTTGGATAATTATTGATGCTCTAAACCTATGTTTGTAACCCTGGTAACTCGGGACTATTTTTTGAAGTCCGTATGTAGCTCTGTACTCATGTTTTATTCTTGTGATATTCTGGACTGTTAATGGAAGTTCATGTTTTCACCGCACTCGTATTTTGTTACTTGTATGGCTCCGAACTCTTGTTGGAAACTCGTGTTTCATTTTGAGTTGGAAATAGGGCTTCTTGATAAGATATAAATTGGTAATGGAGGCTCCCTGTTGTTTTGAACTGTTAATGTATATTTGTAATATATACTACCTCGTATTAAGATACTGGTGTATATCTGAACTCATGTTGGAGATTTTGTGATTCGACACTGTACATTTAAATTGTTACTTAGTGTGTGGAATTCGTAAACTACAACTGAGGTATCGGTTTTATTCTGGTATCTTTTTGGGTTTTCTTTGTTTAAGATATAAATTGGAATGGGAACATGTTGTTTCCTAAACTGTAAATATTCTCTTGAGTGGTCCTGAACCTTTGTGAGAAGTTTGTGTTCAACATTGTGCTCGGATTTTGTATTTTTGAGTTTTAAACTGGTCATATTATAGACCTGTTCGATTTGGTTTTGGTATTGAATTGGGTTTTTACTTGCTTTTATGGTTTAAGCTTATAACTCTCAATTTGAACTACTTACTCAAGGGAAATCTAGTAGAGTAGTTTAACCGAGTTGTTTGAATTTTTTTGAAAAATTAAACTGAAACGCTTTTCTTAGATAATAGAATTGGAACTTCTTTTATAGATTGCTCATGTTATTTGAACTAGCAATGGCATTAAAGTATGGAAAGCCTTTTCCCCTCTATTTTGAGTAAACCCGCATCTTAGGTTGATTGTTTTGTTTAAAAAAATGTCTCCTCTGTTGAAAACATGAAGTTGAGATAGATTTTTTTTGGATTAGTTCTCTCTTGAAACCACGAACCGCTTGCTATTTGTAATAAAAATTTGAAATCTTGTAATAAAGTTTCAGTCTTTGTTGAGCTCGTGGGTAATTAAGAATTGTCAGCTTTATGTTAGGGATTTTCTATTTCTTGATTGGATTTAGTAAATGAATCCTTATTCTTTTCTTAGAGAAAAGAAATTTTGATTCATTTGGAACAATATGTTGTTCTTGAAATTTACTATGTATTTGATCCGAATTGAAATGGGAACTCACACTTTATTGAAGGTAAAAAAATTGTAATGGAGACTTGCAATATGTTTCTTCTTACTTTGAATTGGTTTTGTTCTCTCTTAGGGGAACTAGTTCATGAACTTATTGTTTGGATTAGAAAGGGAATTTTTGTTAAGTGTAGTGAAATGATTTTAGGATAGAATTACATTTTGATAAGATTACTTCTCTATGTTTTGGGGTTAATTTCATCTGATTGAAACCTTCAGTTATTGATTCTCTTAGGAAATGAAGATTTATTATGTTGATTAGTCTCCTTGTACATATCATTTGGCTGAAATGATGTAAAAAGAGATTAGATGTTTCAGTCTTGTTAAAAAGAAAATGTAAATTTGTTGACAGATTGTTTGATTCTATATTCCTTCAGGGATGGACATGGGATTCTGTTCAGATGAATATCTTAAATGTTGAATGTTAAGGTAGTTGTCCTTTAAATGAAACAGTTAAATTCATGTTATGAACCTATTTCTATTTTTCATATGTTTTGTGTTCGGGCATAGTTTTTAATGGTTCTTCTTCTTGTTTTGCTTAAGAGTTAGATGAATCATCCTAATGGTAACCATGTTGTAAACACTTCTTATGTATTATAGTAAAGATAAATGTTTTATTCTATTATGATAGAATTGGGAACAATGGGATGATATGAGCTGTTGTTTTTTTAAAGGTAATTGATATAATCAATTAAACTTTAATTTGTAAGGAAGATGTTGTGGATTATATTTTGTTCTTCTCTTAGAAGTGAATTCAGATTTATTAATGTACTTATTTCCTGATTGTTATTACTTATGCTTATTATTATGATATATTAATTATTTCATTAAAGAAGAGTTGTTTTAATGGAACAATTAGTGGAATGCAATTTGTTTTAAGGCTTAGTGCTTATCATGCTCAGTTCATTGAAATGACCCGTGCTAACAATTTTTTAGATGGACTTCATAAGTGATAAAAGAAGGCTAAACTTATGAGATGCATTGGCTGATTTAAATCTGATTCCTTGTGAATAATTTTGATTCATTCTTGAGATTGTATTGAAAAATAAAAGTAGTATTCCTTTAGGATGAATGCGGTTGATATGTTGTATTCCTAAAGTGCATAAGACTTGTAAATGTATAAGTTATAAAGATGAATTGAAAGCTGAGAATTTACTTGTATTTTTGTGTAAATTATCTTGTGTTTGTATAAAAAAGATGGATTTCTATCTTTTTGATATTCTTCATATTATTTTATGCTTAATTGGTTGTCCTTGATAGGTAGGATAAAGGGATTTAGTTCAATTTCCTAATTAAGATGCAACTCATCAAGTTATAGAATATGATGTTCTATCTATACTATATTATAAAGGTATGTTAATGTGATTACAAATTATTAGACTTCATCTTGTATGAAGTCTACTTTATATTGGATATATTTTGACATTGAAATTTTCTAAAAGTTATTATACTTTTTTAATAAGACATATTATAACGTTGTACAATTATGGTTAATTGGCAGTTTAACTATGTGATCAAACATTAAAAGCAACCTTAAATATAACAAATTTCTTAATGGACTAAATGAAGAAAATTTAGGAAATAAATTATTGAGTTTTGGATTAGGGTTTGCAAGGTTGTTGTAATCAAGAACTAACTCAGACTAACAATGTATCAACAATCCCCTTGGGGGTATGTACATCTCGATGAGGTAATTTATGTAGGATTTTGGCACACACCAACTGTAGGGCTGTACTTTCGAGAAGGCTTGAGTCTTCTCGAGAATACATCATTCTAGTTGACATGTGGTATCACCCTTCCGCATTGATCATCTAGATCTACACCTAATGGGAACTAGGACTTGAAATTAGTTTCCCTCTAGATCCGGATAGCAGCATATTTAGGATATGAATTATCTTCCAATGGCAAGTCAACCGAGTATGCCCATATACCCTAAGCCATTGTGAGCATCTTCTTATAATAGGCTTTGTTCTTACCTAGGTCTAGGGTTAAACCTAGAACAAGTGGATTGGATGATGTAGTCAGTAAAGACCAATCATGATAAATGAGGAGTGAGGTGAAGGATGTATTCCAATATGACGAGTATGTCATCTAGGAATAGTGACATACATAGTATGTTATAAATATTTGGCCAAAGTATCACAAACTACTGGTTGTGTTGTCCTATGTCACCAAGTTTAAAACAATGTGATATCAGATGAATATTGGTAGCAGATATTTAGATATGTTCTTTAAACAGATCACTCAATACCCGGTGTAGGGTAGGATGACAAAGTATACAATATGTATTCAATACATAAGATAACATAAATAGATTGGTAGCTTACCAAGTTATGGAATGAATAGATCGGTGAATCACCGAGTCATTACAACTACATATGTTTATCCATTGAATTTGATTGGCATGGAATGTTTGTTCTAAATAATGCTTTATTTAGAATAGTGAACACTATTAAAAAAATTCCCTTGTTTCTAAAGTCTTAAAATGGGAATGTTACATCTTGGTATCAGAGCTGAAGGTTGCAGCTCTTAGACCTATTGTGTCCATAATCTGATGAAACTTAAATTTTCTTGTAACAGAAAATGGTTAGAATAAGAGGAAACGCTGCAAATAACCCTCCACTTGAGGAAGGAGCAACAACAACCCAAAAACTTGATGAGATCCTTGCTGCCCTGTTGGACACAAGAGATCATTTGGCTATGCTTGAACAACAAGTAATGGGTAATGAGGAGGAAGAAGAAGCTAATAACAATAATCAGCCACCTCCAGGGGACAATGCCAATGTGGGTGTTGATAATAACAATGTTAACATACATGTGGAGCTTGAGAACAAAAAGGCTAGGCTAGCAACAGAACTCACTAATGACATAAAAAGGATAAGTCCACCCAAGTTTGATGGCACCACATTAGGAGATGTGGCTGAGAATTGGCTCAATGAAATGGAGAAATACTTTGCAATAAGAAATTTCTCAGAAGAAACAAAGGTGATATGGGGAGTATATCAACTTTCACATGAATTATCTTCATGGTGGGACAGTTGCAAGGCTAAGTTGAACATTGATGAATCTAATATCACATGGGACCAATTTAAATGTTACTTTAGGAAATGATGGCTTCCACAACTCTACTATGATCAGAAAATGACTGAATTTCATAACTTAGCTCAAGGAAAGCTAATTGTAACTGAGTATTGGGAGTGATTTACAAAAATCCTTAAGTATGTGCCCCAGTACCAAACTAATGAGAAGTTTAGGATATGAAAATTCATCATGGGATTGAATCCCATTATAGGAGGAGAGGTGGATGTTCACAGCCCAACCATAATGGAAGGGGTTGTTAAAAAATCCATAAGGAAGGAACATAAACTAAAGGCAATTTTTGCTCATAAGGAGGAAGTAAGGAAGAAGAATCCCAACTCCTCTTCATCCTCTCTTGCACCCAAGAAAGGACCATGGAAGAAATTTGAAATGAAAATTAATTTTTCATCTGATACAAATAGGAAAGTAGCAACAAACAAGTTTGTTGGTAATGCACAGAACAACTTTTCCAAGAACAATAATAACGGACAAAAGTCCTATGGGGGTTAGAACAATAAATCTAAGGCTGGAAATAAAATTGAGCCTAGGAAGGGACCTATAGGAGGCTGTTATAACTGTGGAAAAGATCATTACACAAATCAATGTCCTTTAAAGAAGGATGATCACAATCAAAAGACAAGATACACATTGCGGTGAGTGACAAGCAGCCGAGAAACATGCCACACCCATAGAAGTTCCGGGTAAGTTATTTGGTTTACCAATAACTATTATTTTTGATACCGGAGCTACTGAATGTTTTATTTCTAGTAAATTAGCATCAAAACTAAAAAGAAAAGCTGGAAACATGGATAAAACATGGATTGTACAGTATGGGAATAATGTTGTTCATACAGTTAGTGTGTGCCTTTTTGGAGCAGACCTTGATTTACCTAACTTTTCAACAGAGGTTGATTTTTATGTTGCACCTTTAGGGTCTTATGATGTAATCCTAGGTGTTAATTGGTTAGTATAACATAAGGCTAAAGTGGACTGTTTTGAAAAACACAATAGTTGTTTAGATGACCTACAGAAAACAACAGAGACTTAGGGTGTGAAACATGAAATTTTTGTTAGAAATCTGTCAGCTATGCAACTTAAAAAGGCCAAAAATAAAGGATGTACCTTATATGTAGTAAAAATGATTGAATCAACAGAAAAGAGCAACAATATTATGGAACGATATCCACTATTAGGAGACTTCAAAGATGTATTTCCGAAGAATTTCTATGACTTCAAACCAAAAGGGAATTTTATTTCACAATTAAGATCAAGCCTGAACTCGAACCTATTTCTAAAGCACCATATCGAATGAGTACTACAAAATTAGTATTAAGGCTCGATTGCATGAAATTTTTTCTCTAGATTTGATTAGACCAAGTGTTTCACCTTGGGAGCACCGATAATTTTTTTGAAAAGAAAGATGGAACACTTAGATTGTGCATTAATTACAGAATTTTAAACAAGGAAACAATCAAGAATAGATATCCACTCCTAGTATTGATGATTTATTTGATTAGATGTGTGGAGCACTTTGGTATATTCCAAGATAGATCTTCAACTGGATATCATCAACTCGTGAATTAAGGATGAGGATATTCATAAAACAACTTTCAAAACAAGGTATGGACATTATGAGTTTATGGTTTTACCTTTTGGATTAACTAATGCACATGCAAAATTTATGAATTGAATGAATAATATATTTCAAGAATACTAGGACAAATTTTTTCTCGTATTCTTGGATGACATTATCATATATTCTAAAATCATTAAGGAGCATCATGAGAATTTGAAAATATTTTTGTAAGTTCTGAGAAAGAGATGGTTTTTTGGTAAGTTGTCCAAATGTTCTTTCTATGACACGTAAGTCCACTATCCGGGACATGTAATAAGTAAATATGAAATTACTATAGATCCTTCGAAAATTACAAATATAGCGGAATGGCTCGCACTAAAGAATGTACATGAAGTTAGAAGCTTCATGGGACTTGTTGGATACTATAGGAAATTTGTAAAATACATTTATAAGATAGTTGTACTAATAACTTCCTTACATAATAAAAATAAAAAGTTTGTTTAGAGTGAGAAATGTGAAATTACATTTAAAACCTTGAAGGAATAGTTAACTTCAACACCTATTCTTGCAGCACAAATCCTAATGGAGATTTTATGGTGGTAATCGATGCATCGAGTGAAGGTCTAGGAGGTATTTTGTTACAAAGTGGTCATGTTATAACATACTAAAGTAGAAAACTTAAGTTACATGAGTTAAATTATTTTGTAGATCAAGAATTTCTGCGCTTGTTACCTATCCAAGTTAATGCACCAAACTAAACACAAAAACCTTGAAAAACTCAAATAAAGTCGATACCTAATTAATTGGACAAGATTCAAGACATAGATGGAGAGAAATCCTGATGGAATTAAGATGGGCGCACACGAGCAATCCTGCAAAGTAGATCCAAGAAACCTGTGATGCATGAATACTTGATAGAAAAAGATGACGTTAGAAGATATAAGGGTGAACTTCCCAGAGAGTGGGTCCGGGAAGCAATTAGCTTCCTCAATGGATGTCAGTTCACATTTTCAATTAAGAATAAAAGCATACATGATAAAAGATGTAAGCAAATGTTTAGATTTTCTGATTTTAAGTTGTAGACAGAATGTAAAAATAGCAGCAGAAACTGAAAGAAAGCAGGAAACTATAAAAATAAAAATGAAATTGTGTCACCTGGATTTTGTAGCTTTTTGTAGACTAGTTAGCATCGATCATACAAAGATCGGCCGATTGATGTTGGGTCGTCGTCGATCGTGAAGAAATCACAAAAAGATTGATTGATGACTGATGATGATCAGATTGTGGAGACCCACAAGAGATGCAAAGATGTGACAGAGTTCCACCTTGGCATGATGGAGAAATGAAGTCACCCGAGGTTAAATAACCTAAGCGATATCAATATTACATGGGTAAAATAACGGTGCACCTCTCTCGGGATTAATCTAGAAAGAATTATCTCTCGAATTGATAATTTCAAGATTCACTCAATTTTTCACTATTTCTCAAGTCTCTACCATCTAACTAGAACTAATTTCAAGTCATGTATTTATATTCAGCACCGATCGAGATAAAATTGGAGTCATTCCGAAAAATTGGCATCGATTAAGGAATGGTCGGCATCGATCAGGGAACAGACTCCCAAAGTGGCGAAAAGGGATGAGTTGTGAGGATAAGAATATTATCCCTCTAACTCAAATACGGGAAAAATCCCACTGCACGGTTCCAGGAGAGGATAAATAGGTGGGATGGATGGATAATAATGGCATGGGAGGTTGGGAAGTGATATGGGGTGAATAAGTAGTTGGAATAAATGTAAAATATAGAATTAAAGGGTTAATGTTTAATTATCCATGGGTGAAATATAATGGGGTGGAGAAAACTTAGGATAGACATATTAATTAGATATTTAATTAATACCCTAAGAGAGAAGTAGTGATACAAAAGTGCACCGGGTTACCCAAGAATAGAACAGGTAAGCGAACATAGGGCACATTAAATTGAGTAACCAATTTTAGGTGTCTACATTTGCCCCTTTTTGTCGAGTAACTTGCGATAAGAAACGCTATGAGAAAAAAACAAGGAGTTGAAAGAAAAGGAAGAATATTGACAATGTGCCCCCCTCAAACTAGGGATGGGGTGGCCCAAAAAGCCAATCAATCCCGAGTTTGAAAAAGGTAGATGAAAAAGAATAGAAGAAAGGATGCCCCAGCTATATGTCTGGAGTAGATTTGATCATTGATGATGCATGTAAAAAAAAAAAGGTAGCAACCTAAGGAACTCACATTAGTAGGGAAGTCTAGACAGTCTTTGTATGAGATGATGTTAGTGCCCATAGACTGGTGAGTTAAAGGTGACTACAAAATAGTAACAACCAAAGAGTGACACATTGGTAGGGAAAACTAGATGGCCTTTAAATGAGATGACGTTAGTGCCTACAGACCTACTATCTTTAGGTTGCAAAAAATGTGAGTTACCCATGTACAAGGAGAAAACGTAGAATGGGTGATAACACCGAATAGATGCACCTAAAGGAGAAAATAAGGTCATAACAATGATCAAATAAACAAGCCAAGCATCAACGCTTAGACAAGGAGGATGAAGTGATGGCCTCGAGAGGAGAGCTACCATGGAAATCAAAACATGGCCACTACAGTGGACTTTTCAATAAAAATTCTACCAGACTTGGCAGAATAAGTGTGCTAGAGGTGGCACATGCAAAAGATATAATGATGAGATGCCCCAAGTAGGGAATGACAAGCAAAGCCATGCTACGAGTGACACATACGTGGGGCTATGCAAGGTGACAAGGTACAAGTACCTAAATAAAGACACAATGATGGCAACAATGTGTTATGGGTGACACATGCGCAAGACAATATAATCAGACAAGAATGAAGCACATCTTGTTGTGATGAGATTAGAAAATATACTAAGATCTACCCAATCGGCTCCGATGGAAGTAAATTAGTGTCGAATCATACCGATCAACATCGACCCCAAGAATTGACGCCGACCCGAATAATCGGTGTCGACCGCCACAAAAACCTATAAATAAAGAAAAGGTGAATGATAACGATTCATTTGCATTGTGACGATTGATTTAGAAAAAGTCAAAAGTTGAATTTGAGCAACATGGAAGCTTTCAGGAGTGGTCAGAAGAGGAAGAGGATGTGGCCAGGGGTAAGTGGTCCTTCCTTAGCTTTGTACATTTGTGTAATTTTGTAGTAGGAGGCAAGAGGGTGTTTTTAGCGCTCTGCCTTCCAGTCGGCATCGATTGACAAAATCGGCACCGACTAGTATGCGATCGGTATCGATTGGAATACAATCAGTGTCAATCGTAAAGTGAATGGAGCTGATGAACCGAGTCGGCACCGATGGGAAAGATGAAGCATTTGGAGGCTTTGAGAAAAATTTTGATGAAATTTTAATGATGTTGATTTTGATAAATACAAAACTAATGACGATGTTTGATGTGATGCAGGCACGAGAGGTCCTACACATGCGGGATGCTATTCTGAGCTACTAGAGACTATAATTCTAGATGTGACAGATGTTGATTAGCACCATCTGGAGTTAGCCATACTAGGGGGTTTCCATTATTATCGATGGGTACCCCAAGACATGGAGCTGATGTGAGTGTTGATGCAGTGGTGGGATAGCCAGACATGCACTTTTTGGTTTTGGATGGGTGAGATGACTATCACCCATGAGGACATCTATAGGATCCTCAGGTTGCCAATCATAGGGGACCTGATAGAGATTACTCCATGGGAGTAGCAGAGGAGGGCCCTAGTATGGTTATATGGGGACAGGGTAGATGATTCATAGATAGTGTCCGGGGCTATGAGGAATCCTCACAGTACCAGAGGGGATGACCCCAAGAGTAGACTGATAGCATTGATCTAGATGGCTATCTCATATTATGCACTACTAGATTTCGGAGGTGGACAGTTCCCACTGCTCCTACTTGACCGTGTCTGTGATATCTTGGAGTTCATGTAGGTATTCGCATACACCGATGTAATTTTAGCACAGATATATCATGAGTTGTGGATGTATTCCATAGGCAGATGGACCGGGATTGACATCATTTTTGTGCTCCATTGTTGGGCTTATGAGCATATATCGTGATTATAACATTAACATGTTAAATTAACATGTTAAATGTCAATTTAACTGGATAAATAACAAATGAACATGGGTAATGTCCATTTGATTTGATGAAAAGAAAGTGATGTAATGATCTTATCCCTTAGAAATAAAAATCACTACATCTAGATAGGAAAAGTAATGATAAGTTAGTCCCCTAACCGACCATAAATAGATACCTTGATGGTAAGTCGAAAGACGATACACACAAGGCCATTGACATGGATAAAATAAACTTGACACTAGTTAGTCGCAAACCAGATCTAGGAGGTAGATAAGGATGAGAGATAGGTATACATCTCGTCAGAACACATGAAGGATTAAATACGTGCTCATATGGGGAAAACAGGGTCTCCATATGATCGAAAAGGTCTCACATCACAACTTCATGATTTTTCTTTTGATAGAAAAGAAAACTAATCAATGCGGGTAGTTTGCTAGATATGGAAAGACTGGTCGATTTCGGAAGTCTTTTAGAGATGCTAAGTGAACAAACTAGCCGAGAGAGGAATTTTTTTACTACAAAGGCTCAAAATTCTATAAAAACAAATAGCCATCCTTCAAGGAGCAATGCATGTATTTTTAATTTGATGGTAACCATCCTTCGAGGAATGGTCTATGTTTTTATTTATTTTTATAAGGCATGGATAGCTGTCCTTTGAGGGATCACTCTATCTTTTGGGACTAGGATAGCATCTTTTTTTTTTTTGAGCTTTGGAAGAAGCTGAGTTTAGACTAGATAGATCAAATAGAGGGAAAGAAAACGTATACAAGCACATACTCATGCCCCAAGTGGATTTGACCAAGATGAACATCTAGGGTAGATGAAGTAGTGATTAAGGTATTCCTACCATGAGGAGGAACAAATCCGTAAGGAAAATTCCATGAGTAGAGCCACGGTACTCATATTTAAGGTAAAAAAATAAATAACGTGGAGAACCACATAGTTCCAAATCACTACAAAATGCATGACTGGTTGCGGATGGATGAAAGACCTGTTTCATGACTAGGATCGTGTAAGATAGATTTTAATAGTAGAAGGGCCTTAGATGCAAAACATTAAGAGGTTCCATTTCAGGTATACAATCCATGGAAGATAGGTGATAAGCCCCAGACCCATACTTATGAGTGACAACGTATAGTCTCATCCAGTTAGGAGAAAAATTACCATGTTGACTCCGTTCCGAATAGTGACATTTTGGTTTTCTTTAAGGACAAGATTACCAACTTGGAAGTCATGCTGCTGTAAATTCTTTTATAAGCATGCTTGACATGCTCAAGATATACTTGATGATGTTCAAGAGTGTTGAGATGATGTTCATCTAACAACTCAGGCTGTGCTAGATGGTTTTGACGATAGTTTTCATCGAGACAAACTATCCGAAAGAGACGCAAAGAGAGGGAATCTAGACTTCCAAAGGAAGGACAGCCTCAGACCCATAGAAGAGAGATAAGGGAGTAGCACTGGTAGGGGTAAAAATGCTAGTCGGATAAGCCCAGAGAGAAAAAGGGATGTGTAAGTGCCAATCCCTACCAAATTTCGACTAGTTACCTTTGTGAGGATATTACGCAAAGTTTTATTAGAATCCTCACTTGGTCATTGCTTGTGGATAGTATGGAGAAGAAAAGCTGAGTTTAATATTTAAGGTGTCACCAAGCTTCTACAAATATTTGTTTTTGAAAGACTTTCCATTGTCTGTAATGAGTTTGTGAGGAGCACCAAAGTGAAAAATTATGTGTTGATAGACAAAATCAACAATAGGTTCAACTTTGGTTGATGAAAGAGGAATAGTCTCCACCCATTTAATGAAGTATTCTGTGGCAGTAATGATAGAGTGATGTCACTACAAAGAGAATGGATTGATGAGACCAATGAGATCAAGACACCATTGTGAAAAAGGCCACAAATCCGCTGCAAGTTGCAAAGCTTGACTAGGGATATGTGTAAGATTAGCGTGTTGTTGACACTTGACACATTTCTTGACATATTCACAGCAGTCTTGATTAAGAGAAGACCAATAGTAACCTAAACGTAGCCATGACCAAACCACCAAATTTTCCACCATAGATACCGTCGTGGACCTCCTAAATGGCCTTAAATGATTCAGGGGTTTTGAGGCACCGAAGCATAATACCCTCAAAACTACATTTTTAAAGGATTCCGCCTAGAATAACATAGTAGTTTGCATGTTGGATAAAATATCTTCTACCATTGGAAGTCAAATATGGAGGAAGCACTGAGTAGGATAGGTAATAAAAAATGTGTTGATACCACTCATCTTGAGTGTCAGTCGTGATGGTGTTGATTGAAGTCAACTGTCTGAGATGAGATGGTTGGTCTAGACGCTAAACAACCACATAAAGTCATGAGTCTTCAGTGAATGGAGGAATAAGCAAGGCTAAAGAAGCCATCATATCTACAAATTGGTTTGCAGTGTGAGGAATAGCTTGGATAGTAAATTTATTGAAAGATTGAAGCTGAAAGAGAACGATATCGTGATATTTTTGAAGGGTATCATTTTTACACTGATAGACACTAGTGACTTGATTAACGATGAGCTCAGAGTCACTAAGATTTTGATATGGAGAGTGTTGAGATTAATGGCATTTTGAAAACCTAAAATGAGGGCTTTATATTCAGCCATATTATTGGTACATTCAAAGTTAAGCTTGTGTGCGAAAGGGATAGGTGCACCCCAAGGAGGAATCATGATGAAAACTACACTTCCCCCTTGTTGACTTTTGGACCCATCAAAGAAGAGTTTTACTTTAAAAGGAGATAGGACGAAATCGATTTGTTGGATGTACTCATCTAGGAATTAAGAAAGGAAGACTTGAGTGTCCAGAAGAGGGGCATCAGGTAATTGATCAGTGATAACCTAACCCTTGATAGATTTCTACGAGATGAACTCGAGGTCAAACTCTGTCATGAGCATGAGCCAACGAGTGATACGATCATTATGATAAGGTTTTGCATGCATTGTCTTGAGTAGATTGACACTTGTGACAATGTAAGTTTTATGATTAAGGAGGTAATGACGAAGTTTAGAAGTCGCAAAGAAGAGAGCACAACATAGCTTTTCAGCTTTAGAATAGCAAGTTTCATACTCATGAAGAGTGAGACTGATATAATAAATAGCCTGTTCCTTACCATTAGCATCTCGATGTGAGATCATGGCTCCCAGAGCATGGTCAGTCACAAAAATATAAAGATAGAATGGCTCCCCCTCGCGTGGAGGTGTGAGCACAGGTGGAGAAAGAAGATAAGCTTTGAGATCATCAAAGGATTTTTGGCAACGCTCATCCCATTCAAAATGAACGTTTTTATGGAGGAGATGATGAAAAGGTTGACAACAGTCTGAAAGTTGCGAGATAAAACAATGCACTGATTGAAGGCATCCTTGAAGACCATGGAGCTTATTTAAGTTGGAAGGAGGAGGCATCTTGATGATAGCTTTTATTTTTACAGGATTGACCTCAATACCCCTAATAGAAATAATAAAGCCTAAGAGTTTACCAGTGAGAACGCCAAACATGCATTTAGACATATTTAGGTGAAGACAAAAATGAATGAGTCTCGTAAAGAGAGGCACAAGGATGAGAAGATGATCTTGATAGTGTTTGGATTTACCAAGGATGTCATCGACATAATCTTCTATAGTTTTGTGTAAGAGGTCATGGAAGATGTAGGTCATTGCGTGTTGATAAGTCACCCCTGCGTTCTTAAGACCAAAGGGCATAATGCGATAATAGAAATTCCCCCAAGGAGTTATGAAGGAATTCATGTGCTGATCCTCTGGTGTGATGAGAATTTGATTATACCAAGAGAAACCATCCATAAGAGAAAGCATCTCGTGACCTGCAGTTAAGTCCATGAGTTGGTCGATATTAGGTAGAGGGAAATCGTCTTTTGGGAAAGCAAGATTAAGATCCCGAAAGTCAGTGTAAATTCAAATTTTCCTAGTAGCTTTGGTTACTGGTACTACATTTGAAACCCACTATGGATAGTCAATGGGTTGGATGAAGTTGGCGGAAAGCAAGCACTGCAACTCTTCTTTAACAAGGAGAGCTACATGAGGATGCATCTTACGCAGTTTTTGTTTAACTGGTTTGATGTCTGGAAGAGTAACAATATTGTGGACCACGATGTTAGGATTGAGGCCTAAAATATCTTCATATGACCAAGCAAACACTTGGTGATGGTTGGAAAGAAAGGTGGTGAAGTCTCCTAACTCTTGTGGGTTAAGAGATTGGCTGAACTTAATGATGCGAGGGTCTTCAAAAGTCCCTATATTAAGGTCGACAGTGGCTTTGTTAAGAAGTGTAGATGTGTTAGAAGGAATGGTTTTAGGAAGATAAGAATCCTTTGCCCCTAGATAAGTAAGGACAGAATTGTCATCCGAATAGTGGATAGTATTGATAGTAGGAGAGTCATCTCCAACTATTTCGGGAAGACTAATGGTATGGAAGTGGATTTGCCATTAGTCTTATAGGTCAATGGACCTAAGGAAATGGTATTGACTAAAAAAAATTAGGCAGGATGGAAATGGTGTCATCCACATCAAGCGATGCTTCAGACCTGACGGGAGAAGATGGTTCCTCAATGGAAAGAGGCTCAGTGAGAATGGTGACGGTGGCTTTCGAGAGAGGTTTGAACCCTAAACCAAATTTTTGATGTGGTTTAAGAGTTGGAATGGATGCGAGGTCATGTACACCCTGTTCATACTTTCCCATGCCAAATCCCTTCCACGTGCATTGATATAGATAAGTTTTTGTGAACGCAGGATTCTCAGTAGATAAGAAAACCCCGCCAAAGAGGGTTTGCCCTAGGAGGAGAATCGGATGATAGTGAGGTGTATCAAGACCATCGTAGACAAAGTTAGTCTACTGATTGGGTAGACCAATGGTGATAATGTAGCCAAGACCTAGTTGATATTCAGGTTGTTTTTCTGGCCTCCCATACTCATTAGGATTGAGATGGGTGTCAAAAGAGAGAAAAGGAAGTTCTCCTAGAGAAAAATGTTGCAACGTATATTCCAGATTTTGTAGACCTAGTATTTTTGTTACAGGTATGGAAGAGGACAAAGAAGCCTTGTCGGGAGAATTATCATTCTCCTTTAGAGGGATAGACCCTGTGGTCATGTCACATTGTGTGTACGAAAAGGGTCTCCTGGATGAGTATAGATTTTTCCCTCATACTGATATTTTATGCATCGATGGAGGGTTGATGGGATGCAATGCATTATACGGATCTAGGAGTGTCCACGGATCATACTGTAGTGGAATTTTCCTTCGACAATGTAAAAAAGCTTGTGCAGAAGTTTCTTGCCTACCCAAATGGGTAGGACCATAGTTCCTAAGGTAACCACTAGCTGATCGTTAAATGATCGAAGGGAAAAAGGTGGTGGTGACACTACATTCTTTAGTAACTTAAGTTGCTCAAATGTGTGGGAGGAAATGACATTGAGTGCAGCACCACTGTCAATCATAGTGTGTTTTAACATAGTGTTATTGATTTGGACTGTGATAAAGAGAGGAGCCTCTAAATCCTTAGAAGAAAGGGGAGGAATTTCAGAATCCTCGAAGGAGATGGTGGTTGATAGTCTATTCAATCCAACAACCATCTCAAAAGGATGGGGCTCATCTAAATTCACCGCGATGTGGTGCAGATTATCAATTAGAGCCTGGCGATGCTGGGGAGATGACTGAATGAGGTCAAAAAGAGACATTTTGACTGGAGCATGGGTGAGTTATTTCATAACACTCTCCTCAACTGACATGGGAATCTAAGCCCGAGGTGAAGCACGAATAGATACCCAAGGTCTTGGGGCTGATGAGGAAGGAGGAACTCCTTCGGGGGTAGCAAAAATAATGACTCATGGTTGAGAGGCTATAGAAGATGATGGATTATCATACCATTGTGTTCTAGTGGTGATACGAATTGCATCGATTTGAGAGGGTGGAAGATCATCTAGAGTGATATCAATAGAATTGGGGGCCTGAGTAGACTGCCGTTTAGGCTCAAATGTAGTTGGGATGATAGGAGACACTTGTTCCTCCTCCTCCTCCAACAGGAGATCATTTTCTTCCAAGAGGTTGTTAATGATAGATTGAAGGGCTTTACATCCCTCGGTGTCATGACCTGGAGTGCGATGGTAAGCACAAATCAAATCAGAGTTGAACCATGAAGGTTTTACTCCTTTGGGATTATAGGGTTTGATTGGAGGAAGTGATATAGATGAATATTGGATAATTTGGCGAAGGATTTTAGTATAAAATCCGGTAGATCGAAGATGTGGACAGAGGTGAAGAAGGCACCTCTTTAGTCTTAGCAGACTATTGAGGTAAAAGAGCCTACATATCTAGTTTGACAATCTTTTTAGGGACTATTTTGCTCTTCTGAATACTAGGAGAAGTAACCTTAGGTGCTTGAGATGGAAGTGAGGCAAGATTGATTTTAGCAGAGGAGGAGCTCCTAAGATAGATTTTGAAGATGACAAAGACATGACAAGTGTTTTAGTCTTCAGAGATGAAGAAGGCTGCTTGGCTGAAACAAATGATGATTTAGATAAGACTAATTTAGATGGGGGAGGAGCTCCCAAAATAGATTTGATAGGAGGCACAAAGGGTGCCTTGGTTTTTAGTGATGAAGATGATGGTTTTGATAAAAGAGGTGATGCCTTTCTAGTAGGTAAATCTAGTTTACGAAGCACCGTGAAGATGGTGTTATAGAATAAGATGCCTTTTCAATGGATAAATCCACTATTTTATGAGGCATAGAGAGGTATTTTTGAGGGAGGGCACCAAGAGTTTTGATGGTTTGAAATATTGGTTTTCCCTTTTCAGGGATGGTGACAACTTCGACCGCATAAGGTGATTGTAACCATTTCGGAGGAAGTAAAGGAGACGATACCGATGATGCAACCTTAGACTTAAACTCTAATTGTTTATGTCTGAGTCTAGGAGTTGGAAGTGTGGGTGTTGATGTTATCTCTTTAGATGTTTCTTTAATAGGAAAAGAAGCACTGATGGTGGAAGATGTAGGTAATGAAGAAGCAACCTCTTGTGAGGAGGGTACTTTAGATGCAGTAAATGTGGGTGTAATTACTGTAGGAAAAGAGACAAGAAGAGTTAAGATCGAAGATGCTTCCAAAGGCATAGAAGTTGGTACAATTATGGGTACATTGACCAAAGGCATGGTCATGGAAAAAATGGGAGCAATAGAAGTAGAAGTATCTGTAGTGGAAATTTGAAGGGATGTAAATGAATCAAGCAACGAAAGAATATATGATGATGAGATAGATGAAGATAATAATTCTCGTGTATAGGTGGAATATTAGATAGAGAGGAAGAGGGAGATAACTCTGTTTATAACAACAAAGGAAGGTTCGAAGATGGACTATCCGAGAATGGTGTAATCTTAGAATTTGAAGGAGTAGAAGGAAGTTCCGATTTAGTCGACACGTTTGTGGATGGCTCAGAATTAGAAGAAGAACTATCGGTAGAAATGGACCGATAGTATGCATGTTTGGTTTTGATACCCCAAAGCGTAATTATTCAGGGAATGATTTGTAAAAGGTTGTTTAAAAATTTCAAGCACCTGATTTGCGGGGGCATTTGGGTTATCTCGAATGAGCTCACCTCTATCAATGAATTTTTGGACGAGATTTTAAGGGTCTAACATCATTCAATGTCATGGTCTTTACTTCTATGATAATGACAGAAGTCATTTTCACAATACCAGAATGGTCGTTCTTGGTTCTCATCAAAATTTATAATAGGAGGAAGTTCGATCATGTGAACTTCCAACATTTTTTCTAAGATAGAAGCATATGATTCCCCCAACGAAGTAAAAGACCGAGATGACGGAGGTATTTTTGAGAAGATGAAGAGTCTCTCCGAGGTGTTTGATTAGAAGTGTTATCAGATCGTGATGTTTTTAATATGATAGCATTTGTGGACCCCTAATTCTTGTCTTTGTTAGAAGAGGAAGGGTTTGATTTTGTAAACCGAGAAAAATCTGGTTTAGACTTAGAGTGAAGTTTTAACTTTCCTTGTTCGATGGCGCGAGACTCAAGTTTGTGTGCCATCGTAAAGGATTCTTCAAATGTATAAAAGGTTTGAATCCTTAAAGTGGAAGAAATATGATTGGTGCAAGATCGAGTAAAAACTCGATTTTCTCGAGATTGAGGAGGGAGAAAGACAATTGATTTATTATTTCTCTCCAATGAACAACAAAGTTTGCAATAGACTCGTCATCAAATTGATGAATGTTATAATGATCTCGTGATCGAGATATTTTGTGTGATGTTTATTGAGAAATGTTATCAACAAACATCTCAGCTAATTGATAGAATTAAAATAGATAATTTTTGGGTATGTTATTGTACTAGTCTAAAGTGGGCCCTACTAAAGACATAGGAAAGGTACGGAGCATAATCTCCCGTTCTGGACTATAAGGTAGCAAGTATACTTAAATGCTTGTAGGCTGTTGTTGAGGATCCTCCCGAATATGAAATTTTCGAAACTTAGGAAGTTCCCATTGGGGAGGATAAGGATTAAAATCCACGATGGGTGAATCGAGTTCATTACATGCTTATTCAAAAGAGTATAAAGGGCGAGCCCCTTTGGTGAAGGCTTCTAGGTCTGTGATTTTCTTGAAAATAAGTTGGATGACATCATATTGAGGAGGGGGCATGTTGGTATGTCCCGTATAAGAAGCGAATGGTATGTTCTCTGCAGAGGCGTTAATGGGGATTCATCTTCCGATCAATAGGATGATAAGAGGAATAACAAGGCATTCTACATGACACCTAGCGAGGTATTTGGTGTGAAGGATCCTGAGTATAAACAGGCTGTGAGATGACAAGTGGTTGAGAGAAAGTCTGTTGAATAAAAGATGGAACCTTTGATTGGTGTGTTCCTACACTTGCCGACTGAATCAGAATGGATTGAGGAATGTGGGTATTGATTTGATTTGATATGGTTTGTGATGTGGGAAAAAAACTCTGAATGAGGCTTTTGACTACCGTATTAGTTATTAAGGGTGCCGATGCCAAAGGATGGGTAAAATTCACATTGTTGGAGCATTGGAAGAAAGATCAGTTGGAAGATGAGAAAGAGGAACTAACTGACTCATAGGAGGGGGTTGGCTCAAAGAGAGATACTGACCCTGAGATGCAATAGACGACATAGAAGAATTGACAGCAATTTGTGGGTGTGTGGACACACTCATCATAGTTGAAGAAGAAGGCCTCTTGAAAGTAGGTTGTGGGGTAGCCGAGGCAACTGCTACACTAGGGATAGGTAGCGTCATTTGAGAACTAGTTGACATGGTTAGTGGAAGAGAAAAAGGAGGCATAGATGTGCCACCTTCTTTCATGGTTCAAGGTGAGAAGAAGCATGCTAACTACTCTATGAAAGCCTGGGATGGCTCATGAGGATAATCATAAACCTACTAGATCGGTGGTCCCTGATCAGATATTCAAGTAGACTTATGCACTAAGTAATCCATAAGGGCTACCGGGTTGTGGTCAAGGAGTGCCTGAAATTCAAGATCTCCGTGAGGAACATACTCTATATTAGAAGAAGATGACACCTCTGAAGGACTGGGGGAAGCTAGTCATGATGGGATCAATTTAGGATGATAGAAAGGATTATACGACCAAGATGGGGAACCAACTAACATTGGTCTCGAAGAATACCCGAGGGGTTCCGAAACATCCATATTAGTGGGGGTCTTAGATGAGGCAGAGGCCAGTTGAGCCATTTTTCTAAATTGTGACTGGGTGATGACCATCATAAACAAGCATAAATATAGAAAGAGATTAACTTAATCAATGAAAAGATAATTCAAGAAGTGTAGGTGATTATATATTTTAAATTTTCATGCTTTTTAAGAAAGAAAATGTTAGGGAAAACTTTTTAGAATGCGGACTACTCAATTGGCCAAACTAAGGATGGTTTGGGAATATTTTGTTGAGGATTCTCGAAGGCACATCGGTGAAAGACTAGTACGTGGCTTGATATAGGGACCTAACCCCACACTTCACATACCACTTTGTAATAAGGGAGTCGGGTTCTTTGCCAATATATACCAGAAATTCCATGAATTTATAGCACGACCAGTAATCTGCGTAGGCTCTTCCTCTTAGATGTCACTTCCAAGTAGGTGAGGCCAATGAAGGAGTATTTGTTTAAATGCTTTATACCTAGTGATTTTGGCTTTGTGTGGAAGGGTGAAAAATAAAAAAATCAAATAGTGTCACTATCGATTTTTGATCAATTTTCCAACCTATTTAGAGGACTAGGTGAAGAAAATACAACAAATATGAAAAAGAAAATGTTCTTTTTAAGCACTAAAATCGAAGTGTTTTATTTCAATGAAGACAAGTCACACAAGTTCTTTTCCAATGTGATTAATTCATTTTAAGTACCAAAATCGAAGTGTTTGAGTGTGATAAAAACAAAAAAACAAGTTCTTATTAAGTTCTTAAAAGGAGAAAACACCGCAAAAGAGAAATATCTATAGATTTAGCTCTCCAAGGTGTGTGGACTTCAAAAATTGCATTGTTGAGCTCTTCCCCTAGAACAATCCCGTGAACAAGCAAACCACTCCACAAAACAGGGATAAGTATAAGAGAGCACGAAATAAATCCAACAAGATACTAGTGGAAAGGAAATTTCTATTTTAAGAAACTAGAAAAATTTCAAGGAAATGAGAATTTTACACAAAGAGATGAATCAAAATGCAACTTTGAAATCAAATGAAGAATTTACTAATTTTAGAAATAGAAATTGGAATTGAGATTTGTAAAAAAGAAGGGACTTAAATCTGCAAATTTAGAAATGAAAGAAGAAAGACCAAAATGATGAAAGGAAATGCTTAAGAACAACTGATGAAAATCAGTGAAGAAAAAGAACAAAGCTCAAAACTGGAAAAGAAATGAACTTACCAATAGGGGACTTTGGTAGGGTCCCACCAGGCGTGCTAGAATGTAGATCAAGGATTTCTGTGCTTGTTACCTGTCCAAGTTAATGCACCAAACTAAACACAAAAACCTTGAAAAACTCAAATAAAGTCGATACCTGATTAATTGGACAAGATTCGAAGATGTAGATGGAGAGAAAGCCTAATGGAATTAAGATAGGTGCACACGAGAAATCCTGCGGAGTAGATCCAAGAAACCTATGATGCACGAATACTTGATAGAAAAAGATGATGTTAGAAGATATAAGGGTGAACTACGGAGAGTGGGTCCGGGAAGCAATTAGCTTCCTCGGTGGATGTCAGTTCACGTTTTCAATTAAGAATAAAAGCGTACATGATAAAATATGTAAGAAAATGTTTAGATTTTCTGATTTTAAGTTGTAGACAGAATGTAAAAATAGCAGCAAAAACTAAAAGAAAGTAGGAAACTGTAAAAACAAAGATGAAATTGTGTCACCTGGATTCTGTACCTTTCTATAGATTGGTCAATGTCGATCAGACAGTGATTGGTGTCGATGGTTTGGAATGGCACCAATTTGGAAAAATCAGCGTCGATTGATGTTGGGTCGTCATCGACCGAGAAGAAATCACAAAAAGCTTGACTGATGACTGATGATGATCAGATTGTGGAGACCTACAGGAGCTGCAGAGATGTGGACAGAGTTCCACCTTGGCTAGATGGAGAAATGGAGTCACCCAGAGGTTGAAGAACCTAAGCGATATCGATATTACGTGGGCAGAATAATGGTGCACCTCTCTAGGATTGATCTGGATAGAATTCTCTCTCTCAATTGATAATTTCAAGATTCACTCAAGTTTTTCACTATTTCTCAAGTCTCTACCGTCTAACCAGAACTGAGTTCAGGTCATGTATTTATAGTCGGTGCTGACTAAGGTAAAATTGGCGGTGTTCAAAAAATTAGTGTCAATCGAGGAACGGTCAGTGCTGATTAGGGAATAAACTCCCAAAGTGGCAAAAAGGGATGAGTTGTGAGGATAAGAATATTATCCCTCCAACTCAAATACGGGAAAAATCCCGTTGCCCAGTTCTAGGAGAGGAGAAATAGGTGGGATGGATAGATAATAATGGCATGGGAGGTTGAGAAGTGATATGGGGTGAATAAGTAGTTGGAATAAATGTAAAAGATAGAATTACAGGGTTAATGTTTAATTATCCATGGGTGAAATATAATGGGGTGGAGAAAACTTAGGATAGGCATATTAATTAGATATTTAATTAATACCCTAAGAGAGAAGTAGTGATACAAAAGTGCACCGGGTTACCCGAGAATACAATAGGTAAGTGAACACAAGGCACATTAAATTGAGTAACCAATTTTAGGTGTCTACATATGCTCAAATGATTTAGAGCTTGCTGCCATTATTCATGCACTTCAATTTTAGAGGCATTATCTTCTTGGTAAACCATTTCATTGAAAACTGATCATTTTGGGTTGAAGTACATTTTCATCGGCCAAATTTGAATGCAAGACAACAAAGGTGGTTAGTTTTTTTGTCTAAATATTATTTTGACATAAGTTACATTAAAGGAAAATAAAATAGAGTGGCTGATGCTCTAAGTCGTAGGAAGCACATTTCTACCCTTATAACACTTAGAACTCAGTTTAAGGATGAAGTAAAAAGTATTATGGAATCTGATTCTTACTTTCAACAAGTAAAAGCAACACTTGCTGCAGATTCTAATGATTCAAGGTATAAAGGTTTTTTCTTTGATAAAGAAGGAATCTTACGATTTGAAAACAAAATCTATGTGCCTTTTCTTAATGATTTGAGAAAGAAATTGTTAGCTGAATTTCACAATTCACCTTTTTCTTGACACCACGGCATTACTAAGATGCTTACGATATAAAACAACAATATTTTTGAAAGGAATGAAAAAGAATGTTATTGATTTTGTGACACATTGCTTTGAATGTCAATGTGTTAAAGTGAAGCATATGCACCCAATTGGTTTGTTGTATCCTCATAGCATACCGTAGTACAAATGGAAAGTAATAAGCATGGATTTTGTACAAGGGTTACCTATGTCAAGAAATAAGCATGATGTTATCTTAGTAGTTGTGGATAAACTAACAAAGGTAGCACATTTTATTATCTTGTAAATCGATGGATGATTCTCCTATTTTGGAAAGAAGATTTGTACATGAAATTTTTAGATTACATGGAGTACCTGAGTTAATCATTTTGGATAGAGATCCTAGAATGACGTCAAGATTTTGGCAAACACTTAATGTAGCTCTAGGAACTAAGCTAAATTTTAGTTTTGCATATCATTTGGAAATAGATGGGTAGACTGAAAGAGTAAATCAAGTTTTAGAAGATATGTTACAAATGTATTGCATGGATCAACAGTATAAGTGGGAAGAGTATCTTCCATTAGTTGAATTCGCATACAATAATACATATCATGCTTCTCTTAAGATGGCACCTTTCGAGGCATTATACGGAAGAAAATGCAGAACCCTTGTTAGTTGGGATAACATAGAAGATAGAGAGGTAATTGGACCTGAAATTCTTACTGAAATGGAACAAGTTAAATTGATTCGTGAATGCTTGAAAGAAGTAGCAGATAGGAAAAGAGTTACGCTGACTTGAAGAGGGTTGATAAGAAATTTGAACTTGGTGAGAAAGTATTTCTTCAGGTTAAACTGAAAAAGAGTTCTATAACTTTTGGCAAGGCTACCAAGTTATCACCTCGTTATGTGGGACCTTTTGAGATAGTTGAAGTAATCAACCCTGTAGCTTATCGTTTAGCATTACCTCCTACTTTGTCACAAATGCATGATGTTTTCCATATTTCTTTGCTTGAAAAATATGTTTCGATTTATCACACTGTTAAATTGGAATTCTTTGTAGGTCCAGGACCCGGGAATAATTGTGGTTAAACCATACGAGTGCTTGAAACTCACCAACGTGCATTTGAGAAATCGATAAATAAGGAAATGTAAAGTCCAATGGGACCAATTTAATGAAGATAGTGTAACTTGGGAAAACCTAGTGGATATGAAAACTTCTTTTCCATATCTATTTGAATAGAATTAATTCTATGGATTGTTATAAATTTTTGTGACTTTTCTTCTGTATATTACTATAAGTATGCCGGTTTTGGGTAGATATTTATAAGAATTGAACAAACAACTATTTAATGTTGATTTCTGGAACTATAAGTTTTTGATATATTTGACTTATGATAAGAGAAGTGAATGAATTGATTTTCATTGATATAAATTGTTAAAATGAGGTAATCATCGGGACGATGATTATTTTTAGGAGGGAAGCATGTAACACCCTCGACAATTGTTATATTCCTCTTTTTCATTTCAAGTGTTGACATGTGATCTTCTTCTAAAGATGTGTTCTTTTGGTTGTTGGAGATCATGCTTGATATGGATAAATCTTTTCTGTTCTTAAGATCACTAGATTGAAATGGAATGGCTTCCTTGAACCCATTTTTCACTTCTTGTAGGTGAATTGCAATTTGGTTTAAGAGTTGCAAACTTATCTCCTTATCTGACTCATCCTTGGATCAATTTCAGTGATCTAAGGAATGTTTTAAACCTCCTCAGTTGAAAGAATGGTAAATTGACATTCCATAATTGAGGGACATATCGGACTGAAATTTGTTGTTACAAGTTCTTAGATTTTGTGTGAACATGTTTCCATTCAGTTGTATGTTGTGCTTGGGTCTTTGGAGATCGATCATGGCAGGATATTGCTGATGTAAATGAAATGCAACCTATTCATGACATTGGAAGGATTCAGAATCCTAAAACTATAGGATTATCCTACAGAATCCTAAGTTTGGGTAAGAATATATATATACTACCTAGCTATGTTACTTAAGTGATTTTAATTGTAACCTAAGCCTTGTGCTAAGGGAGTACGTAAAGGTTACTATGCTATTTAATTTAACTTAAAACCTAATGCTATAAGATTATGTGATGATCTAACCTAATGCCTAAAACTATTATGTTGTGACTTAATCTAACCTATGTGGAAACTACCTAAGGTAATGTGTAAGGCCTAAGGTGATTAATTCTAAACTAACCTAAGTTCTAAAGGATCTATCCTAAGCTATTTTAATGGGAACCTAATGGGTCGTATGCTTCAAAGGTGACGGCTACAATGACATTTAAGTTGTTGATAAGGTTTTTAAGGCATAAAGTACTTCCAGTTTTGGTAGGGGCTAGTTGAATTGGCAGAGGCTTATGTAGAAGTTTCAATAAAGATGGAATTGCATGTTAAATGTGAATTGGCATTTGCCACACTTGGAAAGCAGTGGCAAGGAAAGATAAGTGGGAAAATTGGAATTAATGGAATTTATTGGTCTCAATTTTTGTTCACAAACTATCTAAGAAACTTGGAAGGTGGATTTGTGGGAGCTTTTTAGTTTTGCATGCTTTTCAGATTTTTCTCTGCATGGAGTGAATCGGTTCTTCGAACCAAAGAGTTCGAATTTCACAACATTGTTATTTTTAACTCACCTGGTCTATTTTCGATCATAAGAAGGTATATGAGGCATTCTGAGGAAATTTGTTTGTTGATCTTTTGTGGAGAAAAAAAGGAGTTGAAATCTCGGCTAGAAGTCTCCTTCGATTTGGCAAAAGAACTATCAGGCATGATAGGCTCTAACCATTAAGATCTCTTGCTTTCTTCTAAACATTTCATTAAAATGACTCTGCTCTTTTGAGATTCTTGTTCTTCATGTTTTATCTGGTTATTTTCTTGATGGGTTTTATAAATATCTAGAAATTTGGATATGAAATCCTTAGCAAAATAACATTAAGTTTGGAAACTTTCTTTTTGTGGGTTAAATTTTGAATCATTCATGGGAAACTTGCTTTTGTAGCTCTGCTTGTCATTTCTAGAACTGGTATTCGAAGTGTTGTGTTTTAACTGACCTTTGTTGCTATTTTTATGATTTTGAGTTTTGGGAACCTTGAGTTCCATTTGATCTTACATTGGAACTTGTGTTTTGTTTAAGCTATAGCTTGTATTCGAGCTAGTGTTTGGATTGGAACTTGTATTGGGTTCGTATTTGGATAAGAACTGGATCTTGGATAATTCTTGATGCTCTAAACCCGTGTTTGGAACCTTGGGTAACTCGAGACTATTGTTTGAAGTTTGTATGTAGCTTTGTACTCATGTTTTATTCTTGTGATATCATGGACTGATAATGGAAGTTCATGTTTTCACCGCACTCATATTTTTTTACTTGTATGGCTCAATTCTTGTTGGAAATTCGTGTTTCATTTTGAGTTGGAAATTGGGCTTCTTGTTAAGATATAAATTGGTATTGGAGGATCCCTGTTGTCTTGAATTGTTAATGTATATTTGTAATATATAATTCCTCATATTAAGATACTGGTGTATATCTAAACTCATGTTGGAGATTTTTTTATTCGACACTATACATTTAAATTGTTACTTAGTGTGTGGAATTCGTAAACTACAACGAGGTATTGGTTCTGTTATGGTATCTTTTTGGGTTTTATTAATGTAATATATAAATGGAAATGGGAACATGTTGTTTCCCTGAACTTGTAAATATTCTCTTGAGTGGTCTTGAACCTTTGTGAGAAGTTTGTGTTCAACATTGTGCTCAGATTTTGTATTTTCAAGTTCTGAACTGGTCGTATTATAGACATGTTCGATTTGGTTTTGGTATTGAATTGGGTTTTTACTTGCTTTTATGGTTTAAGCTTATAACTCTGTCAATTCAAACTACTTACTCAAGGGAAATCTGGTAGAGTAGTTTAACCGAGTTGTTTGAATATTTTTTGAAAAATTAAACTGAAACATTTTCATTAAATAATGGAATTGGAACTTCTTTTGTGGAATGTTCATCTTCTTTGAACTAGCAATGGCATTAAAGTAGGGAAATCCTTTTCCCCTTTGTTTTGAGTAAAACCGCATCTTGGGTTGATTGTTTTGTTTAAAACAATGTCTCCTCTATTGAAAACATGAAGTTGAGATAGTTTTGTTTTGGATTATTGCTCTCTTGAAACCACGAACCACTTGCTCTTTGTAATAAAAAGTTGAAATCTTGTAATGAAGTTTCAGTATTTGTTGAGCTCGTGGGTAATTAAGAATTGTTAGTTTTCTATTAGGGATTTTCTATTTCTTGATTGGATTTAGTAAATGAATCCTTATTCTTTTTCTTAGAGAAAAGAAATTTCAATTCATTTGGAACAGTATGTTGTTTTTGAACTTTACTATGTATTTGTTCTGAATTGAAATGGGAACTCATGCTTTATTGAAGGTAAAAAAATTGTAAGGGAGACTTGCAGTATGTTTTCTTCTTACTTTGAGTTGGTTTTTTCTCTCTTCTGGGAACTAGTTCATGAGCTTATTGTTTGGATTAGAAAGGGAATTTGTTGTTAAGTGTAGTGAAATGATTTTAGGATAGAATCACATTATGAGATAAGATTCCTTTTCTATCTTGTGGGGTTAAATGCATCTAATTGAAACCTTATGTTATTGATTTTATTAGGAAATGGATATTTATTATGTTGATTAGTCTTCTTATACATATGATTTGACTGAAATGATGTAAAAAGAGATTAGATGTTTTGGTATTATTGAACAAAAAATGTAAATTTATTGACAGACTATTTGATTCTATATTCCTTTAGGGATGGACATGGGATTCCGTTATGATGAATATCTTAAATGTTGAATGTTAAGGTAGTTGTCCTTTAAATGAAACAGTTAAATTCATGTTATGAACATGTTTCTATTTTTCAGATGTTTTGTGTTTGGGCATAGTTTGTAATGGTTCTTCTTCTTCTTTTGCTTAAGAGTTAGATGAATCATCCTAATGGGAACCATGCTGTAAACACTTCTTTTGTCTTATAGTAAAGATAAATGTTTTATTCTATTATGATAGAATCGGGAACAATGGGATGATATGATCTGTTTGTTTAAAGGTAATTGATAGGATCAATTAAACTTTAATTTGTAAGGAAGATGTTGTGGATTAGATTATGTTCTTCTCTTAGAAGTGAATTCAGATTTATTAATGTACTTCTTTCCTAATTGTTATTACTTATGTTTATTAGTATGATATATTACTTGTTTCATTAAAGTAGAGTTGTTTTAATGGAAAAATTAGTGGAATGCAATTCATTTTAAGGCTTAGTGCTTATCATGCTCAGTTCATTAAACTGACCCTTCTAACATTTTTGTAGATGGAATTTGTAAGTGATAAAAGAAGGCTAAACTTATGAGATGCATTGGCTGATTTAAATCTGATTCCTTGTGAAGAATTCTGATTCATTCTTGAGATTGTATTGAAAAAGAAAAGTAGTATTCCTTTAGGATGAAGGTGGTTTATATGTCATACACCTAAAGTGCATAAGACTTGTAAATGTATAAGTTATAAAGATGAATTGAAAGATGAGAATTTACTTGTATTTGTTGTGTAAATTATCTTGTGCTTGTATGAAAAAGATGGATTTCTATCTTGTTGATATTCTTCATATTATTTTATGCTTAATTGGTTATCCTTGATAGGTAGGATAAAGGGATTTAGTTCAATTTCCCTACTTATGATGCAACTTGTCAAGTTGTAGAATATGATGTTCTTATCTAAACTATATTATAAAGGTATGTTAATGTGATTACAAATTATTAGACTTCATTTTGTATGAAGTCTACTTTATATTGGATATATTCTGGCATTGAACTTTTCTAAAAATTTATTGTACTTTTTAAATAAGACATATTATAACATTGTACAGTTACGGTTAATTGGTAGTTTAACTATGTGATCAAACATTAAAAGTGACCATGAATATAATGAAGTTCTTAATGGACTAAATGAAGAAAATTTAGGAAAGAAATTATTGAGCGTTGGATTAGGGTTTGGGGATGTTGTTGTAATCAAGAATTAACTTAGACTAACAATGTATTAACAATCCCCTTGGGGGTATGTACATCTCGATGAGGTAGTTTCTGTAGGATGTTGGCACATGCCAACTGCAGGCTGTACTTTCAAGAAGGCTTGAGTCTTCTCGAGAATACAGCGTTGTAGTTGACATGTGGCATCACCCTTCTACATTGATCATCTAGATCTACACCCAATGGGAATTAGGACTTGAACTTAGTTTCCCTCTAGGTCTGGATAGGAGCATATTTAGGATATGAATTAGCTTCCAATGGCTCAAGGTAAGTTGGCACATCCAGTTGACTTAGGTCAACCGAGTATGCCCATATACCCTAAGCCATTGTGAGCATCTTCTTATAATAGGTTATGTTCCTACCTAGGTCTAGGGTTAAACCTAGAACAAGTGGACTAACAATAGTCAGTAAATACCAATCATGATAAATGAGGAGTGAGGTGAAGGACATATTCTAATATGATGAGTATGCCATCTAGGAATAGTGACATACACAGTATGTTATAAATCTTTGGCCAAAGTATCACAAACTGTTGGTTGCATTGTCCTATGTCACCAAGTTTAAAACAACGTGATATCAGATGAATATTGGTAGCAGATATTCAGATATGTTCTTTAAACAGATCACTCAGTACCCGTGTAGGGTAGGATGAAAAAGTATACAAAGTATACAATATGTATTCAATACATAAGATAACATAAATAGATTAGTAGCTTACCAAGTTATGGAATGAATAGATCGGTGAATCACCAAGTCATTACAATTGCATATGTTTATCCATTGAATTTTATTGGCATGGAATGTTTGTTCTAAATAATGCTTTATTTAGAACAGTAAACACTATAAAAAAATCCCCTTGTTTCTAAAGTCTTAAAATGGGAATGTTACAGTAATTTAGGTCTCTATAAGACCAATAATGGAAGGTGTGTTCCTCTACTTCTTGAAAGCTATAAATTCGACATATCCATCATGATACAATCTCTGGGAGGGAGAACATTTTTGGGGGCTTATTCTATAGCTATTAGGGCCGAGAATTACCTAATCCATGCTAGTAAACTTGCACCAAGGCCACATCTACCTCTTTATCTAGAAATGGAAAATCTAAAGTTGTAGTCAAGCACCTACTTTATCCACTATTCTAGTCCCTAGAAATCAAAATTATATTAAGTATTCTACTTCTTGTAGCACCTCAAAGGAACTCCAAGAAGTCATGAAAAAAAAGCTGTAGAACCTAGGAAATGAGTTGGTGACCATTAAGAGGTAACATGCCCAAAAATTTAGACCTTATCAGCCTCTAGCCCTATTGGCGAGAAAATTTTTCAGGTGGACAAAATTTTGGATTTCTTGCCAATGCTCTGGGAATCTAAGTCCCTCTACTTAATCGGTGCAGCTGTCGTATGTGCATGTGAATGAAATGGTCAATTTCGTGGTGGGATTTCGACCAGGGGATCTAACAGGGGCACTCCACGACCTGCGGAAAATGCTTGCATATACCCGTAAGAGATGACTTTGTCTGGAAGTGGGAAAGGGAGTGAGAATGGAGGTAGGAGAACTACTATTGCTGGTAGAAAATTAGACTCCTGCACACACACACTAATTAGAAAATTCATCACATGCATTTATGAGAAGAAACAACCCTGTAAATGACAACAAGACCAAATAGAATTTGATGAGAACAAAGTGTCATGAAATCCCTTGGTCAAAGAAAGCTAGAAAATCCTTCTTCTTGTATTGATGCTTGAACAAAAGTTGTACATAGTGTAGGAATGGAAGAAATTTGAGAGGGGAAGAGAGTAGAAGAAAATGGCTATCTCCTTTGCTTTCTCTCAAGGTAGAATGCACTCTTGAGTCTACAAGATCAATCGCCAACCCTTTGAAATGGGAATGGATTTATAATTTATAGAATAGAATATGACTCTTCATCTTCCTCATGACCTTTCAAATACCTTAATATGACTTAAGACTGTTCATATTCCACTTCAAATATTTAAGTCCCTTTTATAATAGCAAGGCGACTTAATTTACATTATGTTTCTAAAGTCTCTTAAGTCATATTAAAAGTGCAAACCCCAACGTGAAATTAGAATATTGGAAAGTGAGAGAAAGTTGGGGGGAAGAGGAGAGAGAAAGAGGGGAGAAGAAGAAGAGGAGATGTCATTCCTGATGAAGTTCATTGATCCTCGTTGATGGAAAGCTCCAAATGCAGTGAAACTCTAAATCTTCGAACTCCTTGCACACTGTGAAATTCCTCCAAATTATCTCATGAACGCTCACTAAGTTGAATGAACTAAGGTGGATCTTGAATGCCCTATGAAAAAATGACTAGGATGCTCCTGAACAATGATGTCCCCCTGAATGATTATCCTTGTACATCCCATTGTGCCAAAACTTCTCTTTGAGTGTAACTTACTATTTTTAGTAAGTGTGAAAAAGGCAACTCTCTCGATCCTTTGCTGAGTGTTATGACCTTGATTCCCCTTTCTCCCTGTGTTCCTCACTCCTTTGGATCAAATTTCTATTTTTAGCAAGTGCTCAAGGGCCCACTTACTATTTTTAGTAAGTGCCAAAAATGTCCATTCTGGTGGATTCTTAGCTGTAGTGCACCTCTGATATCTTCATCTCCTTCGCAGGTTCTTCTGTTAATGACTTTCCCAAAATAGCAGTTCCTATGTAGTAGACCTACTATTTTTAGAAATTTGGCCTCTGGGAGTTGGATTGACATGGAACGAATTTTTTTGATATGGGTTTTTTCCCAATATCATCCCTTTGAAATTTTGGGCCCGCCCGCTTAATAATCCAGGAGATTTTAAAGTTTTAATTTTTGGACCTGGCAGTGCTTCTGGTATGGCAGCCATTAATGGACCTCAAAATTACAGGTCTATTTTTCTCCTCCATTTGTGAATAAAATTGTATTTTTGATGTGGGTTTTTTCTTCTGGTGCTTCACATGCAATCTTACTTCGATCCGGCAACCGGTTTGACGGAAATCCCACTTCTTTCTTCGTTGAGCCGGAAAGGAGATTTCTTCATTGTGGATGCTTTGTCACACATGGGGGAGTTTGAAGGTGTATTCTTGATGGTCTTGGATAGAGGAATGAACAAAAATAAACAGTTCATTGATTTGTGCACTTTGGTTTGCAAGCTTTGTTTAGATTTCCATTTTTTAGCTATGGGGATTTTGTTGTTCTCTTCTTTGTTGTTCTTCGTTTCTCCTTAGCTTGATGAGGATTCATTTTGAGACCTGTGCATCACCATGGGAAAGGTATTTCATTTCCTTTGTTGATCTGGTCTAAGCATTTGTAATGGTAGAGTGATGGTAGAATGTTGCAGAGGAAGAATGGAGGAAAGGAGTGCAAATAAAACTGTTAGAAGCTAGAAGTGGGAAAAGCAACACTTGGAAATTTTTCAAAAAGATGTGCATAGGTAGGGCTTGGGCACATTTTTCCATGCTTTATTTCCCTAACCTCAAGGACATCAATTTCCACAATGAGCAAGACGGTGACACGTGGCACTAGATCCAACGGCAGGGAATGAAGGAGGAAAAAGCTGATTTGAAGCACTGGGAGCTGAAAGGAGGTCACGTGGGTGTCCAAAAGACTCCTCCTAGGGGATGGGTACATTTTTCCATGTCTGATGTCCCCCACCTCAGGTACATAAGGTACATTAGTTTCCACGGTGGTCCTAGAGGTGACACGTGGCACCTAATCCAACGACAGGGAATGGATGCTCCAAAACTGCACTTGGGGGTTGAACGGCGGTCATGTGGGTGTCCAAATGACTCCCCATAGGGGATGGGCACATTTTTCAAGGTCTGATGTCCCCCACCTCAGGTGCATAAGGTACATCAAATTCCACGGTGGTCCTGGAGCTGACACGTGGTGACCGATCTGACGTAGAGAATGCATGCTCCAAATAAGCACTTGAGGGCTGAACTGCTAGGTTTGGAGGTCATATGAGGGTCCCAAGGGTCACATGAGGGCTGGGAACATTTTCCAAGGGGTTATGTACCTAACCTCAGGGACGTGGGGACATGAAATCCCGCCAGGCTCTTGGTGCTGACACGTGTCCTCTCAAAAAAATGACTAAGTCCTGAACTGCCTTTGAGAGGGTAACTTGGAATGCAGATAACTTGAGCTTCCAGTGGAATTTATTGGTGAAAATTTATATGATCCTAACTGGAAATAGAATTTTGAATCCAATTATGTGGTTCTCATGTCTTTATTCGATCATATGATCCCTGAAAAATAATTTTTTTTATCTAGGACTCCACTTATACCTGAGAAAAATTGTCTTCCAATCATATTCGCCAAGGTGTTGTGAAAAATATTATTTCACCATCATGTAGGTCTTGGAATCCTCTTTCCAAATATTGTTTTTTTACTTCAAACTCCATCTGGAGCTCTCGAAATCTTTGTTTGAAGCTCAACATTTGTTTTAGGCCTGTGTACTGCCTAGGTTTATGAACCCTGTTTTCACTCAGAGTGCTCCAAGTCTTTCAGAACTTCCCAAAGCCTTCCAAAATCATTTCCATGATGTTATAAGGTCTTCCATTCACCTCCATGTTGAATTTGGCCCTTCTTCTCTACTCTAGGGGGTTGATCCAATCCTGGGAAGGCCAACAATAGCCCTTCCCTATACTGCCAAAAGATAACATTTTCAATGAACTCCTAAAATCACCTAGGGGGAATGAATGGAATTTCCTAAATCACCTAGGATAATATCATGACATTGGTTGGGAATTCATTTGGACTAACTGAACAGATCTGGGGTTTCTTAGGAATGATAAAACATGAAAATTTTGGCATAGGGGTATAGTTGTCGTGCTCGAAATTGTCAATTTCCCTGTTGCACATTCTCACGACAACAAGCCCAAAAAAATAGGATTCCATATTAGCAAAATAGACCTCTTGATCAAGCTTCAAATCAAAATAAAAATCAAGGACAACACCCAGCTCCTAGGCCATTTCAACCATACAATCCAAATGCAGTTTCAACATCCAAGGCCTTGGTTATAACTCAAAATAGCATTACACAAGAATATGAATGGTGTTTCCCTTATGGACAACCCCAATATTAGGAAAATTTCTTCTATAGTGATCTAAACCAAGATTTAATGGTGCAAACTATTGGTTCATCTCAAGAAAAAAATGAGGAAGAAAATTAGGAGCAAGCACCTACTAAAGAAACACCCCAAGTGATACTTCACTTGTGAACTGCAAAGCTGAAGATCTATGTGGTATGAATCAAGCTCCTTCTCAAGGTGTAGACCCCAACATGAGGTCTTAAAAGAGGAATATATATGGGGGCAAGTCATCAAATGAAAGTAATTCTCATCCTCCTATCATACCGTAGGGAGTTAAAAACTCAAAATCATCCTTGAATCAACTAAATCAGCCTAAAGGGCCTGTTGTATCAGCCCATGCACCAACTCTTGTGGAAGAGAAATTTGTGTTGAGAAAGGGGCATACAAAGGAAAACCCATATCATTTCAATGTCATAGATCAAATGAAGAAAACACATATAATAATTTATATGTGGGAATCATGGCTATTCAAGGATTGTGGGATTTATTGAATCAACCATGGAAAATTGGTCTACTTCAAATGAGTCATCCAAAAATCAGGAAAAGGTTCTCACCAATACAATGCAGCAAGAAGGAGGTCAACCAAGCAAGAATTTTAAACCTCCAACATTTTACGTATCTTTCATCATTGTAAATAGTCTTCTACACAACCGCATGATTTACTTGGGTGCAAGCAACTTAGTGATCCCGAGGTAGATTATGGATCAACTAGGTTTGAAATATGAATCGGTCTCCAAAGGAGTCGTGCAATTAGATGGTACATCAGTAGGAATCATTGGAGTGATGAAAGGATTAAGCATTATACTACATGATTTCCCTAATTTCATAGTCTTGTAAGATGTATCAGTGATTAACCTACTACGACTTTTTACTTTGCGCTTGTCAAGAGATTTCACGGCCAAAATTGGTGGGTATCTATCAACCGATTGGTCTCACATGCTCTTCAGGATGAGGTATGGAGCTAAGGGTATAATCAAATCAAAGATAATTTCCAAATACCATATTTATCCCCATCTACCAAGCCCAATAAATACCAATTGATCAAATTTTTATCAAGAAGACTGTCGAAGCACTCGAAAGATAGGCAACAAGGTTGGTTGTATTCCATATTTGACATTAGATGAATGGGAAAATAAAAGGCATGCTCTGATCCATACATGGAGATGGGAAAACCTGAGTTGGGTAACTATTTATTACATGAATAAAACACACCTATCCCTAGCATCACCAAATCGAATGACAAAGATGATTATGAAGAATGTCCTACGTGAGATCAATCCCAAAGACCCAAGCACAAACATACAACTAAATGAAGACATGTTCACTCAAGCCCAAAGAATTTGTAACATACAAAGTTCAGTCTGCTATGTCTCTCAAACTAATGAATGTCAATTTACCATTCAGTCCATTAAGAATATTTAAAACATTCCTTGGATCACTGAAATTGATCCAAGGATGAGTTAGTAAAAGAGATAATTTTTCAACTCTCAAAATCAGATTGTAGCTTATCAACAAGAAGTGAAAATGGACTCCTGAAAGCCATATCATTTCATTCCAAATAATCCAAGAGCAGAAATGATATATCCATAACAAGCATGATTTTCAACAATCAAGGGAACACACCTCATTCAATAAAATCACATGCCAATGCTTGTAATGCAAAGAGAAATATAACAGTTTGTTCAAGGTGTTACATACTTCCCTCCTAAAAAGAATCATTTTCTTGATGATTATCTCATTTGAACATTGCATTAAAGATAATCAATTTATTCACTTTCTTAACATATGTTTGCAACAATATCAGGATTTAAATTTCTAGAAATCAGCATTCACATAGTTGTTTATTTAAAAACAAATAGTTGTCTGTCCATAACTAGTAGACTTATTATCATATAAAGATAAAATCACAAATTTTTATCAGTCATCATAGTCAATGCTGATCAAATAAATATGGAAAAGTAGTTTTCATATCTTCCAGTTTTCCCGGAGTTGCACTTTCTCTATCAAACCGGTACCACTAGACCTTACATTGACTTATTTCATGATTTCTTAAACGCAACTGGTGATTTTCCAGCACTCATATGGGTTTAACCATGATTATTCCTAGGTCTTAGACCTGCAAGGAATTCTAATTTAACACATGTGATAAATCTGAAATGTATTTCTTAAGGAAAGAAATATGGAAAACATCTCACATTCATGATAAAGTAGGAGGTAATGCTAAATGGTAAGCTATAGGGTTGATTAATTCAACTATCTCAAAGGGTCCCACATATCGAGGTGATAACTTGGTAGCCTTGCCAAAATTTATTGAGATATTTTTCGGTTTAAGCCGAAGAAAGAATTTCTCACCAAGTTCAAATATCCCACAACCTACTTTAAATCAGCATAACTCTTTTTCCTATATGCTTCTTCTTTCAAGTGTTCGGAATCATTTTAACTTGTTGTTCCATTTCTTTAAGGATTTTAGGTCCAATTACCTCTCTATCTACAATGTTGTCCCAACTAACAAGGGTTCTACGTTTTCTTCTGTATAATGCCTTGAAAGGTGCCATCTTAAGAGAGGAATGATATGTCCTATTATATGCAAACTCAACCAGTGGAAGGTAATCTTTCCACTTATACTGCTGATCCATATAATACATTTGTATCATATCCTCTAAAACTTTATTAACTCTTTCATTCTATCCATCCATTTCTAGATGATACGCAGAACTAAAATTCAGCTTAGTTCCTAGAGTTGCATTAAGTGTTTGCCAAAACCTTGACATCATTCTAGGATCTCTATCAGATATGATTAATTCAAGTACTCCATGTAATCTGAAAATTTCATGTACAAATATTTTAGCCAATACAGGAGAATCATCCTTTAGATTACCAACAATAAAATTTGCTACCTTTTTAGTTTATCAACAACTACCAAAATAACATCACTTTTATTTCTTGACATAGGCAACCCTTGTACAAATTCCATGATTATTACTTGCCACTTGTACTTTGGTATGCTATGAGGATACAATAAACTAGATGGGTGCATATTTTTAGCTTTAACACATTGACATTCAAGGCAATGTGTCACAAAATCAATAACATCCTTTTTCATTCCTTTCCACAAATATTGTTGTTTTATATCAACAAGAATTTTTAATACCAAAGTGTCGAGAAAAGGTGAATTGTGAAATTCTGCTAACAATTTCTTTCTTAAAACATTTAGTGAAGGTATGTAAACTCTGTTTTCAAATATTAAGATTCCTTCATTATCAAAGTGAAAACCTTTATACCTAAAATCATTTGGATCTACAAAGATAAGCACTATATTTGCTTGCTTTGAAAGTAAGAATCGATTCCATAACACTTTTTACTTCATCCTTAAACCGAGTTCTCAATGTTATAAGAGCATAAATGTGCCTCCTACGACTAAGAGTGTCACCACTTTGTATTTTTCTTACCCTTGATATAATTGATGTCAAAATCATATTGAGACAAAAATCTAACCATCTTTGTTGTTTTGCATTTAGATTTGGTGAGTGAAAATATACTTCAGCCCAAGATAATCGATTTTCAATTCAAAAGGTTTACCAAACAGGTAATGCCTCCAAACTTGTAGTGCATGAACAATGGCAACAAGATCTAAATCATGTGGAGTATAATTCAACTCATGTAACTTTAGTTTTCTACTTTCGTAAGCTATGACATGATCATTCTCAGTAACAAAATATCTCCTAGACCTTCACCATATGCATCGATTACTACCATAAAGTCTCAATAGGATCTCGTACCGCTAGAATAGGTGTTGAAGTTAAATTTTCCTTCAAAGTTCTGAATGTAGATTCACATTTCTCACTTCAAACAAACTTCTTATCCTTCTTCTATAAATAATTTATTGGTGCAACCACCTTAGAGAAATATTTTACAAATTTTCTATAGTATCAAGCAAGCCCCATGAAGCTTCTAACTTCATGTACATTCTTTCGAGCAAAGCCACCCACTCAGTTATAGCTATAATTTTAGAAGGATATACAAAAATTCCATTCTTACTTATTACATGTCCCAAATAGTGCACTTTTGTGTCATAGAAAGAACATTTAAATAGTTTACCATATAACCGTATCTTTCTCAAAATTTCCAAAACTATCTTCACATGCTCATGGTGTTCCTCAATAATTTTAGAATATATGAGAATGTCATCCAAGAATACGAGAAATTTTTTTCCAAGTATTCTTGAAAGATATTATTCATTAAATTCATAAATGTTTCAGGTGCATTTGTTAATCCAAAAGGTAAAACCATGAACTCATAATGTCCATACCTTGTTCTGAAAGTTTTTTTATGAATGTCCTCATCCTTAATCTATAATTGATGATATCCAAATACAAGATCTATCTTATAATATACCGATGCTCCATGAATGTGATCAAATAAATCATCAATCCTAGGGAGTGGGTATCTATTCTTGATTTTTGCTTTGTTTAACATTCTGTAATCAATGCACAATCTAAGTGTTCCATCCTTCTTTTTCATAAAAATTACTAGTGCTCCCCAAGGTGAGACACTTGGTCTAATCAAACCTTTAGACAAAAGATATTGCAACTAAGCCTTAAGCTCTACTAATTCTATAGTAGTCATTTGATACAGTGATGCCTTAGAAATAGGCTCATTTCCATGCTTGATCTCAATTGTGAAGTCAAACTCCCTTTGGGTGGAACACCAGTAACTCTTCGGAAATATGTCACTTTGAAGTTTCGTAATAGTGGATATCGTTCCAATAAATTGTTGTTCTCTTCAGCTTTTTCTATAATATTTACTTTTGCATATAAGGTACAACCTTTATTTTTGGTTTTTTAAGTTGTATAGTGACAGTTTTCTAACAAAAATCTCATGTTTCACACCCTCAATCTCTATTGTTTTCTCGTAGGTCATCTAAACAACTAATATGATTTTCAAAATAGTCCACTTTAGCCTTATGTTTTTCTAACCAATTAAAACCTATGATTACATCATAAGACCCCAAAGGTGCAATATAAAGATCAACTTCAAAAAAAATTAGGTGAGTCAAGGACTTCTCAAAAAGACACATAATAACTGTATGAACAACATTGTTTCCATAATGTACGAGTCCATGTTTTCAGCTTTTCTTTTTAGTTTTGATGTTAATTTACTAGAAATAAAACATTCAAGTAGCTCCGTGTCAAAAAGAATAGTTATAGTTAAACCAAATAACTTACCCTAACCTCTATGGTTGTGGCCTATTTCTTACCTTGCTTGTCAACCTGCCGACAACCTGTATCTTGTCTTGCTCATTATAATCATCCTTTTTCAAAGGGCATTGATTTGTGTAATGATATTTTCTAAAGTTATAACAGCCTCTTATATGTCCTTTTCTAAGCTCGGGTTTATTTTGAGCCTTACATTTATCATTATGACCTCCATAGGACTTCTCCATTATTATTATTGTTCTTGAAAAAGTTGTTTTGTGCATTACCAACAAAATTGTTTGTTGTTGCTTTCTTATTAGTATCAGATAAAAACTTACTTTTCATTCCGAATTTCTTCCATGGTCCTTTCTTAGGTGCAAGAGATGATGAAGACGAGTTGGGGATTTTCTTCCAAACTTCCTCCTTATGAGTAGAAATTGCCTTCAATTTATGTTCCTGCGTTATGGCATTTTCAACAACCCCTTCCATCGTGGTTGGGATGTGAACATCCACCTCTCCTCCTATAATGAGATTCAATCCCATGATGAATTTATGTATCCTGAACTTCTCATCAGTTTGGTACTGAGGTACATACTTAAGGAGTTTAGTAAACCACTCCCAATACTCAGTTACAATTAGCTTTCCTTGAGCTAAGTTATGGAATTCAGTCATTTTCTGATCATAGTAAAGTTTTGGCAGCCAACATTGCCTAAAGTAACCTTTAAATTGATCCCATGTGATATTATTTTCATCAATATTTAACTCAGCCTTACAGGATGTCCCACCATAAATATGCCTCATGAGAAATTTGATATGCTCCCCATATCGCCTTTGTAGTTATTGCAAAGTATTTCTCCATTTCGTTGAGCCAATTCTCAGCCCCATCTCCTAATGTGGTGCCATCAAACTTGTGTGGAATTATCCTTTTTATATTATTAGTGACTTGATTGTCAACCTAGCATTTTTGTTCTTAGGATGACTAGGTATGTTCACATTGTTTTTGTCAACACCTAAATTGGTGTTGTCCTCAGGAGGTGGCTGATTATTGTTACAAACATCTTCTTCCTCCTCATTTCCCATTACTTGTTGTTCAAGTATAGCCAAATGATCTCTTATGTCCAATAGGGAAACAAGGATCTCATTGATTTTTGGGTAGTTGTTGCTCCTTCCTCAGGTGGAGGATTATTTGCAACATTTCCTCTTGTTCTAACCATTTTCTATTAACAAGAAAATTTAAGTTTCATCAGATTATGGACACAATAGGTCCAAGAGCTGCAACCTTCAGCTCTGATACCAAGATGTAACATTCTCATTTTAATACTTTAGAAATAAGGGATTTTTTTAAACATAATGTTATCTGTTCTAAATAAAACATCATTTAGAACACAAATTCCATGCCAATCAATCTCATAACAGATAACCATATGCAACTGTAATGACTCGGTATACTACCAATCTCTCATTCCATGACTCGATTACCAACCGATCTCTCATGTTTGTGTTAAAGTATAGAATAATTTATGTATACTACATATACCTGGTTTCCCACCCGATTTTGGGTACTTAGTGATCTGTTTAAAGAACCTATCTGAATATTTGTTACCAATATTCATCTGACATCACATTGCTTTAAACTAGGTGACATAGGACAATGCAACCAATAGTTTGCGATACTTTGGCCAAAGATTTTCAACATACTGTTCATGTTACTATTCCTAGATGGCATACTCATCATTTCGAATACGTCCTTCACCTCACTCTTCTATTATCTAGAATGGTATTTATTGACTACTTTGTCAGTCCACTTGCCCAAGGTTTGACCCTAGCCCAGGTTAGCAACATAATTTATTATAGGAAGACACTCACGATGACTTAGGGTATATGGGAATACTCACCGACGTAAGTCAACCGGATGTGCCAAGGTACCCGGGTCATAGAAAGCTACTACCTATCCTAATCATGCTACTAACTTGACCTAGAGAGAAATTAAGTTCAAGTCTAGATGCATGTAGATCTAGATGAACAAATATAGAAGGGTGTTGCCACATGTCAACTACAACATTGTATCCTTTAGAAGTCCTAGGACTTCTTGAGGGTACAGTCCTATAGTTGGCGTGTGCCACAACCGTTAGAACTGATTCATCAAGATGTACATACCTCCTTAGTGGTCATTAATCATAATTAAATTGGATTAAGTTTTAGATTACAACAACCATGCCTAACCCTAATTCCAACATTCATTAAGTTCTTTATCCAACACTAGCTTAATTAGATATGGAGAACTTCATTAATTCATGTTTGCATTGTTGTTCATTAACGTGGCATAACAAGTAGTTATCCCAAAAATAGGATGACAAACATCAACTTTTAATTCCTAATACAACCTAGTTGTCCAAATCAAGTGTGTCATCCACCTAGATTCAGCTAGTGTTTAATTTATAAATGAAGTTATAAAGATTAAAGATCATAACCACTATTCCTTTTATCTTTCATTCTTTGAGAGAGGAAGAGTCTTCCTCTACATGGTTAGATGTTAGGTTTAACATAACCTTTTTATCGTTCGTTACTTATATAGTTTAATTGTATGTCCCCAAGCATATTTAATTATTAAACTATAGTTGTGTAGTTAGAGAACGATAATATTTTTCAATTCAACAAGTTCCATATAATAAGGAGTCTATACTATCTCCTTAATCCAACTCATTATCTGATAACAACAATAGTATACAACAGATATAAATAATACCGCCATGATATCACTATTATTTCTGCCATACAAGTACAAAAGATTTCACATCACAAACTGGAGTCCAACACAAAACCTTTCAATTCATGATGATAAATATACATTTACAAGACTATGCATTTTAGACATTCTGCATGTCAATCAGAATTAAGATCTTAAAATAACATCACTTTTCTTTTCCAATACAACTCAAGAATGATTTGAAACTCTTTACATAAGATCTAGAATTAAATAAGCCAATGCATCATAAAAGTTTTTTCCTTCTTTTATCACTTACGATGTCCATCTGCAAAAATTGTTAGCATGGTTCAGTTCAATGAACTGAGCATGATAAGCACTAAGCATTAAAGTAAAGTTCATTCCACTAATTGTTCCATTAAAACAACTATGCTTTAATGAAACAATTAATATATCATACAAATAAGCATAAGTAATAACAACCAAAAAAGAAGTACAATTAAAGAGTCTGAATTCACTTTTAAGAAAAGAGCATAATATAATCTACAACATCTACATTATATCATAAGGTTTAATTGATCCTATCAATTACTTTAAAATAATCAATAGGTCTTGTCATCCAATTGTTTCATAGTTCTATAAGAATAGAAATACACATTTATCTTTACTAAGCAACAAAAGAAGTTAATTACAACATAGCTCATATTAGGATGCTTCATATTTCCTTATAATCAAAATAAAAGAACCAATACATACTTATTCCCCATACACTAATCATTTGAAAGACAAAAATAGGTTTAGAACACACAAAACTACCTCAGTTCAAAGATAAAAATATAAGGATTCAACATTAAAGGAAAAACATCTAACAAGAATCCCAAATCAATCCAAGTAGGGGTAGAGAGTCAAAACAGTCCCCTTGCAAGTCTAAACTAACTCCCATATGTTAGAATATATAATTCAAAAATATGAAACCAAACATTCCATAACCCAAGCTAGACTCACAAAGAGTTAATCTCTTATCCAGTCCATCCAAAAAGGGTTAATAATAAGACAGAGTGCAAAAGAGATAGCCTTCCAATATCAACCCAAATAGAGTATGACTCAATCAAAAAAATAGTTGGTCTAAGGAGGTTATTATTTTCCTTCCAACATACCAACTCAGCTAATCTCTTTCCACATTAGTAAAACCAAATACTTGAACAAAGTAGAGAAACAATCCACTAAAATTTCCATCTCTGAAGAGAATCAAAAACAAGGAATTTCAATCAAATGAACTTATCCAAACAATAGTAAAAAGGGATCTCAATTAGAAAAGGGGCCAATCAATAATTTATTTCATTTATACCATCAAATGAATTCCCAATTCTATTTCAAACTTAGAATTTCTTTAACTAGTTCCCAAGAGAGAACACAAAACCAAACACATAGTTAAATGAAAGCACACTTCTAATTTCCTTTACCAATCTTACCAACTGGTTTACCTATTCCCATTCATCAAACATAGTTTGAATTCAATTCTCATAACAAATTACACAAAGTGCGATCGCTAAAATGGTATATTGTCCCAAAGAGAACATATTCCTTTCTCTTGTAAAACCTAGAGATTCATTCAATGAATCCAACAAGGAATAGAAATTCATAAACAATAAAGATATACAAGGTTCAATATAACCCACGAACTCAATAGATATTGTATTCTTAACTTCTAGGTCTTACATAGCTCCAAATAATAGAGACCTAAAGTTTGTGGTCATCATGAAGAAAAAATCAGTGAGACAACCCTGAACCAGAGATGATAAATCCTATCAACAAGATTCAGCATGGGAGAGTAATCAACTCTTCTTTCCCTAAAAACTAGAAGTCTATTTAAGAGGATCTGAAGGTAAGTAAGAAAACCCAATATACGTTTAAGACAAGTACTATCCCAAACTTACCTCCAATATGACTGAAAAAAATCACAAGGACTCTCAAGTTCCATTTAAAAAGATTATGACAAGGAAGTTATTTGTTTCAACATTGATCACAAGAAGGAGTATGCATACTGTATTTCTATAGACCTCTAAAATTGTTAACGACTGTTCCAAACAAAGTATATATCAAACTAAACCCAAAACAAGATACAATTCTAGTCCAGTAATCCTTCTAACATAACAATCAAGCTTTCAACAAGACGTGGGTTCAATCGGGAAGATAAGGAAAGTATATACTTCATATTCACATGTCCTATCAAGTTCAATGAAGGTGATACAATTTCCAAAAATAGAAGTACCACAACCATTCCAACAAGAAGCTATAAGGAGAAGATCTCAAAAAGAGATTACCAGGTTTATTTCAAACCAAAACAAATATCTCAAGACCCTTTTGGGAAGACAGTCCATAAATGAGTTTAAGTCCTTTCAAATCCTTAATACGAGTAAAAATCCAGCTCAGAATACAAGTAAAGAATTAAACACATCGATTCCTACACAATTTTAGAACATGCAAGTATAGAAGATGAGTATAGTGTCAAACATGAGGCTTTGAATAAAAGTTCGAGAACCACACAAGGCTCGGAACAAACAAGAAGCTCAAATACAAGAAAATAACAAAACACAAATGCTCCAATACAAGTTCAAATGAAACACAAGCTCCAAATAATAGTTCAGAATGGAACATAATAATGAATGTCATTTCAGTCTACACCAGCCTCGAATACAAGTTTCAAAATGAAATACAGAGCTTCAAATACAAGTTTCGCATGTATGTCACCATTAAACTAGCACAGAGAAATTTTCCCAAAAACTAACATTACTATGCAATGGATTCTCATCCCAAAAATCACAGAGATTCATAAAAACATGCAAGTAATTAACCAGATAAATCATGCAAACATTTTATCTCATGAGAGCAGAATTTTTTTAATGAATCACTTAGAAGAAAGTGAAAAATATTAATGGGTAGAGCCTATCATGCCTGATAGTGCCTCTGCCAATTTGAAGGATACTTCCAGCTAGAGCTTCCAACTCTTTTTCTTCTCCACGAAATATCAACAACCAAACAAATTTTCTTCTAATGCCTCATATACATTCCCTTGATCGAAAATAGACTAGAGAAACCAAAAATAGCCACACGGTAGAATTTGAACTACTAGTTCAAAGAAGCGAGATAGCTCCGTCATGAGAGAAAAATTCACGAGACATGTAAAACAAAACAACCTCTCACAAATCCACCTCCCTTGTTTCAAAGATGGGTTACACGAGAAAAACCAAGGTCCATTAATGTCATAACTCCCAAATCTCCTACTTACCTCTCCTTGCCACTGCCTCCCAAAACTAGCGAATTCCATTTCCAATTTAATATGCAATTCTATATTTAGTGAATCATCCACATAAGCCTCCACTAAAGTTAACTATCCTTTGTCGAAACTGGCAAAGTACCTCCATATATTAAACCCAATTAAATCACTTAAATGCCATTGGGCTGTCACCTTAGTGACAAGCGACCCTTAGGTTCCTTTTAAATAGTTTAGGATAGATTTCCCCAAAACTTAGGTTAGTCTATCAATAATTTCCTTAGGTCTTAAAACATTGCCATAGGTAATTTCCACCTTATGTTAGATTAAATTCACATCCATATAGTATTAGGCTTTAGGTTAAAATAGTCTAGTATCACCTTAGCAAATTTTCTCCCTTATTCATTTAGCTCTAGAGCTTAGATTAGGGAATCAACCAAATGAAATAAAATAATAAGCTTAGGTTAGATTATAACCCAATTAAGTAGACGTAGCTAGGAAGTAGGTGCTCTTACCTAGTTTAGGATACTTTGTTAGGATAGTCCTTTAGTTTTAGGATTCTGATCCCCTTCATAGTCATGAAGCAGACTATATTTTGTTACATGTTTAATGTCTTGCAGAGATCAATCCCAAAGACCCAAGCACAAACATACAACCAAATGAAGACACGTTCACTCAAGCCCAAATAATTTGTAACATACAAAGTTCAATCCGCTATGTCTCTCAAACTAATGAATGTCAATTTACCATTCAATCCATTAAGAAGATTTAAAACATTCCTTGGATCACTAAAATTGATCCAAGGATGAGTCAGTAAAAGAGATAAGTTTGCAACTCTCAAAATCATATTGCATCTTATCAACAAGAAGTGAAAATGGATTCCTAAAAGCCATATCATTCTATTCTAAATAATCCAAGAGTATAAATGATTTATCCATAATAAGCATGATTTTCAACAATCAAGGGGACACACCTCATTCAAGAAAATCACATGCCAATGTTTGTAATGCAAAGATAAATATAACAGTTTGTCCAAGGTGTTACATACTTCCCTCCTAAAAATAATCATCGTCCCGATGATTATCTCATTTTAATATTGCATTAAGGTTAATCAATTTATTCACTTTCTTAACATATGTTTGCAACAATATCATGATTTAAAGTTCCAAAATCAACATTCACATAGCTTTTATTTAAAAACAAATAGTTGTCTCTGTCCATAATGGAAAAATTATTATCATATAAAGATAACATCACAAATTTTTATCACATCATAGTCAATTCGATCAAATAAATATGGAAAATCAGTTTTCATATCTTCCAAGTAATCCCGTGAGGCTACACTTTCTTCATTAAACTGGTCCCACTAGACCTTACATTGACTTATTTCATGATTTCTTAAATGCAACTGGTGAGTTTCTAGCACTTGTATGGGTTTAACCATGATTATTCATGGGTCTTGGACCTATAAGGAATTCCAATTTAACACATGTGATAAATCTGAAACGTATTTCTTAAGCAAAGAAATATGGAAAACATCATGCATTCGTGACAAAATAGGAGGTAATGCTAAATGGTAAGCTACAGGGTTGATTACTTCAACTATCTCAAAGGGTCCCACATAATGAGGTGATAATTTGGTAGCCTTGCCAAAATTTATTGAGCTCTTTTCGCTTTAACTCGAAGGAAGACTTTCTCACCAAGTTCAAATTTCTGTCAACCCGCTTTAAATCAGCATAACTCTTTTGCATATTTTCTAGTTCTTTCAAGTGTTCACGAATCATTTTAACTTGTTCTATTTCTGTAAGGATTTCAATCAATTACATCCCCAACTATCAAGGGTTCTACATTTTCTTACGTATAATTCCTCAAAAGGTGTCATATTAAGAGAGGCATGATATGTGTTATTATATGAAAACTCAACCAAAGTGGAAGGTACTCTTCCCACTTATACTTCATTGATCCATACATTCATTCATAACATATCCTCTAAAACTTTATTAACTCTTTTAGTTTGTCCATCCGTTTTTCGGATGATATGCGAACTAAAATTTAGCTTAGTTCCTAGAGCCGCATTAAGCATTTGCCAAAACCTTTACATCATTCTAGGATCTCTATCGGATATAATTAATTCAGTACTCCATGTAATCTGAAAATTTCATGTACAAATATTTTAGCCAATATAGGAGAATCATCCTTGATTACGAAATAAAATGTGCTACCTTTGTTAGTTTATCAACAACTACCAAAATAGCATCATGTTTATTTCCTAACATAAGCAACCCTTGTATAAATTCCATGCTTATTACTTGCCACTTGTCTTGTAGTATGCTATGAGGATACCATAAACCGGCTTTAGGTACATATGTTTGGATTTAACATTCATTGACATTCAAGTCACTGTGTCACAAAATCAATAACATCTTTTTCATTCCTTTCCACAAATATTGTTCTTTTATATCAGCAAGCATCTTTGTAATACCATGGTGTCCAGAAAAAATGAATTGTGAAATTTCGCTAACAATTTCTTTCTTAAATCATTTACCGAAGGTATGTAAACTCTGTTTTCAAATCTTAAGATTCATTTGTTATCAAAGTGAAAACCTTTATACCTAAAATCATTTGGATCCACAATGAAGTTAATTTGTCTTTACTTACTTACCGAATGTAAGAATAAGATTCCATAACACTTTTACTTCATCCTTAAATTGAGTTCTCAATGTTATAAGAGCATAAATGTGTTTCCTACGACTTAGAGCATCAACCACTCTATTTTATTTACCATCGATATAATTTATCATAAAATCATATTGAGACAAAAACTCTAACCATCTTCATTGTCTTGCATTTAGATTTAGGCTGAGTGAAAATATACTTCAGCCCAAGATGATCATTTTCAATTCAAAATGTTTACCAAGCGGGTAATGCCTCCAAACTTGTAGTGCATGAACAATGGCAAGCGGTAAGCTCTAAATTATTTGTAGCATAATTCAACTCAAGTAAATTTAGTTTTCTACTTTGGTAAGCTATGACATGATCATTTTGTAACAAAATACCTCCTAGACCTTCACCAGATGCATCAGTTACTACCATAAAGTCTCCATTAGGATCTTGTACCACTAGAATAGGTGCTTAAGTTAACTATTCCTTCAAATTTCTGAATGCAAATTCACATTTCTCACTCCAAACAAACTTCTTATCCTTCTTCTGTAAAAATTTATTGGTGTAGCCACCTTAGAGAAATATTTTACAAATTTTCTATAGTAACCAGCAAGCCCCATGAAGCTTCTAAATTCATGTACATTCTTTGGTGTAGGTCACTCAGTTATAGCTACAATTTTAGAAGGATCTACAACAATTCCATTCTTACTTATTACATGTCCCAAATAGTGCACTTTTGTGTCATAGAAAGAACATTTAGATAGCTTACCATATAACCGTATCTTTCTCAAAATTTCCAAAACTATCTTCAAATGCTCATGGTGTTCCTCAATAATTTTAGAATATATGAGAATGTCATCCAAGAATACGAGAACAAATTTTTCCAAGTATTCTTGAAAGATATTATTCATTAAATTCATAAATGTTGCAGGTGCATTTGTTAATCCAAAAGGTAAAACCATGAACTCATAATGTCCATACCTTGTTCTAAAAGTTTTTTTATGAATGTCCTCATCCTTAATCTGTAATTGATGATATCCAAATCAAAGATCTATCTTATAATATACCGATGCTCCATGCATCTGATCAAATATATCATCAATCCTAGGGAGTGGGTATCTATTCTTGATTGTTGCTTTGTTTAACATTCTGTAATCAATGCACAATCTAAGTGTTCCATCCTTCTTTTTCACAAAAATTACTAGTTCTCCCCAAGGTGAAACACTTGGTCTAATCAAACCTTTAGACAAAAGTTATTGCAACTGAGCCTTAAGCTCTACTAATTCTATAGTATTCATTTGATACGGTGCCTTAGAAATAGGCTCGGTTCCAGGCTTGATCTCTATTGTGAAGTCAAACTCCCTTTTGGGTGGAAGACCTGGTAACTCTTCCGGAAATATGTCATTGAAGTTTCGTAACAACGGATATCATTCCAAGACATCATTGTTCTCTTCAGTTGTTTCTGCAATATTTACTGCATATAAGGTACAACCTTTATTTTTGGCATTTTTAAGTTACATAGCTGACAATTTTCTAACAAAATATCACGTTTCACACCCTGAATCTTTGTTGTTTTCTACGTAGGTCATCTAAAAACTAATATGTTTTTCAAAATAGTCCACTTTAGCTTTATGTTCTGCTAACCAATTAACACCTATGATTAAATCATAATACCCCAAAGGTGAAACATAAAGATGAACTTTAGTGGAAAAATTAGGTAATTCAAGGATCTGCTCAAACAGACACAAACTAAGCTGTATGAACAACATTGTTTCCATAATGTATAGTCCATGTTTTATCCATGTTTCCAGCTTTTATTTTTATTTTTATGTTAATTTACTATAAATAAAACATTCATAGTAGCTTCGGTGTTAAAAATAATAGTTATAGGTAAACCAAATAACTTACCCGAAACCTCTATGGGCGTGGCACCTTGTCATTACCTACTATAGCATGTATCTTGTGCTTTGCTAATTACAATCATCCTTTTTCAAAGGGCATTGATTTGCGTAATGATCTTTGCCACAATTATAACAGCCTCCTACAGGTCCCTTTCTAGGCTCGGGTTTATTTCTAGCCTTAGAATTATCATTTTGACCTCCATAGGACTTCTATCCATTATTATTATTCTTGACAAAGTTGTTCCATGCATTACCAACAAACTTGTTTGTTGCTACTTTCTTATTAGTATTAGATGAAAACTTACTTTTCATTCTGAATTTATTCCATGGTCCTTTCTTAGGTGTAAGAGATGATGAAGAGGATTTGGGGATTTTCTTCCTTACTTCCTCCTTATGAGAAGAAATTGCCTTCAATTTATGTTCCTTCCTTATGGCCTTTTCAACAACCCCTTCCATCATGGTTGGGATGTGAACATCCACCTCTCCTCCTATAATGGGATTCAATCCCATGATAAATTTATGTATCATGAACTCCTCGTCAGTTTAGTACTGAGGTACATACTTAAGGAGTTTAGTAAACCGCTCCCAATACTTGGTTACAGTTAGCTTTCCTTGAGCTAAGTTCTAGAATTCAGTAATTTTTTTATCATAGTAAAGTTGTGGCAGCCAACATTGCCTAAAGTAACCTTTAAATTGATCCCATGTGATATTAGTTTCATCAATATTTAACTCAGCCTTACGGATGTCCCACCATGAAGATGCCTCATGGGAAAGCTGATATTCTCCCCATATCACCTTTGTTTCTTCTGATAAATTCCTTATTGCAAAGTATTTCTCCATTTTGCTAAGACAATTCTTAGCCCCATCTCCTAATGTGGTGCCATCAAACTTGGGTGGACTTATCCTTTTTATATCATTAGTGATTTCAGCTGCTAGCCTAGCCTTTTTGTTCTCAAGCTAACTAGGTATGTTCACGTTATTATTGTTAACACCTAAATTGGCGTTGTCCTTAGGAGGTGGCTCATTATTGTTACCAGCATCTTCTTCCTCCTCATTTCCCATTGCTTTATATTCAAGTATAGATAAATGATCTTTTATGTCCAACAACAAGGCAAGAAGGATCAGATCGAGTTTTAGGGAAGTTGTTGCTTTTTCTTCGGTGGAGGAATATTTGCAACATTTTCTCTTCTTCTAACTATTTTTATTAATAAGAACATTTAAGTTTCATCATATTATGGACACAATAGGTCCAATAGCTGCAACCTTCACTCGATACTAAGATGTAACATTCTCATTTAAAGACTTTAGAAACAAGGATTTCTTTTTAAACATAATATTCTCTGTTCTAAATAAAACATCATTTAGAACACACATTCCATGCTAATCAATCTCATAACAGATAACCATATACAACTGTAATGACTTGGTATACTACCGATCTCTCATTCCATGACTTGGTTACCAACCGATCTCTCATGTTTGTATTAAAGTATATAATAATTTATGTATACTACATATACATGGTTTCCTACCCTATTCCTGGGTACTGAGTGATCTGTTTAAAGAACCTATTTGAATATTTGTTACCAATATTCATCTGACATCACGTTGCTTTAAACTAGGTGACATAAGACAATGCAACTAGTAGCTTGTGATACTTTGGCCAAAGATTTTCAACATACTATTCATGTTACTATTCCTAGACGACATACTCATCATTTTGGAATACGTCCTTCAACAAAATCTTCATTATCTAGAATGGTTTTTACTAACTACCATCAGTCCACTTTCCTAATGTTTGACCCTCACCTAGGTTACTAACATAATGTATTATAGGAAGATGCTCGCGATGACTTAGGGTAGATGGGCATACTCAATGACCTAAGTCAACTAGATGTGCTAAGGTACCCCGGGTCTTAGAAATCTACTACCTATCCTATCATGCTACTAACTTGACCTAGAGAGAAACTAAGTTCAAGTCCATATGCGTGTAGATATAAATGAACAAATACGAAAGGGTGTTGCCACATGTCAATCTGCAACATTGTATCCTTTAGAAGTCCTGGACTTCTCGAGGGTCTGATCCTATAGTTGGCATGTGCCAACATCTCATTATAACTGATTCATCAAGATGTATATAGCTCCTTAGTGGTCATTAATCATAATTAAATTAGGTTAAGTTTCAGATTACAGAAACCATGCCTAACCCTAATTCTAACATTCATTAATTTCTTTATCCAACACTAGCTTTGATTACATATGGAGAACTTCATTAATTCATGTTTGCATTGTTGTTTATTAACGTGGCATAACAAGTAGTTATCCCAAAAATAGGATGACAAACATAAAATTTTAATTCCTACTACAACCTAGTTGTCCAAATCAAGTGTGTCATCCACCCAGTTTCAAATAGTGTTTACTTTATAAATGAAATTATAACAATTAAAGATCATAACCACTATTCCTTTTATCTTTCATTCTTTGAGAGAGTAAGATTCTTCCTCTACATGGTTAGATGTTAGGTTTAACATAACCTTTTTATCATTCATTACTTATATAGTTAATTTTATGTCCCAAGCATATTTCATTATTAAACTATAGTTGTGTATTTAGAGAACGATATCTTTTACAATTCAACAAGTTCATCATAATAAGGGAGATTATATTATCTCCTTAATCCAACTCATTATCGATAACAACAATAGTATACAACAGATTATAAGAATACCACCAAGATATCACTATTATTTCCGTCATACAAGTATAAAAGAATTCACATCACAAATTGGAGTCCATATAAAACCTTTCAATTCATGATAATAAATATACATTTACAAGACTATGCATTTTAGACATTACTGCATGTTAACCAGATTTAAGATCTTAAACGAACATCACTTTTATTTTCCAATACAACTCAATAATGATTCGAAACTCTTTACATAATATCTAGAATTAAATAATCCAATGCATCATAAAAGTTTTTCCTTCCTTTATCACTTACGATGTCCATCTGCAAATATTGCTAGCATGGGTCAATTCAATGAGCTAAGCATTATAAGCACTAAGCTTTAAATTAAAGTGCATTCCACTAATTGTTCCATTAAAACAACTATGCTTTAATGAAGCAATTAAAATAACATACAAATAAGCATAAGTAATAACAACTTGAAAAAAAGTACAATTTAAGATTAAATTCACTTTTAAGAAAAGAGCATAATATAATCCACAACATCTGCATTATATCATAAGGTTTAATTGATCCTATCAATTACTTTAAAACAATCAATAAGTCTTGTCATCCAATTGTTTCATAGTTCTATAAGAATATAAATACACATTTATCTTTACTAAGTAGCAAAAGAAGTTAATTACAACATAGCTCATATTAGGATGCTTCATCTTTCCATATAAGAAAAAGAAGAAGAATCAATACATACTTATTCCCCATACACTAATCATCTGAAATACGAAACATGTTTAGAACACACAAAACTGCCTCAGTTCAAAGATAACAATATAAGGATTCAACATTAAAGGAAAAGCATCTAACAAGAATCCCAAATCAATCCAAGTAGGGGTAGAGAGTCAAAACAGTCCCCTGCAAGTCTAAACTAACTCCCATATGTTAGAAGATATAATTCAAAAATTTGAAACCAAACATTCCACAACCCAAACTAGAATCACATAGAATTAATCTCTTATCCAGTCCATCCAAGAAGGGTTCATAATAAGACAGTGCAAAAAGAGACAACCTTCCAATATCAACCTAAATGGAGTATGACTCAATCAAGAAAACATGCGGTCTAAGCAGGTTATTATTTTCCTTCCAACATACCGACTCATATAATCTTTTTCCACATCATTACAAAAAATGCTTGAGCAGTACACCAACAATCCACGAAATTTCCATCTCTGGAGAGATAAAAACAATGAACTTCAAGCAAATGAAATTATCCAAACAACAACAAAAAAGGGATCACAATTAGAAAAGGGGACAATCAATAATTTATTTCATTTATACCATCAAATGAATTCCCAATTCTATTTCAAACTTAGATGTTATTTAACTAGTTCCCAAGAGAGAACACAAAACCAAAAACACAGTTAAAAGAAATCACACTTATAGTTTCCTTACCAATCTTACCAACTGGTTTACCTATTCCCATTCATTAAACACAAGTTTGAATTCAATTCTCAGAATGAATTACATAGTACAGTCCCTAAAACAGTATATTGTCCCCAAGAGAACATATTCCTTTCTCTTTTAAAACCTAGAGATTCATTCAATGAATCCAACAAGGAATAGAAATTCACAAACAATAAGATATACAAGGTTCAATACAACCCACGAACTCAATAGATACTGTATTCTCAACTTCTAGGTCTTACACGGCTCCAAATAATAGAGACCTAAAGTTTTTTGGTCATCGCGAAGACAAAATCAGTGAGACAACCCCGAACCAGAGATGATAAATCCTATCAATAAGATTTAGCATGGGAGAGTAATCAACTCTTCTTTCCTTAAAAACCAAGTCAATTTAAGAGCATCTGAAGGTAAGTAAGAAAACCCAATATACGTTTAAGATAAGTACTATCCCAAACTTCCCTCAACATGACTGAAACCAAATCACAACAAGGACTCTCAAGTTCCATTTAAAAAGATTACGATAATGAAGGTATTCGTTTCAACATTGATCACAAGGAGTATGCATACTATTTTTACATAGACCTCTAAAACTATTAACAACTATTCCAAACGAACTATATATCAAGCCAAACCCAAAACAAGATACAATTCCAATCCATTAATCCTTCTAACATAACATTCAAGCCTTCAACAAGATGTGGGTTCACTCAAGGTAGAGAAGGAAAGGATATACTTCATATTCACATGCCCTATCAAGTTCAAAGAAGGTGGTACAATTTCCAAAAATAGAAGTACCACAACCATTCCAATAAGAAGCTACAAGGAGAAGATCTCAAAAGAGATTATCGGTCTACTTCAAACCAAAACAAATATCTCAAGACCCTTTCGAGAAGACAGTCCATAAATGAGTTTAAATCCTTTCAAATCCTTAATACAAGTAAAATTCTAGCTCAGAATACAAGTACATAATCAAACACATCAATTCCAACACAAGTTCAGAACACACAAGTATATAATATGAGTACGAGTGTTGAACACGAAGCTTCGAACAAAATTTCAGAACCACACAAGGCTCTAATATAGGCTCAGAACAAACAAGAATCTCAAATACAAGAAAATAACAAAACACGAATGCTCCAATAAAAGTTCAAATGAAACACAAGCTCCAAGTAATAGTTCAGAATGAAACATAAGGAAACGAATGCCATTTCATTCTACACTAACCTCGAATACAAGTTTCAAAATGAAATATAGAGCTTAAAATACAAGTTTCACATGTATGTCACCATTAAACTAGCACAGAGAAAGTTTCCCAAAAACTAACATTATTATGCAATGGATTTTCATCCCAAAAATCATAGAGATTCATAAAAACATGCAAGTAATTAACCAGACAAATCATGCAAAAATTTATCTCATGAGAGCATAATTGTTTTAATGAATCACTTAGAAGAAAGCAAGAAATCTTAATGGGTAGAGCCTATCATGCCTGATAGTGCCTCTACCAATTCGAAGGAGACTTCCAGTGAGCTTCCAACTCTTTTTCTTCTCCACGAAAGATCAACAACCAAACAAATTTTCTTCCAATGCCTCATATACATTCCCTTGATAAAAAATAGACCAGAGAAACCAAAAATAACCACGAAGTAGAAGTCGAACTGTTGGTCAAAAGAACCAGATAGCTCTATGTAGAGAAAAAATCGTGAGACATACAAAACCAAACAACCTTTCACAAATCCACCTCCCTTTTTTTCCAAGACGGTTTACACACAAAAACTGAGGTCCATTAATTCCATAACTCCCAAATATCCCACTTACCTCTCCTTGCCACTGCCTCCTAGAACTAGCGAATTCCATTTCCAATTTAATATGCAATTCCATATTTAGTGAAGCCTCCACGTAAGCCCCCACTAAAGTTAACTAGCTTTTTCCAAAACTGGCAGTACCTCCATACATTAAACCCAATCAAATCACTTAAATTCCATTGGAACCGTTGCCTTAGTGCCATATGACCCTTAGGTTCCTTTTAAATAGTTTAGGATAGATTTCCCCATAACTTAGCTTAGTCTAACAATAATTTCCTTAGGTCTTAAAACATTGCCATAGGTAATTTCCACCTTAGGATAGATTAAATTCACATCTATATATTATTAGGCATTAGGTTAAAATAGTTTAGTATCACCTATGAAATTTTTCTCCCTTATTCATTTAACACTAGAGCTTAGGTTAGGATGTCATCCAAACGAAATAGAATAAGAATCTTAGGTTGAATTATAACCCAATTAAGTACACGTAGCTAGGAAGTATGTTCTCTTACCTTTTTAGGCTACCGTTAGGTTAGTCATTTTGTTTTAGGATTCAAATCCCTTCATAGTCATACAACAGGACTATATTTTTACACCTTTAATGTCCTGCAGAGATCAATCCCAAAGACCCAAGCACAACATACAACTGAATGAAGACACATTCACTCAAGCCCAAATAATTTGTAACATACAAAGTTTGGTCTGCTATGTCTCTCAAACTAATGAATGCCAATTTACCATTCATTCCATTAAGAATATTTAAAACATTCCTTGGATGAGTTAGTAAAAGAGATAAGTTTACAACTCTCAAAATCAGATTGCATCTTATCAACAAGAAGTGAAAATGGATTCTTGAAAGCCATATCATTTCATTAAAAATAATCCAAGAGAAGAAATTATTTATCCATAACAAGCATGATTTTCAACAATCAAGGGAACACACCTCATTCAAGAAAATCACATGTCAATGCTTGTAATGCAAAGAGAAATATAACAGTTTGTCCAAGGTGTTACAGATTCCACTGGAATATTATTTTCATGATATCCAAGTCCTCATGTAACAACCTTGTCATTATTACACTTATCTGCAGCTTCACATGTTTTACATGTGATAATCTTTAGCTAAAATGCAAATAATTCCTTAAACACTTAAACCCTTTCCTGCTCTTGTAGCGCGAAACTCATCTATCATCGTGCGCATTTAGTTACATGCTTTTCTCCTTAGTACACTCATCGCATGCTCAGATTCTTCTTTAGGACTTAGTCATTTTCTAATATCAACATCACCCCACACTAAACATGTTTTCCATCCTCGAGAAAACCATATGATCTACAACAAAGAATAAAGGATGGAGGAAAGAATAACCTATACCCAACTTGTATCAAAGACCAAAAGAATTTTTCTTTTATTTTACAAGGATTGGTAAGTATTTATTCAAGGATGCTTCTATTTTATTCCAAGCATCCACCTCATTCTATGCTTTTTGAAATAAATCCCCTATCAATGCGCTGAATTCATCAAGTGATAATTCCTCACCTTTAGCATTCGGTTTATCAATAAAAGTTTCTACCTTTGCTAAAGTCACTCAGTGTGTCCATCCTTCATGTAATCTAGGGATATAATTACTTCACTTTATTTTTAATCAATACCCTTAGGTCTTCAATCACCTTGGACTTCTTCTCTACCTTTGCTATGATCTTGTCCCACTCCACCTTTCTATTCTTGTTCTTTTCCTGGAACTCTATCAGGTATGCCTCATGGGTAGAAACCAATAAACTTTCCACCCTGTCCATGTCTCCAAAGTTGTCATAGAAAACTTTGGCCATGTGCACTATGGTTTTTGAGAGGAAAGAATATTAAGTCTTGTCATCACCAATCCGGCACTATGATAATTCTTCACCGGAACTCCTCGTGCTATGATTATTTACTAATGCACAGCCTTTAGTTTGGTGGATGTAATCTGGAAACAAAACAACAACATAACACAAGAATACCATCGACTATGATAAGACGGAATGATGAAAAATCTGAAATATCAAAGTAAATTATAATATTAACATGAAATTGTTACAATCTCACCCATGAGGTACTTCAAGTGTTATTGACTTCACTTGCCTTTCACCAAGACTATGGGAGAAACTTTACAATTACACCTCTTAATGGCTTCTTCAACACACCTTTAAACTGATGGCTTCCTTTGCACACTTCCTACAATATTTCTCACTACTTCCTTCTATGCTAAATGAGGGGGGTGGCCTCTCTATTTATAGAACTTCTAGGCTTATCCATCTTATCTCTAAGATAGGATAAGAAATCCACTCTGACGAATCATATTCCATACCTTAACTCTTATCTGTACATGTAAGCTTATCTTTTAAGATAAGATAAACCTTATCATTTTACATGGGTTCCACATTTTTAGACTTTTTACAAATAAAATACACAAAATATTTATGACCTCACTCCTTGTCCTTATTACCAATATAATATTTCTAATTCCTAATCATGTAGACCCTACTTCTCTAATTACCCAAACTTTGACATTTTAACATTACCGGACCACTTACGACAAATATTTACTTTTTACAACATTCCTATTGTACTTTGACTATTACCATACTCCACATTATTAGCGGCACTGTACTGACGGCATCGTTATCTTCTATCAGACGCTACTACTAATTATACTTAACAACATCCTATTCCTAATACATACATTAATGAAATAGAAATTACGGAGGAAAATTTTAGTGTCGACATCTTCCCCCTTCCTAGCTTCTACTCCGTCCTCGAGTAGACTATTCTAGTGCTTGGAAAATCTTCAACTTGTCGTGGTTGACCCATTTCATAATGGGAGTGCCATCCAATTCCTCCAGTCGATACGTACCATTTTCATGCACAGCTGCTATTTTGTAGGGCCCCATCCATTTTGGAAGAAATTTTTTGTCTTCTTTTTTTGTATCTGGAATCATATACTAGAACCAAGTCATTCACATGAAATGGAAACCAATGGATCTTTTGATCAAAGTATTCCTTCTGCTTCATTTTCTTCTTATGGCTTGTATCCTTTGTTATTTCCCTCATTTCCTCTAGCAAATGAAGATGTACCAACCTTTCTTTTACTGAATCACTTTCATCCATCCTTTCATTTTTCATAACTCTCACAAAGTGGGAATATCAAACTCAATAGGAAGAAGCGGATCAATGCCATAGGCCACCTAAAATGGGGAGTATCCTGTTGCTTGACTTTGATGTTGCCCTATATGCCCACAATGCTTTGCATGAATCCTTTTATCCCACTTATGTACTGCAAGGCTGCATATTTTACTAGAATTTGACATAACACAAAATTTATTCATTCCACTGTCCATTTGTACTTGGCTTGTATGTTGTTGCCTTCCTGTGCTTAATAGAAAATTTATTGACTAGGGCTTCTACTACCTCATTAATGAAGTGGCTTCCTTGATCTATTACAATTTCTAATGGACAACCAAATCTGGTGACAATGCGTTCATATATGAACCTTGCCACCTCATCCATGGAAGCTGTTTTCAATGGCCTAGCTTCAACCCACTTGGTTAAATAATCTGTGGCAACTACAATATACTTATTTTGGCATGAGGTAGTTAGAAGTGGACCTACAATGTCTATTCCCCACTTTTCAAAGGGACCAAGTGGAAGAATAGGGCATAATGGAGCTGATGAAGTCTTATGGTTACCATGTGTTTGAAAAATATCACATGTCTTACAATAATTATAACAATATTTAAAAAGAGTGGGCCAGTGATAACCTACATCCAAGATCCTTCTTGCTGTAAGTTATCTAGAGAAGTGCCCTCCACATGTACCATTGTGGAATTCTTCTAGCAGTTCCTTCCCTTGATCACGTCCAACTGCCCTCTTGTACTATCCATCAGGTCCTATTCGAAATAATACTCCATGCAGAATAGAATATGGATGACTGGCTTGAGTAATCTTTCTCTTATTATTTGCATTGGCACCATCAGAAACTTGAATTCATTCAGATAATTCCAAATATCTATGTATTCACTAGGGATTGTGTCAAGGGATAACAATGTTGCATCGGGAAATCATCATCATCACAAGATGATCCTAAACCATCATAGGCTCGAGAGAGTGCATCTGCATTGACATGCTTCTTTCCTGGCCTATCGATAATATCAAATTCAAATTCTTGTAGCAAAATTATCCATCTTGCTATCCTCCCTGATGGGTTAGGCTTATTTACAATATATTTTAGAGCCTAATGATCTATTACAACTAGAAATTTTTACCCTAGCAAGTAATTTCTAAACTTCTTTACAGAAAAAATGATAGCGAGAGCCTCTTTTTCAGTTGCAGTATAATTTACCTCAGCACTTGCTCATTTGTCTGCTCCCAAAGTAAATTGGATGTTCATTCCCATTTTCATCCTTTTGGCTCAAAGTACTTCCTAGTGCTGCATCTGAGGCATCAGTGTACACAATGAATGGCTTGCTCCAATCTAGATTCTTCAAAACAGGTGATGACACCAGGGCTTCCTTGATTGTCCAAAAGCTTCATGTGCCTTATTTCTGGTTCATAAGTAACATCCTTCTTCAAGAATTTGGTTCTTGGCATGTAATCTTTGAGAAATTCTTGATGAACCTTCTATAGTAACCCACATGGCCTAAAAATGATCTCAACTTACTTCTATTCATAGGAAATGGTAAATCTTTGATTTTTAAAAATTTATCAGATCGTGCAATACCATCTCTAGATCAACATGCCCTAACAAAACACCTTTAGAACATCTAAAGACACACTTTGTAGGGTTTAGTGAGGCTTGTGCTTCATCTAACCTTTGAAATGTTGTCTCCATCTCAGTGCGGGTGGTCTAACTTGCTCCCATAGATGCAAAAATCATCCAGAAATACTCTGATGAAGGTCCCAATGTAGGGTTCGAACACCCTATTCATCAAATTTTGGAATGTTACCGAAGCATTACACAACCCAAAAGGCATAACTCTATAAGCAAACGTTCCCCAAGGAGTGGTGAACGTGGTCTTCAGCTGATCTTTCTCTACTATACAAACTTGGTTGTAGCCGCTATATCCATTAGCAAAACTATAGCACTCTTGGCCAGCTACTTCGTCCAAGATCTGATCTGAAAATGGAAGAGGGTAATGATCCTTCTTTGTTGCCTTATTGAGCTTCCTGTAATCAACACAAATGTGTAGCTTCCCATTCTTTTTTATTGAGATCACAATGGGAGAAACCCATTCTAAATTCTCCATAGCAAATATGAATCCTGCATCAAGCAACTTATCTATTTCTTATTTTATAGTCTTGGAAAAATTAGGATTCATTCTATATGGCATTTGCTTTATGGGCTTAGCACCATCTACCAGCTCAATAGAATGTTCTACCCAACTTACTTGACGAATTTCCTTGTAATCAAAAGTGAATAGGTGTATGTACCTTCGAAAGAGCTGGAGGTAGGATTCCTTCTCACTCTCCATCACAGCATCACCAATCTTTATTTGTTGGAGATGATCATCAACTTCTTCTTTAGATAATTTTATGGGGTCATGAGTTAGTGTGACTGGAAAGATATCCATGACCGAAACATCAACCTCACTTTCTTCATCTTCGGTGTCCACTTCACTAGTACTAGAGTAATCAGAGGATGTCCAATCATCAGTTTCATCACTTGAATTGACAAGTTTTGCCTTATGATGCCGAGGTATCACGTTTATTTTCACCCTCTCTCTACCATGTCCAAGTGTTATGAAACCTTCATTCCAGTAGTTTCTTGCATGAAATCTCCTTAGCCATGGTCTTCCCAGAGCTGCATTGGGTACGCAACAGTACTATTTTTCATCACCTAAAAGTCTACCACACATACAACACCCATAACAGATATTGCCACATTTGAAACTACACCTTCTGGTTTAGTTTTTCCTTATTTAATGACCTTAACATAAGTGTTGAAGGGCGATCAATTTTTAAACCCAACATATTCATTACAGACTTAGTCATTACATTAACTGCAGCACCTCCATCAACTAAGACATCATGAATTGAAATACCATTACATAATACCTCAGCTTGTAGAGCATAGGGATCCGCCTCTGCCTCCAAAACAGGGACCTCAACCTCCTTCCTTCGTCGAGCATTGAGTCCACTTCGCAACTCCCGCCTCTTCTCAGAAGACATAGCCAAGAGTTGACCATATGTAATATTTTCAGGCCTTTTGGACAGATCTTCCAAGATGGAGTATGGTCCTTGCCCCTGTGAAATCAGAAAATCCTGCACACCCAACTTTCTTCTCCTATGTTTCTTACTAGTTTCTCCTTTCATCTTCTTAGGATCATTTCCATATTGATTATCTTTTTCTTTCTTTCTTTTTGTTACAAACACATCTACTTCATTATTTCTACTCTTATCTACTACATCAAAAGAATTCACAAGTGCTTTTCCTTTACCATTATCTCCTTTACCAGATGTAGAAGCTCTATCTAGAAAATTATACTTATAATGACCCTCTTTATAACAACCATAACATACAACTTCAGAAATATTTCTTTTTGGACCTCTATCTCCTCCCCGAGAACTAAATTTTTTTCCTTGAAGAAGATTAATAGTTAACTGACCCATCTTTTTTAGCAGATCTTCATACTCGGTAGATGTACTAGGATAAATATTTGTGCTCACCGGGAGTGGTTATGGATTTTAGACCAAAGGTGTTGGTGTAGGCTCTACTTTAGCAACAATTTCTTTGGGATCCTCTTCCATGCTCTCTTCTTACCTTCTTGAAATCTCCTTTGCTTGTTCAATGGTAGGCGGGTAGTCATACTTCACTCATTTTTGATCTCTCGGCTTCATCCCAAGAATAAAGTGCTTACATAGGAGATTATCCACGCCATTCATCAACCCATCCGCTAATCCTTCCTTCCGGATCTGGCATCGAGCTTCCTTCTTAGCTCTAGAACACGAGCATGGTAATCCCTTATCTTCTCCTTCTCTCCTTGGGATAGCTTTGTGATCTCGATCATGAGATCTGCATATTTCGTTGTTCACCAAATTCTTCAAGAAAACTTTCGATTAATAAATCCCATGAATTTTTCACATTATCACCTAGTGTTTCAAACCACCTAAGTGCTTTGAACCATCCAAAAAGGTAGGAAAAATTCAGTCCATTGCTCCCCTTCTTATAAGGCCATTACAAATATAAGATCGTTTAAACTCTTGAATGAAAGAAGCATCTTCATTAGATTGAGCTGAAAAAACAGAATCTTTCCCATTTTCAAAAGTAACCACCGTGAAATACCAACCCACAAGTACAATCAACAAGACTTATGTGCACCAATAATTAAAATCACTATAATAGAACATAGAAATGACCATGGTAAACTATGGTAAAACTTGACTTACTACGGTAAAAATCGACTTTCTTGTGGTGAATACTATTCACGGTAAAAAGTGAAGTTACTGTGGTAAATACTATTCACGATAAAAAGTGACTTTACTGCGGTAAATACTATTCCTAGAAAAAATGACTTTACCATGGTAACTACTATTCATGGAAAAAATGAATTTACCATGGTAACTACTATGCACAGTAAAAACAAGGTTACCCTCTAATTGATTTTTGACTAAGTGGGAATATCTCACCAAAAAATCCACCAACGAGGAATGGTCCCGGCAACGGAACCAAAATGTTATCACCAATCCGGCACTATGATAATTCTTCACCGGGAACTCCTCGTGCTATGATTATTTACTAATGCACAGCCTTTAGTTTGGTGGATGTAATCTGAAACAAAACAACAACATAACACAAGACTACCATCGACTATGATAAGACAGAATGATGACAAATCTGAAATATCAAAGTAAATTATAATATTAACATGAAATTGTTACAATCTCACCCATGAGGTACTTCAAGTGTTATTGACTTCACTTTCCTTTCACTAAGACTATGGGAGAAACTTTACAATTACACCTCTTAATGGCTTCTTCAACACACCTTTAAACTGATGGCTTCCTTTGCACACTTCCTACAATATTTCTCACTACTTCCTTCTATGCTAAATGAGGGGGGTGGCCTCTCTATTTATAGAACTTCCAAGATTATCCATCTTATCTCTAAGATAGGATAAGAAATCCACTCTAACAAATCATATTCCATACCTTAACTCTTATCTGTACATGTAAGCTTATCTTTTAAGATAAGATAAACCTTATCATTTTACATGGGTTCCACATTTTTAGACTTTTTACAAATAAAATACACAAAATATTTATGATCTCACTCCTTGTCCTTATTACCAATATAATATTTCTAATTCCTAATCATGTATACCCTACTTCTCTAATTACCCAAACTTTGACATTTTAACATTACCGGACCACTTACGAAAAATATTTACTTTTTACAACATTCCTATTATACTTTGACTGTTACCGTACTCCACATTATTGGCGGCACCATACTGATGGTGCCATTATCTTCTATCAGATGCTACTACTAATTATACTTAACAACATCCTATTCCTAATACATACATTAATGAAATAGAAATTACGGAGGAAAATTTTAGTGTCGAAAGTACCGAGTTATGGTCTCTTCAATTTTAAACTTATCTTGCTCTCTTTGTTGCACCAATATATCTTCTACCAACTCCAGTGCAAGTGATTGTTTCTCCATTGTGATCAAGTTTGTCAAATCCTCTAGGTAGTGGAAGGATGACTCATACTTCATTTAGGGGGCTAATTCTAGGTGTGCTAAAATAATGGATTCGAGATATTTTCCACTTTTTTAAGGATTTGTGCACCCTCGCCTTTTCCTTTCTCAACTTTTCCTTTAACTAGGAAATTCTAGACTCCTTTGCTTTTATCTCCATGTCTCTCTCTATTATCTCCTTATTATTTTCCTCCAATCCTCCTGCAAGGATATGATTCCTGTTATTCCTCCTAAATTACCTTGTCTCCACTTCTACCTAGACCTTGTTGAGCACATTACAAGCCAACTCACCCGTTAGCCACTGGGTATCCACAATAGGATTCAACTCATTGGTGTTTTGCATTTTTATTATTGCATCTACACCAACTTTGAATTCAGGCTCATCAACATGGGACTCAAAGGTCCATGATAACATATTTTTTGTGTACATGTATACACTATCCTTCTCAAATGATGACCAATAAAATACTTGGTTTGTAGGCACCGTGTATTTTAGAAACACATGTGTATGACCCCTTTTCGATCATTGACAAGTCATTATGTGTCCTTGTATTACCATTGTGTCGTTGCCACTGTGTGTGCTCCTTTTGAGAAGATGACTATTAAACTCTTCTCTTTGTCTATGCTCTCTTCTGTTTCTCTCAATATTTCTTCAATGTTGTGCTCCACCTTGTTCTCTACCAAATGCTTGATGATACTTGATACTTACCTTTCCATTGTGTCGTCCAACTTCATCGGACATGTACGGGGTCCTAAGTACATTTTTCTTGAATTCCTCTTCACTTCCTTATTTATTCTAGGTACCCTCTGAAAATCATCCTTATCTTCATCAAATCCACATACATCAAATGTTAGGGGCTTCCCACCTTCCTCATGCTCCTCATTCTCCTCCTCTGACTCATCACCCTTCATGCTCTTCATCTCCTCAGAGTCTGAACTCTACGCCATATTTTTATTCTTCTTTACTAGTGAATCCTCTATCACATGGGACATTTCCTTCTCGAGTGACTTCTCCTTCATGGGGGATTTATTCCTTTGTGTGTAAGTACTTGGGCCTACACCCGACTCTTGTGCCCCTACGGTATGAATATGTACGCGTGCTTGGTGCCCTACTTTCTAGATTTTCCTCTCTTTCTCTCATCTTAGGAACTACCTTCTTTCTTCCGGAGGGTCTTCTCAGGATGGATACATCATTCTCAATGCATGTTCCCTTTTCAATCTTGGGCCTCATGTGTATATATACCCTTTCTACTATTTTTCCTACAATAGGTATTGACATGGATTTTAACATATGTACATTATGAGAGACATACTTCTCCACATATGCGCACTTCTTAGGATACACTAATGTTTGGCACAATGTGCGGTGATCTTGATCTACCTCACTTAGATCAAATCTAAGTTTCTTGGCCTCCTTGAATATGTTAACCTCACTTTGAAATTATTGCATTGTGAAGGAAAAAGGTAGTTTACACTGTGGATTTTTTTGTCATCTGTCAAATTGAATTTTCCTTTGTAGAAGTGTTGGTATACAAAAAAAATTCATCCTTACATCCACCAAGGCTAACAGTTGTTTAGGATTCCACATTTTGCCCCAAATGCATCATGCATTCACTTGTACCACTTCTCCAAGTGCACTTTATATGCATTATTCATTTTATCACAAGTGTATGATTCAAACCTCTTAATGGGGAAGGGTCCTCTTTAGGGTACTCCCAGACGTAGCTATTCATCCCATCGAGGCACTCCAATATCCAAAAATACAATGGTAAGAAGGACATTACCATACATGATTTTATCCCCATCACGCATGACATCTATGATCTCCTCCGTAATGAAGGCCGAGAGGTTGTAGATCATTCCTTCTAAAATCTTCCTGCAAACATTCAACCATCTCTTGTTCACTTATGTCTATTACTCTTGTACATTTAGGTTAGTGAGTAGGTAAGTGGCCATCTTCATGGTTAGGTTGGTGATCTTGGTGATATCAAAATAGTGTGATCCCTTCTTATATTCATATTCCATGGTTGTTTCCTTGACAATTACCTTGTCTTCCAATTCATCATCCAGTGATTCTCCTGTGTGGATAAACCCAGTGTATTTGGAGATCAATTGAGAAGTTAAATGCATTCTCCTCCCTATGAAGTAAAAATAATCTTCGTGCATGCGTGACATCAACAACTGGTATAACCTTTCAGGTTTGTTGGAATATGGCAAATCATAGAGTTACAAGAGTCCAAACTTATCCAATGTGGTCTTTAGAGTCATCATACACTTTGGTTTTGATCTTGTGTCCTTTCTCTGGTAGGGTGAATTAGCTCCAACACCATATCTTTCTCAACGGTGTTTTTCCTATGGTTATAATAACTTATAGCCATGTTTTTACATGAGATACACATTCCATCACCATTAAAACACCATCTAGTTACTGCATCTTCGCATACTACTCCTCATTGAAACTGGTTGATATGGCTAGTTTTTCTTTGCCCTTTCCCTTGCCCTTCTTTGGTGAAATGTTCACTCCTTTCCTTGGTGAATTTTTCCCTTCAAACCCTTGTAATCATCCTTGGGTCTTACTTCAACACTTCTCAATCCCTTAGTTGAACTCCTTCAAATTTCTTCAAAACCCATGCCCTAGCTCTACAAACCCTAACCTGGAAAAATCTCCTTCCATAAGACAACGTAAATACCCATGGGAATCCACCAAACAATCTCTCTTTCTCACATGCCCGTGTACTTTTTTACACTCCGGTTCACAAATCATCAAGTTCTCCACTTTGCATGTAATTTTTCACAAATTTGCTTGCAAGGTTTCCCTAGTTCGCAAGATCTCTTCAATAAAAAAACACAAGGTAAAATAAATAACTTACGACCTTCTATTTATATATTTTTATTTTTCCACATTAATCTTAAGTAACACCTACCAAGATACTTCCATGTTAAAGTCATCTTTTTCCAACACTTTTCATCGCACACATTATGTCTTGCAATTTTCCTCCGTGCACCAACTTACGCATAACCTCCTCAACCTTCTAGCCTACAAAACTTCATCAACAAAATACTTTCTTATGCATGATTCTAGTGCCAAAGTACATCTTCCCATGTGTCTTATATAAATTTCTTGTTACATCCTACCTCATTTTTCTTTGTGCTTTTATCCTTGTTCATGGTTTTTATAAAGATTTTGACACCAATCTTCACCCATAATCACTTCTGCGACGCACGCTCCTATGAACCCATGCCCATTTGAATTTCTCATTCGGTCACTAATGAACATCACTTCCAACATATGATTCATACTGCACTATTCACTAAAACTCTTTGTTACACTCTCCACCCCACACTAAAACAATGTGCGGTCCTCTGCACATAAAACTCCTTTAAATAGTAATTGGCTACCAGTGTGCAAGTGTACCCACAACAACCAAAAAAAAAGACAAAGCATAACAAAGATGAAAGGAAACACATATAAATGAAAATGCATTAAGGTAAATCCTAAGCTAACTGACAATACTACCTTATTTACAAACACACAGAAGACTTATTTAAATTACGGCTTTAACCTACTCCCATTAAAATAACTAGGCAATCGTGTCCCATCAAGCGCTTGAAACTGGTAAGCACCTGACTCAAGTATATAAGATATAAAATATCATCTTAACCAATAGCCTTTGAGTTTCTCAAGATGGCACAGAAACTTTAAATCGTATAGAATAACCATCTACCTAAAATCAAACTCTTTATTCCTAATATGTCTATCATGCCATGCCTTCTATCTAGCTTTCCCTATCTACTGACTCCACCTAGAAATGACTCACTTTTCATATAGCATCGAAGTTTGTCAATGCACTCTTATAATGATTTCTCATCATCCAATCCTCCTGCGTGCATACTACTATGTAGGGATGGTAACATAAATTCAACAGGAAGAACAAATTCCATGCTAAACACCAATTGAAAGGGTGTGGCCTTGTTCAAACATTTATAAGTCATGTGATATGACCATAGCACTATAAAGACCTTGTAATCCTAATCCCTCCTTCTTCGCATCACAAATATTAGTTAATGTGTGGCTCATTATTTTTAAAGGCCTCAATAGTCCCATTAACCTGAGGGTGATAGGGCATATTTTTGTGATGGATCACTAGAAACTGTCAATAAGATTCTAACAGTTTCATTCAAAAAGTGAGTACCCCTATCACTTGTTAAACTCAACGAGCATCCATACCTGCTAATTATATTCTCCCATAAGAACCTAGTTGTCGTAGCCACCATGAAATCCTTTGTAGGAATATCTTTCACTCATCTTGTAAGATAATATGTGCATATGGTAATATAACATGAGCTTGTCCTCTACAATTTGGGAAATAGGGCCCACAAATTCAATTACCCATTTTTCAAATGGATCTGCACTAATATAGGTCTTAATGGAATTTAAAATCTCCACCCTAGCTTACCAAGGTGCTGGAAATGGTCACATCCTTGAAATACTCTATACAATCCTTATACACCATCTCCCACCAAAGGCCTACCAAAAGGATCTTGTATGTGGTCACATTTCCTATATATTTTCCTCCTGTGCAATACCACCATGAGATTCTTCCATGATTGCAGTACATTCATGCTCTAACACACAATCAATGTAAGACCTCCATCTGACCTAGTTTGTATAAGTCTCTCGCTAATCAACATATAGGGTGTGAAGCATATAAAGCAAACTTATTCTTCCCCAAGGCCTTCATTCCTTCAGGTGCCACACCCGTTCGTAAGAAAACAACAATATCCTCCAAATCGAGGGGATGCATGTGATATAAATCTAAACAATTTTGCATCGGGTATTATGTCCTCAATGCTCTACTTGTCATCCTCTCCTGAGTTAATCCATGATAGATGACCAGGTCTTAAATTGTTCTTTCCTAGATTCATGATGACTTGAAATAGTCAAATTCTTGAAACAATAAGATCCATAGGCATATGCGCCCTTGTAGACCAGGATTGTTCACTAAGTACTTGAATACCATATGATTTTTATAAAACATAAACAAAGTAGAAAACAGGTGTTGCCTTAATTTATGCAGTGTATAAATCATGGACAATGCTTTGTGCTCTATTGTTGTATAATTCTGCTCAATTGACATTAACTTTCTACTTGAAAAACACAAGGGGTGATCAACAATCCCCTCTCTAGGTTGTGCTAACACTTCTCCTATGGCCATACCCGATGCATCAACATGCACATGAAATGGATTTTCCCAAGAGGAAAGTGAAAATGGGCGTAGTAGTAAGTTTCTCCTTCAAGGTGTCAAAAGCCACCTGTTGCGCCTCACCCCAATGGAATTTACTTTTATGTTTTAACAAATCTTCCAATGGTGTAAAAATCCTAGCATAGCCCTTGATGAATTTCCTATAATATCTCATGTTCCCTAAGAATCTATGTATCGTGCTTTGACTGGTAGGATCCTCCAACCCTAAAATAACAACAAATTTGGTAGGGTCTACCAATAAGCCTTCCTTGCATATAATGTGACCTAGTAATGTGCCAAATGGAGTAGCAAAGACACATTTCTTAATGTTCAAGGAGATACTTAACTACCTACATCTCTCAAACATCAACCTCAAATTGTCACAATGATCCCTTACTAACCCATACACCATCCAGTCATCCAGGTAGACTTGCAAAAATTTGTGGATGAAGTCTTAAAATTCATGTACCACGATGCGTGAAAATATAGTAGGAACATTCTTAATCCCAAAGGGCATAACCATGTAAGAAAAAATTCCCCACTTAGTCATGAAAGTAGTCTTCTCTGGTCTTCCTTCAATTCTTACCTAATGATATCTAGAGAATCCATTTGTGAAAGAATAGATCTCTCACCCTATGACACCTTCTAAAATCTCCTCAATAAATGGGGTTGGAAAATGATCTATCACACATGAAGCATTTAAATATCTATAATCAACAAAAATCCTTATCCTCCTATCCTTCTTGATATTAATTACCATTAGGCTCACCCACTCATATTATTCAATTGCCTCAATGATACTAGATTCTATCATCTTATCAATTTCCTCCTTAACCTTTACGTGCAAATTTAGATTCATCCTATAAGGTCTCTTCAAAACCGGGCACGCATACTCTTTTAACTTAATCATCATTTCCCTAATGAGTGATGAACTCTTTAATTCATGGTACCTAGGTTGGAATAAGTCTTAGAATTCGTGCAATAACTCAACTATTTTTTAAACCTCTTTTTTCTGACCAGTAATCTCCAATGACAACTTCCTTCGACTCTGCCTCTGTACCAATGTTAACCTTTTTTTTTTTTCAAGGGCTCATGGTAGGCACACGCTTTCTCATCTACTTTTTCCAATACTTTGTGCGTACCTTCTATATGGTTAACATCCAAGTTTTCTACCTCCTCGCCATCTATCAAGTATACCAACTTTACCCTTTTCTTTCTCCAGAGGGAGCACATTCAATTTGTATCTCCTCCATCTCTTCTTCTTCTAGTTCTTCTTCTAGAAGCACGCCCCAACTTAGGTTCCCCTAACAAATATAGGATTTGGTCCTTAGCCATGGCACTATCTCCCAAGGTAAGGCATTTGACTACCTGTAACACCTCATTCACCGATGGCTTAGGATATTGGTACTCAAAAGTATGGATAATATCCACCATTAACTCTTTCCAATTACCCATCTGATGACGTAACTCTGAATGGATATACCATGTGCACACACAACCCTACAAGGTGGAATAGAACTTATGCACCCATAGTGAGGAGGTAAGGCCTTTAGGCCTACCATCTAGGATCTCTCACACTCCTGGACGTGGAGTGAGGTAGATTCCTTCCCATGATATTTGTTTATTACAGAAGGTGCATTTCTCTAGATAAACCTAATAGAGAATGTGATTCTCACTTCACACCACTCTAGAATATTGTCTCGATGGGTTTCCCACCAATGTGTTGATGTCCCATGTTAGGTATAAGTTATCATATTCCTCCTTTCTATCTGACAGGTCCAATATACCTCCATCACTCATAGAAATACATCAGGGTTACCTCTCTAGTGTAATTGGGTAACTAATTTCCTCCCATGAGCCTAACTGATTTCACCTTAGTGATGTGAGTCACAATTCCCTTTAATTGTCTTCCAACCAACTCATAGGTCCCATGCACCTAATTTTCACATGTAACGCTAGTTATATCACTCATGGAATGAGAATCTTCCCATTGAATGACTCCTTATCCCAATGGATGGATAACCTCGGGGTCTCTAATGGTGCACACATAGATTTTATCCATTTCCTCTTCTCCCAAAGGCTCTACATAGGGCACAAAATTCCCATCCGTTAGTGGAATAATGACATGCTCCTATTTGTTCTAAAATCTTATGTACCCTTTATTAAAGTGTAATTCATCATTATTCTTATAGCACCAAGGGCATCCAAGTAAGGCTGGAAATTTATCTACCTTGGCAAGCGCTAAGACTTCAAAATATCTAGTGAAATTTTCCCCTGGATGGTTATGGATGCATCCTTCAACACTCCGATGGGAATAGCCTTTTCATATTTTCCATATATAACACATTTTAAGATGGTTGTAATGGGGCCTCCCCATTTGATTCCATGCATCTAAAGTGATAACATTGACCTTAACACCCATGTCAATCAGAATGTTTCTCAAGATCCATCCATCCACAACTGCATTCAATGTGATTTCTTTGTCATAATCAATACTTGTGAGGGGGAAGATTAGCATGCAATACTTACCTCTCACACTCACCTCCAACATGTGACACTTTTTCTCTTAGCCACTCTCCTAACAGAGGGATAATATTCTCCTGGCACAACATCTTACACACTTATTTGACCTCATCTATGTCCTTCTGAGGGACCTCAACATTTTTCTTCTACTCCAACTTTTGTGATTTCTCCTTCAAACATTTTATCTCCCCTTACAGGTTTCTAATCACCTCCATGGTTCTTGGTAGACCTCCTTCTGATGAATTAGATTATGATATTCCCCATGTAATACCTCTTATCTTATAATGAGAGGCCTTTTATTCGGTATTTCCCTAACACGCATGACTTCCACCCACGTAGTTACTAAGACAGGTTCTAACTTAGGGTCATGTGCCACCCTAGGCATCCATTGTGGATCAACTCACTTCACACTCACCATCCCCACACCCTTTTCCTTCCTCTAGTTCTAGCTCATGTTCTCATACAACTCAGGGAAATCCTCATACTTATGCTTCTTCTTGTACCATGAGCATTGTAGAAAATTTGGAAATTCACACTTTTAGTGTTTAGTAGATCCACAATTGTAACAAGTTCCATGGGGAAATTCACTCCTACCTCCTTGACCACCAAAACCTTTGAATCCTCCACGAAAACCTCTTCCTTGACCACCTTCTCTCACACCCTTCATACTTTCAACCTTCATTATTATAACTTATTCTAATTCTTTTAAGGCACACACTAATATCAATGGCATCATGGATTTGGTCTATTAATCGGTAGTCCTTTGTATCATGAGTCATAGATGAGAAAATATTATGATAAGAAGTTAAATTCTTACAGAGAAAAGGCTACAACATGCATCTACTTGGATCATGATCTCCATGATAGATTTCATAATCCAATGACACGCACACCAAATTTCATGGGAAAATATCCTTTGTGTGTCCTTCTACCTCACAATCTATGCACCATAGTCCACTGCAAGTCTCATGAGTGGTTTTGTAGATAACATTTCCAGCTGCTTCGTCCATGGCAGTGATCTATGCTTCTAAAAATGGGATTACTCTAGTGTCAACACTTCTAATGGCCTTAGTGCATAAATAATCCTCCAAGCTTTGCACGGATCCGTGAAAGTCTTATGTGAAATAACTTATCTGAAAGGTGTTATCAATCCACCCACAAACCACTGAGCATGCTTTGAGATGGATGGATATCATAAGACAAATTTGACAAAAGATTCTTAAAGCACGCATCATACTCCCGCACACTCTATTATACCTTCTTGAATATCATTCAATGCATTGATGTTATTTTTCTCAAACTCAGGAATGTGGAATTCCTCCAAGAATTCATCACATTGGGCAATACAATCCATCAACATTTGATGTGGGTCATACTTCCTGTACTAGTTATGTATGTGTCCCTATAATATAGTTACAAACTGGATTTCCTTCTTCTTTGGGGAAGTGATACCCTTATCATGCCATAGAAATTTTCACTTGTGTACATGATCCACAACATCTTCAAAACCCTTTTAATGAGGTAAGTGAAGATACATCTCATAAAACACTTGATGATGGTGTCATGGCCCTTGTCTGCCAGATCCAAGACCTTGATTCCATTATGTTGCCTTCACCACGATATCCACTAGATCCACTAGCTCTTATTCCTCTGAATCCACCAGATCCTCCTCTCATTGCTTGTAAATGGCCTGACATAGTTGTGCTCTGTGTACCCATCATCACGTTAAACTGTGCACCGACAATATGTGATGTTGAACCACTTCCATACATGATACCCAAAATTTGTGTACCCACACCTTACCAAAATGATGTACTAGATAGGATGCCTCCAAACACATGAAATGTTTATGCTTCCATATAAGAACTAAATGAGAAATTATATCTACCAGGTGTTGTTTGGCTACCAATACTAACACCAATCAGATTAACAACACTTATCTCAGAAATAGAACACTAAGCACTAGCATTTGGTCACCAGGTGGGATAAGATGCACGCCTACAACTTCCCTTTCTCCATACGATAAAATCTCACCAGAATCGAGGGGGTTTTTATCTCACACTTTCCAATATGGGGTAGTACAGACTACTCGGTGCCGTGCCCTTTGTGTGAACCTCAAATCCTTCCCACAAAGTCTACCTCCATAAATCCATCACTCTAAAAACTTCACGCTATCTCATCAACCCCCTTTCTCACACTTCATTATACTTGATCCTCCTCTCTTCTCTCTCTTCTTCCACCGTAAGGTCCACCATATTTCACCACACCAACTTCCACACCCCATGCCTAAAGGGAAGTTAGAAATCCATAGGAAATTCCTCCATACTCGAGATGATGATTATGGCTAATGAATGAATCCTCTTGGCTCCTATAAAAACTCAAACTCAACAATCTCTAGGTAAGAATACGTATAAATCATGTATTTCAAGGTATATTTGGTCAATACTCCACTCCACCAATGATCAATAACATGATTGTAGGTCAAATCAACATCATGTAGCCTCTGATACTCTTCTTGGGTCCAAACATGAGGTCTATAATACCAACTCTTCCTTGATGCATATGCTAACAACCATTCATACAACTCTACTAGGAAACAACAAAATAATGTTTCATAAAGCTCATGATACAAGTATTCCTCTACCCATTTACATGCTTCAAAATCAGATCTAGTGCTAAATCATTGATTAAACTCATCCTCTATACTTTTAAGCCAAGTATCAACGTTGTCCAAGGAAAAGTGTTTTTTTATCACACACCATTCTCACAATAGCTTCAAAAGAGGTCTTGAAATGGAACTAAAATGTAGTCTCATTTCCCTATTCTCTTTAAATCCCAAACACACCAATCTATCACCCAACATTATTGGGTGCTCACCGAGGTGCACGTAGGCACCGAGCCCCTCCTTTATGTGAGATTTGTAAGAATGCTTCGCCATTAATGGAGGAATGTTTGCATAAATAGAAATACAAGCATTTATTCTAGCATAGAGTAAAAACACTAGATCTAAGCATAGATTCGCCATGATATAAACGTAAACATTTCAACATCATAATAGAACCAACTCTATACCATGAGTAACATGAAATACACTAGGGTTTTATCTAATTAGACACAATAATATAGAATAACATGGAATATATTGATTAACAAGTGTTTACAGTAGCCATATTACAACAAAAAGGTTCAACAACATATCAGTACATCATTCTACCATTAGCATTTTACCCTCCCCATGGCTCTAATCCAAAAACTCTATATTACCCCCTTATAACCATTACATAATATTCACCATGCATATGCACACATACTCAACTTCCCGCATCTAACAAATACCTAACACCCAATACCCTTGTCTAGATCTAAATTCCTCCTTAAATAGGATAAGAGCTCACCTAAACATCATTCTAGAAGCAATCCCACATGCCAAATGTCATCATATATTTTATACTCGAGTGTCCAAGCCATGCAGATGCTAGCTAGCCATAACAACCTTCACTTTATAGCCCGTAACCATAATGATTCCTTGGAATATTATGTTATTAAGCTCAAGTCCTCATGTAACAACCTAGTTCTTATTATGTTTATCCACAACTTCACGTGTTTTACATGTGATACCCTTTAACCGAAATGTGGCTAAGTCCTTAAACTCTTAAACCCTTTCCTACTCTTGTGCAAACCTATATCTCCTTGCACATGTTTACTTATGTGTTTTTTCTTGATAGTGCCTTCCATGCACACTCATCTTCTACTTTAGGACTTAGTAATTTTTTGGGCTCAACATTTTCTCAAACAACATAGTTGAATATGAATCTCTAATCCATGGACTTCATTGGGCAATAAAAAGAGGCATTAAGAACCTAAAAGTTTTTTTGGAGACAATGAGCTCATTGTTAATCAAGTTAAAGGGTAGAACTATTCTAAAAATGATCTATTAAAGAGCTATAAGAACTAGGTATGGGATTTGATTGAAAACTTTGAATATTTTAACAATGTTTCCATCCTGAGGAAGAGGAACAAGGCTGCAGATAGGATTGTAGAAATTGGAATAGTATTTTATGTGGTTGAAAATATCAAGAGAGATCAAGCTCAACCTCATATCAAAGTGGTCATGAGACTAGTTGCTCTGAAAAAATACTAGTTAGAAAGTGTTCAAAAGTGATCAATAAATCATCAATTTCTTATAGGAGGAAGATGAGGTATTTTTGAGGAATCGAGATAAATTGGAATAGAAATATGGTGATTAAGTGGTCTAGCTAAGAAAAATAAGATCCCAAAAGGCCTGGTGACATTAGAGTCAATATTCAATCCCAATGATCAATTCTGGAAGGAAAAGGAAAATATTCAAGTAAAAGGGAAGATTCGAGCCCATCTTGGTTGGAGAAGGTAAAGTACTCCAAATTGGTAAAGTAAGTTCTTATCAAGAGAGGTCTTATTTCATTCTTCTTTGTTCATAGTTTCTAGATGCCTTTTCTTAGAGCTATGATGACTTAAGGGGATTTAATCTAAGGTTGGAACAACACACTATTGAATTGGATCCAAAAGTAAATCCCTTTAGATGGAAACAAAGACCAATAAAGCCTCATATTAATCCTCTCATGAAGAAGGAACTGAACAAGATCATTGAGGCAAGAATTATTTTTCCAATCAAGAACTCTTCGTGGGTTGTTAATCTAGTGTCATTCAAGAAAATAAATGAATAAATCAGATTATGTGTGGACTACCGAGACCTGAACATGGCTTCTCTCAAAGATAACTATCCAATTACTTTCATGGAGCAAATATTTCAAGTGGTATCCAATTCGAAAGGTTCTCACTCCTAGATGGCTACTTAGGATACAATCAAATTATGTTGAAAGAAGAAGAACAATTCAAAAAAACCTTCATTGAAAAATGGGGCACATATGATTATAGGAAAAATTGATTCATGTTATCAAATTCCCAAGTAATGTTCTAGAGGGCTATGGATATGATGTTAAATGGGATGAAAAATAAGATAATTCTTATGTATTTATACGACATAACTATATTCTCCAATAATGCAACAAGTCACCTTTTTCACCTTAGGAAAGCGTTCTAAAGATGCAGAAGATTTGGAGTGTCTCTAAATATGAAGAACTACATATTCCTAGCTCATGAAGTTAAGATCCTCAGCCACATTGTGTCTAAGGAGGGTCGACATCTGATCCGAAAATATTTGAAGCCATCTCGTGCTCTACTAGTTCCAAGTCACAAGAACGCTCTTCAAATTTTCTTAGGGAGAATCAATTTTGTCTGAAGGTTCATGCCTAATTTTTCCACTCTTTTGAAGCCATTAACAATGATGTTGAATATGATTATAGAATTTAAATGGAAAATGGAGGGCAAGGAGATTTTTGAAGCTATCAAACAAGTGATATCTCAAGCTCCAACTCTCATCAACCCATATTCATCCAAAGAATTAATTCTCTATGCCTTTGGTGGTTCAAACACCATCTCCGCTATCTTGGAGAAGATGAATGAATAAGGATATGAGAATACCATTTCCTTATTCATTTAAAATTTGGAAGACTATGAAGTGAGGTAATATTTTTTTAAGAAGCATTTCCTTATTGTTATAATAATCTTGCAGAAGTTTAGAAACTTGGTTTCAAACAACAAGATTTAGTTGCTAGTGTCTCATGCCCGAGTGAAGGAGTTCCTCCAAACCAAGGATCTGAAAAAGAAAAGAGTAAGTTGGATTACCCAGGTGATGGAGTATGATATAGAAATTAATGTTACCAAACTAGTCCATGGTAATGGCTTATGTGAATGGCTAGCTTCTAATAAGCATGATGAACCAAAAAATGAAGAAGGAGTTGTCCTAATGCTCCAAGATGATCGGGAACAATATTCGGATGGTATGCCCAGTCCTTATTAGACCCAAGGTATGATGTAATTTCTTCAAGAAGGTCTATTCCCTTTGCAAATAAGAAAATAAAAATCAGATACTTTAGACTCCAATCCATCCCGTATGCTCTCATTGATGGTATATTGTTCAAAAAGGACGTGAATGGGGTTCTTCTTAGGTGTGTTCCAACAAATAAGACTGAGAAAGTGCTACATGAGTGTAATGAAAAAGAAACTAGAGGTCATTTATATTCATGAGTATCATCCCTCAAGTTCATGAAGGATGGTTACTATTGGACCACAATGTTCGGTGACTATTATGCATAAGTCAAGAAGTGCAGAAAATATATGTTCTTCACAGGGAAAGGAGAAGTTAGTAGCTCTTCCACTCCACCCAATCTCGGAAACCAACCTTTTATATAGCAGGATTGGATTTTATTGGGTTCATCAATCCAAACTCAAGCCTAGGCCACAAGTGGATCTTGATGGCATTGGATTATTTCACCAAGTGGACTGAAGCAGTGGCATTCAAAGAGGTAAATGAGTCTAGGATATTGGACTTTTATGAGGGGATAATAACAAGATTTTATGTACCGATCACTATCATATCTGATAATTCTCTAGCATTACTTGACACTCATATCACTAAATGGGGTGTTAGGAATGAAATTTATTTAAGCACCTCCTCTAACTATTACCCCTAGGGTAATGGAAAAGTTGAGTCCACAAACAAGAACTTGTTGAGAATTATCGAAGGAATCTGGATGAAAATAAGAGGATGTGGCATACCAAGCTCAAATCAGATTTGTGGGCTAATAGAATCACGCTAAAAAGATCAACTAGTAGCTCTCCCTATAATTTTATCTATAGAAAATAGTTAAGGCTACCAATATCTCTTGAATTTCCAACATGACATATCCTAGAGCAGGTTGGAGTTATCAAATTTTGATCCTATTGAATCCACGTATGTGGAACTCATGGAGTTGGAAGAGTTAAGAAAGCATGTATTATAAACCATGGAGAAGGATCAAGCCTCAATAAAAAGGATTTTCAAAAAGAAAGATAATGCGAGAACCTTCCGGGGAGAGATTTGATTCTGAAGTGGGATGGTGATAAGGAAAAGCGAGCAAACATTTCAAGTTCCATTCTATATGACGTGGTCTTTATATTATCATGGGGTGAAAAAGTAACAATTCTTTCCAAGTTTCCAAGTTGGATGGAGAATAATTTTTTATTCTAGTCAATGGAATCTATCTCAATCATCACATTACTAAGTAAAATCTTATATATATATTTATATAATTTTAGGATTTCTAATTCCTCTAAGTACTTGTGCATATTTTTTTGTTGTTAGAGTATGTTTTGGTTTCCCTAAATGTCTCAGGAACATGTTTTATTGCTTCTAGTGATATTTTACATAGGTTCATGTGTTCTTGGAAGGGATGTTGTAGCTAGAAGCTCAAAGTTATAGTGAACAATTGTAATCCTCAAAAGGTTTCAAATGCAAACCAACTAAATTAATATTGGAGATAGATTTCAGATGTTTCATTCTTCCTTTTCCTAACAAATCAATTTGCAGAAATGAAGAAGAAAATAAAATTCAGATCTAAAAAAATTTCCACTCGTGTTAATTTGAGGATTTTCTTATTGAATTTGGAAAATTCGAGTAGAAGTCAGTTCCAAGTTCAAACAATAGTGCTTGAATGGCTCAAGGAATGGGTTTTCAAAGTGTTGGGTTAGTTTCAAGACATTAAATGACTTTATGCCCAATGAAGGCTCCAAAAACTAGTCACTTCACCTAACACGCAAGTAACCCCACTAAGTCACCAAATTATTATCCATTTTAGCCCCGGGTAAGATGGAAAACTAGGGAGAATTGGACTGAGCATTGACAAAACATTCAAAAATGATTATGAATATTGTAGGTGATATTTTAGGTTTTAGTAGCACTTGCAGTGCTTAGAGTAGGTGTGCAATTATTCAGAATTTTTTTCTTCTTCTAGGTTTCAAGGAGGCTTAGAGTAGTTTCGGAGAAAAACGGGATCTGATGGGCCAACATTTAGTAAGAACAAACAAAAATGGGAAAAATGGATAAAGGTAAATTTATGGCCCCAGGGAATCTCATATCCTACCCTTAGTAATCTGTATCAATTTTTTTGAAAAAATCCAAAAATGCACAAAAAGTGTTATAGAGGGGTCAAAAATGGTTAAGAGCATCAACCAAACAGCCAAGTGGTAGGTGAGCTAAAAGTAGCTTATGTGAATGAGTTAATGGCTGAAAAAAAGAGTTCCCGAGTTGGATCAGGGTAGGCATGACAAAGGAGTAGATCACGAAGGTGAGTTGCTCATGAGGTCAACTCTTCATTGAGGGACCAATGGATAAGTAGGAGGGTGGAGAGGTTAATCCAAATTGCACTAGGAAAGGCAGACTTGGGAGTTGACTCATTGAGTTTCTTGGTAAGGAGTTTAGGGTTCATGACAATTCTAGGGAAAAAAATAGGTCGGGGTGAGTTTGTCTTCCATGCTGACATGGTGAGCCATCGATGGGAGTTGATGTTGGGGATTTACCTCAAGCATGCATGCATGATGGGTGCATAACCTAGCGGTCTATGTAGGTGTGATTTGGGACCTAGAACCGACAAGTATGCTCGGGAGTTGATTGGAGGTTTGTGTCGAGCCCACATGTTAGGTTTTCAATTCGGGGATGTAGGAGTGACGAGAACCTTTCTTAGGATGTGCAATGTGCCAAGTGGGTTACGGGCCCAAAAAGCATGGGAAAAGTCAAGGGTCATCGATGAAAAACAACCAAGGGGATCACCGAGTTGTGAGGGATTGGATTCATGTCGGGGTAGAGTCATAGTTACTCAAGCATGGAAAATGTCGGTCAAGCCTCTCGATGTGGATGTCAAGCGAGTTCCACACCAACTCGCGGGGTGAGTGATGAGTTGGTGGAAAGTTAGGTAGGGTAGGTGGGATGTTGGAGCCAAGACATAAAAATTGACCTACACAAAATCCTTCATCACTTCTTTTGTACTCACCAGAATTTCACTAAATTATAGTTGATGGAAAGAGTATTTAGAGCCCATGACATGAAATGATTAAAAATGGGAAATTAATGGGTTAGGTAAGATTAAATAAAGGATGAAGTTATAAGATAATGGAAGCCATACCCAGTGCATGAAAATGGAGTTAATGAAGGCATGGAGGCCCTTTCCTTCTTCCACAAGGTAGAGTATGATGGAGAATGGATTTTTTGGGCTTCCTCACCCTTGTAGGTGTAATGATGATTTTGGGAGGTGGTTGAAGTATGGATTCATTCTTTTCTCTTTCTCTCTCATCTCCTTCTTCCTATATATTGTAAAAGGAGCATGTTTTACAGGTTGTTGGTTATTCTCCATTTTCTCCTCTCCCTTTTGCAAGCCATTACAGGTGTACAGTGAGCTCAAACCTCTATTTTAAAGCATTTTCAAAGGAATACATGCATATTGCCTCCATTTTAATGAAATGTGTCAACTTTTGAAAAATATAATCAGATTTGTGGTTATTTTGTAACCCTTTTTGTATGTTATTACAACTATTGTCTCTTAATTATATTTAAAGGTATTATGTGCATTTTTATGTTTTATTACAAGATTTGAATGATTGTGTTTAATGTGAATTATAGTGTAAATTTATGTTTGTGGTGTGGTGTTCCCACACCCTTCATATCTCCATTTTCCTTCATTTTCACCCCTAGAAAGTGTCTCAATAACCCTATCTTAATTTGATTACCCACCTTAGTGTAGGATTTCCCCTTTTACACAACCTCTTCTCTCTCCATGTCTTCTTGGAATTGTTAGGGTAGGATTAGACAGAGAGTTTCCTTTATTAGAGTTAGTTGTCACACTATTTTAGGAAGAAGAAACAACTTTATGTGGAGATTTGTTTTATTTCCAAGGTCGTAAACTTGAAACAACTCCATGTTACACAATCACACCAATTTCCTCACACACGCATGATAGAAAAATGGAGGGTTTTGTGGTTTGGTGATAACGATTACATTTCTTTGTCCTCTATAATCCTTCAACATGTTTTAACTTCTTGTATCTCCTTGGCCTCAACATTATAGTTCACTATCATTTAGATTATTTCTCAAGACCAAAACTTTATGAAGACCAACATTCAAAACCATGTGACATAAATCTATACCAAAAATATCAAATCAAACTTCATTGTACTTTGACCATTAGACTAGAGATACTATAAAAAGACACAGCACCAACTAGACCATGACCCTACTATTATTCAAGAGAGATAACTTTGACTCATGATTATTACTCAAAATGAACCCTTTGACAAAATCCCAACACTCCATGCTCAGACTTATATCATGACATGACATAATTTTGACCAGAGAAATATTTTAAAAGACACTACACTTCAAATTAAGACATTTGTTATACATGATTTCCAGTGCATATTCTAACCATAATCGAGAATACACTATAATATGATAGATATAGACTTAAGACCCTCCTATGACACATCACCATGACATACCATATCCAATGATTTTGTTATTTAATGAAAAATCATGATCTACAAGACAACAATAGACTTGAAAAATTAGAACTTCATGATAGACATAAGATATGACTTTACACCTTTAGGACTAACAACTCTTCATACTCGGAATAGATCATAAGTATAATTTAAAGAATCAATACTTTAAGAGACTTCAATCATCATCTTCAAAAACAAATTCTCACATCATGAATGTATAAAATCAAAGTCATTTTTATAGTGAGTATACCATTTTTACTAATTGGAAAACCAAGGAATACAACAGGACATAATTTGAATCTATGAAAACATAAGTTGATAGACTGGAAGAATCATTCTTCAAATAGTTAGCTTCCCCTTTCTAAAATTCTTCATATGCATGAGAATGTCTCTAAGAATCCTATAGAGACAAGACGCTTCATGATTTAAACTAGAAGATTGACTTAAATAGGTCCCATGGAATCTTCCATTCTTGAAACTCACCTTTTCCATCATTTTTATGATCACAACTCGAGACACTTTTTCTTACATCCACATCTTCTCTTGGTTGAACTATGTTGTTCATTCTTGGCTTCCATAACCTATTTTGAATCCTAGAATACATATTAGGACCTTAAAATATCCTCCCTTTCCTTGTAGTGCCATAAGAGTCTATAGAAACATGTCCATACATTTTTCAACTAAAATAACCTACTTTACTTCTCCTCTTCTAGTATTCATTACCACAATTCGACTTGAAGGATCATATAGACAATATCTAGCAAAGATCTGACCTCTCTCATGGAAATTTTAGCATATCACATTATTTGTTTTCTCTTTCCTACTATCCCTCCATGGTTGATAATATCTATAAAACATTCTACACTTCTTATATATTCCCAAAACCATTACATGTGAAACAATAACCATTAAATATCTTCCATACCTTAAGGTATTAGGTTGCATAATGGGCTTTGTCTTCACATTGCATTTTTGGAGTTCTCCTTATTTTCATCCATCTTGATTTTTATTCATCCTTATTTATTGGAAAACTTTCATATTGAATATTTTATTTTCCCTTGAGGTCATCACTAAACCCCAAACCCGCTCTATCACCTGCTGATCTCTATTTTCCAAGAAGATCATCAAGATCCTTGTGCTTTTCTCAAATTTATGAAAGGATTTAGCCTTCTTACCAGAACCTAATAACTCTATCATTTTAAACTCTATATCCTCTTCAAATTTTGTGCATTTACTCTCTTTGTCTTGCAAACTAGTGACTAGAAACTTTACCTTTTCTTCTAGCATTCTAACTGTCTCATTTAGCTTTCTTGTTTCATACCAATGTTTCTCTTCTAGATCATGAATCTTATCTTCAAATCCTTTGACTTGAGATCTCAGATTATTTTTCTTCTTTTCAACATTCCTTAACTCAATTTGGATACACTCTAGTTCATCTTCAATATCCTCTTAGTTTTCATCTTCAGAATATAGAGTCACCAAAAATGATAGGACCATTTCTCATAAAGTTATCATCATCTTTTGTCATGAATAACACCTCATCACCTACATATTAAAATTCATATTTATGCACATTACTATCAATTCTTACATGAAATTAAAAAAATTCTTTTGGAGTGATAGATTCAAATACATCTTCAAGATATGTTTCTAAGTCATCTCCATCATCTTCATTTTTAAAATAACATGTTTCAATATCAACACAAGGATCTTCTCTATCTCCTTCATGGGACTTCACATTAGTCAAATCAGATGGAAATCTAGAAATAGGAGTGTACATACCAAGAAAATTCTACCAAATATAAAACCCTAAGGGTTTTAATCATTCCTTCATTTTGACAAGAAGATAAATTTCAAGTTGAGCCTAAATATCTACCAAATTTTTTGCTTCAAGAGGATCTCCTTTGAGTGATTAGACTTGTCTATAAGGAGTTGTTATGATACTAATTTTTAGAAGCACAAATGAATGGGGTGTGAATCAGTCTTACAAATTTCTTACTTCATTTACCATCAATTGCAAAATTCATTAACGTCCATTTAATCATATACATTCAATAAGATCTTATTAAGTTTGCACCATACATTAAAATGAGCATAACACATGAGAGATAACACATAGACACAATATGTAATTGGTAAACCCCAAAGGGAAGAAAAACCACTAATTTTTTTCTAATATTACTCATAACAAAGACTTAAGTCAATATTAAACATCACAAGATATTTCCTTAGTGAGGCACCAATCCCACAAGGAGAACCAACCCCTAAACCATTATTGATATTACTCAAAAAATAAACTTGCAAGAATATGTCTAATTATAAAATATTTTTATAATAATATCACAATCGATATGCTGCAACAAATCAGTTGATGGTGGTCACAAGATTCAGCTCCAAATTAATTCGAACTTGTCTAAACCCTCATTCACCTAGCTCACTCTTTCTTCTTATATCAAGGACAAAATTGGATTCAAACACGCATGCTCTATAACATTCCTATACCTTTAAAACACTTCCTTGGATCTGAATATACTCATTCATACCTATTTCAATCACAAACATGGGTCACACTTTTTCCCTCTAAGAGCACTACTTCAAAATAGAACCATGACTTCACTTTTATATGACCTCCAAATAAAAAAATTAAAGAGGTCAGTATATCATTAGTAATTCAGCCAAAAAACTCAAAACCATAAAATTAAACTCATGAAAATTCATCAAGTGGACCCATGTAGGTCGTTCATTCCCAAATGCACCAAACAAGCACAAAAACAACTCAAAACCCCATCACCTGGATGGCTAAAACCAAAAACACTATAACCATGTGATTATCCAATCTCCTAATTCATCCCACATGTAAAATATGTCATAAAAATCATCCATGGTCGTTAATTATCTTTCACCAATCAAATTTATCATAACTCGCTCAAGAAGGATCATATTCTTCACCAAACATCTCGCTTTCGGAACATGTCTTCACCTTTGGGCCTCAAGACCATAAAATAAAAACTAAACTATGGTATGTAACCATGAATTGTAATACCCTGGAACTATAGATAATATCCATGCTTTCTAGATCTCATGAAATATCTACATGTGAAAACCACACTCACTTTCCTCTTCACCAAATTGCATGGTGCCCAAAAAGTAGCTTTCAAAACTCAACTATTATGTACCATTTCTTCCTTTTTCAAGACCTCCAAATTACTAAAATAGGAACAAAATTCATCCCTATTCACTCTCTAACTAATAGCAAGCATCATCCAATCCAAAACATGCACCATCTACCTCAATCTTTTATCCTAAACAATTTTTTCATGAGAAACAAACAACCTTCTTCTATACAAACTAAAATTGTTGACCTATAAAAATCATCATCATGAGAAAAAAATATACCATTGTAAATAAATCTGAGTCTATATTCAAGAAAATATTACATTTCCTTCCAACTCTAAGTGGAAGGTCTTTAATCAGGTCTATCTCTGAAACTGCTACAAAAATGACCCAAAACTACCTTATGACCAGTCTTTATAAATAGGGCACACTTTTATATTTAGAAGAAAAACCATGATCCAAACCCATCATAAAAATCAAGAAAAAAATCCCATGATAAAATCAATGTTAATTTATTTCACAACTCCTTTGGAATACTTTGTCCCAAACTGAACTTCTTCATAAACTAGCATGTTTGAGTGGGGTCCACTCATCACCACATGATCTATCATACCTTATTATAAATATGAATAATTTATCTAACACATCCAATAGTTTTACTAGCATAAGAAATCAATTATTTTCACTTACCAATAAAATCTCTCCTATTGATTTTGATCTAGGGTTTCAAACTCATTGGAATTTGTTTACCTTCTTATCATTTGCTCATAAAAATGTGACAATGAAAGCACAAAATTATTTTTGTGAAATTATATTAAATAAATACAAAATTATACTTGAAATAATTTTGATACCATGCACACCACACAATTCATACTGAGCATTAGAAGTTACTACTCAAGCTAGAAAATGCATTCTCAAGTACCCTATTTCACCAAAATACATCATAACACATAATTTTCTCTCATGTTGACTTGATTTTTTTCTCAAACCTCTAGGAAACCCTTTTTAATCATCTTTTCTCAACTAGATACTTTATCTTCATATCCCATCTCATTTGCATGACTAGGACTTACGATTTTGCATGTTCTATGCCAAGACTAGCTGAACCAACACTATAAATCATCATGAAATCTCTAAAAAATACCTCTACAAGATGAGACAAATATAACATATGTCCATGAGTGATCTCAAGAGCTCATACATACATGTAAGTTCCTATGATGCCTAATTATCCCTCCAAACACTAGGATTAGGCCTAGTCATAGTATGACCAAGTAGACTAACACCATGAATTAGCTTCCAAGATATCCAAAAGGACCTAACATACCTAAGAAAACATGTATCACACTTCTACATGCTTCTATGAGCTCATATACATCTGCATCTCACTCTCATGCTCCATTTGGCCTTCAAGCACCTAGACTAGGTCTAGATGATCACCTACAAACCATGCTCAAACATGTACCTACACTCCTCCACCTCACTCTGCATCTACTAGACCAATATGAAATTCATTCAATAACATTAACATAAACTTTAATCATAATCCAAATCAATCATTTCAAACTTTGAAGTAAGAAGTTCATACTCAAGCAATTTGTATTTCATCTTGTAAATACTTATACAAACTTGAATCTAAATGTCATCATCATGATAGGCATCTACTGACATGTATTCATCATCCTAGTTGTTATTATTAATGAGTCTTTTATATCACTTAAAACACATAGAACTCAACATGCCAACACGGACTAGTGTAGACAAAGTAGCTCAAAGGTACGTCAATGTGAAAATAATAAAACCTAAAAAATAATGATGGATGTAATAACATAAATGGAGGCTATAGAGGAGGATATCATGACCAAGTTAATGGAGGTCTTGGAGGTAGGTTTATACAAGGGATATGTTATATATGTGGGTTTCCAAACCACTATTAGGGTGAGTTTCTAAATAACCATTCTTATGGGTATCGAGGAAAGGGGACAAAAGTAAAATATTTGTTGTACTTATACGCATATATGTGCAAAAAAGGAAGGATAGAGATGTAGAAATGATACATGTTGAGTGCTTTAGGTAGGGACAATGCAAACCTAATACTTTATAAGTGACAAAGAAACAATTGTTATTGATTAATATGCATACGAAGCTTCACATGATTACGAACAGGGAAGATCAAAGCCACTCATTAGACGAGATGATAATTTGTAGCCAAATAAATATCCAGATACAGAGAAATAAAAGGAATTATTCATATACACCATGGGATTAATCAGAGAAGCTGCATGGGGAGATAATTTTCATAAAGGAACAAGAATGAGATAGAGAGCACATGAGACAGAAAAACATACCTGATAATAATATTAGTGACCTTAAATAAGTATGAAATATTATTAGAAAATAAAATATCATCCCTCTAATAGAAGAAAGGTTGCGGGAGAAATTTCTGCATGTAGGAACATAGAGGGAGAGACATATCTTACATGCTAATTTTTCACCTCAAAATGATGAATAAAATAAGGAGATTACCTTAGATGTGGTTATAGATGACTAGTTGGTAAGTAACATTTTGATTGATACATGCACAAAATTTATTGTCCTTACCCTTGATGTTTTTAAAAAATTAGTAGGCCACCCTTCCATCCATCCTCAAGTGAGTTTTATATGAAAAATAAAATAACATCCATTCCCATTGGTTTTTTGAAGGATGCAAGCATCAAAAATCAAGGATGAAAATTTAGTGGAGATTTTGAGGTTCTAGAGTTGGCTGAAGCATATAACTTCCTATACTACTTATCCATCCTTAGTGCTATGCTTACAAGGAATAATTACACTTTAACAAGAATTATAACAACTTTGAAAACAATTTGGAATGTGTTGTGATCCCGATGGGTGAAACAAAGGTTTCTCCCTATATTGATCCCATAAATCAATAAGATCATAACCAAATCTATACGCAGATGGTGCATGACTTGGAGTATATTGATCCAATGAAGGAAGGGATGCTTAAGTGGGGAGATGCAAATTTTATCAACAACTCTACTAACATTGCATGTGATAATTGGGCTCATGGTTCATATGAAATGGTTGGACATGAGTGTTATGAAGGAGTCCACAAGTGATAAGGCCTCGGTAGTTAAGTTCCTATAGAAGACCACACTACCAAAGTTCGGTGGAGAAGAGGATCAAGAGACATTCTTGCGTGCCATATATGATGAACTGCACAATGAGGGTGAAAGGAGAAATTTAGTTGTATATTTTATTAGGGGAATGACAGTGTGATGGTGGGATACACATAGAGATAACTTGCTAATATGGCACGAGATTAGGGTTATGTTCCTAACTCGGTTTGTTAAGAGTAACCTACCTTCAAAGATATTAAGTTATGATGGAGTGTTTTCTCCTCATTCTCACATTCAAGGTTTTGAAGAATTGGATAAAGGGACCTGATGCATTACCACCATATCTATGGGTACATAATTTTTATTCCACATTACATGGGTATGCATGTGCATGGTACATACATGTTGAGTTGAAGAAGGAGACCGCAGATTGAAAGACAATGAATTCAATTATGATATCTATCTTTGAGTAATCTTCTACTAAACCCCCTGTGTATACAACTTTGCAGTTGATGAATCACATCACTCTGGGAGAAAATACGAATGAATAAGATCTTGTAGCTCAGTTATAGGGTGAGACTCTTCTGACTAATCATGTGAAAAATTACGACTGGATGGGTTTTAAGGATCACCTCTTAGAGAGCCGCTGAAAGGAAAAATATAAATTCAAGATGGTGTACATGATTGATGATGAAGAGGTTTAAGATCTAGATGTTTAGAATACATAGGGAGAGCATGAGGTATTTTCTATAGTATATGAGAATGCACACACGTACCACTAGCCTTTGAAAATGAAGAAGTCAATATTAAAACAAATGATGCACCTAAAGAAGCAATAATTAGTGATTATTGGTCAGATTCAAAATTTACAAAGATCATATAAATATTGCGTGAATTCTAGGACCTATTTCCTTGAGGCTACCATGAGTTGAAGGTAATTCATCCTTCACTTGGGGAAATGAATACCAAGCTAAGGGAGGGATCACAACCAGTACAAAAGAGGCCTTATAGGATGAATCACAACTTACATGTCAAGTTAAAATCTGAGACCGATAAGATGCTTAAAGAAGATATCATTGAGCCAATATAATAATTAGAATAGATCGGTCCAATGGTCATCAAAATCTGAAAAGATGGAAAAATTAATATTTGTGTGCACTATAAGGTATTCAATTCCTCTTGTTTCATTCATCCTTTCCCCAAACCTTTTCTCAAGATATTCTTAAAGGTGTGACAGGTGTGAGATTTAATAGTTTACGAGAGGGTTCTTTGGATACCATTAGGTACGTATAGTGTGCGAGAATTATCCTAAGAAACATTTTGCTATAAAGTGGGGTTATTATGGATATATAGTTATGTCTTTTGGACTTTAAGAATGTGCCAATGGTATTCTCATGCATCATTTTCTAGGCATTTGAAGACCTTTTCCACAAATTATTACAGTGTGTATCTTGATGACTAGACCATGTATGGTCTAATTAAATACCATTGTGATTGTTTAAGACTGATGTTTAAAAGATATGTGTAATTGATTATATCATTAAATATCAATAAATGCATCTTTGCAACACCTTTTGGCACATTGTTGGGGTACATCATATGAAAGGAAGGTATTTTCATTGACCCGAGAATATTGTAGTTATCTTAGGATTATAAGAACCAATGAATCTAAGTGAGGTGTGCAAATATCTTGGTCATATGGGGTATTATAGGAAATTCATCAAAGGCTATGATAAGATAGCTATGCCATTGGAAAATTATTAAAGGAGAAATGGAATTTTTATTAGAGGGATGCACATGATAAGGTGTTTGATACATTAAATTAAATATTGACTATCATGCATATAATACGGTTCCCTTCATGGAATTTTCCATTTCATGTCCATGTACATACCTCTAGAACCAAATTAGAGTAGTATTGGCTCAACCTGGGGAAGGTAATGTGGATCATCCTTTTTTGTAAGTAGGAAGTGTTATCACCGAATCAAAGCACCCTCCTATTTTCAAAAGTGTGTGTGCTTGAGCTCACGTTGTGACTATGTAACATGGGTACTATCTCTAAGTTGTGGGACTTGCTACTTGAGATAGACCTCTAGAGAAAGTTAGTTCTTCTTCCTAATCCTAGTGTAAAATAACTCTACTGAGATGAAGCTACTAACTATCTCTATCCCACAATTTCCAAGGGACCAGGAGAGAGAAATAACATGCAAATGAATGAAAACTACACTACGAGGTGATGCACCAAAAGAAGGGAAAAATAACAATCTCTAATGTGTGAAAATAGAAGCAAAATGTAGATCATAGAGGGTGATGACAATTCTCCATAGTCTAATAACAACATATAAAAAATATTTCCATGCATACACAATAATATAGGTCCCTGCAAGAATATAGGGTAGACACAAACATCTACAATAACATTAGAGAGGAAAGGAGAATGCAACAAACTCAACAAGGGAAGATACATCCACGAACTTGAATCTATTGCTTCATTAATATGCACAATCCAAACTATTACAAAGTAAAGGCCTGGATCACCATATAATGATTCCACTACAAAGTAATCCAACACATTGGCTTCACAAATCCAAAATGAAATAGTTTTTCTAATTCAAACTATCCTCCTTTAGAATGAACCCAACACATCAATTTATAGAATTCTGAGAGGAGAGAGAGAGGACGCAATTCAAGAAATTAACTTTCCCATCAATTGTAAGTCATGATAAATGAGTGTGGTTGGTGATTTTGGACCTATAAAATCAATCTCAAGGTTCCCCATAACTTGCAGCAGTGAATAATGATTGCTCATGCTCATTAAATGTTTCTCAAACCACTTTTCAACAACCAAACAGAATTGGGATCATTTTCCTTAAACATCACAATCAAAACTTCATCAATTTCTGTATTTCTTTATTTATGTGTGTTGGTATCAGAACCAAAATTCCAATGAGACCAATTTTGTGAAAATTCATTGAAAATTGCTCAAGTTATGACCCTTTGAGTGTGAGAAGCTATTTTGAGTTTGTTAGGGATTTCTTGCATTTTATGGGACTAAACATTTAAATTTTTAGAGCTAGATATGTTTCTTTTATTTTCACCCACTTACCCTCATTAAAAATAAGATGTTGATATCTTTCCAAAAGTCCAATTTTGTCAAAATCGAGCTCCGGGTCAAAAGTTATGCCCGTTTGAAGTTCAAGGTCGGGGTGTTCCACGCAGATCTTATAATCCACATTAAACCACTTTCCCTTTGTATTGTGGGTATTGCGGGTTTTTTAGGAACTTATTTCCCTATGGTACTTGTGTCATTTGGGCCCCAAACTTCCACCTTATTTTCATTACAATTTTTTGGGCCCCTAATTTTATCTTCCAAATCTTAAGGGCACGTAGGCATGCACGGCAGGAGAAAGCACACAAGTATAGGTGCGCAAGGTAGAGTTCAAAAGGCTTCTTAAAGAACCCAAGACATGCACTCTGCGTGAAGAAAAATCCAAGACTTAGCCATTTTGGCCTTTGGGATAGAACACATGAAGAACATGTTCCGTTCAGATAAGGTTCCATCCTGACAACAGGGTGTCTTGGAAGGAATATACCTTGCAATAGAAAGATCTAAAAATTTAATCATGACACGGAGAGGCATGCGCCCGGTGACCCACACCTTGACACTTAGGGCCAGATCTGAGGATGCAGAGGAGTTTTTTAGAGCTCAGAGGCCTATTTATACACGTGCCCTTGGCAAAGAAAGAGAGACAGAAATAAGGTAGTGGAGCTTTGCAGAATTACTACGGGAACTATGGGATGAAAATGGGTACAAAATTCAAGTAAGGATATAATGGGGAAATGGGGAGTGAAATTTTTGTCTTGCGAGAATACATGTATGGATCCAAATTTGGCACATGACTACGGTCTGCCTTCTGTAATCCTTTATGAGTAACACTATGAATGAATGTGATAAGGTTACCATGTCAAATGTGCTAAGAATCTTTCCTTGTATTACCTGCATACTTCTATTGTATTTTTGTTCATATATAATCATGAATCTTACTTGAATGGTTAAGTATAGTAGTAGATTTACAACTCTTAGTTCTATTATTTCTATTGCATGTTTTGGTTCTACTATGACTAAAGGGGTATAGAAGCCATCCTGAGCTCTATAGCTCTTCATGTCTGTTAATTCACTAAGTCAGAGTCATGAGCTATGCCTTCCCTAGACTCACATAAAAGAGAGACTCAGCTCCCTCTCATGTGCCTCAAGTGAGCACCCAAAGACCCACCGGGTGGTAGGCCGTGCGCATGAGGTTCCCTTGTTTTTAGTGGGTGCAAAAGTGACTACATCTTGGTTCCATTGCCGGAGACCTCTTTTCGAAGTTGTAGTGGAACATGGCATATATCATGATCTCTATAAAAAGTGATGACGGAATGCTTAACACTTTAAGGTGTTGAAGATTGGTTTAAAAGCATGGAGGACGAATTCATAGAGATATTTAGGACCAGATCTGGGTTTGATACGCAAAGATGGGTGGAAGAAACTCTTTACCATGAGTTGTACGAAAACTTCTTCGTCGTTGTTTCCCAGTAGAGTTATTCGAATGGCTATTAGCTTATACATCTATATCAGGGTGGCATTATAGATCATACCCTTGGACCCAAGAAACATATAAGAACCTATAAGAAGCTGATCTAAAGTGAACCCATGTTATAGACCATTGGTGGAAGGGAATACTGACTAGCTACACTCTGGAATACACCATTTCCATGTATTCCTATCTAGAAGTTACTGAGTTTGAGTTCTTGTGAGAGCCTAGGGGATCATTTTTGCATGCTATTCCCCTTGCAATCAAAATCTTGATGGTAACCATGGGCTTAGAGGCATTTCCTATGGCCGGATAAACCACCCTGAGTGCTAGGCGAGGAAGCTAGGTTGGGGAAGGATGGTTGATCTGACGACTGAATAGAAAAGGGAGGAGAGGTGGCTCAAGTATAATGAAGCGCGTGAAAAGGAGATCAATAGACAGTGTGGGATTACAAGTGGGTTATGGAGCTAGACATGGTGGAAAGGAGTTGAGGTTCACGCGGAGGATGTTGAACCCGAACAGTCTGTGGTACGCCATCTTGGTAAGCGCAGAAGAGAAAACCTTGCGGCTTCGATGAGAGTCTATCATGTAGAGAGAGAAGAGTCATTAGTGCGCATCGACCCCACCTAGCGGCCTAGGAACTTGGCACTTGGTTTGTTTGAGTGAGGTAAGAGTATAGTTGATCCATTTGATATTGGTGGAAGCAACCAATCGGTGCCTAGAACATACAATTTCTCATTTGGGACTTATATCGACTCACACACTATTCCAGTATTTGGTGGAATTTTTAGACAAGGCATGTATGCGATTGGTTGTGGAAGCGCATTGGGAAGTGGTGGAGGAACTACGACTGGGAGTGGTAATAGTTCACAAACTATTGGCACACAATTTAGTGGGATGACGAGAGCACTCGGCATGATAAACACAAGCCATGTACCTAACACAGGAGGATCTGGAGGTGGAAGTGGTGGAGCTGGTGGCTCAGGATCTAGTGGATCCGGCAGAGGAGGAAACACTTGGAGGAAACCAAGGGACTAGATCGGGAGGGCAAGGGCCTTAGCCACCTCCTCAAGACTTTTTTGAGATGTCTCTACACTTTCCAGATTACAGTGGAATAGAAGATGTCACAGAGCATGTGCATAAGTGTGAGTTGTTATGGCATGTGAAGGGAATCATGACCCCGAGATCAAAAGGCGGTCAATTTTCGATGAAATTACAAGGACACACGCATAGCTAGTATAGAAAGTATGACCCTCATCGATCACAGTGGATTATACCACACTTTGATAAATGCATTCTTGGTAAAATTCCAAATACCTGAATTTGAACAAAAGAGTATTAGCTCTCTCGAAGGAAATCTAGCAGGAATGACAGAGAGTATGTGGGAATACGATGTGCGCTATAAAACTCTTTTGTCTAAGCTATCTTATGATATCCACCCTTTACAACATGCTCAGTGGTTTTTCATAGGATTGATCACACCCTTTAGGAGGGCCTTATCTCATAAAATATTCATGGACCCACGCGAAGCATTGGAAGCTGCTTTACGTGCTAAAGTAGTTGGTAGTGTTGACACTAGTGTTAGCCCATTTCTGGAGGCTTAGATTGCTGCCATGGCTAAGCAATTGGAGAAATTGTCTACCAACACAGTTCCAAAGATTCGTGGAGGAATGTGGTGCATGGATTGTAACATGGAAGGACACACAAAGGATAATGGTGGGATATGTACTCGAAGGTGGTACGCACCATGGCAGTAAACTATGAGATATGTCACGAGGACCATGATGCAAGTAGGTGCCCCCTATTGTAGCATGTGATCCACAAAAACGTATCTTGTTATTGTAAAATATGTACCTCAACCACTCATGACACCAAGGATTGTAGATTGATTGACCAGATTCATGAGGTAATTGATCTTGGTGTGCACCAGACTGGCATTGCCAGCAGTTCCAAAGGAGATGAATGTCGGTATGAGGAGCGTAGAGATGGAGATGCACGTGGAAGAGGGTTTCATGGAGGATTTTGTGGTCATGGTAACCGCAGAGGAAGAAGTGAGTTCCCATGTGGGACGTGTTTTAATTGTGGAGCCATAGACCATTATACGATGCTCTGGTGTGGAAAGAAACATAAGTATGAATAATACCTATAGTTGTATGAACATATGATTCAAAGAATACCAAAAGGATAAGGGAACTACCGTGGTGAGTATTAAGAAGGCTGACATGTAGTGGCTTCCACAAGTAATACGTGAATCGGAACTAGAGCTTGTTATGGTAACAAGGAGGGAAAATCCACGCGCACAAAAAGAAGCACCTAGGCAAAGACCTCTAGTTTCGAGAGAATAAGTAGTACATGGGAAGTATCCAAACCCGACTCACTAGAAAGAAGTATACCAGGAAACCATGGATGTAATTTGAAGTTTACAAGGGGATATCCGATGCTTAAAAGAGAAGACTAGAAAAGATTAGCAAAGGATTCCAGTGGAAGCACCAAGGGATGACTTGGACGAGGTTAAGGAGGTCCATAAACTATTGAGGCAAGAGAATATTATTCCCCTACTAGGGGCATGGTTGAGAGAAAAGGTGCCACGTGACTGGGGAAGAACACGAAAGGTAGATCCTGCATGCAAACCTTCCACCTCATAGCCTTGATTATGACAAAGAGATTACCCTAAACGTAGTAGTGGATGGATGGTTGCTTAGCAACATCCTCATTGACACAGGTGCAAAGGTTAATGTTCTCACTCTGGATGCCTGGCATCAAATGGGAAGGCCTGCATTGTAGCCATCTTCAAATGTGTTGTATATGGAAAATAAGACAAAGGTAATGCCAATAGGTGTCTTGAAGGATGCAACCATTACTATTCAGGGGACTAGGTTCACTGGGGATTTTGAATTCTTAGTGCTTGTCAAGGCAGATAATTTCCCAACTCTACTTGGATTCCTATGGTGTTATAAGAATAATGTAGATCTCTAGTTTAACAAGGGGTACATAAGCTTTGAGAACAAGGAAGAGCGGGTAGTTATACCACTGGTTGATGGGAAGTCCACCCCTATACTGAACCCCTTGGGGAGGAAGTCCTAGATAGAATATATGTGCACTCCATAAGAGATCCAGAGACCACTCACCCTATAGAAGGAGTCATCTAGTTTGATGATGCACAATTTCTAAGTGATACTACCAAGATATAGCATGTGATAATTGGGCACAGGGGACTTATGAATTGATTGAGTGACATATGAAAGGATCGATATTTAAGGTAAAAATGGCACATACAATTTGGCACCTAGGAGGGAAGAAAATAACAAATTATTCTAGGGATGCATACCCTGAGGTATTTTTGAGAGAGATGGAAGCTCGTTGGAGGAGAAAAAGTGGCAAAGTGTGCTAGGTTATGTTTTGATTGGCACAGTAGCAAGGTGGTGGGTCGTGCATAGTGAAAACTTGTTGGAATGGCTTGAAGTTAAAATTTCACTCACTATCTAATTCTCAAATAACAACATACCCACCGCTATTAAGGATTACAATGGCAATGGACCCACCTCTTCCCACATCCAGGCATGTGAGAGGGTCTAGGGAGAAGGCACGGAAGCCTTACCACCCTCTCTTTAGGTGCATAAGTTGTATTCGACACTACAAGGTTGTGTGCGTGTGTGGTATATCCATTCTGAAACATGCCACCAAATGGGAAGTTGGTAGGAATTAACAACTGACTTGGTCCACACATTCGAGTACCGAAGTACCAAGCAACTAGTTGATGAGGTGTTGAGACTATCAAGTGCCTCACTCTAGGAATTCTGCCATGGTGGAGGATAGGTTAGTAAACTTACTCGGTGGACCAAGTTTAGAAACGAAATTCAAGAAGAAGAACCAAGACATACATTCAAGCACGCGTGTGCTGAAAGGGAGAAAGGAAAGATGGTATACATTGTTGATGGAGAAGAGATAGAGAACCTGAATTTCGATCATTCGGTTGGGGCGTGTAAAGTAGTTGACATTGCAGATGCATGTGCATGCATGTATCATGAACCACTCAAAACCAAGAAATTTAACATCAGCTCGGAAGAGGAACCTAAGGAGGCTATCATTGGGGACTATTGGTCAGACAAGGAAGTATCAAAGATCATCGATCTCTTACGCGAATTTGAGGATTTATTCCCATGTGGATACCATGAGTTGAAAGGTGTCCACCATTCATTGGGGGAAATGAGGATAAGGTTGAAAGATGGTACACGTTTGGTCAAGAAGAGGCCTTACAGGATGAATCCCAACATGCGCATAAGGGTTAAAGAAGAACTAGACAAGATGATAGCATCTGGTATCATTGAGGTTGTGGAGGAATCAGAGTGGATAAGTCCAATGGTGATTAGCATAAAGAAGGATGGGCGGATTAGGATATGTGTGGATTATAGGGAATTAAATGCTTTTTGTATCATATATCCTTTTCCCACCCTCTTTACTAAAGATATTTTGGAAGGATTTAGTAGGCGCGAGGTCTATTCCTTTACAGATGGATTCTCGGGATATCACCAAGTAAGGATTTCCAAGGAAGACCAAGATAAGATGACTTTCACCACCGAGTGGGGAATTTTTTCATATACGGTCATGCCCTTTGGGCTGAAGAATTCACCCGTTGTATTTTCGTGCATAGTGGTACAAGCATTTAAGGACTTCATCCACAAGTTTCTTTAGGTATATTTGGATGATTGGATAGTGTATGGGTTGGTCAGGACCATTGTGATAACTTAAGGTTGATGTTTGAAAGATGTCAGCAGTTGAGGATCTCCCTCAACATTAAGAAATGTATCTTTGCAACTCCTTTTGGAATGTTGTTGGGGCATATCATATGTAAAGAGGGCTTACTGGTAGATCCCGTGAAGGTTGCTTATTATTGTGGGATTAGGGGAGCCTACCAGCCAAAGTGCCATGCATGGATTTCTTGGACACACTGGGTACTACAAAAATTTCATTAAGGGATATGCCAAGATCACCACGCCTTTGGAAATATTGCTCAGACACAAGAGTTCCTTTCATTGGGGAGAGGCATAACAGAGGGCATTTGACACTCTAACAGAAAGGCTTATCACCGCACCTATTCTACAATTCCCATCATGGGATAAACCTTTCCATGTATACATAGATGCCTCTGTACCGTAATAGGAGCTATTCTTTTTCAACTAGGAGAGGGGATTGTTGATCGTGCTTATGCGTTTTGCAAGTAGGAAGTTGACACCAGCAGAGAAAACAATTATACAATGATGAGTGAGCACGAGGCATTGTCAATGATCTACGCACTCCAAAAATTTAGGCAATATCTGCTTGCAACTCATTTCATGTTCTACACTGACCATATGGCCTTAAAGTATATGGTAAACAAAGCAGTGTTGCAAGGGTGCATATCTTTGATGGGTTCTTCTATTTCAGAATTTGAATTCAAAGTGGTGGTGAAACTGGGAAAGAATAATTGTGGTCAGATCATTTATAAAGAATTGATTCGGAGAGGATGCACAGAGTATCAAGGAAACCATTCCGGATGCACAACTATTCGAGGTTGCGGTGTACGCCTAAAAACTAGAAGACATTGCTATCTTTCTCAAGGAAGGTGTGGCGCCCGAAGGAATGAATGCTCTAGAAAGGAAAAGGTTAGCCATACATGCAACGCCCTTCATGTTAATCAATGGGGATTTGTATAAAATGTGTTGTGATGAGGTCTTGCTACTTGGTGTGTACTAGAACATGAACACATAGCTATAATAGATGAATCCCATGGTGGGATTGCTTTGGAGGACATTATGTAGGGAATGCAATCGCACGTAAGATCCTAGTCATTTGGACTATGGTGGGAAATGATTCACCAGATTGTATCAAGTTTTACAAGGCTGCCTATGACAACTACCAAAGACCTTAGAAAACCTAGAAAAATGGATGAGATGCCCTTGTGCCCCATCACCAACGTAGAACCTTTTGAAAAATGGGCACTAGATTTCATCGAACAATCTCGTTAGTTGTGCAAAGGACTAACTCATGGTATATTATTACATGCGATTATCATCCGACAAGGTGGGCGGAGGTCGTGCCCACTAGGGATTGCACCGCAACCACGGCTGCTAGATTTTTATAGGAGAACATTATCAAACAAGCATGGGTGCCCATTAAGTTTAACAAGTGATAGGGGCACTCACTTCTTAAATGAAACAATTAGGATCCTATTGGTAGAATTCATGGTAGCCCATCACAAGACTACCCTGTATCACCCTCGAAACAGAACTATAGAGGCATTCAACAAAATCATTAGTCACACATTGACAAAGATATGTGACGTAGGAAGGAAGGATTGGGATGAAAAGGTGTCAGTAGTCCTTTGGGCATACAAAAAAACGTATAAAACGTTGAACAAGGCCACACCATTTCAATTGGTGTTTAGCGTGGAGGTTGTTTTGCAGATTGAATTTATCTTACCATTGTTGCGTATAGAACGCGTAGGAGGGTTGGACGATGAATAAGCACCGGAGAGAGAATTGATGAGTTAATAAAGTTGGATGAAAGGTGCTCACTAGCAAGATGGATCAAAACAACTGAAAATGCTAAACAAAAGGCATGGCACGACCGCCACATTAAAAACAAACAGTTTGAGGTTGGGCAAATGGAATTATTATATGATTCTAAATTTCTACGCCATCCTAGAAAGTTGAAGGTGCATTGGTTGGGTCCTTATGTAATTTCATACATCCTTGATTTGGGTGCATGCCAACTACAAGTGCTGTATGGAACAAAATTACCTGGACACTTCAATGGGAGTAGGTTGAAGCCCTACAAAAAATAATGCTTCTTGGTGTTTGTAAATAAGGCAGTTCTACCAGTTAGTTTATAGTTTAATTTTATGCTTTTCCTTTCTTGTTTCTTCCTTTTGCGTTGTTGTCTTATTTTGCACCTTGGGTGACATTAACCTTATTACTTTTCAAAACTTGTGATTGCATAGAGTACCGCACATAGAGTTAGTGTGGGGTGGGGTGATGAAGAGAGGCATGAAGTTATTCTACAGGAAGATTGAGTTGGTAGACCGTTCGAACTAGCCCTGTTGAAAAGATGCATTAGGAAGGCAAATGGATACTAAATAGGGTTCCATTGGAAATCCATGTACAAAGGAGAAAAAGCGCAAAAACACGAGGTAGGTGAAAGAAAGAATCATGAGGATGGAAGAGGTGCCTTTGGCACTTTGGTAACACGTCGCGCAAAATTATTCTGCATCAAGATGGATTGTCTGCGTGCTTAAGGTTGAAAAATGTTTCACGCAAGGATTGGGCATGCAAGGAAAAGCGCTAAAGTCGGGTTTGTTTGAAAGCACCACATAAAATATTGTCATATGTTGGTAGGTAGCCTAGCCTTTAATGCGTAAAAGTGGGAAAAACTATAAATACAAGGATGGTAAGTTCATTATTTTACTTCAAGATCTAGGGTTCAAGAGCTAAATCGTGTGAAGGAGAATCTCATAAACTCATGCGCAATCAGTCTGGTTGATCTAAAAACCAGAGTAGAAAGTGATTTATAGGTGTGAGGAAAGTTGTGAAAGAACACCGTGATCGAAAGAGGGAAATTAGAAATTAGGGTTTGTACCCTAGGGCATGGGGCATAACTAAAACTCTCAGACAACTCGAAGGAAACCAAGGAATGAAAGAAAAGGGTAAAATGATGGCCACGAAACTAGTTGATAAGCCTATAGTACAATCGAAGAAAGGAAAGGGGAAAGGTAAAGGAAAGAAGAGAGAATATGAAATCCCCTTGGATACTAATAAGGAATGGTACTCAGAGATGTAATATCTAGATGGGGTTTCTTTAGGGTAAGAGTGGGAGTCCCACATCAGAAAAATGACCGTAATCGATTACAATCATTGGTTGAGTATAATTGTGAAGGAAATGGCATTAGAGCTAGTGTGCCCCATAAACAATCAAACACCTAACAGGATGCCGATTTACGGTGATGTAGGAAAGGTGAAAATGGAGAAGGCGGGGCTTCTCTAGCTTTACTGAGTTTCCTACTTCAGAAAGCTTGAGCGCTGTACCAATGGCTAATGACGTGCGTGCATGAAGATTTCTTCTGCTTTACAGGGTGCAAGATGCGCATAACCCCACAACTAATCTCACACTTTATAGGCCTAAGCTGTAAAGGGGACATGATCCTAGATGACCTCCAGGATGAGGAGGCAATAAAGGAAACCATCGCATCCCAGGATTATAAGAAGGGATCGAGGTACTACGACATCATGGATATCAGTGATCTGGTGATGAAAATGGTTGTGCACCTCATTTCCAAGCTAAATGGACAAGAGAGGTGGACCCAGGTGAGCAAGCCCTGGTTGAATGTCTACAAAAAGGTCGTGGAAGGCACCATGTACAATATCTCCCGATCATAGCAGAGGCGAGATTATAAGCGGTCGAAGGACGGAGGAAAGATATTGTTTGGGAACATTCTACTAATCATTGTGTTCTCATAAATCGGGGTGTCAAATGCATCTGATAAGTTCATATGGGAGTACCCCGATGAAGACCCTTTGCCTATGGACAAGTTCCAAAAATATACTTGTGAGTCAATGATGGCGGTGCAAAAGGTGCGCTTGGATAAATGGTATACATGCCTTAGGAACACATTCGGGGCAGAATGCCAAATCCCAAAGCAACTCCCCATGACGACTGAAGGAGAAATAGAGTTCGCAGTGTACCAGTACTCTCATCGGTAGATTTATCTTGGTGGATGGTAGTTAGAGTAATTAGTGCAAACTCCCCTTCTCATTTACTACCCAATTCTTCCAGGTAGGGGTAAATAGATATAAGGAGTCGAAGAAGTTAAGACTCAACCTGTCCACCCTCGACAGTGAACACAGAGAGATGAGGAAGAAGTTGTTCTATCAAGGAAAGCGTGTGTACGTTGAAAGGTATGTGTCACGTAGAACATGCATATCATAAGGCTTATGATGACCTTATCGATTACTAAGAGTGCTACTGCTAGAATTTACTTACGCATAAGGCCAAAGTTCAAGAAGGGTGTGTATGTGGAAAATGAAATATCCATCCTAGATGACCCCATGGAAAGGAAGAAGCCAATGCTAAATCGCAAGGAGAAAGAAGAAGAAGAGGAAGAATAAGGGAAATGGGGAGGCGGGATCTAGGTACCGTGGGGCCGAGTACCTATGTCGAAAAGAAGAGAAGAATGGTGGTCAAAGGCTCCCATCCTCAAGAACCTTCGAGATGAAGAAAAGACAAAGATCCCCCACTCTATAATTTTTTTCCAGAGAAGAAGAAAAAGAACAGCAGAGGAACAAGGGTCTGAAGATATGAATGACCTAAACGCCTATGTAGGCAAAAGGGATGATGATGAAGGGGAGGAGCTGGAGGTGGATCAAGAGCCAATTAATATCCATGACTCAGAAGGAGAGGAGGCTAAGAATGCAAATGATGCCTTCATTTTTGTAAGGAGGAAAGACACCCAAAGGGAGGAAGGTGTGCACACATGGCGAAGAGGGGAGCGAAGGGGCTAGTACCAAGGAGCCAGATGTGCCCAAGCTCACTCAAGAGGATGTGGATGAGAAGGAAACAAGAGAGGTAGAAAAGATTTGGGGCACAAGGTGTGGAGCTTGTGCTCGGCAAGTTCAAGAAGGAACAGAGGGAGAAGAGTGGAAGTAGCATGAAAGGACCAACTCTCTTAATAACTGTTCCCAAGGGCGTGCGCATGGGAAGTAAACATATGGAAGGGGAAGGACAACAATGACTTACATTGATTACCCCAACAAGGTTTTCACACGCATTTCCAAAGTACCGTTCCCACCAAGGATCTCACTGCCATGGAGTCCTTTGACCCTAAGGGAGGATACCCATGAACGAGGAAAATGCTATCTTGGGCATTTGACTCCCACCTCGATGAGCCTAAATTCGAAATTAACCAGGGAGTGGTATTGAAGTTGTCTAAAGGAAAGGGGGACAACCCCATTGTAAACATGTAACAACTATTGGATGAGCAAGTGTGCAATGTGCTGAACAAAGTCTTAGTGGAAATTGAGGCTAGGCTCTTCGGTAGAAATGATAGGGTTAGAGCCTTGGAGGACTAGTTGGAGAAAAGGAAGGAAGAAGTGGTGAAGTTGACGAAGGATCTCAACCTGGAGAAATTAATGCATGGCACAACTGCAAAGGGAGCTTTAGGAGGAAAAGGCTAGGGTGTGTAAAGTTTCCAAGAAGGTGGAGCTCATCTCCCAATCAATTATCACGAAGCACCCAGGACCTTGACCTTCTGCGCAAAAAGTATAGATCTTCCCTAGAGTGCCTAAAGGACTTGACTCAAATCCTCACCATGGAGAGGCAGCCCTTGGCTTTAGAGTCGGCAAAAGATGTAGCAGTGCACTTGGAGAAATAATACAAGTTGAAGGTCATTGCACTCATGGATGAATACAACAATGTGTTCACCGAAGTAAGAAAAGCGGCACAAACGATGGGGGTCGCTTATGACCACTGCGTAGATCAAGACAAGGTGACAAGCATATTGCTTGCCAATGACGAGGCCGAATTAAAGGAATTCAGAGAGAAGAATAAGGGAAATAGATCTGAGAAGGAAAGGATCATGGCTGAGGTAGAGAATAAATCTGAAACCATTGAGAACTGGTGAGTCTCAATCAAAACCCAGCTAAAAGAGCTCTACAAGGTCATTACAAGGAAGATGGATGCCCTGGAGGACCATGCTAAAGAACTGGAGACTGTGGTAGAAACCATTACCACACAAGGGGAGGGGCTAACTTACAATGAGGTGAGCACCTTGGTTGGTGACATCTGCACTAAAGCATAGAAGGAAGTCAGTGCTTGGAGTACACTGGAGGCTGACCTCTAGCAAAACTTTCCCCTCCTTCTTTAGGAAATTTTCCCCTATTCTTTCTCTTCCCCTTTCTTTATTCTTCCCCCATTATTTTCCAAGGCAAGGCCTTGCATTATTTTGTATTGCATTCTTTGAGAAGGTTCCCAAGGGTGGAGAACAGGTGAAGTGTGGGGTAATGTTGGGCCCCTAATTTTAGCTTCCAAATCTTAAGGGCGCGTAGGCACGCACGACAGGAGAAAGCGTGCAAGTATAGGTGTGCAAGGTAGAGTTCAAAAGGCTTCTTGAAGAACCTATGATGTGAGCTCCGTGTGAAGAAAAATCTAGGACTTAACCATTTTTGGCCTTTGGGATAGAACACATGAAGAATGTGTGCCATTTGGATAAGGTTCTAGCACTTGGTGACGGGGTGTCCAGGAGCGAATATACCTTGCGATAGAAAGATCCAAAAATTTAATCATGACACGGAGAGGCATGCCCCGGTGCAACCCACACCATGACACTTGGGGCCGGATGCGAGGCTGCGAGGAGTATGTTAGAGCGTAGAGGCCTATTTATACGCATGCCCTTGGCAAAGAAAGAGAGATAGAAATAAGGTAGTGGAGCTCTGTAGAATTACTGTGGGAACTATGGGATGAAAATGGGTACAAAATTCAAGTAAGGATATAATGGGGAAATGGGGAGTGAATTTTTGTCTTACGAGAATACATGTATGGATCCACATTTGGCGCATGACTACGGTGTGCCTTCTATAATCCTTTATGAGTAACACTATGAATGAATGTGATAAGGTTACCATGTCAAATATGTTAAGAATATTTCCTTGTATTACCTACATACTTCTATTGTATTGTTGTTTGTATATAATCATGAATCTTACTTTAATGGTTAAGTATAGTAGTAGATTTGTAACTCTTAGTAATATTATTTTTGTTGCTCATTTTGGTTCTACTATGACTGAAGGGGTATAGAAGTTGTCCTGAGCTCTATAGCTCTTCATGTCTGTTAATTCACTAAGTCAGAGTCAGGAGCTATGCCTTCCCTAGACTCACATAAAAGAGAGAATCGGCTCCCTCTCGCATGCCTCGGGTGAACGCCCGGTGCTGCCGGGGTGATAGGCCGGTGCGCATGAGGTTCCCTTGTTTTTAGTGGGTGAAAAAGTGACTACACACTTTATCTCCTTGATGTGCAGAAAATTTTCCTCTCTAGGGAACTCATGTCCCTACAAGATTGCTTGTACCACCTAGGCCGCCAGACTCGACTTTTCCACAATAAATTGTGCCCACTTCATTCCTTTGCAAATCAGAAAAGTCAAAATTTCAAGTAACTTGGACCACTGGCCATTGGGACCTGACTTTTCCACAATACATTGTTTCCTTAGCATTTCAGATCCAAGTTATAAATGAGGAACCCTAGTTCAATCTGCAGTCATTCCATTTGCAACCCCTAGACCCGAAATACATTAAAATAGGCATTTTCCCCCTTTCTCTAAAATTTTAGCAAATTTTCACTAACTCCTTAGATTTTTCTTGAATAGGGAAGTTAGAGAAAAGCAAGAGGGTGCCTCCAAAATCCAATTTTTGTTTTCACCATTTCTATCTATCCAAGTCTAGAGAAATTGTGCAAGTTATCAAAATCACCCTACGGTAAATTTCAGATAATGGGAAGATAACACTAAATGAGAATAATTATATAACTAAAGAGTTTGAGAAGTTTTCTATGGTGTACACGATTCATAAATTCAAATAGTATTTGTTGGTGACAACATTTATCTTTTATGTTGATAGAGTTAACAAGCTAGTTTTATAGGGGCATATCCGTATATGGATTCTCTTATTCCAGAAATTTGAGTTTTCATTCATAGTCAAGCATAGAAAGAGTAATTTAGGATGTGACCATATTTCAGACATCAATTCTAGAGAAGATGCATAGAATATTGAGGACAATATGATAGATGAAAAACTATTTAGGTTGTACCACGCCCATAATATTTAGAGGATATAGTGATATTCTTGTGCATAGGAATTATGCACGAAAGAATAAAGACAATGGAGAAGAAGCAACTAGCTATACACACTGCGCCTATTAGTTGGTAGGAGGAGACTTGTATAAAATGGGTAGACATGAAGTGTTGCATAGGTTTGTCTTGGAGCATGAGTGTGAAGCAATCATGAGGGAAGTGCATAGTGGAATTTTGGGAGGCCATTATGTTGGAGAATCCATAACATGCAAGATACTACTTGTAGGACTTTGGTGGGAGAAACTATTCAAGGATACCAAGGAATTTTTCAAATCTTGTGATCACTTTGTCAGAGAATGAGAAAACTAGGGAAACATGATGAGATGTTATTCTGACCCATAGCAAGAGCATAACCATTCAAGAAATGGGAAATTGAATTTGTTGGTATAATTGTCCTAGTTGTCTGACAGGACATGTGTGTGATACATAATCACTTGCACATATTATCTGACGTGATGGGAAGAATAAAAACCCACCAAGGATTTTACCACCACTACGGTTGTGTGCTTCCTATGGGATAATATTATTAATAGGTATGGTTGTATATTGAAAATTTCTAGTGACAGGGGAACCCATTTATTGAATGAGACAATTAAAATATTGTTAGCTGAATTTATGGTAGCTCATTATAAGACTACCCCCTATCACCAATAGGCCAATCATATTGTAGAAGCTATTAATAATATATTGGGTGACACAATGATAAAAAAATTGTGATGTGGGAAGAAAATATTGATTATCAAAGTGTGTGGTGTACTATCGGCATATAGGACTACCTACAAGTGGTTAAACAATTCAAAATCTTTTCACAATGTGTGTAGTGCGAGAGGAAGTTTTTCTGTTGAGTTCATGCTTCCCTCCTACGTATTGCATATGTATGAGGCCTTGTTGATAAAAAATTAGTAGAAGAGAACATTGACAGATCAATTTAGTTAGATGAAAGACACACAATTATGTGATGGAGTCATAAAATAGAAAAAGTGACACAGAAGGCATGGAATGGTAGAAAAATCATAACAAGTATTTTCCAGGTTGGGAAATGGTGCTTTTGTATGTGAAAAATTTTTGCACAACCTAGTAAACTTTAAATTTCATTAGTTGGTAACCTTTAAAGTAACCAAGATTTTAGAATCTAGTGCATACCAGTTATATACATTTGATGGAAATATGTTTCCTAGTTACTTTAATGGAATTAGATTGAATACCTAATATAAATAAGATTTCTTTATGTTTGTAATAAGGCATTCTTTTCATTTAGAATAGGTTTCTCTTTCACCTTATTTTTATTATTTTCTAATAAGTTTTTTCATACGCATGAGTTGAGTTATATGTTCTAGAATTATGTGCGGGGGACCACACATGCCTTTAGTGTAGGGTAGAAGGAAAAGGGACATAAGGGAAAAATGCTTGAAATGATTAACCACATGAGAGTGGACATTCTAGAGGAATTATTCTTATGATTTGCTTGATAAGGTGCAAGTGCGCATGATTTGGTGGAGTTTCTCATATGGAAACTTGGTGAAGATAGATTAGCAAGCAAAGATAACACAAGGGTGGTAGTGTAGACGAAAAATACTAGGTAAATGGAAGAGAGGAAGAATACGTATGGCATAGGGAGGTGTGCATAAAGTGTTTTATAGCACGATAAATAGTCACATGCCGGAAGGTTATGAAATGCCACACACGAGAGAAGGTTACAACGATCACAAATCACAGTGCACACATGGAGGGTTCCCTTATTAAAAGTATGGTATAGCACATTCGTTTGAAGGGTATTAAACAATACCCTCAATATTAGTTTTTATCTCCAATTATTCAATTTACTATACCCTCTCCCATAATATTATTAGAATGAAAATGCCCCTATTTTTTCCATGTACATTACTTACCCATTGATGTAGCCTAGAATTTACCAAAAATAACCCAGTGCACTTTGGTACATCACCCACCTAGGCCGAGTGCTCACCCAAAGCACGCAAAGGTATCGACCCCTCCTTAGAGTTGTTTGTGCAAGATGTGAACATGATGAAGGGTTAATGCATTCAGATCCATAAATAGTATAAAAATTCTACAGAGCATATTCTAGATCTAGATCTAAGAAGTAATGGATTCAAGCAATATCCATATGAATTCTACCATCCAAGATTTAGCTATATTCATATTTAACACCTTGAATCAGTCAATAAACTCCATTATATTAAACATAATAAATACACAAAATATTCTTACAATATTTAGTATCATAAGTTCATGTGTTCCTCAGATCTGGTAGCATAACTTCATAATAATTCATATCTAGTCCTCATATACTACACAAATCACTACATATTTATAAGGGTGGAGACTTTCCCTTGACCACTTAAATAATTCCCAAAATAGGCCACATCTTTGTAAAATAGGCTTGTGTATTTACAATAATAGACACACATGCAAGTGCACTAATAATAGATCTCTTTTGGTTAACTGGTAGTAATAATTCTATTATTAACTCGAACCCATGCAAAGTGCTTAGTAGACACTCTTCCAAAAATAGCCCTTGTGTGTCGCGTAAGTCTTTATCTGGTTTGTGTGCTCTACACGCTATCTCCAAAAATAGCCCGTAATCCTAAAAATGGCTAAGTCCCAAATTTGTCCTTGTCTTTCATGCATGCTTCCTTTCCTATTCTTCCATGGCATTGAATGTGCCCTATTCCCATGCGTGAACCTTTTATGTGCCTTCTGTTAAGTATCATACTTTGTCTTCTCAACATTACCCCACACAAAATTGCATTGTCACCCCGACAATGGTTGCCTCTTGATATCTAAAGAATAAAGTATAAGGAATGGAATGAATGTAAATTAAATAATTACTTGTATAAAGAATGAATTTTCACCCTACAACGTCCTTTATTTCAACTAGAAGAATTAACTCTAGATATTCCTCTTTGATTTGGACTATAAGGTTTTCCAATCACTTAGTGTGGCTTCTACCTTTTTTGGAATATTTGATGCAATAGAGTGTAACTCTTCTTGTGCAATATATTCCTTCTTGTTCTGCAATACTATCACAATATTAGACATTTCGGTCATCCTAGAAGATCCATATTCTACGCTATAAGCTTTCCAATTTAATCCATCTTGTCCTTATGGGGCTCTTGGGACACTGCAAGGGCCTCACCCTTTTTTTACTAGCACTAATCTCTCCGCACACCCTAAAGTCTCATCCTTCATGGCCTTTAGGACTTCATTATATTCTACTATGGTCCTGATTCTTATTCACGCCTTTGGATTTTCACATATATTAAATGTTTGGTCTTCTTTTTTCAGCTCCACTTGGAAGGTTTGGAGTAATGCTTCATAAGATGAAATATTTCTAACCACTGAATCCCTTTCTCTCTCTGCTTCCTACTTAGGGTCCTTTGGTGTTGGAATTTGAACTGGTCCATCCTTAAGCACCAAATCAACTAAGGTACACATATAATGCATAGCCGAAGGGAACTTTTTGGGTACCTTGGACTCCAAGTGTGGTCTTGCTTGTAGGACATGATCACCGATATCCTCTACCATGCTGATGAGAACCCCATTTTTATTTTTCTCTAGGTCCTTCTCTCCTTTTAGATGCACTATTTTTACATCTTTATCTTTGATATCTTCTCTTAGCACTTTAATAGTTGCAACCTTATCTACATTCTTGTACACCACCTCTTTAGATACCTTCACCAAGGCATTGCTCACCTGTTCATCACACATAACCATGGGTTTGATGGTTATGTGTTTGTTCAATGGTGCCTTCCTCATTCTTCTTGACACACATGAATCTTCACATACATCAAAATTAGGATTGTCCATGTGTGTTTGCATGGACCTTGAAAACTTTTTCCTTGTGCACGTGGTTTCCATGTCAGGGTCCATCAACTCCCATCCATACAAGTCCTTCAATCCCCATTGTATTCTAGAATCAAAGTGCAGATAATTTTACCTATGTCCTCTTCATAGCCCATGATTGATGCAATATATTCCCCACTTTCCCTCTTTGTACTTGGCCCCTTATGAACTTGAGCACCAAGGTTTGGAGTTGGATTGTATATGTCCTGAGCAGTATCTTGTTCTATTTTTCCTACCTCCTTTACTCCTTCTTAATCCTACATTTCTTTGTCCTTGGGTTCCTCCACATCCTCTAGTGGTACAAGAGTTCCAGGCGTGCTCTCTGAAGACTCCTTCACCTCCTCATTCAGCTTTAGATTCCTCTTTATTTTCTCGATTGCCTCTTTACTGTGGAGAGAGTCGTGGCGATCTTCATACCAACTATGGATTTCTCGTGCCTTATTTTCTTGTTCTTCTAAACACTCTCTTGAAATGGTGCTCTCCTTGGACTACTTCTAATTCCTCTTCTTCTTCTTGTTCTTGTGGTGGGGTACTTACGTGCTCAGTCTCCATTTTGTCTGTAGGCTTCCTCCGGCCTCTATGTACCAAGCCACCACTATCTTCACACCCTTCTTCCTCTTCATCCACCACTATGGTTTCTTTAGGTTGTGGGGATGGCATGTTCTCTACCATATTCTTACCTTTTGGCGGCCCTGGGAGCGCGAACTCATTTTCTACATACTTATTACCCTCTAACTTAGGCTTAAGTTGAAGGTATACAAGCGTAGCTCCACTATCCCAAACAACCAATCTTACAGGCTTCATTTTTATAACATCTGAGACAAGCCTTTCATTATATGCATTCTAGCACATATATATATATATATATATATATATATATATATATATATATGTTTTCTTAAAGTGTGGTAGTCGCAATCTACCTTATCCACATTAAAATTTAGTCGACATGCATTAGTGAAATGATGGACTGATTCCTAGAAGTAGCACGCTGTGAAGGCATACGGGAATTTGCACCATGGGCTCTAAGTCCCATCCCTCATAGTAAATTACACGATGCAAAAATTCTGGTACACCACAAATTAAACTTCTTTTCCCACCACTAATGGTAACTCCTTAGGAATGCACCACTCCTCTTAAAATGTTACGCGAAGCTGTCATACCACATATCCACCCTTTGTTTGAATGGCCCACTCATTGACCCTTCGTATAAATACTTTGTGAACCTCTTCGCGAGGGACTTCTTCTCTAAGTGGTACTCCCAAATCTTTTTTTTATCCCTTCGGCACTCCAATATCCACAAATCTTTGGTGATAGCAAGATATAGCCAAAATTGATTCTTTCATAGGTGTGTGCTTTCTTGACAATGGTCTCAAGTAATGTAGCCTACTATGTTATACACTATCTCATGTGACATCTTCCTTGCAAAATGGATCCACATTGTATTCACCTGTGACCATCTCTCCTTATCATTCAACTTGGTCACCCGATGTGCAAATCGCTTATACCATCGGTACTTATTCATTTTATCGATGTACATTCTACGTTGACCTTTTGTATACCCCGTTCCTTTCATGTTTACACTATTTCTACCTTATCAATTAGGTCATTGTTAAGGTCCATCCTTGTCACCTTCAACCCTCGTTAGCGTTGAGATCAGCATTGTTGCAATCCTTATCCTTCTTTTGGAAAAATGGAAGAAGTCTTCATGGACTCTACTCATTAGCCACTACTAAAGAGGTTCGTATTTGCCAAATTATGGGAGCTCATACAATTGGTACACTCCTACTTGTTTTAAAAGTTTCTCCTTGGTGTCATCATATACCGGCATATCGTCTACCTAGCGCTTATTGGTCTTTGTACTCGACAATGCATATAATTATTTCTTATTATCATAGTTGTGGTGGTTTTAATCACTCACCTTGCAGCTTTATATGTTGGAATCTCACTCATGCTCAACTATAACACCTTTCGGATATTGCATCTCCGAGAAACTACTCTTAAGAGAAATTTCAACTTTTGCCTCCACTTTCTTCTTTCCTTTGGCTCCTACAGTAAGTGCTTTCTTTGGTTCCCGTTAAAGTGAAATCATAGCACCCCCAAATGAGTTATGGATCTTATTTTCTAAGGCAAGGTCATTTAGTGTGATTTTCATAACATGGGACCATCTCTCAAGTTGTGGACTTGTGGACTTGAGATGGCCTTCTAGAGAAACTCGGCTTATTATTCCTAATAATAATGCTAAACTACTCCTAAGGAATGAAATGCAACTATCTACTCCTAATCTAAAAATTCCAAGGGACTAGGGAGAGAGAGAGCATGAAAATAAATAAATCCTACACTACAGAGGTGATAGCACCAAGAAAAGGGAAGTGTTGATCACAATCTCAGCTGCCTGAAGTGGAGAGAGGTGAGTAGAGAGACAGTGGACAAGATGCACCACAGACAAGAGATAGATTTCACATAGAACACCACTTCAAAACCCATTAAACACAGCTCCCAGGACCTGTAAAAAACATCATAATATGCACAGTATACCCTACAATGGTGAGAGGCAAGAAGAGACAACAAAATGAGAAAAGGATGGATAAAACACATCATGAAAATAGATTTTATTACTCCAGGAGTTCACACAATTACACGATTAATGGGAAAGATGCAAAAAAATGCCATTACAAAGCCAATGGAGGAGGCTTAAATTCCATTTTCGACCACGAGGAAGAAAAGAAGAGGGGGTACAGAGAAGAAGAATGAACAATAACTAACTTATTGAAAATGTGCCTCTATTACAATATATAGAAAAATGCAAAAGAGAGGGATAAAACATGAGAACATCCGATTCTCTCGCTCCAACCACCGATAGTATTCATAAATTTGGTCAAAAATTCAAGGTTTCATCAGCAAATTCCATTCGCAAATGCATTTTGACCGCTCGATGGATAAAAGGCCCATATTTCATTAAATTTGGTGGTTGAAAACTGGTTATACATTTTAATTCTTCATTTTTGATGGGATCAATGTAAAATCTCATATTTCCATGTACCCACTTCACAGACCAAAAGAAAATAACCCATACTTCATTAAATATGGGTAGTTAAAAACTAGTTTTTCTTTTCCCATGCCCAAACGCACTTTGAAATTTTCTCCCACAAATATCTACCAAAATACAAAATTAAAGACTCCATGATGGAGAGAATATTTAGATCTTTCCATTGGTACCAATATTGTCAAAAATAGAGCATTGTATCAAAAGATATGGCTTTCTACGTATTTCCTTTACGTTTTACGCTAAAATTGGCTCGGGAAAATTTTAGAGATTTCCCTAACTCCTCCGGTGATGATGTGGTATCCATTGGGGTCGGCGGAGGTAGGGTCTTTCTTTTCTCCATTTTACATTTTTAACAAAAATTCAAAAATCTCATTTGCCTCTAAAGGTCTGCCATTTACCCGCATTAGCTTTGACTCGGGTTCAAACTTTGACTTTTTCCTTTACCTCATTCTAGAATGTGAGCTCGTAGGTCCAAAATCTTTTCCCTTCATATTTTCTCCATGTGCGGGGTTGTCTTGACAAAATTTTCCCGGGGGAATTTAGGATAACAATTTGGTGACTCACGGGGACATTTTCCTGATAGATGAAGAGACCAAAGGTGGCCTTAAAGTATCCATTGGGCATGGAATCAAGCTGATAAAATGATTATGATCTGAACTCGAAACTCGACTTGTGAGCCTCTTGGAAACCCACTGAAACTTGGAGTTGAACTCCACCAAAATCTAACTAAATGCACTGTGCATAGCAAAACAATGACACCAAAAACTATGTACAAACTGAAAATCATACATGCTCTAAATGGAACATGTAGAGTGTGTAAAAGCACTTATTTTGGCTTAAAAAAACCTACCTACACTACTCTAACCAAGAGAAAAGGGAGCTCAAACAAAACCTGCAATTGGCAGGGAGAAATAGCTTCCCTTCCTCAAAAATGGCAGCCATGCAACTGATTTGGCACTGAACATGGCTGGTTGTATGAGTGAAAAACTAACAATAAGTTGGTCCTCCACCCAAATCACCAAAGTATCAGCTGAGACAAATCAAATACCTCTTTTAGTTGCTCTGCATTTAGATTGAAGAGGTATGGCAACTGATCCTTGGTGCTTTGCATATCATCCTCATGCCCTGAAATGGACATGACTGGTTTTGGCTTCTCCTTTGGCTCCAATGAAGCCAAGTACCTGATTGGGCACGGTCTGATCCTTTGGATGTGCCCATTTCTCTAAAATTCAACTCCAAAAATGGATTCTTCTTATGGACCTTCTTGGGTGGATGGTGTGAGGAAAATGATGACATCCTACTTCCTTTTCTCTTCCTCCTCCTTTGAAGAACATGGAAGATCAAGATCTTCCAATCTTGGTTCCAGAGGGCTGTTATAAGGTGCAAATGTTGCAAATGAATGTTCTCCTCCATGGAAGTAGGATCATGTGCTTGGGATGTGAGAGATGGAGGAAAAAATGATGTGATCTCCATGGGTTCCCCTCCATCAAGGAAATCCTCCAAGTTAGACAGATAATCTGCCTCCTTGTTGTCTTGCTACATGTGTTCGACCTCCTCCATGGTGTCCTTCGAATCTGCAATTTTCTCACCATGGTTCCCCTCATCTTCAAACATGAATTTTGAAATCTCAAACTCTTCCTCAACATCAGAGCTTGAAGGGGATGAAGTGGGAGGAATAACTGAAGGTTCTTCGTGGCCTACTCGCACTTGGATCCTCTGAAACTGTATGGTCCTCCTCCATAGCCATAATGTACTCCTCTTCTTTTAGATTAGGAGTAGCTCCTTCTTCCCTACTTGTGTTGTACCTAGATCTTCCACCACTTATGGCTTGACCTCAGCCTCCTCCATAGGCTTAACCAATAAGGGAACCTTTGAAAACTCAAATTTAGCAGCCCAACTCTTCATATTTTCTATCATTTCTTCTTTGTTGGGTTCCTCTGTTTGATGTTCTCCTTGGCTAGTTTTTGAGTCTCTTCCCAACATGGACTTGGGAAGGCAAGAGGAGTGGTGGGTGGGGTCTCCACTAGTTGTTTCCTTGTTTTTGGCGGAGGGGAAGGCATTTATTTTGGCTCTTGTAGAGGGGGATTGGATTTGGAAGGGAAAAGGGTAGAGAAACTGAGGTGGGGTGGAAGACTAGGGAATGGAGAAATGGAATCAACACTTGGGGCAGCAACTAGGAAGCTTGACTCTTGATCATGTTGAAATGATAAAGACTGAGGAAGAGAAAATGAAAGGTAGGGAGCTGGTGATTGACTTACCCATTGACAAGGTTGTCCCACACTTTGCTCATAAGCCCCGATCTCCACTGTCCATTGTGCAAGTTGGGGTAGCATTTCAATCATGAAGTCCAACTTCTCTGAGGGCTGTAGTGTCTTGGAAAAGGGCCTTCCCATGGACAAGGTGCCCTGTAACCAATGCTAAAAGCCCTCATTTGAATTGTCGACCTTAATTAAACCATGTCAACCTCTATTTTTTAATCTTCTCTAGTAGATCAACATCCTCTACATAACTATCACCATCATATGCATCCCCTTGTTCTTGATAAGCTCCATGGCCAAACTGACTTTGAATCTGCTCATATGGGTAAGCATAATGGTCCTAGATCTGATTATAATGTTGATCTAGAGGAGTTGGGAAATACATTGGAGGTGGACTGTATTGTTGTTGCTTTGTAGATGTGAATTCCATGGTGGGAATGAAGTCATGATTGCACAACCTCATGGAATGGGAGAAAATGGAAGAGATGGAAGAATAAAATGGATGAAAATGAGTGGAAATGGATGGAAAATGTCTGCAACTCAGAGAATGGGTTTTTGACCAGATGGAGTCGCTAGATGTGCTTGAAAGTGCCTCCAAAGGTTGAAATCTTCACCAAGAGAACATTGAACCTTATGAAGTGAAGTGGTAAGGTGATTCAGACTGTCCCCACCGAGCGTGCCAAAACTGTTAATGTAAAATCACAGCACCCCCAAATGAGTTATGGATCTTCTTTTCTAAGGCAGGGTCATTTGGTGTGATTTGCATAACATGGGACCATCTCTCAAGCTATGGGACTTGTAAACTTGATATGGCCCTCCGAGAGAAATTTGGATTCTTCTTCCTAATCCTAATGCTAAACTACTCGTAAGGAAGGAAATGTGACTATCTACTCCTAATCTAACAATTCCAAGGGACCAAGGAGAGAGAGAGAGAGAGCATGAAAATAAAGAAATCCTACACTACAGAGGTGATAGCACCAAGAAAAGGGAAGTGTTGATCACAATCTCAGCTACCTGAAGTGGAGAGAGGTGAGTAGAGGAGAGGGTGGAAAAGATGCACCATAGACCAGAGATAGATTTCACACAGAACACCACTTCAAAACCCATTAAAAACAACTCCTAGGACCTACAACAAACATCAGAATATGCACAATATACCCTACAATGGTGAGAGGCAAGAAGAGACAACAAAATGAGCAAAGGATGGACAAAACACATCACGAAAATAGATTTTATTACTCCAGGAGTTCACACAGTACACCATTAATGGGCAAGAGGCAAGAAAATGCCATTACAAAGCCAAGGGAGGAGGCTTAAACTCCATTTTCGACCCTGGGGAAGAAAATAAGAGGGGAGGCAGAGAAGAAGAATGAACAACAACTAACTAACTTCTTGAAAATGTGCCTCTGTTACAATATATAGCAAAATGTGAAAAGAGAGGGAAAAACACAAGAAAATCTGATTCTCTACTCCAACCACCGACAACATTCATAAATTTGGTCGAAAATTCAAGGCTCCATCTGTAAATTCCATTCCCAAATGCATTTTGTCTACTTGAGGGAGAAAAGACCCATATTTCATTAAATTTGGTGGTTGAAAATTGGTTCTACATTTTAATTCTTCATCTATTGATGGGCTCGATGCAAAATCTCATATTTCCATGTATCTACTTCACAAACCAAAGAAAATAACCCATACTTCATTAAATCTGTAGTTGAAACTAGTTTTGTCTTTTCCCGTGCCCAAACGCGCTTTGTAATTTTCTCCCACAAATATCTACCAAAATATAAAATTGAAGACTCCATGATGAAGAGAATCTTCAAATCTTTCCATTAGTACCAAGATTGTCAAAAATGGAGCTCTGGATCAAAAGATATGGCTTTCTATGTATTTCCTTAAAGTTTTCTCGCTAAAATTGGCTCAGGGAATTTTGGCACATTTCCCCACTCCTCTGCTGATGACATGGCATCCATTGGGGTTAGTGGAGGAAAAGGATTCCTTTTTTGCATTTTATATTTTTGACAAAAATTCAAAAAATATCATTTGCCTCCGAAGGTCCACCGGCCCGCATTAGCTTTGACTCGGGTTCAAACTTTGATTTTTCCTTTGCCTCATTCTGGAATGTGAGCTCATAGGTTTGAAACATTTTCCCTTCATATTTTCTCCATGTGTGGGGTTTTCTTGACCAAATTTTCCCAGGGGGGAATTCAGGATAACATTACCATCATCAAATCTTAAGTTTCTATCTTCCAGTGAACAAATCCAAACCCTAGCTCTCTCACAACGTGTCTCTGCTTTGCTCAAACCCTTCACCATTGGGGACACAAGCTTCTTACTGTGCATAAGTCCATTCTCCACATCCGGCTTCACATTATTCACACATTAATACTCTTTTCTTAGCTTGGTCGCACTTATCTTGTTCAAATTATTACGATCATGAAGGTAAAAATGAACTTGCATCACGTCCTTATATAAATTTTCAAAAGTTGTTGCATTTATTGCTCTTTCACCTACCAAAATCCTCTCATTAATTGACCATTGTCATAATTTCTATGTGGTACATCTTCATCCTCAGCTATAACCTTCTAGCGCAACTTCTCTTGGTAGTCTCCACGGACATTGCTTACCTCACATTATACTATTACTTCATTTAGCTCCATCTATGGTCCCTATTTGTAAGCAATATTCTTTCCACCAACTCTCCAAACTTGTATAACACCTGTAGTAGTTTGTTCTTTTATGTACCCCATTTTTCAATAGCCACCCCACACAAATGTTATGTGCAGCCCTTTGTGCATAAAAATTATTCAAACAACAATTAGATTCTAGCACGCAAACGCGCTTATTTCACAAAACACCAATTAAATTTACAAGCATAGAGATGAAGAAATAAATACATTAAAGGAATACATAATTGAAAACCTAATCTAAATGGCAACACTACCTTATTACAAACACCAAGAAGACTTATTTATAGTAGGGATTCATCCTACTCCCATTGAAGTACCTGTAACTATATTCCATCAAACGCATCTAACCGATGAGCTCTTGTTTCAAGTATGTAAGTGATAACATATGGTCCTAACAAGTGTACTTTAATTTTTCCTAGATGGTGCGAAACTTAGAATCATAAATAATCACCATCTATCCTATCTCAATATTTTTTTCCCCGATGTGCCTGTCATGCCATACTTTCTTCTTGGCCCATTCTTTCTTCTAACTCCATCGTGTTATTTCTCTTCACTCATCTAGCTTGATCAACTTTTCAATTCATTCTTATAATGCTTTTTCATCAAATAGATCTCCAGTAACATGTAATACGAAAAGAAGGTAACATGAATTCCATAGGAAGAACTACTTCCATGCCAAACACTAACTAAAATGGTGTAGCTTTGTTCAACCTCTTGTATGTTGTTCTATATGCCCAAAGTACGACAAAAAATTTATCATCCCAATCTTTCCTTCCAATATTACAAAGTTTTGTCAATGTCTGGCTCAAAATATTATTGAAAGCCTCAATAGTCCCATTTTTATGAGGATGATATGGTGTGCAATCATGAACTCGTCCAATAGAATTCTGATTGTCTCATTCAAAAAATGTGTGCCCCTATCACTGGTCAAACTCAACAGCATCCATACCTTGTAATAATATTTTCCCATAGGAACCTTGCTACTACAAACTAATGTACAATCCTTTGTAGGTGTTGCTTCTGCCCACCTTGTCAGATAATTTGTGTAAGTGATGATATAGTGTGATCTAGACCTATGTGCAACTAGTGAAATAGGACCCACAAAATCTATAGCCCATTTCTTAAATGGTTATGCACTAGGAATAGGTCTTAAAGGCATTTCATCTCTTTTTCCTAGTTTTCCAAGTTGCTAACAATGATCACAAGCCTTGCAATACACCTTAAAATCCTTATGCAGGGTCTCCCACCATAATCTAGAGAGTAAAATATTACATGCAGTGGCATCACCTATATAGTGCCCACCTGCAATACACCCATGAGCTTCTTCCATGATATATGTGTGCTCATGCTCCAGTACACATCGGTGCAATAATTCATCTCGACCTAATTTGTATAGGTCACCGCTAATCAACATAAATAGTGTCATGTGAATGGAAAGTTGTTTCTTCTCTAAGGATTTCATTCCTTTTGGCACCCTACCTATACGTAGAAAGACATATATGTCCTCTAATTATGATGGCACACGTTGTAACTAGTATAACTGTGCATCGGGCATGGTATCTTCAATTGCCTACGTGTCTTCTCCTAACTGTATTCTAGATAAATGGTCTGGTCCAGAATTACTTTTCCCTAGTTTTACCACAACTGTAAAATCAAATTCTTGGAATAAGAGTACCCATTGACATATGCACCCCTGTAAAATAGGCTTGTTTACCAAATATTTCAATGCCATGTGATCAGTATAGAATACAAATGGTGCTTTTAGTAGGTATTGTCTGAATTTATGTAGCACATACATCATTGACAAAACTTCATGCTCTATGGTTGTATAATTTTGCTCTGCATGAGTCAACTTTCTACTAGTAAAATAGATAGGATGATCTATAATACCTTCTCCAGGCTGATCCAACACCGCACCAATGGTCATGCTAGAAGCATCCACATGTACATGAAATGGTTGGTCCCATAAGGGAAAGTGCAGAATAAGCATTGTAGTAAGTTTATCCTGCAATGTCTCGAATGTGTGCTATTGCGGATCACCCTAATAAAATTTCCCTTTTCCTTTTAGTAACTCCTCCAAGGGTGCAACAACCTTAGCATACCCTTTAATAAATTTTCTATAATACCCAGTGTGACCTAAGCATCCACACACCTCACTTTGACCGGTAGGATCTTCCAGACAATAATGACCGTAACATTACTGGATCAACCAACAAACCTTCCTTATAGATGATGTGCCCTAACAGTGTGCCAAATGGTGTAAAAAATACACATTTCTTTACGTTCAAAGAGATGCTTAACTATCGACATCTTTCAAACATTAACCATAAATTTTCACAATGATCCTTAACAAGTCCATACACCGTTTAGTCATCTAAATAACCTGCAAGAAGTTGTGAATAAAATCTTTGAACACTTGGACAACTATGCACAAAATTACAATAAGTGCATTTTTCATACCCAAAGGCATCACAGTATAGGAAAATCTTCCCTATTCAATGGTAAAAGTAGTATTTTCCTAATCCTCATGTGCAATCCTAACTTTGATGATACTCGAGAATCCATTTGTAAAGGAATAAATCTTGTGCCCTACAACACCATCTAATATTTCTGCTATGAATGGTATAGGAAGGATCATTCACACATGTAGCATTCAGCTCCCTGTAGTCCACACATATCCTAATCTAACCATATTTCTTTATATTGATCACCATTGGGCTAACCCATTCTAATTCGTCCAGGGGCTTGATGATTCCAGAACTTCAACATTTTGTCAATTTCTTCCTTGATCTTTTCGCATAAGTTGGGGTTCATCATGTAGGGTCACTTCCTAACCAGGTGTGTGCAATCCTTAAGCTTTATCTTCATTTCTCCTAATGATTCATGCATGCCTTTTAGTTCATGGTATCTCCTAGGAAATAAGTCCTAATAATATTGTAGTAACTCAATGATTTTTTCCACTTCAGAGTTAGACCAATAATCCCCAATTATGGCCTCTTTAGGCTTATCATCCAATCCAATATTAACTTTCTTTATTTTCATAGGTTCATGATAGGCATGCGTGGTCTTATCTACACTATCCAAAACCTCATGCCTACTCGTTGAATGATCCATATCTAGATTTTATACTTCTTCATCATCCACTAAGTATTTCCTTGTCATATTCTAAGCTATGGGGAATATTTACATGCAAGATCTGTCGTCCAGGTCTCAATACTTTTTTGTGGAGTGTTTCCTTTATCCAATTCCCTAACAATGGAATGATATTCTCATGGTGCAACATTTTGTACACCTCCTTCAAGTCATTAATATTAGATTGGACCTTCTCTCTGCTTTCTTTTTCCCCATCTTCCGTGAATGATCCTTTAAACATTGTATTTCACCCTGAATATTTCTAAGTAACTCCATAGTTTCCTGATAAACCTCCTTTTGATGAATGAGATCTAGGTACCGTACATGTAGAACCTCCTCCTTAGTGATGGTAGGCTTCTGATGTAACACTTATTTGCACGCACTTCTTTAGAGTATGTATTGATATTTACATGTAATACCTCGGATTCGGTTCCAACTTAGGCATCCACTAACTTTCCACAACATTTTTATCCTAACCATCCACGCACCTTTGTTTTCTTGTTTATGCTACTTACTAAAATGCTCATATAACTCCAAGAATTCCTCATAGCTATGATTATTTCCACAAAAAGAACATGTAATATTGTGACTACATTCGCACCTATAGTGGTCAGGTGATCTACATATAAATCATGTTCCATGAGGAAACTCACCTCATCCACCACCACGGCCTCGACCTCCAAATCCACTATGGTATCGTCGACCTTTGCCATGACATCCTTAAAAATGCCCTTCATTCCGATCATAGTGCACTTGATTTTGACCTCAATCTTGATGGTCACCCTTTCCTTTATATTTATCTGCTACTCATGTCCTGTCACACACCAATATCTATAGCATCATGGATTTGACCAATCATCTAACAGTCTTCTATATCATGAGTCGTGGACCTACAAATTTTACAATAGCAAGATATGTTCTTCCTTATCGTGTATTGCAATAATGGGTATTGTCTAACATCATGGTTCAAATGACATATCTCATAGTCTAGCGAAATGAACCTACCAAATCTACGGGGAAAATATCTTTGGTGTGACCTTCCACTTCACAATCTGTACACCAAATCCCCATGCGCTTATCATGTGCTGATTTTTCTAATAGTTTATCTAACTTCTTTTTCATATCTGAAATCTATGCTTGTAGGAATGGGCTGACTCTAGTGTTTATAATTAATCGCCTCAATGCAAAGATGCTTCAAGTGCTTCGTATAGATTAGTGTATGTCTTATGTGATAGCACACTTCTAAAAGGTGTAATCAAACCTCCAAAAAACTATTATACATGCTGGATTGCATGAATTAATAAGAAAGCTTAGATAAAAGAGTTTTGAAATGGACATCATACTCCCTGACACTCTCAGTAGTGCCTTGCTTAATATCCTTGAGCGCACTTATACTCTTCTACTTGAACTCAGGGATGTGAAACTCTTTAAGGAAAGAATCTTTTAATGTTGCATAGTCTACACAAGTTTGATCAGCGTCAAAATTTTTAAACTAGCCATGTGTGCATCCTTGTAACGTAGTGGAAAATTGACTTGCCCTACGCTCATAATCCATGATTCCTTTTGCATGCCATAGTATTTCACACATGTGCATGTGTTTAGCAACATCTTCTATGCCCCTATATTCTAATAGATGAAGAGACATCTCCATGTAAATATTCTGGGGTTGGTATGGACCTTTCCCACCTGATCCAAAACCACCGAGATCCACAGAACTAGAACCACCTATACCTCTTGATCCTCCACTTGTATCCAAAAGTTGACCAGAAGATGTACTTCCCTATGTCCCAATAGTAGTACTGAATTGAACCCCTATAGTCTGTGAAGTGTTACCACTCCTAGAAGTGAGTCCAAAATTTTGTGTGCTTGAATTTTGTGTAGATGATGCACTGAAAAGGTACCTCCAAACAACAATGAAGACATTTTACCTGCCATAAAAGTACTTGTTATGTGACTTACTCCTGCTCTCCCACTGCCTAAATTAGCTTGCTAAATAATTTTCATACTAGATACTAGAAAACCAAGGACAAGGACTAGGTTTCCAGGTAGATTCAGATGCAAGCCCGCGACCTAGATCATCTCTAATAGCCCACTTTCATGTGAGGTTGAGGGGGTTCCCTATCATAATTTCCAAAATGGGGGAGTTCCTAATGCTTTAGCACTATGTCTTCTGCATGAGCTCTAAATCCTTCGTGAGATGTCTCTCTCCTCAACGCCATTCACTCTACAACATCCCACTACTTCTCTATTTCCCTCTATCATGCCTCATTATACTTAAGCCACCTTTCTTCTCTCTACCTTTCTGCGCTAGTTCTACCATCTTTCACCAAACCTACTCCTTCCCCCACGTGCGGTGGGGTTTAGTTAGCCATCGGTTTTCTTTCCAAGTTTAGGGTAACCATCAATATTTTGATCACCAGTGGAATTACTTGCAAGTAAGTTCCCTTGGGATACCATAAAAATGGAATTCTGCTACCTCTGGGAAAGAATAAGTGGAAATTGAGTACTGCAAAATATAGCTATTCAGACACCATGAAACCAAGTATCCACAACACCTATCCAAATCAGATCAGCATCATAAAGGCCTGAAATTATTCCTACATCTAGACAAGTGCACGATACCTCTAATCCCTTTTAGATGCATAATAAACTAGCCACTTGTATAGTTCTACTAGAAAATTAGTGAAGAAGCTCTCATACAAATTGTCATATAGATTCCGTTCCACCCATGCACGTGTGTTAAAATCAGATCCAATGATGAACCTCCATGTGTATTCTTCTTCTAGATCTTGTATCCACTCCTCAACACTTCCTAGGGTCAACTGGTATGTCTTCATCGAGAACTATCCTAAAAACAACGAAAAAGAGGTCCCAATAATGTAACCACCGATGTAGCCTAGAATTTACCAAAAATAACCTGGCATGCCGACACATCACTAATCCTAGATTGAGTGCTCACCGAAGTGTGCAAAGGTACTAGGCCCCTCCTTAGATTTTATTGTGCATGATGCAAACATGATGAAGGGTTAATGATTTCAAATCCATAAATATTATAGACATTCTACAAAGCATATTCGGATCTAGATCTAAGGAGTAATGGATTTTAAAAATTTCCATATGAATTATACCATACAAGATCTAGCTATATTTATGTTTAACACCTTGAATCATTCAATACACTCCATTATATTAAACATAATAAATACACAATCTTCTTACAATATTCATATCACAAGTTCATGTGTGCCTTAGATCTAGCAACATAACTTCATAATAAATCATATTCAGATCGTCTATACTATGTAGATCACTACATATTTATAAGGGTGGGGAATTTCCCTTCACCGCTTACAGAATTCCAAAAATAGGGTGCATGATGTAAAATAGACTTGTGCCTCTACAATAATAGACACACATGTAAGTGCACTAATAATAGATCTCTTCTAGTTAACTAGCAGTGATAATTATATTATTAACTTGAACCCCTGTAAAGCGCTTAGTAGACGCTCTTCTAGAAATAGCCCTTGCGTGACGTGCAAGTCTTTAACTAGTTTGTGTGCTCTACACACTATCTCCAAAAACAGCCCGTAATCCTGAAAATGGCTAAGTCCCAAATTTGTCCTTATCTTTCATGAGTGTTTCATTTTCTAATCTTCTACACCTTTGAACATGCCATATTCCCATGTGTGAACCTTTTGTATTCCTTCTGCTAAGTATCATACTTTGTCTACTCAACACCCATTTTCCATTATAATTTTACTTACCCATTTTTATTTCTACCCTATTATATGAAATAGAAAATATTTTTTATTTCTAACCTAATATATCAAATACAAAATATATCATGTTTTCCACTCAATTATTATTTTCTTAATATATATTTTGTTATAAATATATTTTGAATCCATTCAAGACACATATTTATTAGCCATTATGTTTAGGTGTTATCATTGATGTCAAATCCATTGATGGAAAAGGATGTTGAGGTATCATGTGAGTCCCCATGAGGTGTTAGTCAAGACAAGACATGAACCTTGATTGGAAGTGATAAGATTTTATGAGTTTTCATGTTGTCTTGGCATGGTTTAAGCTTACATATTCATTATATGATATCTTCGAGTTGTCAAAAGGTTATCATGAGGTCAAACATGGTCTTAGAGGTGTGTTATAGGTGTCCAGGTGTATGTATTGAGTCATCATGGTTAGTTCATGAAGATTCATGGTGTGAAGTGGTCATTCTAAGCCTATTCCTAGTCCTAGAGCATGGTGTTTGGTATTGTGGTATGCATTTTGGGAAGATCAGTCATGTTTAAGCATGGTCATAGTATGGTGATGCTATTTATGAGGTGTATCATGAGTTTTTAGTTAGTTATCAAAGTGTTGGAGAGAAAAATTTTTGGAGACAAATTTATGGACTTATTGCCAATGCTCTAGGAATCTAAGACCATCTACTTAACCAAAGGTCTATTGTATATGCATGCATGAATGAAAGTGAGTTTTCTCTAGGTGGCCTTACAGCCACAGATCTAATAGGGGCACTCCACCGACCCTACTAGAAAAAGCTAGAAATATCTTGCTATGACAGACTTTGTCTAAAGATAAGGAAAGGGGAGTGAGAAAAGAGGTAGGTGAACTAATGTTGTGAGTAGAAAATCATATTCCTGCACACACTAGTTATAAGTTTCATCACATGCACTAAATTAAGAGAAAAAAACTCTACAATTAGAAATAAGACCAAATAGAATTTTATGACTAGAAAGTATCAAGAAATCCTCTAGTCAAAGAAATCTAGAAAATCCTTCTTCTTGTATTGATTGCTCAACCAAAGTTGTACATGGTGGGGAAATGGAGGAAATTTGAGAATGCGGGAATGGATGAATTTGGATATCTACTTTGTTCTCTCAATGCACTCTCAAGTTTAGAAAATCAATCACAAACCCTTTGAAATGGGAATGGTTTTAAATTTTATAGAATGAGATATGAATATTCATCTACCCCCAATGCCTTTTCATATTTCCTCACACAACTTAAAATTTTCAACTTCCTAGGAAACTTTTAAGTCCCTTTTTATACAATAAAGGTGACTTATTACATTAGGAATATTAATACATATGAAAAAGTGAAACCCCAACACAAAATTAGAACATGGAGGAGAGAGAATGTTGGGGGAAGGAGGAGGAAAAGAAAGGATGTCACCCTTGATGAAGTCTGTAGATCCTTGTTGATTGAAAACTCAAGTGTAGTGAGACTCTGAATCTCTAAATCTGCCACCTCCTAAGAAACTTCTTCAAATTGGCTTATGGAAGCCTTGGAATGAGTGTTTAAAAACACTTGTCAAATGACTTCACTGATGACCATGAACACCAACTCTAAAGAGATAGGAGCTCAAAACCGATCATGTCAGGTTGAATGGGCTTGTTTCACCGATGACCACAAATTCCACCCTTCATGTGATATACCTGTAACCCGAAACCATGCAATGCTCCAATGTAGTGAAACATGGATCCTCAAATGTCTTATACCATAAGAGGCTTCCTTTAGATGATGCATGAACCCCATGAGATAAGTGTTGTCGAATGATTCCATTGGTGACTATGAGCATCAAACATGGAGATCCCTTCAGAAATACTGAAGCTTTGGAACAAACCTTGTCTTGATCCCCTATGCAACACTGCCACACTACTTAGTTGATTTGGACATGATCCTAATGAATATTCTGATGGTGTTTGATTGTGAATTCCACCTCGTACATACTAATTGAAGCATGAAATGAGTGTCAAAGGACACTATTGAGATCCATAAAGATAGATACTTCATTGGTTCCCCCTTCACAAATCTAAACTTCATTGTTTCTTGACACTTACTTGTATTTGGAAAGGGAAACTATTTTTGGCAAGTGTCGATATTTTCCTCCTTGGTCTCTAACTGTTGATGACAACATGAATTTTCAACTCCCAGAATGCTCCCTCTATGAAATTCACCCTTTTGGGATGACTTTTTATTTTTAGTAAGTGCCGAAAAAACAACTTACTATTTTTAGCAGTGTGAAAAATTGGCCCCTTTGATCCTTGACTGGTTGTGATTACTGAGAATCTCCTTCCTTCTATGCTCCTCCCACTTTTGGACCAATTTTCTATTTTTGGCAGGTTCTCACAAGACCACTTACTTTTTTATTTTTGAATTTGGACGAAAATGTGTATCTTATGTGTTTAACATCTCCTTCGCAAGTTCTTTTGTTGATGAATTTCCCAAAATAACAATATTCTATGTAGAAGGCCTATTATTTTTATAAAGTGGGCTTTTGGATATTGGATTTACATGGAAAAAAAAATTCGATATGGATTTTTTCCCAATATTGTCCCTCTGAAATTTCATGCTTACTCGATCAAAAGTTTGGGAGATTTTAAAATTTTAAATTTCTGACCTGGTGGCACTTTTGGACATGGTAGCCATTAATGGACCTCAAAAATTTCAAGTCTAGTTTTCTCTTCTATTTTTGAAAAAAATTATATTTTTCATATGGGTTTTTTCTTCTTGTGCTTTCGGTGAAATCTTGTTTTGATCTAAGTTTAGTTTTAATGGGAAATCAAGCTTTTTTCTCCGTTGGGTCGGAAAGATGATTTCTTCACTGTGAATTTTTATGACATGAGAGGAGGGTATGAAGGTATTTTTTATGTTTTTGGATAGAATAATGGACAGATAAAAATGGTTCATCAATCCATGCATCTGTTTTCAATATTTCTTCAAAACTTGATTTCGTGGCAATGGGGATTTCCACTATTCTTCTTCTTTGTTCTTCATTTATTCTCCTTAGCTTGATGAAATATTATTATAAGACCTATCTATCACCATGGGAAATGGATTTTATTTCTTTGGTGGAGATTTTTTGAGCTTTGGCAATGGCAAAGTGGTGGTAGGAAGTTGCAGAGGAGTTTGCAGATATGGCTATGCACGGGAATGTTAGATGTTAGAAGCGGGAAGCAAGTGGGTTTTTAAAATTTTGAAATAAATAACAGATGGGAGATAGGTACATTTTCATTTCACTAAAAGACCTCACCTCAAAGGGACATTAGGGACATCAAATTCCATGGTGAGAAAGGTAGTGACAAGTGGTGGAGACCCGACAACAAGGGATTAAAGTCAAACAAACAACTTTAAAACACCGAGGGGTTAGAAGTTGGTCGCATGGGTAACTAGAAGTCTCCTTAGGGGTTGGGAAAAATTTCCATGTTTTATGTTCCTCACCTCAAAGGTACATGAGGGACATCAAATTACATGGCGAGAAAGGTGATGACATGTGGCAGTGATCCAACGGTGAATGCTTTGAGCTCCCACAAGTACCTAGAGGCTGAAATGGCAATGTTGGAGGTTTTATGAGGGTCTAGAGGGCTTATGGGAGCTAAGTGAATTTTTCCAACCTTGATTTCCCTAAACTTGAGGGATGTGAGGGACACAAAATTGTGTCAGGCTCTTCGAGCTAACATGTGTCCTTCCAAAATTTGACTAACTCTCGAACTTGCTCCAAGAAGGAAACTTGAAACAGTGATAACTTGAGCTCCCGATGAAATTTTTGATGTAATTTTATATGATATTAATTGGAAATTTCCTTATGAATCCAATGGTAGGAATATAAATTCTTGATTCCTCTAGTGGATCCATAAAAACCATATTGTTGATCTAGTACTACACCTGTGCATTAGAAAAACTACTTGTAGAACCAATACGCCAAAGTGTTGTGAATAAACTAATTTCACCATATTGTAGGACTTGGAATTATATTTCCAAGGATGTTTCATTTTTCTCCTAACTCCATCTGGAGATCCCGGACTCACCTTTGAAATCTCAACAGTTGTTTTGGCTTGTGCACTGCCTAGGCTTGTGAACCCTGATTTTAGTGAAACTGTCCCAAATTCTCTGGATTCTTCTTGAATGTCACTAAATCAATTCCACAATGTTCCTAGGATTTGTATTCACCTCTGTGTCTAGTTTGTATTTTTTTTCTACTCCATGGGGTTCTCCAGCCATAGGAAGGCCAGTGATAGCCCTTCCCATAGTTGCCTTAAGCTTGCAATTTTTAATGGACTTTCCTAAAATCACCTAGGGGTTGATTTGAATTTCCTAAATCACCCAAGGGAATGAATTAACACCAATTGTGAGGTTACTGGACTGACTAGGTATACCCAGGGTTCCTCAGAATGATAAAAATGAAAATTTTGGTACAGGGTATCATTTTCATGCTTAGAAATTTTCAATTTCCCTGTTGCAGATTTACACTACAAAAATTGGCTCTATCTTGGGGACATGACATGGACTGAGCACAACGAAGACATGACATGAAGAATCTAGAATCTCAACTTTAGACAATATGACCAGTGCCTTATCCATTGGGCCCTATTGAGTCGTGCACAACTTTACAAAAGAGATATAAAAAAGAACATAAACACACACACACACAAATTACGAAAGAAACACACAAAACACACAACAGAAGGGAAACGTACACAACAAGAAATGGAAACACACCTAAATAACCTATAGGACAAGGTGGGGGACAACCCGCTTTCATTGTAGCATTCTTCTCTTCAGAGGTTACCCTAAATGGTCAACACTGAGTGATGTTGTTCCGCAAAGCCATTAACCGATTCGAGAAATTATCCTCCTCTCTTGAACTATTTATGAAAGATAGGTGATTTCATGATTGTATATGTACTTGGTAGGAGTGATTTTACATGAGCTTCTTGATTCTCAAGCCTTCGCTTAGAAATTCCATTGCCTTAATTTCCTTTGAAATTAGTTTCATAGTGCCAGTTGTATTTCATTTTTATCCACATAGTTGATTCTTCATTGAGCATCTCATCACTGCCCTGAAGCTGATTTTCATTTCAATTTCTTGAATATTCTGAGTTACTTTATTTCTCGAGATCTATGCTCATTGACATATTCTCCATGAGAAACCTTAGATTCATCCTTTATCTCTACTCTATTATGAGGTGCTTGAATATTGAATGGAGGATTATAAGTAACCTCATACTTGCCTTGTATGGCCATGACATGAGTTAAGAGATCAAGAATCATCTCAAGGTCTTCCACAACTTCTACTACATCCAATAGTTCTTGCACGAATATCTCCTTTGTTACTTCCTGTAACTCATCTTTGGACACCTTCAAAGAATCTTTATTTTGCAGCTCAAGGCAAATATTTGGAGGGATTACTTCATCATCTTGGGAATCGCTGCATTCTATCACTCCTTCATCAAGAGGAGCTTCAGCTTTAAAGGCCTCAAAACTCCTTGCTTCAATTTCTTCATCATGGAAAGAGTCTTCCTCTTCAAATGGGAAATAAAATACCTTGATTTCATCATTGCATCCATCAACCATTGGCTCAGGGGGGCATAATATTTCTCATCTTTATTTGTTTAAAATGGCCAAAATTCACATTGATTGAAGGTTTCAAATTAGATTCACAATTATCTTGTAGATTCATGGCTTGTATCAGGAGTTCAAGACTAAGCTCAGGATAATTTGTTTCTTCCATGGATCTTATAAATTCTTATACAAATAATTATTTCAAACCTTTTGTGGGCTTATCACAGGTTGTTCTTTTCCCTCCATGGATGGAATGACTAAGATTGTATTCATCTCCAAATGGGAATGAGAACTTTTCCTCTTTGTGGGTGAGCGTGTAAGTTGGTTTCATCATTTGATATTCGCCAAGAACCATTTTCTCTTCTTCATCGTTTGTGCCATCCGGTAATTTGGGGCTTCCTCTCTTATAAATTGAATCTCCTCGGTTCTTATTCAAGGTTCATACCTCTCGAGAAGGCATGTCTGCCCTATAAATATGGTAATATCATATTCCTCCTTGTTTGTCACAAAGTGATTCATCTTCCTACTATTTCAATACAAGATGTTGGTTTCTGGGCTTCCAAACTTTCACATTGTGTACCTCATCTTCTTATCTAGAAGAAATTTCTCCATGTATCCCTTCATCGGTATGGTTTTGCATGATGAATTCATTTGAATTTTACCCCCCAACTCTGTGACAGAAACCCCTGCTTAGCAACATTCCAAATGAAGTCGGAATTTTTGCTACCAAAATAATCACTAAAACTTTCTTATTTGGAAATCTGGTGAGAGATCCACCTATGCATATTTGACCTTCCCTACAAGTGGGACCTCTTTTGACTCCAGGGAGTAACAAAAGCCATCGAGTGGAGTCATGGTGAGTTTGAGAGCCTTGGAGACCTTTATAGGCATTACATTATCAAAGGCACCAGAATCTATTATGCAGTTGTTCAATACATAATCTCCAACAAGAAGGGAGACATAGAAAGGTTCAACCTTATCAATCTTTGATGCACTCAAAGAAATCATGTTCTGTGAGGGAGGTGTAGGTGGGTTTGGTAGTATTCCTTTAGAACTAGGAGCTACATCATTGGGTGTTAAACTACCACTCCTGATGTATTAAAAAAACCTCTCAAATTATTTAGGGTGAGTCCGCATATATTCAATTTTAGTAATCTGCACCTTGGATTTGTTTGCATATTCTATGAATTCAAAGGGATCATAGGTGGACAAGGGGAATGAAGGGACTGATTTTGGAGTTAGGATGTGTTTGTAAACATGAGTAGATTTAGAATTAGAATTAGAAGAGGCATCATAAGACTTACTTGGAATTGCATGAGCCTTCTTACTTTCTATAGGATTAGGTTTTAACAATGCAAACTCCATGGAGGGAGGGAGCAGAGATCCTCGACTGATTTTTTTTTTTCAGAGAGTCATCATAGGAGAATCATCATTATTTTTTGTTTTTAGCGAAGTGGAGGAAGAGGCTCCTTTCTTATAATGAGAATGAGTGAATACCACACATGAGAATTTGGTTGTATCTTCTTCATCATCTTCATCACCTCCAGAATACTCACAAAATATGATTTTGTATCATTATCAAGATAAAAAAACTTTTAGGAGATCATTACCTTCACTTTCTTGTTCAATCTATGCTTCACTTTCCTCAACCCTGCAATTTTCATTTATGGGTGGGGCCTCCAAGGAAAGACATTTGATTTGTGTTGTTTCTTTGAGAAGATACTCATTTAAAGAATTCCCTCTTCAAAGATGCCATCTCATTTGCCAATTTTTGTAGCAATGGATTGGTTCTCTCATCTCTAGGATGTTGGGCCTTTCCCTTTGATGGATTATTTATCTTCCCTGATAGGATGAGATCATCATCGACTTCGATGGCCATCCTTTGTGCTTCTACAATATTCCTTGGTTGAACTCTTCGTAGGAAAAATCCTACCTCTAGTGATTGAGAATTGATGAAGAATCTCTTGATATTGTTTTTAGATGGTGAATCTTCTTCTAGTATCCAGTGAAGCAACCATTCGAAATGATCCATAAAGTCTCTCATAGTTTCACTTTCTCCTTTCTTCATTTCAGCCAACTGCACGAAGAGGTCCCAACAATCTTCAGTTGATTTAAATCTTTCCTCAAAGGAAGTCTTGATTTTGTTCCAACCAGTGATGGATCGGGCAAGTAGGAGGTAGAACCATTATGTTGCTTTTTCTTGAAGGGACTCCATGAATAGTCTCATGGAAACATCTTCATGTTCAACACCAAGGATTCCACATGATGTCATGAAATAAATGATGTGTTCTTTAGGAATTTGTGTGCCATTTCCTTTGAACTTTGGAAATTTTTTACGAGAACCTATTGGTAGATCATGAAGAGGGGGTTCAAGAGAAAGTGGTCATGTATTTCTTCCCCATGGGATAATGGGTTGAGGTCTTTTTGCTTCATCTTCCATTTTCATTTCTACTTCTGCTTTAGCTCTTGCTTCTACAAATTCTTCTTCTTTTGGGAACTCAATGCTCAATGGTGGTTGAAAAATGGGAGAATTTGAAGGGGGGTTATCAACAAGAGTTTGGATAGGATTTCCAGGTGAACTTATTGAAGATCTAGATGGAGAGGAGGCTTGAGAGAAGAAGTATGGATTATCTCTAATTCATTCTTGCTGATTTTGCAAAACCTCAAAATTGGAATCAACAACACCTCTCGACCTTCTCAACCTAGTGTATCTTCCTTCAACCAACTTTTGGAAATTCTTGCAGTGGGAATATGAAAAGACACTATGGAATATGAAAGGTCATGTGCAGGAATTGACAATGTATCTTTCAACAATGGCTTTTCATGAACTTTTTTTTTTTCAAATATTCCATTTTTTTAATTTTTGGACCTTTTGGTCATATTTTGGGTGCAAATGCTGCTAAATTTGTCCCATGGTGGGTGCCAAAAACTGTTGGCAAGAAAATTTTGGAAAAAATGATAGACTTCTTATGAACACTATGGGAATCTAAATCCCTCTACTTAACCGGTGAAGTTTTCGTATATGCATGTGTGAGTGAAAGTGAGTTTTCTCTGGGTGGCCTTATGGCTAGGGATCCAACAGGGGCACTCCACTGACCCTATGGAAAAGCTAGCAATCTATTGCTAGGGAATACTTTTTTTGAAGAGAGGGAAAGGGAGTGAGAAAATAGGTAGGAGAACTAATGTTATAGGTAGAAAATCATATTCCTACACACACTAGTTAGAAGTTTCATCACATGCACTAAAATAAGAGGAAATAACTCTACAAGTAGCAATAAGACCAAATATAATTTGATGAGTAAAAAGTATCAAGAAATCCCTTAGTCAAAGAAATATAGAAACTCCTTCTTCTTGTATTGATTGCTTAGATCAAAGTTGTACATAGTGGGGAAATGGAAAAAATTGAGAATGAGGGGAATTGAAGAATTTGGATATCTCTTTTGTTCTCTCAATGCACTCTTGAGTTTACAAAATCAATCAACAACCCTTTAAAATGGGAATAGATTTATAATTTATAGAACAAGATATGACTCTTCATATACCCCCTAATTCCTTTTCATATGTCCTTGTACAACTTAAAACTTTTCAACTTCCTAGGAAAATTTTAAGTCCCTTTTTATAACATAAAGGTGACTTATTACATTAGGAACATTAATACATATGAAAAAGTGCAACCCCAACGCAAAATTAGAACATGGAGGAGAGAGAATTTTGGGGGAAGAAGGAGGAGGAAAAGAAAGGATATCACCCCTGATGGAGTTTACATATCCTTGTTGATTGAAAACTCAAGTGCAGTGAGACTCTGAATCTTTGAATCTACCACCTCCTGAGAAACTTCTTCAAATTGGCTTACAGAAGCCTTGGAATGAGTGTTTAAAAACACTTGTCAAATGACTTCACTGATGACCATGAACACCAACTCTGAAGAGATAGGAGCTCAGAACCGATCATGTCAAGTTAAATGGGCTTGTTTCACTGATGACCACAAATTTCACCCTTCATGTGATATACATGTAACCCAAACCATGCAATGCTCCAATGTAGTGAAACATGGATCCTCAAACATCTTATACCACAAGAGGCTTCCTTTAGATGATGTATGAACCCCACGAGATAAGTTTTTTCGAATGATTCCATTGGTGATTATGAGCATCAAATATGGAGATCCCTTCAGGAAATACTTGAAGCTTTGGAAAAAAACCATGTCTTGATCCCCTGCAACACTGCCACACTGCTTAGTTGATTTAGACATGATCTTGATGAATAGTCTAACGATGTTTGATTGTGAATTCCACCTCTTACATACTAATTGAAGCATGAAATGAGTGTCGAAGGAAATTGTTGAGATCCATAAAGATAGAGACTTCATTGGTTCCCCCTTCGTGAATCTGAACTTCATTGTTTCTTGACACTTATTGTATTTGGAAAGGGAAACTATTTTTGGCAAGTGTCGATATTTTCCCTCCCTAGTCTCCAACTATTGATGGCAACATGAATTTTCAACTCCCATAATGTTCCCTCTATGAAATTCACCCTTTTGGGATGACTTGCTATTTTTAGTAAGCACCGAAAAAGTAACTTACTATTTTTAGTAGTGTGAAAAATCATCCCCTTTGATCCTTCACTGCTCTGATTACTGTGAATCTCCTTCCTTTTGTGCTCCTCCCACTTTTGGAAAAAATTTCTATGTTTGGAACACAGCCCGATTCAGTGGCCCAAAAAATTTACAATGCCTTTAAGTTCCTTTTTTCTGTAATTATAAGACCATGCACCAATTCCTCATAATCTGCTATGTTGTTAGAACATGCGAACTGCAATCTATGAGAAAAGAAGAATTTATCACTCATTGGATAAATTAGCATAACACCTGCCCTAGATCCATTTCTTCTCCTAGAACCATAAAATAACATCTTCCATAGGTTACAAACACTATCCTTTTCTTGCTTAAATGGTGTAGGTAGAGTAGATCCTTCTTTAAGAATGTAATAAGTACCAAGACCATTTTTAAAATTTCATCATAGGGATCCCATTCATAGCATTTGGCACATTCATCTAATATAAGATCAGTCATACGATGAGGGATAGGTTTCTCTTCTGAAACTGATTCTTATTCATATTCTTCTTGTATTAGGAAATTTGATTGATTAGGGGTGGGATCATATGACTCAATGTGATAGGAAAATATGGGTTTAGCTTTGTACGGTAAATCTCGTATATACCTAGTTCTTAAGAGAATATGGGTCCAATCTGAAGAAAAATAGCCACCTACTTTGGCATTAAAATCTCTTGACAAGTAAATAGAAAACATGGGAGGAAATTAAATTACTGATATGTCATGGGTTATAGTAATACTTGGGAAAGCATGAAGGGTTAGCTCAAGATCTTTAATTACTCCTAATACACCAATGGTTGACCCATCAAGTTGCAAAACTCCCTTAGAAACATGATTGTATTTGAGATCCAGGACATCAACAATTTTCTTGGGCATTACAGAGGTGTTATCTCCTGAATCAATCATACAATTATGCACCAAGTGTTTGCTCACAATTAATGACATATAGAATTGTGGGGTCTTAACAAGTTTACTTACTTGTTCCTCCTTAATTTGGCACATGTTAACAACATAAGGAGTCTTCTCCACCATTGAATTAGCTTGGGGAAGGTGCTTAAGAGCTTCACATAAGAGGTTGCTTTGTGATTCAATGACCAAAGCATCCCACATTATCACATTAACATTGGTCTTCTTCATTTTCTCAACAATATTAAAAGGAAGGCCCATGGATTTATACATCTGTGGCACATTATTCTCCATTTTTGTTACTACAATGTTGGGATATGTAGCTTTGGTTGAGGAGTGACCTATTTTTCTAAAATAGGTTTTTCATGAACTTGAGGAAATTTTTTCTTATTTACTCCAACTTCTTTCTCCTTGTTGACAATTTTACCCTGATCAGAAGAAGATGAGGGTTGTGACTCCAACATCCTTTTCTTAGACCTTATATTATCAACAAACATTAACTTGAGGTCTGCTAGAACTTCCCACCACTTGATTTACTACAAAAAATTCATCATCTCCAAAGAACATGAGATTGATATCATGATTGACCTCTTGGAATCCTTCCACATTAGGATTGGGTGCTTTTAGAAGTGGCTCCTTGATTGGAAGAAGATTGAAATATGTATGCTTGAAGATGAAATTCTCTTTCACAAATGAGTTGATTATGTGGCTGGTTATATGGAAAACACCATTTAGTTTCCTGTATTACATTATTATGCACTAGAACAAATGTTTGGATTGAGATAAGAGCAGGAAGTGACTTGAGAGGAGCGGTGTTACCAATGGAAGAGGTGCATTTTGGCCCTTTCCCTTTTTGTTTTGCTGATTTTTTTCCATATCTTTGATTAGGCTATTGGTTTCTCTATGGCTGATGTCCTTGGCTAAATCCTTATATGAAAATTGTCCCTGATTTTGAAAATTACTATAGGATTGCACTTTTTTGCTAGGGATATGACTTTATTGAAAAAATTCTAATAAAGGATTTCATGTCTTCATCCTCGTTTTTTGTGCATGAGAATAAGATGTGGAGGTAGTGGGTTAGGAATTTTCTCAGGAATAGGATCAATAGAAGGATGGGAAACTTGAAGTGATTCAGGATATAAGGGCATGGGTGGTCTAGGAGCTAGTTTGGGCTTGTATCGAGACAGGTTTCAACCCTAATAGCTAATGCATAGGCCCAAGGAAATGTTGCACTCCCCATAGATTGAATCATGATAGTAATATCTGAATTTTATGCTCTTAAATATTAAATAAATGTACCTTCTAGATTTGGTCTTAAAAGGGCTATAATTCTCTCCCAAGTCTTCTAAAATATGAAATTGAAGTCTAACATAAGCTCTTTTGGAGACCTCTTTATATTTGTTAATTTTTCTAGCAAGGAGAGATTATTTTCCTTCTCTCCAAATTTATTACAAAGGTCTTTCCCCATCTAAATCCAATTAGTGATTAATCCTGCTTCCAGAATCCTAAACCATTATAAATCTCTTCCCTTGATTGAACAAGCTAATATCTTAATAGCCACATCTTGTTCAACAATTTGATGAATAGAAAAACATTGGTAATGTATTGTATATGGTCAGTTAGAGTGGTATGATTTTCCCCAGTGAAGAAAGAGATACTCTTAAGTGCAGATGCTAGAATGGGATTCTAGGCATTAGGAGAAAGAGGAATGCCACCAATATAATTAGAAAATCCTTGATTTGCATGTTGTTCTTATATAATGATAGCTCGAGAACTCGGTAGACTACAACAAAGGCCTACCAGGTGGTGGTGTGGAAAGAGTTCTATTTGGAGGTGAAGGTGACCTTTGAACTTTTCTTCCTCTTCTTCTTCACCCAGGTGATAGTTGCAAGTACTAAAAACTCCTTTTGTTCTTCTATACCTTGTTTGGATTCTTCTCATGAACTTAAGGCACTTTGGCTAATGAAACTAGTTGATTTGATGCTAGGAGTCACCAAATGTTTAAAAATAAGCCTCCAAAGTCTGTAAATTACTGATTCACACACCAAAACTTGGAAATAATGTAGATAAATCTCTTACAATGTTCCATTGGGTGTGCCAAAATTGTTGGAGCTCAAATTTGCACCCGTCCCAAATTAGATTGATCTGGGGATTTGAGGCAACATGGACTGCTCTCCAAGTTGTGGGAGTTATACTAAGATATACCTCCAGAGAAGGTTAGTTTCTCTATCTACTCTCTATGGTAAAACTACTCCTACAAATGAAATTACAACTACCTAACCCTAACCTACAATTATAAGGGACCAAAGAAAGAAAAAGATGCATGAAATTAACATCCTAAGCTAAGTTATGTGATAGCACTAAGGAAAGGGGTGGAGACATTTCAAAGTGACTGAAAATGAGAGAAAAAAGGAGGAAGGAAGGGTAGACAGAAGTGACACAATCCAAAACAACATTCACATGCCCATTTTCATGGAGCACAATTGATTTGACCCCTACAAGAAGAATAAAGTATGTACAATACACCCACTATTGTAATGAAAGGAATCAAATGCAATACAACACATGTTAGGAAGCTATGATCCATAAAACATGAATTTTATTGCTTGAGGGATGCAAAATTCACTACAATGCAAGAAATAAGGAGAGAATCCACTTGCAAAACATCCAAGTCTGAGGATTTCAACTTGGAAAAGCTTTAGAACAATTTTGATAGAGCTCCTTTACTTTTTTAGAAAAAAATCCCTTTACAAAGTGCCTAATGCTTAGATTTATAGGTTTCTAGAAAGAAGAGAGAGAGAGAGAGAGAGAGAGAGAGAGAGAGAGAGAGAGAGATGTCACATATAGTGTCTTACTAGATTCAACTACCCTCCTATGCAAAGGACCAATCAGAGAGAGGAATGGGCAACCGACATGCTCTAAAGCACGTTATTAGAGATTTGAGATGAAAATGTGTCGCTCATACTCAATTAATCCAAGTAGTTGAACTACCTATAGGTATTTATTAATGGCCTAAACCATTTTTTCCCCTTTTTATCGATCAAATCATGCCAAAATATGGTTTTTATGATTCCAAATTAAAGGTCTTGAGGATATCTTTCCAATTAAACTAATTTTGTATGATTTGGGGCTCTGTAGCAAAATATATGGCCATTTAAAGTTTTGGTTTGTCGGGAAGCACATAAATACCACATGTGGCATCCCTTGATTTTTTTGGGGCTTGGCCTCTTCCGACGTGTACATGATTTTATCTATGCGATTTTTTTGTCACCTATTGAATCGTGGTATTGGGCTCTTCTTCCCTATACTTTTCTTTTAATTTCCTATACCTTTATCCTTATGAAAATACGAGCTAATAAGAAATAAACACGATTCTTCTTAATGTCAAACCATCTTCAGACCTTTTCAGTCCCCTTAGAATTATGATCAAATAAAATATTGCCACATACCTTTGCAATTTACTTTTTATATAGAAGACCTTATTAGACTACGAAATACCGACCAATAAGGACGTTCCACATTGCTTCACATGTCAGACCTCTCCTTTATATCCACTGACAACTATGAAGCATCAACCAATAAGGAGGCTCCACACACTTCTCATGCCAAACCCTTTAAAATCCTTTATTGACATTTGTGAAGTTCTATCCAATAAGAAATCTCAATGTGCTTCACCGCAAAGTAGAGATAAAATAGATAAGAGATAAGGGAAATGATGAATGCCTATTAATAGTCAAAGAGGGTGTGCACACGTAGAATGTTTTCCAAGATGATTGTAGAGAGATTCCCTTTGGCTAGGAGGAACTACTTGTAAGAAACATAATAAGACCACAAAATAGCATTAACAATATAGGTTAGTGGACTACCTATCAAGAGCTAGATCTAGGAAGCAAGGTGCTTCCTAGAAGGTTATCGACCCACTGTTTATAACAACTTAATACAAGAAGAAATTGTAATTAAATAATTCCTACTATAGTTGATATGATTTATGTATCTCCTATAACATACAATAAGTAAATTTAATCTAATAGGAAAAGTTATGAATAAATTTGGATGGCTACTAGGTTGGTTTGGGTCTGCAAGTATAACAAAGGTTGTAGGTGAGGTATGGGAAAAGTTGGGTAAGATTAAAGATTGTTTGGAGGAAGTTACTAGCTTGTTGGTTTAGAATATAATACCAATCTTAGAGACCAACATAGATTAAGTGAATGATGTCGGCTATTAGTAATGGACCGACGTTGGTAGGGTAACTGGTGTCGATAGGGGAAATTTTGAAATAATATTCAAAATGAGGTTTTGGGCACTCTCTTTGATTTCATGGAGAGTGAGGGGAGTTAAGGTGAGGTTGTGGATTTATATGAGGACTCGGGGGTATAAATATAGATTTTTAGACAAGGTATGATGGATAAACAAGAAGATATTTAGACAAAGATGGTATGGGATAGATCCAAGTGAGGTATAATATGGAATAAAACCGAAAGTGAATAAATTAACTACCTAATGAAAATGAAAAAGAAGGAACAATAATTACTTTTGGAATGAAGGTAGAAAATAGGTGATGGCGATGGTGGTGAGAAAATTTGGTCCCGAATGAATGCAGCAAAATCTAGAAGGCACGGTGCTTCGAGAGAGTGCAATCAAGATCTGGATCAATTTCGGATGATTGGTATGGTCTCTAAATGTAGTGAGGATCTCTGGTGTGTCTCCAAGTTGCTGGAGGACTCGTGAACAAGAATGTTAGGTCAAAAATTCATATGGTAAGATTCATACCCCGATCAATGAGTTAAAATTTTATATTTAACTTAACTAATGGTGGTTAGGTGATCAAGATCGATCAAGGAATAACCAACATTGGTTAAGGAGAATTGGTCTAACTTGACAAAAATAGGGTTTTCTCCCAAATTTGTCATGGTCTCTCGCTTATTCTAGGTCCGGGTGTTGAATGGTGTAAATAAGAGCATGGAATTAGTTAGAGGATTAATAGGTCATGAATAGTTAGGGTTGGAAAGAGTCCCAGTTGGTTAGGATAAGTGGGGACTTGGTCTAGGTTCATTAATAGGCTAGGAATGGGTCTAGGATGAGGTGGAAAGGTGAGGTGGCTTAGTGAGATGGATATTAGTTTAATTAAGGTAATTAAAATAAATAATGGTGTGAGGATGAGGATTAATTTAATTATGGGTAATTAAATTAATACTAATGTGTAGAAGGGGTCATGGCTAGGTGTATGTGTCTAATTACTTAATTGAAAGGGGCTAGAGGGATTATGACCCAAATTTTGTGTCTACATTTTCCCCTTTTTATCATGTAGCTTGTATTGATAAGTGACACTAAAAAATAGGATTGGTTACCCCAAGTATGGGTGGAGGTGATATTGTCCCAAGTATGGGTGGAGGTGATCCCCTAAACCAAGAACTAATGAAGTAAGAGGATGAATCGGTGATGGGTTTGATAAAGTGGTAGGTGAGGTGAAACTAAACTAGGTAAGGTGTGGGCACAAGCAATGGTGATATGGGTGTAGGTAATAGGTGGGGGAATTCAAAGTCGCGCACATGTATAAAATGTGATAAGGCACTATCTTGAAGAGCTCAAAAATCTGCATCGTCAAAGGTTGATTGTTTATCCAAACAAGGTTTATGTGGTCCAGTATCCAAGGTATAGGATATAGTCCCGAAACAAACAAGGATAGTTAATAGAATGTACATTAAGTGTGTTCTAAAGCACCAATAAGTTTGGTTTGGTTAAGATAAACATCACGGCATAAGGAAAGGAAAGTTTCGTAGGCTAAACAACATAAGTAGCATCATCCCAAGGTATATAAAGTAAGTGAATTCGAGTGTCCAATGGGGGGATTTGGGCTGGGTATATAGGCAAGGTAGTGGGTAAGGCTGATGTATATTCAAAAAGATGCCCCAAATTATATTGAGGTCGGCTATTAGGTAATATGGTAACTAGGTGGGGTTGTAGTGTTGGGGTGAGGCTTGGGTTGCAAGAAATTTCTATCCTGTGCATCAAAATATTGGGTAAATTAGGTATAAGTGGGTTAGCATGGTGACCGAAACCGGTTGAGGGATAACTAACGTCGATGAAGAGATAACCTATGTCGTCTACTAGGGCATTAGACTAACATCAAGAAAATCAATTTGGGGATAAAATGTAAAACTCCACATAAAACGGATTCATTTGAAACTTTCAATTTGTGGAAAATGACAGGAGTGAGAGATTTTTTTTTATGAGAAAAATGACAAGGTGAGGTTAAAGGCTGAGTTGGTGAGATATTATCAGCTGATAAGAGTGTCATTGATGGGCTTGCGAGATCGATACAAGAGATTCAATTAGTGGAGAGCTGAGAGTTTGATTCAATCATGGATGAGGTAGGAGAGGGTGTGGGAGGACCTCTAGTTCAGAGACTGGACATCCCACCGAGGAGATGACACCGAGTAGAGGTAGGATTCGATCTCCATTTGGTGTTTTTGATTAAAACTAAAGTAGAAAAATGTAGAATTTGGGTTTTAAAATGAATTTGAAGTTTCGTTGAAAATTGGGTGAAATTGGGTATGGGAAGGGTGAAAGTTAGTGTAATTAGGTGGTAAAGTGAATTTAGAGGGTAATGGGGGTAATTTGGGTGGGTGTTTAGTTAGTTTGAGTTAATTTTTTGAAAATGGGGTGAGATTCGGTGGGCTAGTTGGCATGGGTGGGATAGCTAACGTTGATGTGAATTAATGGGGACCGATACTAGTTAGGGTGACCACCGTCATTCACTATTAAAAGTGGCTAAGGCCTAAAAATGGGGGTTGGGAAGGAAAAAAGGTAAGGGTAAGGTGGGTAAATGTGTAGTGAAATAGGTGTGGATAGGTTAGGAGTCTGGGAGAAATAGATTTAGGTGAGATTTAGGCCCTAGGGTTATGTTGTTTATGAATGGGTGAGTTTAGGTGAAAGTTGGGAAAAATAGTGAAGGAGTGAAAAGAGTAAATCAGAATAATTGTAAATGTATAAGCAAGGTAGAATATATAGTAAGCGAGAGAATGGGATAGAAGGTAGTTTGTTTAGTGGGGTGTGACTAGGAAGGATATAATAAATGATCGAAAGAGCTAGGTGATTGAAAAGTGTAAATGGTAATGATGCAGAACATTAGTAGTTGACTATGTGGACAGGGTGTCACCATTTTTGGCACGATGTGGCCTAGTGTTACAGATGAGGAGTGGTTGCATATGTAAGATGTTGGGATCAGAACTATGAGGTGATACCACCACATCATATGAGATCATAGTTTGATGTTTTCTCTCATCGATAGATGGGATTCAAAATCAACACCTTTCATTTACCTCGTCGACAAGATAACCATCATGCTAGCGGATGTCTACAGGATTTTGTGGCCACTAATTGTTGGGGATCCCTTATATATTTTTTTCTTCGAGATGAGTCATTTGATCCTATGGTGGCCGTATTTGGTGAGGTTATGGGTGAGTTGAGGTATTATAGTGCAAGCATTAGTTATGGGGATATGTATGATGCACATCATCGAGAACAAATTAGTGGTTCTAGTGATGGTAGTTGTTGGATGCTACGCTGTCTTAGATTCAAAGGGTGGGAGATATCCATGGGATTTGATGGGTGTTTTACAAGAATGATTGAGAAGAGGTTATGTTTTACGTGGGTGTTGGCGTATCATGTTCAAATTGGTGTCTGCAAAAGAGTTATGGGTGTATCGAAGGATTACGCAGTTTGGTATTTCTTGCACATATCTACTACATTATTGGGTATATGAGAACATCGTGTGTCTATGTCTAGTAGGATTTCCATGAAAATACTAGCATAGAGGTGTATATAGAGATAGATATATGAGATGGGTGTAAATAGGGGCACATTTGCGAGTAGAGGAAGCCTCATGAGATGTGACATACTATCGATAGGTGTTAGTGGGGCTATACACTATGGACATCATATGATAACCTTATGTTGATTTTTCATCCTATGGGGGTATGGAAAAGGAATTGGAAGGGTTACAGTGGTTAGGTGGATACACAAACAGAGGGCTAGGGAACATGAGATGATACCAATGGACCGGGTTATATGACAGCTTTGGGCTTTGATAGGATGTGCCTCCACCATTTCCATAGTACCATTGGGATTACATGGAGAGATCATTATCTCCACCTCATCTAGTATATTTGACAGATAGGAAGAGAAGGTTACGATCGGCGATTGATGATGTTCATATAATTGATGTATACATGCGTTGGTGGATAGCCCAGCTACAGCCAACATCACCAAGGCAAGACCAAATAGATTTGGCTATAGTCATAGTGCAGATAGATGCATTAGAGGGATAGGTGACTGCATTACGCTTATAGTTCACGCACGCATAGGCATAGGTGACCACCTCTAGGGATAGGTGAATGGATTACAGGGGCATCCGGCATAGTTACAAAGCTAAGTTCTTACACATCCACTTGTAGGAGATGGGGATGGGTTTCCTCATTGCGGAACAAGTGACAAGATTATAGGAATAGGTGGTCATGCTTCAAGGATAGATGGTATAGGCTCGGGAAGGGGATGGGGGAAGGTTGTAGGGTTGTAGGCACAATTTGCCACTTTAAATGGCTAGTTGGCATAGGCCTAGGAATATTTACATGCACAGTGCACCGCACTGCCATGTGGGGTAGGTCCCATTGTACAGAAGAGGCACCAGACAAAGTACTTGTATGATGGAAAAGTGACATGCGAGCATGGGAATCTACAAGTGACTCTTCCTCACACTCGACCTCCCGAGGTTGTGCCGAGATAGCCAGTGGGTATGGAATATATGTGAGATGCAGACAAACTAGTTAGGCAATCTAATGTCTTCAATACGCACTAGCGGAATTTGCGAGTCTAAAGAAAAGAAGGCCCTCCTAACTTGAACTGGTGTGATAGATCGGTCAGCAAGGATGACTGCTCGAAGGCTCCAATAAATATCGAGCTCTAGCGTGATTCGATCTATAGGTTGTGGAATACGCGGAAAGTGACCCGATAGTTTCGTGTATTTCTCCGGACAGGGTCATATGGTGGATGGTAAATATAGTCGACTCTATGGACGATTCTCTAGCCTAGTCCAGAACTCTCTAGCTTTGTTAGCTATTGTGTCTAACAAGGATAATTGTTCGATGATGATAGGTGGAAGTGGAGTAGACTGGAATACTAGTGTGCATAGGCCAGTGTCTATGTCTAATTCTCCTATGGATTCGTTGGGCTGCGGGATTTGTGGGTCACAACCGTAGACTCTTAGTTGTTGTGGACCTATTATGGTCATGCATGAAATCAAGTCCTAATCCCTAGTATCCAGTAATCGTATGCTTTCTCAACTTCTATATTTAGGATCAATAACTGTGTGATTTTCTCATAATATCTTACAGGCATTCGTGCAACTTGAATTCTTAGGCTAGTATCTATATCTGTAAGAGTGTCTCCTACGCCTGGCTATGGGACCAAAGGATCACAACCAATTTTTTGTTCTCTTTCAAGCCCTTCTACAATCATATGAATGTTGCCTAGGGTAATCTATAGTTTGGTTGATTTGACCAAAACGTGTGTGCTTGGTCGTCTTCTACGTTTAACCCGCTCAACTGGGAATTGATTTGTTGCAAGCTTACCGTTGTTCGGAAGACTTGGATCCTAAGATTTTGGTCTATATCAGTTATCACTATGATGAGATTGGGCTGAGGCATGATTGGCTCGAATACGTATTCCCTGGGCTCTCTAGGTCCCGTGATTGTCATACAAAAGCAACAATGTAAAACGAACTACAGTAAAATGAAATTTAACTATGTGAAGTGTATCTATAGCATATATGATTTCTCTATTTTTTTTTGTTTTCTGACGAGCTTTAAGAATTTAAGAAAGTAGCTATCTAAAATATCTAGAATTGACAGCTAATATAATAACTTAAAACAAACAAAATAACCGAGTGTAGCTATTTGTCTGTGTAATTTGTAGATCTATTCTAAACAATGAAATAGCTCATCTAATCTATTTGCAAGGCTCTCGATCCTACCTCAGAAGTGAGGAGTGAATCATAGTTTCTCAGAAACTATCAATCCCCACAGCTTCCCTTGCAATATCGAGAGTAGTAATAAAGAAATTAACTACTCTATTTGATATGATTCTAACTAGAAATTTGAAAGCTAGAACCTGGATTCTCGTAGAACAAAGGGCGAATCCGATGGTGTGTGTGATCTTGTCCCCTCAAGCAGATCTCCTCGTTCCTTCGTGTTCACATGGATCCGAGAAAAGCGTGTAATGCTAGCATCAGCAAGTATATATTGGGATAAAGGCAACAATACCGATCAATATAATGCGAGTAGGAGAGGGATAGCGCAAGAGTATAGAGCTTGGCTTATGCAATTCCTAGTGGGATCTATTATGAGTCATGTAACATAAAGCGTCCAGAACCTGAAACTATCCTGTTTGAGGAGAAAAACCTGCATCTTTAATGGCTTCCTATTGGTAAACAGACTATTTTATTCCAATGGATTGGATAAAATGATAGCAATACTTTGCACAAGATGGATATGTGGCTTACTAACAGTAAAACAGTGCTAACTAAGCATGCAATGAAAGAAACTAAACATTCTAAGAAAAATGAAAACTAAATCTATTACAAAGAGAAATCAGAGGCAAATTTTGAGGGGCCATTTACTTGAGCACAAGCCAACTATTTATAGCATTTGCATTTACCCAAGGTAAAAACCAAATGGAACTCTTAAACTATAAACAATGGCAAAACACTATTCCAGGGAACCGTAATCATAAATGCAAGCTTATGGCGGTGAAAGAAAATTGGTAAAACATTGAAATTATGTGAGTCGTGTTAAAAGAGCTTTCTGGAAAACACGTCAAGGACCGCCGCCCGAGCAGGGTGGCGGTTTTGTTATCAAGAGAAAAAGGCCAAAAAAATAGAGGAAAAGAGAAAACAAAGCACGCGGGGGCTAAGTGGGCATGCGGGATGTTAATGCATACTTGGAGAGATTTTCTAGATCCTAAAAACCTCATGAGGAGACATGTATCATCATTGGGGCACGTGTCATGTTGTTCTAGCAAGATACAGACTTACAATTTTGGGTACGTACATATGCCCCCTCAGAGAAGCGTTTTAGCCATTAAGAGGCGTAAAACGGTGGGTCTAAGTATGGCAGTCCCAAAATGGGAAGTTAGAAGTTATACCTGACACATCCGTGTGTTGAAATGACGCCGTCCAATATTCCCGCTACCTGCGAAACGAAAAAGAGAACTCAAGTGCAGATAGACACAATAGTTTGAAAAATAAATGCTAAAATAATAGGGAATGAGAACGTACCATTTGTGCGGGGATAGGAACTTACCTCCGTCGGTGCTCCAAACCTATGAAAAAGTCATTTAAAACGAATCAGGACGCTATATATATGAAAGTGGGCCCATTTTCCTATTCATTTGTGCAAGTCGATTTGATTGATTTTGAGCTCTGGGACCCATGGTGACGGTTTCTTACGTGAGTAGAGTCAAAATGTCTATGACGAGATAGCGATCATGCCTCCACATGTGGAACATCGACCCGTGAGATCACAGGTTAGTTTTCTTCAATTTATCCTTTTTACCCCCTTAAATTTGAAATGCTAAATATTTTGTCATGGGGGGGTAATTTTTGAAAATGTTAGTGTTAAAAGGTCCACCTAGGGGGGGCGCCTACTAGGTAGGCTTTGTTTTTAGGTAAAATGGTCATTTTTTGCACTTTTTAGGCTTTTTAAGTTTAAAAACCTACGTGGGTTTTCAGACCATGACCGCCGCCCTGCCCAGGGCAGCGGTTACATGACCGCCACCCCGAACAGGTGGCGATTATGACCACCACCCTTAAGGAGGCGGTTACAAAACCGCCTCTCTACTCAGGGTGGTGGTTTTACACAAATGCAAAAGGATCATCTTTTTGAAATTGTTTTTTCTTTTCTAGCATTTCTACGTGTTTTCATGACTTTTCCAATGTTACTCGGATGCTAACTTGCTCTATTTTGTGTGTTTTTGGGTGTATGTAGGCGAGAGAGGAGTATATCCAGTGGAGTAGAGAGAGGGAGTGTGATTGGCTCCCATGGGTACTAGATGCCCTCTCACAGGATGAGGAGGACACTCTTCAAAGGTCGAGACTACGCATTTCACACGTGCCCCATGTTACACCATCTAGTCACATCCTTTGTGACTTGTTCTCATACTGGGATGCAGATCGGAACACCTTCTCGATTTCCAGGGGTCCACGGTGAGTGGACTATTACATTGGAGGATGTCTATCACATTCTGGGGGTCCCAATTATTGGGAGATGACTCACTTTAGAGACAGCAGAGCTCACAGCACGATTGCATAGTGGGCTACTTATATGGGAGATGCAACATCTCCATAGGGTTGAAGAAGGGGTTAGAGTTCGATCCATTCCTACTTTTCCCATCCCCTTACTTTGTCAGGCTATCATGGGGATCCTTGCCTCAAGACTGATCGGGGACAAGGGAGGAGATACTTTTTTATACTTCTGGTCCCCTATTATTACACAGATAGAGGGACACGGTCGGATATATGCCTGGGGAGTAGACATTCTTGGGACCACCTACCATGACTTATACAGGGTAGTCCGTTTATAGGGGCAGTCCTTGAGTCACCCGACCCTGGTTATGAGTTGGGTCTATGAGCACTTCATCCCCTATGGCAGAGGTGTAGAGGTGAAAACCCCGGAGCTGTGAGGGCAGCCAGATGGACAGACATTTCGGTGCTTAGAGCACCTCATCAACTAGTTTCCTCCCTGACTACTGCCGACATGGAGGCCACACCATACCATACTATGGTAGGTATATGGGGTGAGGAGGCTCTTACCCTGATCTCCTACTCCACCACAGGGTAGCTTATTGATAGATTGGGGTGAGTGGAGATGCACCCCTTTGCCCGAGTTCCTCGGCCAGCTTGGCTTACCATACATGGGTCCGCTTGCGCCCCAAAGTGGCGCCAGATACGATCAGTCCGAGAGGCCGAGGGGGCCTAGAGTCCGTGGTTAGACAAAGGGTAACTCTTGGCATTCCTATTGAGCTGGGAGGATAGTACGTGCTGAGGGAGAGCCAGTGCACCTCGTGCACCTTTGCTTCAAATCGCCGCGGGTCCCGCCCATAGCAGTGATGATCCCACCGAGGTAGACTCGAGTCCGAGGAGTTTATAGGGGAGAGACAGAGGGAGGAGACCAAGGACAAGTGATCCTAAGTGGTATGACACCCAGGATATCATGTAGCCGCAGAGGGCCGAGTAGAGTGCAGAGAGGGTGACTCTGGTTTCGAGGAGCCACTCTCCCAGGGCCATGGGGAGGATAAGTCTGTTGCGGGGTGCTACATTGCTCCAACCACAAGAGCAGCCCTCGGTCGGAGCAAGCAGATCCGTGGCGGGCGCCGATCCCATAGATCCATCTTGAGGCCTCGGTGATCCGAGTAAGTTACCCTTTCTCCCTTTTAATGTTCGTTTCTTTGTTAGGATCTCCTTAGTTGCTATCTTGTATTTTTAATTTTTGTTTGGTTTCTAATTTTTTTCTCCTTTGTTTGCAGAGACCACCGATGAGTGGTGAGATTTGATTCGCAGGGGTATACACTCGATACCCCGATGAACCCCATGGAGAGGACCCACGCAGAGCCGTCCGTGGACGTTGGGGCCTTTAGCAGCCGGTGAGACATACTCGACGTCGCCCCGCCCTAGCATGTGGCCAGATGGTATCAACTCTCCGCACGAGTTAGCGGGGTATAGGACGACCGAGCGCCCGATGAGGAGCCATTCTCGTGTGAGACTGCGGCTTCCCTTGGATCTTGAGCCCTTTGTGCACTCTGTGAGCACCAAGTGTAGCCGAGTCCTAGGCGTGGCGTGCGCCTTCGAGGGGGTCTTGTAGGGGACCGAGAAGTTGATTGGCTCTAGTAGATTTTTTTGTATGATACATTCTTTTGTATATCCCGGGCTCTTTGAGCATTTTGACCATGCTTAGTGCATGATGGCATTGTACATAAACATTGATCATTTATATATATGTATATTCTTTTTAGATTAAACCTTTGGCTTTTATGGCTCGCTTCTATTTCCAGTTTCCTCATGCATACTATGATGTATGTTTATATGTTTTTAGAATGTATGCAATGGTGAACAAATGATGCAAGTGTTTTACTTTCCTTTTTGTATTTCATGATGCTGATATATGATGATGTAGATATAATGTGATTTTGAATCTTAGTTTCTATAAGCAATTTTGGATACTTCATATTTGTTTTGGAAAAGTGATGAAAATAAACCGGTACGATGAATAGATAAACCTGCCCCTACCCCCAACTCCACACAACTAGTAAGATGCGAGGGCTTATCACCAAGAGTTGGGAAGGGTGCAAGTTATGAGATGTAGTGAAATGATAGTGATGGAAGACAGACAAAGCTTTGGTGGAACCAAATTAGGATACCATAAGTCCACTCCACATGAGTGACTTCATAGTTTTGGATGTAACTTTCTTTGTGGTTTATCCAGACTTAGATCCTTAGATGGCAACATGGTAGAAAAAATCTAGGTTTTTAGGATTTTAACTCTCTTGGGATCTTGAACATCTGATTCATTTGTTTTTGAATCAAAGCTTCAAGGTTTGAATTTTTGTGTATGACCTTTTGCATTTATTTGTCAAGAGGACCCCCTACACTTTTCCCCATGCTACTAGTAAGAAGCATGGGTTTATCACCGTGGGAAAAGCATAGGCGAGTAAGGGCATTTCCATCCTTTCCCAACCTTATGTCACTAGTAAGAGACGCAAGCTCATCACCAAAGGTCAGGGGCAAGGAAATGTGTAAAATTAAAATTTTTTGTTTGATCAATGTTTGACTTGTTTATTTGAGTAAAATGTCAGTATGTGTTTATTTCCAAAGAGATATACATATGGGATAGATGTGACACCATGAAGCTTCTAGAACAGACCATAGGCAAGACACCTACCCTAAGAAGAAACCAAAAGTGAGAACAAGCCTACAGATCTTGGTATGGTTACCGTTAAGACTTTGTCATGTCTAGCTTTATTTGATAAAATGATTCCGAGATAATTTGATGATATCATGAAAATGGAGAAGCATGATTAAAGAGTTTATGCCAACAATATCATGAGTTTGTAATGAATTTCTTTGAGAATAGATTCCTTGATCACAATTTGTGTATGAAACAAGTGGACAATATGATCCTAATCTATATGAAGATGCAATGTAGATATATATATAAGTAGTGCTAGCTGCTTACGCGTAGAACCGCTTGAGGTGTAGGGAATTGACTATTTCACCAAATTCCTCACCTTCTAGCGTACATAAGAGGTATGCACCATTTCCATAGTCCTTCATGACTCGGTATGGGCCCAACCATTTAGGCCGAAATTTCCTTCCTTCGCCGGTCTTCTTGTCGATCCGGCTGTCTAGCCTTAGAACTAGATCACCTTCATATATGTCACGTTCATAGAATTTCTTGTTATATTGCCGGCACATCCAGTCAACATAGACTCTATGTCATTGTTCAGCATCTAACCTAGCTTCATCTAGGCTTTCTAGTTGGGAAAGACGTGCTTCTCTGTAAGCGTCTTCATCCAGAATCCCTTGTAATGAAATGGGAGACTGGGTATTTCAACCTCAAGCGGGAGAACTGCCTCTACCCCGAATACTAGTGAGAAAGGAGTTGCTCCCATTGGTGTTCTTATTGAGGTTTGGTGGGCCCATAAGGCTGGATATAACTTCAAGTGCCAATCTCGTTTGTTTTCTTTCACCGTTTTAAGGAGAATGGCTTTTAGTGTTTTATTCGTCGCTTCAGCCTATCCGTTGGCTTGAGGGTAATACAAGGAAGCCGTATGATGGCTTATCTTAAATTTATTGCATAGTTCGTGAACCTCTTCATTCTTAAAAGAAGTTCCATTATCGGAGATAATGATTTGCAGGATACCGTACCTGCAAATGATTTGGTTCAAAATGAACTTGGCGATTACAGAACTAGGTACAGTAGTAAGAGGCATAGCCTCTACCCATTTGGTAAAATATTCGGTGGCCGTGATTATAAAATTATGGCTGTCTGTGGATGAGGGAGAGAATTTCCCTATTAAATCTAGGCCCCATGTAGAAAAGGGCCATGGAGTAGTGATTGGTTGTAGAGCTTGTGCCGGCATGTGGATCTCATGGGAGAATTCTTGGCACTTATGACACCTGCGTATGAACTCTACTGCGTCGTGTTCTAGAGTAGGCCAGAAATAGCCCATTCGATGTATTTTATGAGCGGTGGCATGGCCACCGAAGTGGCCTCCACACATTCCACTGTGAGATTCATGGAGAATCTTCTTAGATTCTTCTACGTCTACACATCTTAGAATTATTTCATCGAACGCTTTCCGATAGAGCACTTGCTCTATAATGATGTATTTAGCTACGATAATACGTAACCGCCTTCTTTGTTGCGGTGTAGCCCCTTCTGGATACGTATGGTCCATGATATAATTAATGATATCAGTGTACTAGGGACACTCAGAGATAGAGGGTCGGGTTTCGATGCAAGATACACAATCATCTGGAAAATCTAGATATACTAGATCACCTCCATCTAATGGGTTATCAGCTAACCAATCTGCAATGATTTGTCCCTTAACTGATTTCTGATTTACAAATGTTAATTCGAATTCTCCCATTAAGGTTATAAAATGTCCAGCCTTCTTAGATAAGGACCATTGCGTGATAAAAGTTCACAAATGGTCCGTTTTTACCATGACCCTTGTTTCTTGATTCAGCATATAGTGTCTTAAGTGTTTGGTTGTAAAGACTATGGCGAGGCATTCTCATTCTGCTTGTGTATAACGTGTTTCATAGTCAAGTAATGTTCGATAATGAAATAAACCACACGTTCTCTCTTGCCATCATCTTCTTGAGCCAGCATACAGGCTAGCGAGACATTGGTAGCTCGTGAATATAAAATTAACGGGCGGTCTAGTTTAGGTGGCATTAGCGTAGGTGGTGACAACAAGAAACGCTTAACTGCGTTGAAAGCTTCATTGCAATCTTCAGTCCAATCAATGCTATGATCTTTCTTGAGTAGATTGTTGATTGGATGGATGGCGAAACTTAAGTCCGGATGAATCTCCTGGATTTCACCAAGCTTTCCGAGAAATGACCCGATTCCAGATTCATTCAAGGTGGGACCATTTCGAGGACAGATCAATTTTGGTTAGGTCAACATCTATTCCTCATGACGATATGATGTAACCTAGGATCTTCCCTCCTGTTACACCAAAGACACATTTTTCAGGATTTAGCATGACTCCGTATTCTATTAGACGTGAGAGAATGACACGGAGTACTTCCGGATGGTCACAACGCTTTTTGGCTTTAGCCAACAAGTCATCTATGTAGGATTCCATGATTTTATGAATTAGATCATGGAATATATATGTCATAGCTCGCTGGTATGTAGCACCAGCATTCTTGAGACCAAATGGCATAACAACATAGCAATAAGTTCCCAAGGGAGTTATAAACGTGGTTTTAGCTTGATCTTGTTCAGATATTTTAATTTGATTGTATCCCGAGAATCCATCCATGAGAGACAAAAGTTCAAACCCAACTGTTGCATCAACAATGACATCTATGGATGGTAATGGGAAGTCATCTTTAGGACATGCTTTGTTAATGTCTCGGAAATCTATGCAGATGCATATCTTCCCATTCTTCTTGAGAACGGAATGATATTAGATACCCATTGGGAGTAATCGATTGGCTTGATGAATCCTACTTGGAGGAGTTTTATTACCTCCTCTTTTACCATGAGAGCTACCTTGGGTTTCATGGGTCTCGATTTTTGTTTAACTGGATTTGCATCAGATCTAGTGACGAGGTTGTGCACCGCAATGTGGGGTGCAACTCTGTCATTTCCTTATAGTTAAATGTGAAAGCCTTCGATGTTCTCTCGAGAATTTGAGTGTGTATTTCTATTTCCTCTGGGTTAACGAAGATCCTAGTTTCAATATCCTTGGTTCATCTTCCGCTCCGATGTTAATATCAATCATTTCTTTCATTAGAGGGCGTTACCTTCTTCAAACTCAAAGGCACTAGAGGTAAATCCAAATCACCCCCATTTTCTATTGTGTATATGCTAGGTTCCATTTCTGAGGGAAGATCCATCATGGGATTTCCGAAGTAGGAAGATGAATGTGGGATTAAGGACAAATCTATCATATGATAGGAGAGATGTAGTGCTGCATAGGCATTTAAGTAATCCAGAGTGGCCATATCACTATCAACATGATCTAGGATAGTAAATTCTTTTTCATTTAAAAGAGAATTCGCCATTGTTTTTACCAATGGTTCATCACGAAGGGATACCATGAAACGGGTGTCCTCTAACTCATTGCTTGGAGTAAAATGTGATGCTGAAGTTGCTATTGAATCGGCGAAGATTTTCCTCTCCCGAGATTGCTTCAATTGATATGAATTCAAACTCCTTGCTTAAATCTAATACAACTTTTTTTTGTAAAGTTGTAAGTGCTCTGGCTTTGGTTTCATATATCTCAGAGACTTGGTTTCTTACTATTAATGCGAGTCTCTTAAGACTCTGATGTTATCAACACCAATTCTCTTAGCTAAGATGAGGCCAAGGAGGAGGGCTTCATACTCAGCGCCGTTGTTTGTGCATTTGAAATTTAGTTTAAAGGAAAAAGGTAAGACTTTTCCTTCAGGGGAAGTAAATATGACACCTGTGCCCGCTCCGTAACGGCATCTAGCTCCATCAAAATGGAGTGTCCAATATTTAGCTGGGAGTATAGATGTTGGGGCATTTGCTGTGTTTGCACATTCTACTTCCACCATGCAAAGATCCTCTGCTGGAAGAGAACTAACACCTAGGGAATATCCTATGCCTACTGAATCGAATGGTAAGAATATTGGTAGATCCTTTTCTAGCAATTCAACGATTTTTGCAGTAGTTCCTAATGATACTGTTTCTACAGTGTTAGCCTCATCTTTGGGGGTTGGGGTTGCCTTGGCTAGGCTCATAGTTTCAAGATCTGTCGTAGGTACCAACCTTTCTTTTGTTTTTGCGTCGGTAGGTTTATTAAGTTGGTTTGTTGGGAGTTCAAACTCCGAGTGTATGCCTGGTCTTTTCTTTAAGTCAGCTAGGTGTACATCGAATGGTTTTGGATCACCTTTGGCCACAAATATCTTTCCTAAATGTAAAAACCTTACTTCTTGAAATAGTGTAGAAGGGATTGCCTTCATGCAGTGTATCCATGGTCGACCAAGGATCATATTATAGTTAGTTTCCGATCTATAATATAAAACTCACCAAGATGGTTTTGGGTCCTAAGGTGACCGGTAATATTATAGTTCCAACCGAGGTGGCTTTAAGGCTATCATAGCCCCTTAGTGTATTTTGAGTTGTGGAACAATTGGTTTCTCCATACCCTAGCTTTTGAAGGAAAGAGAAGGGGACTATGTTAACCACTCGCCCCCATCGTCATCATTGTGCACTCGCATATAGTTGTTATAAACCCATACTTATAAATGTAAGGTTGGATCACCTTGGCGTGCAATCTCAAGATCTATCGAATTTTTTTATCTCGAATATGAATTCAACATCCCTACCTACTTGCCCTAGAGGATGAACATCAAAGTCCGATAATTTACCCGTGTTTCACAAGGTGGAGTGATGTTAATTAAATGACCTAAACCTAATGCTTCTAAAAGAGCAGCCCATGAGCGTGAGAGTTCTTTAGTAAGTCTAAGAATGAAATGTGTGAAAAGGTTTTGTTAGGTCATTAATCAAATCATAGGCACCCACAGGTTTTACTACGATTTTTTGATGTCATCTCGCCTCCTGGCAGTGGGCTTGACTTAGGCCGAGAGAAATAATCTCGCGTCCTTGTTATAGCTTTGATGGGTAGTTCAAAGATCTAACTCCACTAAACCGACTACCTTAGGTCATGGTTGAATTCCTAGTTGTGGCGCAACTAATGGATTTAGTGAGGTTGAGGCTTCATGATCATTGTTTCCTTTCATTACACCCTTGTTTATCCCAGTTATATTTAGCCTGTTGTTATCGTGATTTGGGAGTGGATCATTAAAGATCTTCAGGGGTGCGTTTTGAGGGGAAAGTACCCCTGAAAAGGTATTTGACATTGGTGATGTAGGATCTGCTAAGAACATATCCATGAAAAGTTGTCTTTGTTCATCTGGCAAGTGTTGCATGAATTTATTGTAGTCACGGCACGTTCTAGTGTCATGGCCCCAAGTTTTGTGGAAACCACAATACGAATTAGGATTGTAATTCCTAGTTTGTTGGTTTGATGTGTATTGTGGCCCAAAAATTTTATCAAACCATTGTTTATTAAATTTTTTCATTTGTTGTTTTTGGTTTGAATTCTCGTTTTGGTACCTAGTTGAATTTTGGCTTGGACCCCGTATGGGATTTCACCGTTGTTCTTTTTGTTGTTATTGTTGTTGTGGATTGTTAGGTCAGTGGAGCCTGTTTTCATGTGTGAAAGTGTTGAAGACCATACATTAAGAGTACCGTACACTTTTCATGTATCCTCACCGAGGTTCGGGCTAGGCCAGCCCCGAGCGGGGTCCAGGCGGCACCCTTGGTAAGAGGTTTGGGGCGCAGCTTCAAAAAAAAAAAATTTAGGCATAAATTTTTGGCCTCAAAAAAATTGCACCAAAATATCATGAAACGTGCTTTTCTCATATGGGTGAGTTTTTGACCCATAGGTTTATGGGACGGTTTTGCCCATGGTTTTGATACCCACGGTTTTGTAAAACTGCTTAAGCAATTGCTATTTTATATGGTCTTATGCATATGATAGAGGGAAAAGCAAATATATTGCAGATGTGTTTTGAATTCGGATGTGAATTCTGTAGAGTTTGTTGAGCATAGCTCCAAACGGATCTGGGTATTGTATTGAGAGAGCAATGGCTTGTAATAAAATCTGAGCAAGTGATTCTTGGTGGACATAGCCCAAATTGGGTGAACCACGTTAAATACTGTCTCTTTGTGTTGTGTTATTTTATTCTGTAATTTTATTTGAGATCTGTAATAATTTTTGCATATTAGTTTCTACTATTGCGATTCTGTGAGGGATTATTCCGCATATTTTATCTCTTATTTCCTAACAATTGGTATCAGAGCCTGGTTTGGTTTGCTGAAGTGTTGAATCACAGGGAAATTTTTTTATCTTGAGTGGGAGCTATGGCAGATGAAGGAAGATCTAGGGTTGATAAATTCAACGGGCATAATTTCAGTCTTTGGAAGATGCAGATGGAAGATTACCTTTATCAAAAGGATCTTTATACTCCGTTGTCTGAGAAGGTGAACAAACCCTCGAGTATGACAGATGTGGAATGGGATTTGTTGGATCAAAAGGCACTTGGAACGATCTGGCTGAGTCTTTCATCTTCAGTATTATTTAATGTTTCAAAGGAAAAGACTACAAAAGATCTAATGGATGCATTAGGGAAGTTGTATGAAAAACCCTCTGCCTCTAATAAGATATTTTTAATGAAAAAGTTGTTTAATATGAAGATGTCTGAGAATAGTTCAGTAGCAGATCATTTAAATGATTTCAATACGGTAGTGAATATGCTAGCTTCAGTTACAATAGAATTTGATGAAGAAGTTAGGGCTTTATTAATTCTCAGTGCTTTTACTCGAGAGTTGGAATAGCCTGGTAATGGCGGTAAGTAACTCGGTTCCAGCTAACTCAAAGTTGAAGTTTGAGGATGTTGTAGGGGTGATTCTAAGCGAGGAAATGTGAAGAAAAAGCTCTGGGGAATCTTCTACTTCAGGGAATGCTTTGACAATGGAAACTAGAGGGAGACAGAAGAATAGAGGAAACCGTGGAAAATCAAAAGATCGAGCAAGGTCAAAATCCAAGAACAAGATTGTATGCTGGAATTGTGGAAAGCATGGGCATGTAAAGAAGAACTTTTGGGAGCTTCGGGATAAGAAGAAACAACAACAAGAAAACAAGGAGCCAAATGTGGCAACGGGTAATGTATGTCAGGATGCTTTGATTCTTTCTTTGCACAATATTACCAATCTTGGGTTTTAGATTCAGGGGCTTCTTTTGCTTCTCCACATAGGCATTATTTTGTTGATTATGTTCAAGGAGATTTTGGGCATGTTTTTCTTGGTGATGATGAGCCTTGCAGAAAGATAGTTGAAAAGGTTCTGTTCAGTTAAGATGTAGAATGGGAATACATGGCTATTGAAGGATGTCAGACATGTGCCTACATTAAGATGAAATTTGATATCGGCGAGGTAGTTGGGAAGTGATGGTTGTACTGTGATATTTATAGCAGACTCTTGGAAGGTTACCAAGGGTGCTCTTGTGGTGGTAAGAGGTAAGAAGGTTGGAACCTTGTATTTAACCACTGATAGTACTAATGATTGTAATCTTGTGGCTTCAGATGTAGATACAACATTATGGCACTATAGGCTTGGTCATATGAGCCATAAGGGCATGAACATCATAAAGAAGAATTTTCCTGGATATACAGAAACAGTTTGGATTTCTGTGAAAACTGCATATATGGGAAACAAAAATGAGTAAGGTTTCTCAAGGTTGGACCTACAAAGAAAGAGAGTAAGTTAGAGCTGGTGCATTCTGATGTGTGGGGGCTAGCTCAGGTATCATCTCTTGGGGGTTCAAGTTATTATGTTACTTTTATTGATGATGCAACAAGGAAAGTTTGGGTTTATTGTATTAGAAACAAATCTGATGTATTTGACACTTTTGTTAAATGGAAAGCCTTAGAGAAATGAAACAGTCTTAAGCTAAAATGTCTCAGTCGATAATGGAGGGAGTATTGCAAGAATGAATTTGATGATTACTATTCTAAGAATGGAATCCATACGAAAAAGATGGTTCTAGAACTCCGCAGAAAAATGGGGTATCGTAAAGGATGAACAGAACAATAATGGAACGTGCTAGAGCATGAGGTTACATGCAGACTCGCTCTTTCTTTTTGGGCGTATGGTGAGCACAAATGTACTTGATAAACAGAGGACCCTCAAGTGCCTTGGATGGAGGCATACCTGAGGAGGCTTGGTCCGGTAAGAAAGTTAATTATTCATTTCTTAGAGTCTTTGGATGTGAGGTGTTTGTTCATATAGACAAGGATGATAGGACCAAGCTAGAGGATAAATTAGAAAAATGTACTTTCATTGGTTATGGTGGTGATGACTTTGGATTTAAATGTTGGAGTATTAAGGACAAGAAAATCATTTGGTCTAGGGATGTGGTCTTTAATGAGAAAGTCATGTATAAGCAACAATTGCAGGAAAACAGGGAAGAATCCAAGAAATAATATGCAGTGGTAGAGGATCTTCCAGATGGGAAAGTGACCCATGAATCAGTTCAGAACCTACTCAACAGAACCCCAAACTCCTACAATGAGGAGGTCTTCTAGGGTAAGAAAAGAACCTGAACATTTTTCTCCTTCTCTTTATTATTTATTACTCACTGATAGTGGAGAGCTAGAGAGATTTGATGAAGCAATACAGTAGATGTCAAGAAGAAGTGGAGCAAGCCATGGATGAGGAGCATAAGTCTCTCATGGAGAACCGACTTGGGATTTAGTGAAGCTACCTGAAGGTAAAAGAGCATTGCAAAACAAGTGGGTGTACAGAGTTAAAGATGAAGAAGGAGGAAAGAAAATATATAAGGCCCGGTTGGTGGTCAAGGGGTTTGCACAAAAACAAGGTATAGATTTTGATGAGATTTTTTCTCCTGTAGTAAAAATGACTTCTATCGAAACTATTCTTGGAATAGTGGCAACATAAGACTTGCACTTATAACAGCTTAGATGTAAAGACTGTATTTCTCCATGATGATTTGGAGGAGGAGCTATATATGCAAAAGCAGCCAGAAGGATATGAAGTCAAAGGTAAAGAGGAGATGGTGTGCAACCCAAGAAGAGCTTGTATGGCCTGAAACAAGCTCCACATCAATGGTATAAGAAGTTTGATAGCTTCATGATGGAGCAAGGTTATATTAGATGTCATTCTGACCATTGTGTGTATACAAAGAAATTTGAGGATGGAAGTTATATTATCTTGTGTTTGTATGTTGATGACATGTTGGTTGCAGGTAAAAACATGCAGGAAATAAAAGTACTCAAGAAACAACTAAGTGAATCCTTTGATATGAAGGATTTGGGGGCAGCCAGAAAAATCCTTGGTATGAGGATAACTCGGGATAGGAAGGAACAGTTGACTTTATCTCAGGAAGAGTACATTAAGAAGGTATTAGACAGGTTTAACATGCAGGATGCTAAACCGGTTGGGACTCCTTTGGCAGGCCATTTCAAGTTATCAAAGGAGTAGTGTCCCATGATAGAGCAGGAAAGAAACCAGATGTCCAAGGTACCTTACTCATCAGCAGTTGGTAGTTTGATGTATGCCATGGTATGCACTAGGCTTGATATTGCCCATGCAGTGGGAGTTATGAGTAGATTTATGAGTGATCTAGGTAAAGAGCATTGGCAAGCAGTAAAGTGGATCCTTCGGTATTTGAGAGGGACCATGGGGATAGTTTTGTGCTATAGTGGATCAAACACCACTTTACATGGTTATGTAGATTCAGATATGGCTGGAGATGTAGATAGCAGGAGGAGCACGACAGTTATATTTACACTGTAGGTGGGACAGCAGTGAGCTGGATTTCACGACTACAGAAGCTAGTGGCTTTGTCAACCACGAGAGGTTGAGTATGTTTCTACCACAGAGGCAAGAAAAGAGATGATTTGGTTACAACAATTTCTTGAGGAGTTGGGGCATAAGCAGGAGGAATGTAAGCTGCATAGTGATAGTCAGAGTGTTATACACCTAGCTAAGAACTCTGCTTTCCACTCCAGGACGAAGCATATGCAGTTAAGGTACCATTTCATCAGGACAACTTTGGAGGAAGAGAAGTTGAAGTTGGAGAAGATTCATACCAGTCAAATCCTGTAGACATGATGACCAAGGTGGTCATAAGGGAAAAACTAAATTTGTGTTCAACTTTGGTTGGTCTTCACATAAACTAGTGAAGGGTTGAGAAGCTTGCTCAGAGGAAAACTAGTCTCCAAGTGGGAGATTGTTAGGTTGTGGAGCATGTTTTCATGTGTGAAAGTGTTGAAGATTGTACATTAAGAGTATTGTACACTTTTCATGTATCCTCACCGGGGTTCGGGGCGGGTCGGGCCTCAAACGGCTCCGGGCGCAACCCTTAGTAACGAGGGTTCGGGGCACACACCTTCTAAAAAAAGAAATTTAGGCGTAAATTTTTGGCCTCGAAAAATTACACCCGAAATATCAGGAAACGTGCTTTTCTCATATGGGTGAGTTTTTTGACCCATAGGTTTATGGGACGGGTTTTGCCCATGGTTTTGATACCCACGGTTTTGTAAAACTTGCTTAAGCAGTTGTCTATTTATATGGTCTTATGCATATGATAGAGGGACAAGCAAATATATTGCAGATGTGTTTTGAATTCGGATGTGAATTCTGTAGAGTTTGTTGAGCATAGCTCGAAACGGATCTGGTATTGTATTAAGAGAGAGCATGGCTTGTAATAAAATTTGAGCTAGTGATTCTTGGTGGACGTAGCCCAAATTGGGTGAACCACGTTAAATACTTTGTCTCTTTGTGTTGTGTTATTTTATTACGTAATTTTATTTGAGATCTGTAATAATTTCGCATATTAGTTTCTCTTTGTGTTGTGATTCGTGAGGGATTATTCCGCATATTTTATCTCTTATTTCCTAACATGGATGGTTAAAATCCTTTGTATTGATTATCGGGGTAAAGTTGTTATTTTGTTGGTTCTTTATTTGTGATGGAGTATTGACAACATTTACCTTTTAGGTTGGTTGATTACTCCATCTGTTGTTACACCCCGATTTTTATTAAGGATTTTAGGTCCTTGATTGACGTTCGTGGTAGTAGGATAAGTTGTAGTGTTCTGGTTGGGGGTGATTAACCTCCCGTTTGCTCCATATGTTTTTGACCACTATCAATTGTTGCTTGATCTATTCGAAGAGCACTCTCCAGTACTTCATTGTAAGTTCTTAATGGGAACTTCTGGACTTCTTCCTTCACTTCTCTGCTAAGAGAATGAAGGAATAAATCACATAGTTCCATTTGATCCATGTTTGGAGCACTTGCCAAAGAATAAAGAACTGTACGCCACCTTTGGATGAAATGGGCGACAGATTCGTTGTGTTCTTGTTTGATGTGTAAGAACTCTCTGATTCTTGTTCTTAATAATTTGTTCATGTCGAAGGCCTTGATGAACTCTGACACGAGTTGTTTGAATGAGTGTATGGAAGCCTCAGGTATTCTATAATACCAATCGAGAGTGATGCCTTCCAAGGTTTTTGGGAATATTTTAGCAACAACCCCATCCCATGGGAGTAGTTCTCGAATGGCCATATAGCGTAAGCTTTGATATGTGCATTTGGATCTCCCTCACCTTTGTATTTGGGCAAATTGGGGAGAGGTCTTGGAAGCATGACGCTTTGTATGGTGAAATCCAAGGGCTCTTTCAAATATTCTGAGTAAGTCCCTATCACATATTTTTCGACCATTGATGATGCCCGCTGAGGAGCAAAGTGGTGGAATGGGTTATTGATATGACGTTGCGTATGCATTGGTAGGGGCATAAGGGAACACACTGTGTTTGAGCAAACATGCCGGGAGAGGAGAACATATCCCCTTTTGGTGATTTGGAGTATATGTTTAAGTATGATGGGGTACTGTCCAGGAATGGATTGTTTTGTACTAGACCGGGAGGAACAGTGTTAGAGATGGTGGGTCTAGTTGGCGTTTGTTGTGAATACTGAGGATTCATGCCTAACGTGCCTACTCCTGTGAGGAGATCTACTTGGCTAGGATGGTGTGGAGGATTGGAACTTCCTGCTTGCATAAATTGTGAATTTTGACTTGCTTGGGCAAGTTCTAACCCTCTAACCTTTTCTATTAGAGTTGAAATGACTTCATTTGGTGAAGTCACGGTGTTTTTCCATAGTGGCATTTGTTGTATACCATGGTGTTGTATAGGCATGTGATATCCTACTATGAACTGATCGTTATCTTGCCAAGTTTCTCCGAGGGTATTTCCTATATGCAGTGGCATAGAGGTATTTTCTTGAAAAGAGACCTCGGGTTGTGTTTGTAAACCTCCTATAGGTGGATACATACTTTGAGAACGTTGGTCATTCCTGGCATAACGTACCGAATATTCATCGTCTAAACCTTGGTATGAGTCTGATTGTCTACTAATTTGTGGTCTAAGCAGCATCTGAGGAGATGAACCAGATTCTCCAATGAATGTCATGTTATTCGAGCCTGAAGGCTCTGTTTGTTGCGTTTGAGTGAGCTGATCTAACTCCTCAGTTTGAAATGATGAGTTATATCTGATTCTTGGAGTTTGTGTTGATAACTAGTTAGTTGAGTAGTTGTCACCCCATACTGAGAGTGAGGGTGATGATTGTCTATTTTGTTGGGCATAGTATGCCTCAAGACCCAAGAGGGGTCTGCCATATGCATCGAATCCTGACATATTCGGCGCGTATATGAATACTCGCAAAATAATGGGAAGGAGCAAAGGTGATGGTGAAAGCCAATGAGGTGGAAAAGATGAAAAGTATACTAACTTGGAAGAACACATAATAATATGACTCTGAACTAGAAAGTAGGAAGTTTCACATCAGGTTCACCAATTTTGTACGACGGAAAAGTGACATGTGAGCATGGGAATCTAAAAGTGAGTCTTCCTCACAACCGACCTCTCGAGGTCGTCCGTGCAGACAACCGGTGGGTATGGAATATATGTGAGATACGAGATAAACTAGTTAGGCAATCTAATGTCTTCAATACGCACTAGCGGAATTTGTGAGTCTAAGGCAAAGAAGGCCCTCCTAACTTGAACTGATGTGATAGATCGGTCAGCAAGGATGACTGCTCGAAGGCTCCAATCAATATCGAGCTCTGGCGTGATTCAATCTATAGGTTGTGGAATATGTGGAAAGTGACCTGGGATAGTTTCATGTATTTCTCTCGGACAGGGTCATATGGTGGATGGTAAATATAGTCGACTCTATGGACGATTCTCTGGCCTAGTCCAGAACTCTCTAGCTTTGTTAGCTGCTATGTCTAACAAGGATAATTGTTTGATGATGATAGGTGGAAGTGGAGTAGACCGGAATACTAGTGTGCGTAGGCCAGTGTCTATGTCTAATTCTCCTATGGATTCGTTGGGCTATGGGATTTGTGGGTCACAACCATAGACTCTTAGTTGTTGTGGACCTATTATGGTCATGCGTGAAATCAAGTCCTAATCCCTAGTATCCAATAATCGTATGCTTTCTCAGCTTCTATATTTAGGATCAATAACTGTGTGATTTTCTCATAATATCTTACAGGCATTCGTGCAACTTGAATTCTTAGGCTAGTATCTATATCTATAAGAGTGTCTCCTACGCTGGTTGTGGGACCAAAGGATCACAACCAAATTTTTGTTCTCTTTCAAGCCCTTCTACAGTCATATGAATGTTGCCTAGGTAATCTAGTTTGGTTGATTTGACCAAAATGTGTGTGCTTGGTCGTCTTCTACATTTAACCTACTCAACTGGGAATTGATTTGTTGCAAGCTCACCATTGTTTGGAAGACTTGGATCCTAAGATTTTGGTCTATATTAGTTATCGCTATGATGAGATTGGGCTGAGGCACGATTGGCTCCAATACGTATTCCCTAGGCTCTCTAGGTCCCGTGATTGTCATACAAAAGCAACAATGTAAAACAAACTACAGTAAAATGAAATTTAACTATGTGAAGTTTATCTATAGCATATATGATTTCTCTATTTTTTTGTGTTTTCTGACGAGCTTTAAGAATTTAAGAAAGCAACTATCTAAAATATCTAGAATTGACAGCTAATATAATAACTTAAAACAAACAAAATAACCGAGTGTAGCTATTTGTCTGTGCAATTTGTAGATCTATTCTAAACAATGAAATAGCTCATCTAATCTATTTGCAAGGCTCTCGATCCTACCTCAAAAGTGAGGAGTGAATCATAGTTTCTCAGAAACTATCAATCCCCACAACTTCCCTAGCAATATCGAGAGTAGTAATAAAGCAATTAACTACTCTATTTGATATGATTCTAACTAGAACTTTGAAAGCTAGAACCTGGATTCTGTAAAATAGTGGTGAATCCGATGGTGTGTGTGATCTTGTCCCCTCAATGTGATCTCCTCGTTCCTTTGTGTTCACGTGGATCCGTATAAGCGTGTAATGCTAGCATCAAGTAAGTAGATATTGGGATAAAGGAAGCTTAGAATACTGATCAATACAATGCAAGTAGGAGAGGGATAGCGCAAGAGTATAGAGCTTGGCTTATGCGAATTCCTAGCAGGATCTATTACAAGTTATGTAACATAAAGTGTCCGTAACACCGAAACTATCCTGTTTGAGGAGCAAAAACCTGCAACTTTAATGGCTTCTTATTGGTAAACAGACTATTTTAATTCCAATGGATTGGATAAAATGACAACAATACTTTGGATAAGATGGATATGTGGCTTACTAACAGTAAAACAATGCTAACTAAGCATGCAATGAAAGAAACTAAACATTCTAAGAAAAATGAAAACTAAATCTATTGCAGAAAGAGAAATCGAGAGGCAAATGTTGAGGGGCCATTTTCTTGAGCACAAGCCAACTATTTATAGAATTTGCATTTACCCAAGGTAAAAACCAAATGGAACTCTTAAACTATAAACAATGGGAAAACACTATTCGAGGGAACCAGAATCATAAATGCAAGCTTATGGCGGTGAAAGAAAGCTGGTAAAACATTGAAATTATGTGATTCATGTTAAAAGAGCTTTCTGGAAAATGTGTAAAGGACCGCCGCCTGTTTCAGTGGTGGCAATCACTAGACCACCGCCCAAGTAGGGTGGCGGTTTCATATCAAGAGAAAAAGGCCAACAAAAGAGAGGAAAAGAGAAAAATAAAGCATGTTGGGGCTAAGCGGGGCATGCGGGATGTTAACGCATACTTGAGAGACCGCCGCCTGAATAGGGCGGCGGTTTCATCAAGAGAAAAAGGCCAACAAAAGAGAGGAAAAGAGAAAAACAAAGCACGCGGGGCTAAGTGGGGCATGTGGGATGTTAACACATACTTGGAGAGCTTTTCTGGATCCCGAACACCTTGCAAGGAGACTGTATCATCATTGGGGCACGTGTCACATTGTTCCGCAAGATACGGTACCTTACAATTTTGGGTATGTATAGTCCTACTTTACAGACACGGATAGGGACCATTGGTACAAGAATAGGGTCTATAGCTAGGTGTCAAAGCTATGGCAATGCCCCGGGTTATATCCATGGTCAGTTATAGAGATGTCATGTCGAGGCTTGATATTATAAGGATGGATTAATGGAGGTTGGTATCTGGTATGTTACCTATGGAGATTATAGAGCATATCAGGCAGCCACTATGAGGACCAACAAAAAAAATCATAGTTCTAGTAGCTCAAAGAGTCATCAGCCACATAGGTAGGGTGAACAAGATGTTACCAACTCATGGCGATAGAGGCCAGGTGAGGTTACAAGGGAGAGTAGGGGATGTCGGCCTGTCATGAGGCTATATCGTCCAGATGACATGTATTTTTTATTTTTGATATATATACCAACCTGTGTGCCAAAGACGTGAGATGTATATGAGAGTTTTGGGATACTTGTATTTTATATCTATATATTTAGTGTATTGATATACAATATTTTCGATGTATAGATGGATGTTGATATTTATAGATGATGCACTTGGTTTATTTCCATTGTATTGTTATCATGGAAACTAGATGTGTAGGCATGATTTTATGATGATGTATGGTTGAGTTTATTTCCATTATATTGATGTTATGGAAACTTAGAAGTTTAGGCATGGTGTGATTTTAATTTCCAAGTTATTGATGTTATGGAAATGTATATGTTTAGGTATAGTTTGACTATGGTTCGTGATTGATAGTTTAATTTCCACAATTTCGATGTTATGGAAACTAGATGATTAGGCATGACTTAGCCAATGTTGTCACGATGTGAGTTCATTCCAATTGTATTGATGTCATGGAAATGATATGAATGATAATGAGACAATGTTATTTTGATTTTTAAACTATTTTTATTATGGAAACTTAGGTATTTAGGCATGGTTGAGTTTGATGTGAATTTCCAATTTATTGATGTCATGGAAATTAGATGTAGGCATGATCAAGTATTGTTTGTTTCGATGTAGTTTCAAGTTTGTGACATTATGGAAAGTAAATGATGATATATATGTTTGATTTATGGTTTTTTTATGAGTGTTTTTCCAAGGTATTATTTTTATGGAAATTAACTTAATTAATTTTTTATTTTATGGGGGAAATGATGATTGGGAAAATATTGGCCAAGTTAACCTCAAAGGGCCCCATGCCCTAAGAGTGTTTCCTACATAGCCCTTGCGAAAGGGGCCTCAAGCTGATGTAGTTCTCCCATAAACTAGGGAAGAATGAGATTGGGTTAGGTTAGATGAATAGGTAAGTTAGATTGATAGGTTGTTTGGGTAAGGCATGTTTGAAGATAGGAAAGGTGAGTTAGATATAGGTATAGATGAAGGTGTCATGGTTAAATCAATTTTGATGATCTTATCCTATCGAACAACAAACAACAAGGTAGGAAGAGGTGAACTAAAAAGAAATTTAATTCCCCAAGTTGGGAAATACCATAAATGTCATACCTTTAGTCTTATTGAATGTAAGTACCTAGAGACATTGTATATTGTGATAGGTCTATAGGTGAAATAATTTGCATGATCACAATGTGTAAAATACATGCATCGTCCCTTGAATTTGAGTTAGAAGATATTAATCAGAGGGTAAGGTGGAAGATTTTGTTTAGTGTAACCTTGTTGTGGGATAGCATGCCCCTTCTGCAAGATACCTAAAACCAGAATAGGCAATCCCATGACCAAAAGTTTGTATTTTTCTTGATTTTTCTTTTCTTTTGTGTATAGACTGATCGATGCAGGAACTTGATAATGTGATAAATAGGTTGTCCTTGAGGTCTTCATGAAGCTGATCGATGTGGGAAGATCCAGAATTATTTTATTTGAGAGATACAGATTAGTCTTCTTTTTGGATAGACTAATTACAATAAGTGGTTGTCCTTCAAGGGAGTAGTCTACTTATAGCAGCAAGAAAGAGAGGTAGATGTCCTTTTGACGGATTCATATATTTACAATAATTTTGACTCAAGGAGTTAATCTTTTGGTTATCTCATGTATATGTTTTTGTTTATTTTTGAACTTGAAGTCATGGAAAATACTATGAGTATAGGATTCTTTTATGAAGGCACGACCATAGCGCGAAAAGGTTTTTCTATGAAAGAGGGGTTTTAAGTGAAGAACTACCATGGGATTCCATCCTAAAAAGGATGAAAATTTTCCATGAGAATCATGTCGTGAGTAGAGCCGTGGTACTCATATTTAAGACAAGGCTAAATGGTGATGGATAATCACACAATTCTAGTTTAGTTGTTGGTCCTTAAAATAGGTAGATGGAGGAAAGGTTTTCTCAAGGGGTGAGAATATATGTGGCATAAAGTTATGTAGTACTTTATTCAATAGTAGAATGGTCGAAGATGCAAGACATTAAGGGGATCATGTTTAGGTTTACCTTCAAGAGGAGATAAATAATAAACACCTGATCTATAGGTATAGGTGACAATGTTGGGTCCAAGACAATTAGGAGAAAACTTGCCCCATTTTCTTTTCTCGATTTGGTTATGTGTTGATTTTTCTTTAGGACAAGATTTCCAATCTTGAAATTTTTCTCGTGAAAACATTTTTCATAGGAATGTTTGATGCATTTTTGGTAGATTTGAAGGTGGTCGAGAGCATTTAAATGACATTCATCTAATAACTCAAGTTGTGCCAAACAGTCTTGGCAAAATTCATCATCATTGAGCATATATTTAAGTGAGATACAAAGAGATGGAATTTGAAATTTGAGAGGTAGGACAACCTCTATACTATAGACTAAAGAGAAAGGTGTGGCAGCAGTTGAGGTACAAATGCTAGTGCGATAAGTCCATAAGGAAAAATGAATGTGTGTATGCCAATCTTTACCAATATCGTCGACAAATTTCATAAGAATTTTTTGAGGGTTTTTGTTGGTTGATCCAGCTTGACCATTTGTTTGAGGATAATATGGCAAAGAGAAACTGAGTTGAATACCAAAGTTATCATAGGGTTTGCGTAGGGTCTTGTTTTCGAATTGTTTACCATTGTCAATGACGAGGCAATGAGGAACACCAAAATGAAAAATGATGTGATGGTTAATGAATTCACATATTTTCTTGGATCTAGTAGAAATGAGAGGGATGGATTCCACCCATTTAGTGTAGTATTCAGTTTTGTGATGATCCTTTGATGACGTTGATAAGAATGAGGGTTAATCTCTTTGAAGAGATCTAAACCCCGTTGGGAGAAAGGCCAAAAGTCACTTATGATTTGTAAGGTGTGACTTGGGGTGTGGTGAAGGTTAGTGTGCTCCTAACACTTCAGAAAACATTTGACATATTCACAACAATCTTGGTTAATTGTTGACCAATAATAGTCAAGGAGAATAATACGTTTGGCAACAACGTGACTACTGAAATTTCCACCACAAATCCTGCCATGGATTTCTTTAATACTATATTGAATTTCAAAACTAGTGAGGCACTGGAGGTGGATACCATCAAAGTTATGCTTATAGAGAAGACCCCCTATGATGACATATCTAGAGACCTTTTGGAGGAAGTATCGTTTACCATTGTGAGTGAGATATGGAGGCAAGATTAAAAGGGAAAGGTAGTTAGCGAACTTCTTATACAATATATCATGTGGGTCGGTTTTAATTCTTCCCACAAAATTTACATCACGGAGGAGATAAGAGGGTGCCTATAACTGTCATACTATGACAAATATTTTAGAGTCTGAAGGTGAGGTAGGTATCTATGATGCAAGGAAAGCCATGGCATCTACAAGTTTGTTAGTGGATCACCGAACAATTTGAATTTCATAAGTATCAAATGAAGTCAAAATTATGTCGACGTGATGCTTATATTTATAAATTATTTTTCTACAATACTAGTATAAACCATTGAGTTGGTTGATGACCAGTTGAAAATCTCCAAAGATATTAATGGTCTTAACATTAAGGGAAATTGCAGTTTGGAGATCTAACACAAGGATGTCGTATTCACCACGTTATTGGTACAATCAAAGTCAAATTTGAAATATAAATTCATAGGATCACCGTTAAAAGGAATGAGGATAACCCCTTTGCCACCCCTAGGTTGACATTTAGAACTGTCAAAAAATAGGGTCATCTGATAAACAGTGTCATCAAGGGAGAGTGTAGAAATGGATTTATTAGGAAAATCAAAGTTAGAAGATTTATTTATGGAAAGAGGTCCATCTGCAAGATAATCTACAATGGTTTGTCCCTTAACAAACTTTTGATGAATGAATTCTAGATCTAGGTCTGAAAGGAGCATGAGCCAACATGAATTATGTTGGTGTTGATAAGGCTTAGCATACATGTAATGCAGAGGGTCGGTGTTGGTGATGACCAAGGTCTTGTGGTTGAGTAGGTAGTGGTAAAGTTTAGTGGTAAAAATAATATGGCTTAGCAAAGATTTCTAGCATGGTTATATCTCGTCTCATATTCTAAGAGCATACAACTTATGTAATAAACCGCTTACTCCCTATGTTTCTCTTCGTGATGAAAAAACATGGCACCCGAGGAATGGTCACAAGGCGAAATGTATAGGTAGAAATGTTTGTCACCTTTAGGTGGGATGAGAATAGGTGATTGAAGAAGGTATTTATTCAACTCTTCAAAGGCTCTATGGCACTCATCATTCCAATTGAAGGAGACATTCTTTTTAATAAGATGATGAAATGGGTGACATCATAGAATGCATTGCAATTTTCCTTACAAAATATGAAGTTGTCAAAGGTTATTAGGTGGAGGCATCTCAAGAATAGATTTTATTTTGGTGGGATCGACTTCGATGCCATGCAAAGAAAAAATTAAACCAAGGAGTTTTCCATAGAGAACTGTAAAGACGCACTTCTTTGGTTGAAGGTGAACACATTATTTGATGAGACAATCAAAGATGATTTTGAGAACAAGGAGGTGTTCAACATGACTTGTAGACTTACCAAGAAGGTCATCTACCTAGTCTTCCAAAGATGTCATGCATAGTTTCATGGAAGATATAGGTCATCGCACACCGATAAGTGGCACTGCAATTTTCAAGCCAAAGGGCATGATGCGATAATAGAAGTTCCCCAAAGGGGTGATAAATGTGGTTTTGTGTTGATCCTCTAACGCGAGTAATATTTGGGTATAACCCGAGAATCCATCCATAAGAGATAGGATCTCATGGTTGGGTGTAAGATTGACAAGTTGGTAAATTCTAGGCAAAGGAGAGTCATCCTTAGGGTAGGAGAGGTTAAGGTCACGGAATTTCATGCAAATGCGGAGTCCACCCAAGCCTTAGTAATAGGAACAATGTTAGAAATCCATAGCAGATAGTCGATAGGTAAAATGAAAGAAACATGAAGAAGGTGTTGGAGTTATTTGACAAGAAGGGAAATGAATGCATGTATTTTTGTAGCTTCTTTTTTGATAGGTTTGGCATCGGAATAGTAATTATATTGTGTACCATAATAGTTAGGTCAATATCGGGCATATCGGTGTAAGACCAAAAAAAAGTTTTGTTATGATCTCGGAGGAAAGAGGTGAAGGCTTCTTGTTCACAAGAATCTAAAGATTGACATATCTTTAGAATTTGGTAGTCATCTTGACTGTGAATTTTGATCTCTTTGGTCGATTCATTCAACATGGTTTGTGTCTTAGATGGTAACGACCGATGAATGTATGAATCCTCCACACCTAAATAGGTGAGAATGGAATCATCATCCCGATCATTGAATACGTTGACAAAAGGTGTATCATCTTCCAACATGTCGGGATAAAGAAGAGGAATCAAAGAGGGTGTGCTATCATTGTGTTGATAGGTTTAAGGCCCCAAAGAAATGGATTTCACAAAAAATAAAGTTAGGAGGAATGGAATCGATCCACGACTTCATTGGTGAAGGTGGTTTGATAGGTAAAGAAATTGAAGAATATGAAGAAGGTTGATCTTCCTCAACAAGGTTGATTCTTTCCCTCTTAGGACTAGGTGGTTCAACAAATCCAATACCACAGTGGTACCTATGTTTGTAGGTAGTGAAAGGAATAACTATGTGATGACCGTATTCGTAAAGACCAAATCTAAATCCTTTCCAAGAAAATCGATGAAGACAGATGGGAAAAAATGGCGATTGGTGAGCTAACTAAGTCGGGGGAAAAATTTTTATGTTTGAGTGGGTGGTTCGGAGAGTAAGAATAGGTATCAAGTCCCCCGAATGTCAAGTTGGTGCGAAGGTGAGGAGGAATATATGGAAAATTTTATCCTATATGCCGATCATAATGTGGGTTCTAATGAGGGTCTCCATATTCCGAGGAGGAGTTTGTAAATTGTTGATGTTGTAGAGGTGATACTCTCCTAATGTAAGGCATTGAAAAAATTTACCAAGGGGTCGAAAGTCGGTACTTGGGTGATGGGAATGGATGAGCTAGAAGGGCTAGTAGATGGACTAACTTTGGAAGCTACGGCGAGAGTGGCGAGGACTAACCTAATTGAGGAAGATGTAGTAGCAGTAGTGTTAAAGGAAACATTGGAAGAAGATGAAGCGGCCATGGTAGAAGATCGTGTGGTAGCGATAGTAGATGAGGTGGTGGCCATGGTAGAAGATCAGGTGGTAGTGGTAGTAGATGCCTTAACTAGAATAAGGACATCATTGGGTCGATACAACATGTTACAAGTTTTGAAAGGTGAAGGGTCTGCCTGAATAGTGTAAGGGTGTCCTTCATATTCAAAATTGATGTAGCGGTGAAGAATCAAAGGTACACATCCCATGGCATGGATCCAAGGTCAGCCAAACAACATGTTATATTATAATTCTAGAACATAGAAAAATACAAGAATGGTGAGGGGACACACGTGAATGTGGAGGATGACAAAGTCTTTGAGAGTAGAAGTCATAACATTTTTGAAAGAACGTAGCATAATCAAGTTATTATGCATGCAATTAGCATGTGTGTGCATTTGTTCATACACATAGGAAGAGATAATAATAATACGCACACCTCTATCAATCATAACGCGTCGAAGTGACTATCTTCAATATAGATGGAAATGAAGAGGGTGGGATTAGGATCCTCTAAATGATGAGGAGAAATCTCTGAGTCTAAGAAATTGACAGAAAAAATTTGGTGAGTGGAAGGAAGAATAGAAATTTTAGGCGAAGTAGTGAGAGAGGCCACATGATGAGGGGTGAATATGGTGGCAATGGGCATAGGATCATTTGGTAAAACCTCAATAGTTTTCAGGATCTCGAGGAGGGCCTAGCGATGAGACTCCGAGAAGTTTGCATGAGTTCATACAAAGACATTTTTAGAGGAGATTGATGTAGTTATTTGATCATGGTGCAAAGATGTGTTGTTGACTTTCTCTTTTCCTTTTTTTTTTGATATAGTAGCTACTCAAACCATATTGATTTTGAAGACAGGAGGAGGAAAAGAAGGTTGGTAATATGTAGGTGAGGGCGACGGATGGTTATGGGTTTAGGTTGTGTGGCGGTGGGCGAAGGGGGAATGACATATTCCTCCAATTGGTCATCCTCTTCCAAGGGAATTTTCGGATTACAAAGTTGAAAGAGAACATTTCTAAGGGTCTTACAATCCTCAATATCATGTCCTTGAGAGAGCAATGATATGTATATATCTTAGTATCGTCAAACCCTGCTGGTTTAGGTTTGAGCGGGTCGTAAGGTTTGATGGGAGGTAATGTGATAGAAGAGGTTTCTAGCAACCTAGAAAGGACATTAGAATAGGATCCCACCAACAGATCACAATGTGAATTCAGAGTGGGTTTTGGTGAAGGCGCGGGTGATTTTTGTGGAAGAGGTGTTGTTGGAGGTGGCATAGGTGGGGTTACCTTTTTGGTAGGTAATGAGGGTTTTTTTATTTAGGTTGTACCTTCTTGGGTAAAGGTACAGGTGGGGTATGTGAGGTAGAAGGAGACACGAAGATGAGGGAAATATAAAAATCTAGGGTGAGAGTGTCTGTGTCGGAAGTGACATGGTGGAAGGTAATGTAGATGATGTATAAAAAAATGGAAATGAAGGTGAAGGCATAGGTGCAGGCTGAAAATGTAATGTAGGTAAAGGTGTGGGTATGGGCTAAGGATGTGATGACAAGAAAGGCATGTGTGTGGGCTACCACACACTTGGGGTTTATTTTGATGAAGAGGTAAATGTGTGGGTAAATAAGTTGATGAAGGTGCAGATGTAGGTTGTCATAGCTTAGAATTTCCTTGTGAAACGGTTTCTTCACCATGGTTGGTGGATGTTGACCTAAAATCGATGGAAGAGGCAAGGGAAAATAAGGCCTAGGAGATTGTGTCTTCTTCTTAAGCATGGAAATTTACTTCGTAAGAGGTGGTTGTTTAGTAGTCAGATCTGATTTGATTACGGGATGTAGTAAAATAGGCGTAGGATGGAATCCTAGTGTAGCGTTAAGTTTAGGTGCGGGTGAAGTTTTGGGTGTGAGTGAAGGTTTAGGTAAAGGAAAGGTTAATGAAGAAGATTCTAATATGACTAGTTTAGGCGTCATGATCTTAGTTATTTGGAATATATTTGGATAAATGGTTAAAGTGTCTGGCATCAACATCTTCATTTGTGTATGTACTAGGAGACGCAGGTGCCCCTAGAGTGTGGTGTGATCAACATACTTTAAGAGCTCAACCAAATGATAGAATGGAGTAAAGGTAGAATAATATGGCAAAGAATTGATGGTAATCCCTATGAAAAATTCCCGAGGTCTCAGAGATAGAAATATTTCACTTCGACTCTATAGGTAGAAGTGATGTAAGAAGATTAACAAGATCCTGGTAGACCCTAGGAGATGCATCACTAATAGGAAGAGAGTATGAAAGTGGCTCCTCTATGGGTCGAGGAGGGAGAAAGGTAGGTAGTGTAGGATCTTCCTTAGGTGGGGAAGAAGATGAAATAGGTACTTCCATGGGTAGAAGTGTGGATAGTGTGGGCTCCTTGACAGGTGGGGGATAAGTGGGGTAATCTTTGTGATAGATGAAGGAGTAGGTGACATAGGCTACTGGGTAGGTAAAACAATGGGTAGGGTCAGCTATTTCATGGGTAGAAGAGTATGCAAGGTATACTCCTACATTGGTAGAGTAGGAAAAATGAGTTCCTCTATAAGTAGAGGAGCTTGCGTGAAGGATTTCGTCAATATATGGGATGGAAGGAAACCGAGCGAAAGAAGTAGCTACGGTATCGAAGAAGGAGTGAACCTCATGAACATTGGTGTCAAAGGTTTCACCCACCTAGTTTGATGAATGAGTATGGTTTGGGAAAGGTTTCTTAAATATGTGCATGTGTTGATTTGTTGGCACATTAGAGTTATTCAAGATGAGATCTCCATTATCTAGTATTTCTTAGATGTTGTTCTTAAAAATTTTGTAGTTTCCATCACTATGACCCCTAATGAGATGATAACTATAGTAGTCATTATCCTTATACCATGCTAGTACAAGATGGGAAGGGTCAAAAATAGTATGTGGTTTGATGGGTGGAAGGGTGATAGCGCCGCTTTTAACATATTTTCTAATACGCAGAGGAGTAGGGTTCTCCCGTGGGGCTATAACATCACTTTTCATAGTTATACTAGAAATTCTAAATAACGGAAAAAGTAGAAGGTGGTATTGGTTTATTCAACGAATGAGAAGGATGATATTTTAGAACCACCGTGTTGGTGGATTCTTTTCTTTAGAAATTTTTTTTTTTTGGTTTGGAAGAGGAAGAGGATTCATTCGATTTGAGTGGAGCACTCTTGTTGCGCAACTGAAATTTCATCTCTTCTAGGGCATGAATTTCTAGTTTCTAAGCCATGGTGAATGCCTTGTAAAATTTTATGAAGGTGTGTAATTGTAGAGTCAGTGAGATGTCCATGGCACAAGCTCTAGTGAACAACTCTATTATCTTGGTTTGGGGAAGTTAAAAGGTGAGCTAATTGATAAGGCTCCACCAACGTGTGACAAAATATACAATAGACTCATCATCGTATTGGCGCATTGAATACAAGTTAGTCATAGAGAAATTCTTGGTAATTTTTATGGAGAAATGGTCGAGGAAGGCCTAGTCTAACTAATTTAACAAAAAGATTGAGTGCCCAAGCTAAAGCACTATACCAATCTAAATTCAGATCTGTCGACACAGGACATGGGAAAAGTCCTAGGAAGCAAGGTGTCATCGTAGGTGATTAGATAATAGATGTGATCTCCTAATGTGGGGATAAGAATGAATGGGTATGGATGGATGAATAGGCTCATTACAAATTTCTTCATATGTCAAAGCGTTAAGAGATCCTAAACATATGCTTCAAGGATTGCATCTTGTCCATCATCATTTTGATTAGAGCCATGGTCGGATTAGATTAAGAAGTGCATCCCATGGTATAAGAAGGTTGATATGATGATTAAAATGTAGAGGGCACGCCATTGCATGGATTTTCCAAGTAAAAACTAAGAAGGGGGAATATAAGTAGCGGCAGATGATGATGACATATACCCTAAATGAGAGGTGTAAGTGATGGGTGGTGGTTGAGATAAGGTATAGATGGGAGACCCTTGTAGCAATAGGTGTCGAGTAGTAGGTATAGACATGACCAAATTTTTAAAAGGATTCGATGAAATTGGAGGTTACGAGGTAATAGGGACTGATGATGTAGGGATCCCTACACTAAAATACGTGAGATGATGGTGAGGCGAAGTCAACGGATGATAAATGTCAAAGGTACGATAGATGTCATAGGTACAACATATACCGAATATGTAGGGGTGATCTAAGAAATGATGGGTAAGGAGGTGGAAGTAGGTAACGCAGTACACTTGTGGTGGCCAATACAGGTATGGGGATAAGAGCGGAAAACATGGAGGTAGGCACCTAATAAAGGCTAACTGATGAGTCACAAGTAGAAGAATGGGATAGGTAATATTGCAATGTTGCAGTATTATGATAAAAGAAATTCTTGAATTCCTTGTCACCTGTGGGTACCGTGGAAGGAACATTGGGGTCCATTGGTGATGAAATAGATGGTGATGATGGGATAGGAGGTAACGGTTGACGACTAATCAAGTGAAACACTAGGGAGTTAGCATACCGAAGAGTCGAACCATGTGAATAATGAAAGAATAGGTAGTATGAGCTCTAAAAATGGTTTAGAAACATAGAAACAGAGGTAGAAAGATTTTGGAAAATGATGATATGCTTTGTTGTTTTGACAGGAAAATCAAAACACGTAAAAATTATGTCGGTCGGGTAATCGGTTCCAGTTGGGTAGATGGACCGATGTCAGTTGTTGGACTGATATCGATTATTGTGTATATAAAAGATTTTGAAATTTTGAATAAGAAACGTACAAAACACGTGAAACAAGGTTCTGTAAGTGGTGATAGAGACGCAAAAATGAGCATACCTAAAGAAAGCAAAACACAGAAATGACAAAAAGTGTAAATGTCAAATTGAATTTGTTTTTGACAGGATTATCAAAAACACACAAAGATTGACATCAGTTGGGTAATCGGTGGCGATATGATAATGGAACCAACCGTGGTCACTGGATCGATGTCGGTCACTTAGAAATTTGAGAAAATGAAGAAATTTTGAAATTTAGAGTGATTTAAGTCAAATAAAATTCAACCCGTGGTTTTGAGTATGGAAAAATTATGTCCTATCACACTTATAAAAAGAAAGAATACACAAACTATGATTGTGGAGTGTGAAAGAAAATAAAAAGAGATGATTCTCTCTTACGAAGTTCAAAACCCAAATCAGCAAAAATAACAAACATGCAAATCCTAAGTATTAGATTATTATGTTATGTGGCTTACACCTTTTTAAACCGACTTTGAGTAGAATATAGTTGTTGGTCAACGAATGTGCCCTATAAGTAGTTTATCGATGGTATCGTGTGTTTTGGTTAAAGTGTCCCTAATATATACTTCATAGTACATGACGCCTAAAATCTGATATGATGATCGCCGTAAAACCATCTAGATCCACCGTTAATCGATTATTAATCTTTGAAGGTAACTACCGGGAAGGAAGATGTTTAAGAAATTATTAATTTGTTAAATTTATTTGGATAGGGGAGTGTGTGCACAAAGTGTGAACTGCGATTAATACCCACCAATTGTCAACTAGTCATGACTTCTAGTATATAGATTACAAATAAAATTTAGGTGATCCGATGTAAAAATCATCGGATGAAATGCACAAATTTCTAAAACCCAAAATGACAACGAAATTCAATGTAGCAAGTGATGAACGTGAAGAGGAATTCTCTTTCACTAGATGCAATACAAAAGAAAAGAAGAAGAAATGTTATTTTTAAGCACCAAAGAATGAATTTCGTTTAGACAAATAGAAAGAAGAGAAGGTTTCTAGGGAGAAATTTAATGTGAACTTTTCTAGAAAGAAACAAACACACAAATATTCCCTAAAATGAACAATTCAAAATAACCCAAAAGATAGGGTCCCACCGGGCGTGCAAAATGTTTCACCACAAAGTAGACATAAAATAGATAAGAGGTAAGGGCGAGGAGGAATACCTATTGATAATCGAAGATGGTGTGCGCGCGTATAATGTTGTCCAATATTATTGTAGAGATATTACCTTTATTTAGGAGGAATGACTTGTAAGAAACACTACAAGACCACACAAAATAGCATTAATAATATATGCTAGTGGACTCGCTTAACAAGAGATGGATCCGGGAAGCGAGGTGTTTCCTAAAGGTCACAACCCAATGTTTATAAAAAATTAATGCAAGAAGAAATTGTAAATGAATTATTCATACTGTAGTTGATAAGATTTAGGTATCTCCTATAACATACAATAATTAAATTTAATCTAATAGGAAAAGTTACGATTAAATCTGGATGGCTAGTAAATGGTTTGGGTCTGCAAGTATAACAGAGGCTATAGGTGAGGTTTGGGAAAAGTTGGGTAAGATTCAGGGTTGTTTAGAGGAAGTTACAAGATTTCTGGTTCAGAATATATTACCAAGATCGAGACCAATGCCGCTTAAGCGGCCTATGCCACTGCATCGTAATGGACCGACGTCTTCTGTATGGTAACCAAGGTCGATAGGGGAAATTTGGTAATAATATTAAAAATGGGGTTTTGGGAACTCTCTATGACTGCACAGAGAGTAAAGAGAGTTTAAGTGAGGTTGTGGGATTTCTATAAGGACTCAAGGGTAGAAATATAGAGGTTAAGACAAGGTATGATGGATAAACGAGAAGATAGTTAGACGAAGGTGGTACGGATAGATCCATGTGAGGTAGAATATGGAATAAAACATATAGCTAATAAATTAACCAATCTAATTAAAATGAATAAGAAGGAATAATATTTACTTGTGGAATATAGGTAGAAAGTAGACGATGGGGGTGGTGGTGAGAAAAGGTGGTCCCGAATGAATGCAACAGAATCTGGAAGGCACAAAGTGCTTCCTAAAGAGTGCACTAGAGCTTTGGATCAATCCATGGATGATTGGTATGGTATCTTAATCCAAAGTGAGGGCCATTGGTGTTTTTCAAGTCACCTGGAGAACTCGTGAACAAGAATGCTAGGTTGTAAAATCTAGATGAAAAGATTCATAACCCTATCAATGAGTTAAGATTTTATATTTTACCTAACTCATTAGGCCCCTAATATTGCTTCCAAATCTTAAAGGCATGTAATTACATGTGAAACCAATGAAGCGTGGAAGTCTAAACATGCAAGGTAGAAAGTACAATTCGGGACTTAGCCATTTTGACCTATTGAGCAGAACACATGAAGAACGTGTTCCATTTGGATAAGATTCCACCGCAACAGGGTGTCCTGGAAGGAATATACCTTGCGTTAGAAAGATCCAAAAAGTTAATCATGGCATAGAGAGGCATGCGCCTGGGGTGACCCACACCTTGACACTTGGGGCCATATCTGAGACTGCAGAGAAGTTTGTTAGAACTTAGATGCCTATTTATACGCGCACCCTTGGCAAAGAACGGGGACATAAGTGAGGAAGCGAAGCTCTGCCGAATTATCGTGAGAGCTATGGGATAAAAATGGGTAAATGATTCTAGTAAGGATGTAATGGGGAAATGGGGAATGCACACTTTGTTTTGTGAGAATACATGTATGATTCCAGATATGGCGCATGACTATGGTCTGCCCTCCTGTGAAACTTTGTAGCATGACTATGAATGAATATGATAAGGTTACCACTATGTTTACATTAAGATCTCCTTCTATATTATCTCGCATGTTTTTACTTGACTTTTGATCTTGTATTATCATGGACCCCACTTGAATGATTAAATATAATTATGGATTTACAACTTCTTGGTTATGTTAATTCTGTTGCGTGCTTTGTTTCTGTTATGACTGAAGGGGTATAGAAGTCATCCTGAGATCTATAGCTTCTTCATGTCTATTAAATCACTAACTCAAAATAATGAACTATGCCTTCCACTAGAATCACATAAAAGAGAGACTCAACTCCTCTCGTGCACCTCGGGTGAGCGTTTAGTGCCCACTGGGTGATAGGCTAGTGTGCATGAGGTTCCCTTGTTTTTGGTGGGTGTAAAAGGTGTGATTGCAAAAATGAATACATCTTGGTTCTATTGCCGGGACCTCTTTTCGAAGTTGTAGTGGAACATGGCATACATCATGATCTGTGCAAAAAGTGATGATGGAGCACTTAACACTTGAAGGTGTTGAAGATTGGTTTAAAAGCACGGAGGATGAATTCACTCAGAGATTCAATACCGGATTTGGGTTTGATATGTGAAGATGGGTGTAAGACACTATTTATCATGAGTTATACGAAACCTTCTTCTACTATTTCCCAAAGAGAGTTATTCGAATGGCTCTCGGCTTATACATCTAGATCGGGATGGTGTTATATATCACACCCTTAGACCCAAGAAACATATTAGAACTTGCAAGATGCTGATCTAATGTGGACCCATGCTATAGATCATTGGTGGAAGTGAGTATTGACTAGCTACACTCTGGAATACGCCATTTCCACATATTCCTTTCTATAAGTTACTGAGTTTGAGTTCTTGCGAGATCCCGTGGGATCATTTCTGCATGTTATCCCCTTTACAATCAAAATCTTGATGGTAACCATGGTTTTAGAGGCATTTCCTATAGCCGCTAAACCACCTTGAGCGCTTGGCAAGGAAGCCAAAGTGGGAAGGATGGCTGATCCGATGATTGAATAGGAGAGGGAGGAGAGATGGCTCAAGTATAATGAAGTGTGTGAAAATGAGATCGATAGATAGCGCAGATTATAAGTGGGTTATGGAGCCGACATGGTGGAAAGGAGTTGAGGTTCACGCGGAGGATGTGGAACCCGAACAAAGGCTTGTAAGTGCGGGAGAAAACCTTACGGCTTCAAGCGAGAGTCCACATAGAGAAAGAAGAGTCGTTAAGATGCATCCGACCCCACCCAAAGAACCGAACTTTGGTGCTTGGTTTGTTCAAATGAGGGAAAAGTATAGTTGATCCATTTTATATCAATGGAAGCAACCAATCGGCACCCAGAAGATACAACTTCTCGTTTGGGACTTCTATGGCTTCACACACTATTCCGGTATTTGGTGGAATGTTTGGACAAGGCACGTATACAGCTGAGTTTTGGAAGCGCATTAGGAAGTGGTGGAGGAAATACGACTAGGAGTGGTACTAGTTCACAAACTTTCGGCGTGCAATTTAGTGGGACGACAGGAGCGTTCGACATGATAAACACAAGCCCTGTACCTAACACAAGAGGATCTGGAGGTGGAAGTGGTGGAGCTGGTGGCTCAAGATCTAGTGGGTCTGGTGGAGGAGGAAACCCTGGAGGAAACCAAGGGACTAGATCAGGAGGAAAAGGGCCTCAGCCACCTCCTCAAGTCTTTTTTGAGATGTCTCTACACTTACCGGATTACAGTGGGATAGAAGATGCCACGAAGCATGTGCATAAGTGTGAACTGCTATGGCACATGAAGGGGATCATGACCCAGGATTGAAAGGCCAATCAATTTGCGATGACCTTGCAAGGATGCATGTATAATTGATATAGAAATTATGACCCTCATCAAACTATTGTGGATTATACCACGTTGAGAAATGCATTCTTGGAAGAATTCCACATACCTGAGTTTGAACAAAAGAGCATCAAATCTCTTAAATAAATCTAGTAGGGCATGACAGAGCATGCAGAATATGATGTGTTCTTTAAAACTCTTTTTCTAAATTGTCTTATGATATCCACCCTTCACAATATGCTCAATGGTTTTTCGAGGGTTGATCATGCCCTTTAGGAGGGTATTATCTCATAAAACATTCACACCCACATAAAGCGTTGGAAGCTACTTTGCGTGCGAGGTAGTTGGTAGTGTTGACATTGGTGTTAGCCCCTTTCTAGAGGCTCGATCACTTCCATGGCTAAGTAATTGGAGAAATTATCTCACCAACACAGCCCAGAGATTCGTGAAGAGATGTGGTGCACGCAGATTATAACGTAGAAGGGCACACAAAGGACAATAATGGGGTATGTACTTAGAAGGCAAGCAAAGCGTCCGTAGCGATAAATTTCAAAATATGTCACGAGGACCATGATGCAAGTGGGTGCCCCTTGCTGTAGTGCGCAATCCTCAAAAACGTATCTTGTTATTATAAGATATGTACCTCAACCACACATGACACCAAGGATCAGATTGATTGACCAGCCTTCATGAGGCAATTGATCTTGGTGTGCGCCAGATCGGCATCGCGTAGTTCCAAAGGAGATGATCGTGGGTATGGAGAGCGCGGAGATGGAGGTGCGCGTGGAAGAGGGTTTTGTGGAGGATTTCATGGTCGTTGTAACCATGGAGGAAGAAGTGAGTTCCTGCGTGGGACGTGTTTTACTTGTGGGGCCACAAACCATTATAAGCGTGAATGTCCAGATCTTCTACAATGCTCATGATGTGGAAAAAAATATAAGTACGAAGAGTGCCCAGAGTTATATGAACATATGAGTCAAGAGTAGTACCAGAAGGATAAAGGTGCTACCATGGTGAGTATTAAGAAGGCTGACATGCAATGGCTTCTGCGAGTAATAGATGAATCAAATCGGAGCCCGTTATGGTAACAACAAGGGTAGAGTCCGCGCGCGCAAAGGAAGCACCTAGGTAGAAACCTTTGGTTTCGAGAGAAGTAGTACATGGAAGTATCCAAACCCACTCACCAGAAAAGAAGTCTACCAGAAACCATGGATGTAATTCAAGTTTACAAGGGGAGATCCAATGCTTGAAAGCACGAGACTAGAAAAGATGAGTAAAGAATAACCGTAGAAGTGGTAAAGGATGACTTGGAAGAGGTTAAGGAGGTATGTAAACTGTTGAGGCAGGATAATATTATTCCCCTTCTAGGAGCATGGTTGAGGGAAAAGGTACCACGCACCGGGAAGAACATGAAAGGCAGATCCTGCATGTAAACCTCCCACCTCACAGCCTTGATTATGACAAAGAGATCACCTTGAACGCAGTAGTGGATGGATGGTTGCTTAGCAACATCCTCATTGACACAAGCGCAGAGGTTAATGTTCTCACTCTAGATGCCTGACATCAAATGGGAAGACCTACATTACAGCCATCTTCAAATGTGTTGTATATGGCAAATAAGACAAAGGCAATGCCCATAGGTGTATTGAAGGATGCAACCATTACCATTCAGGGGACTAAGTTCACTGGGGATTTTGAAGTCTTGGCACTTGCCGAGGAAGATAATTTCCCAACGATTACTTGGGCACCCGTGGTGCTATAAGAATTATACAAATCTCCAATTTAACAAGGGGTACATAAGATTTGAAACATGGAAGAGAGGGTGATTATACCACTTGTTGATGGAAATTCCACCCCTATACTAAACCCCTTGAGAGGAATTCCCGGATGTAATATATGTGTGCTCCATAAGAGATCCAGAGACCTTCCACCCTACAAAAGGAGTAATCTAGTTTGATGATGCTCAATCTATCAGTGATACTACTACTATAGCATGCAATAATTGGGTGCATGGGACTTATGAATTGATTAGATGACATCTAAAAGGATCGGTGACCAAGGTAACCACGGTGCGTATAGTTCGGTGCCTGGGAGGAAAGGTAATAACCAAGTATTCTGGGGATGCATACCCTGAGGTATTTTTAAGAGAAATGGAAGCTCAATGGAGGGAGGATGAGTGATGAGGTATGCTAGGTTATGTTTTGATAGGCACAGCAGTGAGGTGGTGGGCCATGCATAGTGAAAACTTATTGGAATGGCATGAAGTTAGAATTGCGCTCACTGTCTAATTCTCGAAGAGCAACATACCCACCGCTATCAAGGATTACAGTGGCAATAGACCCGCCTATTCCCACATCCAAGCATGTGAGAGGGTCTGGGGAGAAGGTGCGAAGCTTTACCACCCTCCCTTTGGGTGCACAAGCTGTATTCGACATTACACAGTTGCGCATGTGCTTGGTACATCCATTCTGAAACATGCCACCAAACAGGAAATTGGAAAGAAGTAGCGGATGACTTGGTTCACACATTTGAGTACCAAAGTACCATGCAACCGGTTGATGAGGTGTTGTAGACTATCAAATACCTCACTTTGGGGGATTACGCCATGGCGGAAGATAGATTAGTAAACTTACTTGGTGGACCTAGCTTGGAAGCGCAGTTTGAAGAGGAGGAAACAGAAGACATACGATTCAAGCGCGCATGTGCCAAAAAGGAGAAAGAAAAGATGGTATATGTTGTTGATGGAGAGGAAATGGAAAACCTGAATGTAGAACATTCGGTTATGATGTGCAAAGTGGTTGACAAGGCGGATGCATGTGCGCGCGTATCATGAACCACTCAAAACCAAGAAAGTTAGCATTGGCTCGGAGAAGGAGCCCAAGGAAGCTATCATTGGGGACTACTGGTCAGACAAAGAAGTATCAAAGATCATTGATCTCTTGCATGAATTTGAGGATTTTTTCCACGAATACCATGAGTTGAAAGGCATCCACCATTCATTGGGGGAAATGAGGATAAAGTTGAAAGATGGTGTGCACCCGGTTAGGAAGAGGCCTTACAGGATGAATCCCAATATGCGCGTAAGGGTTAAAGAAGAACTAGAAAAAATGATAGCATCCGGTATCATTGAGGCTATGGAGGAATCGAATGGATAAGTCCAATGGTGATTAGCATAAGGAAGGATGGGAAGATTAGGATATGTGTGGATTATAGGGAGTTGAATGTTGTTTGTATCATAGATCCTTTTCCCACCCCCTTTACTGAAGAAATTTTGGAAGGAGTTACTGGGCGTGAGGTCTATTCCTTTACGGATGGATTCTCGGATATCACCAAGTAAGGATTGCCAAGGAATACCAAGAAAAGACAACTTTCACCACCGAGTGGGGAAGCTTTGCATACACGGTCATGCCCTTTGGGTTGAAGAATGTGCCCATTGTATTTTTGCACATAGTGGTACAAGCATTTAACGACTTCATCCACAAGTTCCTTTAAGTATATTTGGATTATTGGGCCATGTTGTATGGATTGGTAAGGGACCATTGTGATAACTTGAGGTTGATGTTTGAAAGATGTTGGCAGTTGAGGATCTCCCTCAACATCAAGAAATGTATCTTTGCAACTCCTTTTGGAACGTTGTTGGGGCATATCATATGCAAAGAGGGCTTACTAGTGGATCCCGCGAAAGTTACAATTATTGTGGGGTTAGGGGAGCCTACCAACCAAAGCACCATGCGTAGATTTCTTGGACACACTCTTTACTACGAAATATCATTAAGGGATACGCCAAGATCACCGTGCCTTTGGAAATATTGCTCAGACATAAGAGTGCCTTTCAGTGGGGAGAGGCGTAGTAGAGGGAATTTGACACTCTAAAAGAAAGGCTTATCACCGCACCTATTCTATGATTCCCATCATGGGATAAACCTTTCCATGTCCACGTGGATGCCTCTGGTATAGCAATGGGAGCCATTCTTTCTCAACCAAGAGAGGGGATTGTTGATCATCCCTTGTGTTTTGCAAGTAGAAAGTTGACACCAACAGAATAGAATTATACAATGACCGAGTGTGAGGCATTGTCAATGATCTACGCGCTCCACAAATTCGAAGAAATATCTATTGGCAACTCCCTTCATATTCTACACTGACCATATGGCCTTGAAGTATCTAGTAAATAAAGTAGTGTTACAAGGGTGCATATGCCGTTGGGTACTTTTATTTCAGGAATTTGAATTCAAAGTGGTGGTAAAACCAGGAAAGAATAATTGTGGGCCGAATCATCTATCTAGGATTGATTCGGGAGAGGACGCATAAAGTATTGAGGAAACCATGCCGACGCACAACTATTCCGGTTGCGGCATGCACCCTCAGAGTTATAGGACATTGTTGTTTTTCTCAAGGAAGGTGTGGTGTCCGAAGGGATGAATGCACTAGAAAAGAAAAAGTTAGCCATACGCTACGCGCGCCTTTTATGTTGATCAATGGGGATTTGTATAAAATGGGCCGTGATGAGGTTTTGCACCATTATGTATTAGAACATGAATGCATAGCTATAATAGAAGAAGCCCATGGTGGGATTGTTGGATGACACTATGAGATCCTAATCGCCGGACTGTGGGAAACAATTCACATGGATTTCATTGAGTTTTACAAGGCTCGTGACCACTACCAAAGTGCCTTGAAAACCCGGAAGAAGGGATGAGATGCCCTTATGCCCCATTGCTAGCATAGAAACTTTTGAGAAATGGGAAATAGATTTTGTCAGACCAATCTCACCAGCTTCGCGAAGGACTAACTCATGGTATATTATCACCTGTACTGATTATCTAATAAGGTGGGTAGAGGCCAGGCCTACTAAGGATTACACCATAGCCACGGCTGCTAGATTTTGGTGGGAGAACATATCAGCAAGTATGGGTGCTCTTTAAGTTCAACAAGTGATAGGGGCACTCACTTCTTAAATGAAACCGTCAGGATTCTATTGGTAGAATTCATAGTAGCCCATCACAAGACTATCCCTTACCACCCTCAGGCAAATGGGACTGCAGAATCATTCAAAAATCCTTAGTCACACATTGACTAAGACATGTGACATGGGTAGGTAGGATTGGGATGACAAGGTATTAGCAGCTTCTTTGGGCATAGAGAACAACGTATAAAAGGTTGAAAAAGCCACACCATTTCAACCGGTGTTCAAGACGAGGCTATTTTTCTCAAGTTGAATTTAGGCTACCATCACTACGTATAGTGCGCACAGAGGATTGGATGATGAATAAAGCGGCTGGAAGAAAGAAGAGATGAATTGATGAATTTGGATGAAAGGCACTCACTAGCAAGATGGAGCCAAACAACTGAAAAAAACTAAGCAAAAGACATGGCATGACCACCACATTAAGAACAAACAGTTTAAGGTTGGCGATGGTATTTCTATATGATTCAAAATTTCTATGCCATCTTGGGAAGTCAAGGTGCATTGGTTGGGTCCTTATGTAATTTCATACATCCTTGATTCAGGCGCGTGCTAGTTACAAGTGTTGATGGAACAAAATTACCTGGACACTTCAATGGGAGTAGGTCAAGCCCTACTATAAATAATTCTTCTTGGTGTTTGTAAATAAGGCGGAGCTCTCGCTAGTTAGTTTAGAATTTCCTTTTATAATTTTCCTTTCTTGTTTTTCCCTTTCACGTTGTTGTCTTGTTTTGCGCCTTGGCGCGATAACCTTATTACTTTTTAACTATTGAATGTGCAGAGGACAACGCATCGATTTAGTGTGGGTTGAGGTGATAAAGAGAAGCATGAAGTTATTTTGCAGACGATTGGGTTGGTAGACCATTGGAATTGGCCCTCGTTGAAAAGGTGCATTAAGAGAAAAGAAGGCGATGGGTGGCAAAATAAGGTTACATTGGAATCCACGTATAAGGAGAAAAAGCGCAAAAACATGAGATAGGAAAAAGCAAGAATCATGAGGATGGAAAAGGTGCCTTTAACGTTGGTAACATGCGTGCAAGAGTCTTCTATCAAGATGGATTGTTTGTTGGAAAAATTTTCACACAAGGATTGGGCGCGGGTGAAAACCTTTCACACAAGGATTGGGCGTGTAAGGAAAAGCACTAAAGTTGGTTTGTTTGAAAATGTCGCATTAAATATTGTCATACGGTGGTAGGTAGCCTAGCCTTTAATTAGTAAAAGTAGGAAAAGCTATAAATACAAGGATGGGCAGTTCATTATTTCACTTTGCAAAAACAAGGAGAACGATTTTCTTTCAAGAGCTAGGGTTTCAGGAGTTGACTCGTGTGAAGGAAAATCTCAAAAACTTACGCGCAATCGGTCCATTAGATCTACAAACCAGAGTAGAAGTGATTCACGGGTGTGAGGAACATTGTGAAAAAGCGCCGTGATCGAAGGAGGAAAATCAGAGATTAGGGTTTGTGCTCTAGGGCATGGGGCACGTGAAGAAAAATCTCGATAAACTTGAAAGTAACCAGGGGAATGAAAGCAAAGGGTAACATGACGGCCATAAAACTAGTTGATAAACCTGTAGTACAATCCAAGAAGGGAAAGGGTAAGGGAAAAGGAAAGAAGAAAGAAGAAGAAATCCCCTTGGATACCAATGAGGAATGGTACTCAGAGATGCAATACCCGATGGGTTTCTTAGGGCAAGAGTGGGAGTCCCACGTAAGACAAAAGACCGTGATCGACTACAATCACCGATCAAGTATGATCAAGAAGGAATCGTGCTAGAGCTGGTGTGCCCCACAAAAAATGAACACCGAAGGGATGTCAATCTACAACAATGTAGTCAAGGTGAAAATGGAGAAGGCAGGCTTCTCCGGCTTTATGAGTTACCAAACTTCGAGAAGCCCGAGTGCTTGTACCAATGGTTAATGACGCGCGTACACGAATATTTCTCCTACTTCGCAGGCGCAAAATGTGCATAACCCCGATTAATTTCACACTTTACAGCCTAAGTCAGTAAAAGGATGCACTCTAGATGACCTCCAGGATGAGGAGGCAATCAAAGAAACCATTGCATCCCAGGATTATAAGAAGGGATCAAGATACTACGACGTCTCGGATATCAGCGATCCGGTGATGAAGATGGCCGTGCACCTTGTCTCCAAGCTGAATGGACAAGAGAGGTGGACCCAGGTGAGCAAGCCTTGGTTGAATGTCTGCAGAAGGTCGCAGAGAGCACTCATATACAACATCTCCTAGTATATAGCAGATTTAATCATAAGCGCCAAGAGAGAATGGAGGAAAGATCTTGTTTGGAAACATTCTATTAACAATTGTGTTCTCAGAAATTGGGGTGCCAGATGCATCTGATAAATTTGTATGGGAGTACCCCACTGAAGATCCCTCACCCGTGGACAGATTCCAGAAATACACATGTGAGTCAATGACAGGGGTGCACAAGGCGCATTTAGACAAATGGTACACGCACCTTAGGAACGCATTCAGGGGATGAATGGCAGATTCCTGAGCAACTCCCCGTGGTGATCTGAAGGAGAAGAAGATTTCATGGTATACCAAAGCACTTCGCATTGGTAGATTCATCTTGGTGGATGGCGAGTTAGAGTCCCCGTGTAAACTCCCTTCTAATTTACTACCCAATTTTTCCAAGCAGGGGTAAATAGATACAACGAATCAAAGAAATTAAATCTGGAGTTGTCCACCCTTAACAGAGAGCACATGGAGATGAGAAAGAAGTTGTTCTACCCAGAGAAGTACACGTATGTTGAAAGGTACGTGTCTCAGGACGTACACATCATAAGGCCATTGACCTTACCAATTGTTGAAAGCATTGCTACTAGGATCTACCTGCGCATAAGGACGAAGTTTGAGAAGGGCGCGTACATGGAGAATGAGATATCCATCCCAGATGACCCCATGGGAAGAAAGAAGCCCACACCAAAGCGCAAGGAGAGGGAAGAAGAAGAACAACAAAGGGCAGTGGAAAGGTAGAACATAGATACCGCAGGGCTGAGTACCTACGTCCAAAAGAAGAGGGGAACAAAGGATCGTGGAGAAGACCCCAGAGCCTATGCAGCCACCATCCCCTGAAGAACCTTCATATGAAGAGAAGACAAAGATCCCCGACTCTAGAGTTCTTTGAAAAGGAAGACAGATAAGGGACAGAGGAACAAGGGTCTGAAGATACAGATGACCCGAACGCCTATATAGGTGAAAAGGATGATGATGAGGGGGAAGAGTTAGAGGTGGATCAAGATCCGATTAATGTCCATGATTCAAGGGAGAGGAAGTAGAGGATACAAATGATGCTTTCATCTTCATAAGGAGGAAGGGCACCCAAGGGGAGGAAGGCGCACGGAGTGAAGAGAGGAGCGAAGGGGCTAGTACCAAGGAGCTAGATATGCCCAAGCTCATGCAGGAGGAGGTGAATGAGAAAGCGACAAGGGAGGGATAATCAATACCTTGGTCAAAGAGGATTTGGAGCACAGCGTGGAGCTCATGCTCAATGAATTCAAAGAAGAGTAGAGGGAGAAGAGTGTGGGTAGCACAAAAGGCCCAACTCTTTCGGTAACTGTTCCCAAGGGTGTGTGCATGAGAAGTAAATGCACTAAGGCGAAGAAAAATGATGGGCTACATTGATGACCCCAACAAAGTTTTCGCGTATGGGTTTCCAAAGTAACGTGCCCACCAAAGAGCTCACCGCCATGAAATCCTTTGACCATGAGGGTGGATACCCGCGAATGAGGAAGATGCTATCATGGGCATTTGACTCCCACCTCGATGAGCCTGAGTTTGAGGTTAACCAAGGAGTGGTATTAGCGTTGTCCGAAGGAAAGGGGGACAACCCCATTGTAAACACGCAACAACTATCAGATGAGCAAGTGTGTAACGCACTCAACAAGGTCTCCATGGAAATCGAGGCTAGGCTCTTCGGTAGGAATGATAGGGTTAAAGTCTTGGAGGACCTATTAGAGAAGAGGAAAGAAGAAGTAGTGAAGCTAATGAAGGACTTAAGCCTTGAGAAATTAATCAATGCTCAACTACAGAGGGAGCTTCAAGAAGAGAAGGCTAAAGTGCGCGAAGTTTCCAAGAAGGTGGAACTCATCTCCCAAGCAATTATCACGAAGCACCCGGACCTTAGCCCTCCCGCACAAAAGTATAGATCCTCCCTGGAATGCCTAGAGGACTTGACTCAGATCCTCACCATGGAAAGGCAACCTTTGGCCTTGGAGTCGGAAGAGGAGGTAGTTGCGTGCTTGGAGAAGGAAGACAAGTTGAAGGTCATCGCACTCATGGCTGAATACAACAAGGTTCTTACCGACGTAAGAATAGCTACATAAACCGTGGGGTCACCTACAACCACTGTGCGGATCAAGACAAAGTGACAAGCATGCTTTGCTTACACAAAGGATTTGAGGCCGAGTCAAGGAATTCAGGGAAACGAATAAGGGCAATAGAGCCGAGAGAGAAAGGATCATAGCCAAAGTAGAAAAGAAATACAAAGCTATTAAGAACCGGTGAGTCTTAATCAAAACCCGGCTAAAAGAGCTCTACAAGATTATCACGAGGAAGATGGATGCCCTGGAAGATCACACTAAGGAACTGGAGACTATGGTGGAAACCATTACCACACAAGGGGAAGGGCTAACCTTCGACAAGGTGAGCACCTTGGTCAGCAATATCTGCACTAAAGAGCAGGATGAAGTCAGCGCTTGGAGTACACTAGAGGTTGACCTACGGCAAAATTTTCCCTTCTTCTTCTTTAGGCAATTTTCTCCTCTATTCTTCCTCTTCCACATTCTTTATTCTTTCCCTCCATTCTTTTCCAAGGCAAGGCCTTGCATTCTTTTGTACTGCATTCTTTGAGAAGGTTCCCAAGGGTGGAGAATAGGTGAAGTGTGGGGTAATGTTGGGCCCCTAATATAGCTTCCAAATCTTAAAGGTGCGTAAACACACGCGAACCAAAGAAACGCAGAAATCAAAGCGCCGCAAGGCGAAAGTACAATTGAGGACTTAACCATTTTCGACTGCTGAAGCGTAACACATGAATAACATGTTTCGTTTGGATAAGGTTCCATCCTGGCGACATGGTGACCTGGAAGGAATATACTTTGCAATAGAAATATCCAAAAGTTAATCATGGCATGGAGAGGCATGCTCTTGGGGCGACCCACCTCGACACTGGGGCCGATCCGAGGCTGCATAGAAGTTTGTTAGAACTCGATGCCTATTTATATGCGTACTTTGCAAAGAATGGGGACAGAAGTGAGGTAGCGGAGCTCTCTTGAACTATCATGCGAGAGCTATGGGATGAAAATGGGTAAATGATTCTAGTAAGGATGTAATGGGTAAATGGGGAATGCAAACTTTGTTTTGTGAGAATACATGTATGATTCCGATATGGCGCATGACTATGGTCCGCCTCTCTGAAAAATTTGTAGCATGACTATGAATGAATATGATAAGGTTACAACTATGTTTACATTAAGATCTCCTTTAGTATTATCTGCATATTTTTACCCGGCTTTTGATCTTGTATGATCACGGACCTCACTTGAATGATTAAATATAATTGTGGATTTACAACTTCTTGGTTATGTTATTTCACATACGCTTTGTTTCTATTATGACCGAAGGGGTATAGAAGTCATCCCGAGATATATAGCTTTTCTTCATGTTTTTAAATCAATAAGTCGAATCATGAACTATGCCTTCCACTAGACTCACATAAAAGAGAGACTAGGCTCCTCTCGTGCACCTCGGTGAGCGCCCCAGGTGCTCCGGGTGATAGGCCAACACACATGAGGTTCCCTTGTTCTTGGTGGGTGCAAAAGGTGTGGGTGCAAAATGACTACACTAACCGATGGCGGTTATGTGACCGATGCTGCCAAGGAATAACCGGCGTCGGTTAAGGAGAATTGGTCTAACTTGCCAAAAATAAGATTTTTCTCCCAAATTTGGCGTGGTCTCTAGCTTAGTCCAAGTCTGGAGTGTTGAATGGCATAAATAAGAGCGTGGAATCAGTTAGAGGATTAATAGGTCATGAATAGTTAGGGTTGGAAAGATTCCCAGTTGGTTAGGATAAGTGGGGACTTGGTCTAGGTTCATTAATAGGCTAGGAATGGGTCTAGGATGAGGTGGAAAGGTGAGGTGGCTTAGTGAGATGGATATTAGTTTAATTAAGGTAATTAAATTAAATAATAGTGTGAGAATGAGGATTAATTTAATTATGGATAGTTAAATTTATACTAATGTGTAGAAGGGGTTATGGCTAGGTGTATGTGTCTAATTACTTAGTTGGAAGGGGCTAGAGGGATTGTGACCCAAATTTGGTGTCTACACCATGTACCTTGCCTATGTCATTCTTTTAATAACCTTGACCGACACTTTCGAAATGCGAGCCAATAGAAAATCTCCACACTACTTCGCATGTCGAGTCTTGTTTGATAGACTCATATGACAATTGTGAACTGTGAGCCAATGAGAAAGCTCCACACACTTTGCAATGTTAGTCTTTCTTGAGCACTTGCTTACATTTGATTGGTTATGCCTTTGCATCGCAACCTTCTACTTGGGAGGAATTAAAAACTTTTACTCTTTGAAAAATATCTGCCACGTGTTCGCCTTTTGCTTTTATGCTCGCCGCCGACTTGTTGACTTAGTTGAGCCTCGAACCCGATGAAATAATAATTCCCACTAATTCTGCAAACTTGAAGTCTATCGTGCCCGAAACCTTTTAGGATGTCCGGAATGATGCCATGTGGTCCTTTTACTGTTGATACTAACGTTGAAATTGACAGCCAAATGGACGTCTTTTGGCTTTTAAATAGAACCCACTAATGAATTTAAATAAGCCTCCTATGGGTTTTTAAAAGCCAACAGCCAGTGCTTTTGGAAAGGGAAAGTTGACGGTCAAATGGACGTCCCAAGCTTGTTAAAATGACTAAGTCCATTTTTGAGTTGTCTAATTTTGTAGGGGTGCAAAATTGATAACAAGAGACACATAATTCTAGTACAAGACTATTTAATTGATTTGGTGTTAGTGCATTTATATGTTAATTGAATATCAGCCAAGCTAGGGTTTTTTTCGCACACATTCCCTTATGTTGTCACACTTTTGTCTTTTTTTGTGTCATTGAATTTCCTTCAATGTATCCCTTATCACAATCTACCCATATCAACCTCATTTGTCCTCATGTTTTTCGTTTTGTATCTCTCGTGTCCCCGTCTTCATCATAGCGTTCTATCTCCTCCCTATTTCTACCCTAGTTTCGGTTGTGACCACTTTTGTATGGTTTTAGATTCATACCTAATTTTCTAGTCAATCCCTACATTTTTGGTCATTCCTCATGTGTGCCTCTTTGGCCTTTGTTTTCAATTTCATTGGGCTTTGTGGTCTTCCCTTTTTGACTTTCATGTTTGTTGTGTGTCGGTGTGTATGCCAATAAGGTTCTAATTTGAATGCGAGATGTTTATGAGTACATAAGTGCATATAGGACAATGAATGACACGTAGTGGGTTCTTGTTGTATGAGTAATATTGAAGATATAAAAGCATAATATAATCTATTTTTTAGCATCCTCATGTCAAAAGTCAACTTCAAGCATTTAGATATTTATTCTAGCTTTTACTAGTTGTTGCACTCATTGAAAGATAAGGGTTGATTGACTAGCACACACATGATTGGTTGTTGAGTTACATTGATTGTTGCTTGTGATTTTGTCAAATCCTCGAAGGCCCTAATAATAATGGAAGGATAGGATAAGGGAGACCCCATTAACATCCCCTTTTAATGGGTTTTGCAAAGAATTGAAGGCAAATTAGAAAGGAGATCAATTTCTTAGTGATTCCAACAAAACTAAACAAGCTAAGAGAGGCTTTTGTAGATTAGGACACAAAAACACATTCACATTGTCTAGTCAAAGTTGTACAATTCTAATGTATTATATTTATTAAATCTTTGTTTTGAGGGTTGACTAACCTCACTGATTGAACTTAATTCCTACCCAATATAACCAATATTTATTTCTATATTCATAGATCCAACATATTTATATCTCTAATTTTAATTTTTCTAATAGCACTCTTATGATCTAAATTGCACCCTTTTATTTAAAAAATAATTAAACATGATTAGGTGTGGTTCCTTATAAAATATTTGTTAGCTTAAAAACACCTTTCGCTCTCAATTTTTTTTTTTAAAAAAACACCTTTCAAATCGTCACTAACCCGACACCCCTGCTCCATGTTTGTCATGCCCAACGGACGACCTTGTCAAAATTCACAAGATTTCATTTCACCTACATATTTTTCATATACAATATTATTTGAATTCTCACAATAATGTTTTGTATGGTAAGGCGATGACGCCATGGAGGGGTTGGTGGTGATGGAGAATTTCGTAGTTATCTCAATTTATCAAATAAAAGTGTGGGCGGCAATGCTTAGGATACAATTTCACGATATCCATTGCCAAGTCATAACATTTCTCTATTCTCATCCAAAACAAGACCCAAATCCATACGTTTGCTTGGATTCAAAACGTTGGTAAATGCCCTTTTCGAGCGTGTTACACCTAAAGACGGACCCCACATCCGTCTTTCTTGGAAAAGAAAATTAGTGTTGGTGTATTTGTTAAGTATTAGTTATTGATTTTTAATTGTCTATGACCTACTTTATAATTTTCAGACTTTTGTTTCGAAAGTGTTTTGTATTAAGAATGCGAGTGGCTAGTCCCTTTAAAGGTCCAATTCTCTATCAAATTAAGCTACGTAACCATCATATCATCCTCTCTTTTTTGTTGTATGTTTAATGTCAGTTTCTGCGCGAATAAAACATATTTTTTATTTTTATTTTGTTTATAAATACACAAGCATCCTAGTTTATTTCATCATCTATAATATATCAAAATAGTTATATTTTTATAATTAGATGTTATTTGGATATTTATTAGAGTTAATCTAATATATCTTATAAAGATCGATAATAATCATAAGCACTCATTACAACACTGAAGTTCTGTTTAGATACACATTGTATTGTACCCATTTGTCTCATCAAGAATCATTGCATTTATTAGTGTGCTATTTTACATATTGTATAAGGTTGAGGGGTCTAAAAATATCAAGTTAACTCAATTGTTCCCTAGTGTAATACAAACCCTAAGGCACATTTTGTTTTTCTTATAATTTCAAATTCGACACACAATTAGAGTTACGACATAGAATATTGATTTCCTAGTTATTGAAGAGATGTTTCAAAAACCGAGCCTTATTTCCGAGAAGGCGAATTAGGAAAATCCAATCGTCAAAGAAAATTTGAATTCTAAGTTATGTGAAGAACATCTTGTGCATGATCCATTGAGTGCTCTTTCCAAACACCATATTTTGGTCAAAGTGCCATGTTTGCTACAAGTTTTATTCATTATCTATGTTTTTCCTTAATTCCTCAATTTGCATATTAAAACATAATTATTTTCTTCTTATCACTTTGTTGGGAACAAGATAAGCGTAAACCCTCTTATTTTTATTATAACTCTTGTCTTAAAATAATTACTTATATTTTATTTATTATTGTATATATGTTGTAGGGCGTGATTAAATGTATTATGGGTTTATCTATATATTTAATAATGATTTTTATTCCTAATACATTTTGGTGAACTTGTGCTTTATTACACTCCTATAAGGTTAGGTATAGATATAGGGTTTTAGGACTAATTGTTGTATTCCCTCCACTAAGATTAACTATGGTTTCACATAGTGTCAAATATGAAAGTATATAATTTTTCACTATTTTTTCTAGGATTTTATTCTATTTTTGCAACTATATCTCATAGCCCTACCTACCACATTGATTGATTTTAAGCCATGTATTACTAAATACTTTTATATTTATGTTTTCAAACTCTAATATGTTTGTAGTGTCTCACCTTTCGGATGTGATTTTTAATTAGTTGCAAATGCTTCTATGACTGTAATGCAAGCCCTAAAACACATTTTGTTTATTTATAAATACACAAGAACATTAATTTATTTGATTATCGATAATATATCATTTAGTACTATGTTATATTTTAATAACTAGAAGTTATTCAATTGTTATTAGGGAGTTCACCCTATATATGTTACGAAATCAACAATCATCATAAGACCTCATTGCAACATTGAAGTTTTGTTTATATACATGTTGCATTACACTAATTTGTCTCAAGAATATCAAGTTAGCTCAATTATTCCCTCGGTGTAATACAAGCCCTAAGACACATTTTTTCCCTTATAATTTCACATTCAACACACAATTAAAGTTAGGAGAAAGAATATTGATTTCCTAGTTATTGAAGAAAATTTTCAAAATACTAAGTGGGGTTCACAAAAGGCGGACCTAGAAAAATCAAATCCTTAAAGAAAATTTAGATTTTAAGTTGTTGTGTGAAGAACATCCAGATGCATGACCCATAGCATGCACTTTCCAAACACCATATTTTGGACAAAGTGTCATGTTTGCTACAAGTTTTATTCATTCTCTGTCTACCCTAAAAATCACGATTTACATATTTACAATCTAATTATTTTCTTTCGATCACAAGGAACAAGATAATCCTAAACCATCTTAATTTTATTATAAATCTTAAACTAATTAATTGGGTTTGATTTATTGTTGTATATATGTTGTAGAATAGGCATGACTAAACGTGTTATGGGTTTGTTTATATATGTAGTAATAAATCTATTTATTCGAAATATATTTTGGTGAACTCGTGCTTTCTTACACCCCTATAAGGTTAGATATAGATCTTATTTTTAGAACTAATTGTTGTATTCCCTTCATTAAGATTCAATATTGTTTCAAATAGTGTCAAATATAGAACCTAGTACTTCCCTCTCAAACTAACAACACACTTTTGTTAGTGATATTACATGCACATGATAAGAGCATTCTCTACCATGGAAGAAGCTTATTGATCTTGCACCCATTTATCCTCTCCTTGCAAATATTAGTAAAGGAAGATCCATACATGACAATTAAGCCATATTGGTGAGATCCTTTCCTCTTCTTGGAGATAGCCATCCTTTGATCTCATTATAATCACAGGAGCAACTATAATCTAGAAAGCATATCTAAATTAGCAAGGAATGGATTAGTGTTTTCAAGTTTAATTTGGATGCATTAATTATCTTTTTCCATGCATAGCTTTATCATGATGTTTATGTTGAATTAGCTTAGTTATAGGGATTACTTGGTGTTAATTCCTAGTTCTTAACTTATCCTACTTTTACATGCATACAAGTGGTTTTTATCGAGTTGTGAATCAAGTTAATTTTAGGACTATTTTAATCATTTTTGGATCATATAATAAACTTACAAAATTTTGGGAATATTTTTATCGGTTTTAGATTAAATTTCAAATCACAAAAGATGACAATTTTAAAGGATATGTTGTAAACAAGTAAAACAATAGGGGGTATATTATTGTTTATAGATCAAGTTATTGGTATGAGATCCTGTTGAATTCAATGGATTTGATTTCGATTGCATTTGATATTAGTTTGGGTTTTCTAACTCCATCAGATTTGTAGAAATTTTTTTGGCTTGATCTTCCATTTACAGTGTGCATTATTTGAGAAGTATAGGTTGTTTGCAGGTAGCCATGGAAAAAGAATTGAAAAGAGAAAGGATGGAATAGCTTGAAAGCATCAACAAATAAATTTAGGAAAAGAATTATATCCCGAGATGCAAGCTCTACTCATTTTAAGAACAAATTGAATGATTGCAATCAAAGATAGAATCCAATGATGAGCTCTTGATCAGATTATAGTGTGGTGAATCAAGAAAGGTTTTCCTTCCACTTCAGATGAAGAAACCAAGATAGATGATTTCATTGTAAGTTATTCACCTTATTGTTATTCCTCCCATTCGATTCGATTCGTGTAATGTTTTTGGTGATTTTGAAAAACACACTAAGGGCATTGGATCTAAGTTTTTTTTTATAATGGGATTTTATAGAAGAGGCCTTGGTAAGAATGACCAATGTATTTTTAACCTAATACAAGTCGAGGATCATCACCGTTTTGCAAGTTTGGTTTATTATAGTACAGGAATGGAAATTGGAGAGTGCTCCAATTTTTTTAAAGAAGACAAGATTATAACAACAAAGTGATTACCCCACTAGCCTGCAGAAGACTTTGTGCGGGGAAATTTTGATTCATCGTTAGAGGATGAAAGGTGTGAGAAATTACAAAGACAAGGTAATGAAATACCACCTCCTTCTTCTTACACACCTTTGAGTACTAAAATTGGAAAGTGTTGTAAAATTTTTGATGATCCACTCTTTCAGTTTAAGCAATATAGTTTTAATATATAGAAAATGATGTATGTTTTTCCGTACACTTTTTGTGGGTTAAGCAATAATTTTGTTGCCTATTATTGGAAGAGAAAGTATTTCTTATAGAAGTGTTTTCCTGACAAGCTTATTGTTAAAGACCAATCTTGTCATGTTAAGGTGAGAAATGGAAAATAGATTTCCTCTCCCATGAAGAGGAATTTTTGTTAGGTTAATTATTATTTACCTATATTAATTATGCATTGCATATTAATTAGTGTATTTATTTATTGTTTATATGGTTATATTTAATCATAACCATCTTTTGTTTGTATTCAAAACACTACGGGTGTTGTTATATTGTTTTAACAATATTATTGTCATTATTCATTTGTGCTTCCCGGATGTATTTTGGAAGCTATTGTATTTTAGTTTGGTTGTTGCATAGTTGCAACTCCATATCTGTTTGTATCCAAGCTATCCAATATGTATAAATATTGTAGCCTTCTCTATTGTATTTTGATTCTCGCCGATTAATATAATTTATAGGATTTTGTCCTTGTTCTACATTTGGTACCAGAGTGAATTAAAGCTCCTGGAAAGGTTGGAGAAAGGTTATAGAGGAAGAACTATCGTGGAGAATAAATCTATATCATTGGAGAGCCAGTCTACCTCCAACAACTTCCCACATCTCCATGTAGTCCCACAACCTCCTATATGAAATCCAGTAAACACAAAGCAAATGTTTTTTTCCTTAGTGCCCTCTACCCCAAGAAAATTTGTTTCCCAGGACTTAAAAAAATTAATTTGTTTTCCCCATCAAGGGTTATGTCACTAAAATCTAGTGACCATTAGCCACAACTAATATTGGAATCAACACCATATTTGGAGAAGATTTTTCTATTTTTTACGAGCCTTTCCATCCATTCCACCAAGTTACAGGCATGCTAGTGGCTAGTACTTTGACCGAGTTGTTGGTAGATCTCCTGATCAAGCTGAGTCTATTCGGCTAAGTGATCTTACATGAGACTGAACTCATTGAAGTGTTATACACCAAGTTGTATTACTCCCCTCCACACCGTGTTGCTATTTGCATTTCTCAAATCGACCAAGCTGAATGTTTGTGGTTTCTAAGTGAGTCGTTAATGCTTCATTGCTAGAGCCATAAAGGCGAGTTGTATTATTTTACATACAACAAGCTCTCGCACAACCACACCAAGCCGTCTGAGGTATAATATATTGCAAAACTAAGGTTTTATTTGTTTGAGACCAATCCTCTCTCCTCCACAAATTGAGCCCACTAGCCTCGCAACCCGTACAAAGTAAAATAAAAACGTGACTTTCATCTCCAACACAGGACTTACACCAACAATAAAAATAGTGAAATTAAGCGGCCGAGCCAGAAAAATGGTGATTGAGCTCCTCCCGGCTATGCATGTACCTGCAAAAGCAAAGGAAGTCAAAGGCAATAACAAAGAGGATCATCAAACAATTTTTCCAAAGGAATTATAATCTTCAAAGGAGGTTTCGTTCCATTTTCCAAGTAGCATTGAATCCATACAAAATGATGGAGGCAAATATATTCTTCCAAAGGCATTAAAGAACATGCAAAAAGAGATAAAAATTCCTTAGATCCGTTTAAAGTGGTAGCCCTAAACACCTTCACGTCACCACGTGGACTCCAACTTAACCAAGTTATGATGCCCTGTTAAAACAACCCACTTGAGACCCAAGAAACAACCTAGGGTTAGTTAGAAAATTAAGGAATATTTTTTTATTAGAAGTGTCCACCACCAAGTTGTAAGACAACAATTGGCCCTATTAGGTTCCGGAACAATTCTAAATTACAAGAACTTATTTTTCCTTCATTAACAAATAACAAGTTCACATGGTTCAAATTTTGGGGTTAGAAGTTTCAGTTAGGTTCAGGGAGAAATTTACCCCCATGCCCACTCTCTAACAGGATCAGAGGCTTAGAGTTGGATAGGATTTTTTCTCACCTTTTTGGTGATATAAAGAAGTCCTCCTAACTCCTTCAGGAACTCAAGATATGAGCAAGCGGACCTTAGGGGTCAAATTTTTCCCCAAGGGGACACGTGTCAAGCTAGGGGTGAAAGGAAAATTTCGGTCGGTGGGTCGCGAGGCGGCGTTTAGAAGTTTTCCTCGTGCGGGAGAAATTTCTAATTTTTTCCCAAATCTCTGCGGGTCCCTAAGGAAAATTTGGTGGCTCCTGATCCAAGCAGAAAAAGGTCGGAGAGAAGAGCAGAGGCGGCGGGGGTTAATTGGACATTTCGCCGGGGAGAAAAGCCAATTTGGCCTCCATGTGCCCATGGGTCCACCAGGGACACAAGGTGCTCCATCATTCACCGTGGGGAGAAGAGAGACAGCAGAGCGGTGGGGAGATTTGGCGAATTTCTCCAAAGGGGAGATAAGGAAGAAAATTGACGTGTGGGTCCACGTGTCCATGGAAGGATCTTCTCCGAGGCAGGGAGTGTGGGGCCGCAGAAGGTTTAAGGGAAATTTTCCCAAACAAACCTCAAAGGCAAAAAGGTCATGCTAGTTCCACCCCTTCGCCAACATGCCATGCTGCCACGTGGCAGCCTGTGATAGGCCGCGGGCCAGCGGCGCAAAAGGTAAAATTTTCCAAAATTTTAAAAAGGTCCTAAGGAAAAAATAATGTCGCACCTCCACCGCTGCCCCTTGAGGACACGTGGAAGCCTCTGATTGGTTGTGGGCTGGTGGAGAAAAATTCAAAAATTTCCCAAGAAAATTTTCAAAAAAATTATAAGGGTAATTTCGATGGGAAATTTTCTAGTCAAGGGCCAGGGAAAATTTTCCCAAATTTTCCCACCAAGGTAGAAAAACTTCAAATTGCCATAACTTGAGCTAGAAAGCTTGGTTTTGGGAAAACAAGGACTTTATGGAAAGATCTCGATGCCGTTTTTGCACATGAATCATAAATTTTACTTTTTGATAAAGTTTAAAGGGTAAATTTTACAAAAATGATATGCATGGATTTTAAAAAGCCAACTGGTAATTTCCAACTTCTAAATTTGATTAAATTGGATCTCCTCCTTCACTCAACATGTCAAACAGACATGGAGGATTTCTCTAGGAAGGATTTAGAATGTTTTAGGGAAGTAAATTTGTTCAATTTCTTCAAGTTGCATTTTTCCAACAAATGACAAAAAAACGACTATTAGAGGAATTGGATTCGATTTTGCATTAATTTAACTTGTCTTCTTAAGTGTTCTTTGTCAATTTGAGTTCATTTATGATACAAAATACTAAATTTTAACATCTCCAAGTTGATTAATGTGTGCAGGTCCGAACTATACATTTTTATTAAAATTAATTGCTAGTTTTAAGTTTGTAACAGAAATCCCATTTCTAGAAATTTGTTTATCAAATTCATCCTTCAAATGTGGAACTTCATTCCTAAACTAGTCCAATACATTCAATTGTTTATAAAAAAACCATTTCAAAGATAAATTGCAAATCTGATTTCCACTTTAATATATTTCAAAAAGAAACAATGCAATATAATTCCCTCATACGTATTTCTTCTTCTTTCAATTTTCAAAACAGAGATTCCAATCACAATTTAACATTCCAACTCAACCCAAAAATGCAATGAGAAGTAAACTTGCAATTCTTTATTAATTCAAAAGGAGAAACATCTTTACATTCTTTCATTCCTTGATTGCAATTAACAAAAATTCTATTTCTTTCTTTTCCATGTACGAGAAGAATGTAAATATCTTTCACACTTTCAGTCCAATTACAACATATTTTCTTCACAATAAAAATGTTAAAATTTCATCCACTACAAGTGGGAAAGGTTACAAATGAATATGTTTTCACAAGGGACTATCAAACTATAATTTTCTTTTGCTCTAGGATAGCAACATGCACATTTTCTCCTTCTCCAAGTTGATCACAACAAAAGAGGGGGAAAGGCAACGCTCTCCACCCAACCAAGACATCCAATGAAAGGAGAAGCCTTCCTTCATCATTAGCCCTCGAGCCCCAACCAAAATACAATAATATATGTAATTCAACCCATGGAAACAACTGGCTTCCACAACACACAACATTCTTTCAAACATGCACATTTCAATATAAAACACAGTTCAAAACTACAATCAAGACATTCCAATCAAAACTCATGCTTGATCATGTAAGCCAAAGGAGCAAGGTCTATGGGGGAAGCTACTTATGCCTCCCAATTGGGAATTGGGCATCCACCGTAACAAACCACCAATAAATTTCACCACACATATCCTTATGCCCCCACAAATCCCTCCTTATGCCCCCCACAGATTTCCTTATGCCCCCCACAAAGTAAGAAATGCAAGCTATTTATTTTCCATGGTGGATCCCAAACCCAAACTCCCTCCACAAAATTTTGATGCCAATGGCATTCCTTATGCCCCCCACATGGATTCCCCATAGCCTTCTCCTACACCATCCCTAAGGCAGTCTACCCAACCAACCAACAAAATAAATCAAAGCATGCACCATTCACACAACTCAACAAGAAAATGACAACATAAAAGGAGAGTTAAATTCCTACCTCTCCATGGTTACTTTTGTTTCCAACAGCAAGCTTCAAATGCCAAGAACACAGTTCAAAACAACAATGCCAAGTATGAAGTTATCTCCAAATTCCTCCACAATCCACAAGAGCTCCAAACAGAAAAAATGTGCCCCCAAGGAAGAATGCAAAAAGGTTCAACAACCCAAAACAAGAAAAGAGTTTGAATTATATAGATGAGGGAGAGAAGAGGATGATGTGGATCCATGTAGGATGCCACATCACACATCCTCCAATTCAAACACAAAAGAAAAAAATCCATTCTCCTAATCACAATAAAGAGGTGGGTGAAAATATAAGAAGTTACTTGCACACTCCAAAAGCCCACACCTCAAGGGACGAAAAATAAATAAAATGTAAGAGAGTGCAATTAAAAACATGCAACATGATTAATAAAATTCATTATAAAAGTCACAAATCACTTCTCCAACCATAAGTATGGTTGGTAAATTAAATTTAGAGGCATGGGACAAGTTTTACTTGTCCCACAAGCCTCCAAAACAGCCCCAAGGAAAAATTCAAATTTGTCATGGAGGTGGAGTATTTCATACTCCAAAACTGACTTACACAAGCTCTTACACAACTTACACATCCCTTACATAATTACTACAAAGAACCAACAACTCTTATAATTACTTTCCCATATCCCAATTTAATTTATTTAAATTTTAATCAAATGATTCTCACATTAATTCTATCACAATTTTAATTAATTAAAAGAAACACATCACAAATAAAATACATACAACAATAGTAAAAATTAACCACATTAATAAAATACACAACCCCATGGTCACATGTAAAGGTGATCCCCCCATGGGAATCCCTAACAAAACAACACACACACAAAACAAGTTACCATGGTGACCTTGTCGAATTCACCTAGAATTCCATTGTGGTTGGTCTCCGATCCCCGATGTTTTTGTTGTGATATTTTTAACCTGCAAAATACAAATACCTCCTTTGGCCTCGTGGCCATATCAGAACATCCAACATGATATAAATGAAATCACAAAACCAACTATATAAATGAATCACAACAACATCGAAGTAACAACTACATCAATTACATTTTTAATCAACAACTATATCATCATCAAATAATATCCATTTTCTAGATCAACTCATAATATCCAAATCACATGTCTGAACAACATCCATAAAACATCCATGTCAAATAATATATCATCATCCACATATAAGGTGTCTCTAATAATCATCATGCATCATAATCAAATCAAGATCAACAATAATCCATGATCAATGTCTAACAACATACTAAATCAAAACATAATAATGTCTATAATGTAATCACAGTATCAAAATAGGTATCCAAAAGGTGTCAAAGGGAAGTGGGCACTACACAAAGTTGATCACAGTGTCGCACTCTCCATTGGTGAGTTTTTTTCAATATATTAGATACACTTTACTTTAGCTTGTTAACTAAAAGCACAAGTAGTTGTGTTGGTAAGTGAAAGTGATTTGGGGATAGAAGGTTTAGGTTCAACCCCACCCCCAACACAAGTTTTTAAACATTTTGACATTTAGAGGAAAAAGCTGGAGAAACTCGCCACAGCTTAGAGGGCCATTTGGCATTAAAACCTCCACTAAACCTGTTAGTTATAACTAAACAACCTTTTAAATTTTTAGTGAGAAAAACCTTAATTTAGGGTAAAAATTGTTTTTTCTCCTATTAGGCCTAATTTTTTAATTCCAGACAACATTTGTGAAAGGAAGATTGTCTAAAAACTTCATTTTGAGATAATTTTTAACAAAGATTTTGCATTGAGGTTCATTATGGGCTCCAGAGGCCACCAGGCCAACAAAACCATTTTTTTTTCCTCGCGATTCATTTTTTCCATATTTTTGAATGTAATTACATGCTTCAGTATATTGCACTAATTTTCAGGTTGCCATAGTCAACCAAAAATTTTATAATCGCTTTCGAAACCGGCAGAGAATTGTAATAAAAAATAGTAAAATTTGGTTCTAAAACACACACAAGGTCCTAGATCTCATTCGCAGCGTTCAGTATATATGGTGCCTCTGGGAAGCACTTACGGGTAAAGCCATCATGAATACTACTGCACTTAACACTTAATATAGTTGTAACAACGTCATCTGAGCATCGACCCTTTAAATTGATGGGGAGTAATAAGGTCACAAAGTGCACACACTATGACCCATCCCATCTATCTCGTGAACGAATGCACGACATAAATACGGACTAATAAATTATCCAAGTATATATCAAAGTTACGAGCACATATGAGGATATTTCTTTGATCCAAAGTGTCAATAATCACACAAACCCCTTCCAAGATCTTGTCTTGGTACAACATATTGAATTCTTTCACGTACGTTAACACTTCTTTCACATACCGCCGATTATATAGAAAGTGTGAGCTTCTTCCACATATTGTCGTATATTGAAGGTCACATATATAGAAAGGCACAAGATATCGATGATGGTATATAGATTAGGAGACCTTATACTTGGAGTGATAAGAGCCAAACCCTGTCAGTGATTTCTACAAAATGGGCACCAATGCCCCCAAATTTTTCTTCCAAATTCATAACTACTCAGAGGAAAAAAATATGTTGCATGGAAGACTAAAATCAAGACACAAATTGAGTTTGAAGAGATCTGGACTATTGTGAATGATACTCTAACCAAATCAACTACTGATACAACACAAGAACGGTAGTCTGATAAAGCAGATTAGAAGGCCAAACTCATCATCTTTTTTGGAGTGTCTGACGATGTGCAACCCCAAATTTGAGATGCTAAAACAATCAAAGAAGCATGGGATAAATTACGCACAATATATGAGGCCAAAAATAAGAATGTCATACTAAATTTTCAAAGTCAGTTACATACACTGAAGTTCAAGCAGAATGAGAAAATTAAAGCTTTCTTAAGAAGAGTTGCAAAGTTGAGGGCTTCACTTATAGCCCTGGGAGAAGTAGTCACAGATGATGCTCTCATTCCCATTGTTCTGAGAGCACTCCCTTCTTCTTACCACATTTTTGTAACAACACTAAACGTTTCAGATACGACAATTAGTTTTGACAAGCTAGTAAACCTACTGTAATAAGAGGAAGCCATGCATAACAAGGATGATGAAGAGGAGTAGGCACTTTCTTCACATCAAAAATGGAAAGGAAAAGGTAAAGGAAAACCTAATTCCTATCAAAAGTCCCAACATTAGAATTAGTATCAACATCAAGGGGAAAAACAACAGAAGAAGCAATGTCCAATTTGTAAAAGAGGACATGACTTAAAAGATTGTTGGTATGATACTTACAAGAAAGGTTCATCAAGAAACTTTGGACCTCCACAACAAAAATATCACAAGGGACATTCTAACTACAATCAAGGGCATAAAAAAGGGGAACTGGAAAATAAGACCCCATCAATAAGGAAATATTGCTGAACAACAAGAACATTTAGATAATGAAGACTTCTTGTACACTACTTGATCAAGTGAACCTTCCACGTCATCTAGTGATGTATGGTATGTTAATTCGGGAGCCACTCGATACATGACCGTCCATGAGACTGTTTAGTTTAATGAGGGACATGCCTTTGAAAAACCATGTTTCGTTGGGTGATGATTCTTCATATACAGTTCAGGGATTGGGAACATTTCTCTACCCCTTGGTTCACACAACTGTAGACTATCAAATGTCTTATATGTCCCTAGGTTGACAAAGAATCTTGTTTTAGTCAGTCAACTCCTAGATCACAATTTAAAAATTGACTTTGATAGTCATTCCGGAAAGAAAACGTGTTTGATTTGAGATAAATCATGAGGCTCAAAAATAGTTACAAAATCCTCCAATGTGGGACACATGTTCTAGCTTGATTTTTTCCACAGAGATGATTAGGAACTTGTGGCTAAGAACTCTACCTCAACGACAATTATGGCATCAAAGACTTGGTCATGTTAGTTTCAAGTATCTCAAGACACTTCACCGACACAATATGGTACATGGGTTACCATCTCTTTAGAAGGATACATACAAGTGTCCTCACTGCCTAGCGGAGAAAACAACACGTAGAGATTTGTTCCAAAAGAGTACATATCGATCTCATGGTAAGCTTGATCTGGTTTATACCGACCTTTGTAGTTCGATACAACCAAGTCATTCTCGATTTCAGATTTTCACGCTATGTGTTGACGACTATTCAAGGAAAATGTGGATTTTTGTCTTCGCAAGAAAAGTGAAGCTTTTGAAACTTTCAAGAAATTCAAAGTAGTAGTTGAGAATGAAATTGGTCATCACATCATAAATATCTACTCGGATCGAGAGGGGAATTCATCAAGAATGAGTTCAAATACTACCTATAAACTCACTGGGATTCGTCGAAAATTCCTCCTCCACACACACCACAAAGAAAATGGTGTTGTTGAGAGAAGAAACCATACTATCATGGAAATGGTGCGATGCATGATCGATGACTCGACTTGCAAAATACATTCTAGGTAGAAGTAGTAAAGATAGTAGTGTATTTTTTTGAACAGAATGCCCACGCTTTCTCTTGACAGAGTAACACCACAAGAAGCATGGTCAAACAGAAAACCACCTATTGCACACCTTAGAGTATTTGGGTTTCAAGAAAGTATGCACATACCCAAGAAAATAGAAATAAATTTGACATGAAGTCAAATAAACTCATCTTCATTAGGTACAATGAAGAGACTCTTGGGTACAGATTAATGGATCCAAATACCAGGAAATTCTACACCAGCAGAGATGTTGAGTTATTTGAGAAGAAGGAAGCATTGTCTCCTCCCCTAGACTCACCTGATGTAGATTATTCACCAAAGTGTAAAAACTAAAATTTATGTTCCCGAGAGATGATGAAAGTGATGATGGTGTTGATCCGATGAGAACCACGACCCATGGGAAGAGTTCAATGTATGCCCAAGTGGTGTACTAGCACATTACGAGATGCAAGAATGCATGCTCCATCGGATATATCCACCCCTAGACCACGGACTCACAAAGAAAATAAGAGAAGAAGTTAAATTTTCTTTGATGAGTAGAGTTATCGAGCTCGATGAGCCCTCTACAAGTCAAGAATCCCTACAGACCAAAAGCTTGGAAAGATGCCATGGACTCTGAATATCATTCAGTAATGAAAAACAAAACTTGGAAGCTTGTTGATCTTCCACCAGGGAAGAAATCCATTAGATATAAAGGATATTCAAAATGAAGTACAAAGCAGATGGGACAGTGGACAAGTATAAAGAAAGACTTGTAGTAAAAGGGTATGCACAAAAAGAATGTGTTGACTACGAGGAGACATTTTCTCCCACATCTAAGATCAAAATGATCAGGATGATCTTTTCTCTAGCTACATAGTTTGGTTGGAAATTCCATCAGATGGACGTAAAAAGTGCCTTCATGAATGGATATTTACAAGAAGAAGTCTATATGACTCAACCTGAGGGATATGTAGTACCTGGTCAAGAAGCAAAGGTATGCAGACTCAGGAAATATTTGTATGGCCTCAAACAGTCACCTCGGGCATGGTACATCAAAATTGATGAGCATCTCATACAACATGGATTTGTTATAAATCCATACGATCCCAATATTTACCTCAAAAATCAAGGGGGAGATTGTGATTTTTGTTGTCTATGTCGATGATCTAGTCATCACTGGTAGTTTAGTGAGGATGATCAATGCAATGAAGAAAGATCTTAATCGATCATTTGACATGATCGATCTCAAGTTGATGCACTATTATCTTGGATTGGCAGTATGGTAGAAAGAGAATCACATCTTTGTTTCTCAAATTAAATATTCCAAGATAGCGCTCGAGAAATTCAGGATGATGGATTACACATCGATTTCTAATCCTATGGAGAGTAGATTGTAGTTATCTTGTTGAGATCCATCTCCTAAGGTAAGTGTCACTCTCTATCAACAGTTGATTGAGATTCTCATTTACTTGACCTACACTAGACCAGATATCAACTTTGTAGTAAGCTATCTATCTAGGTTCATGCAGGAACCCACAGTTTGTCATTAGAAAGTAGCAAGGTGCATCTTGAGGTATCTCAAAGGATCAGTGGATCTTGGTCTAGAATATAAGAAGAACGACAACTTCTTCTTGTTAGGATATTTGGATTCAGATCATGCAGGAACAATTGATGATAGAAAATCCACTTCAGATTTGTGTTATTTATGGGATCTAGACCAATATCATGGGGAAGCAAGAAACAACACTTTGTTTCTCGTTATTCAACAAAAGTCAAGTATCATTTTTTAGGAGAAGCTATCTGTGAAGCGATTTGGCTACGTCACATAATGGAAGGACTTGGAATACCATAGGACAAACTAACCACCATGTATGTTGACAATGAAGGTGTTCTCAAACTTGTTCTGCAATCCAGTTTTTCATGAAAGAACAAAACACATTGAGGTACAGGTTCATTTCATACACGAGCATGTGTTAAAGCACAATATACAACTTCAATTTTTTCCAATAGTTAAAAACGGACATATATATTCACAAAGTCACTTGCACGTGAAAATTTCGAGTTGTTCAGAGAGTTCCTCTCCTCATCCCTTGAGACAATGCACAATTAAGGGGGGGAATGTTAGGTTAATTATTATTTACCTATATTAATTATGCATTGCATATTAATTAGTGTATTTATTTATTGTTTATATGGTTATATTTAATAATAAGCATTTTTTTGTATTCAAAACACTATGGGTGTTGTTATATTGTTTTAACAATATTATTGTCATTATTCATTTGTGCTTCTCGCATGTATTTTGGAAGCTACCGTATTTTAGTTTTTTTGTTGCATATTTACAACTCCATATCTCTGTTTGTATCAAGATATCCAATATGTATAAATATTGTAGCCTGCTCTATTGTATTTTGATTTTGTTGATTAATATAATTTACGGGCTTTCGTCCCCATTCTAAAAAATTTTCCCTCATTTTCGTATGAGTGCACATCGGGTTGAAAAATGTTGGAAATGTCATCCATCACGCCATCATAGTTATGGTAGGATAGAAATGGTTTACATTTCTTCGTGAGGATAGGAAATAATGAAGTTTTTGAAAAACCAACTATTCAGTTAACAACCCAAGAACAATTAACTAAGGAAATAAAACCAAGTGAAAAGGAAAATCCACTAAAATGGATTGGTAAACAATTCTTTAATTATATGTTGCATAGTTGATGATTTTTGAATGACATGCAAATAATTTAGAGCATCTGGTTATATGGTATTCCTTTTGTATATTGAAGGGAAATTCCCAAGTTGTTTAAATTTTATCTTGGAGTTCATATTTATGAGAGGAACTAAGACACATATTTATCATCTTCATTTATCTACTTATATTTGAAAATTTGAAATAAACTCCATTTGAATCTCATGTCTAGCATTTGAGTTCTGAGTACAACTCGGGTAAAAAGGAATTAAACTCATATTTTCAACTTCGTAGAGATTTTTTTATCTTAGTTTACACAAAGTTTTTGGGAACATTGGTAGTGTTCAATTTTTCGTACTTGCATTTCAAAGTAACTATTATTTTTAGGAATGCATCTATTTTTGACATGTATGTATTGGATGCATTTCAAGACCCATATTTTTGGCATTGTTTGTAATTGTAATCACAATTTAGAATTTTTTCTAACATGATTGTAAATCACATGTTGTATAAGACCCATGTGGGCAATAAATTTGATTTCTAAATATGGTTACAATGTTAGAATGCATTATGATTACATTGACAAACATATTTGTAGTTGCAGTGATATGGTAGTTTTAAAGGGTCAGCGAAAATTATCCTAGTTGTTGGCTTTTGGTTTCTATTTATTACTGATCTATATTTGGGTGAAATTACATTTGTAGAGATTGGCCATGTCATAGGGAATCGGTTTGACAGATTGCATATTTTTGCATAATAAGTGCTAGGATTGCTGCTACCTTTTGGGATTGCATCAAATGGGTACAATTCTTTCTCCCCCCTCATGCTCTTGAAGTTGATGTAGTGCAAGATTTTTAAATTCCTAACAATGACTTTGAATACTTAAGAGCTTTGATGATTAAGAAGTATGATGGTGGTATCCCTTTGGAGGAAGATAGACAATTGTTGATGAATGTTGTTGTAGCTCAAGAGAAAGACTATAACACTAGAAGCAAAGTTGTTAAGGGAGTTGGGCCTCAAGCCAAACCTAAAACACCCTTGCTCACAAGCATTCCAAAAGAAGCTCCTAGGAGAGAAGCACCTATCAAAAGTTCTGCTATCCCAAACAAAAATTACAGTCCTCCTCATGCCCAAGCTACCAAGAATCCACTTTGCCATCTAATGAATCTTCTTGTCTCCCTTCCAATGTTGTTTTGCCAAAGAGTGTCCCCTATGACATAGCCCAAGTATTGAGCCAAATTAAAGTGAGTGTTCCAATCATTGAGTTGCTTAGAATTCTTGAGCATAAGAAGAGAGCATTTGAGTACTTGGGATTGAAAGAAGAGAAGGTTACTCCAGGTAGAAATGTAAATGTTGTTGAAACTCCACCTCAGATCATTGTTGACCTTGAAACACCACCAATAGTAGAAGATATTGAAGAGACACCTGAGGTATTTGGGGACATCATTCGTTGATTCCCAATTGAATGTTGATCCATTCTTCACAACTTTGATCATAAAGGATAAGCTACTTCACAATTGTATGTTTGATTCTGGTGCATCATGTAATGTCATGCCTCTAGAAGTCATGAATGAGTTGGACATCAAAGTGACAGCGTCCTATGGAAAGTGTATGCCCATGGACTCAAGATAAGTGATGGTTGTTGGTTGTGTGAAAGGTTTGGTAGTGCAACTTACATCTTATCCAAGGAGGAATTTAAAATTGGATGTTGTGATTGTTGATTTCCCTGCCAAATGGCTTATACAATGTCAAGAAAGTGGGATGCAAGTGTTGGAGGGAGTGTCCAAATGGATATGTCTTTTTCCACCATTCCCATTGAGGGAAGCCTAGTCAAGCTCTATGGAGAAAAGAAGATGTTGCACCTAATTGAAGATCCCAACAATGCTTCCTATGAAGTGTTATTTGCTGATGTAGATGTTGAGAATTTCATTGGTTTTGCTGATGGAAAAGAAAATAAGATGGACAAATCAAAGTTCCTTGATATGGTAGGTTCTCCATGGACATTGCTATTTGATGGAGCTTGCTCCAAATTTGGAAATGGTGCTGGTATAGTTCTACTTTCTCCTAGTTTGGAAGAGTTTGATTTTTCTTTCAAACTTAATTTTGAATGCACTAAAAACATTGTTGAGTATGAGGCATTGTTGTTAGCGTTAAGAATTGCATGGAAATATGGAGTAAAAGACATTGTTGTAAAAGGAGATTCAGAGCTGGTTGTCAAACAAATAAGAAAACTGTATGCTATAAAAAATTAGCGTATGAAATAGTACAAGCATGCAGTTTGGGATTTAATTGAAATGTTTGATTATCTTAACATTGTGTATCATGAAAGAGGTCTTAATGCTCACTTGACAAGTTGGTAGTGTTGGGTTCTAGATATGGAAATTGCACCTTTTCACCTTATTGTGAATACAACATTGAAGTGCTAACCAGGCTAGCTGTCCCTGATAATATCAAACATTAGAAAGTGTTTGATGATGATGCTCAAGTGCAAAGGTTCTTACAAAATCAAGGTGAGTTTGTAGATCAGCATATTGATTGGGAACCAATGGTGTGTATGACTGAAGGAAGAGAGAATTTGTTTGGAAAATATATTATCCAATTGAAAACTAACACCATTCCTAGAGGCCTTGTTGCTCTTGAATATAATTTTAACAATGCTGATTGCACCATCAATAGAAATATGTCTACCTCAAGGGACGTGGTTGAGCATGACTTGGGAAAAAGGAAAACCAGAAAACTTTGGTTGGGCAGCGGTCTAAACACAGAGGAGAAAAAAATCTTATGTTTAGTCATAAAGAAATATCATGTCTGCATCTTGCATGGTCATATTCGAGCTGAAAGCATATAGAGAAGACTTATTTCAGCACGAGATCCCTCTTGAAAAAAATTCTAAACAATACGAGAAAAAGAAAAGGCCAATTAATCCAATTCTCTCCATGAAAATGCAAGAGGAGTTAAAGAAATTGAGAGATGGAGGTATTATTCAGCCCACTAGATATTCATCTTGGGTTGCAAACCTTGTGCCAATCAGAAAAAAGAATGGAGACATCAGACTTTGTGTGCATTTTAGAAATCTAAACAAAGCATCCATGAAGGACAACTACCCCTTGCCAAACATGGAAAATATGTTGTAGTTAGTGACAAGGTCAGAGTTGCTTTCTAAATTGGATGGTTTCTCTGGATACAATCAAGTGGTAGTCAAAGAATCAGAAATACTTAAGACAACATTTACTACTCCTTAGGGAACATATGCTTTTGTTAGGATGCCCTTTGGTTTGTTTAATGTTGGTGCCACTTTTTAAAGAGCAACGGATGGCACTTTTGTTGGTTACATCAATAAGTTCATTGCAGTTTACCAAGATGATGTGACAGTGTTTTCAAGGTAGAGAGGTGATCATTTGCAGCACTTGGAGAAGATGTTGATCAGATTTAGGGAGTATGGAATTTCTCTTAATCCAAAGAAGTGTCATTTTGGCGTGAAAAAGGCCAAGTTGCTAGGACATATTGTATCTAAAGATGGTGTTATGATAGACCCTGAGAGAGTGGAAGCAATCAACAAAGTACCTATCCCAAGAACCAAGAAAGGCATCCAATCTTTCTTTGGTCAAATTAATTTTATTAGAAGGTTTGTTTCCAACTTTGCTTTGAGTTAACTCTTCCAATCACAAGCATGTTAAAGAAGGACCAAGTTATCAAATGGGAGGAGGCTGCCATTCAAGATTTTGAAGGAATTAAGGATGCACTTAAACATGCACCTGTTTTAGCAGCCCCAAACTATAAGAGGCCTTTCCAAATATTTTCCTTTGCCTCTGAGTATACCATTGCTTTTGTTTTGTTGCAAAATGATGAAGATGGGGTTAAAAGGCCTATTGCTTTCTGTAGCAAGGCTTTACAGGCTACTGAGTTAAAGTATACAATCATGGAAAAACAAGCATTTTCCTTGGTGAAAGCAACAAAGGTTTTTAGGCCTTATATTTTAAGTTCAAAGGTTGTTGCTTATGTTCCCCACACCATGGTAAAATTCATCTTATCAGAAATGGAGATCTCAAGTAAAAGGTGTAGATGGGTGAACAAACTGCGGGAGTATGATATGGACATCCAAACCACAAATTTGGTAAGAGGTTTGGGTCTTGCTAAGCTCATGGCTGAGAGAAACTTACAGAATGTGGAAGTGAATCAGCTAGAGGAAGAAAGGGTAGATGTGCTTGCAAATTTGGTAAGTTCTTAGTGGTACAAAGATGTGATCTTCTACCTCAGACACTGTGCTACCCTAGTCACTTAAATAAAAATTAGAAAAGAGCCCTCAAGTTGGCTTCTCAAAAATATATCATCATAGACCTTGGGCTGGCTTGGAAGAACCCTGAAGGTGTCCTCTTGAAATGCATAACTGAAGATGAAGCTCCCAAGATAGTTAATGATTTCCATGGGGGAGTTTATGGAGGACACTTTACTCGAAGAGTAACAGCACATAAGATTTTGAGAGATGGTTATTGGTGGCCTACTCTCTTCAAAGATGCAACCCAGCTGGTTAGAAAATTTGATAGTTGCCAACATTTCTCTAGAAGATTGAAAGCTTCAAGCTCCCTTCCTTTGTAGCCTATATCAATTGAATCTCCTTTCAAGCAATGGGGGATGGACTTCATTGGTGAGATTTTAGATCCTTCTAGTGCTGGCCATAAGTGGATTCTTGTAGCCACTGATTATTTTACAAAGTGGGTTGAAGCAATCCCATCTAAGAAGGCAACACACCAAGTGGTAATGGACTTCTTGTTGAATCACATCATATGTAGATTTGGAGTCCCAGTTAAGATTGTAGCTGATAATGCCATGTGCTTTAGAGCCAAACCTTTAATGGCAATGTGTAATGAATATGTAATCAATCTGACTTATTCTTCAAACTATAACCCCCAAGGGAATGGACATGCCGAGTCCAAAGAATAATAATTTGTTGAAGATCATTAGAGAACCTTGGAGAAAAAAAAGAAGAAATGGGGTGAACAATTGAAATTCACAATTTGGGCTGATAGGATAAATCCTAAAAGAGCTACTAGTAAAAGCCCATTTGAATTAGTGTATGGAACTTAGGCTTTTCTGCCTTGCACCTGCAATTATCTTCATTTCATTTTTCCCAACAGTTGGAAGATCAAGAGCTTGGCCCATATGAATCAAGGATCAATCAGATTATTGAGCTTGATGAGGAGAGAAGAGCATCCCATCAAAGGCATGTCAGATTTAGGGAAAATTTGAAGAGATTGTTTGACAAGAAGGTCACTCCTAGAGCCTTCAATGTTGGAGATCTGGTTTTGTTATGGGATAGTAGGCATGAAGACAAGGGAAAGCATGGCAAATTTGATGCATTATGGATGGGCCCTTATGCCATTGATATCAAAATTGGTGAACATACCTTCTTTCTTAAGGACTTAGATGGGGAATTGCTGAATTGCTTATTAATGGAAAACATTTGAAGCATTTCTTGGATTAATCCCCAAATCTAAGGTATGCACCAATTGTACAGTTGTATAGTCTTTTTTTGCTTTGTTTTTTGTGTTTTGTCAGTTTTGTGGTTTTCCTTGCTATGTGGCAGCCATTTTTGTCGAGTTCTCAGCTGGGTTTTGGTGATTTTGGCTCATGAATCCTTTTCCCAATGGATATTTTGGCACTTGGTCTACGTTTTGTCCTTGTGGCACTCACTGGGAGTGCCCATCCCCAAGCAAGAGCCAATGTTGGTGCCATTTTTGAGCTTGCACCATGTTGCCCTAAATTTTCAAATCTGTATCTGCTCAAAAATATTTTATCCTTTGATTTGATGGTCTGTAATTCTTCCCCTCCAGCTGAATGCTTTAAAAATACTCACAAACTTGTTGTTTTTCCCTAATTTGAAGGAATATTCCAAGTTTGCACTTTTCTGTGCCCTAGTTTTTCCAATTTTGTAGGTCTGTGTCATTTTTTCCCTTTGCTAGATCATGGAAAAATTGAAATTGATCAATTCATACTTGTTTGTAATTGAAAATCCTATCCCAAGGTTGAAAATGTTCAGAAATCATGCTTCAGTTGATTTAAAATCAAAAAATCTACCATCCTTGGTGAAAAAATTGAATTCTAGGGCATCCTTTGAATTTTTTACGTTTTGACGGTCAGACGGGCATCATTTGCCCATCAAATTCATCCTCGAAGGTATTGGCAACGTGGTGGGTTTTCATTGGCTGAGGAAAAGCGGGAAGTGTTGTAACTTTTCATTTTTCACCTTTTTCAAGCAATGGGGCATTTTCGGGCCCAGGGACCTATTTTTTCCAAATTTGCCTACGTGGCATGTTTTGATTGGTAGGGGGATGGCGGGTGGTCGGATTCCCTTAAGGTTTTTAGACCTTATTTTGCAAAAATGTTAAAGTCAAAATTTTGTCCGAATCCCCGCACAACCAGAGGAGGACGCATGGAAGTATTTTTGGTCGAAGGGGATGCGGGTGGCGGAGAAAACTTATGAAATTTTGTGTTTTGGCATGAATGGTTTAAAGTCAAATTTTGGGCTAAAGCTCCTGTTATCCCGTAAAATCGACAAGGAAATTCTACCATAACCATACCGAAAATTTTGTTTCGATCCCTCGTTAGGGATCCTTCGCGTCAAACGTCGTAAAATCCCTTCCCGGGAAATCTAGTTTTCGAACTTAGTCTTTTTGAGCCTTTTTGGTGGGCGCATGGATTTGCCTCAGTAACACGAAGTTTTGGTGTGCCCCTTAAAAGCCTTTGCGCATAGTTTTCCATGTTAACACGTCTTTCGGTGCGCCAAAGGGCGCACATAATCTCTCTGCAACACCAAGTTTTGGTGCGCCAAAGGGCGCACATAACTTCGTGTCGACAATGCATATGGTGCGCCAAAGGCGCACTCATTCTTCTGTTGTCAAATACTTCCGTGCGCCAAAGGGCGCACACTTTCCCCTGTCGACAGCAGTTTTCATGCGCCATTTCAAAAGTGGTTGGCGCATTGATGACAAGTTTTTCTATAAATATCAGTGCGCGCCCAATGTCATTTTCATTCCTTTTTGTCAAAGCACGTGATCGCTCTGGACTTGTCAGCTCTGCTCTGTCGTTATCATCGCCCTGTGGACCCGCTCTCCAATTTTTGATATATATTCGAGGTAAGAGGTTCTCCCTCTTTTTTGTGTGCTTGGTCTGTGTGCTTGGTCTGTGTTCTTGGTCGGGGTTTTGGTTTGCTGGCCAGTTTTAAATGGAATATGATTAAACTAGTTTTTCCCCCCTGTGCTATTCCATCACGTTTTCTTCTTTTCCTCCTCCTCTCCCTCCCTCTTTCCAGATCTGCTGGAAGGGGAGCTGTTTTGAAAGGGCTTGGTCTGCAAAACCTTTTTGTAAAAAACCTTATATGACCAAGTAACTTTTGAAGTGGAAGAAAAGAATGAGAGATTTGAGCAGTTAGTGTAGTTCCATGGCGCACTGGCGCGTCTTGTTGCACTTAAGACAGTTGCGCCCCTCGGCGCATCTACCACCCCTGTTGCATAATCAATACCCGCGCCTATGGCGCAACCCTTCCGTCCTGCTGCAGTTAGAATTCATGCGCCCTCAAAGCGCGCCCTTTTTGCATGCTACAAGTATAAATCCCGCGCTTTCTTAAAAACCCTTTGGCGCACCTTCTTTCCATGTTACATCCCGCTTTCATGCGCCAAAGGGCGCACCCAGCTTTCATGTAACACAAGCCTTCTGCGCGCAAGTATAAAGCTATCAAGGCGCGGGCGCACCCTCCATTGCAGTAACATGATGTTGTGTAAAACCTTCATGCGCCGCGCCAAAGCCTTTGGCGCACCATTTGTTAATGTTACACAATCTTCCCATGCGCCAAAAGGCGCACCGAACCCCAATGTAACACGCATTTCCTGTGCGCCCTGCTATAAAATGCAACCTGCTTCATCCATGCGCCATGCGCCTTTGGCGCCAGTATAACCTCTGCAACATTCCTTTTCTGTGCGCCTTATCTATTTGGCCTGCCAGTTGCATTTTTCCTGCGCCCTGAGCCTTAAAATCTCTAACTCTTTCTTCTGCTAGCTTTCCAATGGAAGATCAAATGACTAATTCAACCTTTTTGGATTGGGTCTCACTTCTTCTTCGTGCAGATCAGCAACTGAGTTCGAAAGAACACATGTCTACGTCAAGCAAGAAGCCCACCAAACCAAGAGGAAAGGCTAAGCTGACAGAAGAAGAGATGAAATACAAATATCAGAGGGTCAGGATGCCCGAATCACAGGCTGAGTGCAGTATGGATGTCAGAGACTCTGAATTGGGTCACATTGACATGGATGAGTTCTGGGTTAGGACTCAAAAAGTTACAAGAAGTCCATGGATGGACAAGTTAATAGGCAGTGCCCTGCACTTCACCGGAGGAATCCCCGTCAGCACTGTCAACAACGAATTCATGATGGTGATTGCGCAATGTTACAACAAAGACACAAGATGTGTCGAGAATAGTAAGGGCGAGGCAGTCATAAACCTCACTGCCCGTCACTTTGAGTTGATACTTGGCATCCCTCATCACCGGAACTACGTGGCTGTTAGCCAACGAGAATGCATCAAAGCCTGGGAAGACAACGAAGACCAGTGCATGCAGTTGATGAATGAGGTCTACCTAAAAACAAGAAGGCGGTGACCCGGTGGCCTCAGACTATCCACCGAAGTGATTTCTCAGAGGAACTCAGTGATACTATCACTTTCCTGAGCAGAGTCTTCGGGCTTTCAGATGCCCACTATTTCCATAAGTGGATGCTGCGGTACCTGGAGACAATGAATAAGAATTTTCCCGATCAGCGCTTTTGCTGGGGGGAAATAATAAGCAGCACCATCTCTGAGCAGCTACAACAGTTCGCCACAACAGGGGTGTTCCATATGAACTCCTATGTAGTCTACGCTGCAGCATCGGCGAGGGATTATCCGGGGCTGAACCGAAGTGGAGTATGGCCTCAGGCCAAGATATTTGATTACTATCCGTAGCCGAGGGCTGAGAATAGCATCCAACATTTCGCAAAAGTTAACGATGCATTCTTCTATCATGTCATCTGCCTACTGAGGCCAAACATGACTCATAGCCGGACGACCAAGAACATAGTGGCAGTCACAGAGAAATGGGGGGCCCTGTTCACCCAATTTCCCACGTTCACCTATCTGAGGGCTGCCAACTTTTTGGGAGAGCCAACCAGGCTACCAAGGTATGCTGGGCCTAAGCTGATTCTACTAGAACTGTCAAGACAGCTGGTCACATACCATGAGAAGTGCCTCAAAAGAAAGAAGGGTGGAACTCCTTTCCCCCTCAAAGTGGGCCGATACACATGCTCCACCCACCATAAGGCGAAGGAAATGTTCACAGAGCTGGAGCTACTCAACTTGAAGCATGACTTCCCAGCTAGGCCTACCTTCAACCCAAGAAGCTGCCTGCCAAAAGCGAAGCTCGATCCGATCCATGTCCCTCAAATTGAGGATATTTACATTGACGTTCTCCATGAGGTGGAACTCAGAAGAAAGGATCACTCTCGCTTAGCATTGGCGGAAATCATCCAATACGGAGTGGCCATTGTCCCCGAAGGCTTCCAGACTACGGAAGACGAAGTAGATAAGGTGTATAATGACACAGATGGGGACAATTGGCCCTTCCCGCCATCGACAGAACAAGGCTCCTCAAACAATCGAGGAGAGGGTCAAGGAGACTATGCGGAGAACAGAGCATCAAGCCGCATGAACGTACTAATCTACCTCGGGTAGATTTCACAACTTCCCCTTTGGGCAACGCACCTCCAAGGTCAAAGAAGCAAATGAAAGGAAAAGGTGCGTAAGGTGAACCTAGCACCATTCGGAGGAAGCCCCCGAAAGTCCTCTTCCTTCGCAGCCCGAACAAGTCATAACTCTTGATGAGGAATCGACAGAGATAGTCCTATACGCCCATCCACCTGTGATGTTGGCGTCTACTACAACCTCATAGGTCCCTTCTATCCCTTCTTCTTCTCTTCCTTCCTCCTCAAGTGACTCGACGACCACCCCTTTGGTCGTGTCCTCTCGCCCCTTCTTCTACCCTTTCCCCGCTTCTTCATCTATCTTCTCCTCCTCCTCACCGATTTGTCTTCCTCTATTTCTTCCTCATCTCCGAGCTCCCTTCCTTCCTATGTCTTCTCTGCAGCTTGCGTTCCCCTTCCTCCCGTGGACATTTCTTCGGCTATTCTTTCCATGCCGCCACCGTGTGTCTCCACGTTTTCCCTCTTCTACCATTGCTTGCCTCCCCTCTCGTCTCTCGGTCCTTCTTCTATAGGACCAGCTTGATCTCTCAAAGAAATGAGCCAACAAAAGAGGAAAGTCCCCATTGCTCCGATGGACTTTTCGGTCATTCCGCTAAAGGAGCAAAGAAGCACAAGCCGGTTACACGCTTCTCAAAGAGCGCTGCAGGTGAGAGAGTCATGGAAATAGCGTACCCCAACCCCCTCAAAGAGAAAGAAGATCTGTCTCCGACAGATTTCACCGTGACCCAAGTCACAATGGGGACATCCTCAGAAAGTCTCCAGGGGGAAGCTCTTTCCGCAGTTGATGCACTCTGCAAAAAGCTTCAGGAAACGAAAGAGGAGAAAAGGCTACTGAAGGAGCAGAACAAGTACCTGCTTCAAGCCTTACAGAAGATGGGGAGTGCACCTCCCACAACTGCCGCCGAGACTCCTGAGCTGCTCAGTCAGGAGAAGATCAATGAGTATTCAAAGATCGGCGAAAGGTGGTATGGCTATTTCTCGCTTGAGGAGCCGATCCTCAAGGATAGTGAAAGAGTAATCACCGAGTATATCAGTTTATACCTAAACATCGAGAAGGCGAATAAGGAACTCCAAGCATTAGCAGGTCCGATATCAGAAGAGTTAGAACATGCTAGACTCCAGCACGAGACCTTCCAACAAATGTTCGACTGTTCAGTCGAAGATCTGGTCAAGTTCGGAGTCTTCGGTCATCCAAGGGCCCTCAACAAAACTATGTCCACTCTGGACTATCAGATAGATCAGCTGGAATTTGTTTTAGAAAAGATAGACAAGGTAAAGGAAGAGGCCCTGGATGCAATGCATCAAATGGAGAAAATTGTCCTCGCCATGACTCCAGGGTTGCTCACTCCTTCCCTTACCTTGAGATCAGCTGATGACACTATCCGGATCTTCAAGGAGATAGCTTCTCAAGGGACAGGGCCAGAGGTCACATTCGACACTGAATCTATCAACAACCTACTGGCCTGTAGGGACTTCATCGGGTTCCTTATCGAGGCGGAGAAAGATTATTCCAAACTCCCGGAAAAGCTCATAGACGAGCGGGAGACTTGCGAAGCAATCAGTGAACGGCACAAGGATCCGTCACAAGATCAATTTGGGCCGATGATTAGCAAGTTTTTGGAATACCGCGCTCAGTTCCACATATCATCACCTGAGCAGCATCAGAAACAGGCAACCCCTTTTCGGCCGCAGGATGATGATGATGAGTAGCTTCTTCTTCTTCTTCTTCTTCTTCTTCTCTATTCTCCGACTTTCTTTTCGAAATGTCTAAAATGTGTTGATACAAATGATGACATCATCCATGTTGCATCATGGGATGATGTCATCCACCAAGTTGTCATGTCAAAGTCAACATGACTTTTAGATATTTTGTAAATATATTTGTAAATAAGTGGTTGGCTCCATTTTTCCTTCTCTCTCCCTTATCTTCTATAAATATGAGAATACTTGTTGTATTCAAAGGGGTGAACATTTTTAGATAGAAATAGAAGTGAGGAGAGAAAGACTTTGAGTTTAACAGTAAAAGAACAAGAATACAATTATTCGACTTTTTGCTCAATAGTTTGTTATACATTAGATCTTTCTTACGTTAGATCCGTATGTGTTTAATCTGTTGGATTCATATCTACTTTTCCGTCATTTGTTTATCAAGATTGCTTTGTTTATTTATGCAAGTAGGTTTGGCTCATGCATTTACTACCAAACTAAAAACATAAATCTTCCGACCTTTCTCGCTTTGGAATTCATTTCTTTTCTTCCTTCGGATCTGTTCTTTCTCTTCTCCTTCTTTCATTCCTTTCTTTTCGCAGCCTGAAACACTCTACCGGGATGAGATCCCAACCCCCGAAGGCGGAATCTGTGAGACTTGCATAGGTTCCTGCTAGTAGAAATAGCAATAAACCAGTTTCGCTTTGCTGTCTCAAAGAGGGGCTAAGCCCCCGCACACCGTTGGCTCGTCCTCGTCCATAGATCTATCCACGCGATGATTTTCGGACCAACAGCTCCGCAACAAATCGGAAAGGACATGTGTCCAAAAGGTTCAAAGGGAAGTGCGGGCTGCAGAGGGAAATGGGGATTTTTTCCCTTTTTTCACGAAGGAGTTAAGGAAAAATTTAAGTTGTGGGTCCACAAGCAAATCAATGAGTGACACGTGGCAGAGGACAAGGTGGGTCGGTGGAGGTAGGAGGGAATTTTTTCCCTTTTGCAAAAAGGGCTCAGAATCAAAATTTGGAGCACGGCCCACGACGAATCATAAGGAGACACATGATGAAAGAAAAGTGGGTAGGCAGCCCAATGGAAGGAAAATTGAATTTTTTCCCTTAGCAAAAAAGGGAGTTAAAATGAGAATTGGGCCCGTGGATTTTAGCGATAGAGGAAGTGACACATGGCGAGGAGAAATCAAGGTGCGGGCCCGTGGGGAAAAAGTGAAATTTTCCCAATTTTCTAAAAAGGTCAAAATGCACAGATTTGAAGCACAATCCCAATGGGACCCACCATGTGCCACATGTCGATCCAAAATTCAAAGGCGGAGAGGTGGAGGAAAAGTCAAATTTTTCCATTTTTTCAAAAATGTCAAAAAGACAAAAAGTAAGCTTCGAATTGATTTCCAATCATTTTTTGCCACGTGTCCAGCCTTATCCAAAAATTTAAAAGGGTAACTCAAGCTTATTTCTAATTCCACATCTTCCACGTGGAGGGCTAGGATTAAAAGATGGATAAGATCGATGGTTGTTATGCATCCATTTGTTTTGACCACCATGGGAGCTCCAGGAAGCTTGGAATCATGATTTTTGCATCAAAATTCATCAAATTTATAGTGATTTTGTGTCGTCTTGGCCTTCCAGGATCATTGACATCACTTTCATGGCTTAATTCTTTGATCTGAGGTGGTTTTGAAATAAATTTTTCCCTAATCCATCCAAAAATGTGAAATGACAAAATCAAAAGTTGCAGAGGTAATTTGAAAAGGTAAAAAGGTGAAAATGATGAGTAAAAGGTGTTTGCATGCCTCAATGATGAAAAACGTGCCTTCGGATGGATAATGATCCATATATTTGTAATGATTTAATCTTTTTGGGCACACCTGGTAACCTGCGAATGTTTTTCTGTTTGATGTCATTTTCATTGAATCATGAGAATTGTTTTGTAACAAACTTGATCCCATGGCATATTCTTTGCTTGGGAAAGAAGGCTCCAATGTGGCATGAGGTATATAATGCATTTTGGAGAAATTGTAAAGGGGGAAGTTGAAAATCACAAGAAAATTCTGAGAGAAAGCTCATTTTTCATAAAAACCACCAAAGAACCAGAATAATTTCTTCTATGTTGGATCTTCATGTATGTGAGTTGGTTACAAGTGTATAGCCATCACATAGCTCTGAGATTGTTCATGAAACTCTCCCCTGCTGATGAATCTAACAAGATCTTGAGTTAATCTATGTTTTTCTAGGCAATATGATGTTTGTTATCATTTTTTAAATTCCTGCAAATAGTTTTCATTGTTCTTGTTGCAATCTTGCATTGAAAGTCTTTAGAAATCACATAGAATCTCCATTTCTTGTTGATAGTTTAGTGGCATTTGCAATCTCATGTTCAGAAGAGCCTTCATCTAATAAAGAGATAAACAAATTTAAAATCACTTTACCTTCCTTGACTGTAGAGATTGCTTGTAAGCCTTTGGGGGTACCTTAGGCATGGTTTGATCAAGGAATTTTGTGTTTAATTGAGTTCTTTACTTTAAGATTTTGTGGTGAATTCTCAAAGACTCGTGTGAAGAGTGCAACTCGGCTTCCATTTATTCCTCTTCTCGTTGAAATAAGATCTTGTTTATTTGAATCCTTTTTTCGATCATTGTTCAAGTATTGTAGTAGAGGTTGTCAAAGATCTGATATATCCCAGTTTGTCTTGTCAACACCCCACCAAAAAATTCATTCAAACAAACTAATCCTACCCATACTACCCATGCATTGCATTGTGTTTCAACAAAAGGATCTAACCCATCTACAAAAATGCACAAGGAAAATTAGGATTATACAATGTCTTCAGTAACCCTTGCCTTGCATTGAAAATATCTCTATAATCTGGGAGTGACAACTTGTGAAAGTCAGATTTGGAGTGTTGATCATATTTTCCCAAGGCCTTTTCATATTATTTGCATAAATTGAGGGATATCTTCATCTCCTTCACCATTTGGGGGTTACAATATAGGTTATCTTACCTTGGTTGAAAAGGCACAACCTAAAATAGTGAGGGTCAGATCAAATCCTTTCAAAGTGCTATCCATCTCTCCACAAATCTGAGTGTCAGTTAGATCACCTCCTCGGCTACAAAATGACACACATCATGATCTATCTGAATTCAAGCTTCATGCCATATCTCTGATACTACTCGGACTAAAAGGAGAACAAATTTGGGTACGAACAACTAGCACATTTGGTCAACATAGGCTCTATGCCTTTGTTCGTGTTTAACCTAGCCTCATCAAGGCTTTCTAGTTGAGAGAGGTGTGCCTCTCTATATGCTTCTTCTCCCAAGATCCCTTGTAATGAGATGCGGAGACTAGGTACTTCAACCTCAAGTGGGAGAACTACTTTTGAGCCAAATACCATTGAAAAAGGGGTTGTCCATGTCGTGTTCTTATTGATGTTCGATAGGCCCACAAGGCCGTATAATTTTAAATGCCAGTCTCATTTGTTCTCCTTAACTATTTTGAGGAGAATATATTTTAATGTTTTGTTTGTGGCTTCAGCCTGTCCATTGGCTTGGGGGTAATAAAGAGAGGTTGTATGATGGTTTATCTTGAATTTTTGCATAACTCATGGACCTCATCGTTCTTAAAGGATGTGCCATTATCTAAGATAATGACTTGTGGGACACCGTACCTACAAATGATTTGATTCAAAATGAACTTAGTGATTACAGAACCTGGTATGGTGGTGAGAGGCATGGCCTCTACCCATTTAGTAAAATATTATGTGGCCGTGATTATAAAGTTATGGCCATCTGTTGATGAGGGAGAGAATTTCCCTATAAAATCTAGGCCCCACTTGGAAAAGGGCCATGGGGTTGCGATTGGTTGAAGAGCCTGTGCTAGCATAGGAATATCGTGGGAGAATTCTTGGCATTTATGACACTTGCATAAAAATTCTACTGCGTCATGTTCCAGAGTGGGCCAAAAATAGCCCATCCGATGTATTTTGCAAGTAGTGGCATGGCCATCAAAGTGGCCTCCACATATCCCACGATGGTATTCCTAAAGAATATTTTTTGATTCTTCCATATCAATAGATCTTAAAAGCATTCCATCGAATGCTTTACAATAGAGCACCTGTTCTAAAATAACATATTTAGCAACGATAATGCATAATCGCCTTCTTTTTTATGATGTGGAACCTTCTAGGTATGTTTGGTCCACGATAAAATTGACAATGCTTAAGTACCAAGGACATATAGAGATGGGGGCTTGGTTTCAACAAAATATATGCATTCATCGGGAAAGTCTAGATCTACCAGATCACCTCCATCTAACGGATTGTCAGCTAACTAGTCTACAATGATTTGTCCCTTAATGGATTTCTGGTTTACAAATGTTAGTTCAAACTCACCCATTAAGGTTATGAAACATCCATCCTTTTTAGATAAATACCCTTACGTGAGGAATGTCCATAAATGATCTGTCTTTACAATGACCCTTGTTTCTTGATTTAACATGTAATGTCTTAAACATTTTATTGCAAAGACTATGGAAAGGCATTCTCTTTTTGCCTATGTGTAACATGTTTCATAATCAAGCAACGTTCGACTAATGAAATAGACTACACATTCCCATTTATCATTATCTAGCCCGTGAATACAGGGATCAAAGGATGATCTGGTCTAGGAGGCATTAGCGTGGGAGGAGACAACAAGAAGCATTTAACTACTTTGAAGGCCTTGTTGCATTCTTCTATCCAATCAATGCTATAATCCTTCTTTAATAAATTGTTGATTGGATGAACAACAAAACTTAAGTCAGGGATGAACCTTCAAATTACACTCGAGTTTCCCAAGAAATGATCTAATACTGGACTCATCTGATGGTGGAATCATTTCAAGAACAACCCAAATTTTGGCTAGATCAACATCAATCCCTCATGATGATATAATGTAACCTAGAATTTTTCCTCCTATCACACCAAATACGCATTTCTTTAGATTTAATGTGATGCCATATTCAATCAATCGTGAGAGAATGATATGGAGTACTTCTAGGTGATCACAACACTTCTTGGCCTTGGCCAACAAGTCATCTACGTAGGACTCCACAATCTTATGAATAAGGTTGTGAAATATGTATGTCATTTCCCACTGGTATGTAGTGCCAAAGCATTCTTTAGATCGAATGGCATGACAACGTAACAATAAGTTCCCAATGAGTTATAAATGTGGTCTTGGCTTGATCCTGTTTCAGATATTTTGATTTGATTATATCTTGAGAATCCATCCATGAGAGACAAAAGCTCAAATCCAACTGTTGCATCAACAATGACGTCGATGGATGGCAATGGGAAGTCATCTTTGGGGAAATCTTTATTAATGTCCCGAGTTCTATGTAAATGTGTATCTTCCCATTCTTTTTTAGAACAGGGACGATATTAGATACCCATTGTGAATAGTTGACTGGTTTGATGAGTCCAACCTGGAGAAGTTTCATCACTTCTTCTTTCACCATGAGAGCCACTTTTGGTTTCATTGGTCTCGAATTTCTCTTAATTGGCTTTACATCTGGTTTGGTGACAAGATTGTGTACCATGATATGTGGTGCAATTCCCATCATTTCTTTGTAATTAAATGCAAAAGTGTTTTGATGTTCGTTGAGGATCTGGGTATGTATTTCTATTTCCTTCGGAGTTAATGAGGATCTTAACTTCAAAATATTTGGTTCTTCCTTTGTTCCAATATTTATGTCAATCGTTCCTTCGATTAAGGAAGTGTTTCCTTATTCAAATTTAGGAGGGGCCGAAGGTAGTCCCAAACCTTCTCCATTTTCTACCTCGTAGATTTTCAGATTCCTTTGCGGGGGAAATTCTATCATGGGATTTCCAAAATAGGAAGAGGAATGTGGGATTAGGGAAAAATCTACTATGTGATGAGTAAGATGTAGTTCCACATAGGCGTTTAGATATCCAAGAGTGACTCTATTGCTATCAAAGTGATCTAGGATAGAAAACTCATTCTCAGCTTCTATACGTGTCGGATCGGGTTTGTTGGTATTTTACATACCAATGGTTTAGTACGAAGTGATACCATGAAACTTGTATTTTCCAACTCACTGCTTGGAGTGAAACGGGAAGCTGAGGTTGCTATTGAATCAGCAAGAAGGTTTTGTTCTTGTGGGATTGCTTCGATTGATATGAAGTCGAATCCTTTGGTTAGATCTAATACCACCGTTTTATAGAGTTGTAAGTGTTTATCTCTAGTCTCATATACCTCAGATACTTGGTTTACAACTAATTGCGAGTCTCCTAGCACTCTAATGTTATCAATGCCCATCCTTTTGGCTATGATGAGGCCAAGGAGGAGGGCTTCATATTCAGCCTCATTTTTCATACATTCAAAGTTTAACTTAAAGGAAAAAGGTAGGATTTTTCCCTTGGGAGAGGTAAAGATCATACCTACCCTAGCTCTAAAATGACATCTAGCTCCATCAAAGTGGAGAGTCCAATATTTTCTTGGAAAAATGGATGTTCGACATTCTTTGTGTCTACTTCTTTTGCCTAAGTGACTTCTACCATACAAACTTTGTCTGCTTGAAGGAGCTAATTCCTAGGGTACATCCTATACCCATGGAATCAAATGGTAGGAGAATAGGTAGATCTTTCTCTAGTAACTCAACAATTTTTGCAGTAGTCCCTAATGATACTGTCTCTATGATGTTAGTCTCATTTTTGAGTGCTAGAATGCCTTTGACTAGATTCGTAATTTCTAATTCTATTGTAGGTATCAACTTTTCTTTTAGTTTTGAATTGATTGGTTTGTTAAGTTGATTCGTTGGGAGTTCAAACTCAGAGTGAACTCTTGGTCTCTTCTTCAAATCTGCTAGGTGTATATCGAATGGTTTTGGGTCACCTTGCCACAAATATTTTCCCTAGGTGTAAAAATCTTATTTCCTGGAATAACATGGAAGGGATTGCCTTCATGCAATGTATCCATGGTCGACCGAGAATCATATTATAGTTGGTTTCACGATCTATAATATAAAATTCAGTGAGGACTGTCTTGAGTCCTAAGGTGACTGATAATACTATAGTCCTAATTGAAGTGGCCTTGAGGCTATCATAACCTCTTAGCATTTTTCATGTTGTGGAACAATTTGTTTCTCCATATCCTAGCTTTTGAAGAAAAGTGAAGGGTACTATGTTAACTACTGCCCCATCATCAATCATTTCTCACTTAATATAATTATTATAAACCCATACCTGTAAATGCAAGGTTAGGTTGCCTCTATGTGCAATTTTAGTGTCTGTTGGCATTTTGTTTATATCAAATATAAACTCGATCCCTATCTCGGCTTCCTTGGAGGGTAGACGTCAAAGTTTACGTGGTTTACTTGCATTTCAGGAGGATGAGTGATTTTAATCAGATGACCAAGATCTAATGCTTATAAGAGAGTAGCCTTATGGGTGGGAGAGTTCTTTAACAAATCCAAGAAGGAAATGTGAGAGAAGTTCTTTGTTAGGTCATTAATTAGATCGTAAGCACCTATGGGTTTTACCAATGTTTGTTGAATGTTGTTTGGTTCTAATGGGTAGGTTGGAACTGGTTGAGAAGAATAATCTCATGTTCTTGTTATGGTTTCTACGTGTAGCTTAGTATCTAACTCTACCAGACCAACTATCTTGGTTTATGGTCGAGTTCCTAATTGGGGTACAACTAGTGGATTTAATGAAGTTGAGGCTTCATGATCGTTATTTCCTGTTATAACACCCTTGTTCATCCCATTTGGATCTAACATGTTATTGTTAGAGTGATTCGGGAGAGGATCGTTAAAAATCTTGAGGGGTGCATTTTGAGGGGAAACTGCTCCCGTATAAGTGTTTGGTGTGGGTAATACAGAATTTGCTAAAAACATATCTATAAAGAGTTGTCTTTGGTCTTCTGAAAATGTTGCATGAATTTATTGTAGTCACGGAAAGTCCTAGTATCATGGCCTTGAATTTTGTGGAAACCACAATACAAGTTGGGATTATAGTTTCGAGGTTGTTGGTTTGAAACCTATTGTGGTCCAAAACTCTGATTAGGTTGTTGGTTGTTAGAGTTAAAATTTTGAGGTTGTTACCTTTGGTTTTGATTCGATATCCAGCTTAGGTTTCGGATTGGACCTTATGTCTGGATTTTCTCGTTGTTTTTGTTATGATAGATGATTAAAATCCACCGTGTTGATTGTTGGAGTAAAGTTATTATTTTGTTGATTGTTAACGGGTGGTGAAATGTTCACGATGTTTTCCCTTTTACCCTGGTATGTGACTCCATCTGTTGTAACCCCACACTTTTTGTTAAGGATTTTAGGTCCCTGATTAGTATTCCCAACATTAGGATAAGTCGTAGTGTTTTGATTTGGAGTGATTAATTTCTCATTTGTTCCATATGTCTTATGACCGTTGTTTATTTCCGCTTGTTCTATTCAGAGAGAACTCTCGAGTAATTCATCATAAGCCCTTAGTGGGAACTTCTTGACTTCTTCCTTTATCTCTCTATTGAGAGAATGAAGGAATAATTCACATAGTTTCATTTAATCCATGTTTGGAGCACTTGTTGATGAGAAGAGGACTGTATGCCATCTTTGAATAAAATGGGCAGTAGATTCATTGTGTTCTTATATAATATGTAAGAATTCCCTGATCCCTGTTCTTAACAATTTGTTCATATCAAAAGCTTTGATAAAGTTTGACACAAGTTGTTTGAATGAGTGTATCGAAGCTTCAGGTATTCTATAATACCAATCAAGGGAAATACCTTCTAAGGTTTTAGGGAATATATTAGCAACAACCACATCCCAAGGGGGAAATTCTCGAATGGACGTGGCATAGGCCTTGATATGTGCATTTGGATCTCCCTCCCCTTTGTATTTAGGAAAATTGGGAAGAGGTATTGGAAGCATGATGCTTCATACGGTGAAATCTAGAGGTTATTTTAAATATTCTGAGTAAGTCCCTACCGCATAGGTTTTGACCATCGATGGTGCCTGCTGAGGGGGTGGAGGTGGAATGGGTTGTTGATATGGCATAGCATATGTATTTGTAGGGACATAAGGAAATCCTTGTGGTTGAGCGAACATCCTAGGAGAGGAGAACATGTCTCCCTATGGTGATTTTGAATAAATGTTTAAGTAGGGAGGAGCATTACTCTGATATGGGTTATTTGGTGCTAAACCGGGAGGTATCATACTTTCAATTGGAGCAGCGTTTGAAAATGTGGTTCTAGTTGGTGTTTGCTATGGGTAGTTATACAAATGTTGAGGAGGCATGCCTAACGTTCCCATTCCTGTGAGGAGGTCAACTTGGCTGGGATGATGTAGAGGGTTGGAAGTTCCTGCTTGCCCAAAATGTGAATTTTGATTTGCTTGAGCAAGTTCTAGTCCTCTAACCTTCTCAACCAAAGTCGAGATGACTTCAATTGGTGATGACACAGTGTTTTTCCTTAATGGTTATTGTTGTATACCTTGAGGTTGTAGAGGCGTATGGTACCCTAGCTATGAATTGATCATTACTCTGCCAAGCTTCACCAAGAGTATTTTCCATAGGTGGAGGAATGGGGGTGTTTTCTTGGAGCAGGGTATCGGGTTGTGTTTGCAAAATTCCTATAGGTGGGTACATGTTTTGGAAGTGTTGTTCACTTCTAGCGTAGCGTGCTAAATACTCTTCATCCAAAAATGGGAGTGGATCTGACTGCCTACTGATTTGTGTTCTGAACAAAACCCAAGGAGATGAAATGGATTCTCCAATAAACATCATATTGTTAGAGCATGAGGCATCTAGTTGTTGCATTTGTGTGAGCTGATCCATCTCCTCAATTTGGAATGAAGAACTAGAGATATTTCTTTGATGAGGAGTTTGTGATGACAAGTAGTTGCTTGAATAGTTGTCAGCGCATGTGAAAGTGGGGTGATGGTTGTCTATTTGTTTGATGATAATATGCTTTGAGACCTGAGAGAAGTCTGTCATATGCGTCGTAACTTGACATATTCGGGGGGTATATAAATATCCGCAGAATAATGGGAAAGAGTGAAAATGGATGAAATAAATGGAAATAAAAAGGGAATAGTTGTTTTCACGTCGTTCACCAATTTTTTACGATAGAAAAGTGACTTATGAGCATGAGAATCTACAAGTAGCCCTTCTTTGTACCTGACCTCCTAAGGTCATGCCGAGACAACCATTGGAAATGAAATATATGTGGGTATAGACAAACTAGTTGGGAAATATTATATCTTTAACACGTAATAATGGGATCTGCGAGTCTAAGGAAAAGAAAGCTCTCCTAACCTGAATTGGTGTAATGGATCATTCAGATATAATAGCTTTTTGGAGGCTCCAATCAATGTCGAGCTCTACCAAGATCCTATCTATTGGTTGTTGGATGCATGGAAAGTGACTTGTAGGTGCTTTGTGTATATTTCTAGACAAGGTCATGGAAAATGGTAGTGAGAGGTGTAGTGGATTTGTAGGAAATTATGGGTGGTTTTCTAGTCTAGCCCAGAAAATATTATCTTGATTGGCTTCTATGTTTAATGTGGAAAATTGTGTTATGATATCCGGCAGGAGTGGTGAGGATCTAAATACCAGTGTACGTAAACTGGTGTTAATTTTTAATTGATTAGTAGGCCCATTGGGTTATGGGACCGGGATCACAACCATGAGTTTGTGGTTGTTGTGGACCTGTTATGGTCATGTGAAGAATCAATCTATTCTTCCGAATATCCAATAGTCATAAGCCTCTTCACTTCTATGTTTAATACCAGGAGTTATGCGATCTTCTCATAATACCTTACGGGTGTTCTGAAACTTGTATACGTAAGCCCATGTCTATGTCAATGAGAAGGTCTCCTACATTTGGCTACAAAACTAATGGATCACAACCAAATATTTTTTCTCTTTCGGGTTCTTGTATGGTCATGCAGATATCCTATCAAGGAAATCTATAGTTGGGTTGACTTGACCAGAATGCATATGCTTTTTCGTCTTCAATATTCAATTCTCTCAATTGTTCACTAACTACTTGTGGGTTTATTGTCGTTTGAAAGACGTGAATTCTAAGACCTTGATCTATATCTGTTAATGTTGTGAAGAGATTTGGCTGAGGTACTACTGGTTTGAATACGTAATCCCTGGGCTCTCTGGGTCCCGTAATTGTCATGCAAGAGATAATCAAACTTTAACTTGAAATAAGTAAACTAATTATGAAAATAAATCTACACTATGCTTATATTCTTTTTTTTTTGTATTTTCAAGGATGTGAATTTGAACAAAATTTAAAGAGAAGCTATTCTAATATATTTAGATAATGAACAATTAATCTAATAATAGAATTAAAACAAGCAAGGTAGCCTGATGTAGCTATTTGCCTATGCACTTGTGAACTTATCCTAAATATTAAATAACTAACTAATTTAATTGAAAGACCTTCAATCTTACCTCATAAGTGAGGAATAAATCACAACTTCTCAGAAACTATCATTCCCCATAGCTTCCCCGGTAATACTGAAAGCAAGCTTAACTGAAATAAAATATTTTGTTATTCTATTTGATATATTGTAACTATGAATTCAACAATTCAAACCTGAAGTTTACGTAACAACGTAAAATCCAATTGTATCATGATTTGTACCCTCGCCTTGATCTCTTTGTTCCTTCGTGTTCTTATGAATCTAGAAAAGTGGGAATGTGACAAAGTGGGTAGCGCAGGAGAAGATTTTCAAACAATGGGGCATCTTGGACATAATCCGAACATAATGCAAGTAGGAGAGGGATAGTGCAAGAGAACAGAGCTTGACTATTCAATTCCTAGTGGGATTGTTACAGGGATACAATGCAAGCATACTGAAATCTATAAGACTTATGCTTCCTGTGATAAAACAACAACCTATAATTCTAAGCAGAATCAAGATTCAAATGGACATGATCTAGAACCAGAACTATGGAGCCTTGAACTGAGAGGCTGAAAGCTTTACAAAATCTAAACTTGTTGAGACTTATTGAGAACTTTCAAAACACACTGAATAATAATTGCACTGTAGGGTAAGTTTGAATTGAACTCTTCTATTATAAACAAAGAGAAATTACTATTTACTAGGTGGCTAAAACTTAAATGCAAGCAAGAGTGGTTGAGAAATGTAAGCGCCACTTGATTTTTACGTTGATGAAAGTGTCAAAATTTCTTGAAATCACACACAGGATCGCCGCCATGTGCGGGGTAATGGTAATGAGTTACAGACCACCACCTTGTCTCCGGTGGTGGTCACGAGACCTCCACTCGGGCAGGTGATGGTCCTAAAACTAAATAGCAAAATTTAAAAAAAGAGTGGAACGAGGTTAGAACAAAGTATGCAGAGGTTGGATAAGGAATTTTGGGATGAAAATGTATACTCAGCATGATTTCTAGATTCCAAACACCTTGCAAAGAGATTTGAATCATCATCGGGGTTTCTGTAACCTCTTTCTTTGCAAAGACAAGACATATAATTTTGGGTACATACAAAGGATCTAACCACATCTTTTCAAATCTGAAAGGTCTAGCTTTTTTTGATTGATTCATCCCCAAATCAAGAAGAATGGGATTATGATCCAATCTAATTCAGGGAGAGTTTTTAGAGAATATAGTTGATTGATCATACAAAGATGACTCACCACAAATATGTCCAATCTAATCTGAATGAGCTCAAGTCCCATCCTCCTGTTTTCCCAAGTAAACTTGGAACCTTCCAATTCTAAATCAAACAGACCATTACTAGCCAGAAATCAGCTAAATCCTCCATACTCTCAGAATAAGAGATTGAGCCCCCTTTCTTTTCACTAGGGGAAAGGGGGTATTGAAATCACCTCCAATAATCCAATCTTTATCTTTAAACAATTGTCTAAAACTCAAGAGATCCTTCTAGAACTTCCTTCTTTCACTGAGTTTATTGGGAACATAAATATTAGAAACATACCAAGATTTTTTAGAGACAATTTCCATGAAACTCATAACCACATGACCAGGGGAAGAAAGGATCGAACACCTTGCACAATTCTAGGATCCCACAAAGTGACAACACCTCCCGAGGCTCCCGAGGAGCTACACCCCTCCCAGCAACTTTCTTTCCAAATAAACCTACCCACCTCTTTAAATTTGTCCATATTCATTTTGGTTTCTTGAAGCATGAAAATATCTGGTTTGTTTTTAACTCTAAGATCCTTAGAAATTATATGTTTACTGGGATTATTCAATCCCCTAATGTTCCAAGAGAGGAGGATCATTTAACATTTCTTATTTCGAGGAAACAACTTCCCCAAAGTACTCTGAATACCAACATCCACTTCCCTCCTAGAGTTAGTCTCCCTTAATTCCTTATTACTTTTCCTACCCTTAAGAGCTGAGTCCTTACCAATATCAGCTCTAGAGTTACTATGAGTGACAGTTTAGATTTACTTACTAGAGTCTTGGGAGAGGCTACCAAATCATATGTATCAGCAACATAGTCCACAAGAATCCCAAAAACATTAGACATGGGTAGGACTTCTTCTTGTCTCTGACCAAAGGAACTCTGACCAATAGAAGAAACCTCATCCAGCGAAGGTCTCGCATGCCACTTGCAGAGCAAAATCATTTCCTTCCGAATCATGGCTAGCCCCTTCCTCTATTTCTAGAACCACCTCTTCCAAAACCAGATCTTCATTTTCATTTTCATCTTCAAATTCATTAACATTTTCATGAAAACTAGAAACAACCAATTCCTTACAAGGGGTATTAAGATGAACCGAGGATCCCACTTCTTTTATAGCCTCTTAGATGATAAGATGATCCTTTGCTTCTACAACTCTTCCATTTTTCCCAATCAACCTCCATTCCTTAGCCTCCTTATTAGTTGTCCTTTGAGGACCAACAATGGGATCAATATTTTTCTTTTAAAGAGGACAATTTCTATGATCATGACCTACCATCTTACATTTTCTACAAGTAAAGGGAGATGGATCATAGTCAAATATCTACACCCAAACTCCCTCAGAAGTCAAGAGTTTGATATTACTCTCCGAATAGCATCTTGACCCATATTGACACAAAATCTGGCATGAGTAAGTCTAGATTTAGCCTTAGTGATTGGATCTAGAGCAATCGGCTTACCCAAGCTTTTACAATGCCAATAAGGACTTTCAGCTCCCAAAACTCCAGGGGTAAGCCCGGAAGGTTGACCCAGATAGGGAACTCAGAAATAGATGTCACATAAGGGTTAAAATCTGGTTCCCATTTTTGAACAACCACATGAGATTTTCCAATAAACCAAGGACCTCCAGCCAGAATCTTTGCCACATGGTCTTTACTAGGAAAAGAGACTAAGAAAAAACCATTAGCATATGTTGAAACTTCAACAACACCATTAGTCACCCAACTCCTCTTGACCCATCCTCTAAAATAATCAATATTTGGTCTAGAGCCCAGCACTTTGTAAATAGAGCACCTTCCATGGAGGCTTTGGTTCTAGCCATAAGAATCTCAGGAACTTTAAGGGATAAATTACCTTTCTCTTTAGATGGTTCTAGGCCCTCCAAAATCCCCTTGTCTAGCTTTTACCGACCAAACGTTCCGCCCATGTGCTTGCCACCCCATCCTTATCCTTGTTTTCCTTGGGCTAAACAATCACGTGATCCTTTACCAGGTTCAAAACCCACTCATCCTGCTGCTCCGTCTACCCACTAGAGATTCCCACTCATTTCCTTCTTTTGAAATTTCCATCAAATCCCACTCCCACTCCTCCTCCTGCTCCTGCTCCCACTCCATCATTGATTTATCATGATGGAAGTGGCATTTCTTGCATTTTCCTATAAAAACATATTGTTTATACTGTTTGTGTAGGTCCATGACTTAGGCTTGGGGATTCAAACTAGATCCAAGCCTTGAGGCATGCCTTGATAAAGTCAAAACATAAAACATGTACATGTTAAAATGTGTACACATTATAACACACACACACACATTCTTCATAGTATAAACATTATATGTGCTTTTGGAATGCTTCTATTTACAAAAATAAATTTTTAAGTAATATAATAAATTATGGTCACTTTAAACTTATAGAACTAGTCTCACAGCTCCATGAGTCACAATTTAGGAGATAGTTTTTCTAGTATAATCTAATAATTATATAGGTAATTTTAAGGATTTCAACATTCAGCCTAAATATTTTAGCGTTTAAATTCTACAATCGAAATCCTAAACCCTAAACCCTAGGTTCGAACTTAAATCGTAAACCCTAAACCTCTAGCCCTTAACCCTAAACCCTATACCCTAAACCTTAAACCATGATACCTAAACCCTAAAACCTAAAACCTAAACCATAAACCCTAAAATCTAAACCCTAAACCCTAATCCCTAAAACCTAAACCCTAAAACCTAAACCATAAACCTTAAACCCTAAGCCCTAAGCCCTAAACCATAAAAATTCATCCCTTACCCATGAGCCATAAACCCTAAACCTTTAGCCTTAAGCCATAAAACTTGATCCCTAAGCCCTAAACCCTAAACCCTAAACCATGAACCATGAGCCCTAAATGCTAAACCCTAAACCCTAAACTATAAAAACTAAATCCTAAACCCTAAACCCTAAACACTAAACCCTAAACCCTAAACCCTAAACTTTAAACATTAAATCCTAAACCCTAAACCATGATCCCTAAACTCTAAACCCCGAGCCCTAAAACCTAAACCCTAAACCCTAAACCCTAAACCATGAACCTTAAAAATAAACCCTAAACATTAAACTCTGAGACCTAAACCCTAAACCCTAAACTATAAACCCTAAACCCTAAAACCAAAATAATAAACCCTAATCCCTAAACCTTAAACCTCAACCCCGATCCCTAAGCCTTAAAATGTAAACCCTAAATCCATAGTCTTGAGCTCTAAACCCTAAAACTTAAACCCGTAATCTCAAACCTTAAACCCCGAACCATGAACCCTAAACTCTATTCCCTAAACCATAAACCCTAAGCTTTGAACCCTACACCATGATCCATGAGACCTAAATCTAAACCCTAAACCCTAACCATGTACCCTACCACCCAAACCTTTAGCCCTAAACCATAAATGTTAAAATTTAAGCCCTAAACTCTAAATCCTAAACCTTAAACCCTAAACCCTAAACCCCAAACCCTAAACCCTAAACCCTAAATCCTTAACCATAAACCATAAACCTTAATACCTAAACCTTGATCTCTAAACCCTAAAACCTAAACCTTAAACACTAAACCCTAAATACTAAACCATTAAACTTGAACCCTGAACCCTAAACCCTAAACCTTAAACCCTGAACCATGATCCCTAAACCACGAACCATATTTCATCAATACTTCCTAGTTTCATGCCTAAAACCATCATTGAGTATGTTTGTACAACTATATTTTGTTTATGAGAGGAGGGACAAGTAACTAAATGGATATGACATCTACGTTGTTCTTTGTAATGTATATTACACATCTGTGCCAAACATGTTTCTCGCCACATATACTTACGCTCTTGAATGTCAATTTATTCACACTCTAAAAAAATTCACTCTTGATATCCGACATTTCCCTCCTTCAAAATATCAATAGATGAAAGGAATCAAATTGTGATGACTCCCTTTGAATGTTCTTCCTATGAAGCAGATGAACCCTTTTTAGTTGAATACTCTTTGTCAATACTAATAAGAATGGGTAAGACACAAAACATTACAGTGAGTGAATGGGTGAGAATAAAACTTGAGCCTTAAACTATGATCCTTAAACCCTGAGCCCTAAACCCTAACCCCTAAACCCTTAACCTTAATTCTAAACCCTAAACCTTATGCCCTAAACCTTGAACCTTGACCCCTAAACCTTAAACACTAATCCCTAAACCCTAAACCATAAACCTTAAACCCTAAACCCTAAACCCCAAGGCCAAAACCCTAAACCCTAAACCCTAAATTCTAAACCATAAATTGTAAACCCTAAAAGCACTAAACCCTAAACCCAGAGCCCTAAACTGTAAACCCTAAACCCTAAACCCTAAACCATAAACTATAAACCCTAAAACCTAAACCCTAAACCCTTAACCCTTAACCCTATACATTAAAACCTAAATCCTAAACCCTAAAGCTTAAACCCAAAACCCTATTTTTACTACCAAAACCATAAGCCATAAATCATAAACCCTAAACCCTAAGTGCTAAACCATAAAACATAAAAATAAACCCTAAACCCCGAGCCCTCAACCTTAAAACCTAATCCATAAACCCTAAACCCTAAACCCTAAACCCTAAATCCTAAACCCTAAAACCTAAACCATGATCCCTAAACCCTAAACCTTAAACCCGGAGCCCTAAAACCTAAACCCTAAGCCTTGAACCCTATGCCTTAATCCCTAATCCATAATCCCAAACTCTAAACCCTGAACCCAAAACCCTAAACACTAAACCCTAAACCCTGAGCCCTAAACCCTTAACCTTGAACCCTAAACCCTAAACCCTTAACCTTGAGCCCTAAAACATAAATCTTAAACCCTAAATCCTAAACACTAAATCCCTAAACCCTAAACCCTAAACCTTAAACCCTAAACACTAAATTCTAAGCATTAAACCCCGAACCCTAAACTATAAAACCTAAACCTTAACCCTTGATCCTTAAACCCTAAACCCTAAATCCTAAACCCTCAAACCTTAACCCTGAGCCAAAAACCTAAACTCTAAAACCTAAACCATAAACCATGAAACCTAAACCTTGATCCATAAACCCTAAACCCTTAATCATAAAACCTAACCCAAAGGAAAATCCTAATAAGATCATTTAATGTGTTTCATCAGTGTAGGGAATAGTGTCTAAGGTGATTGATCAACTTATTTAGTGTTGATGAGAGACTACTTACTCAAGGCCTAAAAAGGCCATTTTTGGCCATTCTCAGAGCTAATTGAACACCCTTCATAAATTTTTATAAAAATATAAAGCATCTAAGGGTGATTTTATAGAGAATCAAGATGTCTAAGTAAATTTAGGAAAGTTTAGGAAATAAAAATCTCATTAAGGAGCAATCTATTTAAGACCGTGTTTTTAGGTACATGGAATGAGAGATAAAACGGTAAAAATGACATCTCCTCGGATGATTCTAGGAGTTCTAGAAACACATAGGATGAAAAAATAGGAATTGGATTCATCCTCCATCCGACGAGGAAATCCATTTCTATGCGAGCAACTTGAGAAAAAGGTGTCCATGTACCATAAGCATGCTTACACCCATGTTTCATCTTGGTCTATTAATTGAATTATGAAGGATTCATCATATTTAAAGGTGAAGTTTAGAGCTCAAGGAGTGACTTTATGATAATCACATCATGACTCTATCATTGTACCTAAATATCTCCAAAGAACAAGCTAAAATGAGTTATTCATGCCACTGAGGTATCCAGGACCATCATGTGTGAAGTATTAAGGAATCATCTATTTCCATGAGATACATATGAGGAAAGACACGTATGATAATCTTAAAATTGATTCCAAAAAAGGATGATTTTAGAGCTAGGAAAGGTGAAAGGATGATCTTCATATGGAGCACCATGTTTCTAAGAATGAGCAATCATATGAGTTCACTTGATGTAATTCATTTGGTATTATTCATAAAAAATCATTCAAAAAATAGTAGTGTGATCAAACCTTAAAGAGCAGGCACACTACAATCAACTCATTTTTTCCATAGGATAGGAATCCCATTCAGGGAGCAATCCTCTATCTACAAAGTGAGGATCTCATTTTAGTAAGAAGTAGACAAGCATCATAGAGCTTATTCGTGGTCACTTAAGTGATTTATGGGCCAAATTTAAAAATTAGTACCAAGTCAAGAAGTGGTAGGGCCAAAATCTATTCTAGAAGGTCAAAAAACCTTCAAAACGACTATATGTTTTTGCAAAACAAAGACCGACTACAATATATGGCCTGAAAGTTTTAGGTCATTTCTAAAATTCTAAAAACTAGTAAGTACTAACCATATTAGATTTTGAAAAACTATCTTTTAGAGCTACAAGAACAATTCCATTAGGTGAAGAGTGACCATAACTCCTTATATTTACTAAAATAATAAAAGTATGAAGAAACAATATAAACATTTATTTTAGTAAATATGGATCCTTCTCGGCCCTCCCAAACTTCATATATCTCAAAACACGTGCACATTATAATGTGTACCCATTATAGGTTCATGAATTACCAAACCAAGGAAAACATAACACGATCGGGTTATTACAAAACGCATACATGTTTCGTTCATTTTCAGTTTTTTGTCCACTTTTTTGCCCCCAAAATTGGTGCACTTAACCATTTTCCTCTTATTGGATTTGGTTTGTCTTTTTAAATTGATCTATGTATAGAATTTTTGGTTGGATATTTTGTCAACGAAAAAATATGAGGTTCAACTACGATGACACCTGGACAAAGTCCCTCTTCAAATAAAGGGGAGGCACCCTATTTATTACTAATTTAAACACACCCAAGAATATTTATAATATTTACACTAATCTAACCATCGTGGTTGGGATCTCATCCCAATAGATTTATTCTTTATAGAAAGGAAGGTGAATTAAAATGGAAGAAAGGAAATGACTATAGAAAATTAGAAGTGTGAGAAAAGAATGGGTAGAAGTGTGCTTTCTCTTAGGAAAATGCAGATCCAAAGATATTAACATGAGATTAAACAATAATAATGTGTTGAAGATATAATAAACAAGATAGTGGAATTTAAAGAACCATGTAACACATTGAACATAAGAACAATACCTTAAATGAAGAATATAACATCACAACACACAATTTGTAATAGATATCTCTTATATTTCTTAGTAAATAGATTGAAAATAAAAAAATCTCTCTCTTTCAACTCCAAGATCCATACTATTGTTTCAAAAATCTCCAACCATTTCCAATGCCATATAATTTTACATTTATAGATAAGGGGGAGAGAAAAGGGTAAATAATGTAGATTGCATGCTAAAAATAACAAATATATATTAATAGTTCATTTGACAGTTCTCACAAAATGACCCAGTCAAGTTGCAAATATAAAATATGTTCCAACATCTCAAAAATAAACATGTACGATGTAAAAATAAAATGACAATATCAATTTTTTAATCAAATATATCTATTTCTTCTTTAAGCTCAGCTTGCTTCTGTGGAATTCTTGGAAATTTTAAATCATATTTGCATTTATTTCTCATCCGGTCCGCAAGAGTATCGGTTCAAGACATCACACATCTCAAATACATTACCCATATTTCTGGGAATATTATGATAATTATTGATGAATTTATACATGTTTCTTAGAAAATTTTCACATAAGATTAGTTTTTCAATGGCTCCCAATCCAAAATATTCCTCAGATGAAGATTCTTTTTCAACCAAGTCCTGGAACTTTTTGAAGAGATCATCAATAGGTAGGATATTCAATCCATCATCCAAGACATCCTTAATGAGCTTGGCCAGTTCATCATCAATATCATTGGTGGCATATACTACATCCTCCTTGGCATGATGAAGATTTTCATAAGATTCTTGAAGTATCTTGAATCAGAAGTCAATGGATTTACAAAAATAAAAAATGTTTGTCCCTCTCTTCTATGATTCCTTCTCCAAGTAAGATATTATAACTAACCTTTTTAATCTTGCTTAGATCTTCCAATGTCAACTCCCAATTTCAACACTCTTCTAAGAGTTCACTTTTCATCTTATCAACGTCCACTATTTCCTTTTCAATGTCATTCTAGGTATCTACAACATCATTAATTATCAATTTTCCTTGAGTAAGGAGATGTTGTATCTAGTTTTCCATTTCCCTAAATGATCTTTTCTATTTTGGGAACTAATGTGAAGTCAAAGATGATTGGAGAAGGGGAAGGGATATTAATCAGAATGGGTTAGGAGATCTTGAGCATAAAAGTTGTCAATTGTTCCACCTTTTCCTTCAACACCTATTTTGAATCCTTAATTTCCTTGAGCTTCTTGAACATCTTTTTTTGTACCTTAGGTGATAAACATTATCAATTGTTCCACCTTTTCTTTTAGCACCTATTTTGAAGCCTTAGTTTCCTTGAGCTTCTTGAAGAGATTATCCATGGCTTCTTGATCATATTGTTTTATACCTTAAGTAATAATGTTAGGATGTAATATCCTCCTTGGTCTTATCAACAACATGCATAACGATATCTGAAAACATTTGACTGGATGCATCAATAGTGATGTTGCAAATGGTCTTCGGTTTCTTAGATGTGTGTGAGGTTATATGTTTCAAAGAACTGAAATCAAATTCCCTAGGTAGATGACCATTTTCATTTTCTTTGGGGTTTGGATAGCCATTCAGAGGGAGCATAAGAAGAGGGTACCTATGGGGGAGGAGTAGTAATCATTAACGTGGTAGTGGATAGAGTGATAAAATTGGTTACCAAGAATGGAGGAGTGGAAAAGATGGCAGTCACCATGGTAGAAGATGTGGGAGGAGAATAAGGCATGGAAAATGGAGCAACAAAAAGGTTGGAAGTTGGGTCATGTGAGGAGATCCCAAAGTCATACCTATTCCTGATGAAAGGGGAGAAAGGGATGAGAAGACACTTGTCATAAGTGACACTAGAGGAGATGAGGGTGATGGAGGGGAAGAGGGAGAAATGGACACAAAGATTGATGAGATCAAAGGAATAAGATGACAAATAAAAGGAAAGTTGGGGATAAGAGCGAGTGAAAAGAATTTACTAAGGATGCATGGTAATAATAGGGACTGCATGAGTGATGAGGGAGGAAGATGGAATGGATTAGGCAACCACAATTCCACTTGATGCCTCCTACATATGCTAAGGATAAGTGGAGTCGATCAAACAATAGATGAAGTGGGGATAACAGATGGAGGAGGAATTTTGGTCCCACAACTATAGAATTTAAACTTGAACTTATTCTCGATGATTCACCTTTATATTTTTATTCCTTGAAAGGACTTTCCTCTAATGTTGAAGTGGTTAGAAATTCAAGGAAATGGGGATCTTGAGGCTGAATATTACATTAATATAGCCAAGTGTTGGTTTTGAGGAGAATCTAAGCGGCTCTATCTTGAATGGACATAGATTATTTAGCATATCAATTGATTGGAGGAAACACCATATTATCAAAATCCATTTTCTCATACATAGATTCTAGGACATTTCTATCATCAGCTTCTCCTTCAGAACATCAACGAGATTGAAAGTTATAACCCTATCCAAGGTAATCTGATTTTATCTTTTCTCCTAATGGCTACTTCATCCTTACAATCGGTGAAAATGTCCTAAAATCCTCGAACATGGAATTAAAGTGTTCCACATGCCTTTAGAATGCTACGATAGTCGAAGCTTGGCCTAAGAGGCATTACCTTCTTGATTTCTTCTTGCATTTCTATCCCGACATTTTTAGATTTAACAATAGAGGTGTGGGTATATCTTCCAATGGAAATGGGGAATGGATCCCTACCCCGTGCTTGATTTATTACAACTTGTGAAGATCCAACAATTGTCTGACCAATTCCATGAGGATCCATTTTTCACTTGGAAATATGGGAAGATGAGTTGGGAACCCCGAATGCTCCAACTTGAATATAGGTGAATGTTTGGAATTACAAGAATATACAACCCCAATAAGATACTTCATTCCACACAATGTCGATAACCCTTTCTTGGAGAGATTTAGATCCAATATACATAGGAAATTGTAGAAGAAAGCATCATTAACCCTCCATAAATGAGTCTCACTTCCTTTAGGGACAACTGAGGGTAATACTTGTAAACATAATCCAAAGGTTTTGACCCCAATGTTGAAAATCTTGGGTACACCCTCATCTCGGATGCAACATAGACAATATATGACATCATATAAAATTTCCTTGTGGTTAATACTTCTCTCATTTGGCTATCGATTATGTCACTAATGAATGCACCCCAATTGAATAATTTCTCATTCTTTCTTATGATGGTGAGAAATTTGCACATCCATCCTTGGAATTCTTTGGCCTTAGGGAATCCAAACACTCTGCTCAGACACGTGATGATTTCTCTGATTTTAAGTATGAATTCACTCCGGGCACTATCTTGGGAAACTTGGACACATAAGGTTTAGGCTTCACTAGATACTTCTTGCTAACGTGTTTTATGTAGTCACCATGTTTTCATCCCAATCTTGTTGAGATAAACTAGGATCTTTTTTTGACATATGTTGTGAAATTAGGAATCTTTATAAGATCATCAAAGTAATCAGTGTCCAAATGAATGACCACATTTCCATCTTGATCTAAAATAGACCTGGTCTCAAAGATCATAGTGACTTTTATTAGCAAGAATGAGTTTTGGGCAATCGGGTGGAGATTGGAAAGGCATTAGCTAAGGGAAACCCGTTGTTATAGATATACTTCATCCATGAAGTCTGTGTGAGGAACTTTACACTTTGTTCAAAAAATATTCTCGATGCAAATATGTCCATACTTTGTGTGTCTAATATCGATATTGGAATCAATATTAGAGTGGCGAACGACCCCCTCATACTTGTACTTCATTTCCTTGGAAGTTTATCCCTTACCCTTCCCCTTACCTAAATCATAAATGAAGGATTGAATTGAATAAATTTTTATAAAAATCTCCTTGAATATCCCTAGAGAAGCTCAAGTTTTAACCCCTCAGTAAAGCACCTTAGATAGTCCGATACACTAGTCATAAAACAGACTCGTTAGACACTTGAAAACCCAACATACTTGTCGTGGTTCATATAATGTTCTACAACTTAAGAATATCAATAAACTATCGGGTTTTTGGCCTTTCTTTTCACCTCCCAAAATATGATACATTGGTGGAGGAAAGGTCATGTTCGACAAATAGAGATTTCAAACACCCGTCTAGAAAGAGACCTCTTGTACAAGAGAAAAACCAAAAATAGCATTTTGAGTTAAAAATCATCAAGTGAATTTTTCCAAGTTGTTTCTTCAGAAATTATTACCATAATAAGTAGGTTTAAAACTTAACAAGTTCATGTGGACATACTTATCAAGGTAAAACAAAAATCACAATAAGGGGAGAAAGAAAAGTGAGGAGTGAAAGAATTTGAAAAATTAAGCACAACTCCCCAATCAGAGAAAACCAAGATAAAAACCCTTAAAATACAAATGTAAATCAATAATAAGGATAAACACTTACCAAAATATGAACAAGAAGTTGAAATCCAAGAAAAATGACTGAAAATACCAAGAAAACACCAATAAGGTTTACACAACGTGAAAGCATGAGGGAAATCCGAATTGGAAACAAATTATAACTAACAAATGATGTGGAAATATTTCCTATTTCTAAATGAAATTTTATTAATTACATCTAACATGACACGTGCGGGCCACAAACTCCACCCTAGCATTTATTGCATTGAATCTAGCACAGAAGTTTGACCGCATGAGAGATGTCATGCAAATGTGTAATAAGGTCCTAAAAACTTGATACAAAGACGATAGAAAATGAGTCGAACCGTGTTTGAAAAGTGGCCAACATAAGACATGTAAATCGGTTCCCATGTTTTGGTGTTAAAAACTCAAAATATGACATACTACAGCTTTTTTGGTTTCGTGTTCATAAAACACATGACATGATCCATGGTTTTTCTAGGTGAGATGTTTTGATACAATAAGAACTCGAAAATCGAAAGGTCAGTAGTGTGTTGTGTTTTTTTGGGGTGGGAAGCATCTTACATAATACATGTAAAATGCTAGAAAAACCTTGAATTTTGACAAAAAGGCACAAAGAGTGCATTTTCAAAGAAACACTTAAAACAAGAAATTGATTTTAATAGGTTCATCAACATGAAAATTTGATTGGTTATCTCCATTTTATTGATGAACTCAAAAATGGGATAACAAGACTCTATCCTATTTTTAGCGTGTAGATTTTCCATTTTCAAATTGATCATTTTGGTGATATGCTTCTAAAAAATTTGCAGAGTTAATTTTACCCACAATCCTATTTCTAAGGATCTGCGTGTTTATAAGATGGAGGAAGATGATTAGCAACTTTCTGGGTGAAAACAAATTTTGTGGAACAAAATCCTTCTCAACGGGGAGGTGTGATCTAGAGAACAATTGAGAGGATAGAGTTTCCCTAAATCACACAGAATTATTATAATACAATAGAAGACTGAGATATTTCCATCTCCTATTTGAATGTGAAAAATGGACTTTGTTTGAGCAAGATATCATATGCAAAATTTCCCGCTTAGAGGATTTAAAAATAGGGAAGTAAACCAATAGGGATGAGACACATGGCGTTGAAAAAATGATATAAATGGTAAAAGGGTGTTTATGATTTTAACATCTAGTCTTCAACACTCGAGTTCGGAAAGTTGGGCCTCACTATTTACTATCTCGGGCCCTCAACCGTGGTCGATACACTCTTTTTTTGAGGGGTTCCTTTGCCTCCATGACTTCATATTACCATAGTCACAATTTTTTATTTAAGATCCACATAACATCATTCTATGATGCATATGGGATTATTCCCAATATTTTGTAAATTATAATTACCATGCAATTTTTACCATCCACTTAATTACTAAGTCTGGGTGCCACCTTTCCAAGATAATCTAAACCAACTCATCCAACTCACCCACCGACATGGCCTACTCTCCAATAGCTCACCCAATATATAAACCGAATGAGCCAACATGCCATACTTTGCACAAAGCGAGCCAACACAACTTGCGTTATTTACAACACAATTTCCACATCTTATGAGGACATGCCAAAGTGAGAAAAATGGTGTATGCGTAGCCGCAACCATGAGTTAAGTAGGCAAGATATATATTATTAAAGCCTTGTTTAAAATTACATGCGGAGGATGTGGAATATACATCCCAAATAAAATCAAATGCAAGCAAGTGGTTTAAAACCCCAACCACGTTACTAAAAATATAAGTCCCACTGTTGCACCATACAAGTGACTCAAGACTATAAATGGGTGAGTTGGGTCTTATACAATTTGAATTCAAGTGATCGTGTATTTGGAGATAACAAGGTAGTTTAGAAAAATGAATTTTATAGCAACTTAGGGGAATTGTTTAGCACTTAGTTTAAACTTTTCTAGAATTCCAAGATGTTCTTTGTGCATATATTACTTTCCTAATTTGAGGTTCTTTTGTTGTCGATTTAAGGTGTGAATTTTTTTTGTTGACATAGAATAAAGGGAAGAGATTCTACAAGTGCTTTCGGAAGGTGGAGGATAAACACCGAGGATCACCAAATTATTCTCAAGGTCCAAGTTATGAATTTACAGTTTTGGATCTATTACTATAGATTGTAAATTTGATTCTATAATTTTTGAAAAATTTAATGGATCGGTTCAAATGAACCCGGAGACGTAGGTCATTTCCGAACTCCGTAAACAATTATGGTGTCATTATTATCTGATTTTGCATTTAGATTTATGAGATTTTCTGCATTATTTAAATCATATTTAATTCAAATAATCATATTTATAATTAGTTAACAAAATTTATTAGAAATCAAATAAATGAAACCCGGATGGTTTTGATCAAGCTATGAATCAAGTTAATTTTGGGAATATTTTAATCAGCTTCTGGACCGCTTAATAAACTTACAAAATTTAGATTTTGATAAGTTTAAAGTATTTATTGTAAACAAGTAAAACAATAGGGGGTCTATTGTCGTTTACATATCATTGTATGAGTGTAATCTAAGCCCTAAAACACATTTTGTTCATTTTATAAATACACAAACACCCTAGTTTTTTATCATCTAGAATATATCAAGGAGTAATGTGATATAATTATTTAATTAGAAGTTATTCAATTATTATTAAGGAGTTTACCCACTCGTAGCTTAGAGAAATCAACAATCATCATAAGAAATCATTGCAACACCGAAGTTATGTTTAGATATAAGTTACATTGCACTAATTTGTCCGACTAAAGAATCATTCCATTTAGTGTTGTGTTATTTTTAGTATTGTACAATGTGAGGGGTCTAAAAATATCAAGTTAGCACAACTATTCCTTGGTATAATACAAGCCCTAATACATTTTTATAATGTCAAATTCAACACAAAATTAGAGGTAGGAGAAAGAAGATTGATTTTCTAGCTATTGAATTGATGTTTCATAAAATTGAATGGGATTTCTAGATGTCCAAATTAGGCAAATACAATCATCAAAGAAAATTTTAATTCTAAGTTGTGTGAAAAATGTCCAAAGGCACAATTCATAGAGTGTACTTTCCATATTTTGAACAAAGTTCCAATGTTTGCTACAAGTTTTATGCATTCTCTATTTCTTCCTTAAAAACTCCAATTTTTATATATTCATAATCTAATCATTTTCTTCTAATTACTATGAAGAACAAGATAATCCTAAACCCTTTATTTTCAATATTGCTCTTGTCTTAAGCTAATTAATTATAGTTGATTTATTTTCGGATATATGTTTTTGGTCCGATTAAATGTATAGTGGATTTTTCTATATATTTAATATAAAATCTATTTATTTCTAATACATTTTAGTGAACTCATACTTTTTAACATCCCTATAGGGTTAGATATAGATTCAAGTTTTTAGGAATAATTGGTGTATTCCCTCCAAAGAAATTGTGTATTATTTCACATAGTGTCAAATATGAAAGTATGTAATTCCTCATGATTTTCAAGGTTTTTTCAATTATTTTTCCTTATATATAATATACCTAGCTCCTATTTTGATTGATTCTAAGTGATGTATAACTAAACTTTGTAAATATTTGTTTTCAAACTCTAGCATGGTTGTAATGCATCACCTTTTAGATGTGATTTTTCAATTAGCTACAAATGCTTCTATGAGTGTAATACAAGCCCTAAAACACTTTTTTTCCTTATAATTTCCAATTCAAAACATAATTAGAGTTAAGAGAAAGAATATTGATTACCTAGCTATTAAAGCAAAGTGTTTCAAAATATGAGCGGAGTTTCTACAAGAAAAAATTAGTAAAATTTAATCATCAAAGAAAATTTGAACTCTAATTTGTTGTGTGAAGAATGTTCAATGCACAATCCATAGAGTGCACTTTCGACATACCAAGTTTTGGACAAAGTTCCATGTTTGCTACAAGTTGTATGCATTCTCTATGTCTACCTTAAAAACCCCAATTTTTATATTTAGAATCTAATGATTTTATTCTAATCACTCTAGAGAACAAGATAAGCCTAAACCCTCCTACATTTATTATTGATCTTATTTCACACTATTTAATTAGAATTTTTAAATTATTTTATACATGTTTTAGGGTTGATTAAATCTATTATAGGTTTGACTATATATTTGATATAAAATATTTTATTCTTAACACATTAGGGCAAACTAGTTATTTTTTACATCCCTATATCATTAGATATAGATTTGATGTCTTAGGACTAATTATTATATTCCCTCCATAAGATTATATATCGTATTTGTTGGTGTGAGGGTATTCTTTTACCGTTTTCTTGTTTATTAGGATATCTACAACTCACACATGGTGAGTCATCTCACTTAGGTGAGTCATCGCTATTTTAGGGAGTTATATGACATATGATCTAGATTATGTCATAAAATTTGTCTTATGCGTCATAGTGTCATCATCATATGGGAGTTACATGTTATTATTGAATTATAACTCTTATCACAATTTTTGGAGTATAAAAGTCCAGGCATGGGAGTTACAAAACACTCCCCCTATGTACTTCTTCATTTTTGATCTATGAGTATGAGTAGACCATTTTTTTATGCACAAGTTCCTTAAGATTTATTTTCTTGCTAATTACTTGGAGTATTTACGCATTTTATTTTAGAGTGCAAACCTATCGATGTGCATGCATTTTGGGATACCTTCATTCCTCTTTCATGGTATCGAGCACCATGTTGGTAATCATGTCACTCATTTAATTATTGCTGATTAATCTCGATTTCATGTTAGTTATTATCTCTTAGTGTAATTTTTTAATCCATATTGGTATTTGTGTAATATGGGATTTATTCGGTTAACTTAGTTTTTGAGAGTTTTTGTGATTGGTTTTGTGTTCTTTGGTGTCCGTGTAGATCTAAGAAAGTTATAGAAAAATATAACATATGATTCAAGGTGGATGTTTCTTATCTTATGGGCCACTCACCCACCAAGCTCCTCTCCTACTGCAATATTTGTCTACTAAGATCCTTGGTGCACTACCCGTGCCATAGATATACTTTTTTTTCTTACTCTCCCACTTCAAACCGGATCTTCCTCCATCTTCTTTCTTGGAATCTTCCCCGAGCTCTTTTTAACCACCCCAAGATTGCATTATTTTCACTCGAGATCCTTGAGGTGACTCCAATCTCAAGCTTAACGATCTAAGCTTGATGCTACTCCTACTCCCCATTACCGAACTTGACTTGGCCTAGTTGAGCTCATCATGTGAAATCCCATCATATGTCCCCATCTCCTTTCCTAGTTCAAACCAACATTAGATCATGTCTTGTGTTGTCATCACCCACTCAAATCCTTGCTGGTCAACAAACTCAATCCATCTTAGAAGCTTGTAACTTGGCCTCACTAAAACTTAGCTTCATCCCTATTTGGATTTCTCTTGCGACCTTTCTTTATAGCTCTTCCTTGTCTCACATCAAACCATTACCTTGAGCCACCTCACTGATTCATCTTACTTGGCCTGCCTATCTCACCAACTGACCTACTCACCTATTGGCTCACTCAAACCATGGCATTTTCACTTTCCTATAACTCGCTCACCAACTCACCTCCCAACCAACTTGCCAAGATGAGTTGGCTCTCCAACTTGGTATCCCTCTTCTAGTTCCTCTCCCTTTTACATTTAAGTTTTCTTGTTTATTTTCAAAACCTAATTTAAGATAATCCTAATTAATCTAATTGTTTATCAATTGAGGGAAATTATCTTATTTTGGGTAGCTATTTAGTGGTATTATATTTTTTCCGAGAGCCTATTACAATCCTATTATAACCTCACACCTACTATTATTACTTGTGGATTAGTGTGTGCTTCCACCAAAACCTTACAAAAAGGGAGCCAAATTGCGACATGAGATGTTTTTTTCTCACATGGAATCTAATTTTCCCCTTTCACTTATTTTATGATTTTATTTGTACTTGTTACCATATTGTTTATCTTGTGAACAATTGAAACTTATTATAGCCTCCACATCTCGCATGGATTCCACCAATTGCATGGTGAGTGGCCAACGTATTGTGGCCACCTTACTCATTTAATTGAGAAGAATAATATAGGTATTTCTAAGTCTATCAAGAAAAATGCTCCAAAACTTGAGTTGTATAAGGTAAAGGAAAAAAAGTTTGATAACAAGAAAGGAAAATCCCTCATAGCTAGAGTATCCCCTTCATCGACATGGGTTATAAATTTTGATTCCTCACACCACAATAGGTTATTCACACATTAATTTATTTGATCTATAACCATGTAGCATGTCCAAAATCACTTTGGGTGATTATACATCCATTGGAGTAGTTGGTAGTGGATCAGTGGAAGTTGATGGTGGAACCTTCAAAGACATCCTTAATGTTCCCCAGCTTTCTACCAATTTATTATCAGTCTACCAAATCACCCAAATTGTCCAACGAATGCATATGGAATTCAACCCTAATTTCACAATCATTACATGAATAAATAAGTAGTCTATAGTGAAAGAGGGAAAGACAAACCACAAGGACCAGTTGTACACCTTTTCTCACTTTGTTCGACTCTTCTTTTACTATCTTACCGGCTCACATAGAAGATGTTAGTAATTTATGACATGAATGGTTTGGCCATTTGAACTATTGTTACCTTGAGAAATGGATCCAACATGAGATGGTCAATATATTTCCTTGCGTCCAGTTTTTCAAGGGTATTTGTGAGGGAAGTTCTCTTGGGAAACATCCAAAAGTGAAATTTGGCAGGGGAAAATTTCGAGAGATTTTCATACCCTCGAGATTCTTCATAGTGACACTTTTGTCCCTTTTTGTTTTCTTCATTCACTAGAGTTCAATACATACTTAACTTCATTGATGAATTTTCATGTTATATGTGGGTTTACTTTCTCAAATAGAAATATGAATTTTTTTATCACTTTCGAGACTTCAAGGCTCTCGCTGAGAAACAAGCCGAAAGGTCTATCAAGGTTCTTATAACTGACAATGGAGGTGAGTTTGTGAGAAATAGGTTTGATGATTTTTGCACCTCCAAATATATTTCTTTGCAGCGTATATTTTATTACATTTCTTTGCAAAATTGAGTTATAAAAAATGAAATAGACTCTTAGGGAGATAGTCACCTACATGATTCATTCCAAATCCCTTCCTCTGCAGTATTGGGAAAAAGTTGTCAATTTTTCTTGTTATATTCGAATGCGTTATCTATACAAAGTAGTAAAGGGAAGGAACCCTTTGAGGGTTAGTATATACGCAAACCTAATGTTGAGCACTTTTGTGTCTTTGGTTCAAATGTCATGACTTGAATACCCAAGAATAAATGCAAGGCCTTAGAGCCACATTCTATCCTTGTAATTTTTTCGTGTATCCAAAATATTTTAAGGGTTATAGAATTTTGAACCCCACCACTCATCAAATATATATTGAGAGAAGTGTGAAATTCCAAGAACATATCCTATTTCCACTTCTCCACCCTCAAAGGTCACTCTACCCCTCTCGACCTTCATTTAGACTCTTCGATGATCTTGTTAAGCCTCCCTCTCCTAATCCTCCTACCCATCCTTCTCTTCCCACTCTTCCATCTACCGATCTTGATAGTAGTGATGATGAGGACTATTTCCCTTCTCAATCTAGTGATGATTGTTAGGGAAACCAAAAGAATCAATAATAACACATATTTAATTATCCACCATATTAAATTGCCAAAGATTATAGTTTATGTTTTAACAAAATTATGATACATTACACCACACAATGAATTATATATTATATTTCATAAATGAACACGAGACACAATATTTAAGTGGGAAAAACTTTTGGTAAAAAAACCACCGAAAAATCACTTATATTTATTAAAAAAACATTTCACCCAACACTACCACTATTTCCAATTGTTACACCTTCATGGAAGAATTAAAAACTATCACATACATTTACTCATGAGTACATCATTTACATCATTTATCTTATCTCTTCTTGCATAAGTTTGTTACTTGTTTGTTACATAAAGTGCTTCGCAAAGAATCGATCTCTAATGAGATCACCTTGATTTATATCAAGGTGGGTGGCCTTGTTTTGGGTCACTCTTATATTTTAAATTTAAACAATGTGTTGACCCAATATGGAATCCACCACACTTATATTTTAAATTCCATGAATTTTTAGTCTTTGGTGGGTTTCTTATTAAGATAGTTTCCCACTTAATATTACAACCCCAACACTCCCCCTTAATGTTAAGTAGGGAAACATGTCAAATAACACGTGCCAAAATATAATGTTGGTTCCAAATAAAACATGCTAAGTCATCTTTTTGTACAAAAGGAATTACAATCCATAAACCATCTAAGTGATTAATATTAGCATGTAACAACACTTTTGTTATACGATTTTTATAACTCCATGATATACTACTACGGTGTCACGGGTCACAAACATGCAGATCCCATGGAATTAAACAAGCCATAGAATAGATGCAATTGTTTCACAAATATTAGAAAATTCATGGTTCACTACTTTAGTGTTTCATGGACTTTAAGAAGCTACGTCACAAAGCGAGTATTCTACAAGTTTTGTTAAAACCGTAGTACACAACAATAATGTTTCACGTTTTTTGAAGGAACAAAACTATACAAAGTACACTTCATAGTGTCCTAAGTGTTTTTGGAAATTCAAAAATATGTGATACACAATAATAAATCATAATTTTCAAGATAAAGTGATTACATATGAAGTATTATATTAGATTATGGAGTTAAAAACTCTCATATATAATGCTTCGTTGGGTATTACAAGTAAACTCACATAAAATTATAATTTACTCAAACAAAATAGAAATAGTATAGGAGACTTCATTTGAAATAATCAGGATGATAAGGGTTTACATTGGAAAAATTGGTATCATTTCAAAAGCCATGTACAAAATGCTCATTCATCTTTATTTCCCCCTCAAGGGAAACTCTAAAAGGCCAAATCTCAACAATACATTCTCATTTGATTCAGAGGTGAAGATCAACATCATTCACATGGTCATTTGAGTATTTACCATATGATTTAGAGACCAGAGATCAAATTCATCTAAATGATCATCAAGTCTTGCTCATATGATTCGAGGTGGCTATCAATGTCATCTAAATGATGATTTGATCCAAAATATGAAATTCCCAATATAGCACAAAAATTTTAGAACTTTTTAGCACACAAGAGCTTTGTAAAAATGTTTACAACCTGATCTTCAACAAAACAAAACTTAAGGTTTGTGTCATGATTCAGAACTTTCTCTCAAATGAATTATATATTAATCTAAATATACTTAGTTCTTTGATGCTAAACTAGATTGTTTGCAAGACCAATGCAAGTTTCATTATCACATAGAAGAAGTTTATTTCCTTTCATGCTCATATGAAGTTCATCCAACAATCTTTTCATCCACATAGCTTCCTTTTCTTATTCCATAACACTTGTATACCATGCTTCAATAGAATATATAGATATTGTTGGTTGCTTCTTGCTACTCCAAGTGATTTCATTTGCACCCATCTTGAAAACATATCCAAAATTATATTTTTTATCCACAATATCAGCAAGTATGGTCAAATTCATAGTAACCAAATAAATTTTCAATATCACAAGAAGAATAAAACAAACTATAATTAATTTTACCTTTGATATACCTTAGAATCCTTGTTTCCATTTTCCAATGGTCCTCATAAGGATCCTGCATGAATCTAGACACAATTCCATATGTATATGATATATCAAGCCTAGTGATAGTTAAATAAATAAAACTACCAACAATATGTCTATATAAATTTTATATAAAAAAGGTTTTAGATGTAATTTAATACCAACTTCCATAGGAAAATAGACATGTTTACAATCAATCATGTTAAATATTTTAATAATGTTAGTAACATATTGTGCTTGATATGCAACAATGGATTTGTTGTTTTGTCAAATAACCATGCCTAATAAATGATTTAACAATCCTAAATTAGTCACTTCAAAATTTTGTCTTAGATTCTCTTTGATTCTAAGAATTAGATTCTTATCACTACTAGTAATGAATATATCATCACCATATAAGAAAATAATGATAACATTCTTGTTTTCATATTTTACAAACAAATCATTATTAGCAAAATAATATTTGAAACTAAGATCTTGAAATAAACTATTTATCTTAACATACCAAGATCTAGGAGATTGTTTAAGACCATATAAAGATTTTTTAAGATTACAAACATATAATTCCTTACCAGGTTCTTCAAACCCTTTAGGTTGATGCATGTAAATTTATTCTTTCAAATCACCATTTAAAAAGGAATGTTTAACATCCATTTGGTGAATCTCCCATCCATGTTGAGCAACTAAGGCTAGAATAATTATAACAATGCTCATTTTGGGAACATGGGGAAAGGTTTCAACATAATATAAACTAGGTTTCTGAATAAAATCTCTAGTAACTAATCTTTCCTTAAATTTTTCAATCTTACCAGTAGAGTTATATTTAATTTTACACTACCATATAGATCCTACAATGTTTTATTTAGGAGGAAGAGGGACTGATTCCCAAATATTATTCGTTACTAGAGAATTGTATTTATATTTCATAGAACTAACCCATCTTTAACTATATGATGGATTCTTCAAAATATTGAGGTTCAACCTCATATAAGGTTGAAAAATCATGATCTAAGATTTTTGAGTGCGAGTCATCTTTCTTAGATTATTAGGATCAGAATTAGAAACCAGATTTTGAGACCATTTAGGATTTCTAAATCGATATATAGATTGAGACGAATCCCCCTCAATATAAAAATATTAGAATAAGGAATATCATACTCTTGGAAATAAGTTTCCATATTGTCCGAAGAAGGATTATCAAAGTTAAGATATTTAGGTTCGTAAAAACATAGAAGAGGGAAGAGAGTAATTTTTCTCAAAATGGTTTCAAGAATATGAAAATTCCTATTCTCTATGATCATGTGTTTGATGGATCATCCACTCTTAATCCTTTTTCTACTACTATACCAAAAAAATTTAAATAGTAGGAGGTAGGATCAAGCTTTTGTCTTTTAACTTTAGGAAAATGAAGATAAGAAAGGTTGTTAAATATTTTTAAATGAGAAATATTACATGTTATTTTTAGTCTAAACTTCATGAGGTGTAGTTTGATACAAAAATTTGGTAGGAATTCTAGAATATGAACAAAAATGTTTCATATCTTCAGCCCATAGAAATTTAGGAACACTAGAAGCATGAAACATGGTCCTAACATGGTATCAAAGAATTTTAGGAAACTACAGGGATAAATAATAGCATAAATTTAATTATCCACCATATTAAAATACTAAAGATTATAGTTTATGTTTGAATAGTAAATTATGGTATATTACATCACATAATGAATTAGATATTAGATTGCATACATTAACGTGAAATCAAATAAACACAAGACAAAATATTTAAGTGGGAAAACCCTTCAAGAAAAAAACCATTGAAAAATCACTTATCATTATTGGGAATAAACATTTCACCCAACACTCCTATTTCCAGACTTACACCTTCATGGAGGAATTACAAACCGTCACTTACATTTTCTCATCGAGACATCATTTGCATCATGCATCTTATCTCTACTTGCATATATTACTCGCATAATTTTGTTACTCACTTGTTACATATAGTGTTTCATAGTAACCAATATATAATGAGATCACCTTGATTTATATCAAGGTGAGTGGCCAAGTTCTGGTCACACTTATATTTTAAATTTAAGAAATGTGTCAACTTTATATGAAATCCACCACACTTATATTTTGAATGCCATGACCATTTATTCTTTGGTGGTTTTCTTATTAAGATAGTTTCCTATTTAACATTACAACCCCAACAATGATTTGATAGATTATGATCCCGACTCTCCTCCTGGTCTTCACTAGACTAGGTAAACCTTATAGAGTACTAGTGATTAGATAGGGGTTCCTTCATATGAGAGTGTTGGAAATATTTTCATCGATGTCAAAGTAATGATGTTGTACAAGTATTGGAAATATTTTTATTGATGTCAAAGGAATGATTTCAAACAAGAAAAAGCTAGTGTAGTTTGAATTCTATAGGCCACACAAAAAAGGAATTCATTTTGTAGTGTCCCACAAATTTTTGGAGGTGAGAACATGGTGAAACAAAGGATGTGTACCGCGGAATAAAGGAATTGATCCATAGTGTTTCGGGGGTGATAACAAGTCTAAAAATCCCAATAAAAAGGATTTTCTCAAGGAAAGTCGTGGAACAAGGTGGAAGTCAAATAAGGTTTGCGAAGGTCTAAGAAAGCCAAGAAATAAGGAGGAAGTCAAATAAGGGTTGCAGAGGTCTAAGAAATTAGTGAAACAAGGAAGAAATCAAGGAAGGACTACATAGCTCATGGAAAGACGTGAAAGTCAAAGAAAAATCAAAAATTTAAATATCAAATCTAAAAAAAGGCCGACTCATGTCTTGCATCCAAAAGAATGTTATTGGGCTAACCCTTGGGAAGAAATCACACCCTTTCAAGAGATGAAAATGGTATTAAATGAAATATAGTTAGAAATAATTAAAGTGTAGAAGTATGGAGAAATGGTAAAATTTTGAAGAAGAAGAAGAAGGGAGTGCAAAATAAAGAGATAAAAAGGATTTTTGCAAGTAAATGAATGAGAGATCATTAAGAGCAGATTTTTAAGTATGAGTGGAATGAAATAAAAATCATTAAAAAGAATTGAGAGGGTGGAATGAACTGAGAATCATTCAAACAGATTTCTTGAGTATGTAATGAAGTGTTGATCATTTTCAAAAGAAAATTTCTGAGTGAAGTGTAGAATGAATTAAAAGGAAAATCTCTAAGATTGAAGATCATTTAGAATTCTAAATATAGAAGCGGGAATATAGAAGCGAGATCATTGTGAATAAGTTTAAGTTGTCATTCATTAAATAATATTATTTTGAGGTTGGTTCTTGATAAGTGAATAGATTGGTGTCTCTTGATAATTTGGTGCTTAGCTAGGGGATTGGTGTTTAGTAGATTAATACGTGTGAATTGTGAGGATTGGTGTCTTTAGTAGGTTGGTGCCTACAAATTATGGGGATTGGTGTCTCCAGTAGGTTAATGCTTGTGAATTGTGGGGTTTTTTTTTTTCTCTAGTAGGCTTGTACCTCTGAATTATAGGGATTGGTGTCTTCATATTATAAGAAATATTTTTGTGGCTAGATTAAGATAATATAACAAATCAGTCTATTCTCTGTGTTTTTCTTCCGAAAGGGTTTCACATCAATTTTTTGTTCATAATTTTTGGATCTTGTGTGATTGTTGTATTGTGGATACTAAGTTTTTAAATAAGTAAAATATTGTATTATATTGATTCACCCCCCTTTCAGTATAAGTGTGTGTTCATCAATTGGTATCGAGTGATTTACTTCAAGAATGGTCTAATAATTAGAAGGTAGATCTTAGAAGAACACATGACATGCCAAAAAGGTTTCTCCTAAAATAGAGATCTTTTGTTTTATGGAAATAACTATTATTTTTATAAAGCATAAGGATGCATACTTATCTAATGGCTTTTAGCTTTGATATTTGGAAATCAACAGACTGGTTATGCAACTCCATCATCTCCACCACCAAATCAGGATGGAAAGAAGGAAAGTGAAAACAATGCAAAATTTATTAATGTAATATTGTGTGGTTTTTCAGAATCAAATTTTTTCAAAGTGATGCATTGTAAATTAACAAAATAAATATGGGACAAAATCAAGAACATATACATGAAGGATATGCCAAAGTGAAGAAATATAAACTTCAAACTCATAGAAGTCAATTCAAGAGTCTAAAAATAAAAGATGATGAAAACATTGCAGCCTATCTTCTTCATGTGGATGAAATTTTCAACACCATCAGAGGTATTGGATAAGATTTTGAAGATACAATGATTTTGAAAAAGGTGTTAAGGTCCCTTCCCTTGAGGTTTGACTTCAAAGTTTCTTCCATTGAAGAAATGAAGGATTTGAATACTCTAGCAATGGATGAACTACATGGGATCCTCACAACATATGAAATGACAACTAAAAATAAGAAATCATAAAATTGAGAGGTAACCTTCAAATAATTAAATAATATAAAGATTAAGAATCTCAAACCATGCGAGTGCTCCAAAAATGAATCGAGATAAAGAGGAATGTCATTTTTTGAGGAAGCTAAAGAAAGGATCCAGAAAATACAAAGGTAAGTTACCCTTTAAATGTTTTAACTGTGGAAAAATAGGGCATTTTATTGCTAAGTGTTCATATGTAGAGATTGATAATAATGATGAAAAAAAAATATCATAATAAGAAGAAAGAGATCATACACCATCAATATAAAAAGAGCTACAAATAGGGAGAACCTAAGAAAAATAAAAATCTTCACAAGCATAAGAAAACCCTCTATTCCAAAGAGTAAAGTAGCTCTTCCTAAGGAAAGTGATGAAAGTATCTTATACAATGATGGAAAACAAATTGTATTCATGGTAATAGAATCATATGGGGATTTCTTGGAAAGTGTAGACAAAACAGAATAAGAGAAGGATGCGGAAGAGGAAGATAATGTTGAAAAAGATGGGGAAGTGGATCTATAAGAAGAACTCATTTTTTTCTAAATAAGAACAATAAGCTTAAGAAAAGGAATCTAAAACAAAAGTTACAACTTCAAAAATATGAAGAAGAGGATTGTGATTTAAAAGAAAAAACATTAACCTAAAGATTCAACTTGAAGAGGAAAAAATAATAGAGGAATAAGTGAGGATAAAATTTAAATCAAAGGAAGAAAATAGTGAGAGACTATAGTATGAAATTGTTTCCTTAAGGAAGGAATTAGAAAAAATAACTACTAAGTTGAACAGAAGCCTTAGATTTGAAAAGAGTATTAAAATCTTAGATGATATTATCAATAGCCAGAGATCACCATTTATCAAGATTGGTCTTGGGTACAAAGAATATTAGATGACTACTAATGAAGATCCTAAAGTGCCACCAAAGAAGGAAAATGAAGAAAAACCAAAAATCTATGCAGATGCTCTCAAAAGTCCCATAAAGAATGAAAAAAACAAAATAAAGGAAAACCATGTTCCATAGAATACCGACATTCCACCCAAAGACAAAAAGGATAAAGTCAGAGGATATTTTCCCCTAAGGAAACATCATATGAAAAGGTTTCAAAATCCTCTGGTTATTATTTTTCATGTAATCACTTTGGTCATAAAATAATAGATTGTAGGACTTGTGCAAGAAATTTTGGTTGGAACAAGAACATAAGTTCTTATGGGTTCTCAAATAGAAACTACAATTCATTTGCCCCTTTATCAAATTACAATGAGAATGATATTGTATGTTATAAGTGCAAAAACTATGGTCATATAACATGTTTTTGTAGAAGTGGTTTTATAGAATTCCCATACAAAATAAGAAAGTTGATGCCTCTGCGAAACAAATAGAAAAATCTATGAATATTCGGGAAAGTAAATAAGAGAAATATAATTAGAAGAAGGAGAAATCTATGCTTGTACAAACTTCCCTGCATGCTCAAAATGAATAAAATCAAAGGTACATTGAGAGTGGTATCTCAAGCCACACGACAGGGAGTAAAAACAAGTTTATATCTTTGAAGGAAATAAATGGAAGAAATGTAAATTTTGGAGATAAGTATACAACAAGGATAACTAGAAGAGGTACTCTTAGTATTGATAATGGAAAGAAAAAATAGAGAATGTCTTGTATGTTGAAGGTTTAAAGCATAATCTTCTTAGTGTTAGTCAAATGTGTGATCAAGGATACACCCTCACATTTTATGCTCAAGGTTGTGAGATTAGGAAGGCTGATACAGGAAGATTAATTGCAGATGCAAATAGAACAACAAATAACCTATACATACTCAATGAGATCAAAGGGGAAATATTTTATATGATAGAAGTTGTTGAGAGATGGCTATGGAATAGAAGAATGAGGCACATAAACTTTGATAATATAGTAAAAATCAGCACCAAGAAAGTTGTAAGAGATATGCCAAAGATTACTAAACCTTCAAACACTCTTTGCAAAAAGTGTCAACATGGGAAACAGACAAGGGTAAGCTTCAAGACAAAGGAGTACTCAACAACAAAGCCATTGAACTTGTCCATATAGACCTTTGTGGGCCTACAAGAACACAAAGATTGCAAGGTGAAAGCTATTTTATGTTTTTATTTATGATTACTCTAGAATGACATGGGTTACTTTCATAAGAGAAAAATATGAGGCATTTGATAAGTTTAAATATTTTAAAGCCTTGGTTGAAAATGAAACTAATTTAAAAATCAAGTGCTTGAGATCAGATCATGGAGGTGAGTTTACCTCAAATGAATTTGAATATTTTTGTGAGCATCATGGAATAAAGATATATTTCTCAATTGTAAGGACTCCACAACATAATGGAGTTTTATAAAGGAAGAATCAAACCATACATGAAATGGCTAGAACAATGCTAAATGAATCCAAGATATCAAACATGTTTTGGAGAGAAGTAATTTATACAACAGTCTACATTCTAAACATATGGAAATTTAGATTAAACAACAACCAAAAAATTATGAACTATATAACGAGAGACGATGAAGAATTGGGAAATTTTAACTCCATATCTGATGAAGGCATCTTCCTTGGATAATCCTCAAGAAGTAAATCCTATAGATGCTACAACAAAAATATTGCACAAAATTGTTGAGAGTACAAATGTAAAAGAGGATGATGTAAGATATCAAAAGGAAAGATCATAAGAAACTAATTACCCAAAGGAACAACTTCCAAAGAAGAAAACAAAGAAGAATAATTAATTGAATAGAAAGATACAAAGACACCATTAATATATGTCTAGAATAACCATTTAGAAACAAAAATTATTGGTGATAAACAGGTTTGAGTACATACTAGAAGAATATCAAAGAATACATTAGGATTAACACACAAACCTATCCCTACAATCTGAAATATAACATAAAATATTTGTAGAAGCATGTGAAGAAAAACATTGCATTGGGGTTGTAGAATAAGAGCTAAACCAAATCGAAAAAAATGAGACTTGGGAACTTGTTCCAAGACCAAAAGACAAAATTATGATGTGAACCAAGTGGGTTTTTAAGAATAAGTTGAATGAAGATGGCCAAGTGGTAAGAAATAAAACAAGATTAGTTTGTAAGGGGTATGCTCAAGTTGAAGGTATTGATTTTGAAGAAAATTTTGATCCCGTTATAAGACTAGAAGCTATTATGATGTTTTTGGTATATTTCTTATTTAAAAATTTAAATTCTATCAAATGGATGTTAAGTCTACCTTTCTCAATGGAAATTTAGAATAAGAGGTATACATTGAACAACCAAAATTTTTCTATTATCAGAAGATAAGGATTATGTGTGCATGCTTTGAAGAAAGTACTTTATGGGCTAAAATAAGCCCCCAAAGCCTAGTACTTAAGGCTTGACAAGTATTTACAAAAACAAGATTTCAAAAGAGGACTTGTTGAAAACAACATCTATGTCAAGACTGAAGGTAAGAATCAATTGATTATTTTGATTTATGTAGATGACATCATTTTTGGAAGCAGTGGTGACAAATTGTGTCATGAGTTCACTATGGAATTGCAAAAAGGAATTTGAAATGTCCATGTTTGGTGAGTTATCATTCTTTCTTGGTTTACAAATTTCTCAATCTGAAAAAGGCATATTTATCTCACAAACCAAGTATATTAAAGAGATGTTAAAAAGTTCGGATAAAATATTAAAAACCAATAAGCACACCCATGGTCACAAGATGTAATTTAAGTAAGGATGATGAATCTCTTGAAGTAAATCAGACACTTTATAGGTCAATGATTGGAATCCTACTATATGTGACAACACAAGTCCGATGTTATACAAGTAATAGGCATGATATCCCATTTCTAAGAAACACCAAAATAAACTCATGTGCAAGAATTAAAAGAATATTTAGATATCTAAAGGGCACTTTGGACTATGGTTTGTGGTATTCAAGAGGTGAAGATTTCACTCTAAAAGCATATGCAGATGTAAAATAGGTAGGAAATGTTGATGATAGAAAAATCACAAGTGGAGGAGCATTTTTATTAGCAAAAAGTTAGCATCTTGGTTAAGCAAGAAGCAAGATTTTGTTTCTTTATCCACGGAAAAAGCAGAATACATTGGAGTAGTTTCATCTTGTACACACATTTTCAAGATGATTTAGACATTGAAAGACATCAAGGTATAATTTGATCTTCCAATTTCCATATTTTGTGATAACACTAGTGCAATAAATATTTCAAAGAATCCTGTTATGCACTCTAGAACAAAGCATATTCCTATCAAGTATCATTTCTTAAGAAAGCAAGTGGTAGAAAAATAGTTTAAGTTGGAACACAATACCAAAAAATAACAGATTGTAGATATTTTGAAAAATCCCTTCTAAAATACACTTATGAATATCTTAGAAAAAATGGGAGTGATGTCTCCTCAAAAACATCAAATCGGGGAGCTAATCACTACAAAGATCCTTTTAGCTCCATAGTGAAGAAAACTTATAGAAAGATCATCTGTTGAATATTTTTGTGATAGTTCTAATTGTCTATTTTCCATTGATGTAAAAGGGGTGACTTACAGAAAAAGAGGAGAATTATAGGAAGGGGGATGATTATGTTCTCTCCATATTCACAAGTTTCCTTTATGTGAGGTTTTCATCAATGACAAAGGGGGAGATTGTTGGAAATATAGTTATTGATGTCAAAAGAATGATGATGTCAAAGTATTGGAAATATTATCATTGATGCAAAAGGAATGATGTCAAACAAGAAAATTTTAGTGTAGTTTGAATTCTGTAGGTTGCAAAAACAAAGGAATTCATTTTGTAGTGTTTCACAGGTTTTCAAAAGTTACACAACAAAGGAAGTCATTTTGTAGTGTCACCCAAATTTTTAGAGGTGAGAATAACATGGAATAAATGATATGTACTACAGAACAAAGGATGATCCATAGTATTTGAGAGTGATAACAAGTCTAAAAATATGTATAACAAATAATTTGGTCAAGGAAATCCGCAAAGGTCTAGGAAAGCCTCATAATAGCACTGAAGTCAAATAAGGGCCATGGAGGACTAGGAAAGTTGTGGAACAAGATGAAAGTCAAAGGAAGGCCGTAGAGGTCATGAAAATCCACCTAATAAAGAGAAAATGGAGAAAGTACGTGAAAGTCAAGGAAAAATAAAAATTCAAATATTAACATAAAAAGGATGACTCATGTCTTGCATCCAAAAGAATGTTTTTGGGTTTGACCATTAAGAAGAACTAACACCTTTTCAAGAGAGGGTATAAAAGGACATATAGTTGGAAAAAATTAATGTTTGGAAGTGTGGAGAAATGGTGAACTACTAAAGAAGAAGGGAGTGCAAAATAAAGAGATAAAGGCAGATTTCTGCAAGTAAATGAATGAGAGATCATTAAGAGCATATTTCTAACCATGAGTGGAATGAAATAAAAATCATTAAAGAGTAGTGAGAGGGTGAAATGAAATAAGAATCATTCATGCAAATTTCTTGAGTATGTAATGAAGTGTTGATCATTGTCAAAGCAAATTTTTGAGTGAAGTGTGGAATGAATTAAAAGGCAGATCTCTGAGATTGAAGATCATTTAGAAGGATGAACTCTAAATGTGGAAGACATAAACAGATCATTCTCAAAAATTTAAGCTACCGCCATTCGTTGAAGAAGATTATTTTGAGATTGGTGCTTTCTAAGAGAATAGATTGGTGTCTCTTACTAAGTTGGTGCTTAGCTGTGGGGATTGGTGTCTCTAGTAGGTTGGTGCCTAAAAATGTGGGGATTGGTGTCTCTAGTAGGTTGGTGCCTATAAATTGTGGGGATTGGTGTCTCTAGTAGGTTGGTGCCTACAAATTGTGGGGAGTGGTGTCTATAGTAGGTTGGTTCTTGCAAATTTTAGGGATTGGTGTCTCCCGTGGCTCAGTGCCTATGAATTGTGGGGATTGGTGTCTCTAGTAGGATTGTGCCTATGAATTATGGGGATTGGAGTATCCAGTAGGTTTTCCTACAATTTTTTATAAGAAATATGTTTTTACTGGATTTATATAGTAGATCTAAGCATTCTTTTCTCTTTGGGTTTTCTCCTGAAAGGGTTTCCACATAAATATTATATTCATAATTGTTAGATCTTGTGTGATTGTTGCTATTTTGGATACTAAGTTTGTAAATAAGTAAAAGATTCTATTATACCTATTCACTCCCTCGGTTTACATGTGTGTTCATCAAATATATGAACTTGTTCACACTCATTGGGCCCCATGCCTTCTTCGCATCCGCTTTCGATCCATAGTATTTTCAAGAGGATAATAAGATCCATGAGTGGGATTATGCTATATAAGATGAATATTCCTCTCTCATGAAGAATCATACTTGGGATATCACCTCTCTTACTATGTAAAAAAATGGTTCAATGTAGGTGGATATATTGAACCAATTATGGTGTCGATGGGAACATCGAAAAGTATAAGGCACGACTCATAGCTAAGGGTTTCTCTTAAGCTCATAGGGTTGACTATTTTGAGATCTTTTCCCCTGTCTCCAAGATGAATTCCATTAAACTGACCCTATCCATAACTACTGCTAATAATGGGATGTATACCAAATTTACGTTAAGAGTTCCTTCCTTCACTATGACCTAGAGGAAGAAATATATACGGAACAACTGTCAGGTTATGTTCAATATTCCTCCCTTGTTTGTAGACTTAAGAAGTCTATATAAGGCTTGAAAAAAACACCTCATGCTTGGTATGCAAATATGGACTCATTTCCTCTTTCTTTTGGGTTTACTAGTTGTCACTCTAACTAAAATGTTTACATTTTATAGTAAGATGAGTCCATACTTATCTTTGTTATGTACGTTGACGACTTGTTGATTATGGGCAGCTCTTCCTAGATCATTGATTCTAACAAGAATTCCTTAGCCAACAAGTTATTGTTAGTGCAAAATCACAGCACCCCCGAATGGCCAAAGATGTGAAGTGGTTAAAATGGGGAATTCGGTGTGATTGCATAACATTGGATCATCTCTCAAGCTATGGGACTTACAAACCTGAGATGATCCTCCAGAGAAAGTTGGTTCTTGTTCCTAAACTACTTGCCACGAGCTACTATAGTGCAGGAAAAAACTAAACTATCCTAATCTAACCATCCCAAGGAACCAAAGAGAAAGAGAGGGTGAAATAAAATCCTACACTAAAACGGTGATACACCAAAGAAGGAAAGGGGTGAGATACTCTATTGAGGAAGGATGAAACAAAAGAAAGAAAGATGGAAAGGTCGGATAGAAGTGACACAAACCAAGATCCTAATCCATGGTCAAAACTCCATGAAACAAAATTCCCGCACCCTGAAAATGTGAAATACATGCACGAAAATAGATTTGAAATGGAGAGGCACGAAGAGACAACAAAACAATGCAAAGGGTTGAAGAAACACCACAAAAACACATTTTATTGTTATATATGGGTGCATAGACCATTACGTTTTACGCTTAGAGGCACAAAAATTCTTGCTAGGCATAGGAGAAGGTTTTCAACTCAAAATGGAGTTGGAATTTTTTTTTGACAAAGTTTCCTTATGCCCAAAATAATCTCCTTTTCTCAAATGAGAAGTGTTACAATATATAGAAAGAAAAGGAGAGAGAAGAGGGAAAATTTGAATCCTGTTTCAACTACCATGAGATATGCATTGAGTCCTACCTTGAAGACTCAACCACTATCAATCAATTCCCCTTTCAAATCCACCCCAAATATATCGATTCTGGCTCCCTCTATTTGTTCGGCATATTGAAGAAGAACACGGATCGAATCGAATCATATCTGGTAGTTAGAGAAATCAGGCTATGCTTTAATGGCCTAATATAATTTTTTCCATTTTTCACCCATCAACACCTGCAAAAAATGATATTTTATGTTCCCAAGGCATAGAGGGCATTGAGACGTTTCCAAAAAAATTATCCTGCCCAGATCTAAGTTCTCACTCAAAATATATGGCCATTTGAATTTTTAGGTCATGGGAACATAATATTTAAATGATTATATCTATACCAGGTTCACATGGCAGCTCTGCGATCATTTGAGATTTGAATCCTTCCTTTTCTCTTGGAATAATGCCCATGCGACACATGGCGATGTCCACAGGTTTCCCTATTTCCTTTGTATTCTTCTTGAGTATTTTCCATGGGCGGAGGCACTGTATCCGACCCAAGACACGTGGAGGCTTTGCACATGTTTAGAAACTACCCCCAGACTTTACCTTTGGAGTAGTGTGGATACGACATGTGGAGACCTCCGTGGGCCTTTGGAATTTTCAACGGTCACCCTCACCTTTTCAAGCTCTAGGACATGTGGAAGGCCCGCACTCATTTGACAACCTGCTTAGGGTCCTACTTTTGAATGTGCATTGTTTGGACACCTAGCACCTTCCACTGCATTCATTACATATCCGTTTTGGGATCATTCTCCTTTTGACCTCTGTTGACCATTTGCTACATGGAGGGCTGGTGAAATTTTTAGTCTCCACCTTGGGCTCCCATTTTGGAATTACGTTGAGTGACACTTGGCCCCTTCCACTCGAGTCGAAGACTTTTCAAAGGTCGGTGCAACAATTAGAGTTATGGACGCATGTAGGCTTGGTGCTTGTTTGAGCCTCGCCCCTTTGGTTTTAACTATGGAAGTGCACCATTTGGACACTTGGCATCTTCCGCTATCTCCTCCATACTTAGTTGATTTTAGGGTCCATCCTGAACTATTTTAGAGCCCGAAGACTTTGAATCTTTTTCGTTTCTTTTCCTTTGAGTCTCTGGTTCCTTTGACATCGCTTGACCTCCTTCCCGACCCTACTATTCCATTTGCGATCCCACCCGTAATTGTGTTTGGATTTAAGGCACGAGAATCACTCGACAGCCATTACTTGAATTTATTCTTGCATGGGGCCATTTCATCTTTCGCAGCCCCGCCACTTCCATTGTAGAGTCTCCCTGCAACTTGTTTGCAGGATTCAAACATGATTTCTCTGGTTCTTTCTATGTGGGGTCGTGGCTGATCCAATATTTTTTCGGGGAAAATATGGATAACACTTCTCCATGACCAACTTAGGTTTGATTCATTACTTCCTTGGGATTCAAATAAATTAGTTTGACTAAGGGATCATCAATTCTCAACCCAAGTATGCCTTTTTTTCTTGCTAAGTTTAACATGGTTGATAATAAACCATCTCCCACTCCCTTCCTTTCTGGATTCAAGTTAGTAACCAATTACTCCACTCCTATAGTCAATGGTACCCTTTATCGCCAATTGGTTGGGATATTGATATACCTAAGCCATACAAGACTATATCTTTCATTTTCTATTGACATCATGTCTATATTTATGCAAGAGCCTCATGATGGCATTCAAAATAAGTGAAACAAATCCTTCAATATGTTAGAGGAACCTACACGGATCGTATATATTACTTAGGAGGGAAAGAGATTGACATGATTGGATACAAAAATTTTGATTGGGTCGGTGATCTAGATCATCAAAAATCTACCTCCATGTACAAGTTTTCTCTAGGTTCAAGTCCTTCCAGCTTGGTAAAGAAAGAAGAAAAATGTGATTTCTATATCTTTTGTACAGAGGTAGAATACAAGGGAGTATTCAATGCTTCCATGGAATATATTTAGTTAAGGGATTCTAACAGAGTTTGGTATTCAATTTTGGTGGCCTACCATCATCTATTGTGACAACCTTAGCATTATCTCCATCTACAAAAATCTAGTTCAACAACAATAAATGAAACACATCAAGATACACATTCACTTCATTAGAGATTTGATTCATGGAGACATCATTGATTTGTATTACTATCAAAATTTAGATCAAGTTGTAGACATCTTTACCAAACCCTTCACTGAAGCCAAGTTTCTTCACTTATGCTCTCTTCTTGGGGTGAGGTCTATTACAAAGCAACACATCTACTTTTGGATTTCTAATGCCCCTCTCTTCTTCTTCTTCTTCTTCTCGGAAAGATTTTAGTTTATACATGGGTACCTCATCAGACCTTATTGTCGGGACCCATATGACACATATTTCTTAGTTTTTCTAGGGGATTCTTCTTTCTCTTTTTGACTTTCCATGCCTCATCCTAAGATTTGATGAAGGGGGTTGTTGGTGTGAGGGTATTATTTTACCTTTTATTTTTTTATTAGGTTATTTACACCTCACACATGGTGAGTCATCTCACTTAGGTGAGTCATAGGTATTTAGGGAGTTATATAACATATCAAAGATTATGTAGTATAATCTATCATATGCATCAAAATGTCATTATCATATGGGACTTACATGTTATTATTTCATTGTAAATCCTCTCTCCATTTTTGGAGTATGACAAGTCCAAGCATGGGAGTTACACAACACTCCCCATATGTATTTCTTCATTTTTGATCTATGAGTATGAGTAGACAATTTTTTTATGCACAAGTTCCTTGAGATTATTTTTCTTGCCAATTACTTGGATTATTTACATATTTTTGTTTAGAGCGCAACTTCATCGATGTTCACACATTTCGTGAGATCTTCATGCCCTTTTTCAACATCACACGATTGTCAAATATGAATGTATCAAAAATTGTTAGAGTAGGTATTTACCTTAGCTCATGTTCACTTAGGTACTTTATTTACCTTTATTGTATTTATCCTCACCCACTTATGTGTGTGGATATTTATTTTATTTTATTTAGATATTAGGGGATATTATTTAGTTGTTAGGTATAGTTATTTCCTTGATCTATGGTATTGACTAGTTCTTTCCTTGATCTATGGTATTGACTAGATCCGTGATGTCTAGTTCTCTCTTAAATATATGGTTTTGACTAGTTCTTTGATGACAAGTTATTTCCTTAATTTATGGCTTGATCTATGACCTTGATTGGTTCTTAGATTTTTATTCCATGCCTATATAAGCTAGGCCCATTCTCAATGTATTTCAATTAAGTTCCATAGTAATATATGATATTGCTGCTCATTTGTTTGCAAAGGTTTTATGTAAAGTTATTCTGGTGAATTACTTTCATCTTATAGATCATGGTGTTTGATTATCATCTGTGTTCATGGCTTGGTATGATCTGGTTATCGTTCCTTTGATGGTATCAGAATAGGAGATTACTATTGACATCCATCTGTAAGTTTTATTTTGCAAATAAATTCTTTGTATATTCATATATTTGGGATTTGGTTGTATTTTGTTGTTGCATGAGGTTTTATGCAAAACAAAGGCTTCCATTGGATCCAGAAGGTGGAAAACCCTAAGATCGACTATAAACTCGACCATTTTGGAGGCATCAGTTTTTTTTGTTGTGAGAAACACACTTTGTTCATCTCGAGATTTGTGCCGAAAGGAAAGAAAAATTGGAATTATTTTTTTGGGTTTTGTTGGGTTTGTTGAGATCTGAATTGGGTATTTTTCTTTGCAGCATACCATTTTCGGTTTGCATACGGGATATTTTTGGAAGGACGGATCTTTGCTCTTTTGGCGGGGTCCCAAGATAGCCATGCACAAATTCCACTATTTCAGAAATTCCGTAGACTTGCTATTTTCAGCAACACAGTCACTATCCCCACATTTCGACACCCATTGAAATCCTTAGCCCTTGGTCATATGGTATGGTCATATGAGGGCTTAAATCTTGTGATTCCTACTAGTAGGTGCTTAACTCCAACCCCCTTCATTTTATTTGTGTGGTGAAGGAAAGAACATTTTATTTTGTTTTAGTGGCATCTAAAATAAATAGTAGAGCATAATATTGAAAAGCTTGTATCTTTTGATCGGTAACTTGGTTTTGAGTGCCATTTTTACAAAAGTGCTTATTTTTCGTGCTCTTTCCATTGAAAATATTTATTTTGAGAATTTCACTATAATTATAAAGTGTTGTAATCAATTGTGGACTCAATTTTGGTTGAGCCCAATGTCCAAAACTTTTGGGAGTTGCATTCTTCTATTTATCATGGATTCGGAGAATGATATCATTTTCTCTCGAAGCGTGTGGACTGCAAGACAATATTGTAAAATTTGTGGAAGAAAATAGATCGCTCAAGAAGTGAAATTATCTTCTACAAGCACTCATTCATGATAAGGATACACTAATACACTCCCTGTAGCAAACACTTTCTAGCTTACATCATCACCATCATATTGTGGACAGCCATATCCATGCTCCTAGTCCACTTGTAGTTATTGCTCTTATACCCACTAACATTGATTTGTCAATTTTTAGCCTTGTTCCTACTCTTGATGCTCCTAAACCTATGAGGCTTGTTACTGCATGATCTTCCACATCTGTGCCTATTATAGTAACACATGTTGTGTATCCTACTTCTACTCATATGCATGGCTCTTTTGAGAAGCATACCACTACATTTAGTTCTCACATGCTCCGTTCTATGGGTTTCACTGGCAGAGGTATTGGCAGACATTCACAGGGTATTGTTTCCCCTATTCCACATGTTAAGTGGAATTCTCGCCATGACATTAGTTTTTGAGAAGATACTTCATAGGGATCACACATTGACAGAGCTCCTATTTTTGTTCACTCAACTATTTCTGAGGATCATGAGAAACACATGAGTTTTTCACCTTCACTCAAGCTTGAGAAACCTGAGATTTATGTTGTTAGACATGATCAAACTGATACACATTTTGATGTTCCTTTGCATGCACCCATTGTGCATTTTGCACCAAGTCATATGCAGGCATCTTCTTCATCCATCTGTGTTTATTTGGGGTGGATATTTGATCACTCATGGTGGCGACATAGGAATTCATTGAGAGGACTCTACAGGCATGGCTCCTCCACCATTTGGCCTATTGCTCCACTTTCTATACCTTACGCCATGTAATGCTTCTTGTTTTGAGCATTTTTTTTTAGTAGGTGTAATGTATCTCTCTTGATTGTTGAGAGAATTTGTATTTGTATTTTCGAAACTTTTGGCATGTTGATAGTCTCTCTTGTGGGGGAGCTATTCTGGTGAAGCCCAATGTTATTTTGTCAGTGTTCATGTAGTTGATTTTGGGCAACTCATAAAATTTTTAGGCGTCACTCCACCCATTCAGCAGTATGGGAGGGTGTGGTGCTGATCCCGCTTCTTTAGGCTTTGTGTCCTTACCTTGTTACCTTGGCTTTTATTAGATCGTGACACTCAAATTTTTGTCCTTTCATTGTTGAATTGGTTATTATTCTTGGATCGTGGCACACCTATTTGTAGTAGTTGATCAAATTATGTTTGGTGTTTTTTTGTACTTTTGACATCACTTCGTTAACATTCTCCTTATATGGAGCTATTCTGTGAAGCCCAGTGTTAGTTGTTTTTGAGTTGTGTGATCGAGCGGTGGATTCAGTCCCACAATGCACACCAAACTTCTTCAAAGATTGTATGAGTTTTTTTGAGCTGAGCTTCTTAGGATGCCTTGCTGCGGGGTTTTACTCTCTTTACTTTGTTATTCTTGGTTTTAGGTACCTTACGTGTCCCTTTTTCCCGGTTATTGTACATGATTACCTCATCGGCCTAGTTGATGGGACTCATCTGTGGACATGCCACTTCTATTTTGGCCCCTAGCTTCACTTGAGGGGGTGTTAGAGTAGGTATTTACCTTAGCTCATGTTCACCTAGGTACTTTATATACTTTTATTGTATTTATCATCACCCACTTATGTGTGTGGATATTTATTTTATCTTATTTATATATTAGGAGATATTATTTAGTTTTTAGGTATAGTTCTTTCCTTGATCTATGGTATTGACTAGATCCTTGATGTCTAGTTCTCTCCTAAATCTATGGTCTTGACTAGTTCTTTGATGACTAGTTATTTCCTTGATTTATGGCTTGATCTATGACCTTGATTGGTTCTTAGATTGTTATTCCTTACCTATATAAGCAAGGGTCATTCTCAATGTATTTCAATTGACTTCCATAATACTATATGATATTGTTGCTCATTTGTTTGCAAAGGTTTTATGTAAAGTTATTCTGGTGAATTACTTTCATCTTATAGATCATGATGTTTGATTAGCATTTGTTTTCTTGGCTTGGTACGATCTGGTTATCGTTCCTTTTAAAAAATTTAAGGATTATTTCCTTTTTTCACTTATATCTTATAGCACTAATTTACAATTTGATTGATTCCAATCCATGTATTACTAAAAAAATTCTATTTTTTTCCAAACTCTAACATGCTTGTAATGTCTCACCTTTTACATTGGTTTTTCAATTAGTTGTAAATGATTTTGAGTGTAATAAAATCAATAAAAAAACATTTTAATTTCCTTATAATTGTAAATTTGATACATGTTTAGAGTTATGAGAAAGAAGATTGATTACCTATTTATTGAAGTGATGTTTCATAAAACTCAATGGGTTTTCTAGAAGGAAAAATTGGGCAAAACCAATCTTCAAATAAAGTCTAAAATATAAGTTATTGTAGGAAGAATGTCCAAGTGCATACTCTATAGAGTGAACTCTCCAAATACCCTATTCTAGATAAGTTCCATGTTTTCTAAAAGTCTTATGCATTCTCCATGTCTTCTTTAAAAACTCAATTGGTGTATTTAGAATCTAATGATTTTCTTCCGATCACTCTAGAGAACACAATATTTTTGAACCCTCTTTTTTTAATCATTACTCTTGTCTTAAACTAATTAATTAGTTTTCTTATTGTTGTATACATGTTTTAGTCATGATTAAATGTACTGTGGATTTTTCTATATATTTAATATTAAATCTATTTATTCCTAATACATTATGGTGAACTCATGATTTTTACATCCCTATAAGGTTATATATAGATATAAGTTTTTAGGACTAATTTTTTATCCCCTCCACTAATATTAGATATTGCTTCACATAGTGTCAAATATGAAATTATATAATTTTCAAGAGTTTATTCCATTTTCCCCATTATATCTTATATCCCTATTTCCTATTTTGATTGATTCTAAGCCATGTATTACTAAGAATTTCTAAATTTTTGTTTTAAAACTCTAGCATGTTTGTAATGTCTCACCTTTTAGATGGGATTTTTCAATCAGTTGGAAATGCTTCTTTGAGTGAAATTTAAAATCTCTAACACACATTTTATTTTTCTTGAAATTTAAAATCAGACACATAATTAGAGTTAGGAGAAATAATATTGATTACCTAGTTATTGAAGTGATTTTTCATAAAGCTGAGTGGGGTTTCTAAAAGGCGAATTAGGAAAATCTAATCATCAAAGAAAATATCATTTCAAAGTTTTTGTTGAAGAACATCTATTAGGCAATCCATAGAGTGCATTTCCAAATATCATATTTTGGACAAAATGCCATGTTTGCTACAAGTTTTAAGCATTCTCTATGCCTTCCTTAAAAATCCAATTTTCATAATTAGAATATATTTATTTTCTTTCAATTAATCTAGAGAACAAGATAAACCTAAACCCTCTTATTTTTATTATTGATCTTGTCTTGAACTAATTAATTAGATTTTATCTATTGTTGTATGCCTAATTAAATGTATTATAAGGTTTTCTATATATTTAATGTAAAATCTATTTGTTCTGAAACATTTCAATGAACTCATGTTTTTTAAAACCCCTATAGGGTTAGATATAGATCTAATTTTTGGACTAGTTTTTGTATGCCCTCCACTAAAATTAGATATCATTTCACATGGTGTAAAATATGAAAGTGTTTAAACTATGATTTGAACTAGGCGTTGTTAATGTAAAACAATGAGAAGGATTTACATGTTAGCAATACGTAGAATATTCTAATCTAATTAACTTCTAACATCAACTATACATTACCAAAATACTGTTTTTAAAATTGAAAATATTAAAACAATTGATAAACGATAAATAACTTCCTTAAAATAGGAGAGGAGTGAAAAATTAGCTATTTAGGATGATTCTCAAATGATATAGATGTGAAAGATATTGGATTAAGAATATCTAGAGCTTTTGATTCTACATTAGAGATTCTAAAACTATAAAACAAATAGGTGTAGGATCATACATATTTTGCACATTCTAGGCCAAAACTATACGATCTATACATGGGGTTGTATGGTTTAAGAACATGAGACAACCTATAATTTTAACTTCCTATGTGATTCCCTTTACTAAAAATAATTCTTGATGTTTGTCACTTTTTCTTGTATAGCTTCAGGATGACTTGCAATGAACTGCAACAGAGTAAAAATCTAGCAACTTGTAGAACCCTTCATCGAGCATTAGAAAACCAAAGGAGAAAATAAGTGTGTGTGTGTGTGTGTGTGTGTGTGTGTGTGTGTGTGTGTGTGTGTGTGTGTGTGTGTGTGTGTGTGTGTGTGTGTGTTTTAAGTATGGACCACCCTTGGTATTTAGACTCCTATATTCTAAACCAATCTAATTATTACACTACATATCCTCATTACAAAAAAAAAAGCATCATGTATTTCTCCTAGTTGTTTGTGCAAGTGTGTATAGCTAACCAAACCACTAGGGGTTCCCTCATATCTCTTGACACCAATATAAAATGATGATTGCATATCATATAATCTACCCAACATGGTAGAAGGTTTAAACACTTGTATAATTCTTGGATTGACTTTTCTCTTACCAAGACATGAATCTATGATATTTTCATGATTTTAGATGGACAAATATAGAATATTTTACCTAGTGAAGTGCTTCATATTTATATTAGGGACTACTCTAGATGATGTGCAGTTGATTTAGGAACATTTAGGAACTCTTTGAGTGCTCTTGTAATAGTATTTATAATAGTAGCTTGTGAGAATTCTAGGTGAGTTATAAAGTGATAATGAATTGATTTTATAACCTTTCATATGTGAGATATTCGATAAGACCAGACCTAGGAAGGTGAAATAAAGTAAAGAATAATTTAAATTTTAAATCAAATTCAATGATTGGGAAGGGGTAGGATTGTATAGTTCATCCCAAACTAGACCCTACATCTCAATTCTTTTATATGTTTTCGAACTAGAGAGATAAACACTAGAACTTAAATTTTTGTCATGAATATCAAATATTTAATGTTGATTTGATCAAATTATATGGTACACCCATGGTTATAGTTAATGATCATGACTATATATTTAGTAACAATTTTTGGACTAATTTATTCTCATCTTTAGGTACTCAACTAGCTCATAATTCATTATATCATCCGTAATATGATAGACATACGAGGTAGTGAACAAATGTTTAGAGGGGTTTCTTTGATTTTTTGCTTCGAGATAATTAAGATAGATGGGTTTAATGGCTACCACTTGTAGAATGGTGGTATAAAATTTTATTTCACGTGTAATCCAAAATGTATCCATTCTTGGTATTATATTGTTACCATCCACCGTCCCTCACCTATACCTTGAGTGTCTAGCCTAAAGTGAGAGTAGTTGAAGAGCACATTCATACCTAAAAAGAGGTAGTTTCTATCCTTAAAGAGAATTTAGAAATGGAAGAAAAATACATGAAGCAATGTAAGTTGATCGACATGGTAGCGAGCAAATATTTTAAGTTGGAGACATTATTTTAATATTATTGCAGTAATATAAGTGAATATATTTGAAAATAGAATAAGGATAACACGCTTTCCCCTAACTATTAAGCCAAAAAAATGATAATGTGGCATATAATTTGGAGCTTCCTCAATCAACTAAAATACATATAGTTTTCCATGTTTTTCTTAAAGAAGTTCATTGAAAAAGGTTTCTTTCCATTCAATATTAAACAAGCTTGATGAGGAGGGACACAACATTTTGGAACCTAAAGGAATCCTAAAAACATGCACTAAGAAGTTACGAATGAGGGTAATTGTTGTGGATATGATCAAGTGGAAGAGTTTGGACATGAAGATATAACATGGGAAGATGAAGCATTCTGGTGTAGCATCTAGAGCTTACCAACATTCGGGACAATGTTTCTTTGAAAGGGAGGGGCATGTTATGCTCTTAATCCTAGTTCATAGATTGGGATATGTATGGTTGACTTGTGGCTAACATAATCTCTTATCATGTCAAATTAAATTTATTTATTCTTTTTAGGCTAGCCTTGGTGCTTAGATAATATAATAGGTTATATATAGGAGTTAGTAACTAGTAGATGATCATCACATTGAGAATTTGAGTCTTATCATATGGTATAGAGGTTGGCTCCTCAAAGTGGCTAAGTCATTCTAATTGCACTTTGTGGTCATATCTCTATATTTTGGTGTTCTTTAGTGATTTATTTATTTGATATTTAGATCTAAGTAATTTCCTTACATTAGGCCTATCTAGTTCCCCCTTCAGGCAATTTTGTGAAAAATTATAATAAACAATGTGCTTGAAAACTCCTAAAATGGCCTCCAACACTTAAAAATGATCTTGGGTGTAGGATGTAACTTGAGATAATGACCTAGGGTATCCTTGCATGTATTCATACTAGTTAGCTAGATTTTTTTCTTCAAAAATTTATTCTATAATTAGGTTCTTTGTTTTAGTCTCCTAGGTATCCTAAAAATGTGGTAAGTTGATGCCCTTTGAATGGGTGGGGTGATTGTGCTTTTAAATGTGATTGTTTTGAAACATTTACCCCTTTAATTGACACTAGGTGGGTTGGATTAACTTGGGCATATAAAAAATTGATTGCCGTATGAATGGAGGTTGAAAGCATTAATAGTGGTAAGAATCTTCAAATGATTTTTTCCTTGACGAAAGAATGTGTCTTGTGAAGGTAAAATTTTTGTTGTAATAGTTGGATAAGATGGCCATATGTTTGAAGATGTGTTATGTATACAATAGATAGGTTTTTAACGTGTGATAGTTTAGATAAAAGTGTGACCTAATGGCCAAGAAGAGATAAGATGAGCGAGATCCATGTAGGTGTAAGCCAAGTAAATGCAAAAATATGAAATGGGATGAGATAAATGCTAAGGATAATTGGCAAAATCCATTATCCTGGTTTTATTGTACTACAAAATGCTAGTGCTTTGGTAATTTAATGTCTATTAAGAATTCTTGAAAGGATTATTGGAATGAAAATTTGAAATATGAACTGATTATGATAATGATTTAGAAGCACAACATATGGATGAACACACTCATAATATTAGGAAATATAATATATATAATACCATTGATATATCTTTAAGTATGAATATGTTGAAATAAGTTGTATGTAACCATTTACCTTCTCATAAATTCACTATGGGATTTTATTTATATGTAGCTATTGAATTTCTAATGTCCTTCCTCTCAAAGCTTGACATGGTTTTAAATTCTCAAAATGTTTATATCTCTCTCCCTTCTTCTCAACATGTAACTACTAGTACTTATAAACATGTTTATGTTTCTTCTCAAAATATCTCTGTTCCTCAACATGCTTCTCAAATTCAACATGTTTCTGTGTTAATGTTCCTTATTTTTCTCAATACATATTTTATTCTATTTGTGATCTTATAAATTGAGGCCACACTCATGTAAAAATCTTCATGTACTTATAGGTCTTGTTGATGTTATTGCAAGTTCATAGGGAATTATTTGAAAAAAATTATACTATTGTAGGAGCATTTGAAAAAGGAAGAGGTTTCCATTTCATTAGATTGCTACATAGAAAGAGGTGTTTAAGCCATAAAGGAGAATTGATTGTTGTACAAATTTTACAATTATTTTTTTGGAAGAAACCATTTCATGTGCATGTTGATGTATAAATTGGGACTGCAATAGAGTCAATTCTTGCACAATTGAGTGAAGGAAGGATTGATCACCCCAAATTAAATTTTACAAGAAGGAAATTGTCTAATGTAGAAAGGAATTTCATGATCATAGAGAGGAGACATAAACTATGGTTTATGCATTGTATAAATTTAGACGGTATCTCCTTGTGACAACATTTATATTTTTGTAAATCATGAGGAGTTAAAGTATCTTGTTAACAAAAATGTGCTATGTGGAAGAATTTTTTAGAGGATTGCGTTATTTTAAGAAATTCAATTATCGTGGTGAAACCAAGAAGGTTGAATATGGGACTCGACCTTTTGTCTCACATAAATTTAAGTGAGGATGTGTGACACAACGAAGATTATTTACCATATGTGTAAATATCCATGATATAAGGGAGTAGAACTAATAGTTGTGATACCTAACTCGACACATACATGGAAATTGTATGGTGCCATGTCAACACTTGAAAATTCACCCATAATTGAATCAACATGTATTTAATAATTTTTTTGTTTCATGTGTTTATTTGGAGGGAAAGTCATGTTTTGAATCAATTTAAAATGACAAATTCTAAATGCAATTAAAAGGTTTAGACCTAAACTTGTGCGCTAGGTGTCTAAAACTTGGGGCATATGATGTGTTACTTTGTGATTGGATACTTTATAAAAATGTCGAGTACAAGTTATACAATAGTATGTAATTTGTACAACTATTTTTCATTCAAATTTACTCAAGTACCCTCCCAACTATTTGACCCTGCCCAAATATTGGGTTCTCTCCCATAATGATTTGTAGGTGAAATGGAAAGGAATTTCCCATTTTGAGATTGGTTTTTACACCATAAGATTGGTCAACACAAGACAAGACATAGTTGGAAATTAAATTATCTCGATATTAACTCATTGGGGAACAATTATACAAGTTTTCAAGGGATGAAATGTTCCTTATATTTCCATTATAAGATCAAGTTTTTGGATTGATTTATGATTTATATAATTATCCCTAACTTTCTTCATGCTTTCATCTTTCTATCTTATTCCAATTAATGTTTTTAGGTCAAATACATATATTAAACGATGTGCTAGATTGAGTAGTTTGTAAGATGATTTGGTTCAAATTCCATTGATGCAATCTTGTGCTTAGTTAAAACATAAAATGGTGGTTGTCAATGATATCTAAAATGCTTCTTATCTTGATGCTCATTTGATAAATGAAAATGTCGAAAATATTACAATGTCAATGCTTGTAGACATAATCTTATGAATAATTGTAATGTCATTACTTCTAATGTAAATATTACAAATAATAATCTTTGTGATGATTATGCTCGAATAATGTTGACTATTATACACATGAAAATGAGATTAATGATGTAGACTCATAACATGTAGAACGTCTTTCTATATTTCAAAAGAACATTAAAGAGTATCCTAAGGAAATTGATAATGTATAGAATATTTTACTTGAAACAAAAATGAAACACTATCTAATAAATCCATATGCGAAGAAATAAACCATGAATATTTAAATTATCAAAATATGCCTTCCGGTGGCTCAAATTCCACATTATGTTCTAATATTAATGCTACTATTTATTCTACTCATTTACCTAGGTACCTATTGTTTCTAAAGTGTTTCGTACACCTATTATAACTATTATGGTGCCACCACATACTTTATCAAATTACTATGATCTTACCTATATAACATGCAATATAAAACTTCTCTTATGCATCCTAGACATTCTCATTTATACGTACTATGGTGTCACCACTTACTACTTCTCAAATTAGTATGATCTTACCTATATAACATGCAATATTAAACTTTTCTTGTGCATCCTAGACATTCTCCTCATGTTACATCTTTAGTGCAAGGCCTTCTTCAAAACAATATACTATGTATAGTGATACAAATCCTCTATGTAAAAAAGAGTCATCAAAAATATATTGCCACAAAAAACAAGTCTAGAGACACATATGAAATATGTGCTAGAGATAGATTGTATACCACAATAGTAGATGATGCATAAATGTAAACCCTAGGATGCATACAATGGACAAACTTGTGCACAAATGAATTAACATGTCTTACGCCTAATTTTGAGATGTAGAAACAAGCACAAGATATTATTATTGCAAAACGTCTTTATAAAGTAATATGAAACATATGAAAACATACAAAAAAAAAAAAAAAAACACATGAATTATTTCACAAATAACATAGCATTAATTATATATATATTTGCACTTAAATATTAATATCCCGTGACATACGTGATATGGAGTGATACCGTTAAAGGATTAGGTGGTGTATTAAAAAAACACAATTATCTTTACGAGACTAAATTATTTGTGAGACAATTCATGTCGTCATTGACCACGACTCATAATAACCTACCCCACCTAATCCATCCTTTCTTCGAACTCTCTTTTACCTATAATTGCCGTGGGTTTTAAAGCATCATTTATACAAATTACTAATTTTTATTGTCAAACATGGGAACTTGGATGAGATTTGACGGTTGACTGCACTGTCAAACCAAATCTATCCGGTTAAGAGGTTTTAAAAAGTTCCTCCATCTTTATATATTTTCATAAAATAAATTATTTAAATATATATGTAATGTTACACTTATATCTATATTGAATGCTTTTGTAGTAATAATAGCAGTTTTGCCAAAATCTTTCACATCAAATAAGGACTGGCTGACAATTTTGCAAAGTGTAAAACACAATGAAAATACTCAAAAACATCCAGAACGCGTCAAATCTCAGCTCTAATGGCAAAGCTACTCAAGAATTACATATTATTTACATGTTTAATGTAAAGATACAATCATTGACCTGCACTTTTGCTCTACTGCTACATAATTGGAATTTACAAATTTCTTTTTGTGGTTAAATTGCAGCGCTTATCATAACAGTTTGGTCCTGTCGAAGGAATTGTGTAAGCCACCGAGCTGATAGCTTGGGATATCTATTTTGATAGAGGGAATCGACATGAAAAAGCCCAAATCTGACTGTGTAGCCGAGCCCCCACTCAAAGTTGTCCAAAAGAGACCAAATCAAGTATGCACGCACATCTGATCCATTCCTGCTACAGACAAATATTCCAGGTCAGCTTAGACAAAAATTTCAATCATTGTTTTTAAAAAAAAATCATTAAAAGGTCAAACGAGGTTGGTAGAATTACTTGATTGCTTTTGCCAAGTAATTCAAATAATCCCTGTGAAAATTTATTCTCCTCACGTCTTCGAGAGCTTCTTGTAATGTCGCGGAAGAATCCTTCGAGCCTGCATAACCTGTTTTAACCACACCAACATCATATTCATAATCTGTGGTGGAGCTCTATTAACATATTGATATAACATGGAATTCATGTTTACCGTTTTCTGTGATTATCATTGAGGCTTGTTGTAGATTTGCGTAACATATTCCACAATATTCTGAATTCCCGAGGCACAACATATAAACCCTTCATTCCTGTCTGTTGAAAATTTTATTTTTAAGTGTTTTTAGTTGCGTCAACAATTCAACTTGCTATATGTGTGTTGTAAGTAGAATAAAAAAATAAAAAATAAAAGATAGGAGTGTGTTTTCTTACCGGGTCTCCAATTGGGATTCCATGTCTTTCCCCTGTCAAATAAACCATGGAGTCTGGGTAAAAGTCTGTAGTGAAATCAGGGGAAGGAGTGGGCGTGCTGCTTGCGTATATGGTTGTGTAGTGGTTTATGCCAATGAAATCGAATGATCCTGCAATCTTCCTTTCCATTTCCGAATTTATTAATGGTAGGCGCGATCCCAATCGTTCACGCATTTCAGATGGATAATTTCCCAAAACAATTGGATCCAAAAACCTGTGGTTAGTATCAGATTTCTTAGTCATTATAATATGTAATCTTTAGGCTGAGCCCAATCTAACTCGGATGTTCCTAATTACTCTGAAAATGCATAGTTTCCACTTCCAGTACCCACCATCGAATATTAAATGTAAGAATTCTGGCAACAGCTTCATGGTCATGTGAAGTATCTTCCAAAGGTTCATACCATGGTGCGCTAATCACAAATCCAATCGATCCTCCTTGATGTTTCTGTAAACCAAAAATGTTTTTTGAAATTATTGTAATAATAAAATACCGAAGTACATTGAATCTAGGCCGAATTAAGGGTTATGAGCGCCCAAGGCAATACACTTTCTATAAATAAATAAAATATATAGTATAAAAATAATTAACCATGACCAAATATCATATTACTTGATATGTTATGCCTTTGCCATCTGAGAAAAACTTCCTAATAATTTTTTTGTAGCTACTACTGCCTAAAATCCCGATTAATTCTCAAACATACAGTCTACGTTTTTTTTTTATTAAGGGCAAATAGTTTTGAAGGGACTATACCCTGTGTACAAAAGGGCTCAAAAGCCAGATAATAAACATGAGAAAAGCAGCCCAGAGAAGGGCAAAACAGTCAACTAAGAAAGGCTCAGCAGCCAGATATTACAATAAAGGTGAAGAGTGGATCTAAACGTACAGAGATCCAGAGCAAAGGAGACAAGTTCAAAAAGAAACCAAAAGAGAAACAGAATACAGAGCTCCGTCAAAAAACAGCTCTAGAACCGCCCGATGACAGCCAGATCACAGCCAAAAACAGCAGCACATACAGTCTACGTTAATCCTCCTTTTCTTATATATTTCCCAACTATTTGTTTTCCCACGTTCTTTATATATTCACCTTTCTTAATCTCTCTTCCAAGACTTCAAAACAATATAAAGAATGAAAAATAGATGAGTATGAATTAAATTTAAAAATCCTGCAACGAAGGCACTTGCATAAATATTTGAAGCATTCTAAATATTATATTCGTAATACGATTAGGTAATTTTAATCTTATTTTGAATGGAGTGAATTGAATTGGTATTTAAGATTGGACACTAATGGCTACAAGCATAAATGGAAATTATTAATAAATTGGTCAATTCTTCATAAAAACTATCGTAAAATAAAATAATTTAATGCCCCTAAATGTTAACACCCAAGCAGTTGCATAATTTGCCTAGGTCTTAATCCCCCTCTGTATTGAATACCTGATATTTGTTCCTGTAGGTTTCTACTGTGGCCACATGGGCGAGCAAAACGTGGTGCCCGGCAACATACGGCTCGGACAGGGAATTCCCAGAAACGCACTTTCCATAAGGAGAGAGCACCTTGCAGGTGGGTATTGTCCAATGGTGTAACCCAATGGAACAAACAGATTTGGCTCGTTCACTGTAGCCCAATATTTAACACGGTCCCCAAATGCCTTGAAGCAAATCTCTGCGTAGGCTTCGAAGTCCATTCTGCACATAACAAACAGTGTTTAAATTTCACTGCCACGGTTGGGTCACAGGTTCAAGTCGCACAAATATAAATTTAATATATATCCGGAAAAGACCAGAGCTGTTACATTATATGTGGATTCAGCCATCCACCATAGGAGTCTTCAAGTGCTTTTGGAAGGTCGAAATGGTACAAAGTAACGAAAGGTTGGATGCCTGCAAAACGATACTTATCCAATTATATTACTCTTTTTCTTGCTTTAAACCCTTTGAAGAAAGATGCAATGTACCGTATCGAAGAAGGCCGTTGATAATATTATTGTAGTAGTCAATCCCAGCACTGTTGATATCTCCAACACCATCTGTTAACATAACAAAACAACCCAAGTTAAAAATTCTTCTAAGAGAAAGGGAAACGCCTTCCCTTTACCTAGTCGATAAATTTTTATTGACATCTTACTTGGAAGGATCCGAGACCAGGATATGGAGAATCTATACATGTCCAGTCCAAGCGAAGCCATGAGCTCGATATCTTCCTGTTTTTAGCAGTCGGAGAAACTTAATTCGATTTAAACAACACATCCCATACATCAACACTTTGAAAAATTGACCAACCAATGAAAAATCAATACCAAAAGAGTACTGGAGAGTGTATTGATTAATGAACATGAGATTGAATAAGTCGTTCATGTGTACCGGATATTTGTGATATTGATCATCAGCAATGTCTCCATTGCTTCCATCTTCAACTCCTCCTGTAATTCAAATAGACATTAAATTCACGGTACCCAAAGAATAAAATAACATATTCTTGTTAACTATATCAAGTAGAGAGGTTGGAGAGCAGGCCTGGTGAATGTGTGAAAGCGTCCCATGTGCTAAGGCCTTTACCGTCTTCGCTCCATGCACCTTCGTACTATTACAGATAACAAGAAAAGAAAAGCCTTTCAATACAATAACATTGCCAACTGCTAACCTGCGTGAGAGTTGGGCTGCTCGTAACAGGAAGATCTTTTCAATAAATAAATATACCTGATAGGCAGAGGAAGCTGCTCCAAACATGAATTTCGGGGGAAATCGGTCCTGTCCAGCGCAGTTGCAGTAAAGAAAATGCAATAAAGGAAGGAAAAAGCAACATTTGATTCGTGGCTTCCATGTTTTCTGTCGAAAACAAAAGAGATTAATGCTCAATAACCCCACATTTTGGTGGAAGTAGACACAGATCTGAGGTATATATAAGAGGAAGGGAAATTGTTTATTAGATTTGGGTGAATACAATATCTACTTAGTGGTTGGTAGGAACTAAAAATCTATGAGTTATCGGAGGACATTTGTCAGCCCATGTTTAAGTAAACACATTTGTCCATTTCCTTGTAAATTAAGTCCCACGACTGCTTTAGTGGAGTTTAAGAGTCAAAATGGAGATTTCATTGTTACGTACAATCCAAAATGGAGATTTTAATGTTGGTTACAGACCAAAATAAAAAATCCCACGACAAAAAAGTGGAGTTTTTTTAATTTTGATTTTCTTTGAATATATCGGAAATTGACAATTTATTTCAAAACAGCACCCTATAAGCTGTCAGCATTACATCATCAACAGCTCTTTGATGTAGCAATAGGCAATTTTTTTGCTTGGGCATTCGGGAATAATGTGTCTCTATTTCCCATGAAAGTTGGTTGTTGTATGTGGGTAAGTATAGCAACTACTCATTGGCATTTGACTTGTATTCTTCGGATTGACACCACAAACAAAATAATTATTCCTGCCGACCGCACGTTATTAAGAATTTATTATGAGGCAGATGAATCAAAAAAAAGTTTAACGTTAATTGAAATGTGAAAGATAAAGAATTTTATCTCCCAATGTCCCCAAAAAAAATCAACTAAAAAAATTATTTTATTGTCTATTAAGTGTTCAAAGCTTTTTTTGTTAGCCTTTATTTAAGACAACACAATCGGTCAATCAAATTTTTGATACACTTATTTATGGAAAATGGACGGTTGTAACATTAAATAGAATTTTAAACGTGTTTTAAAATACAAAAGTACCTGGATATACTTCTTGAAGTTTCTAACTTCCACATTTTAACAACTAATCTTTTTACCTTCTCCACAATATTTAGCATCTTGTTTAATCTATTAATGAATTGTCTTATTTTATTAATTGAATACTATGATCTATCTTACAATATTGGTGGATTTGCTACTCCGGTTATCGATCTTAGCTTCGTGGGTCCTATTACAACTCTACCTTTGACATATTTATGGCAAAATTTATGGGCGGTGTTATGAGTTCACTTGTCTTTTAGAGATTTTCCAATCAAGAATGTAGCTTCATCCTTTAGTTCTAACTCATCTAATTTTAACTTTTGTTCTTCACAATGGGTTATGCAAACAACTTACCAATTACAAGTTAAGAATAACAATTTAATTCTCACAAACACACTTTTCTTTATAACTCATGTTGAACATCCACGTGAGAATAAAAGAAGATTTTTTTCTTCCTTATCTTCCCATATGTTATACTAAATTGATTCAAATTTGAAATAAATTATAAGTGTGAATGGAAGATCCTCTTTCTTACTTATTTAATGCTATATTAGGGCTAGAAACAATATGTATATTCAAGTTATTAATTAAACATTCAAATCAAAATATATGTATATAACAATGTGGAAAATATATCATTTTGAACATGTGCTAAATAGAATAAAGCACGAGAAAGCAAGCAAACTTAACTATTTCACTAGTCTAGAAGTAGATCTCGAGCGTGACACAACGATGAACAAGTTGGAAATGTCTTTTAGATGCTTTGGGAGACACACAAATGTGACAACTTATCCTTTAGAAATGAGAATTTTGACTATGCTCCCTTACTAAAAAAATGCTCACATTATAATTACAATCAATTTATCCCTCTAACTCTTTATTGACTTGCTTATCTCCATAATTTGCTATGTCATTTACTCAGGGAGTTATCAATTAAGGAAATCAATAAATTATCATCGTGCATCATTCCATGAATTTATGTTTCATATCACACACTTCTTTTTAGGATCCTACGGTTTGGTCGGGATAAACTTTATACGACCCTTACCGACTTGTACAACCTTGCCCCTTATTACCTTATGACTTTGTTTTTAATTTGAACATATTTAATGTGTCATTTCATCTTCCTAGGGTCGGCCTTATCATAATATTTCACATACATAAGGATATATAAGTAAGTTAATATCACTTTATAACTCACTTGACAATTTTACAAGCTACTATTGTAAATATCACTCCAAAAGAACTCAAGGCTCTTATAAATCTCCCTAAATTAGTTACACATCATTTAGAGTAGCCACTACTAGGTTAAAGAGTCTAGATTCCTCCACTTTCAAGCATAAAAGGTCTTAGAGCCATGTCTTAGCAAGAGCAAAGTCACTTCAAACATTTTTAAAGGTTTTAAAGGGATAAACGAGTTTATTCACACAAGTGAAGCACATTACATCACACTACTATCATGTTAGGTACATTATCTACTATATAGTCATCCCATTATTTTTGTGTCAATTTACCCGAGGGTACTCATAGGGGTTGGCTTATATCACAATCAAACTTGCACATTTATCTAAGAGAGCTACATGAGGCTTGATCTTGTACGAGGCACATATTGTAACAAGTTTATAAGTATTGGTTTGATAAGGGTTGAATGGAAAGGGTAATCTAGCCTCATCTCACATTTGATTTCTCCTTTTATTAGATAATGCTTTGATGAAGAGTATTACAAGTATCTTAGTTTTCTACTTTGTTGCAAGTCATTACATGTTGTGCAAGAAAGAGTGACATAAAATGAGGCAAATTTCTATAAAAGTGAAGGGCACAAAAAGTTTCATAAGTTCATTGTAAAAGTGTCCAAGACCATAAAAGGGTCGAGATAGTCCAATTATTCCTAATAGGATGGTATGGTCTAGCACCACTTAGTTTCCAATTACGTATTAATAATGAAGCATTTCTAGTATTTGATTGCTGCTCCACCTATCTACACATCTAGATCTCTGATGTTCCCACATACATATGGTTAAGTCTTCATCTCCTCATGTATTTGAGCTATTAATCTACGTGTTTATCATTGTTACAAGTAGTAATGTGTTGTTGATAATGCATAGCTAAATATAAATTAATTAGATCATAATAGTCTCCTATAACGAACCCTTACATCCTATATATTTTTGTGAATTTTTCATAGCATAAATTAATTAGGGTGTAAAAAATTATTAGTCTCTAATGTTGGGAATGCATAATATGTTGGTACATGATCATTACTTTCATACATAGTTGTTTGGTGGTTTCATCCTTATATTGCAATTAATGGAGTTATGCAACTTTTTATGCCATTCGATAGACTGAAATATACTTCGGTGTAAGATATTGCAAACACATAACTTTGGAAATTTATCATTTGGAAATGAAAACTTTTGCCTTGTACCTTAAGCGTGATTTAGGCGCACATTCCAAGCCCAAGCGTCCCATCCTTATCCCTCTTTTGTAATTTAAGGATAATTTCTTCTAATTTTGACTTATAACTAGTCCAAATTACAAAAATATTCAAAATAAATTAGAATTTATCATAAATAAGATATGATTTATCAAAATTAAACTACATCAATTCAATGTTATTTGGAGTTAATATGAAGACAATTTTCTAAAACATATTCTAAATAATTTATACTTTGACATAAATAACATGGACCCATTAAAAATAAAGTAGATAAATCCAATCTATTTCGTTGGAATATATTTTAAATAAATTAGACTTTACAATACATAAATTTAGGCTATTCCAAATAAAATAATTCAATCCAATTCTTTTGGAATAATGATTAATTATTGTAAAATTTTATTTTGTGTTTGTAAAGATGTGTAGCCATATCGGTCAAGCGTTTATGTCTTGTAGAAGTGTCGATAAATCCTCCATTATAAAATTATTGGTTTGTAGCCATAAGTGTCAAGGTGTTTCTGTCTTACAATGATGTTGGTAAATTCCACATTATAAAATTATTGGTTTGGATTTAACATTATGTTTTGTCTAAGTATTTTAATATGTCATATATTTGAAGGTATTTTTGTTTGTGTCAATCGAGTCCTTATAGTATTTGGTAAGCTAACTTTTTGTAGTTCATTAAAAAGTTTTCATTGATAAAATATTGGGTATTATGGAAGTGGCCTTATGATGTAGCCAAAATCTAAACACACTCAATATATTGCAAATAATTTGAATTCCAAAATAAAATAGATCTCCTTCTTCGTTTGAATCATGAATTACAATGTTTCCTAAATAAGAAAACAACTCCCAACTCGAGTTTCCAAACAAACTCCAACTAACTTTGACTAAATCTACTCTAGGTGAGGGAATTACTATTTTAGAAGTTTACTAGTCACTACTATTCTTAGTAAGTTCACATGTTTATTCATACGGGCACAAAAATTTCCACACATCTTCTACATTCCTAAATTAGAGGAATTGCCAACTTTCCAACTCACAATGCATCTAAGAGACTAACATTAACTAATGCCCTAAAATAGGAAAAAGTGAAGTACAAATTAAATCCTAATTTTCAGCCCTCAGATGGTGGAATTCAGGCCCGAAAATGTGCTTTGGCGTGCTCCAAGTGGCAAGGAAGGTTGACCGGCTCACTCGTCTCGTTGAAACATGTGGTTAAAAAAAATGGCCCCAATTGGACACCCGGAGCACAAGTTATGACCTTTTCAAGTTCCTGCTAATTTTAGTGCATCACCATAGGAAAGGGATTTTCAAAGTTGCCAAGCAATTTATTCATAGCCTTCTTATGATGCAAAGGTCCAACTATAGCTTTTTGGATTAATTTTTTTTTGCACAAGTTTGATCTCAGTATAGAAATTTTGTAAAATGGATGATTTAACAAATTAGAATCACTATTAATATGTAAATGCATAAAAATTTTAAATAGGAGAAATCAAGCAAGATTTCATGATATAATTAACAATTATATAAAATAATTTTACAATCAAAGTTGTTTAATGAAAAAAATATCATGCAATCAAGGTTGTTTGGTGAAAAAATATCATGCAATCAAAGTTGTTTGGTGAAAAACTCACTTTTGATAAATAACAATTTATTAAATTTAAAACCTTCCCAAATAAAAATTCACACCAATAGGTTTTTTTTTCTTTCACCTAAGAATGTGATGAAAGGTGTTATGTTGATTTTCTAATTTTTTTTCTTGTCTAACTTTCATTTCTGATATATCTATTTGGTGAAATGTAATTTACTTTAAATTTGGGATCTTGTTAGCATAAAATGGACGGGTATTACATTGTCCTTAATCCACATAGGTATTCGGTTTCTTAAATGACCTACTAACTATCTAAACTACTCAATCCGTCTTGTATTTATAATGTTTCTACATTGTATAATATCATTCATATATTTATGCATTGTTATCTCTAGCCAGTGGTATCAGAGCTAAGAAGCAAGAGCGTGGGAGTAATAATAATAATAATAACAATAATAACAATAATAGGTTTTTACAGTCCACGATGCCGGGGGACTTGTTTTTGGGTCTACAAGTGGCTTGTAGCATATGGGACTACCTCGTACTCACATGAGGGAGGAAACTAACTTTGCTACAAATGAGGCGTACATACCCTACCCCCTTCAGGATTTGAACTTGTGACCTCTATTTCAAGAGCACATGTTCTTCACCATTAGGCCAACTCAGGTGTACCTTTCTTTGGTTTGATGGAACCTTCTTTGAATCGCTACATCCCCTCCCATGTGAAACCTACTCTTTAACCATTTTACTATTCTTGGAACCACTTCTTCCCAAAGACTGCATGGATCCACGTGGGAAGACCGAGAAGCACCACGATGTGTTTAGGTTTGGTCTCCAAGATGTTAAAGCAACATTACAAACAACTATAAATACATGCAAAATTTTTAGAGAGCTAAAGTCAAGCCTACGAGAGCACTTTGGTATCTACTTTGCAATGCTTAAAAGTCTCCAAAACATGTAGTTCAAGGAGATAATTTACGAGTCCTATTCGACATCCATATAGAGAAGAGCCATGTCAAACTTGTAGAAGGATACAATGTAGATGAAAAATGCGACATCACATGCCTTCGGGAGTGTCCATGTCTCACTACTTGAGCATACTAAGATCAGCTCTTCATTTGTGTTTTTGAAAAATGAGAGCACATCTAGTTGAAGAGGTTCAAAGAAATCTAATTGATGTTCTCACCATAGAGAGATGAAAGGACATGTTGTGACTCAACAAGATGGTGAATCTAAATAAGATGATGATTATGATTCAAGGGTACATTTGTAAAAATAATGTAATAAGGTGAAGAATGTTAGCATAAAATATGGACGGGTATTACATTGTGCTTAATCCACGTAGGGATTTAGTTTCTTAACCGACCTACTATCTGTCTAAACTACTCGACTCCCTCTTGTATTTATAATGTTTCTATAGGGTAACTACACAAAGATGGGGGACCAAAAAGTGGACACAAATATATTTTTGGCTATTTTGGCCATAACGCGCTCGTGTTATGGATCGGGTGTGTTATAATGCGAAGGGAAAAATTTAGGTCGTGTTATAACGCTGGTGCATTATGACTTGGATTTACCAAGTTGAAATACATTTGCATTCTTGTTTTAGACATATTCGAATACAAACAGAACGCGAGTTCCTTATAACGTGCTTTCGAGTTATATCATTCTTGCATTTCATCTTCTTTGAGTTTGAAATTCCCAATCCATAGGCTTGGATTTTCCTTGGATATCCAAACCTACGGTTTGGGTACCGTAATCTGTGTGAATAAATCATGTTTGATAGAAAAACATCAAAATCTCACGTGTGCACCCTGATATCTCATGCATTATAACATAATATTAAAAAAAAATTATACTACAATGTCAAGCTCGGTTTTACCTTGGTGATGATATAATTCTTTCTAAAATATTATTAGTTTAAGGCTTTAATCCATAATTTCTTTTTCTCGTACCTTCTTTTCTTGTGAAATCCTATCCATATGTTTTGGTGCACAATTTATGATTTTTTCATCCAATTTTTTTAAAAAAGTGGTTTTTTCTAAACTCCATTATACACACACTAAAAAAACAAAAAAATGACTTTGTTTCTCAAAGTTATGATATGTACACACAAATATTTCATTTTCGGGATATGTACACTTTGAAAATTAATAAAAATTATATATTCATCCAAAAATTATGAAAATTTAGTGGGACCTCCCACGTGGTCTTAGTTAACTTTCTGAAAAGGGATTTACAAAATAATTTATAGAACTCAAAAATGGGGGGGCGCACACACAGTAGGTTATTATCTTTTTGACAAAAAAATACACATACTTTGTGTATCCACCACATTTGAACCTCTTAATCTCCATCATTTAAAAAAATTATTTTAGAAACTAGATTCTGAGCTCTATGGTACTCATTCTTATCACTTTGTCAAATTTTGAGCATATGCATGCCAAATTATTTGATGAAGTTCAGGTTTCGTTGATTTCAGGAAAAATGTGTTGACTTTTGACCCCCTTTTGGTCCCCCATTTCCATGCACTTACCCTACATTGTATAATATCATTCAGATCTATTTATACATTTTTATTTCTTGTCGGATCGAACAATTATCGAAATTACAAAAATGAACATTGTGTTGTTAATGAATAAATCATCTCCAAATGTTCCTTTACAATACATACGTTACTCAAGATTTTTATTTTTTGTTAAATGGTATGCAAAATGTTTTTCCCCACATAAACATGAAAGAAAAATGTTTAATATACATGGCCATGAGTAGGGTTTTGAAAAATTGTCATCCAAATATGAAGACCAAAAACTAGGATGTGTAAAAATGATTCTAATGTCACTTTTAAAATTTCCTTTGCATGGGTGCAAAGGTGGTAAGATATATCTTCCATAATTAAACATGTTTGTCTTCCACTAACATAGCTATTAGCTTTTGCAGATTTGTATATAAAAAATAATAAATCATCCACAACTAGAATCAATAATTCTTGTATTATTTTTGTAATGCCACATTCCTTGATATTTCTACAATATGTCAAACATAAACATTTTTAGAAGAACATTTTGTGATCATAATTTATATGATATAATTATATAAGAACATATTCGAATTGTCGGTGATGCATATGCTATTAAATTTTTATTGTATGTGTACTCTTATAAGTATATGAATTTAAAATTTAAATATAGAACATATATACCTTGTGATTAAGTATTCATAACTCTATTCTTTGTCATGTAGATACTTTTTATCCCAAAATTGAGTTTCATAATGATTTTGGTGCAACCTACCAAATTGTTTCCTTTGGGAAGTTTGGAGTTAGTTATTTTTCCAAGAAAATCAAGAAATATGATCAAAGTTGCTTTGTTTTTCAGGATTTCGGGCTTTGCTTAACATAAAATCATCTTAGGTGCAATTTTCTTCCCAAATCTCAAACCCAATGACACACTTGATAGTGTACTTTGGGATTTTGAAAGTTTGAGACATCGGGTCATATGGGCACTCAAACATGAAAGCATGTTTGATGTAACTTGTTTCCTGAACCCCTAACCCTGAAATACATAGATAGTGTATTCAAGAATTTCCGGGGCTCAAAGCATCATAACATCCCTACATAAAGATATGCCAAATGCTATTTAATCCCCAAACCTCGAAATACAATGCACCTTTTTTTTTGGATTTTGGGGTTAACATGCACAAAATCAAGACATGTCAAATGCGGTTAAACCCCCGATCCTTGGGTCAACACATTAATTTCCAAGTGGAATTGACTTACACATGTGTCACCAATGTGTAATTAATGTAATTTTTAAAATAAATTTGGGGTTTTCCTCATCATTTTCACCTTGTATTAATTTCCATATTTTTACTCTAACTTGCACTTGACACGCAAAACCCTGATTAAGTATTTTCTTCACTTTCAGGAACGTTTTTGAAAAATCCTTCCTAGCCATTACTATAATTAGTGATTTCTTCATCCTCATTGATTTTTCTTGATATTTGAGCTCATTTTATCTATGATTTTGGTCTAGTGTTCTTTGGATTTCATAACCTAGTTTTTCTCCCCATCCAAGTTTTCTTATTATTCTATGGGTACTTGGTTTTTTCCCATATTTTGATGATTCTTCATGATAAAAGATTGGAGTTCATAAAAAAATAATTTTAGTGTTATTCAAGAGGTTTTTGACTCGAAAAAATAGGGTAAATACCTGATAAAGTCTACGTCGATTTTGACCTTCTTATCAAGGAAAAAACCCACCTAATGTATTTTGGGTTTTGGAGGTTTCAAACATGTGAAAATCCATGACTATGATTTTCAAAACTCTTGAGGTACTAAAGAATTCCAAAAGACAACTAAGCGTTTGTTTGGATTTGTAGGTTATTAAATAAGGAGGAAACCCTACAAAGGTCTATTTTGGGTTTTGGAGGTGTAAATCAAGTGTGAATCCATGATTAGTGTACTTTGGGATTATTGAGTTTTTGAACAAGTATGATTATTTGACTAAGTTTTTTCATAATTTTATAAGTGCTAGACAAGATCAAAACTCTGCTCAAGTGATTTTCGGAGTTCACGAGTAGGAACATAATTTTGAATTGATTTGTAAGGCTTACAAGAGAGGTTCTTGGTGAAATGTTTAATACGAAAATTATGGAATCATTCGAGGAAATTAAAAATAATGAAATAAAACTCTCAATGGGTGATGCCCCTTTTAACATCAATTCAAATATTGATCAAATAAAAGATAATGACTTGGGAACATTGATCTTCTTGATTTATGGAGCAAGGTAAATAACACATCTAATTCAATTGAATTTAGGCTATTTACAATATTTGTTTAACATTAACATCAATTTTCCCATTTTCATCTCGGTGTCCCAAATTCATTCTTGTGTCTTCCAACCATTATGACACTAACACTAGGACTATGAAGAATCGAGATAGATATGTTGTAATCAAATTAGAAATTGAATATTTTGAAGAGTAACTCTAGCTCCCGGTCTCAATGAATATGTGGACAAAATTATGGAAAAATCTCAATAGGATTGGAATGATAACTCAATGGCTTGTGCGAAACATAAAAAAAAACTTTACAAAAATCCTAAGACTTCAATAAGTTGTTTTTCCCAAGACTTTACCTTGAAGTGATTTCATACAAGAGGAAAATGATATTATCACATTGTTGAGAAGATTTGTGAGTCTTACTTTCACTAAGGATTTTTAGGAATGAATGTATCAATATATCTATATTATAAGGAAAAATCAACAGATTCATCAATTGGGAGATCACACAACTAATTATTTTCATAAACAACTTAAAGAGGTGCACACAATAGGAATATTTTATATGACCTCATAACTTGTCTATGCTTCAACCAAGATGAAATTATATCCCGAGTTAAAAACTATTGGGTTAAGAAATCATACTAGGGTATATGATTTCTACCCTCAATTAACCTTAGAAGAAAGTTTTAAACACTTATGGAGGGTGAATGTTTCCTTTTCTAGAACATCATATGCAAGTTGAATATATAACTTATAAAATGTGGATGTATAAATGGTTCTTGGAGTACAACTTAAAAATGAGGATGCATCTTCCTTTAGCTTCCTACATTCACTTACATGCTCATTTTCCATTAAAGAAAAGAATTTTGTGGTTGATATTCAAAGGGTAGCATTGAAATATTTCCACCTACGGCCTATTTTTGATTATAGGGGATGATGAAAATTCTTGGATACTTACATATACTTGTGCCCAAACTAAAAGATATATGGATTGGATGAACATAAGAATTTTCTCTCGAGAAAGAAGGATTAATGTAATTGGAATCTTGAGGAAGTCGAGAAGTATGATATTGGTGATGTACCTAAAGGCACATATTATGATGGGGAGATCTTAGATGGTATATAAAACTTGATGAATGTTGATACCCTGGTTTTCCCAAAATTAATTGTTTGATTAGAGAATGCACCTCCATAGAATAACATGTCACCATTATGCTTAATTGTACCATTTATTGGATCATATATTTAGGAATCCATCTTAAAAATGTTGATATTCTCCCTTTAAATCAAACCAGCATGGTGAATTCATCAAAAGAAGGACCTTTTTAGGACCTTTAGGATAAAGGAAAGGCTTCCATCAAGCCAATAAAGTTAAAAATTGTTAGCAAAGGGAAAGGTATTCTAATTCTTCTCTTCTAACAATAGTAGTGAACTTGGATTATCCTCCACATCAGGAAAGTAATGGGTTTTCAATTAGTTCTCTTACCACATAACCCTTGTCCAATTCCTTGTTTAAGTCCATTCCTTCCATTCCTCTTTTCACTCGGATCCCTCATATTTCCTTCCCACCTCATGTTTATTCTCCATCAACATTTCCATAATCATTCTTGTTTTCCCACATAATTTGTACCACTAGTTTCCTCTTTCTCCTCTCTCATTTCAAATTTTGTTTCTTTCATACATGTTTCCCATATGGCCAAGGTTTTCTCTTCCCTTCCACCTATTTCATGAGGGATAATTATTTTCATAGATTCTTTTCTAAATACTTCTCTCTTCACAAACCATTTCCTTTCCAACTTTGAGTGTCCCTTCTAGTTCCTATGTTGTTTCCTCATCCACTAAATTCCCATGGATATTTTATTTACTTCTCCCCTCTTGGTATTGGTATCTACATCCTCTATTAGTATAACTCATGCGGGTGCATCCACATCTCGCTTCAAAGTAACAGTTAGTCCTTTCCTCTTCTCCATCTGTTTAATTAGCCAAACCTTGAGGAAAAGATAGAAGATGGTGCTACTAGAAGCCTTTTATTTCAGCACACTAGATTTGAATCCTTCCTGGATAGTAAATAATGCAAAGACAATTTCCTATATCACTATTGATCAATCTAGGAGATATTTTCTAAAATTATTGTCCTAACTAAAGAAAAAGAAAAGAAGATATAAATGTTGCATATTATCAGATCTCTAAGGTTTCTCTATGAAAAGTCACCATAAAAGGCATCAAGTAAGATCTTTAAGTTATCGTCACCAATCAATTTAAAAATCTTGACAAGGCCAAGGAAAAAAATAATGAATCAAGGAAAAATTTGGGTTAATTAACAACCCTTTTGTATAAAGTCACTCAACCTACTCAAATTACCACTCTTGCAAAAATGAGCTTGGATGCATCATCCATCATGGTATCTAAGAAGATATGAAAACATGGAAGGGATGTTAATGATTGGATCAAAAGACTTCTCGGGGATGGAAACTGATTGATTGAATAATCCATCAAATTCCATGATGAAATTGAAACTGAAAAGTCATTAGTTGGAAGGATGGAAAATGAATTTGAGGAGGAATGTAACAACTGTGAGGTCGCTCTAGAGGCATTAAGTGAACTAAAAAAGGTATATGTTGATACTCTCTTCAAGGAGAAAATAATTGAAGAAGGAGGTAGAAACTATGAATACTATGAGGCCATTGGGTTTCATGTCTAAATTTTGAATGAAGTAATGGAGAAATTACAAGAGGTAAGAAGAGAAGGGGTTAATGCCACTTTAGAAATTGGAGATGAAATTGCTGAACTACCTTGTCAATTTCATGATGAATATTTGAATGCGCTACCAACTAGCACCATTTTTGATGATTTTAATAGTGTGGTTGAAGGGGATTTGAGATCTAAGTAAAGGTTTTATTTGCAATTAATTGAAAGGTTGTAAAGAAGGTTCAAATTCTTCTAGGAAAATTGATTAGTGTGGCTAATACTTGTGAAATACTCGATGGATACTCATGTAGACTGAATGAAATGGTTGTAAAATAAATGATTGGAAGATATCATGAATATAGACAGAGGAAAAGCACCAAAGAAGAAAAGGGCATGGATATCTCAACTAATCAAGATGTGCGGAAGGAAAAACATGACAATGCGAACGCTGAATTTTTATGTGTATTGTCTTATGTTTCTCAAGCATGCACTTTTATGAGATGTTTTTCCACCATTACATACAACATGTAAATTGATTCAATTACTTTGCATGAGAACTAGTCAATATGTATTTAACATGGTCAAATATTCAAGGTGGAATAAGTCTATTTTAGTATTAAGAATAAGTCAAAGGGAGCAAATATCCCTATTTTATATCTCTCCATTTCTATAAATGTATGAATTATCAAATCATTTAAGGCCTTTTGATGAAAGTAGAAAGGATTTTTACATTGGGAGTAAAAAAAAATTCTGGATTTTGTGAGAAGAAAAGAAGCTTTGTATTCTATTTTTTTGACAATGAAGGAATAAAGAGATCCAAACTTTCAAACTTTGTGTTGAGGTTAATATTAATATTATGTTATTTGTCTTATGTTCGAGTGGATGGTACTTCCTTGTGATATAATAATTTTGTTACTAAGTATTAGTCTAGTTTATTTTTATACTCAATTTATGGGAGTAAATTAGAATGTACATTTTCCATTTAAAAACACAATTCCTTCTCTCCCCATCTATCTATTATTCTCATTCTAATATTCCGAAGGAACTAACTTTCTCCATTTTTAATTCCTTTCTTCCCAAAATGAAATCTACCAGGATGAGATCCCACCCCATGATTAGATTAGTGAATATATTGTAAATATTCCTTCATTGTTCTTAGATTAACAATAAACAAGGAACCTCCCCTTATTTGAGGAGGGAATTTGTCCCACATGCTATGGTTGAACACCATATTTTTTCTTCGATAAAATATCCTGTTGGTCTTCAAAATTACACCCGTGTCTTAGATCCGGAAGAACCAAGTTGTTAACCATCTCCAAGTTGTGGGACCTTGCCGCTTGAGACAAATCTATTGTGATCTCAAACAACTCGACTCTTCCGAGATCGAGACGTGGGTGCAAGTTTGAATACAAACAGCTTTTGGCACACTGGTGGGACCAAAAATGAAATATTAAATTTCATATTGCTAGGTTCTGGTGTGTGACTTAGTATTTCATCCTTTGGAGGCTCATTTCAACACATCTGGCGACTCTCAACATTTCCAGATCTCTATTCTAGCATTCTGAGTGCCTTTCATGAGAAGATTGAATATAAGAAGAAGTGTAGCAGCTGAAGATTCTTTTGAGTACCTCCAACTATCCTCAAGAAGAGTTTGTTCTAGAAATTATGTGCATACATCTCCATCTCCCGCGTGCCGCACCCATTCAACTCCTTAAAGTAGACAACCTACATGCCCCTGCAATGACACATCAACCACCTCCTCCATTGAGAAAATTTTCCAACTTCACAGGAGGAAGTCCCTTGGTGCTGGCTATGCAAAATGACATGCCAAATGGCATGCTCAAAAGTATTCCATACTTCACTGGTGAGAATCAAGTCACCCTTAAGGAGCATATTTAGGATTTAGAAAACATATGTTCACTCTACCTACTCACATATGATGATGTAGCGGTAAGGTTACTTGCAGCCTCTTTCAAAGGTAAAGTGCTTCAATGGTACCGAGGCTTAAGAATTGGATCTATTACCACTTAGGATGAGCTAGGAATAGATATTTGTAATTACTTTCAAGATAAGTTAGATCAACTATCTCTGGCGGAGCAACCGATGACTACGAAAAGGGCACCCAATGAGAAGATGACTGATTTTAACATTAGATTTTAGAAGACTTGGGACAGAATCCCTCTTATGGTCAGACCTACAACCCAACACACTTTTTATGTATTATCTAAAGGCACTGAATAATGATATCTCAGTCATCATTCAATCCATGGGAGGTAGGACCTTTCCAGTTACTTATATTATTGTAGTAAGGGTAGAAAATAGTTTTATTCAGGTGGGAAAGATAGCTCCTATACCACCTATTCCCTTGTTCCTAAAAATTTCACAAGCACCCCAACCTTTTGTGGCCCCTATTCCTATTCTTGAACAAAGTGCACAACTAGTTGAATCAACATCTTTCTCTCTAGCACATCAAAAGGAGGATGAAGAATTAAAGGCTCTGATTAGAAATTTATCAAACAAAGTCATATCATTAGAAAAGCAACATGCACAAGCCCATATAGGAAATTATACTCAGTGCATAGCCAAAAATATCATCCTTGCGAATCAATATGGAAACCAAACATACATGCCTAACCAACAAAACGATAAATGACATGCTAACACACATCCGAACCTGCAAGTCATTCCTCCCACGCCCTCTCTCCCAGTACCTAATACAATTCAGGTGCTCATTCCAATTTAGAAATATTTGGCGCAAGAGTTGGAATGGTGATTCCCTTACAACATGCCTCATATTTAATATCATTGTGTGAATGATGCGTGCACACAAGCCTACATGATCTAGAATGATTTAGCTTGCGAACCTTCAATAAGTGCCTATGAGGTAGAAAACCAAGGAATACCGAAGCTCCTCCTGAGGTAAATTTTATGTTCTTTAGCGATGAATTCCATGAAATCAACCAAGTGGCGATGATACAAGCGAAACACACGACCAAGTTACGGATAACACAAGATATAAAAAGTGAATGTTGGAGTTAGGTGCATAGGCCATTCTCCCAACAACGCAGCCTTGATCTAACCCTAAAAATAGAAAAGAAGTAGCCAAGGCATCTAGTAGTAAGAAAAATCAATTCCCTAAACAAGAGTCCCCACTTGTGGCTCCTAAAATGGTGCACAAACCTCATTTGGTAGGTCAAGCTCTTGCTTCACCTAAAATTCTTGCTTCCATGTTTGAATAGTACAAAAGGGATGTTTCCCCAAATGCACAAGTCAATGGGTCTTCCATTCAAAGATTGTTGACCATATGAAGAATAAAAATATAAGTGTAATGTGAGATGCCTTAACTATTCCATCTCTATGGGATTTGTTGCATGAATCTCTAGCACAACTCCCACGTATTGATCTAGCCATACATAATCCACATGCTTCTATCAACATCTTCCAAGAAGAGGAGAAGCAAGTAAGTATGGTTGTTAAAACCCCACCCTTCTATATGTCTTTGATCATAGGAAAACATCTTTTCATAATTGCATGATAGAATCGGGTGCTTTAGTACCTCTATTATGCCCAAGAAGATAGTTGATTTCCTAGGTCTTAGGTATAGCCCCTTGTCTAAAGGAGTCCTACAACTTGATGGATCAACTGTCAATACCTTAGGAGTCATTAAGGATCTTGAGTTGACCCTTCATGCATGTCCAAGTTTAACAATTACTCAAGATGTGTCAATCATTAACTTACCTCCTTTGTTTTCCCTATGTCTTGATTAACATGTGTAGGTCCACAGATGGTGATTTTGGGAGTGGGTGCGATGGTATATTGGGTATAGGGCTGGTTTATTTTTATTTTCCTTTGTCTTTCTGAGCATGGGTAGCAACGTGAACCATGTTAATATGAGGGGATGTAAATGGAGATGGTTTGCCATGAAAGGTATAATGGAATGAGGGGAAAAATCCTAGCAGTGGATAAGAGCCTTGTGAAATGAGTAGGGCACATTGACATTTGGGTGGTGGTTTGGCTAACTCTCTTATACAAACCATGTTGATCTCGAATTTTGGAGGTGGGAAAAATGATTGTGGGGGTGGAGATATCTGGTCATGGAATGGGTAAAGGATGATGATGTATGGTGACAGGTGATGGTGGAGCATGGTCCTCATCAAGTAGGTCGTCATCATCGAAATTTTGTTTAAGAGGAAAAATTTGAAGAAGAACGGTCTTCAGAGCCTTACAATTTTCAACATCATGTCCTAGCACATGATGATAGGCACAAATCTTGGTTTCATCAAATCCTTTTGGTTTGGGTTTGAGAGGATTGTAAGGTAAAAGTAGTGGTAATGTGATGATGGAAGTCTCTAAGAGATTGGTTAAAATGTTTGGCGTAGGACCCTACTAACAGATCACAATGGGAGGTGAGTGTGGGTTTGGGTACATGTGTGGCTGATTATGAAGGAAGAGGCTTTACAGGAGGGGGAATGGGTTGGTCTAATAGTTTGGTATGTGGAGTGGTCTTAGGTTTTGCTAGCATCTGTTTGGGTAAAGGTGGGGTAGAAGAGTTGGCGATGGAAGGTTTTGTTGGTTTGACTACCTTAGTGGAGGGTAGCAGATTCTTATCTTTGGGTTGCACCTTCTTGGGTAAAGGTGACACGAGAGTACGGGATGTAGAAGGAAAAGTAGATGGTGGAAGAGGACAGGTTACCCATGGGGAAACTAATTTATGGTGGAGGTGGTTGGTAAAGGTTGGGTAGGTGGCATTGGTTGAATTTGTATAGGAAAGGTTGGGGTTATAGTAACTGGTGGAGGTATAGGTGGCAAGAAGTGCATGGGTGAGGGTGAGGGAGCTTGGTTTTGGGTGAATGAGGTGTAACAAAGGCTCATGATGTAGTAGTAGGTTGTTTAGCTTTTGACTGGATTTGGGTGTGATATTGTTTGGTCAAGGTTGATGGATGAGGCCCTAGGATGGACGAGAGGGGGGGGTGACAAGGGTGTAGTAGGCGAGACCAATGTATGTGGCCTAGAGGGTTGGGTTTTATTTTTAGGTGGGAGGATAATGCTACTGTAGACTTTGGAAGATGCAGCTAAGTCTAATCTGATAGGTGGGTGAGTAAGGCTTGATGTCGGCATAACACCCAAAGTAGTGATGGGTCTAGATACGAGTGGGGAGATAAGTGTGGGTAGGTTTTTAGGTTTGGGAATAGTTGTAGTGATGGGTATAATTTTGGATGGAAGTAGGGATGATGAAGAGGAAGTCATTTCAATTGGCATGGTTAGTGTAGTTTTGGTTTCTAAAAATACCTTTGGGTAGATCGTGGAAGTATCTTTAGGAAACATTTGCATTTGGGTTAAAACAGGGAGCTGAAGATGTCCCCAGAGCATGGAATGATCAATGTAATCCAAATGATTGAAAAACCGTGAAAATGAGATTACTAAAGAAGATGATGGAGTGGGTTGGGTAGCAATCCCTATAAAATATGTCTATGAGACAGGGAATTGGCTGGCCTCGGATTCTATAGGTAAAAGAGCTAAGATCATGTCAATAGGGTTCGGAATGCTAGGGAGAACAATCTCCGATAGGTAGTGACATGTCTGAAGCATCTCCCATGGGTAGGAGAGATAATAGGTCAGGTGAGGTAGAATTATCTCTCTCGTGGAGGAGAAGGAGATGATGATTCTCTTGTGGATGGGAGAATAACAAGTGTTGATGGTTCAGAAGGTTGGGAAGCAGACGATAACATGACATCGGTAGAAAGTGTGGATTCCTTTGTGAGAGAAAGGGTAGAAGAGAGGGAATCCTCTGTGGGTGGAGGAGCTCATGCCAATATTTCCTCAATAGATGAAGTAGGTCAATTTTGAGGAACAAACGACGTGATATCAAAAACTACATGAACCTCATAGATGGTGTTGTCATTGGATAAAGGTTTGCTATTTTGATTAGACGATGGTTTATGATTAGGGAATGAATTTTTGAAGATGTACAAATTCTGATTTGTTGGTGTGTTTAGATTTTCTACGAAAAGGTCTCCATTGTCTATCATCTCTTGAACAATGTTTTTAAAAGTTATGTAGTTACCATCACTATGTCCTTTAACGCGATGGTAATTATAGTAGTCATGCTCTTTATACCATGCGGGCATAGGACAAGCGGGGTCGAAACCTGTATGAGGTTTTATGGGAGGAAGTGTAATGGCTCCAACTTTAAGAAGTTTTTCCAAGACCGAAGAATAGGGCTCTCCGATTGAAGTGTACTTCTGTTACTCCTGCCAGAGCTGAAAAGCCTGAACAAGAGAAATATTGGAAGAAGGTTGAGCCTGATTAGAAGGATGAGGTGGACCCGCCTTGAGGACTACCACGTTGGCTGATCCTTTGTGCTTTGAATAGTTATTTTGTGGTTTTGAAGATGAAGAAGAATTATTGGATTTGAATGGGGTGTTCTTGTTTCGTAATTGGATTTTATTTTCTTCAATGGATTGAATTTCCAGTTTTCAGGCCATGGTGAACACTTCATCAAAGGTTCAGAAGGTTTGGACTTTTAGAGTTTGTGAGATATGTCTGACACAAGATCTAGTGAAAAACTCAATAATTTCATTCTAAGGTAGTTGGAATGTCAATTGGTTAATAAGACTTCGTCAGCAGGTAAGGAAATTTGTGATTGATTCGTCTTTGTATTGTTGGGTTGAATAGAGATTGACCATGGTGAGTCTCTTGGTAACATTGATTGAAAAATGATCTAGGAAAGCTTGGGCTACTTGATTAAAGGAATAAATGGAATGTCAAGGTAGTCCATTGTACTTATCTAATACTTTGGTCCTATCGAGGGCATTGGGAAAGGTCATAGGAGTAAAGTGTCATCGTGGGTGATTAGGTAACACCCATGTTTGAATGAACACAAGTGTTGTTGTGGGTATTCTTTACTATTGAAGCGATTGAATTTAGGAATTTCCCAATGCATTGGGTAAGGATGAATGGGAATAGATGGATGGATAGGCTCATTACAGATTTCATCATATGTTAAAGAATTATTCGAGCCGAAACATATGCTTCTAAGGTCTCGTATTTTCTCCATCATCATTTTAATGAGGTCATTAATAGGTTGGATGAATGGGTTCCCCTTGCAGAGAAAAGGGGGTTGATGCTAAATGTACAAGGTGAGTGGTATGTGTGTGTATGGCGGTGTTGAGTATGAGAAATATACAAGAGGAATGGATGTGGGTGGCACATAGCCAAGTATAAGATATATACGAGGTTGGGGGTTGTTGTTTGAATGTGTATGCGGGTGGGGTATTCGTAACAACTCTAGTGGCGATCAGGGGTAAGGATTGTGGGATGAAAAGGATGAGGATTTGGAAAGGGGTGTAAGTTTCCAAAGCCGAAGGTGGTTGTGATGTAATGGGTATATGGGAACTGGTGGGTGTAGATGGAGCTAGACTCATAGGGATTGTCAGAGGGAAAATTGATGTCATGGGTGCAATCGATGACATAGATGTTGCATGATTACAATAGGCATGTGGATTTAGATAAGACACCACAGGTGATAAAGTGGATAATGATAGCATCAAATTGGTGCTAGCTGATGCATAAGTGGGGGATAGAGCTAGAGGGATAGATACAAGCATGCCATATATTAATTTTCTTGAGGAATCCTAGGTGGAAGAATGAGCGAGGTAGTACTAGAGGGAAGTGGGATTCTAGTTGAGGAGTCTCGCAAACTCCTTGTCACTAGTGGTGATGGGGATAAGCTGAGTTAGATCCATAGGTGACATAATAGATGGCGGTGATGGACTAGGTGGGAGTGGATGACAGATAGCATGAAACACGAGGGCATTAGTTTTGCTGTGAGTCAACACCATGTGAATCAATGTAAATTAGGTGAAATGTACTTTGCAAATGACATAGGGACAACAGAGATGGGACCAAATAGATTTCAAGGGGAAAATTGGGTAAATATTTTGATAAAAATAAGAACAGGTGACCGATGCTAGTTTCAAGAACCGATGTTAGTTAAGGTATGACCGATGCTAGTTACTGTGAAGAATAGTAGTTTCAGAAAATAAAGTAGAAATTGGTGATTGTTAGATAGGAGACTATATTGGAGGACTATGATCAGAATATAGAGAGTATGGTGACACATAGAAACTTTTAGACAGAAAAGAAGGTGAGATGAGTGTTCTCTAGATAAACTGATCCAATAGAACAAGGAACCGACACTGGTTTGGTAAACCGATGCCGGTTAGATGTAAACCGATGACGGTCTTGGGACCAATGTCGGTTACTGTGAAATCTGAAGAATGAAGAAAAATGAGGTGTTGTGAATTTAGATTGTATGAAGAATCAACCTAGAAGCCTGGGTATGATAGGATGATGCCCTGATACATGTAGAGAAAGTTAGAATAATCTGACTATGATGGAAGATCGTGAAAGGAAAAAGAAATATGAAGAAAATGTATCCTCTCACCTCAAAATGCAAGTCAAGCACAAAGCTATGAAAACACACAATCCTAAAAGTGAATTTTATATTTTTTGTAGCTTATGCTATTTATGACTGACATGTGAATTCAAAATAGAGTTTTTGGTTGGGAAGGCATCCTATGAAAAAGGAAATCTAGAGGGTGAGGTTTTAGGTTATGTTATGGCGGGGCGATCCTTCCTCTGATGGGGTATTGGACAAAGATAACTAGATGGGGATTACCTATCAATCCTCTGATCGTGTGATCGTTGATAGGCATTCTAGGTAAGATGTTGTTTAAGAAGGTGTGTATATTCAAATTTTTGTGTAGTTTGGCAAGAGAAAGAGAGAGAAGCAAGTGTTTTTATAGTTTAATTGTGTCAACCATCAACTAGGCATGACTTCCAACGTATAGGTTGCCCTCATTTTTAATGTGAGCTATAATACACAAAATTAGAATGTAATGCAAGTGTTTTAATACTCAAATCGAAATATGATATTTGATGTAGCAAATGATGAACAGGAAGAGGGATGTTTTTCACTAATGCAATGCAAGAAAGAAGAAGTGGTTCATTTTAAGCCCCAAATGAAAAATGTCATTTAGACAATTAGAAGAAAGGAATATTACCAAGGAGAAGATTAAATGTGTAATTTTTGAAATGAAAGAAACACAAAAAAATGTTTTTCCCATATGAAGAAAATGCAATGAACCCAAGAGAGTGTCCCACCGGGCATGCCAAAATGTTTCACCGTTTTCTTTAAGTTTTAGGCGAAGCAGATAAGGGTGAGGGAAAAGGAGGAATACCTATTGTGGTGGTTGGTTTGAAGGTTGTGTGCACGTTCTGACTTCTCAATCCAATGATGACTATGAGAGTTTCCTTTTGGCTAGGAGTAAATATGGGCTGCCTAACATGTGCTAGATCTAGGAAGTGTGATACTTCCTCGGTGGCAGTCAACCCACTGTTAAATACAATTTAATGTAAGAAACAATGTAAGTAAATAGAATCCTATTGTAATTGATATGATTTAGGTATCTCATCCAAATACAATAAGCAAGTCTAACATAACAGGCTAGGTTATGATCAGATCTGGAGGTGGGGTAGTTGGTCAGGGTTATGGGTCACTTAGGTTATTTGGGTGAAGATTATTAGGTTCTATTATTGATAGGATGGCCAAAACATAGAGACCGGTATCGGTCAGATATAACCGATGATGGTTTAGAGAGAACCGATGATGGTCATGGGTAACCAACATTGGTACGGTCGGGATGATAGGAACTCAATAAGACTTGATTGTGGAAATTGGTCTGAGGTTAGACAGAGATAAAAAGGGGAATGGTGAGGTCTGTGGGGATCTTAGGAACACTCAGAGATGTATAAAGGTTGTGTATAGATGATCAAATGGTATGGTGGTGAAAGGTTGAGTTTGCAGGAAAGTGAATGGTGGGGAATGGAGATGCTAATAGAAAATGATAACAGATGAAAAAAACTTTAAAATAGAACAAGGATGGAATGAAACAGGTGATAAATGCACTTACTAATGTTGTAGGTCCAATGGCTGGGTGGTGGTGATGATTGATCGGTGGGATGGAGCTTGGTGCCGCGGTGGTGCTTCCCGAGAATGCTACCGTGAGAGTGATACCTCTAGATTTGTCTTGATGTTGGCTATGGCTGCTTGGATGTGTGAAAGAGCTCTAGTTCTTACTTGCATGCAGATCTCCCTTTTACTCCAAAATTTGAGAATGTGGCCAACCTCCCAAACAAGGTTACCAAAATGGTTATATGGTAACCGATGACGGTTTTTGGTTGACTAGTGTCGGTTTCGGGATGACCGGCATCAGTTAAGGTGGGATTCCCTAGGTTTACTAAAAATGACAGATCTTGCAATCATTTGGGCCAGGTCTATCCATTTATCATGGATCAAAACAGACGTTATCTTTTAATGAGCGGGAATGTGGTTAGAGGAATAATAGGCATTGATTTTTAGGGTTGAACTAAGTCTTAGTTAGTTATGGTGAGTAGATAGATACTAAAAATAGGTTTATAATGAGGTGTCTAGGTGAGGTGGAAATTGGTTTAATTAAGATAATTAAATAATGAATAAAGTGAGGATGTGTGATGTAAGGGTCATGGTTAGGTAAAAGTGTTTAAGTTAGCTGTTTGAAAGGGGACCAAGGGGAGTGTGACCCAATTTTGGTGTCTACAACAAAAGTATGGGGTATTTCTTAACCCCAATAAGTGTAATTTTGTGGTGGCACATGGATATATATTGGTCCATGTGGTTTCAAAGGATGGTATCGCAATTAATCCCAGAGCACATTTCAGCCATCCTAGCTCTTTCCCTACCAGCACAAAAGAAAGCCTTACAGTCCTTGGTAAGATCAACTTTCTTAGGCATTTTATACCTAACTTTGTAGGACTGTCTGACCCATCACCTTGATGCTCAAGAAGGACACATCCTTCAGATGGACAACATAAGGAAGAGAAAGATTCAACAAAATCAAGCAATAAATTACTCGCGCACCAACACTCATCAACCCAGATTATTACAAGGATTTCATCCTTTATGCTTACGACGCTGATACTAGTGTTGATGTTGTCCTAACACAAGAAAATTAACAAGAGTTGGAAAAACTAGTTTATTTCTTCAGCCAAACGTAGAAGGATTATGAATTAAGATACAATCACAGAAAGAAGTAGGTCTTTGCCATCATGTACGTGCTCAAGAAATTCAAAAGTATGCTCACCACAAATCATATCAAGGTATTAGTATTCCACTCTTCTGTCAGAGACTTCATCATGGGAGTAGATATCAGTGAAAAGAGAGAACGATGGATGACCAAAATCATGGAGTATGATGTGACTATCAAAGCCATAAAACTGGTAAGAGGTAGCGCACTTTGCATTGCTTTGAAAATGCGCAGATTGAATACGAGACTTCATTATTTTTAAATGAAGGTCTTCCGCATGCAGAGCTTGAACAAAATACAAGATCCTGGCATGCATGACTAGATGAAGGACATGATCACATTCCTTTTCGAGGGCGCATATCCTCCTAGTTTGAAAAAGGAAAAGAGAAGACATTTGACGTTACAATATATCCCTAATATTTTGGTTGATGGACTTCTTTTCAAGAAGAATCTTGATGGTGTGTTGTTAAGATGTATCAATGACACCCAAACTGAAAAGGTGTTAGCAGAATTTCATGATGGATTCTCTAGTGGACAATTTTATACCAAAACTATAGTAATGAAAATCATAATGGCACGTATCTTCTAGCCTACCTTGCTTGTAGATGCACACAAGTGGGTCATAAAATGCAAGGAATGTGATTTCTTTGTAGGAAAGAAAAAAATTAGCGGCGCTTCGATCCGACCAATCCAAATGGATTAGCCTTATTTGCAATGGGGTCTTGACTTCATAGGCATGATCAATCCACCTTCAAGTGCTAGACACAAGTGGGTGCTGAAAGCTATAGACTATTTCACCAGATAGACAAAAGATCTCGTGCTCAGGGAATCAACTAAGTAAGTCTTCCTTGATTTTCTCGAAGGTATATTCACAAGGTTTGGCGTCCTCAAACCACTATCTCTAATAATGAAAAATCCTTATTTGGTACTAAAATCACTGATTGGGAGATAAATCTAAGCATCTACTCCGAATACTTCTTCCAACTATTACCCTAAGGGAAATGGTTTGTGCATTTAAAAAATAATAAAATGATCGAATCATGAAGCACATAATGAAAATCAGCCAAATATAATGGCAAACAAATGTCTCACGCATGCTTTAGATAGATAGAATCAAATTCAAAGAGGTAATAGGAAATTTTCCTTACAAGCTTCTCTACGGTAAAGAAGCTACCCTTCCTTTGATTCTAGAATTGAATTCATTAGCGCTTACCCAACAGTTGGAATTCAAAGGCATATACTAGAGAGAAATAAGAATGACATAGCTGGTTAATCTTGAAGAACTAAGGAACTTTTCCATGATCAATCTAGAACAACATCAACAAGAAACAAAGAAATGGTTTGATAGAAATGCTAGGCCCCAATCTTTCAAATTTGGGGACTTAATTCTAAAATGGGATGCTGACAAAGCTAAACCGGGCACCATTCAAAGTTTGATGCACTTTGGAGTGACCTATACATCATCAATTCATGCAAAGAGGCTAACTCTTTTGAGTTAACTCATCTTGATGGAAGCATGTTGTAGATCCCTTATCTTCCTCGCATGCCCTTGTGCACTTTCCATTCTTCCCTTCCTTTCTTCTTTGTTCCATCTTCCCCTTATGCATGTCTTCGTGCATTCACCTTCTTCTGGTAGCCATTCACCCTACGTGTGTACATTTCATGAGATTTAATAAGCTAAGTCCCTAGCCCTTGCATGTGCCTACACATCATCTTGTAATGGTTACACCTTGATCATGCATTATCTTCTCACCAGTTTGCCTCATTTCCCCACGCGTGTTTCTCTGCGCCTTCCTTTATTTTCTTCCACATGCCCTTCCCTTGTACCCTCCTTTTTCCCTTCTATGTCAGGTCATCTTCTGATATGCTTGAGTGTGCGACATGCAACCAATCAAATCATGCCAACAAGGTGCTAAATCACTGCAACAAAGTGGTGAGTGACACATGGCAAAAATGACAAACATTTTTCATAGTTGGTCATTCTTTCAGCCAATTCATGCAAGCCACATGTCTTGTGTGGACAAACAACTCGACATCCCCGACAGCCGTATCTCTATTGCTATAGAGATCCAATCAACACGTGCCTATACTTTTTAAAGATTTGCTAACATTAGCCAAAATGCTAGACATCTAAATTCAAATTCTTGGTGGATCTGATAGGTAAGAAATGGGAAAACGTCTCTTTGGTCATTAATGAGTAGATCTGATTGCTTTAACCACCCAATTTTCTATGATGCACCCTCCTTCCTATTCCAACATGCCAAATAGACCTAGGGAAGTGAATTTGAAAATTCTTAGATGGATTTGTAGGCATTGAATGCTTCTTGTTGGTGGTTATATTTCAAATTTGGGTTTTCCCTCCTCTTCTCCTTCTATGATTCATCTATAAATGTAAGAGATGAGCTCATTATTAATGTTGGATACTCTATATCCTTACCCATTTTTGCTAAGGATTTCTTATTTTATGTATTTTGAGTTGCATACCTCTAGATCTGCTCATGTATGTGGATATCATCCTCTTTCACCATTGTAACAGCTCTGTGCATTTATGGAAGTAATAAAAGCATCGTTTTGTGACTATTCTCTGTCCTAACATGTTTTCATTTCTTCTTCTTTCCTTTCTTTTACTTTGTCGTTCATTGTGCCACTTCACGTCCCTTACAGTTCCTTATTTAGTTGTGTTCCATGAGAATGATTTGGTAAACACATTTTCAGCTGTGCTACTCGTGCCTAGCCTCCTTTCACATGTTCCCCTTTCATTACCGCTCAGAACATATAATGTTCATCCCTCTTTTTCTGGTGCTATCACCTTTTTAGTTTGGTTTATTTTTATGTTAGTCCTTATATCCCTGGTCCCTTGGCATTTATTAGCTTAGTTTCCCCTTTTAGCACTAGGAGTAGCAGTAGTAGTAGAAATAGATAGAGGAACCGACCTTCTCTAGAGATCCATCTCAAGCGTGCAAGGTCCCACAACTTGGATATGGTTCCATTGTGATCTCAAATAACTCGTCTCTTCCAGATCCGAGACACGGGTGCAAGTTTGAAGACCAACATATCAAACCAACAATAGTACACATTTAATATTAAAATTATCATTGATATAAGTTATATTTCTCTTTATCGTAATTTTCATCTCCAGACTATATGAATTTTAATAAAGTATTTTATTTTATACAATTATTAAAATGAAATGCAAATGATACTTTCAGAAAAAAGTGCACTTATCTTTTCGGACATAGTGAGGAGAAACATAATATCATATAGAATTAGAGTATTTAAGAAACAAAAAAATTGTTTTTCATATAATATATCATAGAAACTATTTGGACTTTCCTTTCATTAGAGACACAAAGATTACAAGCTTTGCGAAGAGTAAATTTTGAAATAATTGTATGTGTGTGTGTGTGTGTGTGTGTATAGTTTTCCAGTAAGGTAAACTTAAAAATAATCATGCACAAATAAATTAAATGTAGATGACTACAATGTTCCATCCTTTTTGGTAAAATCTAGTTGTTTTAGTTGTTTTTATAAGATAATCTAATCTTTCATGCAAGAAAGATAGTAATCCAACAAATAAAATGACTAATTGTTTTGATGAAAATAAATTTATGGGAGAAAACAAAAAAATGTGTATATTAAATCAAGTGTTATTTTTTTCCTAGAAAACATTTCGATCACAAATGTACATAAGCAATAAAGTTTTTTTATATATCAAAACTACCTCTACCATGAATGTAATGTTCCCATACGTTATCACAAACTTACAAAGTGGAAATGTTTTTTTGTTAAAACATTCTATTAATTAACTTAGAAAGAATTTTCCATTGTAATTAAACTATATCAAAGGGAGAGAATAATTAGAGTAATACTCCTCCAAATGCATAACATTTCAGTTCCCTCGCACACCCCTCACAAGCGAGAGGGGCCCAACCCTTCATGAGGAAGGAAGATTGAGATAATTAACTATCAACAAGGAATAGTAAATTGAGAACCATGTGTAATATACCCAAATTCTAAAAATACAACCCATCATTAGATCATGGTAACCAATACCATCAAATGATTCATGACTAGTAAAAAATAAGGATAAGAAAACTAACAATGCATACAAATAGATACTTTACTTTGTATAAATTTTTCCATCTATGCTAATGTAAGCTAATCATATAGTTTGCACAAACAAATATGATTTGTCATCCTTCACAACACAACTATCTCGTACACCACTTCATAAACAACATTCCTCATCCAAAAACATTCTATTTTAGCATTTACAATATGTTCTGATTTCATAGTCATAAAGGAAAAACAACCATCTATCCATGTTTCTAGATTCTTTTAAACATAGGAAAACAACCCACCATAAGCATATGTATGTATGCTTGTATGGTTTTCATAATGTACTAGCATGCATACATAAGCTTATGGATTTTATTTCTGGTTTAATGTTTAACAACATTCCTTAGCATGTTTAACAATGCACAAAACAACAATTAAATAACAATATGTTTTCCCCAAAATCCTTCATATGTTGGTTTATCTTTTAACTATCATTCACATTTCTTTAATGTGTTTCAATAAGTGAGGACCTATGTTATCAATATTGTAGCTCTCTTACAAACATAATAACATAAGTCTCACTTTACGTATGATAACATTAGATTATAAACTCATTCCCAAATCATCAAGACAATGATAATAATCAAGAATTGTAATTTTTACTGCAATATAAAGTTTAGTAATAGCTCAAGAAGTTATATTCTTACAAAATTCATTTGGTGTAACCACCTATTTCAACTAGTCACTTATCTTTCATTGTTTTAAAAACAATAAACCATTGCTCAACCCATAATGGATTTATTTCCATTTTCTAAATATTTCAGTCATTGTTTCTTCTCCATTTGCAATTTAAATATGAGTTTGAATAATTATAACAAGTTTTATACTGTCCAAAAATAGGTATACAACCAAACTAATAAAGAACATTTATTTAATTAAAATATGCAAATATAATTTTCCATATTGGGAATACAATCGACCCAAAAACAATCGTTAATGTCATATAAATGATGCTAAAAGTGCAGACCCAAAACAATGTTAACTTAATAAAAACACAATTCATCATATAAAAAATATAATGTAGGATTAAACAAAATGTAATAAGGTCTTGTATTTCGACAAGAATTAGACCCAGACTTGGGTGTTTATATTTTCATCCCACAGGAAGAACATAATTCAGCTCAATGTTTAGAAAACCGATTCTAGGTATAGATTAACAAAAGAAACTTCAATATAGCCATGATTTTATAAAAAAATGTGTAGACTTGATAATGGGTATTTCCTTTATTATTCTATCATCAAACACCGACCCAGAAAAGACTGAAAAAGTATATTTAATTTAAAACATTTGTACACAAATTAATATTTCAAAATGCATAGATTTAAAAAAGGGTAAAAGTTGACTTGAATACAAACATAGCACAAATCATAAATTAGAATGAGTAGGCCCATATTTTGGGTACTTTTCCTTCTTAAAAATCATAAAAATGTGTAGGCCCAAAATGGGAGTTTATTACCTTAAAATAAAATGTAGCAGTATAGAATAACAACCCAAAAGGGTATTATAAAATGACTACCGAAGTGTATTTTCCTTTAAAAATCATTAAAACGTGTAAGCCCAAAATGGGTGTTCATTGGGTTAAAAATAAAACGTACTAGATCCAAAGCCATAACCCAAAAAGCAGACCCGCAAAGGTGTAAATTTCATATTTATCATCAAAAAAGAAATTTCAAAAAAGGTGGTATATATTTCATGTATTTCATTTACTAAGAAAATTATTCATAATTTTCATTATCTAATCAAAATAAGATAGCTATAAGAAAAAACCTTGCTTGTGAAACACTTATACAATCAAATTTCCAAAAATTCCAATGCTCCAATCCTTCCAGTTTCAAAAATTGGTGCGTGCATAGAGTGTAAAACCATGTGAAATAGATTATTTCCCCAACCATTCTCCTCCACTTCATCCTCATTTTTTGTGTTACTTCCTATTGATGCAAAATCACAGCACCCCTGGATGTTGATCAGATTTCTAGTTTGATCATTTGAAGCATCCAGTGTGATTGCACAACATGGAATCCTTTCTCCAAGTGTGGGACTTGCAAATATGAGAAAGGAATCTCCAGAGAAGGCTGGTTCCTACTCCTAAACTACCTGCCACAAGCTGTTCCAGTGCAGGAAAGCTAATCTAATCCTAATCTAACCACCAAGGAGACAGGGAGAGAGAGAGAAGAGAAAAAGAACAAAAAGCCTACACTAAAATGGTGATACACCAGAGAAGGAGAATGTTGAACATCTATCAAAACTACCATGGAACAAAGAGAGGTGAGCAATGGGAAGGATGGACAGATGCATCATAGGCCCAAGGATAGATTTCACACAAAAATGTCCCAAAACTCCATGAACACGGCTCTAAACCTGCAATGAACATCCAAACGTGCACAAATACTGCAAATGAAGAGAGGCAAGAAGAAAACAAGCGAAAAATGAGCAAGGATGGATAGATGCATCACGAAACACATTTTTGTTGCTCCAAAAGTTTGCACAAAACATCATTTCAATAGTAAAAGGAAAAAACACCATTACAGAAGCGGGGAGGAGGTTCAACTCGATTTTCAACCCCAAGAAGAAAAGGAGGGAGGGCAGAGCTGAAAAGATGAACCACCCGAATGTTCAACCCCCTTGAAAGAAGCCCCTCTTTACAATATATAGGAAGAATGAGAGAGGAAGAGAGAAGAAAGTCAGATCTACCCCAACCACTTCTAGGTCGCATTTAGTTTATCTCATTATGGCGGTGGGTGAGAACCACTGTGCAAAAGCAAAGAACCGTATTTGCTTTAAAGCTGGTTGTTGAAACGTCACATTACGGACATTACCACGCACTGCAGAGACGTTCCTTTATTTTCTCTCTCCAAACTTAACTAAATGCAAGCTTGACCAGGAATCGTGTAGAGGATTTTTCCACCTTTCCATTGATATAAAGATCGTGAAAATCTGAGTTCGGATCAAAAGATATGGCGATCTGAAGATTTAGGGAAAAAACAGGCCAAAACGGATCGGCGGGAAAAATATTTGAATTTTTTTCGTGCTCTGCCACTTGGATGACACGTGTCGGGCGCTGATTGGCCACGCAATTCTCTCTCCTTCCCATTCTGTAGGTTTTCCTTAAAAATTTTGACTTTTCTTACACTTTGGAAAAATTTCATTTTCCCCACGCCCGCCACTTGGGACATGTGGCATCGTTTGGTTCATCGACAGGGGCGTGGGGAAAACCTTTACCTTTTAGTTTTTTGGCCAAAATTTTCTAAGTTTCCAAAGCTCTCCCCGAGCTCCGAACTCCCCTTCCCCTTAGGACATGTGGCACGTTCTGATTCGTTGGTGGATCTTCCGGCTTTTCATGTCCCACGCATCCTTTCCCCATCATGGTTTGTCCCAAATGCCTGGGGACAAATATATCTGAACCACCCAATTCGGGCTTCCTTGTCCCTCTTTGCGGTGAAGACACGTGGCGAGATTCCATTGGCTCTCGGCTCTTTCGGATTTTCACATCCCACGCGTCCTTTTGGCCCAAATGTCCCGGACGAAAGTCTCTTGTTTCGGCCGAATCGGCCGGTTCGCATCCTCTGCGTACGTTTGTCCCAACTATCCCGGACTGCCTGGGACAAATATCTCTGATCCACCTGAAATGGACTAACTTGCGCCAATCGGCCAATTTGTGTCTTCCACGTACTTTTGGCCCTCTTGTCCCACACTGCTGAAAACAAGACTTAGGTAATTTTCTTCATTTTTTTGGCCATTTCGGCTTTTCATGTCCCGCGTATCGTCCGATGTCCCAATGTCCCAAAGCTGTCCCATGAGACTACTGGACTAGGAATTAGCTGATTTTCTTCATTTTTTCAGCCCTAAGCTTAATTTTTTTCACATTTTTAAAACTTGCTGGGTTTTCTTCTTGGACAAGAGAGTTAGAAAGAAGCCGAGGGGACCCCAAAAACATGATTTTGGGCCTTGAATCAATCTACTTGCTCGGGACTGAATAATCTGATGCATGTTATCAAAATTACCCTGGGGGGTGAATTTTGGATAACATTTTGGTGACTCAGCGGGGTCATCTGCCTGCTAGATGAAGTTACCAGTTTCCTGAAGCATCCATTGGGCATGGAGTCATGAGTTGTAACCTGAAACTGATTTGAACTTTGAAAACCTCCTCTCTGAGCCACTTGGAAACCCACTAAAATGGAGTCGTTCTCACCAAAATGCCACTGAAATGGACTGTGCAAGAGCAAAACCAGCACCACAAAAACTATGTACAGAACTAAAAATCATACATGCTCCAAATGAAACATGCAGAGTGTGCACAAGCACTTCTTCTGCTAAAAGCAAACCTACCTACTCTACTCTAACTGGAAGCAAAGGCAAGCTAAACAAACCCTGCAATTGGTTGTGAGAAATAGCTTCCTTTTCTCAAAAGTGGCAGCCATGCAATTGATTTGGAGCTGATCATGGCTGTTAGGATGAGTGGAAAATCAACAAGAAGCTGGTCTTCCACCCAAATCATCAAGGTATCAGCTGAAGGCAAATTCAATACCTCTTTTAGTTGCTCTGCATTTGGATTGAAGAGGTATGACAGCTGATCCTTGGTACTTTGTAGCTCACCCTCATGCTCAGAAGCAAGCATGACTGGTTGTGACTTCTCCTTTGGCTCCAATAAAGCCAAATACCTGATTGGGCAAGGTCTGATCCGTTGAGTATGCCCATAGCTCTAATTTTCAACTCCAAAAATGGAGTCTTCTTGTAGACCCTCTTGAATGGATGGTGTGGAAGCGATGGTAGAATTCCTCTGTCCTTTCTCTTCCTCCAATGAAGAACATGAAAGATTAAAATCTTCCAATCTTGGTTCCAAAGAGTTGCTTTATAAGATGCGAGGCCACCTGCAAATGAATGTTCTCCTTCATGACAGTAGACTCAAGTGTTTGGAATGTGGATGATGAAAGAGAGAATGGTGGAAACTCAACCGACTCTTCTCCATCAAAACAGTCCTCCAAATCTGACAGATAAACTACCTCATGGCTGTCCTGCTGCAAATGCTCCACTTCCTCCATGGTGTCTTCTTGATCTGTAACTTGACCACCATGGTTTCTTTCACCCTCCAACATTGAGTTTGAGAGATCAAACTCCTCTTCAGTACTAGAACTTGAGAGAGGTGAAGTAGAAAAAGAACTGAAGGTTCTCTTGTAGCCTGCTTTGTGCTCAAAGCCCTTGGATCTGCAATTTTCTCCTCCACAACTAGAATGTGCTCCTCTTCTTTTGGATCTGGAGCAGCTTCTCCTTTCTCTACTACTTGAAGACAATCTTGCTCTTGATAGAACTCTTCCTCTAGCATGAAGTTTGTCAAGTCAAACTCTTCAATCTGCTGCTCTAGAGGACAAGTTGGGACTGCAAGATCTTCTTCTGAGATTTCTTCCTTTATGGCTGATTGTGCATCTTGAATTGAATCAGCATTCCCTTCAAATAGAGTGCCAATATGGACACTACTTTCTGAGCAAACTGACTGCTGATCTGCTTCTTCTTTTTGCTCTTCTTCTGCTGCCACAAAATCAGTCTTAACCACCATTTGTTCAACCTTAGCCTCTTCTGTAGGTTTAACCATCAAGGGGATCTTTGTCATCCCAAATTTGGCAGCCCAAACCCTCAAGTTGTCTATCATTTCTTTTCTGTTGGGCTCCTCTTCTTGCTGTCCTTCATGGCCGATTTTTGCAATTTCTTCTTCCCCACATGGAATTGGGAATGCAAGAGGAGGGATGGGTTGTAACTCAATTGATTTGGAAATTTTTTGTGGTGGTGGAGGTAGAAACTCTTGTTTCTTTGGAGGAGGGGGTATTTCTTTAGCTCTTGTGGAGGGGATGACTGTTTGGAAGGAAAAAGGAAAGAAGAATTGAGGTGTGGTGGAAGACTGAGAGGTGGAGACATGGGATCAACATTTGGGACAGTAGATGGGGAGTTTAGAATTTGCAATTCCAAATGAGATGGTGCTGCTTGAGTAATGGGAAGAGAAAAACCAGATGATGGTGTAGAACTTACCCATTGACAAGGTTGTTCAACAACAAGTGTATAGGCCTCTATTTCTGCTTGTCCATTGTGCAAGTTGGGGCAGCATCTTCATCATGAAGTCCAGCTTCTCTTGAGGGCTGAAGTGTCTTGGAAAAGGGCCTCCCCATGGACAAGGAGTCCTGCAACCAATTCTAAAAGCTCTCATTTGAGCTGTTGCTCTGGACTGCACCATCTTTACCTCCATCTTTTGGATTTTCTCCAACAGACCAGCATCTTGCATTTGATTGTCTTCATTATATGCATACTCTTGCTCTTGGAAAGCTCCATAGCCAAACTGATTTTGGCATTGCTGCTCATATGGGTATGCATGCTGATTTTGAATTTGTTCAAAATGCTGATTTGGAGGATTTAAAAAACATGTTGGAGGTGGGAAACATTGTTGCTATTGTTGAAGATGTGAATTCCATGATGAAAATGAATTCATGATTGCACAACTTCATGGAATGGAAAATAATGAAAGGGATGGAAAGAAGGATGGATGAAATGGATGAAAACAGTGCATGCAACTTTAGAAATGGGTTGCTTGATCGATGGAGTCACCAGGATGTGTTTGCAAGTGCCTCCAAAGGCTGAAATCTTCACGAACACACCAACTCCGCAAAGATGAAGTGGAAGACCTCTAAGGTCCCACCGGGTGTGCCAAAACTGCTGTTGATGTAAAATCACAGCACCCCTGGATGCTTGATCAGATTTCTAGTTTGATCATTCAAGCATCCAGTGTGTTTGCACAACATTGAATCCTTTCTCCAAGTGTGGGACTTGCAAATATGAGAAAGGAATCTCCAGAGAAGGTTGGTTCCTACTCCTAAACTACCCTTACAAGTTTTTCCAGTGCAAAAAAGCTAATATAATCCTAATATAACCACCAAGGAGACAGGGAGAGAGAGAGAAGAGAAAAAGAACAAAAATCCTACACTAAAACGGTGATACACTAGAGAAGGAGAATGTTGAACATCTATCAAAACTGCCATGGAACAAAGAGAGGTGAGCAATGGGAAGGATGGACAGATGCATCATAGGCCCAAGGATAGATTTCACATAGAAAATGTCCCAAAACTCCATAAACATGGCTCCAAACCTGTAATGAACATCCAAACGTGCACAAATACCTGCAATGAAGAGAGGCAAGAAGAAAACAAGTGAAAAACGAGCAAGGATGGACAGATGCATCACGAAACACGTTTTTGTTGCTCCAGAAGTTTTCACAGAACATCATTTCAATAGTAAAAGGAAAAAATGCCATTATAGAGTAGGGGAGGAGGTTTGAACTTGATTTTCAACCCTGGAGAAGAAAAGGAGGGAGGGCAGAGCTAAAAAGATGAACTACCCTAATGTTCACCCCTTGAAAGAAGCCCCTCTTTACAATATATAGGAAGAATGAGAGAGGGAAGAGAGAAGAAAGTTAGATCTACCCCATCCACTTCTAGGTTGCATTTAGTTTATCTCATTATGGGGGTGGGTGAGAACCACAGGCGAAAGTGGCAAAATGTATTTGCATTAAAGCTGGTTGTTGAAACGTCGATTCGCCATTACCACGTGCCGAGATGTTCCTTTATTTTCTGTCTCCAAACTAAACCAAATGCAAGCTTGACCCCAGAATCAAGTAGAGGATTTTGCCAGCTTTCCATTGATATAAAGAACGTGAAAATCTGAGTTCTGGATCGAAAGATATGGCGATCTGAAGATTTAGGGCAAAAACAGGCCAAAACGGATCGGCGGGAAAATATTTGAATTTTTTCCGTGCTCTGCCACTTGGATGACACGTGTCGGGCGCTGATTGGCCGCGCAATTCTCTCTCCTTCCCTTTCCGTGGGTTTTCCTTGAAAATTTTGACTTTTCTTACACTTTGGAAAAAATTTCATTTTCCCCGCGCCCCGCCACTTGGGACACGTGGCATCGTTTGGTTCGTCGACAGGGGCGCAGGGAAAACCTTTACCTTTTAGTTTTTTGGCCAAAACTTTGCTAAGTTTCCAAAGCTCTCCCCGAGCTCTGAACTCCCCTTCCCCTTAGGACACGTGGCACGTTCTGATTTGTTGGAGGCTCTTCCGGCTTTTCATGTCCCATAGCGTCCTTTCCCCGCCGCTGTCCCCAAATCGCTGGGAAAATATATCCGAATCACCCGATTCGGGCTTCCTTGTCCCTCTTTGCGGGGAAGACACGTGGCGAGATTCCATTGGCTCTCGGATTTTCCTTCTTTTCGTGTCCCACGCATCCTTTTGGCCCAAATGTCCCGGAAAAAGTCTCTTGTTTCGGCCGAATCAGCCGGTTTGCGTCCTCCGCGTACCTTTGTCCCAACTGTCCCCAGTTGCATCGCCTGGACAAATATCTCCGATCCACCCGAAATGGACTGACTTGCGCCAAACCGGCCGATCCGCGTCTTCGCGTACTTTTGGCCCTCTTGTCCCACACTGCGCGAAACAAGACTTAGGCAATTTTCTTCATTTTTTCGGCCATTTCAGCTTTTCACGTCCCGCGCATCCCGATGTCCCAAGCTCGTCCCTGAGACTCGCCCTGGACTAGGACTTAGCTGATTTTCTTCATTTTTTCGGCCCCAAGCTTAATTTTTCACATTTTTAAAACTTGCTGGTTTTCTTCTTGACAAGAGTTAGAAAGAAGCCGAGGGGACCCCAAAAACATGATTTTGGGCCTTGAATCAATCTACTTGCTCGGGACTGAATAATCTGATGCATGTTATCCAAATTACCCTGGGGGGTGAATTTTGGATAACACTTCCTCTTTTCCTTCCCATGTATCAAAACCTAAAGTCCACTAACTCCCAATTAAATTTCCAAAAACTTTCCTTATATTTTTCTTATCCACGTATCCCAAAATTTTGACAAATATCTAACCTCTCGATTTCATTTGCATGAATTTACCTTGAACCATTAACTATTACTTATCTCCCATCTAACTATCATTAAGGATAAGTTTCATTTAATGCAAAGTGATCATCATTATTTAGATCATAATATCACTAGGATTAAATTAAAATTTATAATCATAACTTATCTCGGATACCACTTTTCAAATAAAAAAGATCAATTCCTAGAAAATGTTTTCCCTCTATACCAAAAAAATTCAATGAGATAAAAGAAAAATAAAATTAATTGCTATCCATCTATCGCTTAAAAAAATGATCATAACACACAACAACATGTTCCATCCACTTTGTTATGTTTTCAAACTCGTATTCAATTATTATAATTGCTTATAAAAAGGAATAAACCTATTACTCGCAACATTGTTAAATAGTGATGTACAATGTATGGGTTATGCCAATGGCGTTTAGCCACATAGGTGTAATTTGATCATCATCTATCGATATCGATGAATACATGAAATAAAAGATAACATAAAGAAGTCAAGCATCACATAATTAACTAAATGCTACTCCCCCTTCCCCGTGGTGTGTGATGGTTATTACCTTTGCATTTTCAAGTTCGTTATGATGATCTACCAACCTCCACTTGTGACAATGCCCTACCTTATCTTATTAACAAGGGTGTACCAAATCCTACATTCACCTCACATAAAAAAGGGTATTTAGTCCATATCGTCAAAATTTCAAATAATGATAGCAAACATGCCAATTTCATTATTTAAAACTGATCATAACAATTAATTTTCCTATTTAAGCATGTTATTTTAATCATCTCGATTAACTAGGTATCAAATTGCTATATCCAAAAATGAGGGATGTGACATCCTTCCCTTCCCGAATAATTCATCGTCCCGATGAATACATCAAAATACGATATCAAATATAATAAATTGTGAAAAGTTGCATTATTTTCCTATTTTTCATATTCAAAATTCTTTAATGTCAAATAGAATTTGTAGGAAACTAATGATTTACATGATTTTTTTCCAAATATAACAATAATAAATTTGATTTATAACAATTTTTAGCTGAAATAGAACTCAATTCCCTTCATATTTATCATAACTACCATATATAGTTTAGTTTCAATTTTAAAATTAACAAAATCAAACTATCTTTATTTTAATATACCACTATAATGTATGCAACCAACAAGCTAAAATCAATATTATCATAAAAAATAAATAAATATTATATTTTTTCAAAAGACTATTTATTATAATAATCAAACAATCATATAATTCAATCTTTTAACATTCTCTCACTAAAAAAAAACAACTCCAACTTCCTCCGGACTTCTTAAGTGGAACTTTCTTCACTGTATTGGTCACATTTGACCTTACATTGTCTACTTTAATTCTTATGCAAGCTAAGAATTTGTGTGTCCAATATATAGATTGGCTCTACAATCACCACCCTTGGGTCTTGAATGTGCGAGAGATTTCCAATCCAACACATCAGTTAAATATCCTATATATTTCTTAAGCAATGATGTATGGAATACATTATGTAATCAATAAAAATTTGGTGGTAAGGCTACCCTATAAGCCACTAGATTTATTTCTTCTAGGACTTTGAAAAGTCCAACATATCTAGGTGCTAACTTAGCAGATTTCCCAAATTAAATATAACTCTTATTTTGTTTAACTCAAAGAAAAACCTTCTCCCCAATGGAAAATTTCCTTTTTGTTTGCTTCTTATTAGCATAAATATTATTTTTATTAAACTCTTCCTTGTGTATTTTCCTTATTAACTTAACATGTTATTTCATTTCTACTAACATATTAGGTCCTACCACCTCTCTATCTTCCACATTATCCCAGATAATTGGAGTTATGCACCTTCGCCATACAAAGCCTCAAATGGTTCCATTTTTAGAGTAGAGTGATATGTATTATTATACACAAATTCTACCAAAGGAAGATAATATTCCCACTTGTATTTATGATCTATAAAATACATCCTAAAAATTTCCTTAAGGACTTGATTGACCCTCTCGGTCTATTCATTGATCTTCGGGTGGTAATCAAAGCTGAAATTCAACTTTGTTCCTAAGGCTACATAAAGCATCGGTAAAAATCTAGATGTCATGTAAGGATCTCTATCTAAGATTATCCACTCTGGTATCACATGTAATCTAAATATTTCATGCAAAAATATCTTTACGAGAGTAGGTGAATCATCCTTCAAATTTCTAAGTATGAAGTGGACTACCTTGGTCAAATTATCCACCACGACTAGAATCATGTCACACTTATTTTTGGACATAGGTATTCCTTGTACAAAGTCCATAATAATAACTTGCCACTTCCACAAAGGTATATTATGGGGATAAAACAATCTTACCAGATGCACATGTTTAAACTTGAATCATTAACATTCCAAGAAATTTGATATGAAATATAATACATCTATTTTATGAACGTTCCAAAAGTAAGGATTTTTTAATCAACATGCATCTTAGTCACTCTTGGATTCTCGTAATACATTTCATTATGAAACTCCTTGAGAACTTTATCTCTCAAATTCCCTTCCTTTGACACATACATTTTTCTATAATAGCAAAGCAATCCAGCCAACTCAAAAGTATAACCATCATATCTATGATCTAGAGGATTTACTGCTAGTGCCTCTTTGACATGTAGATAAAAAATACTGATATGTACGCAATTGTTTGAGAATTTATTCATTGAAACTCAATATAAGAGAGATCAATGTGGCTAAATACCTACAAAAATTAAGAACATTAACCACCATTTTTATTTCACTTTGATATAACCAATATCAAAGTTGTACTCAACAAGGAAATCCAACCATATTCACTATCTAACATTTAGGTTCAATTGAGTAAAGATATACTTCAATCCCAAATGACAAATCTTTAGATCAAAGGGTTTAACCAAGATGAAATTCCTCCATACTTGCAATGCATGGACTATAGTAGATAATTCTAAATCATGCAGAGCATAATTTTGTTCATATGGCTTGAGTTTGTGGGATTCATAGGAAGCTACTTTCCCATCTTACATGAGTACTCTACCATAACCATCCCAGATGCATTTTTCACTACAATGAAACTGTCATTGGGATCAATAATATGAAGAATCGGGGTTTTGTTAACTTATCCTTAAGCACTTGGAAATATTTCTCACATTTCTTGGTCCACTCAAAATTCTTACTCTTATTTTGCAGTGAGGTAATAGGGTTGGAAATCTTGGAGAATCTAAGTACATATTTCCTGTAGTACCCTACCAATCCCATGAAGCTCCTTACTTCATGGAAATTTTCTAGTGCCGACCATTCCATAATGGATTTAATATTTTACGGGTCAAATTCTATTCCTTCAGTTGAGATGATATGACCCATAATTGTACTTATTTTATAAAGAAAAGACACTTTGAAAACTTCACATAAAGTTTATATTGTCACACCATTTTCAAAAATAAGTTCAAATGATGATGATGTTCTTGCTTGTTCGAGAGAATAATAAGAATTCTTTTTTCAAGATAATCATAGAACACATTGTTCATTAAATTGATGAAAGCAATAGGTGGATTGGTTAAACCAAATGGTAAAACAATGAACTCATAGTGTCTATACCAGGTTCTAAATGTTATTTTATACATACATTCCTCCTTGATTCTAAGATGATGATAACCGACCCGAAGATATATCTTAGAGAATACAATGGCACCAATCATACTATCAAAAAGGTCATCAATATGGGGTAATAAGTACCTATTCTTGATTGTAGCATTGTTTAGTAGCTTATAATCCAAACACAATCTTAAAGTACCATCCTTCTTATTCACAAAGATTACAAGTGCTCCCCAGGAGAAAACTAGGAAGTATCAACCCCTTCTCCATCGGTTAATGCAACTAAGCCTTGAGCTCCATTAGCTCAATAGTAGTCATCCTATAAGGTGGTTTAGAAATAGGTTATGTGTCAAGTATTACGTACCATCCTTAAAGTACCATCCTTCTTATTTACAAATATTACATGTGCTCCCAAAGGAGAAAAACTAGGAAGTATCAACCCCTTCTTGATCGTTCATGTAATCGATCATTGAGCTCCATTAGCTAAATAGTAGTGATCCTATAAGGTGGTTTAGAAATAGGTTTTGTGCCAGGTACTATGTTGATAGAGAAATCAAATTCTCTTTTAGGTGGCGATCCGAGGTAATTATTTAGGAAAAAAATATTTATAGTCCTACAAAAAGGATATTCCTCCATTGTTGGATCCTTTTCTTCTACCATGTCTGATATCTTTACAACATAAAGAATGCACCCCTTTCTCTTGGAATTTTTGAGTTGCATAGTTAATATCTGTCTCAGACTAATTTCTCTCTTTATGCCTTGAATAAATGTACATAATACCCATTACCATCCAAACACTCTACTATATTTTAAAATAATCCACATTAGCCCTATGTTGAGCTAACCAGCTTACACCTAGGATAACATCATATGATCATGATGGTACTACACATAAGTTTAATTCATTTGTAAATTTTGGTAGCTTTAGCTCTGCCTTAAAGAGACATTGATTAACCATATACTCAACCTTATTTCCATATTGAATAGTCCATGATTTTTCCATATATTCTACTCTCGTAGGTTATTTAGAGAACAAGTTTTGTGAAATAAAAAATTCTATAGAACTAGTATCTATCAAAATAGTTACACGAAAATCAAACAACATACTTGAAGCTTCCACTACTTTAGTCTAATGTTCTACCTAGTGGTTATTTACCGGTGCATGTATCCTTTTTTGAAATGCCTCTCTTTGATCATATAAAGTTCCCCGCTGCTAAAAAGTTATTTGATTTCTCTTTAGATATTTATTAGCATGTAGTAACCTCTAAAAATAAAACATCTTCCAATCAGTCCTTATCTCTCTATCTTCCTTTTCATGAAATCAAAATTGTGATTTCTTTTATTGGAATTATTTCCTGGTTTTTTTATTTGGAACCTTTTGGGAACTAGTTTTCCTTTCTTGTTGTCCTTTTTCCATCAAGGTTGCTTGGTGCCTAGAGGGGGTGTAGATGACAACTATTTTTTCTTCTTTTCTTCCATGAAAGATGCCAACGCTTGTATTTTTCTGTTCCTTCTCGATCATTTTTTCAAACACAAAATCCATAGTGAAGGGTTTGTGAACATCCATCTCTCAACTAATGGTGGGATTTAGTCCCAAAATAAATTTTCAAACTTTGAATTTATCATCCTTTTAGTATTTAGTTACATATTTGAGAATTCATGTGAAATTCTCCCGGTATTTAGTCACTAAATTTTCTCCCTATCACAATCCTTGGAACTCTGTCATATTTTTATCATAATATAGTTCTGTAACCATTGTTAGTGAAAAATCCATTTTAACTATTCCCCGAGAATATGATAGTGACATCTATGCCGAGATCCATCTTTTTATTTTCCCACAATGACAAATATTCTCTAGATAATTTATTATCTCTCCATAATGTTTTTTTTTCTACTAAGAAATCACTTATCTCAAAGTACTTCTCCATCTTACTTGAGTCAAGACTCAACACCATCTCCAAGAGTGGTTATGTCAAACTTACGAGGACTAATCCTCTTTATATATATTGAAATTTCTACTTTTGCCATTAGTGCCTTCTTGGCTTCGACATTTCTTCTTCTTCATCATCCTCACAACCCTCTTGGTCCTCATCATCTTGTCTTTTCTCCTCAAGTTCTTCCAGACCTTTTTCTCTAAGGCAATGATATGGTCTCGTGTCTTGTGGAGGGTAGTCAAAATTTGAGCTAGTTTGTCTTGTTGTTTTCTAGAAGCATTCTGGATCCCATATCAACATTTATTCTTGTGTGAGCCATTATACCTATTGGAATTTGAAAATATATTAGCGTAAGGTTCAATTGTAGAGAACCAAGTTAAAATATTGCTTTGATACTAAAATTTAAGGACCCTACATTATCGTAAGCTTAAAAAGTAAAAAAAAAAAAATTAAAAAAATTCTATTAATTAACTTAGAAATAATTTTCCACGCATATAATTAAATTATAAACGATAATGATAATTAACCCAAAGATCAAACATCATCCTTTATTACCATATTTCCAAGAGTTTAATAGTAGTTTGAACATTTAACTATCATTTAAAACTTTATACATTGTTTTCACAATATTCCATACAAAACTGTGATTAAAAATTAGTTCATTAGTCAATGATTAATATTAGAGTTACATCATATTTTATATCTAAAGTATGAGACAACATGCCTGTCTCTAGCCAAGTACAACATTGTATAATTAAAAACTTAGTACAAGTATTAAAAGAAATGATAACTCGTTCTTTTCAAAAGTTTTTTTAGAAGTTACTATGTACATGTCTATCTAAAATGTAACTGTATAAGCAGGATAACATCATTAGAGAACTACTCCTCCTACTGTAGACACAAAATCTATACACTTGGGTACATTTTTTTAGCTCGTAAAGAATATTAATATATTCATGATCCCTAAAAAAGAAAACTAGTAATTTACAATGTATTTTGGACTTTTGCTTAGTCTCTTACACTTTTATTTACCTTACACACCCTATAGCCCTATCAATATCTAACGGATTTATCTTTTATGGTCTCGGACACTAGCGCCTAGGAGATCGTGTTCCTTGCAGGTGCTCCTAGTCCTCTCTAGAATTTTCCCACTCTTTTAGGTATCTAATGCAAAGAATATAATGACCTTAACCCACTCAGCCAAATCAATTATTTCCACTCCTCTCTACAACCACAAATAACTAGTTGCATGTTTGTTCTTGTTAACTCAAGATTTCTATAAAGCTTTTCAATTTGGCTTTAAATTATGTAATGGATTACTAATAACTTTTTAACACATTCAATAGTATTATACCATGATAATACGTCTAACAAGTGGGCTCAAACAACTAGGATTAACTACTTTATTCACCTTTGCACAAACAACCTACTTTGGCTTCTTGAGAACACTATTCATGGAATGGAGTGAGTTTAACTGAACCACTAGGTCTCTAGGGAAAGTGATGATAGATTTGAGTAACCTTCACCAAGGTATAGGTATAGGTAAGTTTATTTGATTCAACTCCTAAAGCATCTCCTACTTTTTTCACAACTCACCTCCTCAAGCTTAATCATTCCATCCTCAGTCTATCTCAATCCAAATTCCACTGTACATTTTGATGGAGGACGTAAATTTATCAACTAAATACTATTTCACATACCCATTCAGGTATACTCCTTGGAAGAAAAGTTTCAATACCTGCTCCTTTGGATGGAAAGCTTCAAAAGTCCAATTCTACCTTCTTGGCTAGGTCTCCCTGTCTGTCATAGTAATTTTAGCAAACTATCAGTAATTTATATTTATTGATGCAATATTTTTAGAAAATTTCTACTATATATTAAGGTGGTAATAGGGAGTATGATATGTTAAGACTTATAGCCTCTAAGATGATAGTTTAAGCTCCCAATTAGAGGTCGAGGTTAAACCTAAGAGGGTTTCTCTAACAACCCGACAAAGCAGTGTAAATATCTCTCTCCAACAAGCTAAATGATCTTATAAGATTCCTAATCACCCTTAAAGGTTACATGCATACTAAGGGGTCTTCCCAAATGATTAATGACTCTTAATATCTGACTATGTTCATTCTTGGAGTGACATTCAACTTACTTTCTACCAAAAATATAGCATTCTCAGTCAGAATAATGATTTCATAGTGGAATGAATGTTGGGTCTTCTCTCAAGTATTACAAGATTCAAAACATTCCAATAACTATCCTCACGATATAAGATCCCTCTTCCTTCAACTTACCCTTCTTTCCATGAGAAAATTTCTTCCACAGTGTTGATTTATAGTGAGTTACAGTAGTTTCTCCCTTACTGAGTATCACACACCATCCAAAGTGACAAATTTCTCATCCCAATAGATGCAACTAAATTCATAGTCTCTTCCCTCACTAGATACACTTGGTTTGATCAAGCTATATTCCTACAACTTCCTACAAATATACTATATAGTATTTCACATACAAAATAGTACACTTTGTGCTTGGAGCTATAAACTACACTAGCCTTGATTGATCAATATGTGAAAATCATTTACAAAGGTGCATATATCCTCTCCTTACTCGAGCTCTTGTGTAACGACCATTATGACTCATGATGAGATTGTGGGTGGAAGTTACATACAACAAGTTGCAATTTATGCAAGGAGTTACATTTTCTTTGCATGAACCATGATGGAGGTCTCCTAACAATCATTAAGATTATACAAACCTTCTAGAAACCTATTCAGACCTTTAAAACACTTACACATGCTAACGAGCTTACAAATGGGTTTACAAAATAAAAAATAAAAAATAATAAAAATGGAGGGAAACCTCCTTATTCAAATTCTAGACCCCTATAGCCTAAAATGACTAGCTAGTGAATTTCAAAACACCCTTATAGAGTTCTACCACTAAAATGGGCTTGTCAAATGTCTAGACTACCCTGGTAGTGATGTCCCTACATCTTACTACCAATGGGGAAAACTTAGCTTTCTGTGATGTTTGAATCTCTGCCCTTTCTTTCTTCTTTTCAAACTGCATATAATTTATTGAGGATGCACTTTGATTGAGTTTTTAATCCCAAGCCTCCTTGTGGTTGGACCTTCTTGTTTGTAAGTCTTCTCTCCTTTAAAGTAATCATTTTCATGAGCTCATTAATTTTGCTTAGGATGTATACTGTCCCCTATATCTATTTCTTGAGGTTATGCACTTGTTTCATGGACACTTGTGATGGTTCTTGAGGTTATTTCATTAGTAAACCATGCTTAAAACCTTATTCTTGCTCTCCTTGATTCATAAAAACTTTAAAATTGAGCAATTGTGGTTCTTACTAGAAGTACGCATCTTATTGGGATTTCTCTATAATTATATCAAGTACTTGATCTATATAGATGACACCTAAAACAAGGTTATTTGTTAAAACCTAAGTCTTCTCTTCACTCTTGACTGCTACATTATTTGCATGCATGTTCTCCTCTTGTTCTTACACGATTGGATCTTCTTAGAATGCCCGTAGGCATGCTTCAAGACTAGTTTCACTCTCTTCTAGGACTGAATATAGAAATTGATTTTCATGGTCTTTATTACACCTTTCCTTAGTCACATTATTGCCCTCCTTTTCAACATAATTTGTATATTCTTCTTAACCCTCTAGGTTCATTCTCTTTTACAAGTTTTTTTTCTGCTCCCTTTCCCCACTTATCCATTACCAAATATTCTTGACTATGTTATCTCCTTCCTCCATCACACCACCTTACTTTCCTATTAAAATAATTAATTCAATCCCAAGAATATCACCCTTGACTCACTGTTCATGCCATACTTGCTTATCCCTTAATAGATTCAAGGTGTGCCTAGTTCCATCCTTTACAAATGTATAAGTGTTTTCCCATCCGTCATGGATGGATTTCTTGTCGAATTTACATGGTCTTCCCAATAGGAGATGACATGCATCCATGGGAATTACAAAAACAACACATAATCATGATATCTACATATTCAAAAATCAACCAAACACTAATGATTCATTAACACTTGATGCTCTCTTTGTACGTAAAATACTTTTTAAGGATGTAGATGTTTTATATTCTTCAAATTAAACTTTTCTACCATTTTAGTTGAGAATAGATTATAGTAACTACTGTTTCATTGCATATGGTTCTAAACAATGTTCTTCTCTAGAACTGGTTCCTCTTGCTTTCTTGCACTCACTAAATCTCTTCTCATCATCAGTTCTTCTCTAGTCTCAGGATCCTCTACCAAGGATGGTGATGCTACACTCCCCTCTTCACCTGTATGTGTGATTTTATTTCTTGCTTCATTAGCCTAGTTGCTTCTTTACTTTAGGATGTTCATGAAACTTAAAGGATCTGTTTCAAACAAAATTGTTGCACTTGAAGCCTCTGTTAGTTAATTCACTTCTAACTCTTCCTTAACTACTTCTCCCTCTATTTGAGTATCCACCTCTAAATGAACTCTGTGTTTATGAACTATTCCCTTATTCCTCATTTATTTTCTACTATTGTTGTCCTCTTCCTAACTCGCTAACGTCTTCCTCTTGCCTCTCTTCCTCTACCTCTCAAATATTGAGTTTGTTTTCTTGACATTTTCTCCTCTTCCCTTAAGGCTTCCTAATATGCTTCCTCTACTGATCTCAAATGAAATAAATTGATTTCATCTTGTATATTCAACCTCAAACCATTTACATACCTTTCTACTTCTTCAACATCATCTTGTATATGACCAGACCTCATAGCTAGTTTGTAGAATTCATCAGTATAATCAGCTACACTTAGTTCTCTCTGTCTCAAATTTTGCAACTTCTTGAATAAAATAGTTTGATAGTCTGCAGAATGAACTTACCTTTCAACTTGGCCACCATCTTGTCCCATTTCTTGATCTTTTCTTTGCCTCTACTCAATATTTCTTCTTGTACAAATTCCCACCATATTGTAACATGTCATGTAAGCTTCGTGCATGCAAACTTCACTTTCTTATTCTCTGCAATGTTCTAAAAATCAAAGTATTTATCCATCTTGGATATCCAATTGACGAGTTCTTACGGATGTAGGCTTCCTCCATATTCTGGCACTTTCCTTCTTGATTTTGTTCTTTCTCCTATGACTTCCTTCAATAGTTTTAAATTTGTATTTTCTTGTTTTGGTGCTCTCTTTTCTTCCACCTCCCCTTATTTTTCCACTTCATCACTATCATTATCTAGTGATTTCCCTCTTCTCTAAGCTACTTTTATTGCTCCTAATATTTCTTGGATGTTTGTAAATACTAAAAATAGTCACCTTCTCTTGGATGCTCTCTATTTCCTCCTCTAGCCATTCTTCTTGGTGGCATTTTGTCAAACTCTTCATTTCTCTCTCAACTCTTTCCTCTTCACTCATTTTTTTTTCTCTTTTATATCTCTTCTTTTCAATTTCTTCTCATTCTCAAATCTTATACAAATATGATGTAGAGTATATAGTGACCTTAAACCACTCAACTAAATCAATTAGTTCCACTCCTCTATAAAGACACAAATAACTAGTTACATGTTTGTTCTTGTTAACTCAAGATGTCGATAAATCTTGTCACTTTGGCTTCAAATGATCTAATGTATTACTTGGAAATTTTACACATGTTCAAGAGTATTATAAATTGATATATCATTGAAAAAGTGGGCTTAAAAACTAGGATTAGTTGTTTTATTCACCTTTACACAAACTTCCTACTTTGGCTTCTTGAGAACATTTTTCATGGAATGGAGTGCGTTTGATTGATCCAATAGGTCTCTAGGAAAAGTGATGATAGTTTTGAGTACCATTTAAAAAGGTAAAACTGTGGGTAATTTTATTTTATTCAACTTTTAAAGCATCTCCTACTTCCTTCACAACTCACCTCCTCAAGCTTAATCTCTTCTCCCGGTCTTGTCTCGGTCAAATCCCATAGTATCTTTTGATGGAGGACTTAGCTTTATCAACTAAAAAATATTTCACATACCCATTTTGGTGTATTCCTAAGATGAAAAGTTTCAATACCTACTCCTTTTTATGGAAAGCTTCAAAATTCCAATTTTACCTTTTGGTTAGGTCTCCCTACGACCACGCAGTACCTTTAGCAAACCGTCGGTAAGTTCTCTTTATTGACACAATTTTTTTACAATTTTTTTGTTTAATATTAAGGTGGGAATAGGGAGGATGATATGTTAAGAATTATATCCTTTGAGATGATCATTGAAGCTACCAATTATAGGTACGAGGTTAAACCCTAAGAGGGTTTCTCATAACAACCTCGAGAGTGTAAATCTCTCTCTCCAAAAAGATAAAGGATATTACAAGCTTCCTAACAACACTTAAATGTTACAGTGCATATGAAGGAGATATTCCCAAATGGTTAATGCATCATAATATCTCACTATGTTTGTGCTTGGAGTGACAAATCAACTTAATTTCTAGAAAAAAAAATCACAAAGTGGAATGATTGTTGGGTGTTCTCACAAGTATTGCAAGATTATAAAATAATCCAATAACTATCCTCATGATACAAGACCCATATTCCTTTAACTTACCATTATTTTTATGAGAAAATTCCTCCCATAGAGCTAGGGTACAGTGAGTAACAGTAGCTTCTCTCTTTCTCAGTATCACACAACATCCAAAGTGAAAAATTTCTCATCCAATAGATGCAAGTAAATGTCATCCAAAATAAGCCCCTTGCTTATTTTGACTAACTTTCTTTCATTCCTTCCTTCCTTGTGCCTCAGTCAAATTTTTCCACTTTTTAGGAACTCAAAATTATCTGGAAATGGCTTCATTAGATAGAGAATTTTCTCACCTTTCCAAAAAGGTAAAATTTTCCTTCTAACTCCTTATATTTTGCAAGTTATGGCTCGATGGAGTTTTTGATGAAAGTTTCCCTGGGAAGGCCCGTGGATGAACGAGAATGTGCCACGTGGCGGTGGAATGGTGGGTCAACAGAGGTAAGTTGGAATTTTCACCAAGGAGTGAGTGAGGCCCCAAAGATTTTTTTTTTTTCCCATGGGCCCGTGAAGGAAAAGAAATGGTTTGGACCCACGGATGAATGAGAATGTGCCACGTGGCGGCGGAGATCGGACCGACGGAGGTAAGTTGAAAAAGTGGTCAAAAAAGGTGCAAAGGAAAATTTTTGCCGGCCAGAACTGTAGAGGAAAGAAAGTTAATTAAGGCCCATGCCAAATCAAAGTGTGCCACATGTCCATCGGACCAGCGGTCAGTCGAGTGGGTGGAGAAAGTTTTGGCTTTTTCCAAAAGTAGTAAATGGTGCAAAGGAAAAAATTGGCCCGCAAGCCCGCCAAAGAGGAAATGGAAATTTTGGTAGCACCCCCGAGTAATGAAAGCATGCCACGTGTCCTATTCTCGGCAGAGGTCGAGGGCGTGGGGAGAATTTGGAATTTTTCCAAAGTGGTCAGCGGCATCAAAGGGAAGATTTGGAGCGCATGCCCGCAGCGAATAGGAGGATGACACATGTCCCGGAGCGGCGGGTGCGGAGGAATTTTAGAATTTTTTCCAAAATTCAAAAAAGCGTAGATGGCCATTTGAACCCATGGACCAATGGAAGTATGCCACATCGCAGTGGAGTAGTGGGGCATGAAGCTTTTTGGGAAATTTTCCCAAATTCAAAAAAAGGGAAAATTTTTGGGTTTCGACCCGCCGACCTGATTTTTGCCCCAATTTTTCCCTAAATCTTTAGAGGGGCATATCTTTCGATCCAGAGCTTGGTTTTCTCGATTTTGGTGTCATTGGAAAGCTATTGAAATATTCTACATGATGGAATATTCAATTTTGTTTTTTGGTGGAGTTTAGTGAGAGAAATGAGAAAAATGCCTTAGGCATGGGGAAAAGAGAAGAACCAACATTCAACCACCATTTTTAATGCAGTATGGCTTCCATTCTTTTCCAGCATGGTCTAAAATCTTGGGGAATGAAATTTTAAGGGTACCCATGCTATTTAGATGAATCTAGTCAGTGGTTGAATCATTCATTTCATTTTTCCCACGTTTCTCCTTCCTGAACTCGGGTTTTCATTGTTAAAACCCAGATTTGGCTCATTTGTAAAGGGTTCGACATTTTTATGTTCTACAGGCTCCCTCCTTCACCCTGGAAAGTTAATTTATGGAATATCAGACCTGTTTTTAGGACTACAACATGTTTTCTATCTCCTTGCTTTGTTGTAATGCACTATATTTAAAAAATAGAAATGATAATGCAAGCTCTGTGTATGAATTTTCAATCCTTTCTTGTGTTGTTTTCTCTATCTTGATCCTTCATTTAAATTTTAGCAAATATTACATGATTTGTGTTGCATTTTTATAATCTATGTCAATTTGTAGAACTAGATGGTCATCACTCCTTTGGTGTATCACCTTGTTAGTTTAGTTTTATCTTCTTTTCTCTTCTATCCTTGTCTCCTTGGAAAAATTAGAGTAGGATTTTGAGTTAAACCTCTGCAAATTTCATGCATACATCTAATAAGAGGATTAGAGGAACCAACCTTCAATCTGGAGAGTTTTTTCCTATTTTTACAAGTACCACACTTGGGGAAAAGATTCCATGTTGTGCAATCACACTAAATGACCCAATTCTCACTTGTAGATTTGAAGGTCATTTAGGGGGTGTTGATAATTTGCACTAATAGTTTTGGCATGATCCGTGGGACCTTAGAGGTCTTCATATTTATTACAACAAAGTTGATGTGTATTTTTGTAAGTTTCTTGCTTAGAAAGAGCCTTGATTTGCACATCTAGCGACTCCAAAGGGATAAAATCAACTAGTTTCAGCAGTCCAAGTCTAAAGATTCATGAGAAGGATCTAAAAAAGGTCAAGGGCTAGAGAAGAGGGATTGTCTAAGTATCTGTAGTTATCCCTAGGAAGAAGAGAGAGGGGAAGAAGAATTCAAAGGTCTCCATCTCCACCAAACAGAACTCTATCAACTCCTCCACCTGGTAGACCTTTCACCCAATAAACAAGGGTTCTTAGGCCAATCAGAATGGCACAACACAACCCTTATGTCAACTTCATTGGTAGCAGCCCACTTGCTCTCAATGCACAAAACCTAGTTCCAGTTGCAGCATTGAAGAACATCCCATACTTACTTGGGGAAAATCAGACCACTCCTGGTGATCATGTCAAAGACATTGCTAATGTTTGTGCAATCCATGAGATTTTTGAGATGTAAATTCTTTGTCAAATTGTTGGCATCTTCATTCAAAGGGAAAGCCTTACAATGGTTCAGGAGCCTTGGGACAAGGCTCTATCCAAAATGGAACCAATTGTGCATAGCTCTCCATGAGTAGTTTGGAGAAAAGGGAGATAATTTTTCTCTATTGGAACAATTGACAACTATCAAGAGAGCTCCCAATGAGCAGCTAACAAACTTCAATTTCAGATTTCAAAGGACATGGGATAGAATCCCAGTGACAGTAAGGCCAATAGCTAAAGGTGCTTTCTTATACTATCTCAAAGCTTTAAATTCTGATATTTCTATGTTAATCCAATCCATGGGAGGTGCAAATATACCTACAGCTTATAGCATCACCATTAGGGCTGAGAATTATTTGATCCAAGCTGGTAAACTAGTGCCTAGGCCTCCTATGCCCTTATATCCAAACTTGGAAATCCCAAGCACTAGTCAAGCACCTAATTTAGCTCCTATTCCCACTCCTAGAAATCAGAGTTCAAATGAAACTTCTACTTCATCTTCTAGTGCCTAAAATGAACTTCAAGAAGTCATGAAACAATTACAAAATTTAGGCAATGAGCTAGTTACACTCAAGAGGAAGCAAGCCCAAAGTTTTATACCTTCTTATTAGTCTCAAACTCAGCCTAATATGCAACCATATCAGCCTAATAGGCCACCCAATCTAGCTGTAAATCAAAATCAAGTAAGACCTCCAACCAACAAACCATGTCAGCCCTATAACCCTAATGTTGCATCTACCTCTAAAGCCTTAGTGCCAGTGCAAAATAATATAGCTCAAGAGTATGATTGGTGTTTCCCATGCAATGAACCTCAAAACTAGTCTATGTGCTTCAATGGTGATTTGAACCAAGCTTTGATGGTGACAACAACTAGCGTAGAGAGTGAGGTGAGTCAAGAAACAAACCAACAACAAGGAACATCTCAGCAAAATACAACTCCAAATGAGACTACACTTGTGAACTGACAGGCTAAAGATTTTTGTGGTATGAATCAAACAATTTCTCAGAATGTAACAGCTAACACATGGTTAAAGAAGAGGAATATTGGTGAAGGGAAATCATTAGATCCAAGTGCTAAACCCATCAGGAAAAAACAAAGACCGGTCAATCCACACATAGAGCCTCTCATGAAGAAAGAATTGAATAAGTTAATAAAGGCAAGTATCATATTTCCCACTAAGCATTAAACCTGGGTTTCAAACTTGGTTCCACTTAGAAAGAAGAGTGGAGAAATCAGATTGTGTGTAGACTTTAGAGATTTGAATATAGAATCCCTCGAGGATCATTACCCACTTCCTTTTATGGAGCAAATTTCACAATTTTTGCTAGCTCGAGAGGTTTTCATTGCTAGATGGTTATTCGGGGTATAATCGGATCATGGTAAAGGAGGATGATCAGTTCAAACCAGCCTTCACCACCAAATGGGGAACCTATGCATATAGGAAAATGCCGTTTGGGAAGTCTAACGCCCGAATACCTTCCAAAGGGCAATGGATATGGCATTCAAGGAATTGATCAACAAAATAGTGCTGATATACCTAGATGATATGACCATATTTTCTAAAAGTGTAGCAGATCATCTCTTTCATTTGAGACAGGTGTTCCAAAGATGTAGAAGATTTGGGGTATCCTTGACTCCCAAAACTGTATTTTCCTAGCTCATGAAGGAAAGATCCTAGGCCACATTGTTTCCAAAGAGGGATTAACAATTGATCTAGAGAGGGTTGAAGCAATAAAGCATTACCATTACCAAGTCACAAAAAGGCTCTTGAAAGTTTCTTGGGAAGAATCAATTTTGTTCGAAGGTTTGTTCCAGAATTTGCAGCCCTTGTCAAGCCAATAACTATGATGTTCAAGAAAAGTATGGCTTTGAAATGGACAGATGAAGGTAAGGAAAGTTTTGAAGAAATCAAAGAGGTTATCTCACAAGCTCAAGCGTCATTAACCTGCATTTCTCTAAGGATTTTATCCTTTATGCATTTGGCAATGATGACACAATTTCTGTAATTTTAGTACAACAGAACAAAGAAAATGTAGAGCAGCCAATTTCCTTCTTTAGCCAAAGCTTTGAGGACTATGAGGTGAGGTATTCTTTCATTGAGAAGCATGTTCTTGTAGTGATTAGGAGATTGAAGAAATTTAAGCATCTAGTTTCAAACAATAAGGTTCAACTTCTAGTTTTCATGTGGGAGTTAAGGATTTCCTCCTCAACAAATACCTAAATGAAAAACATGCGGGAATGGATTAATCATGTCATGTAGTATGAAATTGAGATCAAATTCACCAAGCTGGTCTAAGGAAAGGGATTGTGTGAGCATCTGGTCTTGAGTAAATCAATGGAAGCAAGTAATGAGAAAGATATTGTTTTGGCGTTGCAAGATAACCAAGAACAAAGAGGTGTTCAAGAAGAGAATGGTGGTATGCTCACTCCTTGTTGGACCCAAGACATAATGCACTTCTTGCAAACAGGCCTATGCCCTCTAGAGATGAAAAAAACCAAGAGAAGACACTTCAGATTGTAGGCTATTCCATATGCACTTGTTGATGGTGTCTTTTTCAAAAAGGATATCAATGGAGTGCTATTGAGATGCATTGGGACAAATTAAATTAAGAGAATGTTAGAAGAGTTCCATGGTGGATCAGCTGGGGGTCATTTTTCTCCAAGATTGATAGCCCTCAAGATTATGAAGGCTGGATATTATTGGCCCAAGGTGTTCAATGATTGTTATGCATGGATCAAAAGGTGCAAAAATTGTGCATTCTTCACAGGCAAAGAAAGATTAATAGCCCTTCCATTGCACCCAATTTCAGTTGACCAACCATTCATGCAATGGGGTTTGGACTTCATTGGAGTCATTAACCCAAACTCAGGCCAAGGACACAAGTGGATTCTAACAGGAACACACTACTTCACCAAATGGACTGAGGCGATGGCACTCAAAGAGGTAAATGAATCCAACATTCTAGACTTCTATGAGGGGATAATAACTAGAACTGGTATACCTGCCACTATAATATCAGATAATGCATTAGCATTCATAGGATCAAAGGTAACTACATGGGCTGTTAAGAATGGGATCTATCTGAGCACTTCATCAAATTATTACCCTCAAGGTAATGGCCAAGCTGAGTCTACCAACAAGAACCTATTAAAAATCATCAAGAGGACTCTTGATGAAAATCAGAGGACTTGGCACACTAAACTTAAATCAGCCTTATGGGCTGATAGGATAACTCCCAAGAGATCCACCGGTAACTCTCCATTCAGACTTGTTTATGGAAGAGAGGCAATCTTTCCTATGTCACTTGAGTTGCCAATGTTGGAACTCATGAAGTAATTGGAATTGTTAAAGTTTGAACCCATGGAGGTTAGATATGCAAAATTGATGGAACTCCAAGAAATCAGAGAGTATGCAGCCCAAACAATGGAGAAGGACCAAGCCTTGATCAAGAGAACCTTTGATAGGAAAGATAAGGATAAAACCTTCCAAGTTGGAGATTTAGTGTTGAAATGGGATGCAGACCGAGCAAAGCCATGAAGGCATTCAAAGTTTGATGCCATCTAAAGTGGCCCCTACATGGTCACAAAATGTAAGAACAAAAATGTATTCCAATTGTCTACATTGGATGGTGAAGAATTAGGTTCTAGTCAATGGAATCCATGTAAAGTATTGCTACTAGAAGGAAACTCCTCACCTTGTACATATTAGCTTAGATTTTTATTCCTCCAAGTGCTTGTGCACTTTGTTTTTTTGTAGCTTAGTTTTACATTTCCCTATGTGCTTTGGCACAATCTTTGTTGTCCCAAGGTTGCATCTTTACAGGCCATGTTCCAGATCAAGTAATGTTCTACTCTCACAATCTTCTTTCTAGAAAATTTCTAATGAGTTGAGAGTAACAAGCAGTTAAGTTGATGAATCCATGCCCAACATATGCTTCAAAGGCCACTGATCATTCATCCATTAGGCAGATGACCCTCTGAGTCACCAAAATTGTTATCCAAAATAAGCCCCTTGTTTATTTTGACTAACTTTCTTTCATTCCTTCCTTGTGCCTCAGTCGATTTTTTCCAATTTTCAGGAACTCAAAATTATCTGGAAATGGCGTCATCAGATGGAGAATTTTCTCACCTTTCTAGAAAGGTAAAATATTTCCTTCTAACTCCTTATATTTTTCAAGTTATGGCTTAGTGGAGTTTTTGAGGGAAATTTTTCTTGGGAAGGCCCGCAGATGAATGAGAATGTGCCACATGGCGGTGGAATGGTGGGTCAGCGGAGGTAAGTTGGAATTTTTGCCAAGGAGTGAGTGGGGTGTAAAAGAATTTTTTTTCCCGTGGGCCCGACGAAGGAAAAGAAATGGTTTGGACCCTGTGGACGAATGAGAATGTGCCACATGGTGGTAGAGATCGGATGGCTAGGAGGTAAGTTGAAAAAGTGGTCAAAAAAGGTGCAAAGGAAAATTTTTGCCCGTGGGCCCATAGAGGAAAGAAAGTTGATTAAGGCTGTGCCAAATCAAAGTGTGCCACGTGTCCATCGGACTGGTGGGAGTCGGAGGGGTGGAGAAAGTTTTGATTTTTTCCAAAAATTAGTAAATGGCGTGAAAGGAAAAAAATTGGCCCATGAAGCCCACCAAATAGGAAATGGAAATTTTTGCAGCACCCCCATGAACTAATGAAAGTGTGCCACGTGTCCTATTCTCGAGGAGGTTGGGGGCATAGAGAGAATTTGGCATTTTCGCCAAAGTGGTCAGTGGTGTAAAAGGGAAGATTTGAAGCGCATGCCAGCAGCGAATAGGAGGATGACACATGTCCCAGAGCGGTGGGGTGTTGGAAAAATTTCCAAAATTCAAAAAAGTGTAGAATGGCCATTTGAACCCACAGACCAATGGAAGTGCGCCACATGGTAGTAGAGTGGTGGGTGTTAGAGCCTTTTGGGAAATTTTCCCAAATTCAAAAAAAGGGGAAATTTTTGGGTTTCACCCATCGACCCGATTTTTGACCTAAACCTTGAGAGGGGCATATCTTTTGATCCAAAGCTCTATTTTCTCGATTTTGGTGTCATTGGAAATATATTGAAGTCCTCTACACGATGGAATCTTCAATTTTATTTTTTAATGGATTTTAGTGAGATAAAAATGAGAAAAATGCCTTTGGTATGGGGAAAAGAGTAACCGACATTCAACCACCATTTTTAATGCAGTATGGCTTCCATTCTTCTCCAGCATGGTTGAAAATCTTGGGGAATGAAATTTTAAGGGTACCCATGCTATTTTGATGAATCTGGTTGGTGGTTGAATCATTCATTCATTTTTCCCGTGTTTCTCTTTCTTGAACTCAGGTTTTCATTGTTAAAAGCCAGATTTGGCTCATTTGTAAAGGGTTGGATGTTTTTATGTTCTATAGGCTCCCTCCTTCACCTTGGAAAGTGAATTTGTGGAATATCGACCTTTTTTAGGACTGCAACATGTTTTCTACCTCCTTGTTGTTGTAATGCACTATATTTAAAAAATGGAAATGATAATGCAAGCTTTGTGAATGAATTTTCAATCCTTTCTTGTGTTGTTTTCTCTATCCTGATCCTTCATTGCAATTTTAGCAATTTGTGCATGATTTTGTTGCATTTTATAATCTGTGTCAATTTTTAGAAATAGATGTTCATCACTCCTTTGGTGTATCACCTTGTTAGTTTAGTTTTTCTTCTTTTCTCTCTTCTATCCTTGTCTCCTTGGCAAAATTAGAGTAGGATTTTGAGTTAAACCTCTGCAAATTTCATGCATACATCTGATCAGAGGAGTAGAGGAACCAACCTTCAATCTAGAGAGTTTTTCCCATTTTTACAAGTCCCACACTTGGGGAAAAGATTCCATGTTGTGCAATCACACTAAATGACCCAATTCTCACTTGTAGATCTGAAGGTCATTTAGGGGGTGTTGCTGATTTGCACTAACAAAGAAACTCATACAATCTCTTCCCTCACTAGATATGCTTGGCTTGATCAAGCTATATACCTACAAACTCCTACAAACATATTATACGAGTCTTGAATCATGAAGATTCACACACAAAACAATATTATTCCTACTTGGAGATCCAAACCACACTAGCCTTGATTGATCAATACCTAAAAATAATTTACAAATGTGCATATATCCTCTCCTTACTCGAGCTCTTGTGTAATTGACCATTATGACTCATGATGAGACTGTGGGTGGTAGTTACATACAAGGAGTTACAATTTATGCAAGGAGTTACAAATTCTTCCCATGAACCATGATGGAGGTATCCTAACAATCATTAAGATTATAAAAACCTTCCGAAACCTATTCACACCTTGAAAACACATGAATATGCTCACAAGCCTACGAGATGGCTTTCCAAAATTAAATTTTTAAAATAATAAAAAGGGAGGGAAACATTCTTATTCAAATTCCAGACCACTAGAGCCTAAAATGACTACCTAATGACTCTTAAAACACCCTTATAGACTTCTACCACTAAAATGGTCTTCTAAAATGTCTAGACTACCCTAGTTTTGATGCCCCTAAATCAATATATTTTACTTCTTGTTCATATTTTACAATTTTGTGTCGGCCTTTTAGGTATCAATTACAAAATTCAAACAAGGGAATCATATATAATATTTGTGTGTGTGTGTGTGTGTAGACACACACACACACACACATAGATATAACTCTCAAAGAAGGTGCTAAGCACTAACATTACCTATCATCACCTAAGCTTACATCCAAAGACCCAAAGAACATTACAAAGCATCCATCTAACACATTCACTCAAGGAAAAGGGCTACATCACTCTGAATACACAACATAGGAGGGGAAGTGTAGTTTATTCCATCTCACACATTCTATACATTTTTGGCATTCTAGATCTAGCTTGATATCATTAAGTAAATTGCACAAGGGCATCATTACTCACACATTCACATAGAAATACATAGAGTCCGAAATGTAGTGCACTGCTCATTACTAAGTTCACTCTTCGAGTGACCATCGGGGTCAATATGAATTCAAATTTTGCATCTTTATTTTTAGATTTGATGTGGTTTGTTGGCATGTGTAGCTAGGTATCTCTATTTTCAGGGCAAGTCGTTTCACACCACCTATTACTTCTCACACACAAGTCTCCTCTTCAGGGACACAAGACCTAGCCTTTTTATACTAGGATCTACAAATCCAAATCCACCAACTACAACAAGCTACTTCAAATTCTTATCCATATCTAGATTCCTCATTACTCCTTCATATCCCTTTCTCACCCACCATATCCTCTTATCCACTTCCTCCTAACTTCATTTCACCCAAGATTCCTACCTTCAATGGCCATGGTGACCCTCTGGAGAATATTCGATCTTTTCATGTGGCATGTCTTGACTATGCGATGATCTTACATTATTGGCTAAATTGTTTCCTATAAGTTTGCAAGATTATGTTATGTGATGGTTCTATGATCTACCTATTCATTTGGTAACCTCTTTTACACACTTAGATGATGTTTTCCTTTCTCACTTTTCTATCAATATTGACACCAAGATATATTATGTATAAATTTCTCAACTCAAACAAGGATCTAACGAATTTCTAGCTAACTTTGTTTTATGCTATAATAACAATCTTACTAAGATGAATCATGTACCAGCTGATTTCGAATTGTAAGATATATTTATTCAAAGTCTCTTACCTGCACTTCAAGAAATTTTTATCTTTGACACTTCTCCCTCCTTTGATCAATTATTCCAAATACTCAAATTGCGTGAAGTCAAGATTTTATCCATGGGAAAATTGAAATACTATGATGTTTATTCATCCTCTAATAGATTTCAAGATAAATCTACTTTCAAACCATCTCCTAAGCCCACTGAAGCTAAGACCATTATTAACGTTGTTTCTACACCTGAAAAGCTTCAATTGTAACCCACGAGGTGTAATTTTACTAAACTACCTTACACACCTCAACTCTTATTACCACAAATTATTAAAATAAATCTTATTACTCTTCCTCCACCACTCAATCTTGATCCTTCTCACCCCCGTGGCTATAACTATGATGAAAATGCACGCTGTGACTACCATAAATGCATTGGGAATTCTAGCGATCACTACTTTAAACTTAAACATATTATTCAATATCTTATTGATAATAATGCAATCGAGCTCCCTAATCCATCTACTTCCAAACAGGCAAATGATAATCAAAATATCAAAATATTTAATGACCCATTTCCCAAACACATATAACAACCTAATGATTCTTTTGTAAACCAAAAATATCGTTTTGTGCCTCCTCCTTCATTGGGGCCTGTAGAATTCCTTTGTGTTACTACTTACGTACCACTACCAATCATCACATTCTCAGATCATGATTATCATGCTACATTTTCTTCTGATTCATTGCATATCAATTCTTCTATTGGTACTTATACCATCAACAATACTATGGTCTATCCATCGGCACTTACCAATGCATGCTCCATGGCACTTCTTTTAGCTATCAAATGTCCCACCTCTCTAATCACATTTCTAGTTCCTAATTCTTATGGTCATGTCATTATTCCCATTACAGTTGGGTCTCTTACTATATTTACACCATTCTTTGTTACCTCTGAAATCGTAGGATGTGACATGCTCTTAGGTCTTCCTTGGCTCTGTGTTACACAAGCTATCCCTTCCATACATCACTTGTGTCTCAAGTTCATCCATAAAAAATAAGTTGTCACTATCAAAGGTATTCCACCATGTACACCATTTCCTCGTCCCAATATTGTTGATATCTATGCACCAATCATGACATCTAGGCCTCCTATGCCTCTCAAGTCTAAAGCTAATTTTTCACCTCGTTATCCTATTCACACATTTCCTACATCAAGACCTTGTCATCCTCATCAGTCCATTAGCTCACCTTGTCAACCTAATTCCCCTAATCCAGAATCCCCTTCCTATAGGTGTTCTTCATATCCTTCACCACATTAATCTCATAAGGTCATTTTCATATGCCTTTATCTCCTTAGATATCGGGTGGGGGCCCTCACCCTTCACTATTGTCGGATAGTCTTCTATCCCTTACACACTTGGGAACATTGCACTTTATCCCTCTTCTTCCACCACTATTAGTTGTCTCTAGTACTATATTTCATGCTCCATGCTTCATGTCTAATTTTTCTTAACACTCCTACACCTTTGGTACACATATTATACCATCATTACCCGATGACACACTCTAGTGCTATAGTTCACACTTGATTTGTTGAGGTCCAACTCTCAAATGATCCTCACATCATCTACATTTCATGCTATCTAATTCATGATACATCTTTTCTAGCATCTACTCTCACATAATGCACGCATTCCCTGATGATGCACTCTTATTCAATAGTTCATTCTTGAGTATTGAGGAAAATTTCTAAATGAGCCTCATCTCATACTCATCCATTTGGGGAAACATGGATCCTCCTCTCTTGACATCTTGCACATTTGAATATCTTTGTTGTATTTACTCTTGTCATCTTATTCTACTTGCATGTTACACTTAATTTCCTATGTTAGTTAGATTATTAGTATGTCATTATCTTTTTCTATATACACATATCGTTAACTTAGTATTTTGAGGTGAATATATGATATTTCATAGATTCATACATGATGCATGATGCTCAAAGATAACTCTTTACTAGTCTCATTGAGGCTCCTATAGGGAATCTACCTTTGATACTCTACTACTTCATACATCACATGTTATATTGTTACATTATTTACTACTTATCATTATAATCAATCTATTTTTCTTATTTGTATACACTTTAACATATTATTTATCTCCCTAACATTCTAATGGGTGATTCATGTGTAGCGTTTGTCTTGTATGATCAATATAACCATGGTTATCTGCCACTTTTTATTTATATTGTATAAACTATTCATCTTCCCGAATTATCCCCAAATTTTGTAAAATCAGCTAAGTCATCTCCTCCCTCTCTCTCGTTTAGGATTTCATATCATTGCATTCTTATTTCTTGTCCATTTACTATATTTTATCACTTTTATATCATAAAATACAATAGTTTCTCTGAAATTAAGATTTAATTCAATTTATATTAAATCACCTACCATAGAACCTTTCAGTTCCCCCTCACACCTCTCTCACAAGAAAGAGGGGCCCGACCCTTCATGAAGAAGGTAGATTGAAATAATTAACTATCAATAAGGAATAGTAAATTTAGAACCATGTGTAATATACCAAAATTCTAAATATATACAACCCATCATTAGATCACGTTAACAAATACCATTAAATGATTCATGAATAGTCCAAAATAAGGATAAGTCAACCGACAATGCATATAGCTATATACATCACTTTGGTGAAAGTTTTCCAGCTATTCTAATGTAAGCTAATCACATAGTCTCTGCACTAACAAATATGATATGTCATCCTTCACAACACAAATATCTTGTAAACCACTTCATAAACAACATTCCTCATCTTCTATTTTAGCATTTACAATATGTTTTGATTTCATATTCATAAAGGAATAATATCCATCTATCCATATTTCAAGATTATTTTAAACATAAGAAAACAACTCAACGTTAACATATGCATGTATGCTTGTACTATTTTATAATGTAATAGAAAGCATACATAAGCTTAATTATTTTATTTCCAATTTAATGTTTAACAAAATTCCTTAACACACTTAATAATGCATAAAACAATTATTAAATAAAAATATGTTTTTCCCCAAAATCCTTCATATGTTGGTTTATCTTTTTACTATCATTCACATTTCTTTAATGTGTTTTAATAAGGTGGGGACTTATGTTATCATGATTGTAGCTTTGCTATGAACATGATAACGTAAGTATCACTTTACATATGATAACATCATAACATCATATTTTAACCTCATGCCCAAATCATCAAGACAATGATAATAATCAAACATTGTAATTTTTTTACTGCAAGGTAAAGTTTAGTAATAACTCAAGAAGTTATATTTTTACAACAATCATTTGGTGTAACCACCTATTTCAACTAGTCACTTATCTTTCACTATTTTAAAAATAATAAACCATTTCTCAACCCATAATGGATTTATTTCCATTCTCTAAATATTTTAGTCACATTTTCCTCTCCATTTCAAGTTGAATATGAGTTTGAATATTTAAAACAACTTGTTTTATATTGTCCCAAAATAGGTATGCAACCAAACTAATAAAGAACATTTTTAATTAAAATATGAAAATATCATTTTCCATATTCAGAATACAATTGATCCAAAAAATCCATTAATATCATCTAAATGATGCTAAAAGTGCAGACCTAAAACTATGTGAACTTAATAAAAACACAATTTTTCATATAAAAATATAATGTAGGATTAAACAAAACGCAATAGGGTCTTGTATTTTAATAAGGATTATATGAATACTTGGGTTTTTATATTTTCATCCCACAAGGAAGAACATAACTCAACTCAATTTTTATAAACTTAGTTCCGGTATAGATCAACAAAGGAAACTTGAATATAGCCACAATTTTATACAAAAATATGCAAACCCAATAACGAGTATTTCCTATATTATTATATAATCAAACAATGACCCAAAAATACCAAAATTTGTATTTTCTTAAACATGTCTTTGCACAAATTAATAATTATAAATGCATAGATTTAAAATAGGGTAAAAGTCGACTTGAATGCAAACATAGCACAAACCAGAAATCGAATGAGTAGACCCATATTTTGGGTATTTTTTCCTATTTAAGAATCCTAAAAAACACATACACTCAAAATGGGTGTTTATTGCCCTCAAATAAAACATAGCAGTCCATAATAAAAACCCAAAAGGGTATGCAAAAATGAATTAAAGTGTATTTTCCCTTTAAAAATCATAAAAATGTTCAGGCCCAAAATGGGTGTTCATCACTAAAAAAATAAAGCATAGAAGATCCAAAACCATAACCCAAAATGTAGAATGAAAAGGGTGTAAATTTCATATTTATCATCTAAATGCAAGCCCAAAAAAAGGGTGTATATATTTTATGCATTTCATTTACCAAAATAGTTTTTCATAATTTTTGTTATCTAATCAAAATAAGATCCAAAACAAAAATCCTTTCTTGTGAAATGCTTATCCAATTCGATTTCCAAAATTTCCAATGTTCCAATCCTTTCAGCTCCGAAGAACCCATGCATCCATAATGTGAAAAACCAAGTGAAATAACTTCTTTCCCCAACTTTTTCCTCCTTTTCCTCATTTTCTGTTTTACTTCCTCTTCTCCTTCCCATGTATCAAAACCTAAATTCCACTTAACTGCAAAATTAATTTCCAAAAACTTTCCTTTAATTTTTCTTATCCACATATCCCTTAAGTTTAACAAATATCCAACCTCTAATTTCATTTGCATGAATTTCCCTTAAACAATTAACTAATACTTATCTCCCATCTACTTAGCATTAAGGATAAGTTTCATTTAATGCAAGGTAATCAACATTATTTAGATCATAATCTCACTAGGATTAAATTAAAATTTATAATCATAACTTATCTCACATACCACTTGGAAAACAAAACAATCTCAATGCCATGTTAAACCTTTTTCCCGCTATACCACAAAGTCAATGAGATCAAAGACGAAAAATTTAATTTCCAACCATCCATCATTAAAACAAATGATCATAACACACAACAACATGTTCCAACCACTTTATTATGTTTTCAAACTCATATTTAATTATTATAACTGCTTATAAAAAAGAATAAACTAATTACTTGTAACATTGTTAAATAGTGATGTACGATGGTTGGGTTATATTGGTAGTGTTTAGCCACATCGACGTAATCCACTCATCGATATCAATATCAAGGGATAGATGAAATACAAGATAACATAAAGAAGTCATGCATCACATAAGTAACTAAATTTTAATCCCCCTTCTTGTGGTGTGTGTTGGTGATGCAGAGCATCATTGCATGTAAATAAGATCATTTTGGTTTTATTAGTTATCTTAGGTTATGAAGGTTCTTTTGGGTGATTTTGGTATGTTCCAAGTCCATTTAGACTCTTCTTGATTTGAAATAAGTGATAATTGGAGTTTCCCTCCAAACCCACAATTCAAATATTTGAATTAATCTTTAGAGTGTTAGAGCTCTAGGAGTTAGCATAAGTTAAATAATTGATTGAAAATGGGTCATGGAACAAAAATTCACCTAGGACATGATCTACTTGATTCTAACATGGTTTTGTTACACTATGGTTATCCTTACCATAGTTAAGTTAGTTAGATTAGAAACCTAATTTTCTTTCTACTCTTCATTAGTATGATGAGCATTTAAATTGAGGAGTGTAAAGCGGATAAAAACGGGGGTTTTTAAAGGTAGTGGAATTTTTGAAATAGATCCAAAAGGATCAAGAGCTCATGTATTGTCATTGATTGGATAAATAAAAAGGATTTCTTGAGTATAGAATTGTGTAACTATGATTGATTATGCATTTATGGATGATTCTTGATTATGTTTGGGTGAGGAATGATATTGCGGGGTTTTAGAAGGGTATACATGGTTAGAGAATTTTAAAATAAGTAAGCGAACTGATAGAGCATTGAAGAAGGTTGATATTAAGTGATAAATAAAAGTAAGCCTATCGAGAGGCAGGGACTAATATAGTGTTTAGTTAAATCTTTGAATGAATAAGAATTATCTAGGCTTTGGGAAATGTATTAAGACAAGTTTTAATTGTCAAGAAGTGTTTGCAATAGTACTAAGTCATTTTACAAGGCTAGCCTCATGATTATATGAAGAAAACATGGACTTTATTGTTGCACAAACAATATGAAAGAATGATTTGAGTCATATTTATTTCACTCAATATTTTCATGTTGAATGGACCTAGGTAGAGTTGTTATAGGGAATCTAGGTGTGTTCTATTTCATTAAGAAAGTTCACATAGACAAAAGAACTGAAAACAAACTCAAAACCTCCTCCCGATCTGAGATGCCTGCTGAGTAGCATTTAAATCCAAATAAATTTATATAACTCTAAAAGAAACAATTGAACCTCACTATAAATTGGTGATAAGAGTGCCTTAATGGTGCTTATAGGTGAATATGTAGTATCCATTGGATTGAAATCCTAGTTTTGAAGGTCCTAAATGCAAGTTTGAGGTAATTACAACATTCATTTTTGTAGATCATGTTATAACCTATATGATAAATGTATGAAGACCTAGTGGATGGGAAAATTTGATTGGTGAGAGTCTATGTAATAATTCTAGGGATTTTAAATGTGTAAATACAGTCTTAACTATCCTTGGACCTAGTTTTGAGGGTGTAATGTAAGGAAGTTAAAAAATAAGAGTATCTCTGCTATGTTTTTCCCATAATCATATATTTTGTTAAATGATATCCTATTTATGTGGGGGAAATGGTTTATAATGGCAATACAAGTTCTCAAAGAGAAGAGAATCTAAAAACTCAGCCTAAGAAATCCCTAGTCAATAAGATAGACTTGTATACAGTTTGAGTAATGCTTAGTGAAGTTGAATGCATTAAGAGAGGAAAATATAGGATATTTGAGAAGGTATGTTTCAAGAGTATAAAACTTACAAGAGTGTGGAGTTATTTTAAACCATATGCAATAAAATGATTCTTGACAATTTTGTTTCAGTTGTAGAAATAGTTGAGAATTTCACACAAATGATGCTTTTAACAGTCTAGGTGAATACCCTAGTAAAATTACATGAGTGATGTACATGATATATGGTTATAACATGATAAGGATATTGATTAAATTATGAAAAGTGTGTGCGGGGGTTAGAGATGAAACATGGTGTGAAATGAGAATAAGAACCATACTTGTTGAGCAAGGTAAAGATGACATGATAGTGAGAGGTTGAGTTAGGGAGAATAATAAGGATGTGAGGCCTAATACATATGAAACGAATTATATTTTTATGGTTTATAAGGTTGTTAAAGGAATTTTTACTCAGGTGAAGGAATTCAATCTAGGAAACTTAGTTGAAGACATAAGAAGACCTAGATAAACCTACTTGAAACAAAGAAATTGGTGTTGGGAGAATTGTGTTGGGAGTTTGAGGATGAAATTAACCATGAAGAAATAAATACATAATGGGTATAAGGAAACAAAATATTTCTTCATGAAATTTCGTACGTTGTTCTAAGCTATAAGATTTTCAAGTTTACATGTCTACTAAATAAGCCTAGTTGAGAACAAGTAGAAAGTGAATAAGTTTTTTTGGCTAGGAGATTGGTTTTGAAACTTTATCATAATATTAAAGTCCTTAAAGGGTATCTAAAAGTTTTACATTGAGAGATAATATCTTGAGGAGTGTTCTATTCATCAAGATTTTCCTTTAGGGAGGGCTACAAGCAAACAATAAGGTCTATATGGTGAATGATTAAAATTCATCATTTGAAACTTCTTGAAGATTCTAAACATTTTTATTGTATGCATTTGAGTAGGTGAAAATATCCTTAGCCTTTGTTTCAGCATTGAATGCATTTTGGTGTTTATAAGCAAAAATTAGCTTCTTGAACAATATATGTTTTTGGTGATTTGATGGTATTTGGTTACTAACCTTGATAAGTTGTCTTTAAGATCTTGAATCCTATTATTATCAAGTGGTATCGAGAAGGTTATTCTATTTGAAAGAGAAATAAGATAAGGAAAGTGGATGGAATCTATGAAAAGAAGAAGAAGAAAGAAAAAAGAAGGAAGAGAGTTAAAATATTAGGTGTGAAAAAGAAGCTAAATGAGACTTAAAACAAGGTGATAAAGACTTTTGGGATAGAAAAAATGGCAGAAGAAGGAATATAGATGATGAAGGGATTGATGAAGCTAGTGTGCCATAAGAAAAAAGAGAAAGAAGAAAAAGAGAGGAAGATAAAATATGAAATAAATAACAAGAAAAAGAGAGTTATGGATGCGGAAGAAATACAAGGATTGAGAAGGGATGTGGATAAACTAGTAGAAATGATGGGAAGAATGAGAGAAGAATAAAAACAAGTTGGAATAATGGTTAAGAATAAATCTAAGTGGCCTATAAGGTTACTTGTGGAGAGAAGGAAAATAATGCAGTTGAGAGAAAGGATAAGAAAGGAAGAAAAGAGGGTAAAGAAAATGAGGAAGAGGATAAACAAACAAGAACAAGAAGTAACCAAAGAGATAGTATAGATATATAGTCAGAAATGTGTTGAAGAAGATACTATAGACAACTTTTTGGCTTCTCTTAGAAGTATAAAGGTGAAGAGTTCTTTGATAATGAAAGTTAAGAAACATCTTATGATATCAAAGAAGATTTAGAAGAAGAAGGATAACAAAGAAAAGATGAAGAAAACATCTTGCATGCATATTATCATGAGGCTATATGTCCTCCATATTTTCATTAGAATATTTACCTATCATGTGTCAATTTAGGTGATTAAAATGAAGGCATGAAAAAAGAAATTGTCATAAAAGAAGACATAGAAGACAAGACAACTGAAGATGAAATAAGAGATGATGAATTTGCAACGAAAGAAGAATTATTTGATAAGAAATAATGAAGTAGAAAACTCGAACCTATTTGAAGATGAAGAATATTATAGAAAAGTAGAAAAATAGCTTATGAAGATATTTTGTGATGAATGAGAAGCCAAAGAAGATAAAGAGCAAGTTGAATCAGTTAGAAATAAGCCATGGGAAGATGAATATGTTCATGAACCTCGTTTTATAGGTTATTTGACAGTTGAAGAGGAAAATAAAAATAATAATGAATACAAATACAAAGAAAATACAAGCAAAGCAAGAAAAAAAAGAAGCAAAGAAGATAAGTAAAGGAGAAGAGAGATTCAAGATGGATGAATCTCAACATAAGAAGAAGAAAATAAAATCAAGGAAGTAAAGAAACTAGAAAAGAATAAAGAAAACAAATAGCTTGAGCATGAGCTCAAATCTTCCCGATTGGGAGTATGATGCATGAGCATCATTGCATCTAAATAAACACACTTTTGTTTTCTTAGTTGTCTTAGGTTGTGAAGGTCCTTTTGGGTTATTTTTGCACGTTTCAAGCCCATTTGGATTCTTCTTGCTTTGAAATAAGTGGTATTTAGAATTTCCCTCCAAAACCACAATTCAAATATTTGAATTAGTCTTTAGAGTGTTATAGGTATAAGAGTTAGCATAAGTTAAATAAATGATTTAAAACGGGTTATGGAACATAAATTCACCTAGGACTTGATCTACTTGATCCTGACATGCCTTTGTTACACCATGGTTATCCTTGCCATAGTTAAGTTAGTTGGATTAGAAAAATAACATCCTTCCTACACTTCATTAGTATGATGAGCTATTCAATTAAGAAGTAGAGATTGGACAGGAATATGGTTTTGAAAGGGAGATGAATTATTTTTAAAAAGCCAAGAGGCTCAAGAGGCTCTGTATTGTCATTGATTTATTTAGTAAAAATATTTTTAAGTATAGAATTGTGTAACTATGATTGATTATGCATTTATGGATGATTATTGATTAGTTTTTGCTTGAGGAATGATATTGTAAGGTTTTATAATTTTATACGGGGTTAAGGATCTATAGAATAAGTAAAAAGAGTTGATAGAGCATTGAAGAAGTTTGCTATTATGTTAGAAATAAAGGTAATCCTAACGAGAGGTAAGGATTACTATACTATTTAGTTAACTCTTTAAATGGATAATAATTCTCACTAATTTTTGGAATTTAATAAGACCCATTTTAATGGTTAATAATTTTTTTCAATGGTACTAGGTCATTCTACAAGGTTACCCTCCCGATTATATGAAGGAAAATTGAACTGTATATACTGCATAAATAGTATGAAAAACTAATTTGATTAATATTTATTTGTGAGTATTTTCATGTTTAAATGGAACTTGTTAGAGTTGTTATAGGGAATGTAAGTGTGCTCTATGTCATTAAAAAACTTCACAAAGATCAAATAAGTGAAAACAAAACTCAAAAACCTCCTCTCGTCCGAGATACCTGTATGAGGGTTTTAATGTAAAGAAATTTTTATAACTCTAAATGAAACCATTGAATATTATTATAAATTGGTGATAAGAGGGTCTTAGTGGTGTTGTAGGTGAATATGTAGTATCCAAGTGATTGAAGGAATTTTACCAGTTCCAACTTGTAAATAATAGTATGACTGTGAGCATACATCCAAGTTTTGAAGGTCCTAAATGCAAGTTTGAGGTAATTACAAGATTCTTTTTTTGTAGATCGTGTTATAACCTACATGGTAAATGTATGAAGACATAGTGGAAGGGAAAATTTTATTCGTGAGAGTTTATGTAATGATTCTAGGGATTTTAAATGTGTAAATACAATCTTAACTATCCTTGGACCATTTTGAGGTTGTAATGTAAAGAAGTTGAACAAATAAGAGTATTTATGCTAGTTTTCCCCCTTATCATATATTGTGGTTCAATGATAGACTATTTAGGTGGGTAAAAGGGTTTATAATGGTAATACAAGTTCTCAAGGAGAAGAGAACATAAAAAATCAGCCCTAAGAACTCCTAGTCAAGAACATAAACTTGTAATAGTTTGAGTAAGCCCATTGAAGTTGACTGCATGAAGAGAGGAAAATATAGGAGGTTTCAAAAGGTAAGTTTCAAGATTATAATACTTAGAAGAGTGTGGATTTAGTTCAAACCTATTAGAAGCACAATGAATAAGAAAGGGAAGGGTGAATCAGTTATATAAAAATTTTTACTTCATTTTCCATTACATACATTCATCATTCAAACCATCCATTCAACATCCATAAACAATGTGAGCTTATTAAGTGTGTATTAGCCATTTACAAGTGCAAGAGACAAGAGAGAACACATGAAAACCAAATAGAAAGTGGTAAAACCTCAAGGGGAAGAAAACCCACTGAAACATCTTCTAATATTACTCATAATAAAGGACTCATTGGAATATTACACATCACACAATATTTGATTAGTGAAGTACCCACTTCACACGGAGCACCTACCCCTATTTAGTATAGAACCCTTTATATAAGGAAGATACCACCCCCTAAGATGACTAAGCACCTACTTAGCCACCTAATTAAGAATATCACTTAAGTATTGTTACTCCTATGATAAATTGTGATCACAAGTTTAGCTCCATGCACATCAAACCATCTCAAACAATATCGTCTCGTACTTCGCTCAAATATGCTCCTCTATTTTATAATTAGGTATAATGACATGTAAACCTACTCCTAAAATATTATAAACTCTTCATGCCTCTTCTCAACTCTTACCTTTACTCCTTACAACTCTTCTTTCACTTCCTCTATCTTTCTCACACATCCATAATCACTCCTAGCTCAAATGAGTCATTACAACTCACTTATATACATGAAAGTTGCTTATAATAACTACAGGTCAACTAAGACCATTAATTTTTGTAATATGAAACATAAAAAACATAACTAAAACCTCGTATAAATCATTCCAAGATAGCTCAAGGGTTGGTAATATCTAAAAAAACTTGAACTAGCACAAAGCATCTCAATTAGGCCTAAAACATAAGCCTACTCCTCTAGCGAATGAATTATGAACTTAAAAGGCATCTAAAAAAATTCAATTCTCCAAAAAAATTCAAAAATATCAGGAAAATGTATCAACATCACCAAAAATATTAGGAACCACTACAACCTCAGACTTATTCATGACACACTACAAGAAGCAAGCAATCTCAACAAGGTCTTCAAGAACTAAAAACAATCAACAAGAGTTAATAACTTCATATAAAACAACCATCTGTCAAGATTAATTGGCCACATGAATGGATGCACCATGACTTGAACTAACTTTCTAGGTCCATGAGATATCACAAAACATGGAAAAACACTCCAAGACATCCATCTCTCCTACCTTTATTAAGCATGTTGATCATTCCCAAAAATAGGTCACCAAAGAACAACTTGCAACATCAAATCACCTCACCAAGGAAAAAACCACACATCAATGGAAATATCATGATGTATACTATTTGGAACAACTCACTTCATCCATAAAATCATGACACAAGGAACTCAAACAACTCCATTTCTCAAACATCTCAATAAAGATTTAAGCCCTTAATAACCAGTCTTAAGAACAACATGCATAAACACCTCCAAGTCCACTTCTAAGAACTAAAACCAATTGGATCACCTCATTAGTAACCTGAAACACCTCTTCAAGCCATTGAATGCATATGTCACATGGATAAAATCACTCAAGAACACATGTTACTATACTGCTTCTTGAGAAGCCTAATATGGATGATTAGGCCATTAGGGCTCAAGAATGTAACCACTTCTTCATATCATTCAAAGAGCTCAAACACATCATGTTAGATGCCAAAAATATACTCAATACCATCAAAATTTACTACAACATGCAAATCCATCAAACTCATCTCAAACCTCCATGACTAGGTTTTAGTCCTTAAGGCCAAAAGTGGTAGGGTGAATTGGAGGACCTATATCTTCAATTTCATCCGATGTATCTGTTGGTGAGAAAATATGTTGTGTGGAAAAACTTGTGGATTTCTTGCCAAAACTCTGGGAATCTAAGTCCCTCTACTTAACCGGTGTAGCTACCATATGTGCATGCACAAGAAAATGTGGATTTTTATGGTGGCCTTTCAACCGGGGATCCAACAAGGGCACTCCACTGACCTTGTAGAAAAGCTAGCAATCTCTTGCTAGGGAATAATTTGTCTAGAAATGGGAAAGGGAGTGAGAATTGAGGTAGGAGAACCAATGTTGCAAGTAGAAAATTAGAGACTTGCGCACACCAGTAAGAAGTTTCATCACATGCACTTGAATTTTAGAAGAAAACAAATCTACAAAACAACAAGAAGACTAAATAGAGCTTAATGAACACAAAGTACCATTAAAATCCTCAATCAAAGAGGCTAAAAATTCCAACTTCCTTTATTGAAGCTCAAGCATAATTTTTACATAGTGGGGGAATGGAAGAAATTTGAGAGTGGAGGGGAATGGAAGAATTTGGCTATCTCCTTGGTTCTCTCAATACACTCTTGAGTTTACAAAATTAATCACCAACCCTTTGCAATGGGAAAGGTGTTGAAATTTATAGATTGAGAGGTGACTTATCATCTTCCTCATGACTCTCCATATGCCTTAATATGACTTAATACTGTTCATATTCCACTTTAAATATTTAAGTCCCTTTTATAATAACAAGGGCACTTAATTTACATTATTTTTGTAAATTCACTTTTAAGTGACTTAAAGGCATATCAAAAGTGCAAACCCCAACGAATAATTAGAACATTTGAAAGTGAGAGAAAGTTGGGGGAGGAGAGAGAGAGAGAGAGAGAGAGAGAAGAAGAAGAGGAGATGTCGCCCGATGAAGTCCGTTGATCCTTGTTGATGGAAAGCTCCAAATGCAGTGAAACTATGAATCTTCGAACTCCTTGTACAATGTGAAACTCCTCAAAATTAGCTCATGAATGCTCGCCAAGTTGAATCAACTAAGGTAGATCTTGAATGCCTTATGAAAAATGACTAGGATGCTCTCAAAAAATGATGTCCCCATGAATGATTATCTTTGTACATCCCATTGTGCCAAAACTTCTCTTTGAGTGTAACTTATTATTTTTAGTAAGTGTGAAAAAAGCAACTCCCTTGATCCTAGGGCGAGTGTTGTGACCTTGATTCCCCTTTCTCATGCATTCCTCACTCCTTTGGATCAAATTTATATTTTTAGCAGGTGATTGAGGGCCCACTTACTATTCTTAGTGAGTGCCAAAAATTTCTGTTCTAGTGAATTCTCGGGTGTAGTGCACCTCCGGTGTCTTCATCTCTTTCACGAGTTCTTTTGTTGATTACTTTCCCAAAATAGCGGTTCTATGTAGTAGACCTGCTTATTTTTAGAAAGTTTTCCTCCGGATTCGGATCGATGTGGAATGAATTTTTTTTATATGGGTTTTTTCCCAATATTATCCTCTGAAATTTCAGGCCCACCTGCTTAATAATCCAAGAGATTTTAAAGTTTTAATTTTCGGACACGATAATGCTTACCGGGTATGGCAGCCATTAATGGACCTCAAAATTGCAAGTTTGGTTTTCTCCTCTGTTTGAAAATAAAATTATATTTTTGATGTGGGTTTTTTCTTCTAGTGCTCCACGTGCAATCTTACTTCAATCCGAAACCAGTTTGATGGGAAATCCCACTTCTTTCTTTGTTGAGCTGGAAAGGAGATTTCTTCGTTGTCGATGCTCTATCACACGTGGGGAGTTTGAAGGTGTATTTTTGATGGTATTGGATAGATGAATGAACATAAACAAATGTTTCATTGATTCATGTACTAGTTTGCAATTTTTTTTAGATTTCCTTTTTTAGCTATGGGGATTTCATTGTTCTCTTCTTCATTATTCTTCATTTCTCCTTCTTAGCTTGATGAGGATTCCTTCGAGACCTACAAATCATTGTGGGAAAGGTGCTTCAGTTCCTTTTTTTATCTTTTTGAGCTTCTTGCAATGGTTGAGTGATGGAAGAAATTTGCAAAGGAAGTATGAAGATTGTCTGTGCATGGGAGTGGAAGTAGGCTGGAAGCCTTGAGTGTGATTAGATTTTTGAATTTTTGAAATCATGGAAGGAGAAGCTTGGGTGAATTTTTCACAACTTTATTTACTTGACCTCGGGGATGTGAGGGACATCAAATTCCATGGTGGTCAAAAGGACGACATATGGCGGCGATCCGACGACAGGGAATGAAGGAGGAAAAAACTTCTTTAAAGCACTGGGAGCTGAAAGTTGGTCACATGGGTTTTCAGAAGGCTCCCTATGGGGGGATAGGAATTTTTTCAAGATCTGATGTCCCCCAACTCAGGTTCATAAGGGAAATCATATTCCACGATGCTCTTGGAGTCGTGACACGTGGCACTTTGATCCGATGGCGGGGAATGAATGCTCCAAAAAGCACTTTGGGAGGCTGAAATTCGGTCACGTGGGTGTCAAAATGACTCCCCATAGGTGATAGGTGCATTTTTCAAGGTCTTATGTCCCCTAAATCAGGCACATAATGGACATTAGTTTCCACGGTGGTCCTGGAGGTGACATGTGGCGCCCGATCCAACGGTAGGGAATGGATCCTCCAAAAATGCACCTGGGGGCTAAACTGTCGAGTCTGGAGGTCACATGAGGGTCCAAGAGGTCATATGAGGGTTGAGAGGGCTTCAAGGGGGCTGTGAAAAATTTTCCAACCTTGATGTTCCTAACATTGGGGGCGTGAGGGACATAAAATCCCACCCGGCTCTGAGTAATCGACACGTATCCTCCCATAATTTGGCTAAGTCTGAACTTGTAATAGTGATAAATCTAACTCCCCCGATGGAATTTTTTGGAAAAAAATTATATGATCCTGACTTGAAATGGCCTTTTGAATCCAATGGTGTGGGTATCATGTCTTGATTATTTCATTTGATCCCTGAAAAATAGGATTTTGATTTTGTACTCCACTTGTGCCTGAGAAAAAATGCTTGCAGACATGATGCGCCAAAGTGTTGTGAAAAATATTATTTCACCATCATGTATTTATTGGAATCCTCTTTCTATATATATTTTGTTTTTCTCCTAACTCAATACAGAGCTCGGGAATCTTCTTCTAAAGCCCAACAACTATTTTAGGCCTGTGTACCACCTAGGCTTGTGAACCCTATTTTTTACTCAGACTACTCCAAGTCTTGCAAAACTTCCCCAAACCTTCAAAAATAATTTCCATTATGTTTTAAGGTATTCATTTCATCTCCATGTTGAATTTTTCTCTTCCATTCTACTCCAGGGAGTTGAATCTAGTACTGCGAAGGCTAGTAATATCCCTTCCCTATATTCTTTAGAAGATAGTGTCTTTTTAGAAATCCTAAAATCACCTGGCGAAAAATTTGAAAACAAATAGGGGGTGACAAAACCTGATGAATTTGACCCGAGGTGTCTTGAAATGCTAGGACTTGATAAATTCGACATTGGGGTATAGTTTTCATGCTTAGAAATTATCAATTTCCCTGTTGCACATTTACACGACGAAAGTTGGCTCTAGCTTGGGGACATGACATGGACTAACTGGAGTGAAGACATGGCATGGGAATCTAGAATCTCAACTTTAGACCATATAAATTTTTGACCAGTGCCTTATCCATTGGGCCTTGCGGAGTCATGTACAACTTACAAGAGAGAGAGAGAAGAAGAAACACACACACACACAAAAAGAAGGAAAGGAAACACACAACACACAATAGAAAGGGAAACACATGTAACAGAAAGGGAAACACACCTATAAATCACCTATGGTAAAAGGCAGGGGACAACCCGATTTCACTGAAATAATTTTCATTTCTCAAAAGTTACCCCTGAAGAGGTAACACTGAATGATGATGTTCTACGAAGCCGTTGACGGGTTCAGTAGCCTCCCTTCCTCAACTACTTATGAAAGCTAGGTTCTTTCATAATTGTCATTTTACTTTGTAGGAGTGAGTCCATATGAGCTTCTTGATTCTCAATTCCTTGTTTGTAAATTCCACTACCTTCATGCTCTTTGAAATTTGTTTCATTGTGCTAGTTTCCTTCCATGTTTATCCATATAGCTGATTCTCCATCAAGCATCTCATCAATTCCCTAATGCTGATTTTCATTCCAATTCCTTGGATATTCTGAGTTACTTTCTTTCCTGATTATATGCTCATTGACATCTCCTCCATGAGAAACATTAGATTCCTCCCTTGTCCCTACTCCACTGTGAAGTGCTTGGGTACTGATAGAAATATTTTACATGGCCTCATACTTGTCTTGTATGTCTATGGTACAATTGAAGAGATCAAGAATCAGCTCAGGGTCTTCCGCAACTTCTACTGTATCCAATAGTTCTTGCACAGATATCTGCTTCATTATTTCTTATAGTTCCTATTTATTTTTCATCTCAAGGCAAATACACGGATGGATTACCTCATCATCTTGGGAATCGCTGCACTCTAATGATCCTTCATCAAAAAGAGATTCATCTTCATAGGCCTCAAACTCCTTTCTTTAATTTATTTTTCATGGAAAGAGTCTTCATGTTCGAATGGGAAAGAAAATATCTCCATTTTGTTATTATATCCATTAATCATTAGCTCTGGAGTGGCATCATATTTTTCATATTGATTTATCTCAATGTGGCCAACCTTCACACTAGTTAAGTCTTCCAAATTAGCTTCATGCTTGTCTTGCAGATTTGTGGCTTGTATCAAGAGCTCGAGGCTGATCTCAGGATCTTCAGTTTCTTCTGTAGTTCTAAGCATTTCTTGTATAGACATTTCTTTCAAGCCTTTCTCAATGCTCGAGGGCTCATTATAGACTAGCTTGGTCTCTTCCTAGGTGACATGATCAAGGGAGTCCTCATCTTCAAATGGGAATATGAAAATGTCTTCATCACGGATAAGAACATGAGCTGACTTTTCTTTTTGAAAATCATCAAGAACCATCTCCTCTTCTTATTGGTTTGCATCATCTGGTAATTCAGGGATGCCATCTTGTAACTCGTATCTCCTTAATTCTTCTTCAAAATATAAATTTTGTTGGGAAGGAATGTCTGGGCCTATCAAGATGGGAATATCCTCTTCTTCCTCGATTGCCACAAAGTGATTCATCCGCCTGATATTTTGGTACAAAATGTTAGCTTCTGGGCTTCTAGAATTTCATAATGTGTACCTCATCTTCTTCTTGGGAAGTAATTTCTCCATGTCTCCCTTCACTGGTATGGTTGCAAAACAAATTCATCTGAATTTTCCCTCCCAACTCTTGGTAGAAATTTCTACTCATAACATTCCAAATGAGGCTGGGATGTCTACTACCAAAATCATCACAAAAACTTTCTTGTTTGGAAATCTACCGAGAGCCACTTGTGCATCTTTGACCTTCCCTATAAGAGAGACCTATTTTTATTCCAAAGAGTAACAAGAGACACAAGGTGGAGTATTGTAAGTTTAAGAGCCTTGGTGACCTTCAAAGACATCACGTTGTCTGAGGCACCAAAATCTATTATGCAATTGTTCAGTACATATTTTCCAACAAGAAGGAAGACATAGAAAGGTTCAAATTTATTAGTCTTCGATGAACTTAGAGAAATCATGTTCTGTGAGGGAGGTGTAGGTGAGTTTGGTATCATTCCTTTAGAACTATATGTTACAACATTGGGTGTTAGACTACCACTCCTGATATATCGGAAAAACCTCTCAAATTGTTCAAGATGAGTCCACAAATATTCAGTTTCAGTAATCTACACTTTGGCCTTGTTTGCATATTCTATGAAGTCAAAGGGAGTAGATGCGGACAAGGGGGTGAAGGGACTGATTTTGGAGTCTGGATAGGCTTAGGAGTAGGATTTGATGTTTGAGGAATGGATGGTATTTTGAAAGGCACACTAGGAGATTTCAAGGTATTAGATTTTATAGGAGTAGATTTAGATTTAGACTTGGAAGAGACATCGGAAAGCTTACTTGGGATTGTGGGAGTCTTCTTACTTGCTACAGGGTCTAGCTCCAACAATGCAGACTTCATGGAAGATGGAAGTGGGGATCCTCGAAGTTGATTATTTTATTTTTCGAGTCACCATAGGAGGATCATCAACCTTGTTTTCTTTTATATCTGTGGAGGGAGATGTTCTTTTCTCGGACTGAGAATGAGTGAATACTGCACATGAGAAACTGGGTGCATCCTCTTCATCTTCTTCATCACATCTAAAACACTCATAGAATTTGATTTGTGTATTGTTCTCAAACTCATCATTTTTGAGGAAATCACCACCTTCACTTTCTTGTTCAATCTCTTCATCATCTTCAAGAAATCTACAATTTATGTTCATGGGTGGGGCCTCCAGGGTGGGCCTTTGGGGTGCTCCCACAATTTGATTTATGTTGCTTCTTTGGAAAGAAACACGTTCAAATATTTCCCTCTTCAAAAATGCTATCTCATTTGCCAACTTTCGCAACAATGGATTGGTTCTATCATCTTTAGGATGTTGGGCCTTTCCCTTTGATGGATTCTTGATCTTTCTAGAGAGGATGAGATCATCATCCAATTCAATGGCCCTCCTTTGTGCTTCTACAATGTTCCTTGGTTGAAATACTTGTAGGAGAAAGTCTACCTCCAAAGTGATTGATCATTTATGAAGAATCTTTTGATATTGTTACGAGAGGGAAAATCTTCTTCCCAGTATCCTATGAAGAAACCACTTGAAATGAGCCATGAAGTCTCTCATCGTTTCAATTTATCCTTTCCTCATTTGAGTTAAGCTGTACCAAGAGGTCTTGACAATCTTTAGTTTATTTAAATCTTTCCTTAAAGGTAGAATTGATGTCATCCTAACCGGTGATGGATTGGGAAGGCGGGAGGTAGAACCATTATGGTGCTTTTTCTTGGAGGGACTCCACGAACAATCTTATAGCAGCAACATATTCATACTAGACATAAAGAATCACACATGATGTCGTGAAAGCGGTAATGTGTTCTTCGAGGATGTTGTGTGTTGTCACCTTTAAACATTGAAAAGTTCTTGCGGGAACCCATTGGTAGATCGTGAAGAGGAGGTTCAAGAGCATTAGGTATGTATTCCTTCCCCATGGAACAATGGGTCAAGGTATTTCTTCTTCTTCTTCAATTTTTTTCTCTGCTTCTGCTTCATTCCTTGCTTCTACGAATTCTTCTTCAAATTCTTCTTCTTACGGGAGCTCAAATCTCAATGGTGGTTGAAAAATGGGAGAATTTGAATAGGGGACATCAATAAGAGTTTGGATAGGATTGCCAAGTAAACTACTCGATGTGACAGATGGAGAGGAGGCTTGAGAGAAGAAGTATGGATTATCTCTAATTCATTCTTGCTGATTTTTCAAAGCTTCAAAATTGGAATCAGCAACACCTCTCGACTTGCTCAACCTAGTGTATCTTCTTTCAGCTAGCTTTTGAAAACTTTTGTAGTTGGAACATGAAAGGGAACTCTGGAATGTGAAAAGTCATGTGTAGAAATAAGCAGTGTATCTTTTGGCAACATAATTTCATGAACTCTTTTTATAATTTTTTCAATATTTAATTTATTTATTTGAATTTTTGGGACCTTATGGTCATATATTTGGTGCGAGATCTTTTGCTAAATCTGCTTACGGTGGGCACCAAAAACTGTTGGCAAAAAAATTTGTCATGTGGAAAAACTTGTGGATTTCTTGCCAACACTCTAGGAATCTAAGTCCCTCTACTTAATTGGTGCAACTACCGTACGTGCATGCGTGATAAAATGTGGATTTCTGCGGTCACCTTTTGACCAGGGATACAACAGGGGCACTCCACTGACCTTGTGGTAAAGCTAGCAATCTCTTGCTAGGGAAGAATTTGTCTAGAAATGGGAAAGGGAGGGACAATTCAGGTAGGAGAACCAATGTTGCAATTAGAAAATCAAAGACTTGCACACACCAGTAAGAATTTTCATCACATACACTTGAATTTGAGAAGAAAACAAATCTACAAAATAGCAACAAGACTAAATAGAGCTTAATGAACACAAAGTACCAATAAAATACTCAATCAAAGAGGCTAAATTTCCTTCTTCCCGTATTGAATCTCAAGAAAAATTTGTACATAGTGGAAGAAATTTGAGAGTGGAGGGGAATGGAAGAATTTAACTATCTCGTTTATTCTCTCAATATAGTCTTGAGTTTACAAAATCAATCACCAACCCTTTGTGATGGGAATGGTGTTACAATTTAAAAAATGAGAGGTGACTTATCGTCTTCCTCATGACCATCCATATGCCTTAATATGACTTAAGATTGTTCATATTCTACTTTAAATATTTAAGTCCCTTTTATAATAGCAAGGCGACTTAATTTACATTATGTTTGTAAAATCACTTTTAAGTGACTTAAAGGCGTATCAAAAGTGTAAACCCCAAAGAAGAATTCAAACATTTGAAGCGAGAGAAAGTTGGGGGAAGAGGAGAGAGAAAGAGAGAGAGAAAGAAGAGGAGATGTCACCCGATGAATTCCGTTGATCCTCATTGATGGAAAGCTCCAAATGCAATGAAACTATGAATCTTTGAACACCTTGCACAATGTTAAACTCCTCCAAATTAGCTCACAAACTCTCACCAAGTTGAATGAACTAAGGTGGATCTTGAATACCCTATCAAAAATGACTAGGATGCTCCCGAACAATGATGTCCCCTTGAATGATTATCCTTGTAGATCCCATTGTGCCAAAACTTCTCTTTGAGCGTAACTTACTATTTTTAGTAAGTGTGAAAAAAGAAACTCCCTCTATCCCTCACTCGGTGTTGTGACCTTGATTCCCATTTCTCCCTACGTTCCTCACTCCTTTGGATCAAATTTCTATTTTTAGCGGGTGCTCGAGGGCCCACTTACAATTCTTAGTGAGTGCCAAAATTTCTGTTTTGGTGAATTCTCATTGTAGTGCACTATACGATAGAAAGTGACATGTGAGCACGAGAATCTACAAGTAGCTCTTCTTCATGCCGACCTCTCGAGGTCATGCTTTGATAAATCTAGTGGGAATGGAATGTATATGGATAGACAAAATAGTTGGGTAATCTTATATCCTCAACACGCAATAATGGAATCAGAATCTAAGGCAAAGAAGGCTCTCCTAACCTGAATTGGTGTAATGGATCATTCGGATATAATAGTTGTTCGAGGCTCTAATCAATGTTAAGATCTTCCAAGATATTATCTATTGGCTATTGGATACATGGAAAATGACCTGTAGGTGCTTCATGTATATTTCCAGACAAGGTCATGGAAAATGGTAATGAGAGTGGGTTTGTAGAAACTATGGGTGGTTTTCTCGGTCTATCCCGAGAAAATGTTAGATTGATTGGCTTCTATGATTAATATGAAAAATTGTGTTATGCTATCTAATGGGAGTGGTGAGGATCTGAATACCAATGTACGTAAACCGGTATCAATATTTAATGGAATTGCAGGCCCGTTGGGTTGTGGGACTTGGGGATCACAACCATGAGTTCATGGTTATTGTGGACCTGTTATGGTCATGCGAAGAATCAATCTCTTCTTCCGACTATCCAATGGTCATAAATATTTTTAGCTTCTATGTTTAGTACCAGGAGTTGTGTGATTTTCTTAGAATACCTTACGGGTGTTTTGGCAACTTGTATATGCAACCCTATGTCTATGTCAATGAGAAGGTATCCTGCATCTAGGCTGCAGAACTAACAGATCACAACAAAATATTTGTTCTCTTTTGGGCTCTTGTATGGTCATGCGGATATCCTATCAGGGAAGTCTATAGTTGGGTTGACTTGACTAGAATGTGTATGTTTTGTCGTCTTCAATATTCAATTGTCTCAATTGTTCACTAATTGCTTGTTGGTTTGTTGTCGTTTGAAAAACCTGAATCCTAAGCCCTTGATCTATATCCATTAATATTGTGAAGAGATTCGGCTGAGGTACTACTGGTTCAAATACGTAATCCTTGGGCTCTCTGGTCCCGTAATTGTCATGCAAAAGATAATCAAACTTTAACTGAAACAAGTAAAATAACTATGAAAGATATATCTACACTATGCTTATATTTCTCTTATTTTTTTTTTCAATGATGCGTATTTGAATGAAATTAAAAGAGCAGCTATTCTAATATATTTAGATAATGGACAATTAATCTAATAACAAAATTAAAACAAGCAAGTTAGCCTGATATAGCTATTTTCTTGTGTACTTGTGAATTTATCCTAAATATTTAAATAACTAACTAGTTTAATTGAAATATTTCCAATCTTACCTTAGAAGTGAGGAACGAATCATAGTTTCTCAGAAACTATCATTCCCCACAGCTTCCTTGGAAATATTGAAAGAAAAATTTAATTGAAATAAAATGATTTGCTACTCTATTTGATACATTGTAACTACAACTTTGATAGCTCAAACCTAGATTTTACATAACAGTGGTAAATCCAGTCATGTCACGTCTTGTCCCCTCAGTGTGATCTCCTTGTTCCTTCATGTTATCGTGAATCTAGAAAAGTATGAATGTGATGGTGTTAGCGAAGAAGATACTTGAACAATGGCAGCTTTGCATATAGGGCACCTGAATACAATGCAAGTAAGAGAGGGATGGTGCAAGTGAATAGATCTTGACTATGTAATTCCTAGCGAGGATTTATTGCGGATACAACGAAAATATACCAAGAATTCAGGATCTATCTTTTTGACAAAATAAAACTTGCAACTCTAAGATTATCAAATGGATTCTAATCTAGAACTAGAACTACCTTATGCTAAGCTAACTGTGTGGACAACAATGGAGTAAAATGAAAGCAAAAAGATCAAATGATCTCTAAAATAGAAAGGAGAGGCTGAGAATTCATGTAAAATCTAAATCTATTGAAACTTATGGAAGAACTTCAAAACATGCTGAATAATAAAAAATGGAAGGAGAGGGGCCATTTGCTTATGATCAAGCTGGGTATTTATAGCATTTGGATTTACCAGAGGGTAAGTTTGAATTGATCTCTTCTAATATAAACAAAGGGAAATCACTATTTACTAGGTGGCCAAAACATAAATGCAAGCTTTAGTGGTTGAGAAATGTGGGTGAAATTTGAATTTTTACGTTTGAAAAAATCATCGGAACATTTTGGAAAATACACACAAGACCGCCGCCCTACGAAGGGAGGCGGTTATTGGACCGCTGCCTTGTCCTGGGCAGCGGTCATGGGACCACCACCCAGTCAGGGTGACAGTTCTATAACTTAAAGAAAAATGCAAGGAAAAAGGGGGCAGAGGTTAGAACAAAACATGTAAAATCTAGACAAGGCTTTCTAGGATGCAAATGTATACTTGGTGAGCTTTTCTGGATTCCAAACACCTTGCGAAGAGATTTGAATCATCATTGGGGTTTTTGTAACCTCTTTCCCTCAGTACAATACCTACATTTTTGGGTACATACATATTACCCCCTTGAAGAAGTGTTTTAGCCATGAAGAGGCATAAAAAAGTTGGTCCGAGTATGACAGTTCCAAAATGGGAGTTAGGAGCTATACCTGACACACTTGTGTGTCGAAATGTCACCATCCAAATTCCCACTATCTATAAAATGAAAAAGGGACTCAAGTGTAGATAGATAAAATAAATTGAAAAATAAATACTAAATTAACATGAAATGAGGACTTACCATTTGCGCGGGGATGAGAACTTACCTCTGTCGGTGCTCCAACTCTGTGTAAGAACACTCAAAACAAGATTAGAATAATATATATATAAAAACGAGCTCATTTTACTATTCATTTACGCATGTCGATTTGGTGGTTTTTGAGCTCTAGGACCCATGGTAACCATTTGTGACGAGATTACAGTCACAATGTTCATTGTGATATCGTGATCATGCCTTCGAGAGTAGGACATCAACCCATGAAGTCTCAGGTTAGTTCTTCTCAATTTATCATTTTTAAACCTAAAATGTAAAAATGTTGAAAACTTTGTCTTGGGGGGATCATTTTTGGAAATTTTGGGTTTAAATGAGTCTCTAGGAGGGGGCACCTATAGGGTAGGTTTTTATTTCAGTTAAAATGGTGAATTTTTTCTTTTTTTAAAGTGTTTTTAGGGCTTAAGAGTCATTCACCGATTCAGAGACGGGACCGTAGCCTTGCACGGGCGGTGGTCATGAGACCGCTACCCTATGATGGCAGCATTTACGAGACCACCACCTCATAAGGTGGTGGTTACATGATAGCCACCTTAGAAGGCGGTGGTTAGGGAATCGCTGCTCTGCACAGGGTGGTGGTTCTGAACAGAGTGTAAAAAAAGATGTATTTTTTAATTGTTTTTATATTTTTGACATTTCTATATGTTCTTGATGATTTTTCCAGTTGGATTATGTTACTAATTTACTCTTTTTCTCTATTTTGGGTGGATGCAGAAGGAGGAGTATATCAATTGGAGTAGAGAGAGGGAGTGTGATTAGCTCTAAAGAAGTTAGAGGCACCGACCCGAGCGGAGCGAGATACTCTACGAGGGCCGTATTTGGAGGATTGCACAGGTTCCTCATGTTGTACCTGCTAGTCACATATTGTGTGACTTATTTTCATACTGGGATGTAGATCGAACACTTTCTGATTTCCAGGGAGTTAGGGGTGAGTGGACTATCACCCTAGAGGATGTTTATCACATATTGGGGGTCCCGATTCTTGGGAGGTAGTTGTCTCTTAAGACAATAGTATCCAGATCTCAGATGGTTCAGTGGGCCACCTATATGGGAGATGTTATTGTCTCCATGGGCTTGAAGAAGGGGGTGAAGGTCTGTTCCATTGTTGATTCTCCTATCCCTATGCTCCACCAGGCTATTATGGGTATCTTGGCCTTGCGGTTGATTGGGGATAAGGGAGGGGATACTCTCTTATACTATTGGGCTCCCATTATTACATAGATTGAGGCCCATGGCTGTGTTTACACTTGGGGAGTAGACATTCTTGGGACCACCTATCATGATTTATATAGGGTGGTTAGATTATAGGGGTAGTCATTGAGTCACCCTACTCTAGTTATGAGTTGGGTGTATGAGCGCATCATTCCCTATGGGAGAGGTGTATAGGCAGACGATCCTGGGGATTTCAAGACAAGGAGATGGACAAGGATGGCTATACTTAGGATGCCACACTAGCCAGTGGTTTCGCTAACTATTGCAGACATGGAGGCCACTCCTTATTAGGCCATGACAGGGTTATGGGGAGAGGATACACACAAGTTGATCCCCTACTATACTATAGGTCAACTGATAGACATGATGGGGAAGTTGGAGATCCACTCCTTTGACAGAGTACCACAGCATTTTTGGACTCCTATATATTGATAGGTTTCCTCTAGTGGGGCCGAGATACAAGTCTATTTGTGAGGCCGGGAGGTCCTAGAAGGCCGAGGTTGGACCAAGGTTACTCCTAGAGTTCTCATTGCAGCTAGGTGGGTGGTTCATTCCCGAGGGGCATTTGGTGCTCCTCGAGCATCTTTACTTCAGGTTGGATCTAGTCTTGCTCATAGTGGAGGGGGAGATGAGCCCATTGATGTCGAATCAGACTCTAAGTAGTTCATGGGAGAGGAGACAAAGGAGGAGATGGAGGGAGGCAAGATAGGTGGGATAGCCAAGGAGGATGAGAGTGACTCTGAGTGGCATGACACTCAAGATATCTTGAGGGCTGAGAGGGTAGAGGAGAGTATAGAGAAGGTGAACCTGATTTCAGAGGAGTTTCCTTCTCAGGACATTGGGGGAGATGATGAGTTTGTGGTAGGATGTCACTTCTTTCCATATTTGGGGGAGGTTCCACATCATGATAACCTAGCTGTAGCAGAAGCGGATATACTAGGGACCCTACGTGGATGCCTAGAGATTTGAGTGAGTTACTAATATTTTCTCGATTTTGTTTTAGCTAGAAATGTTTAGTTGATATTTATCCTTTTTGTTTCATTTGTCTTTGACTTTATTTTTGATGATTTTCTAACTTGTTTATTTATCTTTTTATTTGCGGTGACTATTGAGGACGGCGAGATTTGATTCATCAAGTGTGTATGGACACCTTGTTTCTCCCCTTAGAGACTACTCAGGCTGAGCTTACTGCAGACGTTGGAGAGCCCTCAGTAGCTAGCCAACATACTAATGTTTTTCTCCTTTCTAGAAGGTGGAAAAGTTAGAGACCTCTCTCCGTCTTGAAATTTAATGGATATAGGACTATTGAGCGCTTGATGAGGAGGAGCCATTCTCACAGTGAGACCATAGATACTGGCCGTGATCGTGAGCCCTCATTTCATTTAGAGCATCATCATAGCAAGAGTCCTAGATGCGGTCGTGCACCCTCTGAGGGATCCCACAGGGATTGAGAGATCATGGTGTCTTTTTGTAGTGATTTTTGTCGGATGTTTATACGAGTGTTTTTGTACTTTTCGGGCTCATTGAGTGTTTTGACCATGCCTAGTGCATGATGGAATTGTATATAAAACATGATTTATATATATATGTATCTCTTTTTGGATCTAGATCTTCTTGTATCTAGAATTTTGTGATTCGTTTCCCATGTGTACACTAGATGTCTTTAGAATTTTTGTTTTTATATGCTTTTCAGAATGTATGCAATGGATGACAAGTGATAACAAATGTTGAACATAATGTTTCTCTTTTATTTGTTTTTGTAATACTGATATGTGATGATGAAAACATATTGTAGTACTGAACTTTTGGCTTCTTTGGGCAATGTTTGTTACTTCTTCTTATTTTAGAAAAACGTGACGAATATATAGTGAGAAAGACATGAACTTGCCCCATTCCTAACTCCACAAAACTAGTAAGATGTCGGGGCTCATCACAAAGAGTTGGGAAGGGTGTAAATTGTATGAGTTTGACTGAATAGAAATGATGAGAGAAAGACAAGATTTTAACAGAAATCAAATTTAGACTTGCGTACTTACTCTTACTCAAAACTACTACATAGTTTACAATGCAACTTATTTTCTAGTTTATCTAGACTTAGATCCATGGATGGTAACTTGGTTGACAAAATCTGGTTTTAAGGATTTGATCTCTTTGGAATTTGGATATTTAACTTCTCTTAGTATACTTTGCTTTAAAATATTAATATTCACTAATTTGCATAAATGGACTCCCTACACCCTCATCTCATGCCACTTGTAGGAAACATGGGCTCATCACTGAAGGCAGGACATAGGGGAGTAAGGGAACTTCTTTCCTTTATCAACCTCGTATCACTAATAAGTGATGTGGGCTCATCACCAAAGGTTGGTGGGGCAAAGAAGTGTGTAAAAATAAAATATTCTATTTGGTTTAGTATTTTTTATTTAACTTGACATTTCTGATTCATGGCTTTGGAGTATCCTTGTTTCAAAGAGATGTAAGAAGGATAGATGTGACATTAAGAAGCTTCTAGAACAGACGGTAGGTAAGAACAACTTAACCAAGTAGAAAAGAAAGAGTATGACCAAGTATGCAATCCTTGGTATGGTTTTTGTCAAGACTTTGTCTATTGAATTAATGAAATGATTTTGGAACCATTTGATGATATTATGAAAACTCAATAGATATGATTTTGAATGGTTTTGCCAATATTTTTAGAATCTTGTAATGAATTGCTTAAGAATAAATTCCTTGAATACAATATTTATGAAATGAGTGAACAAAATGAAACAACTAAGTGATTAAATGCAATGTAGATAGATATGATATACAAATGGTGATGTTGATGACCTATGCATAAAACTATTTAAGATGTAAGGAACTCACGGTTTCATTGAATTCCTCACCTTCTAGTGTGCACAAGATATAGGCACCATTTCCGTAGTCTTTCATGACTCGGTATGGGCCTAACCACTTGGGCTGGAATTTCCTTCCTTCGTCAGTTTTCTTATCAATCTGGTTGTCTAGTATTAGAACTAGATCTCCCTCGTATATTTCTCATTCGTATAATTTTTTGTTATATTTTCGGAACATCCGATCAGCATAAGATTTATGCCATTGTTCAGCGTTTAGTCTATCCTCATCAAGGCTTTCTAGTTGAGAGAGGCATGCCTCTCTATAGGATTATTCTCCCAAGATCCCTTGTAATGAGATGTGGAGACTAGGTATTCCGACCTCAAACAAGAGAATTGCTTCTTCCCTGAATACTAATGAGAAAGGGGTTACCCCTGTTAGTGTTCTTATTGAGGTTCGATGGGATCACAAGGCTGGGTATAATTTTAAATTCCAATCCCATTTTTCTCCTTAAGCTGTTTTGAGGAGAATAAATTTTAATGTTTTGTTTGTTGCTTTGGCTTTTCCGTTGGCTTGAGGGTAGTAAAGAGAGGTTGTATGATGGTTTATCTTGAATTTACTTGCATAACTCATGGACCTCATCATTTTTAAAGGATGTTCCATTATCTAAGATAATGACTTGTAGGACACAAAGACTAAATGATTTGATTCAAAATGAACTTAGTGATTATAGAACCTAATACGGTGGTGAGGGGCATGGCCTCTACCCATTTGGTAAAATATTCTTTTGCTGTGATTATAAAGTTATGGCCATCTCGTTGATGAGGGAGATATTTTCCCTATCAAATCTAGGCCCCATGTGGAAAAGGGCTATGGGGTTACGATTGGTTGTAGAGCTCAATGTGGCTTTGGCATGTGAATCTCGTGGGAGAATTCTTGGCATTTATGGCACTTGCGCACAAACTCTACTACATCATGTTCCAGAGTGGGCCAAAAATAGCCCATCCAATGTATTTTGTGAGCAGTGGCATGACCACCAAAGTGGCCTCCACATATCCTACTATGGGATTCGTAAAGAATCGTTTTGGATTCTTTAGTGTCAACACATCTTAAAAGCATTCCATCAAATACTTTACGATAGAGAACTTGTTCTAAGATAAAATATTTAGCAGCGATAATGCATAACCACCTTCTTTGTTGAGATGTGGCACCTTCTGGATATGTATGGTCCATGATAAAATTGACGATGTCAACATACCAAGAACATATAGAGATGGGGGGTTTGATTTTGACAAAGTATATGCATTCATTGGGAAAGTCTAGATCTACCAAATTACCTCCATCTAATGGATTTTCAGCTAACCAGTCTACAATGATTTTTCCTTTAATGATTTCTGATTTACAAATGTGAATTCAAATTCACCCATAAAGGTTCTGAATCATCTAGCCTTTTTGGATAAAGAAGCTTTCTGAGGAATGTTTGTAAATGATCTATCTTTACAATGACCCTTGTTTCTTGATTTAACATGTAATGTATTAAACGTTTCATTACAAATACTATGGAAAGGAATTCTCTTTCTGCCTATGTGTAACGTGTTTCATAATCAAGAAATGTCTGACTAATGAAATAGAGTGCATGTTCTCGTTTATCATTGTCTTCTTGAGCCAACATGTAGGCTAGCGAGACATCAGTAGCCCATGAATACAGGATCAAAGGATGATCTGGTCTAGGAGGCATTAGTGTGGGAGGAGACAATAAGAAGCATTTAACTGCTTCGAAGGCCTCGTTACATTCTTCTATCCAATCAATGCTATAATCTTTCTTTAATAAATTGTTGATTGGATGAACAACAAAACTTAAGTTTGGAATGAACCTTCAAATTACACCGAGTTTCCTAAGAAATGATCTAATACCAGACTCGTCTGATGGTGGAATCATTTCAAGAATAGCCCAAATTTTGGCTGGATCAACATCAATCCCTCGTGAGGATATAATGTAACCTAGAAGCTTGCCTCTTGTCACACCAAATACACATTTCTCTGGGTTCAATGTGATGCCATATTCGATCAATCATGAGAGGATGATACAGTACCTCTGGGTGATCATATCACTTCTTAGCCTTAGCCAACAAGTCATTCATGTAGGATTCCACAATTTTATGAATAAGGTCATGGAATATGTACATCATTTCCCATTGGTATGTAGCACCGATGTTCTTAAGACCGAATGGCATGTCAACGTAGCAATAAGTTTCCCAAGGAGTTATAAACGTGGTCTTGGATTGATCTTCCTCATATATTTTAATCTTATTATACCCTGAGAACCCATCCATGAGGGACAACAGTTCAAATCTAGTTGTTACATCAACAATAACGTCGATGGATGGCAACGGGAAGTCATCTTTGGGACAAGCTTTGTTAATGTCCCGAAAGTCTATGTAAATGCGTATCTTCCCATTCTTTTTGAGAATAGGGACAATATTAGATACCCATTGTGAATAGTCAACTGGTTTGATGAATCCCACTTGGAGAAGTTTCATTACTTCTTCTTTCACCATGAGAGCCACTTTTGGTTTCATTGGTCTCAACTTTTTTAATTGGCTTTGCATATAGTTTGGTGACAAGATTATGTACCACGATATGTGGTGCAATTACCATCATTTATTTGTAATTAAATGAAAATTATTTTGATTTTCCTTGAGGATTTGAGTGTGTATTTCTATCTCCTCTGGAGTTAACGAGGATTCCAAATTCAAAATATTTAGTTCTTCCTTTGTTCCAATGTTTATGTCAATTGTTTCTTTGACTAAGGAAGTGTTTCCTTCTTCAAATTCATGAGGGGCCGGAGGTAGTTCCAAAATTTCTCTGTTCTCTACCTTGTATATATCGAGATCCTTTTGTGAAGGAGATTCTATCATGGGATTTCCAAAATAGGAAGAGGAATGTGGGATTAAGGAAAGATCCACTATGTGATGAGTGAGATGTAGCTCTGCATAGGAATTTAGATATTCAAGAGTGAATCTATCGCTATCAAAGTGATCTGGGATAGAAAACTCATTCTTAGCTTCTATATGTGTCAGGAGCGGGTTTGTTGGTATTTTACACACCAATGGTTCAATACAAAGTGATACCATGAAACTTGTATTTTCCAACTCACTATTTGGAGTGAAACAGGAAGCTGAGGTTGCTATTGAATATATGAGAAGGTTCTGCTCTCATGGGATTACTTTGATTAATATGAAGTTGAATCCTTTGGTTAGATCTAATACTACCATTTTATAGAGTTGTAAATGCTTAACTCTAGTCTCATATACTTTAGAGACTTGGTTTGTAACTAGTTCCAAGTCTCCTAGCACTCTAATGGTATCAACACCCATCCTTATGGCTATAATGAGGCCAAGGAGGAGGGATTCGTACTCAGACCTGTTGTTTGTACACTCAAAGTTTAACTTAAAGGAAAAAGGTAAGATCTTTCACTCAGGAGAAGTAAATATCACACCTTCCCCAGCTCCAAAATGACATCTAGCTCCATCGAAGTGGAGAGTCCAATATTTTCTTGGAAAAATGGATGTTGGTACATTCCTCATGTCTTTTTCTTCTTCCTCGATTACTTCTACCATAAAAACTTCATCGATGGAAGGGAACGAATTCCTAGGGTGTATCCCATACCCTTAAAATCAAACAATAGGAGAATGGGTAGATCTTTCTCTAACAACTTGACAATTTTTGCGGTAGTCCCTAATGATACCATTTCTAATATGTTAGTCTCATTTTTGAGTGCTAGAATGCCTTCGACTAGATTTGTAATTTCTAATTATGTTGTAGGCATCAAATTCTCTTCTAGTTTTGAATTGATTGGTTTGTTAAGTTGATTCGTTGGGAGTTCAAAATCGAGTGAACACCTGGTCTTTTATTTAATTCGATAGGTGTATATCGAATGGTTTTGGGTCACCTTGTGCCACAAAATATCTTGCCTAGGTGCAAAAATATTATTTCTGGAATAACATGCGAGGATTGCCTTCATGTGGTGTATCCATGGTCGAATGAGGATCATATTATAGTTGGTTTCCCAATCTATAATATAAAATTTGGTGAGGATTTTCTTGGGTCCTAAGGTGATGGTAAAACTATGGTACCAATTGAAGTGGCCTTGAGGCTATCATAACCTCTTAGCGTATTTCATGTCCTGGAACAATTTATTTCTCCGTATTCTAGCTTTTGAAGAAAAGCGAAGGGGACTATGTTAATTTCGACCCATCATCAATCATCGCATGATTAACATAATTATTGTAAACCCATACTTGTAAATGCAAGGTTGGGTCACCTCTCGCATAATTTCAGCGTCTGTTGGCATTTTCTTATATCAAATATAAACTCGTATCCGTATCCGGCTGCCCTCGAGGGTAGAAATCAAAGTCTAAGTGGTTTACTCACGTTTCGGGAGGAGGAGTGATGTTAATTAAATGACCAAGGCCTAATGCTTCTAAGAGAAAGCCCTATGGGTAGGAGAGTTCTTCAAAAAATCCAAGAAGGAAATGTGAGAGAAGGTATTTGTTAAGTCATTAATTAAATCGTAAATGCCAATGGGTTTTACCAATGTTTGTTAAATGTTGTCTAGTTCTAGCAAATAGGTTGGAACTGGATGAGAAGAGTAGTCTCGTGTTCTTTTTATAGTTTCTACTCATAAATCAGTGTCTAATTCTACTAATCTAACTATGTTAGTTTGTGTTCGAGTTCCTAATTGGGGTGCGACAAGTGAATTTAATGAAGTTGAGGCTTCATGATGATTATTTCTTGTCATAACACCTTTGTTCATTCCACCTAGATCTAAACTATTATTGTTAGAGTGATTTGAGAGCAGTTCGTAAAAAATATTGAGGGTGCATTTTGAGTGGAAACTACCCTTGTGTACATGTTTGGCATGGGTACTATAGAATTTTCAAAAAAATATCTATAAAGAGTTGTCTTTGGTCTTCTAGAAAATGTTTCATGAATTTATTGTAGTCACGACAAGTCCTAGTATCATGATGTTGAATCTTGTGGAAACCACAATACAAGTTTGGATTATAGTTTTGAGGTTGTTGGTTTGAAACCTTTTGTTGTGGTCCAAAACTCGATTAGGTTCTTTGGTTGTTAGAGTTAAAACTTTAAGACTGCTGTTGCCTTTGGTTTTGAATCGATATCTAGTTGGGTTTTGATTTGGACCTTGTGTCTAGATTTGTCATTGTTTTTGTTGTTGTTGTCGTGATGGATGATTAAAATCCACCACGTTGATCATTGGAGTAAAGTTGTTATTTCACTGATTGTTAATGGGTGGTGAAACATTTACGATGTTTTCCCTTTTAATCTGGTTTGTTACTCCATCTGTTGTAACCCTCTAGTTTTTGTTAAGGATCTTGGGTTCTTGATTGGTATTTGCAGCATTAGGATAGGTCGTAGTGTTTTGATTGGGAGTGATTAATTTCCCATTTGTTCCATAGGTCTTACGACTGTTGTCTATTGCCGCTTGATCTATTCGAGAGAGCACTTTCGAGTACTTCATCGTAAGTCCTTAGTGGGAACTTCTGGACTTCTTCCTTTATCTCTCTATTGAGAGAATGAAGGAATAAATCACATAGTTCCATTTGATCTATGTTTGGAGAACTTGTTGATGAGTAGAGAATTGTACGCCATCTTTGGATAAAATAAGCAGCAGATTCATTGTGCTCTTGTTTAATGTGAAGGAATTACCTGATGCCTGTCCTTAACAATTTTTTAATGTCAAAAGCTTTGATAAAATCTGACACAAGTTTTTTGAATGAGTGTATCGAGGCTTGGTGTCAGTAATACCAATCAAGGGCAATACCCTCTAAGGATTTAGGAAATATCTTAGCAACAACCACATCCCAAGGGAGTAATTCTCAAATGGCCATGGCGTAGGCTTTGATATGTGCATTCGGATCTCCCTCCCCTTTGTATTTGGGTAAATTAGGAAGAGGTCTTGGAAGCATGATACTTCGTATGGTGAAATCTAGAGGCTCTTTTAAATATTCTAAGTAAGTCCCTACCGCATAGGTTTCGACTATCGATGGTTCTGGCGAGGGTGGAGGTGGAATGGGTTGTTGCTATGTCATAACATATGTATTTACGAGGGATGATGTGGAGGGTTGGGGATTCTTTCTTACCTGAAATGTGAATTTTGATTTTCTTGAGCAATTTGTAATCCTCTAACCTTCTCAACTAAAAATGAGATGATTTTGATTGGTGAAGACACAGTGTTTTTCCTTAATGGTGGTTGTTGTACACCTTGAGGTTGTAAAGGGGTATGGTACCCTACTATGAATTGATCATTACCTTGTCAAGCTTCACCAAGATTATTTCCTATAGGTGGAGGAATGGGGTGTTTTCGTAGAGCAGGGTATCGGGTTGTGTTTGTAAACTTCCTATAGGTGGGTACATGTTTTGGAAGTGTTGTTCACTTCTAGCATAGCATGCTAAATAATCCTTATCAAAAAATGGGAGTGGATCTGACTATCTACTGATTTGTGGTCTAAACAAAACCCAAGGAGATGAAATGGACTCTCCAGTAAATGTCATATTGTTAGAGCCTAAGGGCTTTGGTTGTTGCGTTTGTGTGAGCTGATCCAACTCCTTAATTCAGAACGAAGAACTAGAGCTAGTTTTTTGAGGAGGAGTTTGTGATGACAAGTAGTTACTTGAATAGTTGTCAGCCCATGTAGAAAGTGAGGGTGACGGTTGTCTATTTGTTTGACCGTAATATGCTTCAAGACCTGAGAGAGGTCTGCCATATGCATCATATCTCGACATATTTGGGGGTATATAAATACCCGCAGAATAATGGGAAAGAGTGAAGGTGGAAGAAAGAAATGAAAATAAAAGGGGAACAGTTTATTTGCTTCAAGTCGGGTTCACCAATTTTGTATGATAGAAAAGTGACATGCAAGCATGAGAATCTATAAGTAGCTCTTCTTCATACCCGACCTCACGAGGTCATGCTTTGAGATAGCCGATGGGAATTAAATATATGTGGATACAAACAAAATAGTTGGGTAATCTTATATCCTGAATGCGCAATAATGGAATCTGTAAATCTAAGCCAAAGAAGGCTCTCCTAACCTGAATTGGTGTAATGGGTCATTCAGATATAATAGCTATTTGGAGGCTCCAATCAATGTCGAGCTCTACCGAGATCCTATCTATTGGTTGTTGGATACGTGAAAAATGACCTATAGGTGCTTCGTGTATATTTCTAGACAAGGTCATGGAAAATGGTAATGAGAGTGGGTTTGTAGAAACTACGGGTGGTTTTCTGGTCTAGCCTAGAAAATGTTGGATTGATTGGATTCTATTTTTAATACGGGAAATTGTGTTATGATATCTAGCGAGAGAGTGTGAGGATCTTAATACCAACATACATAAACTAGTATAAATATTTGATTGACTTGCGAGGCCCATTGGGTTGTGGGACCTGGGGATCACAACCATGAGTTTGTGGTTATTGTGGACTTGTTATGGTCATGTGAAGAATCAATATCTTCTTCCAACTATCTAATGGTCATAAGCCTTTTCAACTTCTAAGTTTATTACCAGGAGTTGTGTGATTTTCTTATAATACCTTACGGGTGTTCCGGAAACTTATATACACAACCTTGTGTCTATCTCAATGAGAAGGTCTCCTACGTCTGGCTGCGGAACTAACGGATCACAGCCAAATATTTTTTCTCTTTCGGGTTCTTGTATGGTCATGCGGATATCCTATTAGAGTAGTCTATAGTTGGGTTGACTTGACCAGAATGTGTATGCTTTGTTGTCTTCAATATTCAATTGTCTCAATTGTTTGCTAATTGCTTGTTGGTTTATTTTCGTTTGAAAAACCTAAATCCTAATCCATTGATCTATATCCGTTAATATTGTGAAGATATTTGGATAAGGTACTACAGGTTCAAATGCATAATCCTTGGGCTCTCTGGGTCCCATAATTGTCATGGAAAAGATAATCAAACTTTAAGCTGAAACAAGTAAAATAATATGAAAGATATATCTACCCTATGCTTATATTTCTATTATTTTTGTATTTTCAATGATGGGTATTTGAATGAAATTAAAGAGAAGCTATTCTATTATATTTAGATAATGGAAAAATAATCTAATAATAGAATTAAAACAAACAAGTTAATCGATATAGTTATTTTCCTATGAACTTGTGAATTTAACCTAAATATTTAAATAACTAACTAGTTTAATTGAAAGATTTCCAATCTTACCTCATAAGCGAGGAATGAATCATAGTTTCTCAGAAACTATCATTCCCCATAGCTTCCCTGACAATATTGAAAGAAAACTTTAATTAAAATAAAATGATTTGCTACTCTATTTGATGTATTGTAACTATAACTTTGATAGCTCAAACCTGAAGTTTACAAAATAGTGGTAAATCTAGTCATGTCACGTCTTGTCCCCTCAGTGTGATCTCCTTATTTCTTCGTGTTCTCATGAATCCAGAAAATTATGAATGTGATAACATCAACAAAAGAAGATACTCAAACAATGGCAGCTTTAGATATAGACCAAATATAATGCAAGTAAGAGAGGGATAGTGTAAGTTAACAGATATTGACTATGCAATTAAGTAGCGAAATTTATCGCAGGATACAATGCAAATATACCGAGAATTTTGGGATCTATCTTTTGTGACAAAATAAAACCTATAACTCTAAGATTATCAAATGGATTCTAATCTAGAACTAGAACTACCTTATTCTAAGGTATTTGTGTGGACAACAATGGAGTAAAATGAAAGCAATAAGATCAAATGATCTCTAAAATCGAAAGGAGAGGCCGATAATTCATGCAAAATCTAAATATATTGAAACTTATGGAAGAACTTCAAAACACACTTTGAATAATCAAACATGGAAGGAGAGTGGCCATTTGCTTCGATAAAGGCTGGTATTTATATCATTTGGATTTACCAGAGGGTAAGTTTGAATTGATCTCTTCTAATATAAACAAAGGGAAATCACTATTTACAGTGGCCAAAACATAAATGCAAGCTTTAGTGGTTGAGAAATGTGGGTGAAATTTGAATTTTTATGTTTGACGAAATCGTTGGAACGTTCTAGAAAATTCACACAGGACCGCCACCCTACGCAGGGGAGGCGCGTTATAGGACCATCGTCCTATCTCGTGGAGGTGGTCATGGGACCGCCGCCTTTAGGGTGGTGGTTCTGTAACTTAAAAACAAAATGCAAGGAAAAGGGAGCAGAGGTTAGAACAAAACATGCAAAAAGCTAGACAAGGCTTTCTAGGATGCAAATGTATACTTGGGAGCTTTTCTAGATTCCAAACACCTTGTGAAGAGATCTAAATCATCATTGGGGTTTTTGTAACCTCTTTTCGGTAGTACAGTACCTACATTTTTGGGTACGTACATGCACCTCCGATGTCTTCATCTCCTTCACGAGTTCTTTTGTTGATTACTTTCCCGAAATAATAGTTCCTATGTAGTAGACACTGTTATTTTTAGAAAGTTGACCTCTTGGATTTTGATTGACATGGAATGATTTTTTTGATATGGATTTTTCCCAATATCATCCCTCTGAAATTTAGGGTTCACCCACTTAATAATCCATGAGATTTTAAAGTTTTAATTTTCAGACACAGCAATTTCCAGGTATGGCAGACCATTAATGGACCTCAAAATTTCAGGTCTAGTTTCATCCTCCGTTTGTGAATAAAATTAGATTTTTTATGTGGTTTTTTTCTTTTGGTGCTCCATGTGTGATCTTACTTCAATCTGGCAACTGGTTTGATGGAAATCCCGCTTCTTTCTTTGTTGAGCCGGAAATGAGATTTCTTCATTGTGGATGCTCTGTCACACATGGGGAGTTTGATGGTTTATTTTTATGGTTTGGAAAGAGGAATGAATATAAAAAAATGGTTCATTGATTTGTGCATTGGTTTGCAAGATTTGTTCATATTTCCATTTTTTTAGCTATGGGGATTTCGTTGTTCTCTTCTTTGTTATTCTTCGTTTCTCCTTCTTAGCTTGATGAGGATTCCTTCTGAGACCTGCACATAACTATGGGAAAGGTGCTTGAGTTCCTTTGTTTGATCTTTCTTGAGCTTCTTGTAATGGTGGAGTGATGGAAGAAATTTGTAGAGGAAGGTTGAAGATTTTGTGCACGGAGTGGAAGTAGGCTGGAAGTACTAGAAACACCGAGCGACAGCTTAGATTTTTTGAATTTTTTGAAATCATGGAAGGAGAAGCTTGGGAAAAATTTTCATGACTTGATGTCCCCGACCTCAAGGATTTTAGGGATATTAAATTCCATGATGGTCAAGAGAACGACATGTGGTGGCGATCGACGACAAGGAATGAAGGAGGAAAAAGATGCTTTAAAGCACTTTGGGAGGCGAAAGGTGGTCACATGGGTGTCCCAAGAATCCATATGGGGGATGGGAGATTTTTTTCAAGGTTTGATATCCCTAATCCTAGGTGAATAAGGGACATCAAATTCCATGGTGGTCCTGGAGCTGACACGTGGCACCCGATCCAATGGTAGGGAATGAATGCTCCAAAAAGCACTGGGAGCTAAAAGTTGGTCACATGGGTGTCTTTATGATGGAAAAGTGACATGTGAGCATGGGAATCTACAAGTGACTCTTCCTCGCACCCGACCTCCCGAGGTCATGCCGAGACAGCCGGTGGGTATGGAATATATGTGAGATGCAGACAAACTAGTTAGGTAATCTAATGTCTTCAATACACACTAGCAAAATTTGTGAGTCTAAGGAAAAGAAGGCCCTCCTAACTTGAACTGGTGTGATAGATCGATCAGCAAGGATGATCTGGCAGAAGGCTCCAATCAATATCGAGCTTTGGCGTGATTTGATCTATAGGTTGTGGAATACGTGGAAAGTGACCCGGGATAGTTTCGTGTATTTCTCGACAGGGTCATATGGTGGATGGTAAATATAGTTGACTCTATGGACGATTCTCTGGCCTAGTCCAGAACTCTCTAGCTTAGTTAGGCTGCGTGTGTCTAACAAGGATAATTTTTCGATGATGATAGGTGGAAGTGGAGTAGACCGGAATACTAGTGTGCGTAGGCCAGTGTCTATGTCTAATTCTCCTATGGATTCGTTGGGCTGCGGGATTTGTGGGTCACAACTGTAGACTCTTAGTTGTTGTGGACCTGTTATGGTCATGCGTGAAATCAAGTCCTAATCCCTAGTATCTAGTAATTGTATGCTTTCTCAGCTTCTATATTTAGGATCAATAACTGTGTGATTTTCTCAGAATATCTTACAAAGGCGTTCGTGTAACTTGAATTCTTAGGCTAGTATATATATCTGTAGAGTGTCTCTGCTGCTTTGGATGTGGGACCAAAGGATCACAACCAAATGTTTTTTCTCTTTCAAGCCCTTCTATAGTCATATGAATGTTGCCTAGGGTAATCTGTAGTTTGGTTGATTTGACCAAAACATGTGTGCTTGGTCATCTTCTACGTTTAACCCGCTCAACTGGGAATTGATTTGTTGCAAGCTTACCATTGTTCGAAGACTTGGATCCTAAGATTTTGGTCTATATCAGTTATCGCTGTGATGAGATTGGGCTGAGGCACGATTGGCTTGAATATGTATTCCCTGGGCTCTCTAGGTCCCGTGATTGTCATACAAAAGCAACAATGTAAAATGAACTATAGTAAAATGAAATTTAACTATGTGAAGTGTATCTATAGCATATATGATTTCTCTATTTTTTTGTGTTTTCTGACGAGCTTTATGAATTTAAGAAAGTAGCTATTTAAAATATCTAGAATTGACAACTAATATAATAACTTAAAACAAACAAAATAACCGAGTGTAGCTATTTGTCTGTGTAATTTGTAGATCTATTCTAAACAATGAAATAGCTCATCTAATCTATTTGCAAGGCTCTCGATCCTACCTCAGAAGTGAGGAGTGAATCATAGTTTCTCAGAAACTATCAATCCCCACAGCTTCCCTGGCAATATCGAGAGTAGAATTAACTGAAATAAAGCAATTAACTACTCTATTTGATATGATTCTAACTAGAACTTTGAAAGCTAGAACCTGGATTCTGCAGAACAGTGGCGAATCCGATGGTGTGTGTGATCTTGTCCCCTCAGTGTGATCTCCTCATTCCTTCATGTTCATGTGGATCCAAAAAGCATGTAATGCTAGCATCAACAGAGGTAGATATTGGGATAAAGGTAGCTCGAATACTAACTAAATACAATGTGAGTAGGAGAGGGATAGCTCAAGAGTACGAGCTTGGCTTATGTAATTACTAGCGGGATCTATTGCGACAGTCATGCAACATAAAGCGTCCAGAACACAAAACTATCTGTTTGAGGAGCAAAACCTGCAACTTTAATGGCTTCCTATTGGTAAAAAAACTATTTTATTCCAATGGATTGGATAAAATAACAGCAGTACTTTGCACAAGATGGATATGTGGCTTACTAACAGTAAAACAATGCTAACTAAGCATGCAATGAAAGAAACTAAGCATTCTAAGAAAAATAAAAACTAAATCTATTGCAAAGAGAAATCAGAGGCAAATTTTGAGGGGCCATCTGCTTGAGCACAAGCCAACTATTTATAGCATTTGCATTTACCCAAGGTAAAAACCAAATGGAACTCTTAAACTATAAACAATGGCAAAACACTATTCCAGTGAACCAGAATCATAAATGGAAGCTTATGGCGGTGAAAGAAAGCTAGTAAAATGTTGAAATTACGTGAGTCATGTTAAAAGATCTTTTTGGAAAATGCGTAAGGACCGCCACCACGAGCGGGGTGGCGGTTATAGGACCGCCACCCCTGTTCAAGGTGGCGGTCACGAGACCGCCACCCAGGCAAGGGCGGCGGTTTTGTTACTGAAGAGAAAAAGGCCAAGAAAAGAGAGGAAAAGAGAAAAACAAAGCATGTGGGGGCTAACCAGGGCATGCGAGATGTTAAAGTATACTTGGAGATCTTTTACGGATTACAGAACACCTTGCGAGGAGACCTATATCATCATTGGGGCACGTGTCACATTGTTACGCGATGACAAAGACCTTACAATTTTGGGTACGTACGGTGTCCAACTAACTCCCCATATGTTTTGAACACATTTTTAAAGGTCTAATGTCCCACACCTCGGGTACATAAGGGACATCAGTTTTCATGGTGGTCTGGAGGTGACATGTGGCGACCGATCCAACAAAGAGGGAATGGATGCTCCAAAAATGCACTTGGGGGATGAAATGTCGAGTCACGGAGGTCACATGAGGTTCTAAGAGGTCATATGAGGGTTGAGAGGAATTCAAGGGGGCTAATAATACTTCTCAATCTTGATGTCTCGAACTTGGGAGACATGAGGGACACAAAATCCCGCCAAGCTCTTAGTCTTTGACATGTTTCCTCCCAAAAATTTGGCTAAGTCCTAAACTTGTAATAGTGATAACTTGAGCTCCCCATAGAATTTTAAGAAATTTTTATATGATCCTAACTTGGAATGGAATTTTGAATCCAATTTTGTGGATATCATATCTTGATTATTCCATTTGATCCCATTTTTATTTTGTACTCCACCTATGCCGAGAAAAAATGCCTACAGACTTGATGCGCCAAAGTGTTGTGAAAAATATTATTTCAACATCATGTAGTTATTGGAATCCTCTTTCTGTAGATATTTTTTCTCCTAACTCCATTCGAGCTCCTAGAATCTTCTTCTAAAGCCCGCAGGTTGTTTTAGGCACATGTACTTTGCTAGGCTTGTGAACCTTATTTTTACTCGGACATGTCTAACTTTTTATTGATTATTCATAAATATTTGAAAACCAAATTGATCCATTATTTTTGAAAAAAAATCTTAGCTCAAGGAAAAATCATCCATGAAATCCTTATAATCCCATATATAACCTATACATGTGGGTGAGCATTCGAACATGCCCATCGAGCTGGTTTTTGCCTTCACAAGAACTCGGTTTTGCCAAAAATCATTTTTTTTGCATTTCCTTCACTTTATTGAGGTAAAATTCAACCTATAGAACCATGGAAACCTCCTCCATGTTTTCCATCTATCATTATTTCTAAACTACATCTTAAAATCTCTCAACACAAAGACTTACCTTTGCTTTCCTAACTTGTTCTCAAGAAACTTACTTCAATGGACCTTGAACATGCACTAAACCTCTAAATAATGACCTGATACATCAACCACACATGCTATGAAATGTATAAATGATCTAAACATGCTTATAATAGACTTCCCTAATCAGTACTTTATACTAAATCATTTTGCGTGACCTAGGTCTAGGACTAGGTCTAAAATGACCTGACTCAACACAAACTTCACATGAACATACCATGATGACCTCTTACAGAATCATTAACACATCTTACACATCTCATTGAACATGGTGTACCTCTTAAATACCTCATACAACATTTGGAGTACTCATACTATATCATACTATCTTGCACCATGCTTAAGACCATGCCAAGATACCATAACAACTACACCAAAACAAGACACTAGTAATCAACCTTCATCAAAACTCATGGATGAAACCTCACGAAGACTCCTAAATCACCTAGACACCATTTGAAATAATATTTCCACTTTATAGCAATGAAAACCATAGAAAAAATGCCCAACAAAACCATCTCTAACAAAAGGACTCTTGTGCAGTCTTGTTTCGATCCTTGAAACAATTGATAATTTCACACAAACGACGTTTTTAGTAGTCTAGTTTAGTAAAATTACATGAGTAAACATCGTGGATATTTATGAAATGAAAGTGAGTGCAAGAGAGAGGAAACATGGTGTGAAATGAGAACAAGAACCATACTTGTTGAGCAAGGTAAAAAATGACATGATATTGAGAGGTTAAGGAGAATAGTAAGAAAGTGAGGCCTTACACATATGAAAAAAGTATTTTTAGGGTGTATAAGATTGATAAAGGAATATGTGACTTAGGTGAAGGCATTAAAGCCAAGAAACTTAATTGAAGATCTAAGAAGACCTAGATAGACCTAATTGAAAAAAGAAATTAATGTTGGGAGAATTGTGTTGGGAGAATAGTGTTGAGAGTTTGAGGATGAAATCAAACATGAAGAAAGAAAAATATAATGGGTATATGGAAAAATAAATATGTATTTATGAAATTTTGTAGGTTATTATGAGTTATAACCTTTGTGAGTTTGGAGGGCTACTAAATAGGCCTAGTTATGAGCAATATAATGAGAATAAGTTACATTTGGCTTAGATATGGGTTTTGAAACTTTGCAATAAGATTAAAGGCCTTAAAGGGTATCTAAAAATTTACAAAGTGAGATCTAATATCTTGAGGAGTGTTATAGTCATCAAGATTTTCCTCTAGGGAGGGCTATAAGCTAGATAATAAGGTTTATATGGTGAATGAGTAAAAATGATGGTTTGAAACTTCTTGAAGTTTCTAAACATGTTTATTGGATGCATTTAATTAGGTGAAAGGTATCATTAGCCCTTGTTTTAGTTTTTAAGGTATTTTGACATTTACAAGCAAATTTGACTTATTGAACAATGCATGTTTTTGGTGATTTGATGGTATTTGGTTACTAACTTGATAAGTTGTCTCGAGAACTTTGCCCCTATTGTTATCGGATAGTTCTCAATTACCTTCAGGTTCTATTTTGTTATCATGATCTTCCAACCTCTCCCCGATGATGCCCTCCCTCACCTTTTTAATGAGGGTGTACATGATCCTGCATTCACCTCACATCAACAAAAAGGTAGTTAGTCCATATCATCAAAATTCCACATAATGATAATAAACATGCCAATTTCATCATTTAAAATTGATCATAATAGTTCATTTTTCAAATTAAGCATGTCATTTTAATCATCCAGATTAACCAAGTATCAAATTTCTAAATCCAAAAATGAAGGATGCAACAATGAAACATTTGAAAAAATTGTAATTATCATCATTAAGACAATGGTGTAGCCAAATTTTAAATATATGATCTGACATCGGGAAAGTTTTAATATATAATAGATGAGGAAAGAGAATTTCCATCAACCAACTATCTAATATATTTTGATTTTCATATATTTGAACAAAAATCCATATTTTCTTTCCTTTATATAATATTTTTCAAAGAGTCATCCATAATCAAGGTACATTGATTGTTAAATTTCCATTTGTTATATAGCTTTGCAAAATGTTTTTTAATTCTAGTTAGAATCCTATTTTGAATGAGGGCATCACCGAGGATACCATTACATATTTGCAGTACAATTCATCTTGGATTCAAACAAAAAGAAAGAGAGATTTATATTTTTGAAAATAAATTTCTAATATGTAGTTTATGTTACTAATAATCATTGATGACCATAAAGCAACATTATAATGTATTAATATCATTTTAATAAATGAATCAAATCCCATCCTAACAAAAATATGATGATACATACAGATTTTAAATAGGGATTTGCACCATAATTTTAATATTGTTTCTTATCTAAATGAAATAATAAGACTTCATTTATATATATAATTAAAACTCATCGTTTAATTTTCACCCATGGGGAGATGATTTCTACACTTTTTCAATAAAAAATAATTGCCTTAGGTGTTACAAGTGTGGAATAAATAAGAGAACATATATTTTATGTATATGAATTTAACGTCAAATAATGTGCATAATATCTTAATTAATGTTGAAAGCTACCTTTGTATATGGGCCAAGAATGTGTCTCAATATCTTGCACTCCTAAATTATCCATTCCACAAGGGAATCAAGGCAATGAGTAGGAAACACAAATGTACTTGGCATCAAGGGGTTCACTTAAAGGGACTCTGTGCACTCTAGGGTCACATATATACAGGAAATTAATCCCTACACTAGGTCAACCTAGGGTTTCCAAGGCCCATAGTCAAAATAGAGGAAGGAACCCTACTGAAATATCGATAGTTGGGTTGTGGAGAGGTATCGATCAACAAACATATATGATGTAACTAAAATAAACATGATGATAGATAAGGATATGATAATAGATAAGAGTAAAATGCTAACTAGCATCCGAACATGTATAATAGTAAGCTAACATAACATAATGAGAGAAGGAAATGAAATTATCTATGTAAAATGACAAGATATGGTTAGAGCAATCACCTTGTACCTATAAGGTGGTCACTTATATGTGGATAAGGGGAACACCATTCATGTACTAGACTCACTATAGGTGACCTAATAGTGCAAACAACCATCCATTAAAAAGAGTATCTAACCCAATCCAAGCAAGATGTAACATGAACCAAGAGATAGGTGAGAAGATGTGAATATGGTGCAAAAGAGTAGAGAAAATGGAATTTCAAATGATCTGGATTCAATTTCTTATGAATGTCAAATGTGTGATAGGTATATATAAAATGCCATCACACGTAGGTGATGGTGTAAGCCACGGTAAAATATGAAACTAACATCATTTCCCATGGGTAATGGAATAGACCAAGGATAGCGAAAAGAAGTACTGCGTGCCATAAAATTTAAAATTGGCATGTCTTAGATCATGGATGTGGATAAAAAAGATGAAAAGTGGTGAGATGTAAGAAATAAGTTGTGAATACAACATATATGAGACATAGGAGGAAAAGGACAACTAGTGCAAGGAAAACTAAGGCTAAGACTAAATAACAACAATATCTTTGTGTATTGTCTCTAACCCATAATGGAGTACGTGAATAACCATTCCCCATTCTGGCAGGACCCTTAATGCACCCACTCTAGAAATACATGTATCAACAACCCTTATCTACAAGAAGGAAATTGTTAGTAACAAGTATGAAAGATGAAAAGTGAAAAATTAGGTGTATACATATGTCCCATCGTTGATCACCACATGTCGCAATAGTAAAACATGCGGTGGTTAACAAAAAAAGATAGTCCATAATACCAATACTCAAAGTAAGTACATAAATGAATGCTTTGGAATGACTAGTTGAAATGAAATATGCCAACCAATGTGTACCTGATAGTGTCACTTTTCCTACCACATGCGGGTGGAATCAATGTTGTAAGAACCCCTGAGAAGAAAAAGTGAAAGGAAACACTAGATGATCATCAGTAAAATAAGACATAAATCACCTTGTTAGGGGCCCATGGGATGGATGTCGTATTGTCATGTCATATGATTATATGATGTCAAAAATAGGTAAAAATTAGAGATCATCAAAATTAGTTATATAATAAGGAGAAATAAATTACACGAGATTACGGTCATAACATATTGAACGATGTGTGTTACAGATTTTGGGAGTGAAAATGACAATTGTTTGAAGATTGTTGTTGATCACAACCAATTTGGAATAGAAAACTTAATTTTATATATTGATTTTTATTTTGATTTGGTCGTTACTATTTTTAAAATTGAGAGAACTGAGCTTTAAAATTCCAAATTTTAGGTGTATTTCGATGTCATGACACAAATACAAGGTGGTGATGGAGGAAAATGAGGAAGAGCATGTGACGAAGCGTAACAATGGGTAAGTCGTCACATTTAATTTTGTTGAGTAGAATAGGTTATATTCATTTATTTTGATTGTTTGGAATCGTTAGGACATCAAACTTAGTCAAACTTGCTTTGTTGGGTAGATTAGGATGCGATACATGTGGGTTTGGGATGGATTTAAATTTCATTTTATCATTTTGTATATTTTTAAAGTAATATTTTTAATGTCGCGAGACACGATTTTGGCCAAATGACATCAGCCCCTTTGTAATGGATAGCCGATGGTGTCGGGATGTGAAAAAGGGAGAAAAATACCCTTTGGCATCTGTAGAGGGACGATGACAGAGGAAGTTTGGTAGGGGCCAATGGCATAGGCATTTGGAAAGAATAGGGAGCATTCTTTGATTTTTCACTCCAAAATTTAATTTTCAAAAATTTAATGTTTACTTTTCATCATCTTGTGGATGAATGTAGAATGCGAGATACTGACATGTGCATGAGCTCTAGAAAGGGAATTGGACTAGGAGCTTGGGTAATTCCTTTGAGGGGATCCCGCTCATCATGAATTGAATGTGTAGTAGGCTGAGAGTGTAAGGAGTCCTCGAGAAAAAAAATATAGAAGGAGCAAGGGTGATTATAGAGACTTCGAAATTAGTTTTGTTCGGTTCTATGCCATCAATCCTGAAATTTTGATTTTCATAGGGTCCGATGGTTTTTTGGACATGGATCCAAATCCAAACATATTCATCATTGTAAGAAAATTTCCATAGGGGCCGATGGTATATGGAGGAGGGTTTTGATTTGAAGAGCTTGATTCTGAGATACAAAAAGATATATGACTCTTTGAATCTGAGGTTAGAATTCTATAGGGTATTCTAGTTTTACAAAAGTTATGATATGTTTTATATCATTAATTACAACTATATTTCCATAAGGGTAATCTTTTTCAACTACATTGGTTGTATCATTTTATTACTTCTTATAACTTTCAGGTGACATCATGCTTAAGTGTATGATTAGATAATAATTTTAGCTTTTCATTAGCTTGGTTAATAGCTTCATGATGATCCTTTTGTTAAGACATGTCACAAAATTTAATTACTTTGGTCAAGTGCTTGCTAGTGATGGTTTCATAATCAAAATTGTGTCCTAAGAAGAAGCTCATGGTAACCATTCATAGTGCACAATAAGTATCATGTGAGTGACCCCAATTAGCATGCCACCAAAAAAACTTACTCTCATCATGTTAATGAGGAATAGGTTGAGAAGGATCCAAGATCGCGGTAAAAGCTTATGCGGTGACACTTTAACTCTTCCTTACTTAGTGGTTGATGAAAGTTAGGTTGAATTTTGTTGTTATTAGGTTATTGGTCAATATTGAAAATAGTCCTATTTGAAGAAGAGATAATGGGAAGAGTAATGAGACACTATTTTCTCACGTCATGTTCTTATTCTTAGAGCGTTGAAGGATTTGGACTTGTTTGATGGATTTTGTTTTGGCGGGATGTTTCTTGAATTCCCTCATGAGATAGTATTTCCTTTTAGCTTTTTCAAAGGCCTCTTCTAGGGAAGTGGGAGAAAAGGACCTCATCTTGTATTAAAGGTGAGGCTCAAGGGCTCGTAAGAAAAGTTGAAAGATGCTATCATTGGGCATGTTATGCTCTTCCCGTGTAAATAGAGTTTTCCAACACTTAACGAAAGCTTATGATGATTCCTTCTCATATTTTTGACAATTGATGAATGTGTTATTTTTTTTTTCATGTAGATTGTGATATTGGAATTTGTTTACTAGGGACTCTAGCTCAACTATAGAGTTAGGGGAGAAGTATGGTACCAATCAAAATCATCTATAGTGAAAATGTTTTATAGGATTTTGGTGGAAGCATATGAATTGGTTATGATCCACTCATCGTAAATATTTACAAAGGCCTTGATATGAAGGATGTGATTAGTAGACTTGTCGTAATATATAGAAGGAGAAATGCCACTAATATCCATACTAGCGATATAATTAGGTAAAATCTCTTGTTGGACTTCTCACAAGACTTTATTTTGGATGGGGGTTGGATGATGTTCACCCTAGTAGGCCCATTTGGTACAAGATGGGTTGTGGTGACCCAAGAGACCATTGAAGGGTGGATGACTAATCGAGCCATGTTGGCTTGCTTTTGGAGAAATCGAGTTGTAGTAGTAGATTTTTGTTGGCTCATTTTATCAATGATTTAGAGAATGAGGTTGGTAGGATCATAATTCAAGGAATTTTCATATGATCCTACTTCTGTATATTTCCTCCTTTCTTCCCTATGGTCAAGTTATTCGAGAGATAAATTTGAGAAGTTACTTGCCTAGCATTTCTTCTCGATTATCCTTTGTATTAAGGAAATTGAGATATAAATTTATGAATCTTAGGAGGATGGTAAATAGTATCATAATTATAGTTTTATTCTTCATCATCCTAAGGTGGGACATTGTGGCAGGTAGAAGGATAATTTCTAGGTGTTCCTACGAAGTAACAATCCATACAAAAGTGAAAATCAACTTCAAGATGATATACCTTATGAAAGGTCTACACAACATAGTAAGAGGATCCCAACCCTAGATAATCCATGGTGAAGTGATAATCTTGGTGAGAGAAGGTATAAAAGTTAAGGCTACATACACAATCGAATGTATAGAAAAATGTACATAGGGGCTGAAGGTATATGGGAGAAGATCTAGGAAAATATATAGGATCAGCCATAAAGCCGAGGCTTACACGAGGGATGAAGGTGTTTAGATATGAGAAAACATAGATAGATAGGATTGCCTAATGGTGATGATGTCTTGGAGATGGGGTTTTGAGGTTTTATGAGTATTTGGGTATTTAAATGAATTCAAAATGTAAAGGGGTGCTTTTAATGAGCTATGCTTGATTAGAATGTCTGTAGTTTTTATATCGGGTTCATTAGAGATGTATAGGGGGCCAAGAATGTGTCTCAATATCTTACACTCCTAAATCATTTATTCCACAATGGTATCAAAGAAATGAGTAGGAAACACACATGTACCAACATATAAGGGGCAGACATAAAGGGGATACATTGAGTGGTAGGCTCATATATCTAGAGGGAAGTAATTCCTATACTAGTTCAACCTAGGGTTTCCAAGGCCCGCAGTCAAGATAGAGGAAGGAACCTTACTGAGGTATCAATAGTTAGGTTTTGGAGATGTATGGATAAAAAACATGCATGATGTAACTAAAATGAAAGTGATGATAACTAAGGATCTAATAATGAATAAGAGTACTATGCTAAATAACATCCAAACGTGTATAATACTAAATTAACATAACACAATAAGAGAAGTAAATGAACTTATCTATGAAAAATTACAAGAGATGGTTAGATCACTCACCTTGTACCTGAAGGGTGGTCACTGATGCATCTATTTCTCTAGAGAATCAACAAGCTAAGTGAGAATCACTATTAGGTAGAAAAGGAAAACATCGTTCCTATCATAGCATCACTATAGGTGACCTAATAATGCAAGCAACCATCCAAGAAGAAGATTATCCAATCCAATCCAAGCAAGATGAACCAAGAGCTAGGTGAGTAGATGTGAAGATGACACCAAAGAGCAAAGAAAAGGGAAGTTCAATTGATCTATCTTCCTTTTCTTATAAATGTCAAATGTGTGACATGCATATATATATATATATATATATATATATATATATATATATATATATATATATAGGATTCCATCGCCCACAAGTGATGGCGGTAACCATGGGAAAAATATGACACTGACACCATCTCCCATGGGTGATGACATCGGCCAAAAATAATGAAGAGAGGTAGTTTGTTGTAAATATTAAAAATAGTGTTTCGTAGATCATGGATGTGGATAAACAAGGTGAAAAGTGGTGAGATGCTAGCAAAAAGATGTGAATGCGGTGCATATGAGACCTAGGAGGACAAGATAAACTAGTGCAAGGAAAACTAAGGCCAAGAAAAAATACTAAAACTCTCTTTGTGTAGTGTCTCAGTAACCCATAATGGTTACATGCATAACCATTCCCCATTCTCAGCAAGCCCCATAAGGCACCCACTCTAGAAATGGATGCATCATTTACCCTTATTTGCATAAAATAAATTATTAATAACATGTATGAAAGATGAGTAGTGAAAAATTAGGTGTATACAACCTTAACATAGATAATTTGTTTCTTTTTTCTTTTTTTTCTTTTTCTTCCTTTCTTTCAAGTCATTCTATCAAAAAGGATAAAATAAGTCAGCATTATTAAAGGAGTTATTAAAATTATGTGCTTTCTTCAATTGTAATTATAGAAATGAATGTTTTGAAGAAAGCATAATTTCATTATCTATGACCTAGTTATGTACCATACAATGGTGTTTCCTCTTTCTTAATGATGGTCTCATGTTTATGGATTTTATTTAGCACTATGACTATCCTTTCTTATTGGTATATTAATGGAAGTTAAATTTCACCCTCAAAATATTTTCTAATGATAATTTATTTAAGTATGAAAATTCTTCATATTGAGATAGACATGGAGCATAAATACTTGGAAATGGTATAAAGTGTAATAGAGTGACATAGAAAATTGAGTTCTAGGAAGATGTATCTTAAGGGACATCTTCCTAGAAAGGAACATGGCATGCTACCATTCTAAAGTAAAATGTTATTTTAGTTTCTTACAATGTAAATAATAGATATTTTATGCATGTAGATTTTTGTCATAGTAACACATGTGAAGGATTAAATTTTTGTCTCATGTGATTTTTTATGTGTTGCAAAAAGTTGACATAATTTTTAATAAACTATATGAACTATAATTTGTAGATGATCCAAAAATAATCGAAGCTTGCACATATGGTGTTATCATTTATGTCAATTGGTTCAAATTAGTTATGCACCATATATATATATATATATATATATATATATATATATATATATATATATATATATATATATATATATATATATGGCAACAAGTATATAACAAGATTTTTTGAGTAGAATTAAAATCACCTAACCTTTCTTGGATGATGGTGATTATAACAATTCAAATAAATGAATTTTATCATCATTTTTCCATGTGGCACATGTGTTGGCTGGTTTTATTTTTTCTATGTATATAAAAATATTAATTAGTATTATCTGTAACAATGACATATAGTTTTCCTATTTGGTAATTTGGAGACTTCTTGTAAATGAATATAGCTATTTTTTTATCATGGTAATGTTAAAGGTTCCTTAATTATTTTCCTAAATGTTAAATTGGATCTAGTAAATGAATTTAGCAAGTCTTATTTTTTATTTTGTTATCATTACAAGAAATTTAACAAAAATTAGAAACTAATAGAAAATTATAATCTAACCTTATGTTTCCTTCATTATGTTTTTTTAATCCCATATAAGTTATGGAGTGAATATGTTGTAAGTCTTCATATCCTTAAAAATTCAATTATTTGTAAAATTCAACACCAAAAACTATTTTTTCTTCCGTGGCAATTATGTTGTAAGTAAAATATCATTAAAGTTGAATGCAATTTGTGAATCAATGTTTTACCCACATATATACTAAGCATGTCATATATGTTTCCTTATTAAAATAACTAATGATAGAATTATAAAATAAATCATTAGTTTCATTGTATAATAGTTTTGGCGAGAAACTTTGTAGGGTGGAAAAACTTGTGGGTTTCTTTCCAATGCTCTGGGAATCTACGTCCCTCTACTTAACCGGTGCAACTATCGTGTGTGCATGCATGAATAGAAAGTGAGTTTTTATCCTAGTGTCCTTTCATTGGGAGATCAAATAGGGGCACTCCACTGACCCTGCAAAAATGCTTATAGATATCTACAAGGGAGGAATTTTCTATGAAGGTGGGAAAGGGGAGTGAGAATATTTAGAAAGGAGAAACTAATGTTGCAAGTAGAAAATCAGAGACTTGCACACACCAGTCAAAAGTTTCATTACATGCACTTGAATTTCAGAAGAAAACAAATATGCAAAACAACAACAAGACTAAATAGAGCTTAATGAACACAAAGTACCAATAAAATCCTCAATCAAAGAGGCTAAAATTCCTTCTTCCTTTATTGAAGCTCAAGAAGAATTTGTACATAGTGTGGGAATAGAAGACATTTTTGAGAAGGGGAAAATAGAGGAAAATGGCTATCTCCTTTGCTTTCTCTAGGTACAATTCTCTCCTTAGTTTAGAAGATCAATCACCAACCCTTTGAAATGGGAATGGCATTACAATTTATAGAATGAGAGGTGACTTATCGTCTTCCTCATGACCCTCCATATGCCTTATTTCTAAATTTATACAATTCATATTCCTATTAAATATTGAAGTCCCTTTTATAAAATCAAGGTCACTTAATTTACATTATGTTTCTAATGCAAAATTTAAGGTGACTTAAAGGCATATTAAAAGTGCAAACCCCAACAAAGAATTAGAACATTTGAAGGGGAGAGAAAGTTGGGGGAAAGAGGAGAGAGAAAGAGAGAAAGAAGAAGAAAATGATATGTCACCCGATGAATCCCGTTGATCCTCGTTGATGGAAAGCTCCAAATGCAGTGAAACTTTGAATCTTCGAACTCCTTGCACACTTTGAAACTCCTCCAAATTAGCTTACGAATGCTTTCCAAGTTGAATAAAATAAGATGGATATTGAATGCCCTATGAAAAATGACTAGGATTCTCCCAAATAATTATGCCCCCTGAATGATTATCCTTGTACGACCCATTGTGCAAAAACTACTTTTTGAGTGTAACTTACTATTTTTAGTAAGTGTGAATTATGAGCCGAGATGACCTTTTTGATGACCTTTCCTGTGATGCTCCCTCTATGTTCACTACCTTATTCATGGCATCTTCAAATGGTGGCTTACCCAAAGTAATAGACCCTTATACAAGGAGACATGATATTTTTAGTAAGTGCGCCACGAATGTCAAATTGTGACAAAATGGGTCTTGAAATTATGGGTTTTATTCCAGGGTTCCATGCTCTGAATTTTGAGTAATTCCTTCATCTAAAAAAGTGGGAAAATGATATTTTCATTAGCGGGGGAAGAATACTAACAAAAAATAAATCCTCCATATCCCTAAAAAATAGGGGCTTCATGGCACAAAAACTAGTTCACATGAAACTATATTTTTCAACGATCATTCCCTCCACTTTTTTGATGATTTCTCCCATCGATCTTTGGGAATTTGAAAATTTCTTTGAAGAGGGAAGAATTATGATAAAAATATATTGCTCCATATCCATAAAAATATGGAATTCATGACATGGAGACTAGTTCACGTGAAACTAGATTTTTGATGATCGTTTTGTCTAATTTTTGGGCGATTTCGCCACCGATCCTTGAGAAGTGGAGAGGTAGCTCACTAATTTTTCCTCTTGTGCCATGGCAGCCATTAATGGAGCTTGAAATTTTTAGGTCTATTTTTTTCTCCATTTGCAATGAAATCAACTCCATTGCGATAGGTTTTTCATTATGGTGCTTCACGTGAAATTTCTCTTCAATCCGGCGACCGGTTTGATGGGAAATCAAGATTTTTCCTTCGTAGAGATGGAAAGAGGATTTATTCACTATGAGAATTCCTTGCTAAAAATTGGAGGTTTGAATATGAATTTTTAATGGCCTTCAAGAGAGAAGAACTTAGAAACAAATGGTTTGTCAATATGCGCTTCGGTTCGAAGATTTCTTTAATTTTCAATTTCATGGCAATGGGGATTTCCAATGTTCTTCTTCTCTATTCTCTGTTTCTTCTTCTTATCTCAATGAATTATTCTTACAAGACCTGTGTGCCATCATGGAGTGAAGGATAATGTTCTGTAATGGATCTGGTTCAAGCTCTGGCAATGGTGGAGTTGTGGACTGGTGTTCTCCACGGTTTCTTCTCGTAATGGAGAAGCAGAAAACAACTAACAACTAGGATTTTTTTAAAAATTTTGGGTTTTATTTGGTAATTTTTTTTTCATGTTTTATATCCTTGACCTCAGGTATGTGAGGGACATCAAATTCCATGGTAGTCAAGAGGATGACAGAGGTGGTGATCCAACGACGGGAATGAATGTGTGTTCCAAAATCAAATTTAAAGCATTGAGGGGCTCAAAACTCATCATATGGGTGACCAAAACACTCTCCTAGAGGACTAGGCACATTTTTCCATGTTTTATGTCCCTCACCTTAGGTACATGAGGGACATCAGTTTCCATGGTGGTCCTGGGTGACACATGGCACTTGATCGATCAAAAGGGAATGGATGCTCCACAAATGCTCCAATACGTGGGTGACCAAAAGACTCCCCATAGGGGATGGGAACATTTTTCCATGTTTTATTTCCCTCACCTTAGGTACATGAGGGAAATCAATTTCCACAGTGGTCTTGGAGCTGACATGTGGTGTTTCATCTGATGGCAGGGAATGGATGCTCCAAAAATGCACGTGGGGGCTAAACTTTCAAGTCTAGAGGTCACATGAGGGTCGAAGAGGTCACATGGGGGCTAACATAATTTTTCTAGGGTTGGTTTTCCTTACCTTAGGGATTTCGGGGACATGAAATCCCACTAGGCTCCTGGTGTTGACACATGTCCTCCCGAAACATGACTAAGTCCTGAAATACCTTTGAGAGGGTAACCTATAACGATGATAACTTGAGCTCTCGGTGGAATTTTTGGTAAAATTTTATACTATCCCAAATTGAAATGGAATTTTGATCTAATGGTGGGGTTATCATGTCTTGATTCAACCATATGATCCCTAAAAATGTGGATTTTTGATTTGAGACTCCACTTGTGCTTGAGAAAAAATGCCTTCCAATCCTATGCGCCAAGGTGTTGTGAAAAATATTATTTTACCATCATGTAGGTATTGGAATCCTGTTTCGAGATGTTTTTTTAACTCCTAACTCCATTCAGAGCTCCCAAAATCTTCTTTTGAAGCCCAACAATTGTTTTAGGCCTGTGTACTACCTAGGCTTGTGAACCTTATTTTTTACTTAAACTACCCTAAGTATTTAAAAACTTCCCCAAACCTTCCAAAATAATTTCCATGATGTTTTAAGGTCTTCAATTAACCTCCATGTTGAATTTGGCCATTCTATTCCACTCTAGTCATGGGAAAGCCGTGAGATAGCCCTTCCCAATATTGCCAAAAGATAACATCTTTTCAGAACTTCCTAAAATCACCTAGGGGAATGAATAGACTTTCCTAAATCACCTAGGGGACCAATTTGACATCAAATAGGGGTAACAGATTGATGGATTTAACTTGGGGTGCCTAGGAATGATAAAACATGAAATTTTGACACATGGGTATAGTTGTTGTGCTTGGAAACTTCCAATTTCCATGTAGCAAATTTGCATGACAATAACTGGCTCTAGCTTGGGGACATGACATGGACAGATTGCAGCAAAGACATGACATGGGAATCGAGAATATCAATCTTAGACGATATAATTCATTGACTAGTGCCTTATCCACCGGGCCTTGCAGAGTCATGTATAACCTCTAGAAAGAAAGATTGGAAGAAGGAAACACACACACAAAAAAAATGGAAAGGAAACACACAAAAAAAAAAAAATAGGAAGGGAAACACACGCAATAGAAAGGTAAACACACCTAATAATCACCTATGGTATAGGGTGGGGGACAACCCACTTTCATTGAAGCACTTTCTTTTCCTCAAAATTTACCCGTGAGTGGGAAACACTGAGTGATGATGTTACCTGCGAAGCCGTTGAAAAGTTCCATAAAATAACCTACCCTCCTCAATTGTTTATGGAAGCTAGGTGCTTCCATGATTTTCCTTTTACTTTGTAGGAGTGAGTCCATGTGAGCTTCTTGATCCTTAAGTCCTTACTTTGAAATTCCATTGCCTTCATGCTCTTTGAAGTCGGTTTTATAGTGCCGCTTTCCTTCCTTGTTTAACCATATAGCTGATTCTCCATCGAGCATCTCATCACTGCCTCAAAGCTGATTTTCGTTCCAATTCCTTGGGTATTTGAGTTACTTTGTTTCTCATGTCTATGTTCATTGACATATTCTCCATGAGAAACATTTGATTTATCCTTTATCTCTACTCCACTTTGTGAGTCGTTTGAGTATTGTGAGAAAGGATTGGACGTGACCTCATACTTTCCTTGTATGTCCATGGCACAAGTGAAGAGATCAAGGATCAACTCGGGATCTTCCACAACTTATATTGCATCCAAGATCTCTTGCACGAGTTATGCTTTGTCATTTCATGTAGCTCCTCTTTGTGCGCCTTGAAGAATCTTTATTTTATAGTTTAAGAAAACTATTTGGAGGGATTACCTCATCATCTTGGGAATCGCTGCACTCTACCAATCCTTCATCAAAAAGAGAGTCATCTTCAAAGGCCTTGAAAATTCTTGCTTCCATTTCTTCATCATGGAAATAATCTTCTTCTGCAAATGGGAAAGAAAATATCTCCATTTCATTGTTGTATCCATCAACCATTGGTTCAAGAAGGACATCATATTTCACATCTTGCTTTGTTTCAACATAGCCAACCTTCACACTAGTTGAGGCTTCCAAGTCAGCTTCATGTTTTTCTTGCATATTCATGGCTTGCATCAGAGTTCAAGACTTAGCTAAGGGTCTTTTGTTTCTTTCATGGCTCTTAGTAGTCCTTGTATTGATATTTCTTTCAAGCCTTTTAAAGGCTTTTTGCAAGATGATTTTTCTCTCCATAGATGGCCTAACTAAGATCATCTTAATCCCAAAATGGGAATGATAATAACTTCTCATCTTATAAAAGCATATAAGCTGATTTTTCTCCTTGAAAATCATCAAGCGCCGCTTTCTCTTCCTCATGGTCTACATCATTTGGTAATTCAGGGATACCCTCTTATAACTCAAATCTCCTCAATGATTATTCAAAGTTTAAATCTCTTCGGAAAGGCATGTCCAGACCTATCAAGATGGGGATATCCTCTTTTTCCTTGGTTGTCATAAAGTGATTCATCTACCTACTACGTTGGTACAAAGTGTTAGCTTCTGGGCTTCCAAAATTTTATACCATCTACCTCATCTTATTTTTGGGAAGAAATTTCTCCATGTATCCCTTCACCGGTATATGGTTGCAAAAGGCCAATTCATATAAATTTTACCTCCCAAGTTTCGGAAGAAATTTTTACTCAATAACATTCCAAATGAGGTTTGGGACATCTACTACCAAAATCATCACAAAAATTTCTTGTCTAGAAATTTGGTGAGAGCCACTTGTGCATCTTTTACCTTGCTTACTAAGCTATACTTCTCTTGACTCCAAAGAGTAATAAGAACCACTTTGGGTAGAATCATGGTAAGTTTTAGAGCCTTTATCAACGTTCAAAGGCATCATGTTGTCTGAGGCACGAGAATCTATTATGATATTGTCCAAGTACATATTCTCCAACAAGGAGGGAGACATAGAAAGGTTCAAATTTATTAGTCTTCGATGCACTCAGAGAAAGCATGTTCTATGAGGGAGGTGTAGGTAGGTTTGATGGTATTCCTTTAGAATGAGGAGCTGCATCATTGGGTGTTAAACTACTACTCCTGATGTATTGAACAAACCTTTCAAATTGTTTAGGGTGACTACGCAAAATTTAGTTTCGGTAATCTGCACTTTGGATTTGTTTTCATATTCTATGAATTCAAAAGGAGAAGATGTGGACAAGGGGGATGAAGGGACTTATTTTAAAGTCTGGATAGGCTTGGGAACAAGATTTGATGTTTGAGGGATGGATGGTATTTTGAATGGCACACTAGGAGCTTTCAAGGTAATATATTTTTCTGGAGGAGATTTATATTTAGACTTGGAAGAGACATCGGAAGACACACTTGGGATTGTAGGAGATTTCTTACTTGCTATGGGGTCAGGCTGTCAACAATGTAGACTTCATGAAAAATGGTAGTGGGGATCCTTGAATGATTATTTTGTTTTGTTGAGCCACGACAAAAGGATCTTCATTCTTCTTTTTATTTATGACAGTGAAAGGAGATTTTCCTTTCTCATATTGAGAATGAGTGAATACCGCACATGAGAAACTAGGTGCATATTCTTCATCTTCTTCATCACATCTAGAATACTCACAAAATCTGATTTGTGTATCATTCTCAAACTCATCATTTTCTAGGAAATCACCACCTTCACTTTCTTATTCAAGCTCTTCTTCACCTTCTTGAAATATGCAATTTATGTTCACGGGTGGTTCCTCTAAGGTGAGCCTTTGGAGTGCTCCTGCAATTTCATTTTGTTGCTTCTTTGAGAAGATACTCATTTAAATAATTCCCTCTTTAAAGAGGCCATCTCATTTACCAAATTTTGTAGTGATGGATTGGTTCTCTCATCTCCAGGATGTTGGGCCTTACCCTTTGATGGATTCTTGATCTTCCCAGAGAGGATGAGATCATCATCAAGTTCAATGGCCATAATTTTTTCTTCTACAATGCTCCTTGGTTGGCCTCTTCACGAAAATAACCCTACTTCGATGATTGATAATTTATGAAAAATCTATTGACATTGTTTTGAGTGGTGAATCCTCTTCAGTGTTCTACTGAAGCAACCATTCGAAATGAGCCATGAATTCTCTCATGGTTTCATTTTCTCCTTTCTTCATTTGAACCAACTGCACCAAGAGGTCCTGACAGTCATTCAGTTGATTTAAATCTCTCTTCGAAGGTAGTCTTGATGTCATCCCAACCAATGATAGATCGGGTAGGAAGGAGGTAGAACCATTCTACTACTTTTTTTGAGGGACTCCATGAACAGTCTTACAAAGCAACATCTTCATGTTGGACACCAAGAATTCCACATGATGTCATGAAGGAAGTGATGTGTTCTTCAAGATGTTTTGTTTTGTCACCTTTGAACTTTGGCAAGTTCTTGTGGGAACTTGTTGGTAGATCATGGAGAGGTGGTTCAAGAGCAAGCGGGCATGTATTTCTTCCCCATGGAATAATGGGTTGAGGTATTTCTTCTTCATCTTCCATTGTCATTTTGTTTATTCTCTTTCTTCTACAAATTCTTCTTCTTCTGGGAACTCAATGACCAATGGTGGTTGAAAAATGGGAGAATTTGAAGGGGGAGTATCAACAAGAGTCTTGACAGGATTTCCAGGTGAACTGTTTGAAGAGATGGATGGAGAGGAGGCTTGAGAGAAGAAGTATGGATTATCTCTAATTCGTTCTTTCTGATTTTTCAAAGCCTCAAAATTGGAATAAACAACACCTCTCAACCTACTCAACCTGGTGTATCTTCCTTCAGCTAGCTTTTGGAAACTTTTGTAGTGGGAACACAAAAGGACACTATGGAATGTGAAAAGTCATGTGTAGAAATCAGTAGTGTATCTTTTAGAAACAGACTTTCATGAACTCTCTTTTTTTATTTTTTCAATATTTGATTTGATTTTTTAAATTTTTAAACTTTGCGGTTGTATATTGGGTGCGAGATGCTTATTAAATCGCCCCATGGTAGGTGCCAAAAACTTTTGGCAAGAAAATTTGTCGGGTGGAAAAACTTGTGCATTTCTTTCCAACGCTCTGGGAATCTAAGTCCCTCTACACAACCGGTCCAGCTTTCGTATGTGAATGTGCGAATAGAAAGTGAGTATTTTTATTCTGGTGGCATTTTGGCTAGGGATCCAACAGGGGCACTCCACTGACCCTGCGGAAAATTCTTACATATATCTCTGCAGGGAGGGATTTTCTATGAAGGAGAGAAAGGGGAGTGAAAATTTTTAGAAAGGAGAAACTAATGTTGCAAGTATAAAATTAGAGAATTGCACACACCAATTAGAAGTTTCATTACATGCACTTCAATTTTAGAAAAAAATAAATATGCAAAACAACAACAAGAATAAATAGAGCTTAATGAACACAAAGTACCAATAAACTCCTCAATCAAAGAGGCTAAAATTCCTTCTTCCTTTATTAAAGATCAAGAAGAATTTGTACATAGTGTGGGAATAGAAGACATTTTTGAGAAGGGGAAAATAGAGGAAAATGGTGATCTCATTTGCTTTCTCTAGGTACAATGCACCCTTGCGTTTACAAAATCATGGAAATGGGAAGGGTGTTACAATTTATAGAATGAGAGGTAACTTATCATCTTCCTCGTGACCCTCTATATGCCTTATTTCTAACTTTAGAATATTCCTATTCCTATCAAATAGTTAAGTCCCTTTTATAAAATCAATGTGACTTAATTTACATTATGTTTCTAAAGTCATTTTTAGGTGACTTAAAGGCATATAAAAAGTGTAAACCCCAATGAAGAATTAGAACATTTGAAGGGGAGAGAAAATTGGGGGAGAGGAGAGAGAAATAGATAAAGAAGAAGAAGAGGAGATTTCATCGGATGAATTCCCTTGATCCTCTTTGATGGAAAACTCTAAATGTAGTGAAACTCAATCTTCGAACTCCTTGCACACTATGAAACTCCTCCAAATTAGCTCAAAAACACTCGCCAAGTTGAATGAACTAATATGGATCTAGAATTCCATGTGAAAAATTACTAGGATGATCTATAATTTACAACCCATTGTGCCAAAACTACTTTTTGAGTATAACTTACTATTTTTAGTAATTGTGATTTACAAACCAAGATGACCTTTCTGTGATGCTCCCTCTTTGGTCATTAAGTTATTCATGGAATCTTTAAATGGTGGCTTACCCAAAGTAATAGACCCCTAAGAAAGGAGACATGATTTTTTTAGTAAGTAAGCCACGAATGTCAGATTATGACAAAACGGGTCTTGAAATTCTAGGTTTTATTCTAGGGTTCCACACTCCAAATTTTGAGTAATTACTTCATCTGAAGAAGTGGTAAAATGATGTTTTCATTGGTGGGGAAGAATACTAACAAAAAAATCATTCCTCCATATCCCTAAAAATAGGGGCTTCATGGCGCAAAAACTAGTTCACGTGAAACTAGATTTTTCAACGATCATTCCCTCTAATTTTCGGATGATTGTACCTGTCAGATCTTTGAGAATTTGAAAATTTATTTAACAAGGGAATAATTATGATAAAAAACACAGCCCTCCATATCCCTAAAAATAGGGACTTCATGGCGTAAAAACTAGTTCGCATGAAACTAGATTTTTTGACGATCGTTTCCTCCAATTTTCGAGTGATTTTGCCCACCGGAACCTTAAGAAGTGGAGAGGTAGCTTGCTGATTTTTTCCACTACTTGTGTCATGGTGGCCATTAATGGAGCTTGAAATTTTTAATTATGTATTTTTCTCCGTTTGAAATGAAACCAAATCCAATGTGATAGGTTTTTCATTATGGTGGTTCATGTGAAATTTCTCTTCAATCCGGCGACCGGTTTGATGGGAAATCAAGTTTTTCCTTCGTAGAGCTGGAAAGAGGATTTCTTCACTGTGAGAATTCCTTGCTGAAAATTGGAGGTTTGAATAACATTGTTTAATTGCCTTGAATAGAGAATAATTCAGAAATAAATGGTTTGTCAATCCGTGCTCTGGTTTGGAAGATTTCTTCAAATTTTGATTTCATGGCAATGAGGATTTCCACTTGTTCTTCTTCTCTGTTCTTCGTTTCTTCTTCTTATCTCAATGAATTATTCTTATGAGACCTATGTGCCATCATGGAGTGAAGGATAATGTTCTGTAATGGATCTGGTTCAATATTTGGCAATGGTGGAGTGGTGGACTGGTGTTCTCTGCAGTTTTCTTCTAGTAATGGAGAAGTATCAAGAAGCAACAAGAAACAACTACCAGTTAGAAATTTTTTCAAATTTTTGGGTTGGATTTGGGATAATTTTTTTCATGTTTTATGTCCATGAGCTCAAGGATGTGATGGAAATCAAATTCCCTGGTGTTCAAGAGGACAACACGTGGTGGTGATCCAACGACAAGGAATAAGTGTTCCAAAATTAGCTTTAAAGCATCAAGGGGCTAGAAACTAGTCATATGGGAGACCAAAATGCTCTCCTAGAGGTATGAGTGCATTTTTCCATATTTTATGTCCCTCACCTTAGGTACATGAGGGACATTAGTTTCCATGGTGGTCCTGGAGCTGACACGTGGCACTTGATCCGACGGTAGGGAATGGATGCTCCAAAAATGCACCTAGGGGCTGAAAGTTGGTCACATGGGTGACCAAAAGACTCCCCATAGGGGATGGGAACCTTTTCCCATGTTTTATGTACCTCACCTTAGGTACATGAGGGAAATCAGGTTCCACAGTGGTCTTGGAGCTGACCCGTGGCGCTTGATCCGAAGACATGGAATAGATGCTCCAGAAATGCACCTAGGGGCTGAACTATCAAGTCTGGAGGTCACATGAGGGTCCACGATGTAACATGGGGGCTGGGTGAATTTTTCAAGGTTTTTTTACCTTACCTTAGGGCCATCAGGGACATGAAATCCCACCAGAATCTTGGTGCTAACACGTGTCCTCCCGAAAAATGATTAAGTCCTTAACTACCTTTGAGAGGGTAACTTGTAACGATGATAACATGAGCTCCCGGTGGGATTTATTTGTAAAATTTTATATTACCCTAAATGGGAATGGAATTTTGGATCCAATGTTTGGGTTATCATGTCTTTATTCAACCATCGATCCCTTAAAAGTTGATTTTTGATTTGAGACTCCACTTGTTCCTAAGAAAAAATGCCTTCCATTCCTATGCACCAAGGTGTTGTGAAAATATTATTTTACCATCATGTAGGTATTGTAATCTTCTTTCTAGAGATGTTTTTTAATCCTAACTCCATTCGAAGCTCTCGAAACTTCTTTTGAAGCCCAGTAGTTGTTTTAGGCCTGTGTACTGCCTAGGCTTGTGAACCCTATTTTTTACTTAGACTACCCCAAGTCTTTCAAAACTTCCCCAAACCTTCCAAAATAATTTCCATGATTTTTTGAGGGTCTTTAATTCACCTCCATGTTTAATTTTTCCCTTATGTTCTGCTCCAAGGGGTTGATCTATTCTTGGGAAAGCTAGAGATATCCCTTCCCAATACTGCCAAAAGATAGCATCTTTTCATAACTCCCTAAAATCACCTAGGGGAATTAATAGAATTTCATAAATCACCTAGGGGACCAATTTGACATCAAATATGGGGTGACCAGACTACTTGAGACTTTACTTGGGGTGCCTAGGAATGATAAAGCATTAAAATTTCGACACAACAGGTATAGTTGTCATGCTTGAAAACTTCCAATTTCCTTGTTGCATATTTGCATGACAATAAATAGCCTTCCTCCATTACCTACATTGAACATTTAAAAATAAGGTGTTTCAATGAAGATTTTCTCTCTGTGAAAAATTTCATGTTGTTCATTGAATAATGAACAAGAAGAAACAATACTTTATGTTGGGTGTTAGTAAAAATGAATTTCCATTATCGTTTCACAAGATAATCCATCCTCATCAAGGCCCTAATGAACAATACATATTTTTGTTTCATTTTCAAACTTCTCTATGAGGTCTTTATTAAGTTTGGAAATTATTATTTAATATTCTTCCACCCTATGAATAAATAACATTGTAAATGATGTAACACTTAGGTTATCATAAAAATATTGAAATAAAATTTCAATTGGTCATCTTGTATGTCATCAAATATGTTCAACATATCAAATATGATCAAATTTACATTCATTTCGATGTTGAATATTTCATGAAATTCATCTAGAAAATATGGAAGAAGAGATGTTGAATTTCAATGGAAACTAAATTCAATGAATTCCATACCTAGTATAATATCAAAGAAGTGCCACGTATCTACTAGTTTGAATAATGCACATGTGAATGATGTGAGATGTGAATTTTTCCAAGAAAAAAAAGAAAGCATACAAGATTACAAATTACAAACATAAAAGAGAGATAATTGTAATAACACATAAATAGCTCCAACTTAATAATATCAAATAGAATAATGCAAGAGATGTACATATAGAAGGTAAATGTGTAAGAGCCTCCAATAATCATGGAAATATATACCTATAATAGTGGTAACAAACACATGCAATGGTGTAGTCAAGTTGTAACCAACACATAGAATAGTGTAGTCAAGTGGTAAACAACACCTAGAATAGTGTAGTCAAGTGTACACCTAAGCAATTATATCCCATAAGTGTAGGGAAACTCCTAGTGAGGTGGAATATCCCAAGTAGAATAATACAAATAAAGTGAGGAAAATAAATCCTACACTAACACCCCCCATAAGCACAACATAGGTGAGTAGTGAAGAAGGAAAGTGGGTCCTGACAACAAGGCATAATGAGGTACCCACGTACAATGCAATCTCTCATAAGATAGATTAAAAGGAAAAACCCCAATGGGAAAAAATACCCCTAAAGAGAGACATGAAGAAGTGAAGAGGCTAGAAATATCCCTAAATATGATGAAGCTACTGATGTAGATCACACCCCAAGAAGATCTTTTAGATGATTGAAACTTCTCTCAGTGAAAGGTTTGGTAAAGATGTCAATAACTTGCTATGAAGACACTCAGAATATAAAATTGATGACCTACTCATGAATGAGCTCCTGAATGAAGTGCATGTGAATCTCAATGTGTTTGGTCCTCTGATGAAGGACTAGATTCCTACATATCTAGATGGTGCTCTGGTTGTCACAAAAGATTATTTTAGGCTTCCTGATCTAGATGTAAAGATCAAAAAGAATTCCCTGAAGCCAAATAGCTTCAGTAGTCACATTAACAACTCCCATGTACTTTGCCTCTATGGATGATAGAGAAATAGCATTATGTTTATTGTTCGACCAATTGATAGGACTAGAACCCAATGAGAAATTACAATCTTAAGTGGACTTACGAAACTTAGTGTCACCAATCCAATATGAGTATGAGTAGCTCACTAAGTCAATATCTGAACCAACCCTATAATGAATCCCATAACTATGTGAGTCCCAAACGCGGTGCAAAATCCTCTTAATTACTTTCTAATGAAGTTCATGAATTTCTAGCATGTACCTCAAAACAATACCAATGACATAGGAGATATCTATTATGGTGTTAGTCAATTAAATAAGGATTCCAACAAGTTGTCGATATAAATTAGCATCAATAGAGGGTTTGGAAAAATAAACCTTAATCTTGAATTCGAGATAAAAATAGTCGAGAGATGGCTTGCATTCAAACATGTGAAATTGAGTCGGAAGATTGAGAAAGTACTTGGTCTATGAAAGTGAAATCCTGAATCAAAATTTGTGATCTCAACGCTAAGGAAGTAGTGCAGTAGACCTAAGTAAGTCATGGAAAATCTATCCTGAAAAGTTTTCTTATTTACTAACATAACCAATGAAGTATTCCCGGTGATCAAAAATTAATCACCATAAAGTACCAAGATATCAACAATGAATCATTTCACTATAATACATATACATTGGGATCTGAATGGCACTAAGTGAAACTAAAAGCTAGGAGGAAGGAATCCATCTTGGCATAACAATCCCTAGGATCCTTCTTGAGGCCATAGATGGATTTCTTAAGTATGTAAACTAAGGATGAATCTTGAACAAACCTGTGGATTCTCCATGTAGATATCCTCTTATAGGTCTTTGTGAAGAAAATAACTCTTCACATCCATTTAGTGCACACTCCAACCATGTGTTGTGGCTAAAGCAAGTGTGATTCTAATCAAATTCATCTTAGCTATGGGTGTAAAGGTCTCTGAGTAGTATATGTTGGCTACATGTGAAAAACCCTTGGATACTAACCGAGCCTTGTACTTATCAACTGACCCATCGATACCATATCGAAGAAGTGCCAAAAATATACTAATTCAAAGAATGCACATGTGAATGATGTGATACGTGAGTTTTTCAAGATAAAACAAATAAAGCATACAAGAATGTAAATTCGGCCTAATATATCCATCAACATCGAAGCATATTCCTTCCCTTAGGAAGTGAAGTTAAATATCAAGTGTGATTGTTGATTAAGGAATTATATTTCGATGTTGAAAACTGGAACACTAAGAGGGGGGGTGAATTAGTGTTTAATTCAACTTTTACTAATCATATCATCAACCACATAAAATAAAAATAATCATAAATGATAGGAAACACACACAGGGGGATAAGAATTTTAAGTGGGAAACCTAAATAGGGATAAATCCCACCAACCAGTCCACTAAGTGACAAATCAGTTACAAAATTTTTGTTGAGCTATAACTCAACCTATGAGGCTACAACTTCATAATCACCCAAGCTTAAACTTGGTGAAGGAAGCAACAACTTCTGAATAATTCGATTAACTTCAACTATCCTTCTACAATCTCCCACATGTAAGGAATCTGCAACTCCTTGGTAATCAACAAATCATCCTTAACCATAGTTCAAAATGATGCTCTTCTCATTTGATAATGATAAAAATTAGCACTCTTCTCTGCTGCTCTGAATCACTCTGTCTTGAACAAATGAATCTCCTTGTTTCTCCTTTTTTGTTAAACTTTATTCTCACATCCTATACTCACAAGTATTCTAAAACTCCTCTCCTGCTATAGAGATTCATAATTCATTGTTCCATTCACAAGTCAAGTTCAAGAATTCACTGAGTTCTTTCACTACAATGCCATTTCAATTTCATATCTCTCAACCTATCTTCTCAAATTCTATGTAATTATGTATCTCAATCACCATATAATGTTGTCCTTTAAATTCATTCATTTATTGAAAAAAACCTTAGGCTACTCTCTACTATTATCTCAGCCTTTACACATGCTTCAAGTTCTATATATCTATGAATTAAACTCATTTTTCACACATTACAATCCTTAAAAGTCCTCTGTCACAAAGATCCTTATTTCATACTAGTCTTAGGTTCACATCATCAATTTTTTTAAAATTTTTGCACACTACAAGAATTGTATCATCTTCTCACTTTTAAAATTATCTTCTTCTCCTCATACAACTCATCTAACACACACTATCTCATTTATTCAATTCAAATACTAAAAATTCTCACATTCTTTGGAGCATGAAGAGACTCTTCAACTAAGGAAGTTGAATTACCTTTTCAACTTCACATTGAATCTTCAAGAGTCGTAACAAAATGCCATCTAAACTTCCTTACTTCAAATACTTGAGGTAAGAAGCTTTTACTCTTTTCATTTCTTGAAACCTTAAAGGTCTGATTTCTCATCTTTGAACTATTATCTTATAACCTTCTTGATACCATACATATTCTTAATGAATGTTGAATAAACCTTGTCTTCGAGTTATGAAAATTAACACTGTGGAAATCTCTAAAAACACATGACAATTCTAGGAAATGATGACCAACTCATGAGGAAGCCAATTCAAGATGATATAAAGTGTCTTTCAGTCATGACAAGGACATGTGAACTAAAATAAGGACCATTTTCAACTTATTTTTCCAAAACAAGACACATTCAATCAACCAAGATGATCTCTAACCAATTAACATCCTTTTATAACCTTGAACCATTAACAAATTGATTCAATTTGATCAAATAACAGTAAAATTGCAAACTATGTAAAACACTTTAGATTTATTTTCCTAGAGCTACTTGTGAGCATAATAAGAATTCTCATACCTTCTATGCTCTTTAGGATTGAATTTTTATTAAATTATTATTATGGTCACAACTAGCTCTAGGCATTGGTTTAATCATCATATCATTCAGTTTACTTGTAAAACTCTTTTCTTTGTTTACTTCTTCAAGCACATACATATTGTTTTTGGTTCTTTTAGCTTTTGTCATAACCTTGCATGTTTCTCCTTTTTTTATATCACATCCTCTATCATGAAAAATAATAGTATATCCTCTTTTACACATTTGACCAATACTCGAAGATTATGCTTTGCTTCTTCAACATAAAACACATTTTAAGTGATATTTTTCCATTATCAAGACTTAACATACCTTTTCCAACAATATTTTCTAATGTGTTGTCCCCAAATCTTACTATGCCAAATGTCTTCTCTTCTAAGGAAATGAATTTGTTCTTGCTTCCTGTCATGTGACTAGAACATCCACTATCAATGTACTACTCCATTTAATTACTTTGTGAATGAAAGGTTTTCTGAACTATTAACCCTTGCTCTTTGATGCCTACAGAGTTTGATTTGGCTTTGTAGATTCTCATGTTCTACTATGGAGGTCTTTGATAGCAAAACTTAGCAACATGTCCATACTTTTGGCAAAGTTATAGCATATCATTTCATCCTTGTTTCTTACATAATAAGAATTTATATGCCTACCATGACTTTTGGAGTACCTTCTACATTTTGCAGCCTTGTGACAAAATTCACTACATGCATAACAATATCCATAGAATGAGTATGCATACCTCATGGCATAGTGCATCCTTGGATAGTTCTTCTTCTTGAAATCAGCTCTCTTGGATTTAGAAGGTTCTTCATTTGACTTGACCATATTTTTTCTCTCTGACTTGTCATCTTCCTTCTTCTCTTCATATCCCAAACCAACTTTGTCACTTGAGTCTTTTTTCCTACTCAAAAGATCATTCAAATCAGTAGTGCTCTTCTCAAATTTGTGATACATTTTAATTTTTTCGAGGTCTGATCTAACTAAGTTTGTAGCTGCTCCATCTCTGTTTTGAGCTTCAAATTGTCTTTTTCTTTTACTCTGAAAGCATCTTAAATTTGTTTTAGTTGTGCTTCAAATTCCTTGACTATTCCTTCATGTTCTTGAGCTTCCTTCTTCTTATTTTCTTCAAGAAATATGATTTTACTTTCATATTTTTTACAATAATTTTAAGTTTTTGGTTTCTCTTCTTTTGATGCTTTATTTCATCTAGAGAACTTATCAATTCAGCCTCAAGATTAACTATTGCTTCTTCTTCATCTGAGCTATCATACTGAGTCTGATTTTTTCCTTTAGAATTTCTTGCATCAAGTATTTCAATAGCCATAAACAAAGTTTCAGCTACCATACCTTTATCATCACTTTTAGAGCTGCTAGAGTCACTTGACTGTGAAGAGCTTGAATCTTCTTGAGAGTAGAAATTCTTCTTATTCTTGGAGTACTTATTTTTTCCATCATATTTCTTGAATTTATTCTTTTGTCTATTAGAGGATTCCTCTTCTTCTTTGTGTTTATTAGGAAATTTAGAGGAAAAATGACCAACTTGACCACAACTGAAGCATTTGAAGGGTAACTTACATTTGTATATTCTTGAACCTCACTTAAAATTTCTCAAAAACATAGCTTCTACTCTATCATCATCTATGTCCATATCAAAATCAGCTACCTTGTTCTTTCCTTGTAACACTTTTTTGCCTTGAAGGATAATTCTTTCCTTTTGATTTTGAATCAATGAATCTCATTTCAAATGTAGTTAGAATAACATGAATCTCATCCATTGTTAGAGTATTCAAGTATTTAGTTTCTTCTACTACTTAAACTTTGGCATCAAATTTTGAGGATAAGGACCTAAGCACCTTTTGCACAATTATAATTTATTCCATCTTTTCTCCCAATCCTCTGATCACATTTATGATCTCATCAAATGATGCAGCCTAGAATTTACCAATAGAACCCCGGAACACTTTGGTACATCACTTAGCCTAGATTGAGTGCTCACCCAAAGTGTGGAAAGGTACCATGCCCCTCTTTAGGGTTGTTGTTTTAGGATGTTAGCATGATGAATAATTAAATGAATTCAGATCCATAATTAATACAACATTCTACGAGCATGTTCAAATATATATCTAAAGAATAACAAGTTTAAACAATATCCATGTGAAACCAACCATGTAAGAGCCCATTATACTCAAGATTAATACTCGATTCAGCCAATACACTTCATTATATTAAACATAATGATTACAAAAATCTCATTACAATAGGTAATACCATAGCTTATGTCTACATCAGATCTGGAAGCATAACTTCACAATAATTCGGTTCTCACACACTTTCTCTATACTACACGGATCATTACACATTTATAAGGGTGGGTACTTTCCCTTCACCACTTGCATAACTTCAAAAGAGGTTTCATGTTAGAAATAGCCATGTACCTTTACAATAATAGCCACACATGAAAGTGTGCTAACAATAGACATCTTCTAGTTTACTTGGCAATAGTAATTTTATTCTTAGCCCGCACCCATGCAAAGCACTTAGTAGCTACTCTTCTAAAAATAACTGATGCGTGTCGGAAAGTATTTATCTTGTTTGTGTGCTTGCCACACTATCTCCAAAAATAGCTTGTACATGCAAAAATGGTTAAGTCCCAATTCTGCCCTTATCTTTCACAAGTGTGTCCTTCCTTCTCCTTCTATGTCTTTGACTGTTCCCTATTCTCACATGCAAACCTTATGTGTGCCTTCTACTAGGTATCCCACTTTCACCTGCTCAATATTACCCCACAATAAAGAATAAGGAAATGGAAAGAATGTAAAATAATTTCTATACAAAGAATAAGTATTTACCCCGCATCACCCTCTCTACTGTTTGGAAGAATTAGTTACGGATATTCTTCTTTTATTTCTACCTCTAATGTCTGCCACTCACTCAGTGCGGCCTCTGCCTTTTCTAGAATATTCATTGCAATAGATTCTAACTCATCTTAGGAAATTTCTCCTTTTTCATTCTATAATACTAACATAATGTTAAACATTGCAGACATTCTCCTTGTAATGTGTAACCACATTGTGTTCACTTGGGACCATCTCTCTTGATCATTTAATTTGGTGACCAGATGTGCAGCTTCCTATACCATTGGATACTTCTTCAGTTTGTTGATATCCATTCCGCGCAAACCTTTGGTGTATCCTAACTCTTTTTGTGTCTCCAAGATTCGTACTTTATCTTTCAAGTCACTATTCAGGTCCACTCTTGTGCCCCTCAATCTTGTTATAGTTGAAATCAGAGTGATTGTAATCCTTACCCTACGCTCTGGAAAATAGAAGAAATATTCATGTACCCTACTCATTAGCCACTGGTACAAAGGTTCATACTTTATAAAATATGGAAGCTTGTATAACTGGTAGACTCCAATTTATTTTAGCAACTTCTCTCCCACCTCATCATACATTAACATGCCTTTTACTTTTTGCTTGTTTGTATTTTTAATTAATAAACGCATCCAATTCCTTTTTTTTTCTCGATGTTTGGTGGTTGTAGTCACTGATCTTGCATTTTCAGACATGAGAGTCCCATTCTTGTCCCACTATTATGCCTTTTAGGTATTACATCTCTGAAAAATTGCTCTCGGATCAATTTTAACCTTTTCTTCCACCTTCTTCTTCCTTTTGCTCCTACGACGGATGCTTTCTTTGGTACCATCTATAAATCGTAACTCTTTGTCTTCAAATGCTTACCTTCTAGCTTTTGTAACATGCAAACTCAAAACCTAGCTTGAATCTACATGCCCTAGTTAAAATCACATGCCCTAGCTCTTTCGAATGTTGTACTTTGCTCAAACCCTTTATGAATAGGGCGTAAGCTTCTCCCACGCAAAAATATACTCCTCACGTCTTGTTTCACACTCTTCGCTCAACTCAAATTCGCACTTAGATATTTCAAATTTTTGAAATTTACAACGGTAAAAATGAACTTGTATCCCTTCCTTAAGTAGATCATGAAAACATTGGTGCATTTATTTACCCTTCACCTACCAACATTCCTCATTAATTGAACCTTTTCACAATTTTCCACGTGGTACATCTTCTCTCCTCAGCTATAACATTTTAGTGTGCCTTCCTACCTTTTGGCTACAACCTTCCCTTTAGCATGCTTCCATGCACCTAAGTACCTCATCACCGTGCCTTCTCCTAGTAGTCTCCAAGGCTACCACTTACCTCACGTTATATTGTTCCTTCATTTATCTCCATCCATGGTCCTCATTTGGAAGTAATATTTTGTTCACCAACTCTTCAAACTTTGAATAGCATCTATAGCAATTTATCCCTTTATGTGTACCCATTTCTCAATAACCACCCCACACAAATGGTATGTGTAGTCCTCTGCACATAAAAATAATGCAAATGGTAATTAGCTTCTACCACATAAATGTGCTTATTTCACAAAACAACAACTAAATTGAAAAAGCATAGCGAAGAAGAAGGGAATACATAATCAAAAACCTAATATAAATGGAAATACTACCTTATTACAAAAACCAAGAAGACTTATTTATGGTATCACTTCAGCCTATGCCCGTTGAAGTAATTGGGTAACTATATTCGATCAAGCATTCTTGATCGCAACATTTTGTCAATTTCTTCTTTGACCTTTTCACATAAGTTGGGGTTCATCTTGTAGGGTCTCTTTCTAACCATAGCTTCTTTAAGCTTTACCTTCATCTCTCTAATGATTCATGAATGCCTTTAAGTTCATGGTACCCTTGAGGAAATAAGTCCCGACAATCTCATAGTAACTCAATGATTTTTTCCACTTGATTCAGGACCAATAGTCTATAATTATGGCCTCCTTAAGATTAACATCTGATCCAACATTCACTTTCTTTGTCTTCATAGGTTCATGATAGGCACGCGTGGTCTTATCTACACTTTGTCTAACACCTCACACCTACCGTTAAATAGTCTACATCTAGATTTTCTACTTCTTCATCATCCACTAAGTACACAATTTTTCCTCTTTCTTTCTCAAGGAAAGTGCACTTAAGTAGTGTGGAATATGTCTCTATTTATTCAGCAAAACACACTCATGAGTCTCCTTCATCAAATAAATCTTGAAGGATTTCTTCCGCCTTGCACTATCTCACACAGATTAAGTGATTTATAACCTTTAATGCCTCTTCTACCGAAGGTTTAGAAGATAAGAAGTCAAATGTCCGGGTCATTCCTATAATTAAATTTTCCAGGTTTATAGTCTTTATATGGAGTTCCACATATACATACCAAACACATGCACAACCTTGTCAAGTGGAATAAAATTTGTGCACCCAAAGTGAAGGTGGTAAAACTTCTTGTCCCTTTGTCTAAAGTCTCTCACACCTGCTTGAGACGTGGTGCTAAACGGGTTGAATACCATGATAAGTGCGAGATATAAGTAGGTACATTTCTCTTGAAGAACATAGAAGCAAGAGAAATCCTAATTTCATTCAATCCTATAAGATTATCCTTGTGAACCACCCACCAATGTGTTGTTGTCCCACGTAGGGTATATGTTAACATATTCCTTCTCTCAACTGGTCTATCTAATGTTCCTCCATGGCTCATGAGAAATACCATAGGATCTCCATCTCTAGTGTAACACGGTACTGATTTGTTACCTATTCTTCGATCTGATGAGTTTTTTTGTCCCACACAAATGTGCTCTTGAATTCGTGCCCTACCAACTCACAAGTGCTATGAGCCCAATTATCATAAGCAACACTTGTAGTATCACTAATAGACTATACATATTGCCCACAAAGGATTCCTTCTTTAGATGGCTCAAGCACCTCTAGGTCCCGAGATGACGCATACATAAATTCTATTTAGGTCTTCCTCACTCAAAGGCTCAACATAGGGTGCAGATTTTCCATATGTTAAAGGGATAATAACTCTTTCCTCCTTATTTTCAAAATGGATACAGACCCTTGTTGAATGAAGATCAACATTATTTGCATAGTACCAAGGGTGCCCAAGTAGAGTCGGGAAGCTATCTTCCTCTTCCAATGCTAAATCCTCAAATTCTCCATTGAACTTAGCTCCTTGTATGGTAATGGATACATCTTTTAAAACTCTCTTTGGGAGTGGCCTTAGTCCAGTTAGCCATGAACATTACATTCAAAGATGGTTCCAATGTAGGTCTCCCATTTTTACCCATGCATATAAAGTAAGAACATTGACTTCCACGCTTGTATCAGTCAATATATGACTCAAAATCCACCCATCCACAATAACATTTAAAGTGATTTCCTTGTCATAATCTAAGCTATGAGGGGAATATTTACATGCGGGATTTGTCATCCAGTCTCAATACTTGCGTGCGGAGTGTTTACCTTTAACAAATTCCCTAATAGTGGAGTGATATTTTCCTAGCACAACATCTTGAACACTTCTTTCAAGTCATCCATATCAGATTAGACCATCTATGTTGCTTTATTTTTCTCCATCTTCCATGATTTCTCCTTTAAATACGTATTTCAACTTTGAAGATTTTGAGTACCTCCATTGTTTTCGATAAACATCCTTCTAATGGATAGGATCTTGGTACCGTGCATGTAGAACATCCTCCTTAGTGATGGTAGGCTTCTGCTTCTGATGCTTCTTTAGCACACGTTACTTGATCTTTGGTAGTAATCTTTACTGTAATGCCTCATATTTTTGTTCCAACTTGGTCATCCACTTTGATTTTCCAAAGCACGTTGTATCCTAACCATCCATACACCTTTGTTTTCTTGTTTATTCTACTTACTAAGATACTCATACAAGTCCAAGTAATTCCTCATAACTATGATTATTTACACACAAAGAACATGTAATATTGTGAGGACATTCACTCTTGTAGTGGGCGGGAGATCCGCATGTAAAACATGTTCCATAAGGAAACTCGACTCATCCACCACCACAACCTCGTCCTCCAAATCCACCACGGTATCCTCGACCTCTACCATGACTTCCTTCAAAACAACCTTCATTTTGATCATATCGCGCTTGATTGTGATCTCGATCTTGATGCTCGAAGGGAGTTATACGATACTCTTGTTTATCGTACACTAATATCTATAACATCATGGATCTGATCAATCGGGTTGACAAAGATCTTGTGTCATGATTTATGGACCTGCAAATCTTACAGTAACAAGATACGTTCTTTCTTATTGTGCATTCTAATAATGGGAAGCTGCTAGTATCATGGTTTAAATGACATATCTCAGAGTCTAACAATAATGAGCATACTGATCTTTGGGGACAACTATCCTTTGTGTGACCTTCCACTTCACAATCTATGTACTAAATCCCTGTGTATGTCTCATGTGTTGAATTTTCCGATAGATTCTCCAACTGTTTTACAATAGCTTCGATATGTGCATCTAAAAATGGGCTCACCCCAATGTCTATGCTTCCAACTACCTCAGCGCATAAATTTGCTTCAAGTGCTTCACGTGGGTATGTATATGTATTATATGATAATTCCCTTCTAAAAGGTGTAATTAAACGTCCAAAAAACCATTGTGCATGATGGCTTGCATGAATATCCTAAGAAAGTTTAGATAATATTGTTTTGAAAGGAGCATCATACTCTATCACACTCTCAGTAGTTCCTTACTTAATACCCTTGAGCACACTTATACTCTTCTTCTTGAACTTAGGGATGTAAAACTCTTTAAGGAAAGAATCTTTTAAAGCTACATAGTCTATGCAATTCTGATTGGGGTAAAACTTTTTGTACTAGTTGTGTGCATGCCCTTGTAACGTAATGGTGAATTGACTTGCCCTACACTCAAAATTCATGATTCCTTTTACGTGCCATAGTATTTCACACATGTGCCTGTGTTCAACAACATCTTCTATGCCCATGTACTCTATAATATGAAGAGACATCTCCATGTAAATATTCTGCGGGGATGGTGCGGACCTTTCCCACACGATCTAGAACCACCTATACCTGCTGATCCTAAGCTTTGTATCCGATTTGGACCTAAGGATATACTTCCAAGTGTCCCAGGGAGTAATCTTGAACTGCACCTTTATCATCTCGTGAAGTGTTACTACTCCTAGAAGAGAGTCCAAAATTCCGTGCACTTGAATTCTATGCAGATGATACACCTAAAAAGGTACCTCCAAACAACAATGAAGATTTTTACCCCGCCATTAATGTTCTTGTTATATGAAATACTCCTCTCTCACTTCCTAAATTAGCTTTCGACTATTTGTCATACTAGATCTTTGGAAGACCAAGCACAAGGTCATGGTTTCCGGGTAGATTCGAGATGTGCACCCATGGTAGAGGTCGTCTCTATTGGCGTGCTTCTACGTGAGGCCGAGGGGGTTCCTATCATGCTTTCCTAAATGGGGAGTTCCTTATGCTCTAGTTCCATGCCTTCTATGTGAACTTCAAATTCTTCACGAGCCATCTCTCTCCACAATTTCATTGACTCTGTAACATCCCACTACTTCTCTATCACCCTCTCGTGTGCCTCATTATACTTAAGCCGCCTTTCCTCTATCTTCCTTTCTATCGCTAGGTCTGTCATCTTTCACCAAACTTGCTCCTACCCCCATGCGTGGTGGGGTTTAGTTAGCCATTGGTTTTCTTTCCAAGTTTAGGGTTACCATCAAGATTTTGATCGCCAGTGGAATGCCTTATAGGTAAGTTCCCTAGGATATCGTAAAAATTGAAATTTTGCTACCTCTAGGAAATAATAAGTGGAAATTGAGTACTCCAGAATATAGCTATCCGAACACCACAAATCCAAGTATCCATAGTGCATGGCCAGATTAGATAAGCATCATAGAAGTCCTAAAATTCTTCTTGCATCCAAACAAGTGTGTGATACCTCCGATTCCTCTTAGACACATAAGTAATCATCCACTCGTAAAGATGTACTTTGGAAAAATGGAAAATAAGCTCTCATATAAATTGTCATATATATTACTGTTCCACCCATGTGCGTGTGTTAAACTCAGATTCGGTGCTAAACCTCCATACATATTCTTCTTCTAGATCATGTATCCGCTCCTTAACACTTGTTAGGCTCAACCAAAGATGTCTTCTTTGTGAACCATCCTGAAAACAACTAAAAAAGGGGCCCAAAAATGGAACCAATGATGCGACCTAGAATTTACTAGTAAAATCCCATACGCACTAGCACATCACTCAACCTATACTAAGCACTCACCCAAAGTGCACAAAGGTACTAGGCCCCTCTTTAGGGTTGTTATTGCAGGATGGTAGCATGATGAAGACTTAAATGTATTCAGATCCATAATTAATACAACATTCTTCAGAGCATGTTCATAACTAGATCTAAAGAATAATAGGTTTAAACAATATCCATGTGAAACAAATCATACAAGAACCAATTATACTATGGATTAATACTCCAATTCAGCCAATACACTCCATTATATTAAACATAATGAATACACAAAATCTCATTACAATAGATAATATCATAGCTTATCTATGCATTAGATCTGTGACATAACTTCATAGTAATTCAATTCTCACACAATCTCTCTATACTACATAGATCATTACACATTTATAAGGGTGGTAATTTTCCCTTCATTGCTTGTATAACTCCAAAATAGGTCCATGCGCCTTTACAATAATAGGCACACATATAAGTGCACTAACAATAGACCTCTTCTAGTTTAATGGTGGTAGTAATTCTATTCTTATCCCACACCCATGCAAAGCGCTTAGTAGTTTCTCTTCAAAAAATATACGATGTGTGTCGCACAAGTCTTTACCTGATTTATGTGCTTGGCACACTATCTCGTAAAAATAGCCCGTACATGTGAAAATGGCTAAGTCCAAAATCCGCCCTTATCTTTTACGCGTGTGTCCTTCCCTATCCTTTTGTGCCTTTGACTACGTCCTATTCTCACACGCAAAATTTCTGTGTGCCTTACTGCTAAGTATCCACTTTCATCTATTCAACATCAAATTTATGTAAATATGAATAAACACTCTCACCATCTTTCATCTTTATGCTCTCGAAATATGCTCGCTCTATAAGTTTGTAGCTTGGCTACCTTTAATTTTTCATATCCTTCATAGATTGTTTTCAGTTTATTCCACATCTCTTTGGTTGTTTCATCTTGCATAACCTTAACAAAATCAAATTCAACCAATCCATGAAGGATTGAATTCATAGCCTTAGAATTATTTTCAACTGTTATCTTTCCTACTTGGTCAGTGAGGGTGTTACTGGAACTGTATAACCACTTTTAACTACATCCTAGACATCAAATCCAATTGACATCAATTAAGTATTCATCCTTACTTTCCGAAGGCATAATTAGACCCATTGAATATAGATGCTTTCGAAGTAGAAAATCCACTTGATTGGTTGTTTGCCATAGTTGAATTTTCAGGATCTCCCTTGACCTATTAGACTCACTTTACTAATACCTTCTTAGATACCAATTTTTGGAAACTGGAACACTGAGAGGGGGTGAATCATTGTTTAATTCAAATTTTACAAATCATATCATCAACCATATAAACTGAAAGATAATCCAAAATGAGAGAAAACACACACATGAGACAAGAATTTTAAGCGGGAAACCAAAATAGGGAGAAAACTTTGAACAACCAACTAAGTGTGAAAATGGTTACAAAATGTTTTTGATCTATAACCCAACATATGATGCTACAACCTCATAATCACCCAATTTGTAACTTGGTGAAGGAAGCTAAAATTCTTGAATAATTTGGCTAGCTTCAACTTGCCTTCTACAAACTCCCACCTATAAGGAAGCTACAAATCCCTAGTAAACAAGAAATTATTCTTGCATACACTTCAAAATGATGATATTCTCATCTAAAAATGATCCCAAATTAGTACTCTTCTCTGCTTCTCTGAATCACTCTATCTTGAACAAATCAATCTCCTTGTTTGTCCATTCTTCTTAAACTTTCTTCTCACACTCTATGCTCTGAAACATACACCTATATCATTATTTTTATTACTCACTAGTATTCTCAAAATCCTCTCCTATTTTACAAATATTCATACTTCATTGTTCCATTCACAAGTCAAGTTAAAGCATTCACCCAGTTCTTTCTCTATAATGTCAGTTCAATTTTATATCTCTCAACTTCTATTCTTAAATTCTCTGTAATTCTATATCTCCATCACCATATCATGTTGTCCTTTGATTTCATTCATTTATTGAAACAACCTCAGGTCACTCTCTTTTATTTTCTCATCCTTTACACATTCTTGAATTCTATATATTTCTCGACTTCAACTCCTTTTTCACACATTGCAATCTGAGCAGTCCTGTTGTTACAAAGATCCTTACTTCATACTAGTCTTAGGTTTAAATCATCAACTTTTTAAATTTTTTTCACACTACAATACTTGTGTCATCTTCTCAATTTTCAAATTCTCATCTTATCCTTATAAAACTCATCCAACACACACTATTTCATTTCTTCAATTAGAATTCTAGAAATTCTCACATTCTTTAGAACATGAAAAAATCTTCAAATAAGGAAGTTGAATTACCTTTTCAAGTTCACAATGAATCTTTAGGAGTCATAAAAAAATTCATCTCGCTTCCTTACTTTGAACAATTGAGTTCGAAGCTTTTCTCTTTTGATTTATTAAGACCTTAAAGGTGAGACATCTCATCTTCCAACAGATTGTCTTCTAACCTTCTTGAGACCATACATATTATTAATTACCGTTGAAGAAAAATTTCCTTTGATTTATGGAAACTAACTACGTGGAAATATCGAGAAGCGTGAAAAACTTGGGAAATGAATACCAACTCATGAGGAAGCCAATTCAATATGATAGATAGTATTTTTCAGTCATGAGAGGGTGTACTAAAATCAAGACCATTGTCAACTGATTTTGTCAAAACAAGACACATTCAATCAACCAAGATGATCTCCAACTAATTAGAATCCTTCATAACCTTGAACTATTAATGAATTGATTCAATTTGATTAAACTACTTTCTATACATTCTATCATTTCTTGAAATTCTTTTTGTAACTGATTCTTGTAACCCCCACAGAGCTTCATTAAAAATTTCATGGTCTTTAATTAGTGGATTTTAGAGAGAGCGAATCAAGTTTGACTCTTTAAAACCCTAGATCAAGGTGAATACACAATTAAATCCCGAGAGGATAAAAATAGTTATATATTTCAATATTTTGAATGAAATTTGATAATTATTTCTTCATTTGGATTGAGACAATCTCCTTCAACTTCTCCATACCTTATTTACCCATGAGGAAGCTTTGTTTGAACCCAGAACTCAAAAGAACAATGAACTGTGATATGCATTATAACTGTGCATGGTCTTAGAGAAAAAATTGAACTTGAGGTCTCAACCACTCCTTATACATTTTGTGAAGAGAATAATAATCACTTCAAATTCTTTAAGTAATTTCTAAGATACCACCATTTTTCTTAGAAACATATTGCATACTTTACTTATACTTTGCAATCTCATCCTAGTCATTTCCTTTATTGTTTTAAACAATGCACAAGGAGGATTCCTTCAAATATGACCAACCAATCATGTATAAATACTTTATACTCAAGTGGAATCTTGATTTAAAGCTTCAAGGCCATGTTTTATTTTACCAACAAGCACTTAAAGTGCTATTGTGAGGAGTAAGTGTATGTGTCATGCTCTTGAGCTCAGTTTTCTTGACAGAGACCTCAAAACTGTATGGAGATAGATGATATGATCTCTTAAATATACTACATGGTGACATATAGGCTTCAAAAATCTCAACAAAAGTCCTTGGAGAAAGAAAACTAACTTTTCACTCTCAAACTCACAGATGGATCATGATGCCTTAAATAAGCCTTTAGTTGTCATGATTGACTAAAACTGATCTTGCAAGGATTATGTGCTGAAAAAACTAAGAAGACTTTGGGTATGATAAATTACATTGAAAAATACCTGTGAAAGATCTCTAGAGAGGATAATACAAGATTTGGAGACCAACTTACCCTTCTTGCTCTTGTTGAGTTGGTGCACACCCCAGGAGAGAGAAGAACAACTCCACTAGAATGCTCATAACTTTTTAACTACACCTCCTTTTGACAAGATTATTTTTGCACATGATTTTCATTCTAATTTATTCCAAAAATTCCTTCTATTATTTATTTTAAGGAGGCCGTATAATTTTTTTGAGTGCTAAGAATCTAGGCAGCTCGGAATGAGTTATTTAAGAAGCCCGTTCATACAAACTCACATAACTTGAACAAATAACCTAAATTTTACCTAAATTTGGCATGAAGCACTATGCAACATTCCTTTATCACCTCCCAAAGTTTATAGAAAATAATATATCTGAATTTATCTATCCCATCTCATTTACAACCATGAACATTGTCGGTTCTCAAGTCCAGTTCTAACTAACGAGACAAACCTCACTCTTGGATATGAGCTGAGACTAAAATTTTATCATACATGTTATAGATACTCTCTCAAAACCTATCCCATGATTTTTATAATCATGTACCATCCTATTTCATTGCTTAGGTACACAAACAACTCGAACTACCACTTCCACTAACCATCTAAGACATTGTCTTCTTGAAGCTGATGAACTCACTTTGAGAATTTTAACAAAATACGATAAGCATGCAAAAATTTTCCCTTTTCCATCAATTCCTTTAACATCAATGAGATTAATTTCTAACTCAAAGGGTGCAACATCCTCATGCATAACACTATCTCACATAGGTATTCTTAATGCCTGTCGGAATGTATGTGGATCTATCACTAAACAATAAAGAGAATGTGGCCTAATATTACAGTATTTTTGAGTACGTCTTTCATCCTATGGATCCCCTACCCAATAGCTTGTACTCTAAAGTGTATTTCTAGCTCAAAGAGGGCATGAAGTGTGTGAGTCATGTGTCGAATCCTCATCCTCTAAAGTATAGATAGAAGTAGATAAGGATGAATCCTCCTTACTTTTATCATTGTCATAACTATAAGAAATAAAAGACTCTACTATAGGAACATATTGTGGATGATCTGAATCCTCAGATTGCTCATCAAAAGTGAGTGAAGCCAAAGTAGATGGAGAAGTATTAAGTAAAGAGTCAGTGGGAATCTCCTAAAAATTAACACTTCTCTTAATGAAATAATCATGAGTAGTAGGATGGATAAGTGTATATACCTTGACCCCCTCTGGAGACCCAAAAAGGATGCAAGGTTTAGATTGAGGAATGTCGCCATCACTTTGGTTATCGAAGACCACTGAAGTTATTAACTTCCGGTTTCCTTTTGTGTCGATCTTCTAAAGGAATTATACATTTTTAATCTTTACGGTGAACCCAATTCGTATATAAAAGACACAATTGATGGCTTTTTCCTAAAACTACGACTTCAAATATTTAGAGTGGATTATATAATTTGTCATTTATTTCAAGGACCTATTTTTGTGTTACTGTCACATCATTCTATTGATGAGTGTAAGGCGAGTGTCTTACATAGATCAATACCACTGTGTGTGTAAAAATATTCAAATATATTATTAACATAATCCCCCATTATATGTTTGAAGAACTTTTATGCATTTCCCAAATTATTTCTCAATAAGTTCCTTGAATTTCCGAAAAAAAAACAAACAATTCATACTTTTTCCTAAGGAAATAGACCCATGTATATATGGAAAAATCATCTATGAAGGTGAGAGCATATTTAGCCTTTGTGAAAGAAGGGTGGGGAAATCCCCTGTGACATCACTGTGAATCAACTCTAAAGGTTGTGAATCTCTCCAATCTTTTCCATTGTCAAATTTCTCTTCAAGGTATTTTCTAAGATCACAACCCTCGCAAAGTCCCTTTGAGATATGAAATATAGGAAATCCTACAATCATGTCATGTTGACTAAACTACTCAAGGTAGTGGTAGTTAAGATGGACAAATCGATCATGCCATAATCTATTAACTCCATCTGAATGTGTGAGCAATGTAGTAGGGGAAACATCAAGTGAAAAGTGTGAGAAGGTATATAACCTAGCATGGTGATCTACCCTTCCCACTACTACTATATTATCACTATAAAATTCCCTGATATCAACTAAATATAGATCAAATAGTACTGTCATGCCCTTCCCTATATGAGTCATCTGATACACTGATAGGAGATTAGTTAAAAGTGAAGGTACATTGAGAACATTTGTGAAAGTTCCACCTTCGAATCCATAAAAACATCTCCCTAAAGCTGTGGCTAGAGTATCATCACCTAAAGTGATGGAGGCCATGTTATAGGGATCTAAGAATAAAACTCAACTTTGTGATTAACCCATGTGGTATGTAGCACTAGAGTAGATAACCCACAAAGGAGTAAATGAGGATGCAACTATAACTAGTTCCTTTCCCTTATGTTTCTCTTTATCTTTTTCCTTTTCCTTAGTATATTCTTTGGTTGATGAAGACTTTTTGATAGATTCAAGGACCCCTATGTTTTTCTTCTCAAGGAGATGACTAATGTGGTCAATCTACTTCTTCATATATTTGTGCTCATCATGCCCAAGTTTCTTGCAATATACACACTTAACATTTTCCTTCTTAGGCTTCCCATTTGAACTGGAGGTTTCAGTGGTAGACTTGGAAGAGGTAGTGGATTTATGTTCTTTCTTATTTTCTAGATCCTTTCTCTTTTTCTTCTTCTCTTGCTTGCTAGAGGGTTTTTGTTTCCCATTCCCAGAAATTAGGGCTTGAGGTTTGGATGCCTTCAAGGTACCCATTTGGATTAACTTGTCTTGATCTTTAGTCAAATCAGCAATGAATTCCTCTAAGGATGGCATAGACCATGTGGCTCAGGAGCCGTCTTGGTAGCATAAAATTTAGAAACAAAGATAGAGTATTCAAGACCTAGTTTGGCAAACATAGAAAGAACTAGTTATTCATCCTTATATTTTGTTCCACATTATTTTAATTAAAATTATAAGGACTTGAGCTTAGTAAAAAAATATTCCAAGCTGTCAAAATTGCTAGGAATTAAGGTGATAAGTTTTATTTGTATCTCATGAGCCCTCATAGTTTCAAATTTTCCAAATAAGGTTTCTAAGATGATTCGTCACACTTATTAGTCCACTTAACTTTGTTTATAACTTCACTAGGCTCTAGTTCTAGCCCCATTGTGATATAGCACAACCTTTTCCTCCTAAGTGCGATGGTAATTTTGTATTTCCATTCATGGTAGTTAAAAGGTGTAAGTAGTTAATTGAACTTAGATCCATTAGTATGGAAAGAAAGGCTATGGTATTTATTATAGAAAACAAAGAAATGTGTGAAATCAAATAAGTTCCAATCAAGAGAGGAAACAAAGCTGTACACCCCTTGAAAACTATATTAAAAATGCCCCCAACATGTTTGGCACTTTATAACTTGGCATGCTTTACAAAATAAATGATTCTAATACTTTGGGAAATAAAAAATATTTAACTTTTGGAAAAAATGGAAGTCAATATCGAGATACCAATCAAAATTTTTAGAATAATAATTTCCCATAAATAAGCCCTATTTTAAATGAATTTGCACGAAATTTAAAAATGCACTTTTTCACTAAAATATAGTTTTAGAAAAATATCTTCAATGTGGCTTTGAAATTTCCATAGATCTACGTGTAGCAAATAGCTCTTCCGTGGGAATTAAAACAATAACTCAAGTTGGATCTTCAATGTGTGTATGGGTTGTTGGAAAATTTGTTGTAGGTATGAAAATGCCTCTTGATTAGGAAAAATACCTTTTTCAAGTATGAACATGCATGCAAAGCACTACCATAGGTGAAAACACCCTTCACAAGTCTGAAAATGCCTAGATATGGATAAAATTCTAAGGATCCTACAACAATGATTTAGGGCCTACAAAAAAGTAATCTCTAGAACTGTATATGCACTATGTGGGCTTGTAAACCTCATAAGCTTGAAAATAGGCTATATACCCACAAACTAGGAAAAACCAACACCAAATAACACCCAAATACTTAAAAATAATGATCTCAAATGAAAATAAATTTGCGAGAAAAATAATCGAAATGTTCAAAACTAGCTCGACTCTAATACCATATCGAGAGAAGTGCAAAACATCTACTAGTTTGAAGAATGCACAAATGTGAACAAAATGAAATGTGAGTTGTTCCAAGACAAAAAAGAAAGCATACAAGACTGAAAATTACAAAAATACAAGAGAGATAATTGCAATAACACAAAAATAGATCTAACTCAATACAATCACATAGAATAATACAAGATATGTACATATAGAAGGTGAATGTGTAACCGCCTCCTAGAATCATGGTAATCTCCACCTATAATAGTGGTAACCAACACTTAGAATGGTGTAGTCAAGTGGTAACCAAAACATAGAGTAGTGTATTCAAGTGGTAACCAACACCTAGAATAGTGTAGTCAAGTGTACACTTAAGAAAGCATATCACATAAGTGTAGGGAAACTCCATTGAGGTGGAATATCCCAATTAGAATAATACAAATAAAGAAATGAAAATAAATCCTACACTAACATATAATTCCTTATTTTCAATTCAAAATTTTTGCAAGAATCTTAATGGTATCTTTAAACAAGGATTTCTATGTTTTTTTGTGTCTTTTCATTGAGGGAACAAAAGGAATGAATTTTTGGATGTAGTGTTGTAAGTCTCAAGAAAATTTAATGGTTTGACCTTCTGTCCATTTAGATCCACAACATTTTCATTGATTAAGTAAAAAAAAATGTCTATGATTTTTTTCTATTTTACTATTTTATACAACTACTCCATACTCTCAAGTCCTAGAGTCCTTAGAAATGAAACTCTACCTACTCTATATTATGTGCAAGTTCCAAATTTTCTTCATCTTTCAATCCCTACATATTTCATAACAATGTTGTCCCAAGTAGCTTCAAGTTACATTTAATTGAACCTACAAATATTGCACCATTTTGAAACAATATAAATGTTTTGTGTAATTGATCTCATATATATTTTATCATGTATATAAAACCATTTATTTTAAATATTCTAATGTGTAATTCATCTACCGCATCAAATCCTTTTACTATTCATTCATTTCTACTATTTTTATTTTTCCAATCTCTATTGGTTTCCATTTTCTTAATTTTATAAGGTCATGTGCAACAAATAAACTTTAAAAAAATGCCTTATGAATTGACTCATTTACCTAATTATATTGATTACAAATTTTATGAACGATATAAAAAGGAGTATTCATTTTCAATAAATGTGCTCTCCTAGTCTTACATTTTTCTCTTAAAACTTTTAAATTCTCAAATTTATTTTCTATGATTATTCTTTATTGTGTTGTGATAATATGTTGTACATCTACAATCTTGAATCTCATTATTTTTCTTTATTCCTTGGATTAATAATTTAGGAGTGCTTATGATATCATTTTTATTATTTCTACTATAAGGTATAAGGAGATCATATTTCATTGGAACCTTTTTGTTTTTGACTGATGTGTGAACTAATATATCCCAACCTTGGGGTTTATGTTCCTAATATTAATTTTTACATCTCCAATCTCACACAAGACAACTATAATTTACATGTAATTTTATTTTCACCACAGTAGCATAATAGCCAAACGTTTATTATGTCCCATAATAGATGGGAATATCTAGTATGACACGTTATTTTAAGTTTGTTTCATCCATTATTATAGGGTATTCATTGTGCATATTGAGATAATTACAACAAGAAGATGTTTTGCACCATGTTCATGTTCTTACAACCTTATTTATAATTTAAAGAAGAATCACGTTCCTATCTTTCAATCCCGATTTTGAAAATCCCTTAAAACTTTCTAAGTCAAACTTGTAAGGTTTGTAGGAAGGATGATTTCCCATTTTAGTGGAATTTATATGTTTCGATTTAATATTTTTGAAATTTACTATTGCAAGGCACAATGTCCCTAAATCTCAATTCCAAATTTCAAAAAAAAAAAGTAATAATATAAAAACAATTATTCTTCTCACAAGAAAATATGATACCCAATGATTTGGAATACTTTTCCTACATTTGATGCATCTAAATATATTTCATGATGCATATTTTATGGAAAGATAGGCTCTACGTACCATGAATCAACATAAGTCATTTGGCATGGATATACGGGAAGGTGTTTGTGATCTCTCAAAGAATGATTTGGAAACTCAAACTTTACACATCATGTTCAAGAGTGGTTTGACATTTCTTCTATTTTTCAATAAGAGTGTGCTCACTATCTTTAATGTAATACATCTTCATTTTAACATAATATAATTATTAGAAGAAATATTAAGAACTCACTATTAGTAGGTAAATTGTAACTTATGCAAAGAATTAAATATTTTTGTAGTTTTACCTTCACATCATCACATCAATATGATATTTTGACATCTGATATATTTTTACAAAACTTATTGTTTTGGTTGAACATCTCACTTAGGAGACATCTATAAAAATATTGGTAAAATGTATTCATGAAACTCCCAAAGCTTTAATATATGTATCAAAGTTATTGTTTACAAAATTGTGCTTATTACCAAATAAAATCTTTCTACAATGGTATTTTAATCAATACAAGAGAAGGGTTTCCATGTGAAACATGAAGCTAAAAGTGAGTAGGTGGTTCAATGTGGAATTAATTATAATTGGTCAAATCACACTTCTCCCATTGTTTTTTAACCACCTATTTTGACATTGATGTTCAACTAACTATTTTGAATTTGATTTTCAACCATGTCTATTTCGATATTGATGTTTAAGCACTTATTTTTACTTTTATATTCAACCACCTATTATTTATTTTATTTTCAACATCCTATTGTGACTTAATTACAACACCCCTACCCTTCTTTGTCTACCCATATAAAGGATAAAGACTGTTGTCTTGTCTTATATTATGAAAAGTAATAACTTATCTACCTCTATGTATATTGTTAATATATGTGTACAAAGATGGAGGAGTAAAACAAGTAACATCATATTATCAAGCATCCAAGGTTGATGTTGGGTATATTTATCATGATTCACAAATAAGAAGATGAAAAAGAATTGACCAAACAAACCATGCCAATCTAGCCTATGATTTTTCCTATACACCATGTTGTGCATTTATAGATTACACCATAGACAAATACAAATCATTAAATACATATAATCAATGGGATTTTTATTTATTTTTAATTGTGTTGTTAAACATTAAAATATAGTTTTTAAAGAAATTTAAAGCACATTTGGTTGTAGTAATGCTTAGGGCATCTAAATCTCGATCCAACCCTACATATGAAAATGAATTATTTTCAAGTACTAACTATAGTGAGTTTTCACGAGGATTAGAGTCCATTTTGATTGCATTTAATTGTTTACTTAACCATTTTTCTATTAGTTTCCAAATACTTGCTATAACAAGATGTCATAAGGATTGGAGTCCATTTCGATTGCATGTAATTATTTACTTAACCATGTTTCTAGATTAGTTTTGAAGTACTCATTATAATGAAATGTAATAATGATAAAATTTAATTTTGATTTCATGGAATTATTTACTTAACCATGTTTCTACTATTTTTGAGAGTCACTTGACCATAGAGAAATCTCATTTGGATAGAAGCACACAATGATTTTTTTAATAATTTTTACTTCACAATTTTTCCACTATTTTCAAAGCACTTGCTATAGTGAGATTTTAGTATGGACAATGACCTACCAATTTGAATTCAAGACACTATTAGTATGATAAGATGGCTAAGTACTAGCCATGCACAGAAGCTAGGAGTTGCACAAAAGGAGAGGAAGTAAGAATTGGAGAGTGTGGGGAGGTGCACACACCTAATAGGAACATGCTAGAACGCAAGGATGTGTGTGTATGGAAAAAATTGAGGAATTAGCCAATTTTCCAGAAAGGGCTAAAAATAGAAAAGCATGAGATGGAGTGCCACTTAAGAAGGATCCGAGAAAAGATAAAAGCAGGATGACTTGGTGTTCAAGAAAAGGATAAGAAAGTGCATGCAGGGAAAGGAAAAGGAAAATGCATGGAGAAGGCTAATAATATGATTACAGTAGATAAGATCATGGAGCTATTTATACTTCAATCTATTGTTAGCAAAAATTGTAAAAAGTATGTAATCTCTTTGTGAGCATGCCTATTATTAGGAAGGTGCATGTAGGTAGTGAAGGGAAATTCCCCACCCTATAAATATAGGTGATGCTTCATTATAATGGTAACAAGTTAATCTATATTTCAAGTCGAGATATTTAATTTGAAATGTCTTGATGCAATATTGTTCTAGAGTTTTTATGTGTGCACATAAGGTCCATCGCTACGAGTGTAATGATTTACAATGTAATCAACTTAAATGTTATGTAAGAAATTATGGTTATAATGGATAATTGTGTTTGGATAGCTAAAGTAACTACATCTGAGCATGGTATTCTGGGTATTCAAATCTTGTTAGTTATTATCTATGAGTGAATTTCCTTATTATATGTGTTTCTGAATTATCATGCTATGATGTATCTCCAATTCTTCATGTTATATGGTTATGCATGTTAACATCTTGATAAGAAAACAAAGGAAGGACCTTGAGGCTGCACACACTTTGGGTGAGCTTCTAGACTTGTTTGGATCAATTTTTGGTGCACTTAGCTATCATGGTAAATAAAAGACTACATTTTGGTTCCATTTCCAAGACTTCTTTTTCAATATGTCTACTAGGATGTTGCATGTAGATGGCATTTCGATTGTCCTTGAAGAATATTGAAAACTTAATATCTGAAGGTTAAGACAAATTTTTTAAGAGATATAACATTGAACTTGATTTCAATGCATGAAAGTGGGTGGAATACAATCTCTATGACTACTTGTATGAGACATTCTTCATATTTTTACCAATAGAATTATACTAGTGGTTGGGAGTTTACAAGGCTAACATAGGCGTCTGGATTGGTAGAAAGCAATGGACACTAGAATATTATTAGGAATCTCTGATTTGGATGAGTTGTGGACAAGAGCCTTGGATCATTGGTGGGAAGGTATGGTGTGAAGTTATACCTTCAAGTACGTGAATTCTACATAATCCTTCCCAGAGGAAGAAAAGTTTTGGTTTTTATGCAAGCGAAGAGGTTCTTATTTGTGTGTGAAAACCTTGATATCAAGATCTTGATGGTTTAACTAGGAATGGAAAACCCATCGATGCATGATAAAAGACCCACCGTGTGTAGGGGGTAGGAAGAAGGTTTGGGAATGATGACAGTGGCCTGGTGGAAGAAAGAAAAAGAGAGGAAATACGACTCAAGTATAACGTATTGTGATAGAGGGCAATTGATTAGACACTGGGGTTAAGAAGAAAAATGAATGGTGGAAGTGATGAGAGCCTCACGAAAGGTGAGGGATGACAGATCATGTTTTCGTGACATTGGGAAAGTGCAGTAGAGAGACCCCATCGACATTTGATGAGAGTGAGTTTGAGGAGAATGAGAACCCTAAGTGAAAATCTAACCTATCTTGTCCTCTTGGCCATTGCCTAGGGTTTTCATAATCCAGACATTGTTATAGAAGAGAATCATAGTGAAGGTGAGCAAGGAGGATCTTCAAGTTGGTTAGGAGATACAGGTAGGCATATTTTAGTATCATCTTAGGAATAAAAATACATTAAATACATGCACATGGCATCGCAACAAGTACCCATGTTTGGAACAAGTATTTTTGGTGGTAATTTCATAGGTTCTTTAATAGGAAATAACATTGGCACACAACATATGGGAATAAATCATATAGGTGTAACTATAACAAATATAGTTGGTGTATAGTTTAGGAAAACAACTAGAACACAAGGGATCTCATCTACAAAACCACATGTCATGACGGGAGGCTAAGGTAGTTCATGTTAACCATGGCATGGAGGAAGTCCTAGTAGAGGTTCATATTGAGGATCTATCTCCACTCTAGGTTAAGGCCTAAAGTAGCCATCAAAACAAAAATTATAACCTTAACAACCACATGTAGAAGACACCTTATAACTACTTTAAGATGTCACTTCACTTTCCAGTGTAGAGGTGTAGAAGATATAGCTAAACATGTGCATAAGTGTGTGTTATAATGGAAAGCTAAAGGAATAACAACTCCTAACAGGAAAGTAAGTCATTTTTCCACCCCACTTCAAGGGCACACACACATCTAGTATAGGAAATATGATCCACATCATACTACGGTGGATTATAATATGTTACGTACTACGTTTTTAGCATAATTTCAGATCCCCGAGTTTTCACAACAGAGTATTAGTACACTAAAAACATCAAGAAAAGCATGTCTAAAAGTATGAGGGAGTATACCACAATCTAATGCTTTGTTGTCCAAATTATATTATGATATTCATCAGATCCAACATGTGTAGTGGTTCATTAGAGGATTTTTGAATCCCTTTCGAAGGGATTTATAACATAATACATTCACCTATCCGTGTGAGTCCTTTAAAGTAGCTCTCGACACAGAAGCAGGTAAGAGTGCGATAAAAGGGAAAGTCATTTTGTCGAGGCACAAATAATATTTATGCATACCTAACTAGAAACATTATGTTCCAATTTAGTGCATGAGATGTGTAATGGGTTATGGTGTACTAATTACGAAGTTGAAGGACATACAAAGGACAGTTATCTACGTAGGAATGTGTTTGATTTGTTAACATCTTTTGAGATTTTCCACAAGAACTATGATGTCCAAAATTTTACATCTTATAGTACATGACACTAAAGAATATTTCAATGTAATATAGTATTTTCAATGCACACACCCACAATATAGTCAATTCTATTTGATTGATCATATTCACAAGGCATGTGAAACTGAATTACGATAGACTAGTGTGGCCAGTAGTCCTCAAAGGCACAAGAAGGATAGACCAATGAAGTTGTGCATCAATGGAGATGGTAGATTTCAAGGTGGATATCATAATAGAGGATATGGTGGTAGAGGAAGGTTTGTGCGTGGCACATGTTACAGTTGTGGATCACTAGATCATTATTAGTGTGAGTTCCTAATATCAAGTAAATGCATATTGTGGAAAGGTAAAAATATTGAGTATTTTCGAGACCTCTATGAACATATTTGTAAGAACAAAAAAAGAAGGAAAAAGGAGCAGGATGATTAAGGTGGAACACATGAATAATGAATAGTGGGATCCTAAGAAGATAGCTAATCCAAAACTTTAACATGTGTTATTCACTAAGTGTGCATACTTAGCATGTGTCTCTTAAATCCAAATGTGGCTAATAAGAAGTATAACTATATCATCAGAAAGAGGTGTATCACCATGGGAGTCATTAGGAATTTATAGGGATATCTAGTGCTTTAAATAATAGGCATGGGAGATAGAATACTTAAAGAGTGTCAAACTTCCTCAAAGGGATGTGGATGATTTGAAAGAACATCATTACTTTGTTGGGAGAATGGTTGAGAGAGAGCATACTACATGTGGGAATTGAGCGAGACTTTCAGATCCTTCATGTATGTAAATTTACCACCACATGACCATGAATATGACAAGGAGATTATATTGGACACATTCATCGATGTTTGGTTGGTGAGTAACATTCTTATTGAGTCATGTGTAGAGTTCAATATTTTGACATTAGATGCTTGGAACCAAATGGGAAGGCCACAATTGCAACCATCTTCTAATGTTTTGTACATGGAAAATAAAACAAGGGCCATGCCCATTGGGGTATTGAAGGATGCTTCAATCACTATTCAAGGAGCTAAATTTATAGGTGATTTTGAAGTATTGGAGCTTGCTAAGGTAGATAACTTCCCGGTGATTTTAGGTCATCCACTTGGTGTTATGATAATAACAAAGACATGCGCTTTAACAAAAGATATATAAGTTTTGATAATAAGGATGAGCATGTTGTCCTACACTTGGATGATGTGAAGGTTGTGCCTTATACAGAGCCTCTCAATGAAGAAGAACTTAGTATAATCTATGCACATTCATTTCGTGACCTTCAAAACATTGAGCCATAGAAAGAAGGCATAATTTATTGGGAAGATGTGTAATCTGTCACTAACACTACCAATGTTTATTATGAAAAATAGGCCCATATAAATTATGAAATGGTAGATCAAGAGGTCAAAGGAAGAGTCACCAGAATGATTCACCACACATGATCATGTACTTGGGTAAGGCTCAATTACTAAGGTAAATTGGGGAAGAGAAACTTGAATATTTCTTGTGTGTAATGGAGAATCAATGGAAAAATGAGGGTGATATATTGAATATAATGTTTTATACATTACATGGAATAGTAGCATGCTGGTGGGTGACACACAGAGATAATCTGTTAGGATAGTGAAAGGTAAGGGTAACCTTTTTAACGAGGTTTACTCGAAGAAATATTCCTTATCTTATACACGAGTTTTATGGGAAGACTCTACTTTGGTACACATCCAAAATTGTGAGATACAATGGTGCATGGACAATAGGCTATACAACCATCCCTTTGGGTATATATTTTCTACTCAACACTATGAGGATGCACGTGAGCATGATATGTGCATGCCAAGTTAAGGCAAGAGACTACATGTTGGTGAGACATGAATGAAGGTATGGCTCACACTTTTCATTATTTTTCCAATAAGCCACCAAGATACATGAAGCTTTACATGTCATAAAGTGCATCACATTGGGAGATAGTGTGAAGGAAGAGGTACTTATGGTTCAAATCTTAAGAGAACTTGGAGACCGAGGAACACAAGGATATTCTAGAAATATAAGAGACGCACTACTACGGTGCATGGAAAGAAAAGGAAAAAGGGAAGATGGTCTAACTCATTGATGATGAAGAAGTTTAAGATCTAGAAATCAAACACACACAGGGTGCACATGAGGTGATGGAGTCTGTAGATGAGTATGCACACACATTCACTGAGGATGTGCCTAAGGAGGTTATTATTATAGATTATTGGTCAAAACTAGAGGTTGCGAAGATTATTGAGATGTTGCACAAATTCTAGGACCTATTCACAAGGGGTTATCATGAATTAAAGGGCATACACCCCCTTGTTGGGAGAGATAAAGATTAAGCTAAAAGAAGGCATGCGTATAGTTTGGAAGAGGACTTATAGGATGAACCTAAACTTGCATGAAAAGGTAAAAGAGGAGATTGAAAAATTTCTTAGGTCGGAGACCATAAAGCCTATTGAGGAATCTGAGTGGGTCAGCCCCATGATGATTTGTATAAAAAAATATTTCCGGATCATGATTTGCATGGACTACATGGTACTCAATGCTTCATCTGTCATAGATCCTTTGTCGATGCTACGTATAGAAGAAATCCTTGAGGGAGTTGCAGGGCATGAAATCTATTCCTTCACTAATGAATTTTCAGGGTACCATCAGGTACACATTACACACGAGGATCAAGAGAAAACCACCTTCACATCTGAATGGGGAAATTTTGCATATATTATCATGCCCTTTGGATTGAATAATGCATCAGTAGTTTTCTCACGCATCGTTGTTAAGGAATTATATAATTTCATTCATAATATTTTGCAGGTTTATCTAGATGATTGGACCATTTATGGGCTAGTAAATGATCATTATGATAATCGAAGGATGATTTTTGAAATGTGTAGGTAGTTGAACATGTCTCTAAACATTAAGAATCATAAATTTTCCACTTCCTTTGGCACATTACTTGCGCACATCATTTGGAAGGAAGGATTATTAGTATATCCAAAAGGTTGTAGTCATTTTGAGCTGGAAGAACCTACCGATCAAAGTGAAGTTTACAGATTCTTGTGGCGTAATGTTTATTACAAGAAGTTTATAAAATGATATGCAAATATTTCCATACTCTTGAAAGAATGTTTCAAGGCCAAAGGAAAGTTTTACTTGGGTGACATGCAACAATAGGTGTTTGAGACCTTGAAGGAGAAGCGTACCACAAAACCTATCTTGCACTTCCTTCATGGAAAAAACATTTCCATGTACACATTGATTCCTTTGGTATGACAATTGGATTAGTCTTGGTGTAACCACAAGAGGGAAATATGGATAACCCCATATGATTTGCAAGTAGGAAGTTGACACCAATTGAGAAGAGATATAAAACTGTGAAGCGCAAGGCGTTATCTATGATCTACATGCTCCATAAGTTTAGATAGTAATTATTGGCAAACCCATTCATATTTTATATAGATCATATAGTATTGAATTACTTGGTCAAAAAATCACTTTTGCAAGGGCACATCCGCCATTGGATACATCTTCTTTAGGAGTTTGATTTTATAGTCATAATAAAGCCATGAAAGAGTAACATGAGGCTTGATCACTTATCAAGTATCAACACTAGAGAGGAAACATAGAAAATTGAATATACTATGCCTAATGCATTATTATTTAGATTGAATCACATGCTAACAAATATTTAAGACATTTCATTATTTTTTTTTTGCCTTTGGACTTGCACCAAAAGGAATAAATACCTTAGAAAAGAAGTATCTTGTTATTTGAGCCACGTCATATCATATCATTTGAGGAGACCTTTATGAAATGGGGGTAGATGAGATATTTCATAGGTGTTTTCTGAGCATGAACATGTAACCATCATGGAGGAGGCTCACGGTGGAATTGATAGATGAAAATATACTAGGAATGTGATCGCACACAAGATCCTATTAGCTACTCTATGGTGGGAGATATTATACAAATAGAATAAATCCTATCTTAAAGCATGTGATAATCACAAAGAATTGGAAAGCCTAGAAATAGAGATGAAATTACATTGAGACCCATAGTGAGTGTGAAATCTTTTGGAAAATGGGAAATTGATTTTTTGGACCTATTGCACCACCTTATGCGGGGCAGTGTGTGTTACATCATCACATGTATTGATTATTTAACAAGGTGGGAAGAGGTTTAACCTATAAAACATTGCACAAGGGTCACAACAGTTAGGTTGCTTTGGGAAAATCTCAATTGGCTACAATAGTCAAGTTGCTTTGGGAAAATTTCATTTGTAGGTATGGGTGTCCATTAAGTCTAACAAGTGCTATATAAACTCATTTTTAAAATGAGACTATTATATTTCTTGGTAGATTTTATGGTGACCCAACATAAGATTACTCATTATCACCCGTAGGATAATGGGACTGTAGAATATTTCAACAAGATCTTAGGCTAGACACTAATGAAGATATGTGATGTTGGAAGAAAAGATTGGGATGATAAGGTATCATTCATGCTTTGGGCATATCGAACAACCTATAAACAATTGAATAAGGCTACAAAATTTTAGTTTTTTTGACGTCGATACTATATTACTTGTGAAATTTATATTTCCATCCCTACATATTACATGCACATGTGGATTGGATGATGAACAAACATTTAATGATTGCATTGAAAAATTGATTCAATTGGATGAGCGGTGCACCATTGCGCATTGGAGTTAGAAGACAATGATCCAAAAATTGTACTAATTTTTGTACTTTTCAAATTTCTAGATAATAGGAACTCAACATCAAATTATTGGTTTAATTACCCCAAAATTGATTAATTCCTTTATCTAATTTGCACCTCAGTTTGAATTTCATTCACCACACTGAAATGTGCAATTGTGGATTATGGATACTGAAATTATACTTTAATCCATTTTCTCGTTTGTAATGATGATTGCTTAATCAAATAATTAAAATCCATTTAATTGATTTTTATTTGATCAAAAGCTTCATTCATAATAGAATTAAAAATTCCACAACACAAGATTGATAACGAAGTTCACCCAAAGGCTACATCTCCAGATTCTTGAAAGAGAATCGATCTATTCAACATCCAATGAAGTACAATTAACCCTTTAATAATGACTAAAAGACCTTTATACCTTCAAATGAGCTGATCTAAGACTCAAGGAACTCTAAAAATAGCATAAATTGTCCTTGTATCGATCCGTGGCTATTCTGATGTTTTTCGAGTGAGTGTCCTATGCAAATGCATCTGAAAAATACCTCAAATTGAAATTTACAACACCTACATGAAATTTTTTTACATTTATTGAAACTAGAGGAAATTATGAGCACTTTTAATTTTTACACCAAGTCCTAATTTGGACCAGAAGTGCCTCAAATATGAGCTTGAAGTCTACTTCCTGTAATTGTCCCTCAACTCCATGGCATCTTCGAGCTTCACTTGAGAAGTCTCTTTGTCGGTGAGTTAAAAAAGTAATAACTTTTGAACCATAATGTGCCTATTTAATTATAGGTCTTGTTGATAAAAAATAATATCGGTCCTCAATATGCCTATAAAATAAATATGTATTACTTTATCAACATGTCAATAACAATAATATCAGACTTCTGTCATGTGCCTATAATGAATAATATAGAATTCTTCATTTTCATATTTCCTATAACAAATAATGTAGGCCATCATGCTTATATTAATAATATATAAGCATTTATATCTCTTCATAAGGTCTCCATTACATTGCCACGATCATCTTCGAACTTCACCAGTTGTTTTCCACGGCTAGGGCATGTATCACTCCTTCATAGAGAGAAATCAGAGCTTCATCTTCAAATTTTTCCTAATAAATAATAGGTTGATAAAAATAATTCCTTGAAAAATAATTAAGGCCTTTAATATAGCTTAGAAGCTATATTTAATAACACCTCAAATTCCTTTACAAATCTTAAATAAATTCAATATAAAGTACAATATCCAGAAATTTAAAATTTTAAAAGTACAAAAAAAAGTACCATTTTCATATTAGAAAAAAAAGGCATGATAGAAGGCTTGGCATGATAAGAACATCAAGAAAAATTCTTTTGAATTTGAAAAGATGGTACTTCTATATGAAACTAATCTTGTACGTCATCTAATGAAGTTGAAAGTGCTTTGGTTGGGACCCTTTGTAGTGACCAAGATACTAGACTCAGGCGCATGTCAATTACAAGCAATGGATGACACCATGTTGCTTGGTTACTTCAATGGGAGTAAGCTAAAGCCCTACAATAAATAAGATTCCTTTATCTTTCTTATAAAGTAGTGTTTCCACTTACATTAGATTTCCCTTTCATGTTTTTCTTTACTTGGTTTTTTGTAATAAGCACATTCGCATGAAGGACCTGATTACAATCTTTTAAGTTTATGTGAAGAGGACCACACGTACTTTTATTGTGGGGTGAAACATGTATGAATGCATTAAAAGAGACTATGTGATACTGATACATCTATTGGAGTTGGCTCAAAGGTGTGTGTGACAATATGAAAGAATGGTGTTTGATGGATATAAATTGAGTATGCACAAAAGTAAAGGAAATTGTTGCAGCTGGTTTAGGATAATGGTACTCAAAATGGATTTCTCGGATATTACAAGACCATGTAAAGGTTTGTGAAGTGTAACGTGAGAGAGGAAGTAGTTGGATAAACTAATTGGTGTTTGGCGTAAAGGAAGATGGGTTTTGGCGAGGGAAGTGCGTGTAAATATGAATGCATCCCGAGAGTACTAGTGCACCAAAGGTTACATCTACCACATATGGAAGAAAGCATGAAAAAGTGCAGGAAAAATAAAAAATTGCATTTAAATCTTTGGAGTTGTGGTAGGTGAGGAGAAATAAATAGGTTAAAATTTTGGAAATCTATAAAAGGAGCATGAGAAAGATCATTCTTACCTTTCTTAGTGAAGAATTAGAGTGATTGAACAACGTTTAAAGAGCGACTAAGTGAGAATTGAGTGTGAAACCTAGTATGCATATCGAACCATAAATTTAAGTTGAACCAAAGTAGCCTAAAGGTGACCTTAACTAATAAGATCTCCTTTGGTCAAATTTGAAGCAAAGGGAGAAGGTGTGAAGTTTTCACGAGGCGTGAAGGGTTCGAGCTAAGGTTTGAAGAGTTGTGAATTAGAAAATTTTGAAGTTGCGAGGCTTAGAGCACGGGGTTGTGAAGCATAAACCGAGAGCACAAGGTTGAAGGTTCTAAGTAAGGGAATAGATTGAATAATTATAATGCTCACTACCATGGCATAATAAAATGAGTAAGGTATCCAACACCTAGGAAACATATTTTATGTAAGTTTTAATCAAGAAGTTAACAATGGCACCAAAGAAAACACCCACTATATCACCCAAGGGAAAGGGTAATGAAAAAGTAAGAAGCTTGTAGTAGTGGATGTGCTAGAAAGACTGGTTCTTAGAGATGCAGTAGCCCTAGAGGTACTGGTAGGGAAGCCATGGGATTCGTACTTGACTAAATCAAAAAAAAATCATAACCATCACTCATAGGCCCATTGAAGTGAAATAAACAAGGAAGTGATGACACAAATGGCCTAATGGAAAGAGGCGGGGCAACTAGTTTATGATGATACAATGAAAAATCACTTGGAGAGTGCTAGAGTCCTTAAACTTTATGAATTAATTTTTTTGGCAAGCCTAAGTGACTATACTAGTGGCTCATGTCACACGGCCATGAGGACTTCTTCTATTTTCTAAGAGAAGAATGTGCATCACCACACAATTGATTGGATGAGTAAGAGTTTTCACATCTCATGTATTTAAATTGAGAAATATTTATATGATGATGATGGAGTAGAAGCCATGACAATGTAATTCAATTGTCAATGGCGGAATTGCATGATGGATATCACATTCATCAATTAATCGAGCACGAAAGTTTCAATTTGCCTAATAAGTTGTAAGTTAGGCACATCAGAGAGGTGGTCTCAAGTGAACAAGAAATGGCTTCACATAGTGCGAGAAGATCATGTAGAACATAATGTACAACATTGTAAGATTCATTTCAAAATGGATAGTGGAGGAGGCATGAATCTAAGTGAAAAAGGTGAGAAAATAACTTGGGGTGTCATACTACTTTTGATAGTATTGTGGGAAATAGTGGTGTATACACCTAAATTAATTACGCTTTATATTTTCATACATGTGACTATCAATTCACTTTTCGGGTTAGAGGTCATTAATGCATCTATCTCTAAAATAGGTTCCTTAAGGGGATTATTTGAGGATATGGGTATGGTTATTCACGTAACCCTTGGCTTAGGGATGATACATGGAGGAGAGCAGATTCTGGTCCCATTTATGTATTTTGTAGCTCATATTCCTCTTATTTTGCCTCTTATCTTCTTGTTTTTCTCCTCATTCTTCTGACATCTTGCTAAATCATGACCTCACTTCCTTAAGTTTGCATTGTCCTTATTTCTCATGTATATTTTTGCATCTCCATTTTCTTTTTCCTCCTCAAATGTCATTTCCCATGGGTGATTATGTCAGTGTAAATACAAATTCCCTATTGACACCTTTACCCATAGGTGATGGCATCGGTATAAGTACCCCAACTCTCATTTATGCATTAGGACATCACATAATTGTAAAAAGGAACTCACCATTATCTTTTCTCTCTTACCCAAACTTGCACCTACTCACTTAGCTTATTTTTTTCATCTTGACTCTTGGCTTGTAGATTCTTCTTGTTTGGATTGGTTTTCTTTCACTTTTGGGTTATCTATAGTAAGCTAGGATTGGATTGTTTCCCCTTCTCCAATTGAAAGCTATTCTCTCTTAGTGTATGGTCCTTTGGTTGATAGATGCATCGAGATCTCCCGAAATAGGTAAGGGCTCTAACTCACTTTCTAATTTTGTATAGATTAGTTTCCTACATTCGATACATGATTTATGTTAGCTTAGTATTTTATGAACATGCTAGGTTATCATATTGCATTTTAGTTATCTATTTCATGTTACATGATTTCCTTAGGTTAGCATAGTATTTGCATGCTTCTTTCATCTTTCATTTCCACCCATAGTGTCGATACCTCCATAGGGTTCCTTCCTCTTCTTTAACCTAAGGCCTTGGAAACCTTATTTTGTCCTAGTGTAAGGGTTACTTCCCTTAGGGTATGCGATCATAGTGGTCCCTATACCCCCTTTAATTCTATCCATTTATGTCTCGGTCTTGGTATGTCCCTCATTCGTTGTATCAAATACCATGGTTGAACGTATGATAAGAGTACACACAAGTGCCTAGACACAATTTTTCCAATCATACATCCTTGGTGAACCCGATGTGAATCTTCTTTTCCCTTTTGATTGAGCACACTTATTAAAAGAGCCCAATTTTAATTGTTTGCTTGTTTTAGTTTGTAAGATTCTAAAAAACCCTAAACATCAATCTTTCCAAACACCATTGGCCCTATTTAATTTTTGTATAGGGTTGATCCTTTCTGTCTTGGCCAATATTCATCACAAACGCCATCAATCCTTATTTCATTGACAAGGCCAATCTTGTCTATTTTGCCCAACCTTTACCACATATGTCTTTTTCCTCTATGAAACATTGTTCACATAGTTGATTATGTCGGTAGCCTAAATTTCTTGAGTATATTCAAGGTTAGATTAGCACTCCATCATGGAGTATCTTAGCTTGGGGATCTCTAATTCAGTGACTTGAAATTTTTATAAATTGCTATCTAGAATTAGGATTTTCTTTCTATTTATATTGTTGTGTGGTAGGATCTAATTGGAAAAAGTACAATAACTGCAAAAATAATTTCTAGGGTGAGGAAGAAGAAGAGATTAAGATTGAGGACATATTTTAATTCTTACTTCAAATCCATAAATTCCTTGATAAGTTTCCTCAATACAAAGGGGAACTTGAGTCAGTAATTCAAAAACACATCCTTAACTTTGTCTCTAAGAAACTTGATGATAGGGTAGATAATGAGAAGAATACCGGTTGATGGTGAATCACAGCACCACCGAATGTCTGCAACACACGATGGGTTGAGACTCTCGGTGCGATTACATAACATGGAGCTTTTCCCAAGTGTGGGACCTTGCGAAATCGGAAAAGCTCTCCGGATGAAGGCCGGTTCCTATTCCTCTGTTCGAGATGCATGAATAAAAATGTAGAGGTTTACTCAAAACCTAATCTAGCTTGCCAAGGATACAAGGTAAGAAGATGCATAAAATAAACCTAAACTAACAAAGGTGATGCACCAAGGAATGAAGAACACCTGTCTTGCCAATAAACAAAAACCATCAAAATGCAATGCAAGATCATGCATAGATAACAAAAATTACAAAGAAAGATTAAGAGGATGCAAATGAACACATAGAGGGTTGAGAATCATCCACAGGACATGTGCTATTTTCTCCAAAGATTGATACAATACACTCTGAAATGCTAAGAGGCAAAGTTGCATTACAGTTTTAGATGGGAGGTTTGAACTCCACAAATTCACTGCCAAAGAGAAGGGAGGGATGAAACAAGAATTTCCAACCTTTAGAAAGAAGCCCCTCCTTACAATTTATAGGAAGAATGAGAGAGGGAAGAGAGAGGAAATCCAAATCTACCCCAACCACCTCCATGTTGCATTTAATTTATCTCATTATGGTGGTAGGTGAGAACCCTAGCAAACTTAAAAAGTGGTGAACTATATTTTTAATTTTTAAGAACTTATTCCCACCCAATTAAAGATATCTAGTCATATTTGGATAGAGGACCTCGTAAGCTTTCCAAAAAGTCCAACCTTGCATGAATCTGAGCTCCCTGTGAAAAGTTATGGCCGTCTGAATATCTGGGTCAGGGTCTGCTTCCTGTCAGCGCTCAGAATGTTGCGCCTCCTAAAGGTGTGCCATAGGCACATCCATATTCATGTTGACATACCCTTACATGTGCCAAGGCATGAATTCTTTCATGTTGACATTCTGTGTCATGCACCCTTTACGTGTGCCAAGGCGCAACTTCTGCCATGTCGACACTCTCCTACCTGCGCCAAGGGCGCATCCATTTTCGTGTCGACACCTTCTGTCGTGCGCCTCTTACCTGCGCCAAGGGCGCATCCATTTTCATGTCAAAAATTTTGTCATGTTCCTCTTACCTGCACCAAGGGCACATCCATTTTTGTGTCGACACCTTCTGTCGTGCGCCTCTTACCTGCGCCAAGGGCGCATCCATTTTCATGTCGACACCTTCTGTCGTGCACCTCTTACCTGCGCCAAGGGCGCATCCATTTTCGTGTTGACACCTTTTGTCGTGCACCTCTTACCTGCACCAAGGGCACATCCATTTTCATGTCGACACCTTCTGTTGTGCGCCTCTTACCTATGCCAAGGGCACATCCATTTTCGTGTCGACACCTTCATGCGTCGCCTCTTACTCGCGCCAAGGGCTGTTGGTGACACAATAAAAAATTGGGCTCGGAGTTTCTTTGATTTCCATATTCTTCTGTTTGTCTATATCTACCCTAGGGGGAGATATTTACAACAATACCATGGTAGGATCATCCAGGATTTCCTCTAACTCTGATCTCACTAATCTTATCCATCATCTCATGACAAGATGAGTACACAAAAACTCGGCACTAAAACCCAACTCCTACAAACGCAATCCAATATGGTCTGAATGGTCAACCATCCTAATTCTAGCTCGGGGTGCAATTCCTCTGCCCTTACCCAACAAACCTAATGGGGCACCTATTTTGCAACCTCCCATTCACATAAATTCTTGAGGGAATTTCAACAAGATTCATTAGCACATTACATTCCTAGTATGGATATTGGAGGAATTTCCCCCTCTATCTCATATGATGGGTCATCCAATCCTACGTTACACATTAAGGCCTTTGACAATATTTACAAGGAATGGATCAAATTCAATTCCTATACCACCACTAAAATCTTATCTAAGACTCTTATTGTAGATGCTTTGGACTGGTATCACACTTTACCTTCTAATTCCATTATGGAGTTAGAATCTCTACTAACAACTTTAATTAATGAGTTTCAATATCATGACTTGCCTAAAAATAACATCAACACTTTTATCAACTACAAAAAACATCAAAAATAATTAACTAAAATTTTCATCAAGTGTTGGAAAACTTTATCTACCAAGGCAAAACATAATATGCCAAATGATAGTCTTTTCCAACTCTTCCTTCGAGCCTTATAACCTCACCTTCAATACAAGGTTAGGTCCTTTTCTCCTACCTCCTGGATGAGGATTTTGAATAAGCCAAAAGACAAGATTATCTCATGAGGGAGTTTGAGAAGGATCCTCCTAGGAACCAAGAAACTAAACAGATACAAATCCTATAGAAATCAAATAACAAGAAGGCCACATATAACAGGTTTTAGATACCCTTCCTCTTATGGATTCTCCAAATATAAAAGTCTTTTCTATTGATTAAAAACTAATAATAATAAGATTAAACCTTCCCATTATCATCCATTAATTAAGGATGAGTTAAGAAAGCATATGCCTAAACCATTTAGTCAGATCTTAGATCCTTCTCGACCCATTCCCGAATGGCATGATGAGAATTTTTTTGGCATGCCAATTGAGAGTCACTCTCATGAGAACTATCATGCCCTCTCGCATGGCTGCAATCACTTTATTTTTAGTCCCTAAATTTGACCATAATGTTATCTCTAGAGATAACTTGATGGAGGAAGTCAAGGCTCGTTACCCTCAAAGACAAAAGGATTGTCAAAATGCCATTAATCAAGATAATGAAGATCTTAGATTTTTTGCTGACCCAATGCCAAATCATAGTTCGAAGAATTTTCTAAGAACCTAAAAAGTTCCACAACAAATGTGGTTGATCCTGACTATCCCCCTAAGAACACAATGACTATGAATGATGTGGGACGTGTAATTGCATATATAGAGCCTGAATACCTCCATCACCCTAGTCTAAGCCTCCCAAATTCATTTATCCCTTTCTGTTCTAGAATCGATTCCTAAAGAAGGAAAATCCACCTTTCACATGCCATCACCACCGTAACAAAAAATATTGTAGGTCTAAAGGTGTTTGATTTTTTTCCCAACTATAGATGCTTTTAGCCAAAGGCTAATGACATCAAGCATAAAAAAAACCCATTTCGAGGTGGCCTTAATCAATCCTCCTTATTCTAAGTCTAGTTCTAGGGATTCTAAACGCTCTCATTCTATTGATCAGTCCAGCCACAATAGGTGGGATCCTTTGGAAGCACTCTCGATTCTAGGACCAATTCCATTCCTAGATCTCATGCGCACATCACCTCAACATCATGAATGACTCATGAATATGTTGTTTGATATGAATATACCTTTCACTCATACTTTGGGGTAGTATCCTACATTACACGGATAAGAAGAAAGTATCTGCGTCGGTGTGAGGAACTATCCATTTGTGCAGTTGAACCACCAATGTCCAAACTTACATCCCTTTTCCCATAGCAGCCATGATTCCGAAAAACTCTTATTATGGGTGGATCGTCCTCCACTTTTTATCTCCATACAAATTGGTAAAAAAATTCAAACATTCTCTCATTAATGAGGGTGATGGCTCTAATGTGACCTCTTTATACTTCATTAAGGGCCAAGGTTATTTAATAGATAATCTCAAAACCATGTGTACTACTTGTCAAAGATATGATTGTCATAAAATTCCACCCATGGGTTGTATTTGGTTTCCTATCACTATCCCTCCCGACACCGTATCATAGTCTTCAAATTTCTATTATCTTATAATATCCTTTTTGGTCAACCTTGATACACCGCATGCATGCAAGTCACCTCTTATGTGTATCAATGTGTTAATTTTGCACACCAAGGGGAAATCTATAAAATCCAAGGTGACCCAAATCCCTAGAATTATGATACTCTCCAACAAAAGGGGATGTATAAACTACCAAACCTTTGAGATCAATCACCAATTAAATTCCATGAATATCAACATTTCAATTATCCTGTTCAGTCTCTTCATAGTAATGCAAGTCATCCAGAGTTGGTCGAGCACGTCTCCCAATATCTTTGATTCTGATGATGATGAACCTAGTCAAATTATTGTTGAGGATCAACACTTATGACCTACTAGATCTTTTCATCTCACAACTTCCTCCTCACTTATTACCTTGTAAGGAGTCATCTATTCCCGCTACTATTTCATGAAAACCTCAACCTCCACCTAAAAAAATGTTCAACTTGAAACTACAATGATGCTTACATGATAGAAACCTATACCCCCGACTATGATGATGGTTATGCTTTGGAATATCCTCATTTTCCTTGTTACACCCAAATTTGAGACAGAGAGAGGTCCAACATTACCAAATCTCCCTTGAACACACACTCTTGAGATGTGAATATTATTCTTGTGAAAGAAGACTCCTTAAATTATTCCAAGCCTCCTCCTAGCAGATCGTTTCCTTAGCCTCATGCATCTCCGCAAACCTCATGATCTTCTCATGACACTTACTAGATCACGTAACATACCTCCTCTAAAGGAAGGGGAGCATATATATGGTTTTGACTATGAATCCGATGACCTTATGGATGACAAAGCACTATATGTTTCAACATCATCCATACCAACCCATATCGCTTATCTCGCATCCTTCCCTACCCTTTTCCATTATGGATCCTCCACATTCTGGGGTAGAGCCATACTACACATAGCATGAGGTTTTGGGGCATGATGTGTTTTACTGTAGAGCCTCTAGAAAGTATATGAAAATTTCTCAAATTTTAGGTTAGGTGAGATCAATCCTAAAAGGATACACAACTTTTAGCCTCATATCCATTATATTTCTCATGTCATGGTTATTACTCACATCCGACGTATATTGTCGTGTTATGCCCAACAAGCACCCAATTTCGAGTCCTATGTGTGAGGAAACAAGTGTAGAGATGAATCTTCTTGGATCCATCCACCTTCCCTTAGACCATCTAGACAAAAACCTACGTATGGACCCCCACCTCGCTTTATGCCTCACCCCACTCTTGATGATATTTGGTGTGGTGTCCTCACCTAGTTGGAGGTCCAAATTAATTACACCCTATTTTCCACATGATCTGAAGTCCATTATCAGGTAGCCATTACCCAACATGATATCAAGGACCTCATGACTCATGCGTGAAGTCATATTGTAAACCAAGTAGATGATATCATCACCGATACTCTACGATCATTTGCCCCTCATGGCTAAGCATATTCTTCAAAAATATCTTGACTATTATTTCTTTGGTCCGAGCTCTCTATTTTTGGGATCTTCACCCCACTTGGGTTTATCATCAATCTATTTTTCCTTGAAATCTCCTATATTTGGGGTGTTGTGGTATTGATTCAACATCTTTTGGCTATGATTCACCCTAGATTTCCTTAAGTAGGTTATCGGGGTCTTATGCATCCTTTCTTAGGTCTCTCGGCATTGCTTTGATTTTTCTCTTGTCCTATCAACTTTCTTACCTAATCATCATTATTTTTTTTTCCTAAGTACCATGAGTATTACCACATACATGTATGAGAAAGAAGGGAAAGTAATAAGTAAATCATCACCCATCAATTCCATCAATTTCAATATCATAAAAATAATCATATATATATATATATAATTAGTTTATACATTGAAAAAATAAATCACAATCTCTCAAAATCCATCATAATATGTCATTTCTAGGTGGCTCAAGCATCCTCACCCCCTTCGGGTGGTCTCTAGATGCTTTGTGCTAAAGGTGTTTCTTTGGATGCTTGAGTTGTGCGAGCTAGAGACTATGCTCTACATCGGGCTCTGAGGCCTCTTTGTGTTCTCTTGCAAACTCTTCCTCTAGCCTCATGATCCTCTTTGCATCACTCCCGACATCCGTGAAGTACGTTGCATGCTCCCGAACTAACGTACTATGTTCCTACAATAAGATCTCTTTCATCATATCCATGCTACCCATGTCTTCCATCCCCGCACATCTTTGAATCTGCATAGTGTCTTGGAATCTTCTCACACTAGCTGAAATAATCTCACTAAATTGCCAGCCAATGGCATGGTGGGGTATGCCATTATGGAGGTATCTTGAACATCTAATACTTGTTCTAGGATCTCATGGTGTGAACTCTTAATAAATGAGAGCCACTCCTCTATCGTCCACTCTACAAAACCCCAAATTTACTAATCAATATCAATATTTTTATCAAATATATTCATCTATGCATTCTAAAATAATATCATCTCATTTTTACCTGGCTGCTTGGCATGCTCAATGATCATCTTGCCATCTCCACGGCTACCCAATAATACTTTAGCATCATCAAATTTCCTAGACCTCCATCCAACATATTATGTTCATCTCTCTTTGGGCATCAAGATCATATCTCCCCTACAAGTGAATCTTGGGCCTCGTCCAGTAGTCTGCAAGGCCATCTCTATACCCATTGGCGTCGGATAACCACCTCCCGTGATGCCACATCTTATTCTCTCTCAACCATGGCACTGCTTTTCTCTCTCCTCTCTGTTGCTAGGGCCAGGCTGCACATGCATCACCCATGTGTGGATCCGGGATGGCAGGTCCTCCATTACATCCCTCATCCCGATCTCTCTACCGCAATGATCTCTTGTGGGTCTTGAACTTCCCACATCTCAATCTCTACATTTTTCCTTATCTGCCTATGGCCCATGCTCTCTAGGGTTAAAGCATTGGTACTCTATCCAATACCCTCACATCTTCTCTTGCATATCGCTATCTATAGGGTTGTAGTGGTGGTATCACCGTAGGATCGGGCTTTCAAAACTATTTTGGTGTACCCTATCTATCAGATGGGCCTCTACCCAATGCAAGTAATGACTTGTCACATATATAGGTGTCTTTAAATCCTCTACTTGTGGCCAACTAGGACACTGATCTACATTCCCAATATAGGGATCCCATACAAAATCATCTGGATGTACCTATCGAAGTGGCCAATAATATGGAAGTGGTCTCACTATCGGCCCTCGTGCCCACTAGAGTACTCTCTCAGCCTCTGCTGCAATGACTAGGGGTTTCGTTGTGGGCCTATGCATGGGAAATATCTCATATATATAGATTGTCAATACTATCACTCGACCAATTGTCATTTATGCCCTCCATCAGACCCTTTATAGATCATGCACTAGCTGCAACCATATAGTGGTCCCCCAGCTAAATAATACATCTGGCTCTATCATGTCTCTACATAAAACCACCAAAAGTAATGGAATTATCTCATATTCCTTGTGACACAAGATGTGTGCCACGGTAAAAGCCCATCCCTATTTTTTGGATAGCTGGAATCTTTGCGGTGTGACCACACTACACCTAACACTAAGCATTGTGTCATCATATGTCTCACTTCCTGTGGCCCATACAACCAAGGATCTCCTCTCTACTATATGCATGGTGAGATCAAAATACATGTGATCTCCCTCTATCGGTAGTCCCAATATCCCATGCACATCCTGAAGTGTCACAGTCATCTCTACTATCTCGTATGCCCACCACCGAAAGGTGTTGGCCCTAGGCTCCCATGCTGCTAAAAACATCTGCAAAAAATCCAGACTCAATGGTATCCTAGGCATATGCATGATGCCCCCAAATCCCCATCTTTGCAACTATGTTGTCTATATATCTGTCAAATCCGTCAATCATGTAATTCATTTAAGTTATATCCACCACTCTCCATAGATAGATCCTTTGATCCTCATACAATCACAAATCAACAAAATTTAGGAATTAGATTCATCAAAAATCAATTTAAAATTTAAAATCATAATAATCTACATGCTTCATAAATATTTCCTACACCATTGACCCCTTTCAAAATTTTCTACATATCCAAACACCACTGGCATTGTTTATTCAGGGAGATGATGGCATATAAATCCTTACAACCACAAATTTTGAAAATTAAAAATCTACTAATTGACAAAACTAAAATTCAATCCCTCCCAAACCCACTTGCATTTTTTCCTACTCTACCTAATGACACAAGTTTTGGAAAAAATGGTGCCTGTCACCTTCATATTTCCAAAATTCTTTTGCTAATAATCTACTAGAAAATTAAATGCATCGAATTACCCATGGTCAAGCGCTACCACATGCTCCTCCTCATTGATCTCAGCCTCAGCCTCATACTCATGCCATCTCGCTTCAATAATTTCCAAATTTGGAATTCTAGAGCTCAATTCTCTTAATTCCAAAAATAGTAATAAGAAAATAACCTCAAAAATCCTATATAAACTTCATAATTTCTATTTAATTTCACCGCGATGGTCCTCAATCTTTCAAATCACGTCATTTTTGTTCCCGATATATGAAAAATCCACCGTCAATTATGTGGGATCATGATCTTCTCCTATTCTTTTTGACATATTACATGGATTATTTTGTCTTTTAACCAAAAATCATAGCTTTTCATCCCCTTATCTCCGAATTCCAAAATCCACGACATCCATCCTATGGGGCCCTAGCTAGATGATTTATGTCTTATTCTATTGATGTCCCTCTAGTGTTTCCTTTCATTTTTTCTTCTCCAGGGTTCTAGTAGCATGGTTTGCACCCATACGTAGTAGGATGACCGACACTATCATGTACGCATTGGTGGGTATATTTCATTTTTAGCTAGTCCTTTTAACATGTACTTTTAGTTTCGGTGTTATGTATTGTTCTTTCCACTGACTACCCCATGTTTCACTATTGTGACATGTGGTAATCAATGGCTAGGGCATATGTATACACCTAAATTTTTACACTTTCTATTTTCATACCTATTACTAACAATTATCTTTTCAGGTTAGAGGTTGTTAATGCATCTATCTCTGGAATGGGTGCCTTAATGGGATCATTCCAGGATGGTGGTATGGTTATTCACATAACCATTAGGTTAGGGATGATACATGGAGAGAGAGAAGCTTTCAATCCCATGTGTGTATTTATTTTACTCATATTCCTCTTATTTTTCCTCTTATCTTCTTGTTTTTTTGTCCTCATTCTTCCAACATCTTGCTAAATCATGACCCCACTTATTTCATTTTGCATCATCCTTGCTTCTCATGTATCCTTGCACATTTCCCTTTGCTTTTTCCTCCCTTTCTGATGCCATCACCCGTGACCGATTGCGTCAGTGTAAATTATAATTCCTTGCCGACGCCTTCGGCCATGGGAGATGAAATTGGTATAAGTACCCCAACTCTCATTTACACATTAGGAAATCACATAATTTCACAAAGGAACTTGCCATTATCTTTGGTCTCTTGCACCAACCTCGCACTTGCTTACTTAGCTTTTGGATTTCTTACCTCTTAACTCTTGGCTTGGAGTTTCTTCCTACTTGGATTGCTTTACTTGAAATTTTGTGTCATCTATAATGATTTAGGACTGGATTGTTTCCCCTTCTCCACCTGAAAGTTGTTCTCTCTTCGTGTATGTTCCTTTGGTAGAAAGTTGCATAAATGACCAACCCCAATAGGTAAGTTCTCTAACTCACTTTGTCATTTTTATAGAGTAGTTTCCTACATTTGATACATGCTTTATGTTAGCTTAGTATTTTATGGACATGTTAGGTTAACATATTTCATTTTAGTTTTCTATTTCATTTTACATGCTTTTCTTAGTTTAGCATAGGATTTGCATGCTTCTTTCATATTTCATTTCCCCCATAGTGTCGATACCTCCATATGGTTCCCTCCTCTTCTTCAACCTAAGGCCTTATAAATCTTGGTTTGTCTTAGTGTAAGGGTTACTTCCTTGGAGTATGCAATCATATTGGTCCTTTTACCCCCTTTAATTCTATCTATTTGTATGTCGGCAAGAGGGGTTCACTTAGTAAAAGTATGGTATGACACGTTCATTCAAAGGGTATTAAAGAATACCCTTATTTCTAGTTTTTACATCTAATTATTCAATTGATAATGCCTCCTCCAATTATATTATTAGAATGAAAATACCCCTATTTTTTCAATGTCCCTTACTAACCCATTTTTCCATGACAATTTTATTTACCCCTTTTTATTTCTACCCTAATATATTAAATAGGAAATATATCATATTTCTCACTCATTTTTTTAATATGCATTTTCTCTCGAAAGATAGTTTGAAGCCATTCAAGACCTATTACCATTCTTCGTATAAATTTTAAGCTTTAATCATTTATCAATAGTTCTTAAAATAATTAAGATGGTGAAATAATATCACTTCATTGAAAAACATACCCAATTGTAGTTTTGTACCATCTTATTATTTCTTGGTTAAAAATCACTTAATTGATATTTATTTATTCAAAAAGAGATTATAATTTAACTTTATGACCACACTCCTTAAATTGTAATTTTAAGGTATTTATTTTTAAAAACTAGGGTTCAAATGTTTTAGTTTTATATTAAAATTAAACCTTCCTTTCCTTTGGCCCACCTCTCTAACCTACCTCTAATACCTGATTCAAAATATTAATAATTTAAACCCTTTCACCCCTCATGTCTATTGGTATATTGAATTTACTTTTATTAATTTTTATTACCTCAATATCAACTCATGTGCTAGGATATTGCCTAGTGAATGAACCCCTTGTGTATGTCGGTCTTAGTGTGTCCCTCACTTGTTTCCTCGAATACCTTGGTTGAATGAATGATAAGAGTGCACGATGCCGAGACACATTTTTTTCCATCATACAAGTGGTGCCAAGCAGATCTAAGGACAATTTAAGGATTTACCTAGTAGATAATAAGTCCATCGTGGTAAAGTTTGTTGATTATACATGTGATGGGGAAATTACAAATCCATTCAAGTTGCATGTGGATAAATGGTATAGAAAAATGCGCAAGGCATTTGAGAATGAGTGATGCGTACCGAGGGAGCTACCCTTAAGTTTTGATGGGAAGGAAGAGTTCGTAGTGCATAAACACGTTTTCCTGGGAAGGCTTTACACAACAATTGGGAGAAGGGCCCTTCGTGTAAATTTCCCTTTTCTTTCACTCTTTGAAAAGTATTTTCAAACATCTTTTAACAGATTAAGTATGCACAAAAGTTGATGTTTTATACATATAAGGTAGATATTGATTTCCACACCTTTTGCACCACATATGTATACACCTACATGTTAGCCTATGTGGAGGTAATAGAATTTGATAATATGGTTATAACTCCTACAAATTTTGTAGTTGGACAGGAATTAGCAAGAGTCTACATATACTTGATGCCAAAGATGAAGAATGGGAGGTATATTGATGCAAGGGACCTTCATCTCCTAGATATGCCAAAGGGAAAGTAGATGGTAGGGACTTTTAAGAGAATGCATGATGAAATCCCTCCTCGACAAGAAGAAGAAGAATATGAAGAAAAAGAGAAGTATGAGGAGGAGGAGGTAGGAGAGAAAAAAATGTGCTAGACCATAGTCACAGAAGGAAATTAAAGAGAGGATGTAGAGGAAAAAGCCATGATGGATGAACTTTGGAGGCAGCCAAGAAGTCACCTAAAGTCACTCCAACCAAGCCAAGCCTAGAAAAGAAGACAAGTCCTCTGAGAAAGAGAATATGATGGTTGGTTACCAATGAGGAGAGTGATGAAGATAACACTTTGGAAGAGGTTGTGAACAATGAAGTGTTGACCCATGAAAAAGAAGAAACAAAGGATGAGACTAAAGAACCTAATGTGGAAATACACAAGACACATGTTGGGAGCTCCGAGGGCAAAAAGTGGAGAAAAGATATGGAGAACCATACGAGAGAAGGCATGTGATCTATCGGTGAAGATGTGGGTAGTGTGCAAATTGAACATTGAGGGTGTAAAAATGGAAGGAGGAAAAGGGAGGAAATTTTGTAATTTTCCCAAATGAGCTATATCCATGATCATACAAAGGTGTTGCGGGCAAGTTTCCAAAGTGCGGTGATAAGCAAAGAACTCTATTGTTGGGAATTGATCAATCCTAAGGGAGAAAATATGTGTACGATGAAGATTCTTTCGTGGAGCATGCAAACACACATGGAGGAAACCACATTTGAAATCAATAATGAAGCATACGCTAAGACAAAACTGTTGGAGGATCTGGTACAATCATTACTACAATCAAAACCTTAGATCTAACCGATGAGCATGCCAAGAATGCACTCAATAAAATGACACTTGAAGTTGCGTGCCCAAATATAGATAAGGGGGCCATAATCAGAGTGTTATTGAAGGATAAGAGGGAAAAAGAAAAAGAGGCACAATAGATTATGAAGGATTTGGAAGAAGCAAAGAAACATACAAAGTATGCTTATAGTAAGGCTACTCAAATAATAAATGCCATCACAAATACATGTCTAGACCTGGTAGGGAACGAGCGAAGATGAGTACACATCGAGTTACATTACTTAGAGGACTTGGTGTGTTTGATGTTACATAAGAAGAAGTATGTGCCAGGGAAATTAGAAGAAGATTTAGTTTCACAATGTAAAAGGAATAGGGAAGTAGTCACATGCAAGATAGTAGAATATGAGGTATTGAACACAATGATCAAGGAGGCCATGAAGAAAGAAGGGTGCACATTTGAAAACTATCAAGAACTTGATCCCATCTTTAGGGAATACACCGAGGAGGAGGTCAACTAATACAAACGCAGTCCACTAAGAAAGACAACAAGGTTAAAAACAAGGAAATCATGGCAGAGATAGTAAAAAGTGAGATTTTCAAGGTTGTGAGAGATTTATTTGAGGTAAAGGTCAAGGAACTTGGATCATTGGTTGCGCATACAAGATGGATGCTTTAGAGGGAATGACATCAGGACTTGGTGGAATAGTCGTGGGAACCGATAGAGAAGGGTGAATAATTGACCCCCTAAGCAAGTGTCGATATTGCTAGGTCGGTGCCAAACAAGGCTACTGAGGAGCTTAAAGGATGTAAATAGTTGGAGAATACTTTGAACACGGAGTTTTGAGAGCTACTCCAAAGAAACCTAGGATTAACTTGAACGCTTGCATCGGGAAGTTTGATCTTCTTTGATTCATTGGGTATATGCCCTTACTAATCTTTGATCTTCCAATTCTGTATTTTTTATTCCTTGAAGAATATTCTTTGGAACAAGTATTGCCAATGACGGAAAATATACCTAGTGTTGGGTAATGTTGGTATGAGAAAATGGCTAAGTATTAGCCATGCGTGGAAGCTAGGAGTTATGCACAAGGGCATGCGTGTAAAGAGAAGAAGTAAGCAAAGAGAGTACACAGATGTGCATACACCACAAACGAACAGTGTCGGTGCTCAAGGTTGTGCACATACATACAACATTAAGGACTTAGCCAATTTTCCAGGACATGGCTAAAAATAGAAAACAGGAGATGGAGTGCTGCTCAAGCAAGATCTAGAAATAGATAAAAGAAAGATGACTTGGTGGCAAATAAAAGGATAAGAAAGCTCATGCAGGGTAAGGAAAAGGACAATACATGAAGAAGGCTAGTAATAGGATTAAAGTAGATAAGAGCATGGAGCTATTTATAGTTTAATCTATTGTTAGCACAAATTGTAAAAACATGCAATTTATTTTTCAACACACCTATTATTAGGAAGGTGCATCTAGGTAGTGAAGGGAAAGTCCTCACCCTATAAATATAGGTGATGCTTCATTATAATGGTAACAATTTAATGCATATTTCAAGTCAGAGAGAGTTACTTTGAGATGTCTTGATGTAAGCTTGTTCTAGAGTGTTTATGTGAGTGCACAAGGTCCAATGCATGGGTGTAATGATTTACAATGTAATCAACTTATATGTTATGTAAGGAATTATGGTTATAATGGACAATTGTGTTTGGATAACTAAAGTAACTACATCTAAGCATGGTATTCTAGATATTCAAATTTTTTCAACTATTATCTATGAGTGAATTTCCTTATTATATGTGTTGTTGAATGGTGCTTTGATGTATCTCCAATTCTTCATTTTATATGATTATGCATGCTAACATCCTTATAAACAAACAAAGGAGGGACTTAGAGACTCGCGTGGGCTTCGGGTGAGCTTCCAGACTTGTTTGGATGAAGTGCTAGCGTGCCTAGCTGTATTGGTAAATAAAAGACTACATAAATAACTCTTTTACCAACAAGAGGTGCAATGTTACACTGATAGTAAAAATATGAGGTTTTGCATGAGTCTTTGAAGCAATTTCAAGATTCACTAAAGAGGTTTGTTCAACCTGGGTAGTAAGGCATATATGGTTTGTAGGGTTGTCAAAGATATTACAAGGTGCACTCAAGAGGCGTATTCAACGAGGGCAGCAAGGAAAAAAACATACATATTCCTCAACCAATCTACCATTATGTTAGTTAGAGGGCCACCTCAAATGCAATGTTGCCCCTTTTGGCATAAAGATCGTAATATATTATCACGGTAAAGGCCAACCAACATAGCAGGATTGATTTTTTGTCTGAATATGGATTGTTAGAGTTGTGGAAGTAATAAACCAACACCACCAACTATGTTTTCTACAACCACCTCTAACAACATCGATAAGCGTCACCAAATGGAAGATGTAGGAACATGGATTGTATCTCGATCCAACTATTTCTCATGTGCACCTACTATATTTCCATGAAGAACATGGAACAATAACAATATTTATTAATATCATTGTCAATATTACTATTTAATTGTGAACATTAGTTTTTAAATATATTTTTGTGAACGCTAATTTTGTTTAATGTATTTCTAAACTAACATACAAGATAAAAATTAAAACATTTGACTTTAAAATAAACTAATGTTCAAAAGATGATCTACACCATGTTTTGGATTAGAATATACATTCTAAAATTGCAAATGCAGATTTGTTGCACACAAAATCCCTATCATAGGACAGAGAAACAATGCTAGTTTAGGCATTACGTATGTAAGTATATGGACCAAGGGGATTAAGTCCTAGGTGTAGGCAACTACCTAGGTGCTAAAAAGAAAGGGGTGTTTAATTCTAAAAATTTTCATTATTTTTTAGATATTATTAGAATTTAATATTTTTTTACCTGAAGTCAATATTAATTGACTATTTAATTGATATTATTATAAACTAATATAAATTTCAAGCATATACATAAAATAATATTATAATATTTTTTGCAAAGTAAAAATAATATGTATATTCTTAAGCTACTAGAATATTGTTGGTATTTTTACTCATTTTCTAATGTAGCTTTAGATAATCTAGGAGAAATGTCTCTTTTTTATAGAGGAATTAGTAGGCTTTATCTAGATACAAGTCTTCAAAAAACCATGGAAGCTACCTAAGAATTTTTATTGATTTGCAAAAACATAGTGCTTTGTTCAGTTTTGAGTCCTATCACCAACTCGATATTGGTAAATAAGACTAGTAACCAACCTTGTGTAAAAAATTGTATTTGTTTCATTCTCGAGCACACACTTTGTGATTTATTTGCTCCATTCATGGATTATTACTTGTCCTTATTTGAAAAATTTATAGGATATTTTTATTCCTTTTGTATACCAATTTCTCTAAATTAGTGATTTATTATGATCCTTATACAAATTTTAAAATACAATAATGTACGTAGCTTTTATTTATTTATTTGATGGGAAAAAATATTAACTAAAATTGTAAGAAGGGTGTTCACTTCACTTATTGCCTAAGGTGCTCCTAACTTTTAATTCGACTTTGCATATGGAATGGAGAGGAGTGGGAAACAAATAACAGAAAAACAAAGATAAGGTGGAATCACAACTTCTACATGCCCTTGCCATTTCTACTACAGCTTCCACCTCCCAATAGCCATAAGACTAAAGTTGAAACACCATACATTACAACAAGTTAAATGTGAAAAAAATCTCCCCCTTCAACAAAAAAACAATTATATCATTTGTTTCTTGTTCTCCATGTTTTTCAAGAGATAAAAGGGAGGAAAATTTGATATTTGAAATTTATTTTATTCAATAATACATTAATAACAAGATGTTTCTATAGACGTCATAAATATTCTATGATCTTTTCATATGTTTGAAGGTACTTTTTAAAAGTATAGTAATGATGTAGACATTTTGAAATGTGCCTTTTATAATAGAATAACATAATCAGCCAAAATGACATGCTCTCGGGTTGAAGAAAAAATTGGAATAGTTATAAAAATTTGCAATCATATAAAACTATAAAATATGTTCAGATAGGCATCTAATATCAAATTTTGAGTGTGATATTACATGTGAGGTTTAGTATTTAAACTTGGAAAGAGATTTCTAACTATTTAAAGTCCTAAATTTGAAACAATAAAACTTGGTAGACATTGATCACAACATAAATCTCATGCATTAATCTTCATTTCGTTGTCCTTTTCAAAGATGAATCTATAAAACATGGGCCAACTCTAATCGAACTAGCATGGAGTCCCATTTACTCTATTAAGACCTTATTTAATGTTATAAAGACCTAAAATAATAGGGAAATATATCTTCAAAGTTCCATCAATTACAATATGATTATAGACCTAATGTTACAACATCCCTAAATTCAACTACCCATAGAGGGAAACATAAAAATGATGTGAAATTGATAGCTTAAATAATCTAAATAAGCAACAATTACATTATAAAATGGAAGAAAGCAATAAGAGACATGAAAAAAAGTTACAAAGATCATATGATAACAAAAACATTGTATTATTGATTGAATAATGATTGAGAAAATTACAAAGAGTGTAAGCTTACAATATATAGGAGAATAATATCCTTAATATAAGGATTCAAACCCAATCTTCAATCCCACAATATACTCACATATCTCTCCTATAATCACTCACCACTATTCTCTCACATATCCCACCAATATCTCCACACAAAATTATCTACGTGAGGAGTTCTCACAACTTACTATTACAATAATCTATATGAGTTGTTTATTACAATTCATTTACATTTATTTATACTCTCACACTATATTATTAATATGAGTTATATTAACTCAATATTAATAACTTACAAATTAACTAATATCACTCAAACTCACTAATGTAATATATGAATATTACATTTTACTAATAATAATGTGAGCACTAATCCTAAGATTATTCCTAACATTCCCCCCTTAGTGCAGACATGGATGAGTTCTGCTCTAGTACTGCTCATGATATGATGGAGTTCAAAGAGTAACATCAACTCTAACGTGTTTTCTGTTAGCGCATTAATACATTTTTGTTTGTATTTGTTTAATAAATAGTTATGTAACTGTTTCTTCCGCAGCTCCTCTCTCGCAGCCTATATAAGGCTTGCTCTATGTATTATAAAAATAGCAATATACAAATCATTCATTGGAGCTCTATCATTGGCATCAGAGCGGGTTGTGGAGATTGTATGATCTGTGCGTGGAGAGGAGACTCAGATTCCTCTGCCACGATGCTTTTTTGCTATGTCTGTGCGTGGAAGCTTGAGACAGTGAATTTGCTTTGACCTACAAAGAACACTCTTTGACAAACGCCGTAAGATCTAAACTCTCTTGGCCGGGGGGGACGTGGAGACCCTGCAAGACTAGCGACCTGTTGCATGGATCAAAGTGGAGCGACCAATTTGTAAATCTGTTGGCGTTTGGAAAAGTTAATTGAGGATCTGCGTGGCATATTCTTTGTTTGCTGAGCGTGGAAGCTTCACATTCTTAGACCAGCAGCCAAGGAAGGAGCGTGGAGTCTTGAAATTACCTGCTGTGGGTGGAGAATCTGCAGGAGGAAATTTAGCTTTGCTTGGGCATTTTGTTGCTTGTGAAGAATTCAGACTTTCATTGCAGATTTATTTGGAGTTTTCCTGATCAAATACCAACTGCTACGACCTGATTCATCCCCTGAGCATAGATGCAGATCTTGGACGCATACAATAGCATTTCAGACTTGTGCGTGTAAGCAAACCAACAACAAGGAGGCTAAAGATCATGTGGAATCTGCAGCGTGAAGAGCTTGGCGTGAGAGGCTAATCTAGACATCCTCGCCATGTATATGTCACAAATTTCAGATGCAGAAAGCACAGTGAGAAATGCACCAAATATTTGGGCATTGAGTGACAACGAAGATACCACTGGGTTGTTCTTTGCCTTGGTCAATGAGCTACACAACACTGGGAACATTCTCTTTGACGAGATTGTGCGCCAAGGACTGTTGGAATATTTTTGGTTTGACGTTCGATGTCAAGCATGGCGGATTCGTGCGAACTTGAACGCGGTTATGATGTAGATGATGAACGCAAAATAGAACACCCACGGGAGCGTTGGCGTCTCACCGCACGCAGCCTATAAAGCCCATCTTCGGATGATTCCTTCAGCAAGTATCAGCATTGTAGCCATGTTTGAAAATAAATAAATAAATAAAGTACATTTTTGAGTTTTTGAAAATGTCTGCTCCAAAAATATTGCTATCCGATGCCCAACTCTTGAAAGGGCCAAATTTCGCCGCATGGGAAACCAAAATGCGGATGATTCTTCAATTCGAAGATCTATGGAGGATCGTCTCTGGCAAAGATGCCCCTCCCATAGACGATGATCTGTTGGAAAAATATGAAAAGGCTGATGCAAAAGCACTAATGCTCATCACCCTGAGTCTTTCTGATGAGGTGCAGCCATACATTCGGGAAGCAACTGCTTCTTCTCAGGCATGGAGCACATTGTGTACCATCTACGAAGCTAAGAATCTGATGACAAAGTTGCAACTTCAGAAAAAGCTTCATACGATGAGTATGCATGATGGCGAATCAGTAGAATCCTTCTTGCAGCGTGTAGCTGAGTTACGTGCAGAACTCTCTACACTCGGTGAACCAGTGGACGACAAGTTGCTAGTCCCACTCACCCTGCGAGCTCTTCCTTCCCGGTTTCGGACATTGATCACCACGTTGACAATCACTCAACAGGAGGTGAGTTTTGCAACCCTGGTGAATTATCTCCAGCAGGAAGAAGCCATGCAAAATGTACAAGAAGCCTTTGAAGACAAGGCTCTCATCACGAGGTAAAAACATAAGCCTCGGAAAGGGCAATCAGCCCCCCAGAATCAGAAGTAGCATCCTCAGCAGCCATCTTCACAATGCCACCCTGCATAAAAGATAATCACAAGGCGGATCGGTGGTGCCACATTTGCTCCACGGATATGCACACACGATCGCGAATCAAGTTATTACAACAATGCAAGTATGGAAACTCGCGAAGAGAGCACTTCTCGGCCGAGGATATTCCAAGAAATCGATGGCATGCTCGTAATCAGAGGCAGAAGGGCCACATTGCTGCTCAGCAGGATGCCACCTCCGATGAAGAGGTACCAGATACGACTCATTCTGACATTATTCTAGTCTCACAGACTTCGCAGCCATCAGAAGATGTCTGGTTGATTGATTCAGGAGCCGAAAACACATGACTGGCAACAAGAAGTTGTTCCATACTCTGAGTGACTGGCCCACTGGAGATCGGATCACCATTGTAGACAATCAAGAGTATATTGCGGCAGGGATTGGTGATGTCATCATTCCTCTTGGAACATGAAGATGTACACTCATAAAGGTGCTATATGTTCCAGGTTTGACTTCAAATATTTTGTCTGTAAGTCAACTTCTTAACCATCAAATGCAGGTTGAATTCTTTGTTGAGAAAGGGGTCAAGTCCTGCATCATTTCCCAGGGAGAGTCAGTCATTGCTCAAGCATTTCTGAAGGGCCATCTATTTGCACTGGATGCGGTCACTTCATCCAGCGTTGCTCTCTCTGCATCAACGGCGGAGTCCACTGCACTTTGGCACTTTCGATATGGTCATCTTTCTGCCGGGGCTCTGCATCAGCTCAGTGTGAAGGAAATGGTAAGAGGGCTTCCTCCACTCTCCCATTCCTTACCTGTTTGCTCGGGATGTCTTGCGGGAAAACAACATAGAGGTCCATTCAAACAGAGCTCTTATCATTCTACAGAGCATCTTCAGGTCGTTCACACCGATCTGTGTGGACCCTGCCAGCTAGCTTCCAAGGTTTTACGTACTTTCAACTCATCATTGATGATTACTCATGGAAAATGTGGGTATATTTCCTTCGGAAGAAGAGTGAGGCACTTGCAAATTTCCAAACCTTCTACCAGCAAGCCACCAGGCAATCTGGGAAGCCTCTTCTTCTCCTCCGCTCAGATCAAGGGGGGAATTTGTGTCAAAGAAGTTCTTAGCATACCTAAAGCAGCATGGCATTCAGCAACATTTGACTGCACCCTACACGCCCCAACAGAACGGGATTTCTGAGCGCCACAACAGGACTGTCATGGAGATGGCTCGTTGTATGCTCTCGACCGCCAAGTTGGAGGATCAGTTTTGGGCAGAAGCAGTCCAGACAGCAGTGTATCTACTCAACCAGGCACCCACGAAGATCTTGCAGAACAAGACACCGGAAGAGGTATGGATTGGTCGTAAACCTTCTATTCATCATTTGAGAGTTTTTGGTTGTACTGCATATATGCATGTTCCAGATAAGAGAAGGAAGAAGATCGATCCAAAGACACTGCCATGTCTTTTCTTGGGGTATAGTGCTACCTCAAAGGCATATCATCTCATGGATCCTGAGACGAAGAAGATCTACGAGAGTCGAGATGTGGTATGTGATGAGTCGTCCTTTGACTCCCTGCCACACAATGGAGATCCAGTACCGACCTCGTCACATAGATTGCTCACACATCCAGATGATGAGCAAGATGATTCTTCTCAGAGAGAAGAAGAGCTGAGTGGAGACTTGTTCGTTGATCTTGGCACACTAGAAAACACATCTTCACATCAGCAACACCAATGTCCGAAATGGGTCCAGAGTACTATCAGGGATGCACACCTGAACTCACTTCCTGGTACTTCTACGGGAGTTAGAACACGAAGTCAAGCTAGACATGAGGTAAATTTTGCACTCATGAGTTCAGTTGTTGAGAGCACCGAACCTGACACTGTTCGTGAGGCATTAGACCAACCACAGTGGAAACAGGCTATGGATGCTGAATATGATTCCCTGATTCAGAATCGGACGTGGGAACTTGTCGATCTGCCTCCAGGTAAGAAATCCATTGGCTGCAAATGGATTTTCAAAACAAAATATAAGGCAGATGGTTCAATCGACAAACACAAAGCACGACTTGTTGCAAAGGGTTATGCTCAGCAAGAAGGAATTGACTATGACGAGACCTTTGCACCCACTGTGAAGATCAAAACCATCAGAGTTGTATGTGCACTGGCAGCACAAAATGGATGGAAACTTCAGCAGATGGATGTCAAGAGTGCTTTTCTAAACGGTGATCTACAAGAAGAAGTGTACATGGCCCAACCTGAAGGGTTTGTAGACGAGCATCAACCACAGAAGGTATGTCGTCTGATAAAGTCTCTTTATGGACTCAAACAAGCACCTAGGGCATGGTATATAAAAATTGATGATCACCTATTGCAGCATGGATTCACTCGTAGCCCCTTAGATACAAATTTATATATCAAGAAGGTAGGAACAAAGATTGTCATTCTGGTTTTGTACATAGATGATCTTGTGATCACAGGAAGTTCTGACAATCTTGTAGATGATGTAAAGAATGATCTGAAGAAATCCTTCGACATGACTGATTTGGGGCTACTTCACTATTGTCTTGGCTTAGAGATATGGCAAAAGAAGAATCATATCTTCGTCTCCCAGATGAAATATGCCAAGACACTCCTGGAAAAGTATGGGATGTCAGATTGTAAACCAATGTCCACACCTATGGAAAAAGGTTTGCAACTATCTAGATTCCAGGATTCACCACAGGTAGATGGCACTCACTACAGGTAGCTTGTGGGGAGTCTCATTTACTTGACTTATACCAGACCAGATCTTTGCTTTGCTGTGAGCTATCTCGCCAGATTTATGCAGGAGCCGAAGAAATGTCATTGGATAGCAGCAAAGCATGTGTTGAGATATGTCCGAGGTACAGTTGACTTTGGTCTGGAGTATCAGAAGAACACTCAGTTCTTCTTACAGGGATATACAGACTCGGACTATGCAGGATCCGTTGATGACAGGAAATCCACTTCAGGATATGTTTTTCATCTCGGATCTAGACCTATCTCATGGATCAGCAAGAAGCAAACTGTTGTTGCTCTCTCATCCACTGAGGCTGAATACCGCTCCGCACGAGGAGTTGTGTGCGAAGCAATTTGGTTACGTCACATTCTTGTAGATATAGGGATTCCTGAAGAGAAACCTCCCATCATTCACTGCGACAATCAAGGTGTGTTGAAGCTTGTGAAGAATCCTGTTTCCATGAACGAACAAAGCATATTGAGGTCGAATGTCACTACATTTGTGAACAGGTCTTGAACCACCAAATTCAGCTCCAAAGATTGCCCCTCTACCGATTTTCGTTGTCATAGATATTCTCACCAAGCCTCTCGGCAAGGTGAAGTTTGATTTGTTCAGGGGGTACATTTGTAAGAACAATGTATTAAGGGGGGGAATGTTAGCGCATTAATACATTTTCGTTTGTATTTGTTTAATAAACAGTTATGTAACTGTTTCTTCCATGGCTCCCTCTCTCAGCCTATATAAGGCTTGCTCTATGTATTATCAAAAATAGCAATATACAAATCATTCATTGGAGCTCTATCATTTTCTAGTGGAACCATTAACCACTCTATATGTGATTTTATAAGAGATTAACAAACTCTCAAATTGGTTTTCTAGTGGACCACCAACCACTCCATAGCAACATACATGTTTCCCCACCCCCATCCTTACATTCAAGGGAAAATACAAGAAATATCACTCACACAGGAGCTCAATTATTACAATATCGAACAAGAATAAATCATTTGTTCTTATTACAATACACAATGAAAATTAAACACAACAAAAATAAATGCCACAAATTCATTGTGTGGCCTCATCACTTGTGGTTGGCAAGAGGTCACTGATTAACGTCCTTCCTCTGTTACCTCCTTCCTCCATCGTGATATTGCTAAATCATCTAAATTTGTCTTTGAGACACATTTTACAATTCTATTAGGTGTCTATTTCAACTGATAATGCACCCTTAAAATAAAAATAAGCTTTACATTTAACCAAAATAATAAAGCATATCATAGTTTTATTGCTGGAAATCACCTACTATATGTTTTATAGAATAATCGAAACATCCGAATTGTTTCCAAAATTATCTTAAAATACAAACTGGGTTTCGTAATTTTTGACACAAGTTTCATATAATATAAATAAGTAAACCCAAATATTTTCATAAAATTTTGAATCTAGGTTTTTGAAAAATGCGAATTACTAGTCACGTTTTTTAAAGATAATAATTTAAAAATGACGACGAAAGATTTAAAACTCTTAGATCTGCATGTTAAAGGTTATGGTTTTGTCCTATAATGAATCTCATAACTCGTCCTAACCTTCTTTGATACCATATGATGTGAAATTGATAGCTTAACTAATCTAAATAAGCAACAATTACATTATAAAATGGAAGAAAGCAATAAGAGACATGAAACAAAGTTGCAGAGATCATATTATAACAAAAACACTATATTATTGATTGAATAATGATTGAGAAAATTACAAAGAGTGTAAGCTTACAATATATAGGAGAATGATATCCTTAATATAAGGATTCAAACCAAATCTTCAATCCCACAATATACTCACATATCTCTCCTATAATCACTCACCACTATTCTCTCACATATCCCACCAATATCTCCACACACAATTATCTACGTGAGTTGTTCTCACAACTCACTATTACAATAATCTATATGAGTTGTTTATTACAACTCATTTACATTTATTTATACTCTCACACTATATTATTAATATGAGTTATATTAACTCAATATTAATAATTTACAAATTAACTAATATCACTCAAACTCACTAATGTAATATATGAATATTACATTTTACAAATAATAATGTGAGCACTAATCCTAAGATTATTCCTAACAAAAAAATTAAAATGTGGTTTTATCTTATGTTTTAACCAATAAATTATAAAACCACACGAACTATATTTTAATGACATACCTATAAGGGAAACCATGTTTAAGGCCTATACATATCATTGACCAATTCATTGTCTTGTCTCTCTTTTTATTTTCTTAAATGGATATGCAAAAAATGGATTTGTGGAAAAGGTGTTAAGTATTTTGAATGAAATACCTCAATAAGATGAGTCTCATAGACTATATTCGCGATTGGTTATGCACAAAATGGGCTTAGTGAAAAGGTCGGGGATAAAGTGTATAATAAAAAATTGGTCTCATGGAAAATGAAGATTGCATAATATGCGATCCATGGCTATAGTATGCACGCCTTAAAAATCATTGAACCAATGAAACATTATATATTCAATCTTGACAATTCAAGATTTTTTTGTGTTATCTACATACATCCATGTAGGTCTAGTGGATAAGAGTTATACATGCCTCAATTATACGAGTGATTCCTACTATATTGGCTACAATGGATGGTTTAAAATGCTGATAAAACATGGTGTGATGGTGTGGGTGTGTTTTATGGGAGCTTGTAGATCACATAAAAATATGGGTCCTAGAAAATTTGTGGCATACATTTATGGAATAATGGGTAGGTGGGGTGTCATTCAAAAGTTAATAATATTGATGAAAGATGGATGAATTAAAAAAATACCTAGATGTAGTTGGCTTAATGTCCATAAAATAGTACATGTTTTTGTGTAAGAGATAGATCACACACAAAAACATAGGAAATCGATCTAAATTTAGATAAATTATCTTGGGAGATGCAAGGAGATGGGTATATGCCACATAGAAGACCTACATTAAATGATGTGGAGGATGACGAGAGAAGTAATCCTCTACAACCATATTATGAGAATTTTGTGATTACATTTGGGTTGTTAAACACATCCCTTGAACAACTATTGATTTTTCAAAAAAAATTGAATATGTGGTGAATGACATGCTGCAATAAAGCTTATCTTCAATACTATTACAAGATCAATTGAGCTTATCTTCAATATTTTTTGCAAGAAAAAATGTTCGGATAACTTTATACATGTTCTATCATTTCAAACATAAACAATTTTACTATGAATATTATTGCAGCTAATGTTTAGTAAAGGTAAGCTATAAAGAAAGAATTGAACTATAACATGGTGCATAATTTTAGACTTGTATTGGTAAGAAGGAATCCATTTATACTCATATTTCATTTTTTTGTGTTTTTAGAGTCGGATCGTCATGTTGAGTTGATGTTATCAATTTATATATTATGCATCACTGCCTAAATATAATGATGAGATATTTTTATTACTATTTAACAATTCCATGAAGATTGATAAAATTTAACTATACATCTCTAAAGTGGAAATATGGAGTGCGAGGAAAAAAATAAGCAATGAAAAAGGAGAGGAATATGCTTGCGTAAAAAAGTAAAATTACATAGAAAACAAGAAATGTGAGTGAAAGTAATGAGTGGGTGAAATGTAGAATTGGTGGTTTGCCACATGATATAATATTCAATGATTCACTCATGATTTCTATGACTAGAAAAAAATATAGAGGATGTTCAAATAGGAAGTTACACTTTAAATTTAGAAAATTATTTCTCCACATGCCAAATTTTCAACTAGGGAAACTCATTTCACAATGAAACTAGATCCCTCTAAATTACAACTCATGTGCAATCAAAATTCCCATACAACCATATCACCGATAAACAATAGAGAAAAATATATTCATATTTACAATGAAATTTCACAAATCAAGAAACTATTTAAAGAAACATTAGATACTCAATATTTAGAAGCTTAACAAAGAAAAATGAGACCATATTTCATTTAATGTAGTCAAGGATGAGCCATAACAAATCTCCCCGTCTACTCACCTCATCAAGGAGATATTATAGTTCTTTCTAAGATCATAGCTAGGGTTCCACGACACTCAAGTTTACAATGATAATGGAGAAAAATCATCCCTATTTCTTTTAAATCAAATTTTAAATATTTTAAAATTCCTTTAAAAAAAATCGAGTCTCATACCCTCAATGCTAAAAGTAGTCATATTTTTAAGTCATTAATAAGTCTATGGTTATCAATTTACAAGTTTCCCTATGACATGACCACAATGCCATGAAATTCCATTGAGTAAAGAGAGATAGAAAAATATAACGAAGTCCATACATATAAATGAAAATATTTTGATATATACCACTATATCTATGCTCACACAAGGGTATAATGATGTATATTCCTTTATAACTATACAATTGATAAAAAATAAAGTCAAATATATGATTTGCCAAAAAAATCATAGATCGAGAAACTATTCGAAAAAAAACTAGATGCTCAATATTCAAAGGATTAACAAAGTAAAAAGTTAGAGGAGGGAATATGGCCTACAAAAACCCTAAAGAATGCCACTGCTACGCTACCATCACCGCCCAACAAACCCGAGCAGTGGGGGGACGCACACCGGTGCAGGTAGTTTTGGCAAAGGATCTACGTGGAACATTAGCCACATGGATATGCCTCATCACCCTCGCCTAACATGCCACTAGCAGAGCCAACGAGCCTCCAGGCTAGATGGTACCAAAGTGGGCGGGGTCCATTTTTAGGCACAATGGTGGTTTCATTCTCCATCGTGGCCCTCCAATGACTCCAAAAACTTTTTGGAGGCTACCACTAGAATGCATACATAGGTTTCTTTGAGGGCTTCTGATGCACCATTCATTGTGGGGAATGCAGCAGACACCCATGTTCTTACCCTTTCACTCCCAAAGGTAACCGATTTAATTTGTGCCCTTAAAAATTATGCCATTATCTATAGATTTAACGGATTTTGGCCTCAAAGTGAAGAGTTGCATCAATGGATTTATTCTACTTGGTCCCATGATTTTGAGCTCCAGCTTATGTGTTAAGAGTTTTTTTATTGTTCGAGCTTCTCTTCGCTAGATATTATCAACGGGTTTTTAGTGAAGGACCTTGGTTTTAGGGTAGGGTTGGCCTTTTTCTATGCCATGGTTTTTGGATTTTGATCCCTCTTCTATTGTGATTTCAAAATTTCGGTGTGGGTTTGTCTACCCAAGTTTCCTCTTCCCTTTTGGCATCCTCAGGTATTTGTAGCTATTGGTGATTCTCTTGGTCATTTCATCAAGTTAGATGATGAGCGGTCTAAACAAGGGTTATTCACTTATGCCCATATCTGCATTGAGGTGGATTTGAAAAGGTATTCCTGACAAATTGGAATTAATCAATGATGGTTTCAAGTGGACTCAAGTCTTAGAATATGATAACATGGCCTTTAGATGCAAGTTGTGTCATCAAACTGGGCACCTTCATGAGGCTTACCCACTCTCACCCACTTAGAATAAAAAGAAGAATAACAAAGGGGATTCTTAATGGCCTAAGGGTTGGAAACCATTCTCTACGTCGTGTTGTTCACTCAAAATTCCCTGTTCTGATAGAAGTAAAATTTCAAAATTTTGAGTTATGAGTGTTTTCTCTGAAGTGCCTAAGCCGTGAAAATTGAGAAAATCTGTGTTTTGGGTCATTTTGTATGTATTTCGGGCCTGTCGGAAGTTTTTGTCCCGCCTGTCCCAAGTACGAAAGTGCTTTCTGTTCTCCGACCGGCCGAAATCCCCGAAATTGTCCCATTTTCGGGCCCGTCGGATGTTTTTGTCCCAAGTGTCCCAAAACTCAAAGTGCGCTCTGTTCCCCGATCGGCCGAACCACCCGAACCGCGTACTCCGGAACTTTTTGTCCCAGATGTCCCAAGTTCAAACGGACCTGTTGTTCCATTTTCGGCCGATTCACCCGATTTTGTCCCAACTGTCCCGAGTTCCAAATTGCTCTCTGTTCCAATTTCGGCCGAACCGCCCGAGTCGCGCGCTTCGCACATTTTTGTCCCAAGTGTCCCGAAGCCAAAAATGCAAACTGTTCCAATTTCGGCCGAACCGCCCGAGTCGCGCAATTGTCCCAAATTCATTTGTGTCTTCTCCCCATTTCGCCCAAAGTAGAGCCTCGTGTTTGGCGCATTCGCAGTCGCGCAGACTGGTTCTCCCCATTTCGCCCAAATCTACTGATTTTCGCACATTTTTGTCCCAATTGTCCCAAATTCATTTGTGCGTCTTCTCCCCATTTCGCCCGAATCGGCCGAGCCTCGTGTTTCGCGCATTCGCGTCTCACATGTCCCAAGTGAACCTAAGGCAATTCATACTTAGTTTTTCCCGCTCGACCCGAATATGCTGTTTTTCAAAATATGAATTTAAGTTGCGGCTCTGATGCTATCAATCCGAAGATCAAATTTCAAGGACAATGGTGGAAGGACGAAGCTCTCAAGACGCTTATTGCATCGGTTTTTCAAAGACACTCATTGTCATCCTCAAGATGAAACGTCTGGTGTGTCCTTGTGGCAAATTTTTTCACATGAAATTTTAGACGTTAGAAAGATTCAAGCGGTGCGGTTTTTCAAGATAGTGGGTCCCTCTCGTAACTAGCCACCGTCCCCTTCTCCATCCTTCTTTCTTCTTCCCACTCCTTTTTGTATTCCATGTATTCCATGTAATTAGTTAATAAAATGTCATTTTTTGGTATTTTTTTGATATTTTTTTTTTTTCAGCATTAACATTAACTTAACTATTCTCTAAAGGTAATACCATATGTTATAAATATGTTAGCAGTTAAAAGATGAAATTTTATATTTTTAAACTAATAAAATTTGTATTTTGAGTTAAATTTTTGTAACCATTAACTCAATTTTCACGTGGCACCTAAAACTTTTTGGCATAATGGCCTTCGCGCCATTTTAAAAGGAGGAGGAAGAACTTGGATATTTCTTATATAAAGTGTAAATAGATCTTAAAGAAATCAATTTTTGGGGTTAAAGGGCTTTTCGCGCGAACCATTCTTTGTCTATCTAATTCTTGTTATCTTTGTGTTTTCCTTTAATATTGTGGAGATCATTTTGTTATTAACTCATTAGTCTAGTTAAAAGAAACGTACATCGATTGCATATAATGGCCTTCGCCATTTTATTGGATATTTGCTTTAGTAAGTGTAAATAGATCTTAAAAAATCAATACAAAAGGGCTTTCATTCTTTGCTATCTAATTCTGTATCTTTGTGTTTTCCTTTAATATTGTGGAGATCATTCGTTAAATACTTGTGAAGTCAAGGTGACCTTAAAGAAACCAAGAAGGAACTTTGTGTCCTTGATTAATAAATCAAGAAGGTTATTTATGGAACTTTGTGTCTTTAAATTTAATCTCATTCAAATAAACGCAAATGATCTTGTTTTAAATTCTTTTCTTCATCTTCGCATACACGAAGAATTATTCTGCTATCTATAATTCTCAATGTTGCTATTCTTAGCTCATCTTTTTATTCCCTTTCCTCGGCCGAGGAGTCCTTGTGTAATTGATGATCCTTGTGGAAAACACTTTCGTAAAATCCAAGTTTGACCATAAAACAATGTTCGTACATTTGTAAATAAGTTCATTTCTGAATAAGGGAACCTCTCCCATTAAAGAGGAGGGACTTCTTGTCCCTTGACCTCAATGCTCTTCTAAAAAGTCCTATTTGACGACCAACACGTCGGAAGTCACATCCCAACTAGAAGTCAAAGATCAGCCAAACGGCATGATAGTCGAGCTTCGCCATCTTGCCGGTGGTGGTGCCAAGCGGACACATGTATCTAACTCTTCTTACACTTACCCCACTTAGGTAGTTTGTGCCTTGATCCTCCTCTTGACCGAGACCCTAGTAGGTGTCATGGACCATAGTCACATGTTTGAAAGAGAAAAAAGGGGCGTTTTGAGCCTCATGTTTCTCGCTCTCCTTTGGACCTGAGTAGCTTTGTTTTTGGTGTTCCTCAAGCACCCCTTTAATTATTTTATTTTTTTGTTTTTCTAGGCTCGACTTTTTTGTTTTGTGGCTTTGGGGCATGCTCTCATACCACCCGATTTTTTTGAGAGATTCTTGTATCATGTTGCATTTAATATAATATAAGATCCCCTTTCATCAAAAAAGGATTAACAACATAAAAGGAGACCATGACTTTAATATCGTCACTACCATTCCCTAGTTAATCTCTCTGTCTACTCATCAACTAAAGGAGAGATGAATAATAGTTCTTTTTGCAAGATCTTTCCTATGGTTCTAAATCACTCGAGTTAAAAATGATAACATTGGAGAAAAATTCAACACTATTTTTTAAAATTGGATTTAAAATATAAAATAATCCTTTCAAACGCTTATCGATTCTCGAGACCCTCAATTCCAAAAGGATTCATTTGTTTTTATTGGCAATTCAATAGCTATCAATTGCAAAGTTTTTCTCAAGGGTTAAATATGACAACCACCTATGCTTGTAAAACATTTTTTTAGGTCAAATGGTAATTGTCTAATATTGAACTTCATAAATGCAAAATAATATTATTCTATATATATTTAACTATTTTTAATATATATTTATGTATATCAATATACTTTGTATATAAAAATATATGAAAATGACAGTCATATTCTAAATATCCAAGTCATATGGCATAATTATTTCAAATATTTGTAACTATTTTATGGCTAAAATCATAAAAATGTCTAAATAAACATCAAATTTAACCTTGTTTTCCCCTACAAAGCCATAATGTCATGCCTTCAGGGGCTAGATTTGATGGTAACCTATTTTGGTAAAAGGCTTTTATGTGGTGGTAGTTTTCTAATATCATCCTTCAAACAAGGTTATTCATACACTACCAACTAAATTTATATAATATTATTTAATTATTTTATATTTGTCAATATATTAATATAGTTATTGTTCATATATATTTAATAATGGATACCAATATAGTTTACACATATTAAATCTATGTCAAAAATGATGGTCATATTGTAAATATGCAATTCATGTGAGATGAATATCACAAATATTTACAACTATTTAATGGCTTTAATCATGCAAAATATCTATTATCATGTATATATATTATTATTTTCATATTTCAACATAGTTTATTTGAATGGTTCTTGAAATACGAATACACAAAAAAACACATACAATATTTGACTCATAAATAATCCACCATAAAGTATCCTCATTTGATTAAAGGATGACTAAAAAGCATTTTTGTATAATGAATAACACAAAAAAATTCTAAGGTAGTACACCATCAATCACTACATGTATGGCTACATGTGTCATATCTAATTTCAAATTATACTTGAGCTAACTAATCATCTAACTACTATCATTACTACCCTTCTCATCATATGATGATGGGAAATTAAGATATGACAAAAGGTTAGAAGTGGAACATTTGATGATGCTTCATCACTGAAATCATTTTATTCAATTATTTTTCCTTTTTCTTTCTTTTATAGAAGATAAATTGTTGTTCCTTTTTCTTTCTACAATATTTCCTTCAACCTAGAGGTTTGCGATATTTTTCTTCCATGGCATATTATTCCCTTTATCTTATCATAAATGTGGTACAATGCTCCCCACCATTGGCTCTTATTTGATAGGCGAATACAGAAGATTGAATATATTGCTATATGTTAAGAATACAGAGCACGCGCCTTTATATAGGCCGAGAGGGAGGCAACCGTGGGAAAAACGGTTATAGAACAGACCACTAACAAATATAAACAAATGTATTAACTATCTAACATTCCCCCCCTTAATACATTGCTCTTACAAATGTACCCCCTAAATAAATCAAACTTCACCTTGCCGAGAGGCTTGGTGAGAATATCTGCAATCTGAGAATCAGTAGGGCAGTACTGGAGCTGAATTTGGTGGTTCAAGACCTGCTCACGAATGTAGTGACATTCGACCTCAATATGCTTTGTTCGTTCATGGAAAACAAGATTCTTCACAAGCTTCAACACACCTTGATTGTCGCAGTGAATGATGGGAGGTTTCTCTTCAGGAATCCCTATATCTGCAAGAATGCGACGTAACCAAATTGCTTCGCACCACGCCTCCTCGTGCAAACAAGGTATTCACCTCGGTGGATGAGAGAGCAACAACAATGAGTTTGCTTCTTGCTGATCCACGAGATAGGTCCAGACTCCGAGATGAAAAACATATCCTCGAAGTTGATTTCCTGTCATCAACGGATCTGCATAGTCTCGAGTCCAGATATCCTCGTAAGAAGAACTGAGTGTTCTTCGATACTCCAGACCAAAGTCAACTGCACTACTGGACATATCTCAACACATGCTTTGCTACTATCCAATGACATTTCTTCGGCTCCTGCATAAATCTGGCAAGAGATAGCTCACCGCAAAGCAAAGATCTGGTCTGGTATAAGTCAAGTAAATGAGACTCCCCACAAGCTACCTGTAGTGAGTGCCATCTACCTGTGGTGAATCCTAGAATCTAGATAATTGCAAACCTTTTTCCATAGGTGTGGACATTGGTTTACAATCTGACATTCCATACTTTTCCAGGAGTGTCTTGGCATATTTCATCTGGGAGACGAAGATATGATTCTTCTTCTGCCATATCTCTAAGCCAAGACAATAGTGAAGTAGCCCCAAATCAGGTCATGTCAAAGGATTTCTTTAGATCATTCTTTACATCATCTACAAGATTGTCAGAACTTCCTGTGATCACAAGATCATCTACGTACAAAACCAGAATGACAATCTCTGTTCCTACCTTCTTGATATACAAATTTGTATCTGAGGGGCTACGAGTGAATCCATGCTGCAATAGGTGATCATCAATTTTTATATACCATGCCCTAGGTGCTTGTTTAAGTCCATAAAGAGACTTTATCAGACAACATACCTTGTGTGGTTGATGCTCGTCTACAAACCCTTCAGGTTGGGCCATGTACACTTCTTCTTGTAGATCACCATTTAGAAAAGCACTCTTGACATCCATCTGCTGAAGTTTCCATCCATTTTGTGCTGCCAGTGCACATACAACTCTGATGGTTTTGATCTTCGCAGTGGGTGCAAAGGTCTCGTCATAGTCAATTCCTTCTTGCTGAGCATAACCCTTTGCAACAAGTCGTGCTTTGTGTTTGTCGATTGAACCATCTACCTTATATTTTGTTTTGAAAATCCATTTGCAGCCAATGGATTTCTTACCTGGAGGCAGATCGACAAGTTCCCACGTCCGATTCTGAATCAGGGAATCATATTCAGCATCCATAGCTTGTTTCCACTGTGGTTGGTCTAATGCTTCACTTAACAAGTTAAGCCAAGTTTGGTGCTCTCAACAATTAAACTCATGAGTGCAAAATTTACCTCATGTCTAGCTTGAATTCGTGTTCTAACTCCCGTAGAAGTACCAGGAAGTGAGTTCAGGTGTGCATCCCTGATAGTACTCTGGACCCATTTCAGACGTTGGCGCTGCTGATGTGAAGATGTGTTTTCCAGTGTGCCAAGATCAACGAACAAGTCTCCACTCAGCTCTTCTTCTCTCTGAGAAGAATCATCTTGCTCATCATCTGGATGTGTGAGCAATCTATGTGACGAGGTCGGTACTGGATCTCCATTGTGTGGCAAGGAGTCAAAGGACGACTCATCACATACCACATCTCGACTCTCGTAGATCTTCTTCGTCCTCGTGGATCCATGAGATGATATGCCTTTGAGGTAGTACTATACCCCAAGAAAAGACATGGCAGTGTCTTTGGATCGATCTTCTTCCTTCTCTTATCTGGAACATGCATATATGCAGTACAACCAAAAACTCTTAAATGATGAATAGAAGGTTTACGACCAGTCCATACCTCTTCCGGTGTCTTGTTCTGCAAGATCTTCGTGGTGCCTTGTTGAGTAAATACACTGCTTGTCTGGATCGCTTCGCCCAAAACCGATCCTTCAACTTGGCGGTCGAGAGCATACAATGAGCCATCTCCATGATGATCTGCTGTGGTGCTCGGAAATCCTGCTTACTGTTGGGGCGTATAGGAACGATCAAATGTTGCTGAATGCCATGCTGCTTCAGGTATGCTAAGAACTTCTTTGACACAAATTCTCCCCCTCGATATGAGCGGAGGAGAAGAAGAGGCTTCCCAGTGCATCGCTTGGTGGCTTGCTTTGGTAGAAGGTCTAGAAATTTGCAAGTGCCTCACTCTTCTTCCGAAGGAAATATACCCACATTTTCCGTGAGTAATCATCAATGATGAGCTGAAAGTATGCAAAACCTTGAAAGCTAGCTGGCAGGGGTCCGCACAGATCGGTGTGAACGACCTGAAGAGGCTCTGTAGAATGATAAGAGCTCTGTTTGAATGGACCTCTATGTTGTTTGCCCGCAAGACATCCTGAGCAAACAGGTAAGGAATGGGAGAGTGGAGGAAGCCCTCTTACCATTTCCTTCGCACTGAGTTGATGCAGAGCCCCGGCAGAAAGATGACCATATCGAAAGTGCCAAAGTGCAGTGGACTCTGCCGTTGATGCAGAGAGAGCAACGCTAGATGAAGTGACCGCATCCAGTGCAAATAGACGGCCCTTCAGAAATGCTTGAGCAATGACTGACTCTCCCTGGGAAATGATGCAGGACTTGACCCCTTTCTCAACAAAGAATTCAACCTGCATTCTATGGTTAAGAAGTTGACTTACAGACAAAAGATTTGAAGTCAAACCTGGAACATAGAGCACCTTTGTGAGTGTACATCTTCGTGTTCCAAGAGGAATGATGACATCACCAATCCCTGCTGCAATATACTCTTGATTGTCTACAATGGTGATCTGATCTCCTGTGGGCCGGTCACTCAGAGTATGAAACAACTTCTTGTTGCCAGTCATGTGTTCTTGGCACTTTGAATCAATCAACCGTGACATCTTCTCGACGCCATGAAGTCTCATGAGACTAGAACAATGTCAGATTGAGTCGTATCTGGTACCTCTTCATCGGAGGTGGCATCCTGCTGAGCAGCAATGTGGCCCTTCTGCCTCTGATTACGAGCATGCCATCGGGATTTCTTGGAATATCCTCGGCCAGAAGTGCTCTCTTCGTCAGAATTTCCATACTTGCGACCATTGTAATAACAGTTCGCAGTTGTGTGCGTATCCGTGGAGCAAATGTGGCACCACCGATCCGCCTTGTGATTATGCTGCTTCTGAGGTGGCCGCTGTGGTGGCCGCTATGAAGATGGCTGCTGAGCATGCTGCTTCTGATTCTGGGGGGCAGTTTGCCCTTTCCGAGGCTTATGTTTTTGCCTCGTGATGAGAGCCTTGTCTTCGAAGGCTTCTTGTACGTTTTGCATGGCTTCTTCCTACTGGAGATAATTCACCAGGGTTGCAAAACTCACCTCCTGTTGAGTGATTGTCAACGTGGTGATCAGTGTCCGAAACCGTGAAGGAAGAGCTCGCAGGGTGAGCGGGACTAGCAACTTGTCGTCCACTGGTTCACCGAGTGCAGAGAGTTCTGCACGTAACTCAGCTACACGCCGCAAGAAGGCTTCTACTGATTCGCCATCATGCATACTCATCGTATGAAGCTTTGTCTGAAGTTGCAACTTTGTCGTCAGATTCTTAGCTTCGTAGATGGTACACAATGCGCTCCATGCCTGAGAAGAAGCAGTTGCTTCCCGAATGTATGGCTGCACCTCATCAGAAAGACTGAGGGTGATGAGCATTAGTGCTTTCGCATCAGCCTTTTCATATTTTTCCAACAGATCATCGTCTGTGGGAGGGGCGTCTTTGCCAGAGACAATCCCCCAAAGATCTTCGAATTGAAGAATCGTCCGCATTTTGGTTTTCCATGCGGCGAAATTTGGCCCTTTCAAGAGTTGGGCATCGGATAGCAATATTTTTGGAGCAGACATTTTCAAAAACTCAAAAATGTATTTTATTTATTTATTTATTTTTCAAAATGGCTACAATGCTTACTGAAGGAATCTGTCCCGAAGATGGGCTCTATAGGCTCGTGCAGTGAGACGCCGACGCTCCTGTGGGCGTTCTATTTTGCGTTCGTCATCTGCATCATAACCACATTCAAGTTCTGCACGAATCCGCTGTGCTTGACATCGAACGTCGAACCAAAAGTATTCCAACAGTCCTCGGCGCACAATCTCGTCAAAGAGAATGTTCCCAGTGTTGTGTAGCTCGTTGATCAAGGCAAAGAACAGTCCAGTGGCGTCTTCGTTGTCATTCAATGCCCAAATATTTGGTGCATTGCTCGCGGTGCTTTGTGCATCGGAAATTTGAGACATACGCGCACACACTGATTTGCAATTTGCTGACTTTGCTTACACGTAGCAGTCACAAGCACGAATCTTGCTCAGCAATGTCTCCTTTCGTGAGTAGAGGACGAACAGTTGCTCTGGGCTCCAGCAATGAGTCTCCTCTCTGAATCTCCACGCACAGCCAACAGCAAACAGCAAAGAAGGCGCACAGGTTCACTGGTTTGCACAGATAAGAGTTCACGCAAGGGTTATAATTCTTCACTCACAGCAAGGAACACCCTCTCCTCCTTCACACACGCACAAAGAAAAAAAACGGACAGGCTCAGTCTCCTCTCCTCCTTCAGGCATGCACACAGCAAAAGAAATGGCAACAGTCTACCTCTCTTCCTTCACGCACGCAGCAAAGAAACGCTCCACGCTCAGCAATCCTTCACGCACGCAGCAAAGAAACGCTCCACGCTCAGCAATCCTTCACGCACGCAGCAAAGAAACGCGGGACAGGCACTCAAACTCGCTGGACAGGCACTCAAGCACGCGGGACAGGCAACTTCCTTCACGCACAGCGCACCAGACTTTGCTCCAGTCTCCACGCACGCACAGGACAGTCTTCTTCACGCGCCAGTCTGCTCTTCCTCTCTTCCTCCAGGCACGACCTGCTCTGATACCAATGATAGGCGAATACAAAAGATTGAATATATTGCTATATCTTAAGAATACAGAGCACGCGCCTTTATATAGGCCGAGAGGGAGGCAACCTTGGGAAAACGGTTATAGAAAGATTCACTAACAAATATAAAAAAATTTATTAACTATCTAACATTATTATACTTCTAATATCTTTTTAGAATAGGTTCATGGATTATGACATCATAACTTGCAACAAGTTATAGTCTAGATTAAACATAGGATATAACTAAGTGTTCAATTATGTAATACTCATAATGAAAAAATTTAAGAACATAAATAAATATATCAAAAGAATACCATAATGTAATTATAATTACATAGAGTTGTGTCGAAAATAGATGGAAAAAGGAACTGAACCAAAGTACTTTCTATTAGGATCTAAGATCAACCTTCTTTCAAATAGGATTACATAGCTTTATACAAAATGTGATGATTGTTGAATTACTAGTCCTTTCATCTCCTTCTCATATATTCAGAGGATTTTCATATTATCTACCTATGCACAAAGAAGATATACATTTTTTGTCTTATACTACTATATACATACAAAAGGATTACAAAATCATGAACTATATCCATGTCGACTTACTATTACATTTTACTATCCAACACTTTCTTAGACTTAATAGTTGTCTCGTCCCAAGAAAAAAATTAATTTGAACTATTAAGGACTTGTATCCATGTTTTCTTCTATCTAGTCTTTGAGTGATGGTTGTGTTGTCAGTAACTTTCTATGTTCACATTCGACACATAGGATGCCATATACAAGTTTTCATGCTTTGCACACTACTTAACTTGCTAGTTAGGGTTTTGAATTAATCATAATTCCCTTTTGATGTTTCAATATATGGGAAATAACTCATAATATGAACTTTTAGGTTTTCATACTATGTGGGTTTGCTTACGCTTACAAAAAAATTTATGCATTTAATATTTTCACCTAATTACCTTCTGCATAATTATGATGGTCTTTGTTTATTGTTTTTGCTGAGTTTTCTTCTATTACTCCATACAATCGATTTAATTGCGAGGGGTGAATGGCAGCGACGGTATTATTAGTGTGACTTTGGATCTTGGAAGAAGTATATGTGGCAGAATAAACCTTGGTGTGTTCTTCATTTCCTGCATATTTAACCACCATTTTATTAAATTTGGACAAACCACCAAAAATATAGACTTCCAAGAACATGGTTCATGGTTTTATAAACATGAAATTTGGTTTCCAATTGTGTTATTATCAGTTTCCAATTGTGATAATGTTGGTTTCCAAGCATGTGAATGTTGGTGACCAAATGTGTCATTATCAGTTTTAAATTTTTCAAAATCAGTAACCAAAATTTTAAATTTAAACTATGGGGCACCATATAATATTGTCATGTGTTGAATACATATATAGGTTAAAGAGGATTCTTATTCTACCTTTTAATTTATTCATTGATTTTATCCCATTCTATCTATTCTATCCATTGATTTTTTTACTTTACTATTCTATCTTTAGATTTTTTTCTCCTATTTTTGTCTTGAATTTTTTTCACTTTCCCATTTTATCTCTTCATTTATTTGAACTTTGACAAAGAATGGAAGGCATCTTCTTCTTATTCTTCATTTTTTTACTTTGAGATAGAATGGGGGGCCTCCCATTCTCCCTCTTGATTTATTATTCACTTTCAAGGAGATTGGAAGGCCTCCCATTATCCATATTCATTTTTTTCTAATTTGAGGGATAATGAGAGGCCACCCATTCTCCATCTTCATTATTTATCTACTTTAAGGGATAATGGAAGGAAATCCATTCTTCATATTCATTGTTTTATCACCTTATGAGTATCTAACACCCAACTTATGTTAATGGACTTCACAGATCTGAATTATCCCTATATGTCATTTCCAAATCCAAATCATCCGAGTTTAACAATATGCAACCATGATGACCTACCATTGATCCTTTACTGGACACCAAGAACCTTCCATTTTTCTCACACATGTACTTTCATAATGGAATTTTAACATTACAATTTGCATGTCACCAATAGCATTCAATAATTCTAATAAATATGTTCTCGTAATGTGATTTTTTGAAAGTGTGGGTAAGAAGAAAATAATATATGAGATGGAACTAGTTCATGTGATGAAACAAGAACTATTAAAAAAATTCATTACTTTTTTAGTTGATGTTTATTGATGAATGATGAACCCATTTCCTCGTAGAAATAAATTATACCTCACTAAATGAATTTATGACTGTGCATCATTATACTTTCTATACCTACCATAGGAAAATAAATTAATAGAACCTATAACAATATTTTTGGGAAAGGGACACTAAAAGGAACGATAACTAGATGGTACTAAGCCAAGAACATAGATGCTAATCAAACACCACGATCTATAAGATGAAAACAATTCGCCATAATAACTTTACATAAAACCTTTGAAAAAAAATGAGCAGCAATATCATATATTATTATGGAACTCAATGAATAACAATGAGGATGGGCTTTGCTTATATAGGAAAGGAATAACAATATAAGAACCATTCAAGTTTGTAGATCAAGCCATAAATCAAGGAAATAACTAGTCATCAAAGAACTAGTCAAGACCATAGATTTACGATAGAAGTAGACATCAAGGATCTAGTCAATACCATAGATCAAGGAAAGAACTATACCTAACAACTAGATAATATCTCCTAGTATCTAAATAAGATAAAAGAAATATCCACACACATAAGTGGGTGAGGATAAATATAATAAAGGTAAATAAAGTACCTAGGTGAATATGAGATAAGGTAAATATCTACTCTAACACCCCCTCAAGTGAAGCTAGGGGACAAAATAAAAGTAGCATGTCCATAGTACGAGTCCCGACAACTAGGCCTCGATGAGGTACTCATGTACAATAACTAGGAAAAAATGGAAAACACAAGGTACCCGAAACTAGTAACAACAAAGTAAGGAGAGTTAAAACCTGTTGTAAGGCATCCCAAGAAGCTTGACTCAAAAAAATTGTACAATGCTAAAGAATTTTGATATGCACTATGGTATGAATCCACTACTCGATCACAAAACTAAAAAATAAATGACATTGGACTTCACTAGAATAGCTCCATACAAGGAGACTCATTAATGGAGTGATGTCAAAAGTGCAAAAAAAAAACCAAACATAAATTGATCAATTACTGCAAATAGGTGTGCCATGATCCAAGAACAATAACCAAAACAACAAGGAAAGGACACAAAATCCAGAGTGTCACGATCCAAGAAAATCCAAGGTAACAAGGCAAGGACACAAAACCCGAAGAAGCAAGATCAGCACCACACCCTCCCATACTGCTAAATGGGTGGAGTGATGCCACAAATATGTATGAGTTGCCACAAATCTATATGAGTTGCACTAACAAAATAACACTGGCTTAACTAGAATAGCTCCCCCATAAGAGAGACTCACAACATGCCAAAAGTGTCGAAAATACATAAACAAAATCTCTCAACAAACAAGAGAGATACACTACACTTCAAGCTAAAGAGAAATGCTCAAAACAAGAAGCATTGCAATGCGTAAGGTATAAAAAGTGGAGCATGAGGCCAAATGGTGGAGGAGCCATGGTGTAGAGTCCTCTTAACAAATGCCTATGTCACCGCCACATGTGATCATATATCCACCCCAAATCAACACGGATGGATGAAGACGATGACTACATATGACTTGGTGTAAAATGCACAATGGGTGTATGCAAAGGAACATCAGAATGTGTGTCAGGTAGATAATGTTTGACAGCTGAAATCTCAAGCTTCTCAAGCATGAGTGAAGGTGAAAAACTCATTTGTTGCTCATGATTCTCAGAAAGAGGCAAACGAAAAAAAGGAGCTCTGTCAATGTGTGATCCCAATGAAGTATCTTCTTCAAAACCAATGTCATGGCGAGAACTCCACTTAACATGTGGAATACAAGAAACAATACTCGTGAATGTCTACCAATACCTCTCGCTAGTGAAACCCATGGAACGAAGCATGCGATAACTTAATGCAAAGTGGTCTGCTTCTCAAAAGAGCCATGCATATGAGCAGAAGTAGGATACACAACATGTGTTACTTGTAATAGGAACAGATGTGGAAGAGCATGCAATAACAAGCCTCATAGGCTTAGGAGCATCAAGAGCAGTAACAAGCTCAAAGACTGGTAGATCAATGTCAATGGGTACAAGAGAAACAACTGCAAGTGGACTAGGAGTATGGACATGGTTGTCCACAATATGATGGCGATGTTGTAGGCTAGCAAGTGTTTGTTGCAGGGAGTGTATTAATGTATCATTATCGCGAATGAGTGATTATAGAAGAGAATTTTGTTTCTTGAGTGATCTATTTTCTTCCACAAACTTTACAATATCCTCTTAAATTCCACACACTTTAGAGAAAAGCATATCATTCTTAGAATCCATGATAGATACAAGAATGCAATTCCAAAATTTTAGGACATTGGGCTCAGCCGAAACTACGTCCACAATTGATTACAACACTCCTCCATATTTAACATTTTATAATGAGTGCGTGTTACAATATAACACTTTATAATTATAGGAAAATTCTCAAAATAAATATTTTCAATGGAAAGAATACGAAAAAATAAGCACTTTTGTAAAAAAAGGCACTCAAAACCGAGTTAGTGATCAAAATATACAATCTTTTCAATATTATGTTGTGCTATTTATTTTAGTTCTCACTAGAACAAAATAAAATGATTTTGCCTTCATCACACAAATAAAATTAAAGGGGGTTGGAGTTAAGCACCTACTAGTAGGAATCACAATATTTATTCCCTCATATGACCATACCATATGACCAGGGGCTAAGGATTTCAATGGGTGTTTGCACAACTTACTATTCGGGGTGCGCTTGTTTTTGAGAAAGTCACATCCAACTACTCCTGGTAAAAATTATGATTTCAGGATTTCCTTTAAAATGACCTTCACTTCCCGCAATAGCTTTCAATGGATTTTCTAGACATAGCGAAAAAGTGCACAACCGCCCATGGATCCTCGCCAAAAGGAAAGAAACATCTTTTCTAAAACCGCCTATTTCACGCCAATTGAGAATACTCATGCGACACTATAGAAAAAAACCCAAGACTGATTTCAAACAATTGCATAAAACCCAAAAATTGATTTTCTAGGTTTTGTTCTGATTGACATGAATTTTGAGGCGGCCCGCACATGCCTCCGAAACAACAAAAGACAAAAAAATTGAGTGCCTCTAGTAATTGTCGGTTTATGCTGATCTTAGGGTTTTCCGGCCTTTCCTGATCCAATGGAAGCCTCTATTTTGCATAAAACCACATGCAACAACAAAATACAAACAAATCCCAAATATATGAATATACAAAGAATTTATTTACAAAATAAAACTTACAGATGGATGTCAACAACAATCTCCTGTTCTTATACTATAAGAGGAATGATAACTAGATCATACCAATCCAAGAACACAGATGCTAATAAAACACCACGATCTATAAGATGGAAGTAATTCGTCAAAATAACTTTACATAAAAGCTTTGCAAACAAATAAGTAGCAATATCATATATTATTATGGAACTCAATGAAATACAATGAGAATGGACCTTGCTTATATAGGCAAGGAATAACAATCTAAGAACCAGTCAAGGTCATAGATCAAGCCATAAATCAAGGAAATAACTAGTCATCAAAGAACTAGTCAAAACCATAGATTTAGGAGAGAACTAGACATCAAAGATCTAGTCAATACCATAGATCAAGTAAATAACTATACCTAAAAACTGGATAATATCTCCTAATATCTAAATAAGATAAAGAAAATATCCACACACATAAGTGGGTGAGGATAAATACAATAAAGGTAAATAAAATACCTAGGTGAACATGAGCTAAGGTAAATATCTCTCTTGTAATGTGATGACACGAAAACTATTAAAAATTGTCATTACTTTTTTAGTTGATGTTTATTGATGAATGATGAACCCATTCCTTGTAGAAATAATTTATATCTCACTAAATGAATTTATGATTGTGCATCACAATACTTTCTCTACCTACCATAGGAAAATAAAATAATAGAACCTTTAACAATATTTTGGGAAAGACTTTGAATAATACCTATGATGTTTGGAAGATAGATTGGGATGACAATTATTTTTCACATTGTGGGCATATTAGGTAACATATAAGAAGGTAAATAGTATTCACAATTCTATCCAGTCTATAAAAGTGGTATGGAACTAGAAGTTGAATTTTTAGTGTTAACCCTATGTTTTATATGTGTAAGAAATCTAAACTAACAACATTCCATTGATGAAATGTTTTATGAAATCATGAAATTTGATGAAAAGAGACTAAAAATCACTCGATTAAAAACATATATTATACACTATAAATCCTAATAATATCAATATATAATATAATAAGTCGTTTAATATTTCTTCATTATACCATATTATATAAACATATATACTTAGATTATCTTACATGTTATTCTATATTATATATTATAAAAATAAATGTAATATGTTACATATTATAATATATATGTCATTTTATATAGGTTGTAACCTATCATATATAATATGTTATATATTATAAAATATCATTCATTAAAACTAACTAATCTATCCTAATAACCCTATTCCTACCTAAACTTAAACCTAATATCATACGTATGAGTTTTGACTTGATTTTAGGTTTATATTTTTAAATTTCTTTACAATGTTTTGTTTTATTGTTTGTTGTTTTTGTGTAGGTGCAGCGGCGGTCAAGGAGCAGGAGGAAATGAAGGGAATGGTGAGGGGAAGCGCGGCTGTGGAGCAAGCTTTGTGACGAGGGCGAGTGTGGAAAAGATTGGAGGGAGAGTGCAGGGGCTGCATGGGGTGGAGTGGTATGGATTTATTGCAGGGGAAGGGAAAGGCCTTCCCCTTCCCTGCCAATCTTAACTACTACACGTGGACGAGGCCCGCCAAGCTGTGAGCATAAGTACAATGCAATCAAGATAGAAATAAAGAGAAAATCTTAGTAAAGGAGAGCCTTCACAAGATTTCATACGCCACTGGAGTCGACCACCCCAATGTAAACAAGAACTTTACTGTATCAGGTTGGTTTGCCTTCTTCCGACTATTAATTTACAATTTCTCGGACTGAAAAATGAAAGCATTGTGAAGTTGAATAAAGATGCGTTCCTTTGGTTTTGCAGGAAAACAATGTCTATTTGGGATGGAAGGAAAGTGGAGTCTATCATGGACGGGAGATTTTATGAAAAGTATGAAGGTCAAGAAGCAACGTCTGAATGGGGGTTTGATGGATTACACAATCTTTGGTATGCGGATTTCGACGATTCGGAGGTTATTTTCTTTTCAATATAACACTTCCATTGGCAAAGCACCTCTAACTGATGTCTTTCCAATGCCACAAGATGACAATAAATAGTGTAAGAGCTTAGCTATACGCCTCTTAGTGTATAACTGTTTGCGGTAAGACTTTCTTGACTGCATGTCAGCAGGTACATTCTGGATTTACTGCATCTCTTCCCACGTCTCACAATTTCGCCAACTCCTTTCACTTCTTGTCATTAGCATACAGTATCTCAACTGTACATTATTATATTCCTCCAATAACAGCTAAAAACCTCCAAATTACGAAAAATCCCCATTTTCCTCCGTTCGTAAATTATAATTTTATTTTTGTTTTCAGGGTGCAGGTGTTTGGTATTCGGGAGGCACCTAGGGGTTTGGTGTCGATTGACCCCTCTATTTATTAATAATTTTTGTTGTTATTTGAAAATTGATTGATGGGCTGTGGGCTTATATTTGAGAGGTATCACTCGTTTTTTGATGTTGCCTAAAATTCTTTTTCATTATGTCGGCCTAAAAATGAACCACTCACGTCATTTCAGTCCTGGATGTCATTATAGGAAAGCTTCTCAAAGCATAAATATCTACATTTTTATCGTTGACACAATCCTCTATGTTTTATAATATCCCCCATAATTTTCTCTATGGCTATCTTCATCCTCTACTACATACAACACATCCTTGTTGATTGGATAGGCTCCTGATGGATCACGTTTTCCCACACACACTTTCATTCTGCTAAGTATTTTTTCAATTTGAAAACAAATTGTTTGGCAATTTTATTGTTAATATTTTTGGGTTTATCGCATGTAGGGTAATCGGTCGGATGTTTTCCAGACAATGTTTAATATAGATTTCGTGGAAAAAGAACAGGAGAAGTAGTTGTAAGAGAAGTTTGTATACAATGCTGAAGAGAGTGAGGAAGATATGCACTTAAATTACATATCAAGGTTAGTATTGATCCCTTCCTCATGCATACACGAATCATATGCTTCAAATTTTGTGATTTCTTTAAACATTGCATTCTCCGCAAATATCCCAAACCTAAATGTCAAGAAAAATTTATATATTCCAAACATTTATTTATATATTAAGCTACTTACATAATCCCACCAAATTAATGGGATCTTGCCGAGCGCAGGAGCCCCCAAATTACACCATTGCCACTACTATGATAATCCCACCACCTGGAACTCAATCATGCCACCCACATGGTAATTACTCAAGGCTTAAAAAGATAAACTATGCAAGGCTCCAATTATCCAAGGCTTGAATAATCATGGGTAGTGGAGAAGCGAGATGAAGTGCATGGAGAATAAATTCAAGATCAAAATGAGAATAAAAAAATAAAAACCAACCATTTATGGCATTCATGTTTGAAACATTTATATATTGCAAACATTTATTTAAATGGAATTGCTTTCTGTAACATATATAATTGTATATATGGCAAACATATTTACATACAACTTGATACTATATTTGTGAGAATATTAAATAGTTTGGGTAGATCATAGATCATTGACTCTTCCAAAGATCCTTAAGGAGGATTAGAAGGTGATTTTGGATAATATGAATGCAAAATCCAACCATTGAATTGACCTCTTTAGTAATCATTGGTAGGTTAGAGTCAACCTAATTAAATAGTCCTTCAAGAGATCCCCATATACATATTTTTGGATTATGCTAAAAAGTGAGGGTTTTAATAGACCCACATCCTCACATACGACCCTTATCGGGCGATAAACTTGATATGATATAAGAGTTGCTAGCCTAACAATAAAAAGTAAATCATAATCCAAAAAGCTCGCAAAAATCCCACACCCCGGGCTATATAGGTATATTATTTTTAAGTTTGGTAATGCCATCCAAAGACAACAGAGTCCTTGGTTTGCTAACAAAGGTTTCAACAACATTTAACATATCCTTACAACTATTTTGAAGATGGAGCCAAGTGACATCTCGTTGGTGCTCGATTTAATCTCGTCTGTTAGTTCAAAAAAAAAAATCACTGCTTGGTTTGAAGTATTTTATGTTTCCCTGTATGGACACATGAAAACTTTCTCCTTCATTTCTATGTCGTTGTTAATCCTTCTCTATGGTCGTGGATCACATTTAGCCATGTATTATTTGCAATTTCTCTGTCCATGAGGAACATTTTGAATTCTGGGTGCAAATGGTGAAGTTTCCCCTACATTTTATTTTTCCACGGTCGTGTTTTCCCTATAAAATTTTATCTCAATGTCTGCAGATACGTGTTCATCTCTAATTGGACAAGGCATGGTGGGTTTATTTGGTGAACTTGTCACTTTTGTCACTTTTGCAAAAATGTCAAATTGGCCCCATGACTCCATTGATTTCTAATTAACTGGTCAAAATTATGAAGTGACAGAAAATTTCTTATTTTTTCCCCGAAGGTGTACATGTGTCGTAAGTTGAGAAGTTGTGGGAAAGGCATTTTTGTGTTTTAAGGCGTTATGGAAAAAAGAGTAAAAAGGTAAAAGAAATGCCTAAGGCCCGCAAGAGGACACGTGGCCGCTTTTAAGTCAAAAGCGGGAAGGCAGGCTATCAAAGCACTTTGAATTTTTTTGGCTTTGTTTTGTGAAAAAGGAATAAAGTATAAAAGTGAAGCGCGACCCCACTAATGCCCAAGTAAAGCCACGTGTTGAGTCTACATCAAAAGTGGGGAGGCGGGTTGCCGGAGCACTTTGGAGTTTTTAAGCTCTGTTTTGAAATGAAGTAAAAGTATAAAAGTGAGCCGTGACTCCACTAGGGCCCACATCAAAAGTTAAAAGTGGAGAGGCGGGTCGCCAGGGCATTTTGAGATTCTCATCTTTGTTTTGAAAAAGAATAAAAGTCATAAAGTAAGTCGCAGCCCGTCGACATTCAGGAAAGCCACATGTAGGGCCTATATTAAAAGCGGTGGGTGGGCCAAATTGTCTAAAAGTACTCATTTTATTTAAGTGATACAAAATTTGAAAAGCACCCATAGACTCTCTTCAACTCAAATCTTTTCCACGTGGATGGATCAAATTTGAAGTTGTGAAAGACAGAGTAAACCACTGTGATACAATGAATTTGGTTTTGCCGCCATTATTGCTCCTACGCAAACCAGGGACCTTAAGGGATTCGATTGATTTCATCCTTTTTGGTTAATTCCATGGTCTCTCGTCATTTTTGTCAGTGAAAGTGCAATCAAATTGATTGTGGAGCTCGATTTGTAAATCTGAGAAGTGCAAAAGTTGAAGTTTTGAAACAGAGTTGCTCGGGCACTTGCAAAAAACAAATTATCAGTAGAGAAAGATGCAGAGGAAAATAATGAAGAGAAGGAAGCTACAGGCTCGAAAGAGGATGGACATGCTTCTAGAAGAGATGACCGGATGCCCCAGATAAAGTAATAAGTGGAAATAATTGAAAAAGCTTATCTTTTGTACACTGCAACTTTTGGGTGTAATTTTGTTAAATATCACTTTCTGGAACAAATCAGAACAAACAAAGTATTCCTCAAATATTCTTCTTTTGGGGGGAAAATTTGGGATGAGTGAGCAAGTGAAATTGTATAAATGCAATGAGAATACTCTTGCAAATGGTCGGGGGTTAAATTTTCATAGAAAGTTTGAGAAAAAACCATATTCCCGAGAGACCGTCTAAGAAACCTGTTTATTTTCTTGTGTTGTAGATTTAATCATGTCAAGATGTGATATTGTTCAAGAAACTCTCCTGCATTGATGAATCTAATGAACCTTGAAATGAATTTGAGTTAATTATGAGCACAATTGTGTTTTCTCTTGTTTTAGAATGTTTTCAAATAGTTTTTCTTTTTCCTATTGAAATATTATGTTGAAATCCCTCTGAATCACACAAGATCTTGTCTGTGTGTTAGTATTATGGCATTAGCAATTTCATTATGAGAAGATCTTTCATCTGGTAATGAAATAAACAATTTAAAATCACTTTACTTTCACTATGTTGATAAAGATTGTTTGTAAGCCTATGAGTGTATCTTAGGCGTGATGAATAAAAAAATTCAACATTTAATTGAGTCTTTAACATGAGCCTTTGTGTTGAATTCTTGAAGAGTGTATGAAATCATGCATCTCTGGGCCTCCATTGATACACACCTTCTGGTTGAAGGAATATTTTGGCTATTTTGAAGCATTTTGTCTGTGAGTTTTCCAATATTTGTAAAGGTTCTCAAAGATCTGGTATAATCAACTTCATCTTTCTTAACTTCCCACCAAAAACTTCTCAAACGATGAATCCTACATGAACTACCCCTGTTTGTACTGTGTATCCATAAATGAACAAATTCCACTGCCAAAATATGCAAAGATAATCAAGATTCAATTATTGTCTTTAGTAACCCGAACCTTGTCCAGAAACATCTCCACTCTCTAGTGTGACAACTCGTGAGAGTTAGATTGTGTTGTATTAATCATATTTTCTTAAGGTTCTCATTAACATTGCGCAGAGAAGGATCTCCTGATATCCTTCACCAACATGAGTTACAGAATGGGTCCTCTCACCCTGGTTGAAGGCACAACCTAAAGTAGTGAGGGTAGATAAAACCCTTAGTGAGGTGCTATCCATTTCTCTAATGCCCGAGTGACAAAGAGTCAGCTGAATCCCCTCCTCGACTATAAAATGACTCATATCATGATTCCTCTATCTCTAAGCATCCTACCATTTTCGTGATGTTGCTCAAATTCACAGGAGAATCAATTTGGATACCAACAACATCCATAGTGATTTTCCCTGCTCCTAATGACATTAAAAACAATGGTAATGTTACCAAGAATGCCATGAATCGGTTCCACGATAGGTTCTGCAAACTTTTCAAGAGTAACAATGGGTTCTAATTCAACATCTTGGGCGTGCATTTCCTCGAAACTTCCTCCGCACAATCTAGAACATCTTCTTCCTAAAAATTTCCTTAGTGACATCCTCAGTGACATCTTCCTCTCGCATAGTCTTCTTCTTCCACAACATCTTCCTTAGTTTCAAAACCATATTCCTCTTCCATCTCCTTAGAAACTTGTAATTTTCCCCCGTAACTAGAGTGAGTCGAGGATTTTGGGTTGGCATTAGTTAGTCTAAGAAAAATATCGAATTGGGTCATCTTTTTCATTATTTGAAGCATCCATCCCGTGGAGGAAGAACACTCCCAAAAACATGAGAGGGGGAGATGGGAGAGGAATGGGGAAAAATTAACCTTACCCCCATTACGGAAGTGAGTCGGGATGAAGAGTTGGGGCCCGCAAACTAGTTTGTATTTGCCCTCCAAAGTATTGTACCTCATAACCTATTCAAATCACTCGATCTTAGGGCTCCTTAAGAGAGGTACATTCATATCCTAAATTTTAAATGAATTCTCTCTCTTTCCCTTTAGGAAATAAATCCTTCATTTCCATCTTTAAAGACCTCTTAAAATAAATATCCCCTTCATTGGGAAGCCTTGTCACTTTGGAAATCCTCTCCTCCGAGATTTCAAACCTCATTTTTCCCACATGAACATGGAACTTCTTCTAGGAGGATAGAACACTACTAGAAACCACTAAAGAGTTTCTGGGAGTCTTTCAATGAAAATTTCCACTCCTTTCTCCACTAGGATTTTCTAGACTGCTTCATCCTTCTTTAGATCATCGCAATTTACAGTGCTCAAGTTGAACCAAAGCACCCCCATATTTTCAAGAATCAAGAAACAAAGACAAAAACTAGAACAAGTTACATGAAATGAAGTTTTAACGCAGGTATAAATAAACAAACCCAAACCTCTATTGACACGTGCCTGCAAGAATAAATACTTGCAATTATTTTTGAAAATAAGCATTAATGATTCAAATTTCTCTTTCTCGGCTTACCATGTGTGATGAAGATAATCAATAAAATAAACTTTCCAATCATCATAAATGTGATAATCGCCAGAAGTGAGGGAAGCATATGGCCAAAAAAATATAACCCCCAAGTAACCATGTGAGAAGATGTGCATACCTTATACATGTAAAACTTAGCAATTTTTATGAAATTCATCCTTAATGGATTTTAGAATTAATTCAGGAAGATTCCCTATCCATTTTTGTTGACTCTATTGTGAGAATCCAAGATTAGCAAGCATATCAGCCACTTTGTTTCCTTCCCTGAAAAAAATGTTGATATTGAACGTTGTTAAATTAAGATTGGAGTATTATGTCCAATATGATGTTACTAATAGTCCAAATTGACAACATCCTTATTATTAAGAAGATTAATCAAATTTAGGGAGTCACTTTCCAAAATTATGTTGATCTTGCCAAAATTAGTGTCCAGCTTTAGACCCTTTAAAATAGCCAAACCTTCACTCTATGGTTAGTGCCTAAGTCAAAAAAGGAGGTAGAAGCTGCCATCGGTTGTCCCAATTCATCCTTAATAGCATCACCCCCACCACAGAGGCTCCAAATTACCTTTTGTCATCCCATCTTTATTGAATTTAAGCCATTAAGTAGGGGGAGGGGTCAAAGTAGTAGTAGCCCTTAAAGCAACAAAATTATGAGGTTAGAGGGAAACCATGAGTTGCTGCAACCACTATCTTTCTATTATGTGAAGAATTTTACACTTGTGCTGCTTCCAAATGCAGCAATTTAGATTTTCTTGAAGACCAACTGTGACCAAAGTGAAGACCTATTGGGGGATAATGTGTTGATCCTTAAAGATTCTCCTGTTTCATTCTTTCCGTATGTTCCAATGCGTATGTGGGAGAAGTAATTTCCAGGCAAGATTGATGATTTGATGATGAAAGAGGGGAATCCATTGATCAATAACTTCCGGATGGACTTTGGAAAAAACCAAGATGCTCCAAAATATTAAACAGAAGACTCCAAACAAAGTGAAGGAATAATTACAATGAAATATTTGAGAGCGTTAAGACATATCACACACCTAACCTAGGTAATGAGTATCCCCTCTACTTTAGGTTTTCACCCGATAGGAATGCATATCTAGAAGTGAGGCAAGTGAAAACGCCCGCTTTAGGAATCAACCGAGACAACCGGACCTAATGTAATGCAAGGCTCTCCATGTTGTGTGGAAGGGAGAGGTAGGAACCTTGATGGAAAAGGAGCTCTAAATAGAAAGAGTCCAGATTCTAACATCCTCTATAGAAGAAGTGGGTAAGAATTGTTGCACTAGTAAGAGCTTCAACTTTTCTATCTATTACATCTGAAGACAACTTACGCTTTCCCAAACAAGTATGGACTAGCTTGGGTATAATGATGATCGACCAACATAATTTGTGACATAAGGACCACAGGTTCTAATTAGTCTAGATCTTATAGGATCCCATAAGTGGTCATCAAATAACGCCTTGTCTCCCATCCATTTGTCGGTGAATTGGGTGTGAGTAGATGTCGGAGTCCTGGAGGTAGTAGTGATACCATTGATGCTTCCTTCACTTTTAGTTGCTTCCAAATCTCTGTTGAGAGTATCAACCATGAGTAAAAAACAAGAAGGGAGATAAAGGATCCCCTTTCCTGATTCCCTGACTTGAGTGAAAATAGCCTTGAGGGATACCATTAATGAGTATGGAGAATTTAGGTGTTGAAATACAATTATAAATCTAGGATCTCCATTTTTTCCCAAAACCAAATTTCTTAAGGACTCAAAGTAAAAAGGGCCAACTAACTCTATCAAACGCCTTTTGCATATCGATTTTAAGGATCATACTAGCATTTTTTTGAGTGAAGCTGAGTGCATCGCCTCATGAATAGTAATGATGCCTCCTTGGATCAACCTTCCTCCAATGAACCCATTTTGTTGTTCCAAAATTAAACTCTCCATAACTAGTTTGAGCCTGGAGGTAAGCATTTTTGTAATAATCTTATAAGAGGTGTTGCACAAGCTAATGGGCCTATAATTAGTGATCAATTTGGATCCCATAGAATTAGGCACAAGGGAAATAAAGGTATTATTCCAATCCATTACCATAAGTTCTTTTTATTTAAACTCTAGAATAACATCGTGTAGGTCATATTATATGATGTGCCATAAATATTAAATAAAAGATGCGAGAGAATCCATCGTGGCAATGGGTGATTTATCACCCTTTATATCAAAGAAAAATTTCCTTATTTCATCAACAGAGAAGGTCTCAAGTAGTATAACTTTCATATCCTCATTAATTAAATTAGGTATATGTCTGATAATTTCCTGACAATCCTCTTCATTTTGCGGGGAGGGCACTCATATAAAAAGGTTAGCATAGTAATTGATAAGTGCAAAAACTTCATCATGTTTGTTATCGTAGGTGCCATCCATCATGACTAACTCTTTTATTTTATCCCTACTCTTGTGTTTCATAGAAATCATATGGAATAATTTTTTGTTTCAATCTCCCTGCTGAAGCTAGGTGCCTCGAGATCTTTGACACCAATAGATTTATCCCTCAGCCAAGGTGTTTTCATAGTCACTGAGTAGGGAAGGCCTTGATGATAAAGATGAGGGGATCTTCCTTTTGAGTCAATATCCTCCGAGATAGTAGCTAGCTTTAGAGTTAACAAATCCTTTCTTCTACAGATATCCCCAAAAACCTAAGTTTTCCAATTCTTCAGCTTATTCTTGAAAAATATAAGCTTTTTAGCGAACCTGTACATATCCGCGCCCTGGATATAATTTTTCCACAAGTCCTTCATAAGAGCTTTTAATTGATGATTTTGCAACCAAGTCAACTCAAAACGAAAGGGAGGATGTTTCAAACTTTGAGCTTGTGAGGCGGTAAGGAGTAAAGGGAAATGATCAGAGGCTATCTTAAGCAAAGCCTACAGATAGAAATCGTTATAATGAGCCATCCAATCCATAGAAACAAGGAATCTATCCAATTTAATTTGAATGTGATTGTTTCCCAAAAGTTTATTAGACCAAGTATATTTGGCTCTATGCAAATCAATATTAAAAATTCCCCATTCGATAAATTTAGCAAGAGCTTCAATGCTAGTAGTGTTGACGCTAGTTACACCTTGCTTCTTAAATAGATATAAATGAGTATTGAAATATCCATCGATAAGCTAAGGAAGATGCTTGCAGGTATAACAAAATCTAACAGTAAGTCCAAAGTTTTTCTCTCCGAGACTCAGTCTTAGGTGCATATATATTAACAATAATCCAAGCCAAATTAGACCCAATATTTTAGAAGAACATTCCTAAAAATGGGGTGATTTAATAATACATTACACAAAGAGAATCTTTAGATTCTAAAAGGTGCACAAACCTCTAAAATTACCAGCAGAATCATAGGAGACCACGAGGCATTGGGCAATGGACCTTATTAATCATTTTCTTCTCTTTGAATTTAGTTTCTTGTAGCATCAAGATATCCAGACAATGTTTGAGTCTAAAATCCAGGAGCATTCTTTTTTCTAGGGAGCGTTCAAATCCCCAACATTCAAAGAGAAAATCTTCATTTATTTGATTTTGGCTTACCTCCACTTGGGATGGCAAGAAGTCCCTGTATTCCTTGAGTTATATTGAGAAATTCTTCCTCCTGAAGCTTTGCTTGATTTGTAAGTATCCCTTTTGTTTTCTTAGTGCCTACATCAATCTTTGCTTTAGTGTTATTTCTGGTATTCTTTATGGGAATGGTATCAATGGATACTATAGCAGAATGAGAGATGATGGAATTCTCATGAAGAGGGGAATGAGTAGCAATAGTGCTAGTCAAAGGAACATAAGGAACATGAAAAATATAGGATCCAAAAAATCACAAAGAGAAGGGGAGGAAGGAGGAGAGGAGGGGAGGAGCCAAAAGACAAAAAGTGAGAGGAAAATTAAAGGAGGGGGAGGAGGAAGGAGACAGATTAGAGGGAGAAGGAAAATAAGACGAAGGAAGGGAAGGAGAAAACTGAGAAGGTGAGGAGGCAGAGGAAAGTGAAATAGAAACAATAGTTGGTAAGGAGGGAACCACCGAAAGGGGGAGGAAGTAGGAGGGGGCGGGAAGAGACAAACAAAGCCATCAAAGGGGACAAGGAAGAAAGGGGAAGTGAGGCGAAGTAGAAGGGAGAAAATCTCCTCCAAAAGAACATCAAAAGGATTAGAAATACTTACAACATTTGAGGTTTTGGGAATATACTTTTCGTTATTCATCGGTGATCAAGTTCTCGTCTTTGGTAGATTAGGTTAGCTTGGCTAGGCATGCCATAGCCCGATGTTAAATGCTTTTAAAATTTGAGCAATATTGAGGATATATTCATATTCAATGGGATGAACCCAAGTCCCCATATTAGAGTGAAGTTCAATGGAGGACGATAGAGGTGAGCTTATGTCAAGCATTGCACAAAACCGGAGCCCACCTTGGTAGCTTGATCCACAACTATTAGAGAACCAATGGAGAGGGAGATGCCTTCAATGATAGTAGAGTGCCAAAAATATAAGGGGAGGTCAGAAGACGAACTCAAACTAGATACTAAGACATTGTTTCAGTTTTAGCGTTGAATCTAGGTGTCCAATGATGGATATAGAATCCTCTCCTTTTGAAAACCAAGGACCACCTCGGAAGATCCTAAGAAAAATATTCTTTATGAGAGAAAGTGAACAAAATGAACCCATTGGAAAGAGAAGAAATATCTACCAGATCACAGGGGGCCAATTTAATACATACCCATTTGTGAATCTCTTTCAAATGCGGTGCAGGACCCATAAGTTTGCCCAATAACGACAGCTTCCTAAAGACTTACATTTCTTCGGTGATTGAGGAATGGATTTGTAGAGACAAAGTCCCATCAATGCTATGAGGTTGGAGTTTTCCAAGGTCCACAAGTTTCGAAGATCCAGTAGAAATTTCCTTCCTGGAGCCTACAAATACGTGAGCGGGGTTAGGAGGGGGTCGGCCCTGCACTGATGGATCCACCATCGATGTAGGAGCTAAACACAACAAAAATTCAAAAAGTTTCAGAGCGGGAAAAAAATATTTATGATTAATGCATTCCAATGTTCGAAAGACTTATCCCTATATACATATTTTATGAACACCATCGTAACACAAAATTAATCTCAATAGAAATGGATGAAACACAAAGAAACAAAATAATCATATATCATAAAAAATAAAAATGTAAAATATTAAGTATATTGAATGTTTTAATCATTGATTTATACTATATTTTTCAAGTTTTGTATTTCTTATGTACTAAAAGTGTGTGTGTGTGTGTGTGTGTGTGTGTGTGTGTGTGTGTGTGTGTGTGTGTGTGTGTGTGTGTGTGTTTGTGTTTGTGTGTGTAATTGTTTACTAAATATTTATGGATGTATCCAAGAAGTATCATACCCAAGGGTTTTTTAAAATTGACGTTTTGCATATCTTGGCAACATAGTTTGTTGTTGTTATCTTTACAATTTTTTTACCCTTTTTAGTGGATGTTATTCTCATGAGTTTATTTTTTTAGGTGGTTGTCATCTCCATGAATTTATTTGCATTTATTTGGTTGTTATATGCATTCACATCCATTATAATAAACATACTATACATAATTCCATTAATGATACATTACTTTTACATCATAATACACTTAATATTTACATCACCTAGTAAGTATAACTATGGAAATCCATACATGTTCAACTTAGTTGATTTCATGCCAAGCATACACATTTTTTTACCATAAAGTATCAACCATCTTCAAGTTATTTTTACCATCCAATAAAAATATTTGTAGTCTTCTTTACCAACAATATATTTAAATGAAATAATTTTTTAATCATTATTGTTTGCAATAATGATACACATTGTTGCACCTAATTTTTAACCTCTTAACTCTATCAATATCATTGAGAAAGGATTTCATAAATTTTAAACTTAAAGAGGAAGGCAAGAGGATATTCATTATTTAGATGCATAGTTTTACGGACAACAATTACATGACAATTCACTTCCTGTCAATTATCATATGTATTCTTCCTTGTAATGTTGTGATGGTGTGGTCTGAAGGAACATATCATATTATTATCCATTATATGAAACAAAAAAATGATGATGGCATAAGGAACCAACATGCATAGTAGTTGGTAAAGAACTAGTGGCTCAAAGGAGGAAGCTATTTTGAAATTAGATTACCTATGAAATTTTTCATCAAATATTGTGGTGTACAAATAAAATCTTGTCACAAAAACATGAGGGGATTTATCCTAGTCATGCTTTCTCCTTAAATAATAAATGGGCCTCAACTGCATTCTTATGTTTATCACACAACCATGAAAACACATTAAAACTGGTCAAGTTTAAAGCACTTACACTAATACATGAATGACCCTATTTCACAACCATTCTATTTCAAAGTGATATTACTATTCTCCATATTGAAATGAATGAATTAAGAGGTTAAATGGTTTTGTTACCATTCTCCTAGGGAATATATCATTTTTTCATACATTGGATATACATCAAGATAAAGATAATATTATTTGAAAAAGAATATTAATAATGATTGCATAAAACATATATTTCCATCATCTTAAGTGCAAAAAAATAGAAATTTTCATAAAACCCATAACTTGAGACAAGATAAAATATCACATATTATCTTTGACATAGTTTTCATTACCTATAGTAAATCATTCAACATCATTATCACTTTGGCTATCCTCAATTTGTTGAAGTTGTGCTTGATATTCTTTAATGGTTGCATGTCCCTTTTCTAGTTATTCTTATTCTTTCTCAATTCCATCCTGCTTTTGTTGACCAAGCCCAAATGATACTATTCACATCTATGTCACTTGTTCCTTCATTTCCTTCTTTCCATTCTTTTGTTTTATGTAAGAAATCCTCATACAAAACTTTTTTGATTTCCATTTTCCAATTGGTGTCCACCATCAAACCTTTACCTTATATGTCTCACTCCCAATATCCTTACAAGGGTAGACATTCCCTTCTACTTTACCCATCCATATTGGGAATTTGTTTGATCTTGGCCATATTAAAACAAATTTTCCCTATACCACATCTACCTTTGGATTGAATACATACCTTTATTGTGTACATTTAGGTCCCACATAAATTTCTTCATTAGTAAGGACATTTTGTCTCAAGTAATCATCCAAGAGAAAATGAGAATAATTATTAGTATTTGATTTTTGTCTAGTTCTTGGCCAAAAATCACCTTCTAACATATCACTATTGATGAAGGGCTTATCTAAAGAATCTAAAACATTTTCCCAATACCTTATCTTTGGTAACCATAATGCTTTTCCTCCATATATAGAAATTTTACTCCATTGAATAATATAGGCTCTTATTCTTGTCTTTAGTTCTTCCATATCTTTTAATGTCTTGAAAGGTGATAGTTGAGGTTTCCCTTTAGGAAAGTATGGGTTTCCATCAGGTAATGTATGCCAGAAATTGATAGGTTTAGATCATGCAAGATACCTTTTGGCTTCTTTCTATTGCATCATTGGTATTCCAATTATGACATGAAATTTAAAGTATTGAGCCTTGTTAAGACCAACTATCTTGTGACTCCCATCTAGTAAATGTGGCCCCAAAAAGGATTTTAAATCATAGACATCTTCAATCAGGTATGGTGTGAATGAGCTTGTATCACTCTGACATGTTTTATATGCATCCATGATTTTTGGTAGAGAATATGTATCTTCTCACCATAAAATGGAAGATAATTTCCCATAGGCTCCATCAATACCTTCATGGGTGTGTCCTAATGGAATAAAGCTTATATGCACTGCATTAAAAACCCTTTTGACTATCAACATTGATACAAAACCAAATAAATAATTGTTTTTATTATCACTTGAAGTATTGTCCAGTTTTAAGTAGAAGATTTGTGGTAATTTTTTGAGTGAAAAACATTCTTTAGATACATTTTCTGAAATAGATTGCATTGTTGTACCCTTATACACTTGACATTTTTCATATGAATCATTTTGTAATAATGCATCATGTAGTGGATGTTTTGAAGACCCAGTCTTGTACAATAGGTTCCCATATACATCAACCACTAGTTCTTTGAGCATGCAAAGGCACAAGGCTATTGATGTCACTATGAAGTTTGAACCTCTTTCTAGAAATGGAAGGATAAAGTGACACAAACCCTATATCTTGTGTTCATGAGTAATCACACTTGTTAAAGACAATGGGAGGTTCCAAACATTACTAACTGACTTAGACTTTTATTAGAATGCATTGTATATTTTGTATATCGTATACCCATGAGTATTGTACACCTTTTCCACGAGCATTAGTAGGGGTCCTTAATCCATATTTTTTCGGGAGTATAGATATGCTATTTTTATCTATACATATATATGGGTGATTTCATAATCCATGAATTATGGGAACCATTATGGGTGTTTATTAGCTGATGGTTTTGATACCCATTGTATTGTAAAACCTCTTTGACAGCTTTCTTATTTTTTTACTTACAAATAGCTTGAGATGCGGTAGGGTAAATGGTAAATGGTTAAGTTAATGTAATAAGAGAGAGAAGTTACTGTGCTAGGTTTTTTCCCGAAAGGGTTTCCCAGTTAAATCTTGTGTTTTGTCATTTGTTTTCTTTGATTATCTTGAATATTTTGTTCAATATATCTTCTTGTTTATTAGTTTATTAGATTGATTCTCTTCATTTGGTATCAGAGCAAGGTTTTAGATTTTATGTGAAGAGTTAGGGTTTCTAAAACCTGTGATAAACATTTTTGAGTGGGAGCTCTGCGGGTGAATTTTTCAAGTAGAAGAAAATGATGGGAAGCACAAGGATTGAAATTGAAAAATTTAATGGCCAACATTTTGAGTTATGGAATCTCAAGATGGAAGATCTTCTTATGGATAGAGATCAATGGATTGATGTGTCTAGAGTCATGCCTATGGGTATGAAGGTAGAGGATAGGGAAAGATCGATAGGAAGGCAAGGAGTTCAATCAAATTGTGTTTGTTAGATTCAATTTTTCTAAATGTGTCAAATGAGAAATCTACTCAGGTGTTATGGGAGAAGTTGCAAACTTTGTATTAGACAAAGTCTTTGGTGAACAAATTATTTCTCTGAAATAAGCTATATTCATTGAGAATGAATGATGGAGACTCTGTTGTAGAACATATGAACATCTTTAATACTGTGGTAAGTCAGTTGATTTATGTTGATATTAAAATGGAAGAAGAGGATAAGTGTATTACTCTTTTGTGTTCTTTACCTGAGTCTTGGGATAATCTAGTTATGGCTATTACTAGTACTATAAAAACTATTAGTTGAGGATGTAGTTACGGCCTTACTATCAAAAGAAATGAGGTGGAAATCCATTGAGGATTATCAATCCAAGGATGCCTTATATGTAAGAGGTCATACCCAAGAGAAAATAAAGAAGAGGAAAGGACAGTCAAAGTCCAGAAGTAAATCAAAGACTACAGAAAAGATAAGAGGAAATGTTGGAACTGTGGTAAAATGGGGAATTTCAAGAAATATTGTAGATCTAAGAAGGTAGAAAATGGTAAGTGATCTGATGATGGTAGATCTTCAGTTACAAAAAAATCTAATGAAGACTCGAGATATATTTTTTTTACGGCTTCAAGCTTGCATGCATGTGACAGTGCATGGTTAATTGACTCGGTGCCTCCTTTCATATGACACCACATAAGGAGTGGTTTTGTGAATATGAAAAGTGTAATTGAGGTGATGTATATCTGGGAGATAACTAAACTTGAAAGATCATTGGTCACAAGAGAATCAAGACGAGGTTTAAAGATGGAAGGATTAAAACCCTCCCAAGTGTTTTGCACATTCTAAGTTTGACCAGAAACCTAATATCTGTAAGTAAAATGAATGATGCAGGTGATCAGGTAGAATTTAGTAAAGAGATTTGAAAGATGGTTCAGGGTGCAATGGTATTGGAAAGAGGCATCTGTACTAGAACATTGTTTAAGCTTGAGGCAATCATTGTTCTCGATGACTGCAATAACTCTATGGTTCTACATGAGAATAAAGCTTCAGATCCAAATCCTACATCTATTATAATGAAGATGATGATATGGCATCAAAGGATGGGACACATCAGAGAGAAAGGACTTCCTACTTTCAAAGTAAAAGGTATGGTTGAAGGAATTTTTGTGAGCATTGTATGTTTTGAAACCAAACTAGAGTAAAGTTTCCTACGAATGCTACAAGATCAGAATGAATTCTACATTTGATACATAGTGATGTTTTTGGACCTGTAAAAGTTCCATCATTAGGAAAATCCATGTTCTATGTTAGTTTCATAGATGATACATAGTGATGGTATTGGAAAGAGGCATATGTACTAGAACATTGTTTAAGCTTGAGGAAATCATTGTACCGATTAGTGCAATAACTCTATGGTTCTACATGAGAATAAAGCTTTAGATCCAAATTCTACATCTGTTATAATGAAGATGATGATATGGCATCAAAGGATGGGACACATTGGAGAGAAAGGACTTCCTACTTTCAAAGTAAAAGGTATGGTTGAAGGAATTTTTGTGAGCATTGTATGTTTTGAAAGCAAACTAGAGTAAAGTTTCCTACGAATGCTACAAGATCAGAAGGAATTCTACATTTGATACATAGTGATGTTTTTGGACCTATAAAAGTTCCATCATTAGGAAAATCCATGTTCTATGTTAGTTTCATAGATGATTTCTCAAGAAAGACCTGGGTATATTTTATTCAGAATAAATCTAAGGTTTTTAATAAATTCAAAGAGTTTAAGGATCTTGTGGAAAATCACAGAAAAGAAGATAAAGGTTTTGAGAAGTGACAATGGTGGGGAATATTGCTCTAATGCCTTTGAGAAATTCTATAAAGAGTGTGGAATAGAAAGGTAGAAGACAACTCCATATACGCCACAACAGAATAGAGTTACAAAAAGGATGAACAAAATGTTGTTGAATAAGTGTAGAAGTATGCTCAGTGGTGCCACTTTGGACAAAATTTTGGGAAGAAGCAATGGAAATTGCATGCTATTTGGTTAATAGATCACCGACATCTGCACTTGAAGGGAAAAATCCATAGGAAGCATGGACTAGTAAGAAACCCTTTGTTAGACATTTACATGTATTTGGTTGTATTGCTTATATGTATATTCCAAAAGAAAAAGAACCAAGTTAGATAATAAATATTCTAAGTGCATATTTATTGGATACTCTAATGGCGTAAAAGGATACAAGCTTTGGAATCTAGAATCACATAAGGTTGTTTTTAGCCATAATGTAATTTTTAGAGAGCTTAAGGAAATTCCAGAGAAAGAAGAAAACCTGAGGAAGATCATGTTAAAATTGAGGAAGATGAATCAGTATTCAATTTTATGTGGCTACAAAAGATGAACCACAAAGAAAGTTGTAAGGGGAAGATTTAGATGAAGAAGATGAGGAACTAGAAAATCCTATCTTAAGAAGATCAGATCAGCTGAGAAGGGCACCTAAGAGGTATAGTCCTCCTAATTTCCATTCTACTTATATTTTGTCAGTTTTATCTGTTACTGATGATGAACCCAAGACTCGTGAAGGAGGATTTTGGATCTAATGAAAGAAATTTTTGGAAAAAGGCTATGGAGGAAGAAATGGAGTCCTTATATAAGAATAATACATGGGACTTGGTGAAATTACCTCCTGGAAGAAAATAGGTTGGTTGTAAATGGGTGTTTAAGAAGAAGTATAATGCAAATGGGAAAATAGAAAAGTATAAAGCTCACCTTGTGGCAAAGGGTTTCTCTCAAGTGGAGGGACTCGATTTTGGTGAGATATTTTCTCCTATTGCTAAGTTACATTCTATTAGATTTATTTTAGCTAGTGTTACTGCTTTCAATCTGAAATAGAGAAAATGAATTTTAAGACAACATTTTTGCATGGTGAGCTTGAGGAGGAAATATACATGACGCATTAGAAAGCTTTAAGATCAAAGGAAAGGAATATTTGGTGTGTAGGCTGAAAAATTCATTATATGGCTTGAAGCAATCACTAAGAATGTGGAACCAGAAATTTGACAGTATGTGTTGAGACTTGGGCTCGAAAGAAGTAAATTTGACCCATGTGTTTATTTTAAACATGAAGGTGAATATTATGTTATCATTATATTGTATGTTGATGACATGTTGTTAATTGGTAATAGTAAGAAATTGGTCAGTCATGTTAAATCTCAAATCTCATCTCATTTTGATATGAAGGATTTTTTATGTTACAAAATATATTTTTGGCATTAAAATAAAAAGAGATCATGTAAATAGGAAACAAGTGTTAAATTAAAGAAAGTATCTTGAAGTGATATTGCAAAGGTTTCAAATGCATGAAAGTAAACCTATTAGTATTCCTTTTCCTATTGTTCAAAATTTCTTATGAACAATGTCCTCAAACCGAAGAAGAAATAGAGGACATGTATCAGGTACCATATGATAGTGTAGTTGGTAGTTTGATGTATGAAATGGTTTGTACTAGACCTTATATTGCACATGTAGTGGGAGTAGTGAGCAGATTCATGTCAAATCATGGAAAGGAACATTGGAATGTGGTAAAGAGAATGTACACGTACTATATGATGGAAAAGTGACAAGTGAGCGTGGGAATCTACAAGCAACTCTTCCTCGCACCCGACCTCCCGAGGTCGTGCTTTGAGAGACAAACACAGTGGGGATTGAATATGCATGGGATGTAGAAAAACTAGTTAGGTAATCTGATGTCTTTGACATGCACTAGTGGAAATTATGAATCTAAGGCAAAGAAGGCCCTTCTAACTTGAACTGGTGTGATAGATCGATCAGTAAGGATGACTGCTTGAAGGCTCCAATCAATATCGAGCTCGCGTGATTCATCTATGGGTTGTGGAATACATGGAAAATGTCCTGGGATAGTTTCGTGTATGTTTCCAAATAAGGTCATAGGGTGGATGGTAACTATATCTGACTCTATGGGTGATTCTCTGGCTTAGTCCAGAATTCCCTAGCCTTGTTAGCTGCTATGTCTAATAAGGATAACTGTTCGATGATGATAGGTGGAAGTGGAGTAGATCTAAATACTAGTGTACGTAAGCCAGCGTCAATGTCAGACTGACCAATAGATTCGTTGGGTTGAGGGATTTGTGGGTCACAACCGTAGATTCGTGGTTGTTGTGGTCCTGCTATGGTCATGTGCAGAATCAGTCCCTAATCCCTAGTATCTAGTAATTGTATGCTTTCTCAGCTTCTATATTCAGAATTAATAATTGTGTGATCTTCTCAGAGTATCTTACAGGTGTTTCAACCTGAATTCTCAAGCTAGTATCTATGTCTGTGAGAGTATCCCCGCTTCTGGCTATGGGACCAAAGGGTCACAACCGAATGTTTGCTCTCTTTCAAACCCTTCTACACGCTCATGGGATATTAATCTAAGGTAATATGTAGTTTGGTTGTTTTGACCAAAACGTGTGTGCTTTGTCATCTTCTATGTTTAACCCACTTAACTAGGAACCAATTTGTTGTAAGTTTACCGTTGTTTGGAAGACTTGGATCCTGAGATTTTGATCTATATCGCTTATTGCTATGATGATATTGGGTCAGCATGATTGGCTCGAATACGTATTCTCTGGGCTCTCTAGGTCCCGTGATTGTCATACAAAAGAAAGTTATATAAATCTAACTAATGACAAAATACACTAATTGTGAAAGATATGTCTATGTATATTCCTAAATCTAATATATCTATCTACTAAACAGAATTTAAAGAACAACTATCTAATATATCCGTAATGACAGCTTAAAATAATGATTTAAAACAAACAAGATAACCGAGTATAGCTATTTGTCTGTGCAACTGTGAACCTATTCTAAATAATGAAACAATTGATCTAGTTTATTTGCAAGACTCTCAATCCTACCTTAGAAGTGAGAAATGAATCATAGTTTCTCAGAAACTATCAATCCCCATAGCTTCCCTGGCAATATCGAAAGTAAAATTGATTGAAATAAAGTGATTGGCTACTCTATTTGATATGTTTCTAACTAGAAATTTGAAAGCTAGAACCTGGATTCTGTAGAACAGTGGCAAATCTGATGGTGTGTGTGGCTATGTCCCCTCAGTGTGATCTCCTCGTTCCTTCGTGTTCACTTGGATCCAAAAAAGTGTGTAATGCTAGCATCAACAGAAGTAGATATTGGGACAAAGGCATCTTAGGATACAGACTGAATACAATGCGAGTAGGAGAGAGATAGCGCAAGAGTACAGAGCTTGGCTTATGCAATTCCTAGCGGGATTTATTGCGAGTCATGCAACATAAAACATCTAGAACCTGAAACTATCCTGTGTGAAGAAAAAAACCTGCAACTTTAATGGCTTCCTATTGAAAACAAACTATTTTACTCCAATGGATTGGATGAAATATCAAAAACACTTGCACAAGATGGATATGTGGCTTCCTAATAGCAAAACAACACTAACTAGGCATGTAATGAAAGAAACTAAGAATTCTAAATAAAATGAAATACTAATCTATTAAATGAGAAATTCGTAGGCAAATTTGAGGGGCCATTTGCTTGAGCACAAGCCAACTATTTATAGCATTTAGATTTACCCAAGGTAAAAAAAGAAATAGAACTCTTAAACTATAAACAATGGCAAAACACTATTCCAGGGAACCAGAATCATTAATGCAAGCCTATGGCGGTGAAAAAAAGCTGGTGAATCGTTGATTTTTACATGAGTCATGTTAAAAGAGCATTCTGGAAAACGCATAAAGGACCGCCGCCCTGAGCAGGGTGGTGGTTACAGGACCGCCGCCCTACTTAGGGCGGCGGTCACGACACCACCGCCTAGGTAGGGCAGCGGTTTCGTAACTGAAGAGAAAAAGGCCAAGAAAAGAGGGAAAAAGAGAAAAACAAAGCACGCGGGGGCTAAGCGGGGCATGTGGGATGATAACGCATACTGGGGAGCTTTTCCGGATCCCGAACACCTTATAAGGAGACTTGTATCATCATTGGGGTGCATGTTACGTTGTTTTGGTGGTGCAGTACCCTACAATTTTGGGTACGTACAGGTACCTATGTGGGACATCTAATTATGTATTTTATTATCAAGTAAAACATGATGAAAATAAAACATTAGATCTACATGGTTTTGTGGATTCTGACTAGGGTGGAGACTTGGATATGCACAAGTCTACCAATGGTTATGTGTTTAAATTATTTGATGGAGTGGTAAGTTGGATGAGTAAACGTTAAGGAAGTGTTGCGATATCCATCATAGAGGTTGAGTACATTACTCATACAAGTAAAGAAGCGCTTTGGCTTCTAACTCGATCTCCACCGTTGGGTTCACTCAAAATGTTGCAAGGATCGATTGTGACAATCAAAGTGAAATTTTTATAGAAAATAACCCTGAGTATCATTCAAGAATGAAACACATTGATGTTCAATACCATTTTGTAAGAGAAATGGTGGAGGAGAAGAAGATACTACTAAGTAAGGTGGACACAAAGGATAATGTTGTTGACTCTTTAACTAAGGTTGTGAGTGATGAGAAATTTTCTTGGTGCAAGAAAAATGATGGGCTTGAATTATTTGAGCCGTGTGACTATATGGTTGTGTATCCCCTTTTGAAAATTATACCATAAGGGGAGAATGTTAGAATGTGTTGTATATTTTGTATATTGTATACCTAGGAGTACTATACACCTCTTCCATGAGTGTTAGTAGGGGTCCTTAATCCATAATTTTCTAGGAGTATAAATATGTTACTTTTATCTATATGTATATATGGGTGGTGTCATAATCCATGAATTATTGGGAACCATTATGGGTGTTTATTAGCCCATGGTTTTGGTACCCATTGTATTGTAAAACCGCTTTGAATGTTTCTTACTGTTTTTTACAAATAACTGGTGACATAAGTAGGGTAAAGAAAAATTTGGAAGTACATTATAGTTTTGTAAATGGTTAAGTTAATATAATAAGAGAGAAGTTATTGTGCTAGGTTATTTCCCAAAAGGGTTTCCTAGGTTAAATCTTGTGTTTTGTCATTTGTTTTCTATTTTCTTTTATTATCTTGAATATTTTGTTTAGTATAGCTTCTTGTTTATTAGTTTATTGGACTGATTATTTTGAACTTATTCCCTAACCTTGGTATGGAAGTCTTCATCTTGTCCATCTTATCATGCACAATGCTTAAGAAATTTTCAGGGTTTTCCTCAGATTCAATCATGTGGGCATAATAGTCTACACGACAACTTTTAATGTAATCATTGTTATATTTTTGATACTTTTGTAATTACATGATTATTTCGGGCCAGTTGTGGCTTTTTCATTTGTTTGCAATATCCATACACTCATCACACTTTACAAATAAGTTATTCTTTGCAATTAAAACATCTTGGAAATGTTGTGACCATATCTTGTTAAAGTTAGACTGTGACACTTTGACGGAGAATTAGGATTTCAAGGTCTGCATTACACTTTTTAAGAATTGAAAATTGGGTATAATTTTCTCACAAAATCCTCACAAGAAACTCTTTTTCCATGATGATTTATTGAGAGAGTCAAATGAGGAGCTATATTTAATTTTTCATAAATTATTTTTCTGATACTAGCAATCATTTCCATAGTATTTGGCCTTGATTTTTGTAAACTAACATTAACATTCACTGCCCTGATATCACCATTTAAAAAGTATTTCTTGTATTCAAAGAAGTTGCTTCTAGGTATTCCAAAGGCATTAAAATAAGAATTTTAACATACATCATGGGTGTCAAGCTCATGGTAAGAATGCCTCTATTCCTTGTTATGTCATTTCTTTGTATGGATCCATTTTCTCCCAATGCATTCAACACAAAATCTCTTCTTGAACCCTCACTCATATATCTAAACTTATGCCAACCACTAGTGATTGATCCACTAGGTATTATGGAGCTAAGACATTTATTTTTCCAAAAAATCATCTTTATTACTTTATCCAAGAAATATAATTCATCTTCATCTTCAATATATCTTGCATTTAACATATTGACATTTGATGCATTGGGATTTAAACATTTCGATTTCTATGTGACCTTCTTGTCAAAGGTTGTGGATATGTGTAATTCATGACATCAATAAGAATTGGACATGCCAATTGAGGAAGTGATTCTTCTAATGAACTCCACATATTTACTTCTATCTCCTTTGGAACTTCCTTCATTTTCACATCCATCATCAACAACCAAGGTTTGGTAGTTTATTTTCGTGCCATCAGATGAGAGAACCTTCTGATATGGTGCATGTGGAACAAGAAGGGTTGAATACAATATTAACAAGAATACCAAAATTATTTCCATATAACAATTTAAAATGAACCATATCTCCTTCAAGTACATTTGTAATTGTCCCCTCTCCAACATATTTGTTCTCCTTTGAACAAAGATGGATTAACTTTTCTTGAAGTCCTCTAAATTTCAAGTTGTGATCATAGGAATTTGATGAGGCCAAAATTTTTAATGTAGCCCTCTTTTTGACCTTTAGTGCAAACCATGTATTTTGATTCACCAATTTCTCTATTAACCATGTTATTATACTGTTTGGTTTCAGTGATGATGAACAAATATTGTAAGAAATTAATATTTTCTCCACCATCACACAAAACATTAGAGGACCCAAATTCTCACCTTGAACAATGTGGTCCTCAATCACATTTGATATAAAACACATGGGTATATTGTCTCCTTATGCATAACTATGTTGTTGAAGTATCACATCCTCTCGTAATTAAATGGAGCCAATATTTTTCATGTGTGCCATTAATGTGCTCAGTGTATTCAATTTCAACATCATATGAATCAATTACATCCATTGAATTAAAATTCAATTTTTCATCTATATCATTGATATCGGTATTGATGAATCATCATGTGCTAACATTTTCTTCTCATCCCATGCAATATAGTACCCTTTATTTTCTATGCCTGCTAATGTTTTTGCTTCAAAAAAACAAGGCAACCAAGCTTTCCCATCCAATACTTTATCTACAGTAATGGAAAATAAACCTTCTCCCATTACTCTACAATGTAGAGTTTTTCTACTTGGATAAAATCTTCCCTCAACAACTTTCAATCCTTGTGAAAATAAATCAACATGTTGTGCTTCTTTAAATATATGATGCATTTTGGGAAATCTATAAATTAAAAAAAAAAAATACATATAAACATAATATATAAATAAAAACGTGGCAATTATGAAGCAAATAAAAATCAAAGTGATAAAGTAGACATATGTTTTAGTATAAATTATAATTCCCATAACCATGAAATTTCCCTTGATAGCTAATAAAAAACAAAAATATTGAGTACACATTCTAAATTAATAGATATGTTTATTATTTTAACATATTTTATGGTGCTTACATGTTTTTTAATGTAAAATAATTTAAATTCAACAAATACAATAGGGAAATGGGGGCGTCACATTATTTGTATTCACTTTAAGGGTAAGTGCACCAAGTTGGGGGCCAAAAGGGGTCTTAAGTGGATGGATTTTTCTAAAAAAAAAACTTCAATTTGTATGAGTTTTTCAAATAGTTACACTCAAAATTGGAAGATGTTGTAGAAATATGAATCGTAGCATTTTGAGTCTAGTTTCTAGTCTACTAAATTTTATTGAAAACTGTTAAGTTTAAGTGGGTTAAACAACTAAAATACCAACATGTGCTCTTGTTTTTGATAAAAAACATAATAGAGTGAATTTCGTGCCCCCCACCATTTTTTGAGCACCATTTAGTATTTTTGAAAACCCTTTGGTAGAAAGATAGCTAGGAGTATCTAGTTTGGGCTCCATTTTTAAAAAGTTTTTTTAGCTAATATTTTTTATTTATAATTTTTCTAGTACGAAATTTTATATTTTGAGAAATAACGAAGCTCCGATTGTGCCCCCTAACTACCTCAAAAATATTGAAAATTAGCTTTTTTTTTTTTAATATGTATAGAATTATGCCTAGTTTGGGCTAGTATAGTTTTTTTTAAAATTTTGATCATCCAAAAAAAGATACACCATGAAAGATAGACATATTTTCACTTCAAAAAATAGCTATAAAAAGGCATAGAAAATAAATAATATGGAAACCTTATATTAGTCAAAAAATTTAAAAATTAAATTTTTAGAAAGAAGAAAATCTTCTCTATGTCGTGGTATAATTTTTTAAAAATGGATTAATTGTTTTATTTTGATTTATTATAGAGGAAGTGACATTTTTACATTTTCTTGCAAAAACACGTTGTTTGTTGTGTTTGTACAGTCCATGCCTTAGGCTTGGGGATCCAAACTGGATCCTAAGCCTTGAGGCGTGGCTTGGAAAAAGAGAAAATATAAAATTCATACACGTTATAACATGTATGCATTATAACGCATATGCATTACATAACACACACGTGTTATAACGTGTACATGTTACATAACACATACGTGTTATAACGCGTACACATTTTTCTTTATTTTATATATTGTGGCCCCCCAACATCCCTTTCATCTCTTTCACGGGAATTTGAAAACATTTTGTTTTGTCTCAATTTTCTATATTCTTGCACAATTTTTTAGTTGTTCATTTTGTCCCCTACCCCACTAGCTGAATTTTTCTAATCATGGGTGATAAGCATCGAGCTAAGGACAAGAGGAAAGTCAAGAACAAGACACCGAGTAATTGGAAGAGAAGAGAATAAAGAAATTGAAGAGAATGAAAAAATTCGAGCTAGGAAAGGTGCATCCGCTATATCAAATGTAGTTAATGTATTAAAAATGGGGATGAAATACATAATGAAAATGTAAAGAATAATGATTTTGTAATGAATAATGATATTGAATTGAATGATAATGTTGGTATGGATGAAGAAATTGATATGAATCCAATTGTTGAACCCTTACTTGATAATCCAAATGTTAACCCCAAAATTTGTATGAAACACCGAATGAAGAAAGTAACCTTGTAAATGAATCTTCACCTCTAAGAACACCTCCTTCCATTTTGCGAAGAAAACCAATTCACTTAATTGAAATTGATGAAAACATTATAAAACCAATGCCTAACAAAATGTCTGAAAGAAATGCGAGAAGAAAAGTTAGTGGAATTTGGGATAATTACTTTGAGAATTTAAATGACACACAAAGATATCAATCATTTGTTTCATTGATGAAATTAATTAAGATGAGACATATAATGAAGACCCTAGGGTTAAGAACATCTAATGTTGTTGATCAAAATGCGTCAATTGTTGAAAACATACATAAAGCATACCAAACTGTAGGTGGCAAAAGATGCACAAAAGATAGTAATGCTACACGGTGTGCACTTACTAATTGTATAGTAAGTGATAAAATAGTTAATAAATGCTTGATTAGAAAAACAAGCGCAAGCTTTCAAGATAAACAAAAAACACTAATGAAAGCAATAGAGAGACATAAATGTCTTGAGTTAGTCAATAACATTGACTATTGGGATTTCTCTAGCAGACTTCCATGAAAAGACAAGAATACATCTGATATTCTAAAAGAATTAATTGTAAATTTTTTGAATGAGAACACAAGGGTGTCACCGAATAGAAGAGATATAGTAAAAGAAGAATAGGTTCTCGTAATTGTGAATTGTGTGCAAAAAATTTCTTAGATATGACTCAAACAGAATTTTTCTCTAAGTTTAAAAATGAAAATCCACAAATTAACATTAGCCATGAATCTCAAGACAGATCAATGATTCGTAGATATTTTTGTTGATAAAGGAACAACATCTGATTTTTTTGAAGATTGTATGATAGTTGTAGGATCAAGTAATATGCACTCATTCCATAGTTCAGATGCAAATTCTTGGACTATTTATACTAGGTGCATGACATGTTTTGTATATCATGCATTGATTTTGCATGGAATGAATGTGATTCATAAAGAATGGGTGGATGAATGGACTTGTAGAGAACTCTAATTCCACTCGACACACATCAATTTCCATGAGCATTACAACTTGCAGGGTCTTCATATCAAATGAAAACATCACTTGACTTTGACCAAGTCTTTGATTTAGTGAAACAAGGTACATACATATATGTACATGCCATGTTTTAGATTTATAAATTATTAAATTGTAAACTATTAATGTATTTTTAAATTGATCAACAATTTTACTTTGTGATACATATGGCACATTTTACGTTTATTGTGACATAATTTAAGGAAGAGGGAATAAAATACTTCTTGTCTCATTGTGTAGTGGGAAATGTTTTTGACTTTCACAATCATTGATGGTGAAGACCTCGAGTATCCCAATCGGATCGGTGGTAGTCACCGAAACTTGTCTTCAACGATATCCTATCAAAAATCAAACATTTGGTTGTTTGAAGACTATGAAGTACATCGAAGATACTTCACTATTCACATTTAGTCCTTGCAACAAATATTAAATTGATCAAATATCAAGGTCGGCCATCAAAAAGAATCATGGAAGGTTCGTGAATCATATCATGAAGCAATTCTTATTCTTTCGAAGAATAGAGTTGATCCTCGCGGATCATTGGATTGAATTTGCAAAGGTATGTTCTTCATGAATTTAATTTGAATATTTACTAAAATGATTTTGTTTAAATTTTGTATCATTTAAAACTATATTTAATTTCTTACTAACATGTTTATGTAGGTTAGTTGTGCCAAAAATCTTCCACCTTCACGTGGTTGGCATTGTCAGTAGAGAAATTATTATTCTCGAAGCCAAGTGAAGCTAAGAGAAATTAAATATTAGAAAGGAACAACAAACAAAAATTCTCATTTCACCACCTATATTGTATGAACCACCTATATTATTTAGGTGATTAGCAATGGATAACCTTACATTGACTCAGTCTAAATGGAGATGGATAAAACCACAATAGGATTTTGTAAAGGGCCCCAACATGGAGGTCTTGGATGTGATGAGACGTCTCTAGGCACCACGGAGTCCGAGAAATCACCCATTGAAGATATGGCGTGTTTGGGCCTCGGGTATCTTAAGCGACTACGCCCTGGATGAGGTAGCCTAAAATCATGGGGAGCGTATGGAAAAAAATGAATCCTCCAATAGTATTGACCTAGCCACCCCGACGTGTTGGCATAGGTGGTTTGGTCCCACGAGCTTTTGATTGCAAACTACAGCGTTTGGCAGCCCTACACTGACTCATACTGCACTATTTTATGCGTTTACAAACAATAGGACAACGAGAGAACCGAATGGAGATGGATAAAACCACAATAGGATTTTGTAGAGGGCCCCGACATGGAGGTCTCGGATCTGACGAGATGTCTCTAGGTGCCACAAAGTTCGAGAAATCACCCGTCGAAGATATGGCGTGTTTGGGCCTCAAGGCTCTTAAGGGACTACACCCGACGAGGTAGCCCAAAAGCACGGGAGTGTAGGGAACCAAAAATAAGCCTCCACTAGTGTTCACCTAGCCACCCCAATGTGTTGGCATAGTTTTTTTATTGTTACGTGCTTCCATTTGCGAACTACAACATCTGGCAACCCTACACTGACTCAAACTACACTATTTCACATTTTTACAAACAATAGGACAACAAGAGAACCAGATGGAGATGGAGAAAACCGTGAGAGGATTTCATAAAATGTGGATGTCTTGGATCTAACGAGACATCTCTAGGTGTCATGGAGTCTGAGAAATCACCCGTCGAAGAAATGACGTGTTTGGGCCTCAAGGCTCTTAAGGGACTATGCCCGACGAGGTAGACCGAAAGCATGGGGAGTGTAGGGAACCAAAACAAAGCCTCCACTAGAAATCACCTAACCACTCTAGCGTGTTGGTGTAGTTAGTTAGGTCCCATGAGCTTCATTTGCAAACTACATGACCTCTCCGGCAAATCCTACACCGACTTAGTCTCGCACTATTTCGCGTGTTTGTAAACAATAGGACAACAAGAGAACCGAATGGAGATGGAAAAAAATGTGAGAGAATTTCGTAGAGGGCCCCAACATGGAGCTCTTGGATCTGATGAGACATCTCTAGGTGCAACAGAGTCTTAGAAATCACCCATCAAAAATATGGCGTGTTTGGGCCTCAGGGCTCTTAAGGGACTACGCCGACGAGGTAGCCTGAAAGCACAGGTAGGGTAGGGAACCAAAATTAAGCCTCCACTAGTGTTCACCTGGCCACCCCGATGTGTTGGCATAGTTGTTTTGGTACCACGAGCTTCCGTTTGTAAACTATAGCCTCTGACAGCCCTACACTGGCCTAGACCTCACTATTTCGTGTGTTTACAAACAATAGGACAACAAGAGAACCGAATGGAGATGGAGAAAATGCAAGAGGATTTTGTACAGGGATTTAACATAGAGGTCTCGTAGATCTGACGATACATCTCTATGTGCCACGAAGTCTCGAGAAATCATCCATCAAAGATATGGCGTGTTTGGGCCTCAGGGCTCTTAAGGGACTATGCCTGGACGAGGTATCCCGAAAGCACGGGAGTGTAGGGAACCAAAATGAAGCCTCCACTAGAAATCACTTGGCCACCTCGACATGTTGGCATAGTTTTTGGTCCCATGAGCTTCTGTTTGCAAACTATATCATCTCGAACCCTACACTAACTCGTATCAGCACTATTTCGCGTGTTTGTAAACAATAGGAAAATGAGAGAACCAAATGGAGATGGAGAAAAAAGTGAGAGGCTTTCATAGAGGGCCCAAACGTAGAGGTATCAGATCTGACGAGACATCCCTAGGTGCAGTGGAGTCTGAGAAATCACCCGTCGAAAATATGGCATGTTTGGGCCTCAGGGCTCTTAAGGGACTACGCCCGACGAGGTAGCCCAAAAGCACGGGGAGTGTAGGGAACCAAAACAAAGCCTCCACTAGCATTCACCTGGCCACCCCGACATGTTGGTGTAGTTAGTTTGGTACCATGAGATTCTGTTTGCAAACTACAACCTATGGCAGCCCTACACCGACTGCATCGTACTATTTTACGTGTTTACAAACAATAGGACAATGAGAGAATCGGATGGAGTTGAAGAAAACTTCAATAGGCTTTCGTAGAGGACTTCAACATGGAGGTCTTGAATTGACGAGATGTCTCTAGGTGCCATAGAGTTTGAGAAATCACCCATCGAAGATATGGTGTGTTTGGGCCTAAGGGATCTTAAGGTACTACGCCCGGACAAGGTAGCCCGAAAGCATGGGAAGTGTAGGGAACCAAAATGTAGCATCCACTAGTGTTAACCTAGCCACCCCGATGTGTTGGCGTAGTTTTCTCTTTCCCACGAGATTTTGCTTACAAAATACAACATATAACAGCCCTACACCGACTCGTAGTCTCTAGTATTTCATGCCTTTGTAAACAATAGGAAAACGAGAGAACCGAATGGAGATGGAAAAAACCACTATAGGATTTCATAGAGGGCTCCAATGTGAATATCTTGGATCTCGACGAGAAGTTTGTAGGTGCCACATAGTCCGAGAATTCACTTGTCAAGATATGGCGTGTTTGGGCCTCGTGGGCTCTTAAGGGACTACACTCGGATGAGGTAGCTCGAAAGCACGTGGAGGAAACCACCAATGTTCAATGATTTTTCCACAAGATGCAACTATGTAGACTATGAAATTAGTTTTGTTGGGGAGACCACCAATGTTCCAACTATTCATTTTGAAAGAATGAATATCTTCAATCAAATAGAGAATGAAGAGCCTGAATTTTTTTGGACATTACAAAAGGTTGTTTGTGCCCAAAAAGAAGCCAAAGGCCATATAAATTTTCAGTCTTCAACTTTAGATGACAATGAACATCATGAAGAAAAACAATTAGGTGAAGATGTCACTATGTCCCTTAAGAGCCACGAGGCCAAAACACGCCATATCTTCGACAGGTGATTTCTCGAACTTCATGGCACCTAGAGATGTCTCGTTAGATCCAAGACCTCCATGTTGAAGCCCTCTACGAAATTATCTCACGGTTTTCTCCATCTCCATCCCATTCTCTCGTTTTCCTATTGTTTGCAAACGTGCAAAATAGTGTAGTTTGAGTTAGTGTATGACTTGCTAGAAGCTATATTTTTTAAACGGTAGGTCGTGGGACCGAACCAGCTACGCCAACATGTCAGGGTGGCTTGCGAACACTAGTGGAGTCGTTTTTTTGGTTCCCTACACTCCTCGTGCTTTCGGTCTACCTCGTCCGAGTGTAGTCCCTTAAGAGCCCTGAGGCCAAAACATGCTATATCTTTAATGGGTGATTTCTCAGACTCTGTGGCACCTAGAGATGTCTCGTCAGATCTAAGAACTCTATGTTGGGGCCCTCTATGAAAGCCTCTCACAGTTTTCTCCATCTCCATTTAATTCTCTAGGTGTCCTAATGTTTGCAAAGACACAAAATACTAGAGTCTGAGTCAGTGTATGGCTACCAGATGCTATAGTTTACAAAGGGAAGCTTGTGGGACTGAACGAACTACATTAAAGAGTCAGGGTTACCAGGTGAATGCTAGTGAAGGATTAATTTTGGTTCCCTACACTCCCCATGCTTTCAGGCTACCTTGTCCGGGTGGAGTCCCTTAAGAGCCCTAAGGCCAAAAAGAGCTATATCTTTAACGGGTGATTTCTCGTAATCTATGGCACCTAGAGACGTCTCGCCGATCCAAGACCTCTATGTTAGGGTCCTCTACAAAATCCCCGTCATGGTTATCTCCATCTCCATTTGGTTATTTCTCCGTCCTATTGTTTGCAAACACGCAAAATAGTGCGCCTCGAGTCTATCTAGGGTCATTAGACACCGTAGTTTGCAAATAGAAGCTCGTGGGATCAAACCAAATATGCCAACATGTTTGGGTGGCCTAGTGAACTCTAGTAGAGGATTTGTTTTGGTTCCCTACACACCTCGTGCTTTCGGGCTACCTCATCTGGGTGTAGTCCTTTAAGAGCCCTGAGGCCAAAACATGCTATATCGTTGACGGGTTATTTCTCAAACTCTGTGGCACCTAGAGATGTATTATCAGATCCCATATCCAATTTTAAGCCCTCTATGAAAGACTCATGGTTTTCTCCATCTCCATTCGGTTGTCTCGCATTGTCCTATTGTTTTTAAATGCATAAAATACTAGAGTCCGAGTTAGTGTAGGGCTATCGAGGTCAGTAGTTTGCAAATGGAAGCTCGTAGGACTAAACAAACTATGCCAACACATCAGGGTGGCTTGGTGAACACTATTGAGATTTTTTTTTCCCTACGCTCCCGTGCTTTTACGCTACCTCGTCCGGCATAGTCACTTAAGAGAACTGCGAGGCGAAAACAAACTATATCTTTGATGGGTGATTTCTCAGACTATGTGGCACCTAGAGATGTCTTGTCAGATACAATACCTCTAGGTTTAGTCCCTCTAGAAAATAATCTCATGGTTTTATCCATCTCCATTTGGTTCTCTTGTTGTCCTACTTTTTGCAAATGCACAAAATAGTGTAGTTTGAGTCAGTGTAGGGCTACTAGACGTTGTAGTTTGCAAACGGAAGCTCGTGGGACCGAAGAAACTACACCAACATGTTGAGGTGGCTAGGTGAACGCTATTGGAGGATTTGTTTTGGTTCCCTACGCTCCCCATGCTTTCGGGCTACCTCGCCTAGCGTAGTCCCTTAAGAGCCTTGAGGCCCAAACATGCCATATCTTCGATGGGTGATTTCTCAGACTCCGTGACACCTAGAGATTTCTCATCACATATGAGACCTTCAAGTTGGGACCCTCTAAAAATTTCTCTCACATTTTTATCCATTTCCATTCGGTTCTCTCGCTGTCCTATTATTTGCAAAGGCATGAAATAGTGTAGTCTGAGTCAGTATAGGGCTTCTAGAGGCTATAGTTTGCAAATAGAAGCTCATGGGACCAAACTAACTACACCAACATTTCAAGGTGTCTAGGTGAATGCTAGTGGAGGCTTCGTTTTGGTTCCCTACGCTCCCCGTGCGTTCGGGCTACCTCGTCCGGCGTAGTCCTTTAAGAGCCCTGAGGCCAAAACACGCCATATCTTTGACGGGTTATTTCTCGGACTCCGTGGCAAGTAGAGACATCTCATTAGATCAAATACCTCCATGTCGTCCCTTTACAAAATTCTTTCATAGTTTTATCCTCCTCCTTTTGGTTCTCTTGGTGTCATATTGTTTGCAAAGGTACAAAATAGTGCGATGAAAGTTAGTGTAGGGGTCCGGACGTTGTAGTTTACAAACGAAGCTCATGGGACCAAACCAAAAATTCCAACACATTGGGATGGCTAGGTGAATGATAGTGGAGGCTTCAGTTTGGTTCCCTATGCTCCTCGTGCTTTCAAGGTACCTCATCTGGGTATAGTCCCTTAAGAGCCCCGAGGCCCAAACTCGCCATATCTTTGACAGTGATTTCTTGAACTTTGTGGCACCTAGAGACATCTCATCAGATCTGATACCTCCATGTCGGGGCCCTCTAAAAAATCCTATTGTGGTTTTATCCATCTCCATCCGTTCTCTCGTTGTCCTATTGTTTGTAAACGTGTGAAATAGTGCGGTCTAAGTCGGTGTACGACTAATAAAGGCAGTATTACAGTAGCTCATGGGACCAAACCAACTACGCCAACACATCGAGGTAGCCTGGTAAACGCTAGTGTAGTTTTTCTGATACCTATGCTCCCCATGCTTTCGGGCTACCTTGTCCCAGCGTAGTCCCTTAAGAGCCCTAAGGCCCAAACACACCATATCTTTGACGGGTGATTTCTCAAACTCTGTGGCATGTAGATACGTCTCATCAGATCCCAGACATCCACATCGGGGCCCTCTATGAAATTATATCACAGCTTTTATCCATTTCCATTTTGTTCTCTCGCTTGTCCTATTGTTTGTAAAGGCATAAGCTAGTGCAGTCTAAGTCATTATAGGGCTATCGATGTTGTAGTTTTCAAACGAACCTCGTGGGACTAAACCAACTATGCCAACATGTCACGGTGGCCAAGAGAATACTAGTGGAGGCTTCATTTTGGTTCCCTACACTCCCCGTGCTTTGAGGCTACCTCGCCTAGGTGTAGTCCCTTAAGAGCCCCGAATGATTTGATTGACTTAAGAATGAATTTGATGGGTGTCGGTGGCCTACGGTTTAGTGACCTTCCATTCATTGATAATATATGCTATGATAAACCCATGATGCTTTCAAAATCACCTTCAAAGGATAGGGGTAGTCATCTAGCCTAGTGAAGGTGTGATGTGATTTCCAAATAACTTGAAATGCCTACAGATTTAAAGGTAATAACATGAATTGGATAGGATTAGAAAATCAAGAATCATTGAGTGTTTGAATCAGAATATCATTGCATCTAGAGACATTCTCAAGCATTGGAGTAATGTATATGGAGAGACATTCTCAAAATATCAACAGATGAAAGGCATCAAATTGTGACGACTCTTGGGTGTTTTAACAGGGAGAAGACTACGAAGCATAGAATAATGTAGTAAGTGCATGATAATATAGGAACCAATACAAAGAGACCATGAGCAAGAAGAAGTGCAAGTAAGGTAAATACACATATACACATTGATAAATTGAATGAATAATTACACAGATTAGGTAACTCTTTATATACACACATTATATAAATATTGATTTCCAAATTTTGATGCATATTATACATTGAAAATGCTAGTACATGTACATCACCAATAAATGAAAAAATAATCCATAATGTCTTAAATATTTTCAAGTGCACATCATATTAGTTTCATGCGAAAATAATGTCGAAATGTAAGGTCTCATACAAAATTATCAAGTTCCAAATATTATTTTAATGTGCATAATAAATACAAAATTTCCCAAATAGGTCATATACCATCAAGTTCAAATGCCATATAGGCATACTATAATTCCATGCACATAGGAATACAAAAACAATGTCGTCCTAGTCTTTCACCTATTATAATTTTGTCTTTGAATAGGTTCATGTTTTGCACCAGTCGATCCTGTGAAGATCCTTTTCCTCGCCGTGAAAATCTCGAAATCAAAATAATTTGTAATCTCATTGATGATAAACTCATAATAGAGTTTCCTCATAAAGTATAGTGGCACCTTGTTGTTATTACAAGGTGGAAAATCAAACACCATCCACCATTAGTCCCAAAAATTATTTTTAATCAAATTATTATTGCACCAATGGATGGGAAACCATTTACATGACAATGGAACAGGAAAATTAGTGTGGGGGTCTGTGAATAAGGTGCATATGAGGTCTTTTGAAATTTATTTTTCTTTACATCCACATATGACAATTTGTTGGAATAATAAACCCTACAACCCTCTCTATAAGTTGTCCAATGATCAATTTTCCCCATTTCCGTGTCAATTTGAACAAGTAATGCCTCCAATGTGTTTGCAAGAGAGGCGCGATGGGGGTTTGTAGATTGTGAATCCCTCATTGTTTTGATTAAATCCTCAATTTCAATTTTTTTTTCAACTATGTGGGCTGCTAAATCTTCTTGACTACTCGGGGATGTTGAACAATTGTGGGAGTATTGGGAGGGATGACAGAATAACAGGGTTTAGTTGTGGTTGATTCCCTCAACCTCTAATTGTAACAATAAAAAATATGTATTCAATTCAAATTTTAATCTATAATTATCATATTTTAATGCAATTTTGAGAAAATAATTTTGCTTACCTCTTCTCCATGGTGCCATCGTCGATTCAGATCTTCCCGGCGATCTAGAAACGATCCTTTGAGCTTGAGATCTAGCTGAATGAAAAAACATGAGGGCACGATTAAGCTTTGAAACTCGTGTTTGAGGGAGATAAAATGATAGAGGCTCAAGCCTCTTTTTTTGTTTATAGTAGGCATAATGCGTATGCGTTATGCCTCAGTAAATCCCAAACCTAACAATTGAAAACATGATCATGTTATAATAGAACGCGTATGTGTTTTGCTTTTTTAGATTCTTGTCCACTTTTTGGCCCCGAAATTTGTGCACTTACCCTTAAGAGGCCTTCCATTCTACATCCTAAGTGTTTCTTCACTTTGATGTAGAATGGAAGAGCTCTCATTTTCCTTCTTAACTATTTTTCCTTTGAAGGTAGAATGGGAGGAATCTCATTCTTACTCTTGATTATTTCTACATCTTTGGTGTTTCTTCACTTTGATGTAAAATGGAAGAGCTTCCATTTTTCCTTTTTACAATTTTTTCATTTGAATTTAGAATGGGAGGCCTCCTATTCTAACTATTAATTTTTTCAATGTGAAGGAGAATATAAGGCATCTCATTCTCCTTATAAATTCTTGTTTACTTTGAGATAATTATGTCTTTTTATATCTCTTGTGAATAATTCTAAGTGAGAATGAGAGGCCCCAAAATATACTTTTTAAGAAATTATTACTTCTAGGAAGAATGTGAGGCCTCCCATTCTCCTTATTGATTATTTTGTTTACTACAAGGAATGATAAGAGGCCTTCAAATGAGAGGCCACCAATATCTCTTTTAATAAATATTTACTTTTGAGGAAAATGGGAGGCTTCCCATTCCATGTGTTGATTATTTTTATACTTTGAGGGATAATGAGAGGCCTTACATTATAATTCACTCTTGAGGAGAATGGGATGCTTTCCATTCTCCGTGTTGATTATTTTTTATAATTTGGGGGATAATGTGAGACCTTACATTGTTCTCAATATCCTTTTTAAATAATGGCTCACTTTTATCAAGAATTCAGAGGCATCCTAATCTCCATCTTGATTATTTTGTTTACTTTGAGGGATAATGAGAGGTCCTTCAATGAGAGACCCCCACTATCCCTTTTAATAATTTCTCACTTACTAGGAGAATGGGAGGCCTCCCATTCTAAATCTTCATTTTTTTACTTTGAGGGATTATGTCTCATTCTCCTTGTAGATTTTTTTACTTTGAGAGAATGATGTATTTTTATATCTCTTGTAAATGATTTTTTGAACTATTTTTTCACTCTAGGTGGGAATGAAAAGCCCTAAACTATAGTTCTAAATAATTTATTACTTCCAAAGAGAATGAGAGGCATCCCATTCTCCATCTTGATATTTTTTTTACTCCGAGGGATGATAGGAGACCCTAAAATGAGAGGCCACCAATATCCCTTTTAAGAAATATTCACTTTTGAGGAGAATGAGGTTCTTCCCATTCTCCGTGTTGATTATTTTTATACTTTGAGGGATAACAAGAGACCTTACATTATTATTCACTTTTGAGGAGAATGGGAGGCTTCCCATTCTCCATGTTGATTATTTTTTATACTTTGAGGGATAATGAGAGACATTACATTGTTCTCAATATCCTTTTTAAGAATGGTTCACTTTTAGGGAGAATGAGGCATCCCAATGTCCACCTCTACTATTTTTTTACTTTAAAGGATAATGAGAACTATTCCAATGAGATTCCCCACTATCCCATTAAATAATTTATAAATTTCAAGGAGAATGGGAGGCCTCCCATTCTCATTCTTCATTATTTTTTTACTTTGAGGGATTATGTCTCTTTCTCCTTGAAGATTTTTGTTTACTTTGAGAGAATGATGTCTTTTTATATCTCTTGTGAATGATTGTTTGATTTTTTTTTCACTCTATGTTGGAGTGAGAGGCCCTGAAATATACTTTATAAGTATTTGTAAGTAATAGGGAGAATGGGAGTTCTGTCATTCTCCATCTTGATTATATTTTTTTTACTTTGAGGGATAATAATAGGCCATCAAATTAGAGGCCACCAATACCGCTTTTAAGATTTATTTATTTTTAAGTAGAATGGGAGGCTTCCTTTCTCCATGTTGATTATTTCTATACTTTGAGGGATAAAAAGAGACCTTACATTATTATTCACTTTTGAAGAGAATAATATGCTTTCCATTCTCTATGTTGATTATTTTTTATACTTTGAGGGTTAATGATAGACCTTACATTGTTCTCAATATCCTTTTAAGAATGGTTCACTTTTAGGGAGAATTAGAGGCATCCCAATCTCCATCTTAATTATTTGGTTTAATTTGAGGTATAACGATAGGTATTCCAATGAGAGGCCCCCACTATCCCATTTAATAATTTTTCACTTTGAAGGAGAATGGGATGCCTCCCATTCTCAATCTTCGTTATTAATTTTTTACTTTGAGGGATTACGTCTCTTTATCCTTGAGTAGTATTTTTTTACTTTGAGAGAATGATGTCTTTTTATCTCTCTTGTGAATGATTGTTTGAATTATTTTTACAATCTAAGTTGGAATGAGAGGCCTTGAAATATACTTTTTAAGTATTTATTACTTCTAGGAAGAATGGGAGGCCTCCCATTCTCCATCTTGATTATTTTTGTTTACTTTGAGGGATAATAAGAGGCCTTCAAATGAGAGGCCACAAATATCCCTTTTAAAAATTATTCATGTTTGAGGAGAATGGGAGGCTTCCCATTCCCGTGTTGATTATTTTTATACTTTGAGGGATAATGAGAGACCTTACATTGTTATTCACTTTTGAAGAGAATGATAGGATTCCCATTCTCTATGTTGATTATTTTTATACTTTGAGGGATAATGAGATACCTTACATTGTTATCAATATCCTTTTTAAGAATGGTTCACTTTTAGGGAGAATTAGAGGCATCCCAATCTCCATTTTGATTATTTTGTTTATTTTGAGGGATAATGAGAGGTCTTCAAATGAGAGAAACCAATCTCCATTTTGATTACTTTGATCACTTTCAAGTAGAATGGGAGGCCTCCCATTCTCAATCTTCATTTTTTTTTCTTTGAGGGATTATGTCTCATTCTCCTTGTAGATTTTTGTTTCCATTGAGAGAATGATGTCTTTTTATATCTCTTGTGAATGATTATTTGAACTATTTTTTCACTCTAAGTGGGAATGAAAGGCCCCAAAATATAATTTTTAAGAATTTATTACTTCTAGGGAGAATGAGAGGCCTACCATTCTCCATCTTGATTATTATTTTTACTTTTACTGGATGATAAGAGGCCTTCAAATGAGAGGCCACCAATATCCCTTTTAAGAATTATTCACTTTTGAGGAAAATGGGAGGCTTCCCATTCTTCGTGTTGATTATTTTTATACTTTGAGGGATAATGAGAGACCTTACATTGTTATTCACTTTTGAGGAGAATGGGAGGCTTCCCATTCTTTGTGTTGATTATTTTTATACTTTGAGGGATAATGAGAGACCTTACATTGTTCTCAATATCCTTTTTAAGAATGGTTCACTTTTAGGGAGAATCAGAGGCATCCTAATCTCCATCTTGATTATTTTGTTTACTTTGAGGGATAATGAGATATCTTCTTAGAGACACCAAATTTGGCTCACAATTCCTCTAGCCGCTTTCAATTAAATAATTAGACACATACATGTAGCCATGACACCTTCTACTCATTATTATTAATTTAATTACCCATAGTTAAATTAATCCTCATTCTCACATTATAATTTATTTTAATTACCATAATTAAACTAATAGCCACCTCATATTTCCACCTCATCCTAGACCCATTCCTATCCTATTAATGAACCTAGACCAAGTCCCCACTTATCCTAACCAACTGGGACTCTTTCCAACCCTAACTATTCATGACCTATTAATCCTCTAACTAATTCCATGATCTTATATTTACACCATTCAACACTCCAAATACAAACTAAGTAAGAGACCACGCCAAATTTGGGAGAAAATACCTTTTTTTTGCAATTTACACCAATTCTCCTTAATCGATGCTAGTTATTTCTTAGTCGGTCGTCCCCCTAACCACCATTAGTTAGGTTAAATAACAAATCTTAACTCATTGATCAAGTTCTGAATCTTGTCATTTGGCTTTTGTGACCTAACATTCTTGTTCACGAGTTTTGCAATAGATTTGAGACACACCAAATATTCTCATTGTATTCAAAGACCACACCAACCATCCACGGATTGATCCAGAGCTCCAATGCACTCTCTAGGAAGCACCGTGCCTTCCAACTATTGTTGCATTCATTTCGAGACCACCTTTCTTCACAACCATCACCACCATATGCTTTCTACCTACATTCAACAAGTAAGTATTATTTCTTGTCATTTTCAATAGATTAGTTATTTTTATTAGCTATTTGTTTCATTCCTTATTCTACCTCACCTCGGATCTCTCCCATACCACCTTTGTCTAACTATCTTCCCATTTACCCATCATACCTTGCCCAAATCTCTATATTTCTACCTCTGAGTCCTTATAGAAATCCCATAACCTCACCTAAACTCCCCTCACTCTCTGTACAATCACAAAGATTTCTCAAAACCCCATTTTTAATATTATTGTCAAATTTCCCTTACCGACACCTATTATGCACTGACGTTGATCCATTACCAGTAGCTGGTATCACTAACTTAACCGACATCAGTCTCTAAGACTGGTAATATATTCTAAACCAACAAGCTTATAACTTGCTCCAAAAACCCGAATCTTACCCAACTTTTCCCAGACCTCACCTACAGCCTCTGTTATACCTGTAGACTCAAACCAACTTACTAGTCATCCAAATTTAATAGTAACTTTTCTTGTAAGATTAAATTTCCTTAATGTAAGTTATAGGAGATACCTAAATCTTATCAACTACAATAGGAATGATTCATTTAAAATTTATTATTGGATTAATTTTTTATAAATAGGGGATTAACATCCATTCAAGGAAGCATCACGCTACCCGGATCTAGCCTTTGTTAGGTATTCCTCTGCCATTTGATATTTAATATCATTTTGTGGTCTTGTTATGTTTCTTATACAGGTAGTTCCTCCTACCCAAATGGAAGATCTCACAATCATCTTGGTCAACATTCTATGCACAGAACACCATCTACATAATCACATGTATTCCTCCTTGACCTTACCCTTATCCTTATTGTCTCTACTTTGTGGTGAATTTTTTGGCATGCCCTGGAACCCTATCTTTTGGGTTCTTTGCATAGTTCATTTTAGGGAATATTTGTGTGTTTGTTTCTTTCCCAAAAATTCACATTAAATTTCTCCCTAGAAACCTTCTCTTCTTCCTAGTTGTCTAAATGAAATTCATTCTTTGGTGCTTAGAAGGAACATTTCTTCCTCTATTCTTCTTGCATCTAGTGAAAGAGCATTTCTCTTCCTATTCTCCACTTTCTACATGAAATTTCATTTTAAATTTGGGTTTTAAATATCTATGCATTTCATCCTTGTGATTTTTGCATTAAATCACATAAATTTTATTTGAAATCTATATACTAGAGGTCAAGACCAATTGAAAATTGGCAATAATTAAGCATAGTTCACACTTTTTGCACACACATCCATGTCGAAATCATGTTAACAGTTTACTCATTTCTTAAAAATATTCCTTTCCGGTAGTTGTCATCATAGACTAATAACCTATTGATGGTGGATCCAACTGGGTGTTCGCCGATCATCATATTAGAGTTTAGACCTCACGTAATGTGAAGTATATATTGAGGACAATTTAGGAAAAAAACACTGATACTAGCCATAGATTGCTTATAGGGAACCTTCGTTGAACAACAACTCTACTATACTCACAATAAGTTTGAAAAGGCATAAGCCACATAATATAAATATCTCGATACATACGTTTTTTGTGTTTGTTAGTTATTACCTTATTTGTGTTTTGAGTTGTGAGAATGATTCATCATTTTCTTCTCTTTTACACTCAATAATTATAGTTGGTGCATGCACAATAACCTAGTTATGCTGTGTTATTTCAACAATGCTTTGACTTCTACTCGTCACTTGTCATCCTCCACATTTGTATGGGTCCCCGCATCATTCCTAAAATTTACTATGTTCTCGAAGGGAAATTACAATATAACATGTTGTTTTTCCGAACCTAGATCTCACTACCATGAGATGTGTACCTTTGAATCTTCATTTCTACATCAAGTTCAAATATGAAGGACACCCTTACACTATTCAAGAAGATCCTTCACCTTTCAAAACGTGCAACATGTTGTATCAACCCAATGATGTCCTTATTCTAGTTAAGGCATCTACTACCACTACCATATCATATACTACCATTTCCGCCTCATCTACTACCATTTCTCGCTTCATATTCTTCCTCTATTTCATCTACCACTTATGATACCACATCTTCCTCAATGAACTTAGTTCTCCCCAATCAAGCTTCCGTACTTCTAAAGCTATACCATCTTCCAACCCTTTTAGCTCATCCATTTCTCACCCAAGTACCAACTTTCGACCCTTGGTAGATGTTTTTCAATGCCATACATTGGGGAGTATCGCCTTTACAACATCAAAACGTTCTAAACTCCTTAAGAGTACGAAACATTCATCAAAGCATGCACATTATGATCATCATATAGGAGAAGTATTTCCATATAGTCCTACACACCTTTTCATAAACTTGACATTCAAAGTGGACTTCATACTTATTCTTATTCTCTCAAAACACCCACTCAAACACAATGCTTTTCCTCCAACTTCTGTTACCTCACAAACCACTACTTCAACCACACCTTTCTTCATCGTTATGCTTTGAACAGATTTGGCTTTGGTATTTACGAATAAGGTCATCACACAATTATTCCTTTCACTACCCGTAAACATAAGGAATTTCGTGGTATTAGATTCGCTGAACCACCTAGTCCTAAGAAGGCTAGAGTCAATGTCGTAGAGGAAGATCAACTTTTTATACGTTCTTCACCTTATTCGCTTATCGCACCACCTTCATTAATGAAGTCCATGGATCCAGTCCATTTCTCCTAACTTTTCTTTCATGAAAACCATTTTATTTGGACCTTTGACCTATCAATGTGATGGAGAGGTTCCCTCTTCCCTTCCTTTTCTTTATCCTAACATGATTGATGACGATACACCTTCTATAAATGTCATTCAGTGTCAAGACGATGATTTTATTTTCACCTATCTAGGTGCCGAGGATTTCTCCATTCATCGCTTGTTATCATATGAGACACAATCCATGTTAAATGAGTTGACCATAGAGATCAATATTCACAATTAGGATGACACTCAAATTATAAAGATAGGTCAATCTTTAGACTATGCTTTGAATAGGAAGCCTTCATTGATTTCCTCCAAGATCATAACAACTCTTTTATCGGTCTTACAATGATATGCCTAGTATTGACCCAAATATCATGGTGCACAATATCATTACTATTCCTAATGCCAAACTTGTGAAATAGAAGCTGTGAAAAATGCATCCATGCATTGCACTTCTTGTCAAATAAGAACTCCAATGCCTTCTTTCTATTTCTTTCATTTTACCTATCGACTATCCGTAATGGATTTCTAACATTGTTCCTATCACTAAGGGTATAAGTGAACTCTGCATTTGCATAGACTTCTATGACCTTAACCTCACCTACCCTAAGGATGAATTTCCTTTTCCTAGGATCGAAAAACTTTTTGATCTTACAATGACCATGAGATACTATCTCTTATGCAAAAATTATCATGTTATAACAAAAATTACTCACACCGAGGATCAACATAAAAATACCTTTATCATGCCTTGGGGACCTTCTATTACCACATCATGCCCTTTTGATGAAAAATGTTGGTGCCACATATTAGCTCGCGATGACTTATATATTCCTCAACATCATGCATAACATATTGTAAGACTATGTCAATGTTCTTCTCAGAAAATAAAAATTCATGCCAAACATCTCTTAGTTCTCAAACTACGCTTTTACCATCTCATCAAATTTTACGCTCACCTTCAACTAAAGAAGTGCATCTTTACAGATCTCTCTAGAAAATGCCTTGGTTTCATTGTTTATTTGTAGGGAATTGAAGTTGATCCCACCAAAATCAAGGATATTCTTGAGATGCCTCCACCTACTAACCTTCGGCAATATTATAGTTTGCAAGGTAAATTGCAATCGATGTGATGATTTATTTCTCAAATTTCTGAACAATGTCACCATTTTAATCATCTCATTAAAAGGATGTCTCCTTCAATTGGAATGATGAATGTCACAAAATCTTTTGAGGCATTGAAGAAATACCTTCTTCAACCACCTGTGCTCACCCCACCTAAAGATGAAAAACCTTTCTACCTATACATTTCTACCACTGACCATTCCTTGGGTGCCATGATTTCTAGTCATGAGGAGAAACACAGGAACAAGAGGTTTATTACATAAGTTGTACACATTTAGACTATGAGATGAGATATACCCATGTTAAAAAGATTTTCTTAGTCCTAGTCTTTATCGCCACCGAGCTTCGCCACTACCTACTAAACCACAATACCTTCATTGTCACCAACATCAACCCTCTGCATTACATGTACTTTAAAGGCTTATCAACACCATTTTTCTTCACATTCACTCATGCTCCTTGCAGACCTAGATCTAGAATTCATTCATCAAAATTTTTCTAAGGGAAAAACAATTGTAGATCAGTTTGTAGACACATCTCTTTCCATAAATCAATCTTCTAACTTCAATTTTTCTAATGAATCCATTGATACACTCTCCTTGATGACACTTTTTTATCGATGAACCTATTCTATGATGGTTATAAATGTCAATTTTGGGGTGGAGCAAGGATTATATTCATTCCTCTTGATGGTGAAACTATGCCTTTGTCTTTCAAACTTGACTTTGATTGTACCAACAACATGGATGAATACAAAGCACTTTTGTTAAGTCTCTAAACTGGTATTTCCCTAGATGTTATGACTATTAATATCTTTGGCGATTCGAAACTGGTCATCAACAAAGTCAATGGTTTATACTAGTGTCATAGTATAATAATTCAACAAAGATAATCACCACATCGACATGATTTTGAATACCTTTGATAATTATGAAATTCAAAATTTTCTGTGATCCACTAACAAATTTGTAGATACCATGGGTTGCCTCGCCTCACAAATACCTACCTCATCTTTAGACTCTAAAATATTTTTCATAGTACAATGATTGCATTCACTTTCTTATCTCATCTCGTGATGTAAATTTTGTGGAAAGAATTGAAACCAATCCACATGACATATGGTATAAAAATTCACTAAATACCTTCCCCTTTTGATCTTGCCTCCAGATCTCACTCATAATGGTTAGCGAGCCTTCTTCCAAAAGGTCTCTTGTTATTTCATCATGGGGGGTCTTATTTATAAGTATGGCTTTGAGGGTATCCTCTTACGGTGCCTCACTAGTTATGAAATTACATACATCATTAAAGAAATCCATGATGGGATTTGTGGTGGACATATTAGTGGTCACGTTGTTGCAAAATGCATTCTATGCCTTGGCTATTACTGGCCAACCCTTAAAAAATATTTTTGTGACTATTTAAAGGGTTTTGTGAAGTGTCAATAACACGCTAACCTTCACCACACCCAAACTCATGCCTTACAATTCACCAGGACATTTGGCCTTTCTCTAAATAGGGTTTGGATCTCTTCGAGAGATTATCCTCAATCTTCTCAACATCATCAATGGTTCATCACAACAAATAAATATTACACTAAATGGGTATAATTTGTCCCTCTCATTTCAACAAAAGCCAAGAAAATATATGAATTCATTAACCATCACATCATTTTTTGTTTTGGTGTCCCTCATCACCTCATCACTGATAATGGTAAATAATTAAAAAAACCCTATGCCACCTTTGCGATAAATTTGGTATTCAACTCAAATTCTCATCACCATATTATCCTCAAACAAATGGTCAATCTGAATCAACTAACAAAACCATCAACAAAATTCTCATGAAAGTTGTCGATGATACTAGTAAGGATTGACATACACACATTCCTTTCTCCTTATGGGCTTATCGCACCAACATGCACACCTCAACCACCGCCACACCTTTATCTTTGGTCAATGGTATAAAGGCCATCCTACCTCCGGACGTTAAAATTCCATCTCTTCGTATCTCACTTAAAGACATGCTCGATGATGAAAATTTTAGCCAAGACCATTTGACACAACTTGAGTTATTAGATGAATGTCATTTAAATTCTCTCGACCACCTTCAAATCTACCAAAAACGTATCAAACGTGCCTATGAAAAATGTGTTCATGAATGAACTTTCAAGGTTGGCGATCTTGTCCTCAAATAAAATCAACATGTAACTAAAGCTGAGAAAAGTAAACGAGGCAAGTTTTCTCTCAATTGGCTTAGACCCTACATTATCACTGATAACTATGGATCAGGTGTTTAACATTTATCTTCTCTTGAAGGTAAACCCAAACCGAGCCCTTATTTCCTTGGATCTTTGATCGTTCTACTGTTGAATAAATTCCTAAATCAGTGTAAGTTGCTTACATGCTCATCCCTTGAGTGAACCTCTCCTTCCATCTACCTATTTAAAGGACCAACGAATCAAACAGAATTTTGTGATTATCCATCACCGTTCATCCTTATCTTCAATATAAGTTTCGCGACTCTACTCATGGCATCATTCTCATGGATAATTTTATTCCTTTTTCAAGATGGAATCCCGTGGTCATTCATCACTTGAAACCTCTCTTGGATAGTTAACCTCTCTCGTACTATGGTTTTACCTTCATAGAAGAGGCTTATAATCTTATAGTCTTGTTTATGACCTAAAGTCCAAAATAGTAATTAAAAAAACAAAAATATATACATGGGATAGCCAAAAAGTCAACTCCTTGAGTAAAAATTCTTGGAAATAGATGAACCCCTCAAAAATATCTCTACCTCTCTTTCTTTCTGCTATAAGTACACTACTCCTCGAAGGACAACTATAAAAAAATGAACAACTTATTGTAATTAGTCTATCCAAAAAGAAGACTAAACTATATCTCTCAATTAAAATAATTCTAGAGCTTCCCGCATTGATCAAATTCAAGAAGACCTCAAGGAGAACCTATTTTATTGCATTATAGACTTCCCACATCGATCAATATATATAAAATAAAAGAAAACAAAAATCAAGAAAAATGAAAAAAATTTGGTCATGGACTTGTGTATTATGGTGTTGGGTATCTTGGAGAAGGGGCATGCTATTTAACAACAAGGTTACACTAAACACAATCTTCCACCTTACCTCCTTTTATTTTCTTCCGCCTATTCAAGGGATGTCATGTGTACTTTACACATAGTGATAACGTGACTTATTTAACCTATAGACCTATCACATCACGCAATGTATCCAGGACTTATGTTCAAATAAGTCTAAGGGTCGAGCACTTATGGTCTTTGAAAACTTGAGGAATTTTGCTTCTTTTTATTTAACCTTTTCCTACCTTGTTGTTTGTTTAATAGGACAAGATCATTAAAATTCATTTAACCATGTCACTTGTCATCTATACCTACGTCTAACTTGCCTTTCCTAGTACCTATTCAACATTCAACCTTTCCTATCTTCAAACATACCTTACCCAACCAACCTATCAATCCAAATTACCTATTCATCTGACCTAACCCAATGTCATTCTTCCCTGGTTTATAGGAGAACTACATCGGCTCGAGGCCCCTTTTGCAAGGGATATATAGGCAACACTCTTAGGACGTGGGACTTTTGAAGTTAGCTTCGCCACTCTTTTCCCAATAATTATTTCCCTCACCAAAAAAAAACTTAATTAAGCTAGTTTTCATCAAAACAATACCTTGGAAATAGACTCATAAACAAAACCATACATCACACATATACATCATCATTTACTTTCCATAATGTCACTAACTTTGAAACTACATCGAAACAAACACAACTCGATCATGCCTACATCTAATTTCCATGACATCAATATAATGGGAATGAACTCACATCATGACAACATCGACTCAACCATGCCTAATCATCTAGTTTCCATAACATAAAAAAATTGAAAATTAAACTATCAATCACATTATCATAATCAAACTATACCTAAACATATACATTTCCATAAAATCAATAACTTGGAAATTAAAATCACACCATGCCTAAAATTCTAAGTTTCCAAAACATCAATATAATAGAAATAAACTCAACCACACGTCATCGTAAAAATCCTCCCTTAATATCTAGTTTCCATGACAACAATAGAATGGAAATAAACCAAGTGCATCATATATAAATATCAACATCCATCTATACATAATTTTTTTTATATATCAATACACCGAATATATCGATATAAAATATAAGTCTCTTAAAAATATCATATACATCTGATGTATCTCGCACGCATGCCGATGTATATATCAAAAATTAAAAAATACAATGCCTCTATCTCTCCAATATCATCTATGCTTTCTCTGGTACCCTCATCGGCCCTCAACTCTTCCTACTAGTCACCATAACCCTCTAATCCCGAGATAATTTCGATATTGCCTCACACCTAACCTTAGTATCATTTGGGGAATGTTTTTCCTAGGCCTTACCCACGACCTCGCCAATACACCATCCCAAACCCGCCCATTGACACTCAAATTCACTTACTCAGATATCTTGCGCTTACATTACTCATGTTGTTTATCCTACCAAAATTTCCATTCCTAAGGTTGTGATGTTGATCTTGACCAGAAAAAACCTATTGGTGCTTTGGAACACACCTAATGCTGGTTCTGACACCTAGCCACATTGTGTTTCCAGTATCGTATCCTATACCTTGGATACCTGGACCACATCAACCTTATTTGGATAAACTATCGACCTTTGACGATGTAGTGTTTGTGAGATCTTCAACCTAGTGTATTTTCACATTTTATACATGTGCGTACGTTTGAATTCCCCACCCATTACTTACACCCATATCAACATTGTCTTTTCTCGCACCTTACCTAGTTTTGTTTGACGTCACCTACCACTTTATAAAACCCATCACTGAATCAACCTCTTAATTCATTAGTTCCTGGTTTGAGGGGGATCACCTCCACCCATGCTTGGGACAATCTTACCTACACCCATACCATGGGAAACCACTACTATTTTTTTCATCATCACTTATCAATACAAGATAGATGATAAAAATGGGCAAATGTAGACACCAAATTTGGGTCACAATCCCTCTAACCCTTTTCAATTAGACACATACACCTAGCCATGAACCCTTCTACATATTCTTATTTAAATTTAATTACCCATAATTAAATTAATCCTCATCCTCACACAATTCTTAATTTTAATTACCTTAATTAAAATAATTGCCACCTCACCTTTACACCTCATCCTAGACCCATTCCTAGCCTATTAACGAACCTAGACCAAGTCCCCACTTATCATAACCAACTGGAACTCTTTCCAACCCTAACTATTCATGACCAATTAATCCACTAACTAATTCCACTCTCTTATTTATGCCATTAAACACTCCAGCACCTAGAATAAGCATGCCAAATTTATGACCAATTAATCCTCAACTATTCATGACCACACCAAATTTGGGAGAAAAGCCCTATTTTTGGCAAGTTACACCAATTCTCCTTAACTAACTCCGGTTATTCCTCAACTAGCACTACTCACCTAACCACCATTGGTTAGGTTAAATAACAAATCTTAACTCATTGATCAGGTTCTGAATCTTATCATATGGATTTTACGACCTAGAATTCTCGTTCACAAGTTCTCCAAAAACTATGCGACATACGAGAGATCCTAAGTACATTCAAAGACCATACTAACCATCCATAAATTGATCTAGAGCTCCAGTGCACTCTTCAATAAGCAATGTGTCTTCCAACTTCTTTTTCATTCGTTCAGACAACCTTTCCTCACCACCGTCACAACCATCTACTTTATACCTACATTCAACAAGTAAGTATTGTTTCTTCCTTTTTCGTTTTCAATAGATTAGTTTTTTTTATTAGCTATTTGTTTCATTCCTTATTCTACCTCACCCGGATCTCTCTCATACCACCTTTGTCTAACTATATTCTCATTTATCCATCATACCTTCAAGAAATCTCTATATTTCTATCTACAAGTCCTTATAGAAATCCCATAACCTCACCTAAACTCCCCTCACTCTCTATGCAATCACAAAGAGTGCCCAAAAATCCATTTTTAATATTATTACCAAATTTCCCCTACCGACACCGGTTACCCAACCGACGTCGGTCCATTACCAAGAAGCTTGCCTCTGTCATTTGACCAACATCATTCTCTCGAGACTTGTAATATATTCTAAACCAACAAGGTTATAACTTCCTCCAAAAAAACCCCGAATCTTACTAAACTTTTCCCAGCACCTCACCTATAACATCTATTATACCCGCAGACCCAAACCAACCTACTAACCATCCAAATTTAATTGTAACTTTTCCTATTAGATTAAGTTTACTTATTTTATGTTATACAATATACCTAAATCTTATCAACTATAGTAGGAATCATTCATTTACAATTTATTCTTGCATTAAGTTGTTATAAACAGGGATTAACATCCATTCAAGGAAGCATCATGCTACTCGGATCTAGCCTTTGCTAGGTATTCCTCTGCCATTTTCTATTTATTATCATTTTGTGGTCTTGTTGTGTTTATTATACAATTAACTCCTCCTACCCAAAGGGAAGATCTCACAATCATCTTGGTCAACATTCTACTTGCACACATCATCTACATAATCACAGGTATTCCTCCTCGACCTTACCCTTATTTGTTTTATCTCTACTTTGTGGTGAAACACTTCCAATGAGTAGATCCCACTATCCCTTTTAATAATTTCTCACTTTCAAGGAGAATGGGAGGCATCCCATTCTCCATATTCACTGTTTTTTTACTTTGAGGGATTATGTCTCATTCTCCTTGTAGATTTTTGTTTACTTTGAGATAATGATGTATTTTTATATCTCTTGTGAATGGATGTTTGAATGTTTTTTCCACTCTAAGTGGGAATGAGATACCCCAAAATATACTTTTTAAGAAATTATTACTTCTAGGGAGAATGGGAGGCCTCCCATTCTCCATATTGATTATTTTGTTTACTTTGATGGATGATAAGAGGCCTTAAAATGAGAGGCCACCAATATCCCTTTTAAGAATTATTCACTTTTGAGGAGAATGGGAGGCTTCCCATTCTCTGTTGATTATTTTTATACTTTGAGGGATAACAAGACACGTCACATTGCTATTCACTTTTGCGGAGAATGGGAGGCTTCCAATTTTCTGTGTTAATTATTTTCTATACTTTGAGGGATAATGGGAGACATTACATTAGTATAAATATATTTTTAAAGAATGGTTTACTTTTACATAGAAACAAAGGCATGCCAATATACATCTTGATTATTTTATTTACTTTGAGGGATAATTAGAGGTCATCCAATGAGAGGCCCATTCTATCACTTTCAATAATTGTTCACTTTCTAGGAGAATGGGAGGCTTCCCATTCTCCGTGTTGATTATTTTTATAATTTGAGTGATAATGAGAGACCTTACATTGTTCTCGATATCATTTTTAAGAGTGGGTCACTTTTAGGGAGAATCACAAGAATCTTAATATCCATCTTGATTATTTTGTTTACTTTAAGGGATAATGAGAGGTATTCCAATGAGAGGCCCCCACTATCCCTTTTAATAATTTCTCACTTTCAAGGAGAATGGGAGGCCTCCCATTCTCAATCTTCATTATTTTTTTACTTTGAGGGATTATGTCTCTTTCTCCTTGTAGATTTTTGTTTACTTTGAGAGAATGATGTCTTTTTATATCTCTTGTGAATGATTGTTTGAACTATTTTTTCACTCTAAGTGGGAATGAGAGGCCCCAAAATATATTGTTTTAAGTATTTATTACTTCTAGGGAGAATGAGAGGCCTCCCATTCTCCATATTGATTAATTTTTACTTTGAGGGATGATAAGATGCCTTCAAATGAGAGGCCACCAATATCCCTTTTAAGAATTATTCACTTTTGAGGAGAATGGGAGGCTTCCCATTCTCCATGTTGATTATTTTTATACTTTGAGGGATAACGAGAGACCTTACATTGTTATTCACTTTTGAGGAGAATGGGAGGCTTCCCATTCTCTATGTTGATTATTTTTATACTTTGAGGGATATTGTTCTCAATAATTTTTTTATAATAGTTCAATTTTAGGGAGAATAAAAGGCATCCCAATCTCCATCTTGATTTTATTTTTACTTTGAGGGATAATGAGATGTCTTCCAATGAGATGCCCCACTATCCCTTTTAATAATTGATCACTTTCAAGGAGAATGGGAGGCCTCCCATTCTCAATATTATTTATTTTTTAATTTGAGGGTTTATGTCTCATTCTCCTTGTAGATTTTTGTTTAATTTGTGAGAATTATGTCTTTTTATATCTCTTTTGAATGATTGTTTGAACTAATATTTCACTCTAAGTGGGAATGAGAGGCCCCAAAATATAATTTTTAAGTGGGAATAAAATTGAAGAACAAAAGGGTGAAAAGAGAATGAGAAATTTTTCATTCTCTCTCAACATTTATTTTTTAGAGTGAGGGAGAATGGAAGGCCTCCCAATCTCCTTAACAATTATTATTTAATTTTTATTGAGAATAACAAGGTTTATAATTTTGGGTAAACTATGATGCATCCAAATCTCCCTCATAGTGAAAATATTTTCTTTCTTCTCAAAAACAAAAACAATAAATAAGGAGAATGGGAGGCCTCCCATTCTCCCTCCAAGTGATAAATCAAATCTAAAATAAAATGACGAGCTTATCATTCTCACTTAGATTTAATGTTTCACATTGAGAGATAATACGATGCCTATTCTCCCTTAAAATAAAAAGAATAAATAAGGAAAATCAAAGGCCTCCCACTCTCCCTCATTGTGAAAAATCAAATCTAAAGGAGAATTTGATCTAATTTTTCACATTGAGGGAGAATGAGAAGCCTCTCATTCTCACTATTGATTTTTATCAACTTTGAGAGAGAATGAGAAACCTCCCATTCTTGTTTAAAGTGAAAAAATTAAAATAATGAATGTGAGGCCTCCCATTCTCCTTCAAATTAAAAAATAATTATGAAGGAGAATGGAGGCCTACCATTCTCCTTCATAATTGTTTTCATAATTTGAAGGAGAATGGGAGGCCTCCCATTCTCCTTCAAATTAAAAACTAATAATTAAGAAGGAGAATGGAGGCCTCCCATTCTCCTTCAATTTTATTTTTAATTTGAAGGAGAATGTGAGGCCTCCCATTCTCCTTCAAAATAAAAACATATTAAGAGTGAGATTGGGAGGTTGGGAAGCCACCCATTATGCTTCAAGGTGAAAAATAATGTTTAAATTATGTTGATGGTTAATGAGAATAAAAACATTGAATTTATTCAAATAAAGTAATACATTTAATATTTTTTTGTATAGATTCATATTCTTTTTTTATTTAATCTTACAATGTGAATGTTGAAGTCAAAATATCACTCTTTAAAATGAAAATGAAAATAAATATGATTAAGTAACAATAAAAATAGGTTGATATAAAAAGTTAAATAGGTCAAATATAATAATTATAAGAAATAGAATGAATAATTCTAAAATAATAATACATAAAAATTATTTTATGTGTGATTAAGTGACATGTTACAAATACTTGAGTTTAAGTGGTTCATTCTAAATATTTTTAGTGTATATTATTTAATGTATAGTTGTTTAGGTACATTTTTGAATTTAAAATGGTAGATTAAATTTTTAACATTTTTGTAATAATGTTAAATTAATGTAATAATTTAACAATGTTTAATCAATATAACTTTATTGATGTTGAAACTAAATTAAATATTAGAATATTATATTTTTGATAGGTGAATGTTGATAAGTTAAATATTAGAATATTCATTATTATTTTTAATTAATATTAAAAAAACACATCATTATGAGGGAGAATGAGAGACCTCACTTTCTCCCTGTTAGTAAATTTTTAAAATTTAAGGAGAATCAGAGGCCTTCAATTATAAGTTAACATTATTTTACTTTGACTGAGAGTGTGAGACATTATATTTTCCTTTGAACTTGAGGGAGAATGGGAGGCCTCCCATCCTCCATCAAATTAAAGTATTTGAGTGATAATGACAGGTTGTTGATTCTCACTCAAAGTTCTAATTTTTAAGAAATAATTAAGACCTCTCATTCTACTTTATATAAAAATATTGATTGATTTTCAAATTTAGGAAGAATGAGATGTGTCCCATTCTATGTCGTTGAATTTTATTCTCTATAAGATAGAAAATGAGGCTTGTCATTCTCTTTTGATTTCTTTGAAATTGATGTAAAATTAGAGGCCTCCCTTTCTAAAATTTAATTTTTTTAAAAAGTATGAGGGAGGAAGGGAGAGCTCCCATTATCTATCTTAATTTTTTTACAATGAGGTATAATTGGATGCCTTCCATTCTCCATCTTGATTAATTTTTTTAAAGGGAAAATATAATAAGAGATTGAGAATGAGAGGTCTTCTAATCCCTTTTAATTGATTTATAATTTGAGGGAGATTGGGAGGCCTCCCATTTTTCCTCTTTTTTTTCTTTTATTGAGGGAGAAACATTTTATTTATATTGAGGAAGAAAGGGAGGCCTCCCTTTCTAACTCATAATTATTTTTCAATATGAGTGAGATTGGGAGACCTACCATTCTCCCTCTTCATTATTTTCTACTCTGAGGTTGCAAAATATTATTAGAATAGAATGGTAGGCTTCCATTTTGTGAAAAATTGATTTATAATATTAGGAAGAATGACATGACTCTCTTTTCACCTCTTGATTATAACTTTACTTTGAGGGAGAAACATTGTTTTTCAAAATTGATAGAGAAACATTATTTTTTCAACATTGAGAGAGAAAGGGATACATCCCATTGTCTAAGAAAGAGATACATCCCATTGTCCCTCTCGATTATTTTTAGATATGTGTGAGAATGGGAGACCTCCCATTCTCCCTCTTTCCCGATCTCCCTCTTGATTATTTTTAGATATGAGTGAGAATGGGAGACCTCCCATTCTATCTCTTAATTATTTTTCTTTGATATTGAACACTATTATTGGAAAAGAATGGTAGGCCACCATTCCATGAAAGACATTATCAGAAGAGAATGGTATGCCTCACATAACATGAAAAATTGTTTTATAATTTTAGGGAGATTGGGAGGCCTACCATTTACTCTTTTGATTGTAAGTTTATTTTGAGGGATAAAAATTTTTATTTGCATGTTGAGATAGAAAGGGAGATCTCCCTTTCTACCTCATAATAAGTTTTCAATATGAGTGAGAATGGGAGACCTCCCATTCTCCCTCTTTATTATTTTTTTACTATGAGGTTGAAAACTATTATTGAAGAGAACGGTAAGCCTACCATTCCATAAAAAAATTGTTTATAATTTTAGGGAGATTGGGAGGATCATTTTTTCCCTCTTGCATACTATTATTGAAAGAGAATGATAAGCATTTTTAATATGAGCTATATTTGGTGACATCACATTCTCCCTCTTTATTATATTTTTCCTACATGGTTGAAAATTATTATTGGAAGAGAATGTTAGACCTTTCATTTCATAAAAATATTATATAAGAAAATGGTAGGCCTTCCATTCCATGAAAAATTTGATATAAAAGTTTAGAGAGATTGGGATTCCTCTCATTTTACCTCTTGAATGTAATTTTATTTTTAGGGAGAAAGAGAGGCATCCGTTTTTACCTCATAATTATTTTTCATTATGTGTAAGAATGGGAGACCTCCCATTCTCCCTCTTGATCATTTATTTACTCTCAAGTTGAAAACTATTTTTTGAACAAAATGGTAGGCCTCCCATTCTAAGAAAAAATAATTTATATTTTTAGGGAGATTGGAAGGCCTCCCTTTTACCCTCTTTATTGTAATTTTATTTTGAGAGAGAAGGGAGACGTTCCTTTTTACATCATAATATTTGTCAATATTAGTAAGAATTAGAGATATCACATTCTATCTTTTAATTATTTTTGTACTCTGAGGTTGAAAACTATTATTGGAAGTTTACATGAAATATATTATCATAAAATAATGGTAGTCTTCACATACCATGAAAAATTGATTTAGAAACTTAGGGAGATTAATAGGCCTCCCATTTACCCTCTTGATTGTAATTTTACTTTGAGAGAGAAAAAACATATTTTCTACTTTGAGGGAGAAAGGGAGGCCTCCCTTTCTACCTCATAATTATTTTTCAATATGAGGGAGAATGTGAGACATACCATTCACCCTTTGGAATATTTTTTTACTCTGAGGTTGAATTTTATTATCGAAAGAGAAATACCTAATGGTTAGGCCTCCCATTCCATGAAAGATATTCTCAGAAAATTTATTTATAATTTTACATTAAGGGAAAAAAAAATCAATTTTGAGGCGGAAGGGAGACCTCCCTTTATACCATATAATAATTTTTCAATATTAGTGAGAATTTGAGACCTTCCATTATCTCTCTCTATTACTGGTTTATTATGATGTTAAAACTAAAATTTGAAAATAATGGTAAATTTTTTATTTTATTTAAAATATTATGGAAGGAAATAGTAGGCATTCCATTACATGAAAAAATAGTTATTATTTTATATAGATTGGGAGGTCTCCCTTTTCCCCTCTTCAATATAATTTTATTTTGAGAAAGAAAAATTATTCTTTACACTTTGAGGGAAATGAGACACCATCCTTTTTACCTTACAACTATTTTTCAATATGAAAGAGAATGGGAGACCTCCCATTCTCCCTCTTTATATTATTTAAATATAAGGATGAAAACGCTATTGAAGAGAATGGTAGGCTTCTCATTATATAAAACATTGATTTATAGTTTTAGAGATATTAGGAGGCTTCCCATTTATTTTGATTATAATTTTACTTTGAGGAAGAAAGGGAGAGATTATTTTCTACCTCTTAATTAGTCTTTAATATGATTGAGATTTGGAGACATCTCATTTTCCCTCTTGATATTTTTTAAATATAGTGTTAAAAATTATTATTGGAAGAGAATGGTATGCCTCTCATTTTATGAAACATTTATTTATAGTTTATGAGAGATTAGGAGGCTTCCCATTTATGTTGATTGGAATTTTACTCGAGGGAAACAAATTTCACTTAAGGAAGAAAGGGAGAGCTCCCTTTATACCTCTTAATTATTATTCAATATGAAGGAGAATGGGAGACATCCCAGTCTACCTTTTTTATTTTTTATTCTAAGGATGAAAACTATCATTGGTTAATAATTGTAGGTATCTCCTCCAATGAAGGGTATTATTGGAAGAGAATGGTAGGCCTCATATACCATGAAAATTTGATTTATAATTTTAGGGAGATTTGGAGGCCTCCCAATTACCCTCTTGATTGTAATTTTACTTTTTGAGGAAGATAAAATATTTTTTCCACTCTAAGGAAAAAGGAAGATCTCCTTTTCTACTTCATAATTAATGTTTAATATTTGTGAGAATGTGAGACCTCCCATTCTCCCTCTTGATTATGTTTTTTACTTTGAGGTTGAAAAATATTCTCGAAAGAGAATGGTACTCCTCCCATTCCATGAAATATATTAGTGGAAGAGAATGGTAGGCCTCACATACCATGAAAAATGTTTTATAATTTTAGGGACAAAGTGTAGGCCACTTTATATTATATTGATGATACTATAAAACTATTATCCTGCTATTTTTTTAGTGAAAAAATAATTAGATGTAGTCAAGAATTGTTTATAGTTTATTTTCATTATTGTTGATATTGAGATAACTTTGTTCAAATGTCTCATTTGTATGAACATTATGGAAACACTTTACAATTTTTTTCATTAGTATTGATATTAGGATAACTATGTTCAAATGTCTCATTTGTAGGAACAATATGGAAACACTTGGTCAAGTTTCATTTGTAGAAATACCACTACAAAAATTTGATAGAGAGTTTGAAAGAGGTATTTTGGATGAAGAATGGTTTGTTGAAGTACATAAGCCAGATAAATTTCATGATGACTTATGGATGTTTCAGATGATAGTTAATGATGTAACATAAATTGGTATGGTTATAGCTGTAAAACTAATAAATAAATATGTGATCAAGGTTCAAGTGGAGAGAATTGATAACATCACAAGAAAATTCTATCTTTTGGAAATGGATCTCTATGTGGCCAATTATCATAATTTAATGGAGAGGTCAATACAAAATGCTAAATATTCTTGTGCTGGTTTTGGTTGGAATTTTCCATTCCCAACTGATAGAAATAATAAGGAAGGTGTGGCTACATCACAAGAAATATATAGAGGTATGTTGCAAAGTCTTAAAAGGTTGTATGGAAAACCTACAACATCTTCAATTCTTCATCTTCTTAACGAAAGTCTTCACACCTTGGAACTAATCCTGCACTTGTCAAAAAAATGACATATCACAAGCGTTCATATTTACCTTCATTAGAGGTAGATATATCTCTTTCCTCTTTCAAGGAGATGAAAAAATATCCAAATAAATAAGTTGAAAAGAAAGTAGAGACTCTCTTTTTAAAATTAGCTCCAGAACTTAGTGAAGAGGTAAAACATTTCTTGTTTGATGAAAAAGTGTTTTCTATTGATGTTCAAAGGTGTGAAATTGCACCTAAAGATATCAATTCTGAAAGCTAAATGAAGATGAAGTTTCAAAAATAGTTTCCTCAATGATACAAAATATGATTACAAATCCATATTATGCAATACTTATTCCTTTCAATAAGATAACAAAACAACTTGCTGAAATTATAACAAAAGAGGATCTCATGGATGAGAACATAAATTTTTATATATTAGATGGGAAACACACTATTAGTTCCCAAAATAAAATACTTTGCAATCCCAAATATGTTGATGTGCACAATCATTATAAAATGAGAAATTCTAGAATCATGGCCCACAATGTTCCATTGAGTATAATATATGTTATTTGCAAGAAACAAAATTGAGCAAAAAAGTGTGGGTTGAGACATAGTTTATTGATAACATATCAAAAGAAAGGGAGTTATGGATAATATATGTGGAAGATCCAAACATCCAAAAAGGGGAAATTAATAGTAAACAGAGTGGACAAAGGTGTGTATTATAAATTTATTTCAAATTTATATTTATTGAATATTTATAGTTAAATATAAATTAACACTCATGCTTGTAATAAATTTAAATGTAGGGGTTCATTAAAAGGTGCTTAGAAATGAGTTATGATTTTTGGCGTGGATCAACTTCAAAAATACTCCAACACGTGTTGATTTAAAGTATTGGTTTATGCAAATCACGTCTAATAATCAGGATAGTGTGAATCATATGGGGAATTTCAAGTGGAGATATACGGTTTTGAAAATCGTGCATGCGGACTGCATTGAGACTATTAAAAGGTGGATTCAAACCTCCATGAAAACCGAAGGCGGTGATAAAGTGATTGATGACAGGGAGTGGGCTATTCTCACATGCACTTTTCAGCAGGCTCAGATCAGCAGACACGCAGCCGATCGTGGGAAAAGCAACGGCTCTCATTTCCATCATTATGCAGATTACTATAGCAAAAAGTGGATTGGCGTTAGAGATCGCTTAAGATTTTGTTGCAATCGATCGAGCAAAGAAGATGGGGGGTCCTCCTTGTCAAATTGAGCCTCCAGTGGACCCAGCATCGAAAGAGAATATTGAGTTGTGGAACATTCTTAGCAAGGGTGGCATAACAAACTTCATGTAGACAGGATTCAAGGACATGATCAGAGCATCTTTGTGCATTTTGCAAAGGATTGGAAGGAGAGGACAGAGGAATATGGGGGTAGAAGGTCTTAATCAATGAAGATCTTATTGCTGAAGCGATCGGCCTTGGCTTGGAGGGCTTCCGATTCTTCAACAAAAGGGTCGATAAAGATGCTGAAGAGAGAAGATTTGTTGAGGGAGAGGAGAAGATGACCTATATAACAGAGGGCCTGCTTGTTAGCTCGATCCCTCCTCCTTATGATGAAGTAACCCGCATGATGATACGGTTCATCTCCTTGGAGGGAAGGTTTGTCACTTGTTCTGCGAAGCACCTTATTTTTCTTAATCACTTTCGTAGGGATCGTTTTGTTTGCTTCCCCCATTACTTGCTGAACTCGCTTGAACGCTCCATTTTCGAGTTCAAAACATTCCCGAGCGGTTCCGTTGCACCAAGGGCTCATTTTTTTGCTGCACAAATGTTGTCTCCTAAAGTTTCCCGGTCTCCCATCCTCCCCTAGCTCGATTCCCCCTCTACCGGGCTCTGCTGCTGCCACCCTGTTTCTCCTCTCTATGCCCCCGTCACCACTACTGTCACCCCCCTACCGGCCATTCAGGCATCTTCTCCCATTCCCCTTCTATTGTTCCTACCCCCACTTAGCCTTTTCCTCGCGAGATCAGTTACTAGGGCTTCGGGAAGCTTAACCTTGAGACTCTTGCTGTGGAGAAGGGTTCTCAGGAATTTGAAATTGCTCATGACCTCCTGAATATCAACAAAGTGCATTACCCTTCCAGGGAAGTGCAATTGGAAAGCCCTTCAAGAAGGCTGGAAGCCCTAGAGGCTGATATGAAATTGTTGAAGGATGAAGTTAAAAACTTGGCAAAACAGAAAGGAAAGAGGAAGAAGGAGGAGGAGGAGGATGTTGACAGCAGCCAAATTGAAGATATTTACAAGAAGCTGCACTCCTTAGACTCCCACTTAGGGAAGGCCAAAACTCGACATGATTACAACATTGCCATCTTTAGGGCGATTGAGGAGTTCATTGAGCAACACGTCAAAAGTGTCTCCAACCTAAGCGGAGTTCCTGGCTACTCTTTGGGGTAATGATAAGGAAAGTAAGAAGACCGTGGAGCAGCTGGATTATAATGACGCTGCCCACATGACAACTTTGGGAATGTTCAAATCCTGGAAGAATATCAAAACCATCATTGACAAAGCTACTAAAAAGTAGTTGTAGATGCTTCTGTTGTCCTTGTATGTTTTTTTGCTATTTTTTTGGGGCCCTTTACTACTTTTTCGCAGTAATTTTGCTGTTTTGTTTCGTCTTGGTAGCTATTTTTTGGCTACTTTGAACTTCATTGTAACATTTGGATTCTGATCCTTTTCTCTCTGGTTATCTTACTTATTCTAGCTTCTAGGCCTTCTTTTGTAAACAAGGGTATAGTCCCTTTCAAAAAACTATTTGCCAATAATAAAAAAAAGGTGCTTAGATATATTTGAAATAGTAAAATAAAAAATTTTACATGTGTTGGCAAGAAAATTTGTCTTGTGGACAAATTTGGTGGGTTTCAAGCCAACACTATGGGAATCTAAGTCCCTCTACTTGAACGGTGCAGCTTCCGTATGTGCATGCGTGAAAAAATGGATTTCAATGGTGGCCTTTCACCAAAGATCCAATAGGGGCACTCCACTGACCCTGTGGCAAAGCTAGCAATGTCTCACTAGAGAAGAAAATTTTTCTTGGAAAGGGAAGGGAGTGGAAATGGAGGTAGGAGAAAACTAATGTTGTGAGTAGAATATCAGATTCCCACACACATTAATTAGAAATTTCATTTACATGCATTTATAGTTAGAAGAAAAAAAAATCCATAGGAGAAGCTACAAGACCGAATGAAATTCATTGGTCACAAGGTACCAATCAATCCCTCAATCAAAGAGGAAAAATTTCTTCTTTTATTATTGAAGCTCGAGCAGAGTTTGTACATAGCTTGAGAATGGAAGAAATTCAAGGAAGAAGAGAAAATAGAAGCAGTGTTACATTTTTTGTCTTTTCCAGGTACAAAGCACTCTGGTATTTTTTGAAATCAATTACCACCCCTTGAATGACGTCGAGAAGCCATTATATTCTTTACAAGAAACTGTTACAACTTCACAAATCCTCAACGCCTTTTTAAATTCCTCTGTTGTGAAGAAAATGCTCATGGCAGGTTAAAAACTAGATCTTGCAAAGCAATCGTTACATTCGATTTTCCAGTTTAAATATAGACCATTTGATTTGCTCCTCTAACTATTAAATTGAGACATCCACGTGGCAAGAAGGAATTAGAGTGGTTACAAGGGAAGCCTTTCACATTTTGTGTTTTTTCATGAGATTTGGAAATTTGGAACAAATTGGCCTCAACACCGCTTTTGAATTTTCAACTTAGAAAAGTGGCAGGGTTCTTGTTAGAGATGGGGTCGCGGCTCTTTTCTAAACATTTTTTTAAAAATTTGGAAAAAGGCTAAAAAAATCAATTTCCTCTCGCGAGCTAGCTGCTCTGATTTGACTAGGACATGTGGCACGTTTTGGTTGGAGACGGGGTCACGGTTGTTTTCTAAACATTTTAACCTTTTTGGAAAAAGACTCAAAAACTCAACTTCCTCCACTCGACCCACTAGTTTGATTAAACTCTTGACACGTGGCATCCTCTAATTGGAAATGGGGTCACAACCCTTTTCTCAACATTTTAACCTTTTTGGAAAAAGGCTCAAAAACTCAAAGTTCTCCATTGTTCCGCTCCTCCACTTTGACTTTTCAACGGTGGGCTCGAGACCTTGGTGGAGCCATGGAGCATTCTAGAACTTTTACTTCACTTTTGGGAATTTGGTTAAATTTCCAAAAGTGCCCCAATGGCCCACTCGTCTACTTTGACTTTTTCCCTATGGGCTTCAACTTTGAATTTTCTCTGCGGGCTCAAAATTTGACTTTTACCTTTATAGCCTGATCGGGGCCACGGGAAAATTTACCATTTTTGCCAAAAGTGACCAAAAGTGTTAAGTTCACCAAAAATCCTGTTCCTCCCCATCCAATAGGATCTGACCATGTACCTACATTCATTGGGGTCAAAATTTGATGGGGAAAATATGCCTGTCATCTCGACTGTGGAAAATATGCAGAGGAAGAAAACTTCATCATTTTGAGTCCAATTTTTGAATTTCCTTCATGAACCAGAGGCATGGAGGAAAAAAGATTTGACGACCCTGGACATAGAACAAGTGAACAATTTTGATCGAAAATGGATGTTGTAAAGATGATATTATGTGCACAGACCGAGAAAAGGAGGATTTCTAAAAATGAGCAAAACAAAGGTTTAAACAGCTCTAGGGCACAACTTTTGCTAATTTCTTAAATCTCTAACTTGGCTTAAACACCAACAAAGGGCATGAGCTCAAAAATTTGAATTTGGCTATGAAAACGAAGAGTAGTTTTCGGGAGACAACAGCTGGCTCTAGCTTGCGGACATGGCGTGAATTGGACGTGGCTAGGGCACGACATGAGGATCTAAAATCTCAAGTTTCAAAACATATTACGTTGACTAATGCATTATCCATTTGGCCTTGTAGATTCATGTAAAATTCCAAGAGATAAAGTAAGAACGGGAAACCACACACAATAAAAACCAAACAAAACTAAACCAAAACCACACAACAGAAAAGGGAAAAACACACCTACAAAATCACCTATGGTATAAGGCGGGGACAACCCGCTTTCACCGATGACACAGCTTTCAATTATTTCTCGCTTCGAGGCAATTCTAATAGCATTCCATCCAATTATGAGAGGAGAAAAAAATTCTCACCACAAGCTCCATGAATTTGGAATGGGCTAAGCCATAATGAATCAAACTTTCCATGGTTGCTCTTTGGTTCTCTTCTCTTGTCCCAAAGCAGGACAAAATCTCCAACCTTGAATTCTCTTTCCTTTTCCCTCTTGTCAAAGATATTCTTCACTTTCAATTGGTGTTTTTTAATTCTATCCACCACTTAGCATCTTCTTTCCTCCAGCTTCTCCAGGAAGAGGATCCTCTTATCAATGGAGTCTTTGTATTGACCATCTTCTATTTCTTGTAGCAACTTGAGAGATGACATCTCAATTGTGAGAGGAATATCTACCTCAACTCCATACAACATTTAGAAAGGTGACATACCTATTGCCTTCTTAGGAGTGATCCTATCATCCCACAATGCATCATATAACTTCTTGTGCCAGTTTCTTTTATTCTCATCTACCAACTTGCAAAAAATGGTCACAATGTTCTTTTTGCTTGACTTAACTTGACCATTTCCCTATGGATAGTAGTCAGAAGAGGGAGATAAGGAGATTCCAAAACCATGTAAAAATTCTATGAGCTCCTTTGAAGAGAAATATGTGGCATTATCTACAACAATATTCTCGGTACTCCAAAACGGACAATGATATTCTCCTTGATGAAGTTGTAGACTGTTTCAAAGTCGGATTGCTTGGTTGGAATGGATTCCACCCATTTAGTGAAGTAATTAGTTACAAGTGTGTACATTAGTATGCCCCGCACTTGAATGAGGATTCAAAACACCAAATAAAATCCAGCCCTCATTGCTGAAATGGTTCCTTAATCACTACAGGCCTAAGTGGTAATGCAAATTAGTTGTGGTTTTCCAACAAATTGTTGGCATGCTTTACATTTGGAAACCCAATATTGAGAATCTACAAAGATGGAGGGCCAATAATATCTCCCTTGAGAATATTATGCATAGCGACCATTCCGAGAAATTTCCACCAAAATATTGATCATGATATGCCCCGAGAAACTTTTGTTGTTTCTCCTTATCCACACACCCGAGGAAACAACCATCGATACCTCTCTTATAAAGTGCATGATTACGATCACAAACTTGACCGCTTTTAGCTTGAGTGTTCTTATTTTTTTGTAATCACAATGAGGAGAGCATTCTCCATAAGTGAGGTAGTAAGAAATATCAACATACCACTCATCACTAGTGGTGATAAAGAGCACTTGTGGATCGTATCCTAAACAGTTGAGAAAAAATTATCCTTTTCTCCGCTGTTGAGCCTTGAGATCTTCATCTTCAGCAATCAGCTAGCACAAACCATTTCCTCTTACTAGATTAGAGGGCCTATCTCCAATTCATACTCTTGGGTCTTTGAAATCCAACTTCCTCTCTTAGCCCCTGGATCATGTTGAATAAAAATGGACTTGATTGCACTTCCAGGGACCATCACCACTTTTTTTAGAATTGAGAATGTAGAATATTTAAATTTTAACAGCTTTAACCCTCATCGCGTAGGCATGTTTCTCCAATTGGTTGTAATTTAGCTCATGATTTTTCAAAGGACAGCTCATGAAAGAAATGGGTGCTTCCAAACCTTCATCATTTTTCTAAACAAGGAAAACAGAGAGTGCATGTTATGATGCATAGCAATACGTGATGAAATCCTTGTTGAAATCGGAGAAACAAGGGTTGGATCTTTGGCAATGGCTTTCTTGATATCCTCAAATGTTTTTTTTCCTTCCTTATTCCACTTGAAAATTTCTTGAGGATTCATCATGGAATTTATCTGCTTAGTCAGTTCAGAAAAATCAGGCATAAAATGATGAAGGAAGTTTACCTTTCCAAAGAATGAATGAACTCCGTTCTTACTAGTTGGTAAGGCTAGTTCTTGGATCGTTCTAATCCTCTCGGGATCAATGTGTGCTCCATGTTTGTTCATAATGTTTCTCAAAGAACTTACCTTCAGACTCCAAAAATTCACTTCTTTGGATTTAGAGAAATACCATGTTTCCTACACCTTGCAAGGACTCTCTCCAAATGGAAGATATGATCTCCCCTCCTCTTTGAGAAAAACGTGAGGTCATCAAGGTAAATGACAATGTAATATTTCAAATCTTAGAAGGCCACGTCCATTTATCTCTTAAAATTGGCCCCATCATTGATCAAGCCAAAAGGCATTCTATTGTAGGCAAAAGTACCCCAAGGTGTTGTGAAGGCTGTTTTGTTGCAATCCTCTTCTGCCACGTTGATTTGGTTGTACCATGAGAATCCATCAAGAAAAGAGATCATTTCAGATCTAGTGACTGCTTACAAAATATGATCCATGATTGGAAGAGGGTAGTTGTCCTTGAGAGATGCCTGATTCAGATTTTAGAAGTCTACACAAATCCTTATTTCCCCATTATTCTTCCTTACTGGCACAATGTTAGCCACCCATGTTGAATGGTGGATGGGGAAGATGATTCTAGCATTGAGCATCTTTGTCACCTCTTCTTTGATAACATCGGCAATATTTGGATTGTAGGGACTTTTTTTTCCTTAAGGGCTTAGCTCTTTGCTTCAAAGGAATGGAGTGATGCATTTCCTTTGGATGGAAATATTTGAGTTCATCGTAGGAGTAGGCCAACACATGTACGTCCTTTTTTAGCAGAGCAACAAACTTTATCTTTTCTTCTGGTGAGAAGCATTTACCAATGTTGATCATCCTTGGATCTTCAGAAGTACTAATGTTTTCTTTATCAAAATCAGATGGACATCAAGAGGAATGTTTTTCTTTTTTTTGGATGAACCTCGTCATGCTTGTCAAATAGGTCTTCGAAGTCATGTTTGTCAAATAGGTCTTCCAAAGAAACTAGGCCTTTGGGGATTTTTTTTCCTTTCAGTTTGATCACTCCCTCTTCATCAGTCTCTTTAATTCCTTCCTTCTCCACTTTGAGGACTGATTCAGGGTATGGATTTTCACTTCCTTCAAAGAAGATATTATTGAAATTATCTCTTTGTTCTAAGAAGGCTAAGATTTGATTGTCATCATTGAAGACTTGCCAATGATTAGCATTATCAGGTACACTAGGTCTGAAAACCATCTCAATGGTTATTTTATCTTTGCCAAAAGAAGGATGAGGTGTCAATAAGGAAGCTAAAAATGCTAGAGAATCAGCCTTTTCATTTTGCTTCCTAGGGATAGCTTTAATGGAGAATGCATCAAAGGATTCAATGCAGTCCCACAATTTATTTCTATAGTGCTTGAGTCTAGGATTTTTCACCCGATATTGCTAGTGGACCTGCTTTATGAAAACCTCTTCATCACCTTTACATCTCAACTTCTTGATTCCCATGTCCTCTATTGTATTCATGCCTAAGAGTAATGCTTCATACTCTTCTTTATTATATGTATTTTCAAATTACAACTTGTAGGGAAAAGGATACACCTCGGAAGGAGAGTACAATACTACAAAAGATCCTCGAACTCTGCTCTAGAATGATTGTCATCAAACTCCATTGTCCAAATATGATTTTATTCTTCCTCCATGAGAAGTGGCATATTTTCATCCTTTTGTGATGTAAGGAAGTAATTTCCTAGCCCATAATCTTGAAAGAGGATGTTATCTCTTGATCATCGATTTCCTTACTTGTGAATTTCATTTTCCGACTGAAACAACTTCTTCATTTCTCATTTCACTGGGCTAGTTGTAGATGACTAATCAATTTTTATTTGTCCACCTAGGTCTCTACAAAAACTTCTACTCACTAGCATACCAAAAGAGGCTGGGATGTCTACCACCAAGATGGTCAAGAGTATCTTCTTGTCTGGATAATCAGCTAGTGCAACCTGAGCATCTTTGATTCTTCCTACCAATGGAACTTGTTTGGATTCCATTGAATAACATGTGCCATTTACCTAGGTCAAAGTGAGGCCAAGAGAATTTGTAACTTTTGTTGGCATCACATTATTTGAGGCTCCAGAGTCTATGATGTAATTGTTCAACTGGAAGTCTTTGATGAGAAGTGATAGGTAGAAAGGCTCAACTCTATTGGTGTTGGAGGCACTTTGAGGGCTAAGATGTTTTGAGATGGTGGTATGGATGGTGTGGTAATAGGCCTTTAGAGATTGGGATTGAAGAAAAGGGTTACTACCATAAACTTCCTTGATGAATCACAAATTGGGTAGGATGTGTTTGTAGGTATTCAATCTCGAGAGATGAACTTTGGTTTTGCTTGCATCCTCCACAAAGTCAAATGGAGTTATGGTAGATGAGGAAGAGGTTTCAGCAAAGTGGGAGAGGATTTAAATGATAGGAGTTTTGTTACATTTAATGTTGGGTACTCCTTTTCAAATGTAACAATTGGCTTGGAAGGAGGTGAGGGTATAGCCTTTGATTGAAATTTATATGTTTTTGCAAAACCAACATTTAGAAGAGAATTGCTCTTAACAGATTTTGAGTTGGGAGAAGAATCAGATAACTTACTTGGATTAGCAACATGATCCTTAACAACCAGTGAATCTGATTTTCTCTTTGGCTGATTCCATGGAAGATGGTAATGGTGATCCTTTACTGATGATCTTGTTTTGTGGAAGCTTTGGAGACCAATCTTCTTTATTCTTCCTATCATCTGTTGCAATTGCTGAGGCTGAAACACCATTCTTGGATTGTGCATGAGTGAAAAAAATGCATGAAAAACTTGGAGCTTCTTCATGACATTCCTCCTCATCAACAACGTATTCAATCGTGCCATCAGTGCATGCCAACCTTTGCAATTTCAAGATAGTTTTCGTAGTCATCCATGCTATCTTCTTTAGTTTCCTCAATGTCTACTCCTTCTAATTCCCCAAAGTCACGTATGGCATTGACTAGTGGTGATTCAAGGAAATCCTACAAGGAGGTGGAGAAATTCCTAGTCTCTCGGGAGGATTCATTATCCTTAGAGCATTCCTCATTGTGATTTCGATAGTTAATTATTTAAAGCAACTATGTCATTTGCCATTTTTGGAACATTGGATCAGTGGTGACCGAATTTTAACTCGACCTTTTGCTTTCCATTTGGTTCTTTCACTTTACTAGAAAGAATTAGATCATCATCAGTCCTTAATTGTGAAGTCTTTAGGTTCCCTCAATGTTCTTGGTTGGGCTCTTCTAAGGAAGAAACCAACTTCGATGGCAAAGAACAAATGAAGAACCTTTTTAAGTTGTTTTTAAGAGGGCACCACATCTCCCGGGATTCTTCTTGTCAACCTATCATACCTTACTACAAAATCTCTCATTGATTCAAAGGTCTCCTTATTCATATGAACCAATTGGACTAGCAGATCCTCGATAATCCTATGTGCTCTTGAACCTATGTTCAAATGCACTTCTTATATCTTCCCAAAGATGTGACAGATCTTGGGGCAACATGTAGAACCATTCAATTTTTTTCTCTCGAGTGACTCCAAACAGATCCTAATCAAACATCTTCATCTTCAACTCCCAACACTCCACAAGCAAAGTGATGAATGCTACTACATGTTCTTCCTGGGAGCTAAGAACCATCCCCTTTGAATATTAGGAAGTTCTTTCTTGAGCCTTTGGGAGGTCATGAAGTGGTTATGGAAGAGCAAGTGGACCAAGTATTTCTTCCCCATGGTATGTTAGGTATGCATACTTCATGCTCATGATAACCCATTATATCCCCTGCTTCTAGCCTCCGCCTTGCTAAGGTCGCTTCTCTTTCTTTTGATTCAATTTGGAGTCTTTCTATTTCTTCAAGTTAAGCCCTTATCTCCTCTTCATCTCTTTCATCTCTTTTAAGCTCTTCAAATGTGGGATCAACTTGTCCTCCTTATCTCGCCTTTCGTGTATCTTCTATCAGCCTATCTTGAAAGTTTATTCTCTTCTCTCGGGTACTAGAATTCATCTCTGCCTTTCCAATTCGAAAGCACATTCCTCTTCCAGTTTAGAATCCTTATGGTAATGAAGTATTGATTGAAAATTTGTCTATTATGCCAAATAGCTTCTCTCAGATCATAAAAATGTTTGCTTGGATGTGAAAGAGTAAATAAGGTCTCTCAACAGAGGATTTCCCGAATAGCCATGATTTACATCCATGTAGTTTGTGTGATTACTCAATCGCTAGAAACGTTTCTTCTAGAATCTCTTTTTTTTTTGTATTTTATGACCCTGAGGTCATTTTTAGGTGCAGATGCTACAAAATATGCCCCATGGTGGGCACCAAAACTACTCGGTGAGAAAATTTGTCTTATGGAAAAATTTGGTGGGTTTTGAGCCAAAGCTATGGGAATCTATGTCTCTCTATATGAATGGTGCAACTTCGTATGTGCATGCGTGAAAAGTGGATTTCAATGGTGGCCTTTTGACCAAAGATCCAACAAGGGCACTCCACTGACCCTGTGGCAAAGCTAGAAATTTCTCACTAGAGAAGAAAATTTGTCTTGGAAAGGGGAAGGGGAGTGGAAATGGAGGTAGGAGAAAACTAATGTTGTGATTAGAATATCAAATGCCCATACACATTAATTAGAAATTTTATTTACATGCATTTATAGATAGAAGAAAAAAATACACAGGAGAAGTTACTAAAACAAATGAAATTCATTGGTGGAAAGGTACCAATCAATCCCTCAATCAAAGAGGAAAAAATTCCTTCTTTTATTATTAAAACTCGAACAGAGTTTGTACATAGTTTGAGAATGGAAGAAATTCGAGGAAGAAGAGAAAATAGAAGCAATGTGGCATTTTTGTCTTTTCTAGGTACATAACACGGTATTTTTGAAATCAATCACTAGCCCTTTAGAATGATGTTGAGAAGCCATTATATTCTTCACAAGAAACCATTACAACTTCACAAATCTTCAACGCCTTTTCAAATTCCTCTGTTGTGAAGAAAACGCTCATGGCAAGTTAAAACCTAGATCTTTCAAAGTAACCATTACATTTGATTTGTCAGTTTAAATATAGACCATTTGATTTGCTCCTCTAACTATGAAATTGGGTTTTCCACGTGGAAGGAGGGGATTAGAGTGGTTACGGGGAAGCCCTTTTCATTTTGTGATTTTTCATGAGATTTGGCAATTTGGAACAAATTGGCCCACGACCCACTTTGACTTTTCAACTTAGACACGTGGCATGTTTTAGTTAGAGATGGGGTCACGACTCTTTTCTAAACATTTTAACCTTTTTTGGAAAAAGGCTCAAAAACTCAATTTCCTCCACTGCCCGCTGCTCCAATTTGACTAGGACACGTGGCACGTTCTAGTTAGAGACGGGTCACGACTCTTTTCTAAACATTTTAACCTTTTTTGGAAAAAGACTCAAAAACTCAATTTCCTCTATTGTCCTGTTGCTCCAATTGAACTCTTGACACGTGGCATCCTCTGATTAGAAATGGGGTCACGGCCCTTTTCTCAACATTTTAACCTTTTTGGAAAAAAGGCTCAAAAACTCAAAGTTCTCCGTTGTTCCACTCCTCTCGCTTTGAATTTTCAACGACGGCCCGAGACCTTGGCAGAGCCGTGGAGCATTCTAGAAATTTTACTTCACTTTTGGGAATTTGGTTAAATTTCCAAAAGTTCCTTGATGGCCCACTCGTCCACTTTGAATTTTCAACAATGGGCTTCACCTTTGACTTTTTCCCTGTGGGCTTCAACTTTGAATTTTCTCTGTGGGCTCAAAATTTGACTTTTACCTTTATAGCTTGATCGGGGCCATGGGGAAAATTTACCATTTTCGCCAAAAGTGACAGATCGACCATGTACGTGCATTCATTGGGGTCAAAATTTGATGGGGAAAATATACCCATCATCTCGACTATGGAAAATACGTAGAGGAAGAAAACTTCATCGTTTTGAGTCCAATTTTCGAATTTCCTTCATGAACCAGAGGCATGGAGAAAAAACAATGATTTGACGACCTAGACCATAGAACAAGTGAATAATTTTGATAAAAATGGAGGTTACAAAGAGGATATTACGTGCACAGATTGGGAAATGGAGGATTTCTAAAAACAAGAAAAACAGAGGTTTAAACAACTCTAGGGCATGAATTTTGCTAATTTCTTGAATCTCTAACTTGGCTTAAACACCAACAAAGGGCATGAGCTCAAAAAAATTGAATTTGGCTATGAAAACGTAGAGTAGTTTTCATAAGTTGGCATTTGTGTACTTTCTTGATTCTATTTGGGAAAAGTGGGAAAAAACATTCAATAAAACAATTCACCCAAAAAAAGAAAACCAAGATGAATTCATAGCAAATTCAATAAAATAATTCAATGTTAATTTTCTTAAGTGCATACAAGGGCTTGATGAAAAGGGATTGGAAGGTATTGCTGATGAGATATATGAAGGCCATTTTTGGTTGAGGACATTATTTGAACCGGGTTAAATAGCTCAAACCATTTGTAATTATTGCAACAAAATTAAGGAAGAAAGAAAATCAAAAGAAAAGATATTTGAATATGTTTACATGAAGGATGATGAAAATTGTATAAGAATTCAATGTGATGCAAGAAAATGTGATAAATAAATATGGAATTCATAGAACCCGTTTGATCAACTATGTCACATAAATGGTGAAGAAAAACAATCAACTATTGGTCGAAAACTTCTCAAAAGGGAAAATAAAAAATTTAGAAAGGAAAAGAAATTGATAAAAAAAAAAAAATAAAATTGATGAGGCTAAGAAACAAAAATACCTACAACTGCAACACAAATATTATATTTTTATATTCAATCTTTTCACAACAATACTCTAGCCAGAGATCCAGATACAAATAATTTTACTTCTTGTTGTAGTTTTCCATTTGGACTCAGAACTACATTGGAGAATATTTCTAGTTTATCTATGCTTGCATGTGATATTCTTGTTATGGATATGTGTAATATTGTTACTGACATAACAATAAAGGAACTTATTGACATGCTCACAATTTTGGGAAAAAATGCAAGTAGATGTGTTTGTGTGTTTCTGTTCCAATTTTAAAAGTACTAGTTGTGGTAGAAGCTGTGACAATATACTGCAGAGATGTTAAGGATAATGTTTCAGAGCTTGATTATGGGTGCTATAGATTATATACTTCCCATGGTTTTGATGGGTTTTCAGTAATATGCATTGTTTATGACATCCATAACCATGATGAAGAAGAAAAAAATTAGGTTGATTTAGATTGGGAGCATAATGAAGATGAAGTGAAAATTCCTTCTTGTAATGATCTTAATCTTATTGGGTCAAGACATCCATTCTAATTTGAGTGAATGGATAATTTTTGGAACAATTTGATAAAAAACATACACAAGAGGAGAGCAACATTATCTCTATTTATATAGGATACACATTACTTCCAGCATTTGTAAAAATAGGTGATCATTCTCTTGTATCAATTGTTGAAAATGTTGACTAGGAGTTATTTATGAAGACATTTTACAAGGAAATCTCATCAATTGAGTATTCATGTGTAGTGGGTGAATTCTCAGTACCTTTATATGATTATAATTTTTTATTTTAGAAAGAGAAAACATTAAATAATTATACTATCAAAATGTATTCTCTTAAATTTAATTTAATTTGTATAAGATAATATTTTTTACACATTGAGGAATTGAGAAAGTATGTGATACCTCTCATTATCCCTATAATGTTTTTTTATGTGGCCTACAATTCTCCCTCTGATTGTTCTACTTCACTCTAGGGGAGAATGTGAGGTCATTCATATTCTCCATGAGATTTTCATGTTGATGGATAATGGGAGGCCTCCCATTCTTCCTCTAATTATTTTTCCACTTTGAGAGAGATTTTTAGGCCTATCATTCTCCCTCTTCATTGTTAATTTCACTTCAAAAGATTTTAAAAGTTAGATAATTACTCATCTTCACCTATTTTACTCTTAATAGATAATAGGAAGCCATCATTTCTCATTTATGATTTTATCACATTGAGGGAGAATATGAGACCTCATTCTTTTTATTTTTATTATTTCAATTTTGGAGTCTATTTTTAATTTTACAGATATGTGAACTAAAAAAATTCAGATTTCACATATTTATATTTTAAATTGAATTTTTTTTTACAAATTATTTTTTAGTTTATGAATGTTTTTTTTATATCTAATTGGTCACATACTTAATGACAATAATCCTTAATGATGTAAGAATTTGTGATCTCTTTTTAAGATGTTTTTAACTACCATTTTCATTATTTTTTCATAATTGGTCTAATATTAGTGAATATTTGTTTATAGGTGTGGAAATCTAAGAATTGAGTGTCTCTGAAACATATAAAAAACCACTTGCATTGATTGTTTGGGATGTTTCACATGGTATTGACTTGGATGCAATAAAAACAATAGTTTCTAAGAAATGTAAATGCATATCTAATAAAAATATTTGGAAAATGTTCCTGAGGCAGAAGATCCAATCATACCTAATGTTGTAAAATATCCAAAAAATATAGAGAATCAAGAAGTTGAGCAAGGTTTGAATAACACTGTAGCTAAAACATGTAATTAGTGAATTTAAATGATTAATTCTATGAAACATTTATTTACAGTTTCTGAATGAAAATATAGATGGAGAGTCAACAATTCAAGGCAAAATACCACAATCTTTAGGTATAGTATCAGAAAATTTAGTTACTTTAATTTTAAAAAATGTTGTAATTGGTAGTTTTTAGAGTATTTGATTCAATCATTTATTTGTGCAGATCTAAGTAGAAAACCTCTATTGATACTAGATTTTTAAGGTGTGTTAATTTTTCAAGTGAATTCTCAAATATCCCAATCTTTCCAGACCAAAGGATGTCATTATGTTCCAAGATAAAAGTTATCTCATTTTTAAAAATGCATATGTACTAAATTTGAGATAGCATTTTGGTTAGGTTTATGTGACCAAGATGTTAAATATTTAGGGAAGAAGATTTTGAAGAAATATGTGGATGGTAAGAAAAGAGATTTATTTTATTATGGTGTTGAAATGTGCACAAATATAGATTGTGAACAGGTAAAATATTTGAATATAGTATGGTCAAATAATAAATCATATGACACTACAAATACCATATTGATCAGTTCTGAAATGGTAGGGGTTCCTCAAGAAAATTGTTTCATTACACCAAGTTTTTCTTTCTCGATTTATATGCAAGATGATAATTGGTTAATGGCTCATGTTTGGAAGATCCTGAGCACTTTTGAGAATGATGTAAATGATGCAAGATCATTAGTTAAAAAATTGTAAATGATATTACAATGAAATTTTGAGCTAGTTTCATTGTAAGCCAATTTTGAAATCATTTTGAAGATATGATGTTGTATTGTAAGACAATAAAATCCATTCCAAAGTTAATATAATGTATTATTATTATTTATTTTTTATTTGTTGTTTTACTAGTGTAATTATTAAAATGCTAGTAATGTTTGTCATATCTTTAACTTCAATTACAATGAATTTATTGATTTTTGTAGTAATAGGGATGTACTTTTGGAAGTTATTTTAAATTTAGTATACATATTGTTATTTATGCTATAACATTGCATGGATTTCAATTTTTTATGTGGTTATTTATTGGATTAATCATTAATTTAATCTCTATAATAATGTATATCATACATTTGATTTCAGTTGTAAGGAAATTGTTGATATTGGGAGTAGAAGGATTGTTTTTCAGAGTTTGAGGATATTATCGAAGCCTTACAAATTACAACATTATTTTAAATATGCTTCATATACATATTTCCAAAGGATTTATTCTCCTGATTTATTAGAGGTTGCAAAAGAAAATTTTGATCTTGCTTTGTGGTTTACATTTTTAGATAACAAAGAAGTAAATTCTTTTATTACACACTACACTTGGTTACGAGATACAAGTTTTTTGTTCACTTGAGGAAGAGAACATTGTATAATATCAAATACATTTAAGATATCTCGGAGTGAAAATTTTATGCCTTTATATAAGAAAATTTTAAAGGATGTTATTGATGTGTACGAGAGAGATATGTTGATTCTAACATATTATTCATTGATGAGGGGAAATACATATTTGAAGAGTTTGGAAATGATAATTACTTTAAGATCCCATGTAGTTGGGATTTTTATGGATCTTATGAGAAATATAAAATTGTAAAACCCCACTATGTACTTGGGTTAAACATGTGGGGCCTCTAAAAAACTTGAGGCGTTCATTGAGAACTTTTAAATTAACTATTGATGATTATTAATTATAAGTGAAACTTAAATTGTGAACTTATTTTTTCTGAGTAAAATATATTAAATGTATATGTTGATTTTCTTGTTTTTATAATAATAGTGCTTGACATAGATATTATGAATAGCAATAAGGTAAAGAGAAGTCAACTAACAAAATGGAAATAATTGATTTAGTAGTATTTTTTTCACTCAATTTTGTTTGTATGAGTAAAAATAATATGGAAATTACACATGTTGAACTAGATGGCCTCCTAATCATCATTTAAATGAACTAATCCTTAAGTGAACTAGATGGAATCATATTATATTTTTCAAACTAAAAATTAAAAGGGAGAATAGGTGGCTTCCAATTTTCCCTCAAATATCAACCAATAATTGGAAACCAAATATATTATGAAAAATTAAATTATTAAACTAGATGACATCCTATTATCCATTTGAGATCAAAATAACCATGAAGAGGTAGAATGTGTGGCCTCTCATTCTCATGCAATGTAAAAACAATTGGAACAAACGGAGAAGCCTTCTAATATGGGTATAAAAGGTAATATATTTACCTCCCATTATTTTTAATTAAAATTATAAAGACAATAATTTTTATATCTATTTTTCCAATGTGAGTGAAAATTAATAGCGAGAATGGGTGGCCTCACATTCTACCTCATAATTTAATTAAATAGAAATTAAACCAATAATACAACTATTAAAGAGCAAGAACTCAAATTTTGAAAACCAATAATAACATATTTTAAATCCAAAAATTAATATTTTACTTTTAAAAAATAGATGTAAAGAAACCGATAATGAATCGCTTGAAAAATTATTGAACTAAAATTAGTCTATATGTAATGATTTTTTTCCAATGTGAGTGAAAATTAATAGCGAGAATGGTGAAAGGAACGATAAGAAGATTGTTCAAGTCATGATCTTAGATTATAATAGCACACCACATTAGATTTGCAAAATAGAAGAGCTAAAATATCAATTATGGAAATCCATCATAATCCATAATGCTCAATACATTACAATATAATGATTTTAATTACTCAATAAGAAAGATGTAAATATAGGAGGAGGGAAATGCAACTACTACCCAAATTAGTGGTGAAGAACTACAACTAACGATATTAGTAGTTAATTGAACTCCAAAATACTAGTAAGCTAACTCCACATAACTAAGAAGCTAACTCAACAAGTGTAGGGATAATACAAGTGTAAGAATTATCCTAATAAATAAATAAAAGGATAAATAATAACCTACAATAACACCCTCCTGTAAGCATAGCTTAGGTGGGTGAAAAAGAAGGTGAGTCTCAAAAATAAGGCTTAATAAGGTACCGTTATCCAAAATTCACCCCTCAAGGTAATTTTTGATAACATGCATCAAATTATTCATCCCCGAGCAAGTAAGATTGATTCGAGGCCCAAAATCATGTTTTTCGGGTTCCCCTCAGCCTTTTTCTAACTCCCCCATCCAAGAAGAAATCCCAACGAGTTAGAAAAAATGGAAAAAATGTAAAAATAAGGTCAGCAAGACTGTTTTAAACCAAGCCGTTCGGGTCATACCGAGGTTCGTCGTACCAAGCTTGGGGCCGAGAAAGCAAGAAAATGAGCTAAGTCTTTTGTCCCAGGTAGTTTGCGGGACAGTTGGGACATCGGGACGTGAAGTATGTGAAAATCCGAAACGGCCAAAAGTGGAAAAAATTGTCATAGTTTTGTTTTCACGCGGTTTGGGACATCCGGGCCAAAAGTATGTGGGGGACACAAACCGGCCGATTCACCGAAATACAGTCCATTTCGAGAAGTTCGAGATATGTCCTGTGCAGTCCGAGATAGTTGGGACAAAGGTACGTGAGGTACGTGGGGGCGCGAACCGCCAATTCGCCCGAAAGATACCCATTTCAGTGCGGTTCGAGATGTCCCAGCAAATCGAGACAGTTGGGAAAAAGGTATGCTAGGTACGCAAGGGACACGAAAATTTGAATCAGCCGAAAGCAAGAAAAATCACATAAGTCTTTGTTTCACGTGGTTTGGGACATCCAGGCCAAAAGTACGCGCGTGGGACGCGAGTCGGCCAATTTGCCAACAGTGCATACCCATTTCGGGCGATTCTGAGATATTTGTCCTGGGAAGTCCGGGATAGTTGAGACAAAGTTACATACAGGATGCATGAGACACGAAAAGGTGAAAAGACCACCAAAGAGACAAGGAAGCCTAAGAGTGAAGGGAGGAGGAAAAGCTGGAAATTTGGCTAAGTGTTTCACCAAAAATCCAAAGGAGTGTTTTGGCCCGCTTGCCTGACCTAATGAATCAGTCATGCCACGTGTCATCCAAGTGGCAGAGCATGGGGGGGAAATGGAAAATTTTCCCAAAGTGAAAAATGCCAAATTTTCGAAGGGCAAAGTGCGCCCCTCAGGCCCGAGCCAATAAAATAGTGCCACGTGTCCAAGTGGCAAAAATTTTAAGGAAGGACCCGAAATTTTTTTCAAAGGATGAGCCCGCGGATGAATCAAAGCCTAACACGTGTCATCCAAGTGGTGGAGTGCAGGGAAAATTTGAAAAATATTCCAAAGACCAAACGGGTAAAAAATTCAAACTTTTTGCCCGCCGATCCGATTTTGGCCTGTTTTTTCCCTAAATCTTCAAATGGCCATAACTTTCGATCCAGAGCTCGGATTTATGTTCTTTATATCAATGGAAAGCTGGTGAAATTATCTACATGATTCCAGGGTCAATCTTAAATTTTTGGTTAAGTTTGGAGAGAAAAATTAAGAAACATATCTGGCACGTGGTAATGGCCGAGAAATGATGTTTCAACAACCGCTTTTAATGCAAAATGGGTTGCATTCTTCTTCAAAGATGGTCAAAATGTCGGGGCATGGGTCTCGTAAGGATTCCCATGTTATTTTAATGCATCTTCATTCAATGAGGAATGGTTCCCACATTTTTACACGTTTTCTCTCTCCGGGCTCGACCCATGCATCAGAAAAGCCGATTTGGCTCATTTTTGAGGGAGAACATTTCTTTGGATAGCAAGCTTCTTATTTCACCTTCAACAAGTGATTTTTGCAAGTATCAGACCTCTTCTAAAATTGTAACAGGTTTTCTGCCTCTTTGATGTTGTAATGTAGGGATTTTTAACAATGGAAATGACAATGCAGGCTCTGTGAATGGGTTTCAGTCCTTTGTTTGTGTTGCTTGCTTCATTTCAGACCTCTGATTACATCTTATCAACCTGTGCATGATGTTTTATGTTGCATTTTATGATCTGTGTCTATTTTCATGAACGATAAGTGTTCACCACTCCTTTTCTGGTGTATCACCTATTAGTTTAGTTTCAATTTTTACACTTTCTATCTCTGTCTCCTTGGAATTTAGAGTAGGATTAGGATTCAAACCTCTGTAATTGTGCAAGTGAAATAGCTGATCAGAGGAGTTGAGGAACCAGCCTCTAATCTGGAGATTCCTCTTCCATTTTGTAAGTCCCACACTTGCGAAGAGGATTCAATGTTTTGCAATCACACTGGATGCTTAGAATGATCAAACTAGAAATCTGATCAACATCTAGGGGGTGTTGCTGATTTGCACTAACAGTTTTGGCACACCCAGTGGGATCTTAGAGGTCTTCAATTTTATTGCAACAAGATCGATGTGCACTTGTTGTAAGTTCCAAATTTGAAGGAGCTTAAAATCACATATTTGGTGACTCCAAAAGAAGCATAATCCGCTGGTTTCAGCAGTCCAAGCCTGGCAAATTTATGAGAAGAATATAGACCAGGTCAAGAACTAGGGAGGAAGGATTGTTTGTTCATCTACACCTATCTCCAGGAAGAGAAAGACATGGAAGAAGAGCTCAAAGATCTCCATCTCCACCTAATAGAACCTTGTCAACACCTCCACCTGGTAGGCCTTTCATCCAATCAACAAGGGTTCTCAGGCCAATCAGAATGGTGCAACCACCGAATCCGTATGTCAATTTCACTGGTAGCAGCCCACTTGCTCTCAATGCACAACATCCAATCCCAATTGTAGCATTGAAGAACATTCCATACTTCACTGGAGAGAACCAGACTACTCCTGGTGATCATGTTAAAGACATTGCCAACCTTTGTGTAATTCATGAAATCAATGAGATGCAAGTTGCTGTCAAATTGCTGGCATCCTCATTCAAGGGGAAAGATTTACAATGGTTCAGGAGCCTTGCCTCAGGTTCTATCCAAAATTGGAACCAGCTATGTATAGCCCTCCACGAGTAGTTTGGAGAGAAGGGAGATAACTTGTCCCTTTTGGAACAGCTGACAACCATCAAGAGAGCTCCTAATGAGCAACTGACCGACTTCAACTTTAGATTTCAAAGGACTTGGGAGAGGATTCCAAAGTGGCAGTAAGGCCAGCAACAGAAGGTACCTTTCTATATTACCTTAAAGCTTTAAATTCTAATATTTCTATGTTGATTCAATCCATGGGAGGAACAACTATCCCTGTTGCTTATAGCATTACCATTAGAGCTGAAAATTGTTTAATTCAAGCTGGAAAGCTAGCTCCTAGGCCTCCAATGCCATTATATCCAAGTTTAGAGAGCCCAAGTACTAGTCAAGTGCATGTCTTAGCTCCTATTCCCACTCCTAGAAATCAGAATTCAAGTGAAGCTTCTACTTCATCTTCTAGTGCCTCAAACGAACTTCAAGAAGTCATGAAGCAACTGCAAAGTTTAGGAAATGAGCTGGTTACACTCAAGAGGCAACAAGCCCAAAGTTTTAGACCTTCTTATCAGCCTCAAGCTTAGCCTAATAGGCAGCCATATCAGCCTCAAAGACCACCCAATCTAGCTGCAAATCAGAATCAAGCAAGGCCTCCTGCCAATAGACCATTTCAGCCCGATAACCCCAATGTTGCATCCACATCTAGAGCTTTGGTACCGATGCAAAATAACATGGCCCAAGAATATGATTGGTGTTTCCCGTGCAGTCAACCACATAACCAATCAATGTGCTTTAACAAAGGCATTAAATCGGCTCTTATGGTGTAAACCATTGGTGGGTCGCAAGAGTCCAAATTATGAAGAGGATCGGCAGCAAGAAGCACCTCAACAAGGAACATCTCCGAACGAAACTACTCTTGTCAATTGACAGGCTGAAGATTTCTGTGGTATGAATCAAATACCCTCTCAAAGTGTTACAACCAACACAAGGTCAAAAAGGAGAAATTTGGGTGAAGGACAGGCATTGGCTCCAAATAATCCGCAACCTTCTACCACTCCACAAGCTGTTGGCAAACAAAATGTAGTTCCAAACATGCAAGGAGCACCCAAACCAGCTCCTAAACCAACTCACATGCTAGCTGTTGCTGCCCATGTGTAAGGAATGAATGTGTAAACTAAAGCACAACAGAGGGATGCTTCATACCCATTCAACATCATTGATCAAATGAAGAAGACAAATGTAAATATATTAATGTGGGAATCACTATCCATCCTAGGCCAAAGAGATTTGCTACAAGATGCCATGAAGGACTGGACAACTTCAAATCAAAAAGTCCAAATGCAAGAGAAGGTGCTCACAAATGTTTCCTATCTTGAAGGGAATCATGGAGGACAGCAAGGTAAAATGTTGAAGCCCCCTCCTTTTTATGTCTCATTAATCATTAGAAACCAATTGGTGCACAATTGCATGATTGATTCTGGGGCAAGTAGCTCAGTGATGCCCAAGTAAATAGCTGATCAGCTAGGACTTCAATATGAAACCATATCCAAAGGGGTAGTGCAGTTGGATGGGACAGCAGTAACAATAGTTGGGGTGATTAGAAACTTAATTCTTACCTTGCATGCATGTCCAAATGTTGTTGTTTTACAAGATGTATCGGTTATAGACCTTCCACCACTTTTTACCCTATGTTTGTCAAGAGATTTCACACCAAGGTTGGAGGATATTTTTCTGTTGATTGGTCACACATGCTGTTCAAAACGAGGTATGAAACCAGAGCTACAATTAGGTCTGAACCTATTGCAAACTTCCACATTGAGCCCTACACTCCAAGTCAGATCAATGCCAACTGTTCGGCATTTGATCAAGAAGATCACCCAAGCACTAATGAAGCTGACACCAAGGTTGGAAGCATCCCAGATCTAACTCTTGATGAATGGGAAAACAAGGTGCATGCTTTTGATCCTTATCAAGAAGTAGAAGAATTTGAGCTAGGAGTCTATTACATACATGAAGAAAATCATCCCATTCCTAGCATCACCAAGCTAGACCACAAGGATGACAATGAGGTATGGCAGCTATTTTTTGATGGATCAAGGAGTAGACAAGGTGTCGAGGGGGAGCCATGTTGGTTTCACCTCAAGGAGTAAAGTACTATTCAGCTTTTAGATTTTAGTTTGCATGCTCCAATAACACTGTTGAATATGAAGCCTTGGTGCAAGGGATGCATTGGGCAATAAAGAGAGGGATAAAGAACTTGCAAGTCTTTGGTGACAGTGAATTGATTGTAAATTAGGTCAAAGGGCAGCATGCTACCAAGAATGATCTACTCAAGTGCTACAAGAACAGGGTGTGGGACCTCATTGAAGATTTTGAGGGCTTTGGCATCAAATCGCCTAGGAAAGAGAACTAAGCTGTTGACAGTGCTTGCAGAATAGCTTGGGGGCAGCCTTTGATATTGTGGAAAGCATTCAAAAGGACAAGGTACAGCCAAACATCCATGTGATTATGAGGCCTTTAGTGCTGGATAACAATGTAAGTTGGCAAGTGTTTGAGAATGACCAGCAAATCATCCATTTCTTGCAAGAAGAAGCTGAGTTCTCAGCTAAAAATCAAGAAAAATTGGAACAACAAGATATGGTGACCAAGTGGTACAGCTGAGAACTAACAAGTTACCCAAGGGACTTATCACTATGGAGTCCATTTTCAATCCCAACGATCAGTTTAGGAAAGAGAAAGCAAACATTCAGGTCAAGAGAGAAGATTCAGTATCCATCTTGGTGGAAGAGAACAAACCATTGCAAATCGGAAAGATGAAAACTGAACAAGAAATGTATGAGTTCATATAATTGTGTCAAGAGTTCCTTGATGTGTTTGCTTGGAGCTACGAAGATTTGAAAGGTTTCAATCCCAAGTTAGCTCAACACACCATTGAATTGGATCCAAATACTAAGCCCATCAGGTAGAAACAAAGGCCATTCAATCCACATATGGAACCTCTCATGAGGAAGGAATTGAACAAGTTGATTAAGTCAAGAATTATATTCCCAATCAAGCATTCTAGTTGGGTTGCCAACTTAGTTCTAGTCAGAAAGAAGAATGGAGAGATCAGATTGTGTGTTGACTTCAGAGACTTGAATAGATCATCTCTCAAGGACCATTACCCACTCCCTTCTATGGAGAAAATTTTGCAAGTTGTGGCTGGCTCCGAGAGGTTTTCACTACTTGATGGCTACTCGGCTACAATCAAATTATGGTGAAGGAAGAAGATTAGTTCAAGACAGCCTTCACAACCAAATGGGGAACTTATACATATAGGAAAATGCCATTTGGGTTGTCCAACACTGGAGCTACCTTCCAAAGAGCAATGGACATGGCATTCAAATGTTTGATTAACAACGTGGTGCTGATATACCTTGATGATATCACTATTTTTTCAAAGAATGCAAAGAGACCACCTCTCTCATTTGAGACAAGTCTTCAAAAGGTGCAGGAGATTTGGAGTGTCTTTGAATCCTAAGAAGTGTATATTCCTAGCACATGAAGGAAATATCCTTGTCCATATTGTCTCTAAAGAATGACTAGCAATTGATCCAGAGAGGGTCAAGCCATAAGAACACTAGCATTGCCAAGCCATAAGAAGGCCCTTCAGAGTTTCTTGGGGAGAATAAACTTTGTTCGGAGGTTTGTCGCAGATTTTACAGCCCTTGTCAAACCTATCACCAAGATGTTAAAGAAAAGCATGGCTTTCAAGTGGACAGCAGAAGACAAGGAGAGTTTTGAAGCAATTAAAGAAGCCATCTCTCAAGCACCAACTCTCATCAACCTGATTTCTCCAAGGATTTCATCCTCTATGCATTTGGGGGTAATGATACCATTTCTGCCATTTTGGTGCAGCAGAACAAGGAAAATGATGAGTAGCCAATTGCTTTCTTTAGCCAAAGCCTGGAGGACTATGAGGTGAGATATTCTTTTATTAAGAAGCATGTACTTACAAAGAATCGAAGCTTGAAGAAATTCAAACATCTAGTCTCAAACAACAAGGTTCAGTTGTTGGTCTCTTATGTGGGAGTAAAGGACTTCCTCCTCAAAAAGGATTTGAATGAGAAAAGGGCAGGTTGGATCACTCGTGTCATGGAGTATGACATTGAGATCAAGGTCACCAAGCTGGTAAGAGGAAAAGGATTGTGTGAGCAGCTGATTCTGGGCAAGCAAAAGGGAGTATGCAATGAAGAAGAGGTTGTTTTGATAGTTCAAGACAGCCATGTGCAAGGTAGCACTCAAGAAGAGGATAATGTTGTCCCCACTCCTTGCTGGACCCAAGGTATAATGCACTTCCTAAGCACGGGCCTATGCCCTCCAGAGATGAACAAAACCCAAAGAAGACATTTCAGATTGCAGCTGTCCCATATGCCATAGTAGACGGTGTTTTGATCAAGAAAGATATGAATGGAGTGCTTTGTTGAGATGCATTAACACAAATCAGATTCATATGGTGTTGGAAAAGTTCCATGGTGGACCAGCTGGTGGTCATTTTACACCAAGAGTGACAGCCCTAAAAATCATGAAGGCTGGTTACTAATTGCCCAATATTTTCAAAGGTGATTGCTTCGCATGGATCAAAAGGTGCAAGAATTGTGCATTCTTCACAGGTAAAGAGAGGCTTTCTGCCCTCCCATTGCATCCAATTTCAGTTGACCAGCCATTCATGCAATGGGGTTTAGACTTCATTGGAGTCATTAATCCCAATTCAAGCTAAGGGCATAAGTGGATTTTGATACCACGAGACTACTTCACCAAATGGATCAAGCAAGAGTAGCACTCAAGGAAGAAAATGAGTCTAGCATCTTAGACTTCTATGAGGGGATAGTAACCAGATTTGACATACCTGCTACAATAATCTCAGATAATGCATTAGCATTCATTGGATCCAAGGTGACTGAGTGGGCTGTCAAGAACGGATCTACCTAAGTACTTCATAAATCTACTACCCTTAGGGTAATGGCCAGGCTGAATCGACAAACAAGAACTTGTTGAGGATCATTAGGAGGACTCTTGATGAGAATCATAGGTCTTGGCATACCAAACTGAAATCAGCCTTATGGGCTGATAGGATAACTCCCAAGAGATCCACAGGTAACTCTCCATTCAGGCTTGTTTATGGAAGAGAGGCAATCTTGCCCATGTCACTTGAGTTGCCAACATTGGAACTCATGAAGCAGTTAGAGTTGCTAGAGTTTGGGCCCATGGAGGTGAGATATGCAGAGTTGATGGAGCTCCAAGAGATCAAAGATCAGGCATCCCAAGCAATGGAGAAGGATCAAGCTTTGATCAAGAAGACCTTTGATAGGAAGGCCAAGAGTAGATCTTTCCAAGTTGGAGATCTAGTGTTAAAATGGGATGCAGATAGAGAAAACTGGGAAGGCATTCAAAATTTGATGCCATTTGGAGTGGCCCATACATGGTCACAAAGTGTAAGGACAACAATGCCTTCCAATTGTCTTCATTGGATGGCGAAGAACTACAGATTCCAGTCAATGGAATCTATCTAAAGCATTGCTACTAAAGGGAAATTCTCCACCTTGTAAATATTAGCTTAGGTTTTCATTCCTCCAAGTGCTTGTGCACATTGTTTTTTTGTAGGTTGTTTTGATTTCCCTAAGTGCTTTGGCACAGGCTTGCTGTCCCTGGAGATGTTTTGCAGCCCTTGCTTCCATCGGGTGATATTCCATCTTCCTCCTTGCAACATTCTAAGTCAGTTGGGGTTCCGAACAGACAACTCATGACTCCATGCCCAATGGATGCTTCAGGAATCGGTAACTTCATCCAGCAGGTAGATGACCCCACTAAGTCGCCAAAATTGTTATCCAAAATTCACCCCTCAAGGTAATTTTTGATAACATGCATCAAATTATTCAGTCTCAAGCAAGTAAGATTGATTTGAGGCCAAAATCATGTTTTTCGGGGTCCCCTTGGCCTTTTTATAACTCCCCCATCCAAGAATAAATCCCAAGGAGTTAGAAAAAATGGGAAAAATGTAAAAATAAGGTCAGGGATCATTTTAAACTGTTCAGTCGTCTTGAGGTTCGTCGTACCAAGCTTGGGGCTGAGAAAGCAAGAAAATCAGCTAAGTATTTTGTCCTGCATCCATGGGATAGTTGGGACATCAAGACGTAAAGTACGTGAAAAATTGAAACGGACAAAAGTGGAAAAAATCATCATAGTTTTGTTTTCGCGCGCTTTGGGACATCCGGGCCAAAAGTACGCGGGGGACGTGAACCGGCCGATTCGCCGAAAGATAGTCCATTTTGGGTAGTTCGAGATGTCCCAGAAGTCCAGGATATTTGGGACAAAGGTACACAAGGTACACGAGGGACGCGAAAATCTGAATCGGCAAAAGCAAGAAAAATTGCCTAAGTGTTTTTTTCGCGCGGTTTGGGACATCCGGCCAAAAGTATGTGCTTTGACACGAATCGGCCGATTTGATGACAGACATACCCATTTCAGGAAGTTGGGAGATATTTTTCCCAGGAAGTCTAGGATAGTTAGGACAAAGGTATGTGCGGGATGCGTGAGACACGAAAAGACGAAAAGACCGCCAAAGAGACAAGGAAGCCGAGAAGAGTGGAGGGCGGAGGAAAAGTTGGAAATTTTGCTAAGTGTTTCACCAAAAATCCAAAAGGAGTGTTTTGGCCTACTGCCTCGGCCAATGAATCAGGTCATGCCATGTGTCATCCAAGTGGTGGAGTGTGGGGGGGAAATGGAAAATTTTCCAAATACCAAATGGGTAAAAAATTCAAACTTTTTTCTCGCCGATCCAATTTTGGCCTATTTTTGCCCTAAATCTTCAAATGGCCATAACTTTCAATCCAGAGCTTGGATTTCCACGTTATTTATATCAATGGAAAGATGGTAAAATTATCTACATGATTCTGGGGTCAATATTGTATTTTGGTTCAGTTTGGAGAGAGAAAATCAAGAAACATATCTGGCACGTGGTAATGGCCAGAAATGACGTTTCAACAACCAATTTTAATGCAAAATGGGTCGCATTCTTCTTCAAAGATGATCAAAAATGTTAGGGCATGGGTCTATAAGGACACCCATGCTATTTTAATACATATTCATTCAATGAGGAATGGCTCCCATGTTTTTACACGTTTTCTCTCTCCCGGACTCGACCCATGCATTGTAAAAAGCCGATTTGGCTCATTTTTGAGGGAGAACATTTCTTTGGATAGAAAGCTTCTTATTTCACCTTCAACAAGTGATTTTTGCAAGTATCAGACCTCTTCTAAAATTGTAACAGGTTTTCTACCTCTTTGATGTTGTAATGCAGGATTTTTGACAGTGGAAATGACAATGCAGGCTCTGTGAATGGGTTTCAGTCCTTTGTTTGTGTTGCTTGCTTCATTTCGACCTCTGATTACATCTTATCAGCTGTGCATGATGTTTTATGTTGCATTTTATGAAATGTGTCAATCTGCATAAACAAGAAGTGCTCACCACTCCTTTGGTGCATCACCTTATTAGCTTAGTTTCAATTTTTACACTTTGTATCTCTGTCTCCTTGGAATTTAGAGTAGGATTAGGATTCAAACCTCTGCAATTGTGCAAGTGAAATAGCTTATCAGAGGAGTTGAGGAACCAGCCTCTAATCTAGAGATTCCTCTTCCATTTTGCAAGTCCCACACTTGGGAAGAGGATTCAATGTTGTGCAATCACATTGGATGCTTAGAATGATCAAACTAGAAATCTGATCAACATCCAGGGGGTGTTGCCGATTGATTTGCACTAACAACACTTAATTTTTTTTGGATTTGACTATCTCAAAACATGATTGATTTTATAGTTGATTCTAGGGTTTTGCACCTTCCAAATCCAATGACGCATTGCGTTTTGCATAAAAATGCATGATGAAAAAAGTGCTAACAAATTCTAAATACATGAAAATAATAAACCCTTGTTTGTAAAGAAAAACTTATAGATGGATGTCCACATCATCTATAGCTTTGATACATAGGAGGAGGGAAGTACAAATACTACCTAAATAAGTGGTGAAGAACTACCACTAACTGATACTGGTACTTAAGTGAACTCCAAGAGACTAGTAAGCTAACTCCACATAACTAAGAAGATAACTCAACACAACTAGTAAGCTAACTCCACACAACTAGTACACCTAAACAAGCTCACCCAACAAGTTTATGACTAACATAAGTGTAAGAATTATCCTAGTAAATAAATAAAAGGATAAATAATAACCTACACTAACAAATGGGTAGCCCCACATTATACCTTATAAATCAATTAGCTAAAAATTTGAAACCAATAATGTAATTATTTGAGACCAATAACTCAAATGTTGAAAACCAATAATAGCATTTTGGAAAACCAATAATAACATTTTTAAATACCAAAATTTAGATGTGAAGAAACCGATAATGAACTTTTTGAAAAAAATCTTGGACTAAAATTAGTCCAAATTTAATGAAATGGTGGTTATTTGGGAGAATGACCTCTAGGTCTACCTTGTATGTATTCCAATCTGTAAATTATGCATTACTTCTTCTATATTACATATAAAATTAATTGAGTACCTACATAACTTCATATAGTTGATCATCCTTGGCCTATTGGGAAGCTTGGTCATGAATCAAAATAGTTGTTTGGATACCTTGAATGAGTGTCTCTGGTCAGTCTCTCATATAATGTGCTTGAACCCATGTACAAGTATTCATTATAACATTTTGTTTGCATTCCCACAATCATTCACTGAAATTATCCCTAGATTGCAATGATGACTTAAAATCAATTTCAAGATTTTGATGCTCCACCTCTATCAACATATATTTTTATAGTTTTGTCCCCACTTCAATATCATTCTTGTTATCTCTCATTGCATCCTACAAATTTTTATTCTAATATAAGAGCTTGAGTGTTAGTTGCTTCGCCTAATCTTTGAACTTCTTCAAGATTGTGACATACTCCTTAAGTATCATTATCGTCTCTTGTACTTCATTTTTGACATTGAATACTTGTGTTGAAATATTTATCACCACTTCATTATTGTTCCAAATTTCCACTATCTTGTCAATGAGAAGTGTTATAAGCATTAATTCTCTCATGAATTGGTCACGTATAGTGTCTGTATCAAACGTAAGACAATGTGATTTGACATACGACCTCATATTACGTAGTGTCTTCTCCAAGTTCTCTTTCGACTATGTATTCTATAGTGCGAATGCTCCAATATTTTATTATATTATGTGTAATCCTTCAATCTATGTTTGCAATGACAATTTCTCAAAATATACTTCCACTCTATTGATTATAGACTAGGAGGTTATATGTGAATCACTTATCCAAACAATATTTTAGAGTACACTATGAACATGGGATGATTGGAAAATTAGATTATATTTTTTTGGTGCCATTGATTGTGATTTCTACCCAAATGTTTGTGAATCCCCTTGTCTGCTTATTCTACATTTTTTTGTGTTGCAATCGAATGTGCCTACCTCTATTCTTTCCTTTACTTCCTTGGATTACACAATTATTTTCTCTTACATATATTGCTATTTTAATGATATCTCATCTTCCTCTTTATTTCTTAATTCTTCTTCTTTCATTCTACCTTCTTCTCTTTTCTTTTTCTTTCTCCTTTTTTCCCTTGGCTTGTGCTTCCTTTTCTTCTCTTATTTTCTTCTTTCTAGGTATTTTATTCTACTCTTTTACTTTCCTCTCTCTACTTATCTTCTTATTATTTTTGTTTCCTTTTATTTCCATGAACTTATGTGCTTGGTCCTACATAATTTATATCTTCTTCTACTCTTCTTATATTCCTTAAAATATCTCTCGTCCTCTTGTCTTTACATGTCTTCATCTTATTATTATTGCATCTCTTCTTCATCTTCCTTCTATTTAAAATGTTGGTGGTCAAATGTGTCCTCTTCTTGACCAATTATTTGTATTGGTTCTTCCATTGATTACACACCCGTATGTATGATAGATTCTTGGTATTTCATTTCTTTTGCCCTTGGAATTTCCATTTCACCTCTTTCGGATAGATTCCTTACATCTTACATAGATGGAGGTGGATAATGTGTGGTTAGTAATTGGATTGCAGCTTTGGGGACTTTTTTCATTCTTCTTTTCTCCTTTAATTATCATTTCTTCTATGTTCTTAGCTCCTTTTCATCGATAGGATTTTCTTACTCATATTATGAAATTATATTTTTTGTTGTTTTTCCTCCTATGTAAGAAAGGCTCTTTTCATGCGCATGCCGACACCCATACTTAACACAATTGGTTTCTTAATTGTAGGAAGTCACACCACTCGAAAGGGATTTTTTCACTTCTATTCTTCTTAGGTGGAGAGACTAGTAATTATTCCTATAATATGGTTAGATCAATCCCTTAGTCTTTTAGACAATCTTTTATGTTTCACACTAGTTATTCTTGTGTCACATCCCCTATCACAAACTGATTGTGAGATATTTTGTCATCGTAAAGAGTTTGAACCTATCATCTAACCTTAGCTTCTTAGTTACATCCTACTCTATTGTGATAGATTTCCATATGTACCATTTGCATTCCTATGGAAAATATATTTTTGTTTGCATTTATGAAATTATGATTGCACATGTTCTCTATTTGTAAATTTTCATTTGATGAAAGTCAAGATTGGAAAACGACTTGCTAATATGTGGTATTTTTCTACCTTTGGTGATTTTTTGCAGTTGGTGTAATGATCATATGCTTACCTATTTTCAAATTATCCTCTTTTGTTGTCTTTTCCCTTTAAAATTGTGTTGTGGGTTGATCTTATTCAATTGCTCTGAATTATATCTCTCATATCAATGTTTTCCCTAGTCCTTGTGTGCACAATGGTTAGACACTTTTGCGATCATTCCATGTTGTCTACTCAATTTGACCTTGGCTACATCCATGTTGATGAAAATTGGTAATGTCTTTGAATGTTTGGTATTGGCGACCTCTAATCATAGTATGACCTCATCATGTAACAGAGTGATCTTGGCATATGGGGATGTATAATTTCTTACCTACCTAAGTACGTGGGTGTCTATGCTAAGACATTATTTAATTTTTAGTATTCATCTTCCCAATAATTGGGTTTTTTCAAAAGTTTGCGTAGGATTTTCTGGAATAAAATATACAAACCTTTGTTGTGGGAAATATTCATTGTCTAGTTCTATCGTGCCCTCGGGGCCTTCCAATGTGTGAACCAAGGAAGGATGATCAAACTTTAGGTACTAGAAAAATTTACCTCCCACGTTCATGATATTTTTGCATTTCTATTAAGTATATGTGCAATAAGTTTCAGCCAGTTGAACTCATCCTGTAACCTAAAATTCTTGTGATGATGTCCATAACTCCCATCGATGTTTATTTACTTGCATTAGATGTCTCCAAATATCATTCTAGGATGATTTCTTCCATAATTTTGACTACATGATTTTTGATGGCCTAAAATGGAATGTATCTTTTTTCTTAAATGAGCATAGATGGTCATCGATGTTTTCTTTAGAGGAGGGTTGGTGATTTTGTATGGAAAGATAAATAGGACCCAACTTGGGGAACCCGTGCCTTAAGAAACTATGGAAACATTGATGGGAATGATGTCTTACATAGAAAACCAAATGGCCTCATTTTTCTATACATTCATGATTTTTGCATGATCTCAAGATGGTCTCCCATGTAAGGCAATCTTATGAGACTGTGTGAAATACTTCCTCAAACCGAATCCTTCAAAGATAATATTCTCTTGTACGCATTCTACTTGGGATTTAAATTGCTCTACCCCCAAATTTTTAGGTCCTACTTTTCAAGATCATGGTGTAGTAGATCATTCCATTTATCTTGTCATAACATTGCAAAGATCCCTATGTCTTCTTTTACTTGCATTTGATAAGGAAATGAATGTAAATCCTTATTTTTACATCATTTATTAGACTCTTGGCTAGTAGGTCTATTGAACATGTCCATTTCTATATCAGATTAACTTGTTACATTCTCACACTTTCTCTTTGTTAGCACTTCACTCTTATTTCTTGTTTGTTTTGGCATGAAAATTACTTCTTAAAAAGTTCATTCATTTGTTTATACCTTTAGTTATTTCTAAGTGGTCATTTTTGAACCATTGATCACTTGATCTACCTCCTTAATTAATTTTATCCATTGGATATTTAATTTTCCTTGAGTTTTTAGACCTTTTATGCGTAGTTCTTAATGCTAGCTAGATTGTTCTTTTATTAGGTTCAAGTTTATAAACTTGGCTTTTTGTTTTTGTTTCTTTCTTGTTTACTATGCAGATTTCCCAGACTTATTGGATTCATTCCCTTTCCCCTTTTTGCTTTACACCGCTTAATGGTGATCTTATTTGAATCCATTCTATTATGTACAAACTCACACACAATTGATTAATTACATAAACATAGAATCTACAAAACCTAAAAATTTTAACAAATTCCTACTCTAACCACCATGTCGAGGCACGTATTGTATTATTTGATACTTTAAACATTCATGCATTGTATGTTTTTACCTTACACTCATTTATTCTTCTAGGAAATATGTTTCTATGTAGATAATGAAATATTATAATGCCCTATTTCATGCGGTGATGGATGATATATTGGTATTTCATTCTTATGTCAAATTTTCCTAGGTGTGTTTTAACCAAGATTTCATACAAGAAAACCCTTTTTTGTTTTGAACTCCTTGTTGTGTAGGTTCATAGATCATATCAGATTTCTGGTTCTATTTATGTACTTCTTGATTCCATTTTTTTATTTCCCTATTTTCATCAAATTTTTTCTAATATGAAAATCTAATTTCAATATATTTTTTTGTCTCCCAACCAAGTAATTATTACAATGCAAAGGAATGCTACAATATATTCTATTAGCACGATTACTCCAATTCTATAAACCAACTATAATGGTGTCTATCATGTACTTCTCTTGTAGTTGGTTATATATTCCCATAGAACTCATGCAGTATTCATTCTTCCCAATCATCCCTTTACACATTGTAGATATTTCTTAAGATTTTTCTTGAACTTTGTTTGTATATTCTTGTTATCCATTCACTTGTGGGTAATATGCTATATTTTTTTCTATACAATCATAAATTATTCTATGAGTATTTTGATGGTATTATTCAAAAAATGTGTGCCCCTATCACTTACTAGTTTCTACAGATATCTAAATCTATTTATTATGTTTTCATATAAAAATATATTTGTATCCCTTGTTACATAATTTTATGTGCCAAAAACTTCTACCCATTTTGTAAAATAATCTGTTGCTATGATTATATATATATATATATATATATATATATATATATATCTTTCTCTTGACCTTCTTAATAGAGGGTGAATTAGCTCAATGATTTCTATTCCTCATTGTTTAAATGGTTGCAATGCTAATGCATGATTAAGAGGAATTTCATCCTTTTGATTTAGTTTCCCCATTGGATGACAAATGTCACAATGATTTTCCATACTATGCACATTTTGAAACAAAGTTCGCCACAAAATGTAACTCTACAATATAATTCATAACGAGTTTCCCTGAAAATGTCCTCCAACTATCCCTTCATGAGCTTCACATAGTAATAATAGTATTTCATGTTCTAGTGAAACTTTTCACAATAATTCATCCTTATCTAGCTTGTACAAAAATCAATTAAAAATATTATATGGTAAGGTCTTTGTAATTAATTGTTTTTTTATCGTGTCATGGAGACATTCCTTCTTGTAGAAACCTGCAAAATATCTTTTAATTATCCGGTTATTATGGTGAACTGGAATAAATGTTCATTTCGATCATCTTCATCTAATTCCTTTTATTTTTCTCTTGTTTTTATACAAATTTAGTGATATGGAACTACATTTTCTCTTCCTAGTCTCACATTTACTTTAAAATTATAGTGTTGAAACAACATCAACCATCTTGATATCCTACCTCCCAAGAGTTTATTATTCACCACATATTAAAATGTCTAGTGATCTTTGAAAAAATCAAACTCATTTGCTAATAGATATTGCCTAAAATTTTGGAGTGCAAAAATCATAGCTAAAGATTCCCATTATATAGTTTTGTGGTATTTTTGTCTCTATGGGTGACAATTTCCTGCTTATAAAGTAGATTGGATGGTAGATGCCTCCTTCCCTTGGTTGAGCAATAATTGTTCCAATTCTATTGTTTGATGCATCAACATGCACATGGATAAGATTTTATCAGTCTAGAAATACTAGTATAACTGCATAAACCAATTTATATTTTTAATTATGTGAATCCTTTCTTACATTCCATTGTCCATTCAAAATTTTCACCCTTAAGAAATAACTTCTCCATTGGTTATATTATGCTTGCATATCCCCGATAAATTTATTATAATACCCTATATGTCCTAGGAATGTGCAGAGCTTCAAGGGTCAGTAGACAAAAATAATGAACTTATTACTATTACATGACGCCTCTAGTATGTTGTTATATGTATGATTTCCAAGTGCAAATATTAGACATTGGTGACACCTTTTCTTAGTCCTTTTACTAGTGTTGGATAATTTTGATTATGAATTTGTCTCTTATTGCTTACATTTACATCTTTCAGTCATGTCATAGGGATCTCTACCTCCATTCTTGGTGTTGTTTCTATTTCTTAGATTTTGGGAAAGTACCGCCCATTATGGACACTACCGCCTAGGCAAAAGTGTCCCTTTTAGGAACGTTTGTCCATTCTCTTTGGTTTTCTAAGTTACCATTTGGTACTTTACTTTGGGTCTTTTCAAATTATTTGGGTCATCCTTTGGTGTCACTAAGTTTCAAAATTTAAACAAGGAATTCATATATACATAAGCTACTAACTATTATTAGGGGTTGGATAACTTTGTCTATTGCTAACTATTTACTTCTTGGGAAAAGAGAAACATTTAAGGACTAAATTTATGATGTATTATTCACTACATAGGAGGGGTTATTTCTAAAATCAATCACAATCATCTTTAGGGAAAAGTAGTCAGTATCCCTCTATCTTGGTGCGACCGGCATAAGCGAAACCTAGCTTCAAGGGACACAATTCAATCTCACACACACACACACACACACACACACACTACAACTACATAGATTCTAAAATGTAGTGTAATGATCAGTGAAAATCACATTGGGGTGACCACCAAGGTTAGTTTGACTCAAGCATATGCATTATTTATTATATCTAATGTTTAATTGATATTTTCACATGTATCTATTGTTTTTTTGCATGTAAAAGTGTGACAAAGGAAACCTATAACAAAGTTGACTTGAAAAACAATGATAGGAAGAAGATAAGTGTATACCCTAAAAAGACCGTAACTAGAGCACTTTCTAGGACACTAGTGCCCGTGGTGGTCATGTCCCACTATGGAAGGTTCTTTTTGAAGAATTTCTAGACTCTAGTTTCTCAAATAGATCCTGCATAGTCCAGATCCAACCTTCTCTATTTTTTCCCAACCTAAAATTAATCTAGATCTCCCGATACAAGATAATTCATTCTCATCTCCTATCTCACATGTTAATGTTATATCTCGTTTGATCTCATTCCTTCAATAAAGACTTAAATTTATTTTAATCTTTTTGTGAACTTTATTATTAATTGGACCATAAATTTTCCTAAGATCCTTCATTTCTTGTATACCTCATGGCTTATCAAAATGTGTTGTAAAACCATCATCCTAAACCTCCTTCACCCAAGTATGAACCTATTCCTATGACTTGTCTTCATCCTATTTTTATAAATGTTATAGAGGAAGAAAACTTCTATCAAAAGTCACATATTACAGCCACATGTCATTATAAGATCCCTCGTGTCCTTACAAATCTTTACTACACCTTTCTTGATGTTATACTCCTAACCCATGTTGAACCTACTAGCTCTTATGAATCTGATAGTGATGTTTCTTATCTTTCTACAAATGATACATGTGTTGAAGATTTGGTTAATTTTTCAGATGAGGAAGGTCTTGTTAATAATGCTTGTGATACCCATACTTATTTTGATATTGTAGATGCTATCATAAATGACCCTCACCCTACTTCTTAATCATCCACTTACGTATGCACAAATCATTAGAGATGATCCTATTGCTATTACTAATGATATTCAAGTCACTCCCTCTTCTTCTCAACCAAGTGCTTCTTCATTGAATATTGTGCCTCAAAATTCATATCTTTCTTCTTCCACCTCTTGTGTTCTTCCTAATGATGTTAGTACTCATTTTTCTTCTCATAATGTGTTAAAATATGCAATAGTTCATGTTTCATGTGTTTCTAATCTTTTTTTTTTTCTAAAGATAGTGTACATAATGATGATCATAAGGGTAATATGCATGTTGCATGTATTCCTTCTTCTACTGAGCTTATTGATTAAAGTGCGTAAACTTATATTCCTGTTGATTCTTCTTCTTATGTTTCTATTCCTAGTTTTCCACTTGCTAAACCAAAATTTGACCTTCAACCCAATAGTTTTCATATGGCTACCTATAATGGAAAGATTCAATCATAATGTTTATTCCATTTATCCCAAAGAATTTTTTCTCTTATGCATAGTGTAGGATATTTAGAAAATAAGATCCATACCCTTACCCTTGAAATTAGGGCCTATTATGATAACAATGATAATAATTCACTTCATGGAAATCCTATTCCTAAAAATATTTACAATTCAACTTTTCCCAAATTTTTACTTTGGCTACCTCTAAATATTTTGAAAGTACAGTAATCCTTATATACATCTTAAGGATTTTAGATTAGTTATGGATTCATATTCTAATGATAGATTATTTCTTAAAGCATTTCCTAGTAGTCTTATTGGTATTTCCTCTCATTACTTTCACCATTTACCTAGTGGATCTATTAGTAATTATCTTGATGTGGAAGAATAATTTCTTAGACGTTTTATTTCTAACAATGGTCCTAAAGTTACATTTTAGCATTTGTCTTCTTTGCATAAAGGAAAAAATGAACATGTTAATGACGCTCACTTACTTTATCAACTCACAGTCAAGAAATGCAATATATCTTTTTCATGGCTTGATTCTTCCTTTGAAATAAAAATTATTGTATGATACATGTGAATCTTTTACACTTATTTTATTAGTTTATAATGTTATAACAAGAGACGTTTAATGAATATACTATTGCTTATGCTCTTATTTATTCTACCACTTCTCCACTCACTACATCTTCTCTTCCTCCTATTGCACCCCTTCACATTCTCCATCTCCTATTAGACACACTCATGATCATTCATCTCATATTCATAAGCCTCCACCATGTTCCACTCCCCCTCCTAAGTGGGAGCCATTATAATTCTCACATTCTATTAGGCCTCATGATATTTTACATACATTGATTGATTAGAAGTTGATTAGGCTACCTTATAATGAGCTTCCTCCTCATCGGTTACAAAGAAACCATAACTAACCATTATGTAATTTCTATAGGATCAATGGTCATAGAGATAATGTTTTTATGCACTCTATGATAGGCTCTAGTTTCTTAAGGACAAGGCTGTTATTTATTTTTGTGTATGTCATGTTGATAGATCACATTCTTTAGTTTCGTGTCACTGCACACCAACATCTATTACTTTGACTACCTCTCATCAACGTAAGGTTTTTTTGTCTTCTCCTCCCTTAGTTTAGAATATGCATGGGAATCTTCCTCTGATTATCATACATGCTAGACCTAAGTGGTTCTTGAGGAGTAAAACTTTCCATTCTATGATTCACATATTTTTAATATTTCTATGATCACTTCAATATTGTCATTTTATACATATACACTAGATACTACAGTAGTTAAGCCTCTTATGCATAGTTGTCACCTTATTTCTATCTATATGGTATATTTTCTCGAGTGCGACATGATTTCACACCTATTTTCTAGACTAGATATATTCCATGATTTATCTCACTTCATGAGGTTTATTCTTTCTTTCTTATCTTTATCATCATTAGTTCCTTTACTAAATGATCTCTTTAGCCAATCATTTTACATACATTACTATTATCAATCTACTATTTTTTTTTTTATCATCACTATACTATATCGTAACATATATTCTATCCTATCCCATGTTTTATGCTATCAACACATCTATCATAACAAAAAGTAGCACCTAATAATTTTTTAGTTACAAATCCCTACTTTTTGTTAACATGGGATGATCTCATAAGTGTGGTACTTGCAAAGTGAGCTACACCTCCAGAGAAGGTGGATTCCTCTACCTAATCCTAATTCTAAATTACTCCTACTGCTGGGAATGTAATTATATATTTATATCTTAACAATCCTAGGGACCAAGGGAAGAGAGATATGCATGTAAGGGGAAATCCTAATCTAGTCAAGGTCATAACACAAAGAAAAAGGGTGAATAAAAATGGAGAAGGGAGAGGTCAAATATGAGTGACATAGATCCAAAATAACATTTACCTTCTATTCTCCATGAGACACAAATAAATGAACATGTAAAGCAGAAATACATGCAAAAGGTAAAACAATAAGAATCGAGAGATGAGGAAATGAAACAAAACATTAGTTATGGTTGATAGACACGAAAAAATATATATTCTATGGCCTTGAAATTATGCACAAACCATTAAATGTGAAGAATAATGCACAATAATACATTGCCAAGCAAAAAAGGAGGTCTACACCTCATAGCTACTCAGGGACAATTTTGACATAGTTCCTTTACATTTTAGAACATCCTTCATTACAAAGGAGAGATTTTACATTATATAGCAGAAACTAGAAAGAGAAGGAAACTTGAATTTTAACCTTCAACCAAAAAAATCATGCATTTAATTTCTAAAAATAGGCATGGGTACCTTTCCAAGGCCATTCCCCATGATACATTTCTTATAAGAGAAGGAATGGGCATAATACCTCATCAAATTTAGTGGTTGAGATACTTGGAAATGTTCTTCTAAGTCCTGGGACTAGATTTCCTCTTTTTCATTCTCCTAAATTCATAAAATTTTAGATTTCTAGCTTCCATGGTGTAGTACATGAGGATATCTTTCCAAAAAGTCTAATTTTGTGAAATTTTGAGTGACATGTTGAAACTTATGGAAATTTAAAGTTCAGGGTGCCATACTTCAATAAATGAGAGTGGTTGAGCTATTAGATCAAACCTTTTTCAGTCTCGTAGCCTTGCAAAACATCTCCTTAACTTCAACACATTGATGGAAAAATTTGGATATGGAAAAGAAATTATAGACTTCTAATTTAGTCTTGATGGAAGTTGATACTTGCTTTATAACCTCCAACTTCCAAAATGGTCTTTTACAGATTCGGACCTGTAATACAATAGTCAAACCCCGAAATACAAATGATGGAACTCGTGACCTAGAAAATAACTTGGGACTTAAAAATGGTCTTTGGCAGAATTCAGACCTTGCATTGCACAATGAGAAACCTAAAATAATTATGTCATAATTCAACCACCTTTTCGCAACTTGGTAAAGTTTCGAGGGTTAAAATGCAATTTACATGTAAATTACAATTGAGAACTTGAAACTTGAAATGAACTATTTTATTTGAATTTTGGTAATCGGGGTTTCATTTGAAATTTATATGTAAATTGCAAATTGGAACCCAAAACCCAAAATGCACTTGGAAGCTCGAGTTTCGTGGATCAAGTTTCATGTTGCAATTTTCATGTAAATCATAATTTAAAACTCGAAACATGAAATGCACTATATCCTTTGTATTTTAGGTTCCAGAGCTCAAAGAAAATTTACATGCAAATTAAAATTTATTTCATGAAACCCGAAATCCAAAATGTAAATAAATATTTCAACAATCAAGAATTTTCAAGATTTTAAAAATGATTTTTTTTTTTTTTTTTTTTTTTGGGGGAAGAGAACAAGGAATATGGAACATGTTGAAATACATTAAGAGTCTAAAGACCAAACACACTTGAAAATGAAATCCTCAGCCCCAAAACAACTGAAAATTTTCCCAAGTCCAAAAATGCGATTGGGGTTGCTAAAATATCCCATGGGGTATTTTAGACAACAATTACCACATCAATTTTTATAACTATATCATCATCATTTCAACAACATATCATATCAAATAACACAATATAGTCAAAAACTTATAGAACACCAAAAATACACATCATCATAACAAAAATGATCTCATCATATTAATTTACATCTCTCAAAACTTTCATAGTAAAAAATCTACGAGAAAATTCCCAACATAACAAATATCATACATCCTCCTCACTACTACTAGATGCTAGTATAAGGACTCTCAAACTATAAGCATCGTTACTAAATATTTGTCTCTATGCTTGGTATTGAAAATGTTCTTCATCAATTTTTGAGACTAAGGAAGAAATAAAGAAGAAGCCACAAAATACTATAAATCCACAAAACACTATTAAAGTTTCGAACACCGTAAAATCCATCGAGACTATGAAAAGCCACAATATCTACCAAAAGAACAAAACAATACACAGACCAAGCCCAAATATTTGCCATCAAAATAAGTGAATTATAGATAATTAGCATAACACGATGTTTATTGTACTTGAATGTAATAGCTAGATATACAATGAGAATGAGATGAATAGAGAGAGATTAAATAAGATAAATAATACATGGATTATTTAGTGAGAGTGTGCGAGATAGATATGAAAGAAATATGTAAGATTTATATTGAATCAATAAAGAAAGAATTTTGGTGCAATGAGGAATGTGTATTCTATTATTTGATTTCTTTCTGCTTTACTTATAATCTGAATTGCACTCCCGACACATCCTTAAAAATAGGGCAAAACAATTAACCCTCACATCCTCGTTCAGGCTTAAGGTCAACATTTTTTTGTCTGAGCCCAAGTTCCTTTAGTTAATCAGATGTCTGGGAAAACTTCATCACCAGGGTATTGGAAACCCACGTTAACGATGATCAAAGATTGATGGGAAAATTAGATTAACGTATTTTTTAAAGGAATCAAGGATACTCAAAGCATATTACAAAGGAACCAAGACGATTTTTTTATAGAATTTGGAGAGGAATTATTATTTGAATCTCCACATCTTTTGTGGCCTTGAATTTTAGTGACAATAAAAGAATTGAGTCAGTTGCATCTAGATTTACTGGAGCCTTTCGAGTTTACTCAAAAGAAATTATAAATATTCCAAGATCTTGATGAACCATGAACAACGACCCTAAATTATTGGTTTGAGACTACACTAGATTCCTTCATTATTACTTGGGTGATTCATGGTTGGACTAGCTTCAATAAAAATAAGGATGAAATTTTACACAGAGCGAGAGGAATGTTTCTCACACAAGTCCCATTTTTAGTTCACGTTTTACTTGTAGAAAAATGATTAATTAAAAATAAAATGGAGTTCCTTTAATGGGTAAACATTGCAGATTGCATAAATGAAATGGGGAGATCCAAGAGATGTAACTATTAGAAACTTGTGGGGTGATGGTTAGGGTAGAAGAAATAGGGTGACATGAAGAAAATAAAAACCAAAAAAATACATAGTTGATAAAATATATATTAGGATGATTAGTAAATTAGTAATTAAAAAATAATATGAGGAGATCGGAAGAGAAGGCTAGGATAACAAGAGAGAGAGGGAGTTAGAGAAAAGAAATAAAAGTTAGATATTAGCAAGGGAGGAAAGGTTAAAGAAATTAAATGAAAGAAAGGAAAAATTAAATAAAGATAAAAATTAATAAAAGAAGGATAAGCCGAATTTAAGTGGAGGCCAACCAATGACTACCCTAGAAATGGAGGAAGAATCTCAAGTCTTGCTATCATTCCGGCACAAGGTAGAGACCAACATATTTTTGTTACCCTATGGATTCCCATGTGACAATTTCCATTCAACAACATATTACAATAATCATCATCACGCTAAGATAGATTAATGAAGGATAAAGCATATTTTAGGAGAATACGAATGGGAAAAATATAAATTAGAAGCTCCACTAATGATTATGAAAAAGGAAAAAGAAGAAGAATAGGTTAGTATGGTAAAAGAAGTAATTAAGGAATTAGAGGAAAATAAAAACATAAAAGAGGATCAGGAAAAAAACAATTAGTTTTGAAGAACAAGATCCAGAGGAGTTTGAGAAGAAAATTAAGAAAGGAAGTGATGAAGGATATACAAACTTAGAAGAAAACTATATGTTAAGATATGTTAAAGGTACACGCTTATTTATGAAAGAAGATAATTATGAAAAGTTTCCAATAAAAGATGCATCCCCAACCATCGTAATATCCAAAAGGAGGTGAACCCCGATTGTTCTCCATTCCACATGATGCTTCACACATCGATTAGAAAGATAAAAAACAAAGAATGTTTTAAAGAAATAGATTAAAAATTATAAGAAGAGACTAAGAGAAGGGAAGAAATAGTGAGAGAATTCATATAACTAATAGGAGAACTCTTACAAGAGATAAGGGAAGAAAAGGATCTCAACAAACAACTTGTACTCAAAATAAGAACGTAAAAGAACCAAAAATACAACAAGAAGTTCAGATTCCACCAAACACCGAATCCATTAAAAGAATGGCCAACGAGATCACGTTTCCACTATTTGGAAAAGATACCAAGTATGTAGAGGGAGCATTTTTTCCTATTAATCTCATTGTAGAAGATAAATAACTTCATTGACACCACAACCAAGCATTTTGAATTTGTGGGAACACTAAGAGATGATAACTTAAGATGGTACATAAAGAAAAACCCTCAACATGAAAAGGATTAGGATTTAATAGAAAAATAATTCAAATCTAACTTAAACTACCCTGAAACACCAACAAAAAGTTTTAGTAAGATGAGGGATCTGATACATAAAGAAGGAGAAATAGTAAAATAATTTGACTATGATTCAAGAATGTTTCAAGAAGACTAGACAATCCGTTAAAATATAAATAAATAATTGATTTTTCTATCTCGGCCTATTACCTTAGTTCAGATCTTCACTATATGGGAAGGTATTTATAAGTTTTGTAGATGCATTAGAAATGGCTACAAGGCTAGAAGATAAAAAATGGAAAACACAAGGATAATATTTAATTAATACTTGAACTATAAAAGGTATAGTTAGAATTGGCCTAATTGAAACTACAACAAGATATTAAAAGAAAATAAGATCTAAGAAACAATTCACCCCCAACAACACCGTAAAACTAGAAATCTACTACATAGTATATTTTACAATTGGACATATTAAGATAGAATGTCCATACCTAGAAAAATTAAAAAGAGTTGCGGAAAAAAGATAACACTCCTCGAAAAAGCCTCTCCTAACAACATACACATGGCTGAATGAAATTTTGTAGAATATGTAGATTGTGGGACTAAAGAACACGAGATACTTGTCCCTTGATGGAAGTATCCCCACCCAACAACCAATTGATGTACTATAAAACATGTGAGTAATTTAATCATTATCATCATACTTGTCCCGCAATCGATGCCATGGAAGATTTGAAGTATTAAAATCCTATAAGAGTGATAGTAGATAGGAAAAAGACAATACCAACACCCCCACTAGAACAACCACACCCCACAATAGCACTACAACCACCCCCAAAATACAATTACCAACAATAACCACATCACCACAATACCAAGGATATGATGGAGGATAACCACACTATGGAGAAGGATATCAAGGAAATAATTACAATCCTAACTATGAAAGGTATGGTGGTGGATACATATGTAGATATATAGGTGGATACTTGGAGTGGATATACGAAAGGTTATAACAATTATCAAGATGGCAGGGGATATCAAGGATACCAAGGAAGAGGTTACCAAGGATACTAAGGGGGAGGAAACCTGAATAATCCTAGGAATGTACCATAGGAAATAAGTTCATTAAATTTCTACAAATGTGGGAAAGATGGGAAATTGGCTAGAAAATACATTGAACCGAGAAACCTCAGGGTTCTATCATGAAAAATGAACACATGATTCCTTTAGTTGTTTGAAAGGCACACAATTCTATAGAAATGGTGGTACAAAATCAGAAGCAATGGTCAAAGATGCCCAAAATAACATACAGATAACAAGATGATTTACTAAGAATATAAACATAAATGTTAAATTCTAAATTAAATAACAAAAAAGATATAAATATGAAATTAAGTATAGATTTTGACACAAACAACAAACTAATATATTTAAAACCCAAAGTGCAAGAGAGAGGGTATGATACTTAGCTGATTTTTAATAAATATGAAGTTGTGTCAAGCTAGAAAAGCGATGAAATAGAAAATAGAGTGTCACAATCAAACCTTGAAACTTGTGCAAATGATGGAAATGTCATAACTAGGGTTTCTATGTAGGGTCAAGGGTTCCCTGGGAACTGAATACATCCTCTCAGGGAACCTATGATTGATCATAACCTCAGAAAATCATTTTTACAGGGTCACAATATGTATGTTGGATGTCTCCTTTAGTCACCTATACTTCTCTGCTTGATTGTCAAATTTTCTTGAAACCTCAAAAGAGAAAGAGAACCTATAAAACCCTAAAACACATCAAATCCTAAAATAAAATAGGAAAATTGGGAGTCATACTAACCCTAGAGGTTACCCACCTAAGTGAACTTATGATTTGGGCATTGCCCTACATTTCATACTCCATGTAGTTCTTCTTGCGTGTGTCTAGAATCGTGACCAAGGTGGATCTTGTGAAAGTTACACTTGATAACAAGTTATAACAAGATGTAGAAATTATAGACAATTTTGTGCATTGGTAAGTGAGCTTCCCATCCTATGAAGTGTATGCAAAATAATACAGTCCCTTGTCCCTTGTGTTAATGCTAGATGGATTATTTTGTTGTTCTTGTAATGCCTTTGAATGCAAACTTAGGTAGTGATGATAGATGCTTAGTTCTTGGTCCTTTATTATGGTCACATAGCTTTTTTATTTATATGATTCCCTTGTTTGAATTTCATAATTAACCACTTAAAGGCCAACTTGTAAGAAATAAATATGCCCAATAGTTAGAAAGGACCTAGAAGATGTGATCAAGATATAAAGAGGTTGGGGGTTCCAAAAGGGGACGGGGTGCCTCGGACATTGGCATCCTAGCAGGCATTGGCATCCTAACAGAGCGCTAGTGTCCAGACTCAGAAAAAATGTAGTTTCTAAGTTAAGACTAGGAAACAAGGTGGGTAAGACCAAGAAGAAAACCAGAAAATAAGTAAAGAGGTGAAAGACAATGGTCAATTAGTATATTTTTCCTTTAGGAATCATATGAATAGTGGTATATGATCGGGACCAAGAAATGTACCTAAAAGTGTGTGATTTAGTGTCTACATTTTCCACCAAGTTATTTTTTTGAGTGAATTATCAATAACATAAAGTAGATAAGAGATGCATACATGATACCCATGTAGATCGATTGAAAAAATTGTGCCAAGGAGATAATAAAGGCGTGGAGTAATAAAAATTGAATAATGAAAGCTACAAAAGAGAAAGTGAAAATGATGATGACCCTAGGTGAGAAAGCATATGTGTAAATGTCATGTTGTACCTATTTTTGATGTTGATATATGCTTGATGTTGTGTTATTTTTTTTTCCCATAAGGACGAACCTACAAAGGAGAAGAGCAAATGAGTAGTCAAAGTCATGTGTATGAATAATTTAATCAAAATGAGTAAAAAGTGTGTAAGTATGTAAAAATGTGAAAAGGAACATGTACACCTAATCTGTGATGAGTGAGAGAGATAGAAAGGATCTTGAAGACCACATTTTTTTGGAGATCTCACACCAAGACCAAGTTTTTCAGGAGATCTCATGCTAGCTACAGCAAGTGCAATTTTTTTTTATGATCTCATTCCAAGTAGAGAAAAAGTGTATGGATAAAGGTCTAGTGTTATTCTACAACATTTGACTGATTCCCAAAGTATAAGAACCACTGCATATGGTGTGTGAAAATCTGAACCATTTTTATCTAATATGATCAAATGTGAAAATAGAAAAGAAGGTGTAATACATGCATGTTGAGTGCTAAAAGAATATCTATTTCCTGTAAATTCTTTTGTTTAAACTAATGTGAACTGTGTAAAACTAATAAAAATGTGTAACTACCCCATGGTCATAGGTTTAAAGGAAGGGTCAAGGGCACCCAAGCGCTATTGTTCGTGTCCGGGCACCGATGTCTATTTTCTACTAAGGACCTAACTTAGATTCTAGGAAGTTTCTAAGATTGAAGACTCTGTTGTATTAGTACTCAACTATGTTGTATTATGATTGTGAACTAATTTGTGGGGTGATTGATTCACCCAATGATGCCACACTCATTTGGGGTGCATGCGACGTCGCAAGGAGTATGCGGCCCAAATGAGGAATAGATGTTGTGATGAAACCAATGCCCTACAGGGGGGAGGGAGTGTGCTTGGTAGAAACCAATTAGAAACCAACACACAAAACCAACACACAAATTAAAAAAGTGGCTAGGAAAACAAGTGTTAGTGAAAATAAGATGAATTCACATGAAAAATACAATATGTAAGCTAGCAAGTAAAAATATAATACGCAAGAAAACAATATAGAACATGAAAAAATGTTACAAACATGGGGCATCACTCATGATTTCACAATAAAATCAAGGCCAAAGTGGCCAAAAGAATACAATGTGAAAACAAGACAGATGGCTAATCCTACAAACAATGGCATACAATAGCAAGAAATGAAAAACAAAAACAAACAAGATATCAAAAAACCATGGGAACAAATAGTTTCTACAAGACAAATGATACACATGAAGAACTTATTAGAATGTTTGAAAGACAAAAATATGTAAAAGCATGTATTATATGATATAGAAGTGTGCTAATAAGAATAGAAAGTAGTATAAATCAAAACAATATTAGGCCGTGATGTGTATGAAAGTGGATGCCCCTAGGATCTTGCCGCAGGACTGATAGGAGGTACAAGTGCTAAGCATTTTTGTTGTGTGTAATGATATTCATAAATTCTATGATCACAACTTGAAGGAAATTGAACGTGAATGTGTATATGATAAATATAATGACATACAAATTATCTCGACTAACATTGTAAGGAAGATGTATCATGTGAGTATAAGTAAGAAAAACAATGTGTAACCAAGATATGCAAAGATGTTGTGAGTGTGAGATGGAATGGAATTAAATGTTAGTGTGATAGGAGACATGCTCCCCGAGTGGATTCAAATGAGTATGCAATGAGATGAGTTTCATTTATAAAAGACTCCTCAAGAATCAAGAATGAACCATGAACTAGAGTGTGTCATCGAAATGGTTTGAATTTTGTGCTATAAACATATGATCGATAAAGCATAGAGCATAGAGAGTGAGTGATTGTGGTGAGGTTAAATTTATATTGAGACCCTTAACATTTGATTATGAATCATGGAACTAGAGTGCGTCATAGGGTAGGGAGTCATGTTGAATGTGCACGAGAAAATGTGTCATGAATACACCGAGTGTGTCATCGAGATATGGTTTGAATTTTGTGCTATAAATATATGATCGATAAATCATAGAGCATAGAGATTGAGTGATTATGGTGAGGTTCACTTTATATTGAGACCCTCAACAAATCGATTATTAATTGTGGAACTCGAGTGTGTCATAGGGTAACGAGTCATGTTGAATTTATGCGAGAAATATGTGTCATGAATGCACCGAGTGTGTAGTGTGTAATGTGATGGTGTGAGGTTCATGAATGTAGTGAGCCCTCAAAAATCAAGTGTGAATCATATCATAAGTTTTTGTCATCAGGTAATGATGATACATTGGTATCAAGTTGTTTGTACTGATGTTTAGGAGGTATTAGACATTAAGTTTAGAGTGTCAAGTGCATCGATAATAGAGATATTTAATAAAAATTAAAGGGGGAGAAGATATGATGCCTCCAAAGTATGTAAGTGATGGAGATGTAGTCGATGACATTAAGTGGATCAATGTAAGGATTTTTTTCCTTGAGAAAAGTGATTGGATGTTGAAGTGGTTATGGTGAAGAATCCTTGAGTGGAAGAATTTGAAAGAGTCTAGTTAGATTTTTTTGTTCTTGCATAGTGGGTGGTTGCTTATTTAGAATTGGTAATTCCATAGAAGACTTGAGAGGTGTAGGAGTTGTACCGATCTTTAGAGGAGGTTTCTTAGTTTTACTCGGTAATGCTATAGATGAATTAGTAGGAGGAGGTGATAGAATATGAACCTTGAAAAGTGATTACTTAGTTGGGATGGGTTGAATAGGTTGTGCTTGACCTACTAAAGAAGGCACATTAGAAGTGGTGGCATGATGCTCATTGGACATAGAAGGAGAAAATTTAGGAGCCCATTGGATGTAGCATTTGTAGATGGGTATGCAACAAAATGTTGTGTAGTGAATGAGATAAATCCTTGACGCTCAAGATGTTTGATTCTTCATTGTAAAGCATAGCAATCATTATCATTATGTCCATTGATTCGATGATAATTGTAATATGGAATACCTTGATATTTTGCAAGATGATAAGGAGGATAGCCATGAGTAGATGGAAAATTTATTAGTTGATGAATAAGGAGATAAGTAAGAATATCATGTTTCTTAGATTTGGAATCGAATGTGGGAGGTTATGGAAATGGAAAGACTTGAGGCTCACTGATATGATAACATATAGAAGAAAAAGAATGAAGATAAGAAGAAGAACTAACATGAGCCCGAGAAGTGTCTTTAAGATGTTGGATTTCAGATTTAAGATCTGTAATCGTGCATTACATAGCCTAAAATTTGTCTTGAAATAAAGAATTCAGATCTTGAATTGAATCAAATATGGTTTTATTGGATGGAGGATCACAAAGGTTAAGGTAATTAGAGAGACGATCGAAAATGATAATCACTTGATGTGGCAAAGTATCTCTAGGGAGATACATGGTGCCTAGGATTTTTTAGAATAACTTTGCAATTAGGATGCATTGGAATTAAATCATACAAATAAATTTGAGGAATTTTATGAGCCATGATAGAATAAATATGAACATCAAGGAGTGTTCAAATGAGATGGGCTCAACAAATGATTTAACAAAAATAGAAATATAAATGTTAAATTCTAAATTAAGTGCAGATATAAATATGCAATAAAGTACAAATTTTGACACATGAAAGAAAACTGATAAATTTGAAACCCTAAGTGTAAGAGAGAGGGTAATATACTTAGTTTATTCACAATAAATATGAATTTGTGCTAGGCTAGAAGATTGATGAAACAAAAAGAAGAGTGTCACAATTGAACCCAAAAATGGTGTGAATGCTAGAAATGTTGGGACTAGGGTGCCTATGTAGGGTCAAGGGTACTTGGGAACTATAAACCTCCCAGGGTGCTTGTGACTACTCAAAACCCGAGAAAATCAGTTTTACAAGGTCACAAGATGTTTATTGGATTTCTACTTTAGTCGCTTGTACTACACTCGATTGATCACCAAATTTTCCTAAAATATGCAAAGAGAAAGAGAACCCGCAAAACCCCAAAAACTATCAAATCCTTAAAATAAGAAGATACAAATGGGAGTCAAACTGACCCCACAAGTCACCCGATTGAGTGATCTTACGATTTGGGAACTGCACTACATTTCAAAATCCATGTAGTTCTACGCGTGCACATGTGTTTGTATGTATAATTATTCCTAGGTGGCTCTAGTGCAAGTTTTACTTGATAAATGAGCAATAACTAGAGGTATAAAATGTAGATAGATGTGTGCATATAAAATTTAACTTCCCCTCCTTTGTAGCTAGATGTAGAAAAATGCAATCCCTTATCCCTTGTGTGGATGATAGATGGATTATTTTAATGATATTGTAATGCCTTTGAATGTAACCTTCAGTGGTGATAGTAGATTCTTAGTTCTCGGTCCCTTATTATGGTCTCATAGCTAACCATAATTTCGTTAAATATGGACATTTTACTAAGAATCTAGATTTATAGTATTATTATTTATAGTTTTATAATTTTTTAAATTGGATTCCTAAATTTCCATTATTGGTTTTTATCTAGTGTGATATCAGATTCTAATATGTTTATTATTGGAATTTAAGTAGTGTAATATTAGATTCCAATATTTACACTATGCCATACAAGTATGTTCCTAATTCTATATTGATTTTATGAGAATGGGAATATGCCCATTCTCAACACACTCATAGTACAAATATGTTCCTAATTCTTTTTATGTGTATTTTCTTTATCTCATTTATTTTTCTATGATTCCTATATGAGGAATTTTGATCCCTTTTGAAAATTAAAACAATGTGATATGGGTACATGTTGTATGAAATAAGAAGAAACTATTGATTCTATGAGAATGGACATATGCCCATTCTCATCACACTCATGGTATAAGTATGTTCCTAATTCTTTTTATGTGTATCAAATTTATATTTATTCTTCTTCTATAATTCATATATGAAGGACTTCAACCTCTTTCAAAAATTTATATCTTGTCGATAGTAGGTTAAGCCATGGTGCATTGCTAGACACTTTTGTTGAGAACATTAAATAATATATCCCGGCATTCCCAATACTATAGTTTTTCATTCAAGAATTAGGGGATTCTAGGAATATAATTTAGTAAGTACACTTTAGAAAGGTTTGTATATTATAAAGGTTTAGAACAATTAAACAATAACTTATCTAGACTCATGCACATATCTTTAGGAAAAGACCATATAATTTCATAAATGTAATGAATGTATAAATCAAAACTAATTCCTAGAAAAATCCAAAGAATTAATCCTTTTAAATTAATTACTTATAAATAAAATCAAATTCCATTTAAATCACAAGATCCAACTCCATGTAAACTTACTTAGAGCATAATTAAGGATTTTTTCAAATTAAATTAATTACATGGTGGAAATCATATTATTAATAATACATTAATAAGATTCAAGAGTTCCATAAGCAACACAATGTTTTATAGAATTATATTATGGAAAAATATTCCAAAGTAATATAATACTCAATATTTCATTTAATTATAAAATAATAGTACAACTGTAAAGTTTTATAGGACCAAGGTTTGGAATAATTTTTTTGAAAAACCCACATCCCTAGCTTGACTGATTTCACATACAAATTTAAGAAATTCAATAGCTTCTCCAAGTAAACATTCCTTATCTTGTTAAAGTAGTTCAAGGTATGATTTAATGGCCATATGTCCTTTATTGGGTATCTTTATGGATCCATTTTTCCAAAAAAAAATTGTGTCCATTCCCAAATGATGTTATCCACATTGATATCTAATTTAGGTTTGTTTGAGATGGTATATGTTTTATTTTTATTTACACAATCTTGATACAATGTTGTACCTTCTCCTCTACCTCCAGGTTTCCAATATTGAACTCTCATCTTTTTAGTTACATCATTTCCTTCCTGTTGAAGGAAAATATCCCAAAATTCTCTCCCCATATATCTTTTCATTATCATTTCCTAGCCGTATAAGTAGCATTTGTGCCTTCAACACATCATTTGATTGATTTAATTTTTGGTTAGATCTTCAAAAATAGGCCCAATGAAATTATCATTATTACTTGGCATATGTTGACTAATGTAGTTTCTTTATTTTTATGTGTGGCTCAAGTATTTAGTCATATATGTTTTTTCCCCGTCTTGTTTTGGCCAAAAAAAAAAAAAAAATCTGACCTCCTACTACAATTTACAAATAGTCTATCCAAAGCATGTAAAACATTTTCACAATATGTGATCTTAAGAAGCCAATAGTCACTACCTTATCCTATTACAATTTTCCTCAATGCTCAATATACTCTTTTATTTCCTTTTTTAGATCTTCCATTTCTTTGAGTTCCTTAAAAGGTGCAAAAAGAAGTTTCCCTTCTAGAAATATTGGTTCACCATTATCCTTTGTACGCCATATATGGATAGAATGAGACCATTTATGATCCTTGAATTTTGTTTTACACTCCATCACCTGTATACCATCCACAACATGGAATTTGAAAATATTCAATTTTATGATACCCATTATCTTATTGTTTCTCTCCAACAAGCATCACTCCACAAATTCCTTAAAGTTGTACACTTCCTTAATAAGATAAGGAGTGAATGTACTTCACCCTTCTTGGCATGTTTTTAATATTCCATAATATGTGGAAAATAATATGTGTCTACTTTATGTAACAATGCATCTAAATCTTCTAAAATTCACATCTATATCCTCATGGGTGTGTCTTACTAGAAGGAAGATTACATACACAATGTTAAATACCCCTTTTTCCATCAACATTGATACAAATGCAAATAATGTACGATTATTGTTATCACTTGAAGCATTATCCAATTGCAAGTAGAGGATCAATGGTTGCTTTATGAAGAATTATTTGTGCTAACAACACTAACTGATTTTGAATGGTCAAATATTTCCTTGTACCTTTTACATTTTTCATGCACATCATTTTGTAATAATGCATCATGCAATGGTTGTTTGGATGATCCAAAACGATACAAAAATATCCATACTCATCAATTACAGGTTCTTCAAGCTTCCTAAGACACAAAGCTAATGAGTTTGCTCCACATTCAAAAACCGTAGGCCAAAATGGCCAAAACCCCCTATTTTGTGTCCATGTGTGAGCATACCAATCAAAGTAACTAGTAGGTTCATAACATTACTTATTGACTTTGATTTTTTACCCATCCTTGGTATGGAAGTTTTCATTTTATCCATTTTATCATGCAAAATGCTCAAGAATCCATGAGGTTGTTCTTTTGACTACAATATGTGGGAATAATAAGTTGCACGACAACTTTGAATATATTCATTGTGCCATGTTTGTTCTACTCAATCCTTGCAAGTGATATTGGGCATGTGGTGGCTCTACTTGTGTTGAAAAAATATGTGCAATCATTACACTTGGCAAAGAAATTATTTTTGTAATGGAAACATGTGGAAAAGTTTTGTTCATTATATCATTGAAGCTTGACTACGACACCCGAGGAAGTTTCAAGCATTCAAGATCCTTATTACATTTTTTTTGCTGTATATTTTGGGTTTAGAATGAAGGAAGAAACCTTTGTGGAACTTTTTCTCCATCCTATCCTATATACCGAGTCATATGTGGAGATATATCTAAATTTATCTCAACAATTCTTGATATGCAAGCAATTTTTGCAGTAATGTTTGACCTATGTTTCTCTTTTCCATTGTTTCCTTTTATTGTAATCCTATTTTTGTTTATCCATTCAGATTTATGTTTATAGAAGGAACTCCTTAGGTAACCATATAATTTGTGTCATGAATTCTGACAAACATCCATCCCATCAAATCTGATTTTATGTATCTCCATAGTTTTCTTACCAACATTGAAGATGGAATTTGTTGTTAATGCATCAAACACAAATTATTTTGTCAACTTCATTCAAGGCTCTAGTTGTGCGCCACATATTTTGAATTCTAACTGAAGCAAGAGGCAATTTTTGGAGAAAACTAGATTTTCAACAACTAAACTCCACATTTTCCACTTCTTCTAACAATATTGACCATTTTCTATCCTCATAAGAATTTTTCTTTGACGGATTAGCTTCAATGGTATCTAACTTAAGACATTTTGTAGCATTATAAGATCTTTTTATCACTCTATTGGATTTATTATGATTAGTGGCATCATTTGAAATTGGATTAAAATAACTGAGGTTGTTGCTCTTCTAATGCATCCCAAATGATGACCTCAACCTCCTTTGGGACTTTTATGAATATAATATGCATCGAGAACCGTTTATGTCAGCCAATTACCTAACATGCCATTGTATGAGATATCCTTTCTATAGGCAGTATCCTTTGCAAGGAGGGTTAAATACTCTATCAATATGCACACCAAAGCTATTGACATCCAATCTATTAAAATGTTCCATGTCTCCTTCAAATACATTTTTAATTTTTCCCTCTACTACAAATTTAGACTCAATCGAGCAGTAATGGATTAATTTTGTAACAACTCCCTTGAACTTCAAATTGTGTTGATCACTTTGTACAAGGTGTAGACTATCCAATTGAACACTCCCTTGCGTAACCATAAGGGAACTTCTTGTTTCATTTAAAATCAATTTTTTTATTGGAAAAACAATTGATTTATTAGGTTGTAGCAAGTATGATCATTCAGAACACATATTTACCACATTCTCTATCCATACACCAAAATTCAAAGGACCCAATCTCTCTCCATCAATTTCATGAACTTCTAGAACATGAGTTATATAATCCATGGTTATGTCAACATCTCTGCTATAAGATTTGTGTTTGAGTATGAAATTATCTGTGATAAAATATCTTATATCTTTAGGGCCTGTATTGATGGTGCTTTCAGTGTCATCAATGTTAAAAATATCTTGGTTAGTGCTCATATTATTGAGACTTATATGGGTTTCTTAATGTGTTGTAATTAATAATTATATTATCTACGATAATATAATTGTTAGTGAGGTTGTTTATAACAACCTATATATGGTGGAGAGTGTTACAACAACTCATCCATATTAGATGAGTTGTTATAGCCTCCCCTATAAATTAGGAGATGTTACTCCTATATAAATGTATTATTTCGTGAATGAATATATTTTGGTATATTGAATATCATTCCTAATTACTTTGTGGTCCATTTCTATCATATGATATCAGAGTGAGGTTATTCCAACATGAGAGTCTTTTAAAGAATTTTTATATGAGGATGTTCACGTAGATTCATGAGATTCTGTCATGAAGTTTGCGTAGTTTTTGAGATCACCACATATTAACGTTCAATTTTTCAAGTTTTTCATCTATGTATATTGGTGCAACCACCTGAATTCCCAACAGATCATTGTATGCACTTCCTAGTTTGTTGCAATATTTTAGATCCACTTGAGTAAGATGTTCAATGCTATTCATTTATGCGCATTCTGTCATCTCAACACCAACCCATCTTACAAAATTTGCTGCAAATCTAATAGTTTGAGGATCAATACAAATTTTTGGCCGCCTATGCATCTATATATAAGGAAGGGTTGATCTGCATTCTGCACTGCTCAAATTCATGTGCACACTCACCTAAGTGATGTGGAATTTTTGATATATCTAATCTATCCATGTAGACTTATTCTAAGTCACAGTGAAACATATTCCATTTCACATGATCGTCCATGGTCTTGTATTACATGTGGTCTACAAAACAAGAGTTGTCTTCGACTTGCACTAAGACTCGGTCTTGTAGCATTCAAATATTTTTGGAAGAAACTTAATTATTTCTCTTTGTGTCCACCACATGGTTTTCTTATGCAAATATTCCATCGTAGATTGAATATACTGCATCAATTGGTCATATTTTTCAAATCTTCCATAGTTTATTGCCTTCCCCATGTACTTGTGGTTTATACCCATGTGTTAAATTCATTCCACTTATCCTCAAACTAATCGTCAGGGGACATACAATAGTTTATACAAGCAAACACATCATGTCATTTTGTTATCAAGGATAGGTATTTAGGTTTAGTTTATATTTTGTTATTTTCATATAACCATTACATTCTTTTTAGAGTCTATTGCAATAATTCACCATTTAGTAGTCTCGTGTCATGTAGGTTAGTATTCTCATGTTAAGTATTATTGTCATTGAGTAAACAAATGTTTTCATTTGTTTAATCATAGTCACTAATGTGTTAGTCTTCAAAGAGTTTGTATTGTCTATAGTCATGTAATTAAACTATTACTTTTCTTTATATTTTTTATTTTCTTAGTATAAAAATTATGTATCTCATTATCACCGGATCACAACACTTTATGGTTTGCAAAAGTGTGTGTACTTGAGCTCATAGTTTGACTGGATAACATGGGTACTATCTCATAGTTTTGGGATTTTCTACTTGAGGCAGACCTCCACAGAAATTTGGTTCTTACTCCTAAACTATCTGCAACAATATTCTCTAATGCAGAAAAACTATCTTTCCTAGTCTAAATTTCCAAGGGACCAGGAGAGAGAGAGAGCGCATGAAAACAAAGCCTACACTAAAAAAGTGATACACCCGGAAAGGAGAGTGTGAGAATAGTATCCAATGCATGGAAAAACAAAATCAAAGTACATACTAGAAGGTGTGATAAAAATTCTCCAGTCTAGAAAATGCATTCACAACAATATTTCATACATGCATAATGATAATGAATCCCTGTAAGAGTATAAATAGACACAATATATTTCTAATGAGTTTGAAGGGAAGAAGAATGAAAACAAACACAATAGGGGAAGAAGTATCCACAAATTTGTATTTTTTGCGTCATTGATATGCACAATCCAATCTATTATAGAATAAGGGCCTGGATCACCATGAAAGGAGTCCACTATAAGGGCCTATAGTACATTGGCTTCACAAAAAAAATTTGACAGAGTTTTGCTACTCAAAACCATCTCCCTTTACAATGAGCCCAACACTCCAATTTATAGAAATTTGAGAAGAGAGAGAGAGAGAGGGAAAATAAAGTCCTGAAATATGACTTCGCACCACTTACAAGATGTCATAAATGAAGTGAACTAATGTTATATTTCTTAAAAAATTCCCCCCATATTGTCCCATAACTTGCAACAATGAAATATGTCAGCCCATGCTTCATTAATGCATCTCAACTACTAAATAAAACACTGTTCTGAACCTGGCAATGTTTTCTATAAAATCACCATTGATTTGTCATCACATTCTAAATTTCTTGATTTTTGTGTGTTGCACTTGGAAACACGGTTCCAACAATACCAATTTTGTGAGAAATGCAAAAGTTATGTCCTTCAATATGGGAAGATATTTTGGGTTTGCCAGACATTTTTGTCATTTAACAGGAATGAGCATCTCACATTTCTTTTGGAGCTGAAGATGTTTCCTTTATTTTCATATAGCTATACTAATCAAATTTTAATTTACTAGATCTCAAGATGTTTTTGTGGTGTAGAGGACATCGTGTTCATTCTAGAAAGTCAAATTTCATGAAAATCAAAGCTCGGGGTCAAAAGTTATGGCCATTTGAAGTTCGGGAGGGTCAGGCATTGAGTTTTCCTTTGTATGTGGGAATTTTGGAAATACGGATCCTTGTGTCTTGGATATCCTAGAAGAAAACCTCCGATCCACCCGCAAGCCTCCTTCATGGAAAAATTTAGTTTTGATGTCCCATGTGTCCTTTGTTGACCGAGCCGTCGTGGCATTGACCTCCACTTCATCCACATCCTTTCTCGGTAAGCCATTTCATTTTGGTGAACTCATGTCCCACGCGTACATGTGCGGCATAGGTTAAAAAAACTAGAATTTTTGATTCCTTTGCAAATCCACAATTTAGGAGATGCATTTCTTGTATGTCTTAGTGTCCCATGGACTACCCGAGTCATTTTGACCTGACTTCATTGATTCCTTCTATTTTCGGCCATTTTGAGAAAATCAGGTTTTTGGGTCCCGATTGTCACAACGTCCCACATAGGTTAAAAATATCCAATTTTTCTTATTTGAATCACCTATAGCCATTTTTTCTTTTTGGGTCCTTGATGTCCTCGTGTGTATCTCGTGTTATGCAGGACATAAATAACTCGATCTACACGCAATACACTTTGCTCAAGCCATTTTTTCGTGATTTTTCAATTTTTCTATGTTCATGGATTTTTCTTGGATGGAGGAGTTAGAGAAAAGTGGAGAGGTACCCCAAAAATCCAAATTTTGGCCCTCTAACCATTTCAACCTACTTGAGCCTAAAGAATTTGCATAAGTTACCAAAATCTACCTTGAGGGTGGAATTTTGATAACAATATCATCATTCTAAAGCATTTTCTTTGTCAAATATTATTATCGAGGTCAAAATAGTGATTTTTGTATACCGTCATAATAGGGTCATAGTGTCAAAATTGAGTTATTATAAAAGTCCAAAAAAAAAAAAAATTTCCTTACGAATGCATTTTTGGTTGAATCTGACATTTGATTTAGGCATGTAATTGAGCCTCAATTCAAATTTGGCTGATTTAGTAGCATGAAACCGGAGGCTAGACGATACACAAAGGATGGAGGGTAATCAATGACTTCTTTTCAGTCACCAATGATGGGGCCACATATCAGTTCTGGTGGAATTATTTTGGTGTGTTACATTATGCAGTGTTCATGTTTTTAATAACTATAAATTTCACATTGAGAGGGGAACATTATCCAATGTTCCATTTCCAATATTCAATTTGTGTGTATGAGCAACAAAATTTAGTGAATTTTCCTATATTATTTCTTTAAGTGAGATAGTGATGAGAGTCGTTGATACTACTACAACATCATGATATTGGTTGTTAGTTATCCACCGGAAATGATATCCAAAGGTTACCAAGATACTATCCTCAAAAACCATCCGTTGTGTAGTTGTTGGTTAACCACTTGGAAAACCATCAAGAGGTTGTTGGTATTGTCCTTGAAACCATCCAAATCATGAGCAAGCTACGTAGCAACATGTTGAAGTACAATGCAAGTTTTATCCATACTACGCACTAAGCGGGGAATGTTAGGAATATATTGGTTAGTGCTCATATTATTAATTACAACACATTAATAATTATTAATGTGTTGTAATTAATAATTATATTATCTACAATGATATAATTGTTAGTGAGGTTTTTTATAACAACCTACTTATGGTGGAGAGTGTTACAACCACTCATCCATATTATATGAGTTGGTATACGAATTGTTATAGCCTCCCTATAAATTAGGAGATGTTACTCCTATATAAATGTATTATTCCGTGAATGAATATATTTTGATTATATTGAATATCATTCCTAATTACTTTGTGATCCATTTATATCAATCACTACAATCTCTATCACTCTTTGTATTGTAATCCTCTCGAACCACTAAAAATGTTTTCACATCCCAAATTGGGGAAATGGATTAATTTTCATTCTTTGACAAACTCAATCTCTTTGCAAGGAATGTAGTATCCTTTATTCCCTACATCCGTTAAGGTTTCAAATTCATCAAATGATAAAGGCAATTTTAATCTCCCATCTAATACTATGATAACATTGACAACAACAAATCCTCTTCCCACATATTTTTCATGTAGTGTCTTCTTAAATGGATATACTCTTCCCTCTATAACTTTGGTTCCTTTTGAAAACAAGTCCACATGATCATCCTCTACAAATGCAAAAGCCCTTACTACTGTAACAACATAAAATACAAAGTTTGTGAGATGATGGAAAATCTATTAAACCATTGCATAAAATAAATTAAAAATTATCATGTATGTACAACCATAAGTATATTGAATACACATAGCACATGAGCTGCGAACTTCTATAATTCAGTAAGGTTTGGAAATACTTCAAAATTATACATATAATTAAAATTGACATGAATATATTTATAACATGATTTCTAAACTATGATTGAACTTGACTCATTTGAATTTAATTGATGAGAAATAAATAAATAGAGGTTAAATAGAAGTTAATTAGAAACTTGATTTCTAACCGCTTCATCCAAATATCTTCATCATATTAACATAACATATATTACTTTTACAAGAATTCCTCATACTTCCCATATTCATTGACTATGAGAATGGGCATTTTTCCATTTTAAACATTCTCATAAAAGGATCTAATTGTCATTCATTCTTTATGTTTCGCGTAGGAGAATTTTTCTTTCTTTCTATATTTAGTTTATGAGAATGGGCATATGCTCATTCTCATCAAAATGATAAAAATATATTTTTTATAAATAATAACATATCCCCATTCTCATCACAATAATAAAATTCTTTGTTTGTATGAGAATGAACATGTGCCTCTTCTAACCCTTCTAACTTATTGAAGCAATATTAAACTTAATCATTTTAATATCACTCTAAAGGATGTGAGAATGGGCAACTATCCATTCCAGAAAAAATAAAATATTACCTCTATTTTTATTCTATGATTCTTATATGAGAATGGGCATATGACCATTCAATAAAACTTAAAAATGTTTGTTTTTATGAGAATGGGCATGCCCATTCAATATAAGATAAAAAATTTGTTTGTATGAGAATGGACATATACACATTTTGTCTATGTGTATTTCCTCAAGTTAATATTATTTTTTTCTCAAAAAGGAATAAAAACTAATTTCTCTAAATTTTCTTCCAAGGTACTATCTCATTATTTAGAACATCTAATATTAACCTTTGATGTGATCACTATAATTTATATAGTTTTTATCATTTTCACAACCATATTATAGTATCAATGATTTTAACACAAACACGTATGGGATACGTAATTATTTTCAAGTACATTCAAGATATTTATAATGAAACTTGATAAATATCAAAGATACCAATCGAAATATAGTAAAAAATACAAGTCAAGGTTAAATGTGATGAAAAAATCCAAACAAGAAAAAAATGTAGATATCATGAAATATGGTATTAGTAATAAGTAATAGGATTGTCCTTTTTTATCAATGAAGAAATAATAATATATGTTTTGGATGGATCCACCCCATCCCCTCTTTCTAGTTAAGTCAATATTCCCATCTAGAGTTTAGGAAGTGGTTGAAGCAAGTAAACGATTCAACATTTGAATGATTTCTTGAAAACCATGCATCATATATAGTTTCCCTAACTATCCTCTCTCTAGTATAAATTAGTATCAATTAATTTCAAATGCAATATATAACTTAAAACATGGCTATGATAATGTTTAATAATACTATTTTATTTTAAATGTAAATAACCTAAATCATGACAATGATAAAGTTTAAAATTTATATATTTTTTATATGTAATAAACCTAAAACATGGCTATGCATTTTTTGAAAATTTAAATTTTATTTTAGGTGTAATTATTAAACCTAAATCAAGGCTACCATATTTTTAATATTTATATATTTTTTTGACCGTGGAATAACGAGACTATTAATTTGAAAATAAATTGTTTATCACCATTAATTTTTTATTTATCAAAGGTAATTGTTTATCAAACACGTCTTCGACCTCCCATTGGAGGGAAATTGGTGAAATTAGTGGCAATTAATTCATGTCACTCCATCAAACTATAGAGATAATAACAACGATTACTATTTTTGATGATGGGATAGGTCTTGGGTATTGTAAGGTTCACAACGGATCGACAAAGATATCTCTTTCTTGTTCATCCTTTCTACATTATTTTTCATCCAATTTCCTCTTTTTTCATTTTTCCTTCCACTTTGGGCTTCCCATTTCGTTAGACCATTTTTCCTGTGAAGCATAAGATTCGAAGAATATTTTTGAGATATTTTTCATCTTCTCTGCTAAAATTTTGTTGACCCTTACCGCTTTGGGCTCCCTCAGTTTCTTAAGACTGTTTTGGCATGTGACACACAAGATTTGAAGAAAAATTGAGGCATGAATTATTTTAACTCTTCTCTGTTGAATTATTATGAGATGAAGAGTATCATTTGGTTTTCTTTCCCTTATATTCCATTTTGGGTTTAAAGATAATGCCCTTTTTTTCTTCTATATTTTTGATCTAGGTATTAAGAATATCACTTCAATGTTTTGAAAGACATGCGTAGTTGTTAACCAAATCATAGTTTCTAATATAGGGAGTTATCTGTTATGATTTTACCAAACTACCAAGTGGTCTTACCACCTGGGTGGAATTTCTTTTTTCCGAGTTGTGTAGGTGAGTTTTGTAGGACAAGAATGATTCATTATTAGAAGAAGAATTTACTTTTTTATAGTGAAGAAAAATTTTACTTCTTTTTTAAATTGAAGATATGTTTCAGAGATACTACTAAATATTATCTATTGATTTATTATGAGATGAAGAATATCATCCTACTTTCTTTCTCTTGTATTCTGATATGGGTATAAAAATAATGTCATATTTTTGATCTTTTATATTAATGATATGTGTTTTAAGAATATCACTTCAATATTTTGAAAGGCTTGCATAGTATTATTGTCCATAGTTATAAAAGGATTCCAAAGAAATATGACCATTTCTTACATGTTTTAGAGTCTGAACAAGATCATTCCCTTGTAAATAAATATTTATGATTCTAAAGAAAACAAGTCCAATCCTTAATGCTAAGACAAGGATTTAACTATTTTGTTACTACCAAAGTACAAAGGTGTGGGTAACCACCTTGAAGCGTTACTTATTTTCTAAAATGGGTCACCTAGCTATACATGCCAAGATGGGAAGGTAAGTTGTGCAGAGGCCAAGCTAAGTGGGCAAGCCGACACGCCAAGCTCGGTCAGCAAGATAACTCACCGAGTAGGGCGGGCGAGTTGACATTCTGAGTCTGGTCGTGAGATAATCTACCGAGCTAAGCGGGTGAGATATCTTGTCGAGTTGGGCATGCGAAATGACTTTCTGATCTATCCTAGAGGGATGACCTATCGATCCGGGTGGGCTAGTTTACCTACCGAGTGGACAGATGAGTTGACCTTCGCCGAGCTAAGCGAGAGCTCACTACCGAGCTAAGTAATATTTAACTTAATCATTTTCATACAGAATTAAAATGATTAAGTTCTCTAATGTATCTAATGATTTTTGGAAATAATTTTTTTGGGGATGAATTGGTGGATTTCTTGCCAACACTGGGGAATCTAAGTCTGTCTACTTAACTAGTTCAGCTGCCATATATGCATGCACGAGTAAAAAGGTGGATTTTCCTAGTGGCCTTTCGGCCGAGATCTAATAGGGGCATTTCACTTACCCTCGCGGTAAAATCTTCATGATATGTGTAAGGGAGGAATTTTCTAGGAGAGCAGAAAGGGAGAGATAATGTTAAATAGATGAAACTACTCTACAAGAATAAAATCAAAGACTTGCATACAACAAAGCTTAGAAATTACATCCCATGGACTAAAACTAAGAAGAAATAAATCAACATAACAACAACAAGAACAAATAACATTTAATGAGCACAAATTATCCCCGAAAAATGATCACTAAACTCCTTAGTAAAAAATGGTAAAATTCCTTCTTCTTGTATTGATGCTCAAACATAATTTTTAGAATAGGGAGAAATGGAAGAAATTTTGCCATCTCTTTGTTATATTAACAAGGATATCTATCTCAGAATTAAAACAAACCATCTTAGAAGTCTAATAAGATCTAATAATACCCTCAAATGAGGAGCTTGCTATAATTTATAGAAGAGAAGGAAACTCTTTATCTTCCCAAAGAATTTTAAATTTTGATATTCTAACTTTAAATTGTTCATATTCCAATTAAATATTTAAGTCCCTTTTATAAAAACAAGGCGACTTAAATTTTACATTATATTTCTAAATTCACTTAAAAATATATCAAAAAGTGTAAACCCCAACATAAAATTATAACATTGAAGAGAGAGAGAGCATTGGGTGAGAAGAGAATCGAGGGAAAGAGGAGGAAGAAGAAGAAAGGAGAAGGAAGAAGATGAATTATGAAGAAGAATGAGCCGGTGTAGTGGATTTGATCTCGCTCCCTAAATGGTTTCCATCTCGTGCTCTTGAAAAGATCTTGGTCACTCTAAATTCCTTACTAAAACATGATATTGTAGGTTCCACTTTGTCCGTATGAGGGACATGAACACTGCTCAGGGTCTCTATCCATCTATCGATACATTGATGATGTCTTTACATTTTCCAAACCATGATGGAAGTTTCTCCGCAATAAGTGCAATGGCAGCCCAAATATCTGAGAGGAACTCTAAGGTATCCTTAGTGAAGTACACGGGATTGCCTTCCTCTTTCTTGACATGTTCCTTAAATGGAAAAATCATCTCATTAGTAGTTGCATCTTCTCTCATTGTAGGTACTCCAAGTTTCTAAATTTGACGATTTATACTATCCTGCAACTTGTACACTTGTCCCTATTTTTCCTTTATTTTTTTGATGGCCCTATTGACTAATTAAATTTTTTTTTCCAAAGACCTTTCCCATACACGTGAAAATTGTTCTGAAGGATTTTCAAAAATCTTCTTGTTGATCAAATCCTGATGACAAGTGTTGCTCATTTCATTCACTATTGGACCTAGAGGATCCTAGTAGTCCCTTTCTTTCTCCAAGTCTTCTTTGAGTTCCTACATCTTGTTTTCTATCACACACATGTAGGCAAAGAGTTTGAATTCCTCTTGGAGCACTGACTTCCCATTTTTAGAAATTGAATTAATCCATTCATTATTAGCTTGCCCCTACATTATGAACTCGTGTTTCCTCTTGATAGATTCTCGGATTAAAGCTACTGATGGGTGTAACTTCTTCAATGGGAATTTTCATGGCATTTGGATCTACCAGATGTTGCACATAGGACAAAAAATTTTACACATGTTCTTTTAGTTCATTAATCTTCTTCTTATATTCTTTATTCCTTGCCACCATGCGAGAAGAATATTGTTGATACATATGCAGATCCCCTTCATGAGTACCTAACCCTAGTAGGATTTTTCTCATCTCATAGCCGACTAGTGTTATCTTGTCCACTGGCTTGATCACCTTTGGCTTAGCTACCTTAATGTATTGATTACCTATTTCCCCACTATAGAACCGTAAATACATGTGTGTAAAATTTATTTTCTTTCCTTTCTCCAGTGAGGAAATTGTTGATAGGCAGGGGGCTATAACTTGTTGAACAGTGTGAGATTAAAGGGCTATTGTTTGTTGCATACATGGGAACATCTCATCATAATCATGTTCTACGACAGGTGCATCAACCATTCCTTACTATGGAAGAAGAGGAACATATTTGATGGGGGAGAAATTTATGTTAATGAGAGGTGAGGCCTCATATGGTGGTTCAAAGACTAGGTCTTAAACTACATGCTCTCCCTCCACTTGTGCTTCTGTCACTAGATCTTCTTCTTACATTGTTGCAACTGAGCCTTCTTACACCTTATCTTTCTTTGGTGACCCTTCATGAGAAGAAGTTTCCAATTCTATGGATATTCATTTATAGCTTGCTCAAGAATGCCTTGAACTTGAGGAAACTTCTATGACTCTTGATGACGCCTAATGAGAGGCTCGTTTCTATCCTACATGCATACCTCATGATTGGATGATCATGGTTATCTTCCTCTAAAACTAGTCCATCATTATCCTGATCACCTTCTCAGTTCACTCCTTTATATTCCATGAGTCAAAAAGGCAGTGGTTGGTTTGAGATAGTGGAGAAACCATGACTGCCACATACTCAGGATCATATATCTCTGTCCCATCATCCTGCCAAATATATTCATACCGAAAAACTTAAATTTATTCATTTCATTGATTGTCAACCTCATATGATCCTTTTCTCATAATTCAAATTCATCAACAAAAATGACCTAATAGTCCTTGATTTGTGGCTCATGGTGCAAGTTTATAACATGGAAATAATTAGGATCATCTCTCGATGTCGAAATTAGGCCTCGGAAGTGAAGGAATGCAAACTCAAATAAACAAAGCTAGTCTCTAGATGAGATCAGTAATTTTCATTCTTACATGTGAATACCCCGAGAGAGATGGGGAATGAGATCAACTTCTTCTTCCTATTCCCAATCTTGATGTTTAATTACATGATCTGTATGGAGAGCTCAAATAGTAATATTTTGTCTCTAAGGTTCTTGGGAATCCTTAGTGAAGCTTAGTCAAATCAGACAACTTGCAGGTAGGAGAAGGTTGAGAATTGGATGAAGTGAGAGCCATATTGTTTTATTAAGGATGGCACTTGTGGTGACATAATTACCTCAAAATCACCCTCCATATTTTGGAATATGTTAATTATGATTGCATCATTCATGCAAGTGAAGTACCCATGGCTTTCCTCCATCACCAACTATATAATTTTCTTGAATATAGGCACCTTGGTAGTGATGTTTTACATGAGAACTAATCCACCGAACGATCTTGAGATAATGACCAGATAGACCAAGTAAGAAGTCATGTGGAACTTTTTCGGGGAACTGAAGTAATTGAAGATGTAGGTTATCATTTATTATCTTCCCCCGATCGATTATTTTCTTTCCTTCATTCATTGTTAAAATGAAAATCCCATCCACTCCTGGAAGTTTCTCGTGTTTGCTTCTCCCATCACCTTGTTGAGGAGGGTGATTGCATCTGAATATCCCTCACAAAAATCACACCTTGGAAGGGTCTTAGGAATTCTTGAGGGATTTCTCCCTATCTTCATCCATGATCCAAGTGTAACCCCTTGTACATATGCATCCATCATTTCCCAATCGTGCAAGGCCTTGTCCTTTGAGATGACAACCATGCTAGGTGATGTCGGGATTTTTAGAGAAAGTGAGATGGTTATGGGATTAATGACCTTGATTGTCATCCCATTTTCAGCTCAAATCATTCTTGTTTTAGGCTCATAGTTATGTGATGAATCCAAGACTAAGTCAAGCCTTTGTCAAAAACATGGGGTGTCCTATAGCTACAAATAATCCACTTGTGAATACCTGATCCTCAATCTTCCCTCATTCCTTGGCTATCATGTGAGCCCTTAGGTCATTTAGGTCCATATATGAGACATCATTGTCTTCTATCTCATACTCAAAAGTGAAAGGTTGTGCTAGCTTCTGTCCTATCCATTTGTACTTCATGGTTTCTTTAGAAAAATCAACTTACTATTTTTAGTAAGTATGAAAAATTAGCTCCTTTAAACCTCAATTGATGCAACATCTGGAATCCCCTTTTCTCCATGCATTTATATCACCTTCTAGATCAATTTTCTATTTTTAACATGTGTTCATGAGACCACTTACTTATTTTAGTAAGAGTCAATTTTCAACCAAGATGACCTTGTGATGAATTTTCAACTGCAATACATCTTATGTGTTCACTGTCTCCTTTGCAGGTTCTTCAATTGATGACTTTCCCAAATAAAAATACCTTATGTAGAATACATATTATTTTTAGAAAGAGGGCTTCTCATAGTTGGATTGCTGTGGAAATAAGTTTTCCAATATGGGTTTTTTCCCAATATCACCCCTCTGAAATCTTGGACTTACCCGATCAACAATTTTGGAGATTTTAAAAGTTAAAATTCTAGACCTAACAAGATTACCTTCGAAAATGAAAACTATTAACGCACCTTGAAATTTGAAATTATTTTTTTCTTCTCCATTTCTGAAAAAAATCACATTTGTTTTGGGTTTTTAGTTCTTATTCCACTGGTAATGTATTGTTCAAACCAACCGTCGGTTTGACAATAAATCAAGTTATTTCCTTCCTTGGGCCAAAAGGAAGATTTATTCACCGTGAGTGATTTATGTTGTGGAAGGAGGATTTGATGGTGGTTTTTTAATGTATTTTAAGAGAGAAGAACAGAGAAGTAAACGATTCTTCATTTCTTGCATCGGTTAGTAACATATGTTTATATCTTCGTCTCATGACAATGGTGTCTTCTAAAGAATTTTTTTCTTCCTTTTATTCTTCAATCTTTTGAGTCTTTTGATCAAGATTTCCCCAAAACCCGTATGATATAATGAATTTCGAGGTTCATTTTATGTGGCTGAGATTTCTTGGAGGAAATATGGTGAACGGTGCAGTATGAGCAAGTTGCAGAGCAATGGCAAGGATGGATATATTGTAAAGTTAAAAGTGAGAAAATTAGCTTTAAAACAAAATTCAAAAAAGCTTTAAAACTTGCATGCCAAGAGTGGGGCACAATTTTATGTACTTGATGTAACTTAAGCATTAAAGTACATAAGGGACATCAATTTTCATGGTGTACCTCACAATGACACTTGGCGAAGATCTGACGGTGGAGTGTTTTGGCCAAAAAGCTTGTTGGAAGCACTGGGGCTGGAAAATGGTCGCATGGGGGACATGGAGACATTCCTTTGGCTAGGTGAATTTTTATGTCCCTCAGAAATAAGGTTCATGAGGGTCAATAATTTTCACATGGTGCTCGGTGGTGACATTTTTCAGAGATCCAATGATTGAGGGTTTAGCTCCACTACCTCCTGTAGGGTGAGAAAATGCACTGAAGGGGGTCACATTGGGTGACCTGAAGACTTCTTGGGGCTAGGAGAATTTTAATATCCCTCATTTCCCTTTGAAAAAAGGGATATGAGGGTCATCAATTTGCATTGTGTGCTAGAAGTAGCCACTTGTCATGATTTGTATGGTTGAGGGGATGAGCTCCTACACGCACCTAGGGGCTGAACTATTGATATGAGACGTCGTATGTGTGACCAGAGGGCTTATTGGGGCTGGGATATATTTATCTTACCTCATGTCCCTTAGGTTTTGGGATGAAAGGGACATACTATTGTGCCTTCCTTCCGGAGCTGACACATGTCCTCATCCAAATTTGTCTAACTACGAGAACTCTCCTAGAGGGAAACTTTAAACGATGATATCTTGAGCTCCCGATGGATTTTTTTGAAATTTTTTTGATGATTATTGGCTGAAAATTTCCTTCAATCCAATGGTTGAGCTATAAAATCTTGATTCCTCCATTTATGATCCAAAATAATCGATTATTACTACCTAATCTTGGACCCTTGTAGGCTTTAAATATTTTCCGATAATTTACTCCTTTTAAGTAATCAATTTAAAATAATGCAAGACAATAATGATAATTGCACACGCATTGATTACGGAGTTCGGAAATTGGCTACGTCTCTGGGTTCATGGTCGAACTGTTCCACTAGTCAAAACTTGTAAGTTACAATAGTACTTTCAAAGAAAACCTAATGGAAACTATTTTAAACTTGCTTTGAGAAGAATAACCAGACCTTCGGACGACAAGGGTGAAAAATAGCACCCGACTTCCACCTTCCTAGCATACAATCTCCTTCAGCTTTGATCGGCCTTCCCGACGCTATCAATGCGAAACTAGCACTCCGGTCGACAATCCAGGATTTGCAAGTAATTGGTGTGGCGCTATGGGTCGACTAGGTAGTTTGAATAACTCCTAGCCACAAATATTTAATTTATTATTTCCTAACAAATAATAGGTCAATAATAATCAAAATAATAATGACTAAAATAATTTAGGTCTTCACACAACAACAATTTCTCATTCGCCTTCCAAGCTCTGAGCTTGTCTTCTGCCTTTTTTGTGTCCCTAATAAGCTTAACAAATAATAAGCTTTAGGTTGTGTGTGCTCGTTGCACCGGTGTGTTTTTTACAATGAACGAGTTCCCTATTTATACAAAATTAGGGCCCTTAAAATATGCATTCCCATATTATCCTAGGCTAATATTAGCCTAAACCCGTACATGAAATTTGGGATTAAATCCCTATGTGGGCGGATTTCATGTTTTAATGGGATTAAATCCCAAATGGAGCCACATTTGTATAAGGTCCTACATTTTTGGCGGTGAAGTGGGTTATAAAGCCCACATTAGGTGGGAAGGATAATATTTGAAGGCTTTAAATATCCTTTCTCCACGCTAATGAAGTGGTCAAAAGACCACGTTAGGCTTAACCGCCCCCATCTCCACCGCTTCACCTCCCTCACCACGTGGAAGTAGCATATGTTTGGCGGCTATGTAGGATTTAATACTAATGTATACACATTAATATATATAGTGGTTTGGCATATATGCGTGCCATTTGGAAAGTGGACTTACCAAGATAATATAATTTCGACCCCTGTAATGTGGTATGGAAATAATTAACTCGGTAAATAGCATATAGCCCACTTGTCGTCTCTCGATAGGCAAATCAAGTGAATTTGATGAGTGGTGGCAAGGCCACATGGTGGCTTGTGGACCCACCACGTTGGCGATAATACCATAGTCCACACGGCGACGGGCTCCCCTCCGTAATAAAAGTTGAGCCTCTTGTTCCCGCTCCATTTTTACGCTCATTGAATACTAGTGATCAAAACCCATAAACAACTCCCTTTTACCTTTTCGCCACGTGTCACAGTGCCATTGGTCCAATATTGACCAATTGACCAGAGTTGACTTTCCTATTGATTGAACTTTGACCAAACATATCTAGAGCTCCCGATGTCCGCTTGCAGCGTTCTCACTCATTGGAAAGCTCTCGAGATGATATTCTACACTCGACAAAATTTAGGGATGTTTAGGGAACTTTTGAAAATGATCCCCTGATCACACCTCCCCACGAGAAAAGCTTTTGTCCCAAAATCTTCCATACTATCCCGAGTTTGGAAAAACTCTGCTCCGATCCTTGGACTGTGGGTTATGGGTCCACGATACTTCCGCCGCACCACTCTAATATCTCGAGGAAGACCTCCATGCCTCTGCTTCATGGTGCTAAGTTTCAATGAAACCTCAATGCTCCTTCAATGTGCTAAGCTTCTTGATATCGACAACAAGGATCTTCTTTGACTCTATAACACGCTCCCGGCTCTGAGTTGATTCCACGAATATGAACTGGTTTGAAGGAACACCATGTTACGTAGAGATTTGATTGATTTGATGTCAGTGATGGACAATGCCTTGTCCCTTTACAGACCTCAACGCCTCCAATGCATGATGATAAGTCTCTATAGACCTCAATGCCTTCGATGCATGATGCTAAGCCTCTTTCAAGACCTCAAGCCTCCAATGCATGATGCTAAGCCTCTTTCAAGACCTCGAGCCTCCGATGCATGATGCTAAGTTTGGTACAAACCTCAATGCCTCCGATGCATGATGCTAAGCCTCTTTCAAGAACTCGAGCCTCTGATGCACGATGCTAAGTCTCTGTAGACCTCAATGCTTCCGATGGATGATGCTAAGCCTCTTTCAAGACCTCGATCCTCTAATGCATGATGCTAAGTCTCTTTAGACCTCAACACCTCTGATGCATGATGCTAAGCCTCTTTCAAGACCTTGAGCCTCCAATATATGATGCTAAGTCTGTTGATCAGCTACCATTCATATGTGTGGTCATAATGCCTTGACACCGAATGATGTTCCGAGCTGATCCTTTTAGAGCTCCTCTTGTTGACATACTAATATCAGGTACCATTCTCAACATGCATGCGGTCGCAATGCCTCTACAAAGAATGAAGTTTTGACCCGACGTCAATGCCAACGGTGATTCAGCTACCATTCTACTGCACGGTCATAATGCCTCTACACAGAATGAAGTTCTGAGCTGATCTCTGTGAACTTTATTGTCTGCACAAATGGCAGATCAATCTCCAAGATTTATATGAGTTAATTCCTGTATCCAAGTTGTAACAGGTGCTCACAAGCTGATTATGTGATCTATTTGGAGCATTAATCAAATTTTCTAAGTAAGAAAATCCATTGAGTATTGTAAACCTTTCTCTCAGCATTTCCTCACAGAATTTGCTCTCCAAACTTAATACTGCATACGATTCATCAATCTGAATTATGCAATATATAATTGAAAAATTGTTGACTTACCCATTTTAAAGGACTTTCACTTTCAGGTATTACCTGGTCCTGGGTTGACTTGTCAACTAGTGGTGAAGTAGAAACCTCTTTTGCCTTTACAATAGGCCTCCATTCCATCTTTGGCTTGCCATTACTCTGATGGCGAGATGGATGCAGTTTCCAGAAATTTTCCACCCGATGCCCATTCCTCTGGCAATGAGCACAAAAATTCCTCTTAATCTCCTTCTTCTGGGATGAGGAACTCTTTCTGCCATTTCTCGACTCTACATGACGAGATTGGTCTTTCTGATTTGCCTTGTTCTGACGAATGACATCAACTTCTTCATTAGTGTCCTTCTCTTCCAACATCTAGCCACAGAATGATTATGCAATCCACAAAAATTACATGGAAAGGAATTCCACATCTTCTGAAAATCATAACCATACTTCTTAAGCTGAAAAAGTGGATCAGAATTTTTACTATGCTTATGATTATGGTAAGAAACTGGAGGTGGAATCTCATTACCTCTTCGCTGATTTCTCTTACCACATCCTACCTGTGACGATGAAGCAAAACTTTCCTCTCAGAATCTTCTCGCAGGACTAGTGGGGTAATCACTTTGCTTTCAGAAGTTTGTCTCCCATCAGCGTTCTTGGAGCATTCTCCAATTTCCATTCCCACACTAGGATAATTCAAACCTACAAAACGAGGATGATCCTCTACCTGTATTGGGTTAGAAATACCTTGACCATTTTTCCCAAGGTCTCTTCCATCAAATCCCAATTTATCTAGTAACTTGGATCCAATGTCTCTAGTATGCTTTTCAAACAAACCAAAGACTTCATTACCTAAATCTGAAACCGAATGGGAGGAAGAAGAAGATTCCCGTGGTGAACAACTTACAGTGCAATCATCTGCCGTGGCCTCTGCATCTGAAGTAGAGGGTTTTTCCTTCCTCTGATCACCACATTGCAACCTTGCTAAGAGCTCATCCTTGGTTTGCAATTCTGATTTCAAACGAGCATTCTCCTCTTCCAAGGAGTAATACATTGATCACAAGAGAGAGTTATCTTCCTGGATCTGGTGATTATAAGCTTCAATTTCATCGAGCTTCACCTGTTTAGACATCTTTCCCATAGTGCACTTGTACCCTGTTCACACAAACTAAACCAACTGCACCAACTTGAAGCAATCACTCTGTTAATCAGATTTACTGAAAAAAATATGGAGCTAAACCAGCTCTGATACCAAACATGATTCGAAAATAATCAGATTATTACTACCTGATCTCGGACCCTTGTAGGCTTTAAATATTTGCCGATAATTTACTCCTTTTAAGTAATCAATTTAAAATAATGCAAGAAAATAATGAAAATTGCACACAAATTGATTATGGAGTTCGGCAATCGCCTACGTCTCTGGGTTCATGGTCAAACCGTTCCACTAGTCAAAACTTGTAAGTTACAATAGTACTTTCACAAGAAAACCTAATGGAAACTATTTTAAACTTGCTTAGAAGAATAACCAGACCTTCGGACGACAAGGGTGAAAAATAGCACCCGACTTCCACCTTCCTGGCATACAATCTCCTTCGGCTTTGATCGGCCTTCCCAATGCTATCAATGCGACGCTAGCACTCCGGTCGACAATCCAGGATTTACAAGTAATTGGTATGGCGCTATGGGCCAACTAGGTAGTTTGAATAACTCCTAGCCACAAATATTTAATTTATTATTTCCTAACAAATAATAATCAAAATAATAATGCCTAAAATAGTTTAGGTCTTCACACAACAACAATTTCTCATTCGCGCTCCAAGCTCGAGTTTGTCTTCTACCTTTTGTGTGTCCCCAATAAGCTTAACAAATAATAAGCTTTAGGTTGTGTGTGCTCGTTGCACCGGTGTGTTTTTTACAATGAATGGGTTCCCCATTTATACAAAATTAGGGCCCTTAAAATATGCATTCCCATATTATCCTAGGCTAATATTAGCCTAAACCCGTACATGAAATTTGGGATTAAATCCCTATGTGGGCGGATTTCATGTTTTAATGGGATTAAATCCCAAATGGAGCCGCATTTGTATAAGGTCCCACATTTTTGGCGATGAAGTGGGTTATAAATCCCACATTAGGTGGGAAGGATAATATTTGAAGGCTTTAAATAGCCTTTCTCCACGCCAATGAAGTGGTCAAAAGACCACGTTAGGCTTAACCGCCCCCATCTCCACCGCTTCACCTCCCTCACCACATGGAAGTAGCATGTTTGGTTGCTATGTAGGATTTAATACTAATGTATACACATTAATATATATAGTGGTTTGGCATATATGTGTGCCATTTGGAAAGTGGACTTACCAAGATAATATAATTTCGACCCCTGTAATGTGGTATGGAAATAATTAACTCGGTAAATAGCATATAGCCCACTTGTCATCTCCCGATAGGAAAATCGAGTGAATTCGACGAGTGGTGGCAAGGCCACGTGGTGGCTTGTGGACCCACCACGTTGGCGATAATACCATAGTCCACACGGCAGCCGGGCTCCCCTCCGTAATAAAAGTTGAGCCTCTTGTTCCCATGCACCATTTTTACGCTCATCAAAGACCGGTGATCGAAAACCCATAAACAACTCCCTTTTGCCTTTTCGCCACGTGTCACAGTGCCATTGGTCCAATATTGACCAGTTGACCAGAGTTGACTTTCCGTTGACCGAACATATCTAGAGCTCCCGATGTCCGTTTGCGCGTTCTCACAGTCGTTGGAAAGCTCTCGAGATGATATTCTGCACTAACACCATTTAGGGATGTTTAGGGAACTTTTGAAAATGATCCCCTGATCAATTTAGGCCCTAAAAATTGGATTTTTTAATCTCATCCCAATTATAAACCTATTGCGCCAGAGTGTGTGAAAAATATGATTTCAAAGATCTTGTAGGTCTTGTAATTCCATTTCTGAATATATGTTTTCTAGCTCCTAAAGGCATCAAAATATCATGGAATCACTTCCCGAAGCTCAAAACTCTTTTTTCGATCCTTTGCACTACCTAGGCCTCGTGAACCTTGTTTTTCATGAAATTACCCCAACTTCTCCAAGTCCTTCTTGAATCTTTGAACATAAATTTAATTATATGTATAGACCTTTAATCCACCTCTCGCATTATATTTATATCCTTTGTTCTACCCCAAGTGGGGTGCATCATTCTTGGGAAGGCTAGTGGTAGCCCTTCCCAACACTTCGTAGAAATACTAGTTTTCAAGAACTCCTATAATCACCTAGGGTGTTGAATTGAATTTCCTAAATCACTTAAGGGAATAAGTTAACATCATATGGAAGGTCATTGTACTGATTGAGTAGCCTTGGGGTGCCTCGGAGGAGTGAAATTGAAAATTTTAGCATAGGGGTATCATTGTTATGCTTGAAAATTGTCAATTTTCTTGTTGCACATTTAAATGCAAAAAACTTGATCTAGCTTGGGAACATGACGTGGAATAAGTGCAGTGAAGACATGATATGAATAATCCCATAATATCAACTTTACAATAAAAATATCAGTGCCTTATCAATTGGGTCTTGTGGGGTCATGTACAAATCTACAAGAGAGAGAGAGAGATAACAAGAAGAACACACACACACACACACACACATAAAAAATGATGAAATGGAAATGCACAACACACAACAAGAAGGGAAACACATGCAATAGAAAGGGAAACACACCTATCAAATCACCTTTGGTACATAGTGGGGGATAACTCGCTTTCACTTATGATACTATTTTAGGTATTTCCCACTACGAGGAAATTCCATCAGCATTCCATCTAGATATGAGAGTAGAAAAATGTTTTCACCGCAAGTTTCATGTATATGGAATGGGGTGAGCCATAATGAATCAAATTTTCATGGCTGCATTTTGATTCTCACCTTTTGTCCCATAGTAGGACAAGGTCTCCAACTTTTAACTCTCTCACCTTGGCATTCTTGTTAAAAATCTTCTTCACCTTCAATTGATTCTCTCTGATATGGTCCACCACTCGGAGTCTATTTTCTTCTAGATTCTTAAGAAAAAATATCCGCTTGTCAATGAAATACTTTTAATATACATCTTCTATTCCTTGGATCAAATTGAGAGATGGCATTCCAACCGTTATGGGAATTTTTACTTCCACTCCATATAGCAGCATTTAGAATGATGACATACCTATTTCTTTTTTTTTAGGGTGATCTTGTCCACCCATAATGTATCGTACAAATTTTTGTGCCAATTCCTTTGGTTTTCATCCACAAGCTTACATATAATGGCCACGATATTCTTCTTGCTTAATTTAGCCTAACCATTTCCTTGTGGATAGTAGTATGATGAGTGGGACATGGAGATTCCATAGCCATAACAAAACTTAGTCAAATCCCTTGAAGAAAAATATGTAGCATTATCCACTACAATCTTCTATGACACTATAAAATGTACTGATATATTCTCTTTGATGAAGTTACATACCATTTTAGTATTATCTTGCTTGATTGGGATGGCCTCCACCCACTTTGTGAAATAATCCATCATTGTGAGCAAGTAGGTGTGCCTGGAATTTGAGTGAGGATTCAGAAAACAAATTAAATCTAGCCCCCACTACTAAAATGGTTCTTCAATAATAAATGGCTTGAGTGGTAGTGCTGCAAGTTATGGTCTCCCAATGAATTTTTGACATGCTTCACATTTGGAAACCCATTCTTGAGTTTCTGTGAAGAGGGTGGGCCAATAATACCTTCCCTAGTTCCCCGAAGGATCTTGTGTGTTGTGACTATCACCGAGAAATGTCCACCACACGCTTGGTCATGCTATGCCTTAAGAAAATTCTCTTGTTATTATTTGTCAAAACATTTGAGAAAGCATCCATCTAGGCCCCTTTTGTAGAGCACATGGTTCCAGATCACAAACTTTGTTTCCTTAAGCTTGAGTGTTCTCCTTTGTTTGTAATCAAGATGAGGAGGGAATTCTCCATAGGTTAGATAATAGGTGATGTCGGCATACCACTCATCAGTAGTGGTTACGAAGATAACTTGTGGATTATCTTCAAAGAAAGTTGAGCAAGCACAATTATCTTCACCATATTGAGCTTTGAGATCTTCATATTCAACGATCAATCTACATATCCCATTTCCCCATACCAAATTGGACGGCCCGATCTCCAAGTCATACTCTTGAGATTTTGCAACCCAGGTTTCATGTTTTATCTCAAGGATCTTGTGGTTTCATGATAGACTTGATTTCTCTTCTAGGGACCATCACCACAGTATGAGATTTGAGTATGTAAAATCTGAATTTTTACAAACCTTGGCCACCACAAAGGCATGTTTCTCTAGCTAGCTCTAGTTTATTTAATGATTTTTCAATGGGAAGCTCATGAAAGAAATATGTTATTCCACACCTTCATCATTCTTTTGGACAATAAAAACAAATATCATGTGTTCTTATGCATAGAAATACATGATGAATTATTTTTCTTAAATCCGAAGACACGAGAGTCAGAGATTTGGCAATATCTTTTTTGGTTTCTTCAAAAGTTATTTTTCCATCATTATTGCACCTAAAGATTTTTAAGGCTTCGTCACGATGGTGATGTGCTTCACAATTCTACAAACTCGGATCGAAGCAATGTAAAAATTTTACCTTGCAAAAGAAGGAGTTGACTCATTTATTATTTGTGGGAAGAGATAGTGCTTGGATGGATTTCAATCGTTTGGATAAATGTGTGCTCCATGCTTATTCACAATATGCCCTAGCAAATTTCCTTCGTGACTCCAAAATTCACTTTTTGGATTCAAGGATATGCTATGACTTCTACATTTTACGAGTACTTTCCAAATGTCGTATATTGTCTCCCCTCATTTTGAGAAGACTGTGATATCATAAAGGTATATGCCAAATTAGTGCTTCAAATATTTGAGCGCTAGGTCCATTTCTATTTGGAACATAGCTCCTAAATTTATTAGGCCAAAATGTATTCTATTGTATGTAAAATTTCCCAAGGTGTTATGAACGATGACTTGGTACAATCCTCCTCTGCCACTATAATATTATTATACCCTTAGAATTCATCAAGAAATGAGAGCATTTTAGATCTGGTGACCATCTACAAAATTTGATCCATGACCAGGTGGGGGTAATTATATTTCAGTGATGCTTGGTTTAATTTTTGGAAATCTACACAAATCCTTATTTCACCATTCTTCTTCTGCATCACCATGATGTTGGCCACCCATGTTGAATGATGGATGGGAAAGATGATCCTTGCATTAAGCATCTTCATCACTTCCTCATTGATAGTACCAAAATTTTTTGGGTTGTATGGCCTTTGGTTTTTCCTGAATGGCTTAGCATCCGACTTCAAGGGGATCAAGTAACACATTTCCTTCAGTTGGAAGGATTTGAGCTCATTATAAGAGTAGGAAAAAAATATGCATATTTATTGAGCAATGAAACAAACCTTTTATTATCCTCGTGTGAACACAACTTCCCAATATTGACCATTCTTGGAATCTCCGGAGTAATTTTTTTTTCCTTCTCAAAATCAGGTAGGCACTAAGAATATTTCTTTGTTTTATCATGAATGAATATTTCATGCTTATCAAATAGGTCCTCCAGAGAAACTAGTCCTTTAGGAATCTTATTTCCTTTCAATTTGATTACTCCCTCTTTATTAATTCCATGAATTACTTCTTTCTCCTCTTTAGCTATTACTTCTCAATGTGGATTCTCGGTTCCTTCAAAAAGAGATTATTGAAATTGTGTCTTATTTCTAAGAATTCCAGGAGGTGATAATCATCATTGAATACTTTCCAATGATTTGCATTATCTGGTACACTAGGCTTGAACACCATCTTAATGGTAGATTTTTATTTTCCAAAATAAGGGTGAGGTGTCACTAGGGAAGTAGAAACTGCAAGGGAATCAAAATTTTCATTCTTTTCTCATGGGACAAACTCAATGGAAAATGCATCAAAAGATTAAATGTAATCCCATACTCTATTTCTATAATGACGGAGTCTTGGATTTTTTACCCGGTTTTTCTATCAAACTTGGTTTACTATCACCTCTACATCACCTTGAAACTTTAGCTTCTTGGTTCTCGATATATTTTGCTACACCTATGCCCAAGAGGAGAGATTCATACTTTGTCATGTTATTTGTATTATCAAATTGTAGCTTATAGGAAAATGGGTACAATTCACCAGAAGGAGAGTAAAACAACACACCCGCTCCCAACCTATGTTGGAGTGCTTACCATAAACTTCCATTTTCCAGACCTATCCTTATTCTTCCTCTAAAATAATTTACTTGAAATAGAATGATTTCTCTTGGGTCATCAAATTTTCATATCGTGTAGTTTATCTTACTTATTGACAATAATTTCTTCATTTCACCTTTCATTGGGATAGTTGCGGATGACCAGTCCATTTTGATTTCTCCAACCAAATCTCTATAGAATCTTTATCTCAATAACATCCCAAAGGATACTAGAATGTCTACCACCAGAATGGTAAGAAGCACCTTCTTATCTAAAAAATCAACTAGTGCTACCTGCGCATCCTTGATTCTTCCTACCAACAACACTTTTTTGGATTCCATAGAATAACAAGAGCCATTTTCTTGGGTCAAGGTGAGACCTAGGGAATTTACAAATTTTATGGGCATCACATTATCTGAGGCTCTAGAATCTATGATGCAATTATTGAGTTAGAAACCTTTGATGAGAAGTGACAAGTAAAAAGGTTCAACCTTGTTGACTTTGGAGGCACTGAGGGCTAGCATGTTTTGAGAAGGTGGTGTGGACAAGTGTAGGAAGAAAGCCTTTGGAATTATCTTTTGATTCTAGAGTACTACCTCTAAGGACTACATCAATGAACCTATCAAGTTGAACGAGGTGCATCTATAAGTATTCTAGTTCTATGATCTAGACTTTGTTTTTGCTTGCGTGTTCCAAAAAGTCAAATGGTGTTATAGTGGGCAAGGTAGAAGTTTTGGGAATGATATAAGATTTACATGGTGAATATTTTTCTACTTTAGGGATTATATTTTATGTTAAAATCATAGCAACTGGCTTGGAAGGAGATGGGGATGCATATTTTGATTGAAACTTAGATGGTTTTGTAGGAATTGCATTTGAAGAAGAATTATTTTTAGCAATTTTAGGATTAGGAGAAGGACTAGATGAATTAATTGGTATGGTTGTGTGATTATTTCTAACTAGTGGGTTTGGTTTTTCTTTGGCCAACTCCATTGAAGGCGGTAGTGGTGATCCTCTGCTGATGATTTTATTTTGAGGAAATTCCATAAGAGGATATTATTTATTCTTCTTTTATTTCACCACAATTTGTTGAGGATGAGGCTTCCTTTTAAGATTGTGCTCGAGTGAATACCATACATGATAATATTGGGGCATATTCATCATCATCATCATCATCTTCATCTCCATCAACATACTCAATTAGGCCATTATGTGTATCACCATCAACTTCCTCAACCTTGAGATAGTTATCATCATCACCTACATCATCTTCCTCGGGTTCTTCTATTTCTACTTCTTCCTCTGGATCCTTGATGTCACAAGTGGCATTGACTAGTGTTTCAGGAGCAATCGCAAGCAGAGGTGGGGTGATCCTCGATCTGTTTGGAAGATTTTACGTCCTTAGAGTATTTCGTATCATGATATGAGATAGTTGTTTCTTCACATAAATAAATTCACCGGCCATTTTTTTAAACATCGGATCTTTAGTAACCGAGTCCAAACTTTGACCATTTTAATTCCATTCGACCTTTCACTTTGCTAGACAAGATCGATAATCTTCTTTCTTGATCATGAATTTCTGTGCTTCCTTCAAATTTTTAGCTTGGGATCTTCTAGGAAAAAACAAACTCGCGGTGGTAAGGTGCCGATGAAGAATCTCTTGAATTTTTTTCAGGAGGCATGACATCTTTGGGAATCCTCTTTGTCATCTGGTTATATTTGGAGATGAAATCTCTCATTGATTCGAAAGATTCTTTCCTCATTTATATGAACTGAACCAAAATATCCTAATAGCCTTCGTTGGGTTTAAAGCTATGTTCAAATGCACTTCTTATATCTTTCGAAAGGTGTGACAAAATTGGAGGCAACATGTAAAACCATTATGCAACCTTCTCTTGGAGTGATTCCACAAAGAGCCAGATTGACACTTCTTCATGTTCAACACCCAACATAATATAACCTATGATGAATGTTGTTACTTGTTTGTTGGAAAGTTAAGAACCACCACCTCTGAATTTTTTAAAGTTTTTCTTGATCCTTTTGGTAGCTCATGGAGAGGTTAAGAAAGGGTAAGTGGACTAGTGTTTCGAATCCATGGTAAAATTTTCCTTCATGCTTCACGTTCATGGTATACCATTCCATTTCTCACTCGAGATTCCAACCTTTCTAAAGATACATCTTCAAAACTGCTCTCTTGCGTCTACTTTGACTTGAAGTCATTAAATTTCTTCAATTTGAGCTCTTGATCCTGCTTCCGCGTTCACCTCTCTTTCTCTAACTTCTTACTTGGTCTCTACTTAAGTGAAATCTTCAAGATTCTCATTGATGTATGGAAATTCAAAGTAAAATGGATTGACAACACTTGGAAGTCCAATAGAACTAGTCGTGTGACAAAAGGGAGACCTCTTAATTTGGATCATCTCTTGTCTTCTTTGAAGCTCTTACAAAGTGGGGTCGGTTATTCCTCCATGTCTCTATTATTGGGTGTATCTTTTATCCGCTAGCTTGGAGATTAATTCTCATCTTTATAGTGCTTGATCTTGTCCTCATCTTTCCAAATTAGTAACGTGTTCTTCTTCAATATCAATTACTCTTGTGGAGATGAAGTAGTGGTTGACACTTTACTTGTTATGCAAACTAGCCTCTCATAGATGTGAAGCAATATCTTTTTGGACGTGGAAGAGTAATTCAGGTCTTGTAAAAGAGGATTTACCAAAATATTCATGGTTTGAAGACATAAAGCTCGAGTGATTATTCAAATTCAAGAAGTTTTATTTTTAGAATTTTGGGATTTTATAATTTTTTTATATTTTTCAAGGTCGTTTTTTGTGCAGATGCTAATAAATCTACCCCATGGTGGGCACCAAAAAAATTCCAAGAAAATTTATCGGGGACAAATTGGTGGAATTATTTCGAATTCTCTGGGAATATAAGTCCCTCTACTTAACTAATGTAGCTTTCATATCTACATGTGTGAGTAAAAAGGTGCATTTTCCTAGTAGCCTTTCGGTCGGGGATCCAACAGGGTACTCCATTGACCTTGCAAAATTTTTTTGCAAATATGTACAAGGGAGGAATTTTCTAGGAGAGAAAGAAAGGGAGTGAGAATGTTAGATAAGGGAAACTAATGCTACTAGTAGAAAATTAGAGACTTGCATACACTAGTTAGAAATTACGTTCCATGAACTAAAATTAAAAAGAAACAAATATCAATAACAAAAACAAGACCAAATAGAATTTAATGAGTACAAATTATTACTAAACTTCTTAGTCAAAAGAGGTTGAAATTCCTTCTTCTTGTATTGATGCACAAGGAGAAATTGTACATATCATAAGAATGGAAGAAATTTTAGAATAGGGAGAAATGGAAGAAATTTTTCTATCTCTTTGTTCTCTTCACAAGGATATCTCTCTCATGACATCACAAAAATATCTTAGAAGCCTAAGAAGATCTAAGAAGACCCTCAAATGTAGAGATTTCTACAATTTATCAAGAGAGAAGGAGACTCTTCATCTTCCCAGTGACTTTTCAAATACCATATTCTGACTTTAGATTGTTCATATTCCAATTAAATATTTAAGTCCCTTTTATAAAAACAAGGTTACTTAAAGATATATCAAAAGTGAAAACCCCAACATAAAATTATAACATTGAAGAGAGAGATCATTGGGTGAGAAGAGAAGAGAGAGAAAGAGGAGGAGGAAGAATAAGGGAGGGAAGAAGAAGAATTATGTAGAAGAATGAGCCACTACAGTGGATTTGATCTCACTCCCTGACTGGTTTCCATCTCATGCTCCTAAGAAGATCTCCATCCCTCCAAATTCCTTACTGAAATGAGCTGCTGTAGGTTCCACTTTTTCAACATGAGGAATATGAACACTTCTCGAGCGTCTCTCGTCCATCGATCGATGACACACTGTTGATGTCTTTAAATTTTCAAAACCATGATGGATGTTTCTCTGTGATAAGTGCAATGGAAGCCCAAATCTTTGAGAGGAACTCTAGGGTATCCTTAGTGAATGAAAATGGATTTTCTGCCTCTTTCTTAACATGTTCCTTGAATGGACCAATCAAATCATCAACAGTTGTGTCTTCTCCCATTACAAGTACTCCAAGTTTCTGAATTTGATGATTTATACTATCCTGCAACTTATACACTTGTCCCTCTAGTTCATCAAAGGCCCGATTGACTTGCTTCAAATATGATTTCCAAAGACCTCACCCATACACGTGACAAGTATTCTGAAGGAGTTTCAAAATATTCCTATTGATCAACTCCTGATGATGAGTGTTGCTCATTTCATTCACTACTAGACCCAGAGGATCCCAGTAGTCCCTTTCTTTCTCCAAGTCTTCTTTGAGTTCTTGCATCCTGTTTGCTTTTGCACACTTGTAGGTGAATATTTTAAATCAATCTTGGAGCACTAACTTCCTATTTTCATAAATTGAATTGATCCATTAATTATTATCTCACCCCTGCATTATGAACTTGTGTGTCCTCTTAATAGATTCTAGATTGAAGCTACTGATGGGTGTAAATTCTTTAATGGGAATTGTCATGACATTTGGATCTGCCAGATGTTGCACATAGGATGACAGAGTTCATACCTATTCCTTTAGCTCATTAATATTCTTTTTATATTATTTTTTCCTTTCCACCATGTGAGAAAAATATTTCTAATAATAAATATGTAGATCCTCTTCACGAGTAGCCGACCCTATTTAGATTGTTCTCATCTCATAGTCAACCAGTGTCATCTTATCCACTAGCTTGATCAAATTTGGATGGGATACCTCAATGTATTGATTACCTATTTCGAAACTATAAAACTACATAGCTTTGTGTGGAAACTTTCTTTTCTTTACTCTAGCGGGTGAGACAATTGTTGAAAGGTTAGGGGCTGTTAGTTTTTGAAATGTGTGAGATTCTTGAGCTATTGTTTCCTGTATCCATGGGTACATCTCATCGTAATCATGTTCTATGACTAGTACATCAACTATTCCTGCTTTGGAAGAAGAGGCACATCTTGGATGGGGGAGAGATTGGTGCTTACAAGAGGCAAGGCTCCTGGTAGTTTGAAAATTGGGTCTTGAACTATGTGCTCTCCATCCTTTTATGCTTCTACCTTTAGATCTTCTTGTTGCATTATAACAATTGAGCCTTATTCCACCTTAGATTTCTTTGGTGACCCTCTATTAGAAGAAGTCTCCAATTCTATGGATCTTCGTTTAAGACTTTATCCAGAATGCCTTAAACTTGAGGAAACTTCCATAGCTCTTAATGATGACTGATGAGAGGCTTGTTTCTTTCCTTTGAGCATACCACATGATTGGATGATCATGGTTATCTTCCTCTGAAATAAATCCCTCATTCTCATAATCACCTTCTCAATTCACTCCTTTAGATCCCCTGATTCAAAGATGTACCAGTTGACTTGAGGTAGTGGAGAAACCTTGACGTCCATGTACCTAGGATCATTAATCTATGTCCTATCATCTGTAAAATATCTTCATACTTGGAGAACTTGAATTTATTTAATTAATTTACTATCAACCTCATATGATCCTTTTCCCATACTTCAAATGCATCAACACAATTTTCCCAAAAGTCCTCTATTTTTGGCTCATGGTGCAAGTCTAGAACATGGAAATAATCAAGATCATCTCGGATGTCGAAATTAGGCCTGGTGGTGTAGGAATGCAAATTCAAATGTGCAAAGGCTACCTCCAAATGTGATGCGCCATTTTCATTGTTAAATGTGAATACCCTGACAGAGATGGGGAATGAGATAAACTTCTTCTTTTGTCTCCCGAGCCTATTTTTACTTGTATGATCATCCCGTAAAGTTTAAATAGTACAATTTGGTCACTAAGGTACTCTCATTAACCTTAGGGGAGCTTGGTCGAAGCCAATAACTCTTAGGTAGAATAAGGTTAAAAATTGGATAATGTAAGAGTCATATTTTATGATTAAGGATTCCTCTTTTGACGACATCCTCGCCTCCAAATCACCCTCCAAGTTTTAGACTACATACATTGTAAATGCACCATTCACATGAGTGAAGTGCCTATGGCTTTCCTCTATCATGATCTCAGTAGACCTTTATCGAATGTAGGAACATTGGAAGTGATGTTTTTCATGAGAGATAATTCTTTAAACGATATTGCACTAGCGAGAAGATAGACCAAGTAAGAAGTCATGTGGAACATTTTTATCATGGGAACTTGAAGAAATTGTAGATGTAGGTTATCACTATTTATCTACCCCCAATCGATTCTTTTCTTTCCTTCAGTCACTATCAAAATGAAAAGGCCCATCCACTCCTGGAAGTCTCTCATGTTCTCTTCTCCCATCACCTTGTTAAGGAGGATGATTGCATCTGAATATCCCTCACAAAACTCACACCTTAGAAGGGTCTTAGGCATCCTTGAGGTATTTCTCCCTATCTTCATCCATGATCCAAGTGCAACCCCTTGTACATATGCATCCATTGTTTCCCAATCATGCAAGGTCCTTCCCTTTGAGATGAAAACCATGCTAGGTGATGTCAGGATTTGTAGAGAAAGTGAGATGGTTCTGGGACTAATGAACACCATTTCCATTCCATTTTCAGCTCGAATCATTCATGTTTTGGGATCATAGTGGTGTGAGCAAGCCAAGACTAACTCAAGGCTTTGTGCAGGACACGGGGTGTCTTACACTGCGAACAATCAACCTATGAATACATGATCCTTAATCTTCCCTCATTCCTTGATCGTCATGCAAGCCCTTTTTTCATTTAGGTCCATATATGAGACATCACTATCTTTTATCTCATACTCAGAAGCAAAAGTATATGATGGCTTCTTTCCTACCAATTTTTTCTTCATGTTTTCTTAATAAAAACAATTATTATTTTTAGTACGTATGAAAAATTATCGCGCTTCAAACCTCAATTAGATATACCAACTCAAATCCTCTTTTCTCTCTACGTTTCTCTCACCTTGAGGATCAATTTTCTATTTTTAATAGGTGTTCATGAAACCACTTACTATTTTTAGTAACTACCAATTTTGGATGAAGATGACATTTCGATGAATTTTCAATTGTAATACCTCTTCTGTGTTCACTTTGTCTCCTTCACGGGATCTTTAGATGATCAATTTCCTAAAATAACAACCCCCTATGTATAATACCTGCTATTTTTCGAAAGTGATATTTTTGGGTCAAATTTTTGTGGAATGAAGTATTCAAATATGGGTTTTCACCCATATTTCCCCTCTGAAATCTTGGACTTACCTAATCAATGGTTTGGGAGATTTTAAAAGTTTAAATTTTAGACCTAGCAGTACCTCTAAACACGGCAGCCATTAACGAACCTTGAAAGTTGGGGTGTTCTTTTCTTATCTGTTTGTGAAAAAAATCACATTTTTCATTGTGGGTTTTTTCTTCTTATTCTAAAAGTGAAATTTCTTTTTGAACCGACTACCGGTTTGACAAGAAATCAAGTTTTTTCCTTTACTAGAGCGAAAGAAATATTTCTCACAAAGTGAGTGGTTTGTGCTATGGAAGGAGGATTTGAAAGTGGTGTTTTAATGGATTGTAAGAGAAAATAACACAATAGAAAATGGTTCTTTATTTCATGCATCGGTTAACAAGATACGTTCAAATATTCATCTCACGGTAATCAAGTCTTTTAAAGGATTTTTCTGTTCTTCCTTTTGTTCTTCAATCTTTTGAGTCTTTCAATCAATATTTCATATGAAACATGTATGATATCAAGATTTTTGGGATTCATTTTCTGTTATGGAGCTGGTTTGGAGTAGCAATGGTGAATAGTACATGTATGAGCAAGTTGCAGAACAATGGCAAGGATGGAGCTATTGTAAAGTTAGAAGAGGGAAAGTTAGCTTCAAAATTAAATTAAAAATGCTTTAATAATTGCTTGCAGGGGGTGGGTCACAATTTAATTTTCATGATGTCCCTTATTCATTAAGGGACATGATGGACATCAATTTTCATGGTGTTCCTCACAATGACACTTGGTGAATATCTGATGGTGGAGTGTCTTGGCCAAAAAGTTTGTTGGAAGCACCTGGGGGCTGGAAAATGGTTACATGGGGGACCAGGACACAATAGTTTGGTTAGGTGATTTTTTATTTCCCTCACGTCCTTCATCACAAAGGGACATCAGGGTCATCAATTTTCACATGGCACCTAGTGGTGACACTTGTCAGAGATCCAATGGCTGAGGTTTTAACTCCAATAGCTCCTGGGGCCGAGAAAATTCATTGAAGGGGGTCACATGGGTGACCTAAAGAATTCTTAGGGTTGGGAAATTTTTTTGTCCCTCATGTACCTCGAAATAATGGACATGAGGGTCATCAATTTACATGGCACGCCGTGAAGCTACCACTTGTCATGATCTAGATGGTTGAGGGTATGATTCTATTGGCTTTGTAGGCTATCTATCAGTCAAAATTGGTTATCTAGACCCCTCCCAACTCTCAATGAGTCTCTAATCACTTGCTAATCAAGTTTAACTAGCCTAATCCTAGCTTAACTAAGCCTAAAGCATGTTTATCCTAATCTAATCTAAAAGTGATTTTTGAGCTTTAGTCCCACATGCACCCAAATTCCAAATTCTCCCAAGTGGAAAACTATAAATACAAGGCTAAGCCTACCCATTCAAACTACAACTTTACACAAACACACCTTGTTTACATAACAAAATCTCTCTCACATTTGGAGATATTGGCATTAGACCTCATTTGCATTAGCTAAGCTAATAGGCATTTGATCTTGGCTATCCTCCATTGTTGAAGCTCCTCCATCTTGCATCCATCCATTCCAAATATAGTTAGTAAGGGAAGATCTAAAGCTTGGCCATGTAGCCAACTTGGAGAGATCTCTTCACTATGTTTGGGAGTAAACAACACACAATTTGATTGCTTAGAATCTAACTAGGTTCACTTTCATTAAGCTTTCATAGAGTAGAGAGTAGTATACATGTTAGTTTTTGATGTTTTTGTCAAAGTTATAATGCTTGCATGTTAGTTTCTCTTGTTTAGCTCTAATCTCATGGTGCATGGATGAGTTAGTGAAGCTTTGAGGTTCTTTAGCCTCATTCCATAGCTTTTGCAACTTTCCATTGCACACATTTGGCACGCTGATGGGACACTTTGTCCATCCTCCATTAATGGAGTCATTTTGAAGCTTTTATTTTAGTTTCTAATTTTTTTAGTTTCAATGTTTCTAGATTAGTTTCAAGCTTTCTAGATTAGTTTTTCAAAGTTTTTAGATTAGTTTCAAGTTTTTATTTCACTAACCTTTCTTGTATTAATGGATAAATATCAAGTTTCTTAGCTAGTTTAGCTAGGATTGTCTTGTTTTTGTGCTCTTTGTAGGATCAAAGGAGGTGAAGTGCTGCCAAAATTGAACCAAATCGATAAAATTTTGATATTTTTGAGATTATTTTTGAAAAATCCCATGTTTTTTTAGCCACCTACAGGAAAGGGAGCACACATACCATTCTGTGTGCATAGTACAACTCTGACTATCATTTTTTGATAGAGGCACATAGGTACACTAATCATGGTGCACACATAGTGCACACAATGTGGTGTACACACTAATAAAGTGGCACATACACTACACTGTACACTAATAGGGGTGCACACTATGGTACTAACATAGCACAGACATCATTAGCAATCTTCCGAGGCCATAACTTTTGCTCCCGAACTCAAAACGACTCCATTTTTGTTGCGTTGGAAAGGTATTGAAGAGAAATACACAATGGAATCATAAAATTAGGATTTTTAATTACAAAAAATTATGGTTTACATTATTAGGTAAATAATCATTTTCTAATGTATCTTAAAGTCTAAAAAATTATTTTCTTGACTATTCTAACACTTTGAAAGGTTTTGTGACACTAATCAGTTGTTTAGGGGGTTTTTTTTGGTTATTTGACTTTTTAAAAGGTTAGTTAAGTGTTTCATTTCTTAATTGATAGAGGTATTTTTGAAGTGTGTATGCTCTTCCCTCGCACCTTTTAGGTGATCTTGGGAACTAAAAACACTTTAAAAACCCTCTTTTGCTTTAACACTTAATTTACACTTTTAAATGATGAACATTTCAAAATTGTTTAAATGAACTCAAAATTTTCAAAAAACTAATGTATTTTCCATAAACTTGTTTTAGTTGAGTTTTCACATTGTGTATGCTCTTCCTTCACACCTTTTGGTGATCTTAGGAATCAAAAGCAAATGCAAAACTCTCTTTTGATATCATGATATTTTGTGGAAAATTACTAATCTTGGTATGTAGGACCAAAATTATGTGTCAAAGAAAGGAGGAGAAAAACAAAATAAAACCTTCTAATACATGTTTTCATATAGGTTTCCAAATGGTGTGCTACTTAAAACCACATTAAGCTAAGCAAGATAAAAAAACACACCACTTTTCATCACACTGATATTGCAGGTTTCAGAAAAGGGTACGTCCCTATCCGCTCAACTGGAACATAACCCTTTGGCATAACGCCTTAAGCTACAACAATGGGGGTGGTACCAGAACCCTAAAGTAGTCCACCACTGTGTAACCTCGTGGATGAAACAGGAAGCACCTCGCTTACCCACTTGACTAGTTTTCCTTGTGAGTTAGCATTACAAAGTTGTCCGTATATCGCGACCTTGGAAAGAGTACATGATGGATGCAATTAGTGCCCACTTTGTACTTGAAGGGGGAAAAGCCGATACTCCCAAATTAGTCAGTGTGACTTTTTGGGTAAATCGTGCCCACTCTTAGATGACTTTGTAACACCTAGTTGAGAGATCTTATTAAGGAGGCCATTTTGTCTTGAGGCCCACTTTACTAGTCCTTTGTCACGTCTTGGCCATCATGAAGTGATAACTTGTTTGGATTCAAAACCTTGTTTTTCAAACAAGGAAAGAATCCACTTAAGTTGGATCTAAGTGCCTTTCATCACGGAAATTGATGACGTTTTACTTAGCTTAGCTTCTTTCTCACCTTCGATGAGGCGAAGCTCTACCCAAGTAACACTTAGTTCATTTCCATATTTTGATCTACACCTTTGCATTCTTGTTTCCCATTTGGGGCAATAGAAGGCATCTTTCGGGAGTGTTGTCATAGATAGTGTTCACCACTTTTTTGTCCATTTACGCTCATCCATGTTTGCGGCTGAGTTGTTAAACATCTAAAGTGTGTGGATGCATCCTTATATCTTTGATGGCCACTTGATCTTGATTTCAAGATCATCATCATAGTTCGGATTGATTCATCATTTGATCTCCCTTTGACGTGTTACCTTGTTTGCATTGTCTCAACACAATTAAGATACTTATGTCATGTTTTTCATAAACGTGATCTAAGTATCCACATTGTGGTGTTACACTTGCACACATTTTAGCACATCCTTAGTATACTTTGACTTAGTTTTACTTCAAACATTGTCCAAAATCTTGAAGAGTGTCACTTACTTTGTTTGTGTCATTTTGATACCACTTTGACACTAATATCTCACTTCTCCATGAAGCTTGATAGACGTGTCCAATTGGTGTGGTTACGTGGCTTACATTTGTAATCCTCACCCTTTAACATTTAGGCCTTGTTGTTTGTTGAACTTGTCATGGTATCCTTTGATTGGGAGTCACATCTACCCTTTGTTAATATTTACGCCTTGTTCATTTTGAGCTTGACGTAAATATTGACATTGTGTTGATCATTTTTGCATCGAACTATCACTTTGCACACATTTTCATAGGGTGTATTTCCTTGTTGATTGGCTTTGTGTTTCACACTTCCATGATTGTTCCTTGTGATTATTCATTCAGAAAACTTATTTTCTAGGACAATCCCTTTTTATCTCATCGATATTGTGTCATCACGATGTCTATTTTCCTTAGACCTTCTTCAAAAATCACACACATATATCAATACTTACAAAATGTCTAGTTGGTTGTCCTTATGCTACCAAAATCGAACATGTCACTTCCTTCCCTTTGAAGGAGTTCCATCACACTATCTAGATCTAGACATTTGTGCTTAAAACAATGCCAAAATGACTGACTATCCATGGTTCCCCATACTTACAAAAATATGGAACCTAGGTTTAGCAATTCAAATCAAAAGATTCCCATTACAACTAAACCTCATTTGGTTCTTCATGCTAGAGAGCCCATATGGGTAACTCATTCCCCACCTTCATCTCATAGTCGGTGGTATGATTTGGACACTTCTGATCCAAATTATTATTCAGAGTTCCCCCACTCTTCTTCTAATTCTAATCCAAACATTTCCTCTTCTTCTGAGGATTCCAATCCAAACATTTCTTCTGATTCCAATCCAAACATTTCCTCTTCTTCTAAGGATTCCAATCCAAACATTTCTTCTAATTCTTCTGATGATTCAGATCCAAACTACTATTCGATCCAAACTACTATTCATCCAAACTACTATTCAGATTCATCTAATTCGACTCCTAAGTCATCTAATGTGACTCCTATGTCATGGTCCTCCCTATCTTCATAGGAACCTCTTCATCATACATTTAATATGACTCCTACGTCATGGTCCTCCCTTTCTTCACAGGACCCCTTTTATCAGTCACCTCAATGACGTCTTCTTCCTTTGAAGATACGTGTGACTCCAAATCCCTCCAATCAAACATCTAATACAATTCTTGAATCGGTCCTCTCTTTCTTTGCAGGACCCTTGTTATTATTCATCCAATGTGATTCTTGAATCATGGTCCTCCCCTTCTTCAGGACCTTCTTCATCAATCACCCCCAATAAATCTTCCTTCTTTGAAGATTCATGTGACTCAAAGTCCTTCAATTCAAACATCTAAATCGACCCATGCATCACAATCTACAGACTTTAGACTTAATCCTACTAGTTTACAGATGATATACCATCATATAGGTAGGTCCACACCACCTTCTTCTACTCCTGAGACATCTAGCTACACATCTTCTTCGTCCCCCCCATCATCTTCTTCTATCAATCATCATCAAACATCTTCTAAGTCTTCCACACCAAGTGAACCTCTTTCTTCCAATCAACCCCTGGTGGTCGATCAACAACTCATACCATTGATCTCTTTCAGAATGAAGAAACAATCAGGGCATTTATAGGGGCATATGAAGATATTCCTTTAGCAGATTATGAAAAGGATTCTCTTTAGACTTTGATGCGTCTACATATATTGTGAGGAAAAGGTTGATTCCTTTTATCAAGAAATGGAGGAAGAGCCTCAGATCATGCAACTTGATCCTCCTCTTATTCTTCCATCTTCACATTCTTCATTATGTGATGAAACTCCTTGGTCTTGCATTGATCCATGGCCTATCTTCTCATCACCCAATAACTCTTTTCTATCATAATTCCTCAATCACAATCTCTTATGGGGTCAACGCCAAGTAGCCCTTCATCTTCATCTAGGTGTGGGTCACCTTCTAGTAGCCCTCCTCTACTATTTGTGGGACATTTTTGAGTAGTCCACTATCTTCTATTCTTGGGGCATGTCCAACTAGCCCCTTGTCTTCTAGGTATGGATCACCCCCGGGTAGTCCATCATCTTCTATTCTTGGGACATCCTAGTAGCCCATCATCTTATCTATGGGTCACATCCTAGTAGCCCTTCATCTTCTATTCTTGGGGTCACACCCTCCTAGTAGCCCTTCATCTTCTATCTATGGGTCACATCCTAGTAGCACCCCGGGTTCCATCATCTTCTATTCTTGGGCCACATCCTAGTAGCCCTCATCTTACATCTATGGGTCATCCTATAGCCCTTCTTCTTCTATTCTTGGGCCACATCCTAGTAGCCCTTCATCTTCTATCTATGGGTCACATCCTAGTAGCCCTTCTTCTTCTATTCTTGGGCCACATCCTTTTCATCTCTATCTATGGCTCACCTCCTATAGCCCATTTCTTCAATCCTTGGACCATATCCTTTTCATCCATCACATTATTCTTCTACCAAAGATGGTGGCAAGCCCATGGTCATTTCTCACATCAGTTCTAAATGTCCACGTTCACTTTCTTCTCCTTCTCAGATCAGACAAGTCACGCATTAGCTTATAAGAAACCCAAACAGTTTCTTAATCAAGCTCAGATCAAAAATGCAAAGAGCTCTATAGCTCCCAACAAATCAAACAATCTCAAAATTCTAAATCAAGCATGATTCAAGAACGCACACAACGTAACCATCAAGTATGGCACAAAGTGCATAAACCTCTGGATGGGGAATTAAATCTCCCACATATGAAATCCATGTTTCAAAACAAATCACAGTCATTTATTGAGTGTGAACTCACCTCGATCATCGAGATCGGGATAATATCACTCTCGATAAACAAACATGCCTAGTCTCCCTTATCAAGGAAGTCACAAACATTGTTGTTGGATCTTACCACACAGAGTGACTTTGTTAGTCCCAACCTCTTAAAACTATCAAAAATCTAAAAAATCAAAAAAATTCAAAAATACAAAAACATGAGAAAACACAAAAAAAAATCAAAGGTACAAAGATCAAACATTGCAATCAGGTATTGCGTACACATGGATGTTTTTTTCTTCCCTTCTTTCTCTTCCTCTACAAGTCTTCCTACCATTTTCATCCCTTTGGTGATATTTTGGTTAGCCTATTCACACACATTTTGTGACATTTATCTCTATGGTATCCATTTGACCCTGGTCTTTTATCACCTTGGTAAATTAAAGAATGATTGACCTCTTAGAGATCCTATCACATTCAACATCTAATAAACTTGTTGTGAAAGAAATTTTGGACATATTTGTTGACACTAGCCAATGTCATCATCACAATCACTTCCACCTCCTTCCATCAAGCCATCTATGGTTCTTAACCCCTTGTCAAACAAGAGAGCTGAAATAAGTTTTCAAAGAAAAAATCAAAATCAATCAAAAATCAAAAGCTAAAAGCTAAAAAGCAAAAGAAAATTGATATATTACTCTCTCTTGGGGTATTTCCAATAATCTCTATCGGGGCTATGGATGCCTGACTGGCAGTAGAGAAATGTTGTGATTAGAATCAAATACATCTCCATCGGGGCTATGGACGCCTGGCTAGTAGTGGAGCAATGTACGGCTATCCTCCTTCACCACCATTCATTCAAAATCACACTCAAAATAAATCATTCCTACACATTGGCTAGGGTGTCTTCACTTGTTGTCTATTAAATCTTCCCTTCAAGAGGTAATAAATTCCACGTGCACACACTAGATCTCTATGAGTAAACAGATTAGTATGTTACCAAGTGTCTTTTTTTTTGGACCTTGTTCAGACTCTTACTCTAGTCCATATCTCATCTCACGATTTGTGCCTTTGGCTAATCACTTCTTCATCATGTGAGGCTTCTAAGCTACATTCATATCATTCACATCATTCTTCTACTTCATTTCAGAACATCCATGTGTATAAGATTACTTTTTTTCCATGTTTTCGGACACCTTTTCCCCTTTCACAAAAACAATCTTCTCCTTCCTTTCTATCATGTGATTTTAGGCCAACTTACATTGGGGGCATCCTTGCTTCTTCCCAACACTTCATTGGTTTACGTTCACCATCATGTTGAACCTATCCATAATGGCCTTGGGTCCCACTTCTACCTGTGAAGAGTTTTCCTTTGAATACTCCCACCTAATCGTTGGGGCATTTTTACATCTTCACCTTTCTCACACGCACGTGGCCTTATGCCCTTGTACATCCCATCTATCACTAGGGGCATCCATGCTTCCTCATCTTCCTGTACATAGTTTCAAAATTTTCAAAAAAAAAAAAACATTCAAATATGTTAGAAAAATCAAAACATTCAAATATGTTAGAAAAATCAAAAAACATTCAAATATGTTAGAAAAATCAAAAAACATTCAAATATGTTAGAAAAATAAAAAATTCAAATTGTTAGAAAATCAAATATGTTAGAAAAATCAAAAAACATTCAAATATATTTCATCAAAATCATCAAACATTCAAATATGTTAGAAAAATCACAAAAACATTCAAATATGTTTCAAAAAACTTCTAAAAATCAATATAAATCATCCTACAAAACTTCGTTCTTTGGTTCTTGCTTATTCTCATCATAAACGACTCACGGATCATCTTGATCTACCTCCATCAACAAAAGTTAGGTTACTTACTTCTATGTACTGTACTGGGCACAACGAGTTGTCTCACATACTATTTCATAGTGCACATTGTTTTTCATCGGACCAAGTGTCCTCCATTTTTCCTTTACATGTATCCTTTTTGGGGCACCATATATTAACCCTTGTCATTAATTTAAATAGGTTGGAATTGAAGCTTGATAACAAAAATTACATTACATTTGTTTCTCTTTAGTTAGTTTAGCTTTTTACTTTCTCGTATTGCATTGCATTTTTGTATGTTGCATGGAGTTAGGCATCTTTTACTTTCTCATATTGCATTGCATTTTGTATGTTGCATGGAGTTGGTGTTTTTAGCAATGGACATTTGTTCGTATATGGATTTTCATGTCATACTACACTTTTGTTCATTCTTTTTAATAAGGACCGATGATGAAGATCTTTAGCAATATGATGAAAAATAAAGTTGTTTAAAAGGCACTTGGATGGATGTTAGCTCATTCCCTCTTCCTCATACTCCTTTTCTTCTATATCCCCTTTCTTCTTCTTCACACTATTCTTTCTTTTTTTCTCTTCTTGTCATCTTTTCATCATCAATCGAGTTCTTCTATCACCCCATCGACAATCGAGGGGGCATCCTTCATTCTACTCATTTTTCTTCTATCCCTTCAAAATTTTCTACTTGTTTATGCTTGTCTACTTTCTTTGAAGTGACGTCACTTACGCATCACCCCAAAGAGGGGAAAATGTAGACACCTAAAATATGCTTACACTTAGCATTTCATCCAATCAATCAATTAATGACACTTCGTTAAATCCCCATACTTCGCTCCATTCTCGAATGCCCATTCACGACACTCTTCGGTCATATTCCTCCTATAATCAACTTATTTGGCTAATATCTCTCTTATTAGCTAAACATTCCTCCTTTCGACCATTCAGAACCTCCCTAGTTCTCTCTAGACCACTTCTATTGGCTTCGTAGGCTATCTATCAGTCACAATTGGTTATCCAGACCCCTCCCAACTCTCAATGAGTCTCTAATCACTTGCTAATCAAGTTTAACTAGCCTAATCCTAGCTTAACTAAGCCTAAAGCATGTTTATCCTAATCTAATCTAAAAGTGCTTTTTGAGCTTTAGTCCCACATGCACCCAAATTCCAAATTCTCCCAAGTGGAAAACTATAAATACAAGGCTAAGCCTACCCATTCAAACTACAACTTTACACACAAACACACCTTGTTTACATAACAAAATCTCTCTCACATTTGGAGATATTGGCATTAGACCTCATTTGCATTAGCCAAGCTAATAGGCATTTGATCTTGGCTATCCTCCATTGTTGAAGCTCCTCCATCTTGCATCCATCCATTCCAAATATAGTTAGTAAGGGAAGATCTAAAGCTTGGCCATGTAGCCAACTTGGAGAGATCTCTTCACTATGTTTGGGAGTAAACAACACACAATTTGATTGCTTAGAATCTAACTAGGTTCACTTTCATTAAGCTTTCATAGAGTAGAGTAGTAGTAGTATATGTTAGTTTTTGATGTTTTTCAAAGTTATAATGCTTTGCATGTTAGTTTTCTCTTGTTTAGCTCTAATCTCATGGTGCATGGATGAGTTAAAATCTATCTTGTTTTATAATGGAAATTTTCCCATTCTCACACCCTTCATAGAGTCATTGAAAAATTTAAGTTCAATAATACTTGTATTCTGATCATTAGAATTGGCATACGCCCATTCTCATATAATTTTTTTTTTTGATCTTCCATTCAATTTTCGGTATCAAAAACTATAGAGGTATTAAAATGTTTAAGTTGAGTATTTATTGTATTAGAATGTTTAGAAGGAGCTTATGCCCTTATACATACAAACAAGCATTTATTTCTTGTATTGAATGGGCAGATGCCCATTGTCATATACAAATCATATATGAAGGATATAGATAAAATTTAATTTTTTTCTCGAATGGGTAGCTTCTTATTATCAAATAGGAATCATATAAGAAAAATATATCAAATTTACTTTGTGTTTTAATGATAAGTTCCCCATAATCACATCCCTCACATGTATTCAAATGATTATGTTCAACCTTGTATTGAATGAACAACTACCCAATCCCATAGGAATCATAAAAGAAGAATATATATAAAATATAATTCATTTTAAAATGGCAAGTTTCCCATTCTCACATTCTTCATATAATTTTTATATTAATTAAGGAAAATAATTATTGTATTAAATTGACCATTAATTTCACACTTATATCTTTTTACTTTTCCCATTAGTAATGATCAAATTCAATATTGCTTGTATTACAATGATTAGAATGGGAATATTCCCATTCTCATATAAAACTACATTTTTATCTTAAATGGGAAGATGCACAGTCTATTATAGGAATCATTACATAACAATAGAGATTAAATTTAAATTTTTTTTGAAAGGGAAATTTCCTATTCTCATATTCGAATAATATATTAGGAAAAGTAGAGAAATTTTACTTTATTTTAGAATGGGTAGTTCTTCATTATCAAAATCTTCATAGTTATTAAATTAATTAATAAGTTTAATCATGTATGGAATGAGAAAATGTGAGTTCTCATATAGGATTCATAAAAGAAGAATATAGATAGAATTGAATTATATTTACAATGGTCACTTCCCATTCTCACGGCCTTCAAATATTTATTAAAATAAAATAATGGGAGAATTCCATGGAAACATCCTTTAACTGATTTCCTATAATCATGTCTATAGGGAAGGGAACAAAGTTGTTGTTTACCTTGTAAACAGAGGTTAAAGAGGTTGAAATTTCTATGTCATTGTAATGATTGAAAAGAATTCTCTATCGAAAAGTATTGGGTATAAAGGAAGAGTAAGAAGTAATGAACAGGACATGTTAGAGGTTGGATGATATAAGTGCTTGCATTGGGTTTAGAAAGGACATTTGGTCTAGAAAAGGGCTTGATAAAGTATGATCATTGGTTTTAGAATAGACAAGAAGGTTTTGAACTGGGTTGGTTTTATTTCCATTTTAATAGAGAAACAAAAAAATGGGTGGTGAATTGGTTCATCTAGAACCTGATTCGACCAATGGGATTAGTAGAAGAGTTTGGATGATGCTAGAAAAGGAAGGTATGTCATCTCTATTTCAAATTTTTAAAGGCCATGAAGAATCCCTAAGAAAGGATTTTTCTACTCATTGGAAGGATGGTCGGGCTAGTATCAGCCATTTTTTCTATAAAAACTTATGCGGATTTTATTGCTATAGTGGTTGGGATGAACAATGAGGGGAGGGAGATTTACAAACTGAATAAAAATGTGATGATTAGATGGGAATTGTTGTTTCGGGTAAAGAGAAACTAAGACATCACTATGTGTAAGTTTTGAGAGAGATTCTTTACCTGATCCTTTCAATGAAATCACCCTACACTTGATGCAATTTATCACCTTGGAGGGTAGGTACAAGGTAGTTTATGCCCACCATTTCCCTATGTTAAGTCATATCCACCATGGTATGCATTATAATTTCCCATTCTTTCTTAGTCATTCCCTACACAAATCAATCAAGAATTTCCAAAAAGTAAAGTTGAAAATCCCTCTTCATCAAGGATTGATGATGGCCTTATTCCATTTGGGTTCTATAGATTTCACCAAATCTAAGAAGTTTAGGGGATTTTTGAATGATGATGTAAAACATGTTGAGGATGAGAAGTATATTCCATTCTAAGTTTAAAGATAATGCCCTTTATTGATCTTCAGTATTTTTTGATTTGGGTATTAAGAATATCACTTCAATCTTATGAAACATGTGTAGTTGTTAACCAAATCATAGTTGCTAATGCATGGAGTTATATGTTATGATTTTACCAAACTACCAAGTGGTTTTCTCACGTAGGCGACATTACTTTTTTGTTGAGATGTGTGGGAAAGTTACGCAAGATGAGAATGATTCATTATTAGAATAAGAATTTACATTTTTATAGTGAAGAAAAATTTTACTTCTTTTTTAAATTGAAGATAAGTTTCAAAGATACTTATAACTCTTATATGTTGATTTATTATGAGATGAAGAATATCATCCTACTTTATTTCTCTTGTATTTTGATTTGGGTATAAATATAATGTCATATTTTTTATCTTTTGTATTATTGATATGTGTTTTAAGAATATCACTTCAATATTTTGAAAGACTTGCATAGTATTATCCTCCATAGTTATAAAATGATGCCTCTAAATATGATAGTTTCTTGCATGTTTCAAAGTCTAAAAAGATCATTCCCTTGTAAAAAAATTGATTCTAAAAAACCACTTCCAATCCTTCATGCTAAGATAGGGAGTTAACTATTTTATTATTACAAAAGCACAGTGTGGGGTTACAACCTAGGCAACATTACTTATTTTTCAAGTTGGGTGGCGTAGGCTGCACAAGATAAGATGGGTAGGTGAGTTGCGTAGGCCAAGATGGGTGGGTGAGTCAACTTGCCAAGCTTGGTGGGCAAGCTGACTCATTGAGCTCAGCCAGTAAGGAGACTCACCGAGATCGGCAGGGTGAGTTGACATTCCGAGTTGGGCGGGTGAGCTAATCCCTTGAGCCGGTGGTTATGCTATCTGTAGAGTTGGGTAGGAAAACCGACTGCTAAGCCGAGTGGTCGAGGTGACTTGCTTGAGCTAGGTGTTTGAGCTGACTTCTGAGCTAGGCTAGGGGCTACACTATCAAGCCAGGGTGGGTTAGTTGATGTCTTTGAGATGGGTGGGTGAGGATGACTGTCGAGATGGGTGGGTGACCTCACTACTAAGCTAAGAATTATTGAACTTAAACATTTTGATATAGGAATTAAAATGATTAATTTCAATGATGTATCTAATGAGAAATTTCCCATTCTCAAAATTTTAATCATAAAAAAGAACATAGATAAAATCTAGCTTCTTTTATAATGTATATTTTCCCATTCTCACAACCTTAATAGAGTTACTACAAAAATTAAGTTCAATATTTACCTGATCCTTTCAATGTTTTGGTATCCAAATTTGTTCTCCCTTTCAAGTTGAGCAACATCACAGTTGTACAGAGCTTAGAGAAAGATAGATCATGATGTGTGTCCTTTTGTAGTCGGGGATGAGATTTAAGCGGCCCTTTGTCACTCGGTTGTGGAGAGATGGATAACACTTTCAAGAGGATTTGACCTATCCTCACTACTATATGTTGTGCCTTTCAACTAGGGTGAGAGGACCCATAATGTAACCTTTGTTTGATGAAGGAGATGGAGATATCCTTCTTTTGCACAAATTTTATGAAGAAAACCTTAGGAAAGTATGATCAATACTCCATAATTTAAATCTCAAGAGTTGTCACTTCTAAAAGATGGAGATACTTTCAAAACAAGGCTAAGGTTACTGAAGACATTATGAAATCCTGATTGTTCTGCATATTTTAGTAAATAGATTTTGTTCCTTTGTGGATATATAGGGAAAAATAGGGGTAGTTCAAGACAGATTCATGGTTTTTTGAATGATTTTCGTGGGAGATTAAACAGGATAAAGTTGATTATACCAAATCTTTGAGAAATTTCACAACAATGGATAACTCAACAATAGAAAGCTTCAGAATAGTTAAGATGTTCCTTCAACCAGAAGGTGTGCTTCAATGGAGGCCTAGATCAACATGTTTTCACACAATATTTGAGAATCTAACATGAAAGATCGAGTTAAAAGACTCAATTAAACACCAAAATCTTTGATCAATCATGCCTAAGGTACACCCAAAGACTTATAGACAATATTTATCAACAAATGATAGTGGAGTGATTTTAAATCATTTATCTCATCACAGGATGAAGGCTCTTCTTGAAATGAAATTGCAAATGCCACTAAACTATCATAGGGATGAGATCCTGTGTGATTTCACAAAGATTTCAATGTAAGATTGCAATAGGAATAAAAGAAACCATTTGCAGACATTCTAAAACAAAGTAGACACTAATTGCTCCAAGATTGACACAAATTAATTTCAAAATTACTTAAATTCATCAATAGGGAAAGCTTCCAGAGAAATCTTAGTGCTCATCAATGGCTATACATTTGTAACCAACTTGACATGATAGAAAATCTAACACAAAAGAAATTAATAGGTTATCTCAGATTGGTCTCTTAGGAAGATGACTTTTCTCAAATTTTCTCTTAAGAATTCAACTCCCCAATCATTTGCAAGATTATTATCATTACATTTATATATTTTACTCACTCAATTTCCCCCAAAGAGAATAATATTCGAGGACCTTTTCTTGTTACTAATTTGCCTCACAAAGCAACATTTAAAAAATTGACATCCGAAACCTACCGGTGGACCAATTGTGGAACCGATCACATTTCTTGGGCCCTCGACTAATGACTAGGATGCCATGCCACAAATTTTTGGCAATCATTCTAATCATTTTGATCCTATCATGCAATAAATCTCCTTATTAATCATTTTCCAGAGGCTCTACACAGTTGGATATGACAAGTAATCCTTTTCGCTCTTGAGGCAACACCTTTTTCATCTTTTGCACCTGTAACTTTCATCATTTCATCCTTTTCCCTTTCTTTCGTCTGCAACTCTGTTCTACATATAGCTTCTCTAGTAATTTTCATTTTTGTAAGTTTCTGAGCAATTCCAACTTAAAAATATCAACCTTAATAATCTGTCGACTCACAAATTAAGTTATGAATCCATTGAATGGAACTTTACTGACAGAGATGACAATTTCACTAAAAATGATGAAAAACAATGCGTATTTGCATCTCCAGGAGTCTTGGAGAAAAAATGGCAGAAAAACAAATGTAATGCACAACAACCATTGATTTTCCCCTTCTCCACTTTATTTTATAACCGTCCACGTGTTTCCTTGCACAACTATAAAGGAAAAGTACAGGAGTAAGTTTCCAAACAAGCGCAGGCTTTCCATGTGCCTTGGGCCCAAGAAAAACACCTTTTGGTCTCTAAAAACATTCTCAGCCAAAAGGAGCCAACAGAATCCTCCACATGTCTCAATGGTGCACTTTGAGATGGTCCCCAAAAGTAGATACCCCAAACAAGTGTAGGCTCACCATGTGTCTCAGTTTGAAAGAGTTGTTAAAAAAGATGAAGGATCAGTGGAAGGTGCCATGTGTCTAGGGTCCGAGATAGTTGTCCTTGGCCATTGAAAAGTCTTAGTAAGGATAGAAGTGAGTGGAATCCTCCAAGTTTCCTTGTGGTGCTTCTTCAAAATTAAATTTAAGGCGTCGTCCCTAAACAGTGTGGTCCCTCCATGTGTCCTGGCCTTTCAAAATTGCTTTGAAAAGTTTAAGTAGAGAGTGGAGCCGGCGGAAGCCTCCACATGTATCCTGTCTCAATTGTTAAGGTGGGAACCTAAGGTGGGTCCTAAAATGAGTGCCATCCCTCCACGTGTCCATAGTCTTCCAAAACTGCACTAACCGCATAAAAATTTGTCTAAGTCTAGGCAAGGCGGTGGGAAATCTCCACGTGTCTCCCTAACGTAATTCCAAGGAGAAACCAAAATCCAAATTTTCAAATGAGCGTCGACCCTCCACGTGGACAAGTTTTGAGTTGAATTAGGCCTTAAAGCTTTCAAAGTTCCCCATCGAGCTACATCCAACTAGAAAGGGCAACGTTTCCACAGATGCTGAGATGTAAATTTGACGGGCAAAAACACTTCTGTTAAACCATAAAATGTAGGAAAATCACCATTTGAGCCCGGAAATGAATCTTTCTTTCAAGACAAAGAATTTGGAAATGATATAAGGCCCAAATATGATCCTTCGAGCTGCATCCAATCATGTTTTCATAGATACTTGGGACAAAAATGATAGGGAAAAAAATGTATTTATTGAAAATGGAAGGAAGGGAAAAAACCTGAGTTTACACCCAAGTTATAGAATCTTTCACATGGATAGAGAAACGAAAAATAAATTTTGGACTTTTAAGTGATCCTTAACCAAGGAATGGACTGATCATGGAAACCAAATGGAGGATAGAGTTTTTATGGATCAATACGGGAGATAGAGAAGACAACAAAGCCCACAAACCAGAGAAGTTTAAGGACAAACAAGGTGAGAACAAATTGAGCACCAACATCAGCTCTGACTTAGGGATGGGTACTCCCTATGAGTGCCACAAGAACAAACAACAGAAAAAGTGCCAAAAATAAACCATTGGGTAATAGAGTCAAAGAATAATCTTGTAGAGCGAGAGAAACCATAAGCATCCTCCAAAAAATGAACCGAGAAACCAAAAACTAGGTCACCAAGGACCAAAATGAACAAAAACACAAAATTAGAATGAAAACAAATAACTATACACTATACAATGGAGTATACCTTGATTATGAGAAATCAATCAAGGAAATGTTTCAAATGCCTATCATTAATAGGCAATTCAAGATGTTCCCCGTCTAAGTGTTTTAGGAAGAAGGTATTTTCACCAATTTGAATTTCAATTGAATAAGGGCCCATCCATAATGCATCAAATTGACCATGCTTGCCCTTATCTTCATACTTGCTATCCCATAATAGCACAAGATCCCTAATGATGAAAGCTCTTGGAGTCACCTTCTTATCAAATAACTTCTTCAACTTTTCTCTGAACTTCACATGCAACTAATGGGATGCCCTTATTTCTTCATCTAACTCAATAATATGATTGATTCAAGCATCATATGGAATAACTTCTTGATCTTCAATTTGTTGAACAAAATTAAATGAAGACAATTGCAAATGAAGGGGAAATAAAGCTTGAGTTCCATATACCAACTGAAATGGGATTTTACTAGTATCTCTTTTGTGATGATTCTGTCACCAAAAACAAACTTTAGTTGCTCACCCCATTTCTTTTGTTCAGCTCCAAGGTTCTTCTAATGATCTTGAACAAGTTTTTGTTGTCGGACTCAGCTTATCCATTTCCTAGGGATTGTAGTTAGAAGCATATGTCAAATTGATTCCATACTCTTTGCACATTGCCACCAAAGGTTTGACTCTGAAAATCATGGAATTATCAACAATAATTTTAGTTGGCACTCCAAATCAGCATATGATTTGATTCAACATGAAGTCCATGATAACTTGGTGTGTTGCTTTCTTGGTGGGGATTTCTTCCACCCACTTAGTGAAATAATCAATGGCTACAAGAATCCATTTATGACCAGCACTAGAAGGATCAGAAATTTCACCAATGAAATCCATTCCCATTGCTTAAATGGGGCTTCAATTGACACATGCTACAAAGGAAGGGAGACTGAAGCTTTCACATTTCCTAACCAATAGAGTTGTATCTTTGAAGATATTTGGCCACCAATAACCAACCCTCAAGATTTTATGTGTTGTAACTCTTCCAACAAAATGTCCCCCACAAACTCCTCCATGGAGATCAAAAATTACCTTTGGGGCTTCATCCTTAGTAATGCATCTTAAGAGCACTCCCTCCGGGTTCTTCCAAGCTAACCCAAAATCAGTAATGACATATTTTTGAGAGGCTAACTTAAGAGCTCTTTTATGATTTTTTACTGAATTTTTAGGGCGGTATAGATGTCGAGATAAAATATTATATCATTGTACCATTCGAGCTTACCAAATTTTCAAGGACATCCACCCTTTCTCCTTCTACTTCATTCACCTCAATAGTTTACAAGTTACTCTCAGCCATAAGCTTAGCTAGGCCTAAACCTCTTATCAATTTTATGGTTTGGATATCCATGTCATATTCCTGTAACTTGTTCACCCATCCGCATCTTTTACTTGAGACCTCCATCTCGATAATATGTCTTTCACCATGGTGTGGGAACATAAGAAAAAACTTTAGAGCTTGAGATGTAGGGTCTGAAAACCTTTGTTGCTTTCACCAAGGCAAATGATTACTTCTTCATGATGGTGTACTTCAAATCAGCTCCTTGCAATGCCTTACTAAAAAAGGAAATTGGTCTCTCAAATTTCCCTTCATCATCCTTCTCAACAAAATAGATGCAATGGTGTTTTTAAAGCAAAAGAAAACACTTGAAAATGATTTTTGTAATTTAGAGCTTCTAAAACAGGGGCATGTTTTAGTGCTTCCTTGATCCCATTGAAAGCTTGAATGGAGGATTCTTCCCATTTGATAACTTGGTCCTTTTTCAGCATGTTAGTAAAGGGGATGGTCAGCTCAACAAAGTTAGACAATAATGTTTTGATAAATTTTATTTTTCCAAAGAAGGATTGAACTCCCTTCTTAGTTCTCGAATGGAACCTTGCTTTGATGGCTTCCACTCTCTTTGGATCAATCATGACCCCTTCCTTTGATAGAATGTGACCAAGAAGTTTTTCCTTTTGCACTCCAAAATGACACTTCTTGGGATTCAATGGTATGCCATACTCTCTGCACCTTAACAACATTATCTCCAAGTGTTGCAAGTGATCATTTTTTTTTCTGGAAAACATAGTTACATCATCTTGATAAAAAAATGAAATCATTGATATAACCATTAAACGCTACATCCATTGTTCTTTGGAAAGTTGCTCAGACATTCATTAATCTAAAAGGAATCCTAACATAGACATAAGTTCCCTAAGGAGTGGTAAAGGCGGTCTTTATGCTTTCTAACTCCTTCACAACAACTTGATTATAGCCGAGAGAAACCATCCAGAGTGGATAACAAATCGAACCGATTACCAATTGTAGCATATTATCCATGTTCGGCGAGATGATAATTATCTTTCAATGATGCTTTATTCAAGTTCTTGAATTCTACAAACATCCTCATATCACCATTCTTTTTCGGATAGGCACTAGGTTTGCAACCCAAGATGAGTACCTTGTAGTCCGAATGATCCCTCCACCACTCAACTTCTTCAGTTCTTCTTGCATCTTCAAAGAAAGGAGTGGATTGATTTTCCTCTTTTTTTTTCCTAAAAGGCTTGGCATTATATTCAAGAGGAATTTCATGTTAGAACAAATCTTCCTGTATGCCTCCAACTCAAAGTAAGACCAAGCTAGGCGGTCTTGATATTTCTTCAGCAATTAAACATAGGATTGCTTCTCTTCCTTGCTAAGATTGCTTCCTAACTAGATTTTATGTGATTTTTCCTTTGTGCCCAGGTCATTCTCTTCAACATCTCTTGAAACTAACATACTTCTTTTAATAATGCAATCAACATTATCAAAGTTCGATTCTAGTGCCACCAAACATCTAGGAATCGTGTTTGTCTTTAGTTAGATGATGTATTTTCCAAATAAAGTTGACTTTCCTTTAGCAACACACACCATTGGTTCCCAAACTATATTTTTGTCAACAAACTCACCTTGGTTCTACATAAATCTGTTTTTCACTTGGGCATCATCATCGAACACTTTCCAATTTTTAACATTGTCGAGGACGATGGCTGTGTTAGTATTTCAACATCATACTCACAAAAATGGAATACTGTACAATTTACAAATGTAGATCCTAACACTCATTAGCTTGTCTACAATAAAATTAAAATTTCTATCATGGTGCACAATATTAAATGACTCAAACATTTCAATCAAATCCCAGAATGCATGCTTGTAATGTTTCATTCTCTGATTTTTACTAGCATACAATTTTCTAATCTACTTGTGAATCAGTTATGAATCTCCTTTGACAATGATATCCTTTACACAATATTTCCATGCAATTCTCAAACCCAATAACAGTGATTCATGATCATAAATGTTGTTAGTGCATTCAAAGTCGAGTTTGAAAGGAAAAAAAAACTCTTCGTATCCTGGAGAAATCAGAACAATACCAGCACCATTTCCAAACTTGGAACAAGCTCCATTGAATAACAAGGTCCAAGGAAAACCTACTTGTTGAAGAAATTTACATTGATCAATCTTGTTCTCTTTGCCATAAAAAAACCCAAAAAAATTGTCAACATCTACATCATCATACAACACTTCATAAGAAGAATTATTGGGATCTTTAATGAGGTGCAACATCTTCTTCTCTCCATACAGCTTTACAAGGATGCCTTCAATTGGAATGGTGGAAAAATACATATCCATATGAACACTTCGACCTATACTTGCAGCCCACTTTCTTGATAACAACATGCCCCATTTGGCATGGCAATCAACAATAGCAACATCAAGTTTCAAGTTCTTACCCAAATAAGCTGTAAGTTGTACCACCAAACCTCTTACACATCCTACAACTAGAACCTCTCTAGAATCCGTTGAAGTACACTTGCCATCAGTTGCTGTCACTTTAATGTTCAATTCATTCATGACCTCTAGAGGCATAACATTGCATGATGCTCTGGAATCAAACTTACAATTGTACATCAATCTCTCCTTAATAATCAGCGTTGTAAAAAATGGATCAACATTTAATTGAGACTCAACCAAATATGTTCCAAAATAAACTTCGGTGGTTCAACTATCTCCTCTAATCTTTGGTGGTTTTTCTAGGTCTGCGATGGTTGAGGAGGAGTGTTTACATTATTTATATTTCGCCTTGGGCAATCCTATTTTCTTCTAATCCTAAATACTCAAAAGCCTTCTTCTTATGCCTAAGAATACTAAGAAGTTCAAAAATTGGAACATAAATCTTGATCTGACTCAAGACTTGGGAAATGTCATAAGGAATGTATTTGGGAAAAGTAGCATTTGGAGAAAGATTGACAAACTCATCGGATGGCACAAGATTTTTCACATTTTGGGCATGGGTGGGAACACTAGTTCTACTTGAGACAACAAGGCCTTTGCTAGATGCATCTTTCTTTGGATTTTCTTTTGGGACATTGGTGAGAATTGGGGTTTTTGGTTTGGCTTGAGGCCCCGCCTTTGACAACTTTACTTCTTGTGTTATACTCTTTTCTTGGGCAATAATAGAATTCATTAACATCTGTCTATCCTCTTCCAATGGGATTACTCCATCATACTTCTTAATCATTAGAGCTCTAGGCACTCAAAAGCATTATTAGGAAGTTCAAAAGCTTGTACCATATATATTTCTAAAGTACGTGAGGGAGGAAGAAGAGTTACACAGTGAATGCAATCCCAAAACTTACAATAGTTCTTGCACTTATTAATTCAATTGAAGTTTCTCCTTGTTATGAGCTTGTAGAGCAGAGTCCACCATGCATGCATCGTCATCAATTTTATCATCATCATCGGCTTCTTGACTTAATGTTCTACTTCACATGGCAAGTGGTGAGAAACACTTGTCACACCAATCAATCTCATTTGTCTCTTCAACAACAACAAATCTGGTATTTAGAGGATCAAACACTACTCTATTTTCCCTATCTTGGGGTTGTCTACCTCCCATGGGTCCTTTACCTCTGTCATCATATCTCTAATCATTTCTAGGATGATTTACAAATCTGTCTTGTCCTTGTTTCCTATCTTTGACCTTGAGAACCTTGTCCAATTCCTTTCCCTACCCCGGCTAGTTTGTAAGAGACTTCTTTGATGCCCCATCCAAAGTCTTTACAACTTCCTCAAGATAAACAACCTTACTTGATTGAGGCTTCTCTAGGTTAATCAGTTTAACACCCTCCCTCTTAGGAGGTTTTCTAACTACTTTAATGTTGTTCTCAATTTGGAGAGCCATGGTCAAGGCCCGCCTCAAAGTTCCAGGGTTATTATCCCTCCAATAGTAAAAACTTTCTTATCAAATGCATCTAAATACTTTATCAGACATGATTCATCAAATGACCTCAAATTAATAAGCAATGTTCTCAATGTTTTGTTAAATCTTGTATTGAAATCATGCACTGATTTATTAGGATTATTTTTTTATATTTTCAAACTCTGATAAAATAAACCTAGGGTCTGTTTTATCACCATACTGCATTCTAAAATCATTCTTCATCTCTGTCCAAGAATCAATGGAATTATTTGGAAAAGATTTATACCATTCCCTTGCATCTTCTTCTAGAGTATGGATAAACAATTTAATGTATACATCCTCAAATTCTATTTCAAAGTCCTCCATCATATTGACAAAGAGTTTCAAGTGCTGATCACCAGTGATTACATTATTTCCTTAAAACTTAGGAAATCTCTTTCTTACATCTTGTGGCATAGAATTTGGATAGCCATCCATACCTCTAAAATTGATGGGACCAAAAGAATTAACAACAAATGGAGGTATGGGTGGAGGCTGAGCCATATTATTTTGAGGAGGTGATCTTACAGGAGAAAAAAAATGATGAGGAGTGAGGGGTCTGTGTGGTACAGGGATGTAATTTTCGAGTGAATGCCCTCTAAAGGATCTATTTCTTGGAAAAATCTATTAGATTTGGAAAATACTGGGACAAATTGAGAAGAAAATGTTTCAAATACAAAAAAAGGACCCTCTCCAGGATGGAAAAATTTAATTCAACAAAGAGACTACTTGATTCAGAAGCACTTGAGGAAGTATTGCAATCTTCAATCACAGCTGATCATTTTCACCAATGGAGATATCTTTTCTTGATGTTTGATCTTCAACAACCTTCCAAATTCTTCTTCCTTCTGAATTAGACTTTCCCAACTCTTGAAACAACCTTCTATTAGGGTCCTTAGCGAAGAAATATCTTCTTCCTTCCATATTTGGAGATATTAATTACAAATATTACTTGATATATGTTAAGACACTGGCATTTATTAAGAATTTAAACAACATAGAGTAGCCACTAAGTATTTTAACCTTAGTTTGTGAAAATGCACTATAAAAGACCTATCAAATGTCTATCAATACTAGATTCATGCAAAGCTTACAAGATCTGCTCTTCTTCTGCCGAAATTTATCAATTGATGATACAAAATTTAGTGCAATAACTATATAAGCTAGAAATATTAAACTCAGAACTTACAACTTTGAACAATTCTTACAGATCTGAATAGATAATGATGTTTCAACAATGTATGAGCACTTAGATCATGTAAGATAAATTACCGTGGTCTATATGCGTATATCTTTGTTCAAATACTCCCGACAATGACGCCATGAGTGTTGTTAATGGGCCAAATGGATATGAACTGGCAACAAATAACCAAATTATCCCAAAGAATATAAATCATGTCCCCGAAATGGTGCCACTAGTGTTTTTATCACACAAATAGATCCCGAGCTCAAATAGTCCCCAAAAATGGCACCACAAGTGTTGGTATCAATTTTTTTCTTCCTTTCAAGATGAGCAACATCACATTTGGCATGGAGCTTAGAGACGGATAGATCATGATGTGTGTCATTTTGTAGTGGGGATGAGATCTAACGGCCCTTTATCACTTAGATTTGTGGAAAGATGGATAACACCTTGAAGAGGATTAGACATGTCCTCACTAATTTAGGTCGTGCCCTTCGACCGGGGTGAGAGGACCCATAATGTAACCTCTATTTGATGAATCGATGGAGATATCCTTATTTTTACAAAGTTTATGAAGAAAACCTTAGGAAAGTATGATCAATACTCAATAATTTAACTCTCAAGAGTTGTCACTTCTAAAAGATGGAGATACTTTCAAAACAAGGCTAAGGTTAGTGAAGACATTATGAAATCCTGATTGTTCTACATATTTTAGTAAATAGATTTTGTTTCTTTGTGGATATACAGGAAAAAATAGGGGTAGTTCAGGATGGATTCATTGTTTTTGAATAATTTTGGTGGGAGATTAAGCAGGATAAAGTTGATTATACCAGATCTTTAAGAAACTTCACAACAATTGACAACTCAACAACATAAATCTTCAGAATAGTTAAGACATTAATTCAAACAGAAGGTGTGATTCAATGGAGGCCATGATCAACACATTTTCACACAATATTTGAGAATCTAACATGAATACTTGAGTTCAAATACTCAATTAAACACCAAAATATTTGATCAATCATACATAAGGTACACCCAAAGACTTATGGACAATATTTATCAACAAATGACATTGGAGTGATTTAAATCATTTATCTCATCACGAATGAAGGATCTTCTTGACATGAAATTGCAAATGCCACTAAACTATCACGAAATGAGATCTGTGTGATTTCACAAAGATTTCAATGTAAGATTGTAATAAGAACGAAAGAAAGGATTTACAAACATTCTGAAACAAAGAAGACACTAATTTCTCCAAGATTGACACAAATTAATTTCGAGGAAAGCTTCTAGAGAAATCTCGGTGCTCATAAATGGCTATGTATATGTAACCAACTTAACATGATAGAAAATCTAACATAGAAGAAATTAATAGGATATCTCAAATTGGTCTCTCAGGAAGATGGATTTTCTCAAATTTTCTCTTAAGAATTCAACCCCTGACCATTTGAAAGAGTATTATCATTACATTTATACATTTTACTCACTCAATATTCTCCCCAAAAGAGAAAATGTTCAAGGGACCTTTTCTTGTTACCAATTTGCCTCGTAAAGTGACATTTAACAAATTGACATCCAAAGCTGCTGCCAAGTGGACCAATTGTGAATTGATCACATTTCTTGGGCACTCAACTAATGACTAGGATGTCATGCCACAATTTTTGGCAATCCTTCTAATCATTCTAATTCTGTCATGTGATAAATGCCCTTTTTAATCATTTTCTGGAGGCTCTACACAACTAGATATCACAGGTAATCCTTTTCACTCTTGAGGCAACACCTTTTCAATCTTTTGTGCCTGAAACTTTCATCTATTCATTATTTTCCCTTTCTTTCCTTTGCAACTCTGTCCCGCATCCATATTCTCTGGTAATTCCCATTTTTGCAAGTGCCCGAGCAATTCCAACTTCAAAATATTGACCTTAACAATCCTTGGACTCACAAATTAAGTTCCAAATCCATTCAATGGCACTTTGACAAGGACAACAAGGAATTTCATCAAAAAATGATGAAAAATAGTGTGTATTCACATCTCCAGGAGTCTTAGAGAAAAATGGCAAAAAAATAGACGCAATGCATAGAAACTATTGATTCTACCCCTTCTCCACTTTATTTTATAACTTTCCACATGTTTCCTTGGCACAAATACAAAGGAGAAATATAGGGGTGGGTTTCAAAACAAGTGTTGGCCTTCCATGTGTCCTGGGCCCATGAAAAATGCCTTTCGTTCTCTCAAAAAAGTCTCAGCAAAAACGGAGCCAGTGGAAGCCGCCACGTGTCTCAATGGTGCACTTTGAGATGGTCCCAAAAATTAGAGACACAAAACAAGCATGGGCTCACCACATGTCTTAGTTCGGAAAAGTTGTTAAAAAATTTTAAGGATCAGTAGAAGGCGCCATGTGTCTAGGGTCTGAGATAGTTTTCCTTGGCCGTTGAAAAGTCCAAGCAAGGGAAAAAGTGAGCGGAAGCCTCCAAGTGTCCTTGCACTTATTCAAAATAATTTAGGGCCATTCCCAAACAAGCATGGTCCCTCCACATGTCCTAAGCCTTTCAAAATTGATTTGAAAATTTTAAGTATAGAGCGGAGCTGGTGGAAGCCTCCACATGTCTCCCTATCGCAATTGTTAAGGTGGGACCCTGAGGTGGATCCTTAAATTAGCGCTAGCCCTCCACATGTCCATGGTCCACCAAAACTACACCGACTACATAAAAAATTTGTATAAGTCTTGGCAAGGCAGCGTAAATCTCCATGTGTCTCCCTGGTGTAACTCCAAGGCCAAACCAAAAGGAAAATTTTCAGATGAGCGCCGACCCTCCACATGGAAAAGTTTTGAGTTGAATCGAGGCCTTAGAGTTTTCAAAGTGGCTCATCAATTTGCATCCAACCATAAAGGGCCAAATTTCCACAGATTTTGAGATGTAAATTTGATGGGGAAAAACACTCCCGTCAAACCCTAAACTGTAGGAAAATCATCATTTGAGCCCGAAAATGAATCTTTCTTTGAAGAGATAATTTGGAAATGAAATAAGGCCAAAATATGATCCTATGAGATGCATCCAATCATGTTTTCATAGATACTTGGGACAAAAATATAGGGATAACAAAACGTGATCATGGAAAAAGGAAGAAATAGAAAAAACCCAAGTTGAGACTCTTTCACATGGACAGAGGAATGAAAAACAAATTCTGGACTTTTAAGTAATCCTTGACCAAGGAAAGGAATGATCATGGCAAATAAATGGAGGAAAAAAATTATGCATCAATACGGGAGAGATAGATAAGACGATGATTCTACAAACCGGATAACTTTAAGGACAAACAAGGCGAGACCAAATTGAGCACAAACACAATAAAATATCCCTAAACTTGATTCAATTTATCACCTTGGAGGGTAGGTAGAAGGTAGTTCATGCCCACAATTTCCCTATGTTAATTTATATTCACCATGGTATGGATTATAATTTTCCATTCTTTCTAAGTCTTTCCCTGCACAAATAAATCAAGAATTTTCAAAAAGAAAGTCAAAAATACCTCTTCATCAGGGATTTATGATGACCTTATACCATTTGGGTTCTACTGATTTCACCAAATATGAGAAGTTTAGGGGCTTGTTGAAGGATGATGTAAATCATGTTGAGGATGATAAGTATATGGAGCCGGAGGATTTTGAGGATTCCTCCTCTTTGGGCTCAGATGACATAAAAGAGTCTTTCATTCCATCGATAAACATTGTAGATGTTGTTGGTAATATGGAGAGGGAGGTTTTGGAAGACCTAGAAGAATTTTATACTTTTGTTGAATGAATGAATTGAAAAAGAAGAGGGGTATTGATATTGTGGCCATTATTTCTATGTTTTGTATAAAAGGAGAACCTTCCAAAGGAAAAGAAAATATGGAGTCTGATTGGAGTATGGAATTGGAAAAAATTTCCCTCAAGTATCTTCAATTAGAAAAGAATGATGATTCATCGATGAGTTTGGGGTGTCCATGGTATGTACTTGGATGAAGTATATTAAGGCCTTGAAGAAAATTTATAATTCTCAAAATTCCATCAAAGAGGAATTGTCTAGGCTTAAAAATATGGTTATGGATATTCAAAGGAAATTAGTTCAACTAAAGAAGGGAAGAAAAAAGCACATGCTTAAGCTATACCTTAGCATCTCGAGGAGAATGAGATGGTGAAGGATAATATGAGGGGATTTATAGGAAAGGAAGAAAAACTATGTAATAGGAACTTTATATGAAAATCATAATTTAGAAACTACATTCTTATGCACAAATTCATACTCTTATAAAATGATAATATTGAAGAAGTTTTTTTGAGTCGTATGGGTGTCATTTGAGTTGTAATATAAGTGAAAATTTGAAACTAATGTAATACCTAGGTTATTGAAGTAGCAGTATAGTATGAGTGAAAATGATATTAAAAAAATGATAATAATGAAGCAATGTTGTTGATGGTTATGGGTGTCCATCATGTAGCAATTCAAATGAATAGATGTTACTTTTACATTTAGTATTGAAAAGAAGTTACATTTCCTTTTTGTATTTAATAGATGTTATATTTGTATTTTGTATAGAACGGGAATATGTCCTTTGTCGTATAGAAAATACAGAGGAAGTGAATTTTTCTTAATATATGAAAATGATAAAAAAAAATCTACTATAAAAATGGTTGTAATGAGAAGAGGCCCAGTCTCATATAGGAAACATAGAATAAGACTAGATCATTAGAGGGGCATATGACCATTCTCATATAAGAATCATATAAGTATAATAAAGAAACAATTTACTTTATTTTAGAATGAAAATATGTGCATTCTCACAACCTTAATTTATTTTAAAATGGGAAGTTGTGCATTCTCACAACCCTTATAGATAGAAAATATTACTAGTGAAAGAAGCTTTACAATGGGAAAAAGGCCATTCTCATACAAACATACAATTTTTTGTTTTTGTCATTATTAATAATTATATTATACTAGTTGGACTATCTCTTGGCAAAGCCAAGTGATGCACTACATACCCTTGAGAGGGATCAAGGCTTATGTAATTCTCATCATACAATATATTTATATGATTGTAAACATTTTTAGAATGGGTTGTGAGAATGGGAAGTGTGTTTGTAAAGGCAATATTGAATTTAATCATGTTAATACCTCTCATAGGAGTCATATAAATGTTTTAAAACAAAGTAAATTTTAATTATGTTATTCTTCTTTGACTCACAAATGAGAGTGGGCATCGACCATTCTATACGAGTGATATAGAATGAGATTATGTCATTTATATTTTGTATAGTTTTTATGCAGATCATCTGTTAGAATTTGAGGATTCTAATAAATACAAATTTAATCAACTTACATATTATATAATGTTACAATAAATATTTAAATAAACATTACATCATAGCATAAGTAAATAAAGAAATACTTACAGGTAATAAATAACACAGGTGACACAATATTTATAGTGGAAAACCCCAAAAGGGTAAAAACCACATTGAAAATAACCTTTTACTTGAGAGAACTTACTTTACATCGAGTAAGATCACCTCCTTCTTAAGACCCTATTTACCAAGCGTAAAACCAAATCACTTGATTTGCACACCTTTGATAAATTTCATGAATATATAAAATGAGGGCCTAAAGTCCTTTTTATATAAGGTGATCGGGTATGTCTCCCGAAACACCTTTTCAACCTAAATGGTTGACACATATACCTATGTGAGTGTATTTAATAAATATAAACATAAATGATTCACATTAGTAAATACTTACCTAATGTATATTACCTAGGTATGAATATTTAATAATAGAAAATTATTTTATATTATTAAATATTTAACATATATAATAGTGATGGACCCATATTAATTAAGGGTTTCCCAGACCACTTAATCATTATGTTCCAACACTCCCCCTTAATGTTAAGTTGGATAACATATGCCAATAGATTACCTGCCCATGGTACACTACAGATTTACAATCCTTAAACCATAAAGGTTTTAGGCTAGCATATCGGGTGAAGGAATTATAACACCTTCATCATACTCAAATTAACTTTTGGTATAAAATGATTTTTAATCCCAAAGATAATCCCATGATCAATGACTAAGTATGGTTTGTGAGTTTTACATATTCTCACAATTTCTCATAAAAGGTTATTGAACCCAAGCATATAGGATCCTTTTATAACTAAGGACCTCCTTAATGATATGCTTGTATTGGATGTTTACTAGTAAATGCAATAGCTCTGAAGATTTTACTGAAGACTGTCTTTAAGATCTTTCTACACTTCTTTCTAAAAAAACCGAGGAGGTATACATGCCCAAAGGTCTTTTTTATAAATTCCCAAAGGTATTTTTACAAAAACCAAGTTCCATTAGGAGGTTACATTGTCATGCACACTCCCCTCTCAATGGAAACTCTGACAATCCAAGATTTTCACGAAAGTGACAAAAATTACAACACTCAGGGGCTTTGTGAAGATATCAGCAACCTGCTCTTCAGTTGACACGAACTTGAGATCTATCTCACCACTTAGCACCTTCTCATGGATGAAGTGTATATGTATCTCAATGTTCTTCATCCTCTGATGTTGTACTAGATTATGTGCAAGATATATGGTGCTTTGGTTATCACAGAACAAAGGAACACTACCTGGATCCTTCATCTTTATCTCATCGAACAACCTCTTTATCCATAAAGCCTCTTTTGCAGCTTCCATTGCACTTCTATACTCAGCTTCAGTTGAAGAGATAGAAACAATTGGTTGCTTTTACTACACCAAGTAATGACACCTGCACAAAATTTAAACACATAACTAGAAGTAGATTTTCTATCCAATACATCACTAGCATGATCAGAATCACAAAATCCATATAAGTTAGCATTTTCATTCTTAGTATAATGCAACCCATAATTGATTGTACCTTTAATATATCTAAGAATCCTTTTTGCAATATTCCAATGATCTCTATAAGGTTACTGCATAAACCTAGAAGTAATTCATACTGTATAGGAAATATATGGTTTGGTGATAGTGAGATATATCAAACTACTAACTAACTACCTATATAAAGTAAGATCAAATTTTTCACATGTAGGTTTAGGACCAATTTTCAGTCCAACTTCCATAGGAGTAGAAATTGGTTTACAATCAATCATAAGAAACTTTTTCAATACAATAGTTTCATATTGTGTTTTGAAAAATAACAATAGAATGAAATAAAATCATACAAATAACATGATGTGAGAGACCTAACTCATTCATTTCAAAGTACTACTTTAATTTCTCTTTAATCCTATGAATTAAATAATAATTGTCACCAGACATAAGCAAATCATCAACATATATACATATAATGATATAATGCGAGCCTTATTTTCTAATGAATATATCATTGTTATAAGAACAATAAACAAAACCTAACAATTTAAAGAAGGAAACATTTTTTGCATACCAAGCTTTAAGATCTTGTTTTAAACCATACAAGGATTTCTCAACTTACAAACATAGTTTTCTTTACCAGTTTCTTCAAATCCTTTAGGTTGAAACATGTAAAGTTCTTCTTTTAAATCGCAATTCAAAAAATCATTTTTCTTATCTATTTGGTGGATTCCCCACCCAAATTGAGCGGAAATTGCAAATAAGGCCTTAACAGTACTCATTTTAGTTACATGAAATGTCTCATCATAATCAATACCAATTTTATGAGTGAAACCTCTAGTAATAAGTCTAGCTTTATGTTTGTTAATAATACCATCACAATTATATTTTACTTTGTATATCCACCTAGACCTATAATACTTCACGCTCAGTGGTCATACAAGGTAATTAATGCATGGTACATATGATGGCTTCGATAATTTTCCTAAATTCAATAGGATTAGAATTATCTAACATAGATTGAGCCCATTTTCATTTCTTAACTAGGGAGTTAGGAGATTCGAAGCATCTATAGTATCAACACAAGAAGAATTATCATAACCATTTACTATATTCTCAATATCGAATCATAACCATTATTAGAAATATTGACAGTTAGGAACATCTTTACCATTATTAGATGAACAAAATATTTTTTCAAAACCACCACATTTCGGTTTTTAGTTACTTCCCTTTTTACAAAGCCATAAATCCTTAAACCTGCAGCAGTGTTAATGCCATATCCAATGAAAACACAAGAGAAATAAGTCATATCAAGTTTCTTTCTTTTCTTTTTGGGAATGTATAAAGAAGCAGGACCACCAAAAACTTTTAGATGAGAAATATAAGGTTTTTGATTTGACCAACTTTCTAAAGGAGTTGAAAGATGAATAGCTTTGGTGGGAACCCTATTTAGAATGTAGACTGTTGTGTTCATTGCTTCTGCCCATAGAAATTTTGGAAGACTAGTAGAATGAAGCATAGTGCGAGCCATATCTAAAATAGTCCTATTCTTACATTCTACAACACCATTAGATTGGGGAGAATGAGGAGAAGTTAATTCCCTTTTAATACCACAATCAATATGATAAAATTCAAATGCTTTGCTAAGATATCCACCCCCATTATCTGTTCTAAGTTTCTTAATTTTATAATTTGAAGAGTTTTCAATAGATTCTTTAAATTCCTTAAATTTTCCTAGTAAATCAGATTTATTTTAAAGAAAATATGACCAAATCATCCTGGTGAAATAATTAATGAAAGTCACAACATATAAAGAACCATTTAATGAAGCTACTTCAAGAGGCCCTCTAACATCACTATTAATAAGTTCTAGTGGGGAAGACAACCTCTCTTCAAGATGTGAGTGAAATGGTTTAGCGCTTTGTTTCGAGCGTAAACACCCTTCACATGCATCATGAGAAGAAGAAAACACAAGAAAACCTTTCACAAGATTATATCTAGCCATTTCATATAAAATTTTATAATTAACATGTCCTAATATTTCATGCCATAGTTTTGAATTATTCAAACTTTGAGAAACAAAATAGGATGCAGAATGGAAATCATCGAAAATATACATACCATTTCTTTGAATTCCTTCAGCTATTATATTATCATTACTATCCTTGATATACCAAGTATCTTTAAAAATTTGAATAGCCAAACCATCATGAGTTAGTTGATAACATGATAAAAGGTTCTTTTTTAGCTTAGGAACAAATAAAACATTATTAAACACACCATTAGCAAATTTTACTTTCCCTTTCTCTATTTCTTCTAAAGATGAGTTATCACCAAGATACACACGTTCATTGATTTTCACAACATCAAATAAATAATTTGAAACACCAGTCATATGATTTGATGCACCTGAATCTAGAATCCATTTAGAATTAGAGGAAGAATACAATGCAACATATAATGCAATATTTTAGGAATATCATTAGAGCTATCATTTTTCCTTAAATTGTATTTTGAAGAAACAATTTGTTTTTTATTTTTATGGATAGGTTTCTTAGTTTTGCAATCTTCCTTTTTATGTCTAAATTTACCACATTTGTGACATTTACCACTAAAGCTAACACACAATTGATCAGAAGAAAAAAATTTATTATCAACAAAAGAAGATTTAGATATAAATTTTTGATCTGAGAAGGGCTTGTCGAGTTTGAACTTTGAATTCTGAGCAAGAAGTTCCTGAGAGGCATTCTCCTTAGATTCAAAGTTCATCATCACTTGCTCTTCATGTATCAAAAGTGAACTCAAGGTATTTAAATGAGGTAGATCATTTTCGTTTTGACATTTAGAGTTTAAGATAGAAATAAAATTCCTAAATCTTTCATGCATATTTAACTGAACAAAAAAGTAGATTAATTTTTCACCAATTAAATCACAATTGCATCCATCTAATTGTGCTTTAATATTTTTAATTTTGGCTAAGAAATTAACTAATTTTTCATCTCCTTCCATAGGAGTTGTAAGCAATCATAAAACTAATTTAATAATTTTAGATAAATGCATACCTTCATGCATGGATTCTAGTTGTGCACATACCTCTTTCGGATGTTCGATATTACCAATGTGTAGAAGGTACTCATCGTTCACATTGCGCAAAATCATGGAAAGAGCCTCTTGCATTCGTTGCGAGAATGCATTCATGTTATCTACATTTGACGACCGGTGGGAGCAACCTTAGATCTAGAAACAATTGTCCAGAGTTTCCTCGCCATAAGTTCTGATTTGACCCTGATCTTCCAAATGTTGTAGTTGGTCCCATTCAAGATCTGGGTTTTGTCAAGACAGAAATAGCTAGACGTCATTATTTTCCTGAACCTATAAAACACACCCCATTATAATATACAATGTACCACAAAGTTAGATACATTTTTATCAAAAAAATCAACACTTTTAATAGAAATAGATCTAAATTTTATATATCTACATAAAATATTTAATCATAACTAATTTTTTCATTACGATGCATAATAATTAACCTCCCATGATCAAAATAATAACCCGTAATATAAAGGGATTTGCATTATACCCTAGAATTATATATATAAAGATTTTAACAATATATAAGTGAAGAAGAAACCTTTTAGAATGCAAAATAACTTCAAATTTCTAAAAAAAAATGTAGACAAAGATCTAGCCTGCTTAAATTTGACATCTAAATGACCGTCATACTACTTTATGTTTGGTCTGTTGTGACGGTCATTTGACCGTTAAATTTAATGGAGTCAAAACTTACTATGTATTTCAATAATTTCTTCTTCTATATAATATTAAGGAGGTTATATTTTAATACATTATATTAACCTTGTATATTTTAATACATTATATTAACCTATTATAATTTATAATGTAAAAATATATTCACTTTAAAAAAGAGGTATATAGTTTATATAATGTAAATAAAAAACAACATATAGTCTATAAAAAATTATAAACTATAGTATATATAATTTTTCTAAAAATAAACACATATAACCCTTATTACGGGGCCCCTCATGAAAAAAAAAGATTTAAAACATTTACTAGGCCATGTAATTTTAAATTCTACATAAACCTTAGAATTTATAGAGGAGACAACATTTTTCACACATCCAATGGAAAAAATTTGAATCCTATTTTGATGGAGTTTTGTCTCCTCCTTCATTTACCATTGAAAAAATTCAACTTGCACATATTAAAACTATAGAAAAAAATATTTCAAATATTTTACCCTTACCTCTACAAAAGTTTTCACAGAAGGTAAGAAGTTTCTAAATTTTCCACCTGTGAATTCACCTTGATTCTTCACAAAGTAAAATTTTTAGGTTGCACTTATTTTAAATACCCTTCCGGGTTGGTTGAAAAAACCCGTACAAATTAAATAAATAAAATATAAAACATTTGATCTTAATTTATTTAATTTACCTTGCTCGATACTATGTTAGAGTTTGAGGATTCTAATAAATACGGATTTAATCAAATTACATATTATATAATGTTATAGTAAATATTTAAATAAACATTACATCATAACATAAGTAAATAAAGAAATACTTACATGAAATAAATAACACATGTGACATAGTATTTATAGTAGAAAACCCCAAAAGGGTAAAAACCACTTTGAAAATAACCTTTTACTTCAGAGAACTTATTTCACATCCAGTAAGATCACCTCCTTCTTAAAACCCTATTTACCAAGCGTAAAACCAAATCACTTGATTTGCACACCTTTGATATATTTTCCAAATATATAAAATGAGGACCTAAAGTCCTTTTTATATAAGGTGATCGGGTATGTCTCTCGGCCCACCTTTTCAACCTAAATGGTTAACACATATACCTAGGTGAGTGTATTACATAAATATAAACATAAATGATTCACATCATTGAATACTTACCTAATGTATATTACCTAGGTATGAATATTTAATAATAGAAAAGTATTTCATATTATTAAATATTTAACCTATATAATAGTGATGGACCCATATTAATTAAAGGTTGGCAGACCACTTAATCATTATGTTCCAACATCCTCCAATTACCACGTATTTTTTTGCACATATATCTACTAGTGGAAAACATACCTATATTATATGCTAAAAGAGTCGAGTTATATATTCGATTGAACCCATAAATAAAAAACCATAATGTTTGTTTGATTGAGAGTTGGCATACACCCATTCTAAAAATTATAATTCAAGAAATATAATTTGAACTTAATATAGGCCACTACATGGCACAAAGGTGATATTATTGGTAGTGTATTTTAAATGCAAATAACCTAAAACATGGCTATGAAAAATGTTAAAAATCTATTTTTGTTTCTGACCATGACAGAGTGAGACCACCATGCAAATATATTGTTGACCACCATTTTTCCATTAATTGAAGGTAATTGTTTTAAAACACCTCTTCGACCACTCATTAGAGGGAAATTGGAGATATTAATGGAATTTAATCCATGTCACTATGTGGCACAGTGGAGATATTAATGGCAATTAATGTTTTCAAGGATGATAGAGTTCTTGGGAATTTGAAGCTTTACCATTCTAAAACAAATTAGATTTTACATCTATTATTATTTTATGATTCCTATATGAGAACGGGCATTTTCTCATTTCATTAGACTATTTCATCTTGTGAAGCACAAGATTTGAATTATATTTTTAATATATTGTTTGATCTCTCCATTTTTTTGTTCTTCCTTTCGCTTTGGGATCCTCTATTTCGTTAGACCGCTTCCTTGCATGTGAGCTATTTGATTGTTGATTGTTTATACTTTTTCTTTTGGGTTCTCTCTTTCATTGGACTATTTTGGCTTGTGAAGAAAAATTTATCAAGTAAATTTCTGAGAAACACCAATCCATTCACAGACATGAATTTATCTAACTCTTCTCTATTGATTTATTCTGAGATGAAGAATATCATATGGTTTTATTTCTCTTGCATGGTGGAGAATTGCCCATTTTGCAACATTTTGTTGTTATCTTTAATCTTATTGTAGGATTCCTATATGAGAATGAGAATGAGAATATGCCCATTGTATATGCGTACTTTCAAATAGGAATCATAATATAATGATAGAGAAAAAGTTATTTTACGCTTTTACAATGTAGTAAATTATATATATTTCTTCTATGATCCGTATATGAGAATTTTCAAATGCCTATTCTCACATAGGAATCATAGCGAACAATAGAAAATTAAATTTCATCTACATTGTTTTTTGTGATTTATTCAAAGATGAAGAATATCATCTGGTTTTTTTCCTTACATGGTAGTGAACTTACTGTTGTACAAAAAAGTAAAGTTTATCTCTGTTTTCTATGATTCATATATGAGAAAGGGAATATGCCCATTCACATATAGGAAGATATATTGAAGTAAATCATTTTGAGAGCTATATAATGTATGTGATAATAGGGGATTGTCCATTCCAAAAAAATTAAAATTTATCTCTATTAATTCCTATGATGATGTATGACATTTTTAAAGTAAAATATTGATCGTGAAATGATCTTATTTAATGTTGGCATTTGTATCATTATCGGATGTTACCATTACCTTGTTTTCTAAATTGATTCTTGTGATGATGAATGAATTTTTTCCTTTCTTATCAGATTTGTAATTTTCTATATAATTATAAAATTATGTAGTAAAATTTGTTTTCCAATAGAGATTTCATTATTACCTTGTTTATTGATATAACACTTATTTCACTAAATATGGACATATTCCAATGAATCTAGACTCTAGTATTACAAGTATTGGAAGAAATCCATCTCCATTTTTGCGTATATTGGATTTCATTTTTGGCTATACTGGATTCCATTATTACTATTATTGGATTCCATTAGTAGCAATATTGGATTCCAATATTGTCATTATGTGACTTATTCAATTTCCAATTTCTCTATTATTAGATTCAAATTTTTCTATTATTGGATTCCAATTTTCCTATTACTAGGCTCTAATTTCACTATTACTTGGATTCCAATAATGCTATTATTGGATTCTACTATCACCAATATTATAATCCAATTAATAAATCTTGATTTTTGGATTTCGCCACTATTTTAGGATTTGTATTTTGTTCTTATTTGATTCCCCCACATAAGCCTGATGGCTGCCCACTTACATAAGCCTAGTGGTTTTATCTTACATAAGTCAAATGGTTGCTAACTTACATAAGTCAAGCAGTTGCAAACTTACATAAGCCAAGCAATCGCTAACTTCAAGATAGTTTGTAAGTGATTGTTGTCATTTATGCCAAATATCAATCTTAATATCATCATACATATACGACTATTCATGCATACCTTATTCAAATCATTAAATGTTGACATTGAAAATCCTTTCCTTGGAAATCCTTGAATAGTTTTAAATTTGACGATTGTTTAAAAGTTTTTTTGTGATTTTAAACATAACATAATTTCAAATAATTTATAGAACTCGCACGTATGACTCGCATGTTTAAAAGGTGACCTTTAATATTTATATACATTTTTATAAAAAAATTATTCATATATATAAAGCATAGTTTAAAAAATATGGAATTGTCATTTATAAATTTTGTAAGTAGTGTATAAGTGTGAATGATTGCACTTACAAGTTAGATTGGTCGCACGTCTAAGTACGAGCTTCGAGTCGCACATCTCTTGACTCATACTTTAAGTGCGAGTCTTGACTAGCAATTCTAAGTACAAGTATTGAATCTCACTTCTAAGTTCCAGATCGAATCACACTTCTAAGTGAGAGTCTTGATTCACACCGCTAAGTGCGAGTCTTGATTTGCATAGCTAAGTGTGATAACTCACTTGTCAAACAATTTTTGGGTAATGGTAATTTTTCAACACTGCCCTTCAAAAATACAAAACCGTGTTTATTTCTACCAATTATAATGTATAAATTTCATTGTTTTTATTATATAATGATGTAAATTTTTATAGTTTTTATAATTTATATATAAATATATATTAATAATTGATGGTTAAATATTAAATATCCAATTTTTGTGTGGCGTTTCTTACAAATTTTGTAAGTATTTTATGGCTACAATCAACAAAATGTCTAGACAAGCGTCACGAGTTACACTTTAAAGTGCATGCACAAGAAATAAGGGCTCTATTTTACATGAATTATATAAGGGATTTTATTTACAAAAGACAAAAAAATTAATATTAAATTCTTACGTCAATTTTTTACAATACCAAATGTTGTATTAATGATAACTATTTTATAAGGGAAAATGCTTATTAATATTGTGTTTGCCTCAACATTAATTAGCCATTAAAATGAGCTATGTAAAATTCACCATTTAAAATTACATGCGCCATTCAAAATATGTGCTCCTTTTAGAGCATGTATGTGTTGTCAACCATTAATTAGCCATTTAATGTAAAGCAATGTAAAATTATACACATGTGCTCTTAAATTCATGAGTCAAGAAATTGGCGATTGGATTTGTCAATTACATAAGCACTATAAATAAATAGTTTTTGAGTTTATATTTTTAACATTTTCCATTCTATTCTCTTCGTAAATGCATGAGATTATTAATCAATAGATAATTCTCACTAGGAAAGCATTGAAAATTTTGTGCTCAATTTCAGAAATGTTTTGATTTCCTCTTCGTGCAAAAAGATTGGTATGCATTCTCACCTTCAATCCCTCCAAAATTATGAAAATTTGTTAATGTAAAAATTTCCATATCTCGATTAGGGCTTATATCCATGTAAAATTTTCCATGGCTGATTAGGGCTTATATCCATGTAGGTTTTTATATATAATTAAATGGAAGCAAATATTTTATTCAATATTTTGTAGAAGGTAGTTTTGTTTATCAAATAAATGATTTCGTAATATAGTAAACATTTGTTTGAGTAGTAAAAGTGTGGGAATGAAGCACATATTGATAGAGAAACAACGTAGAATAATACATAATAATATGAGAGGAAGATTTGCAGAATTTTTAAAAACCCATAGCTCGCCAAGAAATTTTTGTTATGTCTTGAAAAATAATCATGGTGGTATGGATGGTGGCTCGATTTGCACAAAAAATTGAATATTGGAATCGATTTATGGACATGGTGGTGAGTAGGAATATATGATCGATGTATTTTATACAATTGATATTATTTTGTTGACCTTATTGTTGTCCGTAAATAGTCATCCGTTATACGTACTCAACACAATTCAATGGCTACAATCAGTTAAGCATAGTCTATGTACTTGTTTTTTTATTATTAGACTAGTTGTTCTATCTATTCCATTATTCTCTCCTTCTTATTTTTAACTTCTCCATCCATTTAGGGGATTCTTGTTTATTCCCGTACCTATAAATAATGTACGTGGGTTCTTTGTTCAATAGAATAATAAGAGATATCAATCTCTATTCTCTCTCCTCTATTTCTGCCTCACATTTTGGTATCAGAGCAACAATATCTCTGACCTGTGTGTAGTGTCTTTCTCCTCGAGTTTTTCTTTTCTGTTGGGTGAAGAACTCTATTTTTGATTTAGCATGGAGTAGCATTCCATCCCAAACTGCGTGGTGGATTAGACTTGAACCTGCATAAAAGTCAATATCTCCTACCTGTACATGAAATCCTGCATGAAAATCACTAGGGAGCTACGTAGAAGAATCCACATCCTACGTGGAAAGGAGATAAAGCATTGCATGGAAATTTTGAAGAGCTGGAAAAAAAAACGTGGACAACGTGTTTTTTCTGTGCATGGAGGTCTTGTGTCTTCTGCATGTAATTGCGTGGAGATGCGTAGTGTTTTGAGTCCTTTGGCTGCTACATAGAGGAAGAGACTAAATTTTAGAATGGAACCGTGGCATCTTAACTAATTTACAGCAAACCTAAATGTAGAAAAAAAACGTGAAGGAAAAAAACATGGAAGCATCTCTTAGACATCAAATCGAGTGAAATCATTCACTTTCTTGAGCATTCACTTGCATGGAGAGTCAAAGTCTTCAGCAATGGGAAGAGAAGTCTGTTTTTTTCCTACGTGAAGGAGACAACTTGTGTGGAGCTGCGTGAAGGAAGAAATTACATGCAATTTAGTGTGTTCCAGCTACCTGCTTGGAGCCTTCAACCTATGTGGACAAGAGATGCATAGAGAGGAGATTTTTGTCATCTTCGCATGAAAACATCTATTTTTATTTTTGACTTTAGTGATTCCTGAAGTGTGGAAAGGTGAACCTTCTTATCTTTTTTTCTTCAACTGTTGATCAAAAATCTCTTTGGTTCCTGGATATTTTTTTTTTTTCCTGCGCATGAAACCGTATCTTTGTTGTTACGTGGAGAGTCTTTCAACCTGTGTGGAGTTAAATATACTTTTGTGTGGTAATTTGTGACCACATTTGCATGGGAAGGAGACCACTGCTGTTGTTTTGACTGCACATTTGATTTCTATGTGAAGGTTGGCATTCATTGCGTGGAGAGAAGAATTCACAGTTAGAAGCTCCTCTCTGTGTGGAGATTTTGCATTTCTGGTGGAATTTGACCAAAGAGCTAGTGCAAGCAGCAAGAGACAAGTGTCTAGTCCCAAACCTGCATGGAAAATAAAGAAAAAGCACCTACATGGAATTGTGTGGAAGATTCTTTGATCAGAATGAGGTGACTATTTTGCTCTGTCGTGGAAGCTTGATACTAATACTCTACCAAGGCAACGTGAAGTGATACTACTACACTTCATTGAATGTCGAGTGTAGACAACTCGATTGAGAGCATCAATAACATAGTCGCCATAGATGAAATCTGAAACATCAACTTGCAAGTTAGAGAACACCGTGAAGAAGCCCCTGAGGGCTCTGGGTTCTACTTTTCATTGCTTAAAGAACTTTGGAACACCGACAATCTAGCCTTCAACAAGCTAGTTTGAGAAGGACTTCTTGAATATTTCCTTTTCAACGTCAGCTGCCAAGCAAAGTGAGTTTGGGAAGAATTAGAAGCCGAGATATGACACCGACTGTGATGATGAAGAAGAATGCCCCACAAAGCGTCGTCGTCTCACAACATGTAAATATCGCGAGCATCTACGAGCCAGTAATTCTCATCAGTGAGTCAAAGTTGTAATAACTCTTGAAATAAATTAAAAAAATTATTACAATGTCTACTCTGAAGTTGCTTCTTTTCGATGCTCAATTGCTCAAAGGGCCCAATTTTTGGCTTAGAAAACAAAAATGAATACAATCCTTCAGTTTGAAGGATTATGGGGAATTTTCACAGGGTCTGTGCCTTCTCCTAGAGCCCCTGATGAATTAATAAAGTATGAGATGGCTAGTGCAAAATCCTTGATGCTAATAATTCTCAATATCAGTGACGATGTGCAACTACATGTTCCAAATGCAGACAAACCAAAGGATGCCTGGGACAAGCTGGCAATAATTTATGAAGCCAAAAATCAAACGAAGATTCTTCATCTTCAGTCAAAGTTGCACACCTTCTCTATGGGATTAGATGAGAAAGTGGAGGAGTTCTTATGTCATGTGGCTGAGCTGTGATTAGAGTTATTAGTGCTTGGTGAAATGGTAGATGATAAAATTCTCATGGTGATCACCTTAAGAGCACTCCCTTCACAATTCTGAGTGTTTGTTACGACGCACTGAATGTGTCTAAAAAAATAGTGGCATTTGAAGAACTTGTGAATTTTCTCGTAGTAGGAGGATGCCATCACTTCATCCCATGAGGAATCTCAGGATAAACCCTTGTTCTCAAAGCCATACCATGGCCAGAAGAATCGAAGGGTCCCCTAGAGAAGCCAAATCAAGCGCAACCAAAACAATAGTAGAAAGATAAAAATTCAAAGAGGTGGTGTCACATTTGTAGAACCAACACTCATGACACTAATCACTACCAAGATCTGATAGCTTGAAACAAAGATATTCAAATCAAATAGGCACATCAGGGCATGAAGATTTTCAAAAATCCAAATGACGTCCCAGCTGGAGAAAGTAGAAGGCACATCTCACAGCCTAAGAAGATGATGAATATGATGAGGAGACATCAGAAGGAGCCCATGGTGGTAAGAACCTTGTACTCATCTCTCAAACTTCTCAGCCCATGAAGAAATTCTAGTCGATAGACTCTGGTGCAAGCAAGCATATGTAAGGTGACAAGAAGTTTTTTGATTCACTACACAAAGAACCAATTGGAGATCGGGTTCGGATAGCTGATGACAAAGAATATGTTGTAGAAGGAATTAGAAATGTCACCATTCCTCTGGGACCACAAAAATGTACACTTACAAAGGTACTATATGTTCCTGGCTTGACTAACAACCTCTTGTCAGTTACTCAGCTCTTGAATCATCACCTTAAAGTAGAATTTCTTGTTCAAAATGGCATTAAATCATGCTTAATCTCCTAAAAAGGTATGGTTCTTGCTAAAGCATTTGTAAAAGATAAGTTATTTGCTTTAGATATTGTTTCATCTTCTGTAGTAGCTTTATCTGCTTCTACAATAGAATCAACTGCCCTATGGCATTTTAGATATGGACACTTGTCGGTTAGTTCACTGCACCAGATGAGTTCAAAAGAAATGGTCCATGGACTACCCAAATTGTCCAGTTCCTTGCCTATTTTCCCTAGCTTGTCTTGTAGGAAAAAAACACAAAGATCCATTTCAGGTGAGCACCTTCCATGCCAAGAAGCGTCTGGAGGTAGTTCATACCGATCTGAATGGCCCATTGCCTGCTTTGTTTTCAGGTTACAAGTACTTCCAACTGTTCATGGATGATCACTCTCGCAAGATGTGGGTATATTTCCTGAAGAAGAAAAGTGAGGCTCTTCAACATTTCCAGAACTTCTATCATTGTGTTGTGAAAGAGACTAGACAACCACTTCTTCTACTTCACTCAGATCGGGGGGAATTTACATCAAATAAGTTCTTGGCCTTCCTAAACCAACAAGGTGTTAAGCAGAACCTGACTGCTCCCTACACACCCCAACAAAATGGCATTGTTGAGCGTCACAATCGCACAGTGATGGAGATGGCTCACTGCATGCTAACAACAACAAAGCTAGAGGAACACTATTGGGCTAAAGCAGTACAAATAGCTATATATCTTCTCAACAGGGCACTGACAAAGATTCTACAAAATAAAATTCCATAAGAGGTATGGAGTGGTATAAATCCATCAATTTCTCATTTATGAGTATTTGGTTGCACAACATACATGCATGTCCCAGCTTAGAAGAGAAAGAAGGTTGAGCCAAAGTCACTCTCATGCATCCTACTTGGCTATAGCACTACCTCAAAGGCATACTTGTCTCATGGATCCTAAGACAAAGAAAATATATGAGAGTTAGGATGTGGTTTGTGATGAGTCATCCTTTGACTCAATAATGACAATAGAAGATCCATTACCAACCACCTCTCATCGACTAGTCTCCGAATCAGATGATCAGCTAGAAGAGACTACTCAAAGAAAAGAAATACTGTTAGGAGAGATTTTTGTTGATCTTAGAGAACTCAAGAATGTGACTCCACATCAATCAACACAACAATGAAAAATTTAGTCTCAAAAGTAGCCAAGTTCTCATTCGAAGTAGGTACAAAGCACCATCAAGGACTCACATTTGCAACATCTCCCAGATAAATCATCTGGAGTCAAAACAAGGAGTTAAACAAGAAATGAGGTAAAATTTGCACTCATGAGTTCACTGATTAATAGCTCCGATCCTGATAATGTTCGTGAAGCACTCAGTCAAACTTAGTGGAAGGAAGCCATGGATACAGAATATGACTCACTCATAAAAATTCAAACATGGGAACTTGTCAATCACCTACAGGAAAGAAACCCATAGGCTGCAAATGGGTTTTCAAGACAAAATATAAGGCATATGGATCCATCGAAAAACATAAAGCATGACTTGTAGCAAAAGGATATGCTCAGAAAGAGGGCATCAACTATGAAGAAACCTTTACACCCACTACGAAGATGAAGACCATCGAGTAGTTTGCACACTTTGCAACACATAAAGGATGGACACTTTAGTAGATGGATGTCAAGAGTGCTTTCCTAAATGGTGATCTGAAAGAAGAAGTATACATGACCCAACCTAAGGATTTTTGATGAAGAGCATCCTAAAAAGGTATGTCGTCTCATCAAATCACTGTATGGACTGAAACAAGCTCTAAGGGCATGGTATATCAAGATCAACGATCACCTTTTGTAGCATGGGTTCACTCATAGCCCCTCAGATTCCAATTTATATATAAAGAAGGTAGGAAAAGAAATAGTCATTCTTGTTGTGTATGTAGATGATCTTGTGATCACTGGAAGTTCAGAAGATCAGGTTGATATTGTAAATAATGATCTCAAAAGAACCTTTGACATGATAGATTTGGGGCTACTACATTACTGTCTTGGCTTGGAGATATGGCAAAAGGAGCATCACATTTTTGTCTCCCAGATAAAGTATGCCAAGACACTCCTAGAAAAGTATAGAATGTCTAACTATAAACCTATATCCACTCCCATGGAAAAAGGCCTGCAACTTTCAAGATTCCAAGAATCACCTCAAGTAGATGTTCTTCTTGTCTACAGGGAATTTTGTTGGAGGACTCATCTATTTGACATATACCAAACCGGATCTCTGCTATGCTGCCGCTTATCTTTCCAGGTTCATGCAGGAGCCGAAGAAATTTCACTGGACTGCAACAAAGCATGTTTTGAGATATGTTTGAGGAACAACTGATTATGGTCTAGAATATAAGAAGAATGATCAATTCTTCTTACAGGATACGTTAACTTGGACTGAAGCCAGATCTGTTGATGACAGAAGTCAACTACAAGATACATATTTCATCTCATATCTAGACCTATCTCGTGGATAAGCAAGAAGCAAAATGTTGTTTCTATCTCATCCACAGAGGCAGAATATCATGCCACACGAGGAGATGTGTGCGAAGTGATATGGTTACGTCGCATTTTGGATGACATGGGAATTCTTGAAAAATAGTCACCTATTCTCTATTGTGACAATCATAGTGTGTTGAAGCTCGTGTAGAATCCATTCTTTCATGAACGAACAAAGCATATTGAAATTGACTTCCATTTCATTCGAGAGCACATCTTGAACCATCACATTCAGCTCCAGTACTGTCCTACGAAAGCACAAGTAGCTGACATTCTCACAAAATCTCTTGGCAAAGTGAAATTTGAACTTTTCAGGGGTCACATTTGTAAGAATAATGTAATAAGGGGGAATGTTAGCATAGTCTACGTACTTTTTTATTATTAGACTAGTTGTTCTATCTATTCCATTATTCTCTCCTTCTTATTTGTAACTTCTCCATCCATTTAGGGGAGTCTTGTTTATTCCCATACCTATAAATAATGTACGTGGGTTCTTTGTTCAATAGAATAATAAGAGATATCAATCTCTATTCTCTCTCCTCTATTTCTACCTCACAACAACATCGTTGACATATATTTTAGAATATATTCATGTTAAGAATGAATTAACATTCAATGTGTTGGTGTTGGATTACAATGATTTATTTGTGAAAGAAAATTGTAATGCAAAAGTAGGAGAACGCAACTCGATTTTGGAGAACAAAAGAACAAATACAAATTTTTGAAAGGAAAATTTGAGGGAAAAGGAAACTCTAAGATGTCTTTACTATGGAAGCAACAACTATCCTAAAAAAATTTCACAAAATTTAAATTTTCTCAATTTGTGTCGTGATATGTGGCTTTTTGTCTTTTGTTGCCTACATGATTTCTCTCTTCTATGTTTCAATGTAATACTATTCATTAAGGACCTTTTGGTAAAAGGATGTGGGTCCTTTCAAAGCCCACATATTCACCCTTATACAAAAAAATGGACATAGTTTTCTTACATCGAAATACATTGTTTTTTCATAACCTAGTAGACACTATGATGACAATATCTTACTTTATTTTGTTAAATCCTATTGATCAATAATATCCAATTACTATGGTGTCGGATAAGCTAGCATATTCTAAGCTAAAAATAATATTCTTTGACTTGTTAAATGCTAACAATCCATAAGCTCAAAATATAATATATGGAATTATTAAGTTACCTTCTTGTGTGCTAAGCTAAAAAAATCTTACTTAAAATTAATCCTCAATCCACAAATCAAAATAAAAAAATTCTATGACCTTTCAACTTTCTAATGTTTATATTTTATTTAACTAATTTTTTAATCTACAAAACTTATTTATATTTTTCCTTATTTGCTAGTTAGTATTGATTTGAAATATATAAGGCCTTGTTGCAACATTGATTTATTCTATTTAATACAAATCATAATTCTAAGAAACACATTTGTCCAATCTTTAAATAAGATATGATATATATATTTTTAAATGTTAATAGAATATTAACGCATTTAATGTTTATCCAAAAAGGAAGATGTATTTACATGCTTGGACAAGTGGCACATTCGAGAATAGTACAATATTCATAAAAAGTAATAAAAATTATTTAAGAAATCACATTATAAAAAGTTCTAAATTGAATCCCATCCCACTCCTTATATATTTATTACTAATTTGTTCTCGCTAGTCAAAAATGTAATCTTTGCTTTATCCCCATTTGTAATAGAAATTAGATTTAGAAGTTACATTTTATAAATTACAATTTTTCTATGATTGTATTAAATTATTTAACCGTAATTTTTTTATATGGATTATATTGTGTTAAAGACAAGAAAAATAATACTATTATTAATCATTGTTATTATGATAAATCTTTTAACGATTTATTTCAGTTATTCCATTTAATAGAAATTTTTATCTTTAGGTAGGTATGTTCAACCTATAAAATCGTGGTGGTTTTTTTTTATTGCACCTAAAAAATCTAGCATATTATGTATTTCAAAATGCCACTTCTATTGCTACATTATTTTCAAGCATAATATGATTCTAGGTCGCTCTATGTTTTTCCAAAGAATTATATATTTGATGCATAATTTTTGTTTTGTTTTGTTTTCTACCTAAATTTTAATGTGATTATTTACAATATTTGCAACATTTAAATTGAGAATTTACATTATATACATATTTTATGCATTCAAAATCATTACATAGGGAAATTTAGTTTTAGCATTCGGTGGATGTCGGCATACCGTATGTGCATAATTTATACATTAAGTATTGGTACATTATACTTTATATCAAAATTTTAAAGTGGTTATTCTTAGCAATATAAAACACATAATGCAAAAAAATATAGAATTTTTGTTGAAAAATCATACAACTAGCACATTTCCCAATCGTGAGGCATGAACTTGCCACTATTTCTTGTTTAATACAAAATGTCATGAACAAACTTAATATTAACAAGGTTTATTAAATATTCATGAACATAATGATTAGCTACTTTATACGAGTGATTAAGGCACCTGAAACCTTACAATATAATGCATTGTGAGCATCACCAAGAATGAATAAAAAGAAACATGAACAAAATAGATTAAAAAAATTATCCCAAACTACGCCTAAGAGATAAATACAAGGAAAAATATAAAAAAATGGAGGGGAAAACATCCCAAATGATACAATCCACAAATAGTTGAACATAATCTCTAAGAGCCAACGTACTAGTTAGTCATAAAAAATTTGTACTCCTCCAGTTGATGCTCCTCCTATCCTTTCATATGATCATTGTGCTCACTCATGATAGGGATGTCATCTTCAACCTGCTCTTCCTCATCAGAATTATTGAGGTGGGGATTATAAATGTGAACTTTTTGTCCCTGCTCTAGCTTGACCACACTCCCCTACAACTCCAAAACCAAACTTTTGATCTCTACCATATTAGCCATGATAGATTTTTGGGTGATGAAAATTGTTTTAGAGGTGAAGATGTAATGCATGACATTATTTCCCATATCCATTTCCACCTGACTCACCCTGGGAACAATTTTACCAAAAGTTACATTCAAGCTCACTCAACTGTTTCTTTCCCTTTAGATGAATCCCCTTTAATATCAATCGAGAGAACCTCTAACCCTAGTACCAAGATTTTCCTTCCCCAGGTGTCTTAATCTTCTTTCTCCTCAATTTGTTCATATGGTCCGATCTTAGCATATGGATTGCATGCATGTAAATGACATGAAACAGTGTGGGAACGAAGTACCTCCTCAATGAAGGTGAGGCTGCCTTTATTGAAAACCAAAACTGTATTTTACATCTATACATTCAAAATTGTATGTGGGGGGTGTTTTGGAACATCAATGGAAAGAAAAGTGAATATGGGAGATGGAATGGGATGAAGGAAAGGAGTGAAATGGAAAGAAATGAAAGAACCTGCAAGATTTGGGTAAACACATAGCCTAATATTGCATGAAGAAGAAAGATGAATAACTAACACAAATAAAAAAAGAGTTTGAGTTAGCCAAACAAGAACATGTAAAAGGGAACACACATGAGCAATTAGATAATTAGAGCTTGATCACCGTGTGAACTAGAACAACCAATTAATAACGTTGACAATAAGATCAAAGATAATATTTTCATGCAAGATTCAAACATCTAACATCTAATGAACATAAGAACATCAAATGTTATAAGAGACAATGAATGAGACACAAAGTTTTTATTTCATTAACTCCAAATTTTTTTCACAAAAGAACACAAAGTTTCTTCCCGAACAAATCTTGCAAAAAAAGTATTTCTTCTCCTCTCTCAAAGTCACCCTTACAAATGAGCCCCTCACTTCCTTTTATAACCCAAAAGTTGGTTACAAAGTGGTTAGGGTTTTACATGATCATTAAATAAGGCACTTAAGTGACCTTTGACTTTTTCAACCAACTTTTATTAAAGACAACCAAAAATAGAAATTACTTAAAATATCCATAGTTTTCCGAAATAAAATAACAACACCTTTAAAAATATACAATAATAACCAATGCCTTATCCATTGGGCATGGGGTCCGCCTATCTCAATCGTATGAGAAATGGACTCTCCCACTCTTAAGGAAATATAGAAAATCATCCTACTATGTCGTTGGCAAAACAAGGATTCTGATTCTTTTCCATTTCATAAGACTTGAGCTTTTGCAGTGTCTGATGCATCTTCTCTTCTTCTGGAAAACAACTTGGGAGAAGACCAGCTTCACAGAGTACCTACATTTCAAGAATCTTACCTGGTATGGTATGCAGGTCTGCAACTTTAGATTAGATTTCTTCACAAAGATGTTTAATTCTAAAACATTGATCCATAGAAGAAGTGGAAAAAACATCAACCAGAGTATACATTTTGTGTATCAATTTTGTAAACTGCTCCACCAGGTGTTGTACTGAATTCCTTTGGTTGTGTTTGTTAATGAAGGTGCATGGAATATCTTTGATGAATACCTGAATGGAAGAGAGCGTGGTATAGGCTTCATTGTACAAACCATCAAACTGAATTACCAAATCTTCCAGGATTGTTTTCTTGGACTTAGAATGATTTAACCATAAAATCCGTGTCGGGTGATGATCAAACTCAAGTATTCCCTTCAAAGACAAGAATTTAGATTTCATGTAGACGAGATCTTTAAGAGTTAGGAAAATCTGATCTAATGTATTTAATTCTCGTAATGATGCACTCCTTGAATGGGAACACCAAATCAAGGTAATCATAAATATTCCCAAATATTTTTATCACCTCATCAATTTTTTCAAACCACCATTTTCTATTTCAAAAACCCATGACCTTAGAGTGTGTCCTAGAGTGATCACATCTTTTGATTGATTGAGAATTTCTTAATCTGGGATATCCATCATTTCGGAACTAGAAAAGAAGATTCGATTAGGTTGATCAAACGCTAAACATAGGAAATCAAGTGATTCTTTTCTTCCTTGACTTGAAAAATTTGAGATTTGTATCTCTCCAACATTTTAACCACACTATTCATTGAATCTTTTGCCAGAGTAACATCACTTTCAAAAGTGGTCTTACCAGTGCTATTTTGGATACTTCGTAATCGGTGATTGTTATGTCTCCACGATCCTTCTCAGAGTAGAAACTACTATTTTTGCAAACTTATCTCCGTTATCATCAATCACTACTCTAGATAAAACCTTAGGATTTTTATGAACCATTTTATTGGAGATGGAAGAAATTGATTCCAAATCGATGTTGGCCACTTTTACCAATATTTTCCACTTTTTTATTTTAGAGTCAACCCAGGGTGGTGTTTCATTCAATAATTCAACACAAAAATATCGAGAACTTGAAGAAAAATCCTCCTTGCCTTTTTCATTACTAAAACCAATAGGCAGTGGTTCTATGGTTTCAATCCCTAGTGAAGTGGCATCTGCAACACATTATTGATTATCCTCATGTTCTTGTTTAATATCTTTAACACCTAGATGTTCAGAAGAATTAGATATCTATACTACTGGGATTTTCTTGGATTCTAGTGTATGACATTGGTGATTTGGATCTTTGGTAGGCCTATTGGAACTCTCAGTGATGTGAATAGATGAATTTGGGGTAGAAATACTAGAAACACGTTCTTTTCCTTCCTAAAGATGCACACTCTTTACCTATCCTTGAGACATTACTTATTTATTAGGGATAGACGTGGGTAACCATCGGCTTTGCCTTTGAGATGCATGTGATGATGTTGGTGGTGACTGGTGTGAAGAAGTTTGCACCCCCTTTTTCTGTGTCACTCCTCCTTTTGCTGGAAACCTCTATATTTTTGACATATGTGCCTGAAATGGGAGAGGTTTGGCTATCTGATCCTCATACCAATTCATAGTCCTTTTTAACACAGGTTGATTTATAACATCTAGGGAAGTTTCATCTCCTCTACTCCAATCAATACCAGGGAGCAGGGTGAAAACTATCTGATCATAGGTAGGATCCATAAGATCAATTCCACTATCGACAAGGGTTAAGGGAGGATCTCTCAATCCGTAATTCTCTATTTGAGCCAATGTGAGGTGAGAAAATTGTCATCGTCTTACCTCCCTATCATCCTGCACATTCCAACCAATAGTCTTCTATGTTTTCCTTGTGCTTATATCTTGCCCCTAGAGATTTTTCCATAGATCCTTTAATATCAAATTGAGCCCTGCTTTTGAAAGGATGTATAGTTATGTGGTAAAATTCTTTTTCCATAAGTCCTGCACTATGAGAATTTGGACATTTGTATTCCCCAATCTGAATTAGGAAACAAATGCCTTCTTTGTGTTTGTCCACCAATAAGCAATGAATTTTGAAAAGTTGTTGTGAGAGTTCCATCAATGCTATTTTTTTGCTGGCATATTTAGGAAGCCTATAAGGAGCTCCCACAAATCCATCAACTCGTATATATATGTAAGAGGGAAATTGGATAAATCAAGTTCCCCATTGTTTTATCACCTCCTTGGCATCTTCTAAAAACCTTTCCTCCAGGTTTCTTCTCAATGACCGGATTATATAAAATAGGAAAGCATCATTTACCCTCTGGAAATGATGAAAACCATTCTTGAACTCTAGCTATGGGTAAAAATGAAACACACTATTCTTGTCAGGACCCATTGCACCTCTAGTTGTTAATCCTGAAAATATCCTCCTTGCTACAACATAAATCAAATATGAAGTCATGTAAAAATGACCTGTCATCCTTACCTCAATCAATTGCTTATGTAAAGTATTACTAACAATACTTGCCCAATCAATGAACATCTTTGCATCAAGGATAATACAAATGAACTTGTACATCCAAGGGTGAAATTTTTGGTAGAAGGAAGACCAAAAACCCTACTGAGGAGAGTAATCATATCTCCTATTTCTTCATGAAATTCTACCCAATACAACTCTTTGGGAATTCTTGAAGTGTGAGTCTTTGGTTTGACCAACCAATTTTTACTAACCATCTTTGACCATCTCAGAGGATTCTCATCCCAAAACTGTTGTGTCAATTCTTGTGTGATGTCAACATTTTCTTCATGGAGTGGCACTCTTAACAAATCTTCCATATGATCTGGAGAATTGAGTAAAAAAGGTTCATTTCTATCATTAAAAATTCCCCGACGCTCAAGATCATAATGTTCAGCACAAGCCAAGACAAATTCAAGGCACTATATGGAAACAAGAAATGTTGCAGCTTGAGGTAAACCACAACGATAAAGCCTTTTTGAGAAAATGGTTCCTCCTTCCTATCTCACCCTGTCACATAATTGAACCATGTCTACGTGACCCAAATTAGTACCCAAAATGTTGTCATATGCTAAATTCAAGGCGATCTTTGGAACTAATCCCACAGTATGCATATTTTAGTTCCGACTTATTAGAAATTTCACCCATTATGATTCTTTTTAAATAAAGAAGAGAAGGAAAAGAAAATCAAGAAATTGAGAAGGTGTCGGGTCTAAGTCTCCGGACCACCGCTATTGCAAGAACAATATAAATCTTTCTATTATTTAAATAAATAAATATATATATTTATTTATATTAAAATATGCACCATGTGCATGAGTATTGGAAATCCATTGTCTTTTCAGCATGTAGCACCATGAATATAAAAATAATAAATAATAAAAGAAAACACAAGTAAACTTGCGTTGAACTTCACCACAATGAGCATGCATAAGTACTTTATTTTCGAATTGTATTTTAACTGTTTCCCCTCCTAGGCTACGTGGATTTGTGATGGATAGAAACAATTGCATGCATTGAAAAAGGATCGTAGAGAGAATATATATATATATATATATATATATATATATATACATATACATGTGACCTCATTTGGTGAATGCGCAAAACTTCATAATAACATTCTTTTCTCTCGATTTGATTGAATTCCTTTTTTTTAAATGTGGATTTATACGTGGATTCCTCTTTAGGCGTTACTTCTTCCTTGGGTGTGGATTTTTTCCACACCAAAACAAATTTAAACAAAACAATTCTTTTCCTTAGTTGCGTGACAAATCAAAGATGCTCCTGCGTGGGTTTTGGCTATTCTTTTTATCCTTAGCCATAGACTTTAACTACATATAAACCAAGTCAAAAAAAAAAGAATTAAAAAAATAGTCCCTTCCTCCTCTTTAGGTGTGAAAGCTCAAATCTGCTCTGTGTGGATTTTTATTTGGTCAATGCAAACAAAATTTCCTTTTTTTTAGATCGTATGCACTTTGGGTGTATGCACGGATTTTGATTTGGTTGTTGTTTTGTCTCTTTCTCTAGGGTGGATATTCTTCAAAAACAACACATGGCTTTATCATTAACTTTCTTCATAAGCATGAAATAGTACGCTTTAACTCCTCATTCGCCGCTTCTTTCTCCTTTCTCCGTGTTGAAAAAAAAATGCATCAAAACCAAGAAAAATAATAACAAACAAAAAGAATAGTCCTTTTCTCCTCTCGCTTTGCGTGAAAGATCTCTAGATTTGCCCATGTGTGGATTTTGGCCTAAGTTTGCTTTTTTTCCCGAGTGGGACAATATGTGTGGATCTCGTAATTATTTCTTCATTATCCGGGAGGCACTGCTGAAACTTTCAAGGTTTCTGGCTCTAGCTAATGCTTGGGCCCGGTTTCCGTGTGAAAGCCAGATAATGTCTGTAGAATAAACTTTTCCTCCTCCAGGCTCTAGATATTTGCAATATATCCTTGTTTCTCCTTCTTCCCAATCTCCTCTGCTCCTACAACCTCTTGTAATTGTCTCCTTATCAATCTCCGGATGATAGAAGAAAAATTAAAATTGTCTACGGGAATGGAAGCGGAAGAAAAATTCCCCCCAGCACTTGCTCACGATAGTTACGACAATTAATAAAAAGAAGAAAAGTTCTCCCAAGTTTGTCGAAAAACTTCCATGCAATATTAAAATTAATATTTATTAATTAAAAACCCTAAAATTTAATAAATATTAATTTTATTAAATAACAGGATAAATATTAATTAAAATAATCAAAATACGATTACGTAGTGTGTAATGGGAGAAGGGCTTTTTCAAAATGAACAAAATGAAGACTAGAATGACCATAAGAATAAGACGATTGTAGTGGAGGAGAAACAATCTTGCAAGATAACACTTTCGAAAAGAAAAGAAAATTATTTTTTAATTTTGCGAAGTCAAAATTGGCTGATAACAGCTGGCTCTAATTGGGGACAAGGACTTCATGGACGCAAAGAACCGACCTAGACCAAATATTCATGAATATGATCTCAACACGATGGGGCACAAAAATGGGGTGACATAAGAGAGGAGATCGAAAAGAATGAAAAAACAAACCAAAATCCTAATTACCTATGTACATTCGAGGAACAACCCGTTTTCAATTTTGATAGTGCTTGAGATATTACCCATTGTAGGATAAAGGAAAATTAATTCCATAAAGATATGCCAAGTAATAGGTGCTATCTCCATAGATATGTCTTATTTTGAACAGGCCCAGCCACAGTGAATCAAACTTCCCGTGCTTTCCTTTTGGTTCACATCATTTGTCCCAGAGAAGAACTAAGTCATTGATTTGAAATTGTCTCTCCCTAGTTTTCCTGTCAAACAATTTCTTCACCTTGGATTGATGTTCCTCGATCCTGTTTGCCACTTGACTTATTTATTCCTCAAGCTTGCTTAGGAACATGATCCTATTATCTAATGCATCGGTGAAGCATTCATCATCAATTGTCTGGGCTAATTTTAATGTTGGTAACTCCAGTGTGATGGGAATTTGAGCATCAGTTCCATACAAAATTTGAAATTGAGAGAATCTAATTGCCCTTTTGGGAGTTATGCAGTCAACCCACAATGCGTCATATAACTTTTTATGTCAAGTTCTTTGATTTTCTTCAACTAACTTTCACACAATAGTAATGATGTTTTTGTTACTGATTCAACCTAACCATTTCCCTAAGGGTAGTAATATGAGGAATGAGACAAATATATCCTATACCCATAACAAAAACCTATCATCTTTGTAGAAGAAAAATTTAAGGTATTGTCCTGTCACTAGCTTGTGTGGAATTGCATAACGAACCAATATATTTTCCTTGATGAAGTCACAAATTACTGCAGTAGATGTTTGTTTCACTGGTATAGCTTCTACCCACTTTGTAAAGTAGTCAGTTGTGGTGAGCACGTGAGTATGACCGGAACTAGAATTAGGATTCAAAACCCCGATGAAATCTAAACCCCATTGTTGAAAGGGTTCTTTAATGACAACTAGATTCAAAGACAAAGATGCCAAATTTGGTCTTCCAACAAATTGCTGACAAGATTCACATTTTGTCACCCATTACTGAGCATTGGAAAACATAGTGGGCTAGTAATAATGCACTCGTAGAATTTTATGAGCCATCAACAGGCCAGAGAAATGACCACTGCAAGCATGATTGTGGAAAGCTTCCAATAATGTAGGATATTTCTCTTTATCAACACATCTGAGGAACATGCCGTCAATTCCTTTCTTGAACAACGTGTTATCCCAAATGATGTACCTAGAAAATTTTAGTTTGATAGCTTGTTTCTCCTTAGCTATCAGATTCTCTAGAAACTCGCCATATGTGAGGAAGTAAGAAATATCAAAATACCATTCATCTATGGTACAACAAAAACTACCAATGGTAAACTTTCTTCAACTGGTTCTTCTTTAGAGTTATCTCGTGGTTCATTCTCTACAATGAGTTGACAGAGTCCTCTTCCTCAAAACAACTTGGTAGGCATGATATCCAAATCATATTCCTATATCTTAGAGACCCAATTACCTCTTTTAGATCTAGGTTCCTGTTGTGTTAGCATCGATTTAATCAAGCGTTATCTGAACTAGGAATTTGGTGTGAGAATTCAACACATAATACCCGAAGTGTTTCGGGGATCTCACCACCATGTATGCATGCCTCTCAAGAGGAGTGTAATTAAGTTCATGTTTCTTGAATCCAAAATTCATGAATACAATAGGATATTTGATCCCTTCTTGATTTTGTTAAGTCAAAATGGTGGAGATTGTGTGTGGTAAAGCATAACAATAAATTATGAAATCCTTTTTAAAATCGTAGACACACCAATGTAGGAGCTTTTGCAATAGCACCCTTGATTTGTTCAAATGCCTCTCTACCTTCCTTTCATCATATCAGTGATTTCCTTAGTCACTCGTAAAATCTGGCACAAACCTTCTCAAAAAGTTCACCTTCCCAAAGAAGGAGTGGACTCCAGGATTACTTATAGGCAAGGAAAGATTCTTGATAGCTTGAACACGCTTAGGATCAATCTTAGTTCCTTCCTTAGAAACAATATGACCTAGGAGTTTCCCTTCTGTAACTCCAAACATAGACTTTTTTGGATTTAGAGAAATATTATGAAGTCTGCATCTTTGTAATATTTTCTCTAAATCTCGTAGCTGATCTTCTCGCTTCTTTGAGAACACTGTCAAGTCATCTAGGTATATCACGATGATTTTGTCTTTATAATCTGTGAATGCCATATCCATAGCCCTTTGAAAAGTAGTGCTGGCATTAATCAAACCAAAAGGCATTCTTCTATATGTGAACATACCCTAGGGGTGGTGAATGTGGTTTTATGTTGATATTCTCTAGCCACTTCAATCTAATTATAGCCAGAGAAGCCATCTAGCATAGATAGTATTTCCGACCAAGTCTTGCCTATAAAATATGATCCATGATTGGCGGTGGGTAGTTATCCTACAAGGAAGCATGATTAATATTGCGGAAATCTCGCAAATCCTAATTTCTCCATTTTTCTTGCGAACCGTACAATATTAGCTATCCAGGGTTGAATTTCAAATAGAAAACACTATTCTTGCATCTAGCATCTTTTTAAATTCATGAAATATTTTCCCGCAAACTTGGGATTATATTGTCTTTGCTTTTACTTGAATGGAACAGCACTAGGCTTCAAGGGTATGGCACGCTCCATTTCACTAGGTTAGAAAGACTTCAAGTATTCATATGAGTAAGCTAAAATGTAAGAATATTTGGTAGGAGGCTTATGAATTTCATGTGCTCCTTAGGTGAGCAAAACTTACCAATATTGACCGGTGAGGTTTATCCTTGGTACTCGATGTTAACTTTCTCATAGTCAACAAAATTTGCAGGTCCTGCCTGCTCTTTCTCTTTGATAAACCTGTCATGTTTGTCAAAAATTTCTTCAAGTGAAACCAATCCTTTGGGAATTTTATTTCCTTTGAGTTGGATGATTCCATCACCAGGATCTTCATTCTCAACTCCTTCCTGAATGGGTGAGGTAGTTGATTCGTGAAATGTAGAATCACTTCCTTCAAAGTACAATTGTTCAAAATTATCCCTCTTTTCCAAGAAGGCAATAATTTGTTGATCATCATTAAATACTTGCCAATTTTCTGCATTGTCAGGAACACTTGGCCTAAAAACCATTTCAATGGTGTATTTGACTTGATCAAATTCTGAATGAGGAATCATTAATGAAGCTGAGACTGCTAGAGAATCTACTTTTTCATTCTTTTCATGAGGGACATATTTTATGGAAAAAGCATCAAAGACTTCTATTGCATCCCACACTTTATTTTTGTAGTGTCTCAAACGATCATTCTTTACTTGGAACTAATTTCTTACCTATTTCACGATCAATTCCGCATCTCCAAAGACTTCCAAATTTTTGATCCCTTTCTCCTCTGCAACTTGAAGGCCAAGGATTAATGCCTTGTACTCTATAGTGTTATTAGTATTTGAAAATTCAAGTTTGTAGGAAAAAGGAAATATTTTACCATTTGGAGATATGAGCACTACTCCTGCACTAGAACCCGTTGAACAACTTCCATCAAACTCAACAGTCCATATCTCATTGGAATCTTGGAAAGTGATCTTAGGGGTATGAATTTCTACAGTCATCATATAATTACCCATACTTGAGCCTTGGAAAAGGATCTATGTGCGAGGATCTTCGAGTTTTAGTTACCGTGAACTTTTCCTGAGCTTCCAGCATAAGCTTCTTCATTTCTCCATTGATAGGGATCATGGCGTGAGACCAATCCATTTGAATTTCTCCACCTAGATCTCTACAAAATTTCTTGCTCAACAACATTCCATACGAGGCGGGAATATCAGCAACTAAAATAGTTACCTTAACTCGCTTTTGAGGGAATTGGGCTAAAACCATTTGGGCGTCTTTAATCTGCCCGATCAAAGGAACTTTCTTGGTTTCCATGGAGTAGCATGATCCGAATGTTCTTGTGCAAGTCAAAATAAGAGAATGTTATTTTTTACCGGCATCACATTATCTAAGGCTCCAGAGTCTATAATTTAATTACTTAATTTGCATCCATTGATCAGAAAGGACACAAAGAAAGGTTCAATCTTTTCATTTGAAGGTGTAGTGGCTGCCACAATATTTTGAGTTTTCCCATCTTTGGGAGTTTTCAAAATTCCTTTGGAGGAATGAACAATAGAGTCACCTTTGATAAACTGGACCAATTTCTCGAGTTGATCCTTATTGGACTTCAAGTACTCTGCCTATGACATGGAAATTTTTGTTTTATTGATATGATCAATGATATCAAATTTAGGAAAAGTAACCGTACTTGATGTCTCAGATATTAGTTCTTTCAAACTTGATGATGGCACACTTTTGACCTTTTCCTCGGGCTTGGTTGATACGGATGTGGAAGAAGAAGCTTTCTTCGTAGTTGGTTTACTAACTAATTGATCTAACAAAGGACCTCCTTTCTTTAAGATAGTTTTGACCTTTGAAACCTCAGTCACCTTGGAATATTTAGGAGCCTCATTTGTCTTGGATTCTTTGGGAGTTTCCTTGGAAACCTCTTTATCTCCTACCTTAGTGGTTTCCTGCTCCTTTTTATGAGAGCGTGTGAAGATAGCGAAGGATTGACTATTCATATCTTCTATAATTTCTTTGTATCCATCTTCTTCCTCTGACCGATACTCAAAGAAATGATTATTACTTTCCCCCTCAGGACTTCAACTTCAGGTTAATATGTCTTAGAATCCGACTCTTCCTCATCAACCTCGAAAACTTCAACCTCATCATCAATTTCTTCAATGACATCACATTTTGAGTTAGTTACGGGAGCTACTTCAATAACAAGCCTCGTTAGAGCACCTGTAATCCTAGCTTTATTGGGAACATATCCTTTTCTTTGGATGTCTTTGTAAGGAGCAGGTTTACTACTTTAAACAACTTGCTTTTTCAAATCCAGCACATCATTAGCCAACTTAGTGAGTATAGCTTCTGAAGCGTTGGGGGTTTCTTGACTCTTTCCTTTGAGGGAATTTTTCTTGAATTTTTCTGCCATGATTAAGTCATCTTCAATTTCTATGGCCAAATATTGAGCAAGTTCCAAAGTAGCCACTCTAGCCCTTCTCAGTTGATAGCACACTTCTGGTTGTTGTGCGTTAATAAAGAAACATTTTTTCCATCAAGGTTTGGATGAATCTCGACGGGAACTTTGTTCACCATTTTGTTGAATTTAGCCACAAAATTCCTCATGGGTTCTGTTAGCTCTTTCTTCACCTAAAATAGTTGGGCGAGAAGAGCGTGTTCATCTTCTACCATCTTGAATAGATTTTCAAACTTATTTTTCATATCATTCCAATTTTTGATACATCCATTGGGTAGATGATGAAACCAATCTACAACAAAATCATGCCATGTTTCAACAAAGAGGAAAATAGAAACATCTTCATATTCTATTGAAAAAATAACACATGTAGCGAAAAAGGCAGAAATATGGTCATTTGGTGACGTCTTCCCATCCATGTCGAACTTGGGAAGAATATTTCTTGATCCTCGTGGGAGTTCATGTCGAGCAGGTAAGGCCAATAGGCCTATGGCATTTCCCATAGTACGTTGACTGCCATTTTGGGAAAGGTGGTATGTGAAGGTAAAACAATGTGAGCAAGGACAAGTGCATGACTGGTAGTGATTCCTTCCTTGCTTGATCTTTTAGGACTTGATTCAAGGCTTAGAGATCTACGAGGCGTGTTCTTCTTTGGAGGAGATAACTTGAAACAAAATTTTCCTTGAAAGTCAAAAGTGGGATCAGATCGACCTTTAGCTTTTTCTCCTCGCATAAACCTCTTTCCTTCCAGTTTGAAATCTTTATTGTGAAGGGATCACTGGCGTGTTCTGACCAGCTCTAGCCTTTTCTCTTCACTCTCTTTCTTGAGCTATTTGTGCCTGAATAGCTCTAGCAACTCTCGTGGCTTTCTCTTCTTTGTTATCTAGTACTGATGTAGCGAGATGAAAATGATAGTTATTCGTGTACTTTTCCCAAATAGCTTGCCTCAAATCTGATGATATATCTTCTTGATTATCTGTAAAAACAAGATTTGGTTGCAAGATAGGTGGGTTACCTGTAATAGTCATACAACTTATTACCTTGGTGGAAGAGGACCGCGTCGGTGAAAAATGATCAACACGTGTCTAGGAGGTCTTTTGGCCACAAGTCCAAGTGCTCTTCTTCTAAGGTATTCAATGTAGATTTCTCTATTAATGGATTTGCACATATGAAAATCACATGCAACAATGTGGGAACAAAGTCCCTCCTCAATGAAGGTGAGGCTACCTTTATTGAAAACCAAAACTATATTTACATCTATACATTCAAAATTGTATGTGGGGGGTGTTTTGGAACATCAATGGAAAGAAAAGTGAATGAGGGAGATGGAATGGGATGAAGGAAAGGAGTGAAATGGAATAAACTGAAAGAAACTGCAAGAGTTAGGTAAACACAGATCCTAATATTGTATAGAGAATAAAGATGAATAACTATCACAACTAAAATGAAGTTTGAGTTAGCCAAACAAGAACATGTAAAAGGGAACACACATGAGCAATTAGATAATTAGAGCTTGATCACTGTGAACTAGAACAACTGATTAATAACATTGACAATAAGATCAAAGATAATATTTGCATGCCGATCAAACACCTAACATTTAATGAACACAAGAACATCAAATGTTACAAGAGACAAAAATGAGACACAAAGTTCGTATTTCATTAACTCCAAAATGTTTTTCACAAAAGAACACAAAGTTTCTTCCCCGAACAAAGCTTACACACAAAATTATTTCTTCTCCTCTCTCAAATTCACCCTTACGAATGAGCCCCTCACTTCCTTTTATAACCCAAAAGTTGGTTACAAAGTAGTTAGGGTTTTACATGATCATTAAATAAGGCACTTAAGTGACCTTTGAATTTTTCAACCAACTTTATTAAAGACAACCAAAAATAGAAATTACTTAAAAAATCCATAGTTTTCAAAAAATCAAATAACAACACCTTTAAACATATACAATAATAACAAGTGCCTTATCCATTTGGTGTGGGGTCTCCTATCTCAATTGTATGATAAATGGACTCTCCAACTCTTAAGGAAATATAAAAAATCATGCTACTTTTTCATTAGAAAAACAAGGATTATGATTCTTTTCCATTTCATAAGACTTGAGCTTTGCAATGTCGATGCATCTTGTCTTATTTTGGAAAAAAACTTGGGAGAAGACCACTTCACAGTACCTACATTTTAAGAATCTTACCTAGTATGGTATGTAGGTCTCCAGTAACTTTAGATTGGATTTCTTCACAAATATGTTTAATTCTCAAACATTGATCCATAGAAGAAGTGGTAAAAACATCAACTAGAGTATACATTTCATGTATCAATTTGGTAAACTACTCCACCGGTGTTGTACTGAATTCCTTTAGTTGTGTTCATTAATGAAGGTGTGTGGAATATATTTGATGAATACCTGAATGGAAGAGAGCGCGGTATAGGCTTCATTGTATAAACCATCAAACTAAATTACCAAATCTTCCAGGATCATTTTCCTAGACTTAGCATGATTTAACCATAAAATCTCATGTCATGCGATGATCGAACTCAAGTATTCCCTCCGAAGCCACGAAAGTAGATTCCATGCGAGAAAAGTGCTGAAGAGTTGGAAAAATCTGACCTAATGTGATTAATTCTATAATGAGGCACTCCTTGAATGGGAACACCAAATCAAGGTAAGCATAAATATTCTCAGATATTTTTATCACTTCAGCAATTGTTTTCGAACCACCACTTTCTATTTCAGAAACCCATGACCTTAGAGTGTGTCCTAGAGTGATCACATCTTTTGATTGATTGAGAATTTCTTGATCCGGGATAGCCATCATTTCTAGAACAGAATAAAAGACTCGATTACGCTAATCAACTCTTGAACATAGGAAATCAACTCATTTTTTTCTTCCTTAAGTTGAGAAATTTGAAATTTGTATCTCTCCATCCTTTTAAGAACACTATTCATTGAATCCTTTTCCATAGAAACATCACTTTCAAAATTGGTCTTACCGAGGGCTATCTTGGATACTTCATAATCGGTGATTGTTATGTCTCCATGATCCTTCTCAGTAGTAGGAACTGTAATTTCTGCAAACTTATCTCTGCTATCATCAATCACTACTCTGGAGAAAACCTTAGGCTTTTTAGGAACCATTTTATTGGAGAGGGCAGAAAGTGATTCCAAATCAATGTTGGCCACTTTGACCAATCTCTTCCTCTTTTTTATTTCAGAGTCAACCCAGGTCGGTGTTTCATTCATTAATTCGACACAAAAATGTCGAGAACTAGAAGAAAAATCCTCCTTGCCTTTTCATGACTAAAACAAGTAGGAAGTGGTTCTGTGGTTTCAATCCCTGGTGAAGTGGCATCTGTAACACATTCTTGATTATCCTCATGTTCTTGTGTAATATCTTTAACCCCGGATGTTCGGAAAGAATTAGATATCTATATTCTTGGGATTTGCTTGGATTTTGGTGTATGAAATTGGTGATTTGAATATTTGGTAAGCCTATTGGAAATCTCGGTGATGTGAATAGATGCATTTGGGGTAGAAATACCGAAACACATTCTTTTCCTTCTGAAGATGCACACTCTTTACCAATCCTTGAGACACTACTTTATTAGGGATAGATCGACTAACCACTAGCTTTTCCCTTGAGATGCATGTGATGATGTTGGTGGTGACTGGTGTGAAGACGTTTTCACCCCCTTTTCCTGTGTCACTCCTCCTTTTTATAGAAAACTCGTATTTGTGACATATGTGCTTGAAATGGGAGAGGTTTGGCTATCTGATCCTCATACCAATTCATAGTCCTTTTTAACACAGGTTGATTTATAACATCTATGGAAGTTTCATCTCCTCTACTCCAATCAATACCGGGAGTGGGGTGAAAAATATTTGATCATAGGCATGATCCATAAGATCCATTCCACTACGAGACAAGGGTTAAAGGAGGATCTCTCAATCTATAATTCTCTATTTGAGCCAATGTGAGGCGAGAAAATTGTCGTTGTCTTACCTCCCTATCATCCACACATTCTGCCCAATAGTCTTCTATGTTTTCCTTGTGCTTATATCTTACCCCTAGAGATTTTTCCATAGATCCTTTAATATCGAATTGAGCCCTACTTGTGAAAGGATGTATAGCTATACGGAAAATTTCTTTTTCCATAAGTCCTGCACTATGAGAATTTGGACATTTGTATTCCCCAATCTGAATTGGGAAACAAATGCCTTGTTTGTATTTTTCTACCAATAAGCAATGAATTTTGAAAAGCTGTCATGAGAGTTACATCAATGTTATTTTTTCATTGACATATTTAGGAAGCTTGTAAGGAGATCCCACAAATCCATCAACTCGTATATAGGAGTAAGAGGGAAACTGGATAAACCAAGTTCCCCATTGTTTTATCACCACCTTGGCATCTTCTGAAAACCTTTCCTCTAGGTTTCTTCTCAATGACCAGATTATATAAAATAGGAAAGCATCATTTACCCTCCGAAAATGATGAAAACTATTCTTGAACTCCACTGTGGTTGTTAATCCTAAAAATATCCTCCTTCTTGCTACTACATAAATGAAATATGAATTCATGTAAAAATGACCTGTCATCCTTACCTCAATCAATTTCTTATGTAAAGTATTACTAACAATACTTGCCCAATCAATGAACATCTTTGCATCAAGGATAATTCAAATGAACTTGTACATCCAAGGGCGAAATTTTTTTGGCGAAGGAAGACCAAAAACCATCTTTGAGGATAGTAATCATATCTTCTATTTCTTCATGAAATTCTACATCTGACTCTTTGGGAGTTCTTGAAGTGTGAGTCTTTGGTTTGACCAACCAATTTTTATCAACCATCTTTGACCATCTCAGAGGATTCTCATCCCAAAATTGTTGCGCCGATTCTTGTGCAATGTTAGCATTTTCTTCATGGAGTGGCACTCTTAACAAATCTTCCATATCATCTGGAGAATTGAGTAAAAAGTTTCATTTCTGTCATTAAAAATTCCCCGACATTCAGGATCATAATGTTCAGCACAAGCCAGGACAAATTTAGGGCATTGTATGGAAATGGGAAATGTTGTAGCTTGAGGTAAACTACAATGATAAAGCCTTTTTGAGAAAATGGTTCCTCCTTCCCGTCTCACCACACGAATCTGAACCATGTCTACGTGACCCAAATTAGTATCCAAAATGTTGTCATATGTTGAATTTAAAGGTGATGTTGGAACTAATCCCTGGTATGTGTATTTCAGTGCCGACTTATTAGAACATTCACCCATTATGATTTTTTTATAAAAATAATAATGTAGAGAAGGAAAAGAAAATAAAAACACTAAGAAGGTGTCAGGTCTAAGTCTTCGGACCACCATTGTTGCAAGAATAATATGACTCTTTCTATTATATATATATATATATATATATATATATATATATATATATATATATATATATATATATATATATATATATATATATATATATTTTAAATATGCACTGTGTGCATGAGTACTGAAAGCCATTGTCTTCTCAACATGTAGCACCATGAATATAAAAATAATAAATAATAAAAGAAAACACAAGTAAACTTGCGTTGAACTTCACCACAATGAGCATGCACAAGTACTCTATTTTGAATTGTATTTTAACCCGTTTCCCCTCCCTAGGCTATGTCGATTTGTGATAGGAAGAAACAATTGCATGCATTGAAAAAAGATCAGAGAGAATATATATACATGCGACCTCCTTTAGTGAATGCGTAGAACTTCAGAATAACTTGCTTTTCTATGATTTTATTGAATTCATTTTTTAAAATGTGGCTTTATGCGTGGATTCCTCTTTAGACGATACTTCCTCCTTGGGCGTGGATTTTTGCTGCACCAAAACAAATTTAAGCAGAACAATTCTTTTCCTTGGCTGCGTGAAAAATCTAAGCTACTCCTATGTGGCTTTTGGTTGTTCTTTTTATCCTTACGCGCAGACTTCAACTGCATACAAAACAAGTCAAAACAAGAATAAACAAAACAGTCCCTTCCTCCTCTTTAGGCGTGAAAGCTCAAATCTGTTCCTGCGTGGATTTTGATTTGGTCAATGCAAACAAAATTTCCTTTTTTTAGACTGTCCTCCTTGGGTGTATGCGTGGATTTTCATTTGGTTGTTGTTTTGTCTCTTTCCCTGGGGTGGATCTTCTTCAAAAATAGCACGTGGCTTTAGCATTAACTTTCTTCACAAACATGAAACAGTGCGTTGAACCTCCTCATTCGCTGCTTCTTTCTCCTTTGTCCAGGCGTTGAAAATGTCTGCATCAAAACCAAGCAAAATAATAACAAACAAAAAAAGTCCTTTTCTCCTCTGCTACGTGAAAGATCTCCAGACTACCCATGCATGGATTTTGGCCTGAGTTTGCTTTTTCCTGAGTGGGACAACATGCGTGGGATCTCATAATTATTTCTTCATTCTCTGGGAGGCACTGGTGAAACTTTCAAGGTTTCCTGGCTCTAGCTAATGCCCGTGCCAGGTTTCTGTGTGAAAGCCAGATAATGTCTATAGAAAAACTTTTCCTTCTCCAGGCTTTGGATATCTACAATATCTCCTTGTTTCTCCTTCTTCCCAATCTCCTCTGCTCCTGCAATCTCTTGTAACTGTCTCCTTATCAATCTTCGGATGATAGAAGAAAAATCAAAATTGTCTACGAGAATGGAAGCGGAAGAAAAATTCCCCCGACACTTTCTCACGACAATTACGACATTAATAAAAAGAAGAAAAGTTCTCCCAAGTTTGTTGAACAACTTCCATCCAATATTAAAATTAATATTTATTAATTAAAAACCCTAAAATTTAATAAATATTAATTTTATTAAATAACATGATAAATATTAATTAAATATTAATTCAAATAATCAAAATATGGTTTGTAGTGTAGCAGGAGAAGGGATTATTCAAAATGAACGAAATGAAGACCATAATGACCATGAGAATAAGACGATTGTAGTGGAGAAGAAAAAATCTTGCAAGATAACACTTTCAATTTTTTAAATTTATTTTTTATTTTTAATTTTAATTTTGCGAAGTCAAAATTGGTGATAACATCCACAAGAGTACAATTTTATCTAAATCCCCAAATCGGGCTCTAATTCATTTTCCACAACTTATTTACCATTCTTAAAACTAAGAATAATTAGTCCATGGTGTATCGTGTTATCAATATTCCGTGTTGAAAATCATTCACCGGCGTAGATAATACATAAACAATAAAAAGGGAAGGCTCATATAAATCTTATGCCTAAACATATTAAGAATAGTAAGATGGTGAGTAAATATCTTTCTATAATTTACATGAAGAGTAATTCTTCTCATAAGGTGAAGACATACCATATTCCAAATATCTGGGATGTAGAATATAGCTATACCATCTAGTAGTAGGTAAACCATTTCCTTCTTTGTGGAAGTAAGTCGTAATTTCATGCTTCAAATCGGTGTGGTCTTTGAATATATTTAAGGCCTTTGTCACCATTCCAGCTTTCATGTGTTATTGAATCCTATGAAACCTAAATTTCCATTTTGTGGATGACCATGTTGTCATTGATCCATGCCCGACCAAAATCCAACACAAGATAAGGGTCGACCGCATGATTTTTGAGATGAAATTCTTAAACCCCCCAATTTTAGAATGCACCACAAGGAAGGCTTATCCTTCATGGCACAATAGCTCAAGGGCTTGATTCTTAAATGAACACCTCCCATGGTTTTACTAAAATGAGATTAAAAATTGAAGAAATAATGGCTGAAATGAATTTTAAGAGAAAAATTAATACGAATCCCACCATATTTCTTGCACGTGTGAAGGGTCCTACTAACCATGCGTATAATGATGTCATCCCAACAAGGGAAAATATCCACTAGAGCATGAGTACTTAATGTTCTTAATGAGAAAAATAACATTAGTGATATAGTCTCCCCTCTCACCCACTTTAAAATTACCAACTTTAACCCCAGTTTGGTAAGATAATCCACACATTTATTACCCTTTCTATGGGTCTGAATAATTTTATTTATCTAACTCTTTCAGAAAATTTTATTTAGTATCTTTAAGGATATTGTTATGGTCTAATTATTAATTTTATACTTTCTCACATTTTCAAGGGTTAAAATCTTGTTTTGAACAAATAACCAAAAAAAAAAAGTTGACATTGGTTAGTAAATCCTTAATCAAAGTTTTCCTCTACAATCCTTTACAAGACAACATATGTTGGGAAAATTAACATGTTTGGTCCAAGAACTTATATGTCGGTGTTATACTTAATAATTATAGTCATTGATCTCCATTAATGTATGTAGGAAAAGCATATTTGTGAAAACAAGCTGATCTATGATGTTTAAAAGACATCAAATTATTTTAGAAACATGTTCAATATTGTTCATTCAAATAACAAGATATTATAATTACAACATAAAAGGTATTTTGTAGTAAGTAACAAATCTTTGAAGTAAATACATTTTTCATCCTTCCATATTTACAATTTAATTCTAGTTAAGGTAGGTAGAATTCATCTTATTGACCTTCGGGAATAGATAATTAGTCCAATTTTTCCTCCATAAGTCATTTGTAAGACAAAATATGTTTGGTGCAATAACTGATATGTAAGGTGTTATACTTAATCATTGTAATCATTGATCTTCATTAATACATGTAAGCAAAGCGTTTTGTGAAAAAAATTGATCTAGGATGTTTAAAATACATCAAACTATTTTACAAACATGTTCATATTTTTCATTCAAACAAAAACATATTATAAGTACAACATAAAAGGAATTTTGTAGTAATTAAAAAATCTTTCAATCCTTCAAATAAGAATAAATTGTAACATCTAGGGCGTTGGTCGCACTTCTGTTTGAGTAGTAAAAAATTTCAAAAATAGGTTATAGATTTCACTTCAATCCCAAACTAATATACCTTGTTTTAATATCAATTCAATACTCCAACACGGTGGAAGTTAATTACGAGCTTAAAAATGGAGATACTAGTGGAATATAACCTCAATATGTCTTTCTTTAGCTTGTTAAATGATAGTGACTCTTTAGCTCAAAATATTATATTCTTTAAATACATTCAACCGCTAAGCTCAAACTAGGTTCATTTAATTTGTTAAATTGCAGTGACCAATAAAATCACAACAATATCTCACTTTATTTTATCAAAACCTTAAGACTCGCAAAGATCCAAATATTATATTATGTCATAAGCTAGAGGACACTAATATCAAAATATCATTCATAACTTGTTAAATGAAAGCGGCCACTACACTTGAAGTAAAATAAACAATCAACTACCGAATGTACCTACAAAAAAACAATCTTGATTCAAGTTAACATATATACCCACACTAGTTTGAAGTCATATAAGGTTTACATATAAGAAGAACTTCTAACATCCAAAAGGCTAGTTAAAAAATGAAAAAGCATATTATTCTTGTCATGTACCTGTAATTATACATGTAAGAGAACACAAACCCAATAAGAATATTATTCTTCCCACATACATGTAATCATATCTACATTTAAATTTATCTTGGTCTAAACTAAACACACTCTCTCCATTGAAAAAAATAGACCTCGGGATGGATAGGATTCGAGGTGATGCATTTTTTTCGAGATAACACCGTCCCCGTCTCATTCTAGTCATACATTGTTTTTGAAATCACCTCACCAAATATCACAAATAAATTCGCATCACAAGTGTTGTTTTTTCTCCTTGTAACATCTATGCCTATCCATTTCATTTCCATGTGTATAATGAACAACCTTGGAGAACGTAATGTAACAAATAGATGTGTCAATAAAGAAATTGTAATAAGATATTACTTTATGATTTGTTTTATGATAATCTATACATAATGAAATCATGTCTAGCAATGTTAGTTATTTTACCTTGCTTCATTTTGTTTACAAATTCTTCTTTTATAATATATATTCACTAAGTACATCTAATAGCACTAACATTCAAACCTTCAACCTCCCTAAATGGATTAATTGTAAGAAAATTAACTAATTAGTGTTGTGGTTGGCTAAACAATAACTAAGATTATGATAAAATTTGTGAGGTTATGTTGAGGCATAAACATTTTTGGTGGTGGCAAGAGGATACAACATTTGTGGGTTTTTGGGAATTTATGGCATTCAAAGATTGTGTTCCCGTGATGGACGAGACCAAGTAATGGTTATTACTAATTACAATAGATTTCAATTAGAAATATTGGAGACACATATTAAATATTGGAATGAAGGCGCTTGAAATATATATTCAAACATCATCTATATTGGGCCTTCGAGTAATCACTATCAGTATAGCTCTATTCACTATGGGTGGCACCATCAAATTCATTGAGCCTTCTTCCTATGAAAAGGTGAAGGTCGACCTGGTCGTATGGAATATTTTGCATGATGGTGGTATTATGTTGTTTATGGAAAGACTATCTGGTCACTTTTTTTGAGTGACCACATGTGTGCTACAAACCTAGATGAAAGGAAGAGTCAAAGTGGGTAAGACAAATTTCATTATTTCGACATAGTCCATTACATCTACGACAGGTCTCCCGTGGAGGCAGAAATTTATTTTAAACTATTTCTTCAAGAGGAGATGGATGAGTTATTGTGTCTTGGTGAAAATATGAGAATGTATCACTTGGGCTATGAATGGGACTCACTTCCATAACCTTGGGATAGGATTTTTGAGAAATTGAAGAGGTACTTCATGCTTTGGAGTGACGCTACAACATGATCTATAGACCTTAGAATTTTATTCTTACACATATTTGATATGATCAAAAGGTAAAATTTGTATCTTTTCTATTTCAATCACTTGAGAGGTCCCTTTAACTGGGTACAGAAGACGAAGGTCCTTTCCTGCACCAAGGTCTTTTGTTTTTACTCTTTAAAATGACATCTTCCCAAAAATAAATCTCACACTTCCCCTCTAAGCTAAGGAAGAAATTTCATGCCCCCTCCTCTTTCTATTGTCATCTTTGCCACCTTTTTCTCCCTCCTAAAATTGATTCAGACATCATGATCATTAGCTAGAGTGGTCCAATGGTCTCCCCTCGTTATTTCTCTCTTGGGTATCCCTCGTCTTCATTGGTGGCTCTTAACACTTTGGACCTCCGAAGATAACTCTCTAAGGTCTCTAAACCAATTTCAGAACTAACATCTACTTCCTCTCCAGCTCTTACCGATTCTTCTCTTGATTCTCCTCTCATCTCCACATACATTGTAATGGCTTAAACTAACTCAACTCACCTAATCACGGAAGCATGTGTGACTTCCCTCCCTCCTTTTCACGTGGAAGTTAGCATGGACTCAGAAATTCTAGATGTGTTGTGGGATCTCTCCTCATTTTTCCCTTATTCTCATCTATCAAATAAAATGAGCTCCCCCACTATATCTTCAGAACACAATGAACATCTAGAAAACATCTCTCTAGATCTGTACAAGGCCATTGAAGATCATGTTACACTCATTATCTGCTATCAAGGAATGGAAAAGTCACATAGACATGACCTGGCTGAAAATAAATGAAGACTTACTTTGGAACACAATAAGCTAGTATATGTGATGGTTGAAGGAATTCCTATTGTTGATGTTAAGGATGAATCAAATACTCTCATGAATATCCATAAAATTTAATTTTTATTTATCCGATTTGGGACTTTATGGTTTTTTTTTTTTTCGCATATGGGATTGTTCTCTTCTTGTTTCACTATAATATCTAGCTATGAGGGATTATGTGTACAAGTATGTGGGTCATCAAGGAAAATCCACTTTTACTCTAATTTCAAATAGTTTTATGTTTTTGCATATTGTAATCACGACTAATCTCATAATATCTTAATGATTTTTCTTACATCCTTAAGATCGTTATGCTCCAAATTTCATGTCTTTATATAATGTAGCGGCTTCTCGGATCATAGTATCCTACTTTATTTTGATAAATTCTAGAAACCACCAAGCTCCAAAATTTATAGCGTGGCATAATTTACCATTGTCTAATATCAAAATGTAATTCTCTTACCGAGTTAGGTGCTAGTTAAAACTAAGCTCGAATATTATATTATGGGTTTAACACCATTAAAGTTATAAATATATAACTCTAATTTATTACATGTAAAATATATTAATTATGAATTATTAAACCCTAGTGATAAAATTCCCAAATAACATGTTGCGGAAAAACCTAATGGCCAAAAAGATCAAAATATCTTTCCCTTGTTTGTTAACTGCTATTATCTTTTAAGCTCGAAATAATATATTGTTTAAGTACCCAATGGCTGCTAAGCTCAAATTATGTTAATTCTACTTTGTTAAATCCTAGTCACCATTAAGATCCAAATATTATGTTTTGGAAGAACCCAATGGTAGCCAAGCTACTAATATCTTGTTTCTTTTGTTTAAACCTAGTGAGCACGAAGCACCAAATATTATGTTGTGTCATAATCTAGTAGATGCTAAGATCAAAATATCATTTAGTAACATCTCAAATGATGGCGACCACTATGCTCAAAATAATATATTATGGAAGTACCTAGTGTTCACTTAGTTCAAAGTATGTTAAATTTTTTTAATCCTATCAACCGTAACCTCCATATATTATGTCGTTGCTTAAACTAACATTAGCTAAGTTCAAAATAAATTTGTTAACTGTTGTAAAATATAGTAACTATGAATTATTGAACCCTAGTGAATTCAATCTCTAAATAATATGTTGTGGCAAAGGTAACCCACTGCTAAGCTTAAAGTATCTGAAACCACCGGTAGTCTCCAAATATTATGTGGTGGCATAACCTAGTGGCCGCTAAGCTCAAAATATCTTAATTCCAAATCTTAAATTAATAAAAAAATAAAACTAGTTTCTACTGGTCTTGATTGTTATAGATATCTCCAAATTTAATGTCATTGATAATATTAGAGGTCACTAAGCTCAAAACAACGTAATTTAATTTTTTGAAACCTAGCGACTTCTAAGTTTACAATATAAATTTCCAGGTTATGTTTAAGCATAACCTAGAGGACATTGGACTCAAAATGTCTTTCTTTTGTTTGTTAAATAATATTGAATTGTTAGCTCAAGATATTATATTCTCAATTTCTTACTTTCTTTTGTTTGAAACTTAGATCTTTGCTAAGATCAAAATATTATGTTGTGGCATAATCTAGTGGCGCTAAGTTCAAAATATCTTAATTTAATTTATTAAATCCTAACCACTAATAGGCTACAAAGATTGTGTGGTGGCATAAACTAGTGGATGCTATGCTTGAAATATCTTAATTTAAAATCTTAAAATCATATAATAAAGTCGACTAATTTATATAGATCTTGATTGCTATACATTTCTCCAAATTTAATGTGGTTGATTAACTTAGATTTCGATAAGCTAAAAAGAACTTTAATTTTTCAAAACATAGCGACTTATAAGATTTTAATAAAAAATGTTAGATTATTCAGAGGGGTAACCTTTTTTGGTGGTGACAAGAGGATATGGCATGTGTGGCTTTAATGGTAATTTATGACATAGATAGATTGCATTCGTGTGATATACAAAATCAATTAAGGGTTATACACACACAACATGTAAGATGGCGTCGGGAATTGAAGATTATAAATGGGAAATGTGATATTTATGATTAGTATATCTAATAGATGATCTTTTCTACCATCATACTTACCTCCTTTTGTGTGTTGTGCAACTTGGTGGCTTTATATCTCCGAGCACCGGACATATCACTACCCCTTTCCTCTTATAATTTTTTTCATTTTTCTTCTTGTCTCTATGTGAAAGTGACAAGGGTGTTAGTGGTTTATTGGGTTACATGGAGTTTGGTCCTAGCAAGAAGAGGCAGGGAGTTATGAAAATAAAGGACGCTGGGAATATTTTACTTCTTGGATGGAAAGGAAAAATCCAAACACAACTATGTATAATTAGATCGAGAAGGTCCGGTCGGTCATAGAGCGATTCGAAGAAGAAGATGACAGTGATATTTTTGAGAGTATGCACAAGCTAATGCTTGAACCAAACTAGTCCAAAGGGTGGAGGAATGTTTTTGACATGACACAAGGGTTGAGTGGGGTAAACATAGTGTCCAACTCTTTGAGGCGTGTATATATTGCATAAGGAGAATGAGAAGTTGGAAGAGCATCTATTCAGCATTTAGTATCATGTCCATACCTTGACTTGGGAGATGTAGGTGATTATGCATGGTCTAGAGGCGGTTGTAGAAAATATTAGTATAGAACTCCCTACTAGCGCTAAAGTGAAAATTATGGAATGTTGTGTTGATTCATCCTCCTCCTCCTCGATCGCAGTAAATGGGACACGAATTTTGACATCATCGATGAGGTGGAGCCGAGAGGCCGAATGGTTTAATCTTTCCTGGATGCATTTTTCTTTAGTTTTTGATTAAGGGTTAGAATGGTTGTCTATATAGACAAGTGTATATATATAGGAAGTATTTTTAGGTGAAGTGAAGTCGACTACATCTCTTCCCCATATATTGGCATTTATTTAGTATGATAAGTTGCTTATAATCATCATGTGAATCCACCGCTTGAAGAATTATCATGGAATTGTTCCTCATGTACTATTTTTATGACTTATCATCAAAATATCCTAGTTTAAAATCTTAGAATCATATAATTAATTAAAATTATATATATATATATATATATATATATATATATATATTTCTTTGATACATATCATGTTTGTGACAAATAAGCAAGCTAATTGAATACCCAAATAATATGTTGTGGCATAGCCTAGCGGACGCCGAGCTCTTAATACCTTAATTTAGTTTATTAAATCCTAAAATTGTTAGGTTACAATGATTATGTGGTAGCATAATATAGCGGTGCTAAGCTCGAAATATCTTAATTTAAAATCTTAAAATCATACAATAAATTCAACTAATTTATACAAATCTTATTTTACATCTTATTTGCGATACATATCATGTTTGATATACATAACCTAATGAATTGAATACCCAAATATTATGTTGTAACATAACTTTGGCGGTCGCTTAAGCTCTTAATACCTTAATTTGTTTTATTATATCCTAACGACCACTAGGTTCAAACTATTATGTGTTAGCATAACCTAAAGACGCTAAGCTTGAAATATATTAATTGAAAATTTTAAAATAATAGTATAAATTCAACTAATTTAAACACATAATCTAGCATAACATAATGAATCGAATACCTAAAAATATGTTGTCACATAACCTAACATTCTAATCTCTTAATATCTTAATTTAATTTATTAAATCCTAACCACCTTTGTTAGGTTCCAACGATCATGTGGTAGCGTAATCTAGTAGGTGCTAAGCTCAAAATATCTTAATTTCAAATCTTAAAATCATATAATAAATTCAACTAATTTATACACATCTTGTTTGCATCTTCATTGTGATACATAACCTAGCGAATTGAATACCCAAATAATATGTTGTTGCATAACCTAGCAGCCGCTAAGATATTAATACCTTAATTTATTTTATTAAATCCTAACCACCGCTAGGTTCTAATGATTGTGTGGTAGCATAATCTAATGGGTACTAAGCTTGAAATATATTAATTTTAAATATTAAAATCATACGATAAATTTAACTAATTCAAACACATCTTTTTTGCATATTATTTACGATAGATATCATGTTTACGATACATAACCAACTGAATTGAATACCCAAATAATATGTTATTACATAACGTAGTAGCCACTAAGCTCTTAATACCTTCATTTATTTTATTAAATCCTAACCACCAAGAGGCTCCAATGATTATGTGTTAGCATAACCTAGTGGGAATTAAGCTTGAAATATATTAATCTAAAATCTTAAAATCATACGATAAATTTAACTAATTTAAACACTTCTTGTTTAAATCTTCTTTGTGATACATAACCAAGCGAATTGAATACACAAATAATATGTTGTTTCATAACCTAGTTTCCGTTAAGATCTTAATACCTTAATTTAGTTTATTAAATCCTAACCACCGCTAGGTTCCAACAATTATGTGGTAGCATAACCTAATGGGCACTAAGCTCGAAATATCTTAATTTAAAATCTTAAAATCATACTGATAAATTCAACTAATTTAAACACATCTTGTTTGCATCTTCTTTGCAATACATATCATGTTTGCGATACATAACCAAGTGAATTGAATACCCAAATAATATGTTGTTGCATAACCTAGTGGTCGCTAAGCTCTTAATACCTTAATTTAGTTTATTAAATCCTAACTACTATGTTCTAATGTGGGCGCTAAGCTTGAATTATATACATTTAAAATCTTAAAATCATACGATAAGTTGAAATAATTTAAAAACATCTTGTTTGCATCTTCTTTATGATACATATCATGTTTGTGATACATAACTAAGAGAATTGAGTACCCAAATAATATGTTGTTGTATAATCTAATGACCTTTGAGATCTTAATACCTTAATTTAGTTTATTAAATCCTAACCATCACTAGGCTCTAACGATTATGTGGTACCATAACCTAGCAGCCACTAAGTTCGAAATATATCAATTTAAAATATTAATATCATATGTTGTGACATAACCTAATGGCCGTTATACTCTTAATACTAGTATTCACTAAGATTGTATTATTAAGTTTTGGCAAAAGCTACATGGCCACCAAGCTTATAATATATTACTTTCTTTTACTTAAACCTAGAGACTTCTAAGATCCAAATATTATGTTTCATCATAATCTAGCGGATGCTAAGCTATTATTAAAAGTAAATATATTATGTTTATAGTGTAGTTGTGTTATGAATTTAATTGTTAGTCTTTACGTATTTAGCACGAGACAAATAAAAAAGTGATCAATTGCCTCGAAATTATGTTGCCTATATCAAAATCCACTTATATGTGAGTCCACAAAGGTAAATGAAGACTATATCCAAATAAGAATTATAGCCTAGTAGTTCTTAGAGCAGGAAACATTTTTCATGTCGATTGTATTAAAAAAGGAGTTTATATACATGGTAAAAAATAAATATGGAATTTATATATTAGTATACATACAGACTTGGACTCATTGTACAATAAAGACCTCTAAGATATTCTTTAAGGCACATATATCATGTTCATAATGAATTTGTGTATATTTAAAATCATGTTTTTCACGTGTTACACAACTATACATCTAGAATTCTATATTTCTTATGAGATTTTGGCGAAATATTTTTACATTCGGGATAAAAAAGAAACTTGGACTAGTGACCTAGAATTTATACTACCATAACTTAAATACAAATCGATCTAGTCATTGCACCCGAGTGACCATTAAGCTATTCCTAAAGATAAATATATCATGTTCAAAATGAAGCTATGTTCTAAATCTAAATTCTTAATCTTTGCATAGATAATCGAAGAAAAAAAAAAAAAAAACAATTGCTAACACTAAATAAATGGTTTCTCTAAATAAGAATTATAGCCTAGTGGGTGCTACTGCATGCAACATTTTTCATGTAGAGTGTATTCATACAGGAGAAATCATATTGAAAAGCTATAAAAGATAACAAATAAATCTAGTGTTTATATAATGGATACATAAATATATGTGTAAAATCATATATTTAATATGTTATATAGGTATATGTATAGTTTTATCTACTTCTTACAAGATTTTGGTAGAATTATTTTACATTTATGAAAAATATAGAAACTTGGAATTGCGACTAAGAATCTATAAAACAAGTTTTTACATATGACACCATCTACTCGTTGCATCCTAGCGGCCGTTAATCTATTCTTAAAGGTAAATATATCATGTTCATAATGAATTTTTTAAAAAATATAAATTGTTAATATTTACGAATATAATAGCAGACAACGAATAAAAGCGATCGCTAGGACAAAAAAACATTGTGTGTCCTATATAAATACAACTGATCCATGAGGGGCCAAGGAAAAAGAATGCCTTTTCCAAATTGGAATTACAACCTAGCAGACGCTAGGGTAGACAAATTCTCCTATGGTAGAATTTATTCATAGAAAAAAATTCATATTGAAAAGATACAAGCAATAAAAAATAAATCTGGAATTTATATAATGGATATATAAATATACGTGTAGAATTCTCTATATAATTCAAAATAGAATTGGGGTTTCGTAAATAGGTTGTCAAACAATGAATTATATTGTGGAAGCCTCAAAGTTATATTAATTTTTGGGATAGATTAGCGGGCTCAAAAGGAAGAATATATTTATTATCAAATGCATAGTGATTAAAATTAGATGTAATAGTATAATTGCATATATAATGTGTTCAAATTCTAATGTACATAACATAAAATTGATGAAGACATTACATTTGGTTAATTTTACATGGAAACACGTATATAATTGGAAATAATTATCATACAATTGAATTCTTAATTTATTTTTATAGTTTTGAATTAATTTTTTTAACCTCATATATTTTCCTAAAATATCTAAGTGACAAACCTATAAAAAATGTAATATGCATTAATTAGCGACGTTTCTTTGCATCATCTTAATGAACAACATTAAACCATTTTTGGTTCTCCCGACCAAAATAAAATTTAAAAAAGGTGATCAAAGCTGAATCTATGATTATCCTTAAAAAACAATCGCAAGAATGAGAACGAAAAATTCAAAATGAAAATAGCCAAAGAGAGACATAGAATGGCGAAAATGGGAAAGCATTAAAAAATATAAATACTAGATAAGAAAAGTGATTAAATTGTATTTCCTTAAAAAAAAAAAAGTGAGTTTCCATGAAGAACAAGGAAATTTGGTGTGGAGATCAAAAGAAAATGGAAAGCAAGGCTTGATTGTAGAACACGATTCAATGACAAAGTAGGGCTTGTGGGGATCATGATTGGACTACATGAAAAACACAAGAACTAGTCGATTATAGAGAAACTAATAGATACCACGATAAAAAAGGTATACCTTTAATATAAATACCTGGTTTAGTAATATTTGGGTTTATTTCATGTTGTACGTTGTTTATGAAACCTCCATCTGCTACCTCAACTAAAAAATCTACGTGATTATTTTTGCAACCTCTATTGCTATTATCCTTTGTGTACATATTTTCTACATGTATCTTTTGTGTTCGTTCTCTCGCAAAAAATGTTATAATCGCATGAAAAAAACAACCGGATTCAAACCTCATCACTGCAATCTACGGCCTAGGCATATTTTATAATTTTGAAAACATGCTTTACTAATTCATTGAAAAATTAGAAACCCAACTCAATATTTCTCTAAGGTTTTAAATAATTTGTGTAGCACATTCCACAAAAGAAATTTCAAAAATAGAAAAAGATCGGGATACAAAAATTTGAAATTTTCACTTTCCCCCTCTAAAAGCAAAAGGGGGGGCTATTGAAATTTCAAATATCCAAAAATACAGGGGAATTTGAATTTCCGTATTTTTATTTTTCCACGGTTTAAAAAATTAATAAAAATAAAAAAATTCATTGTTTATAGTCTATAATAATATAAACATAATAACAAATATATTATACAACATATATTAAAACAAGCATAACAAAAAAATATATTATAAGAAAATAGAAGAAATAAATCCTAAACATATTTTTGAAGTTTATTAGAATAATATACAAACATTTACATTCCATTCTTTATCAAAATCGATTTCTACAATGTTAGATATAGTGTTCCCTACTTTAAATTAATTTTCCAATTAAAATGTGCCTCGTGGCAAGTTTGAACAAGCTATTTGGGATACATAATAAGGCTAGCGATCCAAGACTATACAAATAGTGTTATTGTATGGCTATTTTCAAAATAAGAAATGTTTAAGCTTAGGATCCGATATTTTGTTTCACAATAAGTTAAGAAGCATAGCGGGTGCTAAGAATTTTATTTGTTAAGAAACGATGTGAAATACATCTTGAAAACTATGTATCTTATGAAAACTACATACTAAGCCTATCGATCCACAAATTTATAGATAGTGTTTAAAATGAGAAGAAGTAAAGGTAGGAGCCTAGAGATTGCTAAGCTAAATCATGATTTTTTATTTTATGGCTACTTTCAAAATAAAAATTTTGATCATAGAGTGTCGATATGTCTTTTCGAGTTAATAAGTTATTGAGCTTATCGTAGCGCTAATCATTTTATTTGATAGGAAATGATGTGAAGTATGAGTTGAAAACAATGTATCTCATTGAACTACATACCAAGGCTAGGGATCAAAACTATAAATATAGAGTTTATAATGAAAAGAGGGAAAGGTATGATCCTAACATCCACTAAGTTGTACCATGATCCGTTATTTCATGGCTATTTTCACAATAATAATATTTTGAGACTAGGGTCTAGTATGCCATTTCTATCAATAATTAAAGGATATTAGTATTCATTAAGTATTTTATTTGATATTAAATGATTTGAAATATGAGTTGAAATCCATGTATCTTATGGGAACTACATATTAAGGCTAGTGTTCCAAAAATGTAAAGATATTGTTTTATAATGAGAAGACGTAAAGGTAGGATCCTAACGGCCACTAAGTTATACCATGGGTTTCTATTTTATGGCTATTTTCAAAAATAAAAAAATTTTGAGTCTATGGGAAACACATAATATGTCTTAATCCATTTAGAGGGTATGTAATGCAGACTTTCTCTCTGCCACACATAGCCTAGAAAATATGGTACAATTAAAATAAATGGATAACACTATCATTCAAAAGCCGTGCACATAGTGTTGAAATAAAAAATAGTTGATCCTAGTGGTCGTTATGGCATTCCATTCAATACGTACAAAAGCTTAGTGGTCGCTAAGCATTTTATCTCATACGAACATATGTGAATTATATGTTACAAACAATACGTCTTGTGAGTACTACATAATCCATGAAAACATAGTAGTGACCCAAAGCTATATACATATGGTATTTATAATGAATGGTAGTATTGGTATTTATAATGACTTGTAGTATTGGTATTTACAATAACTAAACCATCATATTTTATTTTATCACTATTTTCAAATTATGAAAATGTTGATCCTAGCATCCACTATGTCGTTACTTTTAATAAGGAAAAAATACTTAGAATTCACTAAAAATTTCTCACATAAGATACGATGTGAATTACGTGTTTCAAACAATATACCTTATGGGAGCTACATAAGGCTTGATCCCTCTCTATATGGTATGAGTGAAGCTAGTGTCTCCGCTGTCAGGTACATTCCAACAAACAAGATATAATTATAATCAATGAAAAATAATAGCAATCCAAAGTTGTATAGATAGTGTTTACAATGACCGTAATTGTAGGAGCCTTGCAGGTCACTCAATTAGGTTGCGATTTATTATTTTATCACAATTTTCAATAAAAGTAACTATTCAGACTAACATCCACTATGCCGTTACTTTCTATAATAAATGAAACTAAGCGTTAGGTGAAAAAAAAAATTGATACGAAACCTTGTGAATTATATGTTACAAAAAATATATTTTATGGAAAATACATATGGATTGATCCCTATCGATGATTTGTAGTGTATAACATGTTTTTGCCATGGATATGCTATCAAATATGATAGAATAATAATCACCAAAATCATTAATGCGAGCCAAAAGAGTACAGATGATGATTACAATGATAAGATAAAATTTTATGACCCTAGCTTCCGCTAAGCTAGGTTGTGATTTGTTATTTTATATCTCTTTTTAAATTATTAGTGCTTTTTACCCTCAATGGATACAACATATTCGAAAGTAAATGTTTGCGACTAAGTAAGACTGGACACTATAAATAAGTTAACATAAGCTCTAACAATTTGGAATAAATTTATTCAATTAGTATTGTAAATCTAACTTATAGTTAGAGTAAGAGAGAATAGACCCTTGTTTTAGTGGTACTAAAAAAATTTGTTAATAATCAAATATTTTCTCAAATAGGTAAAACCCATCATAACCTTATAGAGAGCCCAATTTCCACGCAAATTGATATTGTTAAGATGGCCATACTTACATTTAGGAAAAGTGTAATCCTTCTCGTTTGTTTTTATTTCTTGTTGTATAATTACCCACCAAGCACTACGCTTAAAATATAGTACTTAGAGTAGTTATAGACATTTAAACATAATGAAAAAAGTATGCCCAATATACATATATTTCACATTGTCTTTTATTACAAATAATGATTAGTTATCACTAACTCCGTTAATGTTATTTTTTCTCAAATACTCTCCTCAAAATAAAAACATTAGATCTTTCGACCACTATGATTTAAACATCTTTTTTTAGAGGGTAAAAATAGGGATCGGCTCCCAGAGGCCAAGATACATGAAAGAGAACATCATGAAAGATCACATAAAGGAACAAAAAGAGGAACAACATCAAAAAGGGTTAAAAAGCTTAAGCTTGAAACAAAAAGGTCTTGAAACCTAAAAATGAGAGAAACCAAAACTACATAAGGAAACCAAAACACAGAGACAGTTCACAAAAACTTCTAAAGTTTAGGAGCAATGCCATTAATTTTTCTTTTGTTTCTCAAAGGGTTTGGCCTCCATTGTCTCGGGATCCTTGTTGTGATCAACTTGTATCTTATTTGGAGGTGGATCCTCCTCTTCTTCTCTCACAACATCCTCCTATGTCTCGTCTTCATCCTCTTCTTATTCATCAGAGCTAGTGACCCTGAAATAATTTTTTTCCTATGCTCCTCTAAAACCGCTTCCAAACAAACCCTCATATCCCGAATAAGTTTATCTAGGCCATTAAATTCTCCCCAAATATTCTTTGGGGCCATGAAGATTTGTTTGGTCACTTCATGTTGTCGATCATACCCTTCCCAACCACCGAATTCACATCCTTCATGACCTGAACCATAGTCTCCAAGTATTGCACTTTTTTCTTCAAGTCCTCATCACTTTTCTTAGCTTTAAAAATCATTTTTCCTTTACCTTACGAGGACCCATCTTCTTGACTCTTTGAGCCCAACACATTCTTCCCTTTTGCACCTCTATTATGGCTGAATCTTCCCTCGTTCATATTAGTAAGACATTCAACTAAAGTGATATCCTCATCTACCTCGTTTTGGGTCATGTGATTATCTACAATAGGTTTACCATTTTGAAATAGGAGAATGAGCCCTCATAAATAGGTATATCCAACATACCCTACTGAAAATATTTCACAAAGGTATTCAAATACATGAACAAAAAGAAAGGGATACTTAACATATTCGGGAGAGATAAGTGATGAGTGTAAATATTACGATATTTACATTCCAAAGTTAAATACTTAATAATGTGAAGGAAAACTCCTTCACACACCAGGGATGCAAGACCGAGCAATGCCATCAGTGAAGTAATGCACCTTTTCCTTGCCAATGAAAAAGGTGTTAATTTCATGCTCACATCTATTCCTGTCCTTAAATGTTTTTTAGGCCATCCATGTCCATACCAATAATCTAGGCAATGGCTTCCTCCAAGGTCTCAATTTCCATACCCTTGACCACCGCCTTACCATCCTTCCATGCCAAGCCAAAATCCCTAGTTAACGAGGTATCACACCCTTACAAATTTATGATATACTTTCTAAAACCCCCAACCCAGAGCATATACCACATAAAAGGGTTGTCTGCAATATTTATATGGATAGAAGGTTCTAAAAGAGTTGACAAATTATATCAGAAATTGTGCACCATGATGAAGTTGCACTCTAGTTGAATCATAATGGCTCTAACGTAATCACAAAGAAGAATCAATCAACAACTAATAACTTACATACCGTAAAAAAAGATGGCACATGTAGAGAAAAGATAGCGGAGTGTCTTGCCATACTCATAAATCATAAGTGAAAGGGTATATATAGGGTGCCGAGTAACCCTAGTGCATGACTCAATATCGAACCCTAACCTTACCCTAAACCTAACCCATGTGAGATGACCCTCCATATGTGAGTGGAGGACACATAGGATAACTCACACCAACACCCCCCTTCATCAAAGTTGGGGTAGTGGCTATGATGAGTCAGACGGAAAGAGAAGACACTCCTAAACAACTAAGAAAGATGTGTCAATGGGGCCTAGAAACTAAAGGCCTGATAAGGTGCCCATATACAAACAACATATTCCTAGAAGAAGAAGAAGAAAATAAGGACTACATAGCCCGAAGAATATGAGTAGCTATAGAAGACCTCACCCCAAGAAGAGACCGTAAGTGAAGAAACTTCATCTTAGTGAAGGGATTGGTAAATAAATTTGTAATCTGATCAACTGTTTGAATGTACTGAATGTCGATGATACCATCATGAATAACCTCTCGTATGAAGTGCATATGGATCTCAATGTGCTTAGCCCATGATGCTAAACTGGATTTTTGCAAAAGAGATAGTGTTCATGTTATCATAGTAGATAATGGTAGGCCACCGAAGTGTGGATGCCAAACTGCGTGACAGAATGCCCTGTAGCCAGATAGCTTCGTGGCGGTGTTAATCTGCTCCTCTCGTATTCTACCTCTATAGATGATATCACAATTACATTCTTCTTCTTTCCAGGACTAACTAATAGGACCCGAATCAAGAGAGAAACTATAGCTAGAAGTATATTTCGGTGATCTAAGTCACCGCCCAATCGTAAATCTTTGAACCCAATCAAGTCAATATCCACCCCTCCATGATAGTGAATGCCATTAATATAGGTTCCACGAACATAATGAAGGATTTGTTTAGCTGCTTTCTCTCAATGCAGCTCATGTGGATCCTGCATGAATCTAGACATGATCCCAATAGCATATGATAAATCCAGTCGAGTGTGAGTCAAGTAAATCAAGCTCCCTACCAACTATCGATAAAGGGTACCATCAACCAAGGGAGTAGAGCAATTAGAAACCAAACTAACCTAGAAATAAAAGGAGTAGGAGAAGACTTACAATTAGACATCTGAAAATGAGCTAGCAAATCAAGAGCATACTTAGGTTGCGAAATCAAAATTCCTGAGTCAAATTGTGAAATCTAGATCCCAAGAAAGTAATGAAGCAGACCTAAGTCAGTCATGGAAAACCTTGTTGGACAAGGTGATCTTCACAAAATCAATAATAGAGGAAGAGTTGCCTGTGATCAACAAGTCATCAACATAGAGAATAAGAATGAGTATGGAGTCATCTTGCTATAGAATATAAACATTTGGATCAGAGTGACACCTAGTAAACCCTGATGTAAGTAAAAGGAGTCCATCTTGGCATACCAAGCCTGAGGGGCTTGTTTAAGGCCATAAAGAGACTTCTTTAACTTAGAGATGAGGGAGGGATCATGGACATAACCCAGAGGTTGTTCCATGTGGATATCTTCCTCTAGGTCCCCATGAGGGAAGGCACTCTTAATGTCCATTTGATGGACTTTCCATTTGTTTGTTGTGGCAATGGCTAGGGTCACCAACTATAAGTCATCTTCGCAACCGGAGAAAAGGTTTCAGTATAATCAACCCCAACTATCTAGGAGAAACCCTTAGCTACTAATCGTGCTTTAAAATTTTCAACGTCTCCATCTACTCCATACTTTGTTTGGAACACCCACTTACACCGAACAATTTTTATTCCTTTTAGAAGAGGGGTGAGATCCCAAGTATTGTTCTTCATGAGAGAGGAATACTCCTCATCCATGATAGAATCCCACTCAGGAATACCTGAATCCTCCTAGAAAGACTATGGATCAGAAGCAGAGGTGAAGAAAGAGTGGGGTCCAATGAAATATGAGCGAGTACATCTCATATCTGAAGTATCTCCAACTAAATCTCTAGCACTTTGCAAAGTTTTCCTAGCCCAAAGAGGACCAGGAGGATCAAGCTCAGAGTCGAAGATTCTTCACTTGAGTGAGAAGGGACATAGTCCTCATCATCACTACTATCAGAATTAGAAGACTCAGAGGTTTGATGGTTGGGAGGATCAAGAAGAGGAGCACGCTCAACATCATCATCTAATGAGTCAGAATCCGAATCAGCGAGCTGAAGAACCTCAATAGGTGGAGAAGTAGAAGTTGAAGAAGACTCATTGAACTTAACACTTCTCTCGATATACAACTCATGAGAAGTAGGATTCATCAATTGATATCCCTTCATGCCATTAGGATACCCTACAAAGATATAAGGTTTGGATTGTGGTTCCAAAGCCTTGTGTTTCTTCTTGGGAATCTGAGCCATAGCCTTGGATCCGAAGACTCGAAAGTGCTCAACATCAGGTTTGCGTCCCAAACCAGGTCTTCAAAGTGTTTCATCCCTCTTACTGCCCTGTGTGGAACATGGTTCTGAATGTAATTAGCACAATTCACTGCTTCAGCCCAATACTGCGGAGGAAGAGACTTTGAGTGAATCATACAAGTGGCCATCTCTTTAAGAGTACGGTTCTTTCTTTCTACTACTCCATTATGCGAAGGGTTGTATGCAACTATATGCTACAAGGAGATCCCTTCGAATGTGCGAAATCCATGGACATATTGTTGATATATTCACCTCCATTGTTGGTTCAAAGAACCTTAATAGACCATTCCTCCTGTTTCTCAACAAGAACCTTAAAGTCCTGAAAATGTTCAAAGACTTCAGACTTAAGATTAAGAAAATATACCCAAGTATATCGCAAATAGTCATCAATGAAGGTTAGCACATAAAGAGATCTAGTAAATAAAGGAGATGGAAATGGACCAAAAATATCATTGTGAACAAGATCCAAGGGACGAGTAGCTCTCCAGGATTTTCCTTTGTCAAATTTCTTTTTAGGATGCTTTCCAAGGGTACAACCCTCACAAAGACCCTTAGAAAACTTGACGTAGGGTAACCCGTTGACTATTTTGTTTTTTCTCAATTGTTCAAGGTAGCGATAATTTAGATGTCTAAAACACTCATGCCATAACTTACTAACCTCATTTGCATGAGTTAGCAAGCCAGTGGGAGTAGTATCAAAAGTAAAGTGGGAAAAGTTATATAACCATGAACGGTGATCCACCTTTCCCTTAGCCACTATAGTGTCATCATTAAGCTCACAAATAATCACCGAGTTAGGACCAAATTCCACTCGCGTTCCTTCACCAAGGTGAGTAATTTGGTAAACCGATAAGAGATTGGTAAAGAGATCATGAACACTCAACACTTGGTTGAATGCTTCCCCATCTATCTCTCTACCGATCCACTACCGGAAATTGACACTTTGTCATGTCATTAGCCATCGTGATTTGGGACATTCCATAAGGCTTGATGTTGGAGAACTCAACATAGGAAGTACCCATATGGTGTGAGGCACCAAAATCTATAATCCACATTGATGAAGGAGAAATTCTAGATACGAGAGCCTTTCCTTTCTTCTTATCAAATTTAGAACCTTTACAAAGGTGAAGACTTGGCCTTCAGAGAATTTTGTTTGATAGACTCAGAACACCTATTTTATTTTTCTCAAGTAATTGAGTAAGGTGATCAATTTGTTTTCTCATACACGTATGCTCTTTATGACCAAGCTTCTTGTAATAGGAACACAAATACCTATCTTTCTGTTCTCTAGGCTCGAAATTTGAAGTGTTCGTGTCAATTTTATTTTTGGTCCCTGGTTTCCTTCTTAGCTTGATCCTTTTTTCCGTCTTTTCAGTCTTCTTTTCCTTACTAGTACTTTCTACAAGGGCATGTGAATGAGCCGAGAGACCCCATTTGAATGATTTTTTCCTATTCTCGAATGAGTTGGGATGAAAAATAGTCAAAGGATGGCATATTCCAATCCTTTCCCAAGGAATCTTTTGTAGCATAAAAAGTTGACACAAAGACAGAATATTCAGGACCTAACTTAGGGAGAATCGACAAGATCAGAGTTGAGAATATTTCTTCTCTACTTGACATTCCTTTAACAACGATCTAGCGTGGAAAAACTTTGAGAAGAATGCTTGTAGGTTTTAAAAATCACTAGGATTTAGCCCTAGTAATCGTGACACAATCCAAATATTCATTCACTATCCGATCTCCATAAAACACAACAACTTGAACATGTAAAGGAGATAAAACATGCAAATAATACAACAATAAGAATGGAAAGGTAAGGAGATACAAAAAAACAATGAAAGGGTTGAAAGAACACCAAAAAAAATAGATTTTATTTCTCTTAGAATATGTACAATCCATTACATTGATGAAATACAGGAACAACTAAATTTACTAGGCCCATGTTAAGGCTTACAACTCATTGTGTTGATAAAATAAATGGTAGTGTTTCCCCACATCCCATAATATCCCCCTACTTCTCAAATGAGAAGTTTACAATATATAGAAGAAAGTGGAGGGAGAGAGAGAGAGAGAGAGAGAGAGATAATCCTGTATTTCCCCCTTCACCCACAAAAAGAAGTCATTAAATGGCATACAAACATCATGGAGAACCTACTAAACCCCATCCCTCCATGTCCTTTAGCTTGTTGGAGAAGAAATATTCCCATATTGCATTAAATTATGGTGGTTGGCTTCCTGGAACTATTCATCTCATGATGGAAGTGTTTTTTTCATTTTTCACCAATTTACCCCAATCCAAACCTGATTTTCATGAATCCATAGTGAAGAGATTAATGAGACATTTCTAGAAAGTCCAATATTATTAAATTTTGAGCACTAGGGAGGAAGTTATGGCCATTTAGGTTTATGAAGTAGCTTTGCTTGACTTACGGGTTCTAGAGACTTCATTACTTTAAGCTCCATTAGGCTCTAAATGCTCACTACTCTCTTTTGAATTTCCTTTGTTCTACGGGATTCCAACATGAATTTACTCATTGGTTTGTGATCCCTTACTGTTTCATAGCCATGGCCCATCAGATCCCTACGCCACTCCCTCATTATCTACTTGAGTGTTTTTTGAGTTACTTTACTCACATTTTTGATAGCCTTTACTTCACATTTAGAGATAGTCAAATCTCCGCAATACTCCTTCTTCATTGCCTTAGTTCTATGGGATTTATGGAATACTTTACTTGTGGGTTTTGGAGAGATTTAATTATTTCCTTTCAAGAAGTAAAGGAGTCCTAGATTTTCACATAACTCCTCTCATCACTTTGATTCTTTTTGGGTTTTTCAGGGATGAATTGAATTAGGAATGTGAGTGGGAATTCCTTCAAGTAGTTTCACATAAAAACTCTGCAACACTCCTACCTTTTCCTTAGAATTTTAGGTTTACACATGTGCTTTACTTGCTCCTTTGTTGTGGGTTTCTGGGGTTCCTTGACTCGGGCATGCGGGAGTGCTTTTCTTATTACTTTAGTAGTAAAACAACTTCAAAATCCCACATCACTTCTTCCACCACTTGCCTTGTTTTCTCAAGATTTGGGACTACTTAGATTTACTCAACTTTACGAGGTGTCATTACTTTGGAGATGATATGAGTTGCAAAAACCCTAATTTCTCTCCATTGCCTTCGTTGTGTGTTTGTGACTAGACTTTAGTTTGTAGTTTTGAGCCTCCATTACTCCATAATTTCTCCCCTTGATTTTCCCTCACTTCCTATTTTTTTATTCTGTGGGTTTTTGAGATGCTTTAAATTTTGTTTTCCTAGGCCATTTCCCCACACAAATCTCCAACCCATCAAGTTTCTTAGCCATGAACTGACCGAGCTACTCTAACTCTACCTTGTTTTAAAACCTTTTTATAGTTTTCTTCCAAATTTCCCTAACTGCTTGGATTTTTCTTGCAATAGGGAGTTAGGAAAAATGAAGTAGAGTGCCCCCAAGCCAATTTTCCCAATTTAAAACATTTTTTGCAATTCTTTGGCAAAGTGTTGAATTTTGAAGCCTAAGAGAAAGGGAATGTGCCAAAAATGATTCCAAGCTCCCCAAAATACCTAAAATCGTAGATTCTCCATTGAAGCTCCATAAACTACTCGAGCCCATTTTGTTAAGTTGTACATTTTTCCATGGGGTAAAAATAGATAACAATTTGGGGACTCATGGGGACATCTATTTGCTAGATGAGTTGATCAGTTGCCTTGAAGCATCCATTAGGCATGGAGTCAACCTGGTAACCATGAAACTGATCTCGATACTTGAAATACAACCCCTTGAATTTGCATGAGGAACTTCCAAACTTGGATTTTATCTACTAACTACTAAATTGACCATTCACATCATAATAAATATTCTGAATAAGGTTTTATGTGAGTGGAAAATTGTTTTGAATCTTAAAATTCTTCTCTATCCTCTACAAGTGATTTGTTGAGAGTGAATGAATGAGAATATAAAGATATCCCAAATCTCATTTATTCCATGTATGAAGAGCTAAACTAAATTAATTTCTTAAAAGAATGAAACATTCCATAGATTTAAAACACATGTTGATTTAATGGATGTACTTGGAATTGTTTAAACATTTATTCCCATGAACACTTCCAACGAACTTTGCAACAACAACAATGGAAAAAAAAAACTATATACAAAAGGGAAATTCATACATTTTCCAAGTGGAAACAAGCAGATTGTGAATAATTTGCTTCATTTGCTAAAAAAAACTACCTACTCTACTCTAAGTAGAGGCAAAGGAGTCTAAAAAAACCATGTAATAGGTTATGAGAAGTAGCCTCCCTTCATCAAAAAATGTGTCCATGTGATATGTTTGGCAACAAAATCACATGGTGGAAATGCAAACATACCTTGTACTCTAAAATTATTCCAAGTATCAATTAAAAACAAGATGAATACCTCCTTAATATGATCTACATTTTGTTGGAGGAATTGTAACTAACCTTTAGTACTCTGAATCTCTTCCCCATATTTTGAAGTGAACATGACTGGTTGTGACTCCGATTTTGGCTCTAAACTAGCCAAATATTTGATTGGGTATGACTTGATCCTTAAATTTTTCCCATCTTCCTTGTATGTATTTCCATGAATAAAGCCACAAGGAGAATTATCTTCCTTTTCCTTGTGATTGAGCGAGTTTAGAAGCTGATTTGAAATTTATTTTTATTCCACAAACACCTCCTCTTCTTTAGATGAATGATTTGGGAATGGTGTCATCATCCTCATTTTATCATCAACATGAAACTCTTCATGGTTGGTTACAACATATAATGAAGTTCTTGGTGAAACACTGAAACTAGTTCGAAATTATTGCTCACTTGGGAGTTTATCCTCCTCTTCTTGAAGACCAAACTGATATGTATATCTGATTTCTTCATCCAACATTAATTTTGAAAGATAAAAATCTTATACTTTCTACTTTTGAGGAATGCTATGGGCGAAAGGTTTTCTTCAAGGTTCTCCTAAAATCTGGATTCATTAATTAAATCAGGTTCAACAATAGATAAAGGGAGAGATAGGTCTAAATTTTCATCACCAAAAGAAAGAAAGAAGCTTTCTATGATTTATTATTCATTTAGAACCTTTGAATATGATTTATTATCCTCCATGTGCTCCTCTTCATTTGGATTTTGAGCTGATTATTCCTTCTCTTATGAATTTGCAAACTGTGTGATGAATAGATAACTTCGAGAATATGGTGCCAACATGCACACTACATTTTAAGCTTAGAGACTTATAGTCATCTTCATAATTTTCTTGTTCTGCTAAAAATTATCTTTCACCACTTGTTCTTTAGTTCCAACTCCTTTTGAAGGACTATTAATTAGTGGCATTTGATTGAATTGAAACTTTGCAACCCAATTCTTCAAATTTTGCACAAGTTTCTCTTTCTTGGGCTCTTCAATTTTCTTCCCTCCTTGATGGATTTTCTAATTTTGTTCTTCCCAAAATGACTTTGGGATTGCAAGAGAAGGGGTGGGTTGGAATTTAACTAATTTTTTCAATGCTTTTGGGGAAGGGGAAGGTTTTTCAATTTCTTCTTATGGAGGGGATTGAGGTTTGGAAGGAAAAAGGATAGAGAAATGAAGGTGGGGTTTAAGGGTAGAAGATGGAGAAATGAGATCCTAAATGGGGAAGCGGGTAGAAACTTAGGAATATGAAAAGTATGTTGAGATGGTGTAGGTTGGGAAAGAGGAATGGGATCGATGTGAGATGCTAGTGTAGGAATTCCCCATTGATAGGGTTGGCTAACACTAGATTCATGAGCCTCCATATTTTTATCCCACTCTTCAACTTGAGTCAATGTTTGTATTATAAGCTATAGCTTTTGTTGACAATTGAACTTACTTAGTATAGGAAAAATCCATGGATATGGAACTCAAAACCAATATGGGTTGCCTTCATTGTATTCTTAATCCTTATCTACACCATGCTCAGCTCCAACTCTTGAACCTTTCTATACAAATCAACATCTCTGGGTGTGGGATGGCATCCAAAATATGAATACTCCTACTCTTGAACAACTCCATAGTTGGAGGATGAAAAAACTAAATTACATTTGGCTCATATGGATGTGCATACTAATTTTTATTTTTTCCATAGAACTTGTCTAAAGGATTGTTATAACAAGTCGGAGATGGATTTGAATGGCATTTTTGCCACTCCAAATGGGAATCCCATGATGGAAATGAAGTCATGATTGCAAAAATTCATGAATGGAATAAAATGGAATATATGGAAGGAAAAATGGATGGAATGGAAACAGAAGAGGTCTCGCAACTCGAGAAAATGGGTTGTTTGGATCAGTGGAGTTACCAGATGTGCTTGAACATGCCTTTAAAGGTTGAGATTTCAACAAGAACACACCAAATTGATGAAATGGAGATGTAAATCTCCTCAATCTTATCCCACTGGGTGTGCTAAAATTTTTATCGATGATATTCTCGGAGCGGTGAATGAATTCTTTCGAACCGGAGTTCTTTTCAAGAGCTGAATAACACCCACATTGTCTTTGCCCCCCAAATAATTGGATGTGAAAGAATTCAAAGATTTCAGACCCATCACCTTGTGAATGCTATCTACAGAATTTTACCCAAATCATTGCTACAGGCTTTAATGCATTATGAATGATTTAATTTCAAGGCGATAGAGAGTGGATTCTTTGAAGGTAGTATTATCCAAGATGGAGTGATTATGGTTCATGAGACCATACATTCTATGGAGAATAATAAAAAAGTGAATATGGTGATTAAGCTCGATATGAATAAAGCCTTTGACAAGGTCTCTTGGGTTTTTCTTGACAAAGTCTTAATTAAATTTGGTTTTCTGGCCAAATTCAGGAAAATCATTAAGGCTTGTATCTCTACGGTCAGATTCTCTATGGTGGTTAATGGGGAGCCAGTGGGCTTTTTCACAAGCAGTAGAGGACTAAGACAAGGGGACCCCATCTCCCCCTACTCTTCATTCTTATGGCAGGCAGTCTTAGTAGAACTATTGGTAAAGCAGTCATTGACGGTCTTTTGAAAGGCTCAAAGCCCACTTCCATCAGTCAAGCTACTTCTCATCAGCAATTTTCGGATGATACAATCCTCCTTTTATTGGCTTCTGTCATTGAAGCTAAGGCTATCAAGGCTATTTTGAAACTTTACAAGTCTGCTTCTGGGTAAGAGATCAATTATGATAAAAGATCCATTTTCTTCTTCAACACTCCTGAGGAAAGACAACTTAAAATTGCTAAAATTCTGGGTTGTAAAATAAGTGCGCTTCCAGCCACTTATTTAGGGCTCCCTCTCAGCACTAAAAAAGTATCTAACAAGGTGTGGGATGATCTATTGGTGAGATTTCAAAAAAAAATGGCTGGTTGGAAAGGATCCATTTTATCTAGTGTTGGTAAGTGCCTGCTCATAAAAATCACTCTTCAAAATCTGCCTATCTATATCATGTCTCTTTATAAGATCCCTGCTACCTTCAGAGAAAGAATTGAGAGGATTCAAAAAAATTTCTTATGGCAGGGCATGGAGGAGAAGTTTAAATTTCATTTAGTTGCTTGGGATAAGGTTTGTACTCCTAAATCTATAGGAGGAATGGGCATAAAAGACATCAAGAAAATGAATGAGGCTCTCATTGCGAAAATGGGCTGGAGAATGCTTTCTGAGAAGCAACCATGGATAGATTTAATTAAGGATAAATACCTTAATCAACAAGCTGTCTTTTCTTTTCTTCATGATGAGCACCTTCCTTATGGTTCCATTTTTTGGAATAATTTAGTAAAGAGCAGAGATTTCATTAAACAAGGTAGTAAATGGAAAGTGGGAGATGGCTGTGATATAAAATTCTGGGAGGATAACTGGTTTAATGGCAGCCTTATGGACAAATTTGGGATGGTCAAAGATAGTCTTGAAAACAAGTATGTCACTAGAATTAAGGATTATATTGAGAGAAATGGCAACAATAAGAAATGGAAAAAACTTTCTATGGAGAGAGATGATCTGATCCAAAATATTTCCTCCCTTCAAGACCAGTTAGATCTTATTCCCTTAATTCAGCTAGATGTTAAGGGTGAATTGGTCTAGAGTAATTCTATTGATGGGGACTACTCTATCAAAACTGGGTATAATACTTTCTTCGACAATAGTCAAACTGAGTTTAAATGGAGTAGAATTTGGATGACTGAGTTAACACCTAAAATAAAATTTTTCTTTTGGTTGGCTCTCAGAGGTAGAATTCTTACCACTGACAACCTGATAAGAAAGGGTTTCATAATGCCTAATAGATGTCATCTTTGTAAAAAAGACTCTGAGGATATTAGTCATTTGTTTATCCATTGTGATTATGCTACCAGAATATGGAGTGTTTTCCTCTCTAATTTTAAAGCTTTTTGGGTGATTCCGAAGGATTTCAATCAACTCTGGACCTAATGGAGCCCACCCTATAAACATTGTGTTGTTAGAAGGCTCTGGAATCTGGTTATTCCTCATATTATTTGGAGGATATGGAAAGATAGAAATGATATTATCTTTAGAAATAAAACATAGAATTTTAAGCTCAGTATTGGTAAAATTTCTAATGATATTAAAGAAAATATTGCTAGATTTAAACCCCCCAAGAACAAGAGTTATCCAGAAAATGAAGAACATATCTTGTCCCACTGGAAGATTAGAGCTAACAATATCCGGAATAATTCCGATAATAGTATTGATAGATCTTTGATTCATTGGCATCCTCCTGATCTTAACTGGTATAAGTTGAATTTTGATGGGGCCTCTAAGGGTAACCCTAGAATTGTAGCGGGGGTGGAGTGATCCGGGATCATAAAGGTAGTTTGATTGCTACGTATGCTGGAAAAATGGGAATTCAAACTAATCATTTTGCTGAAGCATTATCTGCTTTATGAGGTCTTAGAAATGCTCAGACTCATAATATCCAAAACCTTATTCTTGAAGGGGACTTGCTTAATATTATCAATCATCTAAATCAATGTTCTCCTCCAAGTTGGAACATCAAGGATTTCATCTTGGAATCCATAAGTATTTTCCAAACCTTCAATAACATTTAGATCAAGCATACTTACCGGGAGGGTAACAAGGTGGCAGATGCATTGGATAATTATGGCATAAATGTTAATCACATGATTTGGGATAATAAATATAACATGCCCGAACAACTTCAAAGCAAAGATACAAGTAGATACTTATGAGCATGAAAATTTGGGGTATGAGATATGAGCATTGGGAGTGGGCTATGATAATAATAAAACTCCCACACGTGATGATTTTAAAACAACACTCAAGAAAATATTGATGGGAAATCAAGGTTATATGAAGTATAATGAGACCTTAAAGTGGATATATATGAAGAATATAGACGTGCATGCAGGGAAATATTGAGCTCTCAACAGACTTTTTAAATGGGACTTTACATATTTCCAAGTCGGTACTAAGGATAATGATGAGTGGAGTGGGATTCTAAAAGGATTAAAATTCACACATGCAGATTTTCCTGTACATAACAACAATTACTCAACTATTCGGGGAAAAAAATGGATATCCTAGTGATCATTCTCATCACGTGGAAATTAAAATCGAAAGACAGATTGGCATCTACAAATCAATAGACCTCCACATAAGGATTTTGAAAATTTTATTTACAAACACTTAGGCATGATGATTATGGGAGGAGCCCTTGCCGAGATAGAGCCTAGTGTGGATCCGTAATGGAAAAGTAATGAAGAACTTTGGAATCTTCTCAGACAGGGAGGCATCACTAATTTTATTGAGAAGATTCGAATATGACCAAAGTATTTCCATTCATTTTGCAAAGGATTGGAAGGATCGCATTGTGGATTATGGAGGGAAAAAGATTTTGATCACTGAGGAGTTAATAGCCGAGGCTACTGACCTTGGCATGGATGGGTACCATTTTTTTAATAAAAGGATTGACAGAGGTCTTTGAGGAGAGGAAGTTTGTTGAGGGTAATGAGAACCTGATCTTTGTCATGGCAGCTGCGCAGTCAGTTCTATCTCTCCACCTTTTGACAAGGTCACCCACAAGATGGTACGTTACATTTATTTGGAGGGGATATTCATCACTGTGCCCTCTTAGCACCTTGTATTCCTCAATCACTTCTACAGGAGTTTCACGGTGTGCTTCCCTCACTATCTTCTTAACTCTCTTAAGAAATCCATTTTGGAGTTTCAAAAGCATACACGTGCGGTTCCGCTTACATCAGGGTCTCATCTTCTTGTTGCATAAGCTTTATCTTCTTAGGTCTCCTGGTATCCCTTCCTCCCCTGTCTCTGTTCCTCCTTTGTCTAGCGCATTATCACTAGCCCCATTTCTTTGCCTTCTGCCCCCACCACCACCACTTTTTCACCCCTCTTCCTACCTTCTTGGCTCCCTCTATCATCCCCCCACCTCTGCTCCCACCCCCTTCACTTCCACTTTATCCAGACCTGTTACTAGGTCTTCTAGAAGGCTAAACCTTGATACCCCTGTTGTGGGAATGTTCCTCAGGAGTTAGAAATTTCCCATAACCTCCTGCATATTAGTAGTACTAGTTCACAGGAGGCATGCATTGAGAGATCCAAAACAAGGCTGGAATCCTTAAAAGCCAACATGATGCTGCTGAAAGAAGAGGTAAAAAACTTGACAAAGCAAAAAGGTAAGAGGAAGGAGGAGAAGGTTGTCATTGATAATAATAGGTTGAAGACATACAAAAAGTTGAACTCCTTAGATAACCATTTAGGGAAGACCAAGACTCGCCATGATCATAATATGGCTATTTTTAATGCAATTGAAGAGTTTATTGAGCAGCATGTCCGTAGTGTCTCTAATCTCAGTGGAATTCCAGCAACTCTTTGGGGTATGGAAGAGGAAAGAAAAAGGACCATTAAACAGCTGGATGTCACTGACTCTACCCACATGACGAATTTGGCTATGTTCACCTCTTGGCAGAATATCAAAACCAGAATCAAAAAAGCCGCCACGAAGTAATTGTGGATACTCTTGCTACACTTCTCTGTATTTTTTGCTGTTTTTTTGTTTTTTTGGCTTCTCTTCACATTGTTCATTCTGGTTTGTTTCGTTGGGGTAGCTGCTCTTGGACTGCTTGGGGTTTCTATGTCTCAAATGGATCTTGATCCTTTTTTTTTTTGGTCCTCATTCCTATTTTGGCTTTTAGGCCCTCTTTTGTGCATAAGGGTATAGTCCCTTTCAAAAAACTATTTACCAATAATAATAATAATAAAATTTATCGTAAAAAATTAGCACCCTAGGATTATTTGATGATAGATCCTAATATTTCATAACATGGAACCATCTCTCAAGTTGTGGGACTTGTGAATTTAGATGGACCTCTAGAGAAGTCCAGCTTCTTCTACCTAATCATAATGCTAAACTAATTCTAATGAAGAAAATGTAGGTAAATAATCCTAAAGTATCAATTCCAAGGGACCAAGGAAAGAAAGATGGTTTGAAAGATGCATGAAAAGAAAATACTACACTAATAAAGGTGACTGCACAAGAAACATGGATGTGGAAATATCTTGCTGAGGGAGAAGGAGAAGGAAAATGGAGTAAAAAAATGCCAAACAACTATGACATAGACCCAAATCCTCATTTACCATCTGATCTCCATGAAACACAACAACTTGAATCTACAAAGGATCTAAAACATGTATAGAATAAAATAATAATAAGAATGTAAAGGTAAAGATGTACAACAAAACAATGCAAGGGTTGGAAGAAAACCAAAAACAAAGATTTTAGTCCTCTTAGAATATGCACAGTCCATTACATTGATGAAATAGAGGCATAAATACATTTTTCAGGCCCATGTAAAGGATTACAACTAATGGTGTTGAGAAATAAAAAATGGCAGAGTTTCCCACATCCCATAATATCCCCCTACTTCTCAAATGTGAAGTTTATAATATATAGAAGAAAGTGGAAAGAGAGAGAGGGAGTTATATAATCATGGATTTCCCACTTCACCCTCTAAAAAAAGTAATTAAATGGCCTACAAATATCATGAAGAACCTACTAAATCCCATCCCTTGATGTCTTTTAGCTTGTTGGAGAATAAATCTTCCCATACTAGATTAAATTTTGGTGGTTTGCGATTGACTTTACTTTGCGGGACATGGACTGTATATGGGCAAATTGTCCAGCTTTTATTAGCGGGTAAAAATGGGTAACACACTTGTTTGTAGAAATTTTCTTAAAGCACACATAGAAAAATTGACAAGACTTTGTCATTGCGATTAATTCTATATAGTTGTTTAATCCCTCTTCTAACATGTTAAATCCTAAAATAACACAATGAAAAAAATTAATTAGATTTTATCTCATAAAATGGTTTTAATTAAAATAAAATAGATTTTTCAAAAAAATAAAAAAATAAACTTGTGAACCCCCTTTCCCCTACCCCTCTAGTCCCCTCCATCCTAGAAAGATATCTCATTGAGCTTCCCGATCCCTCCCCTCACCCCTCTCCTCACCCCGACACTTACCCATTTACCCACCCACCAAAGCTACTTGGCGAGTTACCTTCTTGACCCCTCTAACACACCCCCTCCGACTCACCCATGTCGGCCCGGACATGACTCACCCAAGCCACATCCCTAACTCCCCACAAACTCCTAGACACGCTAAGCTACCCCGATGATCCATCGCTTTAACCCGCCCCATACTCCCAAAGTCCCCACCCTACGACCCAAGAATCAACACTCTTTCCCTTGATTCCAAAACTCCCATCCCGCTACCCTTAAGCTATGAAACGATCCTATAAACCCTCTCTCACCCACTTCCCCAAACAAATCCCTCCCCCTAACAACTTCACGCTACTATTACGACATCACCATCAGCTTGCATGTGGCTTGTAATTACTTAGATTAACTTCTTGTGGATCTAAACCATGTGCCAAACCTGATTTTTTTCCAACACCTCGACCACCATCTCTTACATACAAGCACACCCGCATTAGAATAAAATCCTCCCGCAACTAGTTGAGCAATATGACCTTTGGATATTAGGTTTCTCCCTCCACTTTTAGGGCTTGTTTAAATGTTTTCACTTAGGTTTTGGGGATTCTTTTCCTTCTTTACTATTCACTTAGTTTCTAACCTTAGGCTATGTATTAATCTTACTCCACTTTCCCTTGATGGTTTTTTTTTAAATTACCTTAGTTAATGTTTTATTTTAAAAAGATTAATTAGATTTTTAAATTAGTTAGTTGATTTGTTTTAGTTAATTAATGAGTAATTTATCGCATTAAGTATTTTACACCTCAATTCGGTGTTTTTAATTTATTCATTAGTTCATTTTAATTAATTTCTTAGTTTACTTCATTTGTTGTCATTTTTAAAAAATTAACTTAGGCTCCTTTTACCTTGATTAGGACATTGTAATTACTTTTTATCATCGTTGATTTTCAACACTTAGAATAATCGTAAAATTTCTCATATAGGGTTATTAGACGTTTCGTTTGATTTTTGTCACTTTTTAGATAGTTTGTCACTATTTAATCACTTTATGATGTCAACTAACATTTTTTGGTGGATTTTGTAAATGTTTTGTGTTGGTGCTCAATTTGATCTCACCTTGTTTTTCCTTGAAATTATTCATTTTGTGGGCTCTATCGTGTTTTCTATCTCCCCGTATTAATGCATGAAAACTTTGTCCTCTATTTAGTTGCCATGATCACTCCCTTCCTTTGGTCGAGGATCACTTTAAATCCAAAGTTTTGTTTTCCGTTCCTCTTTCCATGAGAAAGATCTATAGCTTGGGCGTAAAATTGGGTTTTTTTCCTTCCTTCTGTTTTCCATAGTCACGTTTTGTTTTCCCTGTCATTTTTGTCCCAAGTATCTATGGAAACATGATTGGATGCAGCTCGAAAGATCATATTTGGGCCTTATATCATTTCCAAATTGTCTTTCTTGAAAGAAAGATTCATTTTCGGGCTCAAATAGTGATTTTCTTGGATTTTACGATCTAACGGTGTTTTTTTCCCCATCAAATTTATGTCTCAAAGATCTCAGTGGAAATGTGGCCCTTTTTGGTTGGATGTAGCTTGGAGGGGAAATTTGAAAACTCTAAGGCTTGCTTCAACTCAAAACTTTTCCATGTGGAGGGTTAATGCTCATCTAAAAAAATCACCTTTTGGTTTGACCTTGGAGTTACGCTAGGGAGACACATCGAGGTTTCATTGCCTTTCCCATAGAATTTTTTTCATGCACCATGTACACTTTGGTAGAACATGGACACATGGAGGGCCGATGCTTACTTAAGGATCAGCCTTAGGGTCCCACCTTAACAAAAGCACAAGGAGGACACTTGGAGGCTTCTACTATCTCCGCTCTATACTTAAATTTTTCAGAGCAATTTTCGAAGGCCTAGGACACATGGAGGGACAACGCCTATTTGGGGACTGGACCCTAAATTTTATTTTGAAGAATCACTAGGAGTAAACTTGGAGGCTTCTTCTCACTCTGCCTTTGCTTGGATTTTTCAACAACCAACGAAAACTATCTCAGACCCTAGACACATGGCGCCTTTTGCTGATCCTTCAACTTTTTAACAACTCTATCAGAATGAGACACAAGGTGAGCCTGCGCTTATTTGGGGTCTCCACTTTTGGGGACCATCTCAAAGTGTGCCATTGAGACATGTGGAGGCTTCACATTAGCTTCTTTTTATAGTGATATTTTTCAAAGTCCAAAAGGTATTTTTCTTGGGCCCATGGCACGTGGAAGGCTCACACTTGTTTGGAAACTTTCCCTTATACTTCTCCTTTGCAGTTGCACCAAGGAAACACGTGGATGGATATAATATAAAGTAGAGAAGGGGTAGAATTAATGGTTGTTGTGTATTGCATCTATTTTTCTGCAATTTTTTCTCCAAGACTCCTGGAGATGTGAATATAGAATGTTTTTCATCATTTTTGATGAAATTCCTTGTCGTTTTTGTTTGCAAAGTGCCATTGAATGGATTTAGAACTTAATTTGTGAGTCCAAGGATTGTTAAGATCAATATTTTAAATTTGAAATTTCTCAAGAACTTGCAAAAACGTGAATTACCAGAGAAGGTGAATGTAGGGAAGAGTTGCAGAGGAGGAAAAGAGGAAAAGATGAAATGATGAAGGTTGTAGGCGCAAAAGATGAAAAATGTGTTGCCTCGAGAGTGAAAAGGATTACCTATCAGATCCAGCTATATAGATTCTCCACATAATGATTAAAATGGGGATTTATCACATGACAAAATCAGAATGATTAAAAGGACTCATCAAAAGGTTGTGGCATGGAATCCTAGTCAATAGTCAAGGTTCGAGAAGTGTGATCAGTTCATAATTGGTCCACCTAGTAGCTTTCGATGTGAATTTTTAAATGTCACTTTCTCGAGGAGAAATTTGGTAACAAGCAAAGGTCTCTCGAATATTCTTCTTTCTTGGGGGAAAAATTTGGGATGAGTGAGAGAGTGAAATGTATAAATGCAATGAGAATACTCTTGCAAATGGCCAGGGATCGAATTCTTAAGAGAAAATTTGAGAGAGCCCGTCTTCCTGAGAGACCAATCCAAGAAACCGGTTAATATCCTGTGTTTTATATTTCACTCACGTCAAGTTGGTTGTGAGTGTACATCCATTGACAAGCTCTGAGACTGTTCAAAGGAGCCTTCCCCTGTTGATGAATTTAATCAATTTCAAGTTAATCTGTGTCAATTTTGGAGTAATTTATGTCTACTTTATTTTAGAATGCCTGCAAGTAGTTTTTCTTATTCCTATTGCAATATTGTGTTAAAATTCCTATGAATCACACATGATCTTGTCCTTGCGACAATTTAGTGGCATTTGCAATTTAATTTCAAGAAGATCCTTCATCTTGTGATGAGAAAAAAATTTAAAATCACTTCACTATCATTTGTTGATAAATATTTTTTGTAAGCCTTCGAGTGTATCTTAGGCCCGAGGAACAAGGGGTCTTTGATTTTTTATTGATTCTTTAGCTCGATCGTTCATGATAGATTCTCAAAGATTGTGTGAAACTGTGTGGATCTGAGCCTCCATTAAAGCACACCTTCTGGTAGAAGGAATAGCTTATCTATTATGGAGCTTTCTGTCATTTAGCTTTCCAATTTTCATGAATTCTCTCAAAGATCTAGTATAATCAACTTTATCCTACTCAATCTCCCACCAAAATTATTCAAAAACCATGAATCCATCCTAAACTACCCCTATTTTTCCTGTATATCAACAAAGGAACAAAATCTATTTACTAAAATATGTAGAACAATTAGGATCCCATAATGCCTTCAGTAACCTTAGCCTTGTTGTGAAATTATCTCCATATTTTAGAAGTGACAACTCTTGAGAGTTAAATTATGGAGCGTTGATCATACTTTCCCAAGGTTTTCTTCATAAAATTTGTGCAAAATAAGGATATATCCATCTCCTTCATCAAACAAAGGTTACAAAATGGGTCCTCTCACCCTAGTCGAAAGGCACAGCCTAAAGCAGTGAAGATAGGTCAAATCCTCTTGAAGGTGCTATCCATCTCTCAACAAATCTGAGTGACAAAGTGACATTTAGATCTCATCCCCATCTACAAAACAAAACACATTATGATCTATCTGTCACTAAGCTCCATGTTGAATCTGTGATGTTGCTTAGCTTGAAAGGGAGAACAAATTTGGATACCAACACCTTTACACCATATTTCCATGTAATTCTCAAGCCCAATAACAAGTTACTTCATATTCAACAATGTTTTTAATGCATTCAAAGTTGATTTTTAAAGAAAAAACAAACTCTTCCCGTCATGGAGAAATCGAACAATACCAGTACCATTTCCAAACTTGGAATAGGCTCCATCAAATAACAAGGGACAAGGAAAACCTACTTGTTTAAGACATTTACATTGATCAATCTTGTGATCTTTTCCATCAGCAAATCCAACAAAGTTATCAGCATCTACATCAGCATACAACACTTCATAAGAAGCATTGTTGGGATCTTCAATGAGGTGGAACATCTTCTTCTCTCCATACATATTTACAAGGCTTCCTTCAATTAGAATGGTGGCAAAAGAAATATCCATCTAAACACTTCCACCAACACTTGCAACCCACTTTCTTGATAACAACATGCCCCATTTGGCAGGGCAATCAACAATAACAACATCAAGTTTCAAGTTCTTACCCGGATAAGCTGCAAGTTTTACCACCAAACCTTTTACACATCCTATAACTGGCACCTCTCTAGAATCCATTGCAGTACACTTTCCATAAGTTGTTGTCACTTTAATGCTCAATTCATTCATGACTTCTAGAGGCATATCATTGCATGATGCTCTAGAATCAAACATACAATTGTGCAACAATTTTTCCTTAATAATCGTTGTTGTAAAAATGGATCAACATTTTATTAAGGATCAACCAAAGATGTTCCCAACTAAACTTCAGGTGTTTCACCTAGTTCTTCCAGCACTTGGCATTTTTTCAACTCTGAAATGGTAGGAGGAGTCTCAATACTATTTACATTTCTTCCTTGGGTAATATTTTCTTCTTTCAATCCCAATACTCAAAGGCCCTTTTTTTGTGCTTAGGAATCCTAAGCAGCTCAACAATTGGAAAAAAATCTTCATTTGACTCAAGACTTGGGAAATGTCATAAGGAATTTATTTGGGCAATACATCATTTGGAGAAAGATTGATAAACTCATCGATGGCACAAGATTTTTCACATCTTGGGCATGGGTGGGAACACTAGTTCTACTTGAGACAACAAGGAATTTTCTAGATGCATATTTCTTTGGAGTTTCTTTTGGGACATTGGTGAGAACTGGGGTTTTTGGTTTGGCTTGAGGCCCTGCCCCTTTAACAACTTTACTCCCGGTATTATACTCTTTTATATTAGGTAACAACAATGTTAATTAACAATTTTCTATCCCCTTGTGATGGGATTCCTCCATCATACTTCTTAATCATTAGAGCTCTTAGGTACTCAAAATCATTATTAAGAAGTTCAAAAGCTTGTACCATATTTATTTCTAAAGTATAAGAGGGAGGAAGAAGAGGTACCCGGTGAATGCAATCCCAAAAACTTGTAGCAGTTCTTGGAATTATTACTTCAATTGAATTTGTTCCTTGTTATGTGCTTATAGAGTATTCCACCATGCATGCAACATCATCAGTGTTATCATCATCATCAGATTCTTCATCTTTTTGATATACTTCACATGGTGGGTGGGGTAAGAAACATTTGTCACACTAATCAATTTCACTTGTCTCTTTAACAACAAATCGCATTTAAAGGATCGGGCACTACTCTATTTTCCCTAACATGGGGTTTTCTAGCCCCCATGGGTCCTTTACCTCTGTCATCGACGTCGATCATTTCTATTATGATTTGCAAATCTATCTTGTCCTTTTTGCTTATACTGACCTTGAGAACCTTGTCTAATTCCTTTCTCTTCCCTGGCTAGCTTGTAAGATATTTCTTTGATAGCTTTGGCTAAAATCTTTACAACTTCCTCAAGATCCACTACCTTACTTGATTAAGGCTTCTCTAGGTTGATCAATTTAACACCCTCCCTCTGAGGAGGTTTCCTAACTGCTTTAATGTTGTTCTCAATTTACAGAGCCATGGTAAAGGCCTGCCTCAAACTTCTAGAGTTTTTATCCCTCAAATAGTAAGCAACTTTCTTATCAAATGAATCTGAATACTTTATCAAACATGATTCATCACATGGCCTTAAATTAATAGGCAGTCTTATCAATGTTTTGTTAAATCTTGTATTGAAATCATGCATTGATTCATTAGGATTATTTTTTATATTTTTAATCTCTGATAAAAGAAACCTAGGGCGGTTTTATCTCCATACTACAATCTTAAAGCATTCTTCATCTCAGTCCAAGAATCAATGGAATTATCTGGCAAATATTTATACCAGTCCCTTGCGTATTATTCTAGAGTATGGATAAACAATTTAATGTACACATCCTAAAATTCTATTTCAAATTCCACCATCATATTGACAAAGAGCTTCAAGTGTTGATCACCAGTGATTGCATTATTTCCTTGAAACTTAGGCAATATATTTCTTACATATTTTGGCACAAAGATTTGGATAGCCAACCATACCTATAAAATTGATGGGACCAAAAGTATTAACAATAAATGGGGGTCTCAGGTGGAGGCTAAGCCATATTATTTTGAGGAGGTAACCTGGGAGGAGATGTAATCGATGAGGAGTGATAGGTCTGTGTGGTACAGGGATGCAATTCTCATAATGACTACCCTCTAAAGGCTCTGTTTCTTGGAAAACTCTATCAAATTTTGAAAATACAGGGGTAGATTGAGAAAAAAATTCAAATACAAATGAAGGCCCCTCTCCAGATGGAGAATTCAATTCAACAAAGAGACTACCTGATTCAAATTCACTTGAGGAATTATTGCAATATTCAATCATAGGTTGATCAATTTCACCAATGGAGATCTCTTTTCTTGATGCTTTATCTTCAACAACCTTCCAAATTCTTCTTCCTTCTAAATTAGACTTTCCTAACTCTGGAGACAACCTTCTACTAAGGTCCTTAACAAAGAAAGATCTTCTTCCTTCCAGCTTTGTAGAGATTAATGACCAATCTTACTTGATATATGTTAAGACACTGGTATTTATTAAGAATTTAAAGAGCATAGAGTCACCACTAAGGATTATCACCTTAGTTTTTGCAAATGCACTATGAAAGACCTATCAAATGTCTATCAATAATAGATTCATGCAAATATTATAAGATCTACTCTTCTTCTACCCAAATTTGTCAATGATGATACAAAATTTAGTGCAATAACTGTATAAGCTAGAAATATTACACTCAAAACTTACAACTTTGAACAATTCTTACAGATCTGAATAGAGAATGATGTTTCAGCAATGTATTTTCACTTTAAAATTTATAAGAAGCATTACCAGGGTCTATATGCATTGTTGATGGTGTTGAAACTTTGCACACAACTTCATATCCCCGGAAACGGTGCCACGAGTGTTGTTTTTGCATAAATAAATCTGAGAGCTCAAATAATCCCCAGAAATGCAAATCAGATCCCTAATAATGTCACCATGAGTGTTGTTTCCACACAAATAAATCTTGGAGCTCAAATAATCCCCAAAAATGGTGCCACGAGTGTTGTTTCCACACAAATAGATCCCGAAGCTCAAATAATACCCTGACAATGGCACCAAAAGTGTTGTTTCCTCACAAATAGATCCCGAAGCTTGAATAATACCTCAAAATGGTGCCACAAGTGTTGTTTCCTCAAAAATAGATCCCGGAGCTCAAATAATACCCAACAACAGTGCCACAAGTGTTGTTTCCACACAAATAGATCCTGAAGCTCAAATAATCCCCAGAAATAGTGTCATGAGTGTTGGTATCCAAATTTGTTCTCCTTTTTGAGCCGAGAAGCATCACAGATTTGACACGAGCTTAGAGATAGATAGACCATGATGTGTGTCATTTTTAGTCGTGATGAGATATAATTGGCCTTTTGTCACTCAAATTTGTGGAGAGATGGATAAGCACCTTCAAGAGGATTTGACCTCTCCTCACTACTTTAGGTTTTGCCTCTTCAACCAGGGTGAGAGGACTCGTAGAATAAGCTCTGTTTGATGAAGGAGATGGAGATATCCTACTTTTACACAAATTTAATGAAGAAAACCTTGGGAAAATATGATCAATACAAAGATAACTTAACTCTCAAGAGTTGTCACTTCTAAAAGATGGAGATATTTTCAAAACAAGGCTAAGGTTATCAAGAAATTATGGGATCCTAATTGTTCTCGCATATTTTAGTAAATAGATGTTGTTCCTTTATTGATATATAGGGAAAACAGGGGATAGTTCAGATGGATTCATGGTTTTTGAATAGTTTTGGTGGGAGATTGAGCAGGATAAATTTGATTTTACTAGATATTTGAGAGACTTCACAACAATTGGAAAGATAAATGATAGAAAGCTCCATAATAGCTAAAATATTCCTTCAACCAGAAGGTGTGCTTCAATGGAAGCCCAAATCCACACGGTTTTACACAATCTTTGAGAATATAGCACGAAGACTCAAGATAAAGACTCAATAAAAAATCAAAGACCACCAGTTCCTAATGCCTAAGACACACTTGAAGGCTTACAAACAATCTTTATCAACAAATGACAGTGAAGTGATTTTAAGATGTTTATCTCATCACAAGATGAAGGATCTTCTTGAAATGAAATTGCAAATGCCACTAACCTATCACAAGGACAAGATCCTATGTGATTTGGAGGGACTTTAACAAAAGATTGCAATAGGAATAAGAAAAACTACTTGCATACATTCTGAAATAAAGCAGACACAAATTGCTCCAAGATTGACACAGATTAACTTGAAATTGATTAAATTCATCAACAGGGAAAGTTCCTTTGAAAAATCTTAGAGCTTGTCAATGGTTGTACACTTGCAACCATCTTGACATTATTGAAATTTAAAACACAGGATATTAATAGGTTTCTCGGATTGGTCTCTTAGGAAGACTAGCTCTCTCAAATTTTTCTCTTAAGAATTCAACCCTTGACCATTTGAAAGAGTATTCTCATTGCATTTATACATTTCACTCACTCACTCATCCCAAATTTCCCCAAGAAACAATAATATTTGAGGGATCTTTGCTTGTTACCAATTTTCCTTAGAAAGCTGACATTTAAAAATTCACATCCAAAAGCTTCCAGTGGACCAATTATGAACCGATCACGCTTCTCGGACTCTTGACTAATGCCTAGGATGCCATGTCACAACCTTTTTACAGTCCTTTTAATCATTCATATTATATCATGCGAGAAATAACCATTTTAATCATTTTCCGCAGGCTCAGTATAGCTGTAGATCGACAGGTAATCCTTTTCACTCTCGAGGTAACACCTTTTACATATTTTACACCTGCAACCTTCATCATTTCATCTTTTCCCTCTTTTTCCTTTGCAACTCGTCCCACATTCATCTTATTTGGTAATTCACATTTTTGCAAGTGCCCGAGCAATTCCAAATTCAAAATATCAATTTTAACAATCCTTGGACTCACAAATTAAGTTTTGAATCCATTCAATGGCACTTTGCAGACAAAAATGACAAGGAATTTCATCAAAAAATGATGAAAAATAGTGCATATTCGCATCTCCAAGAGTATTGGAGAAAAAAGGGCAGAAAAATAGACATAATACACATCAACTTTATATTATAGCCGTCCACATGTTTCCTTGGTGCAATCAGAAAAGGAGAATTATAGGGAAAGTTTCCAAACAAGCACGGTCCTTCCACGTGCCCTGGCCCAAGAAAAATGCCTTTTGGCATTTGGAAAATATCATATAAAAAGGAGCCGTAAAAAATCCTCCACGTGTCTCAATGGTGCACTTTTAGATGGTCCTAAAAAGAGGAGACCTCAAACAAGTGTGGGCTCACCACGTGTCTCAATCCAGTAGAGTTGTTAAAAAGTTGAAGGATCAATAGAAGGCACCATGTGTCTAGGGTCTGAGATAGTTTTCCTTGGCCGTTGAAAAGTCCAAGAAAAGGTAGAGTGAGTGGAAGCCTCCAAGTGTCCTCCTAGCGCTTCTTTAAAATAAAATTTAGGGGCTAGTTCCTAAACAGGTGCGGTCCCTCCACATGTCCCATGCCTTAGAAAATTTCTTTGAAAATTTAAAGTGTAGAGTGGAGCCGGTGGAAGCCTCCAAGTGTCCTCTTGCGGATTCTATTAAGGTGGGACCCTAAGGCTGATTCTCAAATGAGTACCAGTCCTCCACATGTCCATGGTCTGCCAAAGCAGTACTAATCACATGAAAAAATTGTCTAAGACTAGGCACGGAATGGAAACCTCCACGTGTCTCCCGACACAACTCTAAGGTCAAACTAAAAGGCAAATTTTTAGATGAGCGTCGGTCCTCCACGTGGAAAAGTTTTAAGTTAAAGCAAGCCTTAGAGTTTTAAAGTTTCCCTCCAAGACACATCCAACTAGAAAGGGCCACATTTCCATAGGTGTTGAGATGAAATTTGACGGGGAAAAACACACCAGTCAAAAAAACCGTAAAATGCAAGAAAATCACCATCTGAGCCCGAAATGAATCTTTCTTTCAAGATAGAGAATTTGGAAATGATATAAGGCCCAAATATGATCTTCTGAGCCACATCCAATCATGTTTCCACAGATATTTGGGATAAAAATGACAGGGAAAACAAAATGTGACATGGAAAATTAAAGGAAGGGAAAAAACCTGATTTTACGCCCAAGTTATAGATCTTTCTCATGGACAGAGGAACGGAAAACAAAACTATGGATTTAAAGTGATCCTTGACCAAAGGAAGGGACTAATCATGGCAACCAAATGGAGGACAAAATTTTCATGCATCAATACAGGGAGATAGAAAACATGATAGAGCCCGCAAATTGACGAATTTCAAGGACAAACGTGGTGAGATCAAATTAAGCACCAACATTTTGTTCTCATTTTTCATTTTTGTGAAGTTATTCGCAACACATTTCACATGTAGTCTCTTCTCTCATGCTTGTTACAAGATATCTTGGGAATAAGAATCATGAATTTGTGTCATTTTTCATTGTTATATCTATGTTCTACCTTAAGCAAACTACTAACACTTTTTTAGGAATGTATGACAAAACCACATTAAAACTACTAATTTTAGGTTTCCTTGATTGTGTGCTAATAAAACTACTAATACTTTATGTGTAGGGAATCCTTTTAATGAAGATAAAATGAACACTACATATTGTATTTGTAGGTGCAGTTAAAAAGGCTATTTCCCAACCTCCATAACTGAGGTAAGTGCTTTAGCTTAAGCAATAAAACTCACTTTAGGAGTACCATAAGAACACAAAAATAGTCAGCACATTGAGGGAATTGGCTGACAAAATGGGTACCTTTGTCCCAATTGACTAGTAAAACCTTGTGAGATTAGAGTCATAGATATCCAGTAGTGGCAACCCCAGTGCAATTCATTTTGAGCAAGATATTTTCTCAAGGTTTCAAATGTGGTAAAGTAAAGATGATATCTAGTAATAACACCGCACTCTCTTAGGTATACTACTTTGACACCTAGTTGAGAGAGACACCTAGGAAGCCAAACACTTTCCAAGCCAAGCTAAGGTAGAGGCCAAAATAAACCAAAAACAAAAACTCTCTTTTTATTTCTTTCTTTTCATAGTAGTGTTCCACACTCTCTTTTTCCAAACACTCCTTATTTCTATTCATCTTTCATGTTCATACCTTTTTGTAGTTTCTAAACACTCCTTGTTTGGATTCATATTTCATCTTTCCAAGTACTCTTTACTCGGATTATTTTTCACCTCCTTTTCGCTATCCCAAATACTCCTTATTTGGGATCATTTTCAATTCTTTTCACAATCTCCAAATTTATCCTTATTTGGACTTATCATTCACCTCTTTTCTTGTCATCCTTTCTCTTCATTTTCAGTCATTCACTACCTTTCATTTTACTCTCAAAAATCCCTTTTCGAGATTTTGTCTATTTTTCATCCTTTCAATCTTTTCATTCTCATCACACTTCCCATTTGATCTTCTTTCATTCCTTTGGAGTTATCATTTTCCCATTTGAGTCTTCCTTTTTGAAATAATCAAATTGCCCTATCTTTTAGACTTATCTCATTTTGAGTTTATCCACATTTCATCCTTGACTTAAACATTTGGATTACATTTCCCAAAGTTTAAGTTTCCACTTCCTTTTGACATCAAGTCTTGAGTTTTGGATATCCACATCCTCACTCAAGAATTTTCATCTTACGACTCACGTCTTGACATTGTTATATCTAACGTTGTCACGATCAAGTCCATTACATATTATCTTTCATTAGAAATTTTATAATTTCATCCTCTTGATACATCATTTAGTTTGACACCATCATTTTTGAACTATACATGTTCATTTTCTTCGTGTCTCTAATTTTACAAACCCTTTGTTAATTTTTAGACATTTCATCATATCTTTTCCCAACATTTACATTTTTTCTACTCGAGTCTTATTCCCTCATTAGTCTCTTCTATCTTAACTATGTCTTGTTAAATTTTGAGCATATCTCATATGATTTGAATCATTTTCATACCCTATTCCATTCTAACATTTACATTGTTATAGGTTGAGAATAATCTCAATTTAATTACAAAACCCTCTCCCCTTATAGAATTCACTTTTCTAGTGGTAGAGTACATTCAAAATCAAACTATATTCACTCTTCCATTCTAGCATTCACATTGTTAGAGGTTGAACACTTTTTAAACTTACTTGCCAAACCCTCTTCTCATCTAGCATTCACTTTGCTAGAGGTATAGTATACTAGACATCAATCTATCCTCACTCCTCCATTCTAGCATTCACATTGTTAGAGGTTGAACACATTTGATATTTCATCACTATAATTCTCCTCCCATCTAGTATTCAATTTGGTAGAGGACAATAAATTTCATCACATTGGACGCCTCTTCCATCTTGGCATTAATTTTTCCAAGGATTGATTTTATCATCACTCTTGCATGTTTCCATCTTGACATTCACTTTGTTAAGGGTCGTATCATTCAAAATTTCCAAATACCTTTTCCATCTTAGCTTTCACTGTGTTAAGGAACAAGTTACTATCAAACTTAATTACGAATTGTATTCCATCCTCGCATTCACATTATTATGGGTTGAGTTATCTTTCACATCTATTTTTCCTCCCCCCCTTATTTTAAAAATGGTGGGAACATGACTCATAGATTATAGTCCTTTTGGAAGAAATAAAATACTTTGAATATTTTTGGACATTCCAAAGAGTGATGATGACCAAAACCCTGAGGATGATCAAAATGACATCTCTCCTGAGGAACAATCCCATGTTGAAAATATCTTACTTATGAATAAAGAGAATTTTTTTCTTTTTTTCCTTTGAGATGGGAGAAAAATTACCCTTTGATTTCGACAAGGATGTTCTACGAACATTACTTGGAAAACCAAAAACCAAGAAGGGTGACCCATTCATTTCCACAAACAATGATGATGGGTGTGGCCCTAGCCACACAAACAATGATAATGATGATGGATCAAACCCAAAAAATTGAATGTTAGGAATAAGGAAAATATACCAACTCAGCCACTAATCCCACTAAAATCCTCATGGATAAAATCAATGAGATGGCCAAGAAATTAGCTATCTTATCCTCCAAAGTCACTATTGAACCTCCGTAACAAATATTCTTCAAAACTAGTGATGACTCATCTAAGAGCCATACTACACCCAACAAAGAGAACAACCAACCTAAGAATGATGGCTCATCATCATCCATATTACACAATGACTTTCCATTCACTTGTGAATGGAAACTTATTAAAGACACTATCTCGGGTATGCAACACTAGCGTAAAAAATTAAACTTTGACGAGTTGTTTTCTTACCCAGTTGATAAGGACATCTTACGCATATGTTTTCCTAAATAATTTGAAACACCCAAGTTTTATAAATACAAGGGAAATAATTACCCAAGATTTGACATCAAGGAATTTTACATGGCTTTCCATGAAGTGGCATATAGTGAGACCTTTCTATTACAAATCATTCCATGTAGTCTACGGGGATAAGCCTTGGACTCATTTTTACACATTCTCAAGGTCTCTATCCATAATTTTTCATACCTCTCAAATAATTTCATTAAACATTTATCATTCAATATAGACAACGAAATAAAAATGATGGACTTTTTTAATGCCAAAAACATTATAACAAAACCGTTGCACAATTTTTATGAAAATGGTGTAGAATCGCAAGTCTATTCCCACAACCGATTCCTAAAAATATTAATAGTGAGTATTTTCATTGAAAATATCATTGGTGAACTATTCTTTCACATGTAAATGCACTACCTCAATAATTTGGAGAAAATTATTGAGAAAGGATCACAAATTGAAAAGGTCATTGTTGTAAAAGATTTGATCAAACATCACTCAAAGGACAATGGAAACAAAAATAACAATAAAAATATCTTTCATCATGATAAATATAAATACGTTAATATAAATCACAACATCATCAATGAGTGTGTTAGAGATAACTGAAAAATACAAAAAAATAGAACAATCAAACTAAGCCTAACAAAGCCAAGTAACCTCTTGTTGTTGTAACTAAATAGGATTACTCATCTCATGACTCAAAACAACGTTGTTTCACTCATTTTCGAGAACCTCTCTCAAATATCCTATGAAAATTTGGTAAATCCAACATGGTGACCTATCATATTACAAGAAATTGTGTTGAAGGAGAAGCCAAGCTCGCTTGGTATAAAGTCGACACTTATTATGAATTTCAATGCATTGACGGTGAAAACAACCGATCAATGTTTAGGTTTATGTCACTTTTTCCAAGATGTCATTGACAAAGTGGGGATATCATTAGTGAAGAACCCTCATCAAATAAAAAACTAAATGAAAATATCAAAAATTTAAACACATTTCCTAAATATGGTAATCGATAATAAAAATGCTTGACAAAGGTTACTCCACCAATGACCCTAATTACAGTTCAATTATTTCATTTATTGAGGAAGTGCATCTTATAGTAGCCACTAATAAATTCAAACCTCGAATAATGTTTTAGCCACACATTAAATTAAGATATGGTTTCCCACTAAAAACCAACCATCTATGTCTTCTATAGAGCCTCAAACGTCTAAAACCACAAATCCCTCAAATAAGAAACTAACCTCTAATGCTAAATCTTCCGCTCCTGGTCAGTATGGCCTCACTAAATAGATAACAACCATGTCGGTGCATATCTATCTGATGGAGATGTTAAAAGGTTCACCTAACCTTCTAGCCATCCTCACTCATGCTCATCATGAAGCATGTATTCCTCTAACCCTTAATGTTTAACAATTTCAAGCTATGATCAAAAAAATTTCACCCGAAAGTCTTATCCTATGTTTTGGCCCTCTGGATATGTTAAACGCCAATCTACTTAACAATAATTCTTTTTAATTCTAAGCGTACTTAAGAAAAACATAAGTTCAATACAGTTCTTATAGAAAATAAATTAACTCTTAACATCTTCTCTATTAAAATACTTTGTTTCCTTTGTCATACAATATACGACTTTGAATATAACATTATTATCATTCATGGTTATTAAAACAATGAGTGCTAATCCTTACATACTATTACCCTTCCCTGCATGTCGGTCCCCAACTTCTCAATACAATTTGTCATACCATGGATGTAGAAACATCATATAATGTTCTTCTAGGTAGACATTGGATACATGTAGTGAAAGACGTGTCTTCCACCTTCCATCGTGTATTGAATTCCCACATAATGGAAAATAGTTCACTTTACTTGGTGATGCCAACCCTTTAAGTATTGTAATTTTTGAAGCAAAGTACCAAAATGCAAATTACTATCCATTTTCTCTGGATCTCATTTGAACCTCATGTTATCCCCATTACTAGTAACTACATCGATCTAAGAATGGTACATTATTCTAGTGCCTCTACATCTTATTATAAATCATCTACGTCCAAACCATCACCCGAGATTAAATTCTCCTATAACTATCTAGGTGATTACATGCTTGAAAATGCATTTTTATTGGAAAACTTCCATTATCGCATCATAGTTATGGATTCCCTAACACTTCCAATCTATGAGAACCTCCCATTTACTATATGGGATATAGTCTTTGGAGATGAAAATATTCAAGGCTTTTACATCTCTTGACTATATGAAGACAAGATGACAAAATACTAAGAATCCATAGAGTATACCAAGGATCATAAAATGATGAAAAACATGAACTATAAAGGAAGAGAAATTGGCCCATAAGGAGAAAAAATTCTTGAACCTATGGAAATAAAATCTAACCTCTACATGCATGGATGTTCTAGGATATGAGACATTTGAGAAGAGACTAGTCATATTTGATATATTAACTAGTGATGAGGACTCAGACTCTGAAGTTGAGACTAGTTCCACACATAGCCTCTTTGAAGACCTCTTGAAACCATGATTTTCCTTGAAGACCTATCCATTCAAAAATTTGATGTTATTTTACCACTCCCTCATTTATCGGGACCAACAAGTGTCATATTTCAATGGACCTCTTTCAAAATCATGAGGCCATTCGAAGTTCCTCGCATGACTCAAAACAATTTTTCCTTATCGGATCGGGAGAGGGTTTCGATATAAACCTTGATGCTACTAATTAATTAGGTAAAGAAATATAAATATCTTTCCCAAAGGTAAAATAAATAAATAAAAAAGAAAAAAATCATATCTTCGCACAAAGGAAAATCTAAGGCATTATGTGAGCAAGAAGAAATTAAAAAGAAATAGAAATAAAAGGACACATATCCTGGTGAAAACCTTTCAGAGGCACTAGATAGAGGAGATTAAGATATGGAAATATAAAATAAAATACACAAAACTATTACTTCATTTAGAGATAACGAAGCTTCTAATCTATTAGTGGAAGAAATGACAACTATCAACATTGGGATCAAGACCAAACCAGATCGCTACAACTCGCTCGTTGCAGTCTCTTTGACACTAAAATTAATACCTTGAAAAAGATTCTAATTGAATTTCAAGATGTATTGGCTTGATCCTACAAGGTAATTCCATGCCTTGATCCTTCTCTTATGGTTCATCACCTTGTGGTGTGCCCCGATGTCAATCCTATAAAGTAAAAGTTACGTAAAATGCACCCCAAGGTGGCATTGCTTGTCAAGGCCTAACTAAAAAATCACTAGATGTAGGATTCATATGGTCCATCAAATACTTAGAGTGGATATATAATATGGTACCAGTTTCAAAGAAGACCACCATAATCTATATCTATACATATTTTTGTGACATCAATAAGACATGTCCTAAGGATGGCTTCCCTTTTCCTAACATCGACATGATCATTGATTCTACTACGGGCCATGAGATGTTATCTATTATGGGTGATTTTTTAGGATATAACCAAATTAAAATTACTGAAAAAGACCAATATAAGATAGTTTTCAAAACCCAATGGGGAAATTTTGGTACATGGTCATGGCCTTTGGCCTTAAGAACATTGGTGCAACTTATCAACGTCAATGACTATTATTTTCCATGACATAATGAAGGACTATGTTGATGATATTATTTCTAAGTAAAAGACCAAATTGGATCATCCAACTAGTTTTAGACATATATTTATGCGATTAAGGGAGTACAAGGTTCACCTTAATCCCAAAAAGTGTGTCTTTAGGGTCACGTATGGTAAACTTATGGGATTCATCGTTTCATGAAGGGGAATCAAATTGGACCCTCCTAAACTCAAAGTTATCATGGATATTCCACCTCCTCAGAATCTACATCAACTAAGAGGACTATATGGTAATATAAAGTCTATCCGATGGTTCATTTCTCAATTTGCAAATAAGTTCCATCACTTTAACCAATTTATTAAGAAGGATGTCTAATTCAAGTGGACATGGGAATGTCAATAATATTTCACCAAATTGAAAGAATATTTTTCCACTCCACCTATACTTATGCCACCAATACAATAAAATACTATGTTGTTATACACTTCTGCAATAGAACATGTCATTGGGGCCTTATTGGTGTGACACAATGACAAGGCTCAAGAACAATTTGTGTATTATTTGAGAAGAATTCTTCTTGAGCATGATACTAAGTAATCGTAGGTTGAAAAATATTTCTTAGCAGTCACTTACACTTTTGGCAAGTTACAACACTATTTTTTGAATCATACCACCAAGTTAATTGCAAAGGTTTACCCTCTCAAGTACCTACTTTTAAGACTAGTAATAACAAGATGGATGTCCAACTGGATTGCACTCCTTAGTGAATTTGATATTGAATTTTTCAATTAGAAGGCTATAAAAGGTCAAGTTATGGCATATCAATTGGCCCAAGCACCATTGGTAGGTTCACATCCATTAAAATTTGAATTTCTAGATGAATACCTATTATACATAGAAGCAATCCCCTCATGGACTTTATTCTTTGATGGATCCTGCAACATCCATGGTTCAAGACAAGTAATTGTCTTACAAACACCAGACATGGACCTCATACCTAAATCTTATCGCATTGGCTTCCCTTACATAAAAAACATAGCTAAGTACAAAGCATTGATAGCAATATTAGACTTGGCCATCTCCTAGTGCCTACAAGAATTAGATGTTTTTGTAATTCTCAAGTACTTACTTTTAAAACTAGTAATAACAAGACGGATGTCTAACTGGATTACACACCTTAGTGAATTTGATATTGAATTTTTCAATTAGAAGGCTATAAAAGGTCAAGTTGTGGCAGATCAATTGGCCAAAGCACCATTTTTAGGTTCACATTTGTTAAAATTTGAATTTCTAGATGAATAGCTATTATACATAGAAGTAATCCCATTATGGAATTTATTCGTTGACGGATCTTGCAACATCCATGGTTCAAGATAAGGAATTTTCTTACAAAGATCGGACATGGACCTCATACCTAAAACTTATAGCATCGGCTTCCCTTACATAAAAAACATAGTCAAGTACGAAGCATTGATAACAAGATTAGACTTGGCCATCTCCTAGTTCCTAGAAGAATTAGATTTTTTTGGCAATTCCCTTCTCATCCTTAATCAAGTCAATGGTGAATATAAAGTCAAATATGAGAAATTTTTACCCTAAAAATTCATGGTTAATAGTCTCAAAGGGTATTTAGAGATTTTAAATTTTGAACAAGTTCCTCGTGTACAAAAAAAACAATAGATCCATGGTAACTATCACATCTCTTCTTTCATTCAACACTAATCAAACTCACAATGAGTTCCTTGTTGTACATATTTTGAATCCCACATACAAATTTCCGAGTTAGCCATGGTTTAGGAGATTGTTGGTCATGATCATCCTTCGTATAATGACATATACACCTTCATTCAAGATAAATATTACCCTTCCAACATGACATTATCCAATAAAATATCCTTGGCACAACATGCCTCACGCTAAACCATCCTCACTAACACTTGGTATAAAAGAGGCTATGATGGGAATCTCTTAAGATGTCTTAATCAGGATAAAGGTAATCAAATAATAGCTGAAGTACACTCGGTATTTACGGTATACACACCGTGGAATGGTCCTTACAAATAAGATCTTGCGTGTTGGATACTACTAATCTACAATTGAAATGGACACATAAAACTATGTCAATAAATGCCAAGATTTCCAGAAGCATGGTAATCTAATTCATACACCTTCCCAAGCCTTACATCCTATCACCTCACCATGGCCTTTTTCTAAATGAGGGATTGGTCAAATCACAAAAATAAAGCTCACATCTTCCGAAATCCATACCTTTATTATCACAACCACAGAATATTTCACCAAGTGGATCGAGGCTATGCCTCTCACCTATGTTTCTAGCTGCAATATTTCTAAATTAATCTTTAATCATATTAGTTTTTGTTTTGGAATTCCCATTGCCATTATCACTTAAAACGGTGGTTGTTTCAAAAATAAGAATGTCAAATCCCTTACTAAAAAATATCATATCCACCTGAAACGAGCCTCTCTTTATAACCCACAATGCAATGGCCAATCCAAAGTTTTGATAAATACTATCAAATCCATCTTGGAAAATATAGTAAATAAACATAGACGGAATCCGCATGCACAGTTGTATCATATCCTCTAGGCGTACCACACATCTTTCCGTAGTCTGCAGAGCTACCCTTTTTTCCTAGTATATGGATTTGAATCCATATTACCCATTGAAGTTGAAATTCCTTTACTTCATGTCTCCCTCCAATGCCTCATGCATGAAGAGGATTGCCATTGTGCATGACTTGCTAAGCTTGAAATAATAGATGAAATATACATTCATGCTTTGGATCATCTGTAAGTATACTAAAATCGGCCGTGTATTAACTATAAAATAAATATTCGACCACGATAGTTCAAGATTAGTGACTTGGTTCTGAAGAATTTAAGAAGAACACAACCAAGCCACTTGAAAAATAGGGAAAATTTGAGCCTAATTGGATGGTTCCTTATGTTATCACTACAAAATTAGGATCTGACACATACAAACTATTTAATAAGGATGGAAAAGAGTTGAAATATCCTATGAATGTAATTCATCTAAAAAAATTCTATGCTTGAGTCTCTAATGATTAACTCTTATGTTGAGGGCATATCCGCACGCCTGGCCGCTTCACCCTTTTCACCTCATCTCATGTTTGTGTCAATCTACCTATCGTTGTGTCTCATGTTCTCCTTGTTTGTTCATTATTTCCATTGTCTACCACTCCTTTTTCCTTCCATTATAGACACTAAATTACACACTTGGGTACATATCTAGGTCCTAGTCACATACCACTATTGATATGATTAATAAGCAAGAAAAGTATTGATTAACCACTATATTTTACCTCTTTACTTTCTTTTCTGGTTTCTTTCTTGGCCTTAAACACCCTATTTCCCAGTCCAAATTTGTATACTTTAGCTTTTCTCGAGTCTTGACACCAGCACCCAACCAAGATGCCAGAGCACAGAACCGTCATCCCTTTGCGTACTCCACGACCTCTTTATATCTTGCTCGCATCTTTTAGGTCTTTTTAGTTGTTGGCATTTTTTTCTTGGTGGTTGGCCTTTTAGTAGTTAATTACAAAATTAAAACAAGGGAATCATATAAATACAAATTTATGTGACCATAATAAAGGACCAAGCTCTAAACATCTACTACTATCACCTAAGGTTACATCCAAAGGTATTTCAACAGCATCAATGCCTCTATCTAACTATCATTCAAGGGACAACAGAGACTACATTATTCTACATACACTTCATAGGAGGGGAAGTTAAATTTTCCATGCACACTTATACCTACATTTGATACATCTAGCTACTACTCGCTATTCAATTCATCTTCTATAAGATCCACATAGGGCACGATTCTACACACACACACATAAAACTACATGGAGTTTGAAATGTAGTGCAATGCCTAGATTAGAGGTTCACTCGGTGAGGTAACTATCGGGGTAAGTTTGACTCCCCATTTGTATCTTTTATTTTTAGGATTTGATGTGTTTTGGGGTTTTACAGGTGTTATTTCTCTTTGAAAGTTTCAGGTGAACTCGGTGATCTTATAGTGACATACATGAGATCAACATAAAAGGGCATTGACATAGAAACAACACTGTAAAAATAATTTTATAAGGATATGAGTGGTCACGGGCACCTAACAAAGTGGTGGTCTATAGTACCCAGGCACCCTAGTCCATTCTATTATGATAGTTTTGAATTTTTATGGGTTCAATTGCGATAATATGCCTTCCTGTTCCATCAATTTTTTGTCTCAGCACAACTTAGAGATTATTGTGAAATCAACTAAGTATCTTATCCCTTATCTTTCACCTAGGGTTTCATATTTCTAGCTTATTGCTTAGGTCAAATCTATGCTTTATTGCTTTATCATTTTGTTGTGAATCTTAAATTAGAATTTAACATAATTTATATTATTGCTAAATCATTTAGTGAAATTTCCCGATCAAACCCTACCTTCTGAGTATGTTTTCTTCTTCTCAAGTCATGGATCAATCTTCTTATCCTTATTTCTCTCCAACTAAGGTTTTTGGCATGGCTACTATTGTTGTTGACTTCATGTAAGTTCGTACTCAACATCCTCCTTGCTTTATTACACCTAGGGCTGATCCAACTATTAATGTAGTCACTACTCGCTACACTCGTCCTCATACGACTTCGCTAATTTCCATTCCACTGCTATCAATTTTGTGGATCCTCCTACCACTTATAAAAACTATGATATTATTGAACAACTTAAGAATACATTAGTTAAAATATCTCTCTACAAATTATTATGTAATGCACCTCATTGTTGTCATACATTAGAGGCTGACCTTCATTTAATCCACATTAAAAGAAATTATTCTTTGGTGGCCTTCAAAAATATCATTTAGTCTCTAAAAATATACCACATACGATATCTTTTAGTGATGAGGATATCTTTCCATCTACTCTTGACAATCCATGTGCACCTCTACTTATCACTGCTATCAATGACACCATTTGTATCAAACATGTGCTCATTAAAAATGGTTCCACTATAAAATTGTATGCTCACTCCCTTTTAAAGAAAATTGGCATTACAAATAATATAATTACTAAGAATTCAACTCTTATTCATGGCTATGATTCCACTACTTGCACATGTTTAGGCACTATCACATTACCTATACAAGTCGGACCTAAGATTGTTTGTACAATATTATTCATTATCAATACCTCATTTCAAGTTAATATCTTCTTTGGGTAGACCACGGATTCATGCCATGCATGTTGTCCCATCTAATATTCATTGTTGTATTGAATTCTTACATGATGGCTATGAGAATACCATTTTTTTGTCGTATAGACATCGTCACTTCTATGCATATTCCTCCATCGTAACCTATTCTATATAGAAATATTTGAACATATGATATTGGTCAATATAGTTCTTCATATCTACCTTCCACCGCCACTAGCATTTTGTCTATCTCCACTCATATCACCAATATTATTTCACTCACTATGTTTTCTTTATCGAACACTTCCACTCAATTCATTGAGAATCATCTCGCCCCTGCATCTGATTCACCACCAACCAATATCCTCAATATTTCTATCTAACATGATAATACCAACATTGATGATTTTGATGAAGAGGTTGATACCATTGAGCTTACTATGACAAATTGTGCAATCTTAATTTTACTCCTATCAAGATAGATGATTCATACTTTAATGATACTTTCGTTGTTATTGGCCCTGGTGAATATCAATTAAAGAAACCCCTCCTTCTACTAATGTTATGGTATTTTATCGGGGTTTTCCCATATATTGGATGTCATCGCAACCTATATCATCTTCTCATGAGGATACCGCATCTGCGCTTCCTCCTTTCACATACAATATTTTCATGAATAACTCTTATTGGCATCACATTCCATTCAATCCTACTTTATTTTACACTTTTTGTACACATGAGGGCTTGAATCAGCTTAGATTTACACTTGATGATATCCTAAATTTGCCTCATTCACCTCATCGCTATCATGGATATGTTTTTATTACTACTTCCTATGGTCTTGACTTGATTACATTGAGGGAACTTTGGATCTTGATCATATTAACATCACATTTCCTATGCCTTTAAGCCATGTTTCTATTTGCAATGACTCCTTTCTCAACTATTCATAAATCTCACTCACTGGTATGCGCATGGATGTCCACCAACACCTTTCATTGATGAAGAATAAACAATGGGAATGTATAATTTGTGCCACAATGGCTCCTTATATGATCAACCTCATAAAATTGCTTACCAAGTCTTAGATGCATCTCCATATGGTTTTAACCATGACAACGATGATATCTTAGATGATGTTACTTGATCATTCTTATCTTCATACACTTAGGGGGCATCATACTTATTCTCCTCCCCTTATATCATTATCAAATGTCTCGCATTTTGAATCATATACTTTGAGCTTCACATACAATCTTCCACATAAATCTTGCACATCTTTATACATTTGTATCATCATTACACGATGACGCACTCTTGTACTATGGTTAAAAATTGACTTGTTGAGGATCACTACATTCATGAACCTCATACACACTAAGTGCATTCACAACACATATTTCTCATGTATATTCATCAAATCACACTTCTCATGATGCACTCTAGTTCCACGGTTCATACTCGATTCTTTGAGGGTATAAATCTGAAATGAAAATCACCACACTCACTCACTTTCTATGCTTAATGATTTTTCAATCATATATTTCTAATGCACATTTTCAAACCATTTCCCGATTATGCATTCTTATTCTATGGTTTATTATTATTTTTGAGGGGTCTTGTTATAAATGAACCTCATCTCATGCGTAATCATTCACCTTTTCTTGGGAGTCACTTTGTTCCTATCATAATCACATTGCATATTATTCCATATTACTCATTCACAACATATTGCATATCTTATTTGCACATTGTTCTTATTTACTTATGCTCACATGTTACACTTTGATTACTATCCTAGATAGATATTTCATATGTCACTATCTTTACTATATACACATGCACGTTCACTTGCCTTCTAGTTGTGAATCTAATCTTTATACAAATTGTTACATGTAACATGGATGATCGGGATTGTACTTTTTACCAATCCCATAGTTGATCCCGAGGGCATCTACTTTCTTACACATCACAAGTGCTATTGTATTTTATACTACTTCCTATTTTAACTAAAGCAAGCTACTATATCAGACCATACACACTTTGACATTATTTTTATCTTTTTAACATGATAACATGTGCTCTATATGTAGCATTTTATTTTTAGGAAAAAAATTCCATCATGGTTGTCTATTACACTTTGTTTTCCACCATTTTTAATGTAGCCAAATTCTAACCAAACTTGATTTACTGCAAATAATATGAACTCCAAAGAAAATAGATCTCCTTCTTCATTATTGAATAATGAATTACAATGTTTCCTAAATAGGAAAACAATTCCCAACTCGAGTTGCCAAGTAAACTCTAACTAACTCTGACTAAATCTACTCTAGGTGGTGGAAATTACTATTTTTAGCAGTTTACTAGAACCTATTATTCTTAGTAAGTTCACATGCTTATTCATACAGGAACAGAAATTTCCATGCATATTCTACATCCCTAAATGAGAGGAATTTCCAAATTTCTAACTCATAATTAAACTAATAGACTAAAATTAACTAATGCCCAAAAATAGGAAAAAACCAAACTATAACTTAAATCCTATTTTTCGGCCTCAAAATGGCAGATTTAGGGACCGAAAACGTCACGAAAACTTGCCCCAACCGGTGGGGTGGGTTTTTTTTGTGTTTGTATCATTGAAACATGTGGTTTAAAAAAAACAGACTCAAACAAACACCTGGAGCTCAAGTTATGACCTTGTCATGTTCCTGCTAATTTTGGCTCATCAATTTTCATTATTTTCCATTGTTTGTGGGATTTTCTCTTTGTATTGTGCACACATTATATGCTTTTGGCCACTTCAGCCTCAATTTTTTATGACATTGTGAGAAATGTCCCATGTTTGTAACCCACTTTTTGTGGTCTCGCATTGTCTTCCTACATGCTAGATTACACAATGTATTTTATATGTGTCTTTGTCTTGTTTGCACTAACGATTATTTCTAGCCAAATTGTTTACATGTGCCTTAGTTTCTACCAAACACATTTCCCCACCCTATAGGGCTATAATTTTATATGTACATCGATACTCCTTTGAGACGCATTCTCCTAGTGACGCGCATGCACACCCAAACAAGGGGGCATCATTGGGTGAAACATTCACCCTATTCAATAGTTCATAGTCACAATACAACACAAATTAGTACAAAATAAGCACATTCTATAGTCTCATAAAGGACCCAGAATCTAACTTGGGTCTTCATCCTAACAAATATTCTAATTCCAAACCACCGACACTAGTGACCTGGACACTCCTAACCCTTCCTAGGTGCTTATGACTAGGGGAAGTTACATAATTTTTCTCAAATCATCATAGTTTCAACAAAGTGTACATAGTAATTTTCTTAAGTACAAGCACAATCCTTTAGCAATCAACATGCATTCTTTCACCTTTTTTTTTCTATTCGTATTGGATCAAACTAGATCAGATTTTAAAAAGTAGGATCACACCATCTACAAGGTGGTGTATAAAGCTTCACGAAGTAGTAAAAGGAGGGAGAATAACACTAGACCCTTCTCCCTACACTCCTCTCGCCATGGTGTGAGATTTCCCAAAAACCCGCACTTGGTGTGAGATCACACAAAAAAATCATTCTTGGCATGAGGCCACCAAAAAATAATTCTTCTACAACATGTTCAAGATCCTCTCTACTCTATTCACTCACCAAAGATCAGTGCACATGTTCCTTTTCACATTTTTCCATACTTTTTACATACTTGGTTTGAACTTCTCACATATACATGACTCGATTACTCTTTTCTCCTATTTTATAGGTCCATCCTTATGGGAAGCAACAATCACATAATCAAGCATCAATATACATTGACAACAAGTAAAATGTGCCATATACACATACGCTTTTAATCCCTAGGGCCACTTCCTCTTCTCGATTCCACACTTCATATTATTCACTTCACACTTTTTCCCTTATCATGACACACTTTTTCACCATCGATCTACATGGTTATCAGGTCTACATATCTTATCTACTTTATTTTATCAAGAATTCTCTCAACAACATAAAGTGGGGGAAAATGTAGACACTAAATCACGCACTTGGGTGAATTTCTAGGTCTTGGGCACATAATACTATTCATATGATTCCTAAGCGATAAAAGTACTAATTGATCATTTTCTTTTGAATCTTTCCTTTCTTTCTCGTTTCTTTCTTGGCCTTACACACCCTATTACCCAGTTTTACTTTCCATACTTTAGCTTTTATGAGTCTAGACATTAATACCCAACTAGGACACAAATGTCCAAGAACCCTCATCCCCTTCGGTGCCCAGACCTCTTTATATATTGCTCACATATTTTGGGTCTTTTCTATCCATTGGGCATGCTTTTTCTTGATATTCATAATTTTAGCGGTTAATTATGAAATTAAAACAAGGGAATAATATAAATACAAAGCTATGTGACCATAATAAAAGAACAAGATCTAATAATCTACTATTATAACCTAAGGTTGTATCGAAAGTTATTTTAAGATCATCAAAGCATACATCTAGCTATCATTAAAGGGACAAGGGAATGCATTATTTTACATATAATTCATAGGAAGGAAGTTAATTTTTCCATGCACACATATAATTACATTTCCTACATCTAAATACCGCTCATTATTGATGCATCTTGCATAAGATCCACTTAGGGCATGATTCTACATAGAAACATGAAGAACAACATGGAGTCTCGAAATGTAGTGCAACACCCACGATCGTAATTTCACTCAGCCAAGTGACCACGGGGTGAGTCTGAATCCCCATTTGCATATTTTTATTTGTAGGATTTGATGTGTTTTGGGGTTTCGCAAGTGCTCTTTTGTTTGCATATTTCAAGCGACTCAAAGATCTTAGGATGACATACAAGTGATCAAAAAAAAGGGGAACAACTTGAAAACAATAATGTAAAAATAATTTTTTGAGGTTGTAAGTAGTCACAGTGCCCAATAGTGGTCTCAGCACCCGGATGTCGTTGACCGATCCAGAACCCCAGTCTGACCCTATTCGATAGCTCTACATTTTTGTGGGTTCAGTTGCAACATTCTCCCTTCCCATTCTATTAGTTCTCCATTCGACACAACTTTGAGATTATTAGAAAATCAACTAAGTATCTTATCCCTCATCTTGCACCTTGGGTTTAATATTTTCTAGCTTATTTCTTAGGTCAAATATGTGCTTTATTTTTTTATCATTTCATTGTCACTTTGAAATTAGAATTTCACATAATTTATATTATTTTTAAATCATCTATCATGGATTTTTCCATCTTGTTCATGTGTAATGTGTTTGACTTAAGAATTCATTTCCCCCTCTTCTTTGGTGTGTGGTTCAAATTCCAAATAGACAAAAATCATTCACATATTTATCACAAAAATTAAAAATGATATAAGATTTTTAAAAAACCCAAAAAAAGTATAAAATTGTTTAAAAACCTAAACAACAAAATAAAATAATTCAAAAACAATATAAAATTGTTTCAAAAATACAAAAAATTACAAAAACTTTCCAAAATGTTTGACAAAAACATTTTTAACTATGTTTTCCAATTTCATCATCTGATTGTTCCAATCATTTACAAATTAATCATGTGACCCTTTGTAATATAAATTATCTTAGGGAAAAAACTTAGCTTTAGCCTCATACAGATGATTGTTTAATAGAATCTACCAAGATTTGTTTTGGAGTATGTACACATCATTCGGATCTTCATCTTGACTCAATCCTACTTGCCCTAAAGCTATATCTTGGGGGCAAATCGACAACTATCTGTCTATTCACTATGGAGCACAATATGAATGTATTCAGATATTTTTATTGTGAACTGTGTTATATTATTTCTTACTTATTAGTTGTAACATTTGTACACATTTTTTTATTTGCTTGTTTATAACTTTCCTTGTCTATTTCTTATACATATAAAAGGTTGTCTTAGCTCAATATCTTATTTCATTAGTTAGATTAATCGAAAGTTGCTCTATGTATCTAGAATGTTGTTGTGCTTATAAACTAATTATTGGAAATTTATTTGATTCTTAGTTCACATATAAATTTGGTGTGATTTCTTCCTGTTCATATTGGGTTTGTTTACATTGCTTGTTTTGTGTCTTTTTGTCACTTGCACATGTTTTGTTTTCCTCCTGGTTTATTAACTATGCAATGTCGTACTTTTTTTGCTATGTATTTCAATTTTGTTTGCATTTCTTTCCATGTGAATTTCAAAGATTCCAAACTCATAAAATCCAAAAAAATAAAATATTTCAAAATCTAAATAAATAAAAAATTATAATTTTATTTGAGAAAACATTCACTTATCACATAAATCCTACAATTGGAAAACCCTTGAAGTGAATCTTTCAACATCTCAACACAATATTGATAAATTCATACCTTTATCTACTACCCTAGTGACTATTCCAATCCTAAAATAACAATTACTTCCCTTTGAATGATTTTTCTTGGGAAAGTAACAAAATTATTTTTCCTTCGCGATATAAATTCACCTAGTGAAATGTAAACTATGATCACTTGCACTACGGATCCAAAAAGAGTGTAAAAGGAGTCACTTTACTACACTCTTCTAGTTTGATCTTATTCCCACCTTCAGAGAATTTAAAACTACTTAATTATACCTATGGCATGCATTACATGCATATTTGATTGTCTTCTTTTTTAAGCTGTGTTTCATTATTAATGTTTACCTTTTTGTACCTCTTGTAAGTGGTATGATTACATCTTGGTTCCTTTATAATCCATATGCCTACACCTATTCTGTAGATTGGTTCCATTTTCCTTTTATCTTTTCTTTTTTTTGTGTGTGTTTGTTTACACGCATATGGGTTAACCATCTTGTATATTCCATAATCATGGTGACAACTCTATTGTACAATAAAAAAAAAATTGTTTCTCTAAAATTATTCTCCAAATTATGCTCATTCTATGACCACATTCCTTATCATCCTTCTTGTAATCCCTTGTATTTTTCCTATCAAGAAGTTGTCCATCACTTTACCGCTTTGTCCACCCACTCGAGGGGAGTTCCTCTACTATCCTACTTGTTGGGGCATCCTAATAATGCTTCATTGCTTTATGCTCGCTACTATGCATGTGTATATTATCTTTAAATCACTATTAATTCACAATATTACTTTAAAGAGGGGAAAATGTAGACACCCTAAATTACACACTAGTTTCTGTACTATCATAGTACACATCATGTTATTCCCCGGTCGCGATTGATTAATAAAATTAATTATTCAAGGACTTATATACCTTAGATTAATTACTTTAATACTTAGTATCCCTTTAATGAGTTTAATTATCATTTATTAAATAAATGAATAATTAATTAAGTGTCCACATTATAACTAATTAAATTAGTTGTCTAATAAGAAAAATACCCCTATTTTCCTAGTCAATCTGTATTTAGATTCCTACTTGGAATCCACTTGGGATATACTTCCTCATCCAAGTCAACTCCACATGGACTTAACTTCACCAATCTAGTCAATTGTACTTCTAGAATCCTAGAAATTTGGGGGAAATTCAATTGTACATACAACCACCTTTCCGGATGCAACTTATACTAATTAATTCTTTTACTACATCTCAATGGCATTTATCTTCTCGGAACTACTGTAAGTTCCTCAAATGATAAAAATATTTTTGCATTTAACTATCTATAACCAATTTCCAACCACCATTTAGCCTTATAAAATACAATCTTATCCTATCCCGAATCCGCCTAGATTGTTTGCAAGAAAATTCTGTTAATTTGCATATTGAAGATTTCTAAGCCAACATCTTCTCGTAGCAATTTGCATCCCCATTTGGAGGTCATTTAAGAGCACCCAAAATTCTCCATTATATAATCTTTTACAAGGTTACACAAGCTAAGATTATGCATCTTAGTTGATATTTACATTGGAAGGATATAGGGAGATTTGGAAATGTTTGTTTTTATTCCATTTTCGATAGTTTTCATTGCTTTCATGTCGATCTAGGTAGGGGCCATGATGTCTAGAAGAAAATTTGAAGTCATACCATAGAGGATGTTTCTTTGCATATTTTCTAACTCCTAAAACATTCTTTGATGTGTTGTTGTGGGTCTCCTTAACCCTTATATCCCTAATACCCCCATAATACCCTTCACTTTCCAAGTATCTTATTTTAAGGAGTGTTACTAGTGATTTCCAATGTGATATATTACGTTTACAATTTCCCCACCAATCAAAAACATTGATAGTTAATGTTTCATTTAGTTTTTCTATGTGGTTTGTTTCATTTAGAAATACCCTCTCAATTTTCTCTATCTAGCCCTCCAAGTCTTTGAAGCTTGAAAATTTTGGTAGGGTATGATGGGATGTCATACGGATTAATCTATACACTCATTTTGTTATTATTTCTGGTTATTCTTCTTTGTGATAGTCCTTGAAAGGTTTAAATTATTCTTTTTTAGAGTAGTATCCATCTTCATCTTGGAATTCTTCATGTGCGGGCCAATATATTTCTTCTTCTTCATCCATGGATTCATACTAGTCATTTTCTAATGTATTTCTTCTAGATCTCAATCTTCTTGCATAATGTAATTTCCTTACTCTGGATTTTAGAAATACATGTACCTATAATTCTATCGCATGGTTTGAGATTTCATTCGTCGATTCATTGTGGACTGAAATTTCACCTCGTGAATTTGGCTCAAATTATTTGTCAATTTTTATAGCTTATTGAGGATGTAAATCCCTTACATATCATCAAAGTTTGATTTTTGGCTAGAGTGATGTAAATGTGAAATTTGATGTGTAGTGATGTCGTAAGTAGCGGTTGTGTATTTTAATGGTGTTATCTTTGCTATGTTTGTATTCTTGTGGTGTGCGAGGGGATATCCATTTGAGGGAGTTCTATGGGAGTTGCCACTTAAGTACATTGCTCGGGTTGGGTTTATCATACGATGATTGGAAGGTTATGGACAGTCTTTGTCATGTGGCATATAGTGAGGATGGGGATATACCCCATAATATGTCTATATAGACAATTTTTGTGAGATATGGTGTGCGTACACTGTATGTTTTGTTACCTACATGTTGAATGACACTCACATTAGAGGATGTATATCTCATACTAAGATTACCTATTCCTAGTGAGAGGGTATAGGTAATGGATTTGGAGGATATGGAGAGATAATTGAGGGACATTATGTGGTATTTTTAGGGACTCAAGTTCTGTTGAGGCCCATATTAGTTTGGATGAGAGTTTTAGATCAAGGGTTCCACACTTACGAGTTTATATCCATGGTTATTACGTCATTGATTATAGTATAGGGAGGTGGTGTGGGCATATTATATAAGATGCATGCTATTTTCTATGGGATAGAGGAGGAGGGTAATATGTATGCCTGGGCATGATGTGTGTTGGCCCACCTATATATAGATCTTTATAGATTTATAAAAAAGGAGCATGGAGGTAGGATTAGAGTGAATACTTTGTTAAAGGTATGGGACTATAATAATATAGCGATAATGAGGCCAATATGTTGTCCACGAGTATATTGGGCTAGGCCGGACATATTTTTCTAGAAGGTGGATTTGTGTGTGTGTGGGTAGAAGATTGATACTAACACTAATAGATCATTGAAATATTGGATGGGACCGAGAGGAAGTGATATGGAGGCCATACCGATACTTTGAAGTATGGCTAGAGGATGCGATAGATCTATGATGCATAAAGACAACAAAGTGGTTAGAGGATCAATTTCACGGGGTGACAAAATCATTCTAGGTGGAAACGGTATCTCGACAGGTTTGGTATTGCCCAAGATGTACCCCTAGAGACATATCTATAGGTTAGATCTGTTAGAGAACTGAGGAGGGCCGAGGAGATAGAATGGGGCCCATAGGAGAGAAAATAGTACCTCCCAAGTAAGACAAAGTTGATACAATGATAGAGACGATAAAGATATATAATATATAGTGTATGTAGGCATATCCTTCATGGTGGGTGGCACATTGATGGGTGTTTCTATTTCCATTATTTACAGATGTGGCTGGATTACCATAGGGAGGAGGAGTGGAGGGGAAATCACATGCCCCCAATAATGTAGTGGTGGTAATAGAGGAGCGTGAGTATCTATATAGTTATGTTGTATGATTTGTTACTTGCTAATGTGAAGGTTGTGGTTGTCTAATTTGTTGTTCTATTGGTTGTAGGTGACACATATTGGTCCTTGATTATGGACATGTCTATCGAAACATTGACGTGCAATGTGCCCAAATAAATGCTCATTGTTAGAGGGATGTTGGAGTGTGTGGACAACATTACAAGAGAGCATGCCCATTTGTTTGAGCTAGTAGTGATAACATCAATGAAGTGAACATTGTTGTTGAGCAAGAGAGACAAGGCATGCGAGGTGTCATGATGAGCTATAGAAGTAGTGGGTGGGGTTCCGTTAGCATAGGATGTTTTTACATAATTCATCATTACAAATTCACTTTTCTGAGCATTCTACATCTAGGTTACACTACTACGGAGGAATGTGGAGAGGTATAGAGGTCATGATCGGTGGCGAAAGAGTCGGCGGTGAGGTGTTGAGTTCTAGAGCTCTTGCAGGTACAGAGATACGATAGTGATGATGAGATATGATTTTTATTGATGTATTATATGTAGGGAATTTCTCCTAGTGATGAAATGTTTTGTAACTATGATTGTAATTGATATATATATATATATATAGATGGATTTATTGGTATACGATGATTGTATTTGATGTTTATTGATGTTATAATGTGATGATGATGTATAATTTATTTGATTGTCATGTATGATGCTTTGATGCGTTGATAATTGTTCATATTTTTGAATTTACCCGTGAATCGTAGTTATTGCATAATGTGATAATGATATAGTGTTTATGATGATGTATGTATTATGATTGCGAATAATTTTGTGATGAATGTTATACAATTTATAATAAGTATGATGTGGTCATAATAGTATAAAGAATCATATTTTAGTTTTATGAAGATAGGGGGGAGAATATTAGAAGTTCCCCCAACATATAGATGATGAACTTCATTTAGATAAAATTCCTTTGCAATCAAGAATGAACCATAAAGAAAGAGTGCATCATCAGAAATGATTCAATAGAGTGCACTAGATTGATTGAATAAGCACATGAAGAGAGGTTCTTATTATAATATATCCCTCAACATTCATGTAAGAACCATAAGAAAATGAGTGCATCATTGGGGGCTAAGGTGATAAAAAAACACACCAAAGATTAATCCATCCTAAAGTGGGGGAAACACGTGGAATGAGACCAATGGGAGTGTATGAACCAAACTGAATTTCATGTGGAGTAGTGGTGGGAGGTGTGAATGCTTTGAGGGATGTGGAAGACAATGTGTAACAATATCATGATGTGATAGAGAGTTCGCATGAGTGAAAACCTATGGTGATGGATGAATATTGACCTTAGCACTAGACAAAGGAGATAACTCAACAGAAGTAGTATCTCCCCTAAAAGGGAGAGGAGATATGGATCACTCACGTGAGTGAGATCCAAAGGAAATGATGTCATTATCCTCTAATTGTTGCAATCAATCATGAAGGGTGAAGTAATCATTGTCCCTATGGCCATTGATAGAGTGATAGTTACAGTAGGGTCGATCATGTTAATGTTTCAAGTGATGTTATGGATGATGTTGGTTATAAGGTAAGTGAATTAAACAATTGATAAGAAAAGCACACAACACATCATGTGGTCAAACATGATGAGAGAAATGTAATGGCTTGTGTATAAACTATGTAGAAGATTGAGGTAGCTTTTCATAAATTAGGAGAAGAAGGAAGCTTATGTGATGTAGTGTATTGAAATTACCTAGGAGGTAGAGATGGATATCATATAAGACCCTCAACAGATGGAAATGGAGAAGAAATCGAGTTGTAGTAGTAATAACAGATAGGTGGAGGCTTTATAACATGTATAGTAATGAGGTCTTGTTCTAGATCAATGACTCTATAACGTATAAATGTGAATGATTCACATATGTCATATTACAATCTTTATTTTAATGATGGAATCAAACCACACCAAAAGATAAATTACTTCTCTAAGTCAAAGGTTGTAAATACTTATTAATGAATACAAGCATTGAATTGTAAGTTGTAACCCATGATAGGTTATATTTTTCAAGCGATGTAAAGTAGGTAGGTGATCATATGTAACTCGAGGGCCATTATTGATTATAAAGAGATGTTTAAAATATTCCTTAATGTCACCATAAATTATAATAGATCCAAATGGTAGATGAGTATACCATTGTAGAGGGTCATCCGTAAGAATATTTGAAAATGCTTTAAGTAATAACTGATCATTAGAATATGAATCCATAACCATACGGTAATTCTTGAGATGCATGTAGGTGTTTCTAGTACCATAAAATCATGAAAAGGTAGGCATGAGAAAATCATTATGAAATGATGAATTAAAAATCGTCTTATGAATAAGGTTTTCATGTAATGAATTGTTATCAATGGAAGCATAGTAGGCCTTGCTTTATAATGTGAGTGATTGAAATTAAGATTGTAAGTTCCTGACAACATGCATGAGAGATAATATATCCTATGAAGGAATAATAGAGGATGGAAATAATGTGTTAAGTGCTTGTAATTTGTCATTATGAGTAATCATAGGGACATCAAGAGGAGACAAAGGAGATTTCGATGCTAAGGGAACACTATGTGTAGGTGCCAAAGAAGTAATAGGTGATTAAGGAAATGGAACATCTATGTAAGAGGTAGGACTAGCATCAAAAACATCCCTAGGAGATGAAGCATCTAATGGAGATGCAATGATAAGAGGAGAAAAACTAATAGATTGAGATGGAGTGATAGGAGGGGATCAAGTTGTAGGAGGAAATGAACTAATAAATGGATATCAGTCATGCATATTATTAGATACATGCTTAGAAGAAGTTAAACTAATAGATTGAGATGGAGTGATAGGAGGGGATGAATTTGTAGGAGGAAATGAACTAATAGATGGATATGAGTCATGCATACTATTAGATACAAGCTCAGAAGAATATGAAAATGGAGTAGGATATTCGCACTTAGCAGTATGTAAAGTAGTAGACTCATGACATGCAAAGAGTGTGCACAAGAAATTCTTCTACTGAAAACAAATTCTACTCCTATTGCTACACTAACCAAAGAAAAGGAGGCTAAACAAAGCCTACTATAGGTAGGGAGAAGTAGCTTCCCTTTCTCAAAGGGGCAGCCATACAAATGATTTGACACTGAATATGGCTGCTGGATGAGTGAAAAACTGACCATAAGCTGGTCCTCCACCCAAATCATCAAGGTGTTAGCTGGAAACAAGACAAATGCCTCTTTTAGTTTCTCTTCATTTGGATTGAAGAGGCATTACAGCTGATCCTTGGTACATTGGAGCTCATCCTCATGCTTAGAAGAAAGCATGACCGGTTGTGGCTTCTCCCTTGGCTCTAATGAAGCCAAGTATCTTATTGGGAAAGGTTTGATCCTTTAGATGTGCCCCTTAATCTGAATTTCAACTCCAAGAATGGAGTCTTCTTGCTGACCTTCTTGGGTGGATGGTGTGAGAGAGATGATGACATCCTCTTACTCTTTCCCTTCCTTCTCTTGTGAAGAACATGGAAGACTCATATCTTCCAACCTTGGTCCCAGAGAGTTGTTATGAAGTGCAGGTTGTTGTCCTTGAATGTCCTCCTTCATGGAAGCAGGATCATGTGCTTGGAAGGTGGATGATGGAGGATCAAATGATGTAATCTCCATGGGATCTTCTCCATCAAAGCAATCCTCCAAGTCAGACAGATAATCTATCTCCTTGTTGTCCTGTTGCATGTGCTCGACCTCCTCCATGGTGTCCTCCTAATCTGAAACTTGCTCACCATGGTTCCCTTCATCCTCCAACATGAAGTTTGAAAGCTCAAACTCTTCTTTAATATTATAGCTTGAAGGGGATGAAGAAATAAAGGTTCTTCTAAGGCCTGCTCTGCACTTGGAGCCTCTAAAACTATATGGTCCTTCTCCATCATGGGTTTTTCAATCAAATTAGGCCCTTGAATGAAAGAAAAAAATTCAATGATGCTATCTTCATTAAGTGGCTTAAACTCGATTTGATCTCTCCCATATACTCCTCTTGAATGGGAATTGGAGATAATTGTTCCTCCTCCTAAGCGGCTATGTATCTTGGATCAAATACACATCTTCTTCGAGACAAAGTTCCATGAGGGACACTACACTCATAGTAAATATCTTGCTGATCTTCTTCTTCTTCTTCTTCTTCTTCTTCTTCTTCTTCTACTGCAAACTCACCTCGCCACCACTAGCTCCTCAACCCGACCTCATCTATTGGCTTGACCATTAGTAAATAAAAATTTGGTAGCCCAACTCTTGATTGTCTATCATTTATCATGTATTGGGCTACACCTATTGCCATTTTCATTTCTGGATTCTTGAGTCTCTTCACAACATGGGCTTGGGAAAGTCGGAGGAGTGACGAGTTGGGGTTCAACCAACTTTGTAACTTTTTATGGTGGGGAGGAGGTTGAACTTCTTGTTTTTTTGGAAGGGATGACTACTTGGGAAAGAAAAGGGGAGAAGAATTGAAATGGGGTGGAAGATCAGGAGATGGAGAAGAGAAATCAACACTTGGGGTAGCAACTGAGGGGCTTGACTCTTGACACTGCTGAAATGATAAAGATTGAGAAAGATAAAATGAAGGATAGGGAGCTAGTGACTAACTTACCCATTGACAAGGTTGTCTCATAATTTTCTCATAAGACTCAATATCCTTAATCCACTGTGTAAGTTGAGGTAGCACTTCAACCATGAAGTCAAGATTCTCTTGAGGGCTGTAATGTTTTGGAAAAGGGCCTCCCCTGAGACAAGGTGCCCTACAACCAATCTTGAATGCCTTCATTTGTGTTATGGCTCTTAACTGAACCATGTCAGCCTCATTTTTTTGAATCTTCTCTAATAGATTGATCTCTTCCATTTGACTATTGTCATTACAAGCATACCATTGTTCTTGATAAGATCCATAGACAAACAGGTTTTGAAATGCTCATATGGGTAAACATGATTATTTTAGATCTAATAATAATGCTGATCTGGAGGAGTTGGGAAATGCATTAGAGGTGGACTGCATTGTTACTGTAAGTGTGAGTTCTGAGAAGGAAATGAAGTCATGATTGCACAACTTCATGAAATGGAAGAAAATGAAAGATGTGGAAAGAAATATGAATGAAAAATAGATGAAAATGGATGGAAAAGGTTTGTAACTTAGAGGATGGGTTATTTGACTAGATGTAGTCACTAAATGTGCTTACATGTGCCTCAAAGGCTAAACCTTAACAGGAACACACTGACATACTAAGATGAAGTGGTAAGGTACTTCAGACTTATCCCATCGGTGTGTAAAAATGTAGTGAAGAATCACAACACCCTCGAATGGCACAGGTGTTGAGAAGGACATTTAGTATTATTGCACAACATGGGACCATCTCTCAAGTGCATGTGGACTTGCAAAAATTAAGATGGACCTCCAAAGAAAGCCAATTCTTTCTTCCTAATCTACCCGCCACAAGCTACTCTACTACGGGAAGAAACTATTCAATCCTAATCTAGCCATTTTAAGGTGACAAAGAGAGAGAGAGAGGGGTGAAACATCCTACACTAAGCGGTGATACACCGAGAAAGGAAGTGGATGAATCACGAGATCCATTGCCTAAAGTGGAGAGAGGTGAGTAGAGAAGAGGGTAGACAAAATACAACGTGGACCGAGAGATAGTTTTCACACGAGAGAAATACTTCAAAACCCATTAAGCACAACCCCCATAATCTGCAACAAACATCAGAATATGCACAATATACCCTGTGACAACGAGAGGGTAAGAAGAGACAATAAAATGAGCCAAGGATGGATAGATGCATCATGAAACAGATTTTATTGCTCCAAAAGTTACATGGTACATCATCAGTGGGCAAGAGGCAAGAAAACACCATTATAGAGCCATGGGAGGAGGCTTAGACTCCACATTCTACCCTAAGGAAGAAAGAGAAGGGGGGGAGAGAAAATATCAACCCTTTGAATATGCCCCTTCATTACAATATATAGGAAGAATGAGAGAGAGGAGGGAAGAATTTGAATCTGGCTTCAACCACCTTGAGATATGCATTGAATCCTGCTTTGAAAGTTTGACCACCATCAATCAATGCCCCCTCTTAAATCTTCCTATAATATGTTGATTCTAGTTCCCTATGTCTTCTCGGCGTGTTGAACAAGGAAAATGGTGGATCAAATCGAATCGACACAGGTAGTTGAAGAAATCATATTTTATAGTAATGGCACGGAAGACGTTTCCCATTTTCACCTACTAAGCCTGTTAAGAATGATATTTTATGTTTCCTTGGTGTAGAGGGTGTTGAGATGTTTCCAAAAAGTCTTCTCTCACCCAAATCTGAGTTTCTAGTCAAAGGATATGGCCATTTGAAGTTTTGGGTCATGGGAGCGCAATATTTAAAGATTCTATCCATATAGGGTCCATGTGGCGGCCTCACGCATCTTGGAGATATGGCTCCTTCCTTTCACTTTTAAATAGCACTATCCTGACACATGGTGGCTTCCACGGCTCTACAGTGTGTTTCTTTGTATTCTACCCGATTTTCTTTTCTCGGCGGAGCCAAAAGTCTTACCCTGGACACATGGGGGCCTTGCGCTTGTTTCAAAACTGTCCCCAAATTTTAATTTTGAAATAGAGCCACACTTGACATGTGGTGGCTTCACGTGGGCTCCACGATGTTCTGGTGCTGTTTGGAAACCCACCCTAAATTTTACTTTTGAAATAGCGTTGGAGTGACACGTGGCGGCTTCTATGGGCCTATCTCTACTTTGACTATTCAACCCCTTGACTCTTCCTTTCTAGGCCTAGGACATGCGGCGAGCTCGGTTCATTTGAAAATACACTCAAGAATTTACCTTTGAAGGAGCGTCGTTAAGACACTGCCACCTTCCGTCTACACTCTATACTTAGACATTTTGGGTCCACTCTCCTTTTTGACCTATGTTGACCATTGGCCATGTGGAGGGTTGGCACAAGTTTGAATCTCTGCCTAGAATCCCACTTTTGAATGTGCGTTGTTTGGACACTTAGCAGCCTCCACTGACTCTCTATACTTAGCCAATTTCGGGTTCGTTCTGATTCATTTGCAGATCCCGAAGACTTCGATCCTTCATCGTTTCGTTTACTTTGAGCCTCTAGTTATTTGACATTGTTTCTTCTCCCCAGACCTTGTTATTCCATTTTAGAGCCACATGTAACTTTTCTATTGGATTTGAAGCACGACTCGTTCTACGGGGTTGTTTCTTGAATTTCTTCTTGCATGGGGTCATTTGATATTTCGTAGGCCCTGCCATTCCATTGTAGGGTCCCTCTATTTCCTAATTATAGTATTGTAACGTGATTTCTTTGGTTTCTTCTATGTGGGGTCGTGGCTGACCAATTTTACCTAAGGCGCAAAATTGGGATAACAATTTGGTGACTCACAGGGGCATCTTCTTGCTAGATGAAGGGACCAGTAGCCTTAAAGCATCCATTGGGCATGGAGTCAAGAATGATGGCCTAATACTGATCCTACCTCTGATCTGCGAGCCCAACTATTTGTACTCTCAATTTTCATAAGAAATCTTGAAACAATGCTTCTGAGAGTAGAAATTTTTGTTCACCTGAGGCTTTCATCTATTCCTAAATGGACTGTTTCAAAGACATCTTTAGTTGCTCCAAATTTGTTTTATTTTGAAATTTTCAATTGTTATAGGCAACTATGGGTATTTTACCATGAATACTGAAGGGCCTGGCCTTGGCATTCTAGAGCAATATGAACAAAACTTATGTACAAAGATAAAAATCATACATGCTTCAAATGAGACATGCAGAGTGTGCACAAGCACTTCTTCTGCTGAAAACAAAGTCTACTCCTATTGCTACACTAACCAGAGAAAAGGAGGCTAAACAAAGCCTGCTATAGGTAGGGAGAAGTAGCTTCCCTTTCTCAAAAGGGGCAGCCATACAAATGATTTGACACTAAATATGGCTGCATGGATGAGTGAAAAACTGACCATAATCTGTCCTCCACCCAAATCATCAAGGTGTCAGCTGGAAACAAGACAAATTCCTCTTTTAGTTGCTCTTCATTTTGATTGAAGAGGCATTATAGCTGATCCTTGGTACATTGGAGCTCATCCTCATGCTTAGAAGTAAGCATGACTAGTTTTGGCTTCTCCCTTGGCTCCAATGAATCCAAGTATCTTATTGGGCAAGGTCTGATCCTTTGGATGTGCCCCTTACTCTGAATTTCAACTCCAAGAATGGATTCTTCTTGCTGACCTTCTTGGGTGGATGATGTGAGATAGATAATGGCATGCTCTTTCTCTTTCCCTACCTTCTCTTGTGAAGAACATGGAAGACACATAACTTCTAACCTTGTTCCCGAGAGCAATTATGAAGTGTAGGTTGTTGTCCTTGAATGTCCTCCTTCATGGTAGAAGACTCATGTGCTTGGAATGTGGATGATGGAGGATCAAATGATGTAATATCCATGAGATATTCTCCATCAAAGCAATCCTCCAAGTCGAGATAGATAATCTGTCTCCTTGTTCTCTGTTATATATGCTCAACCTCCTCCATGGTGACCTCCCGATTTGTAACTTACTCACCATTGTTCCCTTCATCCTACAACATGAAGTTTGAAATATCAAACTCTTCTTCAACATTATATCTTAAAGAGGATGAAGTGGGAGGAAGAACTGAAGATTCTTCTGTGGCCTGCTCCACACTTGGAGCCTCTAAAATTGTATGGCCCTCCTCCATCATGGGTTCATCAATCGGACCAGACCATTGGAATGAAAGCAAAAATCTTCAATGATGATTTCTTCATTGAGTGGCTTTAACTCGATTTGATCTCTCCCATCTACTTCTCTTCAATGGGACTTAGAGCTCATTGTTCCTCCTCCTCAATTGAATGTGTAGCTTAGATCATATCTGCGCATCTTCTTCAAATAAAGTGCCATTAGGGACACTGCATTCCTAGTAAACAAAATTATGATATTCTTCTTCTTGTTCTTCTTCTCCTCCTGCTGCAAACTCAGCCTCACCACCACTAGCTCCTCAACCCTAACCTCCTCTATCGGCTTGACAATCAAGGGATCTTGGTAAATCCAAATTTGGCATCCCAACTCTTCAGATCGTCTATCATTTCTCCTCTATTGGGCTCCACCTCTTGTTGTTTTCCTTGACTGGATTCTTGAGTTTCTTCCTAACATGGGATTGGGAAAGCAAGAGGAGTGACAAGTTGGGGTTCAAAAATCTTTGCAATTTTTTGTGGTGGGGAGGGAGGTTGAACTTATTGTTTGTTTAGAGGGGTTGAATGCTTGGGAAAGAAAAGGGGAGAAGAATTTATATGGGGTGGAAGATCAGGAGATGGAGAAGAGAAATCAAAACTTGGGGCAACAACTAGGGGGCTTAACTCTTGACATTGCTGAAATGATAAAGATTGGGAAAGAGAAAATGAAGGATAGGGAGCTGGTGATTGACTTACCCAAAGGACAAGGCTATCTCACAGTTTTCTCATAAGCCTCAATGTCCTCAATCCACTGTGTAAGTTGAGGCATCACTTCAACCATGAAGTCAAGATTCTCTTGAGGGTTGTAATGTCTTAGAAAAGGGCCTCCCCATGGACAAGGTGCCTTGCAACCAATATTGAATGCCTTCATTTGTGCTATGGCTCTTGACTGAACCATGCTAGCCTCCATTTTTAGAATCTTCTCCAGTAGATTGACCTCTTCCATTTGACTGTTATCATCACATGCATACCCTTGTTCTTGATAATCTCCATAGCCAAACTAGTTTTAGCAATGCTCATATGGGTAAGCATGATTATTTTGGATCTGATAATAATGTTGATTTGGAGGTGGAATGCATTTTTGCTGTAAGTGTGAGTTCCGAGAAGGAAATGAAGTCATGTTTACACTACTTCATGAAATGGAAGAAAATGAAATATGTGGAAAGAAAGATGAATGAAAAAGGGATGGAAATTGATGGAAAAGGTATGTAACTTAGAGGATATGTTATTTGACTAGATGGATTCACTAAATATTCTTGCATGTGCCTCAAAGGCTGAACCTTAATAGGAACACATTGGCCTACTAAGATGAAGTGGTAAGGTGCCTCAGACCTATCCCATCGGGCGTGTCAAAAATCTTAGTGCAAAATCACAACACCCTCAAATGGCCTGGGTGTGGGGTGGGGCATTCAGTGTGATTGCACAACATGGGACCATCTCTCAAGTTGTGAGACTTACAAAACTTGAGATGGACATCTGGAGAAAGTCAGTTCTTGCTTCCTAATCTACCTGCCAAACTAAACTACGTGCAAGAAGAACCTATTCTATCCTAATCTAACTATTCTAAGGGGAAAGAGAGATAGAGAGAGAGAGAGAGAGGTGAAAGAGCCTACACTAAGTGGTGATACACCGAAAAGGAAGTGGTTAAATCACAGATCCGACTACCTGAAGTGGAGAGAGATGAGCAGAGGAGAGGGTGGACAGAATGCACCAGGGACAAGAGGTAGTTTTAGACAGAGAAACACTTTGAAACCCATTAAGCACAGCCCCCAGAATCTGCAACAAACATTAGAATATGCATAGTATATCCTCTGACAATGAAAGGTAAGCAGAGATAATAAAATGAGCCAAGATTGGACAGATTCATCACAAAACAGATTTTATTGCTCCAAAAGTTACACGGTACATCATCAGTGGGCAAGAGGTAAGAAAATTCCACTACAACACCATGGGAGGAGGCTTACACTCCACATTATACCCTAAGGAAGAAAGATAAGGGGGCGGAGAGAAAAGATCAACCCTTTGAATATGCCCCTTCATTACAATATATAGGAAGAATGAGAGAGAGGAGGGAAGAATTTGAATCCGGCTTCAACCACCTTGAGATATGCATTGAATCCTACTTTGAAAGTTTGACCACCATCAATCAATTCCCCCTCTTAAATCCACCTACAATCTATCGATTTTGGTTCCCTATGTCTGCTCGGCGTGTTGAAGAAGGAAAATAGTGGATCGAATCGAATCAGATCTGGTAGTTGAAGAAATCAAATTTTGTATTAATGGCCTAGAAGAAATTTTCCCATTTTTAACCTACTAAAGCCTATTAAGAATGATATTTTATGTTTCCATGGCATAGAGGGTGTCGATACATTTCCAAAAGTCTTCTCCCGCCCAAATATGAGTTTCTAGTCAAAAGATATGGCCATTTGAAGTTTTGGGTCGCGAGAGCAAATATTTAAAGAGTCTATCCATACAGGGTCCACGTGGTGGCCTCACACATCTTGGAGATACGGATCCTTCCTTTCACTTCTGAAATAACATTGGACTAACAAGTGGTGGATTTTGTGGGCTCCATGGTGTTCCTTTGTATTCTGCCTGAGTTTCTTTGCTTGGCGGGGCCAAAAGTTTGACCCTGGACACATGGAATCCTGGTGCTTGTTTGGAAACCCACCCCAAATTTTAATTTTAAAATAGCATCGACTAACATGTGGCAGCTTCCACAGCTCCACGATGTTCCTTCGTATTCTTCCCGAGTTTATTTGCTTGGTGGGGCCAAAAGTCGACCACAGAAACGTGGAGGCCTAGCGCTTGTTTGGAAACCTGCCCCAAATTTTACTTTTGAAAATAGCACTGGACTGACATGTGGTAGCTTCCATGGGCCTGCCTCTACTTTGACTATTCAACCCCGACTCTATCCCTTTTAGGACTTGGTACATGCAGCAAGCTGCGCTCATTTGAAAACCTACTCAGGACTTTACCTTTGAAGGAGTGTCGTTAAGACATGTGACGCATTTCGTCTACACTCTATACTTAGTCCTTTTAGGCCCACTCTCCTTTTATACCTCTATTGACCACTTGCCATGTTGAGGAATGGTGCAAGTTTTAGTCTCTGCCCTAGAATCCCGCTTTTGAATGTGCACCGTTTGGACACTTGGCGCCTCCTCCAGGTGACTCTCTATACTTAACCAATTTTGTGCTCCTTCTAAGTCATTTGTAGATCCCAAGAATTCGAGCCTTAACCTTTTATTTTCCTTTAAGCCTCTCGGTTATTTGACACTTTCTTTCTTCTCCCCAACCCCTGCTATTTCATTTTAGAGCCTACCTATAACTTGTGTATTGGATTTGAAGCAAAACTCGTTCTATGGGGCTGTTTCTTGAATTTCTTCTTACACGGGGTCATTTTGATCTTTCGTAAGCCCTTCCAGTCCATTGTAGAGTCCTTTTGTTTTATGATTGTAGGATTTGAATGAGATTTCTCTGGTTTCTTCTGTACGAGGTCATGGCTGACCAATTTTACTCGGGGATAAATTGGGATAACAAAGTAACATCATGGTATAGATCAATAAGCTCATCTATAGTTACCTCATCATAGATAGGATTTGCACTAATGTGAGGCATGATGAGCCGAGAAGGAGAAGAGATATCGTTATCCATTAGGGTTTGAGTGGATACGAGGAAAAATATTTTAATCTATAGGTTCTCCAAATTGATTCAATAAAATATGGATTTTAGAATGAATCTATAAGTACAAAGATGCTATAAATGAAATATAGTGAAATATAAATGCTAAATAATTTATTTGATACTTTAAATATAATGAAATGAAAGGTAAAAGTCACTTACCTGATTTTGAATTACCTATTAGTGATCTTGGACTCAATAGAGTGATGGAATGGTTGAATAAAACATCACAAGAAACCTCAGAAAATTACAATGGAGATAGATCTACTAAGAATGAGGCACTTGGGAAGGGATGATGGCTCCAGAGCACCACTGGTCTTAAATATGGGTTCCCTCATCTAGTAAACAACCGATAATATGATTCTAATATGGTCACTAGGTATTTACATTACTTCTCCTTTTTTCGCTTGAATGTCGCACTTGGTACACTAGTTACATTGTAAACTGCAATGAAGATTCACGTGCAAAACTCCACATAAAAGCATCAAACTCTAAAAAATAAAGATACTGAGAATGAGAGATTGGACTGTCCTTAGCTGCCATAATGGTGGAATTACAATCGAGCACTTTACTACATCTCGGACTCAATGTAGTTACTCATGCAGCTGTGTGTGAAATAATCTTCCTAGGTTTCCCTAGTGCCAATGATGTAGAGATAACATGAAGTGGCTAGATAAAATGTAGAATGGTGGATGGAATATAATTAAATACCCTTCCTATTAATCATGTGATGAATAATAATGCCTAAATCTAGTCCCTTTCTCTATGTAGATTGCAATCCCTTGATATAAATTGTTTGCCCATAAGGTAGTATTTATGTTGTGTTTATCTAGGGATCTCTTGTTCAAATTTAACCACTAATGACCCTACATGCAAAACAAGATACCTTGGGAGATGAGAGGGAAAAATAAAAATATGGACCTTGAATGTCAAAAATAAAACCAAATGTGATGGGGACTAGGGTTTCCCAGTGCCGAAATCCCTCTCTAGGAACCCTAGTTCGAGACTACTAATGAAAACCGAGTGAGCACTTTGAAGATAGGGATCCACGAGACCTAAGAGAAACAATGTGAGAGAGTGAAAAATTTACAATACAAACAACAGTAAAGAAAAAAAATACAAATGAATGAACTATGGAATGGGTCATCAGTGAATAATTTTCTTACGCAAGATCCATTTATAAAAAAACATACTTGGTGGTATAATAATATTAGTAAGTTCATGAATTTTTGATGAAATTTTCCCCCACTTTATGTTGGTGAGCGATAACTCGATAACACAATGTAGTTAGAGATGCATAGCTGAGAGAAATTCAGATAATCCCATGTTTTAGAAGAATGTGCAAATGTGGTAGAAGAGTGTGCTAAATGAAAAAATATAGTGTGAAGAACCATGAATCAAGGTTTTAATCCATGTTGCGTAACGAGAGATGTAAAATCATGATTAAGTTCACTAAATTAGAGCGATGACTATGATGTTAAATGACTAATGATTTTGTCTTTTATATGATGACGATCTTATGGGGTAGTGAGTGATAAGTTCCTAACCCGATTGCATGCGTATGAAAAATCGGGGATTTGTGAGTCCTTCCGTTAGAGGAAGAGTGTAGGAGAAACTTGTGTTATTTGAAAGCCTTTAACTAAATCCTCAAAATATTTAGCCACTATAGATTGACATAGATCAAATTCTCGGTGATTTTGGATCTAAATATTTAGATCAAATGTGTTGACCCATATAGGAGAAGTATAGAAAAGGCAATGACATTTCATTTCCCCCACTCAAAGGGTGTCACCATTATGTGTGATGGATTCCAAATTCATTCATCTGTAATAAAATGAAAGATTTAGAATAACTTTCCATGTTAGGTCATCTAGGAAAGTAACGAATGTAACTCCCAAGTTAGGTCATCTGGGATACTACATGTAACACCCGAGTTAGGTCATCTGGGAGGTCAAATGTGTTGTATTGTATCAATTGAATGGTATGATTTTGATTTTTGTTTAATTATTATACAATTGATTGATTGGTTGTTTTATTGTCTTACTCATAGAGATATTTTACACTTGTTTCCCCTATATTAGGTCATTAGGGGGAATCAATAGAAAATAATGAAATGTCACATGATGTAATAGAAAATTATCAAAAATGAAAAAGTGTAAGGGGAATTATGAGATGACCCAATTTTATGCCCCCCCTTCAATGAAAAGGGAAGTGATAATGAGAATGAACATTGAGCTGAAGGTAAGCATGTAATAACTAGTGTATGATGGATACCGTAAAAATATGTGTACATTGAGTAAAATAAAATGTTGACAAAAATAGCATGTATGTCATGTATACGATATGATAGTAGGAAGAATTATGAAAATAATTCCATAAACGAGGTAGAAATCAGAGGGAGGATTCTCAAGATATGAGAAAAATCACGCGATGTTTACTAGTTGAGAAAATGATCACAAAATAATGACCATATTAGAGTGGGTGGTGGAAAGTAACTATAAATAGTAATGTGATAAAGTGATTAGTCAACTCATTTATCTTTTGCATGAGTGTGAGAGTGAGCTTTGAGTGTGTAAGGATGCCACAAGTCGAACACTACAACCTAGCCATTTTGAGATAGTAGTGACCATCATGGCATCGCGTATGACCGTGGAGTTGTTAAGTGAGATTTTTTTTGAAAATGTGTTTATAGTAGAAGTTTTTGGGAATTTTTGTGAAATTGTTATTTTTTTCTTGGCATTTTGGACTTGGACAAGAGCGGTGAAGGCACTAGTGGCCTTCGGGATAGGAGCACCTAGACATGGGTGCTAGTGTCATGCTCTTGGGTGCCCAATACTTCTTATAGGTGCCCATGTCCAAAAATTCTAATTTTTTTCAGTGATGTAAGTGTGAAATTCAATGTGCAAAGATGTTGTAAGTAAGTATGTGTGTATTTATATGGCATTGTAAAATTGTTTTTGGTTTTGTTTTGTGGTGTGCAAAGGTATATCCATTCAAGGGAGCTCCATGGGGGCCACCACTTGAGTAAATGTTTTGGTTTTAGTTTATCAAATGATGATTGAGAGGTTATGGACTATGCTAGCCTACAACACATATCGAGCATGGGAATGTACCCCATAATATGCCTATGTTAATATCTATATGTGACAAATGGTGTGTGGAAACCTATATGTTTTGGCTACCTACATGTGATATGACAGTCACATTAGAGGATGTATGTCACATACTGCGATTACCTATTACTGGCGAGAGGGTACAAGTCATATTTGTGGAGGATATGGAGAGACATATGAGGTATGCTAGGTGGTATATTATGGGGACTCGAGTTCCTATCGAGGCCCATAGTAGTTTGGATGTGATATTTAGATTAGGGGTTCTGCGCTTGCATAAGTTTATATCCATGTTATTGCATCATTGATTTAAATAGAGGGAGTTGGTGTGAGAATCTTATATAAGATGCATTATATTTTCTACCGGATAGAGGAGGAGGGTATTAGGTATGCCCATGGCACAATGTGTGCTTGCCCACTTGTATAGATATATTTATAGATTTACATAGGAGGATCATGTAGGTGGTATTAAAGCAACTAATTTGTTGCACATAACGGCCTATGAGAATATAGCGATATTGAGGCAAGTCAATGGTCCGTGAGTAGATTGGGCTAGGCATAACATATTTTTAGGAGATGGATTGGTGTGCATGGGAAAAATATGGATATTGACACCTATGGAGTTTTGATATATCAAATGGGACAAGAAACAATGATTTAGAGGCCATACCGAGAATATGGAGGATGGCCAGAGGATGTGGTAGAGCTACGATGCATATGGAGGATGATGTGGTTGGAGGATCGGTTTCTAGGGGTGACCGAGTTATTCTAGGTGGAGCTGGTATCTTAACATTTTGGTATGGCCTAGGATGTGCCCCAATAACCATATGTATGAGTTAGCTATTAGAGAACCCAAGAGCTAGACCCGGCCCATAAGAGAGCATCTAGTATCTCCCAAGCTAGAGGAGGCCGATGCGGTGATAGAGTTGATAGACGTATATGATGTAGGGTTTATAGAGGCATATCATGCATGTTGGGTTGTACATCGATGGGTGTTTATGTTTCCATTATTTTAAGATGCGGAGGGATTACCATAGGGAGGAGGAGTGGAGGAAAGCACATGTCCCCAATAAGGTAGCGGTGGTGATAGCGGGCGTGATTATTATTTGTATTATTATGATGTATGATTTGTTACTTGATTATGTGATGGTTATTATTGTCTAATGTGTTTTTCTATTAGTTGTAGGTGACGCATATTTGTCCTTGATTGTGGACACATCTATTCACACATTGACGCAAAATGTTCCCACTGACATAATTTTTATGGATGGATGTTAGAGCATGTGGATGATATTGTAGGTGAGCTTTCCCATTTGTTTCATCTAGTAGCAATAGTAATAGTCATGTGTACCATGTTATTAAGCAAGAGGGATCGGGCATGCGAGGAGACACACTTGAGCTAAAGATGTGGCAGGTGGTGGTCCCTTAGCATAAGATGTGTTTTGAGAATTCATCACATTACAAAATCATTTTGCGGAGTAGTCTACAAGGTGGTTACACTACTAAGGAGGACGATGGAGATGTATAGAGGTCGTGATCGGTGACACGAGTCAATGACAAGGTGTTGAGTTCTAGTTATCTTATAGTACCAATTAGTGACAATGATGATGAGATGATTTTTATTGACATGTTATATATAGGGAATTTCCCCCAGGGATGAGATGTTTTGTAACTATGATTGTAATCGATATATATATATATATATATATATATATATATATATATATATATATATATAGATGTATTTATTGGGATACAATGATTGTATTTCATTTTTATTGATGCTATAATGTGATGATGATGTATGATTTATTTGATTATCATGTATGACACTTTGATACATTGAGTATTGTTCATGTTTGTTGAATTCACTTGTGATGCATAGTTGTTGTGTAATGTGATGATGATATAGTGTTTGTGGTGATGTATGTAATGTGATTGCGATTTTTTTTTGTGATGAATGTTTTATGATTTATAAAAGTATGATGTGGTTGTAATAGTATAATGAAGCATTTGTTAGTATGATGAAGATAGGGGGGAGAAGATTAGCAATTCCCCCAGCATATAGATGATGAGGTTCATTTAGATAAGACCCCTCAATAGTCAAGAATGAACCATAAAGCAAGAGTGCATCATCAGGAAATGATTTGATAGAGTGTGCTAGATTGATCAAAGAAGCATGTGAAGAGAGGTTCTTATTATAATAGATCCCTCAACAGTCATGTAAGAACTATAAGAACATGAGTGCATCATTGGGGGTAAGGTGATAAAAATCACCTACCAAATACTAAGTCAACGTGAAGTGGTGGAAGCATGTGGAATGAAATCAACATGAGTATATGAACCAAACTAAATGTCATGTGGAGCAGCGGTGGGAGATACGAATGCCAAGGGATGTGGAAGCCAATGTGCAACAATATCATATGTGATGGATGAGATGGTGCAATGATGGATGGATGTGATGGAGAGTACGCATGAGTGACAACCTATGGTGATGGATGAATAATGACCTTAGCACTAGAGGAAGGAGATAACTCAACTTGAGTAGGAGCTCCCCTACAAGGAGAGGATATATTTACTACTCACATTAGCGAGCTAATGGAAATTATGCCTTTAAATTCTAATTTTTGAAATTGGTCATGAAGGGTAAAGCAATCATAGTCCCTATGGCCATTGATATGGTGATAGTTACGGTTGTGTCGATCATGATGACGTTTTAAGTGATGTTGTGGATGATGCTAGTTATAAGGTAAGAGAATTAAATTATTTTCAAGAAAAGCACACAAAACATCATTTAGTCCAGCATGATGAGATGAATGCAATGCCTTGCATGAAACAAGTGTATAATACTTTGAGGTGTATCTTACCAAAAATTAGGAGATTGAAATTTCTTACGAAAAGAGATGGATATCATGTAGGAAACTCAACATATGCCAATGGAGAAGAAATAGGTGATGTATTAATAGTAATTAATAGGTGGAGGATTTATAACATGTGTATAGATGAGGTCTTTTTCTATATCAAAGAATCTATATTGTATAAGTGTGAATCATTCACATGTGTCATATTGCAATCTTTATTTTAATGCTGGAATCAAACCACAAAAAATATAAATTGCTTCTCTAAGTTAATAGGTTGAAATAATAATTGGTTCATACAAGTGTTGAATCGAAAGATGTAATCCATGATATGTTATATCTTTCTTGTACGTAAAATAGGTAGGTGATCATATGTAACTCGAGGGCTATTATTTATGATAAAGTGATAGAAAAATCTTCCTCCATGTCACCATAAGTGTTAATATATCCAAAGGGTAGATGAGTGTACCATTTTAGAGCATCATTTGTAATACTAGTGTCGAAAGGATTTAAGTAATAATCGATCATTATAATATGAATCCATAGCCATACGGTAATGCTTGAGATGCAAGTAGGGGTTTCTAGTACCATCGAAACATGAAAAGGTAGAAATGATAAAATCCTTAGGAAATGTTAAATTATGAATCTTCTTAGGGATAATTTTTCCATGTAATGAATTGTTATCAACGGAAGAATAGTAGACCTTGATTTCTAATGTTAGTGATTGAACATGATAATATAATTTCTCGAAAATATGCATGAGATACAAGATATCCTATGAAATAATAATAGAGGGTGGAAATAATGTGTTAAGCGGTTGTAATTTATCATTGTGAGTAATCATAGGGACATCAAGAGGAGACAAAGGAGATTCCGATGCTAAGGTAAAAGTAGGTGTATGTTCCAAAGAAGTGATAGGTGAGGTAGGAATAGCATCAAAAACCCTAGTAGATGAAGCATCTGGTGAAGATGTGATGATAGGAGGAGACAAACTAATAGATGGAGATGGAGTGATAGGAGGAGATGAAGTGGTAGAAGGAAATGAGCTAATATATGTAGAAGATTCATGCATATTATTACATAAAAACTCGAGAAGATGATGATGCGGGAGTTCACACTCAACAATATGTAAAGTAGTAGACTCATGACTATCAATTGTTTCATCAAAATCAGAGAGAGACTTAGATATGAAAATGTCATTAAGTGTATCATCAATTGGATCATCAACATAGTATGAATGATTATGTGAACTAGTATGCAAGGGATCATGAGAAGCATTATCAAAAATAGGAGAAGCATGAGATGTAGCTATAGTAGTGGTCTGACTAAGAGGAGAAGTATTATGCATATGTGTACTATCATCAAGACCAAACATAAAATTAATAAGAGAATCATCTAGATTTTCTTTGGAAATGTCAAAAGGAGGATCATGGCTAACTGTATAACATGGTTTACAATGAATGAATCTCATCACATCGAAATGATGCCAATAGTATATTTTTCAAAGATAATAGGCACATTGCATTCGTTGACTAAGATTTGGTGTAGATTATGATCCGGTATAGTTACATCATGATACAAAATAATAAGCTCAGCTATAGTTGGCTCATCATAGATAGGATTTGTATTGACATGAGGCATGATGATACAAGAAGGAGAAGATTTATCCTTAGCCATTAGGGCTTGAGTGGATCCTAGGGAAAAATGTTCTAATCAATGGGCTCCCAAAATGATTAAATATAATGAAATAAAAATGCTAAGTAATTCATTTGATAATTTAAATAAAATCAAATGGAAGGGAAAAGGCACTTACCTAAATTTGACATATCAGGAAGTGATCTAGGACTTGATAGAGTGATGGAATGGTAGAACAAAGAATCACAAATAACCTCATAAAATTGCAATGGAGGAAGATCTGACTAGACCGAGGCACACAGGAAGGCATGAGGGCACATGGGGTACCTTGGACATAAAAAAATCTCATAATCTTATTTTGATATGCTCATTAGGTGTTCGCAGTACTTTTCATTTGGTCACATGAGTGTCAAAATTGGCTCACTGGTATCTCCGTAAACCTATAATGAAGAATCGATTGTAAAATCCCACACAAAACATCAAACCATAAAAATAAAAATGCATAATGAGGGATCAAAATATTCTCATCCGCCACAATGGTGGAATTACAACCGAGCATTTCTCTACATCTCACACCCAATGTAGTTTTGCGTTCTTGTGTGTGCAATAATGTTCCTAGGTTTCCCTAGTGCTAATGACACAAAGATAGTGAGCAATAGCTAGAAAAAATGCAAAATGGTGGATGAAATAGAATGAACTCCTCTTCCTCTGCGGTGCATCATGTAGAATAATTCCCAAATGTAGTCCCTTGCTCTATGTAGATACTTATCCCTTGATAGAAATTATCCTCCCCTAAGGCAGCATGTATGTTGTGTTTATATAGGGATATCTTGTTCAAATTTCAACACTAATGACCTGATATGCCAACTAGTACTTCGGGAGATAAGAGGGAAAAATGAAAAAACTGTCCTCAAATGTCAAAAATAAAAGCAAGTGTGACAAGGATTAGGGCACCTCAATTCAAGACCAAGGTTCTGAGGCACCCTAACCCCTCTTTAGGTTTCCTATTTTAGAGACTAGTGACAACAACCGAGTGAGAACGGCGAGATAGGGATCCGTGAGACCTAACGGAACTAGGTGAGTAAGTGAAAATTTTACAAGACCGAGAAATGGTAAAGACCAATAAGATAGATGACTGGACTATGGAATCAGTCATCGGTGAATACATTTCTTATGCAAGATCTATATATAAAACAACATACTTGGTGGTATAATAATAGTTGTAAGTGTGTGATTTTTTGAATACACATCCGCACCTAAATCCAATGGTATTTTAGTAATTGTTGTGTTAAATATTTCAATACCTAGGTATATAGTAGATTTCTGCCATGTTCTTTACTTGTGGAATACATTTTATTTTTCTTCATGTGTGAATCCTCAATCCAGTGAACAAGAAAAGTTTTGTCTGCTTATTCCATTATTTACAAAAAAATAAAATTTTATACTAACCCATGTATGAGGGTTTTTTTGGATATATCTTTAAGAGCAGTCATCTCCTCTAAAAAAATGTTCTATCTATTCATAGTGTTGGGAATTATTTATTGCTTCTTTACTTTTTGTGACCTCTATTTCATGAAGTTCGGTTTGAACTACTTTGGGTTCCATTCTTCTTCACTAGATGTATCATATTCTATTTGTGGTTTGATGATTTTTTCATTTCATTAGATTGTTCCATTTTATGGCCACTTCCCTGTAATTCTTGTGGCTTTATATAGTGGTTCTTCCTTTTCACTTTCTTCTTTCTTATTAATTTTCCTTTTGAAATAGTTTTGTTTAGCTTCCTCTTTTTCCTTGTTCTTTTCTATTTTTCACTTTCCTTAACTAGATGTTTTTTTCATCTTATTAAGATTCTACTTCATCCCTTGGTAATCTTGTGTAGTCTACACTAAATCACACACCTTAGGGTACATTTCTAGGTTCGATCACATACCACTATTCATATGATTCCTAAGTGAGAAAATTACTAATCAACCATTGTCTTTCACCTTTTTCTTGATGTCGAGTTTTCTTCTTTGTCTTACACACCTTCTTACCCAGTATGAACTTCGACACTTCAAATTTTCTAAGTCTGGTCACTAACACCCGGCCAGGATGCTAGCATCCATGTGACCCTATCCCCTCAAGGTGCCCTTGACATATTTATATCCCGCTCGTATATTTTGGGTCCTTTCTAGATGTTAGACATCTTTATTTCTTACTAGTCGGCCTTTCGGTGGTTAATTATGAAATTCAAACAAGAGAATCATATAAATACAAAACTAACCATAATTTCATTAAATTTGGACATATAACAATCTAGATTAACTATTGAAATCAATTATATTTATTTTTCTTATACCAAATATTGGAATTTGATTTGGATATTCTTGGAATCCAAAAAGGTATTTTTGGAATTATATATCATGTATAAGGGACTTCCATTTTAGGAGTTTACAATTTTATAGTAAGATTAATAAATACTTATTCAAATAATTAATACATTTATAAAATTGCAATTCATAAAAATACTTATATTGTCTATTCTCATAGAAACAAACATTTTTATCTTGTATTGAATGGGTATATGTCAATTATTACCAAAAAAACATTTTTATCTTGTATTTAGTGGGCATATGCCCATTATCATATAAGAATCATAGAAGAAAAATAAACTCAATATAAAAAGAAATAAAAATTTAGATGTGATTTAATTTAACTATGGGGTAGTGCGGATTTGAATGTTGTATATTTTACATATTTTGATCATATATATTTGTGTGACAAATGTTTAATTATAATGTGGATTTATTTACATAGAATGAAGGTAGGAAATGTGTTATGAGATATTTACAACATAAAATGATAGTTTTAAATGAATTGTTAAGAGATAGTCTATAAAAAACCAATTTTAATATATTGTTATGAGATAGACTACAAAAATAAAGTCAATTAATTTATATATATATATATATATTAATAGTTTAATGCTTTTCACTAGAGCTTAGAACCATGGGATTGGAGGATTCCACCCACATACATCCAAACCTATAACACCCCAAACAACCTACCCAAACCAACAAAGATATAAAATCCTGCAAACCATACAAGAAACTCAAGGAAACAACATACGATGCTTATATACAAAAAAACAAACCCGGAGAAGAAATAAATTCAATCATCTAGCTAAATGACATCCACCTTAGCAACATGATGACTTGATTCTACGTTCTTCCTACCACCGATAGTCCCACTAGCCCGAGTATTTTGATGTAGATATTTGTATGAAAACTTCAAATTCTTGCAAAAAATTTCCTTAATCTTTGACTCTAGAACTAGTGGCACCGAAACTCTAGAAAATCCAATTTATTGATTCTGCTACCACCATAAATCTAAGCCGAGCACACCCTGTGAACATCTAATGTAAATTTCATAAGATTCACATTCCTTGATGAAAACACAACAATGGCATGCCGAGCGTTTAAATAAATCCATTCCTTGTCCATGGTCGGAAGTGACTAATCCAGGATAAAAGCCTCCATTTCTTTGTCCAACTTAAATCAATGATGAGGTTTCATAAAATGAAGAAAAATTTCCTTGACTTTGAGTTTTTCCTCCACACTAAAAGAAGCCGAGACACAAACTAGGATGCCACCTTAGAATTCATCCTAGCCCTCGCGAGAAGCTATGACCAAATACTTCTCACCCATAAACCTTTCAATGGTTTCACATACTGAGACCCATATTCATCTGGAAAATTATACATATCGCAAGCCCGCATGATGTCTCCAAAGAAATCATTCTCTCTCTGTACACCCTACAAAAGCAAACTAGGAAGCGGGGTATTTCCATGCTTTGAAACTTAACCCATAATGATCACTTCCTCCCACCTAGCAGACCTATGAAATAGGAAGGGAAATAAACCTAATCAATTTATATTTATTAATCATCATGATAGTAATAAGTAAACTCAATCAATCTTAGGAATTGTGGAAATGTGGTGTTATTAGATAATACAAGTCATAATTGTTTTGCATAAAATGATGGTTATAAATCCAATATTAATGAATTTTTATGAAAAAAGAACAAAAATAAATAATTTATCTATATAAACTCAATCAAGTTCAACAATTCTTCTTTTGAATGTTTCCAAAGACCGACATAAATTTGGGTGTGAACCCACATGATTTAACCATGTACATATTAAGTGTGAATTTTTTTATGATGCCTTTAAATTTCCACCCCAAAACCAATAACATCTTTTCACTTTGAAAACGAGATCTTTGTATAAACCCTGTCAAAGCTAGATTCAAGCAAGATATACTAATCACATAATATTGATGAAATGTGAAGAACTAAAAATTGTAATAAACACATTTTGAGCACTACATAAAACTAACCATCAATAACATCACTTCAAATGGAAAATGGGAAAAAGAACAAAAAATGTAATAAACACAATTTTATATATTGATTTGTTCCACTATTGTTGAAATAGAGAACATCCCTTTAACATGTCTCTTACATCATGTGCAACTTGTACAAGGAATAATTACGTAAACAACGATGACATAAGCCACTTATTATTTTTAAACACATTTCGAGCACTACATACTAATAACCATCAATAACATCTCTTCAAATGGAAAATGGGAAAGTTAACTAGGAAAATGTAATAATACCAATTTTATATATTGATTCGTTCCATTGATGTTTGAAATAGAGAACATCCCTTTAAGATGTCTCTTACATCATCTACAACCCCTACCAAGAATAGTTCTATAAACAACGATGACATAAACCTCTTAATATTTTAGAAGTCTTTGTCGGAAACCTTGAAGACACCAAAATATTTCTTCAGGGAACTCTTTTGTCAATTACATTAACTACAACCGTAGTTTCACATCTGTATGGAAATTCTAGTGTTTTCCAAATAGTTTCCAAATATTTAATAAATTTTCTCCCTCTTTTTCACAATGCTCCATACCACAACAAAACAAAGGATACACTTCTAGTCTAATTATTTTTTCTACATTGGAACTTATATCCAACGTAGACCATGAGAATGCACTTCGATAAAACACTTTAGATACAAAAGTTAGAAATTGGGAAATATACATTCATTATTAAAAATCATTATTAACTTTTATTTATTTAAAATACGATAATAATATTTCACTAAAATAATTTTACCTATTTCTTTACACATATATGTTAGTTGTACATTTTCTAGATTTTCTCCAAATTGTATCTCCACATAAAAATAAAAATTAGGATATAATTATCGATTTAATTTTAACTAATGTTGACAAATGAAAAGGTTTAATATTTTTACCTATTTCTTTAGATGTATTTTTGGATATTCTCCATCTAATAAAATTTGAAATTAATATATATTTATCAAATCGATTCAAACTAATATTGACATGTAAAAATAATATTAAAATTTTAAAAATACTTGATAATTGTTCATGAGCCAACTGTCATAATTGATGGTGAAGGGTTTGATGTAGCTTCAGTATGGGCATCTACCCATTCAATACAGTACAAAGGCTATGAGAATTCACTACTTCCCATTCTAAAACAAAGTGAATATTTAGAGGTATTAAAATGTTTGTTTTTTCGAGAATGGGCATATACCTCTAAATATTCTATAATGAAAACTGAATACTGAATTCAATCTTTTTAATACCTCTAAATATTCTAAAACATATTTAATTTTATTTGTCTGAGAATGGGCATATGCCCATTGTAAACATTCAACTACAACCAATATTGAATTCAATCATTTTAATACCTCTAAATATTCTAAAACATATTTAATTTTGTCCTTGTTCATCTTCTATGATATCTATATGAGAATGGGAATATACCCAAGCAATATTGAACTTAATCATTTTAAGAAATCTATAAAAGTTGTGAGAATGGAGAAATTTTAACTCTATTCTTCTAATTAAACTTCTAACTTCTTTTTACATATATATTCATTAACATGAAAAGAAATTTTAGGAGTAAACTATATGAAGGATGCACATATTAATATTTGAACAAAGTAAACATTATTAAAAATTAACATACACATAATGAATATAATAAAAAGAACACAAAAATGTAGAGGGGATGCACTGGAGAGGTAGTTAGACATTTATAATATTTTTGGAGCATGATCTCCTGCTTCCGATTATCCACCATAAAGATAAGAAAGGAATTATTTGTTTAATGCATTTCTCCCACCATGTAATATTAATACAGGGACACATTAGAGTTGCATCTCTTCATCAGGTGCTCCCAAAAATGCACTGATCTCAATCATTTGAAAGAATGTTCATGGATGACAAATTTAATTTCTTTTAGCTTGATAATGTCAATCCAAATCCACTTTCACTTTTTCCACCTCTATACATGTTGAATGAATTAGAGTGGACAAGGAAACTGACACTTGTTAAATCAATTTAGAATGAATTTTCAACAAATTAAAAAAGATGAATCTTTTCATCAATTTTGAGCTTGTTTTAATAATAATTTATCTTTTGTAGATCATTTCACCTCTTGAAAATGAGATTCTGAAATTCCTTTTCCCAACATAGATAATTTTTGTCTTATGAGCATGGTAAACATATTTTTATTTTCTAAGCATGGTTAATTTTTTTAATGTAATTTTCATCAGCCCAATTCCTTATCAATATTCATGCGGTGGGAAACATATGAGAAAAATGAGCCTTATGTAGTAATACAGATCACTTGATTTTACAAGTGTTAGTTTCCTTGTCCACTCTATGTTATGCAATCCTGGGGTTAATTTTAAGACCATCCCCTCTGAAAAATTAGTTTAGAATTGGTGGCGAATCTCCAAAATCAGCTTTCACATCAATGGAAAATTTTAGAAAAATACTTTTGTGGAAAATCATGGGATTTGGATGGCCATACAACACAGGTTTGATGACCATCCATTTTCTACCGCATAACCTAGGTTAGACGTCATCCATCCCGTGCTATACGGATGAAGATGGACAACCATCAAACCTGGGTTATATGGAAGGGTTGGATGACTACGTTGGATGAAAGCCATGTTTGAAAGCCATCCATATTCTTCCATCTGACTTTGGTTGGACGGCATCCAACCTAGGTTGTATGATAGACAATGTACGGTCATCGAATCAGGTTTGTATGGCCATCCATCATTTGTTGTCCAACCCAACTATCCTACCCAGGCCGTCAACCTAACCATCTAACCCAACATGTAATATACTAAGTGAATACATGTATAAGTTAATTTTGACATATAAATAGTAGGTAAACTAACTCATACAAATGAATTGTCAACCAAAATTTTAGGTGAACTTGGCGGTAACCGACTACTAAAAATTCACCATTTCCAATTTCCAAAATCCCTAATATTCACAATTTTACGAAAACTTGGCACTAAAATTTCCCTATGTAACCCTATATCTTTTAGTGGGATGTAATTTTGCGGGAGCTACATGGTAATGACCAATATCAATTTTGAATGAATTTTCATCAAATAAAAAAAATTAATCTTTTCATCAATTTTGAGGTTTTTTTAATAATAATTTCTCACTTGCAGATCAATTCACCTATTGAAAGTGTGATTCTGAAATGCCTTTTTCCAACATAGATAATTTTTGTCTTTTAAGCATGGTAAACATATTTTCTTCTACCAAGCATGGTAAAAAAAAATTAATGTAATTTTCGTTCACTCAATTCCTTATCCATATTCATGCGGTGGGAGACAGATGAACCAAATGATCCTTTTGTAGTTCTACTATTTTGTTTATAATTGTTACTATCATTTTGGCTAGACTAACCTTGGTGGAACCAAGTGTTGGCACCGTAAGTGTTTCACTACTTACCCTCGAAGAGGATCAATCCTTATGTAGTTTTGTTATTTAGTTTCATAATGGGTAGGATATATTGAACTCAATCATTTTGGATGGACTAAGCATTGTCTTTTATATTTAATTGTATTGTTTTGACTGCTATGGTTTATTTTTTAACGTAATTTATTTATTGACTAAAGGTAATTGTTTTGAAACATGTCTTCCATTGCAAAATGAGGAGTGGCCCATTGTAAAACAAATTAATATTCATCTTCATGTCAATCCCATTCGAAATGGGTAGATGCCCATTCTCGTATAGAAAATGTAGAAGAACATATGTTTATAATAGGCATATGTCCATTCTCAAATAATAATCATAGAATAATTGTGGGAATTTTTTATCTCATATAAAACATAGAAGATCAATAGATGTTTAGAAGAGGTATATCTATTATAAATATTACTTTGTTTTAGAATCATTAAATTGCCCATTTAACATATAGAAATCATGAAAGAAGAATGACTCATAGAAGAAGGATTTCCTTTTTCAAATTGAAGATAAATATCGATATACTTCTTACTCTTCCCTGTTGATTTATTATGAGCTAAAGAACATCATCTAGCTTTATTTCTTTTTTATTTTGATCTCGGGTATAAAGATAATGACGTATTTTCGATCTTTTGTATTTTTTATATGTGTTTTAAGAATATCACTTCAATATTTTGTAAAAAAATTATAACTACACGAAAAAATAGGAAATCATTCAATGTAAATGAATTGTGTCTATGTGTGTGTGTGTTTATATATATAATTATCTATATTTTTACAAAATACGGTAGCCCAAAGCAGAAGAACCTAGGCAATGTTACTTATTTTTGAGTGGGTGGCCTAGTTACAAAGGCTTAGATGGGTGGGTGAGATGTGCAAGTTGAGTGGGAGGGAAACCTCACCTACCGAGCTAAATAATATTAAATGATGTATCTAATGATAACATGCCCGTTCTCATAATTGGAATCATAAAATAAGTACAAAGATAAAATGTATATTTTGTTATAATGGACAGTGCCCATTCTCACAACCTCCATAGAGTTATTTAAAATAATAAGTTCAATATTGCTTGTATTACAATGATTAGAATTCGCATACGCCCATTCTCATACAAACAATTTTTTTATCTTCCATTGAATGGTTAGGTATCCATTTCTATAGAGGTATTAAAATGTTTAAGTTCAATATTTCTTGTATTGAATGGGAAGATGCCAATTTTCATATAGGAATCATATACCTAAAACATGGCTACAATATTGTTTAATATTTTTTTTTTTACCATGGCATAGTGAGACCATTAATTTGCAAATAAATTGTTTACCACCTTTTATTAATTGAAGGTACTTGTTTGTCAAGCACGTCTTCGACTGCCCATTGGAGGGAAATTGGAAAAATTAATGGAAATTAATTCATGCCACTCTGTGGCACCGTAGAGAGATTGAAAATGGTTACTATTTTTGATGTTGGTAAAGGTCATGGGAATTTCAAGGTTCACCATGGGTTGGAGAATCTATCTCTTTCTTGTTCATCCTTTTTGTTTTATTTTTCATCCGGGTTCCACTTTTCGAGCTTTCTACATTTCCTAAAAATATAGATACTTACATATACATATGCATATACATATACATACACGCACATGGAGATGATTCACTAGCATTAACTGATTTCCCATTTTTTTCTTTGTCGTTAACCATTCGGGAGGGGTGTGAGTTAATTAAGCTTTTATGAGAGGGTGATAATATAATATAATTATTAATTATTACAAAACATAAAATGTTTGTTTGTATTAGAATGGGATTGTGCCCATTATAAACATGCACAACTTCTATAAAGGATGTCACAATGCATAGCTTTCCATTATAAAACAAAGTACCTTCCCATAGACCGTTTCATCCTTTCAAGCGGAATATTTGAGCAATATTTTTGAGATATTGTTTTTCTCTCCACTATATTTTCATTGACTCTTTCTTTTGGGCTGCCTTTATTTCATAAGACCATTTTGGCTTGTGAAGAACTAGATTTGAAGAAAATTGAAGGCATAGATTATTCAACTCTTCTCTGTTGAATTATTATGAGATGAATAATATCATTTGGTTTTCTTTCCCTTATATTCTTTTCTCAGTTTAAAGATAATGCCCTATTTTTTATCTTCTTTATTATTTGATCTGGGTATTAAGAATATCATTTCAATTTTTGTGAGATATGCATAGTTGTTATCCTAATTGTATTTCCTAATTCGGGAATTACATATTTTTAAATTGAATATAAGTTTTAGAGATACTTTTAACTCTTCTCTTTGTATTCGAGTCTTTGGGTATAAAGATAAATTATTATTTTGTATTTTAGATCTTTTTTTTTTTTTTTTATATAGGCTTTGAAAATATCACTTCAATATTTTGTAATACTTACATAGTTATTATCCTCCATAGTTATAAAATATTGTATCTAAATATGACCTTTTCATGCATGTTTGAGTTTCAACGTGATCACATTCCCTTACAAAACCTTATATGATTCTCCTTCTTGGTAAAAGGGGAGTTACCTAAGAAATCCACTACCAATCATTCATGCTAAGATGAGGAGTTATCTGTTATTTTTTACCAAATTATAGAGTGGGATTACCACCTAGGAGGCATTGCTTGGTTGTCGAATCGATGTGATAGTTGATCACAAAATAAATGATAATTATATAATTCTTATTTTATCCATAAAATGATATTTTTGTTCATGATCAATGTTCATAAATGTTAGATAAATAATTTTATCCCGAAGGTGAATCATTTGCTGACTTGGCCTTACACCAATGGTGAATAATGTCAAATAAAGAATTTTATCCTAATGGTGAATCATTTTCTACTTGGCCTTGCATCAATGGTGAATCATGTCAAGTAGCATTGATATTGTATGTTTCTCTTTACATTGATGAATTATTTACCACATGTGCAAGGCCAAGGTACACATGCTTTATCCTTTGAGATTAAATGTTGCACTTTCATTCTTTATGATCTTATCTTGTTGAATAAAGTTCTTCCTTTTGTATAGTATTCGGTATTAGAATGTTTATAATGTGCACAAACTAAATTTTAATTCTAGAAATTCTTAAACAAAATAGATTTTATTTCTATTATTCTACTTTAGTTCATATATTTGAAGGGGCATATACCCATTAAATAAAATTAAATATTGAACTTGAATAATTTTTAGACCTATAGAAAGGATGTGAGAATGAGAATCTAGTTTGTACAAGAACTTAATCATTTTAATACCTCTATATAGGATGTGTTAATGGGAAACTTTTGATTCAATACAAGGAAAAAATGTTTGTTTACCCAATTCAATACAAGATACTATAATTTTTTAATTTGAGAATTGGAATATGCCCATGTTAAACGTTCAAATGAAATTAATTCAGTAAAAGACATAAATGTTTATTTATATGAGAATTGACATATGACCATTCTAATAATTTTAATGCGATCAATGTTTTAGAAATGTTATTTTAGTATTAATGCTCATTTCACTAAATCTAGACATATTCTAGTAAATCTGGACTCTATTATTTCAAGTATTGGAAGAAATCCATCTATGTTTTTGTGTATATTGGATTCCATTTTTTCTATCTTTGGATTCCATTATTACTATTATTGGAATCCATTAGTAGCAATATTAGATTCTAATATTGTCATTATTGGAATTATTCTAGATCCATTTTCACTATTATTAGATTTCAATTACACTATTATTGGATTCCAATATCATTATTATTGGATTCCAATTTGGCTATTATTGTATTCCAATTTCACCTTTTTTAGATTTTCAATGTTGAGAGTATGTAACGATAGAAATCACTAACTATTATAAGGCATGAGCATGTTGGATTAATAAAAATAAAAAATTAACAAAAACTTCCCACAAAATCCAGTTCAAAGTCATGAGAAGTCGCTAACTATTATTTTGTGAGCCCATTATATTAAGGTGAGTGGTCGCAAACTATTATAAATATGAGTCTCGCAATTAAAAACTACAAGGCACACATTTTTGAATTTGTGAGCCTCAATCTTAATGTTTATTTATGAGCCTCGCACTCAAAGTGAAAGCGCCACACTATAAAAGTGTGGGGCTAACACTTTTAAAATATGAGAGCCTCATAGTTTATAAGTGTGATCCCAACACTATGAAAAGTCCAAGCCTCACACTTTTGAAGTGATATCCACACACTCTTAAAAATTTGAGCCTTGCACTCTGAAAGTGTGAGCCTCGCACTTTGAAAGCTTGAGATTCACACTTTGAAAGTGTCAAGTCTTGCACTCGCACTTTTAGAGTGGGAATATCAATCTTTGAAAGTGTGGGACATGCACTTTCAACACATATTCTTAAATTTGACACAAGCCTTAAATTCTAGTGGCTTTATTTTGATTTCTGGTGGAACTCACAATAAAATTACATTCTCACCCCAAAATATACCTTGTAACAACTCAAGTATTATTTTTTAGATTGTATAAGTTCACTAGTGTTTATTATTATAAACTATATCTCGAGTAATCATTAAAAGGTAACAACATAGTTGGGATTTATTTATATCACAAATTATATTACTCTGAAAGATAGTAGAATTTATGCTTGTAAATTGTTCCATTCTACATATAAACAATGAGTCACTTCCGTGAGCAAGAAAATGAAATAATCCTTGACACAATGCAAGAAAAATGTTTTTGAGAAATGTTGTCTTATGCCCTTGGAGATACATTGAACCATTATTTTATAGTTTACATCAATAAAAACACTCATTGTGCCACAATTGTATTATTTGTGAGTCAGGAATAACACAATTGACCTTTCATCATCTTTACATTGAAAGGTTCTATCATACATTTCAAATTTGTTACAAATTCATACATATACAATTGTAAATCTTATATGAGGAGTCGTCACCTTTTGTGGACAATTTTATTTACACAAAACATGAATACATTTGTTGCCTCTAGAAACGATACTTCAAGTTTATATACAAGTAGTGTTGAGTAAAGTAGTAGTGGAGGTGCTATTAAAGTAGAGACTAGTATTTATGAGAAGGAAACAACAGAAGAGTGTACTACTACTAGTATTAGAAGTGGATTGATTTAGCTATGATGAAAACAATCCTATTTGGCAAGTGGAAAAGGAATAAATTTCCCCTTCTAAACAAAATTCGGCCACATTTTTATCTGTTTTGAGGGTTCGAAGTGGTTTGAATTATTATGGAAAAAATATGGACTGTAATAGGTAAAACTAGTCATTGTTTACTTGAAAATCAGCTCATCCATTGAGAAAAGCAGATCCCGGAAAGAGAGGACTCTAGGGGATGCTTTTTTTCCCATCACAACAACATCTAAGTTTTGTTCCATTCAATTTTTTTTTTTCTGAAATCACCTCACTAAATCTCACAAACAAATTCCTTTTAGGAGTGAAGCTTGTGCTCCATGTAACATCAATGTGCTTACCATCTGGATATCCATCTAAATACCTCCTATAATTATTACTAGGGTTCAGTTGGTTCATTTAGATATCAGAAAATTACATAGGATAAGGCACTTTGGTGTCGTCAAATTTAGAACTCTGGCAACGTCATGCATGGTTGGTCAAACATGTTGGTACTCAAATATGTTCTCCCTTTGTGGCTGAACAACATCAATAGAATGAGAAGAATTCTTAGAGGATGATGGATCTATATTTGTTTCATTTTATAGTCGGGGATGGATCTCATCATATTTTTATACTTCAAGCTCAAAGAAGTTAGGTAACACTGTGCTGAGCGTATGACCTACCCTCCTACTTTAGGCTTTGTGTTCCGAAAAGGTGAGAGGACCCATTTTTTAGTCTATATTTGTAAGGAGAATGAATATATCAGCAATATTTGATACTCCTTTATAAGGAAATTAAGAAATAACCTTGGGAAGACATGGTCAATTCAACAAATTCTAACTCTCACGAGTTGTCACTTTAGACAATGCATATGTCTCCTAAAAATTTTATGCGAAAGTATCCTCATCACATTTATAAAATTCTATTTTCTTAGTTACTCCCCAATTGTACCCCCAAAAATGTGGAGCTTCAAAATAATATACTTCTTTACAATATATAATTCGATTTATGTTATTGTCATGGAGATGACTCATCAAATGCTGTCAGGTGTGAGAAATACGAGCTTTACACATATTTTAGTATTTTTACATATGAATGGGATGTTATGTCATCAATTTTGACCATTTATTTAATTATTTGTTTTCACTTGGTGGCATGATATCCGCTTTTGATTATTTTCAAGTTCTTCTAAGTTTTTTTATTTGATGGATTCTCTTACTTTCTTTTCTAGAATTTGATTTGGATGCTGAAAACTTCTTTTCATGCCTTTCTAGGTTAGTTACCATGCATGATTCTTGTCAAATCATATCAATTCACCATTTTTTCTCAATGCCAATTATTTTAAACTTTTAATTTCCTTGTGCTGATATCTTATTTGGATCTCAAAGGAAATTTTACCATAATTATATCTAGCTCAACTCATGTGTCTCGAGATTCCTATAAAAGCACACCATCTACTTCACCAATTCATACTTTCTTTTCTGAGTATAGGAATTTTGAGGAAATTCATCTGCATTATGGAAAAAACACTAGTAGTATCCATCTTGAAGGAGACATCCTTTGAAGATTTGCATTATATTTTTATTTTTCAGGCCCAGATGAAACATTTGTGAGAATTTTGTTTGAGATTGATGACCATAAGGACTATAATGGGCCTTTGAAAGCTACAGTTATTCAAGTTGCATTAGTTAGAAATATTTCCAAGATAAGTCCCATGTTTTTTGGCTTTTAGGTGATGTATTTTCATCTATTGCAAATTGAGTATCAAATACTTCTTGATGAGTTGAGGAGATTTTGGATGGTGAGAAGGCCTAGTTTGAATGGCATTTGCTATCATGTATGCCCATTTATTTATACTAAATAATTTCTTGTAAAATAGACCCCCCTAGAATCATATGTGTTGGATGGAGAAATCTCACTTAATATAGTACCTTCCCTTTCTTGTAAGCTAAATGCACTGGAACGTGTTTCATTTTTGGAGGAAAAACAACTAATAACTACATCCCCCATCTCTTGAACCATAATTTCCTTTTTTGAAAAATCATTACGGTGAGTCTAGTTCCAAGCCTTCTACTCTAGTTACTACCTCCATGCCTTTTGCTCCAGTTACTACCTCCATACCTTCTACTCTAGTTATTCCATATTAAGTTGTGGTTTACCTTCTAGTTTAATCTTCTCATCAAACTTCCTCTATCAAAACCAGAGGAAAAAGAGTTTTTCTAAAGGTGGTTTGTATATGGGTTAATGGATTTATTCTTACAAGAGGTGGTTTGAGTTTCTTAGTTTGTTAAACGGTCCCTTTTCTAGTATGGATAACATTTTTTCAGTTGGAATGTCTCACAAATTAGTAGGAGACATTTGTTTTTCAAATTTCACTAAGGACAAATGAACATGGGCTTAGGAAAAACAAATTAGTGAAAAAAATTCCTCTTTGTAGAGAGGATTTTGTGGTAAAGGAGTTTGTGGTATTGGATGCCTAAAGTTTCTTGTTATTGTCCCTTTTTTGTGATACAACTCTTAAGGATATATGTAATCTTTCTTTTCATGGGTTGGGGCCCCTATAGATCCCCATTTTTCCTTTTTCAAAATACAAAAAGTAAAAACATCTCATTAGTTTATATGCTTTTATAATGGACATAAAATTTCATCCAAACAATATAAAATCTAATGCATTGTATCAAATTACAATTTATATCAAAGAATAACAACTTTTAAAAGTAATGTTCATCCTTCATTAAGAAATAGTATCAAATAAAACATCAGTTACAAATGAAATATGAAAAGAAGATAAATTTTTAAGAATGACAAGCCACGCTTTTTATCATTTTCATGTCTCGCATCTCTTTCTTCTTCTACTTCTTCTCTTGCTTCTTCTTTTGGTAGCCTTGCCACGTATGTATCATACCTTTGAAAAATATCATTGATTTCTTCTTCATCTGGCCCTGTATGGTGTTGGAAGATCAAAATATTCCTATTTATTACATCCACATAGTGACCCATTTTCCACTTAAACTCTAATGGTTTAGCCCTCAACTCTGTAGTTTTGTTCTCAATTTTCCTAATTGTTTTAATAACTTCATAAAAAAATTCATCTTTTTGAATGTTTTTCTGAAAATAACTAAACAAAAAGTTAGCCTTTAGATCACCATAACTTTTCTTGAATTTGTGAAAAACCATATCTTCAAGTTTTGAATCAATAACATCTAAGGTATCATTAACCCATTTCCTATTGGCTTCTATCTTATCTTTGATTCCATTAAAAACTTCCACCTTGATCCATAGTAACTCCTACATAGCATGCTGAGTTACCCTTAATTCCCATGGAACAATCCCTCATTTTTCAAATAAATCATCAACGAGTTGAGTTATATGGTAAATAACTTGGGAAAAATCCTTCAAAGTAGAAGATTTCATTATCACACTACTCAATTAGTTCATCAATTTCATTAAGCTTATTTTTGAGCTCCTCATACTTTGTCATGGATACTTACATTGCTTCTTTTCTTTTTGTCTCAACCTCTCAACCCATGTGTCCACAACTTGAACTTTCTTTATAGCCTTACAAATATTTTCCCTTCCTTCAAGAGTGTTGGAAGAGGAACTTGCTTGAGTTCGAATAGACTCCCAAAATAATTATTACATATTATAACTCAAATCTTTGACTTCTTTCAATTGATTCTTATTTATTCTATCATCATCAACCTTCTGCAACAAGTCACTTACTACCTCTGATACTCCCTATTTCAATTAGTTTGTTGAAGGCTTTCCTAAGGGAATAATTTAGACACTATAATCACTGGCTATTATACTTTCTCTTGTCTTTCCCTCATGAGGGATTGTCACTTGAAAGTTTGAGATCCCAGTGGATCAATATGAGTTTTGGTGAGAACTCTATACTTTTTGGAGGTTCTTCTTGGTTTTGGAAAAGATAGAGATGTGAGATCTATAGCCTCCACAATGATAATTTGATTTTATTCCTTTGAGATCATCTCTCCTTTCCATCATTTTATAAGAGTGGTCCCTAATTTTGTTTCATATAGTTCTTGTTAAGGTTTCTTGGGAAAACCACCAATTGTTTGGACATCTCTTGTACATTTTGGATAGACGATCCTACCTACATTTCTTTTTTAGCTCTTAAATTTATCTCTTTTTCTCATCCTATGCTCACACTTCTCTTGAATTTTTCCTTCTTGATCTTGAGTTTGGGGTTAGCCAATCTCCTTCTGAGTTACATTAGTGATTACAATATGTTCTTTCTTCATTTCTTCAACTGATGCAATCTCAACCTTTATTTTGGTAGTTTCTTGAGCTGATATCTCTCTTGCAGGAACTCCTTTTCCTTTCATGAACTCCACCTCCTTTGGAGGCTGCTGAGCTAACACATTATCATATTTTTTCTCTGTTAATACCTCATGTTGTAACATGGTGGGTTGGCTTTCCATTACTAGTTCCTTAACTTTACCCAAATCTTGTACATCCACACTATCAACAACCTTATCCTTAACAAGTTTATCTTGTAAAACCTTTGCTATATTTTCATCTGCATATTTCCCTTTTTGAGATGGTTCACTATCCTTAGTGACCTTGACTTCATGGGAAGGATCCTTCTCATCCAATACCTCTGTACTTACATATTTTTCCACTAGGTACTTCTGCTTGTTCAACTTTGGATCTACATGATCTATAAAGAATACCTCTAATGTTTGAACTCTAATTTCAATGGTTGGCATATGAGTAGTTTTTTCTACTTCTTCACTCATTTGAATATCACTTACATTCTTTACTATTTGTTCATCAATAAACATGTCAAATACATCTAATGTGGTAAACTCCTCACCAGTATCAACATCCACTATCTCTACTGACTTTTTCCGACTCTTGTAATTGTTCAAATAAAGGTACACTGACACTTTCAACTAACATGGCTTTAGAATTTTTCACACCTTGATTCAAGACATCACTATCTACTAGATCAAATAAGACATTACCTTGAGTTATTTATTCTTGAGTTCTCCCAATTATCACTCCCTTTGAAGACAAATATGAAAATAAAGACTTTGATGCTACATGTTGTACTTGGGAAACATCAATCCTTTCTTGTATTGGAGGTTCAATCACTTCATCCATGTGCTTATGTTTCCTATGTGTATGAGTACCTTCTCTTACCAGAATTGGCTCATACACAACTTTTTGTCTCTTGTGTGCCCTTTCAAATTTATTAATATCTAGTGCCACCTTTATTTTAACACTCTGTGATTTAGATTTGATGTTTCCACTAGTTATGGCTCCTCTCATTAGCTTTTCAGTATTATGAGATTCTAGAAACACTTCTTGAGGGGCCCTTTATGTAGTTGGAACTTTTCTATTTGATTTTAGTGGGCTACCGCAAAAGTGATAGTAGAATTTTTCATTGATTTTAGGATCATTTCTTCAATTTTTGCTTTAGAAGACATGGAAATCTTGGTTCCACTTTGGTAGGATAAGTCCATTCATCCACTATTCCTATGGTAGTTATTTTTAATGTAATTGAGGCATCTTTATTCCCAAGGGATCCATTCATCAGACTCCTTTTTTCAAGGGAGGAAGGTCATCTTTTATTTTTCACAAATCTCTGAATTTATTAAGAACTCTTGTGCTTTAAATTAACAAATCAATTTTTTTGCTTACCAATTCAATGCTCTTCTCATTTCATCAATTATTTGGGTACATGAGTCATACGAATCCTATTCTTTCCAATTCAATGGGGCCATTGGTTTCCCTCCACCTTTTATCAAGGTAATATTGACTCGAGTATTTGGATCATCCACATCTCCCTCAGGTATTAAAACAATATTGAAGTCTATAATTTCGGTTATGGTCATTCTTGAGAAGTATCTTAGCTTTGACCTCCTCCTCATCTCTATAATTCATCCAATAATCCTCAAATTGAGGCTCATGTTCAAAATTTTTTGCAAGATTATTGAATACCCACCTAATTTCATAATTGGACCTTTTCTCAAACCTTTTCATATCATCTTCCATTAATCTAGGCTTTATAATTAAAGGGCATGAGTACCTATTAATGCAAAATTACAACACCCCTGATTATTTGTGATTTTTAGTATGAGGTAATCAAGTAAAACCTTCGTAACATGGGATTATCTTGCAACGTGGGACCTTGCAGTAGGATAATCCTTTGGAGAAATTAAACTTCTTACTCTAACCTAGTGCTAAGTTCTCCAAAGTGTAGAGAATGGAAAGCTAAACAAATCCTATCCTAATGCTTACCAAGGAGACAGGGATAGAAATATCCATGAAATAAAACTACTCTAAGTGAAGGTGATGCACTAAGAAAGGGTGATACAATCCAAGTGAGTGAAATATAGGGAGAAAAATGGGAAGGAGAGGGTTGGTAGAAGTGCCAAAGTCTAAGATAATATTCAATTCCTTATATTCATAAAGAACAAAAAACAAAACCCTAAAAAGATATAGATACATGTACAATATACTTATAAATATAATGGAAGGAAAAATATGTAATTCATACAAGTTAGGGAAAAAAATTTCCACAAAACATGAATTTTGTTTTTCAAAAACATGCAGAATCCATTATATCATAAGCACAAGAAAAATCTTTTACAATAAGCCCAAATTCAAGGCCTTTAGCTCACAATAGCTTTGGAACAATTTTGATAGAGTTTCTTTTCTTTTCCAAAATCTCCCTCAAAATGAGGTGAATTTTACAATATATAGACAATTTGGGTCACCAACCAGAAGGATGCATTAAAGAGGTATGGGAAACCATTCATTTTGGTACTTTTCCAGCCAAATGATCAAGGGTGCCGACCTCATTAATTCTAGTTATTTGGATGTCATTCATTCACCTACCCCGATCTTTCGTGTAACTCGTCCATCATGTGGATCATCCAACCGCATTGGGTTGGACATCATCCATCCTCTTTGAGAAAATTACCTGGCCCATGAGTTCCTGTCAATATTTGGGTTAGATGACTGTCTAACCATGATCTAAACAATTGTGACTAGGTCTTCTAAATGATTGTCATCCAATAAATTGGGATTGGATGATGTCTAACTTTATGACTATACATGCTTGGTGTTATCGACCATCCCTGGAGTTTCCATCTTCACATTGTGAGTCATCCTACCTAGGAGGTTGGGAAATCATCTATCTCTTCCCGTATGACACACTACCTATCTATTCTTACAAATGATGAAATGATGATCCAACTAACCCGATGACTCAACCAACTGTGTCGTACAACTGTAAGCCATCCATATGTGTTTTCTATCAAACCCTGAGGGGATGGAAGTCATGTATGTATGTTACCAAACCTTTATTTATGTCATCAATCTAACCAATCATACCCTTGCCATCCAACCTACCGCAAAAATCATCCAACACACTAATCCGACTAACCCATCACCCATCCAAGCCGTGTTGAATGACCTATCACTTGTCTAACTATGTCGAAAAACATGTTACCCAACCAAATGTGGCGACCAACTTGTCACCCAACCAACCGAGTCAACCAACCTATCACCCGACCAACCTATCAACTGACCACCAACCGTGTCAACCAATATTTCATGGCCATGGCCAACTGATCGACCAATTCTCTAATAATATTAGTCACCAACTGTAAAATTATTTCCCTTTTTCTATCAACTTTGATGTTCTAACCTGCTAAGTTATACATTTCATAAGAGGTACAAAAATGGATAACAATTGGCAACTTCACGGGATGATATTCCTTCTTGATCTTGAAAAAAGTGACCTTAGGGGATCCATTGGGCATGGAGTCATATTGATTGCTGGAACTAGCTCGTCACTTGAAAATTCATCTTCTAACTTCTCAGCAACTTCGCTTGATAATTTAATTTTAAAGAAATCCTGGTTGAGGACTCGGGTTGTTTCTTCACAAACTTTTCCTAGAATTGGAAAGTGCAAGAGTAATAAGGGCACATCTATGTATAAACGAGAAAAGGTCATACACATTTCAAATATAATATGTAGAGAGTACACAAGCACTTATTACAAAAGTAACCTAAACTAATTACAACTCTTAAACTAATATACACAAGAAGGATCTTTCATTCAATAACAATGCTTGAGATAAATACCATTGACTAGAATCTACAGTCCTTATCCATCATCCAACCTTGATTGCTTGAAAGAATTGTTTTATTTATATCCTAAAATTATATAAGGGTCACTCCATATTGCATCAAACATAGAGTGTCTTACCAGTTTTCCTTGTCTTCATACCATTTAAGGACCAAGTCTCCCTCTTGGAAGTTTCTAGCCTTTAACTTATTGTCAAAGAACCTCTTAATCAATGCTTGATCATTATCCATGATGTGCATGGTTGATTCCTCATCTCATCCAAATTCATGAGCTCTACATATATATCTTCCATGGGTTCGAATTCAGATAACTCTAGTTGCTTCATGAGTTCAAATACGGTCAATTCGAGGGATATAGAAAACCTTGCCTCCCTTCCATAGACTAATCTGTAAGGAGAATTCCTATTGACTTCCTAGGAGTAATCCTATTGGCCCAAAAGGCTGATTTCAAATTGGCATGCCAAGTTCTCTCGGTTCTCATCTAGAGTTCTATTTATAATCTTAAAAATATATTTTGTGGTGGACTCGGCCTGCCAATTACCTTGTGGGTAGTAATTTGATGAGGTGCTCAAGTGTATCCCATTTTTAATTGCCCACTCTGTGATCTTGGTACCTAGGAATTCCAAAGCATTATTTGATATAATGGTGGTTAGAACTCGAACCGGGTCACTATCCCATCATAAAAATATAGTATGTTGGCCTCATTTTATTTCTTGAGTGCAACTGCTTGCATCCACTTGGTGAAATAATCTATGGTTGTGAGGATCCACTTATGGCCCAAGCTAGAATTTGGGCTAATCACCTAAATGAAATCCTTCCCCCATTGTATGAATGGTTCATTTACAGAAATGGGGTGGAGGAGGGGGTCATTAACCTCTCCTTGCATTTGAAGAAGGCACACTTTTTACACTTCCTAATCCATGCATAACAATCATGAAAAAGGTTAGGTCGATAATAACATACCTTCATAATTCTAAGAACTATCACCCTTGTGGAAAAATGGCCACCTATTTCTCTCGACATGAATTTAATGTATGACCTTCTCTATTTGATCTACCTTAAGGCACCTTAGGAGGACACAATTTACATCTTTCTTGAATAAGATACCATAAAACAATGTAAAGGGGATACAATGGAGTGTGAAATATCTTATTTTAGCCTTGTTTATCCCTTTAAATTTTTAATCTTTTTAAATAAAATGAACTATATCTTGAGTCCAACAAGGATCAAATGAGGCATCACTGATTTTTCTTGATCAACTGCGTAGCACCAAAACAACATATCCTTTACCACTTGACTCGGCATGCTGTCCCCAAACTAGTTGTTCACATAATCCCTTAATCTTGACTATATTGGTCACCTTAATATCAATGTCATATTTCATGACCTTGGTTAACCAACTAACCCATTTTTTCATTGAGGTTCTTCTTTATAAGAAAATGTTTTATATCAAGATGTGTGACTAGTAAATGAATCCTATTATTTGACACTAAATGTATGAACGTATTCAAAATTTAATCATAGCAAGGACATGTTTCTCAATGAATGAATATCTCACCTCATAGTCCATAATACCATAGATGAAGAATTTAATAGGTTGTTATATCCCTTCCTTACTCTTTTGCACCAAGATTGTGGAGATGGTGTCGGAACCACCAACGGCATATAAAAAGAAGTATTTAGAGAAGTATGGATTAATGAGAGTTAGAGATTGAGATATGGCCTACTTGATTTCTTTGAAACTCTCTTTTCTCTATGTTGTCTATTTGAAATCCAAATTATTTTTCAGCATCATTGTTAATGGCAATGATAGAGCTTGGATGACTTCTACCCTCTCCTAATCAATTTTCATTCCTTCCTTTGACACAATAGAAGAACTATTTAAGATGAAAGAGGAGACTTTCTACATTTTTAGAAAATACAGTGATGTCGTCAAGATAGAAAAGAACTATTTTATTTAACAACCCCTTAAATGCCATATCCATTTCTCATTGAAATGTTGCTCTAGCATTTGATAGCCTAAATGGAATCTTCTGTAGGCATAGGTGCCCCATTTTGTGGTGAAGGCTATTTTGAACTGATCCTCCTCTTTCACCATAATTTGATTATAGCCCGAATATCCATCTAAGAGGGAGAATATTTCTGAACTAGCCACTACCTATAGAATCTACTCCATGGAGGGTAGTGGATAGTGATCCTTGAGGGAGGCCCTGTTTAAATCCTAAAAATCCATGCACAACCTGATTTCCCCATTCCTTTTCCTAATGGGCACCAAATTTTCCACCCAACTTGAGTGCTTGATCGGGAAAATGATACTTGCCTCAATGAGCTTATTCAACTCCTTCATGAGAGGCTCTATATGAGGTTGACTTTGTTTTTCCCGATGGAATTAGCCTCCATTTAAATCAATGGTGTGTTGTGCCAATTTTGGGTTAAAACCCTTCAAATCCTCATAGCTCCATGTGAAAATATCTAGAAATTCCTAGCAAAGATGCACAAAGTTGTAATTTTCCTGTTCACTACTCATCTTCCTATTTGGAGATTTTTACCTTCTTGAACCAAAATGGGCTCAAGAATCCTCCTTTTGACTTGAAAGGTAGTGTTATCTTTCTATAATTGATCATTTGGGTTGAATATTGACTCTAAAGTCACTAAACCCTTTGGAAATTTGTTTGTCCACAACTACACTATTTGATCCCCATATTGCTGCTCCAATTTCTCCTAATTTTTAGCTGAAAAATTAGTCTCCTCCTATAAAAAATTAATGATTTGTTGATCATTCTCAAATACCTATCAGCTTGTGTTATTATTTGGACAGATGGCCTTACAATGACATGAATATGTGGTTGTGCTTTATCTCTCTTGATACTATCCACCACATCAAATGTTGCTCCAATTACTATGAGCCTATCTGCGACCTCATTCTTCTTCCATAGTATGGCCTAAATATTGAATGCTTCAAGGTCTTCAATTTGATCCCATACCCGATGCTTGTAGGCTTTGAGTAGATCATTCTTAGTAGCATGTTGTCTGCTAATGTGGTTGACAATAATCTCACTATTCCTAAACATCTGCAAGTTTTTAATACCCCTCTTCCTTTCCCAATGCAACCCATGGATTAAAGTTTGATACTTATGTGTATTGTTTAAACAACTAAAATGAAAATAGAAAGCTATGTAGTACTTCATACCTTGCGGTGAAATAAGCATTGCACCTCCCCAACACATTTCCTACTCCTTGAACCATCTAAAAATAGCTTCCACACTTCATCCTCGTCCTTTTTCTGGCTTGCTAAGGCTAGGGATGGACGGATTATCCTCATGTAGACAATAAACTACCAACTCAACTTCTTCCATCTCCTTGTATGGATCGAAAGCATGTATCCTCCGAGTCCAATAATCAAGTTTTAGGTCCGTAATGCTCCCAACATTTTTGTTTTCCTCTTAAGACTCCAAACATTCTTCTTGGTCGAATATAGTACAATTTTCATTGATTGGGCTGGGAACATAAGGCTCAATGTGAAAATTGGCAATTGGCTACGATATGATCATAGCCTTAGCTCCATAACTTATCTCGAATAACATGTGGGACCAATCCTAGTAGGAAAATCCTCGAAAGGAATAAGGTAAATAAAGGTGGAAAATCAATCACTGATACATCCTATAGAACTATGACATTTAGGAAAGCATGGAGTGTAAGGATTAGTTCTTTAATCGTATAACTATGCTTATTGTTGTCCCATATAATTTCACTACTCCCTTTAATATAGGCTTATATTTTAAGCTTAATTTATTGTGATTTGCTTCAGATATTACCAAACTACTCACCCCGAGTCGATCATGTAATTTTGCACTAATTTATCCCACACTATCAATGAGACATAGAACGGTGGAGGCTTCACATTCTTACCTAAATGACATTCTACTTGTTGCATGGTGTTAGTAATAACCCTCTCCAAATTTTTGGATGGCTCATTAAAAGATGACCAATTCACCATAGTTTCTTGTAACAAATCTCGATGCCACTGGAATTGTCAATGATTCCCACATGGAAATAATGATATTGATCTTCTTCATCTAATCAATGAGATTGAAAGGGGGTGAGTTTACTCTTTACTTTCCCTTGATGGGAGTGGCATTTTCCGATTGCCTAGGTTGGTCCATAAGCTGCCACAACTCATATTCTAGGCTGATTACGCACATTGCGAGCTACTACGGTAGCATCCTTGAGCTGGATTTATGCATTAGGAGCTGGATTTGGCCTACTAATTCCTTATAGAGTGAGAGTGGGATGAGAAATAACTAGAATAAATGATTTCCCCTCCTATATGTTCCTTTTCTTTGATTTTTATTGATATCTATATCCCGGTAAGGAGAATAATTAACCCCGCAAAAGGCCTCTAGCTACCAATTGACCAACGTGGTTTCAATTGGAGGAGTCTCTTGTTGAGTTGCTTGCTAATTTTCTTCCTCACTTGGCTCTTGGGTCACCTCAACGGCTTACACCATCAAGGATTGATTCAATGCATCATTGAATCATGTTGATTGGTTATGAGGTAGGTTATAAGGGTAACACCATTTATTCTCTTGAGAAATGTTGTTTTGATTCGGAACCAAAGCCATTGATGTTGAAATTGCATTTGGGTTCTATGGCTGAAACAAGATGATGGAGTTTGAGACAACCCTTGGTTCGGATTTTGATTTTTTTCCTAAGTGGGAGGTTTGTTAAGCTGATATGAAGGCCTATTTGAGATTGAGGCTAGTAAGGTCTGGAGCTCTGGGCTTTCTTCCTTTTTATTTTCACCAATGTATTCCCAAATTTTGTAGTTGTTTCACAACTTCGTGAAGTTCCTTCGAAGTACTAGAAGAAGTGAAGGCTTCACTATTTCTCTAATTTCTAGGGGCTAGAATGAGGGATATTTCAAGTGATTAAGCTGGTAGAGGGTTCCCTAATTCTGCATATAGAGGCATAGGTGGCCTAGACGTTATGTTTCCTACTTAAAATAAGTAGTTCTCTGCTTTGATATCTATATAACATATGTCCTTGGCGGGGTGTTCCCCCATCGATTATATCATCATAGCTATGGCGAATTTAGAGATATTAAAAAATAAAGGAATACACGTTCCATTGCTAGCCTCACAGAAATTAGAATATAGTCCCATGTCCGCTAGAACCTAAAGTTGAAGTCAACCATCTGCTCATTTGAGGCCCTCTTGATTGTGGTTAATTTTTCCAACAAAGACATTATTTTCCTCATGTATAAAATTGTTGCACAGAGATGAACACAACACATCGTAGTTTGAAATTGACCCTATTGTTAGGATCCTAAACCATTGCAGGTGAATTACCTTTGATGAAGAAAAACAAGGATCCTAACTATAACATCCATCTCGTTGATCTCATGAATGGCACATACATTCACAATGTCTCGAAATTGATCAATGGGGGTCTTATAATTAACCCTAGTGAAGTAAGGAATGCTCTTTAATGATTCCACCGAAATAGGATTATGTGTATTAAGGGCGAGAGGAATGTTTCTGTGAAATTCACATAGGGATTCGTGGCCCTTATAGTGGTTGTTGTTGTAGATGTGCCATTATAATCGATCTAAGAAATCTAGTTGATTGAATGAAAGGCCTATACAATGGAGGTGTGGATAATGTTCTATTTGGTGGAGATGGATACCTTTGAGCTCTTCTTCCCCTTCTTCCTTTTCCCGGGATAGCTCCATGTATTTAAAAATTTCTTCCTCTCTATGTTTTGACCCTATTTGAACTATTCTCATAAATCTACCAAGCTTGGACTACTAAAACAAGTGGATTATGCCCTTTTGTAGTCACCAAATGTGCTATTTCAAAGCCTCTTACAAGCTGGAATTTCACAACAAGAGCACATCAAACTTGTTGCAACAAAATAAAAACTTCTTCTTTCCCACTGGACATGCCAAAAATATTAATGTAAAATTACAACACCTCCGATTGCTTGTGATTTTGTGTACGAGGAAATAAGTACAACCTACATAACATGTGATTATCCTATAGTGTGGGATCTTATAAGTAGGATAATCCTCCGGAGAAAGCCAACTTCTTCCCCTAACATAGTGCCAACTTCTCCAAAGTGTAGAGAATGGAAAGCTAAGCCAATACTAACCTAATACTTTCCAAGGAGACAAGGATAGAAAGATGCATGATAGAAAACTACTGCAAGTGAAGCTGATGTAAAAGAAAAGGGCGAGACAATCCAAGTGAATGAAATATAGGAATAAAAATGGGTAGGAGATGCTTGGTAGAAGTGCCGAATCCAAGATAATATTCAATTCCCTATATTCATAGAGCACAACAAACTATAGACCCTGCAAAGAGATAGATACATGTACAATATACTTATAAATATAATGGAAGGAAAAAGATGAAATTTATAAAAGTTAGAGTGAAAATGGCGACAAAACATGAATTTATTTTCTCAAAAACATGCACAATCCATTATATCATAAGCACAAGAAAAAATCTTTACTGATATGCCAAAATTCAAGAACTTTAGCTCATAATAGCTCTGGACCAATTTTAACAGATTTCCTTTGCTTTTCCAAAAAAGCTCCCTCAAAATGATTTGAAGTCTACAATATATAGGCAATTTGGGTCACCAAACATAAGGATGCATTAAAAAGGTATGGGAAACCATTCATTTTGGTACTTTTCCTACATGGGTGGTCATGGACACTATACCTCATTAATTTTGATTGTTGGGATGTCATTCATTCACCTACCCTCATTTGGCCTGTAACTTGTCCATCATGTAGGTAGTCCAACCATGTTGGGTTGGAATTTTTCCATCCTCTATGAGAAAACTACATAGCCTATGAGTTCCTTTCCATATTTAGGTAAGACATCCATCTAACCATGACCTGTATAATAAGGATTATGTCATGTAACCTTATTTTTATCAAACACATTGGGATTAGAATAAGTCTAACTTTGTGATTGTACATGCTTCTTGTCGATGACCAACCTAGGAGTTTCCATCTTCACATTGTGGGCCATCTGTATGAAACACTACTCATCTATTCTTACAAATGATGAATGGATGAGTCGACCAACCCAAGTTACTCAAATACCCATGTCATAAAACTATAAGCCATCCATTTGTGTTTTCTATCAATCCCCAAGGGGTTGGATGTCATCTACGTATGTAGACAAACCTCTCCATATGAATTCCATCCAAATAATCATAACCTTGTCATCCAACTCTCCACAAAATTCAGCCAACACACCCGATCAGGACAAATGCATCACCCATCCAATTGTGTCAACCAACCTATCACCTGTCTAATCAAGCCACCAACCTATCACCTAACCAACCGTACCAACAATCCTATCACCTAACCAACCATGTCAACCAACCTGTCACCCATCCAACTAAGCCAACCAATCTTTCACTTGACCAACTATGCTAACCAGCTTGTCACACGATAAAATGTACTAACCAACCTATCACTCGACCAATTGAGTAGATAAATTCTTTAATATGATTGGTCACCAACTGCAAAAAGCATTTCCATTTTTCAATCAACTACCAATGTTCGACCTACTAAGTTATCTGTTTCATAAGGGGTGTGAAAAATGGATAAGAATACCTTCTAATCTTGATGGGAAACTTGATGTTTGTCTTGTGTTTTCCAGCAATTAGTTTGTGAACTAGTGTCAACTGTCTTGCCAATTCACACAAGGCCATTTTTTCATCTAAATATCTGGGTAGCTTACATGGTTGGCCTTCAAATCCACTTGAACTGATGTATGTAAACTTCCTGTATTGAATGAAATAACATCCATACTCCATTATTATTTTCCTAGCCTCATCTGAAATCCTATATTGTTCCCATTCTAGTTTAAACAAGCATATAATAGGTGCAAAAATGCATCATTTACCAATCTTACATTTCCTTCCCAATTACTCAATTGTAATTGGGGAAAAATCTCATGCATTTGGCATTTTTTTAAATCAGCACATGGCACAAGGCTAGGGAAATGCCTATGGCCTGCAATTTTGTAGATCAGGTATGTCATCATGTAGAATTTGAGTTCTCTAGTGTGACTATCTTAATCTTTTTTCTAATGCTATCATGTGATCATGAAGTGCTTCTACAATGAACGTTTCCTAGAAAATGTTCCTCTTCTTCTCCAAAACTATCCACATATAGGTGCACATCCACTCCTTGAATTCATTTTTTTCTCTAATCCATCCATTCGACTCAACAATACCATCACATCTTCTAGCTTCCTCAATGAATTGTGCCCTAACAAATCTTTTAGGGATTTGAGTGGTTGCTTTATTCTTTATTAAAATTCATTTGGTATTTATAAGTTGGGCATAGTACTTTTTCTTAGCTTCATAATCTTGTAGGGCTAAGTCAATACCCATAGTTATTGGATTTTTAATCAGAAGAAATTTTAGCATTATCCTGATGATTGTGGGTGTTAAACTTAATAAAACTTCACCATTTCCATGCAAAGGTACATCCCTCTTCTCTAGATCATAATTCATGGCGTAAAGTCTTTACTTGTTCTTGGTAGTGTACTTGAGGGTGGAATAACACCAGCTAATCCAATATTCCTAGATTTTATTTCCTTCATGGATTCTCTCTTATTAGGGATATTATTTATTTGCAGAATTCATTCGGGATGGCATTCATTAAATCCATCTATATGGTCTTATCTAGATCACCGGTGATTCCTAATGCAATAGAAAAACTAGACGACATTGTCTTCATCTTTAATGCCTTAGTTTTACTTCAAATTTCCTTTCAAATGAATAAGAGTATGAGAGTGTCTTAGTTCTTACCAATTTTCTAGTGAATATCTATGTAGTTTAGCTCTAGTTTTCAATTCATGTTTTGCAATCAATCTCATGTTGTTTTCCAAGAAATTCCACTAACAATGGTGTCCAGATCTCAACAAATGATAAAAAAAACTTAATGCGTTCAAAAAATTTAAAGTTCCTCCTTGATTTTTATAAGAAAATGCATTAATTACGACATTAATTAATGTGTTGCATCATGGCCCTACATTTTTCTTTTCCCAATTTTATATATGATCCATCCATGTGGAATATCCTTATGCAATGCAGGCTCAAAGAAATTTTTTTCACTTTTTGATCATATTTTAATCACAAAAACGTTTAGATACTTGATCCAATCGCCCTCCCTTCATCTCCATCCTAAAATTTACTTGTGGTTGCATCCCAACAGTGGTGGAGATGTGGGCCATTTCTGAATATTTGTTCTCTTTCTCAATTGAACTCAAAGTTACCAATTTTCTCTCGATGACCCGCTTCCCCGCTCTTTGAATGAGAAAGTGCCATGTGTCCTTGGTGGGTCTTGAGAGCTTATTTGCACTTTTATATTTTATCACCTTAGTGTCAAGAACTATAATCGGCTCCAATCCCTACACTCAACCAAATTGTGACATGTGTACTTCTTCGGAGGTGGAGTCAATTTTTATTTTGCATTTTTGATTGCAAATATTGGAAGAAATATTCGCCATGCCTCAAGGCCAAGTTAGCAAATTGTTGATGTTATACAATTTTTGTAACTTTGTAACATAAATATGTCAAACCAGTAACCAACTAGAAACTTCCATGTATCATTAGGTGATGGAGCCAAACATGAAATTTGCAACACGACCCAAGAATGGTATATAGAGGCATTTTTCATGATTTAAAATTGATTCTGATTAGTTTTTCATAGGGATCTTCAAGAGCAATACTTCTAACACGATTCTCAACCGAAGAATAGGAAAAACAACCTAAAAGGGGATTTTTAGATGTATTTAGCATGATTGTAATGTTTGAACTCACATTTTCACATTGGTAAACTAGACAATGAATTTGTTTTTGAAGGCATATTCAAGAAAAATGGGTGAGATCATTTCGAGAAATAACACCAGCTCGACTCGGTGATGGGCACCCCTATGGGTGATACAAAGAACAATACACAACACACACATAGTAGACCAAGTGCCAAATTCTATTAGGTTACAGAGTCGGAGAAAACATACACTAGGTCAAGTGATAATAACACATTTCTCAAGAATGTACCGAGAAACAAAGGAAACTAGTCATTTGTAGACTAGGAAAACGAAAAGGGAAACAAAACACACACAATAAGCAAAAAACAAAAAAAAAAGCAAAAAAATATACATTGTACATTGATGCACATCTTGTTTTGATACCATTCGAAATGATTTAGGTGGTCACCATTAAAAGGAAACTCAAGTAATTATCCATCTAGATCCTTCAAGAAGAAAGTGTGTTCACCAATTCTGATATAAATGGAATAAGGGCCCATCCATAATGCATCAAATTTTCCATGTTTCCCCTTATCTTCATGCATACTATCCCACAACAACATAAGATCAAATAACTTCTTGAACTTCTCCCTACATTTTAGATTCCTTTTCGAGGGTTCTTTTCTTTCTTCATCTAACTCAACAATTTGATTGATCCTTGCATCATAAGGGCTGACTTCTTCATCCTCAAGTTACTAAATGAATTGGTAAGAGGATAATTGCATGTGTAGGGGAAGAAGGGCCTACACTCCATAAACTAGTTTAAATGGGATTTTTCTAGTGGCTCTCTTAGAAGTGATTCTATTTTCCCAAACAACAAACTTCAATTGCTCACCCAATCTTCTTTTGTTGACCTCTAGTGTTCTTCCAATTACCTTTAGCAAGTTTTTGTTTCTTGATTAAACTTTTCCATTTCCCTGAGGGTTATAGTTAGATGCATTTGTTAGTATTATACTATACTCTTGACACATGGCCACAAATGGTTTATCTCAAAGCTCATGGAATTGTCAACAACTATCTTTGCAGGTACTTAAAACCTACAAATTATATGATTTAAAATAAAATCCATAACAATTTGATGAGTTTCTTTCTTGGTAGGGATAGCCTCAACCCATTTGGTGAAATAATCAGTGGCCACCAATATATATATGTGGCCTACACTTGAAGGATCTGATATCTCCCCAAAAAAATCCATACCCCATTGCTTAAAAATGGATTTAGTTGACATTGGTTGTAGTCGAGAGAGAGCACTTGAGGCCTTCATTCTTCTTGAAAATATTTGACAAATTTCACATTTTCTTACCAACAAGGTTGTATCCTTAAAAAGTGTGGGCCACCAATAACCTACCCTTAAGATCTTATGGGCAGTTACTCTTCTAGCAAAATGACCCCCACATACTCCCCCATGAAAATATGTAATCAATTTGGGAGATTCATCTTCTGTAATACATCTTAGAAGAACCCCTTCAAGATTCTTCCATGCCAACCCATAATTAGTGATGATGTAATTTTGGGAGGCTAGTTTGAGTTTCCTTATTTGATTCTTATCTAAATGCCTAGGACACTCTAAATTCCTGAGGTAAAATATGATGTCCTTATACCATGTAGAGTTGACTAGTTTCTCATGGACATCCATATTTCCCTCAACTTCATTTACTTCCATTACTTGCAGATTACTTTCTACCATTATCTTTGTCAGGCCTAGACCTCTAACCAGTTTAGTGGTCTGAATATCCATGTCATATTCCTGCAATTTTTTCACCCATCGACATATTTTACTAGAGATTTCCATTTCTGATAAGATGTCTTTGACCATAGTGTGGGGAACATAAGCTATAATCTTGGAGCTTAAGATATATGGCCTAAATTTTTTTGTTTCTCTAACCAAGGAAAAATCCTGCTTCTCCATGATGGTGTATTTAGAATCATTTTGCTACAATGATTTACCAAAGAAAGAAATTGGCCTCTCATTTCTTCCTCATCCTTCTACAATAGTATAGATGCAATGGTATTTTCAAAGGAAAAGACAAAATTTAAAAGGCCTTTCTCGTAATCGAGAAATTTGTTAAGACATGAGAATTTTTTAGTGCTGCCTTGATTCATGTGAAAGCTTGGACAACTCCCTCCTCCCATTTGATAATCTGATCCTTATTTAACATACTTGTGATGGGGATAATCATTTCACCAAAATTGAAGATGAATCTCCTAATGAAATTGATCTGACCAAAGAAGGACTGAATCCCTTTTTATATTTTGGCAATAGGATCATGCCCAATAACTTCATCTCTTTTAGGGTCAATCATGACCCATTCCTTAGATACAATGTGCCCCAATAACTTTTCCTTTTTAACCCCAAAATGGAACATCTTAGGGTTTAATGAGATGTCGTAGTCTTTACACCTCAATAGCATCTTTCCCACATGTTGCAAGTGATCACTTTTCTTTCTTGAAAACACTATCACATCATACTTGATACACAACAAGTAAAATCATTTATTTAACCTGAGAATTCTACATCCATATCTCTTTGAAAGTTAGTTTCAACATTCATCGACCTGATGGCATTCTCACATACACAAAAGTATCCCATGGAGTAGTGAAATAAGTTTTGATTCTTTCTGCTTGCTTAACACCACTTGGTTATACCCTGAGAATCCATCTAGAGTAGACAACAACTCAGATCTAGTGACCAATTGCAACATATTATCAATATTAGGCAAAGGATAATTATCTTTGATTGAGGCCTTATTCAGATTTTTGAATTCATGAGACATCCTTATGTCCCCATTCTTCTTTCTAACTGGAACTAGGTTTGCCACCCATGAAGAATATCTTGTTAGTTGTATGATTCCTCCATCCCTTAATTTATGTAACTCATCTTACATTTTAAGGGAAAGGAGTGGATTGATTTTCCTTTGTTTTTTCATAAATGTCTTAACATTAGGTTCTAAAGGTATTTCATGTTGAAAAGGTCTTCTCTATCTACTTTTATCTATGAGTAAGACCATGTTAAACGATCTTGATATTTTTAATAGGTTGAAATAAGAATGATTCTCTTTCTTATGCAAATTACTACCAACCTTATTTTTCTAGGTTTTCCTCAGTACCTAAATTGTGCTCTTCCACATCTCTTGAGGCTGATATACGTCTCTGGACAACCTTGTCAACAATGTAAAAGTTTGACTCTAAAGTGGCCAAATTTTTGGAATAGTGATAGTCTTCAACTAGATAATATATTTTGAAAATTGGATCTCCTTACTCTTAGAAACAAAAACATTGGTTCCCAATCCATATATTGGTTTGTAAATTCTCCTTCATTCTACAATAACCTATGAACCTCAACATCATCTTCAAATAATTTCCAATGTTTTACATTTTCAGGGACAGATGGTCTTGACAACACTTCTATATCATAGTCACAATAAGGAGACATTGTAAAATTTTCAAATTTGGATCCCAATATTGCAAACCTATTTGTAGCAGCATTTTGACTTCATTATGATATACTATGTTGAAATAGTTAAACATTTAAATAAATTCCAAAGCGCATGCTTATATTGTTTCATTCTTTGATTCTTGGTTGTTGTAGTTTCCTAAATTTCTTGAATACTAATTCTAAGTCTCCTTTAATAATTATATCCTTGATTCCATACCTCCAAGAAATCCTTAAACCCAAAAGCAATGCTTCATATTCTGCAATATTGTTAGTGCACTCAAATTTAAGTTTAAAGGAAAAAATGAAAGTCTCTTGGTTTGGAGACACAAGGAAAACACCACAAATGTTCCCTAAATTGGAACAAGATCCATCAAACATCAAAGTCTAGAGGATATTGTTTTGTTCAAGACATTTACACTTATCAATGCAATGCTCTTTAAAATATGCATAGACCGTAAAATTATCAACATCTACATCTGTATATAACAATTTGTAAGAAGCATTATTAGGATCTTGAATCACATGTCACATCTTTTTCTCTCCATACAATTTAACAAGGCTTCCTTCTATTGGTATGGTTGCATATGACATGTCCATTTATACACTCCCACCCATACTAGCAGCCCACTTTCTTGACAATAACATTCCCCACTTAGCAAGACAATCCACAATAACTACATTCATGGTTAAACATTTTCCTAGGTAAGCTGCCAACTACACTACCAATCCTTTAACATACCCAATCACCGGTAATTCCCTTGAGTCCATAGCAGTGCAATTTCCAAAATTTGTTGTCACTTTGATATCCAACTCATTCATTACCTCAAGAGGCATCACATTACATGAGGCCCCTGAGTCAAACATGTAGTTGTGCACTAATCTATCCTTGATGATTAAAGTAGTATAAAAAGGATCAACATCAAGCTAAGATTCAACAAGAGAAGTACCCAAATATACATCAGGTGATTCTCTTAGGTATTTGAATGCTTGTGGAACTTCCAATTATTATATGATATAGGGAGTATCCACATTATTTAAATTATTTCTTGATGGTACTACTTTCTCTTTGAACTCTAAGTACTCAAATGCTCTCTTCCTATGCTCAGGGATCCTAAGCAGTTCAACCATAGGCACAATGAATTTGATTTGACTAAGCATCTAGGTTGTATCACATGCGGTTTACTTCGGTAAGAATGTGTTGGGAGAGATATTAATTACACCTTCTTGTGGTATAATAATCTTTATAGCTTGGGCATGAACTAGGATACATGATTTATTTGGAGTGACTGGACCTTTTCTAGGTTTATCCTTTTTAGGGGGTCCTTTGGGATGTTAGTGAGAAGAGGATTTTTTTGTTTGGGTTGTGGCCCTCCTCCTTTGACAACTATACTTCTTAGATTGTAATCCTTTTCTTGAGCAACTACTGCATTCATCAATAGTTTTATGTCTTCTTTAGAAGGAGTTACCCCATCATACTTCTTAATCATTAAATCTCTTAAATACTCAAAGTAATGATTGGGTGATTCAAAATCATTTAACATATAAACTTTAAATTCATCATTAGAAGGGAAAGTAGATACCCGGTGAATACAGTCCCAAAAAAACTCTATATTTCTAGCACTTAGAAAGTCAGTAGAAGTGGTACCTTGTTGTGGATTATCAGGGCACTCCATCATACATACATCACCAAAAGTCTCATCATCATCCGCCCCCTCAACTTCCTCATTTAGGTCACAGGGGGGTGTGGCAAGAAACACTTATCACACTAATCAATAACATGGTTTTCTCTTACCATGGAAACCCTAATAGTCAAAGGATCAGGGACCAAATTATTTTCTCTTGGTTATGGTTGTTTATTTCCAAATCCCATGGGCCTTTTTCCTCTCTCATATGATTTTTGATCACTTCTAGGATGATTTTTGAATATGTTTTAGCCCTGAGGTTGGTGTTGTGCTTGAGAGATATGTCCTATTCCTTTTTCTTATCTTGTAAGCTTATGTAAGGACCCAAAAATTCACACACGAACAACATAGTAAAAGACAGGATATTTTTTTTTTTGACTTGCTTCGACACATAACACGACACAACATGTCATCACAAAGTTACAACCAACTCTGGGAACCACTTGTTACGGGGATGACCACAAGGTCAACGGAAACGTTCACACCCAAAAGGATAATACACTTTTCTTTTTTTGAGAACAACATAGACGTCCAACCACATGACACTCTCACAACTAGGGCAAGCCACAGTAAGAAATGATTGAAGGTTATTTATTTTGATAAAACACCCTTTAACTCATGACTTATGTTTTCAGAAAGATTCAATATATGATTCGCACAAATTCATCTTACCAACTGAGTTATTTTCTTATACACTGTAGAGTAGTTCACTTAAAGTCTTCTCCTACTTGCTAAATCTTATTATCTTCCAGAACTAACCATTATTTTCCCTTAAGCTTGTTTAAGAGTTCACCCAAAAGGGGTAGTGTTCACTAGTTTAGCTAGGGATATCAAAATTATAAAATTTTACTTTACAAGGATAGTTTCTCCTTTGATTATTTCAGAATCTATTGTTCTCAAGTAAGTCATCTCTACATTAATTTATCTGAATATATATATTTTAGTTAACTTCTATAAGGGTTAACCACTCCATTTAATTTTACTTATATCACATCATTACAAGGTGTCAGAGAGTTTTGACTTAACACTTTATTCTCAAAATCAAGGTTTTACAATACTTATGCCAATGTAATGATTGAATATCATTTCTCACCAAGGTAAGTTACTAGTCTAACAACAAAAGGGAAAGAACACTTCACCACGTAGTTTTTCCAAACATACCAAGACAAGAGATCTTCTAAACTCCTTGCAAGAAAAGTTACAAAATTTACAATGCATTGAACTTTCTACAAAGAACTTCATAATTTGAACTGATGAAACTTTTACACTCTTTTCTTTAATCTACTCGCATAATCCATCTACACAAATATTTATTAGAGTCAGTTCGCTAGAACTGAGCATGATAAGATATAAACCTCACCTAATAATTTATGCCATCTAGCATTTAAATAAATGAAATTTTGCAATACTCCTTATCAAATAAATTTCTAACATATATTTAAAACTTAACGCACATCTCATGATAATACATTTCCTACTCATTAATGTTCACTTCTTTAAGATCTCATACATAAGGACACGATTCCAAGTGACTAGATATACAACCTTAAACATGCAATAAATCATACTTAAATTATAGTAATAATAATAATGCTCACCTAATACCCTCGACCTAGTTCACATATATAAGTATCCAACAATATTATCTTTTAATTAAATAAAAGCACCAACGACATTAAGTTTATATAATAAATACAAGTATCAATCTTATATTATTCATCGATATTACCCAAGCATCAAACCTTCATAGATAATCAATGATTATATGTAAGTATAATTTTGATATTTACCTCACAATTTTAAGAAGCCAATCAGCAAGTTCATATATTATTTTGATATCCTTTTGGTTGCTTATTTCTATGTCTTATATATTTCTTCTAGTAAAGACTCCAACTCATAAGATTGAGTTATGATCGAAAATACTTGTCATCTGTTGGTAATATGCCAAAGATACATTTGATTAGCTAAGATATGTAAGCACGGTCCAAGCCACTATGAATACAAGTATCAACATTATCTCAACTCCTAATAAGATGTGAGTATCAATTTTTAGCTAACATAATAATCATCGTAAATGCCAGAAAATATTCCACTCGTTAACCAAGTATTGAAATAACATATTTATCCTTACTGGTTACCTGATAACATGTAATATACCCTGTTATCTAATTCAACCTCCACTTGCATACCCCAATTTATGGGTATTAATTATTGTTCTATAAAATGAAGTTAAATAATTTAAGGTAGACTTAAATCCTTACTGTCATACATGGTATGCATAGTCCCATTATGGTAGCTATCACCTTTACTTAAGGCTATGCATGACTCCATTTTATGGTAGTTATCTTAACTTCCCTATTCATCTGTTTTCCTACCAAAAAGTCTTTCGACAAGCTTCAAGGTCAAAGTATAAGATAAATTTATAATTTCATATTTCAAGCATTTCCTGAATTCATATGCATGAGGACATCACATATCAATCAACTTGAAGAATGTCGACATTCATGAGAGTTCGATGTATCCAATATTACTTTAACCGATCCAAAGATCCAAGTAGTGCCTCAAAATTAAGCCAAAGAATTATCCTCACAGGATAATGACTTGCGTGCTTAACATATTCGTAAAGGTCATAGAAAACCCATTAACGCATGCTTCAGGAGGGTTCCAATCTAATAATAAGCTCATAGTAATAATAATAGCAAAGGGCCTGGTGAGGGGTTTTCAATAATCCCCAAGGAAAATGATAATCGAATGACTCAGATGGAGCTATCTAGAAAGACCAATAAAACTAGTATGACTCTTCCCAAATAGAAGCCCTCAATCCTAATGGGAGTTTATATTATTATAAAACCACAGTAAAATCCAAATACAGTCATATCGGAAATTCCCTTTTTCAAGCCATGTTCTACATAATATAAACAATACAAGAAAAATTATAAACCTCATTCACGCTCCATACTATTTGCTACAGAAACCATCATTCAAAGGAATAATCAAGGCAAAAGATAAACCAACATTATAAGATCAGTAGGCAAGAATCGATGTAGAGCTTTCTTCTACTCAAATAGTAAATAAGATAAACTGTAAAGGGGGAGAGATCAGTTCATGCAATTATGATTAAAAGTCATTTGGAACCCATCTCTTTCTGGGCATCTCTTTCAAGAAAGAGTCAATATATGTAAATGCATGTTATATAATATCCAGAGTCCAAACGCTATTTATTTAGTAAAACAAAAACACATCAACATTCTAAAAGAAACCCACATCTACAGCAGTTGGAAAAAATTGCAAAGGTCGATTTATCCAAATGCTAAAGGAAATAAATCATTAAGAGAGAGGCTTAGTCTTATCATTCCCTTGGGGCTTCCTCAATGCGGCCACAACGAACCGAGGCTCCAGCAGCTACAACACATTCCAAAACATTCCTTTTCCTCAGCACGTAGATCTCTTATGCAAGCTTCATGGCAACGCCAGGAGCACACCCAAAAGTCTGACTTTCACCTTCCCATTGGAGTAACAAGACCCACACGGATACCAAACAAAAATGCTCATCTGATTCAATTAAAAAGCAAAAGACCCTTGAAAATACCAAACAAAAATGCTTATCCGAATCAACTACAAAGCAAAAGACCCCTTCAAAACACCAAACAGAAATACTTATATAATTCAATTTAAAGTGCCCAAAGACTTGCTTACAAGCACATCTGTCTTCTTCACATTGCCTCTGCTTGAAAGCTCGGTGATTTCCTTCCATCTTCAGTCAACCTTAAACACTTCTTAATGAGAAGTCTCCAAGTCGATTTTGTAGCATAAATACGAAGTTGAATGCAAATTACGATAATGCACCTTTTTACAACGTTCAACGTCTCAAATCCACTCCAAGACTATTAACCCCTAGCATCATTATTACATGCAATTCGCAGACAATAGATAATCAATCAAATCAGAAGTTCTGGAGAATTCCAATAGATCAATAAACTATTACTCCACTTGTGTTGTTACTACACACTGCAGATACTTTGTGCTAGTTTTGACATGGCTATAGATAATGTCAGAAACTATAACAATACTGAGGGCCGCTTCAAAAAGATGGTTGCAAGATTCATTCACCGTGCAATTGAAATGTTTCTAACAAGTGCAAACATGCTGACTCAATCTTTAAGTCCTATATATCTCATCCGATGGGGCTTGGACATGAGATATTACACAGAATTAAATTACATAAAACACCAGCAGAAACTGCAAGACTGCAGCAGTAATGATATATTACACCTAGTTATGAGCATTGCCGGTGGAGGGACAGAGCGCTGCGGCTTGCATGTAATAATTAGCAGTAACAGTCCAAACATGATTACTTGCATTTTGCACTGCAAAGAGCTCCTTGTATCTAGCCAGATCCCCCAAATATATGAGCAGCCTGTGACATGAAATGGCGTAGTGACTCGAACCCTGGTGTTTCAAACACAACAAAGCTTCCCCGACAAAGGCGAGGGAGGAAGACCATATTTTGCCCTCAATTTAACAATGAGTGCGTGAAAATAACCAGAGGCTTCATCCAGAAAACCCTTGAAGGAATTGACGACACGTAACAGAGTCTCCTGGTAACACTCTCACTATCACTTAATCGATTTTGATAAAATATCTTGAAGTAGAATCCCGAATTTGAGGATGCATTCGATACTGAACAGATAACAACATAGTTGGACAACCTGCTTGCTGGAAGCGCTCAAAAAGGCTTCTGCCATACTGCAACATGCCTGCGCCTGGCTAATCACTGTTGTAGGATGTTGCAGTGGATTCCCGACCAAAACACACCTCGCAACACCCAAAGAAAGTGGAGGTAACACGCCTACCTCACTAGCTTGAAGCTTCATTAAAAACCACCATATCGAACCCACGCGGCCAGCAGGAGGAAGGAAGGCGTCCAGGAGGAGCCAGGAAGAAAAACGCCTTGGCAGGAAGGATTTCAATGGCCTCTCTGCCCACGCAACCAGGAAGAAAATGCCTCTCAACCACTCCACATGCAGTCCATCCAAGGAAAATCTCACGCGGTCAGAGAAGGATATGCAGGCAGTCAAACAAGAAACCAAGAAGATTTGCAAATCAGAAATAATAAATGAAGGAGGAAGTGCGGCCACCAGCAAGAAAGAGTTGAACACACCAAGAAGGATGGGGGTTTTTTAATGCAATGGCAGGTGGCTATTAAAGCCACCCACCTCTAGCCAACCAAGGAAACAAAGTCAAAAGACATTAACATTCCAATTTAAATTATGTTTCCAGTCGGATCTGAGACCCTTTTTAAAATCTCCTTTTAACATTGAAGTCGCTATTTTCCAAAACATAGCTTCATGTCAAATCTCACAATGATCTTGACTCCATGGGTCTTGATTAATATAATGCCTAGGTTGTGGTTTATGTCAAAGTCGAGGTCTAGGTTATACTGTTTAGAAACGTCAAGTCTTACCTTAGGAAAAATGAAGTCCTTAGATATAGTTAACATGATATCAACAAGATACCACAAGATATGATAGCATATCATAACTGCAACCACTTTATTGAAATCACGAAGATAGAATAAAGACTTGAAACCAAGCCACTATGTCAAATATCAAATGAACTCAAGGTAATATTTTCAAACCAATAAATGTCAACTAAGGTCACAAGGCAATAACGAAATTGAATACGGAAATGGCGTATTGATGTGATATCCTTCTTTAAATAGGTTAACACACAGGACATTACACAGTCCACACACAAAGGTGTCATTAACGACTTGAGAACGCAAGAAGGAGAGGGAAGGTTCTAAAACATCACTGAGACAAGATCTAAGACAACGAAAATTCACACAGCCATTCGACACTCAACAAAAAGGGGTCATTGCGACAAGAACTAGGGTACACGCCGAACGGGGCATTACATTCTCCTCCCCTTAAGAAAAGCATCATCCTTGATGCGACATAACACAGCAGAAAAAATAAATGGTTCGCAATCAAGAATAGGTACAGGAGAAAGTACACCCTATGGTTTAAAATTTTAGTTGATTAAAGCACGGTCACAAGGTAGCCTTAGGAACATTTGGTAGAAATTTTAACTTTCAAGGTTCTGTGAAGATTGGCAGTTCCCTCTTATTTATTATTTCATTAGTTCCTTTCCATTAGCATTATTCTTAGTTTAATTTGTTTTAAAATTTCACCATTGAAGAGTTTTAGTTTATTCCTTATTGTGGGTGCCCAACATGAACTGCTAACACAACACCCTATCAGGTTCAAAAAGACACTACAGATTCACAAGCACACAAGTATATACTTCATGATTGTATTACACCACAAAAGGTTACTCAAATACGGAATAGAATAGGCACAGTCCACATAACATAGTACTCGTCACACATCTATGACTGACATATTAAATACTCAAACAAAAGAGTACTACAATTTCTAGACATTCCCTCAATTCCACAGATGAAAATTTCACATAACTCCAAACAAAAGCTACAGGTACATAGTGTCCACAAGGGAATCAATGACATATCCACAACATCACAACACATATCCATATGACATGAGTAACACATACATCAAAAGACCACTACCCAAACATCACAATAACTCAACATATATCCCGAAACATCAACCATACACACAAATATCATATGCCTCCCTCAAACTCTTATGCCTCCCTCAAGGAGGCCGGTTGACCCTATGGCCTAAGACACATAGAGTTCAAACACTCCTAACCCAAGTGACATAATAATGCGTGGTTCAACAACCCGCTAGTTATATGTAACTCCTTGGGGCGTACCCCCATACAACAAAGCAGGTCCATAGGCCCAACCATTCCATGGTGCATCCCATGACCCTATTCCACACATCACGACAATAGAACCAGCACAACAATCCAATCCAAATGCCAAGTGGCAAAGTACAAGCCTTGGGCAAGGCGGTAAAAATTCCAAATTTAAAAGAAGACCCAAAATCAAGCAAAATAATTGGCCAAATAGCCATAGTTAGTATCAAAATCCACCGTTAGTGCCACAAACCAAGAAAAATGCCCAAAATTGTAAAGCATGGCAATCAAGAAAAGTCTTGGTCCTTACAAAATAAAGTAAAAAGCTCAATTTACGAATAAAATCAACTTATAATAATGTCACATTACGATAAACCGTGTGGCCTTATCTTGCCACCAAAGGGGTACTCAACGAGTTCTAAGCACTTTCGGATCATCGAGCCTCAGCTCGTAAAATACATATCAATAATACAACTGTCATCACCTCTATCTGAATCATCCCGCCACCACTTCGACAAGGCTAAACATAGTCATAGTTGCACTTAGGTTACATACATACAACCACATAGGGAGAGAGGAAAGAATCACAGGTTGTTATCTACTAAACCGAATTTCGGCTCAAGTTATTGACCCATGGTACACCATTCCTCACTCTCAACATACACTTCTACCGATTTCCCTCAGGGTCGGTTAGCGTAAGGTTCACAACATAACATGTAACTACATCACTAACACAATGGTGGTACATATACAAGGCAGATCACAATCATACATTCACCGGGTGTAACACATCACTTTACCACATTCTACACCCAAAGTGCAATCACCATACGATAGGGTTCATACACTCACCGTATGACCCCAAATCACAACATGAAGCATTACATATTTGCACAAATCATACATACGATGAACATAGTACATCACAACATAACATCCATTGCTACATAACAAGGTGGTACACACATTTCTTCAAAACATGATAAAACATCATGATACAACTCATTTCTTTTAACATCAATCTAGTCATACAACACATTGATACACCTACATATCACAATATGTCACAATGCTCCAACACTATGTCATCCACATTATAATTCTTTTCACACATCACAAGCAATAATTCACACGTGAACTCTTCATAGAATCCACAAGAAGGAGAGAGAATACTCCCATCCCCAACACATCAACATGATCACAAACACACACAAAGTGACATACACATCATGTGCGTTCACAATATCACAATTACGACATGGATCACATCACGCTTAAAGCACATTACTCTTCCAATATCTACCACCATCATGCAACATCATCATCATCATGCAGTATCATCATGTAACACCACCACCACTCCAAGCTGGCCCAGAGGTTCGAGAGCATGAACCTATGCTCTGATACCAAGTGTAACGACCCAAAAATTTACACACGAACAACACAGTAAAAGATAGGATTTTTTTTTTTACTTGCTTCGACACATAACACGACACAACATGTCGTCACAAAGTTACAACCAACTCTAGGAACCACTTGTTACGGGGATGACCACAAGGTCAGAACAGAAATGTTCAAACCCAAAAGGATAATACACTTTTCTTTTTTTACAGAACAACAGAGACGTCCAACCACATAACACTCTCACAGCTAGGGCAAGCCATAGTAAGAAAAAATTGAAGGTTATTTATTTTGATAAAACACCCTTTAACTCATGACTTATGTTTTCAGAAAGATTCAATATATGATTCGCACAAATTCATCTTACCAACTGAGTTAATTTCTTATACATTGTAGAGTAGTTCACTTAAAGTCTTCTCCTACTTGCTAAATCTTTTATCTTCCATAACTAACCATTATTTTCCCTTAAGCTTGTTTAAGGGTTCACCCAAAAGGGGTAGTGTTCACTAGTTTAGCTAGGGATATCAAAGTTATAAAATTTTACTTTACAAGGATAGTTTATCCTTTGATTATTTCAGAATCTATTGTTCTCAAGTAAGTCATCTCTACATTAATTTATCTGAATATATATATTTTAGTTAACTTCTATAAGGGTTAGCCACTCCATTCAATTTTACTTATATCACATCATTACAAGGTGTCAGAGAGTTTTGAATTAACACTTTATTCTCAAAATCAAGGTTTTACAATACTTATGCCAATGTAATGATTGAATATCATTTCTCACCAAGGTAAGTTACTAGTCTAACAACAAAAGGGAAAGAACACTTCACCACGTAGTTTTTCCAAACATACCAAGACAAGAGATCTTCTAAACTCCTTGCAAGAAAAGTTACAAAATTTACAATGCATTGAACTTTCTACAAAGAACTTCATAATTTGAACTGATGAAACTTTTACACTCTTTTCTTTAATCTACTCACATAATCCATCTGCACAAATATTTATTAGAGTCAGTTCGCTAGAACTGAGCATGATAAGATATAAACCTCACCTAATAATTTATGCCATCTAGCATTTAAATAAATGAAAGTTTGCAATACTCCTTATCAAATAAATTTCTAACATACATTTAAAACTTAACTGCACATCTCATGATAATACATTTCCTACTCATTAATGTTCACTTCTTTAAGATCTGCTTACATAAGGACACAATTCCAAGTGACTAGATATACAACCTTAACCATGCAATAAATCATACTTAAATTACAGTAATAATAATAACGCTCACCTAATACCTCGACCTACTTCTCCCACATATATAAGTATCCAATAATATTATCTTTTAATTAAATAACAGCACCAACGACATTAAGTTTATATAATAAATACAAGTATCAATCTTATATTATTCATCGATATTACTCAAGCATCAAACCTTCATAGATAATCAATGATTATATGTAAGTATAATTTTGATATTTACCTCACAATTTTAAGAATATAATTACGTTAACAAAGATTTCGCCAATCAGCAAGTTCATATATTATTTTGATATCCTTTTGGTTGCTTATTTCCATGTCTTATATATTTCTTCTAGTAAAAGAGTCCAACTCATAAGAATGAGTTATGATCGACAATACTGTCATCTATTGGTAATATGCCAAAGATACATTTGACTAGCTAAGATATGTAAGCGCGGTCCAAGCCACTATGAATACAAGTATCAACATTATCTCAACTCCTAATAAGATGTGAGTATCAATTTTTAGCTAACATAATAATCATCGTAAATGCCGAAAATATTCCACTCGTTAACCAAGTATTGAAATAACATATTTATCCTTACTGGTTACCTGATAACATAATATACCCTGTTATCTAATTCAACCTCCACTTGCATACCCCAATTTATGGGTATTAATTATTGTTCTATAAAATGAAGTTAAATAATTTCAGGTGGACTTAAATCCTCACTGTCATACATGGTATGCACAGTCCCATTATGGTAGCTGTCACCTTTACTTAAGGCTATGCATGACTCCATTTTAGGGTAGTTATCTTAACTTCCCTATTCATCTGTTTTCCTACCAAAAGTCTTTCGACAAGCTTCAAGGTCAAAGTATAAGATAAATTTATAATTTCATATTTCAAGCATTGCCTGAATTCATATGCATGAGAACATCACATATCAATCAACTTGGAGAATGTTGACATTCATGAGAGTTTGATGTATCAATATTACTTTAACCGATCCAAAGATCCAAGTAGTGCCTCAAAATTAAGCCAAAGAATTATCCTCACAGGATAATGACTTGCGTGCTTAACATATTCGTAAAGGTCATAGAAAACCCATTAACGCATGCTTCAGGTGGGTTCCAATCTAATAATAAGCTCATAGTAATAATAATAGCAAAGGGCCTAGTGAGGTGTTTTCAATAATCCCCAAGGAAAATGATAATCGAATGACTCAGATGGAGCTATCTAGAAAGACCAATAAAACTAGTATGACTCTTCCCAAATAGAAGCCCTCAATCCTAATGGGAGTTTATATTATTATAAAACCACAAGAAAAATCCAAATACAAATATATCGGAAATTCCCTTTTTCAAGCCATGTTCTACATAATATAAACAATACAAGAAAAATTATAAACCTCATTCACACTCCATACTATTTGCTATAGAAAACCATCATTCAAGGAAAAATCAAGGCAAAAGATAAACCAACATTATAAGATCAGTAGGCAAGAATCGATGTAGAGATTTCTTCTACTCAAATAGTAAATAAGATAAACTGTAAAGGGGGAGAGATCAGTTCATGCAATTATGATTAAAAGTCATTTGGAACCCATCTCTTTCTGGGCATCTCTTTCAAGAAAGAGTCAATATATGTAAATGCATGTTATATAATATCCAGAGTCCAAACGCTATTTATTTAGTAAAACAAAAACACATCAACATTCTAAAAGAAACCCACATCTACAGCAGTCGAACAAAATTGCAAAGGTCGATTTATCCAAATGCTAAAGGAAATAAATCATTAAGAGAGAGGGTTAGTCTTATCATGCCTGTTTGGGGCTTCCTCAATGCAGCCACGTCGAACCAAGGCTCCAGCAGCTACAACACATTCCAAAAACATTCCTTTTCCTCAGCACGTAGATCTCTTATGCAAGCTTCATGGCAGCGCCAGGAGCACACCCAGAAGTCTGACTTTCACCTTCCCATTGGAGTAACAAAACCCACACAGATACCAAACAAAAACGCTCATCTGATTCAACTAAAAAGCAAAAGACCCCTTGAAAATACCAAAAAAATGCTTATCTGAATCAACTACAAAGCAAAAGACCCCTTCAAAACACCAAACAGAAATACTTATCTAATTCAATTTAAAGTGCCCAAAGACTTGCTTACAAGCACATCTGTCTTCTTCACATTGCCTCTGCTTGAAACCTCGGTGATTTCCTTCCATCTTCAGTCAATTTTAAACACTTCTTAATGAGAAGTCTCCAAGTTGACTTTGTAGCATAAATACGAAGTTGAATGCAAATTACGATAATGCACCTTTTTACAACGTTCAACATCTCAAATCCACTCCAAGACTATTAACCCCTAGCATCATTATTACATGCAATTCACAGACAATAGATAATCAATCAAATCAGAAGTTGCTGCAAAATTCCAATAGATCAATAAACTATTACTCCACTTGTGTTGTTCTCGCACACTACTGAGATACTTTGTGCTAGTTTTGACATGGCTAGAGATAATGTCAGAAACTATAACAATACTGAGGGCCGCTTCAAAAATATGGTTGCAAGATTCATTCACTGTGCAATTGAAATGTTTCAAACAAGTGCAAACATGCTGACTCAATCTTTAAGTCCTGTATATCTCATCCGATGGGGCTTGGACATGAGATATTACACAGAATTAAATTACATACAACACCAGCAGAAACTGCAAGACTATGGCAGTAATGATATATTGCACCTAGTGCATCCCCAGTGTATGTTGCCAACACTACCAACTGGTTATGAGCATTGCCGGTGGAGGGACAGAGCGCTGCGGCTTGCATGTAATAATTAGCAGTAACAATCCAAACATGATTACTTGCATTTTGCACTGCAAAGAGCTCCTTGTATCTGGCCAGATCCCCAAAATATATAAGTAGCTTGTGACATGAAACGGTGCAGTGACTCAAACCCTTGTGTTTCAAACACAACAAAGCTTCCCGGGAAAAGGCGAGGGAGGAAGACCATATTTTGCCCTCAATTTAACAATGACTGTGTGAAAATAACCAGAGGCTTCATCCAGAAAACCCTTGAAGGAATTGACGACACGTAATAGAGTCTCCTGGTAATACTCTCACTTTTAGTTAATCGATTTTGATAAAATATCTTGAAGTAGAATCCCGAATTTGAGGATGCATTCAATACTGAACAGATAACAACATAGTTGGACAACCTGCTTGCTGGAAGCGCTCAAAAAGGCTTCTGCCATACTGCAACATGCTTGCCGCCTGGCTAATCACTGTTGCAGGTACAGTTGTTGCAGTGGATTCCCAACCAGAACACACCTCACAGCACCCAAAGAAAGTGGAGGTAACACGCCTACCTCACTAGCTTGAAGCTTCATCAAAAACCACCATATCAAACCCACGTAGCCAGCAGGGAGGAAGGAAGGCGTCCAGGAGGAGCCAGGAAGAAAAACGCCTTGGCAGGAAGGATTTCAATGGCCTCTCTACCCACTCAACCAGGAATAAAACACCTCTCAACCACTCCACACACAGTCCATCCAAGGAAAATATCACGCGGTCAGAGAAGGATATGCAGGCAGTCAAACAAGAAACGAAGAAGATTTGCAAATTAGAAATAATAAATGAAGGAGGAAGTGCGGCCACCAGCAAGAAAGAGTTGAACACGCCAAGAAGGATGGGGGTTTTTTAATGCAATGGCAGGTGGCTATTAAAGCCACCCACCTCCAACCAACCAAGGAAACAAAGTCAAAAGACATTAACATTCCAATTTAAATTATGTTTCCAGTCGGATCTGAGACCCTTTTTAAAATCTCCTTTTTACATTGAAGTCGCTATTTTCCAAAACATAGCTTCATGTCAAATCTCACAATGATCTTGACTCCATGGGTCTTGATTAATATAATGCCTAGGTTGTGGTTTATGTAAAAGTCGAGGTCTAGGTTATCTTGTTTAGAAACGTCAAGTCTTTCCTTAGGAAAAATGAAGTTCTTAGATATAGTTAACATGATATCAACAAGATACCACAAGATATGATAGCATATCATAACAGCAACCACTTTATTGAAATCACGAAGACAGAATAAAGACTTGAAACCAAGCCACTATGTCAAAGATCAAATGAACTCAAGGTAAGATTGTCAAACCAATAAATGTCAACTAAGGTCACAAGGCAATAATGAAATTGAATACGGAAATGGCGTATTGATGTGATATCCTTCTTTAAATAGGTTAACGCACAGGACATTACACAGTCCACACACAAAGGTGTCATTAACGACTTGAGAATGCAAGAAGGAGAGGTAAGGTTCTAAAACATCACCGAGAAAGATCTAAGACAACGGAAATTCACACAAACCATTCGAAACTCAACAAAAAGGGGTCATTACGACAAGAACTAGGGTACACACAGAACGGGGTTATAGCTTATAAGATATTTCTTTAACTTCTCATGTCAGATTATTCACAACTTCTTCCAGATCCACTGCCTTATCTAATTGAGGTTTCTCAGGATTAATCAATTTGACACCCTCCCTCTTAGGAGGCTTTCTAGCTTCCTTAATGTTGTTTTCAATTTGTAAGGTCATGGTGAAGTCCTTCCTTAAATTTATAGGGTTCTTATCCCTCGGATAATAAGCAACTTTCTATTAAAAATCATCAAAATATTCAATTTCGCAAGATTCATCATGAGGAGTCAAAATTATGGGTGATCTATTAAAAGTCTTATTGAATCTAGTATTGAAGTCTTGAACAAGATTATTGGGATTCTTTTTTTTATATTATCAAACTTAGATAAGAGGAAACTTGGCTGATCTCATTCCATTAATCTATTGAGTTTTACGGTAAAGCTTTATGCATCTTCTTCAAGAGTGTGAATGAATAGCTTTACATATACATCTTCATGTTCTATTTCAAAATCCTCCATCATATTAACAAAGAGTTTTAAGTGTTGATCACTAGTGATGACATTATTTCCCTAAAATTTGGGCAGCCTATTTCTTACATCTTGTGGTACAACATTAGGATACCCAACCATGCCTCTAAAATCTATTGGTCCAAACACATTGACAACAAAGGAGGTCTAGGTGGAGGATGAGCCATGTTATTCTAAGGAGGTGATCCTATAGGAGGATTAAAATGCTTTTGTACAAGGAAACTTTGAGGTAATGTCATATGGTCTTGAAAATAATGATCCTTGAAAGACTCGAGTCATGAATGCTCGATTAGCTCTAAGTGATAAAGGAGGAAGATGAGAAATACCTATATTATTCGTAAATGAATACTCCTCACCACTTTGAGTATATAAATTATCATAGGGAATTCTTCATCGAGAACTATCGGAGGAACTAGAATAATCCACTATCACAAAGGTTGGTCAATCTCAACCGGATGCACTATTTTCTCTCTTGACCTTTGATCCCCAAAGCTTTCCGGAATTGTTTATTATTTGGCTTTGTTCTTCAAAGCTCTAGTAATAGTATTCGATTAGGATATGTGCTAAAGAAGTACCTTCTTCCTTCCACCTTTGTAAATATAAAAATAAATCTCAATTTTCAAAGCTCAAAAATTGATATTTATAAGAAATTCGAACAAATATGGAGTCGCCACTATGGATTTACACGTTAGGTGTGTATAACACTCGTAAATAAATTTTCAGTTGAAAATGAGTACTTAATTTCAATAAATCTTGACAAATCTTGGAATGCGTTGTTGGTATTTATTTCCTGTCAAGTATTTTTAGTGCAAATCTTAAATGAACTAGGAAATATCATGCAAATAACTTCTAATCTAGCTTAATTTTCACATATCTCAATAAAGGATGACGTCTAGACTATGTATTTACATCTAAACATGTTTGGAAATTTACCAGAGGTCGATATTTATCAATATTCACACAAATCTCCTTGGTAACAGTGTCAGAGTAGTGTTGGTTCCCAAATCGGTTCTCCCTTTGTGGCTGACCAACATCAACCGATTGAGAAGAACACTTAGAGGACGATGGATCTAAATTTGTGTCATTTTTTAGTAGGGGATGGATCTCATCATATTTTTATCATTCAAACTTGGAGAAGTCATGTAGCACCATGATGAGGGTATGACCTACCCTCCTACTTTAGGCTCTACCTTGACCATGGTGAGAGGACCCATTTTATAGTTTGTATTTGTAAGGGGAATGAATATATTAGTAGTATTTAATACTCCTTTATAAAGAAATTGAGAAATAACCTTAGGAAAAAATGATCAATTCGAAAAAGTATAACTCTCATGATGTTTCACTTTAGACACAGGTGATGATGTCTTCTAAAACAAGGCTCATACTACTAAAGACAACAATGGAACCAACTTGTTTATGCATATTTTGGCTTTAACAAGGAAATAATGGGTAGTTATGGTGGGATTTGTTGGTTTTAGATGTATTTGGTTGGGGAATTAAGTAGGATAAAGTTGATTATACCAAATTTCAGAGAAATTTTAACAAATACTAGGAAATTTGCCTAGTGAAAGACAAAAATACCTCAAATAGCTCATAATTCACCTTCAAATAGAAGATGTACATTCATGGAGGGCCAAAAATGCACACTTTCACACAATGTTTGAGAAATTAAACACATAATATTATGCTAAAAACTTAATAAAATGTCAGGGATCTATAATTTTCATGCCTAAGATGCACTCAAATACTTCTAAATGACCTTTAATAAAATGGAGACATAAAGATTTTAAAATTGTTTACTGCACATATGAAATGAAATCTCTTCTCACAGTATAATTGTAATTCCCATGATGCTACCAGAAGGATAAAGTTTTGTGTGATTCAGAGATATCCCTAATATAAGACTGCAACATGAACATGAATAACTATTTTGAAACATTTCATCTTAAAAGCAAACACAAGTGCTCATGATCGAAACAAAATTAACTCAAAGATCAATCAAATTTATCAACAAAGGAAAGTATGATTTACGGTCTCAATGCTTGTGAATGGTTATATAGTTGCAACCATATTGACATGATTTAATCTGAAATCTTACAGAAATTAATTGGTTTCTCAGATGAGTTTTTGGGAAAAATGGTTTTCTCTCAGTTTTCTCTCTTCTAAAATTTTATAAAATTTAACCCCTCATTTTATGCGAGAGTATCCTCATCGAATTTATATAATTATGTTTTCTCATTTACTCCCCATTTCCCCACCGCCCCCAAAATGTCGACCTTCAAAATAATATCCTTCTTTACAATATACAATTTGGTTTATGTTATTCGATGGATATGACTCATCAAATGTTGCCGGTGTGTGAAAAATATGTGCTTTACATGTATTTTAGTCTATTTAGATATGAATAGGATGTTATTTCATCACTTTTGGCCATTTATTTCATTATTCTTTTTCACTTGGTGACTAGATATCCACTTTTGATGATTTTTAAATTTTATGGATGCTCTTACTTGTTTTTTTTTCGAATCGGTTTTGGATGTTGCACACTTCTTTTCATGCATTTTTGGGTTAGTTACTAGGCACGATTCTTATCAAATCATATCAATTCACCATTTTTTCTCATTTCTAATTCATTTCAACTTTTAATTTCTTTGTGCAGATATCTTATTTGGATCTTAGAGGTTCATATCAATTCACTATTTTTCTCATTTCCAATTCATTTCAACTTTTGATTTCTCCGTGTAGATATCTTATTTGGATCTCAGAGGTAATTGTACAATATTTATATCCAAATCAACTCATGTGCCTCACAATTCTTATAAAATTACACCATCTACTTCACCAATTCATACTTTATTTTTTGAGTATAGGCATTTTGAGGAAATTCATCTGCATTATGGAAAAAACACTAGTAACATCCATCTTAAAGGAGATATCTTCTGAATATTTGAATTCTATTATTGATTTTTCAGGTCCAGTTAAACATTTGTGAGAATGTTGTTTAAGATTAATGACCCTGAGGACTATACTAGGCCTTTCACATCTGCAACTATTCGAGTTACACTAGTTAGAAGGCTTTCCAAGATAAGTCGTGTGTTTTTTTCCTTTTAGATGATATATTTTCATATAGTCTAGCTTGAGTATCAAATACTTCCTGATGATTTGAGGAGAATTTGGATGGTGAGCAGGCCTAGTGTGCATGGTATAGGCAATCGTGTATGCCCATTTACTTGTAATGAAGCATTTGTTGTAAAAGAGATCTCACTTAATACAACACTTTCCCTTTACCACAAGATGAATGCATTGGAACAATTTGTTTCAGTTTTGGAACCAAAACAACCAATGAAGACACCCCCTCTAGCTCTTAAACCATCATTTCCTTTTGTGAAAAAACATAAGGGTGAGTCTAGTTCCATGCCTTCTACTCCAGTTACTACCTCCATACCTTCTTCTCTAGTTGTTTCAGAGTCATTTGTGGTTTCCCTTCCAGTTCAAGCTTCTCAACCAACTTCTTCTACCAAAACAAGAGGAAAAAGAGTTTTTCTAAAGGTGGTTTATATATGGGTGAATGGGTCTCTTCTTACAAGAGGCAGTCCAAGTTGCTTAGTTTATTAGATGGTCCCTTTTCTAGTATGGATGACATTTTGTCTATGGGAATGTCTCTCTGCACCGGTAAGAGACATTATTTTTTTCAAATTGCACTAAGGACGGATGAACATGGGCTTAGGAAAAACAAATTAGTGAAAAAATTTCCTCTTTGTAGAGAGGATTTTGTGATAAAGGAGTTTGTGGTATTGGATGCCTAAAGTTTCTTGGTATTGTCCCTTTTTAGTCATATAACTCTTAAAGATATATATAATATTTCTTTTCATGGGTTGGGGCCCCATAGATCTCCATTTTCCTTTTTCAAAATACGCAAAGTAAAAAAATCTCATTAGTTTATATGATTTTATAATAGACATAAAATTTCATCCAAGAAATATAAAAATATAATGCATTGTATCACATTATGATTTATATTAGAGAATAACAAGATTAAAAGTAATGTTCATCCTTCATGAAGTAAAAATATCAAATAAAACATCAATTATAAATGAAATATGATAAGAAGATAAAGTTTTAAGAATGACAAGCCTAAGCTTGTTCATCATCTTTCATGTCTCGCATCCTTTCTTCTTTAGCTTTTTCTCTTTCTTTTTCTTCTTTTGGTAGCATTTCCATTTATACATCATATCTTTGAAAAAGCTCATTGATTTCTTCTTCATCTCACCTGTATGGTGTTGGAAGATCAAAATCTACCTATTTATTGCATCCACATAGTGGTCCATTTTCCACTTAAACTCCAATGGTTTATCCGTAAACTCTATAATTTTGTTCTCAATTTCCCTCATTGTTTTAATAACTTAATAAGAAAAGTCATCTTTATGAATGCTTTTCTCAAAATAACTAAAAACAATTCAGCCTTTAAATCACCATAATGTTTCTTGGATTTGTCAAAACCATATCTTCAAGTTTTGAATCAATAGCATCTAAGGTATCATCAACCCATTTCCTTTTAAATTCTATTTTTTCTTTGATCCCATTCAAAACTTCCACCTTGATCCTTGCTAACTCCTCCATAGAATGTTGAGTTCCCTGAATTCCTATGGCACAATCCATTCTTTTTCAACTAATTCATCAATGGGTTGAGTTATATAGTTTAAATTGGGAAAAATTCCTTCAACATAAAAAAATTCGTTATCACACTCGCTTCAACTAGTTCTTCAATTTCATTAAGTTTATTTTGAGGTCCTAATAGTTTTTTTGCTTCCTCAATTGCTTATTTTCCCTTATGTGTCAACCTCTCAACCCATATGTCTACAACTTGAACTTTCTTAATATCCTTATCAATATTTTCCCTTCCTTTAGGAGTGTTGGCATAAGTACTTGCTTGAGTTTGACTAGACTGCCCAATTAATTGTTGTAGACTAGAACTCAAAGCTTTGACTTGTTCTTTTAATTGTTTCTTAGTTATTCTATCCTCATCAACCTTCTGCAACAAGTCACTTACTTCCTCTGATACTCCCTATTTCAATTGGTCTCTTGAAGGCTTTCCTAAGGGAATAATCTAGACACTATAATCACTTTGGCTGTTATATTTTCTCTTGTCTTTCCCTCATGAGGGATTTCCAATTCTAAAGTTTTATATCTTAATGGATCATTATGAGTTTTGGTGAGAACTCTAGCCATTTTGGAGGTTCTTATTGGTTTTGGAAAAGATATATTTGTGAGATCTATAGCCTCCATAGGGATAATTTCCTTTTCTTCTTTTGAGATCAACTCTATTATCCAAAATTTTGTAAGAGTGGTCCCAAATTTTATTTCTTATAGTTCTTGTTGAGGTTTCTTGGGAAAACCACCAACTTCTTGGACATCTCTTGTACATTTTGGACTGATGATTCTACCTACTTTTCTGTTCATCTCCCATAGTTATCTCTTTATTCTCATCCCGTACTAGCACTTCCCTAACTTTTTTACTTCTTGATTTTGAGTTTGGGGTTAGCCAATCTCCTTGTGAGTTACATCAGTGATCACAATCTATTATTTCTTCATTTCTATAGATGATGCAATCTCAACCTTTCTTTAGGGAGTTTCTTGAGATGATATCTCTCTTATAGGAACTCCTTTTCCTTCCATGACCTCAAACTCCTTTAGAAGATGCTAAGGTGACACATTATAATCTTTTTTTCTGTTGATACCTCCTACTATAACATAGTGGGTTGGCTTTGCATTAATAGTTCCTTTAGTTTACCCAAATCTTGTACATGAACACTATTAACAACCTTATCCTTAACAAATTGTATCTTGTGCAAACTCTACTATCTTCTCATTTGTAGATTTCCTATTTGATATGGTTCAATATCCTTAGTGATCTTGATTTCATGGGAAGGATCATTCTCATCCAATACCTTTGTACTTAAATTTTTTCCACTAGGTACTTTTGGCTTGTTCAACTTTGGATCTGCATGATCTATAAATAATACCTCCGATGTTTGAACTCTACTTTTAGTGGTTGGCATATGAGTAGTTTTTTCTACTTCTTCACTCATTTGAAGATCACTTACATTATTTACTTTCTTTTCATTAATAAACATGTCAAATGCATATAATGTGATAAAATACTCCCCATTATCAACATCCACTATCTCTATTTGACTCTTTTTTGACTCTTGCATTTGATCAAATAAAGGTACACTAACACTTTCAACTAAAATGTCTCTAGAATTTTTCACATGTGGATTCAATAAATCACTATTTACTGGATCAGATAAGACATTACCTTGAGTTGTTTGTTCCTGAGTGCTCCTAATTTTCACTCCCTTTGAAGAAAAAGATGAAAATAAAGGCATTGATGCTACATGTTGTATTTAGGAAACATCAATGCTTTATTATCTTTGGAGGGTCAATCAATTCATCCTCGTGCTTATTTTTCATGTGTGTATGAGCACCTTCTCTTACCAAAATTGGCTCATGCACAACTTTATGTATCTTGTGTTTTGTTTCAAATTTCTTAATATTTAGTGCCACCTTTCTTTCAATACTCTAGTGATTTAGATTGGATGTTGTAACTAGTTATAACTCCTCTCGTAATCTTTTTAGTATTGTGAGATTCTGACAACACTTCTAGAGGGGCGCTTTGTGTAATTACACCCTTTCATTTTGATTGTAATGGAACTAAAAAAGTGATAGTATCATTTTGCATTGATTTTATGAACATTTCTTTAGTTTTATGCTTTAGAGAAGACATGGAAGTACCAATTCCACTGGTAGTAGAATTCCATTCATACACTATTCTTGTGGTAGGCCTTTTTAAAGGAAATTAAGGTTCTTTTCCTCCCAAGAGATCCATTACGTCAACTCCTTCTTTTTAGGGAGGAAGGTTATCTTTCAGTTTTCCCAAATCCCTAAATTTATTAAGAACTATTGTACTTTGAATTGACAAATCAATTTTTTCTCGGGATAAGCAATTCAATGATCTTCTCATTACATCATTTGTTTGGGTACATGATTCATCTGAATCCTCTTCATTTCAATTCAAGGGGGCCATTGGTTGTCCCTCCACCTTTTGATCAAGGTAATATTGACTAATAGTATGTGGATAATCCACAACTCCCTCAGGGATAATAGTAATCTTGAATTCTATAATTTATGTTAGGGTCATTCTTGAGAGGTCTCTTAGCCTGACCTTCTCCTCATCTCTGCAATTCATCCAATAATAATCAAATTTAGTCTCATGTTCAAAACTATTTGCAAGATTATTGAATACCCACTTGATGTCATAATTGGTCCTTGCCTCAAACCTTTTCATCTCATTTCCATCAATCTTGGCTTTATTATTGAAGGGAAGGAGTACCTTCCAATCTTGATGGGAAACTTGATGTTTGTCTTGTGTTTTCTAGTAATTAGTTTGTGAACTGGTGTTAACTTTCTTTCCAATTCACACAAGGCCATTTTTTCATCTAAATATTTGGGAAACTTACATGGTTGGCCTTTAAATCCACTGACCTTGATGTATGTAAACTTCCTGTATTGAATGAAATAACATCCATACTCCATTATTGTTTTCCTATCCTCATCTGAAATCCTATATTGTTCCCATTTTGGTTTAAACAAGCATATAATAGGTGCAAAAATGCATCATTTACCAATCTTACATTTCCTTCCTAATTACTCAATTGTATTTCAAAAAAAAATCATACTTTTAATTTACTTGCAAATGAATAAGAGTATGGGAACATCTTAATTCTTACTCATTTTAGGTGAATATTCGTGCATTTGAGCTCTAGTTAAAAGAATTTTCAATATTTGGTTCTCAATTCATGTTCTGCAATCGATATCCCATTTTTCTCCAAGAAATTATGCTAATAACGGCATCCATATCTCAAAAAATGATTGCAAAAAAATTAATGCGTTTGAAAAATTCAAAGTTCCTCCTTGATTTTTGCAAAAAATGCATTAATGATAGCATTCATTAATGTGGTGCATCATGGACCTCCATTTTTCTTTTCCCAATTTTAAATATGAGCCATCCATGTGGAATAGCCTTATCCAATGTGGGCTTGGGAAACTTTTTACACTTTTGAATCATGTTTTAAACACATACACATTTATCTACTTGACCCGATCACCCACCGTTAATTTCAATCCCGAGTTTGACACATGGTTGCATCCCAACGATGGCGGAGAGTGTGGCCATTTCTAAATATTTGTTGTCTCTCTAAATTGAACCCAAAGTTACATATTTTTTTCTCTGACCCACTTCCCTTCTCTTTGAATGATAAAGTGCCACATGTCCTTGGCGGGTCTCGGGAGCTTGTTTGCACTTTTATACTTTATCACATAAATTTCAAGAAATAAAATTAGGCTCGATCCCTGCATTTAACAAACTTGTAACACATTTACTTCTTTGGAGGCAAAGTCAATTTCTATTTTTTCATTTTTTTATTGCAAATATTTGAAGGAATATTCGTCGGGCCTCGGGGCCAAATTAGAATTTTTTTGATGTTATACAATTATTGTAACTTTCCAACATAAATCCGTCAAACCACAACCAACTTCAAAACACCACATATCATCGAGCGATGGAGCCAAACATGAAATTTACAACATGACCAAGGAATGGTATATAAAGGTATTTTTCATGATTTAAAATTGATTCACGATCAAGTTTTTACAGGGATCTTTGAGAAAAATACGTCTAAGATAATCCTTGTGAAAAAAGATGAAAAAAACCTAAACATGGGATTTTAAGATGGATTTAGTATGACTATAATGTTTGAACTCACATTTTTCACATGGTTAAACCGACAATGTTTTTTTTTTTTTGAATACATGTTCAAGACAAAGGGATGAGATCATTTCGAGCACCAACACCACTCCAAGTCGGGGATGGGCACCCCTCGTGTGGGTGGTACAATATCCATACAAAACACACACATAACGAGACCAAGTGAAAAAGTCCATTTTGTTACAGAGTCGGAGAAAACATGCACTAGGTCATGTGATAATAACACATTTCTGCAGAATGTACCAAGAAACTAGGGAAATGTCACTTTGTATACCAAGAAAATAAAAAGGAAACAAAAACATACTATACACGTACATTGATGCACACCTTATTTTGAAATTAGTCTAGGAAATGTTTTAGGTTCTTTCCATTAATAGGAAACTCAAGTGATTCTCCATCTATATTCTTCAAGAAGAAAGTGTGTTCACTAATTCTGATGTCAATGGAATAAGGGCCCATCCATAATGCATCAAATTTTCCATGTTTCCTTTTATCCTCACATTGCTATCCCACTACAACAAAATATCTCTAACACTAGAAGTTCTAGGAGTTATCTTCTTATCGAATAACTTCTTGATCTTCTCCCTAAATTTCAGATGCATTTGGTGGAATTATCTTCTTTCTTCATCTAATTGAACAATTTGATTGATCCTTGCATCATAAGGGCTTACTCTTTATACTCAAGTTATTGAAGGAATTGGTAAGAGGATAATTACATGTGTAGGGGAAGAAGGGCCTGCACTCCATAAAATAGTTCAAATGGGATTTTCCCAATGGCTCTCTTAGCAGTGATTCTATCTTCCCAAAAAACAAACTTCAACTACTCACCCCATCTTCTTTTTTTGACCTCTAGTGTTCTTATAATTATCTTCAACAAATTTTTGTTTCTTGATTCATCCTATCCATTTCCTGAGGGTTGTAGTTAGATGCATATGTTAGGATTATCCCATACTCTTAACACATGGCCACTAATGGTTTAGCTTAAAATATCATGGCATTGTCATGAATTATCTTTACAAGTACTCCAAAATTGCAAATTAAGCGATTTAAAATAAAATCCATAACAATTTTCTTAGTTTCTTTCTTGGTAGAGATAGCCTCAACCCATTTGGTGAAATAATCAGTGGCCACCAATATCCATCTGTGGCCTGCACTTGAAGGATATGATATCTCCCCAACAAAATCCATACCCCATTTCTTAAAAGGGGCTTCAATTGAATTGAAACTAGTTGCGGTGGGAAAGCACATGATGCCTTCATTCTTCCCCGAAAATATTTGACAACTTTTACATTTTCTTACTAACAAGGTTGTATCCTTAAAACGTTTGAACCACCAACAATCTACCATTGAGATCTTATGGGTAGTTACCCTTCTCGGAAAAATTACCCCACATACTTTGTCATGAAAATATGTAATCGGTTTGGGACATTCATCTTTTGTAATACATATTAGAAGAACCCCTTCAGGATTATTCCATGCCAACCCATAATAAGTGATGATGTACTTCTAGGAAGCTAGTTTGAGTTTCCTTATTTGATTCTTATCTAAATGCACAGGACACTCCAAATTTTTGACGTAAAATATGATGTCCTTATACCATGTAGAGTTGACTAGTTTCTCATGGATATCCATATTTCCCTCCTCAACTTCATTTACTTCCATTACACTGTAGATTACTTTCTACCATTATTTTTCTAGGCTTATACCTCTAACTAGTTTAGTGGTTTGAATATCCATGTGATATTCCTACAATTTTTTCACCCATAGGCATCCTTTCCTGGAGATTTTCATTTCTGATAAGATTTCTTTGACCATAGTGTGGGGAAAATAAGCTATAATATTGGAGCTTAAGATATATGGCCTAAAAAATTTGTTTCTCTAACCAAGGAAAAATCATTCTTCTCCATGATGGTGTATTTAGACCTAACTCGCTATAATGATTTAATGAAGAAAGAAATTTGCCTCTCATTTACTTCCTCATACTTCTACAATAAGATGAGATGTAATGGTATTTTTAGAGGAAATAGAAAAATTTTAAAAGGCATTTTTGTAATCAGGGGCTACTAAGACATGAGCATTTTTTAGTGCTTCCTTGATTCCTATGAAATCTTGGACAACTCCCTCCTCCCATTTGATAATCTGATCCTTCTTTAGCATACTTGTGATGGGGATAGTCATTTCAAAAAAATTGGAGATGAATCTCTTGATGAAATTGATCTGACCAAAGAAGGACTAAATCCATTTCTTAGTTTTGGGAATAGGAACTTTGCCAATAACTTCCACTCTTTCAGGGTCAATCATGACCCCTTCCTTAGATACAATGTGCCCCAATAGATTTTCCTTTTAAACCCCAAAATGACACTTCTTAGGGTTCAATGAGATTTCATATTCTCTAGCACCTAAGTAGCATATTTTCAACATGTTGTAAGTGATCAGTTCTCTTTCTTGAAAAAATGTCACATCATCCTAATACACAACAATAAAATCATTGATATAACCTAAGAATGTTACATCCATATCTCTTTGAAAGGTAGCTCCAACATTCATCGGACAAATGGAATTCTCACATACACATAGGTGTTGCATGGAGTAGTGAATGCAGTTTTGATTAATTCTTCTTACTTTACTACCACTTGGTTATACCCTGAGAATCCATCTAGAGTATGAAAGAGGGAAAAATGAGAACTAGTGTAAAAAAAAATGCACCACAACGTAGTTGCACTCCAATGGTAACGTTAAGCTCCAACGCAATAAGCAAGATTTGAAACAATGGAATGAAAATGTAAGTAAGAAAACAGGTCTTCTCATCCTCATAGATCAAAAAAAGGAAGTACAAATAGAGGTGTTGTGTAACCCCCATGCCTAAACAAGGAAAGAGAATCAATGATGCCACTTTGACACATATGATGTGGCTGACACATATGAAGCCACTAAATAAGGATTTACAATTCTAAATAAGGAATGTAACTCCTATGATGCACTGATGCAAATGACAATGACAAATTCTATGACAGAATCTACCACTTGTCATTTGACTTTCTAAGACCTATGACTCTTTTAAGGTGAGATGACTCACCTAGGTGATGTGGACAATGACTAATCATGTCACACATGCCAACACCCCCTTGATCGAAGCCAAGGAAGAGGTCAAGGTAAGCCAGATAGAAAAAAGAAAACTCCCCTAGACAACTAAGAAAGATGTGTCAATGGGGCCTGAAAACTAAAGGCCTGATAAGGTGCCCATATATAAACAACATCTTTCTGAAAGAAGAAGATGTAGTGCCCACATATTACACACCCAAATACAACAAGTAAAATACCAGGATAATTTTTATTTTATTTTATGCCTACAATGCACGCTACACACAACACAACAAGGGCTCCAAGTAGAACAACTCAACAACCTATATGACACCTACATTAGTCACCAAATCACATAGACACATGACTACACCATATACCTGTTTATACCACACTTTACCAAATGAAAGAGTACTAGCAAAAACCCAACCACGAGACAAAAGACTCAAGGATTTGCGAACCCACAACACATCATTTCTTTAATTGCATCTTTGTTATGATTAACATTCTAAGAACATTATTGTGCAAGGATAATTTTCTCCCTTTTTCCATCTACAAAATCTTAAGTTCATTCCATTTTTTTTTAATTTACAGTTCGACCAATTTAGGTTGTCTTCCTTTATGCATCATGGAATTGTTATTTCCCTACCATTATCATTATAGTACAATAACTTGCTAAATTCCAAATTTGATATATACATATACATATATATATATACATCCTTTGTTTTCTTGAAGTTTTGATCACACCATTAGACAATTCATATTTTTTTGCAACGTATGAAATTTTTATTTAAGTTATTGTTGTTGCAAGATCACAACACCCCTGGACGCACATCAGGCTTCTAGGTTGATGTTTCAGGCATCCAGTGTGATTGCACAACATGGAAACCTCTCTCCAAGTGTGGGACTTGTGAAACTGAGAGAGGAATCTCCAGATTAGAGGCTGGTTCCTCAAACTCCTCTGATTTAGATCTATATTTACACAACTACAGAGGTTCAGATCCTAATCCTACTCTAAATGCAAGGAGACAGGGATAGAAATGCAAAAATTGAAACTAACTAAAGATGGTGATGCACCAAAAGGAGTGGTGAATATTTTTGTCATGAAAATAGACACAAACCAAAGATTGCAACATAAAACATACACAGGCTGATAAGATATAATTTAGGATCTGAAATGAAGCAAATAATACAAACAAAGGACTGAAACCCATTCACAAAGCTTGCATTATCATTTCCAATGTCAAAATGACTGCATTACAACCTCAGAGAGGTAAAAAGATGTTACAGTCTTTTAAGAGGTCTGATTCTTCTCAACAATCACTTGGTGGAGGTGAAAGAAGAAGTCTGCTATGCCAAAAAGTGTTCCACCCTTAGAAATGAGCCAAATCTGGCTTTTACATTGCATGGGTCGAGCCCAGGAGAGAGAAAACGTACAAAACGTGGGAGCCCATTCCTCATTGACTACAAATGTATTAAATCAGCATGAGGGACCTTACAAACCCATACCTTGCCATTTCTGACCAAATTGGAGGAGAATGCGACCCATTCTGTATTAAATTTGGTCACTGAAATGTCACTTCTGGCCATGAACACGCGTCAGAGCTGTTTCTTAACTTTCTCTCTCTATACTGAACAAAAATTCAAGATTGACCCCATAAACATGTAGAGAATTTTATAATCTTTCCAATGATATAAAGAACGTGCAAATCTGACCTCTAGATCGAAAGATATGGCGATATGAAGATTTAGGGCATAAAACAAGCAAAAATGGGTTTTGAAATTTTTTCCCGCGCTCCGCCACCTAGACGACACGTGTCGGGCATTGATTGGATGAGAAATTTTCTCTCCTTCCCTTACTCGTGGGTTTTCCTTGAAATTTTTGACTTTTTGTAATTTTGGAAAATTTCCCATTTTTTCCCCACGTCCCTGCCACTTGGGACACGTGGCATGATCTGAGTTGGAGGACAGGGGCACGGGGTCATCCTTTACCTTTTAGTTTTTGGCCAAAAATTTTGCCAAATTCTCTAATTCCTCCCCGAGCTATGCACTCCCCTTCTCCTTAGGACACGTGTCCTCTTTTTATTGGCTCGGGCCAACGCTTCAAACCTTGCCCTTTGAAATTTTGGACATTTTCCCTTATGACATGTGGTGTTTCCTGATTCATCCATGGGCCTGCCGGCTTTTCGTGTCCCTCGCGTCCCTTTTTCCCGTTGTCCCGAACTGTCTAGGAAAAATTCCTTCGATCCACCCGATTCGGGCTTCCCTATCCCTCTTTGAGGTGAAGACACATGGCATTATTTGATTGGCTCTCGGCTCCTTCAGCTCTCCACGTCCCACGCGTCCCTTTGTCCCAACTATCCCAGTGCGAAAGTTCCCTGTTTTAGCCGATCCAGATGGTTCATGTCCTTCGCATCCTCATGGCCCAGATGTCCCAGACTCAAGCTTCGCTCACCGGTTAGTCGATTTTTCTTTTTCCTTCGGCTGGTTCACCTTTTCACGTCCCACGCATCCTTATGTCTCAATCTGTCCCGATCTTCACGCAGCAGCCACCTAGAGGCTTTTCGGCCGGTTCGCGCCCGACGTCCCAACTATCCCAAGGGCTGCCTGGACTAGGACTTAGCCAATTTTCATGATTTTTTCTGGCCCAAGCTTGTTTTTGCAACTTTTTCACCCTTTTTAGAACTTGCTCCTTTCTCCTTGGACAGGAGAGTTAGAAAAAATCCGAGGGGACCCTAGAAACATGATTTTTTTCCTTGAATCAATCTATTTTCCTGGGACTTGAGTATTCTGATGCATGTTATCAAATTTACCCTGGGGGGTGAATTTTGGATAACAATTTGGTGACTCAATGGGGTTTCTGCTTCTTAGGTAAAGATACCAGTTGCACTCAAGCGAGTCCATTGGGCATGGAGTCATCAAATATTCTGTTTAGAACCCCGACTGACTCAGAATGTGTAAGGAGGAAGATGGAATATCACCTGATGGAAGCAAGGACTGCAAAGCATCTCCATGGATAGTAAGCTGTGCCAAAGCACTTAGGGAAAACAAAACTAACCTACAACAAAACAATGTGCACAAGCACTTGGAGGAATGAAAATCTAATCTAATATTTACAAGGTAGTGAATTTCCCTCTAGAAGCAACGCTTGAGATAGATTCCATTTATTGGAATCTGTAGTTCTTCACCATCCAATGAGGCCAATTGGAAAGCATTGTTGTTCTTGCACTTCATGACCATGTATGGGCCACTCCAAATGGCATCAAATTTTGAATGCCTTCCCGGTTTTGCTCTATCCACATCCCATTTCAACACTAGATCTCCAACCTAAAAAGATCTATCCTTGGCCTTCCTATCAAAGGTCTTCTTGATCAATGCTTGATCCTTTTCCATTGCTTGGGATGCCTGATTTCTGATCTCTTGTAGCTCCATCAACTCTACATACCTCACCTCCATGGGCTCAAATTCAAGCAACTCCAGCTGCTTCATGAGTTCCAATGTTGGCAACTCAAGTGACATGGGCAAGATTGCCTCTCTTCCATAGACAAGCCTGAATGGAGAGTTGCCTGTGGATCTTTTGGGAGTTATCCTATCAGCCCATAAGGCTGATTTCAGTTTGGTATGCCAAGACCTCTGATTCTTGTCAAGAGTCCTCCTAATGATCCTCAACAAGTTCTTGTTTGTAGACTCGGCCTAGCCATTACCTTGAGGGTAATAGTTTGATGAAGTGCTTAGGTAAATACCATTCTTGATAGCCCACTCAGTCACCTTGGATCCAATAAATGCCAATGCATTATCAGAGATTATTGTAGTAGGTACACCAAATCTGGTTGTTATCCCCTCATAAAAGTCTAAGATGCTAGACTCATTTACCTCTTTGAGTGCTACTGCTTCTGTCCATTTGGTGAAGTAGTCCATGGCTATCAAAATCCATTTGTGCCCTTGGCTTGAATTGGGATTAATGACTCCAATGAAGTCCAAACCCCATTGCATGAATGGCTGGTCAACTGAGATTGGATGTAATGGAAGGGCAGCAAGTCTCTCTTTTCCTATGAAGAATGCACAATTCTTACACCTCTTGATCCATGCATAGCAATCACTGAAGATTTTAGGCCAATAATAACCAGCCTTCATGATTTTTAGAGCTGTCACTCTTGGTGCAAAATGACCACCAGCTGGTCCACCATGAAACTCTTCCAACACCCTTTGAATCTGATTTGTGCTAATGCATCTCAGCAGCACTCCATTCACATCTTTCTTGAACAAAACTCCATCAACAATGGCATACGGACAGCCTGCAATCTGAAGTGTCTCCTTTGGGTCTTGTTCATCTCCGGAGGGCATAGGCCTGTACCTAGGAAGTGTATAATGCCTTGGGTCCAGCAAGGAGTGGGGGCAGCATTGTCTTCTTCTTGATTGCCACTTGGCTCATGGCTGTCTGGACTGTCAAAAACAGTCTCTCTTCTTCATTGCATACTTCTTTTTGCTTCCCCAAAACCAGCTGCTCACACAATCCTTTCCTCTTACTAGCTTGGTGATCTTGATCTCAATATCATATTCCATGACACGGGTGATCCAAACTGCCCTTTTCTCATTCAAATCCTTGTTGAGGAGGAAATCCTTAACCCCAACGTGTGAGACCAGCAACTGGGCCTTGTTGTTTGAGACTAAATGCTTGAATTTCTTCAAGCTTCTGATTACTGCAAGTACATGCTTCTCAATAAAAGAGTACCTCACCTCATAGTCATCTAGGCTCCGGCTGAAGAAGGAAATTGGCTGCTCATCATTATCCTTGTTCTGCTGTACCAAAATGGTAGAAATAGTGTCATTACCTCCAAATGCATAGAGGATGAAATCCTTGGAGAAGTCTCGGTTGATGAGAGTTGGTGCTTGAGAGAGATGGCTTCTTTGATTGATTCAAAACTCTCCTTTCCTTCTCGCTATCCACTTGAAAGCCATGCTCTTCCTTAACATTTTGGTGATGGGATTGACAAGGGCTGCAAAATCTGGGACAAACCTCCGAACAAAGTTTATCCTTCCCAAGAAACTCTGAAGGGCTTTCTTGTGGCTTGGCAATGGCAGTGCTCTTATGGCTTCAACCCTCTTTGGATCAATTGTTAATCCTTCTTTTGAGACAATATGGCCAAGGAGCTTTCCTTCATGTGCAAGAAAGATGCATTTCTTAGGATTCAAAGACACTCCAAATCTCCTGCACCTCGTGAAGACTTGCCTCAAGTGAGAGAGGTGGTCTGCTGCATTTTTGAAAAAATAGTGATATCATCAAGGTAAATCAGCACCACATTGTTAATCAAACCTTTGAATGCCATGTCCATTGCCCTTTGGAAGGTAGCACTAGTGTTGGACAGCCCAAATGGCATTTTCCTATATGCAAAAGTTCCCCATTTGGTTGTGAAGGCTGTCTTGAACTGGTCTTCTTCCTTCACCATAATCTGATTGTAGCCTGAGTAGCCATCAAGTAGTGAAAACCTCTCGGAGCTAGCCACAACTTGCAAGATTTTCTCCATGGAAGGGAGTGGGTAATGGTCCTTGAGAGAGGCTCTATTCAAGTCTCTGAAGTCAACACACAATCTGATCTCTCCACTCTTCTTTCTGACTGGAACTAAGTTGGCAACCCAACTAGAATGCTTGATTGGGAATATAATCCTTGAATCAATCAACTTGTCCAATTCTTTCCTCATGAGAGGCTCCATGTGTGGATTGACTGGTCTTTGTTTATGCCTAACAGGCTTAGTATTTGGATCCAATTCAATGGTATGCTGAGCTAAGTTGGGATTGAAACCTTTCAAGTCTTCATAGCTCCAAGAAAACACGTCAGGGAACTCTTGACACAGCTGTATGAACTCATACCTTTCTTGTTCAGTTGTCATCCTTCCAATTTGCAATGGTTTATTCTCTTCTACCAAGATGGATACTGAATCCTCTCTCTTGACCTGAATGTTTGCTTTTTCCTTTCTAAACTAATCATTAGGGTTAAAAATGGACTCCAAAGTGATAAGTCCCTTGGGCAGCTTGTTAGTTCTCAGTTGTACCACTTGGTCACCATACTGCTGTTCCAATTTTTCTTGATTCTTGGATGAGAACTCAGCTTCTTCTTGCAATAAATGGATGATTTGCTAGTCATTTTCAAACACTTGCCAACTGACATTGTTATCTGGCACTGAAGGCCTCACAATCATGTGGATGTTTGGGCTGTACCTTGTCTTGTTGAATTCTTTCCACAATGTCAAAGGCTGCCCTCTCTGCCGCAAGCTTCACACCACTTGATTCTCTTTCCTAGGAATGGATTTGATGCCAAAACCCTCAAAATCTTCCATGAGGTCCCACACCCTATTCTTGTAGCACCTGAGTAGATCATTCTTGGCAGCATGTTGTCCCTTGACCTGATTTACAATCAATTCACTGTCACCAAAGACTTGCAAGTTCTTTATTTTCTTCTTCATTGCCCAATGCATCCCTTGCACTAAGGCTTCATATTCAACAAGATTATTGGAGCATGCAAACTGAAATCTAAAAGCTGAATAGTACTTTACTCCTTGAGGTGAAACAAGCATAGCCCCACCTCCTGCACCTTGTCTACTCCTTGATCCATCAAAAAACAGCTGCCATACCTCATTGTCATCTTTGTGGTTTGGCTTGGTGATGCTAGGAATAGGCTGGTTTTCTTCATGTATGCAATAGACCCCTAGCTCAGATTCTTCTATTTCTTGATAAGGATCAAATGCATGCACCTTGCTTGCCCATTCATCAAGAGTTAGATCCGGGATGCTTCCAACCTTGGTGTCAGCCTCATCAGTGCTTGGGTGATCTTCTTGATCAAATGCTGAGCAATTGGAATTGATTTGACTTGGAGTGTAAGGCTCAATATGGAAGTTTACAATAGGTTCCAACCTGATTGTAGCCTTAGTTCCATACCTCGTTCACAAAAGATGTGTGACCAATCAGCGGAGACAAATATCCCCAATCTTGGTCAGTGAAGTCCTTGACAAGCATAGGGCAAAGAGTGGGGCAAGGTCTATGACTGATACATCTTGTAAAACAACAACATTTGGACATGCATGCAAGGTAAGACTCAAGTTACTAATCACTCCAATCATGCTATCGCTGTTCCATCCAAACTTCACACTACCCCTTTGGATATTGTTTCATCTTTGGATCCCTAGCTGATCAGCTATTTGTTTAGGCATTACCGAGCTACTTGCCCCAGAGTCTATCATGCAATTGTGCACTAGCTGATTTCCAATGATCAATGAAACATAGAAAGGAGGGGGTTTCAAAATTTTACCTTGCTGTCCTCCATGATTTCCCTTAGGCTGGGTAGCATTTTTAACCACTTTGTCTTGCATCTGAACTTCTTGATTTGAAGTTGGCCAGTCCTTCATGGCAGCTTGCAGCAAATCCCTTTGGCCTGGGATGGATAGGGATTCCCACATTGATATATTGACGTTTGTCTTCTTCATCTGATCAATGATACTGAATGGTGATGAAGGATCTCTTTGCTGTCCCTTGGTTTGCACATTCACTCCTTGCATGTGGGTAGCAACAACTAGTATTTGAGTTGGCCTAGGGGCTGTTCTTGGCTGCCCTTGTGCATTTACAACCAGATTTTGCTTGCCAATCATTTGTGGAGCCATGGGAGGTTGTGGATTGGTTGGGGCTAATGGTTGTTCTTCACCCAAATTCCTCCTTTTTGACCTTGTGTTGGTTGCAACACCTTGAGAAACTACCTGATTTATGCCACAAAAATCCTCTGCTTGCCAATTTACCAACGTGGTGTCATTTAGGGCTGATTGTTGTTGGAATGTTTCTTGTTGTTGGTTGTTTCCTTAATTTCCCTCACCCTCTACACCAGTAGTTGTCACCATCAATGCTTGATTCAAAGCACCATTGAAGCACATGGATTGGTTATGAGGCTTATTGCATGGAAAACACCAGTCATACTCCAGAGCAATGTTGGCACTAATGCCTTAGAGGCAGATATGGCATTTGGATTATAGGGCTGGAATGGTCTATTAGCAGGAGGCCTTGTTTGATTCATATTTGCAACTGGATTAGGAGGCCTTTGTGGTTGGTATGGCTGCCTGTTAGGCTGAGTTTGGGGTTGATAAGAAGGTCTAAAACCTTGGGCTTGTTGCCTTTTGAGAGTAACCAGCTCATTGCCTAGGTTTTACAATTGCTTCATGACTTCTTGAAGCTCATTTGGGGCACTTGGAGATGAAGTGGAAGCTTCATTTGAACTCTGATTTCTAGGGGTGGGAGAAGGAGCCAAATTAGGTGCTTGATTGGTGTTTGAACTCTCTAAACTTGGAAACAATGGCATGGGAGGTCTAGGGGCAAGTTTGCCAGCTTAGATTAAACAATTTTCAGCCCTAATGGCAATGCTATAAGCCATAGGGATAGTTAAGCCTCCCATGGACTGAATTAACATAGAAATATCAGAATTTAAAGCTTTGAGATAGTAGAGAAAATCACCTTCTACTGTCGGCCTGACTACCACTAGAATTCTCTCCCAAGTCTTTTGAAATCTGAAGTTGAAATCGGTCAGTTGCTCATTGGGAGCTCTCTTGATGGTTGTCAGCTGCTCCAAAAGAGACAAGTTGTCTCCCTTCTCTCCAAATTGCTCATGAAGTGCTATACACAGCTGATTCTAATTTGTGATAGAACCAGCTCCAAGACTCCTAAACCATTGCAATGCTTTACCCTTGAATGAAGATGCCAAGAATAACAATGCCCACTTGCATTTCATTGATTTCATGAATTGCACAAAGGTTAGCAATATCTTTAACATGATCACCTAGAGTAGTCTGATTTTCTCTAGTGAAGTAGGGAATGTTCTTCAAGGCTGCAATAGGAATTGGATGTTGTGCATTGAGGGTAAGTGGGCTGTTGCCTGTGAAGTTGACATAGGGGTTGTTTTGTGCCATTCTAATCGGTCTTAAAACCCTTATTGATTGAATGAAAGGCCTACCAGTGGAGGAGTTGAGAGGGTTCTATTTGGTGGAGATGGAGACCTTTGAATCCTTCTTCCCCTTTTCCTTCTTCTTGGAGATAATTACAGGTATTCAAACAAAGACTTCTTCTTCTCCAACTCTTGACCTTGTGGTGACTCTTCTCATGAGTTTTCGTGCCTGCCTTCAACTTGAAACCAGTTGATTCTTCCCCTTGGAGTTGCAGATATGCAAATAATAGCTCTTTTCAAGCAAGAAAATTACATCGATGCACATCAACTTTTCGCAATAAAGATGAGACCTCTAGTGTCCCACCGGCGTGCCAAAACTATTATTGCAAGATCACAAAGCATCCCCGGACACACATCGGCTTCTAGGTTGATGTTTCTGCATCTAGTGTGATTACACAACATGGAAACCTCTCTCCAAGTGTGGGACTTTTGAAATCGAGAGAGGAATCTACAGATTAGAGGTTGGTTCCTCAAACTCCTCTCGATTTAGATCTATATTTGCACAACTAAAGAGGTTCGAGATCCTAATCCTACTCTAAATGCAAGGAGACAGGATAGAAATGCAAAAATTGAAACTAACTAAAGATGGTGATGCACCAAAAGGAGTGGTGAATATTTTTGTCATGCAAATAGACACAAACAAAATATTGCAACATAAAACATACACAAATGATAAGATATAATTTAGGATCTGAAATGAAGCAAATAATACAAACAAAGGACTCGAAACCCATTCACAAAGCTTGCATTATCATTTCCAATGTCAAAACGATCGCATTACAACCTCGAGAGAGGTAAAAGCTATTACAGGTCTTTGAAGAGGTCTCGATTCTTCTCAACAATCACTTCTTTGGAGGTGAAAGAAGAAGTCTCATATGCCAAAAAGTGTTCCACCCTTAGAAATGAGCCAAATATGGCTTTTACATTGCATGGGTCAAGCCCAGGAGAGAAAACGTACAAAACATGGGAGCCCATTCCTCATTGATCTGCAAATGTATTAAATCAGCACAGGGGACCTTACAAACCCAAACCCCCATTTCGACCAAATTGGAGGAGAATGCGACCCATTCTCAGTATTAAATTTGGTCACCAAATGTCACTTCGCCATGAACACGTGTCGAGCCATTTCTTAACTTTCTCTCTTTAGACTAAACCAAAATTTAAGATTAACCTCGTAAACATGTAGAGAATTTTATAAGCTTTCCAATGATATAAAGAATGTGCAAATCCGAGCTCTGGATCGAAATATATGGCGATCTGAAGATTTAGGGCACAAAACAGGAAAAAATGGGTTTTGAAATTTTTTCCCGCGCTCCGCCACCTGGACGACACGTGTCGGCGCTGATTGGATGAGCAATTCTCTCTCCTTCCCTTACCCATGGGTTTTCCTTGAAAGTTTTGACTTTTTGTAATTTTGGAAAATTTCCCATTTTTTCCTGCCCCCCATACTGGGACACGTGGCATGATTTGGTTGGAGGACAGGGGCGCGGGGTCATCCTTTACCTTTTAGTTTTTGGCCAAAACTTTTTCCAAATTCTCTAATTCCTCCCCGAGCTCCACACTCCCCTTCTCCTTAGGACACGTGTCCTCTTTTTATTGGCTCGGGCCAACGCTTCAAACCTTGCCCTTTGAAATTTTGGACATTTTCCCTTGTGACACGTGGCATTTCCTGATTCATCCACGGGCCTGCCGGATTTTCACGTCCCTCGCGTCCCTTTGGCCCGGTTGTCCCGAACTGTCTGGGAAAAATTCCTCCGATCCACCTCGATTCGGCTTCCTGTCCCTCTTTGAGGCGAAGACACGTGGCATTATTTGATTGGCTCTCGGCTCCTTCGGCTCTCCGCGTCCCACGCGTCCCTTTGTCCCAACTGTCCCAGTGCGAAAGTTCTCTATTTCGGCCGATCTAGGCGGTTTGCATCCTTCACGTCCTCACGGCCCAGATGTCCCAGACTGTTCCGCTTAGCAGTTAGTTGATTTTGCTTTTACCTTCGGCCGGTTCGCCTTTTCGCGTCCCACGCATCCTTATGTCCCAACTATCCCAGTGCTGCGTAGACCGCCTGGAGGATTTTCGGCCGGTTCGTGCCCCGACGTCCCAACTGTCCCAAGGGCCGCTGGACCAGGACTTAGCCAATTTTCATGATTTTTTCTGGCCCAAGCTTGTTTTTGCAACTTTTTCACCCTTTTTTAGAACTTTCTCCTTTCTCCCCAGACAGGAGAGTTAGAAAAAATCTGAGGGGACCCTAGAAACATGATTTTTTTCCTTGAATCAATCTATTTGCCTAGGACTTGAGTATTCTAATGCATGTTATCAAATTTACCCTTGGGGGTGAATTTTTATAACAGCTTATAAGGTCTCCAAAATTGACCTTAGTCCTAATCTCCAATCTCATGTGCAACATTATATGATATGCTCTTATATCGCACTAAGGTCTCGTTCTTAGCATCGTCTCGAAACAAAAGAGATACAAAAGCACTTGTCTGACATCTTAAAGAAGTACAAGGCTAGGAGCATAATAAACTACACATGAACACAAGTGATCTATGTACACGAAGATCCCATGTCTCTACACTTCACGATTCCGCATAAGGAATATTCTTTATTCCTTAATGCCATAAATGACATAACAAGGGATTAAGGGACAAGATTACAATTTCTAAGGTTCTCTAGAATCAACATCTTTCAACTCAATTTCACATACAAGGAGTTAAAATACAGTTTTCTACCCACAAGTTAACATACAAAACCACTAGGGTTTAGTTTAATTCCAATATGCACCTAACGATCTACGCCTCCACTACATGTGATTTTAAGGCAAGCGGACATAATTATACTAAACCACATTCAAGAGAATACCAAGATGTTATTTTGATAGAAACCAAGGTAGTACCGCTTAGTCGATCCTTTAAACAAGGACTCATAAGGTGACTCCTAAGGCGGTCTTCAACACTCAGCCTGGTATCGGACCTGAAGAGAGTACATTCTTCTCGTGATTACCAAAACTAGAAGGAAACCACATACTCTGGATAAAGTTGGACCATGTCATTCCTAAAATATGGGTTCATGACAATGTCGCTAAACCTAATGACTATGACGGTAAACTCCAGCTAGGGTTTTATTTACCTAACCTAGGAGGTCTCATTGAGTGCAAGCTTAAGTTCGTTCTACGGTCTTAATTTTCTTATATGGTAAAAAGGGATCACACATACAGGCAAGCTATACACGAGTATTTTATTAAGGTTGAGTGTTCCCATTAAAACTCTTTATTGTGTTTGCAGGGTAAGAAGGTAATCCAGTAATTAATTTAATCGTTTATTGAATACTGAGAAAGTACTACAATATATTAACTTCAATTTCAATTTACTATATATAAATCAAATCCCTTTTTTTTTTGCCATACACAATTAAGAATCAAACTGAACCAATGATTAGCTATACATTTCCTAAGTTATCCCTAAAACTAGCATCTCCTACATATTAACAAATTTCAATTATAGTTTTTCTATAACAAGAGACTACATTAGACAGTTATTCATTTTACAATGACCTATAGAAATTACAGTAGTAATAATTAAATTACACATCACCTTTTCGACGTCATTCTTCCATCCTGCAAAACCCACGTGAGCAAGATATTAGTGAAATTTCACTGGCATGGCATCCACCCTAATCAATCATAATTTTCATTCTTTAGTTTCCCATTTACATCTGACAATCATTACAATTTGAAAATTGAAATAAAGAGTCTAGAACATGTATTCATTGCATTTCATTTTTCTTCATTTTGTAACCCAGGAGAGAGAAAGAGAAGGGAAGAGAGAGAAAAACACCATTTTGTCAAAAGTTCTATTTCACACAACAGATACACTAAAGGGTTTTAAACAGTTATTTGCATGTGTTAAAAGTTTTCAGGGTGATTTGGAAACCCTACGAGGGTCTGTAGTTTTCTATTTTTATATTTTCTTACTAACTACAAAAACATACAAAACGTGCTTGGAGGCTAAGAAACTACTTCCAAAAGTTACCTTCCAATGAGAATGCCCTCCATGATCAAATTTCTATGTGTTCCCAGATATACCAAGAGTTCATAGCAACTGACGGAATTGAAAAAGAGCGCACGGTTTGCATTTGGCGGCTAGTTTTCCGGGGCCACTGGTCGTAGTTCACCCAGTTGTAAAAAGACAAAAGTTAGCTCAAGTGGCCTAGAAAACTGCATCTAAAATGACGTTCGATGGAAGAGCACGAAATGAGACATCTCCTACTAGTTCCCCTATATAAAGAGAATTCATGAGAGTCGACAGGACTGAGAACTAGAGAGCCATTTTTAAATGGCAACAAGTTTTCTGGAGCGACAAGACGAAATTGGGCCAGTTTGACCTCGTCAAACTGCGACTCGAGGCCTATAAAATGGCTTCGCCAAACTATCCTGAAAGGTGCTCTTTCCTATACTGAATGTTCCATGCATTTGTATAGTATAAACACTAGAATTTTGTGAAGACGGGAAGTAATTTCTCCATCCAGGTTTCAAATGGCGATTCAAAATGAAAGCCAACTTTTTAGATTTAACTTTCTACTGCTGTAAACCAATGTAACAGGGATCCTAAAAGAGCATCAAAAGGACGTCATATGTTCATTTCAGGTCAAACCAAAGGTCAAGGTGACTCCTCGTATACCAAGGTACATGAATGAAACTTCACATCTCGTTTCCAGAGTTGCGAAGGGTACCTAGTGAGTCTCCGAAAATTACAAAATTTAACTATTTAAAACAAGGAGAAGGTCAACTTTATCAATGGGAAGTCAAATTCGTTTGGTCGATAAAACGATATTGGAGCGATCAAGAAGGGTAAGAGTTTTCTAGATCATCTCGAAGTGAGGGTGATAGTTCATGGTTTAAAGTAGACGAGTTATAATGGCTTCGAGAGTTGTGACACGACACTTTATTGTTTTGAAATGAGTTGAAGAGACATTTAACTATATTTAAAAATCCTAATAATTTAAAATTCTATTTAGTTGCAAAAGAGAACTAAAACATGAGAATTATGAGAGGTAAGGGAAGAAGAACCATGCCTGGAGAATGAAGTCGGTCGAAGCCGCAGGCTTGGGTTCAGTCTCTTGCTTGGCACTTCATCAACCAGACCACGAGCGTCCTCAGCTCCACCATTTAACATACATGTCTATCAATAAAATCAGTAACTACATACTTGAAAACCATTCTTCTATTCTGATCACATTTCTCCTACCTTCTGGATTCAACCCACCACTTGCTGAGCATGATCAAATGGTTTCTTATTTTTGTTGTTTGGATAGGATGAGATCTTCCTCCTTTTGTGCATAGCCTCAAATCTTGCAACCATTAGACCATGATTTTTTTGAAGGCATTTAGTCAAACACTTCACATGCCTTAAGCATGCCTCCACATTTTGCACATTCTCATGTGCTCATCAAAAACTAGCAAACATAATGATTAATTCTAGGCATGATTCTACAAGAGGCACTCATGCCATTGAAGTATTTAAAACCCCCATGCACTGAACCCTGCTTGGCTAAATGCTAAGTAAACAAAATGAAGCTTACATGGTCAGGGTATGTTCCATAAGACCACATCTTTCGAGGCATTCTGCCAAACACATCTCAGTCCTTTTCTACACATCCATTTTGTGCATATGCTGCCATCATGGCATTCCATGAGACAACATTTCTTTGAGGCATTCTATCAAATAGTTCAATGCCTTCTTAACAGACCCATTTTTTTGTTTATCCTGCTATCATTGTAGTCCGGGAGACCGCATATCTTTCAGGTATTTTGTCAAACAGTTCACATGCATTGTGTATGCCTTCACATTTTGCATACAAGTAGATCTGGGTACCTGACAAGACATTAAGGGATATTATCTCCCCATGATGCTTTGATGGATGTCCATGCGCAGTTCTAAAGCTCCCATTTTGACAACAGCTAGGAAGATATCGAAGAAAGTTGGGGGTGTGGCTTCAAACCAGCCAACCGTATTTGCTTGGAAAGGTTCCAATGCAGTTTCAACAAAACCATTTTGTGCATAACCCGAAATCATTGCAGTCCATGGAACCACATTTCTTCCACGCATTTAGTCAAATAGAACGCATGCTTCCATGTTTTTACATACGCATCTACTAGGGCACGCGCGACTGCCACATCTGACAAAATTTCTTTGCATTTTTGGCCTTGATGGGAGCCCACGCAGGCCTGGGCATGGGCTGGAAGGGTGTTGGCCATGTGACAGACCAAACACACAACAAACCTCCTCCATTTTTCTTGATCTTCCCACGCAGGTATGTGGCACGGCCTGGGAGGAAGCTGAAACGGCTGTGGAGTCTGGCTTTGCATGAATCGTTGCATTTGCATGAAAGTTTCCAAGGTCGTTTCAACAAACTCATTTTTTTTGTGAGCAGATCCTGCGCCCCCAAACTAGCCGCCCATTCCAAAAGCAAAAACAAACCCTAACTCGCCCAAAAGAATCACGGGCCTCATATTTATTTATTTTTTTAATGATTTCCTCCCCTTTGCCCTAATCTCCTTTTACGGGCTTTTCGATTTTATTTACTTTTAATTCCTTTTATATTTATTTATCTATTTCTTTTGTTTGTTTTTAATCTAAAAATGTCCTAAAACCCTAAATCGAAGTAGACAAATAAACAAAATATAACTTAAAGTCAATCCATTACCAGAGGTGAAATTTCGACACAAAAGCGACTGATCGAAGTCGGCGATACGAGTTATAATAGTATTATAAACATTATTTTTAAAAAATTTACAGCTTAATAATGATAATAATTATTAATCCTATTAATGTTGACAACCCGAAAAACTCGAAGAGCTAAGAACCAAAAATTTTCCTTTAACCGGATAACCGTCCATGACGCTACGGGGTCCACAGTTTGGAGGTGTCGACAATGACCCGACAGGCAAGAAGGAGAGGGAAGGTGAAAAATCTTCACTGCGACCTGGACACGGTCAACAAGAGCATGCCCACAACCCTCCCATGCTTAGCAGCATGGTCATCATGTCAGGAACAGGGGGAACATCTGACAGGGCATTACAAAGAGGAGAAGAAGGAGGACTATATAGCCTGAAGAAGATGGGCGGCTGCAGTAGACCTCACCCAAAGAAGAGACCACAAGTGAAGAAACTTCACCTTAGTGAAGGGCTTTATGAATATGTCTACAACCTAATCTATTGTCTAAACATATTGTATGTCGATGATGTTCTCATGTATCAGCTCCCATATGAAGTGCATGTGAATCTCAATGTGCTTCATCCGTTGATGTTGAACTGTATTTCTACAAATCAAGATAGTGCTCATGTTGTCACAGTAGATGATGGTAGGCTGCCGAAAGTGGATGCCAAAATCACAAGATACCTTGTAACCAAATAGCTTCTATGGTAATGTTAACTACTCCTCTCGTATTCTACTTATGTCGATGATATGGTAATGGTGTTCGCTTCGCTTCTTGCTGACCAACCGACAGACTCAACCAAGAGTGAAACTATAGCCTGAGGTAGACTTCCGATGATCTAGATCACCAACCCAATCTGAGTCTGTAAATCCAACCAAGTCAATCTCATTCCCTCCTAAGTAATGAATCCCATTGGTGTGAGTGCCACGAACATAGTGAAGGATCTGCTTTGCTGCTTTTAAATGCAGCTCATGAGGCTCCTACATAAATTTGCACATGATCTCGACAACATTCAAAAGATCTGGCCAAGTGTGAGTAAGGTAGATCAAGCTCCCCACTAACTTCTGATAAAGGGTACTATCAACCAGGGGGGAAGAGCAATCAGAAAACAACTTGACCTTGGAAAGAAAAGTAGTAGGTGAGGACTTACAATCGGACATGTGAAATTGAGCAAGAAAATCAAGAGAGTACTTAGGTTGTGAGATCATAATTCCCGAGTTAGATTGTGAAATCTGGATCCCAAGAAAGTAATGAAGCAATCCTAAGTCAAACATGGAGAACTTGTTGGCCAAGGAGATCTTCACAGAATCAATGATAGAGGAAGAGCTACCCGTGATCAACAAGTCATCAACATAGAGAACAAGAATAAGCATGGATTCATCCTACCACATAATATACACATTTGGGTCAGAGTGACACCGAGTGAACCCTGATGCAAGTAGAAAGGAGTCCATCTTGGCATACCAATCCCAAGGGGCTTGTTTAAGGCCGTAGAGAGACTTCTTTAACTTGCAAACGAGGGATGGATCATGGACATAACCTGGAGGTTATTCCATATAGATCTCTTCCTCTAGGTCCCCATGAAGGAAGGCACTCTTAACATCCATCTGGTGGACTTCCCATTTATTAGTAGTAGTGATGGAAAGGGTCAGTCGAATGGAAGTCATCTTCACAACCGAAGAAATGGTTTTCGAGTAATCAACCCCAACCACCTAGAGAAACCCTTAGCTACAAGTCACACTTTATACTTCTTGACTTCTCCATTGGCTCCATACTTTGTTTGATATATCCACCTACACCAAATGAATTTTCTTCCTTTCAGAAGAGGGGTAAGATCCCAAGTGTCATTCTTTATGAGTGAGGAATACTCCTCATCCATAGCAAAATCCCACTCAGGAATCCTAGAAGCTTCCTGGAAAGATGGTGGATCAGAAGCAGAGGCAAAGAAGGAGTGGGGTCCAATGAAACTTGAGCAAGTATGTCTCTCATCTGAAGGATCTCCAACTAAATCTCCAACACTTTGTAAAGTTTTCCTGGCCCAAAGAGGTCCCGAAGGTTCAAGATCAGAGTCAAAAGATTATTCACTCAAGTGAGAAGGGACATAGTCCTCATCATCACTATTGTTAGAATCAGAAGACTCAGAACTTTGAGGATTGGGAGGAGTAGGGAGAGGAGGAACTCAATCAACAACATCATCATCTGATGAGTCAGACTCTGAATTAGTGGGCAAAAGAACCTCAGTGGAAGTCAAAGTCAAGGATGACTCATCAAACTTCACACTCCTCTCAATATAGAGCTCATGGGTATTAGGGTTCAACAATTGATATCCCTTCACACCATTAGGATACCCAACAAAGATATAAGATTTGGATTGTGGATCCAATTCCTTACATTTTTTTGGGAATCCGAGCCATAGCCTTGGATCCGAAGACTCAAAGTGCTCAACATCAGGCTTGTGTCCAAACTAGGCTTTAAAGGGTTTCATCCCTCTTACTTGTCTTGTGTGGAACATGATTATGAATGTAACAAGAAAAATTCACTGCTTCAGCCCAATACTACGGAGGAAGGGACTTCAAGTGAACCATACAAGTGGCCATCTCCTTTAAAGTTTGGTTATTTCTTTCTACAACTCCATTTTGGGAAGGGTTGTAAGAAATTATACGTTGCAAAGAAATCCCCTCAGAAGTGTAGAAATCCTCAAACCTATTACTCACATACTCGCCTCCATTGTTGGTTCAAAGAACCTTGATAGACCGTTCTGCTTGTTTCTCAGCAAGAGCCTTAAAGTTTTGAAAATTCTCAAAGACTTTAGACTTAAGCTTAAGAAAATATACCCAAGTATAACGTGAAAAGTCATCAATGAAGGTTAGTATGTATAGAGATCTAGTGAAAGAAGGAGATGGAAAGGGGCCGAAAAATCACTATGAACAAGATCCAAGGGACGAGTAGCTCTCCAGGATTTTCCCTTATCAAAGTTTTTTTCGGGTGCTTTCCAAGGGTGCAGCCCTCACAAAGACCTTTAGAAAACTTAACTTGGGGTAACCCATTGACCATTTTTTTTTGGCTCAATTGTTCAAGGTAACGATAATTAAGATGCCCAAAACACTCATGTCATAGCTTGCTAACCTCATTTGCATGAGTAAGCAAGGAATTGGGTGTCAAATCAGAAGAGAAGTGGGAGAAGGTATACAACCGTGAACGGTGATCTGCCTTTCCCTCAGCCACAGTGCAGTCAGAGTTAAGCTCACGAATAATCACCGAGTTAGGACCAAATTCCACTCGCATTCCTTCACCAAGGTGGGTGATTTGGTAAACTGATAGGAGATTGGTAGAGAGATTGGGAACACTCAACACTTGGTTAAATGTTCCACCTTCTATCTCTACCGATCCACTACTAGAAACCGACACATGAGTGTCATCACCCAACATGATTTGGGACATGCCACATGGTTCAATGCTAGATAATTCAACCTCTGAAGAAGCCATGTGGTGTGAGGCACTGGAATCGATAATCCAAGTTGATGATGGAGCTGATCTAGCTACGAGGGCCTTACCTTTCTTCTTTTCATTTTTAGACTCCTTTGCATTAGAAGACTCGCCCTTCTGAGCATTTTTTTAATGGATTCAGGAACACTTATTTTATTCTTCTCAAGCAACTGAGTTAAGTGATCAATTTGTTTCTGAAAACAATGATGCTCATCATGGCTAGACTTCTTACAATAGGAGAATTTATACTTTTCCTTCTTCACCTGAGGCTCAGAAGTCGAAGTGTTAGTGTTGGGCTTAATTGGGGGTTATATGGTCTTGGTTTCTTTCTTAGGTTGGTCCTTTGTTTCTTTCTTCTTTTCAATTTTTCTTGCCCTTATTTTCCACAAGGGCATGTGACTTGGATTTTAGATTCCCCATTTGAATGAGTTTGTCCTGTTCTCGAATGAGTTGGGACAAAAAACTGTCAAAGGAGGGCATTGTCCAAGCACTACCCAAGGCAGCTTTCGTGGCATGGAAAGTTGAAACGAAGATAGAGTACTAAGGACCTAATTTAGAAAGAATCAATAAGATCAATTGAGAGTCTTTCTTTTCCACTTTACATTCCTTTAAAAGAAGTCTAGTGTGTAAAAGCTTTGAGAAGAAGGCCTATAGGTTTTCAAAGTTACTAGGATTTAACCCTAGTAGTTCATTCTCCAACTCATGCACTCTCATGTCATCTTGCTTCCCAAACATATCGTCGAGTGTTTTCCATGCTTTATCAGGTGTCGAGGAAGTTTCGATGTGGAAGAGAAAGTCGGGAGAGACGGACATATAGAGAAGACCTAAGGCTTCATCACAATGGTTGAACCACTTAGATTTTTTAGGTTCATCATTAGGTTCGGTCTCTAACCCCATGGCAACATGGTATAACCCTTTACTTCGCAAAACCAATATAATTTTAGATTTCCATTCAAAGAAGTTAAAAGGTGTGAGCACCGGTACTTTAGAGATATCCATAATGAAGAGATAGAACCAAAGGATGTAGAAGGAAGGAGAGAGAAAAGAAACAACCACCCTAGAACAATATCACACCCCCAATTTGGCACTTTATAGTTCAGTGCGTTGATTACAAATAGATGCGACTGTGTGCCGAGAACTAGTCTGTCACTCACCTTGCAATCAACGTAATAACGCACAATGGTGGAGACAACAATCAAGGTTCATAGGGCGCAGCAGATCGACACTACAAGCAAGCATAAGAACGAGAGAAAATAAGAAGGGGAAGAGAAAGCCTTATGAGAAATAGCATCTCACGTCGCACAAAAGAATCCCTTTGTTGTAAGACTGCAAGGGCGGATACACTCACAAGTCCACATGCAATAAAAGGGATAGAACAAAGCTCAAGATAAAATGATCTCGATATAAATATACCCACCAGAATGAGGAACTTTATAAAATAGTGTGTTCACAAAACTGATAATCCCATCAACTAGAGTGTGAAAAAACATGTAACTTTGACTAAAGAAGTGCTCAAAACCGAGCAACGAGTCAACTATTATAGCAAAAACAATTCTTGCAATTGATGAAAAAATGTCAATAAGCCTACAAAAAAATTAAAAACATTCCCTAAACGCATGCAAAGGGTGTCATATGTATGCACGTTGGAAATTTCATCAAATTTTAGATAGGGTTTGTTTTTAATGAGAGGGGGATTAGCCTCCCCGCCAACCCCTGACCTTACCCTCTATCTTCGACACTCGAAAGTAGGTTGATAAAACAAGCCAAAATATACCCAATTAAGGTTACAATGCCAATTATACCTTAAAATATTTTAAAGAAGTGATAATGATTTAGCATAGAATTAATTCTAATATAAGGCATGTTGACCGCAATAAAAGGAGGGCGAGCGGCAATGTTGTTGACCGAGCCGGTGGTGGGAGAGGGGGCTGAGCAACCTAGACACTTTGTTCAATTCAAGTGGTCCACAGAGGTGTGAAGTTACCACCGCTATAGGTAAGTTGGCAATGACCAAATAGGATCTTGAACAAGATTCTGTGTTCAAATAACAAATAATATAGGGATCCGAGAATGAAGCCTCGTGAACCAGGAACAACACAGAGTTAACACTATTCCCTTTCCTTTTCAACCGAGCAAGGAAAAAAAGAGTTTGAGAGAATCCAACGCAAACATTGAACCCAAGGCAATGTAAAAAAATGATCCTGTAGAATAAATCAACAAAGAAACAACCAATGAGTTGTCTGGAAGCCAATGAGGTATCCGTACTTAATGCATGCAAAAAAAATAGTGCATATAAACCAAAAAATGAGCCTCCAAGTCAAAGGGCAATGCACGAGCATGAGCATTCAACACAAGCACCATGATAGTGCAAATCGTGAATAGCACTATGTGAAGAGAAAACGTGCACACATGCACAAAACCCCAAAAAAAATCCAAGAGAAAATTGTTAAGCAGATTAGCATGATTCCAAAGTAATAATCGAAAAAACTTACACAAGGAAATGAGAAGAAACCAGAAGTAATAAACAATTGATAAATGAAGAGTGCACGTTTTACCAAAACTAGCTCTGATACCATGAAAGAGGGAAAAATGAGAATTGATGTCAAAAACAATGCACCACAACGAAGTTGCACTCCAATGGTAACATCAAGCTCCAATGCAATAAACAAGATTCAAAAAAATGGAATGAAAATTCAAGTAAGAAAACAAGTCTACACGTCCTCATAGATTGAAAAAGGAAGTACAAATAGAGGTGTTGTGTAACCCCCATGCCTAAACAAGGAAAGAGAATCAATGAAGCCACCGACGTATATAACGTGATCTACACATATGATGCCACTAAAGGAGGAGTTACAATTCTAAATAAGGAATGTAACTCTTATAACACACTTACGCAAATGACAATGACAGATTATATGACAGAATATGCCACTTTTCATTTGACTTCCTAAGACCTATGACTCTCGCGAGGTGATATGACTCACCTAGGTGATGTGGACGATGACTAGGCATGTCACACACACAACAACAAAGTAGACAACAACTCGAGATCTAGTGACAAATTGCAAAATATTATCCATATTAGGCAAAGGATAATTGTCTTTAATTGAGGCCTTATTCATATTTCTAAAGTCAACACACAACCTTATATCCCCATTCTTATTTCTAACTGGCACTAGGTTTGCCACCCATGAGGAATATCTTGTTGGCTGTATGATGCCTCCATCCCTTAATTTCTTTAACTCATCTTACATTTTAAGGGAAAGGAGTGGATTGATTGGCCTTTATTTTTTCCTAAATGGCTTAGCATTAGGTTCTAAAGGTATTTCATGTTGAAAAGGTCTACCCTATATTATTTTATCTACGAGTAAGACCATGCTAAGTAGTCTTTTTTTAACAGGTTAAAATAGGACCAGTTCTCCTCCTTACTCAAATTTCTACCTAGCCATATTTTTCTAGGTTTTTCCTTAGTCCCCAAATTGTGCTCTTCCACATCTCTTGAGGCTGACATATGTCTATGGACAACCCTGTCAACATTGTCAAATTTTGACTCTAAAGCAACCAAACCTCTTGGAATAGTGTTGGTCTTCAACTGGATAATATTTTTGGAAAATAGGGTCTCTTTACCATCACAAACAAAAACCATTGGTTCCCAGTCCATACATTTGTTTGTAAATTATCCTTCATTGTAAAATAACCATTGAACCTGGGCATCATCTTCAAATAATTGCCAATATTTTGCATTATTAGGGATATAATGTCTTGACAACACTTTTATATCATAGTCACAACAAGGATACATTGTACAATTTTCAAATTTGGATCCCAATACGCCAACCTGTCTGGCAAATTTTTTTGACTTATGTTATGATATACTATGTTGAAAGAGTCAAACATTTCAATAAAGTCCCAAAATGCATGCTTATATTGTTTCATTCTTTTATTCTTGGTTGCATACAATTTCCTAACTTGCTTGACTACTAATTTTGAGTCTCCTTTAACAATTATATCCTTGATACCATACCTCCAAGAAATCCTTAAACCCAAAAGAAATGCTTCATATTCTACAATATTGTTAGTGCACTCAAATTTAATTTTAATGGAAAAACTAAAACTCTCCTTGTTTAGAGACATAGGGACAACACCAACACCATTCACTAAATTGGAGAAAGCTCCATCAAACATAAAAGTCCAGGGGAAACTATTTTGTTCAAGAAATTTAAACTTATTAATGCAATGCTCTTTAAAATTTGTATAGCCCAAAAAATTCTCAACCTCTACATATTTATATAAAACTTCATAAGAATCATTGTTAGGATATTCAATCAGAGTTAGCATTATTTTCTCTCCATACAATTTAATGAGGCTTCCTTTTATTGGTATGGTTTCATATGACATGTCCATTTGCACAATTCCACACATAGTAGAAGCCCACTTTCTTGACAATAAAATTCCCCACTTAGTAGGGAAATCCATAATAACTACATTCATTGTTAGACATTTTCCGGGTAAGCTATAGACTGCAATATCAATCCTTTAATATACCCAATCACCAAGATTCCCTTGATTCCATAGTAGTGTACTTTCCAAAAGTTTTTTTCACTTTGATATCAAAATTATTCATTACCTCAAGAGGCATCATATTTCATTAGGCCCCTAAGTCAAATATTCCATTGTGCACTAACCTATCCTTGATGACTAAATTAGTATAAAAAGGATCAACATCAAGCCAAGATTCAACAAGAGAAGTACCTAAATATACCTCAGGTGATTCTCCTAGGTTTTCCAATGTTTGTGTCAATTCCAATCCCGCTATGACATGGGAGTATCCACATTATTTACCTTCTTTCTTGGGGTACTACTTCCTCTTTGAACCCCAAGTACTCAAATGCCCTCTTCCTATGCTCAGGGATCCTAAGAAGTTCAACAATAGGCACAGTGACTTTGATTTGACTCAACATCTAGGCTATATCACAGGGGATGTACTTGGGTAAGAGGTGTTGGGAGGGAGAGTGACTTCCCCTTCTTGTGGTATAAGACTCTTTACAACTTGGGCATGAACTGGGATACATGATTTATTTGGAGTGACTAGACCTTTGCTAGGTGTATCCTTTTAGGGGGGTCCTTTGGGATGTTAGTGAGAAGAGGATTTTTGGTTTGGGATGTGGCCCTCCTCCTTTGACAACTCTACTTCTTAGATTGTAATCCTTTTCTTGAGCAACCACTGCATTCATCAACAACTTCCTATCTTCTTCAGAAGGAGTTCCCCCATCATACTTCTTAATCATTAAATCTCTTAAATACTCAAATTCATGATTAGGTAATTCAAAATCATGCACCATATCAACTTCAACATCATCACTAGAAGGGAAAGGAGATACCTGGTGAATACAGTCCCAAAAAAATCTACAGTTCTGGCACTTAGAAATTCAATAGAAGTGGCACCTTGTTATGGATTATTAGGGAACTCCATCATGCATACATCACCAAAATTCTCATCATCATCTTCCCCCTCAACTTCCTCATTTAGATCACAGGGGGGATGTGGCAAAGAAACACTTGTCACACTAATCAATAACATGGTTTTCTTCTACCATGAAAATCTATCGATCCAAAGGATTAGGGACAAACTTATTTTCTATTGGGCGTGGTTGTTTATTTATCGATCCCATGAGCGTTTTTCCTCTCCCATATTATTTGTGATCACCTCTAGGATGATTTCTAAATTTTTTTGGCCCTGAGGTTGGTGCTACCATTGAGAGTTTTGTCCTATCCCTTTTTCTTCTCTAGAAATATTATAAGATATTTAATTAATTTCTCTTGCCATAGTCTTCATAAACTATTCACAATCTACCTCCTTGACCGAATGAGGTTTCTCAGGATTAATCAATTTGACACCCTCCCTCTTAGGAGGCTTTCCAGCTACCTTAATGTTGTTTTCAATTTTCAAGGCCATGGTGAAGGCCTACCTTAAAGTTCCAGGTTATTATCCCTCAAATAATAAACAAATTTCTTATGTAGAGCATCAAAATATTTAATTAGGTAAGACTCATCACTAGGCCTCAAAATTATAGGCAATCTAGTTATAGTCTTATTGAATCTTGTATTGAAGTTATGAAAATCTTATTGGGATTCTTCTTTATATTCTCAATCTTAGATAAAAGGAACCTTGGGTCAGTCTTATCCCCATACTGTAATCTGAAGGAATTCTTCATCTCATTCCATGAATCTATTGAGTTGTCTGGTAAAGCTTTATACCAGTCACGTGCATCTTCTTCAAGAGTGTGAATGAATAGATTTACATATACATCTTCATGTTCTATTTCAAAATCCTCCATCATATTAACAAAGAGTTTTAAGTGTTGATCACTAGTGATGGCATTATTTCCCTAAAATTTGGGCAACCTATTTCTTACATCTTGTGGTATAGCATTAGGATGCCCAACCATGCCTCTAAAATCTATTGGTCTAAACACATTAGCAATAAAGGGAGGTATAGGTGGAGGATGAGCCATGTTATTATGAGGAGGTGATCCTATAGGAGGATTAAAATAGTGTGGGATAAGGGGCATTTGAGGTAATGGAGTATGGTCTTCAAAGTAATGATCCTTTAAATAGTCGGTTTCACAGAAAAATTGATTATCTCTAAGTGATAAAGGAGGAAGATGAGGAATACCTATATTATTCATAAATGAAGTCCCCTCACTAGTTGGAGTATATAAATTGGCACATGGACTGCTTGATCCAGAATTTTTGGAGGAACTAGAACAATCCTCTATCATAAGCACTACTTTCTTTCCTGACCTTTGATCCCTCAAAACTTTCTAGGCTTGTTTCTTATTTGGGTTTGTTCTTCCAAGTTCTAGAAATAGTTTTCTAGTAGGATCTTTTTTAAGAAATACCTTCTTCCTTCCATCTTTATAAATATAAACAAAAAATCTCAATTTTCAAAGCTTAAGACACTAGTATTTACTAGAAATTTTGAACAAATATGGAGTCACCACTAAGGATTTACACCTTAGGTGTGTATAACATTGTAAATAACTTATCAGCTATAAATTAGTAGTTAATTTCTATAAATATTAACAAATTTTGAAATATTTTGTTGGTATTTATTCCCGATCAAGAAAGTTTAGTTAAAACCTTACATGAACTATTAAATATCATGCAAATAACTTCTAATATGGCTTAATTTTCACAAACATCAATAAAGAATGACACCTAGACCACACATTTGCATCTAAACATGTTTGGAAAGTTACCAGAGGTTGATATTTATCAATATTTATACAAATCTCCCGGAAATGATGCTAGAGCGGTGTTGGTACCGAAATCAAATCGCTTATCCCTTTGTGGATGAGAAACATCAACAGAATGAGAAGGATTCTTAGAGGATGATGGATCTATATTTTTGTCGTTTTGTAGATGGGGATGGATCTCATCATCTTTTTATCACTCAATATCAAAGAATTCAGGTAGCACCATGCTGAGGGTATGACCTATACTCCTACTTTAGGCTTTGAATTTGACCAGGTTGAGAGGACACATTTTGCAGTTTGTATTTGTAAAGGGAATGAATATATCAATAGTATTTGATACTCCTTTATAAGGTAGTTCAAAAATAACCTTGGAAAGACATGGTCAATTCAACAAATTCTAACTCTCATGAGTTGTCACTTTAGACAGTGCAGGTGTCTCCTAAAACAAGGTTTAGACTACCAAAAAGAGCAATAGAACTAGCTTTATTATGCATATTTTGGATTTAACAAGGAAAGAATGGGTAGTTCTGGTGGGATTTGTTGGTTTTAGATGTATTAGGTTGGGGAATTAAGAAGGATAAAGTTGATTATACCAAATTTCAGATAACTTTTAACAAATGCTGGGAAATATGCCCATTGAAAGATAAAACACCTTAAATATCTCACAATGCAGCTTATACTAGAAGATTTACATTCATGGAGGCCCAAGAATGCACAGCTTTCACACAATATTTTAGAAATTAAACACAAAATCTCATGCTAAAAACTTAATAAAATGTCGGGATCTAAAATTTGTCACACCTAATATGTACTCAAAGACTTATAAATGACATTTAACAAAATGGAGACATAATGATTTTCAAATTGTTTATTGCACATATGAAATAAAATATCTTCTCACAGATAATTGTAATTCCCATGATGCTACAAGAAGGATAATGTTTTGTTTGATTAAGAGAGATCGCTAATATAATAATTTAATAGAAACACGAATAACTATTTTGAAATATTTCATCTTAAAAGAAAAAAAAAATGCTCATGATTAAAATATTTAACTCAAAGATCAATCAAATTTATCAAAAAGGGAAATTTTCATTTATTGTCTCAAGGGAATGTTTGTAAACAATGTGTGGGTTATAATCATAACGAAGATATGGTTATCCTTCTTCAACACCATGAGAAATCTTTATCTGATTGTTCGAGTCTAGCTTAATCTTCCTTGATGATCCTATATGAAAATAAAAATTAATTAAAAAATTGTTAGATTTTCCAACAATCCATTTTAATATCAAGGGTAGAGATTGATTGACACTTCTATTTTTTTAAAAATGAATCTACAATGTACAGATCCAATTTTCTTCATAACATAATCATTTTACTCACCATGTAGGATGTCCCATAGACTTTTATTTCCCATATAATCATAAAACATTAGGTCTCTAAGTGGAAAAAGTGAACATCCATGCAGACTCTCAAGATTCCGATGTTTGATGCTTCCAACTATTTCCGCATCAATTTTAAATGCAAAAATCTTAGTGGGTAGAAAATGTACATTCATTTTACAACAATTGGCTTAGGATTATTTAGATCAAATTTATAAATATAGCTTGTCATAGATATAGCCGATTACATATGTCTCTTTAAGATTTTTTGTGATTGTCATTATGTTTGCGTACATTTAGAGAGCCATGTTGTTGTGCGGTATGACCAACCCTTGAGAACCTAAATGTAACAAGTAGACGTGTCAATAAAGAAATTTGAATATGATATTGTTTTCTTATATTTTGTTTTATAATCTATACAATATGAAATCATGTCTTGCCATGTTAGTGTTAACACCTTGCTCCATGTTGTTTGCAAAGCCTTTTGTAAATACCTTTAGATGATTTGAATGGTATAGAGCTATAATTATGCACAATAGTAGTACTAAAACCTAATAGATGCAAATAATTTCTGGTTTTGAGATGGATGTTGTTCATTACATTAGGCCACAATTTTTTTATACAACATCATACATATCTAAGTTTCCTAAATTTTCTATAACAATAGAAGAATGTCTCTAGAACATGAGCTATTTAAAACACAACTACTATTTCTTGCATCATTTAATTGGTGATATCCAAAAACCATAAGAAACAAAGATGAATTGGCACACATCAAATTTTTTTGTTTATATCTACACTGTATGGAGGAAAACATCAAAAGTTTTTAATGACAGGAATTCCCAGAGATGCATTATTATAGGAGTGGTTTTTGTAAAATAAATAGAGTCATTTATAGTATATTCTATTATTAGGTCAAGATAATTAAATTTATTCCTTTCTAAAATACTTCTATAGCTTTTGAAAGTGAAGACCTCTAGGTTTCCACAATGACGCAGTGTAACTTATTTTTTTAAAGTGATGGGAAGATATCCATCAATCCACTATTAGCTCCTCTATCCTAAAGTTGTACAGATTTTTTTTTACATTGATGGAAAGATATTCTATAATATATTGATGCTAATGGTTGTTAGTCTTCACTTTTAGGAAAAAATTGACATCTTCAAACAACCAAAATTAATAGCGATTAATTGTTTAAATTGTTTAGCGCGATGCACAACAAAAATTTTTATTAATGATTTTTTGATTTTAATAACTAAATGAGGGTTGAAGGGTTTGTTTCCCTTTACATTACAGATATAAAATGAGAGGATCAATCTAAAAACCTGAATGATCAAGCAATACTTTGGTGAAAAAATGATTAAGGGCATATGCCAAAAACATAAGTGGTTGGGAATACAAAAAAACTTAGACTAGTAAGACAGAAAGGATGATTCGGTAACAATGGAACTGGAAAGGATATATAACAACCAAAACAAAGTTACATCCTAATGGATTTTAGAAGCACTTATTTATTTGAATCAAATGACACCTCCATAACCTCCACTTTAACGGGATGAAAACGGTCTCTGCGGTGGTTCCAAAAATATTCTCTTTTCCAAAGCAAGATTCGACTCTTTAACCTATCGTATGTCTTGCGACCTTACCGCGAATAATATCCCAACATGCCAGTTCCTATTGTAGCAGAGCAAACATATCATCCAGGTCAAGAAAGGGGAGTGAACTATGTCCCACCCTCGGTGTCTCACCCCATTTGGACACACCAAACACGAATCACATTAGGATGTCAAACCATTTTATAAAAATATAAAAAAATGGCCATTTCCACAAAACCTTCCTATTTATAACAAGCCTCAGATTTCAAGGGCCATGACACACTCGTGGTTCTATCTGTTTCCACTTCCATTCCAACCCTATATGTTGGCTTGATCTAGTGATGACCAATCTTCAAAACCCAATCCTTTTCCGGATGTATGATAAGAAGATGAAAATGAAAATAAAAGAAACTTCCCCATTTATTCTCGAAGTCCCTCCAGAAAGATAATTATCTTCAAGGACTCGCTCAATAGAAACCAAGTATTTCTCTATTGTAATTCGAAAAATGGATTTCAAACAACGACGTGAAATTTTGGTATAAAATCCCATTTCACGTGACGACATGGAAAATTGCATGAAAGGAAACATTGGAAAGGCCATGACAAGAAATTAAAGCCGATGAAATAAATCAAAGGTGTGAAAATAAGGAAGATTGGACCAATAAATATATGGAGTGGCTATGCCATCACATGCTTGTAATTAATACAAGCTTGCTATGGGCTTTAATATTGAACTTTATTGGAAAATGTGATGAGTCCAAGTGATCAACATATTTATTTCCAATCTTATCACAAAATTATTTGATATACCTATGAATTTCTATAAAATATACCAATTTAGTAGCCTCATTTCGCAATATATCAGATTTAAGGTCCAATCTATAATTAATGAAAGCATAAGAAAGGAATTTTATTCACACAATTTTTATGATGGCAGTATTAGGAATAATATGAGTGTCTCCTTCAATAATTAATTCATTACTATTCAATCCATTAACAATGGACCAAAAGAGTTCGATCACTTTAATTTATTGATTCCTACATTTATTAATTTACATTGGGTAGGAACAAGGTCCGTAATCTACAGTCCGGGACAACCTCAGTAATCAATATCATGATACTACACAATTTAATCTTCAAACTATTAATAATCATTGAAAAATAAAAATTCAATATTTTGTCCTTCGAATAATCTCAATATTTTTTACATATACTTTTAATTTACTAATTTGGGATTGATGGTGTGTTTTATTTATGAATAACATATTATATTATATTAACAAGTAAAATGATATAAGAATATTTTAAAAATGTTGGGTAGTATGGAAGCATGCCCTAAAGCCATAAGTTCAAACTAGAAAGACAAAAATCCTAGGATTAATGAGCACGCCCTAAAACCATAAGCATGTTTGTTAAGCCACCACTATGAATTATTGACCAATAAGGCACAAATCTTGATCATACCATCAAGAGCCAAATAAGTGTCGAGGCTAGACAATTCCCTTTTGTTTCTTTCCTTTGAAATAACAAATATCAGTGTATATTGAATAAAAAAAAGCGAGTACTTAAAATTTAATGAAAATAGTCTAAAAATTCCATATTGCATCTTGTTTCATGATACAAATGATATAGTTGGGCACTACGAACCACTATATTGGAAAAAACTTTATCGATATAGTATTGTATCGACAGGGTTAGTTATAGACAATTCCTTCTATATGAATTATACACAACATGCTTTCCACTAACATTCTTTTCTCAATATCATCTTCATCATTCTGTGTAATAACACCTTCTGCATTTGCCAAACAACTTCTCGATATTTACTATATATCTACACAACCACACTTATCTTACATAAACCAACATTATCAACTTCTATCAATCCAACAAACAAATTCTAACAAAAATTCTAGTCATTAATCATGTTATTAATTATGCGATTAGCATCTGGAAGAAGGTCACAATTTTTTTTTGCTATCTTGACAAAACTAGCTTCGAGGATTGGAGAGAGGATGACACACATATAACACTTAGACCCAAATTTTTAATTTTCCTAGGCCAACAATTTTTATTTTTATTTTATCAAACACACCATTGGGCATACTCAGAATAGAAACCATGAACATCATAAATAAATAAAGTATTATATTAGAAATATTTGATCAATGCAATAAACGTTTGTCATTTAATACTGCACGACAATCTTGTTCACCTTCGCTTTGCATATGTTGTTGAGCGTTTACGTGTATTTTATTTGAAGGATTATTTTAAGAGAATATGCATGGCTAAGACATATAGAACATGTATTCATGTTTAAATTATGTACATCTGTTACGATGATCTAACATTTCCATACTACGTGGCTATGTTAATTACAAGAAATTTTCGATCATAGCAATAGCAAAGCCTTCCCTTTCACTAACTAACAATGCTTATCAGTTGCAAAAATTATATTCATTAGTCATCCTTCTCAAATGTTTTTATTCAAGGACTTGGCTCTGCCAAGGATAGTCCATCGAATATAATATAATTACAAATAATGACTTCAAACTTGTTGAGATTTTTTTTTGCATTCTTAAAATGGATTCATTGAAAATATAAAGGATAATGGATGTTAACATTCTCATAAATGAATAATTTTTAACATAAAACATGTATTTCTCTTCATGGACTTGGATCGTTCATTCTTGAGCAAGAACTATGTTCATATTTACCATCCATTTTTAATAAAACGTTTAGGACTATTTTGTTTAACGGGTTATTTATGGAAATATGCAGTGCCAAGATGATCAAGATATGTGTTCAAGTTTAAAATATCTACTTCTATTATTATTCTCTAACTCTTACCTTTGTCGTTAAGAAATATAGTGATTTTTATTAGGTTGATATTTTAAAAAATAGAAACAATAGAGCCTATTGAGCACGAAGCCACTCCTTTCAGTAAGTAATGTAGCTTAGCGGTCACTATGCATATTATTTAATATGAACCAATATGAAAAATTCCTTGGGACCCCATTTCATCCATTCATATGATCTTTATTCCGAGTGCTATGTTCAATAAGTATCGTAGCTTAAGAAATCACTAAGCATTTTCTGTAATATGATTTTTTTATATCTATTTTGGTAATCAAGAAACAAATTATCCTAGAGGTGGGTAATTTATTCCTTTATCATTTAACAATAAAAATAAGCATAGAGCACTATGTTCTGTATGTATTCGAGCTTAGTGGTCGCTACGTCTTTATTTTATACGAATTGTTTTTTATCTCTATTTTTAAATTAATAAAAAATTTATCCTTGAGGCCAGTAATCTATTACTTTCTCAAATACCTCCATAGCTTTTGACATTGAATTTTTTTCATATCTCACATATTTTGCATCTAAATTTTTTACAAAAAATTCCTAGCACCCAATAATATTTATTACTATGATATATTATTAGAGCGCTATATTCAAATAAGATATTATTTAGCCTAGTTACTACCAGATCATTCCTTTCAAGAAGTATTTGAGCTTAGTGGTCACAAATTATTTTCCTTAATACAAATTGTTGTTTTATCTCTATATTCAAAATAAAAATAGTTGAGCCTAGTGGAAGCTACTCTACTCCCGATAACAAGTAGTGGAGCTTAGCGGTTGCTAAGAATTTTCATTGATGCACACCAATGTGTAAAAATGAAAAGATGCAAAGGTGTGTGCCTAGCAGTCCCTATGATGTTATATGAGCACCCTGAAAACATTTTTAGTAACCATATTTCTTCCTAACTATGCAAAGACCTCCATAGATTTTCATAGTAAAAAATGTCCATATCTCACATATCTTTCATAAAAATATATTATGGAAAATGCCTAACGAAACCGCTGATATCTATTACTATGATTTTGTCATAAAGCATCTATGTTATCAAGAAATTATTTAGCCTATTTTCTACACAATCATTCCTTTTGGTAAGTATTTGAGCTTAGTGGTCGCTAAGCATTTTCTTTCACACGAATTGTTTGATTGATCTTGTTCATGTAATGGATGTTATTGGTCACTAAGTATTTTACATGATAGGAACCATTATAAATTGTGTGTTAAACACAAAAAATATTAGTAGTATAGAATTTAAGATATATTTCAATGGTATGTAGTGCCAAACTTGGTTGTGGAAGGAATTTATATTCAATAAGATAATAATATAGTTAATGAAAATACTAGTGATAAAAACTTTAGAGATATTTATTTACATTGCTAGAAATGAAACCTAGGAATTGTAGAGGTTATCAACCAAAAGGATTCTACTCAACAAATAGACAGTAAAACATACAACATGCAGAGTCGTTCATTAATACGTCAAGAGAATACCCTGATCCCCTATAAAATCTAAGTATTTATTATTTTGAATTTGGTGTTGCAAAAATATCATTCTAATGGAGCTTAGCAATTGCTATTTTCTTTCCTATCTATAAGGTACTCTCAAATTCTGGTGAAGTGTAAAATTATGTTTTAGTTTTTCTAGAGTAAAGCGTAAATAACTCCAAAATATTGACGATCACGAGATATATTAGAAATTTCATACCATGTGTCAACATTTTAATGGATTATTATTACAACTTAATAATGTGTATTTTTATACGTAAAAAATATTTTTTAATTCTATCGCTAATTAAAAATTTCTTTAAAAATGTGTTAATTATATAATTGTGTAATTAACTGGTTCAAACTTGCAAGATGCCACATTTTATTGGATATTTTTTTGAATTAACGCCGATAATAGATAAAAAATATCAAATTCGCACTTGATAAAAATTAATAACAAACAAGGAGTATATCTCTCTTATAAAATTTAAATTTTGCATTTCCTAATGTCCACTTCTATTTTGTATATGGTTTTTTTATCATACTTAAATTAATATTTTTCGTTTTCCCATAAGTTTAGAAAGAAACTTTTGATGTTGTCCCACTTGTTTCTAAAGTAAGTAAAATTAATAAATCTGATTTCCATGTATCCCACGCTATCCCCCGAATTAACGTGAATTATATTTATAAAATATCGAATTTGCACTAGATAAAAATTAATAATTAACTAGGCGTATATTGCTCTCTTAAAATTTAAATTTTTTGTTTCCTAATGTTCACTTTTGTTTTCTAGAATGGTTTTTATTATGCTGAAATTAATAGTTGTCATTTTCCCACGAGTCCACAAAGAAATTTTTTTCGATGTCCCACTTGTTTCTAAAGTACGTAATATTATTAAATTTGATTTCCTTGTATCCCATGCTATCACCCGAATTAATGTGCATAATATTTTAAAAATATCGAAGTGGCACTCAATAAAAATTAATAATTAACAAGGCATATATCACTCTATTAAAATTATTATTTTTTGTTTCCTAATGTTTACTTCTATTTTCTAAAAGGTTTTTTATTGTGTTTAAATTAATATTTTTTTTTTGAGTGTTCACAAAGAAACTTTTTCGTTGTCCCACTCATTTCTAAAGTAGGTAAAATTAATCAATTTAATTTCCCTGTATCCCACGATATCCCCCAAATTAAATGTAAATATTAATGACGAGTGAATTCAAAGTACGATATGCAAAATCCATTGCATTAAATGCCAATATTTGAAATATCAAAATCCTGCACTTTCACTTTAAGAAGGGGAAATTCAAAATTTGAAATTTCCTATTCCCACTTTTTTCAGTTTTTAAGAATTTCTTTCGTTGAATGCATTTGGAAAAAAAAATACACCGAGAAATATATATTAGGGTTTCTTTTTTATTTTTAATTGTAGAAAAGGAGCTCTTGAAATTAGAATACAACACGCACATGCACTAATTTATTGGTCTTAGTGCTCGATTTGTGGATGTTTTTTTGAATGGTAATCTAAGGCAACGATTGTAATTGCATTTGGGGTCACACAAACAAACAAAAATCAATGACTGTGGATAGATCACGGGTGCAAGTGTAGATCAGGAGGCCCATAAAGGAAAAAATCAAAAGAGACAAATAAAACAGGTTGTAGAAAAAATCTTCCTGATACTAGTTTTTAGAGAGAATACAAAGCTTTAACATACATTATCAAGAACGTAAAAATATCGATACAACTAAAACATGTGTTTATCAAAAGCATCTATGTTATTGCATATGTACCATAGTTAATGGTGGGAACTTGCAACCAATATTCTCTTAGTTATTGTGTTTTGCAACGCAATCCGTCCATGCCTTTCCCTTTTGTGCCTTTGCAGTTCCATTTCGTCTTCTTGTCAAAATGCGTTACTCTGTCTCAAACCAATTTTGTTTCCACTCATGAGCGAATATTTTGTAATCCCTTTAACAATATTTATTCCTTCAAAACTCAATTTTAGGTTCATTCATAGCTAAAGTATTTTTGTCTATTAAACATGTTCCCTTTTAGTGCCTTTATTTGTCTCACCGCTTTATTTGTTGTTGATTTTTCATTCTTCTTTATCTGTTTAGTTTTCTCCCCGCACATGTTAGCATCTATCCCTAGCAGCAAAAACCCAAGTCCCATATTTTGTTTTTTTAATCTATCGTAATGGTTTAATTTTGTATAGTTTAGGTAATCATTTTGACCTCCTTTAGTGATTTTTTTAATATGAAAGAAAAATTCGTGACTAGTTATTCAATATTTGATTCTCACTTAATTTCCACGTTGATATATTTAGTTTTCTATAGATTTTTTCCCACGTAGAAATAATTAAATGTAATGTATTTAGAAAAAAATATGTTTAGTAAAAGGTAAGAACATTATATGTACTCGTAAATATTATTAGATATAAATGTTTATCATTCTAATTAGAAACATATATCTCATTTACAGTTATTAACAACTTACTTGATAAATGAGCCAATATAAAGTAACAATTTTTAAATTCTAAAATAACATATTCTAAGACTAGAGGTCTGCTAAGTTGGAAGTTTACGACATTGCCCAACTATTACAATACAACAATAGGAAAAAATTATTCGAAGACAAGATAAATATTAAAGAGTTTCTTGAATACATTTTTCAAACAATAATGGAGACTAGCGGCCACTAAGATTCTAGTTGACTTACATACGATACAACTAGGATGGCTTGCCTTAAAACCGAGCTAAGAACCATTATTATATTTAGATTTCTATATTATGATGTCATAATCCTACCATGATATTTGAAGCCTATCGGATGCTAATTTTGATGATTATTAAATAATATGTTTGCAACATAACAAAGACTTGAGATTAGCATCTGCTAGGATATTTGTTTCCTTGCATAGAAGACAATTAGTAACGACCCAACTGAAAAACTACCTAAGCTCCTTTAATATATTTAGATGTTACAATATTACCTTCAAAGACTAGTGACCACTAGGGTGGATGTTTACTTTCTTTCTTTGATGTTCCAAGACAAAAAATATTCCAAGAAAATATTAATTTCAACAATTTTACTGAGAATACACATATTCAAAAAAAAATATTTGCTTTGCGGCCGCTGAGTTTAATATGTTATTCGAAGTATATCAAATGATATTCAAATCCTAGTAGCCACTCATTTAGTAGATTATTACACTGCGCGTTTGTGTAACATAATAAAGACTTAAGATTAGTGGCCGCTAGGATAATTCTTGTCTTGCATTCAAGATATTGATTAACGACCCGACTAAAAACTCAAAACTGAACTAAACTCCAACACCAATTGTTTAGCCAAGCGGCCTCTGAGTACAACATGCTATTCAAATTTTATTACATGATATTCCTAGAATCCACTACTATCGAAGATAATTACATAGCGTTGGAGGAAAATCACAAATACTTGAGGTTAGCGGTCACTAGGATATTTGTTGTCTTGCATTCAAGACAAGTAGAACTACTTGAATGAAAATATAACTATGCTCCATAATTATGTTTAAATTTTCAAAGACTAGAGACCACTAGGTTTGATGCTCACTACATTTCTCTCCTGGATACTCATGATTCCAAACAAAAAATTAGACCAAGTGGTTGTTTATCTCAATAGGATATTTGAAGTCTATCGCATTGTTGGTTGGATTTTTTTCCACTAAATATGACCAATAGAAGTATGCAAGAACTAGCAACAGTTAGGGAAATTCACCTTTTGATAGGGTGGAATTTCCTCAGCTTTGTGAGAGGAGAAGTTCCCTCGTATGTTGTTATTTTTATATTTTTGGTGTTTTTGATTGGAAAGCACAAAAGGACTGAAAATTTAGGAAAGGAAAAAATACAAAGAGAAAGGAGGAATGTGTGGGAAAAGAACATAAACTCATAGGTGTTAGGTAAGAAGGAAAAATATGAGACACAAAGTTCTACAAATTTTTCCTATCATGGATACACCAGTCCTCTCTTGGTTGTACAATATTGCCTTAAAAGGTTTTTTGGATGAGAAATGGAGAACACTTCTATATTTAGAAAAATCCATACAATGAGCGTGAAATCTAGGAAGCACAAAGTCTTCTTCTCCCTCAGAATATGTTGGTATGGCAAAAATTCCACATACTTTGATAATGAACAAAAATTATGGTTCACCTGGGCATCAATCATATTATGAAGGAACAAAAATATTAATAATCCAATCACAAGTAGATTAACAGATTTTGCAATTGAAAAATCATTAACACAATGGTATAGAAAGCATTGTATTCATATGTGTACAAAAATTTACAATAACAAAATGTGTAGATAGAATAGTTTTCTCCAAGAACATGGAATGAAAGAATGAGAAAGGAATTCCTCTTTTACAACTACAATGCAACCTTTTATAGGCATTATTCTCCAAGAATTAGTTATAGAACTACTCTTTAAGCTATCTCAACTCTAATCTACCCCAAATGACAAGTTGAATCAACTTTATTTATGCATTACATTATAATTGTTGTATTTAATTAATTTGATGTGTAAATTAATTAAATATGTTTTAAATTATTCAGACATTTGAAATTGGTGGGTCCTCTTTATATCTCCACCTCCTCGGTTTTGTGTTTAAAGTGGGGTGATTAAGTGTTTTAAATCATTTATACTTGGGCCATTTCGGTTGGCTCAACTGAGCTAGAAATAATTGAACACTTCCCACACCTCATATTCGACGTCGAGTCATCCATGTTTACATTGAACACTTTATATATTCACCGGGCCACCTTGGTACGCTAACTATATGCCCTACACCTAGTTTATCTGATCTCAGTGGCCCCTATGCTGACTCATTACCTCCTCCTTGAACTCGGAGCCCGTGCCAAGGCATTGTGGGTTTTTGTTTTGTTTAGGGAACTTGACTTTCCTCGGCCCATGTGTCCCGAAATGCATCTTTGGCATCGGCCACCTTGGGGCCTTGTGAACACCTCGGACCCATATAGGGGCGGTTGACTCATACAATCTCCACATACCATCACTCACAGAAAAGTCAGGATTCGTGAGTCCGCATGTCCCATGGGTCATCTAGGCCCCCAACTTCTACCTTTTCCTCACATGCCAATCCAAGCTCATACTAACATCTCACTGCGATGGTGGTTTCCTTCATGAATTTGATCTGCGATGTGTTTCTCGCTCATGTGGGACTCTAAGTCGATAGAGCTCGCCATTGATATTTTTGACTAGATTCCACACTCGTTACGTGTTCGGTGTTGTGAATATTACCCATATCATCACCCAACTATTTGGTTGCACTTGAAACTTCTACAGCTCGATGATGTCGATGATTTGCAAATTGGTAGAGCTTGATAGCTCCCAACAAGCATCCGGGAGCTCAGCTCACTTTTGAAGTGAGTAGGCCTTCCATAGAGTTCACCTACATCAAATGTAGCTCGATCCTTCTTATTAGGTTATCCTTTCTGGAAATGCATCTGCCACGTATGATAAGGGATTGGCTCATTTTGGATCAATGCAGATTTGTGCTACCATGGATTCATCGTTGGCTCAGTTTAGGATGTTTCTTGCTTTTGGATAGTGGTTTAGTCTGCCATGATAGGTCGCTTATACAGCAAAAGCTCGGCTCCCTAAAAAAACTCAGTGATATCCCACATCTTAACACTAACTCAGTTTGCACATTCATTGGATTGACCAAATATAGGGTGGCTCGATAGATTTGACAGATCTTGGTCCCTTGTGATAGCTCAATTCCACAATCTATGCAAGAGCTCAATCTTCAATGAATTGAATCTGAGCCAGACCAGCTCACATTTCTTCAACATAGACCAACTCAGCCTCCTGAATGCTCTACTCGATTCTTTTATGCAACAAGAAATCCAGATGAGTCCTTAAAAGATCCAGGTTTGTAATCCTTGATCCCGAGGGCTTTCCAACGTTACCCCAACATCTCGGTTCTTCACAGAGCAACTTGCTAAGATACCTCTTATATCGATGTACTACAATATCATTCTAAGTCCTTTTCCATAGCTTGATCTCTGAATTTTCACCATCTTGCAGCCATGTACGAGACTCCACAAAAATTTCAAAAAAATCGGTGGGTTTAAAAGAACTATCTCGCGGTGCACTATTTTGATGATCTCGATGGCTACAAAAAAACTCACCTCTTAATGGATAACTCAGCCTGTATGATGGGATCGATGGATATCATGATGGCTCAGTCTTGAAAGTAACTCACCCAAGCTACTTCTAGCTCCGGTTACACTAGGCAGCTCATCTCTTAATAGGCAGCTCGGTGGGAGGTATAAACAACTCAACCCAAAGCTCATTTGCATTACATCACCAACAGCTTGGTTTGTGAACACAAGGCACTTCTTGAAACCTTCTTCAACTCTTCCCATCATATTTTACCATCTTACTCACTTTTTTCTTTCCAAGTTGGTCCTGTTGTCGGTTTCTCCTTGACCTATCAAAACCTAAACTTTATGAGGAACAAGAAGAGAAAAAAATCATCTTGAGAGTTTCAAACTTTGCAAAGGCCATGAGGATCCTCTCGAATACCGAAATCTTCATGTAACCTCGAAATTGGGTATGAGAATCTCCTAGTGCAAGCTCTGCTCCACACCCAATTTCACTAAAGGGTGAAATTGGATAACATAAGGTTCACGAGTACAGTCTGGTACAACCGAAATATCCTCAACAAATTTATTTTTTTCTAAAATTTCACCATTCCGTAATGGGTGACAATAGATGGATCTTTTAGGGGTCTTGGCTTGGATTGAGAACAATGTAAACAAGACATAGCTCAAAATCCAGAATCGTGGGGTTTGAAATAAACCAATGCCTTATCTATTGAGCCAAATTTTAATACAGGAGACTTTCTCTCAATATACTACTACCACCAATGCACACAGACACACAAAAAGGAACAAGAAGGGAAACAAGCCAAAACTGGGAAATTATGTACAAATAAGAAAGAGGATATTTACAGGGAAAGGAAAGAGACTCAAATTCATTAATTGAGTGTTATTCAATTTGTTTTACTTCCTCATGTGTCTATAGTCACTTTTGCCTGTATTGTCTTTGTACTTATTTCATCGCTTTATGGACTCTTTATCATCCGTAGGTGTTATTTTTATCTTCTTTCCTATTGAAACACTTTCTTGATACTCCAGCCACAAATATTTAATCACTAGATCATCAAATGGAGTAATTTATTTCAATCTATCCTTTCTTACTTACAATGTTAGTTTCTCTTTCGAGAGATGGTACAAGTGCAATAGTGGATTTATTTTTTGTGTATGGAATATTGGCACATTTTGGAATCTTTCTTACTTTCTTATGTTCAATATGTTGTAGCAGCATTTGTGAAATAATTCTTGGATTCATACCTCTATAGAAGTTCTACAAAAATCGGGCCTTTTTGGATTGGTCTGAGCTTGAAAATTTAGAATGGGGAGATCACCATGACCATCCCCATCATTGTCACTATCACTCACTGGTGTGGGGCAATAAGTTTTTTTCATTTTTCGTTCATTCTTGCAAAAGTTCTGAGATCAAGAGAATGAATGTGACATATTTACGATCCCTAACAGAGTAACCAAAAAAATTTGGTTGGATATTTTTCTACTAAATATGCCTAATAGAAGTATGCAAGAACCAACAATAGTTAGGGAAATTCACCTTTTGACAAGGTTGAATTTTCTTTGCTTTGTGAGAAGGGTAGTTCCCTCGTATGATGTTATTTTTAATATTTTTGGTTCTTTTGAACGAAAATCACAAAAGAGCGACAAAATTGGGAAGGGAAAAATACAAAGAGAAAGGAGGAATGAGTGGGAAAAGAACACAACCCCGTAGTTAGGAAATAAGAAAATATATGACACACAAAGTTCTACAAATCTATCTTATCAAGGACACACTAGTCCTTTGTCATACAAGATTGCCTTACAAGGTTTGTTGGATGAGAAATGGGAGAACACTTCTATCTTGAAAAAATTGATATAATGAGCATGAAATCTAGGAAACACAAAGTCTTAATCTCCCTAAAAATGTTGGTATGGTACAAATTCCACGTACTTTGATGATCAACGTAAGAAATTGGAAATGAAGGCTTCTAGAGAAAATATGGCATGTTCTTGTCTTAAATATGGTTAGAATTTGGGGAAGTTCATACAGTCAGACAAAACATGCTGTGAAAATGCCCTTGAATTTCATAATAACATGAATTTGGCATTCAAAAAATTGTAGATAACCGAGAACACCTCTTCTATTTTTCATTATTTTAAGAGGAAGAATTTACTTTCTCCACCAAAACATGCAAAGCTATTTATAACACTAAGACGCTCTTATTCATCCAAATTAGAGATAGATCCATCTAAGTCAAAGTTAAGGGCTTAAACAAAATAGCAAATTGTCTCGTGTTGTTGAAGAAAGTGACCAATATATTTGAGCAAACAGAATCTTGAAATGTTGAACAATTAAAATTATTTTTGTTCAATGATGATGTTTTTCCGATTGAAGTTTCTAGGTGCCATTTGGTACCTCTTAAATATCAATTTCGTCATGCTTTTGAATAAAATGTTGACCTTCTTGTCCATTCAATGTTGATTAATGTTATTCCTACACTGAGGGATGCAATTCTTCTTCCCTTTTTACCTTCTATAAAGGAACTTGTGCAACTTGAGGATCCAGATGACCTAAAAAGGGATGAAGTGTAGTTCTACATTCTTGACAACCAACATACCATTTGTGCCCAAAAATAAATTGGCTGAAAGAAAATACAATTCATTACATACTAAGATGCATTTTAGAAAGGCTCACATTATGTCTTCACATGTGCTTGGTAAAGTCATTGTTAATATTTGCAAGAAACAAAATGATGTAAACAAAAATTTATTGATACCAATTTTATTGATGTACCCTACAAGGCTTGAATTATTTGGAGATCCCAAGGATGTTCTTAGAGACCCAAAGAGAAACGCAAATTTCGACGATTTGAAGCTAACGAAACTTAATTTTAACGCATTTTTATTAAAATTTAATGAATCAGTAATATGCAAAAAGTAAATATACTATTTCCTCTTTTGATATAGTGTTTCAATAAGCAATGTCTTGATATTTTCAAAGTGGCTAGGCTAGAGAGCCTTTCTAACAAAATGAAATTTCTATTTTTACCTCGAGGACATATGGACAAAATTGACAACAATCTTTGAGTTATTTAAATCAAGTGGGATTGCTTTTTCTCCTTTTAAGGATAACCAACCTAAATTTTAAGTAAATTCACTGGCAAGGTTCACGGTGAATTCCTTTAGGCCTATAAGAGGAATGACCGATGAGGAGATATCAATTCTACTAGATAATGTCAAATCAGGGAAAGTATGGTTAATTGGCTCTATTCAAGCAGGTGTCATAGCGGAGACTTTTGATTTTTACTACCAAAGAGTAAAATATGATAGAAGAATGAGAGAAATTTTTCTAAAATATACAAATAGTAAATATCTAGGTGAAATTGTATTCATAGAATGCAATCTTTGAAAAAAAAATTGTTGAAAATTTTAGTTTGCATGATTCTCATTACCGCGAATTTTTGTACTCTTAAGAGAAGAGAATAAAGGAAAAATAAAAGTTGATTATGGAGGAAGTGAAAAATTGGAAAAAGAAAATTGATGCTAAAGTGGCAAAGGTTCTCCCAGCAGCAGCTCAAACAATTATAGACAACTATGTGATTTCAATGGAAGAAAATATTCTAGCAAGGATAGAAGACACTAAAGACTTTACTTGTCAATGTGCATATCCCTTCTAGCTTCAATCAACAATGTCTTCTATTCTATCCACCAATCCATTTAATGCATAATCTGTAATCGCAAATTTATGCAATCTTTGTTGTGTACTAAGTTCCAATGCAATAATTAACTTGCTTACAAATGTGACAGATCTAGTTTGCTAAATTGTTTAATTATTGCGCTCTTACATGTTGCTTCTTAAAAAAGGTTAAGAGATACACTAAAAAATACATGCAAATATTCAAAGACCGGAGGGAATCAGTTGTGGAAGGTTGTTACATATTTTATGACAACAATGGAAAATTTAAGAGATTTAATCTTATGTACACAATAACTGATGTGCACAATTGTGATGTTGATAATGGAGATATAACAGAAATCACCATGGATTGGATGGATCAACTTTTGCAACAAATTGTGACTGCAAGAAAAATTGGCCTACGAGGAAAGACACATCATTTTATTTATGAGATATCTTATGGGTTTTGGTCTCATATGTTCACTTGACTCGCTTCTAGTAATTCTCCGGTTATAGTGTTGTTTACGATAATGTTGCATGGTTTGGTTGAATCAGTTCTATCTATGGTTTTTATTGTTGAATCACATGATCAAGAAATTTTTTTACAACATTACTATTGTCATTTGAAAAAATTTACGTTGATTAAGATCACTTTAAACAATTCTATTAGTTTAATGCATTTGAACTGATACATACAATATTTATGTAGACAACCAAACAATAGAGGAAAAAAATGTTCTTAGGAGCAAACAAAGGAGAGTATGTTGTTCTTAGTATGTCACAACCAATTCAACTTGTTGCCCCAGATGTTGCTGACCATACATCCAATGAATCTATAAAAGGTGAGTAAGAAATACTCATTTTATAAATTTATCACTAAAAGAAGTTTTCAATTGTCATTATTTACATATTTTTAATAAACTTCAATTTTATTTGATGAAAAATGGTGAGGTTTTTGCACGTCACACATGAACTCACAAACGTAAAATGGTATGATAGAAATATAAAATTATAAATAAAACCATTTATAAGCCCCTCATAATCAAGGAACCTTTATCGAATTAGTTTATTTTTATACATATTACCCTAGTGCTCGTTAACATACATATTTTAACTAGATTTATTTTGAATTGAGTAAATTTTTATTTTATTGGTTAATATTAAATTGTGTACATTTTTAAAAATTACTTTAGTACAATTGTCTATTTTTGGTCATTAAGCTAAACAAAGAAGAAGAAAGTTATATCAAGAATTTAATTACGTCACCACGATATTTAATTTCAATTGAATAATGTTTTTTTAATTCGTTAACAATAAGCTTCTGAAAATTCAAAAAACAAATAATTCTTTGCAATTGGCCATTAGTGGTTGGTAAGCCCATCATAGTCTGTTAACACAAACATAGTCTAGGTATTAATGGCTTACACATACTAGTCACTAATATATAACTACATCTATGCAATATTGTATAAAAGCAAGTTAGTATCACATATTTTTACATCGACTTAAAATTTATTTTGAATTTATTACTATTTTTAAAAATAGAACAAGCATCACAAGAACCTATAGAGGGGAGTGCGAGGGAATCCAAGACAAAGTCTCAATTAGTAAGTGTTAACATACTGAAATTTTGATTATTTGAATTGGTTAATATTAAATTGTGGATAATTGAGAAAAAATTACTTCTATGCAATTGACCAAAAGGATTATTTAATTATTTTAGATTTGGAGGGTTTTCTCTATGAGAAAAACCAATCCTATAAAGATTTGGCAATCAAGTTCGGTAAGGATACTCTCAACTTGCAAGGTGGGCTCAAGGAATTTTTAAAGATACTAAAGAACAAAATGTGAAGTGGGATTTTGGTCTAGCTATCTCTCTTGCGCCAAAGTTTAAAAGTTGATTAAGGATTTGAAAAAATATTGTTTGAATTCAAACTAGTTATTTTTTTGGGTAAAGAACATTGTTGTGTAGAAGACAAAATTGCAGTAAAATATCTCCAAAAGATTTGGAGTAGAGAGGATATTGTTTTCGACCTTAGAGACACATTGTGTATTACAATGGGCCCAAAGGGAAACCCTCCGGAAAATTTTATGGTGGGGAGGAAATACAATGAAGAAAATTGTTTCAAAGATAAGTGATTGATGACTATTTTGTACAAAAACATATCACGATATCTTTGTGTCGATTTGAGTGTTACAGAGGGCATCCAAAAATTGTAGCAAATAGAAAATATATAACTATTAATTATTTCAAAATGTTTTTTACAATTATATTCATTTGTATAGTCATATGGTCACTCTTTATTTTATATGTTGAGATTATAAATTTAAAAGTCGTAATATTTATATCTTCACTGTGATTGAGTTGATATTATAGTTTTATAAGTTGTTTTTTTGAATTACCCAAATAAAATATTATCACAATACTATGTTGCCTTGTTTTAATCACTTTTGGAATCTTACATTAATTATGAGTTGTTTTTATATATTCTATTGTGAAGCCTCATAAATTACTAGTTTTGGGAGTTGAAGGTTTAATGTTTGGAATTTCTAGTATTGGCAAAAAAATACCTCGTAATATGGTTCTATATTTTAGATCCAGGAATACTGAATACTTTGAATGAGAGTTTAGTGTTAACTTGATAAGTACTACATCAAAATATTTTGAAACTACCTTATGGTCTTCATTTATGCATTCAACAACATTAAATTACATGTTCATCAAAAAAATTAGTTAGTCATGAGAAACCCACTTCCAATTCATTTTCGGAAATGCCACCAATGTATGTTCAAAAAAATACCGATCAATAGGTATTAGAAATATATGGTAATGTATATGGTGAAAACAATATACTTTTGATTGATGACGCGAGATTCTTGTCACACAAAGTCAAAGAAGAAATTACTCTCAAAACCCCAACATACTGGAGATTTGATGGAAACTATAAGACTGATTCAAAAATTTACATTGAATTATGTACATGGTTGAAACATGCAGGAGAACACAAGAACATGTGTAGATCATTGAAAAATTTCAAATGCACCATTGGCGTTTGAATTGTATACTTTTCTTCCAAATCCAAAAATGTATTGCAAATTTTTATCGAACTACCTTAAGGTTCTTAAAAGTTCGTAGTTCACAATCATTTATTTTCGATTATTTTTTGGGAATTTTTTTTTCTAACTTGGGTGAAGAGACAATTTTGGATCATGGACCAATAAAAGAAATAATTTTCCAAAATCTACATCTTTTAAACTTAAAAAAATTATAATTCGTAAGACCACTATTCCCAATATAAAATTAAGTGTATGCTAAAGACATAAAAAATGGAAACATATAATGTTTATCATTTCGCACATCGATGTTGGATTCTCTGAAATAAAAACAATTTTTCCCTAGTTATGCATGGTTTAATCTTAAAGACATTGTGAAATTGATAATAACCTTATTTGCAAGAAAAAAAAATCCTAGTAGCCGCTAGACCATATAAAAAAAAACATGTTATGCTTATTGATTTGCAAATCCATGGAAGCTTCCCTAAAATCATAAAATGATTTTTACCATATATTCATATGTTAATCTTAATGAAATTTTGAAAATGATAAAACCTTTTTCCAAAGAAAAAATAAATCCTAAGCATCCGCTAAAGACGTATAAAAATAAAACATTTTCTGTTTATTATTTTACAAATCGTTATTTTAAATATTTTTGTTTATTTTTGTGTGGAAGATTGTATCGTGATCAAATGAACCATTTATAGACAATCCAAGAATAAAAAAATCTCAAAAATCTTAGCAAGGTTTAGAGGAACTGTAATGCATATTACAATTGTAAAAATACACCTATCACAGGGGATGAATTGTGGCCTATATTGTAAACATTGAATGATGTGGAAGATGATGTGGAGACATCAATGATGTTATTACATCAAAAACCAATTACAATTATGTGATTTGTCCCTAAATTTAATTAATGACACCTTTCTCTATAATGTGTGTGACTATCTTTAGTAATGTTATTTTCTATAATGTGTGTTTATCAATCAGTGGAAGCCTTTATTCATAATCTATCCAATGCATGGGAAAATCTTGATGAAGACATACATTTTTATTCCTCCAACCACCCTCACATGAGTTCATGGAATACTTAATTGGGTTTTTCCTTTTCCCCTTCACTCATTTTCTCATGTTTCTCTGTGCTCTTTCCCCTTTCCTCTCATGGCATATACCTATGTTCCTTTCATCCTCTTGTGTAGCAAGAATCCAGAAATGGATTTCCTCTCTCCTATGTCTTCCACTCATCTTTGCAATGTCTTCCACATAGGATCCACACCTATTCTGAATGTAATTGAGAAATTCCTAGGCGTCGATTATCTCCAGAGCACCGGGAGAGCTCGTGTCAACTCCGAGATTGTAGGTGTCTTTATGTTCAATTACCTAGTGTTGTGTGTAGATAAGGAAGTGGTCATGGCGGTCACATTCCATTTCATTTACCCATGTTATCATGTGGGTTTTTTTGAAGCTATAGTAGAAGTATGCCTTCCTAGTATATTTTCCAATCTGTATCCTTGTCCATCTAATTTCTGGGTTGATAACTAGATTTTTTATGCCTTGGAATTGAAAATTCAAGCCCTCCTTTAATTTTTTGAGTCTGTTCAAAGCATCCGTTGATCTGATGGGGTGTCTATATCCATATTTCCATCCCTGGACCTGGTCGTGCTTGAATAACCTTCCCCGACCCTTCCCGATCACGTGGCACAGCCAAAACTCACATCGCTCATTTTTTCCCTTTCTCAAGAAGATTGCAACGCTTGGCTCGGTGGACCAATTAGAGGTGGAACCCTAGGTTTTCTTTATCATTCATGTTACATTTTGACCTCATTATTTATAATCTTTCCTACTTGTTTTTGGTTTTTATGTATCACTTCATCGATCAAATATTTCAATACTTGTAGGGCGGGCACCCATCAACTCTCCTAGTTCATAGCTCCAGTCAAAAACATTTAACTATCTAAAAAATTATTATCTAATTTATCCCTAACTTTATTTGAGAATTTTTTTGTATAATGTTGGTGACTATCTTAAAAATGTTAATATGTATAAAATGTGTGAGTATCTTTAGTAATTTTATAATACAATAAAGTATTTAAACGATAATAGATATGTTTTTTTATTAAGGGCAAATAGTTTTGAAGGGACTATACCTCGTATACAAAAGGGCTCAAAAGCCAAATAGTAAAGAAGAGAGAAACAACCCAGAGAAGGGAAAAACAATAACGAGGAGGGCTCAACATGTACATAAAAATATACAAAAAATGTTAATAGATATGTTAATATATACAAAAAATGTACATAAAAGTTTTATTTCTGGTGAATTCTTATTTGATTAATGTTAATTTAACTAGATAAGCTACATTGGCATTACCTAGTGAGTGTTAAGTTTTAACTCTCTTACTTTTATTTTTTAAATTCATATTATCCTCTTGACTTCAAATTGTCTACTACACAAATTATTCACATCACTTTAAGGAATATAAGGAATTAAAAATTCTCAGTCACTTCAACAATTAGTGTGTTCATAGATATCGTCAAAAAAATTAATTTGTTATGATTTATTCTGTGAATTTAGGATTCCAGTGTAACGAATAGTTTTAAAAATAAATTCAAAGAATTTTTAAAATGATTACCATAAATTTACCTTTACAAAAGACAAAAGGAGTTTTAACGTATTTCATATCTATATTTAATTATAAAAAGATATCCTCTTGACAAGGGGAGTAAGGAAAATTTTAATTTTCATTTAAAGTGTTAGGTATGGGAGGAAACTATTTGCAATGATTTCATGTCCCTTCTTTTGAGGAACGTAAGGATGGTAAAAGGTGTTGCGGGGGTTAATGATGAATCTCATCATACATTTATAACTATTAAGGGGATGTTAATGTTTTTGTAATCCAAGTTTATTCCTTTCTTTGAATCCGATTTTATAACTATTAAGGGGATGTTAATATTCATTTATTCGTCTATTGGAATTTGGGTTTTAGCTCATGCCATTACAAGTGCAGTCTCAAGAGCTGCCAAAGTGGCAAAATTTTGGCATCGTTATTTAACAAAGACCCTAGTAGAATGAACCCACTCATCGTGATTAAAGGATCTCACCCCGCCTGTGCCACATATACCTTGACAAGGGATAAGGCCATCAATGGCCTCACATACAATGAAAACATTGTTGGCGGGGCTACCACTACTTTCGCTATTGTGCACATCCTAGTCTTAGGGGTGGCATGGATTGCTCCAATGACAACATGCACCACATAAATAATGAAAATATTTTTGAGTTACCATTCTGTAGGAGGAGCACAAGGGATGTTAATCTACATGATCTTTTCAAATCACTTGGACACATCCCGCGTGTCTAGGTGGCCATGAATCAAAAGACAGACTAGAAGGGGATTTGGTTTTGTTAATTTTGTCAATAGGGAGGATGCTTAGAGAGCTATCAACTAGCAGTTACTTCTAATGATGCAAGTGTACGCCATGAACCAATATATTACATAGAAAAAGTGAAAAAGAGTATGAATCAACACTCTTGCAAGAGAAAACCTAACTCCCAGATAGCCCACAAAATTTACACCAATCTCCATACAAGTTCAATGAGTAGAGCCAAAAGCTAGTTCACACCATTACCATGTGCATCAGAAGATGGATTACATTTTATTATATTATCATAGTCCGGATCGTCACCGTATGTTACTTTCTTCATAATATCTCCATTAATTCTCTAGTTACATAGAGGTTTAATGACATCATAGTAAATTAACTTGTAAGTGTCTCACATGTCTTGAAATTCATTAGCCTAGCAACCACTAGCCCTTATAAAACAAAAACATTTTATGTTTATTGTATTGCATATCAATGTTGGATTCCTTGAAATCATTAAACAATATTTCCAATGATTACATAGATTAATCTTAAGGACATTTTAAAATTGATAAGAAACTTATTCCCAAAAAAATTAAACATAGCGTCTGTTAGCTCGTATAAAAAGAAAACATGCTCGGTTTATTGATTTGTGGATAAATGTAGGCTTCCATGAAATCATTAAATTATTTTCCCATGATCTTCATGGTTTAATGTTAATGAAATTTTAAAATTAAAAACCTTATTCCAAAGAAACAAATAAATCGTAGCAAATTTCGCTAGCATGTATAAAAAAAACATATTATATTTATGGTTTTGTAGATCAATGTTGGATTCCCTAAAATAATTAAATAATTTTTCCTATAACTGTGTAGTTTAATCTTAAGTAATTTTTAAAACACATAGGAACCTTATTCCAAAGAAAAAAATCCTAGCATCCGCTATCTTGTATAAAACATAAACATGTTATATTTGTGGTTTTACATATCAATGTGGGATTCCCTGAAATCATTAAATAATTTTCCAATAACTACATAGTTTAATATTAAATAAATTTTTATAATTGTATTGATCAATGTGGGACAACAATGATGACATCCGAGAAGAGTGAGATGGGGGAGCTTAAATCGAGAGGATAACGAAGACCTATATTTTCTTCTTCCACCGCCCAATATCACTTGACCGATGGAAATGACATGAAGAAGATCATGGAATACAAGTTCAACTAGCAAAGCTACAAGGTGGTTCGTACCACACACATCCAATTTTTTTCCAAAGCGCACCTTAAGAAGTGTGCTCTCAAGTACCGCGAGTGGTGAAAGTTTAGCATTGCTGCCAGCCAAGAACCCTCAACATACTTTACTTGCATCTCTTTAGAAAATATCCTACTAAATCGACGCCACTTATAGAGATCGAAGGCCGATGATTCAAAATATAGTGGAGATGCACTATCAAACTTGGTTGGCTCCAAGGGTGGTGCAGTACTCATTTTTTTCTATATCTGCAGTAAGAAGGGCGATAACCCAAAATCAAAATGCACTTACAAGGATCTTACCCCATCGATGCCACAGATACCTTAATAATGGATAAGTCCATCAAGGGCCTCACCACTGTAGGTGGAAGTAGTTCTGGTGGTATTACCACTTTTTCCACTGTCGGGTGATCGATCTACATCCCTCCCAATCTTAGGGGTGGTGTGGACCACTCTGGTGACACCATGCACCACAAAAAGGATCAATTTTTTATCGAGTTACCAATCTGTCTGAGGACACAAGGGATGATGATTTACACAAGCTTTACAAGCCATTTTGACACATCACACTTGTCTACGTGGCCATGGATCAGAAGATGGGGTTAGTAGGGGGTTTGGTTTTGTTAATTTCATCAACAGGGAGGACTCATAGAGAGCTATTAATAAGCTCAATGGTTATGGTTATGATACTATTATTCTCAGAGTCAAATGGGCCACTCCAAAGCAGACTTTAAATCATGTATCTTTCCTTCTTTTTATGGAGTCTTTTTCTTATTCTTGGTTTAGGGTTTTTAGTGTTGATAGGATCAGTTGTGTTTCACTTGAATGCTTCCATTCTCTTGTTATTTGACTTGCTTTGTTTAATATAATGCTTAGTTTGTTTTTCACAAAAAAATAGATCAAATCTTAATTTTTAAAATCATTTTGACATTGTTCTTATGGTATATTTTGGAAAATTTAGAGTTAAACTTTTAATTTTACCTTTTACTATTGAGAAATCATTTTTGTACTTATAACAAATATTTTTTTGAACTTATTTTGCTCATATTTGAATCCTTGGCAGGTGATATCACTTTCTGTTTTGGAGAGTTTTCTTGTTAAGGAAAGTGGGTCATTTTATTTTCTTGATTAATTTTCTATCTAAGAAGATAATTTAACTGCTATGGTATTTTTCTAGATGATTTGTATTATGATTTTTTTACCCCTTAAGGCATGGAAAGATGTTTCAAAAGTTCTATATTGTTTGATGTCTTCCAATGACTTTAATGGAAATGATTATACAAAATATTTGAGCTGTTTTCTTTGTTCTTATAAGAAACATGTTCTCATAAGAGAGTGTCTTTTGTTATATAATGTTATTCTATATTGACTATTACTCGATGATATGGTAGATATGTGGGGATTAAACTAGATTAAACAAAAATTATTTGAATGACACTCTTCAAATATAAATGAACACTAGGAGAAAATTTATAGTTTTACATGATACACACACATGCCACACACACATGTTGGATTATGATTAAGGAGAATGAGAAAAGCATTACATATTGCACTCTTTACAAGAATGGGTTATACATTTTTATGCACACACATTATTGTAAACCAACCTTATAAAATTAAAAGGTCTTCGTTTGAAGACCAAATAATTCAAAAAATAAGTAAAAAAATGGGTATGTAATGAATAATCATGAGCTACAACTTCCATCGTTGTAGTAGCCATGATTATATATTTACCTAATTCCATGAATAGTCCATTTAGCAAAGTAGGGTAAATGTTTGTACCATATTTTTTTAGTAGGTCTACAACCATTGTAAATCTAGTGGAGATGTGTTGTCTTCCCTTGAAAAGAAGTTTATGCAAGCATAAGTATTCCTATTTTTATTTGTAGGATTTTACTGTGATAACCAACGATTTGAGTGTCTGCAAGCCTATGATAACTTTTATCCAAATGCGTGAGGATTTAACTTATTTTCCCTTTTCTTGAGATAGGGACGACAATGATGGAATCGATAGAATGAGATTTGGGGAGCTTGAATAGGAGGACAATGAAGATCTATAATTTCTTCACACCGAAAAATATCATCGAGCTGAGACGAAGAAGATCGTCGAAGATATTTCTATGGAGTCTTTTACTTATTTCTGCTTAAGGTTTTGTAGGGTTTTTAGTGTTGATAGGATAAGTTGTGTTTCACTTGAATGCAATGATTATCCTTTTATTTTGACTTTCCTCATTTAGTATAATGATTTATTTGTTTTCTATAAAGAAAACCTATCAAATCTTAATATTTTAAATTCATTTTAACATTTTTTCTCATGGAAACGTTTGTTTATTTTTATTGGTAGGCCTATTTGAGTGCCTGCAAACCCTTCATATTTACTATGGATGCATGAGGGATTCTTGAATTTTCTCATTTCTTGAGTTATGGATGACAAAGTGATCCCATCCAATAGATTGAGACTCGGGAGCTTAAATAGGAGGATAATGAAGATCTTGAATTTTTTTCCACCATTAAACATCATCAAGCTAGATGAAGAAAATTTTCAAATACAAGTTTAACTAGTAGGGCTAGAAGGTGGTTCACACCACTACCATGTGCATCCACAAAGTGGCTAAAGTGCACCTTAACAAGTGGATTCTTGAGTGCCCGAGTGGCATAAGTTAAGCATCACTACCAATAAGGAACCCTAACGATGAAAATCCATACATCGGGATCCAAGGCCAACAATTCCAAGTTTGACGATGATGCGTTGTCGATGTCTCGTGCTTTAAGGGAAGTGCAAAGTGTTCATATCTTGTCATATGGGCGTAAGAAGGGTGATCACTGCACATCAAAATTCCCTTACAATGATCTTTCCCCACTCATGCCACATACACCTTACCAATAGATAATGCCATCAAGGGCCGCACCTCTGAAGAAGCATTGCTAGTGGGCTAGCGCTACTTCCACTGTTTGGCACCTCCTAGTGTCAAGGGTGATGTGGACTACTCTAGAAACAACATGTGGCACCGAAATGATGATTTTTTTAGTCACCGGTCTTACCAAGGACCACGAGGCATGTCAATCTCCATGAGCTATTCAAGTCGTTTGGACACATCATGCATGTCTACGTGGCCTTAGATCGAGGACATATTAGAAGGGAATTAGGTCTTGTTAATTTTTTTCAATAGGGAGGATGCTCAAAGAGCTATCAATAAGATCAATTCCTTTGGTTATGATGATATTATTCTCAGATTCGAATGGGCCACTCCAAGGTATACTGCTTTTTGGTATTAAAGAAAGGAAAACTTAAAAGTAGGCATCTTTCCTTGTTTCTATAAAGTATTTTACTTATTTCCACTTTAGGTTTTGTCTTTTTTTAGTGTTGATAGAATTAGTTGTGTTTCACTTAAACACAATGATTATCCTTTATTTTGACTTACCTCCTTCAAGATAATGTTTTTTTGTTTTCTCTAAACAAAACCTATCAAATCTTAATATTTTAAATTTGTTTAACATTTTTTCTCATTGCACCATTTGTTTATTTTTATTTTTAGGGTGATTTGAGTGTCTGAAAACCCTTAAGATTTACTCCGTAATCCAGTTCGTGAGGATTTCCCGAATTTTCCCATTTCTTAAGTTAGGGAAGATAATGATGTTGTCCGAAAGAGTGAGATGTTGCGATCTTTGATAGGAGGATAATGAAGATCTGGAATTTATTTTCTGCTATCAAATATCATCAAGATACATGAAGAATATTGTTAAATACAAGTTCAATTAGCAGGGCCAGAAGGTGGTTCATATCACTACTATGTACATCTCAGAATTGGCCAAAGCCCACCTTAACAAGTCCACTCTCGAGTACCGCAAGTGGCACAAGTTCAGCATCGCTACCAAAAAGGAATGATACTCAAGTGACCATGCCCCTTGGGATCCAAGGGCGAGGATTTCGATTCCGATGGGTTTTTCGGCCTCTCTTGCTCTAAGGATAGTGAGGCGCTCATAGGTTTTTATATCCATAGTAAGGAGGAGATCACTGCACATCAAAATTCCCTTACAAGTATCTCACCCCATCCCATGCCATAAACACCTTAAACAAAGGGATAAGGCCATCGAGTGCCTCACTTTTGATAGAAGCATCATTAGCGGGGCTGGGGCTACCTCTGTTGTTGGGAACCTCCTAGTGTCATAGGTAGCGTGCCTCGCTCTAAAAACATGTGCCACTAAAACAAAGGAAATTATATTCGATTTTGCATTATGTCTAAGGACCATGAGGGGTGTCGGTATGCATAAGCTATTTTAGTTGTTTGACACATTACGTGTGTCTATGTTTCCATGGATTAGAAGATGAATAAGAAAGGGATTTGGTCTTGTTAATTTTGTCAACAAGGAGGAAGCTCAAAGAGGTATTGATAAGTTCAATGCCTATGGTTATGATAATATTATTCATAGAGTCGAATGGGCCACTCCAAGGTAGCTTTTTAAAAAAAATTTAAAGCAAGACAAACTTAAAAGCAGACATCTTTCCTTCTTTCTATGGAGTTGTTTACTTATTTCCGCTTTAGTTTGTGTAGGTTTTTTAGTGTTGATACTTGAACGTAATGATTATCCTTTTATTTTAACTTACCTCATTTAGTATAATGATTTATTTGTTTTCATTAAAGAAAAACTATCAAATCTTAATTTTTAAAATTCATTTTGACATTTTTTCTCATGGTGAAGTTTGTTTAGTTTTATTTGTAGGGAGAAATGAGTTTCAAAACCCTTAAGATTTTCTCTAAACGCGTGAGGATTTCCCGAAATTGTGTATTTCTTTAAGTGTCCGACATCTCTTAAATGTCATTATCCTAGTGGCCGCTAGCATGTATTAAAAAAAAATGTGACCAGTTTATTGTTTGGCAGAGAAATGTTGGCTTCCATGAATTCAATAAAATATTTTCCCAAGATCTGCATGGATTCCCTAAAATCATTTAACTATTTTCCAACAACTGCATAGGTAAATCCTAAATAAACTATAAAAACGATAAGAACTTTTATTCCAAATGAATAATTTCAGCCACACGGCCAGCTAGCCCATTCCAAACAATGAATACATCGATTTGCATGGAATCCTTCAAATCATTAAACAATTTTCCAATAATTGCATAGTTTAATCTTAAATAAATTGTAAAATTGATAAGAACTTTTATTCGAAATGAATAATTTAAGCCACATGACTCGCTAGACCATTCAAAACAGAGAGATCTTCTATTTACTATTTTACGTATCAATGTCAAATTCCAATAATTTGATTTTTGGATTCAATTATATAAGACTTCTGAGTGTAGTAAATTCGAATATATGTGATTTTGGATTCCAATATATGTGATTTTGGATTCCAATATATGTGATTTTAGATTCCAATATATGTGATTCTAGATTCCAATATATGTGATATCGAATCCAATATTTAGCATTTTGAAATCCAAAACTAGTAATTTCATATTCCAATATTGGCATTATTTTTTTAGCTCGGATTGGAATAAGTCCAGATTTAGTGAAATAAGAGTTTATTATTTATTATTGTAATAAATCTCTAAAAAATTTAAAGGGGTCTAAACAATAGGTATATTAAAACATTAAAGCATGGTTGGTAATTTTTTTATAAAAATATGGGTCTCATGTTATGTTTCATGTCACTCCATATTTTTAAATAGGGTTTTCGACTATGAATGGAATTAGTCATATTGAGATGCTACAAAAAAATTATATTGTTTTTGCTAGCTAACCTTGGCAGAGAAAAATTGTGATTCCACCAAGTGTTGATCTACATACCCTCGAGGGGGATCTAGATTTATGTAGTTCTATTATTTTGTTTTAGAAATTGCATCTTGGCATGTAGTTCTATTTAATAATTTGATTTAGAAATGGTAAATGCCCATTCTATGCCCATTTTCATATAGGAGAAATTAACATATATTGTTTAGGACTATGACATATCGAAACCCGCATGCAAATATATTGTTAACCTCTATGTATTTATTAATTAAAGGTGATTTTTTTAAAACAAGATTTGGACCACTCGTAATAATGAGAATAGGCATTATACCATTCTCTAAAAATTCTAACATTTTTTTATCGTACTATTTCGAAATATGGGAATTTGTCCATCCTCTAACAAGCAATTGTTTTTTTTTTTTTGTTCCCCATTTTGAACTCAAGGAACAAACATTTTTTTTTGAGTTGTTCCCCATTTTGCATGGAAGGAATACCATTGCAATCAAAGGAGGACCATATTAGAATAATTTAATAGTGTAAAAAAATTTGTGACCTTTACAGAGTTATTAATTGTATCATATTAGTTAGAATATTCTCGGAGCTTAGAGGTGTACCTGATACCATTAAAGGGGGTCAATACTCTATCTCTAATATTTTTATTCTTTCTCTTTTGGGATCTCTTTCTTTTCATGAATAATATAAAAGATATTTTTAAGAAATACCAATGAATATTTCTAATCATTATCAATATGAAGAATAACATCTTTTTTTTTCCTTCAATATAAAAATGAGGCCCAACCCACTTCATCTTCATGTCATTCCCATTCGAATTTTCCATTATTTCATACAAACAAACAAACATATTTTTTCATTTTATGTTGGATACAATTGTATTGTTTTAGCTGGACTATCTCGTGGTGAATCTTTGTTCTACCTTTACAAAGTGTTGCACTACATACCCTCAAGAGGGATCAAGCATTATGTAGTTTTATAGTTTTGTTTTAGGAATAGTTATATTTATGGGATTTCATCCATCCTCAAACAAACAAACATTTACTGTTGGATTGTTCCCCATATTGCATGGAAGGAGGGCGATTATAATGGAAGGACACATTATGACAACCTTTAAAGATTTAATAAATGTATCATATTAGCTGGGATGATAAATCTTCTCAATGTGTAGGGATTCATGGGGCAAATCAGAGGATGATAGGAAGGATGCACGGTTTACCACGTAAAGGGACAAGGTCGACCCAAACAAGGGTCCCCTTATCATGTGGGTGAGGTGAGTGGTTGGAAAACTATTCAAATAGATATCATCTATTGATCTCAACCCTGTTTATAATGAAAATTGTGTTTTCTTAGAAATACCCAAACCTCTTGCCAACCATGTGCAATCTTCAACATGCAACACCATTCTGACCAAGATTCATGGTAAGAGACCCAATATCGAATTATTTAGAAAATGGGATAATAGAAAATGGATTCCTAAGGGATTGATGGAAATTGTAGCTTATGTTATTTCCTTTTTGTGATCAATTTATCCTTGGAGGAGGACTTCTTAAGAATCCTTGTTAGGGGAATGTGGTTCATGGGCCATGTTATGATCTTGGTTCAATAGTGGCAACCGGGTTTCAATCCTTAGGAGATTGTCATCAAATAATACCCTATTTGGGTACGGTTTCCTAGGCTACCATTGGAATATTGTGATTTATATATTCTGCAGGGGATTGATAAGGCCATTTGGGTCCTGTTCATTATTTATCCGTGACTGTGCTAGAACAAGGCTCTTATTTTCCCATTTCTGTGTCAATGTGGCCCCTGAAACCTCACTACCAAGAAACATTGATATCAAGGTGCCTTGGGAGTTCATACCCAAAATATTGACTATGATTTTTCTCCTTTGATGTGCTTTTCTTTCTTAAAAGCTTTCCATTTTATTAAAACATGCCCCAAAGCTAAAGAGGAGGCCGCACAAAAAGCCTTGCTTAAGAAGAATAAGGGTTCTAATAAAGAAGATCTAAAGGGAAAGGGACCTATGCAACCAAATGGAAGTGGACCATCAAAGGTTAATCCTTCATGGAGATAGATAAATAATCCTGTAGAGATTAAGGATTAGGTCATAGAAGATAATACTTCGAAGAGATAGATAGTAGTGGTAGAGGGTCGGGATAAGTATTGAAACAGAGAAGTCGTCCCAAGATAATCGAAAAGGATAATAATATGGTGTTTTTTTGAGGATTTTCAGGAAGACAATATTGTTGGATCAAGTTCTGGACTCTTTAGATGCAATTTTTTTCTCAGAGACGAGAAGAAGCATTATTAATAAGAAATATGTTCAAAATTGTTAGATGTAAATTTGGAGGACATTCCCTCATTAGAGGAGGATGTCCAATGATCTTAGGAATCCTCAAAGAAGATGTCAAAGTAAAACTACAATGAAAGTAAGGAGGTTAAGGAAGTTCTAAAAGAGAGTCCAGTTAAGGTGTGTGAGGAACTTCACATTCCAGAGCCTATACCATCTCCAAATTGATCTCAAACACCGAGATCAAGGTCTAAAGAGGGTGTAGGTGCTAACAAAGCATCCCAAGGAAGACCTTTAGAGAGGGGGAAAAGGGATAGAGTAACAAAGAAAAACATAATGAAAGGTCACTAAAAACTATTGTTTATAGGCAAACAATCCTCCCACCATAAATGTTTTTCTTATCTTGAAATATAAGGGGATTAAACTAGCCTAGTAAGCATAGGATTTTGGTTTATTTAAAATTTAAGGAGAAACTTGATGTGATAATGTTAGAAAAGACTAAGATTAATGTGAATATTTTACTGTCTCTAATATCTATGCTCCCAATACTACTATTGGTAAAAGGGAGTTGTGGGAGAAGTCCCACCAATTTGGTCGGGAATAATGTTTGCTAACCTAAATTGGATAATTGGTGGAGAATTTAACACCTCCCTTATACCCTCTATACATAAAGGAGGTATTAATGTGTATATTGAAAGCATGGAGGATTTGGGAATTTTTTTTTGATGGAATGATTTAATTAATCTAAATCTTAGTGCTTCTAAATAGACCTGGTCCAATTGGAGGGAGGGGGACAACTTGATTCAAATCAGATTGGATCATTTCCTTATTAATAGAAGCAATACACTTTATCCTCAAATGCCTAGATTGGGTCGGATCACAATCCTTTGATTCTCAAAACTTGTACCAGATAGCATCCATTGGTAAGATCCTTTAGATTTAAAAATATGTGGACCTCTCACCCAGCTTTTAGAACAAATAATTGAGGATCTATGCTATATTGATGTCAAAGTTAATAGTATGTTTAGAACATCTCAAAAAATTAAAAATATTAAAGCCAATCTTAAAACTTGGAATAAGGAAATTTTTGAAAATAGCTTTCTCCAAGAAAGCAAAATAGTGAAGTATCTAAGGGTACTAGAAGAAAATATGGAATAGGAAGATTGAAGTTATGAGGATAAATCAAAAGAAAAGATTCTTCTATCAGATTACCATAATATATTGAATATGGAAGAGGTTTACAGGAAACAGAAATCAAGAATCACTTAGCTTAAGGAGGGTTACCCGAATACCAATTTTTTCCATATCTCTACCAGTATTAAATCCTATAAACTTAGAATTCAATAAATCAAGAAGGCTAGTGGGGAAATGGCTATTGAGGATAAAGAAATTGTCTCCTTTTTCTAATCATTTTTGCTAAAGACCTCCATTCTGATGAGGTTTCTAGGGAAGAAACTTTTAATCTCTTTGAACCTGTTATCAATCAAACTCGAAATAATGATCTTATAGATATCCCTTCAAGAAGAGATAAAAGCTATCATGGATGCTCGGAAGGTGAAAAATTCCAGACCGGATGGCTATCCGACCTTTTTTTTCAACTATATTGGGATATTGTGAAGTTTGAGGTGGTCTTTGTTGTCCAAGAATTTTTTTGGTTGTTTACTTAAACAAATAAACCATATGTTTATTGCTCTCATCCCTGAAAAACTAGAGCTAAGGACACGGGTGATTTTAGACCCATTAGTTTGTGCAATACTATGTACAAGCTCATCTCTAAATTGTTGGCTTTTAGATTAAGGGAGACTCTTAGTAATTTCATATCCCCAAACCAAGGAGCCTTTGTTCCTGGGAGACAAATCTTGGACAACATTATCACCATTCATGAAACCATTCACTCAAAGGAGCTATCTGAATTGAAGCTATGATTCTAAAGTTGGACATGCAAAAATATTATGCATAATCTCTTGGGATTTCTTGTATTCCCTTCTTTCGAGGTTGGGATATCATCCTCACTTTATTAAAATGATCCAAGATTATACTAAATATCTGAGCTTCTCTATCATTATCAATGGGAAACCTAATGGCTTCTTCAAATCTGAAAGGGGATTGAGACAAGGGGATCCACTATCTCCCTTCCTGTATATAATTGTTGTTGAGAATTTGAGTAGATTATGTTATAAATCCCAAAGAGAGGGAACCATGGAAGGGATCAAAGTTTCCAATGGAGTTGAAAATCAATTCTTGCAGCTAGTTTGTTAATTATATGGTCCTGTTGGGCCAAGATGTTGTTCAAGAAGCCAAGATCATCAAAGGCATTACTAAGAAGTATGAAAGTACTACTGGGAAGAAAATAAATTTTAGAAAAAATCCATGTTTCTTCATTAATGTAGGGGACGAAAAATAGAAAATAATGACCACCATCCTAGAATGTAACATCAAAACTTCTCGATATATATTTTGGGAATGCCTCTCTATGGGAAGAATATCGAAGAAGAAGGTAGAACGAATAAATAGAGAGATTCCATGAGAAACTAACATCTTGAAAATGCTCCTTTCTTTGTCAAGTTAGGAAGGATTAGGTTCTTCAAAGCTGATTACAATGCATCACAGGTCTATATCATGTCCATCTTCATTCTTCCAAGCAGAGTCAAGAAATCCATTGAATGTATTCATAAACATTTTCTTTGGATTACCTCGGAGGATAAAAGCAAATCCCTCTGGTTTCCTAGGAAAATGTTACTCAACCCAAGGACATGGGTGGCTTAGGTTTAAAGAATATTCAGTTCATGAACCATGCCCTCATAGCTAAGGTGGGTTGGAGACTCCACAGAGAGGAAGGTATCTGGGTGAAAATTATGAAGGAAAAATATTTTCTGCCCTTTGGTAAAACGTTGGACTTCTTCACATACATGGTGTTACCTAGAGGATCTATATTCTGGAAAAACCTATGTCAAACTAGAAAGTTTTTAATTAAAGGGTGCAAATGGAACCTTGGAGATGGATCTAAAATTAAATTTTGGGAGGACCCCTGGGTTGAGGATAAATATCTCAAGGAAAATGGACCTTGGAGTGAGCTCTAGAAGTTCTTCACTCTCGAGCAAATAATTTTGGTTTGTGATTACTTGGGATGAAGAGCGGAGATGGATTCCCATCCTCCCTCCTCCCCACTACCATGGGGATATCCAACCCTTTTATGACTTAAACAAGAAACTCATGGATGTCCATATCCCTCTTAATAGATCCTAGGATGAGTTAATTTGGAGAATCACTGACACAGGGGAATATGAGGTCAAGTCGGGCTATTTGTTAAATTTCGATAATATGGAACCTAATACCATCTAGAGGAAGGTCTGAATAAGAATATTATTCCCAAGATCAATATATTCTTCTGGGAAGTCATCAAAGGTAAGATCCTTATGGTGGATAGACTTAGAAGAAGAGGAATGATCATTATTAATAGATGTGGGTTATGCAAGGGAAATGAAGAAACCATTAGGCATTTATTTCTAGAATGCCCCTTCTCCTTTCAAGTCTTTGTTGAGATTCTCTACATCTTAAAATTGTATATGGTCCTTCCGGGGGGTGTGGCCCTCTTACCTCAATAATGGAGCTTTAAATTCCATAATGTTATGGTCGAGAAAATGTGTAAACTGCTCTTCCTCATAATTTTTGGGGAATATGGATCGAACACAACAACATGATGTTCAGGAACAAAATAGCTAGACTGAGTAGGGTGGTTGAAAAATTGAAACAAAATTTAAAGGATAATACTCAGATCTTAAAACCCAAATAGGTTAGAGAATTCCCAGAGTGGGAGAAGGATATCCTTAGAATCTTGATATTGTTCCTACCAGTCCTATTAAGAAGAGTTTGAGCCAAAACATCAAATGGTCAAAACCGCTAGATGGAAGCTTCAAGCTTAATTTTGATAGCTCGACACATTTGAATGATAAAGTGGTGGGTGGTGGGGGTTTGGTTTGGGATCATAGTGGTAGATGTATTGGATCCTATGCGGGTCCCATAGGAAATCATTCTAACAATGTGGTTGAGGAAAGAGCTATGCTTTGGGGTGTTAGGATGTGTAGAGACTTAGGTCTTAAAAACATGATTATTGAAGGTGATTTGATGTGTGTTATAAATGCTCTCAAGGATCAGAGCAAGTGTGGATGGAATATTAATAAATTGATCATGGAGGCATGTGGTATTCTTGCATCATTTGACCAAGTGGTCATTCAACACACTTACCATGTTGGAAACAAACCGGTGGATGCACTAGCTGATAAAGGTACCTACATGGAGGAATTGGTGATGTGGCCATGGAAATGTATCCCTTGGGGTCAGGTTAATAATATCATTAATGAAGAAACAAAATAGGAGGTAGTGTCATTATGAATACCATAGTTCTCATGCTTGGGGTTACAATTTTTTATTTTTTTTTAGGAAAAATTTCCATTTTCAAATCATCTAGTTTGTCACCATTTTTTTCCACTCGAGATCGGGGGCCTATGTGTGCAAAGAATTCAATACTAAAGGATACATGGGGGAGATAGGGTGCATACTGAACCCACTACATTTCTTCACTCAAAAATGATAATGCATTATGGAAGCTGCAATATAAAGGACATTTTATCAGGTACATTTGTCGGCTAAAAGGTAATGACCCTGCCCTTTCTATGGATTTTATGAATTCATGTAGTGATGGGGAATTAATTTTTAGAGGGTGTAAATTATGGATTTTGATGAATCCATTGCGAGATTATTAGGTTTAAAACTGATGGCATAAAAAAATTTAAAGATAAAACCCAAAAAACATGAAATTGCTACTTTTAATAAGTCGGGGAGAATATTATAGCCTATGATGATTGTATTTCTCACACCTTCCTTCTAGATATATGGTCTGATGTCCATGTTAGTGGTCGAGAAATATTTTACCCTTGAAGGAAAATTCCAAAACATATTTTCTCACCATCTGTCTATCTTGAATTTTTTTAGTGTTGATTAGCATATGAGTTTAGCCTTATTACTCTATCAATCGTTATTGTCTACTATTGAGGATTTTAAGAAAAAGAAGGTGGACATCCTCTTCACCAAGACCTCATTCTCTGAAGGTTTAAATAAGAAATGTTTCCATTCTTGCTCAACCTAGTCAAGACAATGACCATGACTCGGACCAAGAAACCCTTATTTCTCATCTCAAGACTTAGATCCATCAAAGGATATCACGAATTCCTTATGTAATTTGAAGAAGGGGATTCATAATTTGGGTGAAAATTCTAGAAAAAGGGACCAAGATTTAGTTGAATGGGATTCTAGATTTATGAGGGTTGAGTCCATAGCTAATACCATCCTTACCGTCAACAAAAACTCATCTAGGAGCTAAAATATTGCCATCGGAGGATCAAACTCAAAAATAACCAATAGGGGAATCCATGCAAATTATGTTATATAGGAATAATGGATATCCTTACTACATGACCAGGTGGCTATGGAAGAGTGAAACTACAACATGAAGGTTATGTTGAGTTCTTCTTATAGTGAAGATTCGAGATCATTGGTGACACTCGAACATGGTTGCAGCATCTATAGAGATCAAGGATAAGGAAGAGGCTAATGTGGAGACCCAAAGTTATAAAAAGGAAGAAATTCATCCTAAAAGGGTCATCATAAAAGTGTTTCGTAGGAGAGATTGTGGGCTGAGTACTAGGCTCACGAGAAAATCCATGGAGAATTGTTAGCGGGATTTTGGCTAACCTTTTCTTCCTATTTCTATTGTGTTTTCCTATGGTGTCTATGTATAAAAAAATTATATTTTAATATGCAAAATCATATGGTTTGTCCTTGCTTTGTGGGGATTAGTTTTCAATTTTCTTTGACTTTGCCTCCATGGTTTTGTGGTAGTTTTTTGGTTTAAAAACTCACTTATCTTTGTATGGGGTTTTTTTGGTCCCCGGTTTAAAACCAAACTTTTTTTTATCTTATCTATAATTTTTTTATCAATGTGAAGAATAAAATTTATTTTTCCTATCATTACAAAAAAAATGGGGAACAATCCACTTCATGTTCATGTCTTTTCCATTCGAGTAGAAAGATGCCCATATGTAGTTTTCCTTATGCCTATTTTTCTTTGTGATTCCTACTATTAGAATGGTCATATGCCCATCATCAAAATGCTACAAGAAATTGACACGAACATTTTTCTAATTTTATATTTGCATGCCCTTGGGTAGATTCCCATTCTCATAGTTCTATTAATTTGATTTAGAAATGAAATATGCCCATTTTCATGTAGGCGAAATTAACATATATTGTATAAGACCATGACATATTGAGACCAACACATAAATATATTGTTTACCACTGTGTATTTATTAATTAAATATATATATTTTTAAATAAGACTCGACCCACTTGTAATAATGAGAATAGACATTATCCCATTCTCTGACATCTAACATTTTGGTTTGGCCATATTTTTTTAGTTATATACTAGACTATTTAGAAATCTAGGAATTTTTCCATCCTCAAACAAATAAACATTTATTGTTGGGTAGTTCCCCATTTTGCATGGAAGGAAGATCAACTTAGAAGAAGAATTATATTTTAAAACCATTCTGACAGCCTTTATAGACTTAATAATTTTATCATATTGGCTGGACTATCCCCGGAGGAGCCTAGTGCTCCACAGTATACCTTTAAAGGAAGATCAAGCCTCTATCTTTAATTTTTCTTTAGTATTTCTCTTTTGGTCTCTCTCTTTTCATGAAAAAAAAACAATGAATATTTCTAACTCTTCTCAATGTGAAGAATAACAGCTAGTTTTCCTTTCATTCCAAAATGGGGAACTATCTACTTTATCTTAATGTCATGCCCATTCGAGTAGACATGTGCCAATTTTTCATTATTTCATATAAACAAACAAATAGTTTTTTCATTTTATCGTAATTATAATTTTATTGTTTAGGATGGACTATCCCTTGCATAGACATGTTAGGCCTCCGCTTAAGTCTTTACATACCCTCAGGGGCACTCACGCCTTATGTAGTTCTATAAATTTTTTTTAGGAATAGTTATATTAATTTTATTTAGAAATGGCAGATGCCCATAATCATATTTTTCCTAATTATCATAATTTTTTAAAGATGGTCTCCAGAGGAATCAAGCCTTATATGGCTCTATTATTATTTTTAGGAATGGGCATCTTAGCTCCACCAAATGTTGTGAGTCTCATATTTGTATTAAATTGATTTAGAAATGTCCCATTCTCAAAGTTATATTAATTTAATTTAGAAATGGCAAATGTCCATTCCCATAGTGTAATTAATATAATTTATAAATGGTGGATGTCGATTCTCATAGTAATTAGCATATTTTGTTAAAGACCATCTTGATGGGGATCAAGCCTTATGTATCTCTATTGTTTTTTTAAGGGATGGTCATCTAGGCTCTGCCAAGTGTCAGCACTACATACCCTTGGGCGGATGCCTATTCTCATAGTTGTATTAATTTGATTTAAAAATGGCAAATGTAAATTCTCATATCGAGCAATAATTATATTTTCTTAAAGGCCATCTCGAGGGGGATCAAGCCTTATGTAGCACTATTATTTTGTTTTAGGAATGGGCATCATCGGCATATTAGCTGTCAAGTATTGCACTACATACCCTTTGGTAGATGCCCATTCTTATACTTGCATTAATTCCATTCTCATAGTTGTATTAATTTTATTTCGAAATGGAAGATTCTCATTCTTGAAGTTGTATCAATTTGATTTATAAATGGCATATGCCTAGTCTCATATTAGAGTAATTAGCATATTTGGTTAAAGGTCATATCGAGGGGGATTAAGCCTTATGTAGCTTTATTATTTTATTTTTGGAAATGACATATGCACATTCTCATAGTTGTATTAATTTGATTTAGAAATGGCAGATGCCCATTCTCATAGTTGTATCAATTTGATTTAGAAATGGTAGATTCCCATTCTCATATTGGAGTAATTAGCATATTTTGTTAAATACCATTTCGAGGGGTATCAAACCTTATGTACCTCTATTATTTTGTTTTAGGAATGGGCATTTTGGCTCCGCCAAGTGTTGCACTGCACTACATACCCTCAAGGCAGATGCCCATTCTCATAGTTGTATTAATTTGATTTAGAAATGGCGATGTAAATTCTCATATCGAGTAATTATCATATTTTCTTAAAGACCATTTCGAGGGGATCAAGCCTTATGTAGCTCTATTATTTTGTTTTAGGAATGGGCATCATCGGCATCTTGGCTCTACCAAGTGTTGCACTACATACCCTTGGGAAGATGCCCATTCTCATAGTTGTATTAATTCCATTCTCATAGTTGTATTAATTTGATTTCAAATGGAAGATTCTCATTCTCAAAGTGTATCAATTTTATTTAGAAATGGCATATGCCCAGTCTCATATTAGAGTAACTATCATATTTGGTTAAAGACCATCTCGAGGGGGATTAATCCTTTTGTAGCTCAATTATTTTGTTTTTGGAAATGAAGATTCACATTCTCATAGTTGTATTAATTTGATTTAGAAATGGAAGATGCCCATTCTCATAGTTGTATCAATTTGATTTAGAAATGGTAGATGCCCATTCTCATATTGGAGTAATTAGCATATTTTGTTAAAGACCATCTCGAGGGGGATCAAACCTTATGTAGCTCTATTATTTTGTTTTAGGAATGGGAATCTTGGCTCGCCAAGTGTTGCACTACATACCCTTGGGTAGATGCCCATTCTCATAGTTGTATTAATTTAATTTAGAAATGGAAGATGCTCATTCTCATATTGGAGTAATTAGTATATTTTGTTAAAGACCATCTCAAGGGGGATGGCCATTGTCATAGTTGTATCAAATTGATATAGAAATAGTAGATTCCCATTCTATTATTGGAGTAATTAGCATATTTTTTTGAAGACCATCTTGAGGGGGATCAATCCTTATGTAACTCTATTATTTTGTTTTAGGAATGGGCATCTTGACTCTACCAAGTCTTGCACTACATACCCTTGGGCAGATGCCCATTCTCATAGTTGTATTAAATTGATTTAGAAATGGCATATGCCCATTCTCATAGTTGTATTAAATTGATTTAGAAATGGCAAGTGTCCATTCTCATAGTTCATAGTTGTATTAAATTGATTTAGAAATGGCAGATGCCCATTGTCATATAGGAGTAATTAATATGTTTTGTTAAAGACCATCTCGAGGGGGATCAAGCCTTATATAGTTCTATTATTTTTTTGTAGGAATAGTTGTAGCCATTTAGAAATATGGGAATTTGTCCATCGTTGAAAAAACAAACATTCACGATAGGATTGCTCCCCATTTGCATGGAAGGAAAACGATTGCGAATGGAAATGAAGATTCTAAAATCCTTTATAGTGTTTATTCCCTATCTTTTGGTCTCTCTTTTTGTCTCTTCATGAAAAAAAAAAAAAAAACTGAATATTTATAACTCTTCTAAATTTGAAGAGTAACAACTCATTTTCCTTTCATTTCCAAATGGGGTACAATCCACTTCAACTTCATGGCATGCGCATTCGAGTAGAGAGATGCCCATATGAAGTTTTAATATTTATTTGTATTATTAAATGATATGATGTAATTTATTGTATTTAATTATTAGTATTATTAATTAATGTTGTTGATTAATTAATTTTCTTTAGTCCTAATATCATATGTTAAATACATATTCTTTGATTTCTAATTTTTTGAAATAATGGAGTTTATGTCGTTAATTAGTTTTATAAAGTTTTATTATATTTTTCATAATTTTAAAATGCACTATAATTAATTAAGCATTATAAATAATGGTGATAAAGTTGTTAATTAGTTTTATAAAATTTAATTATATATATTTTTAATATTATTTAATTGTTTTAAAAATATTGTTTATCCATTTGATAATATAATTAGATGTTATTAATATGTTTCTAGTTAATATAGTAATGTAAGTTTGTTGGAAATAATAATTTTGGTATTTATTTATTAGTATTATTAATTAATGTTGTTAATTAATTAATTTTATTTAATCCTAATATCATATGTTAAATACATATTCTTTGATTTCTAATTTTTTGAAATAATGTTGTTTATGTTGTTAATTAGTTTTATAAAGTTTTATTGTATTTTTTATAATTTTAAAATACACTATAATTAATTAAGCATTATAAATAATGGTGATTAAGTGGTTAATTAGTTTTATAAAATTTAATTATATTTTTATAATATTATTTAATTGTTTTAAAAATATTGCTTTTTCATTTGATAATATAATTAGATGTTATTAATATGTTTCTAGTTAATATGGTAATGTAAGTTTGTTGGCAATAATAATTCTTGTATTTATTTATTAGTATTATTAATTAATGTTGTTAATTAATTAATTTTCTTTAATCCTAATATCATATGTTAAATACATATTCTTTGATTTCTAATTTTTTGAAATAATGTTGTTTATGTCGTTAATTAGTTTTATAAAGTTTTATTATATTTTTTATAATTTTAAAATGCACTATAATTAATTAAGCATTATATTTATAAAATTTAATAATATAATTAGATGTTATTAATATGTTTCTAGTTAATATAGTAATGTAAGTTTGTTGGTAATAATAATTCTTGTATTTAATATTATTTGATAGGATAATTTTTTACTAATTAATTATAATATTATTAATTATTTATTTAAATTAGTAGCAATACTAATTAATTATAATACTATTAATTACTAATATCATATCTTGATTAGAAACACATTGAATTCTGTTATTACTTGTTATTGATTATTTTTTTACTAATACCAAAGACGTTGCTATTGATTAATTAATTTTTAATAGTAATGCAAGATTTTTTCAAATTTCAAATTTTCAACGTTTCTTTTTTGAATGCATTTAATGGTCATATATTGCGGTATCTTTTATTCAAATTTTGAAATTTTGGTGTTTTTTTTGTTAGATTTGGTCATTTCCTGTGGTAGGTCTAATTCAAATTTTGAATTTTGGTGCTCTTTTATGAGGCACTTTTTTGGCCAAGTACATAATAAAAATATAGATTTTGAATTAATCGGATTTTGATTTTTTCTCTATTGCGATTGATATTTTTCATTCATATATTTATTAGGGGAAATCCAAAGAATGTAGATGAAGTCGAGAAATATGAAGATACAAATATTTTGCATAAGAAAGAAGAAGATATATATTCCGATAGCATGAGAAATATGTAGATAGAAAGATTTTCAGAAGAAAATATAAGAAATAGCCACGATACGGTGATTTTACAATGGATATTTTTCAAGACTTCTCGAAGGGAAAACAATAATGGAAAAGTAGGTTATTCCAGTTTTTATATCTCATTTTTTTCATGTTTACATCTACAAACCTTAAAAATGTATAAACACAGATCTTTTAGTTCATAATAGAGTATCTCACTTGTTTTTCCATTTATCTCATTTATTTTTCATGTCTAAAAATGTATCGATTTATTTCCATTCATAAACTTAACATAAAACAAATACAAAAACCAATTTCTTTACATTCATAAGCATAACGACTACCAAATATACAAATCAAAATTATTTCATTCAAATGCATACTTGTTTATGGTGCGAAAAAAATTATTAGATAGATTAAGTACCACCTATCTCCTTTTGTGTATTATTAAATAACCTTTGCAACAAGTTTCATTTTTAATAATCTATGTATCCCATCGGCCAAATCCTTTCGCATAATAAAAAACAATTTGATAAACTCAAGAACACCTTTATTTTTGTATCTTTTTTTACTACTACTGCAACAAGTTTTTTTTTTTTTAAAATAATGTTTCCAATTATCCAAAATCCTTTCGCATAACTTATTCTTTCTCATAAAAAATATTTGAATGAAGAAAAACTGACTGTAAGAGAGAAAAAAGAAACTCGTGCGTAAGAGAGCAAAAAATCAAAACCCTAGCCATTCAAAATATATATTTTTATATAGTTATTGACCAAGAAACAATTCCTCTTAAAAATGGTGCCTAAAATTTGAAATTTGAATTTAACCTACCATAATAAATCCCTACCCTTTAATGATTAAATTCCTTTAGTATCCTAATATCGTAAGTCTCAAATTTGAATCTAGTCGACCATTATAAATCACTACCCTTTAATGCTTAAATTCCTTTAATATCCTAATATCCTAAGTCTATCGTAAATACTTAACCACGAAAGGGTACATATTTAAATGCTTTAATGTCATATTATCTCAATGTTTAGAAACATTTAAATGTTTTGAAGAGGTATTAGAATAATGAAAAATACATAGTGTTATTTTTTTACATACATTCAAAATTTGAATATATAATACATTAACAAATCACCACCTTTTAATGCTTTAATATTTTGAATATATAATACATTAACAAATCACCACCTTTTAATGCTTTAATATGCTGTAATATGCTTTAATATGCTTAGATATTTGAATTTATTGGACCCATTTAAATGTTTTAAATAGCTATGTGAATAATGAAACATATATGTAAAAATATATGTTTTATAATAATGAAATTTAAATACATTGTACTTTTTACATATTTACTTGTGTTTTAGAATGGGTAGCCACTCTCATATCCTATATAAAGTTATAAAAAATTTGAAACTATCCTACAATAATAAATAATGAAATCATGAAATTTTAAATAGTAGAATTTATTGTCATTCCTATTTACTATGTTTTAGAATGGACACCCATTCTCATGGCTTGTATAAAGCTATGAAATTAATTGAACATTTTTACATTGTCTTGTATTGAATGGGCAGATGCCCATTGTCATATAGGAATCATAAATGACCTTCTTGGGCATATATGAATCACAAACAATCTTGCTTGTATGAGAATGTAGAGAAAATACACATGCCCATTCTCATAAAATCAATATTACTTGTATGAGAATGTTTAGAATGGGTAGATGTCCATTCTCATATAGGAATCATAAAAGCCCTAATTGGGAAGATAGGAATAACAAACAATATTAATTGTATGAGAATGCAGAGAAAATGCACACGCCCATTCTAAAAAAAGACATATTACTTGTATTAAAATGTTTAGAATGTGCATATGCCGGTTTAGAATGGTATTATTCCCTTTATAAAATGAATAATCAAATTTATTGTTATTTAGAATGTGCACCCATTCTCTTATCTTGTTAAAAGAGTTACGAAATTGATGGATCTTTTTTTCATTGTCTTGTATTGAAAGGGCAGATGCCCCTTCTCATTTAGGAATCATAGAAGAATTTTTTGGGTATTAGGAATGATAAAAGAAGATTATGGATTATACATGCTCATAGATTTTAAATAGGTATGAAATTGATTGACCATTTTTACATTGTCTTTTATTGAATGGGAAGATGCCCATTCTCATATAGGAATCCTTAGTTTGGGTAAATAGGAATCACAAAAAAATGTTGCTTGTAAGATAATGTGCCCATTCTTATGAAACAAATACTATTCAATCACATTTGTGCATGCCCATTCTCAAAAAATAAACATTACTTATATTATAATGTTTAGAATGGGCATATGCCCTTTATGATAGGAATAATTAAATTTACTTTGTTTTAGAATGTGCACCCATTCTCACATCTTGTTAAAAGAGTTATGAGATTGATGTATCTTTTTACATTGTCTTTATTGAATGGGTAGATACCCCTTCTCATTTAGGAATCATAGAAGAACTTCTTGGGTAGATAGGAATAATACAAGAAGAAAATATATTAAACAGCATCTTACGGTTTTTAAATAGGTATAAAAAGGAATAATAGGAGAAATCTCATAAAATCAGCATTGCTTGTATTACAATATTTAGAATGGACATATGCCCATTATCATGCAAAAAAAAATTGTTTCATTTTGTATTGAATGGGAATCACATTTTTAATCCTATATTCTCATATAGGATTCCCATGGGCATATGCACATTTTAAAACAAAAATATATTTTGTCTTATATTAAATGGGTAGATGCCCCCTCACAGTAGTTAAATATGTATTAAAGAGTGGGCAGTTGAGAATTTTTGTCTTGTATTCAATAGTCATATTCTCATTCTCATAACCGTTATAGAGGTATCTCAAAGATTAAGTTTAATATTGCTAAAATTAGAATATGTAAAAAGGACATATGTGTATTCTCTTTAATATTTATTTTAGAATGGGAATTTTCCTATTCTCATAAGGGAATCATTAAAAAAATGTCAATTATTGTTCATACTAGAGATAAATGAAAATATCATAAAAATAATTATGGAGACAACATTAGAATATGAAGAATGATTATATGTTTATTCCCTTTAATAGGATTCATAAGAGAAAGTCCATTATTGTTCATAAGGATATGTGAATAAGTATAATAAAGAGAATAGAGACAACGTTTACTTTTTTAGCATGGGCACTTACCCAATATTACCACCCTTGTAGGTGTATCAAATCCAATGTATCACTTTATAATGATTACTCTGATTCATGCATACCATACGAAAAAAAAACTATATACATGTCGATTGATGAGCTGTGATGAATTTTTAACTCGTAATCAAGTTGAATTATTATTAAATGAATATTAAAAAAGGGTTAACTATCCTTTTTATCTAGATAGTACATAATATAACGCTTATTTCAGTAAATCATGACTTAATCTAGTTCGAGAAGCAAAAACTATAGCCAATATCGGAATCATATGGACTCTAAAATCACACATATTGGACTCCAATATCACATATATTAGAATATGATGTAGCAACATCTTCAAGAGCATGAAAGACATAAACATGTTGAAAACATTTTACTTCTAGCATGCAAACATGTACTAGTTGTTTCGATTTCCCTCCTAATTCCTATGTTTGAATATTTGAATGTAATAGGTTTTTACTATGATATAAGATTTAAAGTGGATGTAAAAGTGAATTTTTTAAGTCCTAGCTAAGTTTCGGTTGAAATATCCTAGGATCAAGTTGTTATATTTGTAAAGGTCAAAGTTAGGATCGTGTTCCTATTCTATAAGATGAGTAAGAGAATATCTCTCAAACATGAAAGGGGATACAAAATTAGAGGCTAATAAATTGGATCATGAAGAGAGAGGTCAAAGAAAGCCGAAGGAAGAACAAGAAGAATGAATTCTAGTAGGGACCAGAAAAGAAGAGTGCAAATATGAAGGAATGATATGATGTATGCATGAAGAAAACTTGTATTTTCAGTCTTGAATGAAGGTATATTGATTTATATGAATACAAAAGTGTTTTAAATCTTCTCCCTTGGGTTATTTAATAGAATCCATTGCATTAATGTTGATTCTATGAGGTTGAATGCTTGATTTGATTGCTTTCAATGGACTACGTATGAAATGGTTTCTGTAGGAAGGAGGCTTGAAATCCTCAAGAAATTATATTAATTATAAAACTCCTCATTGCAAATTTAGGAAGTTCCCACAGGCCATAAGGAACCTAAATATAATATTTTATGAAACTTGATAGTGAGGAGTATGGATTTTATAGTGAATTGTTTCCTCATGGGCCTCTATCTAGGGAATCATGTCATTTTTATTTCCACAACAAAAAGGTCTAGAACTTTGTGAAAATTTGTATCTTAGGATGATAAATATAACCTAAAATTTTCATTAAGAATGGGTTTGTGCATAGAAATATATAGATAGCAGACTTTTCCATGTTAATCAAGGGGTTGTTATGATGCATACTTGGTCTCTATAAGAAGCTAAAAATTCTTCAAAATGAGTCCAATTGACCTAAAATTTTACACGAAAGGTATTGAGTAATTTATTGCAATGGTTTTGAAGGGTTTGATATGAAAGTCAATATTTTGTGAGTTATTGATGACAAATAAATTCCATTTTTCACAAGACTTTGAAAAGGGTAAAGAGTGAGTTGGGTAAAATATATTGGGATCTAATGCATAAAAGTTTGGGAACATATTAATCTTGTTAAATATTATCTAGAAAACATAATCTTGTGTCTTGATAAGCCTCTATTTGTATTTAAATATTTGGTTTGAGTGTATGAAGGGGTATAAGGAGCCTAAGGCAGGGTGTTAAGAAACTTGAGGAAGAATATATGTATGATCAATCAAATGTGGATCCAATCCTCCTAAATGATGCCTCTATCATATTGAACTAGGTATGGATGATTCAATAATCCTCTATATCAATATGAATTCATTGTAGGCTAATGTTTGGTTAAGAAGGTCTAAAGGGCATGCATTGGTGCCTGGAGGTAAGAATCCTCAAGAATGGTTTTACGTTAAGCAAAAATGCCTATAGACATTGGAATTGGGACTCCTAGGGTTTTGTAGTTCCATATGGTGATGGTGTGAATATGAACCTAATGAATCTCACCTACCTAGTGACTAATGTGTTATCTTTCTATGAAGACAAGCTTATGAATGCATGGTCTAAAGCCATAGATATAATAAACATTGTATGGTCTAATATGATTATTCAAGCTTGCATGCATGTGGAGTAGGAGTTTCAGGGTGTATTGGATGTTTTTTTGATTGAATGGTTTATCTTTATGCCAAATCCTCTTAATCCTTTAAGAAACAACTAATGCACATGCAACATTTAGTCAACTTTTGATGTCATAACACTATGAACTGAGATTGGTTATGCAGGGATGAAATAGATTAGTTGGATTTCATGATAAATGGTGCATGCATGAAGGTAAAAACACTATCAAGACCCTTGCCTCAATAGTGAGACTATCTCCTTGTGGAAATATAGAATAAGTAACCTGAATTCATGGTGATTGAGACCGAAGTAAGATTAGTATTGACGGTATATGTGAGTTATAGGTATAGAGCATGTAAGTTGGAAAGGTCTAATAATTGAGATTCATGGTTAGTAATTCATATCTTTATAAGACTTATCAAGTTAATCGTAATAATGATACCTCACCATGGTTGAGATAAGTTACTCATTGTCTTTCCTAGTTTGAATCCTCCTCATCATATTGTATGAGATCCATTCTTGAACTCTATAAATAGAGTTTTCTAAAGTACATGAATATGATTATAAATTGTAAATGATAAAGTTATCAAGATTCCATTGAAAATAGATAGGTGCATGGTGTTAGGTGGGGTCATATGAGAATGAGTTATTGAACTAACATGCATAATCATGTAGGCCTGTGGTTTGAGTGGTAAGGATGATCTGATTAAGACCATCAAGTGAACTAAGATGGTACACAATTTGTGGTATCGATCTTGTTAGTATCATTGAATTTTCTTATTCTTGTGCTAAATTTCATATGTGGGTGGCTTATGGTTGTGAATGATTTTGATTCATGTTAATGAAATTGTTGGTACTGATATATAGTTTAAGATTTTAGGTTTGTGAAGAAATATAACAAGATATGAAGGCTTAAGAATAAGGAAAGGAAGCCAAGAAAGGATTAGAAGAAGATATAATGAAGCTCAAGAGGTGAAGGAGATCTTTATAGATATAGAAGATCCAATAAGTTGTTGTGTAACTTGAGGTGAAAAGTATCAAGAAATACATATAGTGCAGATAGAGACAACATGGAGAGTGATGAACTCTCTCGAGAGAAAGAGAAAGAGAAAGAGAAAGAATAGGTAAGAAAATACCAAAGAGAGGTGGAAGAAATCAAGAAGATTAGAGAGAGAATTGAAGAAATAGAGATGATGATAGAAACCATGGTAAAAATACCAATCCAAGGAGTTGGATGGAGGATGAGGAAGAGAATAAAGTGGCCAGTTAAGCTACTTATGAAGAAGAGAAGGCAGGGATGATTTCCATGAAGAAAGAGATGAAGAAAAGTGAATCACTTGTGAAGATGAAGAGGTGATAAAGAAGGTTCTCATTATAGAGAACAAGAATAAGAATAAGGAAGAAATGAAAAGAGAAGGTGAAGTGCCAAGAGGAGCACTTAAAATGATAATGTCTATGAAAGAGGCATTCATGGGGACTTTGTCTTGTTTTTATATCTAATGTTGTCTTTGAATGGGTAAATGTAGGTATGGGCAGCTTTGTAAAGAAGGTCAAGAGAAAGGCCTTAAAAAATGAGAAGATTGGTGCAGGAGAAGTCACCAAGCACACAAGTGAATGTGCAAGAAGAAAGAAGGAGGATATTGATTTTGTCTACCTAACGGAAGAAATGCATGAGGAATTTATTGAGGACCTTGGCTCAAAAACTGATGAAGAGGAGAATGAAGATGAGTTCCATGATGCCAATGAACACTTAGAGGAAGCTAGTAACAAGCCATGCATGAAATAAGAAGCTAAAAAGCAAGAAGAAAATAAAACCAAAGATCCCATGGAGCATCCTGTCAAGAAGGTAAAAGTAGATGCGAATGTGAAATTTTCTCATAAACATATAAACTACTAATGTATAGATTAGAAAATTAAAGAGTATGATGGAGACATCAAACAAAGAAATTTATCATGGACACATAGTACCTAAGTGGATCTTGAATCACACACCTAAGAAATAGGAAATTCAGAAGGCAGTGTTTTATTATTAATTCTAATTTTTCTAATATTTTTGACAAACCTACAAATGTACAAGATAATAGAAGGAAAAATGGATTTTATCTCTCCGTGTTGGCACAAAAACATGGTTATATAGTCCCTCAATGGCTCAAGAATCCATAAGTTAAGATGAAGGCTCAATTGTGCATGCTTAAGAGCATGAGAAGTGATGGTGAAACATCTCAAGAAGATGCAAATGGTGAAGGGATGATGAGAGTACCTAAGAGCTTGTGGAGAAAAATTTAAGTACGTTCAAGCAAGCAATAACATGAGGATGAAATGAAGAGCATTGAAGAAATATTTCATGAAGACACAAAGCATGAAAGGTATACCAGGGAGATAGAATGCAAAGGAATTGTTTTGATGATTTGTATGATAATGATCATGAGTGTAATTCTAATTTATCTTCTCAAATCAGCTTGAATGATGAAATGTGGAATGATTTGTCTATGAAGACTAATATGCAATAGGGTGAAAGTTCTAGATTGACTAGTGAAGGTCATAGTCATGATCAAAGAATGATGCAAAGTGAAAATAGGTTGAATGAAGGTGATGATAGCTTCATGAAATATGAAGTAATGAGAGAGTATGCTTCATAAACCAGATATTGGAGGATGAAAACAATGGTCTAGCACCCAAATTTGATGAAATCAATGATGAGATAGATGATGGAGTCTTGAATGAAGAGTTTATAATGATAGAGGGATTTACGAATCCTTCTAAGGGGCTGTTTTTGATCTCATATCAGACTGAGATTTTCAATTGTCAACATGAGAAAGAGGCAAATAAAGGGAGAGAAAGAATGAAAATGACCAAGTTGAACATGGTCAATGAACAAAAAAATAAAAATGAAGAAGAAGAGCATTCTGAAGGCACTCAAGAGGCTGAATGGCCTCACATTTTCCATCTTCCATGTCATATATTGTTGTGAATACACGTTTGGAAATTGTTAAGATAATTCAAGCATCTAAATCACTAAGAGAGTTCATGAATGAAGAAGAACCAAAAGACATGGAAGATATACATGAAGTTGAGGCATGGACTTATGAAGATGAAAAATAATTGAGGAGAAGAACATACTAGAAAAGAGAAAAGAGCAAGAAAATGAGAGAAAAATACTACTTCAAGGAAATACAAGCATTGGAATTAGAAACAAGAACTTGGGATCCAGGCATACAATGAGATCAAGGAATAAAGAAGGCATTCTATTGAATGGATTTCAAATCCTTTCTAGTGGGGAAGTATGATGAAGGAGCATCTTCAAGAGCATGAAATACATAAAAATGTTGAAAACATTCTACTTCTAGCATGTAAACATGTACTAGTTGTTTTTGGTTTCCCTCCAAATTCCTAAGTTTGAATATTTGAATGTAATAGGTTTTTACTATGATATAAGATTGAAAGTGAATGTAAAAGTGAGTTGGTTAAGTCCTAGGTAAGTGTGAGTTGTTATAGCTACATAAGTGGAGGTTGAAATATCCTAGGATCAAGTTGTTATATTTGTAAAAGGTCAAAATAAGGATATTGTTCCTATTCTCTAGCATGAGTAAGAGAATATCTCTCAAAACATGGACTTTTGGTAAAAATAAGCTAACGGGAAGAAAAATTTGACGATAATAAAGTGGATCATGAAGAGAGAGGTCGAATCAAGCTAGAAGAAGAATATGAAGGACGAATTCTAGTAGGGACAAGAAAAGAAGAGTGCAAATATGAAGGAATGCTATGATGTATGCATTATTAAAACTTGTATTTTCAGTCTTGAATGAAGGTATATTGAGTTCTATGAATACAAAAGTGTTTTAAATATTCTCCCTTCTATGATTGAATAGACTCCATTGCATGAATGTTGATTCTATGAGATTGAATGCTTGATTTGATTGCTTTGATGGACTGTGTATAAAATGGTTTCTTGTAGGTAGCGAGGTTTGAAATTACCAATAAATTCTAATAATTCTAAAAATCCTCACTTTGGTAATTTAGGAAGCTCCCATGGGCCATAAGGAACATAAACATATTTTTGTGAACCTTGACAATGAAGAGTATGGATTTTATAGTGAATTGTTTCCTCATAGGCCTTTATCTAGGTAATCATGTCATTTTTATTTCTACCACGAAAAAGATCTCAAACTTTGTGAAAATTATTTTCGTGGTATTATAAACATAACCTCCAAATTTCATTAAGAATGGGTTTTTGCATAACAAGATATAAATAGCAGAATTTTCCAGGTTAATCAAGGGTTGTTATGATGCATATTGAGTCTGTATAAGAAGATAAAAACTCTTCAAAATGATTCCAATTGACCTGAAATTTTACAAGAAAATTTTTAAGTTATTTCTTGTGATGGGTTTTGAAGGGTTTGATCTGAAAGTCAACGAGTGTTTGAGTTATTGATGAAAAAATAATTTTATTTTTCACAAGACTTTGAAAAGGGTAAAGAGTGAGCTAGGTAAAATGTATGGGGATCTAATGCATAAAAGTTTGGGAAAATATTAATTTTTTTAAAGAATATCTCATAAAATATGAGATTGCTTCTTGATAATCCTTTGTTTGTTTATGAAGGGCTATAAGGAGCCTAAGGAAGGGTCTTTAAGAAATTTGAGGAAGAATAAATGTCGATCGGTAAAATGTGGATCCAATCCTCCTAAATAATTCCTATCTCATATTGAACCAGGTATGGATGATTGATAATCCACTATATCAATATGCCTTCATCGTAGCCTAATGCTTGGTTAAGAAGGTCTAAAGGGCATGCATTGATTTAGAAGTAAGAAGCCTCAAGAAATGATTGTTTGTTAAGCATGAAATTCCTATAAACATTGGAATCAGGACTCTAGGGTGTTGTAGTTCCACATGGTGATCGTGTGAATATGAACCTAATGAATCTCACCTACCTAGTGACTAATGTGTTATCTTTCCATGAAGATAAGCTTATGAATACATGGTCTAAATATGGATAGATAATGAACATTGTATGGTCTAATATGATGATTCAAGCTTGCATGCATGTGGAGTAGGAGTGTAATCCATTATACGGGTTAGCATCCACTAGGAATTGTCTATGCTTTGGACTAAATACAACATGTATATGTTTTATACGGGCTAGAAACCGCTAGGCATTATTTATGATTTATTATGTACAGAACATGTTTCTATTTTATAAGGCCTAGTGGCATGAAGCCATTATTTATGCTATGTTATGTAAAGAAAACATTTATGTTTTAAACGAGCTAGCGGCCACTAAACATTATTTATGCTTTGTTATACAAAAACATGTTTACATTTTATAGGGTCTAGAAAATGCTAGGTATTATTTATGACATGCTATGTACATAACATGTTTCTATTTTATATAGGATAGCGAACATATTCTTTTGTCCTTGATAGTTTAATGAACAAAGGCCACAATGTGGTGATAAATTTGACACCGTTTAGACCTTTTTTATTACTTTTATCATTAAAATAATTGGAAATCTTTAATAAAATATCACATATGACTTGCATATTATAGATATGACCATTATTTTTCTAGATATTTATTTATATATTAATTATATTAAAAAATATTAAAAATAATTAAGTATATACAGTATAATTTTATATTTATTTTATGAATAGTGTAAAAAAATACTATTTTACAATTTTTCGGGGAAATTTTTCCTCATAACTCACCATAAAAGTTATTCAATCATACTATCAACTTATAATCGGTGAAAATATTATTCCTCCCAACTTATATTTCAAAATATCATCATAATATAATAGATTTACACAAAGATACTTTCATAAGAACATATGTATGCATATATTATTGACAATGTTAAACAATACCATCATAACAACATTATGAAAAGATAAATAACTATTTAGCATTTTCATGCTCCAAGTATTTGATGCCCTCTACCACATTCAGTCTATGAGACACTATTTGTGATATTGTTTTGTACAAATCAACCATTAACCATTTATATTTTGTAAAATCTTTGCATCTTATTTTCATCACCACCATAAAATTTTTAGGAGGGCTTCCATTTACACCTAATGTAATACAAAATGTGTTTTTAGAACTCTATGAAAAATCACTTCTACTCCAAACCTTTTCTAGGTTTGTTATTGTTATTCCTCGACTATATTGAAATGTTTCTTTACCTAAGGAGTCTTTGATTCAATACGATCGATATATTTTTTTAAGCCCGTTTATATCTTTTTAACATCAATAGAAATGGGGTCAAAGCATCTGAAGTGTGTCCCACTTTGTGGCCATAAATATTTTAAAATCGACTAGTAAATAAATAATTAAAAAATACTATAAAATTTTAAAAAATCGGGTAAATTCTTGATGCCACCGCACCTTGGTATTTATAGCCTCTTAAAAATGCATGCTTGGTCATTTTATATGTGTGTGGTCATGTTTTGGTTGTCGGACATAGTTTCTTTGAAAGTACAAAAACTACAAAAAGTGGGACACGATTATATACTTTGACCCAATGAGATTGTTCGACCCAGAATCCAAGTTCACAATATGGTGATAGTAATTTTATAAATTCTAACGAGTCACCTCATAGGTTGACAACTATCATACCGAACATGATCGACGTATTCTGTTGTATGTTTTGTTTATCCCATATAACGGTCCTCCATATCAAAGATAAGTAAATAACTCTTACTACTACTTGTAGGAAGTAAACAAATTTTATTTTCATCATCCTTATATTAATTAAAAATAATTGAAATAAGCAACATTTTAGCTAACGACTAACAGTTACCGATTTAGATTGTGGCTTGGATTACACTGCCTTTACACACTATTGGATCCATTGATGCAAGATCTATTTCAAATAAACAATCATCAATTCACAATCTATTTCTTGCTATTGAAAATGTGAGTATAATGTATTTGAAATAAAAATTAATCAATTTCATGTTGTGGAAAATGAAAGCTTAAATGGAAAAACATTGTGGTTTATGTGGTGATATGGTAAGTATAATATCAATTAGTCTTTGTCTTATAATTCAAATTTAGTGGCCGCTAGGCTACACTTATATTCGTTGAACTACCCTTTTTGGAAAAACGTCATAAGCTATTAATGAGGATTTACAACTCAGCTATGGTATGCCATCATTGGCAAAACTACAATTAATTGGACAACCATTAGTGAGGCTAGCCAAGTGTTGCTTTACATACATATGAGCTCGATCAATCCATATGTGGTTTTGTTTATGATGATGTTGAAGCCAAAACAAGGTTAATTCAATGCAATTAGTGAGTATGCTTTAGTGAATCAATGAAACATTGTAGACAATATGCATTTGTAAATCAATGAGATATTGATGAATGTAAGGTTTTTAGTCAAACCATTACTGTATTGAATGTGGATGTATAAAGTCTACTAATCTCTATATACTTTGTTTTATATTTTTATCGTAGGTTACAAATGGATCTACTTAAAACTTTTCTTCGACCTATGCCAAACATATAAACTAATGTTTGTTAGTTATCATTTCCTATAAATTTGTGGGTTTTATAAATATTTTTTTTGTAAAATAAAAAAGGATATCATACTAGGTTGTGAGTGTTTATTCATGTTGGATAGCTCGGTGCCCTCCACGATTACATTTTCTGGTTTACGGTTTTCTATATAATCATTTATTGTCTTATAAATTTGTGGGGCTTATTAGGGATTTTTTTGTAACTTCACATGATTAACATACCTGGATTTGATGGCATATTTGTGGTGGATATGCTCGCATACTCAACATTTTTCATTTGAACTGTAAAAAACATAAGTTTGTTAAAAAAAATAACAAATCATGGTAATTGAAGATAGAGCTCATTAAAAATATTTATAAAATGATTGAAAGTAAATCACCATGTTGAACTGGTTGTGTAGTGTCACGGTGAAACAGTTGTATATCAACTCTTATAGCTTTGTGGTTTTCTACATAAACAATAATTGTATAAGTAGCATATTTAGTTAAAAATCCATTAAACAAAATCACTTGTTGAAGTTGTTTTTGATGACAAACCTTTCTTCATATGAGAATAGTAATGTTTCAGAAACATTGCTTGACTATGTGTCTCAACAATAAAAACAATAAATAGTTTAGAATCCACCAATGCATGGAGTGTGACACTGCCACCGTAAATCACTAGTACTAGAGAATTTTTGGAACAACATTGAGTGAACATCTCATCCCAGAACTCATAGCATCTTTCACATAGAAAACAATGAATGTTTCATTAAAGGCCAATTTCGCTTATATTTACCACTTTTTGTAGTAGTTTCTCCATCCAATCCATAGCTATCTCTTCTCTATAATCATCATTATTATCGTGGTTGGGCACATAATATTTTGTGTACATAAGACACAATCTTTTGAATATCACATTGCTATCATAGACTCTATAACATCCATCTAGAATTAATACTCCAATGTATTTAACCTTTTCCATGTATATTTGTACTAGTGTCTCTTAACATTTTGGATAACCAATTGGTATTAGAAAAATAATAATACAATCCAACACACTAGTTCTGATAATTTTTAGAAGCTCCATTATGACATTAGAAGAAATATTGTTGGCCAAATTGCCAAAATCAGCGATCACAAATTCAGCATTGAAAGGATTAGTCGAAGGAATAGCTAATAAATTAGATGGAAGATGGAATGGATATGCACATTTAGATGAAACATTGTCTGTGAATTCCATCCTTGTTGGTATATTTCTTTCCAGTGACATCATATAGTTGTCTAATATTGTTTGAGCCACGACGGGAAGAACTTATTCCACCTCATGATTTTTTTCCGTTTTTCCATTTTTTCCCTATATGGGTTTCAAATATTATTTTTCAATTTCTCTCTTCACCCAACAATATAGAGAATTAGGGGTAATGTGATTCATGAAATTTAAATTTTTGATTACATTGGATTCGATGTAGGATGTTAATACAATATTATTCGAATGCTTATTCAATAATGTAAATTTTTTTCTCTCATTTGGTTGTATGCTTTTTTTCTCTAGCGGTAAGAATCAAATGTCTCAACTATTACACTAGCCTCAAAAGATCCAGTTGATTTAGTATTCCTTTTCAACCCATGAAATTTTCTTTTACATGGTTCTATCTCCAATTTAGTCAAATATATTTGTCTCAACATAGTAAACATCTTGGCATGTTTTAGAGGTGAAAGAAAACCTTTTCTATGCAAGAAATGAAAAATAACAGATGTTTTCTCATTTCTATATAATTTTACGAATACTGTAAATATATTATTTTGAATTTCTTTTGCATTTGAACAACCAATTTTTTCAGAATCTATTAGAATCCCCAAATTCCAACCATAGTTTGAATAGGAATATGGTTTGTTGTTTATGGAGGCATGCATTTTCCATTTCCTTAACACATAAACATCAAACTCCATATGCGAGTAAGACACTTATTGTTTTAACGATCAGTGTTCCACCCGGACACAAAGAGCCCCCAAATCAATAAATTATGATGATAGAAAAATACCAACTTCCTCTTGATTGTCATATATAATGAAAAACATCCACAGGTTGATGTGGTATTTTTTAGGGGAACTAATTTTCACAAACCATTTCTCGTCTCTTTTCTTCCAAAAAATACCAGCTATAATAAATGGAATTGTTTTGAATGGAGCGCGAAAAATGGAAGACATTTTACCTATATTTAGAGTAAAATACATTAATAATTACATCATTTCCAAACATTAAAGTGTTTTTATGACATTGTCTATCAAGGAATTTAAATACTACCCTAGCGGAAAACCAACCTCTACAGTTATTTACTATGTATCATAAAAAATTAATTAACTTAATGGTTAGAGACCGATAGGTTTTGATAGGACATATTATGTCTCATTCAAATTGTTACACTAATTCATATTTTGTGGATCAAATCAATAATATCTGAAATTTTCTAAAAGTTTGAAATTGAATTATGATGGATTGAAAGATACAAAACCATTTACACCTTTTGAAAGTATTACATATGAGCCAGAAAAGCTATAACATTATATATATGACATGATAGGAATGTTAAAAAATACACACTTTAGTGGTAGATAGACTTCTAGTCAACATATAAAAGAACAACCTAAAACATTTTTTAAGCCATTTACACATATTGAATAATAAAACGTAGAGGATATCAAGATTTAATATTTGGTATTTCGATGAGATTTTACGGTAGCTTGGGATTTTTTTTAGATGACGTGATTTATGTGTATATCGGTCATACTCTAGTAATGAGGATTAAATTCTGTAATAAGACTAAAGAAGATGTTTAAGCGATAGCAAAGAAAGTAGCGAAGGAAGAGGAAGTCCTCAAACAATTTTCCTATAGTCCTCCTCAAGTGGTCTTTCCTTCTATTCATATCAAGTGGTCCAAATCGGAAAGAGGAATGGTCAAACTTAATTTTGATGGGGCTTTCATGAAGGTGATTGGTACTTGCCTATCTTTGGGCCTTTGGGTATTCAAAGCAAAAATGCGGCGGAGGCCCACACGCTACTCTAGGGTGTTAGCCTAGCTAAGGAAAGAGGTATTAAAGATATTTTAATTGAGGGGGACTCTCTTCTCGTTATCAATGACATTAAAAACGATAATTACCACAATTGGGATTTGGGTAACATTATTTTTGATACTAAGGATCATCTTAAAGGTTTTGATTCTTTCATCATCAAACATACTCACCTTTGTAACACATGTGTAGATAGGATTTCTAATGAGGGGGTACATTATAATGATTTAAAAGTCTGGCATAAAGGTGATGTCATCCCCACACAAATTAATGGCATTATACACCATGAAAAATCATAACAATTTCACTCTTTACATGTGCATGCGAGCGAAAAATTGGTGCATTTTTCAAAACAACAAGCTCTTGTTTGGCTTTATTTCACTTTGGAAAGGTAATTTTAACATAAAAATTTGTAAGAACTATTTGGTTGGGATTCTCAAAAATATTTTGGTGACCATGGGAGGAGACATAATCAAGGTGGAACCTATTGGTGTGAGTTATCCTATGTGTCCTCCACTCACATATGGAGGGTCATCTCACATGGGTTAGGTTTAGGGTTTGTTATTGAGTCATGCACTAGGGTTACTTAGCACCCTATATGTACCCTTTCACTTCAAATTTATGAGTATGCCAAGACACTCTGTTGTCTTTTCTCTACATGTGCAAGCTTTGTTTTGTTATGCAAGTTATTCAGTTGTTGATCGATTCTTCCTTGTGATTACGTTGGAGCCATTATGATTCAACTAGAGTGCAACTTCATCATGGTGCACAGTTTCTGATATGATTCGTCAACTCTTTCATGGTATCAGAGATGAGATCGGGTAAACGTGCACTCATTTTTTGAGTTGTGATTACTCTTGTTTTTAGTTTTTTTAACTCCTCGTGCAAGTTTTTGATCATTATATTTTGGTTTTTCCTTACTAACGTATTTAAATTCTTGTTCTTGGAAAGTGTGTTGGTTTTCTATGTTCTTCATGCATGTGTAGGTATTCCTAATCTATCAGGGGTTTTGTAACTACATTAAGTTAGTTGCGGCTAGATCTCATGATTAGCCAAAATAGAGTATTTTCTAGTTTTTTTAAAAAAATTTATTAAACTAGAAATTCTTTAATCTCTATTCTTTTCTAGTTTTTTTGTGTTTGCATGGTGTCTTTTACATATTTAGGATAAAATTCTTTGGGTTAAAGCTGGTGTTTTGGTGCACTACTCCCAATTGAGCTCTCCACTAAGCTCCTCCCGAGTCACTGCGAGCTCCTTTCAACTCCTCCGAGCTACCCTCTTAACCGAGTTGCTCTGTGTGAGTGTTTTTTTTTTTCCTCGTGTTTTCCCTTTCCGAGGTCTCCCGTGGTCTCGATTGGTATTTCCTGCATGATCTTGGTTTTGTCTGCGAGGTCCTTGTTTACAATTTGTTGTGCGTTGTTGGCCATGAATTTGTTGTTTTACGTGTTGTTATTTTCTATTTGCTAGCTATTGTAGCGGTGAATCTCTAACCCTCGGTCCCTCCCGACTTCTCGCATCCCAATGACTATCTCCCCTCTGCCGCTCGCCATTACCTTTTCCACCACCTGCCTTCTCCCCACGGTCCCTCCAGGTGTGTTGTCCCTACTTTGGCTTTGTGCTTCTCGTTTCCCCTTGGCACTTGGATCCTAATGATTTCCCTCACCCACCGAACCACCTCCATCAAACTAGCCAAAATAACCTCTCAAAATCTTGGATCCTCCAAACAGTTTCCACCGAACCCCTTCGGTCAACGTGCCTTTTCGTACATTTATGGTAAGTTTTTTTAATATATTTTGGTGGATTTTTTTTTGAGTGGACTGTTACTTTTAATTAAGGGAATCTTTTAAAACTTTTTTGGTGAAAATATTTAAAGTGGGAGTTTTTTCATTAGGTGTTTTTTTAAGGGAGTATGTAAATAATTAATTAGGTTTTAATCAAATCTTAATTAGTTTTTAACATTTGAAATTAATTAGATTTAATTTAATTAAATCTAGTTTTATTAATTTCAAAATTAAACTTCCTTACGGTTAGTATTTATTTAAAATCGTCCTTTAAAATTAACGTTCTTTATCATTTTTTAGTCCAAATAGCTCTAAATTAGCTAAATAGGACGTTTCCAAATGGTAAAATTTTTAACGCGTTATTGTCAATTTTTACTAATCATGCACTCAAGTGTGCAGAGACACTTTGAGCACTTCTTGTCTTCTGCATGCCTTTCCAATGTTCTGAAGATAATCAGAACTCATCCTGAGTTCATCTAAACATTATATTTTACCCTTCTTATTGCTTGCAACTAGTGAGCACATCCGCCACAGTTTGCAGCAGGGGTATCCTTTGCGACGTGAGACATTTTTTCTCACAACCAGGATTTGATTTCACCTCCTTCCTAGTTTTTAGCAATTGTGCTTATGTACGGTGTCACTTGCTATGCTTCCCAAAACATGATTGTGGTCTCCTCTCTTGCACGTTATTACACTGATTGTAAGGTGAGTTACCAAGTGTTTCCAGATGCACACTCGAGACCCGATTGTATTCAATGCACTAAACTATAAAGTGCCAAAAGCAAGGGGGTTATTATATTGTCTTGGGTGGTTGTGTTTCTTTTCTGCATTTTTCTCTCTCTTTTCACTATGGATGCACTTTCAATTCCTTTGCTTACGTTGTTCAACTTTTTCGAATGGAGATCGAAAATAATTATGAAACTAAGGGGTAAAGGGTTATTCCAGCATCAGCGTGGGAACCGAGATTGAACTAGATGGCGACCCTAAAAAGATGAAGATTTAGGTCTTCTTTGCATGTCCATTTCTCCCGACTTTCTTTTCCACACTAATTCATCTAAAACACCTAAGTCTTTGTGGACAACATTAGATGAAATGTTTGGACAACACAATGATGACATGAGAGCACATGAGTTGGAAAATGAATGTTTGGCCTCTCCTTACAACATTTTACTTCTCCTTCTCACTCGGTAGGAGATTTCCACCCTCTTTTTTTGGTGTTATCACCTTTATTAGTGTAGGATTTTCTTTTCATGCATCTTTCTAACTCAATATATCTCTCCATGGTCCCTTGGAATTGATATTTTAGGATTAGTTAGCTACATTTCCTTCATTAGGAATATTTTAGTATTAGGATTAGGTATAGGAATCGGTCTTCGTCCCACAACTTGAGAGATGGTCCCATGTTATAAAAAAGTAGGGATATTTCATCGAGATAATCTGAAGATGCTACTTTTTATAAAAAGTGTTAAATACGTCACAAAAATGAAAACCAACAAATAAAACAATGTCCTTTTCTTTTAAATCAGTTTTTTTAAGTTTCTTGTGAAATGCAATAAAACACATGTACAAACACAAATAACAACAAACAACAAATAAATACCAACACCCACCTACAAAGAGGATATGTTAACCAAATAAAAAAGAATTAATTTACAAAATAAAATAAGAAATAAAGAGGAAGATAGAGTGTGGGGGTCCCATTGGGCATGCTAAAATTAAAGCAATGAAAAAATAACTTAAAATGGAAGACAAACAATCAAGTGCAAACCTCCTTGTAGCCTTCCAATGCAAACATCAAGTAAGTTTTGGAAGCTTGGTGATGTGAATCCAGCTGCAAGAGGTTGAAATACCTCTAAAAACACACATAAAAAGCTTTGCAAATAAAACCAAGAGTTTCAAAATAGCTTACTTCTCATTCTGGAATTCACACTGATCGATTACATCATTATAATCCTCCTTTTATTTCAAGACTACTCTAAAACCCTAAAATGCAAAATAACTTGGATTGACCCCAAAATTTGTGTGCCAAATATGAATTCATAAATTAGGGCTCACACAAAATTTGGACTTATTCTGACAAGCACAACAAAATTTATTAAAGTTCTAAGACCTAGTCAAAAGTGGAAAAAACATTCGGAGCCAATTTTAGGCCACTAGATGAAGGAATTCAAGCCCGAAAACATGCCAAAATGGGCATAACCTTGCAGACAACATTGACCCCAACATAGTACTAAAGTATATCTACCACCCTATAAAATTTCAGGATCATCCAATGGTCAAATCAAAATTTATGGTCTCTGCAAGTTATGTTCCCACATCATTCTCCCTGATTGAAAAGAATTCAGCTCCTGCGAATTCTATTGTCAGAACTCATCTAATTTTACACTATCAATTTTCCTCAACTCCCACTCAAGAATCCAATTATTTTCTTCTTGTTGTAAACCTTCCCACTATACAAATATCTGTTGTATCTCCCATGCCTAGTAGTGATTGTCTTTTGGTCCAAGACATGCATTACCCTCTCCTTTTTCTTCTTTGGCATCTATTGCTTCTAGTTTATTTCTTCCTCCTCTACAACATTTTCATCATGACCTAGAAACTTATATAAGTTAGAAACATTAAAAACTGGTGAGATAGCAAAGTTTTCAGGTAGCTCCACCTTGTAGGCATTATCACTCATTTTCTTCAGAATCCTACATGGCCCAATCTTCTTATACTTGAGTTTATTATATGTCCCCTTTGGAAACCTCTCTTTTCTAAGATGAACCATCACCATATCTCCTTCTTAAAATACACTTACTCTCCTACTGGCATCTGCAGCTATTTTATATTGTGCATTACTCACTTTCAGCTTTTCCCTCACTTCATCTTGTAGTTGTAGAATGTGTTCTGCAAATGCTTTTGCATCATCACTAGTTTCATCTTCACTGGTAGAAAAATTAGATCTAGGACCCCCTTGGGATTCCTACCATATACAATCTGGAAAGGAGACCTCCCTATTGACCTGTTTACCAAGATATTATATGCAAACTCAACTTGAGGTAAAGTTAAGTCCCATTGTTTTGGCTTTTCTCCAACTATGCAACGTAGGAGATTTCCCAAGCTTCATTCACTACTTCCATCTAGCCCATCAATTTGGGGGTGATATGCACTACTAAACTGTAGTTATGTCCCTATTTTCCTCCACAGAGTCTTCCAAAAGTGACTCAAAAACTTCGTGTCCCGATCTAAAGTGATCATTCTTGGAATTCCATGCAATCTAACCACTTCTAAAAAAAAAAAAATCTATAATTCTGGAAGCATCATTAGTTTTTTTACAAGAAATGAAATGTGCCATCTTAGAGAATCTATCAACCAAAAAAAGATAGAATCATTCCCTTGCTATGTGTTAGGAAGCCCTAACACAAAATCCATACTCAAATCAACCCATGGCCATGTAGGGATAGGCAATGGCATATACAACCCAGTATTCTGTGCATGACCCTTAGCCATTTGACACACTCTACATCTTGCTACAACCCTACTTATGTCCCTCTTTACCTTTGGCCAATAATACTTTTCTACAACAAGAGAAATTTTCTTACTTATACCAAAGTGTCCAGCCAATCCCCACTATGTAATTCTCTTATAATATTTTCTCTCATTGAACCAATAGGGATGCACAATTGTTTCCCCTAAACAAATAACCATCTTGTATCAAATAATCAAAAGAATCACTACCTACTGTAGGATCCTTAAGTTTTCTCACAACATCACCAAAATTTGGATCACCTTCATACAATTCCTTAACTGCCTCAAACCCTAGTACTTTATTTTCCATTGTTGTCAAAAGGGCTACACGCCTCTTGAAGGTATCAAAGCAACATGATTCTGCTTACCAAACTTATGCTTTAAAACAAAAGTATATTCTTGCAAAAATGAAACCCATTTTACATGCCTACTATTTAGTTTTTTCTGTGTGTTTACATACCTCAAGGCTTCATGGTCAGTGAAGAGTACAAATTCCTTTTCTACCAAGTAATGTCTCTAGTTCCTTAATGCTTGAACAATAGCATAAAATTTCACATCATAAGTAGAATATTTCCTCCTGACTTCATTTAGCTTTTCACTAAAGAATGCCACACGTCATCCTTCTTGACTCAACATAGCTCCAATCCCAACATGTGAGGCATCACAGTCAACCTCGAAGACCTTGCTAAAATTTGGCAATACCAAAACAAGTGCTTTTGACACTTTTTTCTTCAACAATTCAAAACTATCTGATTGCTTCCTTGGTCCATACAAACTCCCTCCCTTTTCTACACTTTGTTATCGATGCATCAAGTACTCTGTTCATCAACCTCATGAATGTACTTGGGTGCATTAGATAGCCCAAATGGCATCACCATCCACTCATATAATCCATATTTTGTTTTGAAAGTAATTTCCATTCATCCCCTTCACGGATTCGGATCTGGTACTAACCACTCCGTAGGTAAATCTTGCTAAAACATCGGGCTCCCACTAGCACATCCATCATATCATCCAATCACGGAATTAGGAACCGATACTTAATTGTGATCTTGTTTATGGATCTACTGTCTACACACATTTTCCAGTCTCCATATTTTTTGGAAGTCAATAACGCTAGAGTTGCACATGGACTCATGATTTCTCTCACTAACCCTTTCTGTATTAGATCTATCACTTGTCTATTCAACTCTTCACTCTGTGTCGGACTCATCCGATAGGCTACCTGGTTTGGAAGGGCCGATCCTGGGATCAAATCAATATGGTGTTGAATATCTCACTTTAGAGGTAACCCATCTGGTATGACATCTTTGTATTCTTTTAGTATCTTTTATGCCACAACAGTATATTAAATTCTTCTTTCTCTAGCTTCTTTGACATTAGTGCATAACAACATCCAACTTCTTCCATTTCTGTAACAAACTCTTTTGTAGCCAATAAGCCCTCACTCTTCTCTTCTTCCTTGAAGGGTAACAAGACCACCTTTACACCATCCTTCCAAAAGGTATATGTATTTTTCCCTCCATCATGTGTAACCTTTCTATCGTATTGCCAAGGCCTACCTAGTAATATATGACATGCATCCATTGGGATAACATCACACCACACCTCATCCTTGTAGGTATTCCCAATTAAAAACTTTATAAGGCATCTTTTATCTATGGTTACTTCATTTCCTTTCTTGAACCATGATATACGATAGGGATATGGGTGCTTCTCACATTTCAGATTGAGTTTATCAACCATTATAGTTGAAACCATATTTTCACAACTACCACCATCAATAATAATTTTACATACCTTTCCTCCAGAGGTGCATCTTGTTCGAAATATATTTGTTCAAAGCCACGAATCAACTCCAGCAACATCATGTTCTTTCTCCTTCCTTGGGACAATCATCATCCTCCTTATCATGAGGGTTTCACCCAAGTCTGGAAACCTCCATTTCTTCTTCCTCTTCAACTTCAACCAGATTTACTTGTGGTTTTTCTCCTTGCCATCTATCTTGTGTAGGATAGTTTGGACACTCAAAAGCTCAGTGCCCCTGTTCACCACATCTATAACATGTATATTTCCTTTGGGGGCTATTCCAGCCCCATCCTCCATTATAACCTCTTCCCCTCTGAAACCCCCTACCTCTTTGGTAGTTACCATGGCTTTGACTAGAATCTTCATGCCCTTACAGTATTAGAGGATTCACCTTTTGTAGATTCAAATCTACCCCTGCCCCTCATTGGAGATGATGATGAACCTCTCTTCACACCTCTTCTAAAAATATTCCTCTTATTCTTTTCCTCTTCCTTTAATGCAATTTGATAAGCATCATCTAGGCTATGGATCCAGAGCATACTCAGCTCATCTTGTATGGTATAACTCAACCCATTTATATACCATGTAGCCTTTTGTTCTTTAGACTCTCCCTATTCCACCCTGATTGAAAACTTGTAAAATTCATTAGTATACTCCTCAATGTTGAGATCCTTCTGTCTTTAGGTTTTGGAACCTTCGAAAGAGTGTCTAAGCATAATCTACAGGAAGAAACTTTTCTTTCAACTTCTTTACCATTTTATTCCAGTTTCAGATCTTGTCCTTTCCATTCCTTTGTCTTTCATTTTGTAGGTGATACTTTACGTACCAAAATTGTAGGGTACTTGTGCTTACTGCAGATGATGTCACACATGCCCCAATGATGATACTGAGTCACCTCTCAAGGTGTTCGGGATCCAGAGAATCTCATGAAGTATATGTGTAACATCCCAAATGCTTTATAAAAGTTCCTTGTGCTTTATTTTGTTCCTTTGCCTTTCTTTTCTAAGCTTTTGACCTTTAGTGACGAAATTGCCAACCTACTGTGGCGGCAGCCTCTGAACCGCCACCCCGCTCGGGGTGGTGGTCCTTCATGCATTTTCTAGCACACTCCTTTGATCGTGAATTGCATAATTTTTCAACTTTTACTAGCTTTTCTCAACTGCCTTAGCTCGTATTAATGTTTTATGTTCCCTGGAATAGTGTTTCTTCATTGTTTAATGATAAAAGAGTTCTAATGGGAATTACCTTTGGGTGAATGGGAAATCTATAAATATCCAACTTGTTTTCAAGAAAATGGCCCCTCAACTTCTCATTTCCATTGTGTTTCAATTCCTTATTTAGAGCTCATTTTGTTTTCATGTTTACATCCATGCTAGTTATCCTTTGTTGTTAGAAGCCATTCGATCTTCTTGCTTCAATCTTGTTCATTGTTGTTCATGCAATTTAGTTTAGAACAAAGTAGTTTCATTTGTAAATTGAATCCATTAGAGTTTCAAGTTGTGTTCTTCACAGAAGGTAGATTCTAGAATTTCTTAGTACACTTGTGTTGTATTCTCACAATAAATCCTGCTAGGAATTACATATGCCAAGCTCTGTCACTTGCGCTGTCCCTCTCCTACTCGCATTTTATTTGGTCTATATCCAAAGTTGTCATTGTTCAAAATACCTTCTTCTGATTGATGCTAGCATATACATGCTCTTCTGGACTCACGTGAACATGAAGGAATGAGGAGATCATTCTGAGGGGACAAAATCATACACTACTGGATTCGCCACTGTTCTGTAAATTCCAGGTTTTATCTATCAAAGTTCTAGTTAAAACATATCAAATAGAGTAGTGAAATATTTCATTTCAGTTAAGTTTCATTTTCGATATTGCCAGGGAAGCTGTGGGGATTGATAGTTTCTGAGAAACTATGATTCATTCCTCACTTCTGAGGTAGGATCGAGAATATTTCAATTAAGTTAATTAGCTATCTAGTTATTTAGGATAAACTCACAACTACACAGGCAAGTAGCTACACCGGGCTACCTTGTTTTAATTTTGTTATTAGATTAGTTGTCATTTTCTGAATGTATTAGATTAGTTGCTCTTTCAATTCTATTCAAAATTCTATCAAAAATACAAAAATAGAGGAATATATATATATATATATATATATATATATATATATATATGTTGTAGATATATCTTGCATAGTTAGTTTATTTCATTTCAGTTAGGCTTATATTGATCTTGTATGACAATTACAGGACCTAGGGAGCCCAAGGAATACGTTTTTGAGCCAATCATGCCTTAACCAAATATTGTTGCAGCAATAATCGACATAGATGAAAATATCGAATTCGAGTCTTCCGAGCAACAACAGACTGCCAGAGATCATCACACGACTATCATTATTAAACGTAATGTACCAACCAAGCTAAATATTTCTTGACTAGACTAGAGAATTATCCATAAAACACCAAAAGATCCACTACACATTTAGCCATTCCATTTTCATGACCTTATCGGGAGGTATATACGAAGCACCCATAGATCGGATCACGATAGAGCTTGATATTAATTGGAGGCTTCGAGTAGCTATCCTCGCAAAATGATCTACCACACCGGTTCAGGCTAGGAGGGCCTTCTTTGCCTTAGATTCATAGATCCCGCTATTGCATATTGAAGAAATAATATTACCTAACTAGCTTATCTACATCCCGCGTGTATTCCGTCCCCACTGGCTGTCTCGACACGACCTTGGGAGGTCAGGTGCAAGGAAGAGTTACTTGTAGATTCTCATGCTCGCATGTCACTTTGCCATCATACAAAATTGGTGAACCCGATGTGAAATAAACATGCAACCTTCTGATTTGAAGTCTTATTTCTACTTTTTCTTCCAATTAGTTTACTTTTTATCTTTTCCACATCAGCTTCACCAACAAAATTGGTGAACCCGACGTGAAAGGAATAATTGCTTCACTTTCACACTCTTCTTTTTAGTTTTATCCACCTTCACTCTTTCCCATTATTTTGCGGGTATTCATATACCCCCCGAATATGTTGGGATACGATGCATATGGCAGACCTCTCCTAGGTCTTGAAACATACTATGATCAACTAAATAGACAACCATCACCCTTGCTCTCAACATGGGGTGACGACTATTCAACTAACCATTTTTCAACACAAACTCTGCCTCAAAGGACTAGATATAGTTCTTCCTTCCAAATAGAGGAGTTAGATCAACTCACTCAAACGTGACAACCGTGAGCCTTCAAGCTCAAACAATATGACGCTCACTGGAGAATCTCGTTCATCTCCTCAAGTTTTGCTTAGACCACAAATTAGTAGATAGTCAGATCCATATCTATTTTTAGATGAGGAATACTTAGCACATTATGCTAGGAGTGAACAATGCTCTCAAAATATGTACCCATCCATAGGAGGTTTGCAAACACAACCTAAGGTCTTGTTCCAAGAAAACACCCCCATTCCTCCATCTATAGAAAATTCCCTTGGTGAAACTTGGTAAGGTATTGATCAATTCATAGCAGGGTACCATATGCCTATACAACCTCAAGATATACAACAAATGCCACTAAGGAAAAATACCATGTCTTCACCAAACGAGGTCATCTCAGCCTTAGTTGAGAAGGTTAGAGGGTTGGAACTTGCTCAAGCAAGTCAAAATTCATAGTTCATGCAAGCAAGAACTTCCAATCCTCCACATCATCCCAACCAAGTAGACCTCCTCATAGGAATGGGCACATTGGGCATGCCTCCTCAGTATTTACAACAAACGCCAACTAGAACCACGTTTTCTAACACCGCTCTAGTGGAAAATATAATACCTCCCGGTTTAGTACAAAATAATCCATTCCTAAGCAATGCTCCTCCATACTTAAACATGTATTCCAAATCACCACAGGGAGATATGTTCTCTTCTCCCGGCATGTTCGCTCAACCATAGGGATTCCCTTATGCCCCTACAAATACATATGCTACACCATATCAACAACCCATTCCACCTCCACCCCCTCAACGCAAACACCATCAATGGTTAAACCTATGCGATAGGGACTTATTTAGAATATTTGAAAGAACCTTTGGACTTCACTATATGAAGCGTCATGCTTCCAAGACCTCTCCCCGATCTACCCAAGTACAAAGGAGAGGGAGACCTAAATGCACATATTAAGGCCTATGCCACAGCCATTCGAGAACTGCTCCCTTGGGATGGAGTTGTTGCTAAAATATTCCCCAAAACTTTAGAGGGTATCACCCTTGATTGGTATTACAGAATACCTGAAGCCTCAATACATTCATTTAAACAACTCATTTTAGAGTTCATCAAGGTGTTCGACATGAAAAAATTGTTGAGAATAGGAATCAGGGAATTCTTGCATATTAAACAAGAACACAATGAATCTATTGCTCATTTCATCCAAAGATGGCGTACAGTCCTCTATTCTTTAGCAAGCACTCCAAACATGGATTAGATGGAACTATGTGATTTATTCCTTCATTCTCTCAGCAGAGAGATAAAGGAAGAAGTCTATAAGTTCCCACTAAGAACTTATGATGAAGTGCTCGAGAGCACTCTCCGAATAGATCAAGCTACAATAGATAGCAGTCACAAGACATATGGAACAAATGGGAGGTTAATCATCCCCAACCAAAACACTACGACTTATCCTACTACCACAAACACCATTAAAGACCTAAAATCCTTAACAAAAACCACAGAGTGACAACAGATGGAGTGATTGATCAGATTAAAAAAGAAAACGTTGTAAATATTCCACCACTAGTTAATAATGATCAACAAAACAATAATTTTACCCCAACAATTAACATGGTGGATTTTAATCGTCCCCAATGACAAAGCAACAACAACAACAACAATGAAGATCCGCACACAGGGTCCAAGTCAAAACTCAACTGGATATCAAAACCAAAACCAAAGACAACAAATGCAAAACTTTAATCCTAATAGTCAACAGTTTAATCAGAGTTTTGGACCACAACATGTGCCAAACCAACAACCTAGGAGTTATAATCCTAACTCGTATTGTGGTTTCCACAAAATTTGAGGCCATGACACTAGGACTTTCTGTAATTACAATAAGTTCATGCAACATTTTCCAGAAGAACAAAGACAACTCTTCATAGATATGTTCTTAACAAATTTTGTGACACCTATGCCAAATACTTTCACAGGGGCAGTTTCCCCTCAAAATGCACCTCTTAAAATCTTCAATGATCCACTTCCAAATCACAATAACAATAATAAATTAGATCCAAGTGGGATTAACAAAGGTGTAATGACATGAAATAATGATCATGAAGCCTCAACTTTAACTAAATCCACCTGTCGCACCACAATTAGGAAATCAGCCACGAACCAAGATAGTTGGTCTAGTGGAGTTAGATACTAAGCTACACGTAGAAGCCATAACAAGAGCATGAGAATATTCTTCTCAACCAAATCCAATCTATCCACTAGAGCTAGATAACATTCAACAAACATTGGTAAAACCCATAGGTTCTTATGATTTAATTAATGACTTAACAAAGACCTTCTCTCACATCTCCTTTTTGGACTTATTGAAAAATTCTCTTGCCCATAGGGCTGCTCTTTTAGAAGCACTAGGTCTAGGTCATTTAATTAATATCACTCCACCTCCTGAAACACAAGTAAATAATATAGACTTTGATATCCACCCTCCAGGGGCGGTCGGATAGGGATACCGAGTTTATATTCGACATAAATAAAATGCCAATAGATGTTGAAATTTCACGCAGAGGCGATCTAGCCTTGCATTTTATAAATGTGGGTTTACAATAATTATATTAAATGCTCAATGGTTGATGATGGGGCAGTAATTAACATTGTCCCCTTCTCTTTCCTTCAAAATCTAGGATATGGAGAAACAAACTGTTCCACAACAAGAAATACGCTAAGAGGTTATGATAGCCTTAAAGCTACTTCAATTGGGACTATAACACTACCAACCCTCGGACCCAAGACAATCCTCGCTGAGTTTTATATCATAGATCAGGAAACCAACTATAATATGATCCTCGGTCAACCATGGATACATCACATGAAAGCAATCCCTTCTACGTTATTCCAGGAAATAAGATTCTTACACCTAGGAAAGATATTCATAGCAAAAGGTGACCCAAAACCATTTGACATACACCTAGCAGACCTGAAGAAAAGACTAGGCATTCACTCTGAGTTTGAACTCCCAACAAACCAACTTAACAAACAAATCGACTCAAAATCGGAAGAAAAATTAATACCTACAACAGAACTAGAAATTACGAACCTAGTCAAGGGCATCCCAGCCCTCAAGGATGAAGCTAACATTGTAGAAACAATGTCATTAGGAACTACTACAAAAATTGTCAAGTTACTGGAATAAGATCTACCAATTTTCCTACCATTTGATTCCACAGGTATGGGATGTACCCTAGGAGTTGGTTCTCTTCCAACAGAGGAAATTTACATGGTAGAAGTAACCAAAACAGAAGAAACAGACGCAAAGAATGTCCCAGCATCCATTTTTCCTAGTAAATATTGGACTCTCCACTTCGATGGAGCTAGATGTCGCTATGGAACCGGGGTAGGTGTGATCTTTACTTCTCCTAAGGGAAAGATCCTACCTTTTTTTTTTAAGTTAAACTTTGAGTGTACAAACAACGGTGCTGAGTACGAAGCCATCCTCCTTGGCCTCCTCATAGCCAAAAGGATTGGTGTTAGTGACATCGAGTATTAGGAGACTCACGCTTAGTTGTGAAACAAGTCTCTGCAGTATATGAGACTAGAGCTAAGCACTTACAAATCTATAAAATAAATGCGGTATTAGATCTAAGAAAAGATTCGACTTCATATCCATTGAGGAAATCCCATGAGAATAGAACCTTCTCGCAGATTCAATAGCAACCTCACTTCGTGTTTTACCCCAAGTAATGAGTTGGAAGATACAAGTTTCAAGGTATCACTTCATCCTGAACCATTGGTGAAGAAAATGTCAACAAACCCTCTTGTAACACATACAAACTGAGAATGAATCTTCTATCTTACATCATGTTGATAGTGATAAAGTCACTCTCGAATATCTAAATGCCTATGCAGAGCTACACCTTGTTCACCCTATATTTGATCTTTCCCTAATACCACACTCCTCTTCCTACTTTGGAAATCCCACGGTAGATTATCCTCCACGAAGGATCTTGATATCTACTAGATATAAAAGGAGAAAGATTGGAACTACCTCCAGTCCTACCTAAATTTGAAGAAGGTAACGCTTCTTTGATAGAAGAAACCATTGACATAAATTTGAAGAAGGGACAGAGGAAGAACCAAGAATTTTAAAGTTGGGATCCTTGCTAACTTTGAAAGAAATAGAAATACACACCCAAATCCTTAAATAACATCAAAAGGCTTTTACATTTAATTATAAAGAAATGATAGGTATCACACCACAAGTTACGGTACATAATCTTGTCACTAAACTAGATGTGAAGCCAATTAAACAAAAGTCAAGACCAATGAAGCCAAAAGTGGCTCTCATGGTAAAAGAGGAAGTAATAAAACTTCTCCAAGTAGGATTCATCAAACCCATTGAATATTCACAATGGGTATCTAATATCGTTCCCATCCTCAAAAAGAATGGAAAGATACGCATTTGTATAGACTTTCGGGATATTAACAAAGCTTGTCCCAAGGATGATTTCCCATTACCATCCACTGATGTTATCGTTGATACAACAACTGGATTTGAACTATTATCCCTCATGGATGGGTTCTCAAGGTACAATCAGATTAAAATATCTGAACAAGATCAAGCCAAAACCATGTTTATAACTCCTGGGAACTTATTGTTATGCTATCATGCCATTTGGTCTTAATAATGTCGGTGCTAAGTATCAGCGAGAAATGACTTATATATTCCATGATCTTATCTCGTAAAATTGTGGAATCATATGTGGATGACTTGTTAGCCAAGGCCAAGAAATGTAGTGATCATCCGGAGGTGCTCTGTATCATCCTCTCATGACTAATTGAGTACGGTGTCATATTAAACCTAGAGAAGTGCGTTTTCGGTGTAACAAGAGGCAAACTTCTAGGATACATTATATCTTCACGAGGAATTGATGTTGATCCATCAAAAATATGGGCTAATCTCAAAATGGTTCCATCTTCGACGATTCTAGAATCAGGTCATTTCTCAGGAAACTTGGTGCAATCCGAAGGTTCATCCCAGATTTAAGCTTTTCCATTCATCTAATCAACAATCTACTCAAGAAAGATTATAGTATCGATTGGACTGAAGATTGCAACGAGGCCTTTGAAGTAGTTAAGTGCTTCTTGTTGTCACCACCCATGCTAATGCCTCCTAGGCCAGACCATCCTCTAATCCTATACTCATGAGCCACTCATGTCTCGCTGGCCTGCATGTTGGCTCAAGAAGATGATGATAAATGAGAACGCGTGATCTATTTCATTAGTCGAACGTTGCTTGATTATGAAACATGTTACACATAGGCAGAGAGAGAATGCCTTGCCATAATTTTTGCAACAAAACGTTTGAGACATTACATGTTAAACTAGGAAACAAGGGTCATTGTAAAGATAGACCATTGATAAACATTTCTCACACAAGGATCTTTATCTAAAAAAGTTAGCCGTTTCATAACCCTAATGGGAGAATTTGAGTTAACATTCGTAAACCAAAAGTCCATTAAAGGAAAAATAATTACAGACTGGTTAGCTGACAATCCACTAGATGGGGGTGAGCTGGTAGATCTAGACTTTCCCGATGAGTGTATATACTTTGTCGAAACCAGACCCCCCATTTCTACATGTCCCTAGTATACTAGATATCATCAATTTTATCATGGACCATACATACCCAGAAAGTGCCATGTCACAACAAAGAAGGTAGTTACGCATTATTACTGCTAAATATGTTGTTTTAGACCAAGTGCTCTATCATAGAGCTTTTGACGGCATGCTTCTAAGATGCATTGACATAGAAGAATCCAAGAAGATTCTCCATGAATCCCACAGTGGGATATGTGGGGGCCACTTCGGTGGTCATGCCACCACTCGTAAAATACATTGGATGGGATATTTTGGCCCACTCTTGAACATGGCGTAGTGGAATTTATATGCAAATGCCACAAATGTCAAGATATCTCTCACGAGATTCACATGCCAGCACAATCCCTGCAACCAATAGCAGCACTGTGGCCCTTCTCCATGTGGGGTTTAGACTTGATAGAGAAGTTATCTCCCTCATCAAATGATGGCCATAATTTTATAATCACATCCACGGAATATTTTACCAAATGGGTAGAGGCCATGCCTCTCACCACTGTACCAGGTTTGGTGACTGCCAAATTCATTTTGAACCAAATTATCTATAGGTATGGTGTCCCACAAGTCATTATCTCAGATAATGGCACATCCTTTAAGAATGACGAGGTTCATGAGTTATGTAGCAAGTTCAAGATAAACCATCACACAACCTCTCTTTACTACCCTCAAGCCAATGGGCAAGCTGAAGTGAAAAACAAAATGTTGAAAGCTATTCTCCTCAAAACGGTAAAGGAGAACAAACAAGATTGGCATTTAAAACTATATCCATCCTTGTGGGCCCACCAAACCTCAATAAGAACACCAACAGAGAAACCCCTTTTTCACTAGTATTCGGGGCAGAAGCAGTTCTCCCGCTTGAGGTTGAAATACCCAGTCTCTGCATCTCATTACAAGGGATTCTGGACAAGGAATCTTACAGGGAGGCACGCCTCTCTCAACTAGAAATCCTTGACAAGGCCAGGTTAAACACCGAACAATGGCATAGAGCCTATCTTTTTGGATGTCTTTGGCAGATAACAACAAAAAGTCTATGAGCAAGAAATATATGAAGGAGATCTAGTTCTAAGACTAGATATCCAGATCGATAAGAAAACAAACAAAGGAAGAAAGTTCTAGCCCAAATGGTGGGTCCATATCGTGTCATGAAGGACTATGAAAATGGTACATATCTCTTGTGCACACTAGAAGGTGAGGAATTTGGTGAAATTGTCAATTCCTTATAGCTTAAGTAGTTTTACGCATAAAATGTCAAAGTCATTGCCGAGTACATTATAGCAACCTACATCGCATTAGTCTTTTAACTGCTTTATTCTGTCCTTTTCACAAAAATGATAGTTCAGAGCTTACTCTTTAAAAAAATGTTACAAATTTATGAAGATATTGGAAAAAATATTCATATCACATATCTTCAAACATTATCAAATATTTTCAAATCTTCTCATCAATTTCAACAGACAAACATCGACAAAAACCATACCAAGACCTACATACTTGGCTTGTTCTTTCATTCTACTAGGTAAAGTTGTCCTTGCCTACGGTCTTTTCTAGAAGCTTCTTGGTGTCACATCTATCCCTCTTAAAATCTCTTGGAACAAAAAGATATCCCAAATTCTTAGATCAGAAATGTCAACATCAAATGAAATCAAAATCACCAAGCAAACAAAATATTTTATTTTACACACTTCTTTACCCCATCAACCTTTAGTAATAAGCCCACATCTCTTACTGATGATGTGAGGTTGGGAAAGGAAAGAAGTGCCCTTACTTGCCTGTATCTTGCCTTTGGTGACAAACCCATGCTTCTTACTAGTGGCGTGAGGCAAGGTGTGGGGGCTCTAGTCACACAAACTAACAAATCTTGGTATGCTAAGAAACACAAGTCAAATTCTGTTAAGAAAAAGCAAATATCCAAATTCCAAGGAGATCAAATCCTCAAAACTAGATTTTGTCAACCAAGTTGCCATTTATGAATCTAATTCTAGATAAATTGAAAAGTAAGTGGCCTTCAAAGCTTGGTAGTAGTTCTGAGTAGGGTAGGTGTGTGGGTCCAAATTTGGTTCTTGTTCTTGGTTTGTCTGTCTCTCATCATTCCATTCAATCAAGCTCATACAACTTGTGCCCTTCCTAATTCTTGGTGTTGAGCCCTCGCGTCTTACTAGTTGTGTGGATTTGGGATTGGGGAAAGTTCATCTCTTCATCACTATGCATTCATCACATTTTTCCAATATAAGAAGGAATTACAAACGTTTCCCAAAGAGTTCAAAAGTTCAGTACTACCATATGTTAGTATCATCTCACATCAACATGGCAAAAACATATAAAGTAAAACATTCTATTTACTATCATTTGTTGTCCATTGCATACATTCTGAAACATGAAAAGAAAATACTCTAAGCAACACATTTATGAAATGAGTCACAAAATTCAAGATACCGAGATTTTAGATCCAAAGATCTATATATATATATATATATATATCAAGTTTCATGTACAATGCCATCATGCACTAGGCATGGTCAAAACACTCAATGATCCCGGAAAATACAAAAATACTCATATAAAAAACCTCACAAAGGTCACTACAAAAAGATCCAAGTGGCCTCTCAATCCATATGGGATCCCTCAGAAGGCACATGATAACATCTAGGACTCCAGCTACGCTGGTGCTCTGAGTGCACTAAGGGCTCACGGTCCCGAACAGTAGCTGTAGCCTCACTATGAGAGCGGCTCCTCCTCATCAGGCACTCTACAATCCTATACCTAGTTAACTTAGTACGGAGGGAGGTCACCATCTCGGCCATGTGACAGACAGGGGAAAAAACATTGGTATGCCTACTGGCTGCTGAAGGCTCCCCTACATCCATAGACATCTCAGCACAAGTCTTCTCCGTGGGAAGCATCAAGGTATCAATACATACCCGGTGAATCAAGTCTCACCACTCATCAACAGTCTCTGCAAGTAAAGGAGAAAACAAATTAGAAAATGATAAAAAGGTGAAACCAAGGATGAACAAAAAAATAGATAGTGACTAAGGTAATCCTAGCTAAAAAAATATCAAAGGAAGAGTGACAACTCACTCGGATCTCTGGGCCTCCAAGAAGGATCTCTAGGATCCACGCCTACCACAGATGTCACCGTTGACTAATGTCCTCCTCCTACATCTAGGAAAACATGGCATCCTACCACGGACTCATCCTCTCCACCTAGGTCCTAAGAAAGTAACTCCTCTGAGACTAGAGTCACCCTCTCCACACTCTGCTCTGCCCTCTCGGCCTATAATATCTCCTGAGTGTCATGCCACTCGGGATCACTATCCTATTCCCCACCCGACTCGCTGATATTCATGTCCTCGGTCTCCTCCTCTATCTCTCCCCCTGTGAACTCCTCATACTCAGAGTCTATATCAATGGGGTCATCACTACTATGAGCAGGGTTCGGTGGTGATCCGAAGTAAAGGTTCCTAAGGATCACCAGCTCTCCCTCAAGCATGTACCACCCTCCTAGCTGCAATAGGGACACCAAGAGTAACAACAGTCCAACCCCAGCCTCTAGGACCTCCTCTAGCCTCCCGAACTGATCTAAACACAAGCACCACTGGGGGAAGCATGTTAATATAAGCAAGGCCGAACTACGAGGCACTCGATCAAAGGGGTGTGTCTCTACCTTCCCGTCCCGTCCATAAGCTGCCTTACTGTAGTAGAGCAGAAATCAAAGTAAAGGTCTCCTCGCCCCACAACTTGCCATGGCTCGATAAGGTGTGGCCTCCATATCCTCGGTAGTCGGGAAGCAATCGGCCGGTGAGGTGCTCTAAGCACTATCATCTCTGTCCATCTAGCTGCCCTCACATCCCCGGATCCTCCACCTCTATGACTCTCCCATAAGGGGTGATGCGCTCATAGACCCAACTCATAACTAGGGTCGATGACTCAACGATCGTCCTGTAATCGAACCACCTTGTATAAGTCATGATAGGTGGTCCCAAGTATATCGACTCCCAGACCATAAATCCGACCATGTGCCTAAATCGTGTGATGATGGGAGCCCATCGGTAGAGTAAAGTATCCCCTCCTTGTCTTTGATCAATCTCAAAGCAAGGATGCCCATAATGGCTTTGACGGATCGGAGGGATGGGCAAGCCAAGAATAGAATGGACCTTCACCCCCTTCTTCGAACTGGTGGAGACAACTGTGTCTCCCATATAGGTGGCCCACTGAGTCACCTGAGCTCTGGATACTGCTGTATCAAATGAAAGTCCCCTCCTAATAATCGGGACTCCCAAAATGCAGTAGATATCCTCTAGGGTGATAGTCCACTCACCCCTAACACCTGGAAATCGGAAGGTGTTCCGATCTGCATCCCAATAAGAAAATAAGTCACATAATATGTGACTAGTAGGTGCAACGTGGGGGACCCATGCAATCCTCAATATGCCTACCCTCTGGAGAGTATCCTGCTCAACCTAAGAGAGTGCATCTAACACTGCTGGAAGCCAATCACACTCCCTCTCTTGGCTCCATCTAATGTACTCTTCCTTCTTCTGCAAAACACCCAAAAACACATAAAAAGAAGCAAGTTAGTGCCAATATTACATTGGAAAAATCATTAAAGCAAGTAAGAATACTAAAAATGCAAAAATAAACTTAAACTAGTGTTGTTTTGACACTCTGTAGAGAACCACCGCCTGAGAGCAGGGTGGCGGTTCCGTAACCGCCGCCTTAAAAGGTGGCGGTCCTATAACCGCCACCCTACTCAGGGTGGCGGTCCTGTCCCACGACTACAAATGGGTTGCATGCCCTAAAATGCTTAAAAATACAAAAATTTGACCGTTTTAGCTAAAACAAAAGCCTACCCATTAGGCGTCCCCCTAAGAGACACATTTAAAATTGACATTTCTAAAAATAACCCCCTCGAATTTTTTTTTCATCATTTTTACATTTTGGGTGCAAAAACATTAAATTGAGAAGAACTAACTTGGGATCTCACGGGTCAAGGTTCTGCTCACGGAGGCATGATCGCTATCTCGATACGAACGTTTCGACTATACTCTTGTTGAAAATTGTCACCATGGGTCCCAAAGCTCAAAAACTATCAAATCAACATGCACAAATGAATAGGAAAATGGTCCCATTTTATATATATAGTGTTTTGACTCATTTTGAATGCCCCTTTCATAGGTTTAGAGCGCCTGACAGAGGTAAGTTCTCATCCCCGCACAAATGGTAAGTCCTCATTTCATACTAATTTAGTATTTATTTTTTGATTTATTTTATCTATCTGCACTTGAGTCCTCTTTCCATTTTGTAGGTAGCGGGAACTCGGATGGTGAAATTTTGACACACAAAGTCGTATAATTTCTAGCTTCCCATATTGGTACCCCCATACTCGGACCCACTGTTTTACACCTCTTCATGGTTAAAACGCTTCTCCGAGGGGGAAATATGTACGTACCCAAAATTGTAGGGTATTGTGCTGCCAGAACGATGTCACACATTCCCCAATGATGATACAGGTCACCTCGCAAGGTGTTTGGGATCCAGAGAAGCTCACAAAGTATATGTTAACATCCCAAATGCTTTATCCAAGTTCCTTGTGCTTTGTTTCGTTCCTCTGCCTTTCTTTTCTAAGATTTTGACCTTTAGTGATGAAATTGCTACCCTGCTAGGGCGGCACTCCTTCACGCGTTTTCCAGCATGCTCCCTTGATCGTGACTTGCGCATAATTTTTCAAATTTCACCAACTTTTCTTAACCGCCTTAGCTCATATTAATGTTTTATATTCCCGGAATAGTGTTTCTTCATTGTTTAATGGTAGAAGAGTTCTAATGGGAAATACCTTTGGGTGAATGGGAAATCTATAAATATCCAACTTGTTTTCAAGAAAATGGCCCCTCAACTTCTCATTTCCATTGTTTAGTATTTCAATTCCTTGTTTAGAGCTCATTTTGTTTTCATGTTTGCATCCATGCTAGTTTTCCTTTGTTGTTAGAAGCCATTTGATCTTCTTGCTCATCTTGTTCATTGTTGTTTGTGTAAATTAGTTTAGAGCGAGTAGTGTCATTTGTAAATTGAATCCATTAGAGTTATAGGTTTTTTTCTTCACGTAAGGTAGATTTTAGAAACTCTGAGTACACTTTTGTTGTATTCCCGCAATAAATCCCACTAGGAATTGCACACGCCAAGCTCTGTCACTTGCGTTGTCCCTCTCCTACTCACATTTTATTCGGTCTATATCCAAAGCTTCCATTGTTCAAAATACCTTCTTCTATTGATGCTAGCATATACACACTCTTCTGGACTCATGTGAACATGAAGGAATGAGGAGATCATTCTGAGGGGACAAAATCATACACTACTAGATTCACCACTGTTCTGCAAATTCTAGGTTTTATCTGTCAAAGTTCTAGTTAAAACATATCAAATAGACTAGTGAAATATTTCATTTTAGTTAAGTTTCATTTTTAATATTGCCAGAGAAGCTATGGGGATTGATAGTTTTTGAGAAAATATGATTCATTCCTCACTTCTGAGGTAGGATCGAGAATATTTCAATTAAGTTAATTAGCTATCTAGTTATTTAGGATAAACTCACAACTACATAGGCAAGTAGCTACACCGAGCTACCTTGCTTGTTTTAATTTTGTTATTAGATTAGTTGTCATTTTCTTGAATGTATTAGATTAGTTTCTCTTTCAATTCTATTCAAAATTTATCAAAAATACAAAAATAAAGGAATATATATATATATATGTTGTAGATATATCTTGCATAGTTAGTTTATTTCATTTCGATTAGGCTTATATTGATCTTGTATGACAATCACGGTACCTGGGAGCCCAGGGGAATACGGTTTTGACCCAATCATGCCTCAACCAAATATTGTTGCAGCAATAACTAACATAGATGAAAATATCATAATTCAGGTCTTCCAAGCAACAACAGACCTACCGGACATCATCACACAACTATCATTATTAAACGTAACAGCCAACCAAGCTAAAGATTTCTTGACTAGACCAGAGAATCATCCATAAAACACCAAAAGATCCACTACACATTTAGCCATTCCATTTTCATGACCTTGTCGGGAGGTATATACAAAGCACCCACGAGTCATTTTCCACATATTCCACAACCCATAGATCGGATCATGGCAGAGCTTGATATTGATTGGAGCCTTTGAGCGATATCCTCACCGAATGATCTATCACACCGGTTCGTGCTAGAGGGGCCTTCTTTTCCTTAGATTCACAAATCCCACTATTGCGTATTGAAGAAATAAGATTACATAACTAGCTTATCTACATCCCGCGTGTATTCCATCCCCACCGGCTATCTCGGCATGACCTCGGGAGGATGGGTGCAAGGAAGAGTTACTTGTAGATTCTCATGCTCGCATGTCACTTTTCTATCATAAAGATCCCACCAGATCAATGCATGTCTGGCCAAATTAGTGCATGCAAACTTAACCTTCTTCTCCTCTGAAAGGGTTTTCCACTCAAAGAATTTTTCCATGCGATTTAACCAGTTAATCAACTCCTCTGGTCGTAACCCTCCACCATAATCAGGAACATTAATCTTGATGCCATCATTCTTTCCCTCTAAAGCCTGGATCAATCTCTCCTCAAATGGTCTCTCATTCAAGGTTTATTCATCTCTCTCATTTTCTTCTTCATCTCCTCCTTCATTCATTAATGGAGGTACTTCTTCAATATCACTATCTAGGTTTGCATCCCCATTTACATGTCTCCTTCTAAGGCGGGTAACTTCTCCTGTGAGCTCAAAGAACTTGTCTTTGTAGCTCCTGCATATGCCTATTCATCTAGGCATAACCTCCCCTCCCGTGTCTAGCCATGATTATATAAAATAGAGGTAAAAATTACACAAAAAATGTAATATGTTACCTTAACTATTTCTGCAAGATCAAAATCCTGCTTTGATACCAATTGATGTGAATCCAGCTGCAAGAGGTTGAAATACCTCCAAAACACACATAAACAACTTTGCAAATAAAACCAAGAGTTTCAAAATAGATTACTTCTCATTCTAGAATTCACACTGATCTATTACATCATTACAATCCTCCTTTTATTTCAAGACTACTCTAAAACCCTAAAATGCCAACAAACCCTAAAATGCCAAAAACCCTAAAATGCAAAACAACTCGGATTGACCCAAAAAATTGTGTGCCAAATATACATTAATAAATTATGGCTCATGCGAAATTTGGACTTATTCTGACATGTACAACAAAAGTTATTAAAGTTCTAAAACTTAGTCAAAAGTGGAAAAAACATTCAGAGCTAATTTTAGGCCACTAGATGAAGGAATACGAGCCCAAAAACATGCCAAAATGGGCTCAACCTTGCAAGAAACTTTGACGCTAGCATAGTACTAAAGTATATCTACCACCCTATAAAATTTCAGGATGATCCAACGGTCACATCAAAAGTTATGGTCTCTACAAGTTATGCTCCAACATCACTTAGCTTGTGTAACATTGCAGAATATTATATAGTGGATGATTTTGGGTGCTCTTTAATAACCTCCAACTAGGGATGTATATTTCTACGAGTAGATGTTTTCTTGGAAATATTCACTATGTAAATTAACATATTTTTATTGTTAAAAATCTAGGAGGATTTGGGATAGGATAAGCCTATATTTTATAAGGCTAAATGGTGGTTGGAAATTGGTTACAGATAGTTGAATGCACATGTTATTTTTAGCATTTGAGGAAGTTGTATCAGTTCTGAGAAGATAAATTTCATTGAGGGTTAGTAAAAGAATTAATTGGCAGAAGTTACATCCGAAAGGTGGTTGTATGTACAATTGAATTGCTCCCATATTTATAGGATTTTAGTAGTGTAGTTGACTAGACAGTGAAGTGGAGTACATATGGAATTTATTTGGGATGAGGAAGTGGAGGCCAAGTGGAGTCCAAGTAGGAATCTAAGTGGTAGTTGACTAGGAAAATAGGTGTATTTTCCTAATTAGATAACTAATTTAATTAGCTATGATGTGCACACTTAATTAATTAATCATTTATTTAATAAATGATAATTAAACTAACTAAAGGGGTACTAAGGATTAATTTAATTAATCCAAGGGGTGTAAATACATGATTAATTAATTTTATTAATCAATCACAAAGGGGGAGTAATAGGATGTGAACTAGGATAGTACTAGAAATTAGTGTGTAATTTAGGGTGTCTACACATGGTATATCCACCAAGAGACAAGAAAATAAAAAAGGATTGGAATCAAATGGTGATGGAATTTTATCACACCTTTAATTTTTGGGATGTGGACTTGAACATATTTTATCTTGAGAAAATTTTAGAGGAAAAAAGTTTGCTAAATCCCCAAGAACATCACATTATGGAAGTAGACTCTGTGAGCTTTCCGTCGAGTATTAGAACATAGAAAATGGAGCCCGTACACAAACGTTGTGGTTGGTCAACTCTTAGAGGAGATATGATCAATTGGAGAGTCACATTACGATGTGGAAAAAATGTATCGATGCAAAGGATAAGTTCGGGTTTTTGTTTTGGACCTCTAGTATTTGATGCTTGATATCATCATCTTCAACTCCATTAAAATAATATATTGCCAATGTGGTCTGTCATGGGCTACCACCACCACATTAGTCTACAAAGCACTTTGAGTTATACCTCCAACTCAGTGAGCCAACCATGCAAGCAGCTTGGTTGAGCCGAGTGGCAAGTTCACGGAGAATCACCCAGGTGAATTATGCAAAACTCAACGAGATAAAATAATCTCAACTCAAAGAGCCAACACATACTATCTTGGCGAGAAAAAGGATCTCAAACATGGCCAAAGCCACACATTCAACGAGTGGATAAATCCATATAAAGACCTATGATCTCCACATCCCACTCCATGTGGGATATAACTTCCAATGTTACAAAGTTGCAAATCAAAAAACAAACCATTGGAAAAATAGGGGTGATGTGGTGGGACACATGGATGCGATTGGAGGGTTCAAATCCCACATCAAAATAAACAACAAACATAACACAATAGTCATTGATATGTTGTAGGCAATAGGTATGGTTGGGACATGTGGAAGAAGATGGAAAAGTCGGAAAAATTGACCAACAAGAGTGTGGGGGTGGGTAATTCAAACCCATGACCTCCCCTTATCAAATAGACTAGCTCAACTAACTCAAATCAGGTGAGTTGGTTGAGATATAGGTTGGGTGATAAGCCCCATAACCAAAAGTTTTGGGCTGAGACCCACAATACAAAGGGGTCCCTCTCCCTCAACAAACACAAGTATCTCTCATTCCAAATCAAGACCGAGGGAGAAAAGGAGAATAATGATAAGTGAATATAGTGAGATTCCTTAGGAGATATAAGGCCATGTTATAGAGAAAAAATATTATTAGTTATATAGTATTTTTATAGGCATTATTATAAAGTCCAATTATTTTATTTACTAGTAACTAAGAGATAAAAAGGATTATATTATTTCTTATAGGCATGAATAATATAAGTCATATATTGTATTAGTATATGAATTATTTGAAGTCCAATATTATTATTATCGATAAGAAGAAATTAATTCCTATTATTTAATATGCATATGTAAATAATGGCGGTTATTATTTAACTCATCGTCAATCGTGTAAAGTATAAATTGATGCCTTATTCTCATGTTGGATCCTGAAGAATTCGTAGATACGAGAGACATGAAGAAGTATCGAGAAGCACTAGAGATTAGATCCTTAATATTTTAGATGTGTCATCATATTTTTTTCTTCGGAGGAGGGTCATATTCACCATTGAGCTTGTTGGCAACATTTGACCCACTTAGCTTTGCATAGAGATTCGTTTGCCATGAAATAGAGTGGAAGGAGGTCATTTTCAACAACAAACATGGAATCAGTCTCAACTCTGTGTAAAGGCTTATTTCTACTATACAACATAGTGAAGGAACATCCTTGTTGTCTTTTGAAATCTATAAGGAGACTTATCACCATACAGTGGAGGCGTTGAGGACTTCTGGAAGGATACTTAGCACCATGTATAGGAGGTGTTGAGGTCTTCATTATGGAAAGAGTTATTATTAGTAACTCACTAAAACTATTATGAGCACTGGATTCCTAATTTGAATCTATAGGGTATTTTGCATTAGAGATCGAATATGCGAAATCAAACACTTGTCATGAAGAAGGTTCTTATTCTTTTGGTATCATGTTTATTATAACTTCAATTGCAATTTTTACTAGAGTTACAATTTAGAAGTGGATAATAAATTGGTTCAATTTTAGAACCTAGAGACATAGGTATTTTACTGAACTCGATTGTCAACCCTTTTACAAAGATGGTTTTAATTATTGCATTGCGTTTGATTAATGTTTATTATAATGGGGTAAATTAGGTAAAATAATTAATTTCCTATAAAGGTCTGTGGTCAAGAAAAAAATTATAGGTCAATTTACACATCAAGTTTTGTATCGTAGAAGGTCATTACATCTATAATCTTGCTATCTCCAAAGCAAGATGATATCGAGAACTAGGTTGTTGTCTGTGATTGCGGTGAAATAAAAATGTACTAATTCACAATAGAGCTTAGATCGTTAGTACGTTGGACGTATCATCAGATTGTTTTCTTGAAAGGAGGTTCATATTCACCATTGATCTTATTGACGACATAGATCCACTTATCCCTATGTAGAGGTTATCTTACCATGCAACCGAGTGAAAAGGGGTCATCTTCAACATCGACATCAAGGCCAATCTTAGCACTCGCATCATAAGATTGAAGATGAACATCGATGTCAACATTAGATATCGGAGACTTAGCACCATGAAAAGGCTCTTTTTCCATACATCAAATGCATTTAGGTCTTCCAGAGATATCAAAATTGAGGAGTTGCATTGAAGCATCAAGCTATCCAAGGATTAGTTCAAAATTGACAAAATCAACTCGGAGCCAGGATCTATGTTGAAGCACCAAGATTTTCAAATCCCAATTTAGATTCATCGAATCAACTGGCACCAATATTCTATATTAAGCTCTAACTTTATTCTTCATAGAAACGAAGGCCATGTAATAGACTCGGAGATCAACCGGAGGTGTCAAAAATTATGGTGTAGGAAAAGGTAGTAAGCCTAAGTGCTACAGGTGTCCTTGGGATTGAACCAAATGTTTGATTGGATAAGTAGCACTTCAGAGACTATGATTTCATCTACAAGATCTGTTCAAGACAACATCATCGTTCATGATCTAGGAGGGAAAATAGAATATTTTTGGGATAAAAATACTCCTTAGTGGGGAGGTGTCATTCATAGGACATTTTGGATTATAGAATTTCCCTAAATCCCCAAGAACATCACAATATAGAATTAGACTTTGTGAGATTTCCATTGACTACAAGAACGTGGAAAATGGAGCCCATACACAAAATTTTTGGTTGGTCAAAGTTTGGTCAACTCTTGGATGAAACAGGGTCAATTGGTGAGTCACATTACGATGTGGAAAAAATGTATCAAGCACAAGGGACAAGTTCAAGTTTTTTTAGACCTCCAAAGATTTGACACTCGATATCATCATATTTAGTTTGATAAAAATATATATATTGCCAACGCGTTGTGGTCCTCAAGCCACCACGTATTCGTCACCAAATTATTATACAAAGCACTTGAGTTATACCTCTAACTTGGTGAGACAAACATACAATAAACTTGGTTGAGCCAAGTGGCAAGTTCACGAGTGAGTCACCGTAGATGAGATATGCACAACTTAGTGAGCCAAAAATGCTACTTGTTAGAAAAAGGAGCTCAAACATGGCCAAAAATATGTATTCAAAGGAGTGGATAAATCCACATAAAGGCTTATGATCTCCACATCCCACTCAATTTGGGATATACCTCCCAATGCTACAAATTTGTAACCAATAAAATAAACTAGTGGACCAATAGTGGTGATGTGGCGGGACACATGGACATGGTTAGAGGGGCCGAGATCCCATGTGGACAATAAATAGTAAACACAACACAATGTTTGGCGATATGTGGTAGGTGATGGGCATGGTCGGGATACATGGAATGATAGTTGGAAGAGTAAAAAAAATTGACCGAGTAGAGTGTGGGGTGGGTGATTCGACCCCATGACCTCCCCTTATCAAATGGACTGCTCAACCAACTTGGCCAACGAGTTGGTTTAGAAATGGGTTGGGTGATAATGCTTATAAATAAAAATTTTGGGCTGGGACTCACTATAAAAAGGGGTCCCTCTCCCTCAACAAATATAAGCCCCTCTCATTCCAAATCAAGCCCAAGGGGAAAATGAGAATAATGGGAGTTGAAGATTGTGAGATGCCTTAGGAGATATAAGGTCATATTATGGAGAAAAAATATTGTAAGACCTACAATATTTTTTAGACATTATTTTTAAGTCCTATTTTTTATTTGATAGGAATGGAGAGATAAGAAGGCATATATTTTTGTTATAGGCATGAATAATATAATTCCTATATTGTATTAATATATGCATTATTTGAAGTCCATTATTATTATTATCGACAAGATGAAATTAAGTCCTATTATTTAATAGGCACATGTTAATAATGAGAGTTATAATTTAACTCACTATCAGGTAAAAAGGATGAATTAGCACTTTATTCTCATGCTAGATCCCATAGATGTCATGGATTTGAGGGACGTGACAAAGTATTAGAGAATTACTAGAGCTCAGATCCTTATTACGTTGGATGTATCATCATATTGATTTCTTTAGAGGAGGGTCATATTGACCATCGAGATCTTTAGAGACATTTGATCAACGTAGCTCGAGTAGATGTTAGTTTGCCATGAAACAGTGGAAGGAGATCATCCTTAACAACATACATCGGATCGGTCTCAACTCTGCGTAAACGCTATTTCTTGTAAAATAGAGTGAAAGAGAATCATTTATGTTTGATGATATCTGAAAGGATACTTAACACCATACAATGGAGGCATTGAGGTATTTTGGAAGGATACTTAACACTGTACAAAGGAGGCATTGAGGTCTTCATTATTTTGGGATTTATTATCAATAACTCACCGAAACTATTGTGGAGCACTTAAATTCTGAATTTGGAGCCATAGGGTATTTCACATTGGAGATCAAATCTTTGGCATCAGACACTTGTCGTGAAGGAGGTTCTTGTTCTTCTGGTATCAGGTTTATTATAGCTTCAATTGTGATTTTGTACTAGAGTTACAATTTAGAAGTGGATAATAAATTAGTTCAATTTTGAACCTAGACACGTAGGTGTAATGCCTCTGTCGTGAATGATATCTTAACCATATTCTTTAATTAAAATTTGCAAATGTTGATATATGACTTTTGTTTTGAGATAGTTTAATATCTTTACCGATTGATCATGTTTTTGTTGATTCAATAGTTTACCTTCTAACTTGATAAGGTAATCATTAAATCAACCTACTAAGTTATTCAATATGAATAATAGTACCATAGAAAAAATTATTAAAGAAGACTTGATGATGACCTTATTACTTAAATAAAATTGAATTACGGGGATTAAATGAATGAATGGTTAATTATTAATGAGTTCATAATCATGAAAGCAAAACTGATCTACATACCCACTATTGGTGTAAGGGTGCATTATGATTCCTTTGTTAAAGGAATTATCATTCAAACTTAGTTGACCCCTTAGATGTGCATAATGTAAATTAAATTAATTAACAATTTGAAAGTTAATTAAACAAATGCATCATTAAGTATGACAGTTACATTAAAGGTACTTAGTGGGTTGTTGCAATATAGTTGCTACTGCACAGTATCCACTTAATGGCAAAAATTATTAGGTGGATACTGTGAAGCAACCACTATGCCTCAATATTCCACTTGTTTCCTCTAACCCAACTATAATAAGTTAAATTTTAGTTAATTGTTTTACTATAAACTAACATAGACATATAGTCCAGTGTGTCCAGTGTAGTCATCAACTCATGTTGACCTAGGGTGAATAAACACACCCAAATCGACGTAAGTCAATTCAAGTATGTCTACTTATCCTTAGTCACCACAAGTAGACTACAACACTAGTGTATGTGAGCTATCCCTATTTAGTGTGAAAACCTTGACTTAGAATTGGTTGACAGAAGTTAAGGAAGACTAATCTAGATAATAGTTTAGTGGGGTGAAAGACATATTCCTTTCGACGAGTATGTTGTCTAGGAATGTAAACATGGTAAACATGTTTAAAAATTTTGCCAAAGTATCACAAACTACTGGTATGTTGTCTTATGTCATCTTGGTCTAAGGTTGTGAGATTTCAAATGGGTATTAGTAATAGATACTTAGATAGGCATCTTAGACAGTAACACTTGAATGACCCATAAAGGGTAAAGGAACCAAAGTATACTTTGTATACACAAGAACAAGTTAAACATGAGAGATCGGTTTTAAACTGAGTCATGAAATGAGAGATCGGTATCACACCGAGTCATTACAGCTTGCATATGGTTTTTGTTATGTGATGGATTAGAAAAGGAATGTGTGTTCTAAATTATGTGAATTTAGAACAAAGAACATTATGTAAAAAAATTCCCCTATTTTCTAAGTCATAAATGAGGATGTTACATTTTGGTATCAGAGTTGAAAGGTTGTAACTCTTGGACCTATTGAGTCCATATATATGATAAAAAATTATTTTTTAAAAAAATGGTTAGAACAAGGGAGGTGCTACAAATAATCTACCTCCAGGTGGTGAGGACAACTATAACACAAAAAAATTGATGAGATCCTTGCTTCCCTATTGGACACAAGAGATCATCTTGTTGTACTTGAACAACAAGTAATGGGAAATGAAGAGGAGGAAGATGATGCTGATAATAAAAATCAGCCACCTCCAAGAAACAACACTAATGTATAGAAATATTGGCATTGATAACAATAATGCAACAAATAAAAATGCTACAAATGCTAATAATAACACTGCAAATGCAAATGCAAATGCACCTAATCAACTTGAAAATAAAAATCCAAGATTAGTATTGAACTTACTAATGACATAAAAAGGATAATTCCACCAAATTTTGATGGCACTATAGTGAGGGATGGGGCTGAGAATTGGCTCAACAAAATGGAGAAGTAATTTACAATAAGGAACTTCTCAGAAGAAACTAAAGTAGTATGGGGAGCTTACCATATTTCCCATGAAGCATCCTCCTGGTGGGATAGCCATAAGGATGAACTAAACATTGAAGAAGAAAGCATTACATGGGATCAATTTAAGGGATATTTCAAGAAACATTTGGTTGCCACAACTCTATTATGATAAAAAAATGACAAAATTTTAAAACTTAGTACAAGGAAAATTAATCTGTAACTGAATACTAGGAGAGGTTTACTAAACTTCTCAAGTATGTTCCATAGTACCAAACTAATGAAAAGTTCAAGATACACAAGTTCATTATGGGGTTAAATCCTGTCATTGGTGGAGAGGTAGATGTACATAGCCCAACCACTATGGAAGGGGTTGTAGAAAAATCCATAAGGAAAGAACAAAAATTGAAGGAAATTTCTGCACATAAAGAGGAGAATCGAAAGAAAATCACCAACTCTTCTTCATCACTTGCACCCAAAAAGGTGGCATGGAAAAAGTTTGGCACTAAAAATAAGTTTTTGGCTGATAATAGTAAGAAAAAAACAACAAATAAACCTTCGTAAATAACAAAAAACAATTTTGTAAAGAATAACAATAATGGACAAAAAACTTATGGAGGTCAAAACAGTAATTTCAAGACCAAAAATAAGTTTGAGCCTAAAAAGGGGACCTGTAGGGGTTGTTATAACTATGGAAAGGATCACTACACAAATAATTTCCATCTAAAGAAAGGTGAAAGCAACCAATAACATAAGATACATGTTGTAATAGCTAATAAATAAAATGAAAAGCAGGTTACACCCATAGAAGTGCTAGGTAAATTATTTGGTACACCTGTTACTATACTTTTTGATACTTGGTGCTAAAAATGTTTCATTTCTAACAAATTAGCTGTAAAATTAAAAAGAAAATATGGAATAATGGAAAAATCATGGACTGTTCATTATGGTAATAATGTTGTCCATATTGTTAGTAAATGTCTTTTTAGCGCAACCTTAGAATTACCGAGTTTCACAATAGAAGTAGACCTTTATGTTGTTCCTTTAGGGTCATATGATGTCATAATTGGCATAAACTAGCTTGCTGATCATAAAGTAAAATTTGATTGTTTTGAAAAACATATTAGATGCCTTGATGATCTAAGAGAAAAAAATAGACATACAAGGAGTAAAATGAGAAATTTTAGTTAGGAAAGTGACAACTATACAACTTAAGAAGGCCAAAAATAAAGGTTGCATGTTATATGTAGTAAAAATTTCTAAAACAACAGAATTAGGTAGTAATTTCTTGGAAAAATACCCATTGTTAAGTGATTTCAATGATGTGTTTCCGAAAGCTAACTACCTGGTCTTCCACCAAAACAAGAATTTGACTTCACAATAAAATCAAACCTGAAAGTGAACCTATTTCAAGGCACCTTACCACATGACTACAAATAAATTAGTGGAACTTAAGGCACAATTACAATAACTATTGTCTAAGGGTTTAATTAGACCGAGTGTCTCGCCTTGGGAGTACCAGTAATTTTGTCAAAAATAAGGATGAAACACTTAGACTTTGCATTGATTATCGAATGTTAAACAAAGCAACAATAAAAAACAGATATCATCTTCCTAGGATTAATGATATATTTGATCAGATGCATGGTGCATCAGTATATTCAAAGATATATCTTTGATCTGGATATCATCAATTGAGAATTAAGGATGAGGATATTCATAAAATAACTTTTAGAACGAGGTATGGACATTACGAATTCATTGTTTTACCTTTTGGTTTGACAAATGCACCTACATATTTCATGAATTTGATGAATAATATATTTTAAGAATACTTGGAAAATTTTTTCTTGTATTCTTGGATGATATTCTTATCTATTCTAAAAGCATAGAAGAACACAATGAGCATTTAAGGATTGTACTTGATATTTTGAGAAAGAGAAAATTGTATGGTAAATTGTCAAAATGTTCCTTTTATGAAACAAAAGTGCATTATTTAGGACATGTTATAAGTAAAGATGGAATATCAGTTGATCCATCAAAGATTACAGCCATAATTGAATGGCCAACACCTAATAATGTTCATGAAGTTAGAAGCTTCATGGGGCTTGTTGGATACTACAAAAAATTTTTAAGGACTTTTCAAAATTTTTACCCTAATTACTTCATTGCAAAAGAAAGACAAAAATTTTGTGTGGAGTGATAAATGTGAAAAAACATTTAAAACTCTAAAGGAACAACTAACTACAACACCTATTTTGACTATTCTAGATCCAAATGGAAGCTTTATAGTAGTTATAGATGCTTCCAAAGAAGGTTTGGGAGGTATATTACTTTAGAATGATCACGTTATAGCTTATGAAAGAAGAAAAATCAAGTTACATGAGTTGAATTATGCTCCCCATGACCTAGAGCTTTCTTCCATAGTTCATGCACTTCAAGTATGGAGACATTATCTCTTAGGTAGACCCTTTGAGTTAAAAACTAATCACCTTGGCTGAAATATATTTTTACATAGCCAAATATAAATGCAAGACAACGAAGATGGTTAGATTTTTTTCACAATATGATTTTGACATAAGTTACATTAAAGGTAAATAAAATAGAGTGGTAAGATGCACTAAGTCATAGGAAACATATTTTTGCACTTGTAACTTTGAAAACTCAGTTTAAGGATGAAGTAAAGAATGCAATGAATTCTGATTCATATTTTCAACAAGTAAAAACAACACTTACTACAGATCCTAATGATGCAAGATATAAAGGTTTTAGTTTTGATAATGAAGAAATCTTAAGGTATGAAAATCGGGTGTATGTACCCTCAGAAAATGAGTTAAGGAAGAAATTGATGATTGAATTTCATAACTCTCCTTACTCAGGACATCCCGAGTTATAAAAATTCTTTCTGATGTAAAAAAACAATATTTTTGGAAAGGGATGAAGAAAGACATAACTAATTTTGTCTCACATTTACTGGAATGTCAGAGTTAAGGCTGAACATATGCATCCAGATGGTTTATTGTACTCATATAATACCACAATATAAGTGGGTAAGTAATTAGTATGGATTTTATTTAGGGATTCCTATGTCTAAGAATAAGCATGATGTTATTTTAGTTGTGGTTGAAAAGTTAAAAAGGTAGCTCATTTCATTGCTAGAAATTTAAAAGATGATTCACCTATTCTTGCAAAAATATTTGTTCATGAAATTTTTAGATTACATGGTGTACTTGAATTGATTATTTTTGATAGAGATCCAAGAATGACCTTCACATTTTTTGGAAAACACTTAATGCAACCTTAGGAATGAAACTAAATTTTAGTTCCGCATATCATCCGAAAATGGATGGGAAAACAAAAAGAGTAAATCAGGTAATGGAAGATATGTTGAATGTACTGTATGGACTAACAACAATACAAGTGGGAAGAATACCTTCCATTAGTTGAATTTTCATATAATAACACTTACCATTCCTCTCTTAAGATGACACCTTTTGAGGCATTATATGGACAAAAATGCAGAACCCCAATTAGTTGGGATAACATCAAAGATAGAGAGGTAATTGGGCCTGAAATGCTTACTGAAATGGAACAACAAGTAAAAGTAATTCATGAATGATTAAAGGAAGTTACTTGATAGGTAGAAAAGTTATGCAAAACTGAAGAGAGTTGATAGGAAATTTGAACTTGGTGAAAAGGTCTTTTTACATGTTAATCCTAAAAAGAGTTTGATTACTTTTGAAAAGCAACCAAGTTATCACCTCATTTTGTGGGACCTTTCGATATTGTGGAAGTGATTAGCCATGTAGCTTATCACTTAGCATTACCTCCCACATTTCATGAATGCATGATGTTTTTCATATTTATTTGCTTAAGAAATACATTTGAGACTTATCACATGTATTAAATTCAAATTCCTTGTAGGTCCAAGACTTAGGAATAATCATGGTTCAACCCATCAGGAGTTGTAGAAACACACAAGTTGCACTTGAAAATCATGAAATAAGCCAATGTAAGGTCCAATGGGACTAGTTTAGTGAAGAGAGTGCAACTTGGGAAAATCTTGAGGACATAAAAATTACTTTTCCTCATCTTTTTAAACAAAATTAATTCTTATTTTTGTGATATATGATTATTAAGTCTAAAAACTATTTATGATTCTACCAGTTTTGGGGCAAATACTTATTTCTTTATGAACTAGGACAACAAATTGATGTTGTAATAAGTTTAAAGAAACTTGAAATTTCTACAAATTTGATATCTATTTAAGAATTTTGATGGATGAATAAGTTATATTTATTCCTATGTTCTTAAAATTTGTGTGTGGACTAAGTTAATCATCAGGATGATGATGCTTTTTAGGGGGAGGTATGTAATGCCTCTGTCATGAATGATATCTTAACTAGCTTCTTTAATTAAAATTTACAAACATTGATATATGACTTCTGTTCTAAGATGGTTTACTCTCTTGACTGATTGATCATGTTTGTTGTTGATTAAATAGTTTACCTTCTAACTCTGCTGAAATCATATTGTATCGAATTATACTAATGTTGGATTTTATCCATATGCTCATTATGCTAAGTTGGAGGTATAATCTGTATAAACCAGGTGATTTAAGGTAAATGTTGTCTAATGGACTATGCTTTGGTAAGATACTTAAGTTACATTATTTAATTGAACCATGGTTTATTCATTGCTAATGAAGGGATAGTCATACCTTGGATCAATTTTAGTGATCCAAGGCATGCCTTCATCGATATGATGTATGATCATTCTATTAGTCTAATTGACTTTGTCTTAATTACAAACATGTCATCTCATCCAGGCTCGAAGGAAATGATGCCATTGGAGCACCTAATAGCATCTAGTGCATATACTCTTTCAGTGAGATCTGATTATTTTGTGATGTTTGCATATGTTAGTAATGTTCATGATTAATGTTTTAAGTTAATATATATGTTAGTGGTGACCTAACGAAACCTACACTATGGTGATAATTATTCTTGGCGTAAACCTAACTATCCTAGATGCATATTATTCTAAGATAAGATTGGATGTATTCTTTGTAATGGGATTCTAATTCCTAAAACTACCTAGAGGAATTCATTAATATCCTAATCTAGACTAAGGATGGACACTATTTAAAAATGGACCTAAACCTACGTGGGACTTAAACCTAACCTAGACTATGACTTGGGTTACATAAACCCTAAGGGTTTGAGCATGGTTATTGGGTGCCAACCCACACTATACTAAGGAATTAAATAACATTCAATGCAATATTACACCACCTTTGGAGGAATCCAAAAAAAATTTGGTGGGCATCAAACTCTAGTTAGCTAAATGGAAGTTTTACATGTTTTTGAACATTTAGTTGTTGCTAAAAATAACTATCAGTTTGGGGAATTAATGGATGACTAGTAGTTTGTCCTATCATTTATTAATCTTGGAAAAAGTGGAAAACCACCTTGGAAACTCCGAGATGGAATGGAGGAAAAGAAAGAGGTTTGTTTGACCGTTCATTTTTTTTGTTCAAGCTCAAAGGCTCTGCATGTTTTTTCTCCATTTTTCAAACTATAGTTTGATTCAGTTGCATTCTTAAATTTTCCATTGCATGGTGGAGATAATGGAAGGAATTTATTATTGAATCTATAAATAAAATGGGGAGAAATAATATGGGTTTTCTGAGGATTCAGGTGTAAATTTTTTTGTTGATTTTGTTGCAAAATCTTGATGAGAAACTTAGAGAGCTTGGAAAAGTTTCATAGAGCACTACTAGGCATGATAGGATCTAACCCATTATGATATTTTTATGTTTATCAATCTCATAAAAATAACTCTTCTCATTTTTGATATTGATTTCTAAGTTGATCTTTATGGTTGGAAAATATGGTTGTTTGTATCTCATTGGTTTTTCTTTTAAACAACTCTTTAGAAACTAGGTTCGGGTTATTTGGAACCATTCTATTTCTTATCTATAACTATTATCTATGAGAACATATGAGATTTGGTTTTGAATGATTCTATTTTCTAGAGTTTATCTGTGAGTATGTTTTTTTATGCGACTTTGTGTTTACCTTGCTTTTGAATGCATTAAATATAAGTTCTTATTGTCTCATTAGCGTAGATTGGTCGTTTCAATGACTCTATGGCATAAAGGCTTTAAGGTGGTTGCTTTTCATTTTATCTGGGACTGTTGAAACCCTTTTGGTTTCTAGAAAGGAGTTATTTTGGGTGATACTACTTTTGTTGAATATTAAGGTGAATATCTTATTTCCCTGACACTTCTCTTTTTGTAGTCTCTTGTTTGGTCTTCTTGAACATACTTTTATATAGTCTTGATTTAAATATTATGGAGTCAAAATATTTTTTTATAAACCATTCATGGGTGTGCTTAGTAAATTTTTCTTTCTTTCTTGAGGTAACCCTATTTGAGGGATGGTGTTAAAGTGGATTGTTTTATTTTAGGGACTGTAATCCTTGTTATATTTTTTGGTTTTCTTTTGGAACATTTAGTCTCACCAGTTTGGTTGAGTTGGATGGCCTTTAGTTGGAAAACTAAGTTTGAGTCTTTTTTTCTTGGTTATTGTTTGAGATTTTTCAACCTCTAAGTTGATATTAATTCTGGGAAAGTGTTTTCATAACTTAAACTTAAAAGGAGTAAGCTTATTTTATATTTTGAGGACTGTAGATTTATCACTTACCTCTTAAAGAGGTCGAATGTCCTAGTTTAAATAATATTCTGTAACTTAAATATCTCTATGCACCATTTAGATTCTATGATTGACATGATCATTGGTATTGTTGAAAATTTACTTAGAGGAAGTCCACTATAATTTTGGTGTACTATTCCTATTTTGGTCATGATTCAAGTTCAGTCGATGAACATTCACTTGATAGTTTCTTATTTTCTTGTTGATGAATATTGCATTGTATTTAGTTTATTTGATTTTCCTGATTGAATAAGTAGTAATCATTAATATCTGTGAAGAGAACTTGTTTGATAGGAAAAAATGAAAATACTTGACTATTTATGATAAATTACATGGAATTGTTAATCCAACCCTTGACTATTGTGATAGTTAATGAATGGATAATTTTGGTATTTATTACAGTTCCCCATTTATAATAGAAATGTTCATTGGTATATCAGGTGGCTCAACTGGTTAGGAAATATCTTGTTTTCTACTTGAAATGCATTCAATATCATTACCTTAAAGTATGAAGTAAATTGATGATAGAAGAAATTATTGTAAGGTGGATGGAGTTTTGAATTTCAATCATGTAATCTTTATGATTACCTAATTGAAATCCCAAAACACTTGTCATTTTATTTACTATAGGACATAATGTTTTAACTTGAATGATTTCTAAAATTTTCTCATATTAGGGAAAAAGGTTCATAAAAGGGTACATGTGACTTATTTTCCTAACTTGGCATTGTGGCATTTTTTCATGCTTTTAAAATTTATTAGAGATTGGGAACTTAGAACAATTTCATTAAATAGAAGGATTATTTTCATGAAATTGATAGATAGTAACATGTTTTCTAATGTGTTAGTTCTTATCATGCTCAATTCTCATGAACTGACACATGCTAACAATGTGCAAATGGATTTCGTGAAAAGTGAAAGGAGAAAGACTTATAGAAAGTTGCATTTTTTTACTGATGATGTTCAATTATTTTGGATATTCAAAAGTGTTAAAGTTATGAAATGATTCTTTATGAGTCATGAAGGCCTAGTGCCATTGTACTCTTTGTAATTGTTGAAAATGATATTATTTTATGATTGAAATGTTTATGAAATACTTATAGCTATTTGAGTAAATCAAATTCTACCTTGTCAAATTGACTTGTTGTTTGGTTAAGATTTGTAAGATAAATGTCTTTAGTTATATTCTATGATGATTTGATATGTAAATCTATGTCAAAGTATATATGACATAATATATAACTTTGGGATATGAGCGGAATAAGTGGGGAACTATTTTATGGAGTCCTTATTCTAAAGTTATAATGGTAAACTACCTAAATTATAATTTTGATAAATTTTAATTTACTAAGACCAAGAGGATAATGTATTACAAGCATTACAGTTATTATTGTATCCTTATGAGATTTGAACCAAATGAATGTGTTTGGAACTAGTAAATGAAACTATAAGATCCTAAGTGGATAAATAAGGAACTTTCTTATCTTAAGTAATAATGAACAAGGATATGGTCTTTATCATATGTTGATGATTATATCTAAACCTTGTTGGTTATTAAATATATTTAATTATGAATCAACACATGAAAAAGTGGAAGAATAATAAGGATATAGTTATGATCCTTAACTTACTTTGATAAGTTGAATCTATAATGTTAAAAAGGAAAGTGATTCATTTAAAGTATGAACCAATATATGGTAAAGAGAGAAGATAATAGGAATATGATAAGGATGGGAATTAAATGATAAGGTAATCATTAAATCAACCTATTAAGTTATTCAATATGAATTGTACCATAGACAAAACTTATTAAAGAAGACTTGATGATGTTCTTCTTACTTAAATCAGATTAATTATGGGGTTAAATGAACAAATGGTTAATTAATAATGAGTTCATAAACATGAATGCAAAATTGATCTGCATACCCTCAATTGGTGTAAGGGTGCATTATGATTCCTTTCTTAAAGGAATTATCATTAAAACTTAGTTGACCCCTAGATATGTGCATAATGTAAATTAAATTAATTAACAAGATGAAAGTTAATTAAACAATTGCCTCATTAAGTATGAAAGTTACGTTAAAGGTACTTAGTGGGATGTTGTAGTATAGTTGTTGTTGCACAGTACCCACTTAATGATGAAATTCATTAGGTGGATACTGTGAAGCAGCCATTATGCCTCAATATCCCACTCATATCCTCTAACTCAACTATCATAAGTGGAATTTCAGTTCATTGTTTTACTCTAAACTGAGATAGGCATATAGTCAAGTGTAGTCATCAACTTATGTTGACCTAGGGTGAATAAACACACCCAAATCGACATAAGTTGATTTGAGTATGTCTACTTATCCTTAGTCACCACAAGTAGACTGCAACACTAGTGTATGTGAGTTGTCCCTATTTAGTGTGAAAATTTGACTCATAATTGGTTGACAGAAGTCAAGGAAGACTAATCTAGATAATAGTTAGAGTGGGGTGAAATACATATTCCTTTCGATGAGTATGCCATCTAGAATGTAAACATGGTAAATATGTTTAAACTTTAGCCAAAGTATCACAAATTGTTGGTTGTGTTTGTCTTATGTCACCTAGTCTAAGGTTGTGAGATTTTAGATGGGTATCAGTAATAGATACTCATATAGGAATCTTAGACAATAACACTTGAATGACCCATAAAGGGTAAAGGAACCAAAGTATAATTCATATACACAAGAACAAGTTAAACATGAGAGATCGGTTTAATACTGAGTCATGAAATGAGAGATCAATATCACACCGAGTCATTACAGCTTGCATATGGTTTTTTTATGTGATGGATTAAAAGGCATGTATGTTCTAAATAATGTGAATTTAGAAATGATAACATTATATAAAAAAATTCCCTTGTTTTCTAAGTCATAAATGAGGATGTTACAGAACCATGCTTCCAAACTCATTATCAACACTTTTGCAGCTTGTTTCTAATTCTCATCATTGATTTGATTAAATTTGATTATAATGGGGTAAATTTGCTAAAATTATTTATCACCTATAAGGGTCCATGGTCAAGAAAACAATTATTGTCTAGTTTACGATCAATATTGAGGGCACTTTAAAAACCAAAACTTTCTACTTCTTAACCACGAAGATGCTATAGAAAATTCTCAAGGGGAACCCATTACAATATATTAAGTGAAAAACTACATAAGGAACAACTAGTAAAAGTAAAAGAAATGAATTTTTTCTTTACCGTAAAAAAACATGAAAAGGAAGAAAAACCATAAAATACAAAAATACAAAACAACAAAAGGAGAATAGAAGGTCAGTAAAAGCTAAGATTGAACAATATTTCTATCAACCATAAAAATTGAGAAATGAAAACATTGGAATTGAGGGTGAAAAAAAAATTGTAAAAATTGGAGACTATTGGGAAGAAGAAGAAGTAGCCAAAGTGATGGAACTACTAAGGTAATTTCAAGACATATTCCCAAATAAATTTAAAGAACTCCATGGAATAAAAGGATAAGTAGGAAAAATGAAAATCCAAATAAAAGAACGAATAAAATAATTAAAGATAAAACTATATAGGTTGAACACCAATATTAAGGTCAAAGTTAAGACTGAGATTGATGAAATTTTGAATGTATGGATAATCAAACTAGTAGATGATGCAAATGGATAAGTCCTCCGGTGGTCCAAAAATAAAATATGAAAAATAAGGATATGCTTGGACTATAGGGAATTAAATAAGTTGTCTTTACATGACCCATTTACTACTCCATTCACATAATAAGTATTAGAAAATGTGGCAAGAACATAGGTTTATTCATTCACCGATGGTTTCTTTGGTTACAATCATGTGATAATTACACCCGAGGATCAACCTAAAGCAACATTTTCCACCGAATAGGGATCCTTCATGTATAATGTAATGTCTTTTGGATTTAAGAATGCACCCATGGTATTCAATAAAATAATCATCATTACATTCAAATAATTCATCCATGACTTCCTTGAAGTTTATCTTGATGACTAGATAGTGTATGGACTCCTAAAGAATCAAATTCAAGTACTAAGATTGATGTTCCAAATATGTTGCACATTGCAAATCTCATTGAATCTAAAAAATGTATATTTCTTACATCCTTTAGAACATTACTAGGCCACATAATTTGTAAATAAGGATTATTGATAGATCCAACCAAAATATCTACCATTGTAACACTTCCACCACAAAAAACACAAAAATATGTCAGAAAAATACTTGGGTATACATGATAACATCAAAATTTCACCAAGAACTATGCACAAATCAAAGGCATCATTAGAAGAATTACTCGAATAAAAAATAATATAAACAAATAAAATGGACAAAAGCATGTGCGGATGCATTTGAGATACTGAAGGATAAGATTTTTCATGCACCTATCATAATATTATTAAATTATAAATTATCATTTCTTGTACATGTAAATGCTTCAGAATAACAATAGGTACAATCTTAGCACAACCACGGAAAAATGTATCATCACATAACATTTGCAAGCCAAAAATTATCCAAAGCAGCAAATAACTACTCCACAATAGAGAGAAGCTCTAGAAATGGTGTATGCATTAAAAATTTTATACACTACTTACTAGCCACACCATTTGTATTTTACACACATTATGACCCTACTCAATACACCACTTTACAAGGAAGAATATGTAAATGGTTAATTTTATTTCAAGATTTTGATTTTTACCAACTTTGTGAAGCCAGGAAGTTAAATAATAAGACAAACTACTTATCAAGGATTGAAACGGAAGAGAACACATGCCTAATTGATGATGAGTTTCCATGATCATACTTATCCGTGGTAGAAGCAATTCTAAAATTACTATATGACATAGCCTAACTACTAACTATAGGAGATTTCCCCATCAAATACACAAAGCAATAAAAGAGGAACCTACTAAGCCGATCCTTTCCTTTTACATTGATTCAAGGCAAGTTATACAAGAAAGGACAAGATGAATTCCTTAGGTGGGTATTATTGGAACATGATACAAATAATATCTTAAGAGAATACCATGAAGGAATAGTGGGAGGAAATAATGGATGACACGAAATCACAAAAAAGTGATGATGGTAGGATTATGGTGGCCATACTTTTTTAAGATGCAAAACAATACACTTGATTTTGTGACATTTGTCACCCGGTAGGAAAATCCAATGAAAGAGATGAAATTCCTTTAAGAGAGGTTCTTGTATTGGACCTATTTTATAAATGGTAAATAATCTTTATCAGACCCAAAAACCTATCATAAGACTCTCACAAGATAGATTCATAATCACAAGAACATAATACTTGAAAACATGTGTTAAAACTATGCCTACAAAAGACTACACTCAGTAAAAACCATGGTAAAATTCATTTATGAAAACATCATTACAATATTTAGATGTCCTCTTAGCATCATAAGCAACCAAGGGAAGCACATTGTCAATGCAACAATCAAATAAATCCTACAACACTTTTTGATCAATCATAATAGAAGTACCCCATATCATCCGCAAGAAAATGTAACATTGGAAGGATTCAATAAAGTACTAGAATTTTTTTAACAAAAATATGTTCTTTACAAAAAGTGGATTGGGAGTTAAAGATATTATCAAAACTATGGGAATACCACACAACGTATAAATTCCTAACAAAATACTCACATTTCCAATTGGTGCATGGATTAAAATTTATGGTCCCAATGGAGTTCATAATTCCAAGCCTTAGATTAATGGTTACATCTAGAATGAATGAAGAACCATCAATTCATGAGATTCTTATCGAATTGAATAAAATTTACAAAAACATATCCGTAGCCACATATAACCAAACATAGGGAAAATAAGGAAAAAAACTTGGCATGATAGGCATTGCAAGCATAAGGAATTTGACATAGGAGATAAAGTACTATTATATAATAGTAAATGGAAGAGACTTGGAAAAAAATATCAAATGGCTAGGGACATATATAGTTAAAGACATTCTACCTTCTAGATCCATCAAATTACAAACACTCCAAAAGAAAGAAATATCATATTATGTAAACTCAAGAAATGACATACTATGGAATAAAAAAACAACGTAAAATTGGGGGAAAAAAATAAAAATAAAAAAATTATATATGTATAAAAATAACAAAATACATCCTCTTTGAAAATTGGAAATTTGATGGAGTGAACAAGGATGAGTGAAAAACCCACAAGGGCACCCTCTCTCTACCAAAAACAAGTAAAAAGGAAGAAATACAAAAACAAAGTAAATAAGAAGTAAAGAGAAGAAAGGAAAGTAAGGAATAAAGTAAAACAAAAAAAAGAAACAAAAATAACTACTTGTGAAACAAAGAAACCCACATAAGAAAGAAAAAATAGAAAATCCACGGGAAACCTATGGAGCAAAGGAATTTGTGAAAAATCATTTACTAAAGGAAAAGAAAAAAACCCATGGAATGAAGGATGAGACAAAAACCCACGAATGAAGGGAATATGAAAACAACCATAGAAGTAAAAGAAGGATCAAAAACACACAAAATGAAGGTAATTAAATAAACCCATAAAAGAAGACAATGGTAAAATACACAAAGTGAAGGATAAATCCGTGGAAAGGAGAAAAAGAGGAAAATCCACAAGAAAAACCACATAAAAAGAAAAGGCACAAAACAAATAAAGGATAAGATAAAATTATGCTAGGAAAAGGGAAACAAGGAAACTTGTGAACCAAGGGAAATAATAACCATAGAAGGAGAAAACAATATAGGAAATTCATGGATCTAAGAAGTTAAGAACATACCCACAGCTAAAACAATAAATGTTCTAGGTGGATGAAAAAAACTTTATAAGGGAAATCCTAAGAGAAAACAATCCACACTTGTGAAAAAGAAATCAAAGGCCAAAAGTGAGAATGAAGGAGTGTAGTAATTTATTACCCAATATAGTTGTGTGCATTGGTCCCTCCTTTGTTTTCTTATAAGTATGTTACCATGCATATTCAATAACCATAGAAACCTTTTTCTATGAAGACACGTCATAACATGACAATTTAACAACAAATATAATAAGGAAATTCATTCATAAGAGACAATTGTTCAGATTTAAATGCTAAAAACCCATGTTTAGACAATAATCCAAAACATTATCCATTATAATCATCATCCATTACATAACATATAATATTAATACATTAAATATCATTATATCGTGTGCTCAACTATGCGCACTCTCATACGTGCACTCCATACCAAGTATTTAGACTTCAAGAATTTTTCTCAAACTAGCACTCTATTCTAACTCTACACTCTCTCACTAGCTACGTACTACAATTATCCATAACTAATTTTTATAGTGTGGGGACTTTCCCTTCACTATCAAGATGCACCTTCCTAATAAAAGGTGTGCTTACAATAGCTTTCATGCTTTTACAACTTGTGATAATAATATATTAACTATAATTAGCTTCATGTTTTTATCTCGCTTTAAACCTATTATTAACGTATCCATGCATTTTATTGTTTCTTGCCTTGCATGTGCTTTCTCATCCTTTTATTGGCCACAAATTCATCTTACTTTATTCTATTTCTAGATCTTTTCTTGAGTGGAAATCCATCTCTTATTTTTCTATTTTTAGCCTTATCTCGGAAAATAGGTTAAGTCCTTAATAATGCATGCATTCATGCAGCCCAACCCACTGTCTTATTTCTCCATGGTGCACACATCTCCGCATACTAGTATGTTCTCACTTTCTCTTATTATGTGCATTTCCTTGCATGTAACTCTTAGCTCTCGTGCATGGCTAGTACTTATCCTACTATTTAGACCAACATTACCCCACACTAGAGATATTGTTTGTACTGCAATACTTGCTCCAAAAGAATTTTATTTAAGGAATAAAAGCATAAAGAATTGCAATAACAAAGAATAGTGGATCATATACCTAATGAATAAATGAAGATCAACCTTCTTGATGTGTGCATTCAAATTTATTCCTGTGGTGATTGAAATAGTTCTAGTAACTTTATATTCGTGGATATTCCCGACTTTTCCCACCCTATAAGCTCCTTAGTAGATACATCCGACACCAATCCAACAATATCGGACACCTTCTCAGGGGTAAATTCTTTACCTTTCTCTTTCAATTTTGTGGTTATTCCACCAAGGCCCGATGCCATTCCCTCCAACACATCCATCTTGCATGCGACCAATGAGCCAATTTTCTTAATCCTCGTCTCAAATGTATCCCTCACAAACTTAAGAAAATATCACTTTTTCTTTACTTGTTTCATGATTTATTTTATCATGACCTTGTTTTCTTTCTTCACACCTACATTTACTTAAGTTCAACCTCCTTTTGATTGGTTTGTGGCCTAAGGATGGGATCCAATTCTTGGTAATTATTAAACATTCACCCAACTTTCTTCATCGCTTCCTTGACCATGGTGATAAACACGTCATATTCATCTATATTTCACATGATTTCTTCCTTACTCTTTTTTTCCGTGAAACCAACTCTTCTTCCGACTTCCCTAGTACATAATTCCTCTCATGTAATATCATTCTTTCCAGATCTTCTAAATAATGCAACTCGATGGATACTCATCTTGGGAATTATCCACCAGGTCAAGGAGAGAAAAATTGATCACATTTACTATTTGAGTGGCCTTGTTATAAGCATGTTTTTAATCCTTCTTTTCTTCCTCCAACTCCTCCATAAGATAATGTAACTATTGTTCTTTGTACCTGTTATCCTGGGTGGAACTCTAATTTTAGCCTCCTTGTTTATATTTGGGCATGCCACCTCAATCGCCATCTTATTCAATGCATTGTTAGCATGTTCATCTATTAGCTCCATGGTTTTCATGGTTATGAGGAATGTGCCCAAATCCTTCATCTTTCACCGACATACACCTCGTTATTTATCTTGAACTTAGGTTCCTCCATATGAATATGTATACTCCACAACAATATCTTCTTCATGACAATCTTTGCTCCTTCAGTTCAATCATCTCCCATTCATAGAGATTTTTACTTGGCACCATGCTCTAGAACCTTACATGCACTACCTTCATTTAGTCATCAATATATCTCATCTCGTGGGTGTCGCGAGATCTCTTTATTCTTCCTCCTTCTGCCATTGCACTTACCCTTGGGCACCATTGTCTCAGTATCAAGCTACGCGTTGCTCCCATCTCCTCTTGCAGGTCTAAGCCTTCCCAAGATGTTGTTCCTCATCATTTCCCTACTCTTCTTCCTCATATCCTTCGTGGCCTCCACCATGTACACTATGTATCTCTACATCATGTTGCATAGTCTATTCCTTACTCTCCTCTTCACCATGGTTTGAATCTTAACTACATGTGACCTCTTCCACGAACTTCTCTTCATCACTCTCTTCTATGTGAATAGAATTCTCTTATATTTGCATGATAAATGGAAATGAACATTGTAAATAAGTATAATAAAACTAAATCTGAACTAGAATAATATGAAGAACACAAGGGTTTACACTTAAGAACATGAATAACCATAATCACACACATATATTGATTTACAATATTTACAAAGGCCTCATTATATCATAAGGGTCATATAGACTGAATACATCAAGGAATATTATCGTAAACCCTCCAAAAATACTTTGTAGAGATATTTCTTAGCTATTCTACCCATTATAACCCTTTTTGTCATATTGAAACCCACACATAAATGCTCAATAGCATCCTCGGCAAGTATTTATGCAACACCTGATACTACTTAGAACCATCTTTAACCCTTCATTTCCCCAAAGACTTGTTTCTCACTCTCTCCTCTATTTCAGACCCAAGCACTCCTTTGAATAGGATCTAGATGCACTTCCTTGGTTTCCTTCATGAATAGATCGCATACCAAGTGGAAGAATGGTCCTCGATGGTCGAATGCCTATGCCAGTCAGTAAATGCCTCCACTACCTAGTAATGATCATCCTAGGAATATCCCTTACGTGGAATATTATTTTCTTGACCTTCAAGGCTCCATGCTGGCACCTTTTCCATTCAGCATGCCTACTCATGATTTTCACGTGTTTTCCCGTGACAAATCCTTCAAATATGGCTAAGTCCCCAGACCTTCCTTCTCCCGCACACCCCAACCTCTTCTACTACACACCTTTCCCATGCACACTTTTTCCTAAGCTCCTTCCTTCTTTACCTGTCTCCCACACGTGTTGACTTCTTCATTGGGACTTATTCAATTTCAGCAAAGGGGTCCAATGCAAAGTATCTTATTCCTCTTACCTCCTCCTCCTCGTCATCTTTCTCTTTTCTTCATATTTGTATTCTTCTTGTCAAGTAGGGTTTTCCTCATGCATCCTCTTGGAAGTCCCTATTGTCTTCTTTCCCTTTGGTAGTTTCAAGAGGTGAAGGTTTGTTCCATCAATATACTTCACATTCCTCTTTCTGGGCCTCAAATATATATATACTCTTTTTGCTTCCTTTCCCACCATAACAGCTTATAAGAGTAATATCCATATTTTATGATTTCATTACCTCCACATAGGCTGACTTAAGGGGGTATACATAATTAGTGTGTAATGTATGGCAATCAAAGTCTACCTTGTTAGCATAAAAATCAGCTTCCACCCATCCTTGATTATGTTCATAGATGCCCGATAAGATTTGGCAAAGAAGGATAAGATAAATTTACACCATCATCCCTTCTCCCCATTTCTCATGAAAACCTTCCCAAATAGAAGTGTTGACGCACTATAAAATCCACATTATCATCAATTATGGTGGGAAAATCCTAGTACACACCACTCATTCTCATATACTTTGCACATTTATCTATATCATTTATCCTCCTGAATTTTATATATACTACTTATGGCTCCATCGTAGTTATATTCTACAAAACTTTGCGCAGGGACTTATTCTCTACTAAGTATATCCATACTTTCTCCTTAGATCCATATGAAACACCTATCTCTAAAAAAATTATTAATAACAAGAGGGTGCCCCAGGTTAGTTTTTCACCTTTGATTACCTAAACCTTTACTTCTTCAATATTCCCTTCAGCAATGAAGAAATCAATGTTGTATATGGTATTTATTTTAATCTTGTGTGTTATGTGCAACCATTTTTTGTTCACCTATGTCTACCTTTCTCGATGCCACCATCTTGAACTTACCAATCACGTTGCCACTCGGTACACCCGGTCAGTGATGCCTCGTAACGTCCATTACATGACTCCCCATTGATAGTTAAATTGCTTTTAGGTGGCTTATACTCCATTATCATCATCAAAATTGTTCTCAATTTCAATTCTAGAGTTGTGAAAACCTATTACTTATCTAATCAGCTTATGTGGTGATACACATTCTTCTTTCAATAAAATAGAAAATTTCCTTGTGGAAACTCAATATGATCCACTATTATAGTCACTCATGCTTTCCAAAGAAGGTAAATTCATATACTTGGAGGACTCCAACACTCTCCAAATCCTTCTTCCTAGTGTCATCATATACTAGTTTTCCGTCATGCAGCTTCTCTAATCCAAATTTTTCATCACATCCCCGGTTAACTCCCCCAATGTTCCTTTGAGTGATGGTTATAATATATTATCTTGCAATTTTTTTAGTGTGAATCCCATGGTTTTTCTACTACAACCTCGCTATGGTATTGCATCTTAGAGAACCATTATTTTAGTGCGTCCTCTACCACGGGCTTCTTATTTTTTCCATTTCCCTTTCCTTTTGGTGATATAGTGGGTGCTTTCTTTAGTGCCATTGTTAACTTCACAATTTCTTCAATCTTAAAATTAACAGAGAGAGAGTGTTCCATAGATGTTGATTACTCACACAATCCTTATGCTTGAGCATCCAACTCTTTGACTACCCTTTATACTTACTTTGAACCTAGATCTTCTCCTCCTCAATTTGATGCCCTAGCTTTTCTTTCATTCCCTAATTTAAACTCTATGAATTTATACTCTTCTGCAAACCCTAGCTCAAGATTTCACCAAATACCCCTATCGAGAACCTTTCCCATGCTCCTACTTCCTCCAATAGGGTTTCCACACTCAAACATTCTTCGGTTTATCTCTAGTTCGATCCAAATTTCCTATCTACAAGCTCTTCAAACTCACACACGCAATTCACACTTATTCACTCTCCAATCATTTGAACTCTTTATATTGTAAGGTAAAAATGAAATCACCCACGCTCTTTTTCTATTTTTCCAAATTTTTAATGCATTAATTCCTCCTCACCTACCACTACTCCAAAGCATTAAATGTTCTTTCTACTTTTTCAAGAAATTTTTCCCGCTTTCTCTCACACAAAATTCATAACCTTCGTGTGCCACTAATTCTAAGGTTGTAAACATCCTTTCCCACACTTCGCTATGTCATACCCCATCTTATTTTGTGCCACATACCAAGTAGTATATCTTGTTAATACCTCCCCCTCACATTACATTGCGCAACCTCTACATCAACTTTAACAGCCGAGAAATTTCATAACCTTCTAAAGCACCATCATCCTTAAGCACTGAGACACTTCTCATTTCTTTCATGCACTCCCAATATCTTTTCATAAAGGACATTTCTTTTATATTATCATGCACACCCATAGACCAACTCAAATGTATGTACCAACATCACATAGTTTATTTTTTCATGTACTCAAATCTATTTCACCCCACAGTAAAGGTATGCATGGTCCTCTGAGCATAGACTTATAAGATAGTAATAATCTCATGCATGTGAACAAACTTACTACAAAAACACAAGTACAACAAACATGTAAAAACATGAAAGGGAAATCTAATCTAAGCGGTATTACTTCCTTATTACAAACACAAAGGAAGATTATTTATAGTAGGGCTTCAACCTATTCCCATTCAAGTAACCATACAACATATTTCTATCCAAAGACTTGCGCAATTGACATGCGCCTAAGTCTAGTATCTTTGTTACTAAAAAGGGTTCCTACCAATGAACCTTCAACTTCCTTGGATGGCGATAAAATTGGATTCATATAGAAGTACCATCTTTCCAACTGTAAAATACTTGATCTTGATGTGCATGTCATTCCAAGCCTTTTGTCATGCCTTTTATGGCTTCTGACTCCAATGTGTAATGACATGCCAATAATCTAATTACAACAATTATTCAATGCACTCATCAACTTCATGTGCATCATCTAATCCTCATACACATGCAATACAAAAAGATGGTAGCATAAATTCCAAAGGTAATATAACCTCCCCATAAAACACCAACTAAAAGGGTGTGGCCTTATTCAACCGCTTATAATTTTTCATAAATTCCCAATGGATGGTTGATACCTTGTCATCCCAATCCTTTCTTCCAACATCACATAGACTCGTTGGTGGTTGTCCTAAGATCTTTTTGAAAGATTCAATAGTGTCATTAATATGGTGGTGATAACAGTAGTCTTATGGTGCACCACCATAGAATATTACAATAAACTGATAATGGTATCATTCAATAAATGAGTCCCTCTAACACTTGTGAGGCTTAATGGACATCCATACATATTAAAGATGTTTTCCCAAAGGAACCTTGCTTCTTTAACTAGAGTGCAATATTTTTTAGGAGTATCCTCTTCCAACCTTGTCAAATAGTCAATACATGTGATGATGACATGTGCACCTATCCTAAGAGCGAGTGGTGCAATAGGTCCTATAAAATCAATGGCTCATTTTTCAAATGGTTACGCGCTTACAATGGGTCATAATAGCATCTCATATCTATTCCCAGGCATTCCAATTCTCTGGAAATGATAACATGCTTTGAAAAAATCCTTGGTATCTTTATATAATGTCTCCCACCATAGAACTTCTAAAGGGATCTTTCCCACAAAGTGGCATCCCCTACTTAATGTCCTCTGTTGTTATGCCCCAATGAGCTTCCTCTATAATAGCTTCATGCTCATGTTCCAAAACACATCTTTGTAAGACCTTATCTTGCCCCATTTTATACAGGTATCCTCTAATGAGTTGATATGGTGCAACATGAATAGAAATCTTATTATTTTTCAAGGTCTTCATTCCTTCTGCACAAGTCCAAAGGTACACAAAAATAATGTAACATATTCCAAATCAGTTGGCACATGGTTCAATCTAAAAATTGTGCATCTAGAATAGTGTCCTCAATGCTCTATGTGTCCTCCCTAGAGTTGATCCTTGACAAGAGGTCAAGTCCTAGATTAATATTTCATGAATTTACTATGACTGTAAAGTCAAATTCTTGAAAAGTAAGTATACACCAAGATGCGCCCTTACAAGAAAATTTTGGTTACTAAGTACTTCAATGTCACATGATCTCGTGTAAAATATAAATAGTTTGACCAATAAGTACTATTAAAACGTGTGAGGTGTGTAGATCATGGATAACACCTCACTCTCCATCATTGTATAGTTTTTATATGCCGGTGTCAACTTCGTACTTGTAAATAATATGGGATGATCTACATTTTCTTCACTGGTTGTGCCAAGTTTGTGCTAGAGGCATCTACATACACATGGTTTGTTCCAAGGGAAGTACAAGATAGGTATGGTGGTAAGATTATTCTTCAAGGTCTCAAACACCTAATATTGTGCATCACTCCAATAAAACTTTCCCTTATCCTTGAGAAATTCCTCTAAGGGCACAAAAATCTTTTCATAACCCTTAATTAATTTTCTATAGTAACCAGTGTGCCTCAAGAAACCACAGACCTTGTTTTGGGTTGTAAGTTCTTCAAGCCCTAAAAGGAATATAATATTACCAAGGTATACCAACATTCCTTTATAAATTATGTGCCCAAGTAATGTACCAAAAGGGGTGGAAAAGATGCACTTCTTAATGTTTAGAGAGATGCAAATATTCCTGCATCTCTCAAACATCTATCTTATATTATCACATGGATCCTTTACTAGTCGTAGATGGTCTAATCATACAGATAAACCTGAAAGAACTTATAAATGAATTCCTATAATGCATGACTAATGATGTGTAATAACACCATTGGTGCATTCTTCAATCCAAAGGACATCACAGTATCTGTAAAACTTCCCCATTTAGTTACTGAGGTGGTCTTCTCTTGACCCTCATACGCAATGTGTTCTTGATGGTATCCTTAGAATCCATTAGTGAAGGAATAGATTTCACACCATTAAATGCCTTCAAGTATCTCCTCAGTGAATGGTGTAGGAAAAGGAACTATGACACATGAAGCATTGAATACCTTGTAGTCAACAAAGATCCTAATCCATCCATCCTTCTTGATATTGATCACTTTGGGGCTGACCCACTCATATATCTCAATTGGCTTTATAATCCTTGACTTAAGCATGTTTTCAATATCTTCTTTTACCTTATCACATAGGTTATATTTCATCCTATAAGGCCTCTTCCAAACCATACGTGGGCCTTCCTTCAACTTAATATTCATCTCTCCCAATGAGGGATGTACACCCTTCAACTCATGATAACCCCTTGGGAACAAGTCTTGAAGTCACGCAACAACTCAATGATCTTCACAACCTCTGGTTCTAACCAATAATCTCCAATGATAGCCTCTTTAGGTGCATCCTCAGTGCCAATATTCACCTTCTTAGTTTTCATAGCACATGATATGTGTGTGCCTGCTCATCTGCAATGTCCATAACTTCATGTACACCCTTTATTTGTTTGATAAAATATTCAACTTCCTCATCATCAATGAGGTAGACCATCTTCCCTTTTTCCTTCCTCTCCATGGGTGCTCTAGCAAGGTTTCTTTTGTTTCCACATATCCTCACACACCTCGCCTCTCATGTTCTCCCAAGAGGTGAACCATAAGTTCATCTTGATTTTCACTATCTCCTAGAGTGATGCACTTCATACTCAAAGGATTCATGGATGGGAGGCTTCGTAGAAAAATAATAAAAGGTGTGACCAATACCTTTTGTCATATCACACCAACTTGTAATCTCTTTATTTAACTCAACATGCACATACCATGCCCACATGCATTCACATAAAGTGAATTAGAACTTTTTACCCAAAGGTATGGTGGTATATCCTCTTTCACTTATGCCCAATGTCTCTCACAATTGTGGATGTGTACTAAATTGGGTGTCTTCCCATCATACTCATGTATAAGAGAAGGGAAATTACTCCTAGTGAGCCTTGTTGAAAAGTTTATTCTCACCGCACTAACCCAATAGTTTGTCTATGTATCTCTCCTACCAAAGACGATGTTTTCCCATGCAATGTATAGACCATCATATTCCATCTATCCCCTTTTTCTATTGGTCTTCTATTGTACGTGAGAAAGAATCAATTTTTCTCTTCTTCAAAGTACCTTGGTAACTAAGTTTTTCCTAAACACATAATCATGCATGACCTAATCATCCTAGAAACTCTTCCCTTGACCTCATGACCTACCATCTCATAAGTTTCATGGGCCCAATTTTCACAAGCAACGATGGTAGTATCATTGATATAATGGACATCATCCTAATGTAGGATGCCTTCCTTTGATGAATTGATGTTCTTTGTATCACACACTTTATGTGCATATATTTGATTGAGCTCTTCCTCACTAACAGGCTCAATATATGGAGAAACCTTTTTCTCATCTAACATTATTACCACTCACTCATCCTTGTTCTCAAAACTGATATATCTTTTGTTGAAGTGAAAATCAACATTATTCGCATAGCACCATGGATGACCTAAAAGTGTTGGGAAGTTATATGCCTCTTCAGGTGTTAGTACCTTAAAATCACTTGTGAATTGTGTACCCTGAATAGTGATAGAGGCATATATCAAGTCACGAATGGGAATGACCCTATCTTATTTTCATATATAGCACATTAGAGTATGACTACAACTATGGCCTCCCATTTGGTTCCATGCATCCAAAGTCAAAACATTGAATTTTGCACCTTTGTCAATAAGAATGTTACTCACCATCCAACCACTAATAAATGCATCCATCGTTATCTCCTTATCAAAATCATGGTCCCGTGGTGGTAAATTTTCATGAAGGATTTGGTGACCTCGTCCACCCATGTACGGTACTTTCTTGCATAACCATTCTCTTCATAATGGAATTATGTTCTCATGGCACAAAATCTTACAAACTTCCTTTAAATCATCAAAAACATTATATGGAATCTCTATTTCCCTTGCACGTTCCCTCTCGTGCACTTATTTATTCAATTGTTGGATCTCCCCTTTTAGTACTCTGACAACACCCATGGTCTCTACATCTCAATACTTAATATGTATGACCTCCTCTATCTTGATCAAGGTTTTTAATTTATATTCTTATGTGCATGCCACTTATGTATGTGTAGTCATGAGGAGAGGTTGAATTTTGGATCAGTCATCTTTTTAGGTGTCAACTATTCAAGATTTGTGTCTTCTACTTTAATCATACTTGTACCTATGTATTTTTTTGTTCTTACTCATTGAGGTCTGGTAGACAATCCTCAACCTTGTGTTCCTTTCCATAGTATACGCATACCTGATTTTTAAGACACTCCCACTAACAATGATCTAGTGATCCACAAACATAACATGTTCCACGCGTAAACATTCCTATACCATCATAGCCTCTACTCTTATATCCACCTTAAAATCCACCATTCCTATTATTACACATCTCACTCTGTCTATCCTTATTTCTCATGAGAGTCACTTGCTACATGGTTTGACATAACCCAGTCTCGCAAGACTCATGAATATGGTCAATCAAGTGGGATTCAAAAGTATCATGGGTAAGTGTATCACATTGCAGCACATAGAGAATCTTTTTGTTGTGCACCGTAAAAGTGGGTAGTTTCTAACATCAAGATTATTGTGGAAAATCTCACAAGATGTCAATAATGTGCACACACTCTAGTGTGGGAATTTGTCTTTGTGTTTCCTTCTACATTGCAGCTAGTACACCATAAGGCATTACGCATCTCATCTACCAAATTGGTAGATAATGTTTCCAATTGTGTAGCCATAGCTATTATCTATACCTCGAGGAAAGGACTAACACCCATGTCAACACTTCCAACTATTTCTATGCATAGTGATACCTCCAACACCTCATGTGGATTAGTAAATGTCTTATGAGAGAATGCTCTTCTGAATAGAGTCAATAAGCCACCTACAAACCATTGTGCATGTTGGCTCTAGTGAATATCATAAGATAACTTTGACAATAAAGTTTTTAAATTTACATCATACTCCTAGACGCTCTCAGAAATACCCTTATTAATATCCTTAAGTGTGCTAATATTATGTTGCTTAAACTACCGGAATGTGAAGTTTAGGTAAAAAAGGAAGTGCACAGTGCATCATAATCTACCACAGTCTGGTGTGGACCATATTTTCTATACCAGTTGAATGTGTGCCCTTATAGTGTGGTTCAAAATTGACTTTCCTTCTTATCAGAAGTTTTTATTCCTTTAGCCCTCCATAGTAAATCACACTTATGCACATGCTTAGCTGCATATTCTATACATCTATACTCTTTCAAGTGAAGTGAAATCTCAAAACTAAATGACATATTTGATGTTGTGCTTCTTGAGCTTGTGAAAGTTATTTTTAGGTTGTTGTTTCCCTTTCCCTAGAGTGGGTCGAGATTTTGGACCTCCACCGAACTTCCTCTATGTGGTGGCTGACCTAAACCTCTGAGCCTTCCATCATACCTCGTTCTCATGTAGATTAAATCTCTTACATCCTAGTAGTTCTATTGAATTATACACCAATTGTCTATGTTATTGCAACACCTATAGGATTTATTCTAATGGATTGTGTGCTAACACTCTATCATGATGATGTGTCAGTTAAAATACCACCGAAAGTATTCGTTACAAAAAATGGCACCTATTACACTACCATGTACGTGTCTTTAATTTGTTGCACTTCCCGAGACGATATTAAGACATGCCTCCCTATATCACCTACCCAACATGGTGGACCTCTATTACCTTCCTACTCACCTTCACTGTGGTTCTCTTCTACAACAACCTCTAGATTTTGAACACCTTAGGCAAGGGATAGGTGGCTCAGGTTGGATTTTATATGTGCCTATAGTTCTTCTTATTTCCTCAAACTCACTCTCCTTAAATACTAAAGGGGTCTCTCTAGTGCTCTTTCCCAATGTAGAGAATACATCATCCTCTGAGTCCCTCACCTTCATAGGGGTCTCATCTCTCCCATTAGTCATTATTCTTCTCAATCTCAATGCCACCTCAACTTCCCTTTATCGCGCATCATTATACCCGAGTCTTCTTTCCTCTTTCTATCTCTCTTTCTTCTACCAGGTTGTTTCCATCCTTCAAAACCTATCTCTTTCCCTTACGCATGTTGGGGTTTTATCCCACAATAGGTAAGTTCTACAATCCCCATTCAAAAATCAAGATCTTGATAGCTAAAGGTTTCACGCATAGATAAGATACCCTTGGGTCACATAAAAACTATAACTCTTATTCCTATGGGAAAGAGTATGTTGAAATTTTTTCTCTAAGTTATAACCGTGTAGCACACCTTTCCATAATTGATCTACAACTCTATTCCATTTCTCATCCAAATAAAAGAGTGTTTGGTATTCTTCTTGTCTCCACACTTTCTTTCTACTAATCCAAAAATCTCTATTTTCTGCATAAGCTATCAACCAATCGTACAATTCTACTAAGAAGAAGCTGAAAAAGGTCTCATACAAGCAATCATAGAGATTATCTTCCACCCACTTTCATGCATTGAAATTAGGTCCAGTGTTATACCTCTGAGAAAACATGTCATGACTATCATTTAACCAGTTCTCAATATCATCCAGATACAATCAAAACGTCATGTGCATACAACATCCTAGTAGAAATATTAAAAACATGTCTCGAAACGGAACAAAAATGTAGTCTTTTATTACCTAATATAGTTATGCGCATTGGCACCTCATCTAGACAAGTATGGAATCTCACTTGAAGCACACGTAGCCTCCAATTCCCTCCTTTGTTTTCTTAGAAAAATGTTATCATGCATATTCAATAGCCATAGCAACCATTTATTCATGAAGAAACATCATAGTATGACAATTCATTAACACATATACTAAGGAAATTCATCCATAAGATACAAATGTTCATATCTGAATGCTAAACAACCTAAGTTCACACAACAATCCATACAATTATCCATTAGAATCATCATCCATTACATAAAATATAAGTTGAATATATTATATACCATTATATCAATATGTTGGATCATGTGTACTCTCATAAAAATCCATACCAAGTACTTAGTCTTTAAGACTTACTCTCGGACAAACACTCTATTCAAACTATGCACTCTCTCACTAGCTAGATACTACAATGATGCATCAGTTATATTTATAGGGTGAGGAGTTTCCCTTCACCATCTACATGAACCTTGCTAATAATAGGTGTGCTCACAATATCTTGCATGATTTTTACAACTTGCGTTAATAATAGATTTAATTATAAATAGCTCCATGTGTTAATAATATTCATCAAGAAATTGTCCATGTGGTAGTTGTTTGTTAGGAAGGGAAGATTCAATGAGTTGATTGGTGATGGATTGTCCCTTAATATAATTTTGGGGGATGAATTAATGGTTGAAATTGGTCAAGATAATGAGCCACCAAGTGATACGATCACACGCTATAAGGTTTAGAATGCATTGTTTTAAGGGGATTGAAGATGGTGACAACATAAATTTTATGGTTAAGTAAACAATGGAAGAGTTTGGAAGTTGTGAAGTACAAGGCACAACACAACTTTTCTACTTCAATATAACGGGTCTCGTAGTCATGAAGAGTGCGGCTTATATAATAAACAACATTTTCACGTCATTTCTCAACGCGATGAGCAAGCTTAGCACCTAGGGCATGATTAGTATTGTGTGTGTGTGTTTGTGTGTGTGTGTGTGTGTGTAAGGGCTCCCCCTCACATGGAGGTGTAATTATAGGTGGTGATAAGAGGTATTTATTGATGTCTTCAAAGGAATTTTGACAATATTGATCCCATTTAAAGTGTATGTATTTTCAAAGGAGATGATAGAAAGGTTGACAATGATATGAGAGATGTGAGATGAAATGGTGGACTGATTAAACTCTACCTTGAAGGCTATGAAGTTGTTTGAGGTTTTATGGAGGGGGAATATCAATAATGGATTTGATATTAGTGGGGTGCACTTGAATGCCTCGATAGAGATGATGAACCCTAGGACCTTTTGGGTGAGAACACTGGATACACACTTAGTAAGGTTAAGGAAAAGGAATTATTAGATGAGTTGAGAAAATAGGGTATCTAGGATAGTGAGATGGTCTCGATGTTGTTTAGTTTTTCCCAAGATGTCGTCAATGTAGTCTTGTATAGTTTTATGGATAAGGTAATGGAAAACATATGTCATTGAACATTTATAGGTGGCCCCTAAATTAAGTCTCAAGGGCATGGCGTGGTAGAAAACCTCCCCAAAGGAGTAATGAAGGATGTTTTATGTTGATCGTCTATGGTAATAAGGATCTAATAGTAACTACATAATACATCCATAAGGGAAATAATCTCATGGATAGAGGTAAGGTTAAGGACTTGATCGATGTTCATGAGGGGAAATTTATCTTTGTGACAAGTGATGTTGAGTTCTCGAAAGTCCGTGTAAATGTGTAACTTTCTAGAGGCTTTAGTTATAGGTACACATGTTAGAGACCCATTGTGGATAATCAATGGGTAAGATAAAATTGGTTGAAATAAGATGTTGTAACTCTTCTTTTGTGAAAAGATCCACGCAGGATACATCTTACGTAGATTTTTTTTGTCAGGATTAGCATTAGAAAAGGTAATGATATTGTGATTGACGATGTTAGCATCAATACCCAGCATGTCGCTATATAACCATGTGAAATATTGAATATGTTTGGAGAGGAAAGTGGTAAAATCATTCAATTCTTTTAAATCTAAGAATTGAACTTTGAATATGTGAGGATCCTATGTATTTTCTATGTTAATGTAGATAGTGGATATGTTAAGGAGTGTCAATGCGTTAGGTGGCAGAGTATTTTGAAGTTAATGATCTCCTGCCCCCATTTATGAGAGGATAGATTCATTGTCATGACATTAAAATATTGAAATGGTAGGGAGTCTTCCTTTATCATTTCGTAATATGAGTGGAAGGATCTTAGTACCATTGTTAATTTAATAAGTAAGTGGTCCTAAGGTAATCATATTGAATAAAAAATTATATAGGATGGAAACTATTTCATCTATGTCCATAGGGTTATTGTTTGAAATTAGAGAAAATCATTTTGACTCTATTAAGGATCCATATATAATGCTTACGGTGGACTCGAGTTCAATTTTTAGAAACCTAACCCATATTTTTTGTGATGTTTATGGGAATGATCGAGGATTAGGTCATGAATACCCTATTCATAGCATCGAGGCCAAATCCTTTCTAGGCACAATGATGGAGGTACATCTATGAAAAGGATTGGTTATATAGAAAGGTGAAATTTGATATAAATGGTTTGGCATGAAGTTGATTATTAGGATATGGGGAAGGAAGATTGATCCCTCCATATAAGAGATTAGTTTTAAGATATTGTGGACCAAAGGAGATAACATCTCTGACATTAGGTTGATGCATGGATTTTTTTTTGGTTCTTCTGTATGTATTTCACATTAGAAGATAATTAAGGGTGAGAAAACTAGACTCTCCTAGTGAAAGATGTTGCATGACATCGTCAAAGGAGGTTATATTGGATAATTTTGATGCGGTCATGGAAGAAATTTTAGAGGCCACATTATAAGATCCCTATTTTACTTTATGCACAAGCACATCATTCGGTCGATATGTCATGTGACATGCATTGAAATGGTTCGGGTTAGCTAGGATAGTGAATGTTTTACCCTCATATTCATATTTTAGGAAACGATGGAGGATGGATGGTATACAAAGTATAGCATGAATTCAAGGTCATCCTAATAACATGTTTTATTGAAACTATCCTTGATCTCGTAAACCAAATTTAACTAGCAATTGTGCACACACATTTTTCTTGCTTTGTATTGATTTTCGATGTAAAATTTGAGCATTATATCCTTTTGTATTTTTAATAAAAGAATAAAAACTATAAGTACTGTGCAAATATTGAAAGAAATGAAGAGGATTCACCAGCAATTTGACGCAAGAATTGATAACGGAGTTCGGCGCTTGAGGCCTACGTCTCCGGGTCTAGTTGAATGGGATCGATCTATTAAAATCTTGAAAATAATTCTTTACAAAGAATTCTACAAAATTCTGACCTTCTCACAGTCTCCCTCTGACAAAAATAATAGGGGTTGCTTTTTACATCTCCTCCAAATTCCACTCCTAGCTCAAGTTATGAGCATTACAATATTTTCACACAGACTCGAATGCTATACAAATATAATATCACTCCTTTTATACTATTTCCAAACAGCTGGCGCAATGGTTAGGTGCCTATACTTTTGCTTGGGAGGTCAGATTTTCCAATCCCCTCCACTTCTCTCTCCTTCTCCTTAGGTGCTTTTGAAGTGTTTTATCAAACATTGGGTGCATAAAATCTTGGAAGAGGTTTTAAATAGAAAGTAGGCGCATTGTTTGTGGCTTAAGAGCCACCTTTGCCATGGAATGAGGCACATTAGTTGGCTGATGTGTAGGGCGCATGAATGCTGTTATTTTTAGGCGCTAAAATCAAGGCAGAATATAATGCATGGACAATTATATAAGGAAAATGCGTGGAATGTGGTATAATGAATATGCAATGCATGGATAGCTTAGCTAAGGATAATGCATGGAATATGGTAGTTGATAAAAATGCGTGGGAAATTACATAATTTAAATAATGCATGTCTAATAGTCCCACATGCATAAGCGCAAAGGCAATTATAGGAGTTTATATACACAAGTTGGTTTAATGATTAAATGAGGAGGCCAAGGCACCCCTCCATAATCAAGTGTGTCGAACCTAGCGAGAGGCCCCACCAAGAGAAATAGCGGGGTCCATTTGTCCAAGAATGAGTGTCTGTATGTACCCAAAATTGTAAGGTATGCTATGACTTGCTGCAACAGTGTAACAAGCTCCCCAATGATGATACAGTCTCCTCGCAGGTGTTCGGGATCCGTAAAATCCCTCGAGTATGCATTAACATCCCGCATGCCCCGCTTAGCCCCGCACCCTTTTTTTCCCCTTTTTCCCTCTTTCCTTGGCCTTTTGATCTTCAAGATGGCCAACCTGCTTCTACTGCAAGGCAGTCTCATGACCGCCGCCACGATCAGTGGCGGTCCTCCTATAACCGCCGCCCTGCTCAGAGTGGCGGTCCTGCACGCATTTCCACAAAGTGTTTTGACATGACTCACGTAAAATATCAACATTTCACCAGCTTTCCTTGCCGACTTGGGCATGCATTTATGTTTTTGGTCCCCTGGAATAGTGTTTGGCCATTGTTTATGGTTTTTAGAGTTCAGTTTGGTTTTGATCTTTGGGTGAATGAAAGCTATAAATAAATGGTTTGTGCACAAGCAAATGGTCTGCCCTCATTCACTTTCATGCTCTGATTTTCATAGTTCAGCTTGTTATCTTGTTTAGAAGCCATAGTTTCAGTTCATTTGCAGGCTTAGTTAGTATTGTCCAGCTGTTGGTAAGCCACATATCCAGCTTGTGCAAACAGTGTTGTTGTTTTACCCATTCCATTGAAGTAGAATAGCTTAGGAAGCCATTAAAGTTGCAGGTTTTGCTCTTCAAACAGGGTAGTTTCAGGTTCTGGCCGCTTCATGTTGCATGACTTACAGTAAAATCCCGCTAGGAATTACATAAGCCAAGCTCTGTACTCTTGCGCTATCCCTCTCCTACTCACATTTTCAGTCTGCATTATGAGCTGTCCTTGTCCCAATATCTATTTCTATCGATGCTGGCATTACATGCTTTTCTAGATCCACGTGAACACAAAAGAACGAGGAGATCATACCAAGGGGACAAGATCACATACACCATCGGATTCGCCACTGTTCTGCGGAATCCAGGTTCTAGCTTTCAAAGTTCTAGTTAGAATCATATCAAATAAGGTAGTAAATTGCTTCATTTCAGTAATTCAATTCTCGATATTGCCAGGGAAGTTGTGAGGATTGATAGTTTCTGAGAAACTATGATTCACTCCTCACTTCTGAGGTAGGATCGAGAATCTTGCAGGTAGATTAGGAAAGTTATTGCATTATTTAGAATAAATCTACAAATTGCACAGGAAAATAACTACACTCGGTTATTTTGTTTGTTTTTAAATTGTTATTCAATTGTTATTTCTAGATATACCTAAATAGCTACTTTTCTTCTCATAAAGTTAAAATACAAAAATAGAAGTTATATATGTTTTAGTTTTACTCCACGTAGTTAGAATTTGCTTTATTACAGTTAGATTTACATTTTATTTTGTATGACAATCACGGGACCTCAGGAGCCCAGGGAATACATATTTGAGCCAATCATGCCTCAACCAAACCTCGTCACAGCAATAGTTGACATAGACCAAAATCTCAGAATACAAGTCTTCCAAACAACAACAGATTTACAACTGATCAGTTCTCAGTTGAGAGGGTTAAATATAGAAGACGACCAAGCACACACGTTTTGGTCAAACCAACCAAACTACAGATTACCCTAGGAAAACATTCGCATGACTGTAGAAGGGTTTGAAAGAGAACAAACCTTTGGTTGTGATCCTTTGGTCCCACAGCCAGGTGCAGGGGACACTCTCACAAACATAGATACTAGTTTAAGGATCCAGGTTACACGAACTCCTGTGAGATATTATGAGAAAATCACATAGTTGTTGGTCCTAAACATAGAAGCTGAGAAAGCATATGATTACTGGATACTAGGAATCAGGATTTGATTTCGTATATGACCATAACAAGACCGCAACAACCAAGAGTCTACGGTTGTGACCCACAAGTCCCACAGCCTAACGCATCCATAAGTCAATCAGATATAAACATTGGCCTACGCACACTAGTATTCCAATCCACTCCACTTCCACCCATCATCGTCGAACAATTGTCCTTACTAGATATAGCGGCTAACGAAGCTAGAGAATTCTAGACTAGGCCAGAGAATCATCCGTAGAGTCAATTATTTCCACCATCCACCATATGACCTTGTCTGGGGACGTACACGAAACTATCCCAGGTCATTTTCCACATATTCCAAAACCCATAGATTGAATCACGCCAGAGCTCGATATTGATTGGAGCCTTCAAGTAGTCATCCTTGCTGATCGATCTATCACACCAGTCCAAGTTAGAAGGGCTTTCTTTGCCTTAGATTCACAAATTCCATTAGTGCGTGTCGAAGACATTAGACTACCTAACTAGTTTGTCTGCATCCCACGCATATTCCATCCCCACCGGCTATCTTGGCACGACCTCGGGAGGTCGGGTACGCAGAAGAGTTACCTGTAGATTCCCACGCTCACTTGTCACTTTTCCGGCGTACAAAATTGGTGAACCCGATGTGAAACAAACAAAATTAGTGAAGTTGACGTAAACTTCCTACTTTCTCGTTTGGAGTCATAGTATCATGTGTTCTTTCACAAATCACCTTTGTTCCTTCCCATTATTCTCATGGGTATTCATATACCCCCCGAATATGTCGAGATTCGATGAATATGGCAGACCCCTCTTGGGTCTTGAGTCATACTACACCCAACAGAACAGACAATCATCACCCTCGCTCTTAGTATGGGGCGACAACTATTCAACTAATCAGTTGTCAACACAAACCCCAAGAATCAGATATAATTCATCTTTTCAAATGGGGGAGTTAGATCAACCTCCTCAAACACAACAAACAGAGCCTTCAGGCTCGAACAATATGACGTTTACTGGAGAATCTGGTTCATCTCCTCAGATGCTACTTAGACCACAAATTAGTAGACAATCAGACCCATATCTGGTCTTAGATGATGAATGGTCAATACGTTATCCTAGGAGTGAACAACATTCTCGGGGTATGTACCCACCTATAGGAGGTTTACAAATACAACCCGAGGTCTCTTTTCAAGAAAATACCTCTATGCCACTACATATAGGAAATACTCTCGGAGAAACTTGGCAAGATAGCAATCAGTTTATAACAAGATATCACATGCCTATACAACACCATGGTATACAACAAACGCAACTTAGGAAAAGCACCATGACTTCACCAAATGAAGTCATTTCAACATTAGTAGAAAAAGTGAGAGGGTTAGAACTTGCTCAAGCAAGTCAAAATCCTCGATTAAATGCAAGCAGAAAGTTCCAATCGTCCATATCACTCTGGCCAAGTAGATCTCCTCATAGGAGTAGGCACGTTAGGCATGCCTCCTCAGTATCCACAACAAATGCCAACAAGGCTTGTCAGCTCTAACACTATTCCTCCCAGTCTAGTATCAAATAACCCATTACTAGACAATACCCCATCATACTTAAACATGTACTCCAAATCACCGCAAGGAGATATGTTCTCCTCTCCCGACATGTTTTCTCAAACACAGGGACTTCCCTATGCCCCTACCAATGCATACGCTACCCCATACCAACAACCCATCCCACCACCACTCCCTCAGCAACCACCATCAATGGTCGAAACCTATGCGATAGGGACTTATTCAGAATATCTGAAAGAGCCCTTAGACTTTGCCATACGAAGCGTCATGCTTCCAAGACCCCTTCCCGATTTACCCAAGTACAAAGGTGAGGGAGATCCAAACGCACATATCAAAGCTTACACTACAGCCATACGTGAACTACTCCCTTGGGATGGGGTTGTTGCTAAAATATTCCCCAAAACCTTGGAAGGCATCGCTCTTGACTGGTATTATAGAATACCTGAAGCCTCCATCCATTCATTTAAATAACTCGTATCAAAGTTCATCAAGGCCTTCGACATGAACAGAACTGTTAAGAACAGGAATCAGGGAATTCTTGCACATCAAATAAGAACACAATGAATCATCGCCCATTTCATCCAGAGGTGGCGTACAGTTCTTTATTCTTCAGAAAGTGCTCCAAACATGGATCAGATGGAACTATGTGATTTATTCCTTCATTCTCTCGGCAAAGAGGTGAAGGAAGAAGTCTAGAAGTTCCCACTAAGAACTTACGATGAAGTACTTGAGAGCACTCTTCGAATAGACCAAGTAGCGATAGATAGTGGTCGTAAGACATATGGAGCAAACAGGAGGTTAATCACCTCCAGCCAGAACACTACAACTACCACGAATGTCAACCAAGGACCCAAAATCCTTAACAAAAATCGGGGTGTAACAACGGATGGAGTAACCGACCAGCCCAAGAGGGTAAATGTTGTCAATACTCCATCACAAACAAATAACCAACGAAACAACAACTTTACCCCGACAATCAATACAGTGGATTTTAACCATCCACAACAACAACGGCGAAATCCTATAAAAGGGCCAGACAAAACTCATTTGGTTATCAAAACCAAAGCCAGAAACAACAAATGCAAAATTTTAATCCTAATAGGCAATAGTTTGATCAGAATTTTAGGCCACAATATGCACCAAACCAAAAAAACAGGAATTACAATCCCAATTCTTATTGTGGTTTCCACAAAATTCGGGGTCATGATACTAGAACGTGCCGTGACTACAATAAATTCATGCAACGTTTACCAGAAGAACAAAGACAGTTCTTCACAGATTTGTTTTTGGCAGATCCCGTGTCATCACCACCAAACACGCTAGCAGGAGTAGTTTCCCCTCAGAATGCTCCCCTTAAGATCTTTAACGATCCACTCCCAAATCATGATAATAACAGACTAAATCCAACTGGGACGAACAAGGGTGCAATACCGGGAAACAATGATCACGAAGCCTCGACTTCACTAAATCCATCAGTTGCGCCACAGTTAGGAAGTCAACCGAGACCCAAGATAGTCAGTTTGGTAGAATTAGACGTTGAACTACCTATCAAAGCTATAACAAGAACATGAGAATATTTCTCTCAACCGAGCCCAAGTCATCTGCCAGAAACAGATAAGAGTCAACAAATAGTAGAAAAACCCATCGGTGCCTATGATTTAGTTAATGACCTAACAAAGACCTTCTCGCACATTTCATTCTTGGATTTACTAAAGAAATCTCCTCCTCATAGAGCTTCTCTTTTAGAAGCATTAGGTCTAGGTCACCTAATTAACATCACTCCACCTCCTGAAACACAAGTAAATCATGTAGATTTTGATATCCACCCTCCGGGACAGCCGGACAAGGATGTCGAATTCATATTCAAAATAAGTAAAATGCCCATAGATGCTGAGATCGCACACCGAGGTGATCCAGCCTTACACTTACAAGTATGGGTTTATAATAACTATGTAAAACAGGCAATGATTGATGATGGGGCCGCAGCTTAACATAGTCCCTTTCTCTTTCCTCTAAAAACTAGGATATGGGGAAACAAAGTGTTCCACCCCGTGAAATACATTGAGAGGATATGATAGCCTTAAAGCCACTTTGATAAGAACTATAATATTGCCGGTCACCTTAGGACCCAAAACAATCTGACTGAGTTTTATATTATAGATCGGGAAACTAATTATAATATGATACTCGGTCGAACATGGATACACCGAATGAAGGCAATCCCTTCTACGTTATTCCAAGAAGTAAGATTCTTGCATCTAGGAAAGGTATTTGTAGCCAAAGGCAATCCAAAACCTTTCGATTTGCACCTAGCTGATTTAAAGAAAAGACCAAGTGTGCATTCGGAATTTGAACTTCCAACCAACCAACTTAGTAAACCCACTGACCCAAAACCAGAGGAAAATTTGGTACCTACGACGGATCTTGAAGCTATCAGCATAGCCAAAACAACCCCAACCCCCAAAGATAAAGCTAAAGAAACGGTATCATTAGGAACTACTGCAAAAATTGTTGAGTTAATAGAACAAGTTTCACCAATGTTCTTACCATTTGATTCAGTAGGCATAGGATGTTCCCTATGTGTTGGTTCCTTCCAAGAGGAAGACCTCTGTATGATAGAAGTAGAATGCACAAATGCGAAAGTAGATGCCCCGACATCTATACTCCTGACTAAGTATTGGACTCTCCATTTCGATGGAGCTAAATGTCGTTATGGAGCAGGGGCAGGTATAATTCTTACTTCACTCGAGGAGAAAGTCCTCCCATTCACTTTTAAGCTAAACTTTGAATGCACAAACAACGACGCTGAATACGAAGCCCTCCTCCTTGGCCTCACCCTAGCCAAAAGAATTGGTGTTGATAACATCAGAGTCTTAGGAGACTCGCAATTAGTGGCAAATCAAGTTTCTGAAGTATATGAAACTAAAGCCGAACACTTGCAGCTTTACAAAGATGTTGTATTAAATTTAAGCAAGGCATTTAACTTCATATCCATTGAAGCAATCCCAAGAGAAAATATTCTCGCCGATTCAATAGCAACCTCAGCATCACGTTTTACTCCAAGTAATGAGTTAGAAGATACCCAGTTCACGGTGTCCATTCGTGATGAACCATTGATAAAAACAATGACAAATCCCCTTGCAAGCAGAAGTGAATCTACCACCCTAGACCATGTCGATAATGATATGGCCACTTTGGAATACTTAAACGCCTATGCAGCACTACATCTCTCCTATCATATGCTAGATTTGTCCTTAATTCCACATTCATCTTCCTATTTCGGGAATCCCATGATGGATCTCCCCTCACAAATAGAACCTAGCATATACGCAGTAGAAAATGGGGATGATTTGGATTTACCTCCAGCACCACCTGAGTTCAAAGAGGGTAACGCCTCTTTGATCGAAGAGACAATCGATGTCAACATCGGGACAGATGACGAACCAAAAATCTTGAAATTAGGATCATCCTTAACCCCAGAAGAAGTGGAAATACATACGCGGATCCTCAAAGAACATCAGAAGGCATTTGCATTTAATTATAAGGAAATGACAGGAGTCGCACCCCACATTGCGGTGCACAACCTCGTCACTAAATCAGATGCAAAGCCAATTAAACAAAAGTCAAGACCCATGAAGCCCAAGGTAGCTCTCATGGTAAAGGAGGAGGTAATAAAACTCCTCCAGGTAGGATTCATCAAGCCAGTCGACTACTCCCAATGGGTATCTAACATCGTTCCCGTTCTCAAGAAGAATGGAAAGATACGCATCTGCATAGATTTTCGAGATATCAACAAAGCATGTCCTAAGGACGACTTCCCATTACCATCCATCGATGTTATTGTTGATGCAACAGCTGGTTTTGAACTTTTGTCTCTCATGGATGGATTCTCGGGATACAATCAAATCAGAATATCTGAGCAAGATCAAGCTAAAACCACATTTATAACTCCTTGGGGAACCTATTGCTATGTTGTTATGCCATTCGGTCTCAAGAACGTTGGTGCTACGTACCAACGGGCCATGACATACATATTTCATGATCTAATTCATAAAATCGTGGAATCTTACGTAGATGACTTGTTGGCTAAAGCCAAGAAATGTTTTGACCATCCGGAAGTACTCCGCGTCATTCTTTCGCGCTTAATAGAATACGGAGTCACACTAAACCCAGAGAAATATGTCTTTGGTGTAACGGGAGGGAAGCTCTTAGGTTATATCATATCGTCACGAGGGATAGATGTCGACCCAACCAAAATCCGGGCTGTCCTCGAAATGGTTCCACCCTCAAATGAATCTGGAGTCAGATCATTTCTCGGAAAGCTGGGTGTAATCCGAAGATTCATCCCAGACTTAAGCTTCGCCGTTCATCCAATCAACAATTTACTCAAGAAAGACTATAGCATTGATTGGACCAAAGATTGCAATGAAGCCTTTGATGCAGTTAAGCATTTCCTATTATCACCACCTACACTAATGCCACCTAAGCTAGATCGCCCGTTAATTCTATATTCACGGGCTACCGATGTCTCGCTGGCCTATATGTTGGCCCAAGAAGACGATAACAAGAGAGAACGCGTGATTTATTTCATCAGCCGAATGCTACTCGACTATGAAACATGCTATACACAAGTAGAGCAAGAATGTCTCGCTATAGTCTTTGCTACTAAATGCCTAAGACATTATATGCTGAATCAAGAAACGAGGGTCATGGTAAAAATGGACCATTTACGGACTTTCCTCACACAAGGGTCATTGTCTAAAAAGGCTGGACATTTTATAACCTTAATGGGAGAATTTGAATTAACATTTGTAAATCAGAAGTCGGTTAAAGGACAAATCATCGTAGATTGGTTAGCCGACAACCCATTAGACGAGGCGATCTAGTAGATTTAGACTTCCCAGACGAGTGCATATACTACATCAAAGCCCGACCTTCTATCTCTGAGTGTCTTTGGTACACTGATATCATTAATTATATCATGGACCATACATACCCAGAAGGAGTTACACCGCAATAGAGAAGGCGGTTACGCATAATCGTAGCTAAATACGTCGTTATAGAGCAAGTGCTCTATCGAAAAGCATTCGATGGAATGCTCCTAAGATGTGTCAACACGGAAGAATCCAAGAAGATTCTCCATGAATCCCACAAAGGAATATGTGGAGGCCACTTCGGTGGCCATGCCACCACTCGAAAAATACATCAAATGGGTTATTTCTAACCCACTATAGAACATGACGCAATAGAGTTTGTACGCAAGTGTCGTAAGTGCCAAGAATTCTCTCATGAGATCCACATGCCAGCACAAGCTTTACAACCAATCGCTACTCCATGGCCCTTTTCTACATGGGGTCTAGACTTAATAGGAAATTCTCTCCCTCATCCACAGATGGCCATAATTTAATAATCACACCATCGAATATTTTACCAAATGGGTGGAGGCCATGCCTCTTACTACTGTACCTGGTTCTGTGATCGCCAAGTTCATTTTGAACCAAATCATTTGCAGGTACGGTATCCCGTAAATCATTATCTCCGATAATGGAACTTCTTTTAAGAATGAAGAGGTTCGCAAACTATGCAATAAATTTAAGATAAGCCATCATACGGCTTCCTTGTATTATTCCCAAGCCAACGGATAGGCTGAAGCGACAAACAAGACACTGAAAGCCATTCTCCTTAAAACGGTGAAAGAAAACAAACGAGATTGGCATTTGAAGTTATATCCGGCCTTGTGGGCCCACCGAACCTCAATAAGAACACCAATGGGAGCAACTCCTTTCTCACTAGTATTTGGGGCAGAAGCAGTTCTCCCACTTGAGGTTGAAATACCCAGTCTCCGCATTTCATTACAAGGGATTCTGGATGAAGACGCTTACAGAGAAGCACATCTTTCCCAACTAGAAAGGCTAGATGAAACTAGGTTAGATGTCTTTGAGCAGTGGCATAGAGCTTATGCTGACTGAATGTGCCAGCAATATAACAAGAAGGTCTATGAACGTGACATATACGAAGGTGATCTAGTTCTAAGACTAGACAACCATATCGACAAGAAGACCGGTGAAGGAAGGAAATTCCGGCCCAAATGGTTGGGCCCATACTGAGTCATGAAGGACTATGGAAACGGTGCATACCTCTTATGTACGCTAGAAGGTGAGGAATTTGGTGAAACAGTCAATTCCCTCCACCTCAAGTGATTCTACGCATAAGCAACTAGCACTACTTGTATAATTATCTACATTGCATCTTCATACAGATTAAGATCATTTTATCCACTTGTTTCTTACATAAATTGTGATCAAGGAATCTATTCTCAAAGTAATTCATTACAAACTCGTGATGTTGTTGGCATAAATCTCTTTAATCATACCTCTCCATCTTCATATATCATCAAATCATCTCGGAATCTTTTATCAAATAAAGTCAAACATGACAAAGTCTTAACGGTAACCATACCAAGATCTGCAAGTTTATTCTCGCTTTGATTTCTTCTTAGGATAGGTGTCTTGCCTATGGTCTGTTCTAGAAGCTTCATGGTGTCACATCTATCCCATATATACATCTCTTTGGAAATAAGCACATACTGACATTTTACTCAAATAAGCAAGTCAACAACTGATTAAACAGAAAATTTTAAATTTACACATTTCCTTGCCCCACCAACCTTCGGTGATGAGCTTGCATCTCTTACTAGTGACGTAGGGTTGGGAAAGGATGGAAATGCCCTTACTCACCTATGCCTTGCCCACGGTGATAAACCCACGCTTCTTACTAGTAGCATGGGGAAAAGTACAGGGGGTCCTCTTGACAAAGCAAGCGTTAAAGGTCATAAACAAACAATTCAAACTTTGAGTCCAAAACGGATGAATCAGATGTTCAAAATTCCAAAAGAATTAAAATCCTAAAAACCCAGATCTTGTCTACTATGTGGCCATCTATGGGTCTAAGTCTAGATAAACCGCAAAGCAAGTGCATTCTAAACTATGAAGTCATTCGGGTAGAGTAAGCTTGTAGCTTCCAATTTGGTTCCGCCAAAGCTTTGTCTGTCTTTCATCACTATCGTTTCACCACATTTCATAACTTGCGCCCTTCTTAACTCTCGGTGATGAGCCCTCGCATCTTACTAGTTGTGTGGAGTTAGGAATGGGGCAAGTTAATCTGTTCATCGTACTAGTTATATTCATCACTTTGCAAAACAAACATGAGGTATCCAAATTGCTCACAGAAGCTAAGATTCAAAATCACAATATATCTGCAATATCATGTATCAGCATCATGAAATACCAAAAGAAAGAAAACATTTGCATCATCTGTTCTCCATTGCATACATTCTAAAAAGCATATAAACATACATCGTAGTATACAAAAGGAAACTAGAAATAGAAAGGAAAACATGAGTGCCAAGCTTTTGATCCAAAAACGAATGCATATATATAAATAATCAATGTTTATATACAATGCCATCATGCTCTAAGCATGGTCAAAACACTCAAAGAGCCCGTGATATACAAAGAATATATAATACAAAATGCATGAGAGCCAAATGGCTTCTCAATCCCTGCATGACCCCTTCGAAGGTGCACGCCCACGCCTAGACTCCGTCTACGCCGGCACTCAATGTACGGAGGGCTCGGGGTCTCGAGGCAGCCGCGGTCTCACCGCGAGAACGGCTCCCGATAAGGTGCTCAGCCATCCTATAGCCAGCTAACTCTCGTGCGGAGGGTTGACACCATCCTAGCCACGTGCCAAATGGGAGCGAAGATGTCGGTATGCCTACCGGGTGCTTGAAGGCTCCCAGCATCTACGGACACCTCTGCACGCGTCCTATCCATGGGGATCATCGGGAATCGGTACATACCCTATGGATCAAATCCCGCCACTCGTCAATAGTCTCTGCAAACAAAGGAGAAAAATGAATCAGAAACCAAGCAAGAGGCTAAAAGATACAACAATAGCAACTAAGGAGGGCATACATATAAACATTAAAAGGGAGAAAGGGTAACTTACTCGGATCCCCAGGCATCCAAGATGGGTCGCTGGGACCGACACCTGCCGCGGATGCCGCTGCCGACTGAGGGGCTACTCCCGTGGCAGGAGCAACGTGTCGCCCTGCAACGGACTCATCCTCTCCACCATGGCCCTGAGAGAGGGGCTCCTCTGAAACTAAAGTGTCCTTCTCTGCACTCTGCTCAGCCCTCTCTGCCTGCATAATATCCTGAGTGTCATGCCACTCAGGATCGCTGTCCTCGGTCTCCTCCTCTGTCCCTCCCTCTGAAAACTCCTCGGACTCGGAGTCAATATCTATGGGGTCATCGCTGCTATGAGCAGGACCCGCAGCAATCTGAAGCAAAGGTGCCCGAGGCGCACCGGCTCTCCCTCTAGCGCGAACTATCCTCCTGGCTGCAATAGGAATGCCAGGAGTAATCACTATCCAACCTCGGCCTCTAGGCCCCCCTCTGGCCTCGCGAACTGATCTGTAAACTGGTGCCACTGGGGGAAGCATGCCCGTATATGGAAGGCCAAACTGCTGAGGAACCCGGCCGAAAGGATGTACCTCCACTCGTCCCACTCGATCGATAAGCTGCCCTGTGGTGGAGCAGGAGATCAGGGTAAGAGTCTCCTCACCCCATATGCCGGCCATAAGCCGGTACGGTGTCGCCTCCATGTCTGCAGTAGTAAGGGAGGAAACTAGCTGATGAGGTGCTCTGAGCACCGACATGTCCGTCCATCTGGCTGCCCTCACAGCCCCAGGATCTGCCACCTCCACACCCCTGCCATAAGGGATAAAATGCTCATACACCCAACTCATGACTAGAGTTGGGTGGCTCAATGACTGTCCCTGTAAATGACCACCCTATATAGATCATGGTAGGTGGTCCCCAGAATATCTACACCCCAGGCATATATTCGGCCATGCCCCTCTATCTGTGCAATGATGGGGCCCCAGCAATATAACAATGTGTCCCCTCCCTTGTCCCCGATCAATCTCGAGGCAAGGATCCCCATGATGGCCTGTCGAAATACGGGGATAGGAAAAGAAGGAATGGATCGAACTCTCACCCCCTTCTTCGACCCCGTGGAGATGGCTGCATCTCCCATGTAAGCTACCCACTATGCAATCTGTGCCCGTGAGCCTGCTGTCTCTAGTGTAAGTCACCTCCCGATGATCGGGACCCCCAGAATGTGGTAGACATCCTCTAAGGTGATGGTCCACTCACCACGGACCCCTGGCAGTCGGAAGGTGCTCCGATCTGCATCCCAATAAGAAAATAGGTCACAAATGATGTGACTAGATGGTGCAACGTGGGGCACGTGCGATATACGCAATATGCCGGCTCTCTGTAGTGTGTCCTCCTCATCCTGTGAGAGAGAATCTAGTACCCCTGAGAGCCAATCACACTCTCTCTCTCTGCTCCATCTAATGTACTCCTCTCTCGCCTGCATACACCTAAAAACACACAAAACAGAGCAAGTTAATATCCGAACAATACCGAGAGAGTCATAAAAACTCGTAGAAATGCAAAAATACAAGTGCAATCTCAAATATAAGTTCCTTTTGCATTCTGTGCAAGACCGCCGCACCGAGTAGGGAGGTGGTTTTATAACTTCCGCCTTAAAGGTGGCGGTCATGTAACCGCCACCCCCACAGACGGGGCGGTGGTATGATGTAACTACCACCCCCGGCCGGGCGGTAGTCGTGGTCCAAAACCCACGCAGTTTTTAATCTAAAAAGCCTAAAAACAAGAAAAAAAGACCATTTAACCTAAAAACAGAGCCTACCCAGTAGGCGCCCCCCCTAGATGAACCTTTTAACACTAGCATTTTCAAAAATGACCCCCCCATTACAAAAAATTTAGCATTTCAAATTAAAGAGGGGAAAAACACAAAATTAAAGAAAACCAACCTGTGATCTAGCGGGGCGGTGTTCCGCACGTGGAGGCATGATCACGATCTCGTTGTGGATGTTTTGACTCTACTCACGCAAGAAACCGTCACCGTGGGCCCCATAGCTCAAAAACAATCAAATCAACTCGCGCAAATGAATAGGAAAATGGGCCCACTTTCATATATATAGCACCCTGATTCGTTTTAAAAGACTTTTTCGCAGGTTTGGAGCGTTGATGGAGGTAAGTCCCTATCCCCGCACGAATGGTACGTTCTCATTCCCTATTATTTTAGCGTTTATTTTCCAAACTATTGTATCTATCTGCACTTGAGTTCTCTTTTCATTTTGCAGGTAGCGGAAAGTTTGGATGGCATCATTTCAACACACGGACGTGTAAGGTATAACTTCCAAACTTCCCATTTCGGGACTGCCATACTTTCGGACCAACCGTTTTATGCCTCTTTATAGCTAAAATGCTTCTCCGAGGGGGCAATATGTACATACCCAAAATTGTAAGGTACTATACTACTGGAACAGTGTAACAAGCTCCCCAATGATGATACAGGTCTCCTCGCAAGGTGTTCGGGATCCGGAAAAGCCCTCGGAGTATGCATTAACATCCCGCATTCCTCACTTAGCCCCGCGCCCTTTGTTTTCCCCTTTTTCCCTCTTTCCTTGGCCTTTTGATCTTCAATGCCGAAACCTCCGCTCTGCAGGGCGGCGGTCCTGTAACCACCGCCCTGCTCAAAGCGGCGGTCCTGCACGTGTTTTCCAAAAAGTGTTTTGACGTGACTCACGTAAAATATCAACGTTTCACCAGCTTTCCTTGCTGACTTGGGCATGCATTTATGTTTTTGGTCCCCTGGAATAGTGTTTGGCCATTGTTTATGGTTTTTAGAGTTTGTTTTGGTTTTGATCTCTGGGTGAATGAAAGCTATAAATAAATGGTTTGTGCATAAGCAAATGGTCTACCCGTCATTCACTTTCATGCTCTGATTTTCATAGTTCAGCTTGTTATCTTCAAATTGCTTCTTTAGAAGCCATAGTTTGTTTCGTTCATTTGCGAGCTTAGTTAGTATTGTCCACCGTTGTAAGCCACATATCCAACTTGTGCAAACAAAGTGTTGTTGTTTTACCCATTCCATTGAAGTAGAATAGCTTAGGAAGCCATTAAGGTTGCAGATTTTTCTTCAAATAGGGTAGTTTCAGGTTCTGGCCACTTCATGTTGCATGAATTACAGTAAAATCCCGCTAGGAATTGCATAAGCCAAGCTCTGTATTCTTGCACTATCCCTCTCCTACTCGCATTTTCAGATCTGCATTAGAGTTTTCCTTGTCCCAATATCTATTTCTGTCAATGCTGGCATTACATGCTTTTCTGGATCCACGTGAACATGAAAGAACGAGGAGATCATACTGAGGGGACAAGATCACATACACCATCGGATTCGCCACTGTTCTGCGGAATCCAGGTTCTAGCTTTCAAAGTTCTAGTTAGAATCATATCAAATAAGGTAGTAAATTGCTTCATTTCAGTAATTCAATTCTCGATATTGCCAGGGAAGTTGTGAGGATTGATAGTTTCTGAGAAACTATGATTCACTCCTCACTTCTGAGGTAGGATCGAGAATCTTGCAGGTAGATTAGGAAAGTTATTGCATTATTTAGAATAAATCTACAAATTGCATAGGCAAATAACTACACTCAATTTTTTTTTTTAATTAAATTGTTATTCAGGTTGTTATTTCTAGATATACCTAAATAGCTACTTTTCTTCTCATAAAGTTAAAATACAAAAATAGAAGTTATATATGTTTTAGTTTTACTCCACGTAGTTAGAATTTGCTTTATTATAGTTAGATTTACATTTTATTTTGTATGACAATCACGGGACCTCAGGAGCCCAGGGAATACATATTTGAGCCAATCATGCCTCAACCAAACCTCATCACAACAATAGTTGACATAGACCAAAATCTTAGAATACAAGTCTTCCAAACAACAACAGATTTACAACTGATCAGTTCTCAGTTGAGAGGGTTAAATATAGAAGACGACCAAGCACACACGTTTTGGTCAAACCAACCAAACTACAGATTACCCTAGGAAAACATTCGCATGACTGTAGAAGGGTTTGAAAGAGAACAAACCTTTGGTTGTGATCCTTTGGTCCCACAGCCAGGTGCAGGAGACACTCTCACATACATAGATACTAGTTTAAGGATCTAGGTTGCACGAACTCTGTGAGATATTATGAGAAAATCATGCAGTTATTGGTCCTAAACATAGAAGTTGAGAAAGCATATGATTCTTGGATACTAGGAATCGGGATTTGATTTCGTATATGACCATAACAAGACCGCAACAACCAAGAGTCTACGGTTGTGATCCAAAATTCCCATGACCCTAATGCATCCATAAGTCAATCGGATATAAACATTGGCCTATGCACACTAGTATTCCAATCCACTCCACTTCCACCCATCATCGTCGAACAATTGTCCTTACTAGATATAGCGCTATGAAGCTAGAGAATTATGGATTAGGCCGGAGAATCGTCCGTAGAGTCAATTATTTCCACCATCCACCATATGACTGCTGCATCGGGGACATATACGAAACTATCCCGAGTCATTTTCCACGTATTCCACAACCCATAGATCGAATCACGCCGAGCTTGATATTGATTGGAGCCTTCACAATCATCCTTGGTGATCGATCTATCACACCACCAAGTTAGAAGGGCTTTCTTTGCCTTAGATTCACAAATTCCATTAGTGCGTGTCGAAGGCATTAGACTCGCCTAACTAGTTTTTCTGCATCCCACGCATATTCCATCCCCACCACTGTCTCGGCACGACGACTCCTCGAGAGGTCGGGTGCACGTGGAAGAGTTACCTAAAGATTCCCACGTTAAGCTTGTCACTTTTCCGGCATACAATGTCCAAGATTGGCATTCCAAAACCCATTTTTTTAGTACGTCACACAATTCGTCCACGTGTCACAATATAATTGAAACACTTGGTGAGCATGCACACGTCCAACCTACACAAAACTCCAAATTTTGCCAGTTGCCCAAAAATTTCAGTGGGCTATAACTTTTGCAAATGAGCTCCGTTTCCTACAAACAAGATGTCATCAGAATCGTATAATTTTTCTCCACGCTTTAAAAATGACTGCAACTTATTCTAAGAAGATCTTAGATCGGTGTTTCTTTGTGAGGATCCTCTGGATCATTCCTCCCCACTTAGAAACTTTTGGACCCCAAAAGTCAACTTAATTGGTGAATAGGTGAGGGTATTTCTCCCTCACCTTTCCGGTTTCCATCCATTTAGCCTTGTTCGGATGCATGCCTTTGAACCCAACATGAAGATACTCAATATCACCCCTTCGTGAAGTTCTTACTTTCCTGTCCAAAATGATGTCTTCCTACAACTCATCAAGATACTCAGAGCAAAATCATCAATGGAAGGTATAATGTTAGAATCATCATGATCAACAATCATAGGCGGTTCATACAATCTTAAATTCTCAACATGTACAATCGAGTAGATTTACATATATGGAGGTAAAGCCGGATGGAAAGCGTTGTTACCAATTTTTTCCAATATTTGGAATAGACCATACCATATAGGTTTCAATTTTTTACCTTCACCTATCAGTCTTTCCTTGCTGATGTGAAGCCAAACTGAATCACCAACTTTGAACTTGTGATTAGTTCTATGTTTATCATGCCTAGCTTTGTACTTAGCCTGACTTTTCTCCAATTTTTCATGGACATACTGATGAACCTATTATATTCTCTACACAAATCTTTTAGCCTTGTCGAATCACTTGCACCATTAACAACAGTTTCATGTCCATAATATATATCTAATGGAGAATTAGGTAGATATCCATAACAAGTCTCAAATGGAGACTTCAAAGTAGAAGAATGTAAGGCACGATTATAAGCATGTTGCACATAATAAAGATGTTCATCCCACAATTTATGATGTTTGTTATTATAGCCCCTAAGTAATTGTACCACTGTGCGGTTTACAACCTCTGTTTGACCATCAGTCTGTGGATGAAAAGCAATGCTTTTTTTCAGTTTTGTGTCCATTAACCCCCATAATGTTGACCAAAATTCCCCAAGAAATCTAGAATCCCGATCAGATATGATTGAAGTAGGTAAACCAAAATGAACCCAAACAAACCGAAAAAATAAATGTACGGTTCCCTCACCAGCTTATTTGTTTAGTACATGGAACCAACACACACATTTTGCTAAATCTGTCCACTACCACATATAAGTAATCATGTTTCTTCCGTGTCATGGGCAAGCCTCCTACAAAGTCCATGGAAACACTTTCCCAAGGCCGTGTTGGAACAGGAAGAGGAGTGTAAAGTCCTAATTTCCTGTTACTTGGCTTGCTTATGGCACAAAGAACACATCCCTTAATATACCGGTTTACATGTTCATGAATTCTAGGCCAATAGCAATATTTTGTAAATGTGCAACTATCTTACTAACACCAAAATGCCCTGAAATAAGAGAAGTATGTGCTTCCTAATCATATGCACAAGCTCATATTCGGAATACAAAGTTTTCCATAATGATATAACAATCCTTCAAGCAAATGATAATCTTTTTCTCCTACTTATTTCCCACTTACTAGATCCTCATACACTTCTCTAAAATCAACATCATTTACATATTGTTCCTTATAACTAACATGAGCCAAAGAACTATGTTGCAAAAGAATAGATGCTACTACCACTGGTGGTCTGGATAACATGTCAGCAACCTTGTTTTGAATACCTTTTTATACCTGATTACAAGATGAAATTGTTGCAAAAATCCCATCCACCTGAAATGTCTAGACTACTGCAATTTGGTTTGTGTTTGTAAGTATTGAAGCGGTTGATGGTCAGTATGGATAATTGTTTCTTTTCCCATTAAATAATGCTTCCACTTTTTAACACTTTGAACCAAAGCATACAACTCTTTATCATAAGTTGGATAGTTTCTTACCGCACTTGTAAAGGTTTCTGAATGGTAACATACTGGTCGTTTGTTCTGCATCAAAACTGCCCCCATTGCGTAGTCACTAGCATCCATCTCAATCTCAAATGAATGTTGTAAATATGGAAGTGCCAAGATCGGAGTGCTACTTATCTTCTCTTTCAGTGTATCAAATGCTTTTGTTGTTTTCCTCCCCACTGAAAGACCTGTTTAATACTTGTCAAAGCATGCAAAGGAGATGCAATATATGAGAAGTTAGCAATAAATTTTCTCTAGTACTGAACTGCACCTAGAAAACTTCTAACTTCCGTCACATTTGTGGGTCTAGGCCATTTCACAATAACCTCTATTTTTGCAGGATCAATTCTCAATTCTCCATTTCCTACAATATACCCCAAGTAAATTAAAGATGTTTTTCCAAATTCACATTTTGACATCTTCAAATACAATTTCTCTTTCCTTAGTGCATCTAAGACTTTCTGGATGTGTTTAACATGTTCATCCCATGACTTACTGAAAATAAGAATATCATCTAAGTAGACAATAACGAAATTATCAATGAATGGTCTAAAATTTCATTCATAACTCTCATGAATGTTGCCGGTGCATTGCACAAACCAAAAGGCATCACTAACCATTCAAACAATCCCTGTTTCGTTTTAAAAGCAATTTTCCAAACATCACCTTCTGCAATTCTTACTTGGTGATAACCACTTCTTAAGTCTAACTTAGTGAAATAAATTACATTCTTTAATCGATCCAGTAAATAATCTATTCTAGGAAGAGGGTAATGATTCTTTATAGTAATCTTGTTTAAAGCACAGAAATCAACACACATTCACCAAGTGCCATTCTTCTTAGGAACCAATATAATTGGTGAACCACATGGGGATGTACTTGGACAAATTATACCTTGAGCCAAAAGTTCCATTACCTGTCTCTTGATTTCCTCGTTCTCTACTACTGACAACCTATACATTCCGATATTGGGAAGAGGTGCATCCTGAAGCAACTATATCTCATGTTGAACCCCTCTTTTGGGAGGTAGACCTTGTGGATCCTGAAAAACATCATCAAAATGAGAAACAATTTTTACCAATTCATTCTTATGTTTTAGATCACAAGTCTCAAAATCCATCTCATTTTCTTTTTCCTTGGCTTTGACCACCATGAGCACAAAACTTTTGCTTGAGTTTACAAGCCTTTTCATTTGACCTGCAGTTACCAAGGATAGATTATTCTTTTCACGGTGAGCTCTAATAATAAACTCAATTCCATCCTTTATAAGAAAATATTTATTTTCTTCCCTATAGAAGATTTCTTTACGATCATATAAATAAGGACTTCCCAAAACCACCCCACAAATATCCAAAGGAACTACATCCAATTCAACCTCATCAATAAACTTGTCTGTAATGGCAAATCTGAAAGTACAAGTTTTAGTTACCTGCAGTTTTGCATCATCACAAACCCAACCCAAAGGATAAGGCTTAGGATGTGGTTTAGTTTTGAGTCCTAGTTTCTTAACAACCTCCTTAGAAATTAGATTATCTTGAGATCCACTATAAAAAGAGTATCAAATTTCATATGCTTTGAAATTACTCTAATGTGGAAAAGCTCATTTCTTTTCTTATCATCGGTATAGTTTGTTTACTAGAAGAAAATGCAACATCTCGTAGTGCTATTGTTGGAAATTGAAAGAGTTGATTTACCTTGAAAACTCGATAGCTATGATTTTGGTTTCATCTCCGAATAAGAACCAAGATCATGCACTACGGTGTTTTCTTTCTTTTCTTTTCCTTTCTTAACCATCCATTGAGGCTTCTTTTCAAGATGTAATTTCCAACATTTAAACTCATCATGGTTTTTTTACAATGATTACAAAATGGTTTTTCATCTTCCTTCTTAACAGTAGAGTTTGTTTTATGCTTACCCTTTCCTTTTTCCTTGTTCTTTCTAACCTTTTCCTTCAGATTGCTTATTCTTCTGATTAAAAGAAGAGAAAGAGGACTCCTTTTTCATTTTCCCTCGAGCTTCCAAATGGGTTGCTTGAACACATACTGCATCAAGATTAGTAGGACCTAAAACAAGTATCATATGCCTTAGATAACTATGCAATCCACCAATATATTTGAGTAGTGTTTCTTCTGTGTTTAGGGAAATTCCCAGAATTAGAGCCCTTTTGCTAAATTCTTGAACACTTTGTCCCTTAGTTTGTCTTAATGTTTGCCAATCCATCATAGCTTGTTGCTTATAACCAAGAGGATAAAATTGTTGCCTAAGATTTGAAACAAATTCAGACCAAGAAGTGATTTCTATACCTTTGTTTTCTTCCACTTCCTGAAGCTTACTCTCCCACCAAATGAGTGTTGTGCCACCCATCCAAAGAGTTTCCAGATGAATCTTTGCTTCATCATCAACAATTCTCTGAAACTTGTAATATACTTATATCTGCTTGACCCAATTATCCAACTTCTCTGCATTTAGCTCTCCAGTATACATAGGCAATTCAAACTTGATATCTAACTTTAATGAAGGAAAATCAGATTTTAAAGAGTCTCTTTTTGGAATATCAGAACTAGAGCTTTCTTCTTTCTTACCTCCTCTAGTTCCATTTTCCCTTTGCCTATCTTGGTACATTTCTTTCACCATTTCCTTCATCTGTTGGAATGATTGACGAAAGTTTTATTCCACTTCCTCTCGATCCGCCATTGTAGGACTTCGAGATCATTTGGTACCAATTTTGGGATCTCCTTCAACTAACTCTCCTTCACCCTTCTTAGATCGAGACATTGTTAACATCCAACACACAACTTGCAATCCAAAACACGTTAAATTGAACCAAAAATCAGTCAAAACCATCTCTGATACCAATGATCTGAAAACCAAATTTAACTAGCAATTGTGCACACACATTTTTCTTGCTTTGTATTGATTTTCGATGTAAAATTTGAGCATTATATCCTTTTGTATTTTTAATAAAAGAATAAAAAACTACAAATACTGTGCAAATATTGAAAGAAATGAAGAGGATTCACTAGCAATTCAATGCAAGAATTGATAATGGAGTTCGGCACTTTGAGGCCTACGCCTCTCGGGTCCGGTTGAATGGGACCAATCTATTAAAATATTGAAAATAATTCTTTACAACGAATTCTAAAAATTCTAACCTTCGCACAGTTTCCTCTATCAAAAATAACAAGGGTTGCTTTTTACATCTCCTCCAAATTCCACTCCTAGCTCAAGTTACGAGCATTACAATATTTTCACACAAATCCAATGCTCTACAAATATAATATCACTCCTTTTATACTTTCTATTAGGTGCCTATAATTTTTCTTGGGAGGTCATCTGTTCCAATCCCCTCCACTTTTCTCTCCTTCTCCTTAGGTGCTTTTGAAGTGTTTTATCCCACATTGGGCGCATAAAATCTTGGAAGAGGTTTTAAATAGAAGGTGGGCGCATTGTTTAAGTGGCTTAAGAGCCACCTTAGCCATGGAATGAGGCGCATTAGTTGGCTGATGTGTAGGGCGCATGTATGCTGTTATTTTTAGGTGCCAAAATCAAGGCAGAATATAATGCGTGGACAGTTAGATAAGGAAAATGCGTGGAATGTGGTATAATGAATATGCAATGCGTGGAAAGTTTAGCTAAGGATAATGCGTGGAATATGGTAGTTAATAAAAAATGCGTGGGAAATTGCATAATTTAAATAATGCATGTCTAATAGTCCCACATGCATAGCGCAAAGGCAATTATAGGAGTTTATATACACAAGTTGGTTTAATGATTAAATGAGAAGGAGGCCAAGGCACCCCTCCATAATCAAGTGTGTCGAACCTGGCTGAGGGCCCCCAACCAGTAAATAGCGGGGTCCATTTGTCTGAGAACAAGTGTCCAAGACCGGTGTTCCAAAACTCATTTTTAGTATGTCACACAATTCATCCACGTGTCACAATATAATCGAAACACTTGGTGAGTGTACACACATCCAACCTGCACAAAACTTCAAATTTTTCCAGTTGCCCAAAAATTTCAGCAGCTATAACTTTTAAACGAGCTCCGTTTCCTACAAACAAGATGTCGTCGGAATCGTATAATTTTTCTCCACGCTTTAAAAATGATCGCAACTTATTCTCGAGAAGATCTTAGATTGGTTCTTCTCTATGAGGATCCTTTGGATCAATCCTTATTCCAGATAGAATTATTTTCTCGAGTGTCTTGACATCGAATTTTATGGGTTATATAATTGTACCCAATGTGGGTGCAACGGAGTCATTAAAGGCATGTAGTTCTATGGGTGAGTAGGTGATGATCATGTTGGGTAGATGGAGTTAATTAAAAGCATGTGATAATATGATATTGATGTTGGTGCCATTTTTAATCATGAATCTCTTAACGAGAGTATCATCGATTTTGGCGGTGATGAATAATGGAAGTTCGTGATCTTCAAGTTGTAAGGACATGATTGTGGAGCTATCAAAAGAGATTGCCAAAAAAATCTTAAGGGTACCAACTATATTTTTGAATGGTTTTGGATAATCTGAAGGTATTGATATGGATTGAAGTGTTACAATCATGGATTGTCAATTTTGTGGTGAGGTTTACACAATGTTGTAAAGGGACACCTTTTTGGGGCTTGATAAAGTTGTTTTATGATGATGTTTTGTATGGAAGCTGTAGAGTGGGTATGTGGGATGGAAATAATCAATACTTTAGCCTTGGTAGGAGGTGTTGAATTAGATGATTTAGGAGTGAGAGGGATGGAGACCTTGGACTTTCTTTGATCTGAATTATTAGGGTCTTGTGCACAAGCTCTAGTAGTTATATGCACTACATCAATTTGATGAAGCGAGGCTATTCTAGAAGAGGCCTCACCTTTGGTAGATGTAAAAGTAGTAGTAGGTAATGGTTTGGGTGTAGTGGTTTTAAATGTATTATGGGTTGTTTTGACTGTATTTGATGGTTCTAGATATGTGAGAAGAAATCATTTATTATCAAGTATTTGAAAGGCGGTGTGAAGGGCTTTGCAGTCTTTGGTAGAATGTCCTAGTATTTAATGATAATCACAAAATGCTTAAAATTTATACTAAGAGAGTTTACATCTCTAAGATCTACATGGCTTGAGGGGAGGAAGGTTTATGATATATTATTAGATTATCGTTTCAAGGATTCTTACATAATATCCTATTAAGGATGAGGTTGAAGGGATTGGTACTTCATTACATCATATGGAAGTTGGTGTTGGAGAGATCGTTTGCTATGTGACATGTTTAGATGTTGATTGAGGAATGATGTTGGATTTATCAATAGTGATCGTGTGAATTTGGATGAGGGGTGTGGCTATAGAATAGAGGGAAAGGATTTTTATTTTATATTGAGGTTGTCTTACTATTTCGTGGTATGATTTGTGGATAGAGGGCTTAGAGGTTGTGTAGTGGATTTTTTGAGATTTTGGACATAATATCAAGTGATATGGATTTTAAAAGATCTTTTTGTGTTTTTTATAATGGGTTCTTTGTCTAAGGGTCTTCAAAGAACCCTAGGTTAGTTTGAAGTAGATGTAATGGATGTGGTGAGATTCATTGTTTTACCATAGGAAATACTAGGGGAATTGTGTGATTTGATAGGTTTTTTTTTGGTAGAAACACTAGATGTTGATGGTGTGGATAATTCAGATGACATTTCTATCATGGGAACATTATTTTTGAAGTAAAGATGATTTATCTTTGATAGTGTTAATAGTGTGATGAGAGTGGATGACATTAGACCTTAGTTGACTAGTAGATGGAGCGTGGTTTGTAAAGGGTTGTTTTAAAATATATAAGTTTTGATTCAAAGGTACATTTGAGTTATCCAATTATAACTCACCTTCATAAATAAGGTCCTGAAGGATGTTACTAACTGAGAGACACCTTTCGATGTCATGACCCTTGACTTGATGGTATTTACAATTATTCATCTCTTGGTACCAAGAGGGTTTTGAGACATATGTTGTAGTTCCCGTTTAAACAAACCACTTGAGACCCAAGAAACAACCTAGGGTTAGCTAGATAATTATGGAATAATTTTATTTTTTTAGGAGTGTCCACAACTAGGTTGCAAGACAACAGTTTGCCATAGGCAGGTTCCAAAACAAAACCAATTTACCAAGACACATGTTTCCTTCATTAACTTGTCTCAAGTTTACAATGTTCAAATTTTAGGGTTAGATATTTTAATTAGGTTCAGGGAGAAATCTACCCCATACCCACTCTCTAACAGGATCAGAGTTTCAACTATATTTTTCTCATACTTAATGCTTCCAAAATTTCCCTAAACAATTCCCATTAGATAGTAAATTTTCTCACCTTTTTAGTGATATAAAGAAGTCCTCCTAACTCCTTATAGAACTCAAGATATGACCGGGCGGAGTTTTTAGGTAAAATTTCCCCTAGGGGGACACGTGTCAAGAGGAGGAAAGCACCTTAAATGGGTTGGCAAGTCACGGGGTGGCCCGGGGAATTTTTCCCATCACACGAGCACAAAGAAAAATCACTTTTCCACCTTTTTAGGACCCTAGTGGACACATGGTGGCCTCAGAGACAACGCCGAGGAACCGGGAAAGGTGGAGTAGCAGAAGGATTTAGGGCATTTCACCCATGAAAAGGAAAAAACCACACAAAGACTCTCACACCCACAAGTCTCGCTTGGGACACTTGGCACTCCATGGTTAGTTGGGGGAGAAGAGAGAGGGAGGGATGTGGGCGTCGAGGGATATGTGAAGAATTTCACCAAAAGGGACAAAGGGGAGACAGGGAAACATTAGGTGTGCGGGTCCGCGTGTCCATGGATGGGTCGCACCAAGGCAAGGGCGGGAGTGCAAGGCCGTGGTAATTTTTATGGAATTTTTCCCAAGGAAAAAAATTCTAAGGTGACGAAGTTCTCCCTCCTCCGCTATCACCCCAAGGTTCCACATGGCACCCTCTAGTTGGCTACGGGATAGCAGGGGAAAAGAAGAAAAATTTCCAAAAATTTTCAAAAAGGCTCAGGGAAAAGAAAATGTCGCGCTCACGCCGCCACGTGAGGACACGTGGAAAACTCTTATTAGCTATGGTCCAGGAGGAAAAGGTTAAAATTTTCCCAAGCCAAAATTTTCAAAATTTTTCCTAAGGATTTTTAAAAGGGAAAATTTTAGGCATGCGGGCACTGCAGTGAAAATTTTCCAAAATTTTCCCTTGCCAAGGCCAAAAAACTTCAAAGTGCCATAATGTTTTCTAGGAAGCTCAATTTTGGGAAACCAAGGACTTTTTGGAAAGCTCTTGATGCCCTCTTCGGACAAGAAACAACAATTTTACTTTTTGATGAAATTTAAAGGGTCAATTTTGTAAAAAAATGGTCTACATGCTTTTAATTGTCAAACTAGCAATTTTAACTTTTCAATTTGATAAAATTTGGTTTCCTCCTTCACTCAACATGTCAAGAAGACATGGAGAATTGATCTAGGGAGGGTTTGGAGTATTTTTGGAAAGTTGATTTGTCAAATTGACTCAAGTTTGTATTTTTGTCAAATGACAGAATATGACCATTAGAGGAATTGTATTCGAATTTGCTATGGTGAAATTGTTTTCTTAAGTTTTCTTTGTAAAATTGAATTCTGAGTGTCTTAGCATGCTATTCCATAACATTTTTAAGTTGATTATTAAGTGTAGGTCTGAATCATGTGCATTTTGTTTAGATTTACTGCTTTAGAATTTACATTGCCGGTGATCAAATTTTTAAAGTATCTATTTATCAATTCCATCATTTAAATGTAACAACATATTTCTAATATAGTCTAATACATTATGTTGATTCTAATGATTCATTCCCAAGTCAAAATTACAAATTCTGATTTCAATTTTAATATAGTTCCAAGGATGTAAAAACAATATACTTCCTTCCTACTCATTCTTCTTTTCAACAGAGATTTCATCCTTTAGCAACAATCAAATCCAATACACAATACAATCTTGAGAACTAATGCAATCATTTATTCATTTGCAGTACAAATTTACGCTTTATCTTTTCCATTTGATTTCTAAATAAAAATACACTTGCATATAACATCTTTTCACATTTCCTTTCAAAACAAAGAGTAGAATATAACTTCTTTACATTTCACATTACAATTTAATATTCCATTTTCAATACAAATATCTTCACATTACAAATGGCTATAAAATTCATCCACTCAAAAGTGGGAAGGATTACAATAACTTGTTCAAAAGAAAGGATCACAAACTCGTATATTCTTCTTGATCCAAAACAACAAAGATGTTAGTTTCTTCATCTTTACATCTTGATCACAATAAGTAAGTGGGAAAGGCAATGCTCTCCACCCAACCATAGCCTTCTCCTAAACCATGTCCTCATAGCCTTCTCCTACACCATGTCCTAAGCAGTCTACCCAACCAGCCAACACACACATAACAACAATCATCATTTCATACATGCATGAAGAGAAAGAAAGCATTTTAAATAGGCTCAAGTTCCTACCTCTCCATAATTCAGTTTTTTCCAAGATCAACAAGCTTCCCAATGCCACAATAACAGTCCAAAAATAGCAACACACAAGCATGCAATGGTTTCCAATCTCCTTCCACAAGAAAGGCTCCAAAATGGCAAGAAATTTTCCCCAAGGAAAGTAGGCAAAGTTACATGACAACCATCAACAAGCAAGGAGTTTGAATTTAAAAGGAGACGAAAGAGAAGGGGATGATGTGGATCCATGTGGGATACCACATCACTCTTCCTCAACCCCAAAAATAAAATCAATATCTTTCACCTAAACATAATAAATAAAATTACAATATAACTTACACACTCCAAAATGACCCATACTTCAAAAGGACTGAATTTAAAACATGTAAGAGAAGTGCAATTAAAACTTACAATTAGTCATTTCAAAATGCATTAAAAAGTCCTAAATTTAACCTCCAAACCATAGGTATGGTTGATGAATAATTTTAAGAGGTGTGGGACAAGTTTAACTTGTCCCACAAGCCTCAAAATATAGCCTCCAAGGACAAATTCGAATTTCCCAAGAGGATGAATTATTTCACACTCCAAATCTATCTTACATATTTCTTACACATTCTTACAACCTTTCTTACACACTCTTACAATATTACATTTAATAGTAACAACTTTATTTATTACATTCCTATGACATATTGATTTATTTATTTTAACACATGATTATTCACAACATTAACACAACATAATTAACTAATGAAAAAGGGTAACACATCACAAAATAAACACATGCAAACATTAATAAAGAAACCACACTAATAAATACACAACCCCATGGTAACATATAGTGGAAATCCCCAATGGGAATCCCTAACACAACACAACACACACACACACACAAAACAGGTTTCCATGGTGACCTTTTTGAATTCACCCATTTCCAATATGGTTAGTCTGCATCCCCGACATTGTTGTGATATTTTAACCTACAAAATGCAAATACCTCTTTTGGCTTCGTGGCCATATCGAACATCCAAAATGTTATAAATATACTAAAAAAATATTTATTCATATGAATCACAAATACATCAATAAATCAACATTATCATTTTCAGTTTAACTAATCAACTATATCATCATCACTTAATTCTCATGATAGTTCTATTCACATTATCCAATATCACATCTCTGAAAAATTATCCATCACATATCCATGTCAAACAGTATACCATCATCCACATATAAAAATGTCTCTAATAATCATCATGCATAATAATTAAATCCGGATCAATAATAATCCATGATCTAACACATACCCATCATACTAAAACAAAACATAATATTATCCATAATAAGATCAATAGTATCAAGATCAGTATCTAAAAGTGTCAAAGGGAAGTGGGCACTACATCTCCCTCCCCTTAGACTCAACTTCCTCCGGAAGTCACTAGAACAAATGTGGAAATTGTACTGTAATCTTTGTGGCATCCTCCCAAATGGCTATAGTATCGTCGTATCTATCCCACCGCACCCGCACGATCAATATCTCTACCTCGAACACCCGGGGTCCTACAATCTATGATACGGATGGGATCCATCGTCACCTCTACCCCCGATCCTATTCCCTGCAATGATTTCCAATCCAACACATGAGAAGGATCTGCAATATATCTCCTGAGAACTGAAACATGAAATACATCATGTACGCGAGACAAGCTAGGTGGCAATGCTAGACGATAGGCCAAAGGGCCGATACGCTCCAAGATATCAAAAGGTCCAATGAATCTAGGAGCTAACTTAGAACCTTTTCCATAATGGATAAGGCTCTTGTGTGGCCCGACATGAAGGAACACCTTCATGCCCACATCAAAACTATGGTTGATTCTATCTTTGATCTACATACTTCTTCTACCCATCCCGCGCCTTCCTGCAATCTCTACCTGATCAATACTACCTACTACTCCATGTCTTTTAGAAGAGATGGTCTAAGAGATACTTTGTCCTCTAACCTTTCCGAGCTAAGAATTTTCATGCACTCTCTACCATATAACACCTAAAAAGGAGCCATGCCTATAGAACTCAAAACTATTACCGTAGGCAAACTCTACTAAGTACAGTACTCCTCCCACTTAGACCGATGATCCATCACATACATACCAAGCATATCCTCCAAAATATTATTCACCCTCTTAGTCTTTCCATCTATCTCAAGGTGATATGTTGTGCTAAAGTTGATCCTCGTCCCAAGGACATACTTTGTATGGTAGTCCAAAATGTGATGTGTACAAAGGATCATGGTCATAAACGATATTATGCGGGATCCCGTGCAACTTTGACAATCTTATCCAAATATACTCATGCCACCGATCTAGCTGTATAAGTGGTCTTCATCGATAAAATTGAGCCACTTTTGTCAATTTATCAATCATGACCATAATGGCATCGTGGTGATATCTTGATATTGGTAGCCCAACAATGAAATCCATGGAAATGGTGTCCCACTTCCATCTTGGTATAGCATGAGGATAAAGAATTCTTGCTGGATGTTGATGCTCAACCTTAACCCTCCGGCACTCTAAACATCATGACACAAATTGGACCACGTCTCGATGAAGTCCTCTCTAGTGGTATAATTGTCGCAAGGTGGATTGCATCTTCTTCACCTTGAGATGGGTTGAATAGGGTGCATGATATGCCTATACCAGGATTTCCTACCTCAGGCCTCCATCTCTGGGAACATATATCCAGCCTCTATGATTGAGAAGACTATCTGCCTCTAAGGAAAAACCATCAAACTTCCCCTCAAGGGGTCTCTGTGACTTGATCTCTACTCGTAATGCAATGTCGAAGCTGTCAAGAGGAAGCTGCTAAAGAATCCTGCTCCGCAAATTTGTGCTCACTGTAGTGGCCATAGCCACATGTCTCCATCTACTAAGAGAATCTACTACCACATTATCCTTCCAGCTTCACATGCTCAATCTCCATGTCATACTAACAAAGTAACTCCATCCAATGCTGCACGACAAGCATTGAGATTGGGTTACGTGAAGAGGTAGTGAAGACTCAAATGATATATCCCGAGTGTGAATCTTTGTCCAAGAAGAAAATGCCTCCATCTAACCAAAGCATGCACAACCTGCCGTAAGCTTAATATCACGAGTCGAGATAATCAAGCTCATGATCTTTGAATTTGTGAGACTCAAAATCTACTACTCGTCGTCTTGCATCAACACACCTCCAAGCCCCCGCTAAAGAAGCATCTCAGTGCAAACAAAGAACTTACCACTATGGATCCAAAGCACTTGTAAGAATGGGTGCTGTAGTGAGACACTCCTTCGGTTTCTGAAGGCCTACTCGCATCTATCCGATAAAATAAAATTCTTCCCTTTCCTCCGAATGGAAGTGATAGGGTGTGCAATCCGAGAGAAGTCCTAAACGGACATCCGGTAGTATCCTACTAATCCCATGAAGTCATGTGCACCTCAATCATTGTAGTGGGTGTTATCCAATCCATAATGGATCTAATCTTGGAACGATCGACTGCGATACCTTTCCCAGAAATGATATGACCCAAATACTACACCTCTATCTAAAAGAAAGCACACTTCTCCAAGTTCCCGTAAAGCTACCGCTCATGAAGACACCAAGAACCCGGAGAAGGTTCCCTCGTGCTCCTCATGTGTACATGAATATATCAAAATTTCATCAAGGAAGATGAGCACGAAGTGGTCTAAGAAGGTCTTGAATACCCCATTCATCAAACTCATAAACACTGCAGGGGCATTCGTCAAACCAAAAGTCACCACTGTGAACTCATAGTGCCCATATCTCATGCGAAAGGTGGTCTTATAAATGTTCACCTCTGAGATCCTCAACTGATGGTACCCTGACTTGAGATCAATCTTAGAGAAAATTGTGGCTCCCTTCATCTGATCAAACAAGTCATCAATGCGAGGAAGAGGATAACAATTCTTGATCATTACCTTGTTTAATTAATGGTAATTAATACACAACCGCAAGGATCCATCCTTCTTTTTCACAAATATCACTGATGCACCCCAAGGGGATACACTAAGATGGATAAGGCCCTTCTCCAAAAGACCCTCAAGTTGCAACTTGAGCTCATAGAGCTCTAGGGTGGTCATCTGATAAGGTGCTCGTGAGATAGGTTCTGCTCCAAGAACTAGGTCTATATGAAAATAAATCTCACGTGGGGGTGGTAACCTTGATAGCTCCCATAGAAAGACATAAAAAACTCTCTCAAAATGGGATGATCATCTAGCAATGGTCCACTAGACCCATCCTCTGATCTGTCACTAACTGTAACAACATACATCTGACAACCCCATCGCACACACCGCTTAAGCTGCATAACGAAGATGGTGTGAATAGAAACGAGTCTCCTAACCCCCAAGATCACCGACTCAACTCCCAAATCATTTGCACAAGCTATAGTCTTGTGATAATAATCCATCCTGCCCCGTGTGTAGATAACCAATCCATACCCAAAATGACTCCATACGAGCCCAAAGGAAGAATACGAAGATCTGAGGTAGTGGTGAAAGGTCCTAAATCCACTACACACTCCTTGACTAAGGATTCTATAGATATCTTGGATCTAGAAGCCATCTCGACATCCCAAATATGACCCCTGCCTAATCGCCACTAGCACTGCATCGCTCTACTAAAGATGGTGCGAGAAAAGAATTAGAAGAACCATAGTCAAACAATACAGAGGTAGGAATACCACCAATGCTACATGTGGTCTCAATGACTGTATGTACTACGATGATATGCCCGGTGGTTATCAACTACTACATATATCCCGTGGCTACGTCCCATGTCACCTACAGGTCAGCTCGACATCTCGTGCCTTACCCTTGTTAGGGTTCTAAGGGAAATCTCTCCAAAAATGTCCCGCAACTCCACATCTAAAGCAACCACCTAATCCTCTCCAAGGATTAGCACCTCCAGTAGGTGCCCGGAAGTCTGTGGCATGGATCCTTATGATTCAACCATGGTCTACCATGGCCTCTTCTAGCGAGCTCCCACTAACTAAGCTCTAGGTCCACCTTGTGTCCTGATGGGACCCCTAGGAGGAGGCCCCATACTCCAACCTCTCTATGCATCAACTCTCTGTGGAGGTCTATGAGGTGGGTGAGACTGTTACTATTGCTACTACTGCTATGGCCTAAAGGATGACTGTGTTATACCCTAGCCACCATGAGGAAGAGGTAATGACCCTCTTGATCTACCATCCTACATCTACTGTATGCAGCTCCTGACTCGGTCTCTAGCCTATTGGGTCTTACCCTAAGTCTCCTCTACAATATAGGCCTTCTCGATGGCCTCTACTAATGTCTTTGGATAGTAGATCTACACTGCACCTCTAATATCTAAATTCACGCCTAGATGAACCTATGAATCCACACCTACTCATCATGCATATACTCTACATAATAGAGTAGATCTAGAAATCTACTCTCATACTCTACTACTAAAAGAGAATCCTGTCGGAGGTCATGGAACTCATCAATCCTCTGCTGGATGAACCTCCATGATAAATACTTTCTCCTGAATCTCTCCTCGAAAAGCTCCCAGGTCACTATCTCTGAATCTACATGGAGCTTCTACTCCTCTGTCCTCCACCACACTCTTGCTCCATCCCTCAGTAGATGGATCGCAACATGAGCTTTCGTGTTGCTAGAACAAGGACAAAGCTTGAAGCAACCACTCAATCTCACTAACTGTGCCTCTACCCGAAATCCACTCGTATCACCCAAGTAATGTGAGGGTGGAAGCTTCAGGATCTCCCTAATTTGATCCACTTTTGTGGTCTGTTGGCCTCTAGGTCTCTTAGCACGCTCAACCCTAAGCCTAGGGCTCCGAGACCTCTCTCTATGATGTGGAACTCTGTCACCCTACCTCTTAGGTGGTGACTTTGCTCAGCTGGCTCCACATGGGATTTCTCTCCTCTATGCTCCTCGCTAAGTCGAGGAGATACTCGCCCTCGATAGAAGGGGTTCTATCATGACTAGTTGCATGTCCTCTTCCTAATCCTCGGCGTTGAGTGGCATTGACATCCTAAAGGGTCCGCAGAGAATCGAGGTAGAATGGTTACCACACCACGATTTGGTGGTGGTGGTGGTGGTGGTGATTCGATTCTCTGCAAGGTTCCTCTCACTCCATCTAAGCCTCCTACATAGACCAAAGTGAGAGTTAGTTCATTTTGCTAAGTTTATACAACTTCAATGTTTACTAAAACATACAAATTCTAGCTGACTTTTTTCTAGATTTACAAGTGTACTAGGTTTAAGTTTTCATGTTTCAAGTTTTCTAGTGTGCCCAATGGTTCAAGCCTTTGAACCACTAATATGATACCACTTGAGACCCAAGAAACAACCTAGGGTTAGCTAGAAAATTATGGGATAATTTTTATTTTTTTAGGAGTGTCCACAACCAGGTTGCAAGACAACAGTTTGCCACAGGTAGGTTCTAGAACAACACCAATTTACCAAGACATATGTTTCCTTCATTAACTAGTCTCAAGTTTACAAGGTTCAAATTTTAGGGTTAGATATTTTAATTAGGTTCAGGGAGAAATCTACCCCCATACCCACTCTCTAATAGGCTCAGAGTTTCAACTAGATTTTTCTCATAATTAATACTTCCAAAATTTCCCTAAACTATTCCCATTGGATAGGAAATTTTCTCACCTTTCTGGTGATATAAATAAGTCCTCCTAACTCCTTATAGAACTCAAGATATGACCGGGCGGAATTTTTAGGTCAAATTCTCCCTAGGGGACACGTGTCAAGAGGAGGGAAAGCACCTTCAACGGGTTGGCGGGTTGCGGGTGGCTTGGGGAATTTTTCCCATCATGTGGGAATAAAGGAAAAAATTCTTCCGTGCCTCCGCGGGACCTTGGTGGACATGTGATGGCCTCAGAGACAACTCCAGGGGAATAGGGGAAAGGTGGAGCGGTGGAAGGATTTGGGGCATTTCGCCCAAGAAAAGGAAAAAACCAAACATCACCCGTGGATCCGCTTGAGGACACATGGCACTCCATGGTTGGCTATGGGGAAAAGAGAGAGGAAGGGGCATGGAGTAGCGAGGGAGAGATGTAAATAATTTCACCAAAAGGGACAAAGGGGAGAAAGGGAAACATTAGGCGCACGGGTTCGAGCATCCACGGAGGGGTCACACCAAGGCAAGGGCGGGAGTGCGGGGCCACGGAGATTTTTATGGAATTTTTCCAAAGGCAAAAATTCTAAGGCAATGAAGTTCTCCCTCCTCCACTATCACCCCAAGGTGCCACGTGGCACCCTCTGGTTGGTTGTGGGCCGGTAGGGGAAAAGAAGAAAAATTTCCAAAAATTTTCAAAAAGGCTAAGGGAAAAGAAAATGCCACGCCTCTACCCCCGCCTCGTGAGGAAATGTGGCAGCCTCGATTGATTGGTTATGGCCTGCAAGAGGAAAAGGTGAAAAATTTCCCAAGCCAAAATTTTCAAAAATTTCCTAAGGATTTTTAAAAGGGAAAATTTTGGGCCACGGGCTCGCAAGGAAAATTTTCCCAAATTTTCCCGCCAAGGCCCAAAAACTTCAAAGTGCCATAACTTTTTCTAGGAAGCTCAGTTTTGGGAAAATGAGGACTTTTGGAAATCTCTGATGCCCTCTTTGCACAAGTTACAACAATTTTACTTTTTGATGAAATTTAAAAGGTCAATTTTGTAAAAAAATGGTCTACATGCTTTTAATTGTCAAACTAGCAATTTCAACTTTTCATTTTGATAAAATTCAGTTTCTTCCTTCACTCAACATGTCAAGAAGACATGGAGAATTTATCTAGGGAGGGTTTAGAGTATTTTTAGAAAGTTGATTTTTTCAATTGACTCAAGTTTGTATTTTTCTCGTTAAATGACAGGAAGATGATTGTTATAGGGATTGTAATCAAATTTTCTTTGGTAAAGTTGTTTTCTTAAATTTTCTTTGTCAAATTGAATTTCTTAGTGTCTTAGCATGCTATTCCATAACATTTTTAAGTTGATTATTAAGTGCAGGTCTGAATCAGTGCATTTTTTTAGATTTAGAAGCTTTAGAATTTACATTGCCAATGATCAAATTTTTAAAGGATCTATTTATCAATTCCATCATTTAAATGTAACAACTTATTCTAATATAGTCTAATACATTCTGTTGATTCTAACAATTCATTCCCAAGTCAAAATTACAAATTCTGATTTCAATTTTAATATAGTTCCAAGGATGTAAAAATAATGTACTTCCTTCCTACGCATTCTTCTTTTCAACAGAGATTTCATCCTTTAACAACAATCAAATCCAATACACAATACAATCTTGAGAACTAATGCAATACTTTATTCATTTCCAATAAAAATTTATAATTTTCTCTTTTCCATTTGATTTCTAAATACAAAATACACTGCATATAACATCTTTCACATTTCCTTTCAAAACAGAGAGAAGAATATAACTTCTTTACATTTCACATTACAATTCAATCTTCCATTTTCAATACAAATATCTTCACATTACAAATGGCTATACTATTCATCCACTCTAAAGTGGGAAGGATTACAATAACTTGTTCGGAAGAAAGGATCACAAACCGTATATTCCTCTTTCTCTAAAACATCAAAGCATGCTAGTTTCTTAATCTTTACATCTTGATCACAACAAGTGGGAAAGGCAACACTCTCCACCCAACCAAGAAATCTAATGAGAAGGGAGAATCCATCCTTCCTCATTGGCCCCCGAGCCCCAACCATATTGAAATAAGAGATGTAATACAACACATGGCAATAAAGGCTTCCACAACAAACATGCAACATTTTCACATTCAAAACACATTTCAAGAAGAATGTAGTTCACAACTACATTAAACAAGTGCAAACAAAACTGAGGCTTCATCAAGCAATCCAAAAGAGAAAGGAACTATGGGGAAGCTACTTATGCCTCCTAATTGGGAATTGGGCATCCACCAATAACCATACCACCAATATAACATATAATATCCCATAAACCTTATGCCTACTGATCCTCCTTATGCCCCCAAGAGTAAGAAATGCAAGCTATTTCTTTTCCATGGTGGATCCCAATTCCAAACTCCTCCACAATAAAACTGATGCCATTGGCATTCCCTTATGCCCCCCATTTGAAATCCCCATAGCCTTCTCCTACACCATGTCCTAAGTAGTCTACCCAACCAGCCAACACACACATAACAATAATCACCATTTCATACATGCATGCAAGAGAAAGAAAGCATTTTAAAAGGCTCAAGTTCCTACCTCTCCATAATGGAGTTTGTTCCAAGATCAACAAGCTTCCCAATGCCAAAATAATAGTCCAAAAATCAGCAACACACAAGCATGCAATGGTCTCCAATCTCCTTCCACAAGCAAGACTCCAAAATAGCAAGAAATTTTCCCCAAGGAAAGTAGACAAAGTTTCAACAACCATCAACAAGCAAGGAGTTTGAATTTTAAAGGAGAGGGAAGAGAAGGGGATGATGTGGATCCATGTGGGATGCCACATCACTCTTCCTCAACCCCAAAAACAAAATCAATATCATTCACCTAAACATAATAAATAAAATGACAATATAACTTACACACCTCCCAAAATGACCCATACTCCAAAAGGACTGAATTTAAAACATGTAAGAGAAGTGCAATTAAAACTTACAATTAGTCATTTCAAAATGCATTAAAAATGCCTAAATTTAACCTCTCAACCATAGGTATGGTTGATGAATAATTTTAAGAGGTGTGGGACAAGTTTAACTTGTCCCACAAGCCTCCAAATATAGCCTCCAAGGACAAATTCGAATTTACCAAGAGGATGAAGTGTTTTACACTCCAAATCTATCTTACATATTTCTTACACATTCTTACAATATTACATTTAAGAGTAACAACTTTATTTATTACATTTCTATGACATATTGATTTATTTATTTTAACACATGATTATTCACAACATTAACACAACATAATTAACTAATGAAAAAGGGTAACACATCACAAAATAAACACATGCAACATTAATAAAGAAACCACACTAATAAATACACAACCCCATGGTAACATATAGTGGAAATCCCCCCAATGGGAATCCCTAACACAACACAACACACACACACACACACACACACAAAAATAGTTTCCATGGTGACCTTGTTGAATTCACCCAGATTTCTAATATGGTTAGTCTGCAGTCCCCCGACATTGTTGTGGTATTTTAACCTACAAAATGCAAATACCTCCTTCGGCTTTGTGGCCATATCAGAACATCCAAAATGTTATAAATATACTAACAAAACCATCTATTCATATGAATCACAACAACATCAAGAAATCAACATTATCATTTTTAGTTGAATTAATCAACTATATTATTATCAATTGATTATCATGCTAGTTCTATTCACATTATCCAATATCATATGTCCGAACAATTATCCATCACATATCCATGTCAAACAATATACCATCATCCACGTATAAAAATGTCTCTAATAATCATCATGCATAATAACTGAATTTAGATCAATAATAATCCATTATCTAACATATATCCATCATACTAAAACAAAACATAATAGTGTCCATAATAAGATCAATAGTATCAATATCGGTATCTAAAAGTGTCGAAGGGAAGTGGGCACTACATATGTTTTGATAGGATGGATAGGTGGAAGGATGATCATATACACGATTAAGAGTTTTCAAAAACATGTTGTAAGATTCACTAATGGGTGTATAGTTACATTAAGGGAGGGTACATTCGGGATTCAAATTTTCTTTGAAAGTAAATTTTATGACAACCAAATTTTTGAAGTTTTGGAATGTTGTGACTACAAGATGGATTGAATGAGGATTTAGGCTTAGGATTCTTTGATATGAGTTTAAATCTGTCATTTTGAGAGTGCGAAGTTCTACTTTGTGATCCATGATAAAGGCTTCATGAAATGTTTGGAAAGATTGAATGTGTGCTTTTGAATATATATGTTTGGCACAAGAGTGAGAAAATAACTAGATTATTTCTGTTTGTGGGAGGAAAAGGGCAACCAATTAATAATAGCCCTCCGTGGGAAATTAAATATTCAATAAATTTTTATTAAAATTGTTTGATAGCGTAAAGATCAGTAATGGTGAATTTATGGGAGATGTTGATTGAAAATTGTTCTAAGAAAATTTGTGCAAGCTCTGTGAAGGAGAAGAGTGAATATTGTGGGATACTGTTATACTAATCTAACACAAGACCAAATAATAACATGGGAAATTTTCTTAGCATGAGGTCCTAATTGAGTGTGATAAGATAAGACATGTCGAAAGGCTTGAATTTGTTGTTGAGGGTCCTCTTTTATATATAATTCAAGGAAATTTGGGAGTTCCCAATGTGGAGGGTATTTTTGTATGCTATGGATGGATGTATGGGTTTAATACAAATTTTTTCATAAGTTAGCATGTTCTTTGGACTTATGGAGGTAGATTTTAGACTAGAAATTATGTTCATGAGTGCCTACAAGGGATCATTTTTTTATGGTTATTGTTGGGGATTGGATGATGAATAACCTAGTTGATTATACGGATGTGTATTTTGTTGCTGATATGGTTGATATGGTAGAGAGATATTATGTTGGAGTGGAGTACTCATGGAAATGTTGTATGTTGGTTATGAGACTAGAGGTTGTGAGGGTTGGATGTATTGATATGGGAAAGGAATTTATGTGTTTAGAAGTGGTTATAACAGTTGTGGTATATGTTTAAATGGGATAAAACATAGGATAGAGGGTTGAAACTATTCGGTATGTATTGAGATGGGATGCAGGTGTTAATAGTTAGTTGAGATAGTTAAGGTATGTACTTTAGAAGGTATTTTTAAATAGGGAAGTCAATATATATTGTGAAGAAGGATGGACACTAGAGATAGAGCTTGTATTGATGAGGGGTGTCAATGTTGGGATGGACATGATGATAGTATGAACCACATATGTGGTTTTTTGTGACAAGATAAAAGGGATAAAATTAGGGATGGCAGCCAAGCTTACGGGATGTATAGAAGAGACACAAGATGCTACAAAGATAGATGTGGAAAAAGATGTGTTGGTATTATTTTGTGAAGATGATGATCCTAATGAGAGGTCTGGTGAGGAAGATGGTTGTTGATTGGTTGTATCTTGCGATGAAACAACATTGAGATCAAAATTGATGATGGGGGTTGATGACATAGTATTTGAAGTTTTTGATCCACTAGTAGCGAGTAAGGATGGATCTGTTGGATAACAAGTTCATGATTGGGATCAATAAGCTGGTAAAAGACATAAGTGACATTAGTGACAGGAGTAAGTTGTTTAGGTGGGGGCTATTGGAGAAAACTCATCGAGTAGCAAGATAAGAATAGAATTCCATAGGATTTGTATCCGAATCTCTGTGAATAATGGAACACCTTCATCAAAGAAACAAGGACTAGGTGGATCGGGGATCTCTGATGTGGAAGATTGACTACTAGAAGAGTGTGGGGGTTCTTGATCATCTATTAGAGGTGATGAAGTTGCTTGATATTATTCAATTGGTTGTGAGGTGTCATCAATGTGAGACTGGACATTTTATAAGGATTTTTGTAAATTTTCATCCATGTAGTCAAAGTTTTGTAGATGATACTATTGTTTGATTAGGACCATGAAAACAAGCAAACAATCACTAAAATACAAAATAAGATAGATGTTTTATTAACAAACAAATAAGTCACAAAAGAAAAAAATTATTATCTTGATTTATTTAGAAAAATATAAAATGTGAAAAATGGTTTAAGAGGTACTATGAAATGACAATATATGTCTAGTTTCAGGTGATGTTAAAGGATGGATTCCTTGATATACCCAAAGGCATGTGAGGCCCAAATCTTTGTTGGTGTCAATATGAGGTGTGGTATTGAGGCTAACCACATCACTTTACAGTCATGTAGCGATAAGGGTTTTAGGTGCTTAGCCAATATACTGCCCACCAACTTATTTATACTCATCCAAAACACTGAGTCGGCTTATCCTCTTGGTGATGAAATTCAAGTAGGTTCACTTGGGAAGGAAATGTTATATGTAATTTATGTTTAGTGTGGTTTGGTTGTGTGTGAGTGGATTTATTTTAATGCAATTCATTAACTCCTAATTACAATATATGATCAAGTAGTTATGATTGTTCATTTTAGATCCCAAAAGAAATTTAATTCGATGAGGACAACAAGAAAATGTAATAATAGAAAATAAAATGGTGGAATAAGAAAGCGTACCTATGATCACTTTTCCATTTTTAATATTTTGATTTTGTTTTTTATTTTTAGCTTAATTTAAACCCATTAACAAAACATCCAGAGAAGAGAACCTGCAAGGTAAGATGAAAGCAGAAAGTAGAAGACATAAAACTGATGTAAAAGGAAACTGACTTAGTAATAAAAAAATTCCACATGAATCATTGGTGATTGAAGGAATCACTTGTGATTTAGTAAAATTGTTATTGATTACACACCAAAGATAAAAAACAAATTAAAGTTTAAATTAAAGAAAAGAAAGGGAACTAGGTCCCACCGGAGTGCTAGAATCCCACCGGAGTGCTAGGAGTGTATTAGGTAGTTTTTAGTTAATGTTATTAAGTTCAAAAAGGATCTAAAACTCAAAAATAGTAGGTTTTACTAATACATGCATGAAATTCACAAAGGTGTTGGGATTACGGAATGTGTACAATGAAAAAGTTCTACTCCTTTCATTGAGTGAAGATACCTACAAAAGGAGACAACTAAATAAAAGAGATTATATGGGTAGCATAATGATTTGCTCATAAAATGAACTTCCCAAGAATCTAAAGGGACTTCCTTGATGGGTTTCAACTCATTGATAAAATTAAGTATATTGGATAAATATAATATCAACGATACAATATAAGGAAGCTAGAACTCAAGATGGATATAGAGATCATATTCAACTTTAGGAGGCCCAAACTAGGGATGTGGCGAGCTGAAATTCCTTGAAGTAGTCATACCAGTAATCCATGGTCACTTCTCATATCTCATTAAGTATTTTTAATTGTTCTTTGATGTCCTCGAAGGTTAGTGAAAATTGTAGTGAAAAAGTGAGTTTGCGGAGGATGTCAAACTACTCCCACATGAATGGTTTTTGGAAGATCGGAAGATCAGAAGATTATAGATGCTTGTGACTAGATTGGAGTGGCCTAGAATAATCATCCATAGGAAAGGAATCTTAAAAATAGAAATAATAAATCCAGATTGATAGATAAAATATGATAAAAATGTAAATACTAGTAAGAGTAACTAGATTTAGTAAAATCGTAAGCGATTCATAAAAATCATAGGTGATTTTGGATAATCATGGGAAATTGAAAAATCATGGATGATTCCTGTGAAATAGTTGATTGTTTGATAAAATTCTAAACTGATTAAAATAGAGACTAAAATGATTTTTTTTTCCTTGTTTTTATATATATACACAAAAAGGAAATAATAATAAATAGATAAATCTTACCTTTGATGTGGAAACAATTGTAAAGTGCTTACAAGAACTTGTTGAGTTTGTGGTGATGGAATTACCGACTATTTGATAATGTAAGGAAGGTATTGAAGATATTTGACTACATATGGTGATGTGATATGGCTTCCTGAAGTGACAAGACTTCATTACAGTGCTTGAAGATCCCTTGAATGATAGAGTTTCACTAGCAAATTAAAGGATCCCTGAAAAAGGAGTTATGTGCTTCTATTTATAATTACTAGTGATTTTTTAGAGTCGCCGTGGTGACTGGGAAGTTTGGAGGAACCCATTTGGAAGTAGTTTCAACCACTTCCAAAATGGGAGTTTCAGGTATGGGGAAGAGGATGAATGGTTAGGGGAGGTTATGTGTGGTCAGGGTTAAATGGTTATAATAAATAGGAGTAGGATGGGTTAGAAGTAATTAAGAGGTTTTAGGAAGGTTAGGGTAAGTAAATAAGATTTATAGGGTGTAAAAATGATTTTATGGGGTGAGCGTAATGACTTAGATTATGTGGAATGATAGGTAAAATTACTTAATGTGTGTATACAGGGTGTAGACGAGTGATGAAAACCCAATGTCTATAGATATATCCATTATGTGGATACAACATGAGCTTACAAAAACACGTAAAATATATACCCAAATTCAGCAAAAATGACACCCGTAGAGGTAAGTCCTCTAATCCAAGAAAATACTAAACTAAAAATGTGGGCGGATAAATTCAAAAACATAAATCAGTATGGCATTCATTTGAAATCAAAATCACAATGCATTATACAAAGTATATTCCAGGTGTAGCTCCTTGGACTCATAAGAAACTTTAGTTGGAAGTCATCATGTTGTGTAAATATAATTGGGTGAGTCTAGTGATGGGACATCTCCCTATGGTAGGTGTCTAGTTTCTATTAAGTTGATGCTTTGGTTGTGCCAAGCTGAGTTGATGGGAAAAAAACTTCAAGAAAGAACAAGGTGGGACTCATAGATGGTCTAAACAAAAGAAAAAAAAATCGAAAGGGTTCTTCATGGTTTGGTTATATTGTGGATGAGACAACATTTGAATTTCGGGGATGATGTTGAAAGGGTTCTTCATCAATTTTGGAGACTAAGGCAAAAATAAAGAAGAAGTCGCATAATACTAAAAATCCACGAGAACACCATAAAATCAGTGGAACTCTATAAAAGCAAAAGAACATTGTAAAATCCATGGAAGACTATGAAAAGAAGAAGAAGCCTACCGAAGCCACCGAAAGAAAAAAACATACAACAAACCGAGCCAACATATTTTCCACCAAAACAAATGACTTTTGGATAATTAGCATAACGAGATACTTATTGTACTTGAATTTAATAGCTATATACAATGTGAATAGTAATTAGAATGAGATGAATAGAGAGAGAGAGATTAGATAGGAGAAATAAAAATTAATGATGTAATGAGAGTGTGTGAGATGGATGTGAAAGATATATGTAATATTTATATTGAATGAATAAAGAAATATGTTTGATGTAATAAGAAATGTGTATTTTGTTATTTAATATCTTTACGCTTTACTTATAATATGAACTACACTCCCAAAGACATCCTTAGTAAGAGGAAAACTACTTAACCCTCACATCCTCTTTGAGGCTTAAGGTCAACACCTCAATAATTATTTTCCTCTAGCTGATTTTGTAGTGATGCTTCATGTTTTCATGCAAATGTGCAACATGAATATTGATATTTTTAGCATGACAACTATAACCCTATGCTTTACCCTTTCGAGGCACCCAGGGTCTAGAAAATTAGTCTAGTGACCTCCCATTTTATGTTAACTCATTCCCCTAGGTGATTTTAGGAGTTTTTCAAAACTACTATTTTTGTGGCGAGAATTGGGAAGGGCTACCACTAGCCTTTCCAAGATCGATGCACCCCTAGGGTGGAATGGAGGATAAAAACTCAATGAAGTGGTGGATTGAAGGTATAGAAGATTCAGGAAGGATTTGGAGAAGTTGGAGCAATTTTATCAAAAATAGGGTCCACAGGCTTAGGCAGTGCACATGGTCAAAAGAGCTATTGTGCTTTGGGAGGTGATTCTAAGAGCTCCTGATAGACTTAGGAGCCAAAAAGACATCTTTTGAAATGAAATTACAAGCCCTACAATATGGGGAAATAATATTTTTCGCAACACTTTGGTGTAATATATATGTAACTAGTGTTTTCTAGGCATAGGTAAGGGACCGTATAAAAATACGCTTTTTTAGGGCACAAATGGATGCATCAAAACCTGATACCCCACCATTGGATTTATAATTCCATTTCAATTCAATATCATATAAAAAAATTTCAAACAATTCCATTGAGAGCTCAAGATATCACCCTTTGAAGTTACCTTCTATGAATGAGTTTGAAAGTCAATCAAAATTTGATGAGGACACGTGTCAACTCCAAGAGCACGCACAATTTCATGTCCCTTTCATCCCTTAAGAAAAGGGACATGAGGGACATAAAAATTTCTCAGCCCCTATAATTCCTCTGGTCATCCATATAACCTCCTGGATTGCCAGTTCATCCCCATGTGCTTGTGGGAGCTCAAACCCTCAACCGTCAGATCTGTGACAAGTGTCAAGCTAAGGTGTGCTATGAAAATTGATGACCCTCATGTACCTTTTTTCTAGGGACATGAGGTACATAAAAATTTCCCATCCCAAGGAATGTCTCTTGGTCCTCCATACGACCAAGTTCCATCCCTAGTGCTTCTAGCTTGATTTTTAGCTCAAATCCTCAGCCGTTGGATTTCCACCATGTGTCGTGATCAGGTGCCATGTGTAAATTGATGTACCTCTCATACCTTAATTCTTATGGGAAATGAGGGACATCAAATTTTTCATCACTCCTTTGTATTTTTTGAAAATTTTAAATCCTTCTTGCCCCTTTCTTTCCCGCTTTTAACCTTTCACATGACTTGATCTGTCATTTTCTCTGTAACTTGTCTAAGCTCCATACACCATATTTTTATCTAAAACAAGATCCATCACATAAATGAAACCCTCAAATCCATGAGAATTCAAATCTTTTGAAGGATAGATTGACCAAAAGAGCCAGAGGAATGAAGAATGAAGGAGAAAAGTGAAGGAATTCTTAAAAACTCCATTGCCATAAAATGAAGATTCAAATGGATATTGTAAACCTATGCTCAAAATGAATATTTGTTTGTTTTTGTGTTCATATCTTTCAAAATAAATTAAAACCTCACCTTCAAATCCTCATTTCACTACTCAAACCACTCACAATGAATAAATTTTGCATCCATCTCAACAGAGAGGAAAACTTGATTTCCCATCAAATTGACAATTGAATCGGCGAAATTTCACCGGTGGAATAAGAAACAATCATCAAAAACAAAAATATAATTTTTTTGTGAACGGAGAAGAAAACTAGACTGTAAATTTTGAGTTCCATTAATGTGTGCTATGTTCAAAGGTGTTGTTAGGTCAAAATATTGAAACTTTAAAATATCCCAAACTATTGATCGGGTAAGTTTGAGATTTCAAAGGGGTGATATTGGGAAAAAAACCCATATCGGAAAACTTATTTCTACAAAAATTTGACCACCAAAAGTCCACTTTCTAAAAATAACAGGTCTTCTACATAGGGGACTACTATTTTGGGAAAGTCACCAACTAAAGAACATGCAAAGGAGATTGTGAACACAGGAGAGGTATTGCAGTTGAAAATTCATCGAAATGTCATCCTGGTCCAAAATTGAAACTTACCCTAAATAGTAAGTGGTCCCATGAAAACCTATTAAAAATAGCCAACTGGCCTAGAAGGTGAGAGGAACACAAGGAGAAAGAGAAATTCGTGTAGCAAAGATCCCATTGAGGTTCGAACGAGATGATTTTTCATACTTACTAAAAATATTAAGTCATCTCATTAGTGCTTACTAAAAATAGTAATTCATTCCGGAAGGTGAATTTTACAGAGGGTACATTTTGAGAGTTGAATATTCAAATTGGAAGCCACAGTTGGAGTTCGGAGAATAATTTTCTCACTTAGTAAAAATAGTAAGTTACCCGTTCAATAAATAGCAGGTTTTAAGTGAAGTTCAAATTCACAAGAGAAAAACAATGCAATTTCTATCATCGGTCTATGTGGGAGTAGAAGACAATGATTTTACTTATATGGATCTCAATAGTGCCTCTCGACACTCATTTCATGCCTCCATTAGTATATGTGAGGTGGAATTTGCAGTCAACATATTCAAACCATTTATAAGATGCTTCATTAGGATCATTTCCAAATTATTTGAGTAGTGTGATAGCATCATAGTGAGTCAAGGAAATATTTGTTCTAAGGCTTCAGTCCCTTCAGAGAGGATCTTCATGAATGATTATCATGGTAACCACATGATTCATTCGATGGTATTCTTAAACACTTAGTTCACAATGTTCATGCGTCATCTAAAGGAAGTTTCTCAATGTGCACAAGATTTTGGAGATTCTGAATTTCACTGCATTAGACGTTTCCATCAATAATGATCATCTAACTTCATTAAGAGTGACATCCTCTCTCCTTCTCTCTATTCTCTTTCTTCCCCCCAAATTTTTTTGTCTTCAAGTGTTCTAATTATTTGTTGGGGTTTGCAATTTTTGATATGACTTTACTTCATGTAAAGGTGAATTTTGACACATAATGTAAAGTAATTCACCTTGATTTTATAACAACGACTTAATATTTTGTAGGAATGTGAGTAGTCTAAAGTAAAAAATAAGGCATATGGAGGGTCATAGGGAAGATGAAGATTCGTTCCTCCACTATAAATTGTAATGAGCTCCTCATTCTAAGGGGTTCTAATTCTGAAATTATTCTTAGATATTATTGTGAATTCATGAGAGAGAGAGATCCTTGTGAAAGATCAAAGAGATAGAAAAATTCTTCCATTCCTCCACTCTCAAATTTCTTCTATTTCTCATACTATGTACAATTTTTTCTTGAGCATCAATACAAAGAGTTTTCAACATTTTTGACTAAGTATTTTAGTGATACTTTGTGCTCATTAAATTATATTTGGTTTTGTTATTGTTATGCATATTTGTTTTCCTTTGAATTCTAGTGCATGTGATGAAACTTCTAACTAGTGTTTATAAGCATTTGATTTCCTACTTGCAGCATTAGTTTCCCTTTATCTAACATTCTCACTCCCTTTCCCACTCTCCTATAAAATTCCTCCTCGCAAATATTTTCAGGATTTTTCCATAGGGTTAGTGGAGTGCCCCTATTGGATCCCTGGCTGCAAGGCCAACCAGGAAAATCCACCTTTTTACTTGTGTATGCATATATGGTAACTGCATTGGTTAAGTAGAGGGACTTAGATTCCCAAAGCATTGGCAAGAAATCCACCGATTTGTCCCCTGAAAAATTTTCTCGCCAACACTTCCTTAGCCACTACCTTTGCATATGATACTTAGATCTCCGTGTATCTCTTGAACATGATCTGAGCTAGGCTATCTTATCCAACTTCCTCTCTTATCCACACTAGCTTTGTTTTAGCCTCATATCTCTTTGACTATAACATAGTACATGTAAATTCTGCCACCACCATAAGATCAAACAAATATGTATGTTCCTTGATGATGTGATATACTCTCTCCAACATTCCTCCACATATGAGGACATTTGGGGGCATGTTGTGAGTCATTGTACATATTGACACATCTAAAATTAACCTCCAATACTCATCACATGCCACAAAAAACTATGTTGTTTCATTCTCATCACACATATGAAAACTCATGTATCAATTACACATAATTCAATCACTTATAATCATGGAATGAAACTTATTCCACTAATGCATCACCCTCGGGAAAGATGCATGTACTCTTTCCACCCTCCTCCTCTATCATGACTACTTGGTAGATCTCTTTCTACATCTACCACCACTGGAAACAATAGTACCCATCGATTCTCTTCCAACCACAACATATAACTGGTACACCCCATGTCATTGGCTCAAATCAGTATTATATCCACATAAGCCTCACTCGCACACATGGTAGATACAAATGATATCATATAGGACCAATTATCACTCAAGCTCTCTTTATTTCTTGTATATATCTATGCCATATACAAGGCTCTGGGGAACATCCCGCACTATCCAAAACTGTATGACACATGATCATACTTAAAGAGCTCAACTAATCTTGGGAACCTATCCTCCAACCATATTTTGTGTTAGAATCATCATTTCTCCACATGATATTCAACCCACCCACCATAGTCCCTATAATAATTCCAAATCATTGCACTATGCCCCATCCTATCCATAATCTACATATATGGCATACTGTCAAAACCAAGACTCCTCGGACCCACCCATCTAGCTACAAAATATTAGGTTGTTCCCAATCCACTTACGAACCTCTCAATGGCCTCATTATGGCTATGTTCTCATATGACCATACATGTAATAATTTAGTATCACCAATACCTACACTATGATGCTCATGTGTAAATCTATACATGTCACTATATATAGTGAGTCAACACACAATGACTCCAAGCATACAATGTCCCATGATGCTTAATTCTCATACAAATATTGTGCATCCTATATGATATAGATACAGCTCCTCCATCCATGGAAACACAAGAAGCTAATACAACTACAATAAAATTATGCAACCATAGAAGACCTGACCTCACTATGTCATCCAAAGTAATCGATGACTCTACTTTGTCTATGACCCTATAATATATTGTCTCATGGATATTTGTTGTTGTTGTGTATCACCAGGGAGCAAAACTTGCACTTGATCTCCCACAGCTAGCAATCAGAGTATTATATACTCATCCTCTAGGGTCATGATCATCTATCTAGTCAGAAACCAATAGGTATAAGTGTTGCACACCATTTCTCGTAGAGTGTATTCATTAGACACATATTATGGGGAACCTCCCACAATTTATTAATGTGTCACACCCTGACATAGTCCAATATATCCCACTCATCCTCCTCCATGTCTAATTCCAACATTATACGAAAATTCCTTCCTCCATGGAACTCCTACAAATGTATTTCCCTCTACATTTCATGAAAAGCACACCAAGAAGAAGTTATAATCATAAACAACACAAAGAAACATAAAAACATCATATAAAGCTCCTATAGCTCTCTAGATTGAACCACCCAACACCCTCAATGGTACCAAATTTAAACTTGGACATTACCTCCTAAAACTAGATGGTACCATCTAAAGGAAAAAAACCAGCCCCACTGATACTATCTTGAAAATAAAGACCTAGATTGTGAAAAAGTGAAAAATACTAAATTACTCAAAAATCACCACCAATAGCCCAATATACGTCAAAAATATCCTACTTACTAGTTGATCCAAAGTCTAGGTAGACAACACCTCTAGAACCTTCTTGAATCTATTCATAATCACCTCTCGCATGTGTGGTATCTTCACAAATCATACCTCACAATCACAATAATCTAATTTATAAATGAGGTTCCTCTTGACATGTCTACCCTTTCAATTTAAAGTAAAATTTTATTATCATTCCAACTACTATAGTTATTATGTTGTATTTTGCGATAACTAATTCACCATTATTGTTTCTTCCATATCTTGATCTTTTTAATCCCTTTTAGCACTCATCGATAGTATTAGAACCGTATCGGTACCTCATATCACAATTCCCATTAATTATCATGACTACTTCAGCTATGTTACAAAACATTCCCATGTTTCACCTCTCTCCACTATTTCAATTTATCTCCAAACAATTTCTCTTTTCTTTCAACTCATGGTTTGAGTACTCACCTCTCACCTCTTCACCAATACCGGATAAACTATTGAGGATCATCCTATTACCCCTCCTCTAATAATCCAACTAAATTTTCCAATACAACACACGATCACAAAGATGCATTGTCATGCCATATCTAAGAAATATCCAAATCCTAAAAAATTGTTATTCCAAAATATAGTTTCAATCTATCTCAACTACTAAACTATCTAAAATCTTCACAACATTCTTCCCTCAAAATACCAAATGTTGCTGAAATTTATCTTCTAGTTCATTTTCAAATCAATAAAGTTTAGTCAAATATTATGTTTCAACCAATATAAGTTTTTTTAATAGCACTCCAATAAGCATCAATGTTCCTCCCATATGACCTAACTTGGGAGACAATCAAACCAACCACTCTTTTATTTTAGCAAGTTTTCACCCTTACAATTGTAAAGTGAGGAAATGAGACATCATTTCCTTTCCCGAACCACTTTATAGGGTTTTTTTATACCTAATAGAAAATTTTCAATTGGTTAATTTCGATCTCCAGTGGTGGAACCTATTTGGAGGAAGCATCATGGTAAAGAAAAAACCTAGCCACTCTCCCAACACTTTATCTAGTGAATGGATGCTCAAATCCATAGATTTTAGTGCTAGAATGCTCAAATATGTACATTTTTACACCACTCGAAAATTAATCACTCCCAATAAGTCCTTCAATCTCTAAGTTTCAAAGTATCCTATATCACCATAGCATGTTTTCTATCCAATGAATCCTTTTATAACAATAAAATCACCCCACATGGATCAAAACATATATCCATGGTTTGTCACGTTATGATTCCTACTATCGTAATCCTTAATTTACAACTTCTTCGGTCCTCTACAAGTATGTTCTTCTTATATCCTTTATACTATTGAATTTCATCAAAATATCATAAAGGGGGGCAAATGTAGACACAAAAATATGGACTTACTATTATTATTATGTAATGTCTCTATTATGTTGTTATATGCATGCTTTCAAGTGAAAAGATTAGATGTTGGTAACAATGTCTCTTTGTATTTTTAATACTTTTTACTTATTTTGATTGTGACATTGTCTCTTATTGCTTGTATTTACATATTTTGGTCTTATCATAGGGATCAATGTCTTCATTCTTGGTCTTGTTTTTGTTTCTTTTATTTTGGGATAGTACCGACACTACCACAAGGGTGCTAGTGTCCCTTCTAGAACTTTTTCCATTTTATTTAGTTTTCTAAGTTACCATTTGACACTTACCTTTGGGTATTTTCTAATTCTTTGATTCAGCCTTTGATATCACTAAGTGTCAAAATTCAAACAAGTCATATAAATACGCAAGCTACTAACTATTATTAGGGGATAGACAACTTCATTATTATTAACTATCTACTACTTGGGAAAAGACAAACATTAAAGGACTACACTTAAGTTGTATTATTCATAGCATGGGAGGGTTTATTTCTAAATTCCATCACACACATTCATCTTGGGGGAAATTTAGTTATATCCATGTATCTTAGTGTATCCGGAACAAGGGGAATCTAGTTTCAAATGTCATAATTCAATCACATACACACACACTAGAACTACATAGAGTCTAAAATGTACAATAACGCTTGGTGAAAATCACACTAGGGTGGATACCAAGGTCAATCTAACTCAAGAATATAAATTATTTATTCAATCTATTGTTTTCTATAGCTTTATGTGCGTAGCTAATTTTTTTTTGTAGGTACATATATGATATAGGAACCCTACAATGAAGTTGATGTGACAATAGTAAAAGGAAAAAGATAAGATCAAACCCCGAAAATACCAAAAGTAGAGAACTTGCCAAGACACTAGCGCCTAATCGGATATGTTGTCAAGATAAATTCCTAGCATGTAATTTTTAAAAATTTAGTCATAACAACCAAGCCCCCACTTGAAAATCCCCTCCCCGATCATTGTAAACCCTTCTTCTATTGAACCTATTAGTTATGTAATTTTCATTCTAGCTTTGGTAAGAATTTACTAACATGATTTTGAAAAAAATTGTGTGCGGGGAAGTATACCTAGTTTGAATCATGAAATTACTAAGATCCAAGGTGGAGTACTTGTTCCCAAAGGAATAATAAGGTCTATTTTTTATCCATTTTACAACAAATGAATACCCTATGGAGGATGATTTCAAGGGCTCAGCCCATCTTAGGATTTTTAAAAGGATTATTTAAGAGATCCAAGTAATTTTTTAAATAATTTTTTAAGGTCATATGGTGTCGGGATTCATTCATGACAAATAGGGTCATTACGGGTGTAGGGAATGATATCCTTAATAGATAAAGTGTACTTGTTCCAAAGATTATTGGATTTTTGGGAGGATTTAAAAGCTAAAAAAATTATACAATGGAAATATCTTATAATTCAACACATTGTATAAACATCATTTTTGTACAAGTCTTCACAATCTCTTGTGATAATTCAAGTCACTCTTGCATTGCACCTTGTTTCAAAAGAGTTATTAGGCCTATAAATAAAATTTCAAGAAGAATTGTATCTTAGAAATGGTTGTAATGAACTTTGAAGGTTTTTTGGAGTCAAAATCATATAATTTTTTACCTTCAAACCCCACGTCTTTCTCTTAGGGCCAAAACACTCTTCGTGTTCTAATTTCACATTGGTAGGATGATATCAACATGGTTCATGAGCTTGAGTGCAATTTTTACCCTCATCTGTCCCTTATCACTTGTAGAACTTGCAAGGGGATAGTGGGGACATTAAAGATTTTTCCCTCTACTGGAGTAACACTTTCGGCACTTAAGACTTGTAACTTAGTGTGTTAGGAACATGTGCAATTGAAATTTGAAGCCCCTCCTCACAATGCATAGACCCTTATCATATTTTTTAGAACTAGATATCCATTTTTCCTTATTCCTTGGTGTAAAGGGACATGAAGTACAATAAAGTGTACTCCCCCTATACATGAGTGTGTTTCATCACTTAAGTGACAACCTAGGATGTTAGGAAAGGTAGAAATGAGTGTTTTCATCAACCTTGGACCCCTCCTCATGATGACTTGAAACATGATGATTTTTTCACCCCTAGATGTCCCCTAACCATTTTTCCAACATCTAAGAGGATAGAAAGGACACAAAAATGTACCCATCTTCATGAATTAACCTCCGATCACATCTAGAACCCGTGTTTATCCCCTAATAGCCTATTTTTGTCTCTTCAATCTTCCTCACATGAAACCACATGATGAAACTTGTCATGATCTGGAGAAAAGAAAACTTTTATTTTTATTTTTCCCTTGATTCATTTTCCCTCTATTTTCTATGGTAAAACTCCACCTCCAAACCCTAACTAACCCTAGTTAAGCCTATTTGGGATAAACATGAGTTAAGGTGCTTACGAAAGAGGAATGGTTACTTAAAGCACTAGGCCATTTTTTAACGCATTTAAAATTTGAATTTTTCCTCCAAAAATCATCTCCATGTTGTTATGCTACTAAATATTTCCAAACACCTTCATACCTTAAAAATGGAAAGTTTCTCGTATCTGCAAAACCCCTCATCCGATTTCCATAATATTTTAACAACAAACTCTTCTCAAAAGCACCATTATGTTGATCCCAACATTACATCCATTAGATTATTGTATACTTTTAAATAGCTAGAAGAACATTTAAACCATTACACTTGACTCTTTAGATATACGGAGTTTTGGAAATTGAAAATCTCTAAAAAAATGGAGCAAATAATCCTTGTGAAAAACCTAAATAAATTTAGATCATTTTCATCCTAGTATTACTTCCAGAGGACCACCTTCTATAAGTAATAATTTTTGGTATTGTGGTCAAAGTGTACAAAATCATTCATCTCTAGTTTATGTCACTAGATTTCATCACCATGGAGTTTAAATACTTAGGTTCGGATCAATTTTGAACTCAAACATCAAGGATCCTAATGTGGGTGATAATGTGGTGGTAAACATAGATCTAGAAGACCATAAAATAAGTATGTTGAGTGAACACTGTGTGTATATTCAAAGGAGAAGAGTTTCTCTGGTGGGATTTTCAAAGTCATCGTGTTCATCTTTGCAATTTTTAACATTGTGTCATGGCTCAATCAGAAAGAAATCCCTCACAGACCCCCAAAATTTAGTCTCGAGCTGAATTCTATAAGGCATATTAAGATGTAAGATACCGATGGTTAAATTCATCTTAGTGATCGCATGAAGAGGATAATATTGAATGGGTTATGTAGATAGTTATCTCACGTTCACATAGTGTGGATCTTGTGGTGGTGTTCCATCACTTGATCAATGCTTTAGAGTATGTTCTCATCCTACTAGAAAAGGAGGTTACACTCATCATGTCTTGGTAAAGTAAATAGGTCGAAGGAATGAATTCCATTCTTGGAGCAATAATGTAGTTTCCATCGAAGAAGGTTCCTCATGATCAAAATCTTCTTTGTCTTTCAATGGTCACTTCTCTCTTCCTTCTCTCTCTACATTCTAATTCTTCATTCAGAATGTACTTTTTGAATTTTTCGTCATATTCACTTAAGTGACCTTTTAATTTAGATTGTAAAATTTCCTTTTTCATAAGTAAGAAGATGAATTAATTTCATTCCTAAGAGAATATGAAATTTCACATGTGGCATGAAGATGACAATATGCCATGGGGGAGATGAAGAGACATCATTGTAAATATATAAATTAGGATGGTTTCTCCATTCCAAGGGGTAGATAGATTTTGTTCTCCTACTAAAATAAATAAGATATTTGTTTTCTTTTCTTTTCTATGTTCTTCTACTTCCTATTTTTAACTTTGCAATCATTGTAATCTTAAACAACTGAGAAATAAATTTGTATCTTTGAAGAATAAATCAATTAAAATTTGTGTCTTTGATTTTTTAATCTTACTATTTCTTACACAGCTTATTTTCTTCCTATTGTATATGGACCTAATTCGGTTAATGTCAATGAAGTTTGCAATTTCCTATTCACTACATTAACCCTCTCTCCCTGTATTCTTATCTCCTCTTCTCCTCTCCCAAGAAAATTCCTCCCTTTTATTTGTTACAAGAAATTTTCCATAGGTTTAGCAGAGTATTCATGTGTTATTCCTAACCTAATGGTCACCACAAATTTTAATTTTCTCTTATTCAATAAATAGGATACTCCCCATTCCCAAGAGGAAGGATCTAGTCATGTGACTGTTGGTGAAAACCACTAATTTTCCATTGCGAAAAATTATTTCACTAATAGTTTTGGTGCCCACCTTAGGGAATATTTTTCTATCCTACACCATATAATGATCCACTTTTCTTTTGAAAAATACAAAATTAAAAAAAAAAATACTTTTCTTGAAAATGCACTCCATATTTTTGTAAGAAACTCTTCATATTCATCATTGAAATTTTTTTGCAAACTAGAGGATGGAATATACATAAGAGAACAATAATCAAGGATAACTATATTCTTTCATAATACTCTATTTGAGCCATAAGAAAAAGATGACTTCATGATCACTCCCATACATATTCCAAGATAAGATCCTAAGAATCCTTTTGAAGATCCTACTACTAGTCTTAGTGTATCTCTCATTTCTCTGCCACTATTGAACACTCTTCCTCTATAAATGGTTGTGCATGTACCTTAGGGATGAAACATTGTTCTGTTGGATTTAAATCCTCCACTTCATGAGCTACCAAAGGATTGACAAAGATTTTCCCAAAATTTTATTGATATGAAAAGCAACATCTAGATGATCATATTACAACATTTATCACAACTTGTGAAATTCTTGGAGTAGAACATGAAGATGATGTTGTTCCACTATTTGTGGTGTTATTACAATATTCTTCTATAGAATGGTTTTATTATTTTCCATCTCACTAAATCACTAATTAAGAAGATATAAAAATTAGATTTAAAGCATGGTTCAAGTTAGTGGAATTTACACATGCCCATCTTACTGACTTGGCTCAAATGAATAAATAACTGCAAGATCCAATGAGATAATTTTTGGAAAAAATCAACAAGTTTATTAACAAGATCCCTACTAATGCATGTCCTATATCAAATAATAAAAATAGGTTCTTCATAAATTCTCAGCTTCCTAAAGTTGGATTCATCTTGATAATATCCCAACAAACTACCTTGGATGAATCTCAATACCTTATAGTATAAGTAGAGGATGATCTTATCATGTACGGTATGATAAAGAAAGGATAAAACCTTGAGAAAGTTCAAAGTTCTAGTTCTGAGACTAATGATCCACTTTTGCAAAAACTGACTAATGAGTTGATTTCTATGAAAAGGCAACTTACTCAAACTACTCTATGCAAGGAGGTACTTACCTCGTAGAATTTTCAATATCAAAATCAGATTGGTAGAGAACCCTATAGGCTTTCCTTAGAAGCTCCACTTGTTAATGCAACTTGTGAAGCTCAAGAATAAGAAGAAGGTTCCCTATAGGTTGAATAAATTGGAGATGCTAACATTGGCTATTGTGAAAGTTACATAGACTATGAAGAGGTAGAGGAGTCCATGGAAAATTTTAGTTACTCTTGTGTAGTGTTCACAAGCTCACAAGCACCAAAAGATACTTTTTTATTTGCTTCCCAAGTGAATAAATCTAATCCTAAAATGATGAATCTACAAAAACCAACAAAGATAGGATCATTTCAGCCCACTTATATGGAGTCACTAAGAATAAATGTGAAGCCACCTCAATTGAAAGCCACATCTACTTCTCTAGGTAATTATCTTTCACCTTCCTTACTCAAATCAGTTTCTACTTCTATTGTTAATAATGAAACTCCCTCACCTTCCAAATATTCCATTGTTCCCCAAGTTTCCACCTCTTCATCCTTTGAAATTATTAATCATGCCAAGAAGGACAAAGTCCAAATTTACGAGTTTGAATATCTAATAACTCACCCTAAATAGTTTGATAAACTTATCCAATTTATTAAAGGAAGTAGTTCAAGGTATGATTCCAACAATTCCATTGTCAAATAATCATTTCATGCTCCCACATCTTCCACTTCTCAAAAAATTTAACCTTTCTACCCATCTTTGTTAATCAATGGGTACAAGTTGAGTAATTTCATCATTGACTCTGGTTCTTCTAACAATGTCATGCCCGCAAAAGTGTCCAAAGCTCATAGTCTCACCCTTATTCCTACTACTAAATAATATTACTCCATGGAGACCAAATAAGTACCTCTTATTGGTCAAGTGAATATGTTCAACTGACTTTGGTGGACTTCGTGATAATAAGGTCAAAATGAGCATACTTGTTGCAGAGACATCCCAACTTCATATAGGATGTTATTGAGTTGTTATTTTTGTTGGGATGTTGGTGGAGAGATACATATGGATTGGTCATATGCCACCATACTAGTCAAGGGAAAAATGAAAAATATCCTTCCCATAAAAATGAGATACATCATTTAGAGAGAGGATGATCCAAGAGCAGACATTTTGTACCAAGGTTCAAGATATGGAATATTTTTCATGACTTCAAAATAAAAATTTATTCTCCCATACTAATGGAGGAGTACCCAAGTTTGATTGAGAAAATTTAAAAAAAAACATGATGATGTTCTTGATCCAAAATTTAACAGTATGCACTTCTCATTAGACATGGATATAGGTTCTCTACTTGGTGATGATGAGGATCATGGAGATATTGACCTACCTCAAATCTATCCTAAGATGATAAGTAATCCTAACCATGAAGAAAGAGTGGTGTCAAATGACTTATGGAAATGTGATCCCGGGTGTTCCAACCATATTCTCAAGATACAAAATGAATACTTACTTTAAGAACAAGACTGTGACTATGAAGTTTTATCTTTTCCATTTAGAGAAGATGACGTTCTCACTTTGAAGAAAAAAGGGATGAAAAATTATTTGATTCTCTCAATAATGATTCTACCCAAGGAGAGGATATTCCCATCATAGAGATGACTCGGTAGCTCAATATTATCAAGATGAAGATAAAATTGAACTTCATTTTTATAATCCCACCTTGTTTTCATTCTCATTTTAGGAAGATGATGCATCATGTGAGACATACCAGATTAAGAATGATCTAGTGAGTGTGAAAGAGAGCTAATTAGAATAAATTTTAAATGTCAAACACCAAGAATCCCCTTATAGTGTCAAAATTCTTAAATGTTTTACCAAGAACCCACCTATAAAGACATTGGTTTTATAGAATATGAAAAATGAAGGAAATATTCCCATGAGAGAACACATAAATGGTTATGAACATGGAAAACTTGGTAAGATTATTAATCCACCTTACAATAATTTGAATTAAAAATGAGAAACCTAAAGTGTGGCTGAATCTAGAAATGGATTAGTGGGAAGAAGTGGATTTTCAAATAACTAATGACAATGAGATGATCATGTGGATCCCCACTTGAAAAATGAGTCATAATTTTTTTCAAGAATTAAAATACATATTTCTCTCTTTCAAGCATACGGAGACATCCCCTAGTATTTGGTTTTATCAAGAAGTTGAGAAAAAGTTGTTACTTCATTGAACCATTCAATGGGTTCACAGAGAAAATTCATTTGGTGTTACCTATACATTGATAAAATTTAGAAAATAATAAGCGATACAAAGTGAAAGTGATATTTCCCCACATGTACATAATTGAGATAGGGTTTTAAATATTTTTCCTTATTATGTTTCCCTTTTACATTGTGTAATTTTTTTATTGTTCCAATTGTTGTGTTTGTTGCTTGTCCTAGTTGGAAAATTCATGACTATATTTCCCAATGGATAAAACATTGGTATACTCCCCCATAAGATTCCTAAATTCATTCATTATCCCTTATAGTCTATGTCCCCAATTTAGAGCCATTTGATTTCATGTTAAATGTCTAGCATGAAAAATTTATAATTTTGGTCACGATAATGAAAGAATCCCTCCCCTAATAATTGTAAACCATTCTTCCAATAAATATATCAACTGTTTCATTCTCATTCTAGTTGATAAAAACATAATAATATTGTTTTTAAGTTTTTTTATGTGAAGTGAAGTATACCTAGTTTTACTCATGAAGTTGCTAAGATCTAAGGTGGAGTAGTTATTCTCGAAGGCACAAAAAGGGATATTATTTAGTCATTTTACAATAAAGGAATACCCTTCGGAGGATAATTTCAAAGGCTCAAACCATCAGGGGTTATACATAGGAGTATGTAAGATATCCAAGGAAGTTTTAAATAGTTTTTTGGGGTCATATGGTGTCGAGAGTCTTTCAAGGAAAATATGGTCACTACGGGTGCAAAGTGGTGATAGCCTCAATGGAGAAAGTGGATTTTTTCAAGGTTCTATGAGTTACAGGGGATTTGGAAGCTAAAAAAATAGTTAATGGAAATATCTTGGAATTCACCACATTAGAGAAACATCAATTTTGGTCCAAGTCTTGAAAATATTCTGTGACAATCTGAGTCACCAGTAATTTCCCCTTTGTGTCAAAATATTGACTAGGAATGAAAATAAAATTTCATGAAGAATTGTATATTAGAAGTTATTCAAATGAACGTAGAATAGTTTTTAGAGTCAAAATCATATAAGATTTTACCTATAAACTCCATATCTTGCTCTCGGGGCCGAAAAACACTCTTTGTGTGCTAATTTCATGTTATCTGGATGACATCAACATGGTTTATGGGTTTGAGTGCACTTTTCACCCTCTTTTTCCCTTGTTCCACTTCCCAACTTACAAGGGTATTGTGGGGATAGTAAAGCGTGATCCTCAATTGGATTTACACATTTTTACTTAATATTTGCAACTTGTTGTGTTAGGAACATGTACAATCGAAAGTTAGGCCCCCTCCTCATGATGCATTGACCCTGGCACATTTTCCCCCTTGGATTTCCCTTTTCCATTATTCCTTAGTGAAAAGGGACAACAAGGATATTAAATAGTTCTCCCCATATGCATGAGTTTGTTTTTCAATTAGGTGAAAACATGGGATGTTAGGAAAGTTACAAACAAGTGTTTTGATCAACCTTGGCCCCCTCCTCATGATGACTTGACCTATGGTACATTTTCACCCTTATTTTCCCCTTTTTACTTTTCCCAGCATCCAAGAGGACAACAAGGACATAATAATGTGCCCACTATAATTAATTTAATTTGCGGTCACTTACGAAACCTCGGTTTAGCCCATGAGTGACTATTTTTCTACTCTTCAATCTTCTTGATATGAAACCACATGATCTCACTTGTCATGATCTAAAGAAAAGTGGACTTTGGTGCCCCTAATATCCCCTTGCTTTGTATTTTCCCTATTTTCTAGGGTGATACTCCACCTCCATCACCGAATGACCCTGGTTAATCCTGTTTGGGTTAAGCATGAGTTAAAGTGCTTGAGAGAGAGAAATGGTTAAATAAAACACTCAGACATTTTTTATGCATTTCAAATTTATAATAAAACTAAAAATTTCCAGACACCTTCATACCTAAAAATGGAAAGTTCCTCGTATCTCCAAAAACCCTCACCCAATTTCTATAAAATTTTAACAACAACCTCCTCTCAAAATTCCCTTCTACTGATCCCTACTCTATATACATTGGTGGTATGTACAATTTTTTAATAGCTAGAAAAAAATTTCATCCATTGCACATTCCTTTTCAAATCTACAGATTATGGCAATTGAAAACCTTTAAAAATTAGAGCAAAAATCCTTTTGAAAAACATAAAGTTTTGAGACTATTTTCATTCCATTATGACATCTATAGGACCACCCGATAAAAATAGTAAGTTTTTGGATTATGTTCATAGTGTTTGTAATATTTTGTCTCTAGTTCATCTCATTGGCCTTCATCACTATGGAGTTCAAATACTTAGTTTCATATCCAATTTTGACTTCAAACACCAAGTATCTCTATGTGGGTGATAGTCGGGTGACAAAAATTAATCTAGAAGACTAGAAAACAAGGATGATGACCGAACACCATGCAGATTAGAGGGGAAGAGTTTCTTAGTTGGGATTTTTAGATTTGGTAGGGTCACCTTTGCAACTTTTAATAGTTGTTTCATGGCTCAAACCTCATGTAGAAAATGAAACCCTCATGCCCCCAAAACTTAGTCTCGGGGTGAATTATATAAGTCATGTTTGAACGCAAGAGGACCAGATTGTTCAATTTATCCTATTGATCCTAGAAAAGGATAATCATAATTTGATTATGCGAGTAGTTATCTCAAGTTCACAGAGTGTGGATCTCATGGTGGTGTTATATCACTTGAAAAATTCTTTGTAGTATGTTCTCATCCTTTTAGAAAAGGAGGTTGCACTAAACATGTCTTAGTGTAATAAAGATGTCGAAGGAAAGAACTTCATTTTTGGAGAATTCCTATAGTGTCCATTACAAGTAGGCTCTTTGTGATCAAAATCTTCCTCATCTCCAAATTGTCACTATTCTCTCCTTATCTCTCTTCCTACTCTCTATACATTCGAATTCTTCATTGAGAATTTACTTTTTGAATTTTTCATCTTATTCAATTAAGTGACCTTTTAATTTGCATTGTAAAAGTTCATTTTTCATAAATAAGAAGAGGACTTAATTTCATTCCTAAGGGAATATGAAAGGTCATAGGTGGTGCGAAGATGAAAACTCACCATGGGGAGATGAAGATATATCATTGTAAAATTATAAATTCGGTAGTTTCTCCATTCTAATGAGTGAATAGTTTTTCTCTTAATTCAAGCAAGAAGATATTTCTTATATCTTGTTTTCTATGTTATTATACTTCCAACTTTTAAATTTGTAAGCATTTTCATATTGAACAACGAAGAAATAAATTTTTATCTTTGAGGAATAAATAAATTGAAAATTTTGTCTTTTATTTGTTAATCTAGGTATTGCTTACATGGTTGTTTTCTTCCTATTGGATGTGGACCTACTCTTGTTAATGACAATGAAGTTTTCAAGTGCCTAGTCAACACCTTAACCCTCTCTCCATATATTCTTATCTCCCCTTCACCTCTCCCTAAGAAAATTCTTCCCTTGTATTCATTACAAGAAATTTTCCATAGGTTTAGTGGAGTATTCATATGTGATCCCGGCTTAATGGCCACCATAAATTTTACTTTACCTGCATTGGTTTTTAGTGCTCTTATATCTGAAGAACATAACCTTACGGAGCTGCAACTCCCAAGCACGTCCTCCCAAGATTCCTTCTCGGACATGATTTGGAATAGTTATTCATTCTTAGGAATGACCTCTCTCCCTCCTACCATACTTCTTCTACACAGATATTAGATTATTAGATCTAATAGCCCTTGGACCATGGGGTCCTTGAATATGGGATAATAACCTGATGAAAAAGTGAGGCTAATCACAATCTCTTTCTTATATGCCCTTGGAAAAATTGATTTTATGTTCCGTTCTATATCAATATGGTGACCTTACTAAGAAAAGTGGCCCATGGCATGAGACTTAATAAATGCGAGTCTCCCCATTCCTAAGAGGAGGGACCTATTCCCGTGACCATTAGTTAAAACCACTAATTTTACCTTGTAACAAACTATTTCACCAATAGGACACTAACACTTAGGGATGTCCTATCCTCCATTGGGTGGTTTTGTCTGAAGAAGATCTATACTCCAGTTTCTCAAAAAGAGCCTATAAATTCTATATCTAACATTCTCAACCTATTTCCTAGCCAAAATTAGTCCATATCTATTGATACAAGATAATTAATTCTTATCTCATATCTTGCACACTTGTTTGTTCTGTACATGCTAGATCTCGATTATTACTGCTATATCTTCATGATCTCATTCCTCTGATAAAGATTTAAATTTCTTTAAATCAAGGGTGTTGTTGGTGGTTTGAGCCCAATTATGACAACAAATTTTACTTAATCAACCAATATACCTTCTTTACATACTACGTTCCTAAGTAGTACTTCAAATGGTGTAAAGAAAAAAACATTTCTTCAAATTTAATGAAACTCACAAATCTCTTCATCTCTCTAACATTAATCATACCTTGGATACATTTTATTTAAATAAGTAGAATACAACCCAATAACTTAGGTATACTTCTAGGAATTCATGAATGGAATATTTAAATTTAGTGAAAATATGTTAGGAGGAGATTACAAGTGCATTCTTCAATCCAAATGACATGACATTGTATGCAAATCTTCTCTATTCATTTGTGAAAGTGGTTTTATCTTGATCTTCTTTTACAATTGGGATTTCATGGTAGCCACCGATTCCATCTGTAAAAAGTACGCTTCATGTCCTACTACTCGCTTCTAACATTTCATTTTAAGAAATGGAGTTGTGAATTTTCATTAACACATGCATCATTTAGAGCCCTATAGTCTCCACATATTCCAATTTCTCCTATTTTCTTGAGTTAGGGGACTATCAGACTTACCCAATCTAATGTTTCTATTGGTTATATTAGACCTACTTCTATCATTCGATCTAACTTCAATTTTACCTTAGCTTTCATATTCATATTAAATCAGTATGGCCTTTTCCTTATAGGTTGTTCTCCCTCTTTCAACTCAATGTGAATTTCACCGATTCATGGATCAAATCCTTTTATTTCACTAGATTTGGTAGATAACACATCTTTATAGTATCACAATAATTGCAATTTTTCTTACATCTTCTTTTTCATAAAATAATCTCCAACAATAGTTAGTTTTACGTCCCCTACTGATTTAGTTTCTTTTACCCTCTTGCACAATGGTTCATCATATATTTTATTATTTTCCGTATTGCAGTCTTTATAACCATCCTGAACCTTTTTTTCCTTCTATGTTAGATTATGCAACTTTTCTTCTTCTTTATTGTTCACTTATTTTTTTGATAGTATTGAGTGAAGATGTTTTGGTTTGAATATTTCACTCAATTCATTATCCTCTTAATTTTTACAGTCATTGTTGTCTTCATTATTACCCCCGCTCTATTGAAAATTTTTACTTTATATTCTTCATTTCTCTCTATCGCAGTTTATCTCATATACCCTACGTAGTTTCTCCTATTATTTCATCTAAGGTCTTGAAATTATACTCCTCCTTCTAAATAAATAGTTCTATAGCGAAGGAATGTTTTAAATATTTGAAGAGTAGTATCAACCATAGGATTACTATCTTCAAAAGTGAAAGTTTGGATAAAAACATGTTGTAGATATCTCCAATTGTATGTTTCTTATCTTATTTATTAATTAACATACCATGTTTTTGGTATTGGTGTCAATATTTCGGGAATAGATGCACCCACAATTTTGGATCTATCTCCTGAATTTTTTAAGCTTTGAAGTAACCCTATCTTCTAGTGCAAATATTGATCGTACAATTTTGGTTACTTCATTCCATTTTAGATTCTTAGAATTATGCCCAACCTACCATGATGTTTTTATTCCTTTGAGTACATAATCTAATTCTCTTAATCTTAGCTCTTTTTTAGGCACATATTTTTACAATTCTACCAAGCATGTATCTAAATTTTAAGTTTAAAAGTATTGAAGAATACATTTTTCTTCAACATGTAACATCTTGATTCCTCATTAGTCCTAACTTGTGCTCCTTATCATATACTAATTCAAATTTTCATTTGAGTCACCACCAAATGAGGATTCCATTTCCCATGGGATATGAATTTCTCCATTTTTCTTTGTATAGTCTTGATCATGTCATGGAAAATTATAAAGTTGTGATATCTATGATTTGGTTGGGGACCAGATATTATAACTTGGTTCTTATCCTATGAACAAATTCTTGGTGTGGTTTTGAATTGGATTTGGTCATTCTGGGAACTCTTCCTTTCTTATTTCTAGCATGCATCGTGGAAAAAATCCTTTTCCTGATGTCCCACCTTAAACTAACTTTCAAAATCATGTGCATATGGAGACAATTTTTCTTTAGGAATGTTATATGGATCTTGATTAGTCATATTCATTGGAATTACAATACTATAATCATCAATATGTTCTTCCATATTGTTGGTTCTTATGTTGATCGTCATATTACCATAATATTCCCACTTCTTTCCAATCAGGCCCGGATAGTTCATTTAATTTGTTTTCATGTCTATGACTTCAAAATATAATTTTAAACATAAATCTCCTACATGTATTTCAATATCTTCTAATTGTCCAATTAGATTTACTCTTCCATAGTCTACGAGACTGAGTGTTATAGGACTATATGCCAAAATAGGATCTCTCATTTCCTCCCAAGTGGATCTTGGCATCATTTTAATGGTTCTTCCAAAATCAAAAATTACATCTCTTATTTAAAATTATCCCAACGTTACACTTATTCAGTGTCTATGTCGCAAGGCTTTCTAACTTTTACATACCATATTAGTTTCTTTTCCTGCACATCTTTATCTCGATACACTTTCTAATAAGGTTATGAGAAGATTAGATATGTTTTGTGAGATTTATTTATTGCACAATACATTCATTATGTTCAAAAAAATTGTATAGCTGTAGCTAATCCTTTTTGTTTTAGTATTCTCATATTTTTTCAAAATTGTGATCTTCTTTTATATCGGTGTCCTCCATAGCATTCTCATTACTTTGAATTGATTGGAAAAAAATTAGCTTCTTCCAACATCACCTTTTCATTTGTATCCTTGTGTAATCATTGTATGTGGGGCTCCATAGGAATCCCCTTATGCTCCAAGCCTTGTTATTTCCTCTATGCTTATGTAACAACTTGAAGACTAAAAATTTCTATACATACCACATTTATCATCTTGAAATTGTGTAGTTGTTTTTCTTTTCTTTATTTCTCTAATACAACAAAAATAGTCTATATCGGGTTGCATTTTCACCCTATAGTAAGGGTAGTAAATATACATTCGGTATTATAATGGGAATTTCACGCATGTAGTTTGGATCTTTGAAAAAGGTAGAAAATCATGTATTTTCATTGGGGTCTAGGTCCTATCCTCCTCTACTAGTATCCACCATGGCAGCCTCTTTTTGTGCTCCATATGGTCTCGGTGGTTCATTCTAATTTTTATTGTATCCTTGATATACTCTATATTTTTCCTCTAGTTAAGGCCTATTCCACCCATGTGATTTCTAAGGTTAAGGAGGTTCCCGCCCATGTTATTTTGTGGAGATGGTAGTGCCCAACTTAGACTTGATTGAGAAAATTATGGAATCCATTACAAATTTGTTTGCAATGGGACCGGGGCCCATGGTATAATTTTCTTTGGTGATGTAGTCATTTCTCTTTTTCTTACAACATTAGGTACCTTAGGTTCCGTTTGAGCTTGTATATAAAAAAAAATTCCTAGTAATTTCTACCTTTACATACATAAATTCTGATAATTTTTTGCTTCATGAGTCATGCCCTTACAAAAAGAACATACCACATTTTGAGGGTGCCTCACATAGTGTTGTAACAAAGGAAAATTGTTAATTATGTGTCCAAATATTTTACAAACATCAAAAATTATCTTTGCCATCCAGTTTCATATTATGAAAGACATTCTTATGATGTCCATCTTTCTTGCAATCTACAAACTATGTACTTGAGTCTAGGCTTCTTTCCTTCCTATAGTTCGTCTAGTATTCAAATTACCACACCGATATTTTCTTTTATTTTGAAACCAGGATTACTACTATCTCTATAGTCCTCAATTTTTTCCACTCTAATAGTTTCTTCAATGGCTTGTGTTTTGGTTGAAAACATTTTCTCGCATAATCACAAACTAGATTTTACTACACAATCCTTCTACATACCAAGCAAATTTATTTGAATCATTAAAATTGAAATTTTATTTATTTATGACATATTAGAATATCAGGTTACATTATATGATCATTTCTCCTAGTCTTTATTTTATTTCTTTCATATCTTTAATCGTCTCCTCAACACACTTAGTTCTTGTGAATTCTTGATTAGAGATTTTTGGACATCCTATAAATTCTATGAAATCAAATTTCTTGAGGAAATGAATTATAAGGATCTTCCATAAATTATTCCTATTAATTCACATTTGTTGGTATTTTCATCAGTGACTCCTTTTTTTCCCATCACATGTTGTTACAAATCAACAAGTAATGTTCGGGGTCAGTAGTTTCATCATATGGCTGCAAGCTTGTATATGGATTAGAGTAATGAGTCATTTTGCTTCCTATTCCCAACTGATATCCCGATTTACATTGCATAATTTAAAATCTCAAATTCTTTCTTAAATTTAAGTGTGTTTTAGGTTATGAATTATTCAATCTAATACTTGTATTGGCCACACTAGATTCGCTTGTTCTTATTTTTATTCTTTAGACTCTAGAAAACTGACCCTACATTTTAGGATGATGGAAATATTATGACTATAATATCCCCTTATTTTACAATTTACTCTTAGCATTATTTTATGAAATGAAGATTGTTGTAATGAAAACTCTACTTCTCTTGTAACTTCTCCTACACCAATTTCTTCTACTCTCAATTTTAATATTGATTGTGTTTCAAATTTTTGTTCTAACCTTCACAATTCTTATATAATTTTGAATTGTTCTATGTTGTTTAGGAAATCCTAAGTAATCAATTTTCTATCTGGCTCTAGGGATATATCCTAAAAGATGGGTATTATCATCTTCTACGAGTCTATGAAGGTCATGTTATAATATTTTCTCATATTTTATACTTTCTTGATTCTCGCAATACCATGTTTTCCATGATGGTTTCTCTAGGTTCAACATCCACTACTTACTAAATCTACTCCTAACTACTTCTAATTGGTTTTCCTCGGTTTCTCATTCGGATTATATTTTTGCTTCCTCATTTTATTTTATAGTTTCATATTTAGGATCTCATATTATTACATACCCTCTTGTTCACTTCAATTATTTTCTTCCTCGGTTCCTTTTGTATCTAAAGGATTATTTGTTCCTCCTCCAAAACCTTTTCCTACTTCAATCCTACTTGTAGTTGGTTTTTCTTTCCCCAAAATTATTTCCACTTCCATGTCTATTGTGAAGTCTTATTTCACTTTTCTATTATTTTTATCTTCCATTTGATCCTTCTCAAACCATTCCATATTTATCTTTATCTTCATCTGATTCCACTTCATATTCCTCTTCTAGGATTACATCCCCTTGGCACCTACTCGAATACTTCATACTACGTGGAATTGGCACCATGACATTTTCCACATCCAACATCTTGATCAAATATGGTAATTTTCTAAAATAAATTTCTCTTAGTATAAATAGAAAGTGTTCTTTAACATAATAAAATGATAAAACATTTTGAGCAACAATCTCGATTACATACCATTTAATAGTAGTTTTAATCTAATGATCAATAACACAGTCCACAAAGCATCCAAATTGTGCAACACTTACTGTTTTCCTTTGTCCATTAATATTCTTGTCATCTTCCATAATATTTTTCATCTTTGCTTGTAGCCATATTTTTACATCTTTTTTTCCTTGTATCCATCTTAGCATTTTTGGGTCTCAACAATGGATCCATTGTTAGTTGAGGTTCCTAGATTATGACATCAAAACTTGTAACAAATTATAGTCTAGATTAAAATAGGATATAACTAATTGTTCAATTACATAATAGACATTATGTAAAGATTTAAAAACATGAAAACATATCACAAGAATTCCATATGGAAATTAGAATTAAACAAATCTCTTTCGAACAAAAATTGAAAAAGGAACTAAACTGAAGTAATTTCTATTAGGATCTAATATCAACCTTCTTTCAAATAGGATTACATAGCTTTATATAAAATGTAATGACTGTTGAATTATAATTCCTTTCATCTTATTCTTGTATATTTAGAGGATTTTTATACTCTCTAACTATGAACAAAGAAGATATACATTCTACCTTTTGTCTTATATTGCTATATATATACAAAGGATTGAATAATCATAAACTATATCAATCTCGGCTTACTATTACATTTTACTATATAACATATAAAGTTACCAATTCTATTCTCACTATTAATGTTGATCATGTCCAAGGTGACGGCTTTAATACTCATTTTGAAAATCATAACCATGATATTCTTGTAGATGAATCATAATGAATTAAATGCAATTCTTACATGAAAATCATACCAATATATATATTCTTGTATATGATTCCAAAGATAAAGTTAAGCATGCTTGGTTATCTAAGATAGTGACATCTACTATTCCTACATCTGCAATGCCTACATCATTCAGGGATCCTAATCTATCAAATGTCTCTATACTTATACCTAAAACTAGTGTTATTACAACACATCCTATAAGAAATCATAATGGTTCACATGATTCTTCATCTAACATATAGGCTCTAAAAACCCTTGTTCATATATTACAACATCAAATCTTAAAATTTCAATAAGGTGCATACGCTTATCCTTATGATATGGATTCTACTCAGTTACTTCATAAGCCACCTATACCTGAAGTGGTTTCTTATCTTATGACTCTTGGTTCCGTTGCTAATAAGCTTCATATATATGATGGAAAAGGTGACTAGACAAAGCATATTCATTCATTTCATGTGGATTGCATTTATTACACATATTATGATACCTTTCTTAGCAAGCTCTTACCTAGGATTCTTAAGGATTTTACATTGCAATGGTTTTATGGCCTTCCAACACATTATGTTTTCTCTTTCACCACTATAGAAAATCAATTATTAGCACAATTATTTATTAAAATTTGAGATAAGGTTTCATATGTACAAATGTCTATGAAAATAAAAGGATCTATTGAATCTATTAAAGATTATGTCTTAAAATATAGTACCATGCTTACCAAGATGAATTATATCTTAGATGAAAATTGATTACAAGATCTCTTCACTCAAAAATTCTTTTCTCCCTCGCAATAATCAGTCATATTTGAATAATTTTTATCATTTCAACATCAGTGTCATACACACAAAGACCATGAATCTAACTTTTTATACAAAAACAAAATCAAGTATGTTTCTAGCACTCCTAATCCATATAATACCATGTTCTAAGAAAATCCACATTCAAAGGAAATAATATTGATGCTAAGGATAATTTTAAGGATATTTTCAATGATATTTCTCAACTACTAAGCTACAATTATAACCCACATGATGACAATTTACACACTTACCTTGTGCCCCAAACATTATATTAAAACAATTGCTTGAGTGTAATATTCTTTCTTTCCCTCCACCATTTGAGGTTGATTCAAGTAAGCCTCAAAGTAAGATTTTTGATGCAAATACTTACTATAATTATCGTAGATGTATTACTCACTCCATTGATTGATGTTTTAAGCTTCATCACATTATCCAAGATCTTATTGAATCTAATGTGATTAAATGGGATGTGCCCACTAAATCTTCTAAGTCAACCAACAATAATTTCCTAAATTATATATCTTCAATGAACCACTTCTTAAGCATCAAAATGAAAAATCTAATTATAAAGTACATAATACTCATCATCTGGTACCACCATCACCCTCTTATGATAACCCTTTGGATTTAACAATTGAAACTAATAATCATCTTCCATATCCTCCACTAGTTATGACTTTTGATGACTGTAATATAAACGACAAGCTTATCTAGATACCTTATCTATTCCTATCTCTATCCATTAGTTACCTATACATGGTGTGCTAGTTGACCCATGTTACAAGGATAATGTATACTCTCTATAATTACTCAACTCTCTTGTAATTTCCATGAAAAATCTTGCACATTATTATAATCCTCATTATCGATGTATTACTCTCCCTATTAAATTTGGATCTCTTACTACACCAAGTGTCATTTTTGGTTGTTGATACTCTTAACTATGGTGAATTGCACATATGTCTCCCTTAGTTGCATGATCCTAGGGTCATTGGTTATTCACTAATGCATGGATTTTATTCATGTTAGCAATATTTTATGTTTTTTTGGTTTACTCGGTCTCTCTCACGGCTTCTCTGTATTATCTCGACATAAAACTTACAACATTGGAGAGATTAGTTATTAACATGGTGACCTAACCTCTGCATTCGAGAGGGGTATCTCCCTTGTATGATGGTTTTAATGGGTTTGGGTACTTTTAACCCATAAAATGCTTGAAAAGAGAAAAAAGGAAAGTTATAAAGGAATAGAAGAGAGAGGAAGATATTGGAAAAGAATGGAGAGAGGGAGAATGTAAGAATAAGAAAACACGTATCTCATCCCTAAATGATAGAAAATACACCATAAAAGTAAAGAGATTGAATGTTAGTACTTTGTGTGAAAATGAAATAAATGAATATTACATTTGACATAATAACAAACCAGCAAGAATCTTAAGACACAAAGTTCTATAAGCATTAATGTTTCTCTTATTTGAAAAGCAACATACTTTCCTTACCATCTCTTAAAAACAATCTTCAAAATGACGAATCTCCTAGAAAGTATCTAAACACAAAGTTTTATTTAGTTTAAAATAACAAAATTTTATCACATAAGTGACCTAATTAAAAAAATTATTATAACAATAAAGTGGGTACATGTGGACCCCACTAGAATGACATGGACATACACCTAGACATAAAAATGACAGCTAGATCAGCAACATGACACCTTTGATTAGTGCCATATCCATTGGGCCAAGAATCTACCTATCTTGATTGTATGAGAAATGAAATCATTGACCATGTTGAATTTTTGATATGTTTCATGATCTCTCACTCCATAAAGGACCTATATTTGTACCTTATTTACTTGTTGCGAGATGCACAACAAACACTTGTTTAGTTTGTATAGAAGGTTTAACTTAATTACTCGTACCTTTTCCTCTATGGAAATGAACCCTCTTTCAAAGAAAAATTTTTAGGTATCCATGTCTAGGATGCTCGAACTTCATGTGGCTCATGTTTTTGTTGATGTTACTCTTGTTGTTAAATGTGCATGACATGGTGTGGTTTAAATACTTGTTTGAGTATTATAGTACATTTTTCATGATATATGTCAACACGACATGAGATGGAATTGATGGCGAGATTTGTATTTGCATAGTTAGGGTAATATATGCTCGACAAGAGAATGTGATATACACTCGGTGAGGTATTTCTACATGTATTATATGGGAGATTATGGTTTCATTAGGGTTTCAAATTTTAAAATTTTAATGAATTTTTAAAGGTTTATATTAACACAATTATATATATATATATATATATATATATATATATATATATATATATATAGCCTCTTGAATCTTCCATTGCTTTGAGAGTGATTATAGGGGTTTTCATTCCGCCACCATTTCTAGGAGGATTGTTTGACACCCTTGCTTGGCCAATATTAGATGATTTTTTTTTATTGTATAGCCCTAAAAACATGACAATATCATTCATGCAAAAGGCCAATCTTATCAAAGATGAGATGGTTCGAGTCTAAAATGATATGAAAGGTGATCCAAAGATTAAATAGAACCACATTTTAGTAATTTTTAGAATCGAGATCACAAGTATAAAGGTGGATTCATGTCTCACAATTTTTTGGAAGAACTAGAGGATCTAGTATTTGGAGATAGATGAATGTCGAGTCATATTATTATTCAAACGAGGTCACCTATTTTCATCTTCAGATGAAGATATATTGCAAGCATGTGTCCACTCAAGCTGGTTTGATATAAGAGAGGAAAAAGGGTGGGTTTATGAAGACCGTATTTATGGAAGCTCGCTAATATAAGCCAAAAGGATCCAAATCACCTAGATTGTATGAGTTTTTGTAAAATAAATTAAATGTTTTCTCCTATAAATATTTGTAATCCTCTACACTTTTCACTATTTTTTAACTTAAATTCTCAAAATTTCCTTCAAAAATTGTTTGAAGTTGAGAAAACTTTTAAGAACCACTATTTGAAGGGTAGATTTATTTAAAAAACATTTCTTTCTACATTATTCACCCATAACTTACTCGTAGGATGGAGCCCCATTTGTATCATTTTAACTTATAAACTTCACAACCACTTTAAAATATGCTTTCTACGATACAATGTGAGGTCTACAAGGTTAAACACTTTAACCAAATTCATATAATATTACAATTATTACAACAACATTATAACAAATGCAATCAATGAAATTACACAAACACAAGGTTTTAACGTGGAAAACCCCGAGGGTAAAAACCACGAATTAGATTTTCCATTAATTGATAAACCAGTCCAGTACATCTCCTCTCCTCACTTCTCTCCTCCCGTGAATTCACCACGTGAAATTGACACACAATTCATATGATATGAATACAATTACCCCACATGTCAATATAAATAAAACTAATGGGTTAGAATTCTCACGAAGTACCCCAAAACCATTAGTTTGTTTTAAATAATCAATTAAAATAATAAACACATAGTTTATATTAAATAATTTAAAATAGTATATATTCTAAATTATTTAATTATAAACCATATTATATTTATAAGAATACTTAATATTTCAATGTTCTAACACTCACTAATGCACCCTGCAACATTTATGAACCTTATGAATAATATTTTTCAATAATACTTAGATAAGTTTTTTCTAGTCTTTCTTAATGATATTATGATTTACTCAAAGAACGTTGATGAACACAATGAACACTTAAGAATAGTGTTGGAAGTATTGAGAAAAAGGAAACTCTATGGTAATATTTCAAAATGTTCCTTTTATCAAAGTGAAGTACAATATCTTGGCCATATCATAAATAGGGATGGGATTTCTATTGACCCATCAAAAATTAGAGCTATTACTGAGTGGATAGCACCTAAAAGTGTGCATAAGGTAAGATTTTTATGGAAATGGTTGGATGCTACAAAAAAATTGTTAAAGACTTTTCAAGAGTGGTTGGACCAATTACTTCATTGTAAAAAGGATTAAAAGTTTGTATGGACTGACAAATGTGAGAATGCATTTAACTTGCTGAAAGAAAAACTTACATTTGCACCTATATTAAATATTTTGGATCCTAATGGAAACTTTACCATGGTTATTGATGCCTCACAGGTAAAGGATTGGGAGGAATACGTCTCGAAGAAGACCGCGTAATTACATATGAAAGTAGAAAACTAAAGGTGCATGAGCAAAACTATTCTCCCGTGACTTAGAAATTATTATCATAGTCCATGCCTTATAAGTCTCAATGCATTATTTGTTAGGAAATCCATTTGAAATGAAAACATGTCATTTAGGACTAAAATACATTTGTTATCATCCAAATTTAAATGCAAGACAACGTAGGTGGCTGTAATTTTTATCCTAATAAGACTTTGATATTAGTTACATCAAGGGAAAATAAAATTTGATTGGTTGATACACTAATCCAAAAGAAGCATATTTCTGCAATTGTGACCCTCAGAACTCAATTTAAGGAAGAAGTTAAGAAACAACTACAAGTTGATTCTTACTATCAACAAGTGAAAACTATGTTAGAAAAAAATACAAACAACATAAGGTACAAGGTTTTTAAGTTTAATAATGAAGTAATTTTATGATTTAACAAAATAGTATATGTTCCCTTGGGTAGTGATCTTAGAGCGAATTTCATACAATAATTTCATGATGCACCATATTCTAGGCATCCAGGGGTAACAAAGTTGTTGATTGATGTTAACAAATAATATTTTTTGAAAGGGATGAAGAAGGATATGATATAATATGTTACAAATTATTTGGAATGCTAACATGTAAGGGCAGAACACTTGCATCACATAGGTCTATTATATCCTCATATTATTCTACATTATAAAAGGAGGTTAATCAACATGGATTTTGTGCAAGGACTTCCACTATCCAAAAATAAACATGATATGATTTTGGTAGTAGTGGAAAAACTAACCAAATTAGTTCATTTCATACTAGGAAATCCTAAGCAAGATTTTTTAATTACTTGCAAAAAAATTGTGCATGAGATTTTTTGATTACATGGAATTCTAGAACTAATAATTTCATATAGGGATCCAATGATGACCTCTCGATTTTGGAAAACATTGAACTTTGCATTGGGAACAAAATTGAATTTTAGTTCGGCCTACTATCTTGAAACAGATGGACAAATAGAAAGAGTGAACCAAGTTTTGGAAGATATGCTTAGAATGTATTACATGGATTAACAATACAAATGGGAGGAATATCTACCATTGGTTGAATTTTTTTACATTATCACTTTCTACTACTCACTAAAAATGGCTCCATTTGAAGTTTTGTATGGAATAAAATGTAGAAATCCTATCAGCTAGGATAGCACAGAGGACTAAGAGGTGGTGGATCCATAAATGTTGACTGAAATGGAATAGAAAATTAAGCTCATTCATAACTAGTTAAAAGAAGTTGCTAATAGGAAAAAATATATGTTTATTTGAAAAGGAATGACAGAAAATTTGAGCAAGTTTACAAGGTATTTTGTAGCGTAAACCCAAAAAGAGCTATATTTCATTTGACAATGCTATTAAGTTATCTCCTAGATATGTAGGACCCTTGTAAGTTCTATAATTTATAAGTATGTTGTCTTATATATTATCTTTATATCCCACATTTTTCAAGATGTATAAATTTTTTCATATATCTTTTCTTAAAAAACATCTTTCTAATATATCACACATTGTTAATTGGAACTCATTACATGTTCGGGACCCATGAATCATTGTATTTGAACTAATAAGAGTGTTGGAAACTCATCAATTGTGTTTCAAAAATCAAAAAGTTGCTTGATGTGAGGTTGAATAGGACCAATATTCTTTGAACAATGCGACACAGGAGAATATGAATGATATAATGACTTCTTTTCTTTTCTTCTTTAACTAAAAAAAAGTGTTGTTTTAATAATTTTTGATGGATTAAAATGACGATATTAACTAAATGAAGAGCATGTGCCCATGCCCTAACCCTAAAATGGCCACAGAGAACAATGGTGATGGTGATGGAGGATCTCACTAGGAGGTGGAGGATACATCAATAGAGGTAACAGATCAAGAACGTTTTGAGGTGGTGGATGATCTAGGGATGGAAGTGACCTATACTCGTTCCACGACCCTAATGCAAAAGGTTTGGTTTTTGGAGATGGTGGAAAGGTAGAGTGCACTGTAGAATGAGGTCTCATTCTTGTTTGTGGTGGAGGCTCACTCAAGGTGGCTTGTCTGCGAAGGAAAATAGATATCCCAACTCTTGCACAATTTAGGGCATAAAATCAGCCACCTCTCCTCTACCTCTTTCTCAACAGGGGGAGCCCTACTTTGGCGGTGAATAAAAAACCAAATGAAATAGATTTATCAATGATGGGGATGGAAAGTTCATCGAGGCACTAGGGAGATTCAATCCTACTACAGCCATTGGAAAATCCTTCATGACAACTACTACATAAAACATAAAAGACATTAGGAGGAGGAAACTTCCCTATGACCTACCATGGACATCCCTATGTTTTAGTTTAAGGATGATGTTCTCCAAAAGTATGGGATTTGGAAGAAGCATAGTACGGACATGGGATCATCTGTAAGTTTAACCACTTCTACTTAAGCTCCATTAACTTCACAATTGGATCACTAAGAAATAGATCCCTAAATTCAAGGGTAATATTGAACTATATCCTTATTATAATGCTTATTTCATAGATGTTTTTAAATCTATTGAGGACCGAGAGGCCATCCATAATTTGTATTGGATTTGGGGTGATCAGTATGGTCTCATGACTAAACCATGGTATCCCTCTTTTGATCCTTTGAAATATTCATTTGATACAATGTATATCTAGGTAAGACTTTTGGGTATTCCTTTGTAATTGTGGTATTAATCTTGTCTTGAAGCCATTGCAAAAAAGTTGGGGTGTTTGAAAAAGCGATGATCCTAAATCCCAACGATTACATACTACGTATGCTCAAATTTTAGTGGATTTAGACATCTCCATGAACTTACCAGAAAAGATCAATCTATAGATAGGAGACATAACTTGGATGTGATGCGGCCTAGAATTTACCGAGATAACACTCTAGATGCACCGACACATCACTTAGCCTAGGCCGAGCACTCACCAAGCATGCAAAGGTACCGTCCCTCTTTAGGGTTGTTATAGTAGGATGTTAGCTTCATGAAGGAAGAAACATATAGATCCATAAGTAATCCATCATTCTACAATGCATGGCATATTCAGATTTATGAAAGAAAAAGTTTAAACAATAATCATGATTGAATCAAGAACATGCACTACTCAATTACACACATGAATGACACTTAGGTTTGGCCAATATCTTCCATATATTAATAAACACATAAGCTCCTTACAGTAATGGAAATTTATACCGATGTGCACATGGATTTGATACATTATCCAATTATATGCACATATCTCTATACCTCCATAGATCCATCTCTCCACCACACTCTACTACTATGTGCTTCACATCATATATATATAGGGTGGGGACTTTCCTTCACCGCTTATCTATTCCAGAAATAGGTCGCATGCTATTAATAGCCACGCATCATTTACAGGCATAGCCACACATGCAAGTGTGCTATCTATAGACCTCTTATAGTTAACTGGAGTGAAAATCCTATTCTTATCTCATCTCCATGCAAAACACTTCAATTTGATCCTCCAAAGATAGATAATTTGTGGCATGCACGTCTCTGCATCGTTGGTGTGTTCTGCATGCCATCTTCTAAAAATAGGTCTTCATGCTCAAAATCAGCTAAGTCCTGAATGTTAAACTTGCCCTCCATGCGCGGGTTCTTCATATCCCTCCACGCCCTTAAACCTGGCCTATTTCTCCACGCAGACTTCTTGTGTGAGTTACTCAAGTGTTCTTTGATCAAAATTACCCCACACTAATCTCATTATCACCCCGATAATAGGTATCTCCAAAAATTGAAGTAAAGAATAGAAGAATGGAAAGAATAAGAATAAAATAATGTAGATGAATAAAGAAGTTTTATGAGGTAGCCTCTTCTATATCAGTTTGAAGTATCAACTCTGGATACTCTTCCTTTATTTCGGCCTCCAAGGCCTACCATTCAACGAGTGCTTGTTCTTCTTTTTCTAGAATTTCCATAGCAATGGACTCCAATTCATCACTTGCATCTCTCCCTTTTTCATTTTGTAGAACCAACACAATGTTGGGCATTGAGGTCATTATTTCATCTAGAACATCCATATTCTGCATAATCAGCTTCCCAAGATCTTCCAGTTGAGTCTTGTGCGGTTGTTGTCTTCTGCTTATCGAGGCCTCGTGCACTACTGCTTAACCATTAACAATCTTTCTGTGTAGCCCAATGTCTCATCCTTCATTGCTTTTTGGACCTCATTGTTTTCTTCCGAGGTCTTATGCTAATAATCACCTCTGGAGCTGTGTAGATGTTCAAATCCTAGTCTACTTTCTTCAACACTTCCTGTAGCACTTACAGCAGCCCCTCATAGGATGCAATCTTTTGCATCATTAAAGATTTCTCCCCTTCTAGCTCTTGTTCTGGATTCCTTAGCACTGGTATGCATAGAGGATCATCTTCGAGTACCAAGTCCACCAAATTTCCTACATAATGTATCACTAAGGGAAACGTTTGTGGTACCTTGGTCTCCAAGTGTGGCCTAACTCTTATGATATTGTCCCCAATCTCCTCTATGAAGCTGATAAATACTTCTTTCTTCTTCTACGCCAAGTCCCTCTCTTGTGTTATGCATGTTATCTCTGCATCCTTCATCTTTAGCTCCTTACACAACGCTCTGATTATTGTTGATTTTTCCATGTTTCTTCTAGCAACTTCACCAGAAACCTTCACCAATGTGTTGTTGACCTACTCATCTAACATGACAGTAGGCTTTACTGTCATATGTCTAGCTTGGGGTGCCTTCTTCAACTATCTCGAAACACATGATTCTTCACATATATCAAAGTCAGGCTCATCCATGTGGGTATGCATTGACCATAATAGTTGCTTTTAAGTGCACATAGTCACCATATCCTCATCCATTATCTCCCAGCCGAATAAATCCTTCTGTGCTATCATGCTCACGAAGCGGGCGTGGACAATTTACTGTATCCTCCTACATACCCCATGACTAGTGAAATGTTCTCTCCATGCATCCTTTTTGATCTAAGACCCTTGGGAATTATAGCTTGAAGGTTAGGATCCTGTCTCGTTATATCTTGAGCATTCACATGCGTGAATCCAAAGGTTTCCTTTTCTTTTTCTTCTTTTTCCTTCATCTCTTCATTTTTTCACTCTTCCTTGTTATGTGGCTCATCTTCTTACTCGAGTGGATTCGAAGATGTAGGCTCACTCTCCTCTGATTCCTCCACCTCTTTATCCAACTTCAACTTTCTTCTCTTTTTTGGTTCAGTGGTATCCTTGTGTGGAGAGAGACGAGGTGATTTCCTTACTGCTTGTGGGGTTCCACTTTGAGTCCTTGTGCATCCAAATAATTTCTTAAATTTGTGCTCCCCCTACTCAACCTTCATATATTCCTCTTCGTCTTGTCCCTGAGGTGGAGTGGTCACGTGTTGTGACTCTTCCCTATCATAAGGTTGCTTTCTTTACGTGCTCCAAGCCTCCACTATCTTCATGCTCCTCTTCTTTATCCTTTACTTCAACATTTTGTGGACCTTTGTGCTGGTATGTTTTCCATTGTGTGATTACCCTTCGGTGGCCCTGGGAGTGCAAATTCATTCTCCACATACTTATTGTTCTCCATCTTGGGCTTTAGCTGAAGATACACTAATGCTACCCCTACATCTACTATAGCCAAACTTATTGGCTTAATATTCAACACCTCCAAAATGATCCTCTCGGTATAGGAACTTCTTCTAGGATACACATACTTCTTCCTCAACATGTGGTAGTCACAATCTACCTTATCTGCATTGAATACCAGTTGGTGCGTGTCTATGAATATGTGAACAGATGCTTGGAAATACCTTGCAGTGAATGTGTAAGGTAATTTACACCAAGGGCTCCAGACTCCATCTCTCATTAAAAGCACCCAATGCGAAATGATGATATATAACAAACTGGACTTGTTTCCCTACTACTGATGGTAGGTCCTTTGGGATGCGCCACTCTTCTCCAAATGCCGTGTGGAGCCTATCGTACCATTTCTCTGCCCTTTTCTTTACGTCATCTGTCATGGCCCCTTTACATAGGTACTTGCTAAACCTTTCAACTGGTGACTTATTCTCCATGGGGTATTCCCATACCTTTTCCTTTGGCCCATTTGGTACTCCAATTTCCATGAATACTAGTGATAGTAGAACAGCCCCAAATCTGATCTTCCCTCTTGTGCATGCTTCCTTGACTATTTTCTCTATAATGTAGCCTACAATATTGTAGATTTGCTCCTTCTGACATCTTACGCGCAACATGTAACCACATAGTATTTACCTGTGACCACCACTCCTAGTCGTTCAAATTTGTAACAAGGTGTGTTTTTGCTTGCACAATTAGACAGTTCTTCAATTTGTCTATATCCATACCGCATGGACCCTTCAGGTACCCCAAATCCTATCTGGTCTTTAGGATCATAGCTTTATCTATGAGATCATTCTTTATATCCTCTCTTATGGCCTTCAAACCTGTAATTGATGAGATAAGCGGAGATGAGATTCTACCTCTGTATCCTGCAAAGTAGAAGAATTCCTCATGCACTCTACTCATGAGCCACTTATACAAGGGCTCATACTTCCCGAAATATGGAAGCTCATATAATTAGTAGACCCCAATTCTCTTCAGAAGCTTCTCACCTACATCATCATAAACCAACATGTCATCTTCCATATGTTTGTTTGTCCTTATAGTGAGCAAGGAATCAAGCTCCTTCTTATTCTCTAAGGTCTGTGATTGTATTCTCTCACTTTTCTCTTTCTGATGGGTGAATCCCATTCTATCCAACGATGATGACTCCTTCTGGATATTACATTTCCAAAAATTGACTTTTGGGTGCCATCTCTTCCTCCTCGATGACCACCTTCTTCTTTCCTTTTGTTCCTATTGTAGCTACCTTCTTGGGTGCCATTTTTACCTTGCAATCGTCTCCTTTTTAATTCTGTAATTTGCAAACCAAACCCTAGCTCGATTCAATCATGCCCTAGGTGGAAACTTCATGTCCCTAACTCCTCTCTGTCTCCTTTCTTCACTCAAACCCTTCACCACTAGGGACACAAGCTTCTTTTCACACAGATCTATTTATCACACTTGGTTTCACACCCTTCACACCTTAACCCATCACTCGGCTCTTTGCACTTAGCTCTTTCCTCAAATTCTCTTAGTCGCAATGGTAAAAATGAATTCACATCCCATCCTTATATAATTTTTCAAATTTTGATGCATTTATTGCTCCTTCACCTACCAAATATCCTCTCATTCATTGACCAAATTCATTCATTCCACATGGTACATCTTCACGCCCATTATAACCTTCTAGCACACCTTCCTACCCTATGGTCATAGACTTCTCTTTAGCGTGCACCCTTGTGCTCGAGTACCTCATCACTATACCTTCTCTTGGTAGTTATCATGGCCTCTATTTACCTCATGTTATACTTTCCTTTCATTCATCTCCATCCTTGGTCACTTTTGAGAAGCAATCTTCTTTTGACTTAAAGCACACCCATAGCAACTTATTCCTTTCACCTTTCAATTCCCATAGTATTTTACTTGGATAACTACAACCACCCCACACTAAAGGTATGTGCAGTCCTCTGCGCATAAACATTCTTCACATAGTAATTAGCTTCATGCGCGCAAGCATGCTTATTACACAAGAACAACAACTAAATTGACAAAGCATAATGAAAATGAAGGAAATACATTAAGGAAAGACAAAATGGAAACCTAATCTAAATGGCAATACTGCCTTATTACAAACACCAAGAAGACTTATTTATAGTAGGGCTTCAGCCTACTCCCGTTAAAGTAATCAGGGTAGCCATTTCATCAAGTGCTTCTAACTGAAAGCACTTGATTCAAGTATGTAAGTGATGACATATGGCCCCAACTAATGTACTTTGAGCTTTCCTGGATGGCGCAAGAACTTTGAGTCATAAAGAAGTACCATTTGTCCAATCTCAAACTTCTTATCCCTTATGTTTTGTCATGCCATGCCATGCTTTCTGCCTAGCCTTTTCTTTCTTCTTACTCCATCGTGTGTTATGGCTCATCACTCATCCAATTGAATCATCTTCTCAATACACTCTTCTAAATCCTTCTCATCAACTAGACCTCTAGCAGTGCACGTGCATATGCGCAAAGAAGGTAACATAAATTCTATAGGGAGAATGGATTTTGCACCAAACACCAACTAAAATGGTGTGGCTTTGTTCAATCTCTTGTAAGTTGTTCTATATGCCCAAAGAACAGCTGACACTTTGTCATCCCAATCCTTTCTTCCAACATCACAAATTTTTGTCAAAGTCTGGCTCAAAATCTTGTTGAAAGCCTCAGCAGTTCCATTTTCTTGAGGGTGGTAAGGTGTAGTCTTATGGTGGGCAACCATAAACTCATCTAATAGGATCCTTATGGTTTCATTTAAAAAGTGTGTACCCCTATCACTTGTCAAACTTAAAGGACATCCATATCTTGTAAGAACATTCTCCCATAGAAACCTAGTTGTTGTAGTTGTTGTATAGTCCTTCGTAGGTGTTGCTTCTACCCACCGTGTGAGATAATCTGTGTAAGTAATGATATAGCATGACCCATCCTACGTCCTACGTGGCTAGCGAAATAGGTCCTACAAATTCAATGGCCCATTTCTCAAATGGTTCGGCACTAGTAATTGGTCTCATTTCATCTCTTTGTCTAGGTTTTCTAGGCGTTGATGATCACATGCCTTCTGATATTCTTTACTGATCTTTATACAATGTCTCCCACCATAATCCAGCAAGTAGGATCTTCCGGCAATTGCATCACTGCATAATGGCCTCTGCAATACCACCATGGGCTTCTCCCATAAAATATCCTTGCACTCATGCTCTAATACACAATGACATAATACTTCATCTCTTCCTAACTTGTAGAGGTCACCACTAATTAACATAAATGGTGTCACGCATATATAGCAAGTTGTTTCTTTTCTAATGCCTTCATTCCTTCTGGTGCTACACCAGTCCATAGAAAGATAACAATGTCTTCTAATTCTAATGGCATGTGTTGTAACCTATATAACTATGCATTTGGCATGGTTTCTTCAATTTTCTGTGCTTCCTCTCCTGAGTTGATTCTAGATAAATGGTCTGGTCTAGAGTTACTTTTCCTTGGCTTCACCACAACTATGAAGTCAAACTCTTGAAATAGGAGTACCCATCTACATATGTGCCCCTGTAAGATGGGCTTGTTTACCAAGTACTTCAATTCCATGTGATTTGTATAAAACAAAAATGGTGTTGCTAACAAGTACTATCAAAACTTGTGTAATGCATAGATCATTGATAGAGCTTCGCACTCTGTAGTTGTATAATTATGTTTAACAGGAGTCAACTTCCTACTAGCAAAACAAATTGGATGATCTATAATACCTTCTCCTGGTTGAGCTAGCACAACACCAATGGCCATGCCAGAGGCATCCACATGCACATGGAATGGTTTGTCCCATGAAGGAAAATGTAGGATAGGCACGGTAGTAAGTTTCTCTTTCAATGTTTCAAATGCACTATTACGGTTCTCCCCAATAAAATGTACCTTTCCCCTTCAGTAACTCTTCCAAGGGTGCAGCAACTTTGGCATACCCTTTGATGAATTTTCTATAATATCCTGTATGACCTAAAAATCACGCACCTCACTTTGACTAGTAGGCGCTTTCAAGCCTAGAATGACTACAACCTTAGTTGGATCAACCAACAAACCTTCCTTGTAGATTATATGTCCTAACAATATTCCAAAAGGTGTAGCAAATATGCACTTCTTGATGTTCAAAGAGATACTCAATTTTTGTACCATTCAAACATTAAGCGTAGATTGTCGCAGTGATCCTTAACAAGCCCATATACTATCCAATCATCGAGGTAGACTTGTAAGAAGTTGTGAATAAAATATTTGAATGCCTGAACAACTATCTGCGAGAATACAATAGGCATTTTTCAATCCAAAAGGCATCACAGTATAGGAAAAACTACCCCATTCAGTAGTAAAATTTGTCTTTGCTTGATCCTCCTGAGAAATCCTAACCTGATGATACCTGGAAAACCCATCTGTGAAGGAATATATTTCGCATGCCTGCTACTCCTTCGTATATTTCCTCAGTAAATGGTGTAGGAAATGGGTCTATTACACATGTGACATTTAGCTCCCTGTAGTCCACACATATTCTAATCCATCCATCCTTCTTGATACTGATCACCATTGGACTAACCCATTCTGACTCATCCAAAGGTCAAATGATTCTAGACTTCAACATTTTATCAATTTCATCTTTGACTTTTTCACACAAATTGGGGTTCATTCTATAAGGTCACTTTCTAACTGGGTGTGCATCGTCCTTAAGCTTTATCTTCATTTCCCCAAGTGATTTATGCACTGCCTTTAAGTTCATGATACCCTCGAGGAATAAGTCCTGATAATCCTTGAGTAACTCAATGATCTTTTCCACCTCAAGTCTGACCAATAGTCTCCAATGATGGCCTCCTTAGGCTCAGCCTCTGAACCTATATTCACCTTCTTTGTCTTCATGGGTTCGTGATAGGCTGCGTGTATCCTTGTCTGCACTGTCCAAGACCTCACGCACCCCTTTTGAATGTTCAATATCCAGGTTCTCAACTTCCTCATCATCCACGATGTAAACCATATTTCCTTTTTCTTTCTCAAGGTAAGCACGTTCAAGTAATATGGAGTCCATTTCTTCTTCCCTTTCAAAACACACTCTAGGACTCTGTCTCACCCAATAATTTCTAAATATGCTCTTCTACCTTTATGCTATCTCCCATAGTTAAGTGCTTGAAAATTTTAATGCTTCTTCCACTTGGAGGTTTAGTCAAGAAGTAGTCAAAAGTTTGGAGCATTCCTGTAGTCAAATTTTTCCAGTTTCCAGGTCTCTCGATGTAGTTATGCGTATACATACCAAGCGCGTGTGCATCCTTGTAGAGTAGAGTAAAATCCATGCACCCAGAGTGAAGGTGGTAATGCTTCTTGTCCTATTGTCCAGAGTCTCTCACACTTTGTTGAATGTGATGTTGAACAGGTTGATCACCATGATAAGTGTAGATCTGCATAGGTGCATTGTTCCTTACAAACCTAATAGATAAGGTGACTCCAATCTCTTCCCATTTTATAAGATTATCTTTGTGGACTACCCACCAGTGCATGTTGTTGTCCCACACAAGGTATACACTAACATATCTCTTCTCTTAATTTGATATGTCCACTATGTTTCCATGGCTTTCAAAAATACAGAAGATCTTCTTCCCCTGTATACCAAGGTACTATGCTACCTATCCATCAAATAGAATGAAGTCCATTCTTGCACACAACCATGCTTTTTACCTTGCTGCCCTACTAGTTCATATGTACCATGAGCCCAATGAGCCCAATTGTCACAAGAAATACTCATAGTATCACTAATAGAATGAGAATCCTCCCACTATAGGATGCCTTCCTTTGATGGCTCATTGACCTTAGGGTCTGAATAGCATGTACATAAATTTTGTTTAAGTCCTCCTCACTTAGAGGCTCAACATATGGTGTAGACTTCCCATCTGTCAAAGGTATCACAACCCTTTCCTCTTTGTTCTCAAAGCTGATATACCCCTTATTGAATCTCAAATCAGCATTATTCGCATAACACCAAGGGCATCCAAGCAAGGCTGGAAAATTGTCTGCTTTTGCAAGTGCTAATACCTCAAAATCCCCAGTGAACTTGGCCCCTTGTATGGTTATAGATGCATCCTTCAAAACTCCTATGGGAGTGGCCTTAGTCTATTTTCCATAAACAACACATTAGATGATGGTTGCAATGGAGGCCTCCCCATTTGTACCCATGCATCTAATGTAAGCACATTTACTTCCACACCTGTATCAATCAAAATATTTCTCAACACCATCCATCTACAATAACATTTAGAGTAATTTCTTTATCATAGTCAATGCTATCAGGGGGAAGATTTGCATGCAGGATCTGACGTCTAGTCTCAATACTTGCACATGGAGTGTTCCCTTTTAACCAAATTCCTAATAGTGGAATGATGTTCTCTTGATGAAAAATTTTGCACACTTCTCTTAGATCATCGATATCAGTTTGACTATCTCTGATGCTTTCTTCTACTCTTTTAAGTATTGTATCTCACCTTGAAGATTCCTTAGCACTTCCATGGTATCCTAGTAAAATTCCTTCTGATGAGAAGGATCTGGGTACCTTGCATGAAAAACCTCCTCCTTGGTGATCGTAGGCTTCTAGTGTAATTCCTCTCTTGCACGCACCGCTTCAGCTCATGTAGTAATCTTCATAGTTAAGGCCTCAAGTTCTAGTGTTTATCTTGGGCATCCACTAATCTTCTACCACACACTAGATTCTAACCATCCCGCCTTTGTTTTCTTTCTTATGTTGCTTACTCAGATGCTCATATAAGTCAGGCACTCTTCATAGCTATGGTTCTTTCCATAGAAATAACATGTAATATTCTAAGGACATTCACGCCTATAGTGGTCAGGATATCCACACATATAACATGTTCCACAAGGGAACTCACCTCTTCCTCCACCATGGCCTCATCCTCCATATCCACCACAATATCCACGTCCCCTTCCATGACCTCCTTCAAAATGCCCCTCATTCCTGTCATAGCGCATTTGATTATGATCCCGATCCTAGTGCTCATTCTTACCCTTAGAATTATCTATTACACTTGTCTATCATACCCCAATGTCTATAGCATCATGGATCTGACCAATCAATCGACAATCCTCAATATCATGGGTCGTGGACCTACAAATTTTGCAAAAGAGGATACATTCTTCCTTATCGTGCATTGTAACAAAGGACAGTGACTAGCATCATGATTCAAATGATAGATTTCATAATCCAATAGTAATGAGCATATAGATCTGTGAGGGAAACTATCCTTGGTGTGACCTTCCACTTCATAATCTGTACACCAAATTCTGAGCACGTTTCATGGGCTGAATTTTTGATAGCTTCTCTAACTACTTTTCCATAGCTGCAATTTGTGCCTCTAAGAATGGACTAACACCAGTGTCAATGCTCCCAACTGCCTCAGCACGCAAAGCTACTTCCAGTGCTTCACGTGGATCAATGTATGTCTTATGTGACAGTGCTCTTCTAAATGGTGTAATCAATCCTCCAATAAACCATTGTGCATGTTGGCTAGCGTGAATATCATAAGAAATCTTAGATAGAAGTGTCTTAAAATGGGCATCATACTCACATACACTCTTAGTAGTGCCTTGTTTGATATCCTTGAGCGCACTAATACTCTTCTACTCAAACTCAGGGATATGGAACTCTTTCAAGAAAGCATCCTTTAGTGCTTTGCATAATCCACACAAGTTTGATTAGGATCAAACTTCCTATACCAGCTGTGTGCACGTCCCTATAACGTAGTAGTAAATTGACTTTCCTTGCGCTCAGAAAATGTGATCCCTTTCACACACCACAATATTTCACACATATGCACATGTTCGATAGCATCCTCTATACTCTATATTCTGGGAGATGAAGAGACATCTCCATATAGATATTTTGTGGTTTTACGGGCCTTGACCACCTAATCCAAAACCTCCTGTGTTTCCTCTATGCCTCCAAAACCACCAATCCACAAAAACTAGAACCACCTATACCTCTTGATCCTCCACCTATAGCTAGAATAGGACCTATAGATGTACTCCCTTGTGCTCCGATAGTAGTACTATATTGAACCCCTACAATCTGTGAGGTAGTTCCACTTCCAGAGGTGAATCCAACATTCTACGCACTCACATTCTATGTGAGATGATGTGCCTAAAAATGTTCCTCCAAATAACATTGAAGTCGTCTATCTTGCCATTGATGTACTTTCTCCTGACTTACTCCTGCTCTCCTACTTCCCAAGTTAGCTTGTTGGTTACTTGTTATACTAGATACTAGAAAACCAAGCACAGGGCTAGGTCACCAGGTGGATTAAGATGTGCACCCATGGCCTAGGTAGTCTTTGTTGGCACACTTTTATGTGAAGCCAAGGGGGGATCTCTATCATGCTTTCCAAGATGGGGGAGTTCCTGATGCTCTGGCTCCACATCTTCTACATGAGCTTCAAATCCTTCATGAGCCATCTCTCTCCTCAATGCCATACTTTCTGCAATGGTATGTTACTTCTCTATCTCCCTCTCATGCACCTCATTATACTTAAGCCGCATTTCCTCTCTCTACCTTTCTGCACTAGGTTTGCCATCTTTCACTAAACCTGTTCCTGCCCTCACACGAGGTGAGTTTTAGTTAGCCATCGGTTTACTCTCTAGGTTCAAAGTTACCATCAAGATCTTGATTGCCAGTGGAATACCTTACAAATATGCTCCTCTAGGATACCGTAAAAACTGGAATTCAGCTACCTCTCAGGAAAGAATACGAAATTGAATATTCCATAGTATAAATGTTTTATAACACCATGAAACCACGTATCCACAACAGTGAGTCCAAATCAGATCAGCATCATAAAGGGCCTGAAATTCTTCCTATGTCCAGACAAGTACATGATACCTCCAATTCCGCTTAGATGCATAAGTAATCAACCACTCATATAATTCTACTGGAAAGATGGTGAAAAATCTCTCATATAAGTTGTCATACATGATTTTTTCTACCCAACTACATGCGTTAAACTCAAATCCAATGTTGAACCATCGTGCATATTCTTCCTCCAGATCATGTATCCATTCCTCAATACTTGCTAGAGTTAACTGGTACATCTTCATCGCGAACCATCCTGAAAACAACTAAAAAGAGGTCTCAAAAATGGAACCAATGATGTAGCCTAGAATTTACCAGATAACACCCTAGACGCATTGGCACATCACTCAGCCTAGACTGAGTGCTCACCCAAAGCATGCAAAGGTACCAAGTCCCTCTTTAGGGTTGTTGTAGCAGGATGTTAGTGTGATGAAGGAAGAAACATATAGATCCATAACTAATCCATCATTCTACAATGCATGCCATATTCATATTTATGAAAGAACAAGCTTAAACAATAATCATGATTGAATCAAGAACATGCACTACTCAATTACACACAGGAATGACACTTAGGTTTGGCCAATATCTTCCATCTATTAATAAACACGAAGCTCCTTACAATAATGGCAATCTATACCAATGCACACATGGATCTGATATAGTAATCCAATCATATGCGCATATCTCTATACCTCCATACATCCATCTCTCCACCACACTCTACTACTATGTGATTCACATCATATATATAGGGTGGGGACTTTCCCTTCACCGCTTATCTATTCCAGAAATAGGCCACATGCTATTAATAGCCACGCGCCATTTACAGGCATAGCCACACATGAAAGTGTGCTATCTATAGACCTCTTATAGTTAACTAGAGTGAAAATCCTATTCTTAGCTCGTCTCCATGTAAAATGCTTTGATATGATCCTCCAAAGATAGACAATGCGTGGCGCGCACGTCTCTGCATCATTGGTGTGTTCTGCATGCCATCTTCTAAAAACATGTCTTCATGCTCAAAATCGGCTAAGTCTTGAATGTTGAACTTGCCCTCTATGCACGGGTTCTTCTTGTCCCTCCGCACCATTAAACCTAGCTGTTTTCTCCGCATGCGGACTTCTTGTGTGATTTCTTTCAAGTGTTATTTGATCAACAAGATGAAATGTTTTGACTATAAAATATTTTCCATTCGCTATCATATATGTTTTAAAATTTGGCATTTGATGGAGGATTGTGGGAATTCTAAGAGAAAAGATGGGACTACTCCATCTTGGTGGAAGGATTATCTCCATTCATATGTTACCATGAATTCCCTTTCGATCCTACTACTAATTCTTCATATATGCACCTCTAGAATTGATTCGCGTATGTCCTCCTCGGGAAACTATCAAGGTTTGACTCTTGTGTCTCATTTTTCTCAAATCTCTTTTAGGGTGTACTTAGAGAGGGTAGTTCCCTCTTCTCTTGATAGGACTGACTTTCAACCTATTACTTCTCTTGACATTCTCCTCCCATGTCGTCCCGACAATGTTGATGAGCTTAATAAGGAGGAGTGGACATTGGTCTAAAACAAGAAAAAATCCTCTTCTAAAATGCAATCAGCCACTTCTCGCATGAATCTTAGATATAATTCTTTCTCTTCGGGTTAACTACATTTTTTTGGTTTTCGTGTTGTATTTTTTTTGTCGTTGTAGCGATCCAATACGAATGGCTATACTGAGAATTTTTATTTCGTATTTTAAATTAATAAAATGGAATAAAAAAACTAACTGACGTTAGAAGATGGTATGGTTTACCGATACCCATGATGAATGATGTTGATAATTGACGGATGATAATATGTCATAGTGAATAAGTTCTCCTTCATCTTTCACACGAGACAAAGAAATCTACAATCAAAGATAACTAAACAAGAAATATTAGATAAGATGGGTAGACGAGTTGCTCGGAAAAGACCAATGCTAGGAATCCAAAGGGACTTCCTTAGAGGATGTCAACTAATTTTTAAACAATTAAGTGAATTGATGATAAATATAAAATGATAGATATTGATAATGTTAATTACCAAAAATAGGAAGATAGCACTCACTATTGAAAGGAAATTCATGATTAGCTTTGAATGTGGCCCAGGCTAATGTGGAGACTATCTAGACAACTTTAAAATAATCATACTAGTAGTCTTTTGTTTCTTTTTTGAACTCGTGGAAAAAATTGAACTAATCTTTGATATCCTCGATGTCGGTTGCAAATCGGATGGAATTCAACATGAGCTTGTGAAGGATCTTGAATTTTTCCCAAAAGAGAGGTGATGGACAATTAGAACGTCGTAAATGCTTGTGATTGGGTGTGATTAGCTTGGAATAGTCATCTAAAGAAAAGACACACTTGCAAAAGACATGTTAAATGCAAGGATATTGATAAAATGCTACGATTAATTAAAAATATGCTGAAAAATGGGAATCACATGTGATTCAAAGGAATCAGAGGTGATTTAAAGGAATCACATGCAAATTAGACAATCGTGGGTGATTCAAAGGAATCGTTGATGATCATTGTCAAAAGATATTGATTTCTCTAAAAATAATAAGCTGATGTAAAGGAGAGATCAAAATTATTTATTTGGCTAAATTTGATGTTATAAAAACAATGATGAAGTAAATATAATTATCTTGAAGTGATAGGAAGGAAAAAAATTCCTACAATTGGTAATTTGAGGTTGATATCAGTAATTGTTGATCTCTTGGGAGGTATGTTGAGGACCAAGCTACAAAAATTGATATGTGAGGGCTTCTTGGAGATATTTTTGGTGCTATGGATATTGTTGCTTGACTTGAAAATATCTAGAGTGATAGGTCTTCACTACTTGACAAAAAACAAGATGTAAGAATGCGTGAACGAATTCTAAAGATCCTTGAAACAGGAGTAAAAAAATCCTATTTAGTTTGGCAATTTTTTAGAATCTCTAGTGATTTGTTAGAATCACTAGAAATCTGGGAATTATGGGGAAAACGTGTATAAGTGGTTGAAACCACTTTCTAAATGGTATATTTTGGTTAAATGATGAAGGAAAATGGTTGTAAATAAGTTATGTGAGTTGTTGAGGCTAGGAGGTTGGGGTAAAATAGGTTAGAGATAGTTTGAAAATGGTTAGTTGGTTTTGTGGGAGGTTAAGGTAATTATATGGGTAAATAGTAATTTATAGAGTAAAAAGTCACTTTTATGGGATGAGGGAGGTGATTTAAGAATGTTTTATGATGTTATGTTTTGATTAAATAATGTGTGTGTCCAGGGAAGTAGGTGGATGAGTGTTTACATTTACCCCTTTTGTTGAGTAGTTTGTGACGACCAAACCGCTTGACAAAAACAGCTTTGAGATAGCTTGTTTTATGTTTGGATGGGTGATCCCCCTCAAACCGGGGTGATTGCGATGCAGTGTAAGGATCACCAATTTGATTGAGTTGATTAGATAGTTTTGACATGTGTGTTTCATTTTAAGTTTCCCAAGATGAGGTATTGAAACAAGATGGTTGTTGTCATCGAATCAAGTGATAAGGGAACTAAAGGGTTTGTGTCCTATAGATGTATGATTCATAGGGAGAAAAGATATGTTGTAAAGACCAGGGATCCAAGTGATAGGGGAACCAAAGGGTTTGTGTCTTATAGAAATATCGATGACCTATGTTGAGGTTGTAAAACAAATCCATAAAGGAATGTTGGTTTGTGAGGATTTTAAGGTCTAAAAATGTGATATGCAAGTGTGACAATATTGTTTACACTTTGAAAATGTGTGTTTTTGATGATTAAGGGGAATCATGAGTGATTGTAAGGAATCACAGGGTAATTTAACCCAATCATTGGTGATTATGGGAATCATCGGTGATTCCAAGGCAAGATAATCGAGCCCTATAAATAGTTGAATTGATCATGATAATTTAATTTTATCGTGTGATTTTTGAGATTTAGAGTTCTAATTGAGTGATTTATGAGTGATAAAATTGCAAGAGGGTCCGGAAGGTAGAAGTGGCCCACCTAGGGAGATGTAAGTACCTTTTTTGAAATTTTTGTGTGTTTTTAACTAGTTTTTAAAATCAAATGTGGGGTTCGTACGGGGGTATTTTTGTCAAGTTGCCAGAATTTCTGACGATTTTTTTGAATCACTTACGATTTGGATGAAACATCGGTGATTGTGGTGAATCGATGTCGATTGGGATTTTTGGCACATTGATAAATTTTTATGAAACATTCTTCTAATCAATGTTTTATGTTTTTAGATGCAGGTGAGGGATAAATTGACCATCAGAGATAAGATTTTTGTTATCTTAGAGGATGTGAGGGTTTGGTTTTGGATGAGGATTGGTTGCATTTGGAGGATTTGGGTTTGGGAGTGGTGTATCATTATAAACATATCCACATATAGCGAGGATTATTACTCACATTATTAGAGAGGTGGGATCCCACTACTTGTACATTTTGGCTATTGACGAGTGAGATGATGATCACCCTAGAGGATGTACACAAGATTATGAGATTGCTTATGCATGGAGAGGGGATCTATTTGATTGATGAGATAGAGAGGGTCGGGTGATGAGGAGATTTTTCGGTGGTGATGTTGATGGTGTAGAGTTTTTCATCGGGTGGATTCTCATACGGGGCCTTGTATACTCCTGAGACATAGGGTCATGCTTTGATGGACTGATGATGATAGGGATCACATGTTATGCTTTTCCCGACTCTGTTGGGGTTGATTTCCTTGGATGATGACAGGTGTATTGGATGATATGATGGAGCAGAGGGTTTTGTTTGCATGGGCCCCTACATTATTAGAATAAACTTATAGAGATATTTGGTCATAGAGGATCAATAAGAGACTCGGTATTGATGTTGGTTTTCTCTGCACAAGGTGTTAGGCATACGAGAATATTGCGGTGGATTGGCCTAGAGGTTTATCATGCAGAGACAGATCAATATTGGAGATTTCAGTTGGTTTTTCGATGGCATCCCAAGAGGGGAGATGCGGGGCCGGTCAAAGTGAGGACTACTATAGATAAATCCTATTAGGTTTACAAGAAGGTGTTATCTCGAAAAATATTTGGACATAGTTACTCAGGAAAACACCATAAAACTTCACTATTCAACATAATACAAAGTTACATATTTATAGGAAGATGATTTCCTATTATTAAGGAGTCTCCCAATAGTTGTACGAGTTTTTCAAACAACTCAACCATATATTAAACAATCCTCTTATTTATCTCTCACCTAAATAGATATATATGTGGGTTGGTTCAACAACCCAATCCTCATGTATAATTACATAAACATTTATGCATTAACAAAAAATTAATTAACCTATATAATATCAATGTGAGCACTATATATCTTTCCTAACATCCACCCCCCCCTTAATGTGAACATTGGAGAAAAAAAATTACACTTCCTTTACATCTTGACGCCCGTGCGTGCTCATGATATGGATGGTTTTTCAGGTTAGCCAACAATCTCAACATGGATGGTTTTCCAAGGACAGCCAACAACCTGCAAGGATGGTTTTACAGAACAACCAACAACCCAAAACATACGAGATGGTTTCTTGGACAACAAACAACCCAAATATCATGATGTTGATTTTCCTTATGCTTTCATACTTTCCGCTATATTTTCACATCAAGGAATTCTATAGGAAATTAATTATCATATAATACAAATCTGAAAAATGAAGGGAAGGAAATGTAACATTGAGACTATGTTCCCCCCTTAATGTGAAATTTCCACTTATTCATGTAAATCAGGGACTCGAAATCATACCTGCACACAACCGAATCTAGAACTCTAAAAAAATCACAATGGAAATAAAATATTGATATCAAACTCAAAAACACATTGTCACCACGAGTTTGGTATGGCCCCAGTCGTTGGTGGTGATCGACGAGAGGTCGATGATCGACCTCCAACCTCCCGTGCCTCCGTCCTCTAGTATATGTACTACTAACTCAAAGAAAATGCGAACATATAGCACATTTGTTTCCACATCGATCTTATTCTTTTCTTCCCTCCCACAATTTGAAACACTTTATTTTTTGGACGTCTAATAAGATCAAAAATGCATCCGTAAGGCAAAAAATAATAATTTTTTTATTTTTACAAATTTTGACAACTTGACTATTTTGACTAATAAAAATGACAATAAACAAATATCCTAAAATCACCTATTTGACAACAAGACTCAATTTTCTAATTAACTTGACATAAACAAAAATAACACTTTTGTATTGTCATGAAAACTTAGATTTTGACAATATTGACACTTTGAAGACTAAAAATAAAATGACACTCTGTATGAATCTTTCCAATACAATATTTTGACGACTTACATCTTTTGAGCACAATACTTGACTCTTTTAATATAAGTATGAAAAATATATTTCTCACAATGGTGCATGAAGGAAAAATAAAAAACACACCAAAATGAAAATAAATAAATAAAAATTGTAACACATAATGACTCCAAATAAACTATCTCACAAAAATTAATATTTAATTACTTTTTATAACATATAAAGTTAATGACCACGACTTTCACTTTATATCTAGACCTATAATATGGACTTACAAACTCCAATTTTAAAAAAAAACAAGTGCTAGCTGTAATGGTGGAAAACATTTGTGACGGAAGAGTAAATCTAGTCGACGAACACTCATGCCGCTACGAAGAACAATGGTAGCGTAGGTGGTAAATACTAAAAATTTCTATTTGATGTCAATGCAATCTTTGAGTTGGTAATGTGAAGTCTTAAATGTAACTACAGTTAGGCGTGAAGAATGGTTTCAATTAGTCTTTCCATGCTACAAACGTCATCACCCTCTAGACTTCTATTTACACAATACTAAAGTATGACTAGTGGTTGCTCCTAGGGGAGTAAGTCTACGCCGGTAGTGGTGCAGTTGGGGGTAGGCTTGTATTTTGGGGTTTGTAGTTGTGTACGTTGTTGGTGGGTATGTTTTAGGTTTGTTACTTAACCAGCAGTTGGGGGTAGTCTTGTACTCTTCTATGTTTTGTCTAGTGGCAAATTCTTCCACTTGATCAAACAACCAGAGTATTTTCTAGAATTCAAATTTGTTATACGAGTTTCAAGAACACCTTCAGGTTCAAGGACAAGTAGTTCTTCTTCATCAAGGATTAGTAATTCAGTTTGAATAGGAACATTCACACCCAATTTCATCTTGAGACAAGAAGCATTGAAAACAATGTGTTTTCGGCTTGATATTGGTAATTCCAATGCACAAGCTATTGGACCAATCTGCTTACTGATCTGGAATGGTGCACAAAACTTCGGTGATAATTTGAAGTGTTCACCTCTCTGCTCAAATAAAACAGAGGTGAAATAAAGCTTGCAATAAAGTAGAAGATGTACAAAGTCCCAGTCTCCTTCAAATTTGTGCTCTATTTAGTGTTGAACAACTTGTTGCTTCATACGTTGCAAGCACATTTTAAAATTTTCCTTAAAAACGGGGATTATCTTTTGAGGCTCTTCTAGGCTGCTGGTATTTTTATAATAGTACTGATAAAATTCTTAATCCTTGATGGTTCATACTCGTAAAGGGAAAAGAATGGAGTGATACTTGATGATATATAGTAAGTGGTATTATATCTCTATTCTTCAAGGTGCAATCACCTAAACTATTGGTTTTGTTTTTCAGAAGCACTTGTTCACAAATTTAGTTTAACCATAAGTTTGTGTATGGTATGAAGAGCTTGTGATCAAGGATACGACTGATAAGCATAGTTATTTTCAAAAATTACTCGCAGAAAGAGAATCTTGACTGCATACTATTACTTTAGGAAATCCATTGTAGCTTGTAAATTTTCCTTCAAAGATTTCCTTGTGTTTGACGTCCGACATGGTTAAAATGAGTGTATTTAGTTAGGTGATCTACCGTGACTATTCTTTTTGTTTTTTCCTTCTGAAACATGAAAGATATCAATGAAATGTGTAGAAATCTCTTCCCATTTCTAGTTGGGAACATGTAATGGTCGTAGTTAGCTCGAAAAATGGTATTGAATCACTCTTCATTGTTGCTAAGTTTCACATTTTGCTACATGCTTCTTTATATCAGTCACCCTTTCTCCCCATTTAAAGGACCGTCACACATTGTAATAGGTTTTAAATAAATTAACATGGTCTGAAGCCAGCTAGTCATGGTTCTACTTCAACACTTACATTTTAAACTTTGAAGTTTGTCTCAAGTAAATATGTCTTGAACTTTAATATAACATATTTTCAAGTAAATTTAGGATATTTGTTATTCAATCAATGATCCTTTTTCAGTTATTGTCATTGACACATAATCCATTCTGGGACCACAATTGAGGTTGGACATACCATGTTTTCTTCCTCTTTGCAAGACAGTGCATCTACAACAGCATTTTGTTTTCCCTTCTTCTTCAGTGGACAAATGCTTACTATCCTGTCTCAGAATGATGCTAACAACTCCCAAGGAGCACTACTCACATCAAAGATTTGGAAATTTAATGACAGCTATTGGTTCGGGTCACAAGCTTTTCTACTTGCAATCTTGCACCCGAGCTCATCAAGGCTTGTTTCAATTTGCTTATATTGAGCATTTCTACCTCTGCCATAAAAACTGAATAAACAGGTCGATGGTCAGAGAACTTCGATTACCCACGAACATAAGAGAGCTGATTTAGACCTTTACCATGCCATAATATGCGATCACACCTGGAGAGCAAGCGATGATTGAAAGAGCAGTTAAAAAAAGATTGAATATTTGAACTGAAACGGTAAATTATATAAACAATTATAGATTTGCATAGCAGAAGTTGTCCAAACCAAAAGACAATTATCATCTAAGAAAACAAGATTGACATGTGGAAGGAATCATTATGTTTCATCATTTGTAAGGCATCTTCAAATTTAACCTTTGATATCTAGATCACATTTCTTCAGTGAGCACAAAGCAAGCGGTTAGCTTGAGGTATATGTATCTCACATATAACTTGACAAGCAGGGCATGTAACAAAAATTTAGGGATTTGAGGATTTGCAGACCAAAAGTATGTATTTGAATGAGGACCATTTATAGGAAATAATGCTTGAGAAGACTGTTTATATGGCGGTACTACAGGAGTAGAAGAATATAGTGCCTGCATTGGAGATTGCAAAGATGATGTTGAAATAGACAGGGAAGGTTGTCTATTCTGAATAGCGAATGGTGGTTGTGATGGAAGATGAGGTGGCCTCTGAAGTACTGGTATCTGTGAAGATGGTGCAATTGAATTAGAAAATGAAGTGTGTAAGTTCTAATCGGAAACAACGGTTGTGGTGGCTGAGGCACTTGAGACGGCCTTATGGGCATCAATGGGGGTTGCCCAGAAATAGCCAGTGGAGCTGAAGACCAGAGCTGCAAGGAAGGAGGAGTAACAGACCACAACTGAGGGTGCACAGGAGCAGATGGTGGGGGAGCATACCTGCATCCAACCAAAAATATACTTAATTATTAGAAGCATACATTGATTGCCACAAAAAAATGGATGCATCATAAACTGAATTGAATACATTACTACATACCACAACCATGGTCCTGCAAATCCTGGAATACAGTAAAAGAAGGTAGTTGTCATGTGAATACAACTGTAAGGAAGAGGTTTACTAATATTATTGTCATGTGAAAACAACTGTAATTTTCCTTTAATAGCTTAGAGGTGAAAATGCTCTTTTGGATGAAGTGCCCCTTCATAGTAATTATAATTGAATTACTCCATAAATCATGGTTGAAATATCTCTAAACAGATGCTCTTGATTTAGGATCCTCTTCTATTTCAATTTCCTGTTGAACAGTGCCTGTTATTGACTCTATTTTGCCAAGTTTCTCCCAGATCGAGTCAGTCCTTAAACAGCTCTTAAAATGCCCTTGCGACTGAATTTACATTTTTAAACAGTTACAGAAAGGGATCCAGGGCATTCACTATATTTGAATCCAGGGCCATTTCTCTGGATGCAAGGATCATCATACAACGTTTCATCTTGAATGGCCTCCTCGATGGAAGCTATTAGCTTCTCGGTGGCCATATCAAATTGGCATTTCAAATCATAATGAGAATCTGCAGAAGCTTTCATCAGCATTTCCTTGTCTTGAAGAGATAGTTGAATAGCTTCTACCTCCAAATGTAAAGAATCCCTCTCATTTGCAAGTTGAGTTATCTGCTTTGCCATATCTGCACATTTCTTATCAAGTAATATGCATTTGGCACTAACCTCCTCAATATGACCACAATTCTGAGAAAGTTCAACATATTTGCCATTGATATCTTGGATATCTTTGTCCTTTGTAAACAAAGCGGACTCAAGTTACCTTATAATTGCTTCATACTGTGACCTTTCACCGAATGCTTCCTGCAACTGTTTAACAAATTTGCCACAATCATCAACAAGGATATTCAGAGCCATGGGATCCTGCATATTTCCTCCACTTTCTTTGACCTCTGCCTGCCGTAGACGAGTAAATAATAAAATAACAAATTTAAATTTTACCTGCAAAAGTCTATATTCTGCAAAAATCTCCAATGTAGCACTCACAGCAGACGTTAGCTCTGAATTGATATTCATTATATCTGACTCACTAGTAGACTGTTGAATGCTTTCCTCAAAGTTTTCTACCGTGTGATGCATTGCAAATTCACAGTCATTAGGATCATCCCCTAATGAGCTCCCTTGGTCAATACACTCTCCGTGGAATAAATCTGATTGGTTTTTCAATAGAAATGAATCAGCATGTGCTTTCTGTGTGGACTTCAAAACTCTCCCTCTGCCTCCACTAACAAATGTGTATGTTTGTGCAAATTGCTTGTGAGATACATACTTTCATGCATTGCATTACGAAGCTGAAGTACAACATCTTTCAAATGATTATTGTGATTTAACTGTTCATCTTGCATCGTGGATAACATTTTTTTTTGCAATCATGTAGCTCTACTGAAAGTTTGTTGTTCTCCTCTGCAAGTTGATTCCTTCCTGGATTCAAGTGTTTTTTGGAACTCAAATTCTCTTCTCATTTGCTCCAACTCAACCTTTACTAAATGAATACTCTTGGATAGGTCTGCTCTTTCACATTCTAATTTTTCTGCTACCAACAGAGCCCTCAAACATGGGATTCCATGAGATGACATCTAGGTTGAGGCATTTCTTTGAAAAGCCTTAAAGCGTCATCAAGAACACCATTTTGTGCATATCCTGCAATCATCGCATTCCATGAAATCACTTTTTTTTAGGAATTTTGTCAAACAGTTCACGTGCCTTGTGTATTCTTCCACATTTTGCATTATGCTCTTATGGATGTGCACACCCTATCCCAAGCTGCATACGGGGACAGTTCATGGGCTTTTTCAACAAATCCATTTTGTGCATATCCTGCAATCATGGCACTCCTTGAGATCACATCTCTTCGAGGCATTCTATCAAACAGTTCACGTGCATTTTCAACAAATTCATATTGTGCATATCCTGCAATCATGGCATTCCAGGAACCCATATTTCTTTGAGGCATTTTATCAAACAATTCACGTACCTTTTCTATGCTTCCACATTTTGCATACATGTCACACTTTGTTATCGACAGCTTCTCATGGAATACAATTATTGCAGCATACGAAGACATGGTTATCCTCACAAGGCAACACATTGTTTCACCACATACAACAAACAGTCTTCAACCCGATCAGTTTACATTTGCCAACATACTCCCAGCCTGTGCCAAAATGGGAGCTTTGGAACAGGGTATGGACATCCATCAAAGCATATGTGGGGAGAAACTAATTCCAAATACATGGAGAAGAATTGACAGGAAGGTAAGTAGCAGTGCCATTTCCATCTGCAGCGGATATGTCACCTGAGCTATGCGAGCCGAGGACAGCAGAGCAAGAAGAACATCGTGTACCATTACACCGGGTAGGAGACGACGCAGGAAGAGACAGGAGGAAACAGAAATGATGACAAGCACCTTAAGCTGGAGGAAACAGGTGAGTGGCAAGCACGTTAAGCTGGTCAAGCTGGAGGCCGTAGTCGTTGGAGATCAACTCCACAGTCACATGTCACATGTCACAGGTCACGTAGTTTCTCAGTGTCACATTTACTATTTGGAAAAGCTTAAAAATTTGAAGTCTGTGTAAGTACATATTGGTGATGAAGTTGGAAATTTGCAAAAATGCGAGGGAACAAATAACAATTCACACTTCAATGTTATAAAAACATCTAAGTAGCAATTCTAAAAAAAAACACAGAGAGAGGGAGAGAAAGACAAAACATGCCAATTTTAAAAATTCAAAAACGGTTCTGTGTGGAAAGTGGAGGCGGTGAGTGAGTGCACCTTGGTTGTTTGGAAGTGAAGACAATTGCAGGGTCTCCCGATGTACAAACGCTGCGGTGTAGACTTACTCATGGAGGATGCTGACAAATGTTGTGGAGTCTGGCATTACAGCTGGCAATCGCATTTGCTTAAAAGTTTCCAAGGTTTTTTCAACAAACTCATTTTGTGCATATCCTCCTATCACTGCTGTCCATGAGACCACATCTCTCTCGAGGCATTTTGTCAAATAGTTCATGTGCCTTTTATATGCTTCCACATTTTACATACATGTCTACCAGGGCATTTGCAACTACGAAATTTGACAAGAATCCCCTTTGCATTATGCTCTTATGGATGTCCACACCCTGTTCCTAAGCTCTTATTTTGGCTAAATCTAGGAGTATGGTGGTTGTATGGCGCATTTGACTAAATAGTGTCAATACCTCATGCAGACACCCATGTCTTCTATAAGTTGCAATTATGGTATTCCCTTTAGCGGACATATTTTCTTTGATAGACTTCGTTTCTCTTTAAACATTGATACCAGTCACTATATGCAGCTGCAATACATTGGAGACCTACCTGAAGACAAGCCTTAAGAACATCGACCCACAACTCTCCTCCGCAAGCATCAACATAAGGATACAGATATGAGGGATAAAAAAATAGAAGTAAAGAAAAACACATTCTCAATCAAGGCGCAGTCGTCTGATACAGAGAACCTCCTAGAAGCCACGGTAGCAGACGGTGACAGTAAAATTAAAACCACAAATGTAAACACAAAATAAAAATGTGGAAAATTGACGAGGATATCAGCCTTGGTGAAGACAGAGACCGCTTGAGTAGGGCATGGCACGCATGCGGGTAGGTGGAAACCAGCCATGACAAACACCTTAACCAGGAGGCCTTCATCAGATGACAGGTAGGTCGAAGCTGCTCAAGCAGCAAAGCGTCGTCGTTAGAGGTCTATTGCACTATAGCCACGCCTCTGACGTAAAAATATATATCTTGATCATAGAATGTGATCGGATGACGTATTGTCTTGTGAGGGTTGTATTAAAACATGCTCTTCGATCAATCTACTACACTAGTGGTAAATAATCCCAATAAATTTTGATATAACACAAATTCACAGCTAACTATATTTAGTTTTGTAATTTAGGAAATGATCGGTAGAATAGAAGGATATCTTAAAATGCACAATAATAATCTGTGAGGTGAATGCTCAGATGGAATCCAAAGCTTTCTTGTTCTTTGAATAGAAAATACGATACCAAAAACTTCCACATGTAACTTGTTTGAGGAGATATGAGTCAAAATCCAATGCTTAGAAAATTCTCAAATGGATCGATAGCAGAGATTTTCCAAGAAAATACAAGTGCACAAATATAGTGACTATAAAATCTCCGCAAAGGCTAAATGAATGTTCTAAACACATGGACTATTACAGATCAAGGGGATCAATTCAGTCTAATGTACACGATGAAAAAGAAGAAGAATAATGGAAATACTCAAACTACTAATTACTATAACCTAAACCATGACACTTCTACAAACTTGTCACTCAAAATATTTTCTCCATCCGGAGGGACAACCAAAAAAAAATTGCATCTCTACCCCGGATTGACACTCTACAAAATAATATCTTTATCACTCGATACCAAATGAAAATCTTTAGACAGAGTTACTCAGAAAACACCATAAAACTTCACTCTTCAACATAATACAAGGTTACATATTTATAGGAAAAAGATTTCCTATTATTAAGGAGTCATCCAATATTTTTACGAGTTATTCAAACAACTCAACCATAAACCAAACAATACCCTTATTTATATCTCTCCTACATAGCTATATACATGGGTTGGTTCCACCACCTAGTCCTTGCGTATAATTACATATAAATTTATACATCAACACACAAGATATTAACCAATATAATATCATTGTGAGAATTATATATTTCCTAACAATATCATGTGGAGACCATATATTGGGTTTGCAATGTGGGAGGAGATGAGGGTGAGCTTAGGGCCACCCTGTATGATCTATGGGTGTAGGGCCGATGGCCAAGAGAGTGAGAGCTGATATGATTTAGTTATGTCGTGACGCTTTCCACCGATTTTGGATGTGCTAGAGGCATCAATGGTATATACACATGAGGATGGGGGTGTAAAGAAACCATTGTCGGTGGTTACAATTCCTTGTTCTATGTCCAATGAGGAGGGGATGATGGGTATGGATGACTACGGGTACCCATGGTTGTAGATGATACTAGTGTTATGGAGTATTTTACGACATGGTATTAGACTCATCCTATGAGAGGTGATAGATGGGTGTAGGATCTTTTGGAGGAAAATCAAAAGGGAGGTGATAGAGATGGTGAGGGTGGGGGTGAGGCAAATGGTAGCGATGTTGTGAGAAAAAATCTAGATACCGCTATTGTTTGTTTGGAGGTCGAGAAGAATGCATTACTGGTTGAGAGGGATACTTTGACCGCGAATAGGGATGGGCTGATAGGTGAGAATGCAATAGCTCTGAGTCAAAGCATCTAGCACGTGTATAAACAGAGTTAACACAGCTATATTTGACCGAGATAGATATGACATTTGCGAGAGATCTTGAGAAAGGTTATTTTGATTATAGGTGCTCCGGTATTAGGGGCCAACCTATAGGTAGCTACATCTTAGGTTAGTAGACATATGGGTCTACATGGTAGTGTTAGTCTAGCTAACTACTATTTATTATATGAGGATCTTGGCTATTATAAGGAGAGTGTTCAACAGAGGCTTTCGAAAATCCTTTTCTTTTACTTTTTATCAAACTTGGAGATGAGTCAATCCTAGTGTTAGTGCTACAAGTGTAGGTAAGACACCTTAGGGTCCAAAAGGAGGTGGTCTTAGTAGAGGACTTGATGGAGGTGATGCTTTGGCGATCGGGGAGTAGTGCTCAAGGAGACATTTGCTTAACAAATGTAAACTTTACTAAGTAGATATGATATTTTGATGTATACGACTCTTTATAAAGCATATTCTTGATATGTATATGTTTTTTATATACAGAGCTTGTGATTCTCCAAATGATGTATGGTGATGTGCCATATGTTTATATATATATGATGATTTTGATCCATGATTCATGTGATTAATTTAATGTGATGTGTCATTGAGATTTACTTTTGATTGTAATTGATATTGATGGATTTTTAATGTTTGTATAGATGTTTGATAAATGTTGATGTTATATGGATGTTTTGATAGATGATGGTGTTATTTTGATGTGATGTGTTGAATTTAATGTGATCAAAATGTACATCAAAATGTGGTTTAATCTTGAATAAGAATAAACGTTAAATGGTTGGTTTATATTGGATTTGATACATATGTGATGGGAATCAATATGGTGAAGGATCTTGCACTTTTTGGCCTTATGACAAATGTTAACACATGACTAACAATGGGTAGTCACATGTAGGATCTTGGATATAGATGGAAGTGAAAATTGCACTTTCTTATGACATGGGAAGGGTTGACATATGTGTTATACAGAGATTATTTTCTCCTTTTAATGGTTCCATAGAGAGATACCCCAACTATACATTTTATTTGTGACACAAATTGATCTATGTGGAAAGTTTTCTTTGATGGGAAAGTTGATCGATGCAAGAAGATTTCCTAGGATGTTTTTGATATTTTGACTTTTTGAAGGTTGATTGATGCGGGTATCCTTTTTATATAGAAATCCATCCTTTGAGGGATTGGTCTATGATTTCATCTGTGCTTTTTCTAATAGTTTTCCTTCAGGGAGTGGTCTACCATTTTGATGGTATTTTTCCTTCGAGGATCAATCTACTTTTATTTTCGATAGTATGATTTTTTATTTTTGATAGTTTTTCTTTGAGGGATCATTCTATTTACTTTTGATAAGATTCATTGATAGATAATTTTTTACTTTTCTTTATGCTTAGAGAAATCCCCAATATACCAGTTCAAGGAGGGGAAGAGATGTGTACAAAAACTACACATGTGTGCCCCATGACATGTATTTGGTTAGTATATAAGTCAGTGTGGATGTAATGATTGTGGGGTTCCTGATAAGGAGAAACTTTTCCATGTGAAATATGTGATCAAAAATACATGGTGCTCATCTTTAAGGTTTTTGAGGATAGTGGTGGAAGACCACATGCTTACAAATCATTACCGTGATGAATTGAGAGGTTGATGATGGATTAAGATCTTTGATTTAACTACTATCATGTCATTCATTGTGTTAATAGTAGAATGTCCATAAGTGCAAGGCATTCATAGGTTTCTTTTTAGGTATACCATCAAGGGAGGCTAGACGATAAGCTCCTAACCCATACTTGTGAGTGATGACATATGGACTGATCCAGTTAGGGGAAAAATTTCCATGTTTACTCCTTTCGGAGTAGTGACATTTTTATTTTCTTTGAGAATGAGATCACCTATATTAAATTCACGTTTTATTACATGTTTTTTATATGATCATTTGATGCTCTCTTGATATATATGGTGATGTTTAAGAGTGGTTAGATGTCATTCATCTAGAAATTATAATTGTGCTAGATTATCTTGACGATAATCCTCATCAGGGATAAAATCTCTAAGGGATACGCAAGTGATGGGATTTGAACTTTAAGGGGTAAAAATTCCTTGGATCCATAGAATAGAGAAAAGGTGTAGCACCTATAGGAGTTTGGATGCTATTGTGATAATCCCATAGAGTGAACAAGATCTAGAGTTTCCAATTGCTACCTACTTGATCGACAGTTTGCATGAGAATTTTGTTAAGTGTTTTGTTATAAGCCTTGGCTTATCCATTTTCTTGTGGATAATATGGTGATGAGAAGCTTATTTTGATGTTGAATTTATCACATAATTTATTAACTTATTTATTCTTAAAGTATTTTCCATTTTCAAAGGATCGCTTGTGAGGGATGTCGAAGCAACATATGATGTGTTGATAGATGAAATCAATGATTTTCTTAACTTTAGTAGAGATCAAAGGAATATCCTCTGCCCATTTAGTGAAGTATATAGTAGTTGTGATGATCTAGTGATGTCATTTTTATGAAAAAGAATTGTTGAGACCTATAAGATCAAGCCCCCATTATGAAAAGGGCCATAGGTCTTGAGAGGGTGGTAAAGCTTAAGTGGGAATGTGAGTAAGATTGTATTTTTTTGGAATTTTATACATTTCTTAACGTACACACAAAAATATTAGTTGAGAGTAGGCCAGTAGTAACCCATCCGAAGGACATGCTTAATGACCATTATCTCTTTAAAGTGTCCAACACATATGTCACCATGGAATTACTGAATGGCTTTAGTTGATTCATGGTATTTTAGTCATCTTAACGAGAGACCATCAAATCCACTATTATATAAAACACTACCTACAATGACATATCGGGTGGTGCATTAGAGAATATATCTTTTAGCATTTTTGATAGGGCATGAGGTATTTTGGACTCAAATATAGTCAAAATATGGGTATATCGTAGGTCATTGAAATTTTTCAATGATGTTTATAGAGGGAAGTTCATTGTTGTGGGATGGTTGATTGATTCTATGTAAAAAAATAAATTGTTTAGAATCATCAATCGATAAAGGGATGAGGGATGCTAGATAAGTCATGGTGTCTGTGACTTTGTTAGAGGATTTTGGAACTATTTGGATTGTGTAATGATCGAAGGAATCTAGGAGGAATTCAATAATGGATTTATATTTTTGTAAAATATCATTTTTACATTGATAAATTCCTTTGATTTTATTGATGACGAGTTGTGAGTCTCCATAGATGTCCAATATTTGAACACCAAGCATGATGGAAGTTTAGAGACCCATGATTAGAGCTTCTTATTCTTTCATGTTGTTAGTACATTAAAAATTAAGTTTAAATTGTAGAGGGGTGAGATTCCCCGGGAGATATGATGATGATTTTGGCACCTCTCCTTGTTGACACTTAGATCCATCAAAGAAAAGTGTCATTTTGAGAGGGGTGTATTCATGATCAATGATGTTGATAGATTCATCGGGGAATTATTCATGAGGTGGTTGATTGTTAGGAAGAGGGGCTTAAGTGATCTGATTGGCGATAGCTTTTCCTTTTATGCATTTTTTCGAGATGAATTTAAGTTCAAACTTAGCTAGGGCATAATCCACTGAGTGATTCGATCACTATGATATGTTTTAGAGTGTATAATGAACTGTGATGATGTAAGTCTTCGATTGAGTAGATAATGGTAAAGTTTAGAAGTTACAAAGTACAAGGCACGACAAAACTTTTTGGCTCCCGTATAATGAGTCTCGTATTCATGAAGAGTGCAGATTATATAGTAAACAAAATGTTCAGGACCCAACTCATCTTGATGAGTGAGCATATCACCCAAGGCATGATTAGTAGCAAATATGTAAAGGTAGAAAGGCTTCCCCTCACATAGAGGTATGAGCATTGGTGGTGATAAAAGATATTGTTTAATATCGTCAAAGGACTTTTGGTGATTGTGATCCCATTTAAATTGTACATCCTTTCGAATGAGGTGGTGGAAAGGCTTACAACAATTTAAAAGTTGTCAAATAAAGTGGCGATTGACTAAATCTTACCCTAAAGGCTATAAAGTTGTTTGAGGTTTGATGGAGGATGAATCTTAATGATGGATTTGATCTTAGCATGGTCCACTTCAATGCCCCAAATAGACACAATGAACCTAAAGAGCTTACCAATGAGAACACCAAATACACACTTAGCAGGGTTGAGATGAAGAAAATATTAAATAAGATGAGTGAAGATCATGTCGATGATGGTGAGATGATCCTTACATTTTTTATATTTACCTAAAATATCCATAAATGTAGTCTTTTATGGTTTTGTATACAAGATCATGGAAGATGTATGTCATAGCGTGTCGATAAGTTGTTCTCGGGTTTTTTAGTCTGAATGGCATAACACGATAGTATAAATTCCCCCAAGGGGTGATAAAGGGAATTTTTTTATCATCGGTGGTGATGAGGATTTGGTTATAGCTAGAGAAGCCATCCATAAGGGAGAGAATTTTGTGGCCGGTAGTTAGATTGATGAGCTGGTTGATGTTTGGAAGGGAAAATTTTTCTTTAGGACAAGTGAGATTGAGATGTCAAAATTAGTGTAGATACGTAGCTTTCATGAGGCCTTGGTGATAGGAACAATATTAGAGACCCATTGTGGGTAATCAATGGGTATAATAAAATTAACAGAAAGAAAACATTTTAAATCCTCTTTGATGAGAAGAGCTATGTGAGGGTGCATCGTGTGTAAATTTTATTTGAAAGGTTTGATGTTAGGATAGGTGACGAAATTTTGGATGAAGATGTTAGGGTAGATGCTTGAGTACCACTATAAGAACATGCAAAGGCTTGACTCTATTTTGACAGAAGTCAATGAATTCATTTAATTCTTGTGAATCTAAAGATTGACCAACCTTGACTATGTGAGGTTCATATGAAGTCCCTATATTAACGTCGTTAATGGATTCATTGAAAAATGTTGACGTGTTAAGTGGTAAATTCTTCATAATATAATGGTCCTTTGTTCCCATGTGCGAGAGAGGATGACTTGGCCTTCTTGCATTGAAGGATGTCAATAGTGGATGAATTACCTTCTACCATTTTAGGCTAGATGAGAGGAAGGGTTTCGATACCATGATTAGTTTGATAGGTCAATGGTCCTAATGTAATAGTATTGACTAAAAAAATTTAGGTGGGATGGAAACAGGTCATCAATATCCATGGGGTCATTATATAGGTGAGGAGGATGATTTTGATTCTATGATGGGTTTAGAGAAAATATTTGTTGAAGACTCGAGAGGATGGTATTTAGAAACCCAGCCCATATTTTTCATGTGGTTTGTGGGAGTAATAAAGGAACAGTCGTGAATTCCTTGTTCATAACACCCAAGTCTAAATCCTTTACGGGTGCAATGGTGGAGATACATTTTCACAAAGACTAGCATTTACATAAATTTAAAGTTTGATATGAATGGTTTAGCATTACGTTGATGAATAAGACATGCGGAGGGTGGTCAATCCCTCCATAGTGAAGAATGTTTTTAGGTTTTATGGGTCGTAGGAGATGACATATTCAACATTTGATTCATACATGGGTTTTCTATCCGGCTTTTAATATGTTGTGGCATATGAAGTGAATTAATTGTAAGGATATGATACTCCCCCAGTGAAAGATGTTACATAAGGTCGTCAAAGGAAGTGTCATCTTGTAATTTTTCTAATGGAATGGACTATCTGGTGGAGAATTCATTATAGGCTCACAAGTTTGATTTAGGAACGAGCACTTCATTTGGACGATATGTCATCTGACAATATTTGAAAGGATTTGGATCTGTGGAGACCGTGAAAGTTTTACTTTCATGCTCATATTTAAGACATCGATGGAGCATATATGGGATACAACATGTGATGCATATCCAAGTTCAGCCTACTAGAATGTTATATTAGAACTCTCCTTCTACCAGATATAAGATTTCAAGGAGATTTTTAATGCTAAATTTGAGTGATAGGATGATGGTGCTCAATGTGAGGGAAATGGTTTCATTGAAATATCGCAAAGACAACTAGTGTCTAGGTGATGATGGTGTTAGGTAATTGAAGTGTATTAAAAGCATGTGATGAGATGATATTAATATTATCTCTAATCATGACCCACTTGACATGGGTTTCATTTATTTGGGTGGTGATGAAGAGTGGGAGGTCATGGTCTTCTCAGGTTGTACTAATGGTATTTTTGAGTGTCAAAGGAGATATCGGTGGATGTTTTAAGTATACCGACTAGGTTTGAAAAAAATTGGATCATCTAAGGGAAATGATATGGATTGGAGTGCTTCGATCATGGTTTGTTGATGTGAAGGTGAGGTTTGCACCAACTCAAAAACGGACATCTTGATTTGGAGCTTGGTGAAGTTATTTGATGAGGGTATTTTGTAATGATGTAGTGGTTTGTGTGTCGGGTCGAAAGGATGGATACCTTAGCCTTAGCATGATGTGTTAGATTAGTCGACTCAGAGAAAGTTGGATATAGACCTCTAATTTTTTTATCTACATTGTTAGGGTCTTGGGTATGTGCTCTAGTGGTGATATACACTACGTCAATTTGATGAGAATGGAACTTCTTACAAGAATCCCATTTTTTAGTGGTCATGAGTGTAGATGATGATTTAGGTGTAGTGATATTAGATGTTTTGTGAGATGTTTTTATATTTCTAGATCCGGAGGGAGGATGCCTTTGTTTTCAATGCTTTTGATAGCACCATGGAGGGCTTTGCAATCCTATGTATTATTTCCTGGTGTGTGATATTAATCACAAAAGGATTCAAAGTTATACTAGGAAGGATTCCATCCTTAAGAGGTAGATGTCTTAAGATGTGGTAATGTTATGATGGATTGTTGAATAATACTTTCAAGGATTAGTGAATAATGTCTCTTCAAGGAAGATGTTCGGGGAAGTTATGATTCTCTTGATTTGATAGGGGTTGAAGGGGTCACTTTCGGTGTGATTTATTTGAATGTGCACTAAGGAAATGTTCTTGATTATGTGATAGTAACTAGTAACCTGGATGAATGGTGTGGTCCTAAAATGGAAGGCAAAGGTTTTCATTTTTGTGTTGAAGAATTTGATTGGTCATGTGTTATGATTTATAATTTCTTAGATGAAGGGTTGTATGGTCCTGTGATAGGATTTTGAAGCTTATGTAGATAATGTTGAGTGACATGGTAATCATAAGAGCTTTTCAAAAGATTTAAGATGGGTTTCTTTGGTGGGTTTTGTGAAAAACTTGTAGACAAGTTTAAAGAGGATGGATTATATGAGGATAAAAGTGTTTATTTTTAATAGTGGGATCATAAGATATACTTTATTTGATGGGTATGTTGTTTGTTGTTTCTGTGATAGAGCTATTGATGGATGGTTCGGATGTGGATTTTGTGATGGGAGTCTTAGATGTTACAGATGACTAATCTTTGATTGTGTTGATAGTTTCATTGGAATGGATGATATTGGATTGTTGTTGACTAGTAGATGGGGAGTGATTTGCAAATGGTTATTTAAAAATGTCGATATTTTGATTGGGAGGTGCATTTGAGTTATCTAGTTGTAGCACAACTTTGTCGATAAGATATTGAAGGTTGTTTGAATGAACGACACCTTTTGATGTCATGTCCTTTGACCCTATGGTATTTACAATAATAATTTTCTCTATACCAAGAGGGCTTTGAGACACATGTATTCATAGGATGGATGGGAGGAATTGGTCATATTTGAGGTCGTGGGCTTATCAAAGACTCGCACTATAAGATTCACCTATAGGCGTGTAAGTGGGTTGAGGAAGACTAAGTTCGGAGGTTGAATGTTCCTTGTAATAACTCTTTACAACAACTATGTTTTAAATTTTTCATGGCTAGAGGATGGTTTAAATCAAGATTCGAGCTTAGGATTCTTTGATCTAATTTTAACCCTACTATCTTATAGCACAAGAAGATTGAGTTTACAAGCCATAGTGAAGGCTTCATCAAACATTTTGAAGGGATGGATTTTTAATGTGGACAAAATGTGTTTAGAATAGGAGAGATAAAATAGCTCGATTAAATTGATCTCTGGGAGTGAAAATGATAATTGCTTAATAACACCCCTCCAGTGGGTGAGGAATTTGGTGATAGATTCATCTCTGAATTGTTTGATGGTGTATAAGTTGGTGATAGTTATTTTAAGCAAGATGTTGATTGAGAAGTGTTTTAGAAATAGTTCGTGAGTTGAGTGAATGATAAGACCGAGTATTGAGGAATGTTTTTATACCAATCGAAGGCAAGGCCGATTAAGGACATGGGGATTTTCCTCAACATGAGGTCCTAGTTATGTGATATGAGGTGATAGACATGTCGGAAGGCATGGATATGTTGTTGAGGGTCTTCTTTGTTATAGAAATTGAGGAACTTAAGAAGTTCCCAGTGTGGAGGGTATGCTTTGAAAGGTACTAATGGGTGGATGGGTTAGTTAAATATTTTTAATAGGATAACATGTTTTTAGGCCCCATGTAAGAAGCTTCAAGACTAGAAATCATGTTCATTAATGCTTGTAAAGGATCATTTTGTAATAGTTGTTATTGGGAATTGGATGATGATAAACCAAGTTCATTATATGCATATATGTTTGACTATTGGTATCGTTGATATTATGAAGGAATATTATGTTTGAGGGGGATATTCATGGGAATACTATATGTAGGTTGTCAAGCTACGAGGATAAGACCGAATATAATGATACTGAAGGGGCATGGGTGTATTCAAGAGAGGTTTTTATTTATACGGCATGTTTTGAAATGGAATCAACGTATGAATGAAAGGTTGAGATTGTTGCAATATGCATTGGAAAGAAGTAGATGAGTAGATGAGTGGGTCAGATTTTTGAGGTATGTATTGATAGGGAGTAGAGGTATGAATGAGAGGTTGAGATTGTTGAGGTATATATTGAGAGGAAGTAGGGATGGTGGATGATTTTTTTGAGGAGGGATGAACAATAGAAATAGAAATTGTGTTGATGGGTGGTGTCGATGTTGGGATAGACATTACCGTTAGGAAATATATATTAGTGCTCCATTTGTATGGGTGAATAATAATTACATGTGTAATTATTATTATGGTAAATTAGTGAGAGTACATTTACTATGTAAATGTAAATAGTAAATGTAAAATGTGGTAAGTTAGTAAGTTAGAATAATAAAACAATTAGTATTGTTTTATTATTATATTGGTGAGAGGTTGAAACCATACGGGTGTATGGTTGTATATGAAGACAAATGTTGTTGTGAGGATTGTTATTATACATCTCCTATATAATGGAGTGTAATGAAATAGTGAATTAATTAAAATATAATATAGAGTTGTTGATTTCAATTATTATGTCATGTAGCTATTTCATGGATTCTTTGTATTAGATCAGAGTAATTTCTACATTTGGTACCAGAGCAGGTTAAATCTGTCTCGAAGAAGATCTTGTAAATTTTGTTTCACAATCTGGGTTTCTCTAAAATTTTGTCGTAGAATGATCTATTATACAACAAAATACAAATAGAAAAATTTCAGAAAAACTCGCTTTTATTTTGGGAGAAACGTGCAATTTACTATCTGACACATTGATCATTGCTTTTTTCTGTTTAAGAAATCGAGAGAATCAAAGGTAATTCAAATCTACATTCAATTTTTTTAGATATTTAGATTCAATAAAATGGATACACCATTAGATAAATTTAATGGGTTGAACTTCCATACATGGAGAGTAAAAATCTAGATGCAGTTAATGAATAAAAACCTATGGAGGATAGTAGATGGAAAAGAAAAAACACCTACAGATGTAAGCAAAATTGTAGAATGGGAAACTAGAGATGACAAAGCCAAAGCAATAATTGGACTTGGTATTTCAGATTCTGAATTACATCATGTAGATTTAGAAAAATCTTCTACAGAAATATGGGATTTACTAAACAAAACTTTTGGGCTAAAGCGAATAATGCAAAATTCTCTTTAAAGTTGCAATTATTCAAATTGAAAATGAATGAAGAAGTCACAATGTCAAGTCATATAAATGAATTGAGATCTCTTCTTAGACAACTAGCAGAAGTTAAAGCTCTTGTTGATGATGAAGATGCAAAATCCATATTATTAAACAGTTTGCCATCCAAGTACAATAATGTTGTCTTTACTCTAGGGCAAATGTCTTCTCAGTCATTAGAGGGCATGATTTCAACTCTCCTAGTTGAAGAGAAAAGAACTAAAGAAGATATAGAAGAGGAAACTGCTTTATATGTTAAAAAGAAATACAAAAAATTCTCGAAAAAAGGATGAAATTGAATGTTTCTATTGCAAGAAAAAGGGTCATACTAAGTCTTTTTGTAGAGATCGAGCTAAAGACTTGCTCAATGGAAATCTTAAAAATGAAGCAAATATAGTCACTGAAGAAGGCTTAGACAATGAAGATGAACAAATAACAGATGAAATTGACTATAATTCTGAAGACTTTCTATACTAAGTGAAGTTCTTGGAGGAAGGAGGCACAGGAGGTTGGAGGTCATTCAACAACCTCTCGTCAAATCGATCAACGACGAGGCCGTATCGCTATGGTGAATATTTTTTTATACAAGGTGTTCCCTTTTGTTTCTTTGTATTTCTGGCAGAGTGTTTGGTTGTAGTGTTCCTATTGTGGTTTGCAGAATAAAGAAAATTTCACATTGAGGGGGAACATGATCTCAATGTTCCATTTCTAGTTTTCTACATTTCTGGTATTTTCTATATATGCAAATGATTTCAGTAAATTTCTTATGTTATTCCTGCAGTGAGATGTGATGAGGGCTAAGAATAGTACTTGGCATATCATGATGTGGTTGTAGGTAAACCACTTGAAAACCTTCATTTTTGGTTTGTGGTACACCACTTGTAAAACCACCATTTTCGGTTGTTGGTAAACCCTATGCAAAACCATCACCCTTTTGGTTTGTGGTACACCACTTGTAAAACCACCATTTTTTTATTGTTGGTAAACCCCATGAAAAACCATCACACTTTTGGTTTGCGGTAAACCAATTGCAAAACCATTATTTTCAGTTTATGGTCAACCCTGTGAAAAACCATCTATTAGGTTTATGATCATCCTGTAAAATCATCAAATCATGAAAGTAAGTGCAAGTACAAAGGCAAGTTTTCCCCATGTTCGCACTAAGGGGGGGAATGTTAGGAAATATATATTAGTGCTCCATTTGTATGGGTGAATAATAATTACATGTGTAATTATTATTATGGTAAATTAGTGAAAGTACATTTTCTATGTAAATGTAAATAGTAAATGTAAAATGTGGTAAGTTAATAAGTTAGAATAATAAAACAATTAGTATTGTTTTATTATTATATTGGTGAGAGGTTGAAACCATATGGGTGTATGGTTGTATATGAAGACAAATGTTGTTGTGAAGATTGTTATTATACATATCCTATATAATGGAGTGTAATGAAATAGCGAATTAATTAAATAATATATAATATAGAGTTGTTGATTTCAATTATTGTCTGTGTAGCTATTTCATGGATTCTTTGTATTAGATCAGAGTAATTTCTACATTTGGTACCAGAGCAGGTTAAATCTTCCTTGAAGAAGATCTTGTAAATTTTGTTTCACAATCTAGGTTTCTCTAAAATTTTGTCGTAGAATGATCTATTATACAACAAAATACAAAAAAATTTCAGAAAAACTCGCTTTTATTTTGGGAGAAACGTGCAATTTACTATACAGCACATTGATCATTGCTTTTTTTTTTAAGAAATCAGAGAATCAAAGGTAATTCAAATCTACATTCAATTTTTTTTAGATATTTAGAGTCAATAAAATGGATACACCATTAGATAAATTTAATGGGTTGAACTTCCATACATGGAGAGTAAAAATCCAGATGCGATTAAAGAATAAAAACATATGGAGGATAGTAGATGGAAAAGAAAAAACACCTACGAGATGTAAGCAAAATTGTAGAATGGGAAACTAGAGATGACAAAGCCAAAGCAATAATTGGACTTGGTATTTCAGATTCTGAATTACATCATGTAGATTTAGAAAAATCTTCTACGAAATATGGGATTTACTAAACAAAACTTTTGGGCTAAAGCGAATAATGCAAAATTCTCTTTAAAGTTACAATTATTCAAATTGAAAATGAATGAAGAAGTCACAATGTCAAGTCATATAAATGAATTGAGATCTCTTCTTAGACAACTAGCAGAAGTTAAAGCTCCTGTTGATGATGAAGATGCAAAATCCATATTATTAAACAGTTTGCCATCCAAGTACAATAATGTTGTCTTTACTCTAGGGCAAATGTCTTCTCAGTCATTAGAGGGCATGATTTCAGCTCTCCTAGCTGAAGAGAAAAGAACTAAAGAAGATATAGAAGAGGAAACTACTTTATATGTTAAAAAGAAATACAAAAATTCTCGAAAAAAGGATGAAATTGAATGTTTCTATTGCAAGAAAAAGGGTCATACTAAGTCTTTTTGTAGAGATCGAGCTAAAGACTTGCTCAATGGAAATCTTAAAAATGAAGCAAATATAGTCACTGAAGAAGGCTCAGACAATGAAGATGAACAAATAACAGATGAAATTGACTATAATTCTGAATAATTTCTATTCTAAGTGAAGTTCTTGGAGGAAGGAGGCACAGGAGGTTGGAGGTCATTCAACGACCTCTCGTCAGTCACCAACGACGAGGCCGTATCAGCTATGGTGATTATTTTTTTATACAGTGTGTTCCTGTTGTTTCTTTGTATTTACGCAGAGTGTTTGGTTATAGTGTTCCTATTGTGGTTTGCAGAATAAATAAAATTTCACATTGAGGGGGGAACATGATCTCAATGTTCCATTTCTAGTTTTCTACATTTCTGGTATTTTCTATATATGCAACAGATTTCAGCAGAATTTCTTATGTTATTCCCTGCAGTGAGATGTGATGAGGGCTAAGAATAGTACTTGGCATATCATGATGTGGTTGTAGGTAAACCACTTGAAAACCTTCATTTGTGGTTTGTGGTACACCACTTGTAAAACCACCATTTTCGATTGTTGGTAAACCCTATGCAAAACCATCACCCTTTTGGTTTATGGTACACCACTTGTAAAACCACCATTTTTTTATTGTTGGTAAACCCCATGAAAAACCATCACACTTTTGGTTTGCGGTAAACCAGTTCAAAACCATTATTTTCAGTTTATGGTCAACCACAGTGAAAAACCATCTATTAGGTTTATGATCATCCTGTAAAATCATCAGATCATGAAAGTAAGTGCAAGTACAAAGGCAAGTTTTCCCCATGTTCGCACTAAGGGGGGGAATGTTAGGAAATATATATTAGTGCTCCATTTGTATGGGTGAATAATAATTACATGTGTAATTATTATTATGGTAAATTAGTGAAAGTACATTTACTATGTAAATGTAAATAGTAAATGTAAAATGTGGTAAGTTAATAAGTTAGAATAATAAAACAATTAGTATTGTTTTATTATTATATTGGTGAGAGGTTGAAACCATACGGGTGTATGGTTGTATATGAAGACAAATGTTGTTGTGAGGATTGTTATTATACATCTCCTATATAATGGAGTGTAATGAAATAGTGAATTAATTAAAAATATATAATATAGAGTTGTTGATTTCAATTATTGTCTGTGTAGCTATTTCATGGATTCTTTGTATTAGATCGAGTAATACTATATTTTGGATGGATAATGTGGGTTGGTTAGAGGGGATAGGTTGATACATGCTTAATGGAATATATTTTGACCTAATAGGAGGAGTCTAAATGATGGAGGAAACTAAGGGGCTTGTTGCTGATGAAGTCGTGTTGGTGTTGTTTTGGGACGAAGGATTAGATGAATATGATGTTTGTTAATTAGTGGTATCCTGTGAGGAGACCACATTGAGGTTGAAGGTGATGATAGGAGCTGACGATATGACATTGGATGTTTTTTATACATTGGTAGTGGGATATGGATGTACTTGTTTGATGACCGGCTCATGGTTAGGATCAACAAGTTAAGAGAAGTCATATGTGGTGTTAGATACATAGGGGTGTGGTTTAGGCATGATTTTTGAAGAAATAAACCCTTAGCAGTGAGATATGCATTGAGAGAAAGGAGGTTTGAAACTAAGATCTCAGAAAAGACTGGATTCCCACTATCAAAGAAATGAGGACTGGGAGGATCATGTATTTCATATGAGGTAGATTAACTACTAGGGGGAATGTGAGGGTTTTGATTATTTATTTGAGGTGATAGAGATGATCGGTGTTGGTTAATTAAATGTGTAGTGTTATCAATGTGGATTTGGATGATTTCCATAGATCGTTGGAATTTTTCTCATCAAGTTTTCGTGGATTTTTAACGGGATTATTGTCATGATAATACCATAAAAAAAAATCGATGGAATGAAAGTTAAATCTAAACAATTTATTATAAGAAAGAAATCAAGTCACACCAAAGAATATTTTTATCTTGAGTAGCTTTAGAAAAAGATGAAATGTGAAAAACGGCTAATGGGGTCCTAAGAAATGGCAGTCTATGGTTGGTTTCGGTCATGTTAAAGGTTAGAGTCCTCAATATACCCAAAGGTATGTAAGCCATGAATCTATGTTGGTATCATTATGAGGCTTGGTAAAGGGGCCTACCCCCTTTCTTAATTGTCCCACACTAGTAAGGGAGTCAAGAACTTAGCTAATATACCACCCACCAATTATTTATACTCGGCCGAACACCGAGTCGGCTTCTCCCCTAGGTGATGACATCCAAGTGGGTCTACCCGGTAGGAATTTTTGATGGAAGTTTGTATTGAAAGTGGTTTGGTTGTGTGTGAGGGAAATTAAGTGGATGTAATTTTTTAACTTCCTAATTAGACTATATGATCAAGCGAGAGGAGAAAGATTCATTTTTAGTCCCAAAAGGAAATGTGAGTTTGATGAAGACAACAAATAAAAATCTGATGTGAAGAAAATAAAATTACAAAGAGAGCATACTTGTAATTTTGCTTTTGATTTTTTAAATTTTTTTGTTGATTTTTATGTAAGAAGATGCTCCAAAAGAGATAAGCCTACAAGTGTTAGCCAAAAACAAAAATTAAAAAGAAACATATCTCTAAAGCTAGATTGACAAATAATCAAAGATAGTCCAGAGATAGATGGTTAGAAATTTACAAGAATCACAAAGCGATTCTATAGAATTTCTACTGCGATTATAGAGAGAGACATTGTAAATAGCTATAGGTTAATTTTAATGAAAATGAAAAGGACAAGGTCCCACTGAGCATGCAGAATGTACCAGAGAGTTTTTACTTTCCTATTCTAAATTAATAAAATGGAATAACAAAACTAATCGACCTCAAAAGATAGCAGGATTTAGCGATACCCATGATGAATGATGTTTATACTGATGGATGATTGGATGTCATAGCGAATAAGTTCTCCTTCTTTCAATGATGAAGAAACCTACAATCAAAGACAACTAAAAGATAAATATCGGGTAAGATAGGTAGACTAGCTGTTCGTGAAAGGATGATACCAAGAATCCAAAGGACTTCCTTGGAGAATGTCAGCTCGTTTTTAAAAAATTAAGTGAATTGACAATAAATATAAAATGATAATGATAAATAACAAATAAATAGGAAGTTAGAACTCAAGATTGAAAAGAAAGTATTTTTCAGCTTCGAATGTGGCCCATGATAATGTGGAGAATATTTGGGCGGCTTCAAAATGATCGTACTAATAGTCCTGCTTTTTTTTGTTGGATCTCATGGAGGAACTCAAACTTATATTTTATATCCTCAATGTTAGTTGCAAATTGGATGGCACACAATGTGAGCTCATGAAGGATTTCAAATTTTTCACAAAATAAACATTATTGGACAATTAGAAGGCCTTAAATACTTTTGATGGGGTGTGATTGGATTGAAATAGTCATCTAAAGAAAAGAAACACTTGTTGAAGACCTGTTAAATGTAGGTATATTCATAAAATATGATAAAATTATATGATTAATTAAAAACATGCTAAAAAAAAAAAATCATAGGAAATTAGACAACCATGGGCGATTCGGAGGAATCACGAGTGATTCAAAGGAATCACTAATGATCGCTATCATAAGAGCTTTGTTTCTCTAAAAATGATAAGTTGATGTAAAGGAGATATCAAAATAATTTATTTGGCTAAATTTGATGTTATAAAAATAATGATGAAGTAAATATAAGTACCTTTAAGTGATAAGAACGCACAAAAGTCATGAAAATGGTGATTTGAGGTTGATATCATTGATTATTGATCTCTTGGGAGGTATGTTGAGGACTAATCTATAAAAATTGATATGTGAGGGCTTCTTGGAGATATTTTTGGTGTTTTGGATTATGTTTATTTTCTTGAGGATCTCTCGGAGTGATAGGGATTTGTTGCTTGATAGAAAACAAGATGCAAGAACATGTGAATGAATTCTAAAGATCCTTAAAACAAGATTGAAAACTCCTATTTATAATCTTTGGCGATTTTTTAGAATCGTCGGTGATCGTCGAATTATGGGGAAAATGTTTAGAAGTGGTTAAAATCACTTCCTAAATGGTATTTTTAGGTTAAATGGTTGTACATAAGTTATGCAAGTTGGGGAGATTAGGAGGTTGGGGTAAAATAGGTTAGTGATAGTTTGAAAATGATTAGTTGATTTTGTGGGAGGTTAAGGTAATTATATGGGTAAATAATAATTTGTAAAGGAGTAAAAATTCAATTTTACGAGATGACAGGACGTGATTTAGGAATGTTTTAATAAAATAATGTGTGTCTCCAAAGAAGTAGGCAGTGACAAAAACATGGTGTCTACAACATGTTTTAGTTGTGTCTATATTGGGCTTCATTGTTTTTTCTTGGTTGTTGACCTTTTTGTTCCTATGTAGTGTCCTAGTCAAAAACCTTTTATCCTTAATAAAAAAATTTTGATGGATTGATTGAAAACTATTTGATACTTATTATAAATAAATGGAAATTTAATCCATACTAAAAGCCTTTTTGGGAATTACTTGCTGAGATAAGGTTGATACAAAGTTTTAGAACTTTAATTAGTTAAATTCTGAAATTTTTCCAATTTATGAGAAAACTTAATTATATTCTACAATTTTATTTATTAATTTTTCTTATGATTGATATATTATCAATTATTATAATTAAATCATCAGGACGATGATTCTTTTTAGAGGGGAAGTATGTAATATCCCAGATTTAATTTATTATTAAGATCATTTTGGTTTACGTTATTACTTGTCAAGTAATGAAGTGTTTGTTGATGATTTAATAAATTAATAATATATATACATGTGTGTGTGTGTGTGTGTGTGTGTGTGTGTGTGTGTGTGTGTGTGTGTGATGATCTAATGAATTAATTACAATTACACACACACACACACACACACACACACACACACACACACACACACACACACACACACACACACAGAGATATATGTATGTTGTGCATTGTGCAATGTTATTAGTCATAATACCATTTACGGTAAGGTTTATGGATCTTGGTTTGATTGTTACATGGCATTGGTTAAGGTGGCTTTGGAAATTTTTATTAAACTTAAGTTGCATAGAAAATTTGAAACTAATGTTTATTGAGGTTTATGGTTTAACAGATGTTTGATAAGCCACGAAGTGGCATGTGAATTAAAGGAAGTTTGGTGCAAATTTATTAAGGGAAACATAGATGCCTTGGGAAACAAAAGCTTCCTTGAGAAGCTAAGGCATGAAAATAACTCATTGTTTTAGTTTTGTTTGACTATGTTTGGAGCTATGTTTAGGGTTGTGCATGGTGTTTTTAGGGGATAGTTGTTTTGGTGACTATACATGTTGAATTCACTATTGTTATTACCATATATTATGGCATTTTTATTATTTAAATTTGTTTTTGAAATATTTAAGGTGAAATGTATTGTTTGGAGGTGTTCAACTTGGAAGATTGCAGAGAAGTTTGGAAGCAAAATACTCAAGCATGGGTTTTTCTACTCTTACTCTTTGTTGTTATTTTAATGATAAAACATAATACGTTTTGGGTTTGGTTTCTTTATGAAATCTAGAAAATGTAGTAAGATATTTACATCTTTTTTAGAGAAATTTTGGTACCATTTTGAATATAGTTTTGGGTTGGATTATTGTGTGAAAACTGGAAATGAATACATTTTTTTTTGGTTCATTATGAGAAATATGGAAATGAATACATTTTTTTAGGTTATTATGATTTGGAAAATAAAATGAAGTTTGTCTCAGCTCTTTTTAGAGCATTATCATCCTTTCTCTAAATACATTTTTGGATTTGGGTTATTAGGATTTGTTAAAAGAAATAGGAGTTAGTCTTATATCTCTTCCTTTGAGAGTTGTTATTGTCTAATTTATATCTCCTTCCTTGAGCATTCTTGTTATTATTATCTATTTTGTTATGAATAAATGATGGAGGAAATACCTATTTGAGTGCATGGATCAAATTTTTTTATGTTTTTGTTTAAAATATATATTCAGTTTTGGGGATAACTGATTTTATCTCATATGGATTATTTATTGGAATCCTCTCCCTCATGGATGTATTGAGTTAATCGATTCTATTTTGTGTGGGTTTTAAAATTTAGAAAATTGTTGTTGGGAGTTAAGGGATTATTTTTGTAGATTTGTTTTCTATTACTTCTATATAAATTTGTATTGGTATGTTTGATTTTATTTTGTGACAACTTTTTTATTCTGATGTTAATATATATGAACAATGAATCGATTCTATGATAACTAAGCATAACTGTTTTGAGTTAGTTGGGAAATTATTAGGAAGGGAATAAAGGTTTATGTCTCCTTCTATTATTTATTCTGATATGTGTAATACAGTTGATGATTATTTGTTTATTATTGATGAACTCTCTCTCCCTTCTTGGGACTAGACATTTTGGTTAACTTTTGTTACGATTAAATGAGTCCTTACACGGAATTGTATATGTTCTTGTAAAAATGATAATATATGTGTAGTCAAATTTTAAAATAAAGGTCTCTAAAATAGAAGTACTTCATTATTTTTCAATTGATTGAGGTTTTATTTTGGCTATGATTGATTGTTGTAACCTTATGAAAATTAACTCTGCTTTAAAATATGAGTTCTTTAGATAGATTGTTGTCATTATTAATCACTTGTCTTATGAACTTTATAGTTTTAATTAATAGCAGGAAAGTTGTTTGTGACTTATTACATCTTTCATTGATTTTTTTGATGTAGTAAATGACCCATTATTGTTTAAATTTCAAAGTCATAATACGTTAGTTGTATCAATAACAATAGACATAATGTGTTTATATAATTAAGAAGTTTCATTAAGATATGTTTATAAGGTCGATTTCATAATATAAACTATGGAATTTAATATTATAACTCATTGATTAAGAATAGTTATTTTCTCGACTTCGTATTTGGTTATTTCATTATAATTACAACATAGAATAAGAGTATGCGAGACTCATTTCAGTTCTTATGAATTGGTCTATATCTATCTATCTCTCCTACAATTTTGTAGGAAATGTGACATACTTGAAGTAACTACTTGGATTAGATTTTGTGATTGTTTTTATGTCTTGAGTTTATTGGAAAATAAATCCGAAAGGATTATTTGTAATCAATTTGATTATGCGATTGAAATATCATCACATCTTAAAAGGGAATTATGGCCCAATGTATTATTCTTGTTGACTATTTTTAATCGTTATTAATGAAGAATATGATATTTTTCCCTTATTTAAAATCTGGTCTTATGGATTATCTTATTTGAACTGATAATGTATATATTTTACTTATTAAGTTAATTAAGGTGATAATGTCTTAAGTTATGTGATTATTTTTTATTCATTGATTCGGTAAAATAATCAAAGAAAAACTAATATAGACAGATAAACCAAACAGATAACATTGGAAATGAAATAAATATGTTTATGTACTTTATAGTAATAATGGACTAATCATGATGAGTAAATTTATTTAAATGAATCGGTATGAAAAATGAATATTTAACCTACACCTAACACAATTACTAAGATGTCAATATTACAACAAGAGAGAACTAATAAAAACAATTACTAAGATGTTAATAGTACAAAAAGAGGAACTAATATTAGTTAGTAACTCATTGAGTTACTATGACCCTCTTATGGAAACCTATTAAGTATTATGAAATAATACTTTTAAAATGAATTGTTAAGGATGACTTAGTTACATTACTCAACTAAGGTAACCTAAGTATAAGGAGTGTGGGGTGTAATGTTCCTACGTCATCTCATTAGAATATTATCTTAGTGCCAACTTAGGATGGCTATGGGAAGGGTAGTGAGGATGTAATGATGGGTAATCATTATGTGGTCCCTATGTTTCCCTTAGGAATCCTAAGATGGTACAGATGGGATTATTTACATATAGGGAAATGAGCTAATAATGGACTCTCCCTCTTCTTAGCTAGTTCACCTTCTTAAACAATAAGGAATCTAGATAACTGTATTGAGATGGTTGTGTGGTGATGGAAGACATGTTTCGTAGGCTAGTGTGCGGTCTTGGAATTAATCTTCTAAATAAATACTTGAAATTTTAGCCAAAGTAATGTATTATCTGACCACATTTTCTAATCACCAATCCCCTAAATAAACAATGGTGGATATCAGTAAGAACTTAGGAGATGTACATAGTTTTCATAAACCATTAAAATGGTGAACCAAGTATACAAAATTATACAAACTCGGTTACAATTACTTAAGGGAGATTGTGGAGATCTAGATATACCCTTACAGTTGCACATGGTTATTATATGTTATCAAACCAAATTATGAATATTTTAATTATGTTGGATTATTTACTAGTAAGCTAAATAATAATGTTAAACATTGGTAACATTGATTGTATATTAAGGGTGTGCTTTAAAAACATTCCTTAAATTGATTTATCATAACAATTTGGTATTGGAGCAGAGGTTTCTCATCTCTTGGACTCAATGGGTTCATAACACTTATAAACATCATATCCTTTCATTAATAGGATATGATGGTTAGAAGAAGAGTGAACCATGAATTTTGAACCGGTTTAGCTAATGTTAAAGCTTTGATGGCTGATAAGTTAGATGAAATTCTCATATTCCTTCAGGAAACCCACAACCATATCTAGCTACCATAGAGTAGCGGTAGGTAAGGGTTGAAAATGAAGAGCATGAAGAAGAAAAACCTAAAAAACATGATGATGACAATGAGCGAGGGGATAAAAGAGCTTGTTTGGTTGCTAAACTGTCTAGAGACATAAAAGGATCAGCCCACCCAAATTTGATGGAACTACCTTAGGGGATGGTGCTAAAAACTGGTTAATTGAGATGGAGAAGTACTTTGAAATAAGGTATTTTTTTGAGGAAACTAAATTAATATGGGGTTATTTCTAACTCTCTAACGAATCATCTTCATGGTGGGATAATCGTAAGATGGAATTGGGAGTAGATATTTCCTCCATCACTTGGGAGAAATTCAAAGTATATTTCCGTCAACATTAGTTTCCTCAATTTTATTTTGATCAGAAAATGTTAGAATTTCAAAACTTAACTCAAGGAAAATTGAGTGTTGTGGAGTATTGGAAACATTTTACAAGGTTGTTAAAATACGTGCCCTAATACCAAAAATATAAAAATTTTAGGATTTGTAAGTTCATCATGGGATTAAACCCAAACATAGGAGGTGAGGTGGATGTTCATGGACCATCTACAATGGAAGTGGTGTTTGAAAAGGATATAAGGTAGGAACAGAAATTGCAAGTCATCGTAGTATTTAGGGAAGAGAAATGTAAGAAGAGTGTTAGCTCACATGCACCACTTTCTCCTAGGAAAACTTGGTGGAATAAAGAGGGAAGAAAAATTAATTCTTCCAAGAAAAATACAATAACTAATCCTATGGTAAACACAAGAAAGAATGAACATAACATTGTTACTTTTGGAGAAAATAAATTTGAAAAAAGGGCCTGTTGGGGGATGTTTCAAATGCAATAGTGATCACTATGCAAACAACTATCCCATAAATAATCATGGGAATATCCATTATTAAATAATTCATGTTGGAATGGGTAATCGCTAAGAAGAAAAATAGGCTACCCTAGGAGAAGTTTCGGGTAATCTTTATGGTTTCCCGATTACTATTTTGTTTAGCATCAATGCTACCGAGTCTTTTATTTCAAGTACGTTAGCTGTAAAATTGTCTAAGAAACTTATATTTATGGAAAACAATTAGACTATCCAATACGGGAATAATTTTATTCATATGGTGGACAAATTTATTAGAATTACCCAGTTTTACCAATGAACTTAATCTTTATGTGATTCCTTTAGGGTCTTGTGACATCATAGTAAGAGTAAAATATTTTTCTAGCCACAAGGAAACTGTGGATAATTTTTAGAAGCATATAGAATGTCTTGATGACATGTAAAAAACAACCATCATCTAGGATATTAAGAGAAACTTTGAAGTTAGAAAAATTTTATGCAATGTAGCTAAAGAAAGATAAAAAAAAAGTTACAAGCTATACCCTATTAAGATCTCGATTTTAGTGAGGAAGGTAAGAATTCTTTGGAATATTTTCAACTTTTACGTGAGTTTGAGGATGTCTTTCTCGAAATAATTTCTGGACTTCCTTAAAAGATATTTTGACTTCACAATTGACATTACACCAGGAACATAACTAACATATAAAGAGCACCTTATAGAATGACAAAAAAAAATTGGTTGAACTGAAAGCACAACTACATGAACTCTTGTCAAAATTATTAATCCAACCTAGTGTGTCTCCTTAGGGAGCACTAGTCATTTTTGTAAAAATAAGGATGTAACATTAAGATTATGCATTGAGTATTGCATACTTAACAAAGCAACAATTAAAAAAATGATATCATTTTCCAAGAATTGATGATATCTTCAATCATATGAGAGATGCATCTATTTACTCTAAGATTGATTTATGATATGGTTATCATTAGTTAAGAATAAAATATGAGGATATTCACAAAACAACATTCAGGACATGCTATGGGCATTATGAGTTCATTTTTTTCCATTTGGACTCACTAATGCACTAGCAACATTTATGAACCTTATGAATAACATTTTTCAAGAATAATTAGATAAGTTTTTCTAGTCTTTCTTGATGATATTTTGATTTACTCAAATAATGTTGATGAACATAATGAACACTTAAGAATAGTGTTGGAAGTATTGAGAAAAAGGAAACTCTATGGTAATATTTCAAAATGTTCCTTTTATCAAAGTGAAGTACAATATCTTAGCCATATCATAAATAGGGATGGAATTTCTATTGACCCATCAAAAATCAAAGCTATTATTTAGTGGCCAAAGCACCTAAAAATGTGCATGAGGTAAGAAGTTTAATGGGGCTAGCTTGGTACTAAAAAAAAAATTGTTAAATAATTTTCATGAATGGTCGGACCAATTACTTCATTGCAGAAAAAGGATAAATTTTTGTATGGAATGAAAAATGTGAGAGTGTATTTAACTTGCTGAAAGAAAAACTTACATTTGCACCTATATTAAAAATTTTGGATCCCAATGGAAACTTTATTGTGGTTATTGATGCCTTAGGTGAAGGATTGGGTGGAATACTTCTTCAAAATGACCACGTAATTACATATGAAAGTAGAAAAATGAAGGTGCATGAGAAAAACTATGCTCCCCATGACTTAGATCTTATTGTCATAGTTCATGCCTTACAATTCTAGAGGCATTATTTGTTAGGAAATCCATTTGAACTAAAAACAAATCATTTGGGGCTAAAATACATTTTTACGCAACCCAATTTAAATGCAAGACATCGTAGGTGGATGGAATTTATATCCCAATATGAATTTTATATTAGTTACATCAAGGAAAATAAAATCGAGTGGCTAATGTGTTGAGCCACAGAAGCATATTTCCACAATTGTGACCCTCAAAAATTAGTTTAAGGAAGAAGTTAAGAAATAACTTCAAGTTGATTCTTACTATCAACAAGTGAAAACTGCGTTAGAAACAAATCCAAATGATAGAAGGTACAAGGTTTTTAGGTTCAAAATGAAGGAATTTTATGATTTAAAAACAAAGTATATTTTCCCTTGGGCAATGATCTTAGAGTGAATTTTTTTCAAGAATTTCATGGTGCACCGTATTTGAGGAATTCAAGAGTAACAAGTTGTTGGTTGATGTTAAACAATATTTTTGGAAAGTAATGAATAAGGATATGATAGAATATGTTGTGTGCTTTTTAGAATGCCAACATGTAAAGGTAGAACAATTGCATCCCATGAAGTCTACTATATCTTCATAGTATTCTGAAATATAAATGGAAGGTAATCAACATGTATTTTTGTAAGAACAATCACTAACCAAAATAAACATGATATGATTTTGGTAGTAGTGGATAAACTAACCAAAGTAGCTCATTTCATATTGGGAAATCTTAAGGATGATTATCTAATACTTGTAAAAATATTTGTGTATGAGATTTTTCGATTGCATGGAATTCTAGAACTAATCATGTTTCAGATAGGGATCTAGGGATGACCTCTTGATTTTGAAAACACTTGAACTTTGCATTTGGAACAAAATTAAATTTTAGTTTGGCTTACCATCTTGAAAAGATGGACAAATAGAAAGAGTGAACCAAGTTTTGGAACATATGTTCATAATTTATTAAATGGATCAATAATACAAATGGGAGGAATATTTACCATTAGTTGAATTTTCTTACAATAACACTTACCACTCATCGTTGAAAATGGATCCATTTGAAGCATTGTATGGTAGAAACTGTAGAACTCATATTAGTTGGGATAACACGGAGGAAAGAGAGGTGTTGGGTCTTGAAATCTTGAATGAAATAGAAGATCAAGTTAAGGTCATTTGTGAGAAGTTGAAAGAAGTCGTTAATAGGAATAAAATCTACGCTGATTTGAAAAGGATTGATAGAAAATTTGAGTAAGGAGATAAGGTATTTTTAGGGTAAAACCCAAAAAGATCTCTATTTCATTTGGAAAAGTTACCAAGTTATCTCCTAGATATGTAGAACCCTTTGAAGTCCTAGATGTTATAAGTCCAGTGGCTTACAGATTAGCCTTACCTCTCACATTGTCCAATATGCACATTGTTTTTCATATATTGTTTCCTAAAAGTATATTTCTAATATATCACCTATTATTAATTGGAACTCATTATAGGTTCAAGACCCAGGAATTTTCGTAGTTGAACCAATAAGAGTGCTAGAAATATGAAAATTGTGTCTCATAAAATGATAAGTTTCTCAATGTAAGCTCCAATCCGAGCAATATTCTAAGAACAATGCAAATTGGGAGAATATAAAATATTATGATGACTACTATTTTTTTTCTTGTTCAAGTAAAGAGAACTATTTTTTTGGTAATTTGTGATGGATTCGTTGAAAAATATTTAATGCCTATTATAAATAAATGGAAATTTAAGCCATACTAAAAGACTTTTTGGGAATTACTTGTTGAGATAAGGTTGTGTAGACATAATATCTATGCACTTGGGTACATATTTAGGTCCTATAACATAATAATATGTACATGATTCCTAAGCAACAAAACTTGTGTTTGAAAACTATTTTTAGCCTCTTTGCTTTATCTCTTGTCTTCTTTTTAGTCTTACACATCCTACAACCTTACTTACCGGAACATAAATTATATATATTTTTTGGCCCAGGACACTAGTGTCTATGTACTACTATCCCTCCTAGGTGCTCCTGACCCTCTCTAGCCTTTTCTCACTCTTTTGGGTCTCTTTTACTTCTTGGGCATCTTTTACACTTTTGGGTCACCTTCCATTTGTCAATTAAAAAATTTGAACAAGGTAATCATACACACACACACACACACACACACACACACACACACACACACACACACACACACACACACACACACACACACACACACACACACACACAGCAGGTATAAATTTAAAATAAGAGGCCAAATACTAGTATTATCCACTATCACCTAATCTTGCATCCAAAGGCACAAATTCACTTCAAATAATCCATCTAGTACATTCACTCAAGGGACAAGGGTTGCATCATTTCGTGTACACAACCTAGGAGGGTAAGTCTATTATACTCCATCCCACACATTTTATACATTTTCTATATTATAGATCTATCCTGCTATCATTGTGTAACTTGCACAAGGGCATCCTAGGGAATCATTACATACACATTCACACAAAACTACATGGATTATGAAATGTAGTGCAGCGCTTGATACTAAGTTCACTCTTTGGGTGACCTCCAAGATCAATCCAACTCCATATTCTGCATATTTTTTCCTTAATTTTGATGTGGTTTTGGACATGTGCATCTCGGTTATCTATTCTTTAGGTTATAGATGTGAACCGTAACATTGGGAAAAATACGAGTGATAAATAGATATCAATATTGAATCTCTTCTTGCACGAGAAAATATCATAACCTAAGCATCCGGGTTGATACTAGCACCCATATCTAGTCACCGGTTCCCAAGCACTCCCATCCTCATATGGGTGCTTTTTTCCGCACATTTACTGGTCTCGGAACCTCTAGCGAGCCTTGGAAATGTTGCTTATAGTTTGTTCCAGCCATTCACCTACCCAAATCATCTCAAAATTGTGCAAAACCAGCTAAGTCACCTCCTCCCACTCACTTATTTAAGGTTTCATATTATATCTTTCTTTTTGTTTTTCCATTTCTTGTATTTTACCACTTGTATATCATAAACTATATTAGCTTGTAATAAATAATTAATTTTATTTATATTAAATCGGGATGATATAACCAAGTTTTAGAGATTTTAGTGGTTAAATTATGGGAAAACATCCAATTGATAAGAAAACTTAATTGTATTCTACATGTTTATTTATGAATTTTGCTTATAATTTATATATTAGAAATGATTATATTTTAATCATCGGGATGATACCTATTTTTAGAGGGGAAGTATGTACCATCGATTTAATTAAATTCATTTAGTGAATTATTAAGATCGTTGTTATTAAATTTTAACTATTTTAAGGGCATTGCTTTAGTAGGATGCTTATTGACCATTGGCCATTATGAAGGCAACAAGTATCATGGATTGGTTTTACTAGTTAATTTTGATCTTTCAAATGTTAGAAATATGTCATGGCATTTTTCCAAGCACTATGAGATGTGATTATAACACCCCCTACTTGCTAATGAGGGTTTGATCTTGTTTGTGTTATTACTTGTCTAGTAAAGGAGTGTTTGGTGACGATTTAATGAGTTAATTATGTGTCTCTGTGTGTGTTTTTATTTTTTGGGATTATTGGAATATTAATGGTCATGAGACCACTTATGTTATACGTTTATGGATTTTAGTTTATTTTTATGTGGACATGTAAATTGGTCGATGAATAATGTGAGCTATAGATTCAACCACCCTACCATGTGGGTTATGTAACATCCCCATTTTAAGATACTAGAACAAGGGAAAAAAAAATTTATACAACGTTTCTGCTTACAATTATGTAATTTAAACACACGTTCAAGTTTTAATAATTGTTCTCTCATTAATGTAATTTGGATCACACAATTTCTTTTAAAACCAATGTTCTCTATTCACATATTTGCAATATGGAACACACATTCAATGCCATTCAATCATATAACAGATACCATATGCTGTTGTAAATGACTCGAAGAACTACCGATCTCCCATTTTATGGCTCGAGTTTTAGCGATCTCTCATTTCATGACTCGGCGACTTACCGATCCTTCATGTTAATCCATGCATTATATAATAAGTATATAGGGTTCTTTTACCATTTCCGGTTATCAAAGTGATCCATTTAAGAGGCCTATCTGAATATCTGTTACTGATATTCATCTGACATCCTGCTTCTTAAACTAGGTGATTAGGACAATGCAACCAACAACTTGTGATACTTTGGCCAAAGATTTTCACATGCTTTGCATGATCATATTCCTAGATGTTATACACATCAATGGAATACGTCCTTCACCTCACTTCGTCTGTTATCTAGAATGGTCTTTCCTGATCTCTGTCAGTCCTTCCATCTAAGGTCAAGCTCTAACCCCAACTAGCAATATGAATGAGTATAGGAAGTTACTCATGGTAACTAAAGGTATGCAGACATACGGTGTCATCCCTAGGTGACTCCGTGTGTCTAGTTACCTTTAGTCCTCCTGGAGTCACTCCATATACGCGATCACATTCCTATCCCCATCTAAGAAACTTAGTCCCAACTTATGTAAACTTGATGAATTGATTCGAGAGGGCGTTGTAACATGTCAGCTACAACATTGTGTTGTCATGAAGGCCCCGCCTTCATGAAGACACCATATTGCAGCTGGCATGTGTCAAGGTCCTACGGAATCCTCTCATCAAGGAGTACACATCCAGATTCGAGGGATTGGATTATAATCTTAATATTTAAGATCAATTTTCAGCAACCGTATCCTTTAACCTCGTTCTCACTACAGTTGTATATAGCTAAGAGAAACTTAATTTGTCTTATAGCTTAATATACATCCTCTCCTTCATACCGAAGGGTTGCATATTTTCTTCTTGGTTCCATTCTTTAAGCTTCGGACTAATAGTCCACTACAGCTTAACGTAGTAAGTTCAACCTTTTAAACTTAACCAAGTTTTACTCCCAACTGTAATTAAATTTAGAATTCCATCTTATTAGATATCATTTACACGAGGTCCCTTCCTAAAAGAAGGTATTCAGCTATCCTCCTGAACCTTACTTCAGTTAAGGTTTGTTAACAATAGATATGTTTTCCCATATCTAATATTTTCTGAATTTAAACATTTCGAGGATATTAACTTTAGAGTCCAATACCGGTTCATTACTCCTATGTTATTTGATATTCCTTAGCTTATAAGCTAATCCCGAATATCATTCAATTAAGAGTTCATATTCACCTAAATCCATTTTAATGTCAATTTAAAATTCATATAACTCAAGTATGAACTAATTGCACATTCCAACTTTAAAAGTTGCATTCAAGTAAAGAATAGATATTATTTCCTTTTAAATCTATCCACTATCATTTGAATAACTCCAATCAAAGAATAACACTATATTCTCAATCTTTAATCAAACAGTTTCAAGCTGATATAACCATTAAAATATCACACCTTTCCTTGTATTCATCCATAAGATTTACAATCTATACAATCGCCAGTCCAAACAACTAGACTTCGTTTATATCAAACAACATTTCAACACATAAGGATAGAAGAATGTAACTTCTTCTTTTCCCATTTCCTCGTAGAGGAATAATAGCTATCAAATACGATCCATCCTCAGCTAATCAAAAGAAGTATCAGAAAACAACCATGTCTTCATTTTTACTCAAGATCCATCTGCAAAATTACTTGCACGGGTCAGTTCATTGAACTGAGCATATTAAGCACTTGTCATTAAAATGAGGTGCTTTTAATTAACTGTCTCAATAAAAGAACCCTTCTTTTATGAAACATTAAAATGAACATCATCCAAGAATTAAGTACCAATAAGGATGAACAAGCATAACAACCCAATCATCTAATTACCCTCCCAATCAGACAAAAGGATTACTACCCTTTTTCCCAAATAATTACTACAAGAAGTAATTTCCTTCAAATAGTTCCAGAAATAACATCTGTGAGAACTAAAACACATATGTACATACTGTTGTTCTAATGTAAATGCTATAAATTCCATTCCCTTACAATAGTTGTAATTTCAAAAGATAGAATTTAACTAAAAATTCAAACCGAACTACTTTCCTTTCCTTTCGTACAACTCATCTGATTTCAAACAATCAAACACTGAAGAGAAAAGTAAACAACAGTTAAATGCAGATGCTTAAACCAAGGCAGTACAAAATTCATTCCATAACAATTACAGATTTCCAACTGTATGAAAGAAGAGATGATCATTAATTCAAATTATCCATTCAACACTCTCTTACCTTTCATCATAACTGTATGAGAATTTAATCCAAACGTGATATCAATCAATGATAACAGTCCCAAGAGAAGTAAATAAAATCAATAATCGAATAAAAGGAAGAAGGGTCATATTACCTCTTCTCACTGTCTAACCAAATATCCACTATTTAGAACAGACATAATCCAATAGTATGATTCATTCTGAATAGTATATTTCAGTATTCAAAAACTACTAATTACCTTTCCAAAAAGTTGACCAGAGTTCATTGCAACTGGTCCATAAGCATCAGTACCAAAAGAACCTCTAAACACAATCATTTCCTTTTAAATATTTCACTCTACAGACATTCACGTCTATATATAACATGTAAGAGTGTACAGCAACAACATATCACGCTTTCATTGTAATAATGAGAGAATTCACTTTCCAACAACAAAGGAGAAATCTTTTCATATTTCGTTTCAATGAAAACAATGAAAGGTTTTCAATCCGTAAATTATATATACATATATATATATCCTTGAGTTCAACAAGACACAGAGTATGAATTATATGCTCTACCCAGTCTATTCTATAGACTGACTTTTCTGTTCCCATTCAGATCAGAACTTCTTTCCAAACAGTCATATATGAATACCAAGAACAAGCAGGCAGAACACCATATCCATTTAGAACAACGAGGTAAGATGCTACTATGACCTTACTATCCCAAGGAGGTTTCATACCCCACACACTGTAATATGACAAGAGGAACAGTTAAACATGAGTCTTGTCAAGCATTTTTACGGCTTTCCTTAACCATTATCGCACACAAATCAAAACAACAATTCACACATTGTTGTTACTACAGCAAGTTCGACCCATAATACACAATGAAATCCTATTATCATTATTTTCAGGATTCATAACAGCAAAAGAGATAACTCGTTTCATTAACTATTTCTGTAAGAAAACACTCATCATTCTTTTTAAAATGCAACAAGTATGCCCAAGTCGTGTTCGTTTTGTAATGACAGCTCAAACCAGAAGGTCCTACCGAATCCTTTTATTCTTCCACTTTTACAAGAGAGCACAGAACTCATAAAATAATACACGCATAGCTAATACATTCAACAACTCAACTCATATTGAGTAAAGAAACGATTACCCAACATTGTCAAACAACTCACACATCAAGAACAGATTTATTTCATTTACCCATTTTGCAAAAAAATTACCCAAGTCGTGTTCAGCAAGGGAAAAACGACTCAACCCAGAAATCACTTCATTCAAATCAACAACATCATTTAACTAAAACACCCATCATAAGAGCAGGGTTGTTTTAATGAGACGTTTAAACAAAAGCAAACGGTTTAAGGAGAAGGGCTTAACATGCCTGAAATTTATTTTTGTGGTTCGAAGAAAACCGCGTCCACAGGAGCTATTTCTCTCCACGGCATCCGCAGCAGGGCTTTCCCAACAGTCCACTAACTTCCTCAAGCTCAAAAATAGCCATGGCTATTCCAACAATAGCAACAATAACCAAAAATAACAGCAGGTTCGACAGAACCATGGAAAAAATGTAGAGCAACTAAAAACCCGATTGCACACAATGACAAACAAATTTTTCCTCTATCCTCTTTCCAAGGTGAGCTGGTCACTAAGACCAAGGTCATTGAATGCATTGAATGCATTGCTTTTTCCTCATTCCTCACGCCACCGCCGACTCAGGTTGGTGAGTTTCCTTTTTCAAATTTTGCATGTAATTCCTTTTTAGCCACTTAGCTAGTTGGATGCCTCCAACTTTTTCTTGTTCCCGCCAAACTTGGCGCTGAAACTTGTAAGGACATCATTTATTGTCCTAATAAATCCCTAACCTTCCCTTCTTATCCATTTCTTCATATGGGTCCATAGGTCCCCTCCATAGGTTAGTATTAGTTTAGGTTTTTCACCTAGGTTGCAAATCATTAGGATTTTCCATAACTTACACCCCATGCTATATAAAATCCACGTAGGGTAGTAGTTAGGTTATAGGATAAAACTTAGTTGTAGGTTAGAATTTAATTCCATAGCGTCTAATTAATAGTTTCCAATGAGTCTTACCGACTAGCGTTCACATTTAACACAATGTAGGACGTTTTGTCTCATGCTCAACACATACCTGTGTCACTTGCATCCAGAATCCTATTGTCTTACACTACCCAGTGTTACAACTTGTATGTGGTTCGGGAATCGAACCTTTTCCATTGGCATCTATGTACCAGATATTCATACCTGAAATCAGGTGCTGCAACATTATATCAACCTTCAGTCTAGTTTTAGGGTTCTTTCCGATTTAGAAGTAAATCGACAAAGCGATCTCAAGAAGGCCCCAGCATACCTTAGATCAATGGAATTGATTCAAGGTGTGCCTTTGTCAATTATCCAAAAGAGTTCATCAAACATACGACAAGTCTATTGTCTCATTTAGCAAAACACAAGCAATAATAACCTCTGTCCCAAGTAAACAAATTACAGCAAACAAGGGTCCAGATTAGTAACACATTCCTTTTAAGATTAAAAGATATATCTTAACATATTTATCTTCATTTCGTAGTTACTGACATCATGAAAAGTGATTACCATGACACTTACAAAAATCAAGGCATTACAGTTACTTTGTTACGAAATTTTATAGAACTTAAGTTAAAATTTAAGTTGCATGGAATTTAAGTAGGTTTGGTATGAATTTAATATGGATAGCATGGATTCCTTGGGAAACATTAGCATCTTTGAGAATCTGGGTCATGCAAGTAATCTCATTGTTTCATTTTCATTGGGTTTTTTGGAGTTCGTTTGAGGGCTATGCATGGAGTTTTTAGGAGAATAGTTGTTTTGGTGATTGTTGCATGGATATTTCACTATTTTTATCTCTAGATATTATGGTGTTTTTACTATTTAAATATGTTGTTGAAATATTTAATGGAAAATGTAGTGTTTTGAAGTTTTCAACTTGGAAAAGTGCAAAGAAGTTTGGAGGCAAAATATGCAAGCATGGTTTTTTCTACTCTTATTATTTGTTGTTATTTTAATGATGTAACTGAATACGTTTTGGTTTTGGATTATTATGTGAGATTTAGAAAATGAAATAAGGATTTAGTGTGAAATAAAAAAAAAAACTTGATTAGTTTTGAGATCCTTCTTAGAGCATTGATATTATCATTCTTTCTTTTTTCTATGAATAAATGGAGGTAAAAACCTACTTGAGTGCATGGATTAAATGGATTTTGGTTATTTTTTAAAAAATGGGTTCGGTTTTGGGGAATTATAGTTTTATAAAAGTAGGTTTTTTTGTTTCATGGAATCCTCTCCTTCATGGACGTATTGGATTTAATTTACTCTTTTTGTGTGGGTTTAAAACTTAAGAAAATAGTTGTTGGGAGTTATGGGATTATTGTTGTACACTTGATTTCAGTTTGAGATAGTTTTTGAATGGCTAGATTATGTGATAACCAAGCATGATTGTTTTGAGTTAGTTATGTGAATTCTTAGGAAGGGAATAAAGTTTTACGTATCCTTCTATTATTTATTTTTGATATATATAATATAATTGATGATTATTTGTTTATTATTGATGTACTCTCTCTCCCTTCTTGGGACTAGACATTTTGGTTAACTTTTGTTTCATTAAATGAGTCCTTACATAGAATTGTAGATTTTCTTGTAAACAACGATAATATATATGTGTAGTCAAATTTAAAAATGGTCTCTAAAATAGAAGTACTTCATTAGTTTTCAGTTGAATGAGGTTATAGTTTGGTTATAATTCATTTATAGAACCTTATGAAGTTTAACTATACCGAAATATGAGTTATTAGATAGATTGTTGTCATTATTTATTGTTTGCATCATGAAAATTTTAGTTTTTATTAATAACAGGACAGTTGTTTGTGAGTTATTACATCTTTAATTGATGTTTGTGATGCAGTAAATGACCCATTATTGTCTAAATGTCTAATTCATATTAGGTTGGTTGTATATAGTAACAATGGACATAATGTTTTTATATAATTAAGAAGTTTCATTAAGATATGTTTATAAGGTAGATTTCATAATATAAACTATGGAATTTATGATTATAACTCATTGATTAAGAATAGTTCTTATCGATATCTTATTTTGTTATTTCATTATAATTACAACATAGAATAAGAGTATGTGGGCTCGTTCCAGTTCTTATAAATGATCCATATCTATCTATCTCCTAGAATTTTACAAGAAATGTTGGCATACTTGAAGTAACTACTTGGAATAGATTTTGTGATTGTTTTTACATCTTGAGTTTATTGGGAAATAAATCCAAAAGGATTATGTTATGTTTGTGGAGCTGTTTTCATGTTAGAGTGTGGTACACCTTCTATGTGTTACACTCGGGTATTTTTATGGCGGTCTCGCTCACGGTGAGCGAGTCGAGGGGTTCGGGGCGAAGCCCGGCCAAATTTTCATAGGTGGTTTATTAACCCATGGGTAATGGGTAACCGTTATGGGTTGTTTTTGGGCCCATGGTTTTTTCGGTACCCATTGTTTTAATACTCACGGTTTTTACCCATTGTTTTGATACCCACGAGTTTTCCCATTGTTTTGATACCCATGGTTTTGATACCCATGGTTTTTTATCAAAGTGATTAAGCAATTTTCTATTTATATGGTCTTATGCATATGATAGATAGACAAGAAAATGTATTGCGGATGTGCTTTGAATTGGGTGTGAATTCCTTAGAGTTTCTTTGAGCATAGCTCTAAACGGATCTGGTATTGTATTGAGAGAGTGGAGGCTTGTAATAAAATCGAGCAAGTGATTCTTAGTGGACGTAGCCCAAATTGGGTGAACCACATTAAATCTTGTCTCTTTATGTTGTGTTATTTATTCTACACTTTTATTTGAGATCTCTAATATTTTACGCATATTAGTTTCTACTATCATGCGATTCTATAAGGGATTATTCTGCATATTTTATCTCTTATTTCCTAACAATTGGTATCGAGCTGGTTTGGTTTGCTGAAGTGTTGAATCACGGGAAATTTTTAGCTTGAGTGGGAGCTATGGCGAGATGATGGAAGATCTAGGGTTGATAAATTTAATTGAGTAGAATCTCGGTCTTTGGAAGATGCGAGATGGAATATTACCTTTATTAGAAGGATCTTTATACTCCATTGTCATCGAGAAGGTGAACAAACCCTCAAGTATGACAGATGCGAAATGGGATTTGTTGGATCGAAAGACACTTGGAACAATCTGCTATGTCTTACATCTTCGGTATTATTTAATGTTTCAAAGGAAAAGACTACAAAAAAAGCCCGATGGATGCATTAGGAAGTTGTATGAAAAACCCTCTCGCCTCTAATAAGATATTTTTAATGAAAAAGTTGTTTAATATGAAAATGTCTCGAGAATGGTTTAATGTAGAGATCATCTAAATGATTTTAATATGGTTGTAAATATGCTAGCTTCAGCTTGAATATAATCGATGCGGATACAACATTATGGCACTATAGGCTCGGTCATATGAGCCATAAGGGCATGAACATCATAAAGAAGAATTTACCCGGATATATAGAAATAGGTTTGGATTTGTGAGAACTGCATATATGGGAAACAGAAGCGAGTAAGGTTTCTCAAGGTTGGACCTACAAAGAAAGAGAGTAAGTTAGAGTTGGTACATTCTGATGTGTGGGGGTCGTCTCAGGTATCATCTCTTAGGGGCTCAAGTTATTATGTTACTTTTATTGATGATGCAATAAGGAAAGTTTAGGTTTATTGTATTAGAAACAAATCTGATGTATTTGATACTTTTGTTAAATGGAAATCCTCGGTAGAGAATGAAACAGGTCTTAAGTTAAAATGTCTCGATCAAATAATGGAGGGAGTATTGCGTGATGAATTTGATGATTGTTGTTGTAAGAATGGAATCTGCGAAGCAAAAGATGGTTTGAGGAACCCCGATGAGAGAATGGGGTGTCGAAATGATGAAACAAACAATAATGGAACGTGCTAGGAGCATGAGGATACATGCAAGACTACCTCTTTATTTTTGGGTAGAAGCGGTGAGCACAGCTGTGTACTTGATAAATAGAGGACCCTCAAGTGCCTTAGATAGAGGCATACCTGAGGAGGCTTAGTATGGTAAGAAATTTGACTACTCATTTATTAGATTCTTTGGATGTGAGGTGTTTTTCATATTGACAAGGATGATAGGACCAAGCTAGAGGCTAAATGAGAAAAATGCACTTTTATTGGTTATGGTGGTGATGACTTTGGATTTTAATGTTGGAGTATTAAGGACAAAAAAATCATTCCGTCTAGGGATGTGGTCTTTAATGAGAAAGTCATGTATAAGCAACGGTTGCGGAAAACAGGGAAGAATCCAAGAAATAATATACAAGGTAGAGGATCTTTCGGATGGGATAGTGACCCATGAATCGGTTTTAGGAACCTACTCAACAGAAACCCAAAATCCTATAGTGAGGAGGTCTTCTAGGGTAAGAAAAGAACTCAATGTTTTTCTCCTTCTCTTTATTATTTATTACTCATTGATAGTTGAGAGCCGAGAGCTTTGATGAAGCAATGCAAGTAGATGCTAGTAAGAAGTGGGAGCAAGCCATGGATGAGGAGCATAAGTCTCTCATGGAGAACCAGGACTTGGGATTTGGTGAAGCTACCACAAAAGAACATTGCGAGAACAAGTGGTTGTATAGAGTTAAAGATGAAGGAGGAGGAAAGAAAATATATAAGGCCCGGTTAGTGGTCAAGGGTTTGTCAGAAACAAGGTATAGATTTTGATGAGATTTTTTCTCTGTAGTAAAAATGAATTCTATCGAACTATTCTTGGAATAGTGGTAGCAGAAGACTTGCACTTAGAAGAGTTAGATGTAAATAATGCATTTCTCCATGGTGATTTGGAGGAGGAGCTATATATACAGCAATCGAAGGATATGAATTCAAAGGTAAAGAGGATGGTGGTGTGCAAACCGAAGAAGAGATTATATGGCACAAACAAGCTCCACGTCAATGGTATAATAAGTTCGATAGCTTCATGATGGAGCAAGGTTATATTAGATGTCATTCGACCATTACGTGTATACAAAGAAATTTGAGGATGAAATTTATATTATCCTATGTTTGTATGTTGATGACATGTTGGTTGCGGCAGTAAAAACATGGAGGAAATAAAAGTACTCAAGAAACAACTAAGTGAATCCTTTGATATCAAGGATTTGGGGGTAGCCAGACAAATCCTTGGTATGAGGATAACTGGGATAGGAAGGAACAAAAGCTAACTTTATCTCAGGAAGAGTACATTAAGAAGGTATTGGATAGGTTTAACATGTAGGATGCTAAACCGGTTAGGACTCCTTTGCGAGACCATTTTAAGATATCAAAGGAGTAGTGTCCCAAGACAGAAGCAGAAAGAAACTAGATGTCCAAGGTACCTTACTCATCGGTGGCTAGTAGTTTGATGTATGCTATGGTGTGCACTAGGCCTGATATTGCCCATGCGGTGGAGGCTGTGAGTATATTTATGAGTGATCCGGGTAAAGAGCATTGACAAGCAAAGTAAAGTGGATCCTTCAAGATGTTGAGAGGGACCATGGGGACAGCTTTTGTGCTACATGGATCGAGACACCACTTTACATGGTTATGTAGATTTAGACATGGCTGGAGATGTTAATGTGAGGAGGAGCACGATAGGTTATATTTACACTATAGGTAGGAAAAGTTGGTGGCTTTATCAACCACGGAGGATGAGTATGTTGCTGCCAAAAAGGCAAGCAAAGAGATGATTTGGTTACAAAAATTGCTTGAGGAGTTGGGGCATAAGCAGAAGGAATGTAAGCTGCATAGTGATAGTCATAGTGTTATACACCTAGCTAAGAACTCTTCTTTTCACTCAAGGGCGAAGCATATATAGTTGAGATATCACTTCATCGGACAGCTTTGGAAGAAGATAATTTGAAGTTGGAGAAGATTCATACCAGTCGAATCCTCAGTAGACATGATGACCAAGGTGGTCACAAGGGATATAATAAAGCTATGTTCAGATTTGGTTGGCCTTCGTGGATAATAGTGAAGGGTTGAGAAGCTTGCTCAGTGGAAATCAGTCTCAAGTGGGAGATTGTTATGTTTGTGGAACCTATTTTCATGTTAGAGTTTGGTACACCTTCTATGTGTTACACTTGGGTATTTTTACGGCGGTCCAGCTCGGCTATGAGCGGGTCAAGGGGGTTCGGGGGTGAAGCCCCTGAAGTAAATTTTCATGGGTGGTTTATTAACCCATGGGTAATGGGTAACCGTTATGGGATGTTTTTTGGCCCATTGTTTTGATACCCACGGTTTTTGCCCATTTTTTTGATACCCACGATTTTTTTCCCATAGTTTTGATACCCACGGTTTTGTATCAAACTGCTTAAGCAATTGTCTATTTATATGGTCTTATGCATATGATAGATAGACAAGCAAATGTATTGTAGATGTGCTTTGAATTCAGGTGTGAATTCTGTAGAGTTTGTTGAGCATAGCTCCAAACGGATCTGGGTATTGTATTGAGAGAGTGGAGGCTTGTAATAAAATCTGAGCAAGTGATTCTTGGTGGACGTAGCCCAAATTGGGTGAACCATGTTAAATCTTGTCTCTCTGTGTTGTGTTATTTATTTTGCACTTTTATTTGAGATCTGTAATATTTTCTACATATTAGTTTCTCTACCATTGCGATTACTCATAAGGGATTATTTTGCATATTTTATCTCTTATTTCCTAACAAATTATTTGTAATTGATTTAATTATGTGATTTAAATATCATCACATCTTTAAAAGGGCATTATGGCCCAATGTATTATTCTTGCTAACTATTGTAAATCATTATTAATGAAGATTAGGATATTTGTCCCTTATTTGAAATCTGGTCTTATGACTTATCTTATTTGAACTGAAAAATGTAGATATTTTACTTATAAAGCTGATTTATTAATTAAGTTGATAATTTATTAAGTTATGTGATTATTTCTGATTTCATTAATTCAAATAGAATAATCAAAGTAAAATGAATATCGACAGATAAACCAAAAGGATAACATAGGAAATGAAATAAATATGTTTATGTACTTTATAGTAATAATGGACTAATCATGATGAGTAAATGTATTTAAATGACTTGGTATGAAAAACAAAGCTTTAACCTACACCTAGCACAATTACTAAGATGTTAAAAGTACGAAAAAGGAACTAATATTAGTTAGTAACTCGTTGAGTTACTATGACCCTCTTATGGAAACCTATTAAGTATTGTGAAATAATACTTTTAAAATGACTTGCTAAGGATAACTTAGTTACATTAATGAACTAAGGTAACCTAAGTATAAGGAGTATGAGGCGTAATGTTCCTATGTCATCTTGTTAGAATCTTAGCTTGGTGTTGAATTAGGATGGCTACGGGAAGGGTAGTAAGGACGTAATGATAGGTAATCATTATGTGGTCCTTATGTTTCCCTTAGGAATCCTCGAGATAGTACGGATTGGATTCTTTACGTGTAGGAAATGAGCTAGTAATAGACTCTCCCTCTTCTTACCTAGTTCACATTATTAAAAAAAAGAATACAAATAATTGTATAGAGATGGTTGTGTGGTGACAGAAGATGACTTTCTTAGGATAGTGTGTTATCTTGGAACTAATCTTACAAAGGAATGCTTGAAATTTTGTCCAAAGTAATGTATTAGGTGACTAAATTGTCTAATCACATATCCCCTAAATAAATAGTGTCGAGATACTTTGGATCGAAGTTGCATGAATGTCTTCCAGATAGGCACTTAGGAGATGCACATAGTTCTCATAGCTTGTAAAATCTTAAAACACATATAAAAAAGTGTACACACTCGGTTAGAATGACTTAAGGGAGATCATCGAGATTTGGATATAACCTTATAGTTGTATATGGTTATTATATGTTATTATATGGATTACAAATATTTTGATTATATTGAGTTATATACAAGTAAGATAAATAATAATGTTAAACATTTGTAGCTTGATTTTATATTAAATATATGCTTTTAAAAAAACCTTAAATTGATTTATCATAACAATGGTATTACAATGCAGGGAGATCAATAATGACAATGACCTATTTAGCAAGTTATATTTAAGCGAGTTAAACTTCTTAAGGTTACATAATGTCAATCATAGCCAAACTAGAACCTCAATCAACCAAAAACTAATGAAGTACTTCAAAGTTGACCACACACACACACACGAGATATATATCATCATTGTTTACAATAACATCTACAATTTCATGTAAGGACTCATTTAATTGTAACATAAGTTAACCAAAATTTCTAGTCCAAAGACGAGAGATATTTCATCAATAATAAACAAATAATCATCAATTGTATTACACATATCATAAATAAATAATAAAAGGAGACATAAACCTTTATTCCCTTCCTAATATTTCCCCAAATAACTAAAATTAATTAGGTTTAGTTATCACGTAATTGATCCATTGTTTATATATATCAACAACAAAAACCCAAAAATTGTCCCAAATTGAAATCAAGGGTACAGCAATAATCCTATAACTCCTAGAAACTATTTTCAAGTGTACAACAAAAATCCCATAAATCCTAGATGTTATTTTCCCAAGTTTTAAACCCACACAAAAACATAGTAAATTAACTCCAATACGTCCATGAGGGAGAGGATTCTATGAAACAACAAACAATCCCTACTTTTATAAAACCAAACTTCCTAAAATAGAACCCAATTTTTTGATTTAATCTAAATTAATGTAAATCTAATTTCACAGTAAATTACTATAACTAATGATATACAAAAGATAATATAAATTAATGGAAAAGAAACAAGCATTTAGATATGTAATACCCTAAGTGAATTAGAGAAATAAGATGACTTAGTTGATTAAAGTGAAATATTAAAGGTATCTCGATTGAGTAAGCTGTTGGAAAAGACCGGAAACAATGTCATCAAGGTGCACCAAGGTTTCAAATTCATAACTATGTTGGTTAGAAGAATCCACAAGAGGACAAGAGTTTTTAGGCGCTAGTGACTAGATTGGGTGCTTGTGTCTACTTAGATGCTAAGATTGTGGATTTTCTAGATTGGAGGAGCTTTGTTTTTATCTCTCTTTATCACTCTAGTTTTGATTTTAGATCTTTGATGGTACCTATAACCTACAAAATAGTTTTCTACCTACACATGTCTACAAACCACATCAAATATAATAAAAAGATGCACATATTGGATTCGTATTGACCTAATGGTCACTTAAAGAGTGAACTTATGACCAAGTGTTACATTACATCTATAAATCCATGTAGTTATATGTGCTTGTGTGTGTAATGATGCCATAGGTTTCCCTTGTGCAAGTTGCACGATGATAATGGGATAGATCTAGAATGTACCAAGTATGTAGAATGTGTGTGATGGAATAGAATGAAATCCCCTCCTATGTTGTGTATGTAGATTAATGCAGCCTTTTTCCTTTATATGAGTGTGATATATGTATGCTTATAGAGTTTATACTTGTTGATGTGAGTTATTTCTTTCTACGCATGTAAGTTCAAACTTACAAAAATAGAAAAAAAGAATAGTCAAAGTCTCGTATGTGAAAAATTAGAGTAACATATGTATAAGTAAGTAAAAAGTGTGTAAAAGTAAAAGGAAAGTGTGCACCTAATGTATGAGAGAGTATATGATAGAAATCATCCTATTTGTCTTGGAGATGTTTTTAGATTTGAACGTCTTATTTCCGAAGTGTGAGATTTTTGGGAGATCTCATGCCAAGAGTGATTTTTTGGGTGATCTCATATAAAGAGAAAGTTTTTTTGCAATCTCATGCCAAGGGCAAGTTTTTTGGGCGATCTCACGCCAAGAGAAGATTTTTGGGGAGAGATGTTTTTTTCTCTCCTTCCATGATTCTTCCCAAGTGCTACCTGTAGATGACACATCGCCAATTTATAACTGATTGTAACCATTTGTAACTGAATTATAACTAAATTTTAAGCGATTGAATAATTATATAACTAGAGAGAAGCGTTTAATATTGTATAATTATACTTGAAAATGTTGGAAACTATGTTGAACTAAGAAACTATCCATTTTTCCTCCAAGACACAAACACCCAGGTGGGATACAAGTTCCCACCATTTAGGTTTTCTACTGGGTGCTAGTTTCCTCTCTATGGTTTTGGTCCAAGTCATATTTTGGACCAATCTATAACTATGGGCTTTCACCAGTTTTGTATGGTGTTGTTCTTATCTATAGCTATGAGATGTTGGAAGGGTGATTTTTTCACCCAATATTTGTTGACAGAGTTTAGGTATATGCCACAAAATTCTAGAGATAACCACGTAAAGGTAAATATAACCGCAAAGGAGAAAGGAATCAGTAAAATGAAGTAAATCAGCACATAAAGGAAAGAAGTTGTTGAGGACTAAAAATCTGCAGACATACATAGAAAATTCACGTAAGACTAAGAAAAACCACAAAAGACCTGGAAGAAGCCACGTGATAGGAAATAAGAGATAAAATATGCGGAATAATCCCTTACAAAATCACAAGAATAGAAACTAATATGCAGAAAATATTACAGATCTCAAATAAAAGTGCGAATAAATAACACAACATAGAAAGACAGATTTAATGTGGTTCAACCAATTTGGGCTACGTCCACCAAGAATCACTTGCTCAAATTTTATTACAAGCCTCCACTCTCTCAATACAATACCCAAATCCATTTGGAGCTATGCTCAACAAACTCTACATAATTAACTCCCGAACTCAAAGCACATCTACAATGCATTTTCTTGTCTATGTATCATATGCATAAGACCATATAAATAGACAATGTCTTAAGCGATTTGATACAAAACCATGGGTATCAAAACCATGGGCAAAAACTGCATGGGTATGAAAACAATGGGTACTAAAAACCATGGGCCCAAAATAGCCCATAATCTGCTACCCCATTACCCATGGGTTAATAAACCACCCATGAAAATTTGCTTGGGGCTTCACCCCAAACCCCTTTGACTTTGCTCACCAATGAGCGAGACCGCCGTAAAAATACCCAGTGTGATACATAGAAGGTGTACCACACTCTAACATGAAAATACACTCCACAAACATAACACCATGGAAGATGACTTAACGTCAATTAAGGAAGATAAATTATGCTAGACCATGTCGAAGCCGAAATCACGAATCAAAGGAAGTGACCGTTGAAATAGATTTTATTTTGCATATTTATTGTAATCAATCTATTATGTAAAATGTTCATCACGAAAGACATGTGAATGTCATTTTGAGATTTTTTGTGAGAGTAAGAAAATAAAGAATATGCATGTAATGAAAATGGGTGTAATCATTATTGATGAATAAATTAAGATTCGAGTTTGGAGTAAAACGTGTTATGTGTCTTTATTTACATTTTTGTTCATAGATTAGATGTGGTGTATTTCCTGCGTACATCCTTAACCATGATCGATTACTTCCTAAGCCCTACAATCTTGTTGGGGTTTTTAGGTCAACATTTAGTGTCTGAGCCCAAGTTTCTCGTGTTAAGTGGATGTCCAATTCTGCCTAGGAATCCTTTGGTACAATATAGTATAGAAATTCCAATTCAGCAATCAATGACAAGAGAAGCAATATTAGCGAGAGATTTACAACAATTGGTAAGAAGTTTAGATCCAACATTCAAAAGAGTTTTAGAAGTAGAAAGATGGAAATAAGAGGAGATGAGACCCCGTTAATGATTAAAAAAAAGGAGAGGAAAAGGAAGTTAGTATTATGAGAAAAAAATTAGAGGAATTTGGCAAGAAAGTAGAGATAGTGGATGAATAGGATAAGGAAAAAGAAAGTGTAGATATACAAGAAGAAGAGAATATATAAGTGATATAAGAGAAGATTGAAGAAAATGATAGAGAAGAGGACCAAGAAAGGAAAGAAGAAAAGGAAAATTGATGAAGAGTTAGAAGTAGATCACAAACTAAGGAATATTAAAGATAGAAAAGTAGTTATTGATAATGTTAGTTATGAAAAGATTCCAAATAAAGATATACCCCCAACCACCGTCAACACCACGAGGAGATGGCCCCTGGAGCGGATACTATTCCATGTGCCACTTGAGACACTGATTGAGAATTTAAAAAAATAAATAAGTCTAGATGAAAGATATCAAATCCTAAGAGAAGAGAGTAAGAGGATCAGTAAACACCAAATTTGGGTCACACTCCCTTAGTCCCCTTGATCAATTAACGTAATATATTTAACTAATCATGACCCCTTCATCCTATACTAATATTCATCCTCACATTATTAATTAATTTAATTATTTTAATTAAGTTAATTTCACCCTCACACCTCCACCTCATCATTACACCTCACCCTAGACCCATTCCAGGGGTATTTAACTCACAATGACTAAGCCATCACTCTCAACACTGACTCATCACTCCTAGTTTTGAGTCACCACTTAACCTAACTAACTAAGAATTATTCCTAAACCTAATTGGACTTCTTCTATGACCTTCCTTCCTTCTCTCACATGAAATCCACTTCCCTAAGCGGACTCAATCAAAATCACGCCAAAAATAGTAAAGATTTTCCTATTTATGGTAGACATAGAATTTCCCATCTTAACCGATGTCAGTTATCCCTCAACCAACGTAGGTAGCCTAACCACCATCGGTTACCTTATATACACTTTAAAAACTCTTTACACAGGTTGTTCATTTAGTTATTGTATCCTGATTACATTCAAGTGTGAATCTGCGCAAGCCCTCCCGCATCAAGGCGAAAACACACACACCACGGTATAAGACAAGCAATCATTTTTCCTTCTAGAGAATTGGAATACTCATGGAAGCACGAGAGGTTGTATTTTCACCTCACTGGACTCAAGCACTTATTCTTTGATTAACCATCAATCATCCCAACTCCCAAGATCTACAAGACATCAAGTAAGTATTGTGATCTTAATCATTTTGCTTATTCCTTTGTAGATATCTAGTTTCTTTCAGTAGTTTATTTCCTCTATTCTTCGTACATCAAATTCCTTTGATCAACCCACTATTCGACCATATCAAGCCATTTCACCATTCTATACCTCCTTCTTAGTATCCTTGAGTCTTCTCAACCATATTACAACCCAAACCATACTACCCTCACTCTCTGTGCAATCACAGAGAGCCTAAAACCTTTTGTTTAATAATTTTCTATTAAGTTTCCCCTATCGACGTCATTCAACTTCACCATCATCGGTCTCCTCCCTCTCTATCGGCATCGGTCACCAAACCAATGTCACTTACTGCATTTTTTGCTAACCTTCACCAAATTGCCTCTAGCATCACCTAAACTTCACCCAGACCTTACCAGATACCTTTATGACCTTACCTAACACCCCTGTGACCTCTCCCAACCAGAAACATACCTTGCCTGATGCTAGATTAGTTTATATTTTAATACTTTGCTTAATCTAGTTTGTTGATAATGTTTTGAGATACCTAAATCAAAGTGTTAGAAATAGGACCTTTATTTCTCATATTTACTTTCATTAATTTGATAAAAATAGTGGATCACCCAACTTATTTGATGAAACATTTTGGCATGCACAGTGGGGGACCCATCAAGGGTTATTTTGCATTGTTCATTCCTAGGTGAAAGATTGTGTGTCTATTTCCTTTTGAAAGTGTTCACATTAAATTTTCTCCTTTAGAACATTGTTTCTCCTCTACTTGTCTCATTGACAATCATATTTTAGATTAAAAAGAATCATTCTTTTTTGTTTTTTTATTACGTGATTGAAATACATACTCTTTCCTATTCATCCTTTCTCTCATTGAATATCATTGTGGATTTGGGTCTAAAATATTTGCATATCATTTCTGAGTGTTACATCTATAGCTCATTTAAAAATTGTGGGAAACCTATATGTTGGAAGTCATGCCCAACTGATGGTTGACAAATTGAATTGTAGTGCACACTTTCTTCTCTACACCAAACCACTAAAAAAATTACTCATTTCTTAAAAACTCCTACACCGGAAGAAGCTACCAACAATCACACGATCAAAGGATTGACAGTGGGCTCCAAACCATTTCTTTATCCAATCATTATCTCATAGAAAGGACCTCCCTTTCCAAAACTTACCTGAAACTATCCTTAGTTGTTGGATTTTTGGAGGGCACATTTTATCAAACCAAAAACGCTACTCTATTCACAAGTCAGTCCTAAATGGCATAAGATGGAACATAAAATCCACCACATAGGATTTAATGTTTGCTATTTTTTGTTTGATTTGTGTTTTGAGGTGTGATTTTTTTTCTTCATTCTTCAGTCCTTTCACACTCCATAATCATAGTTAATGTATTCGACTCTTTTTTTAGTGTGCTAGGGTCAATCATTGCCATACTCGGCTTTACGGGTTTGTCTTTTATTTGATCTAAATTACCAAATTCACTTTTTCCATCTTTTCACAAATTTCACAGTGACCGACGTCGGTCCAGTGACCATCATCGGTTTACTCATCTAACCATCATCGCTTTCTAAACATTGTCAGCTTTATGTTTTTTTTGTCATTTTAACTAAAGTTGCATTCATCACAGTTCTGTTCTTTCTAGGGTTTCCTCAGTTACCTCACCATATCTCTATGTCTTTGAAATCACTATCAAAGTCCAAATTTTCTTCATTTTCATCATTTATTGCCACATTTAAAAATATTTTGATTTTCCACAATAATTGGTATTGGTCCTCTGACCATCATCAGTTACCCTCTGTCACCAACACCAATTACCCAACTACCATTGGTCTCTGTGTTTTAATTTTTCAATTAAAACAATGACCATTTTCACCTTCCAAAAAAATTCTCCATTCCTTCTATGCTTTTGTGTCATCTATAGAGATCAGATTACCAAGTCTACTATAACTCACATGGTTTTGACTCATGCCCAAGCCAATTCCTCGTATTCTATGTTATCCTTCACCACCGCCACCTAGTCCATCACCGCCTTCCATTCAATCACATATGGATCCCAATCAGCCTATCATCATCAGTACTGGTGATGAGGAGTTTGCAATACTCCTTGATAAAAACTCCGTTGCTTTACAATATTATTTAGCCCATTCATCCACTCAAGATTCATCGGGAAGCTTGTATACAACATGCCTGTGTCCATTCCTCCTACCCTCACACCCACTTTTACATCAACTATTACTAGCTCAGCCTTACCCTCTTCCACCTTACAACATGTGGTGTCCCAACTTGACCCTATATCATTGATATTTGTTGAACTAGTGGCATCTATTGTGCCTTTGAAATAATTTACTCCTGTGGTGTCAACCATTCCATTATCAACCGCCATGATTGTAGGTTTATCTGCACCCGCCACCTCTCATATACTTATTGCATCTCAGCCACCCATGGTTTTGGTAACCCATACTCCCTTCCAAAACATTGTCCTCTCCATCCCGCAGCTCTTCCTCAAATTACTACAAGATTCATTATATCCACTCCAACTACCTACACTTATCACCAACAACCCCATATCTCATCTATCGCTTATTCGGGATACTTACCGCTTTGCATCTATTCCTCCCTCAAAAAATTTGTACTTAGCACGACCATATACTTTGGGATGACACTCATGTCATACCTTCATCACCTAGCCCCTTATACTATAGCAGGTGCCCTATCATCACTACCTAATAATGATCTTATCAAAATGATGATGAAGAAGATGCATACATTGTAAGCATCAGTCTTCGGCTCACATAATTATTTGACATACAATGAGATTTGTAATGATCCCATTCACCCATCCATTTTGATTCGCCCATACCCTACATGATGGGAATTTCCTAAATTCAACTGATTTAATAAAGAGGACCCACAACAACACGTGTGGTCTTTTAAACATGGGTTTTATCTCATTTCTCATTATGACACTTTTCTCTTACCAACATTCCCAATGTTCTTGACAAGACCTGCATTGGATTGGTATAGTGCTCTACCAAGGAACTCTATTTACTCATACAACCAAGTAGCTCAAGCTTTCCTATACCACTTTTCTATCAACATCATCAAGAAAGTCACCATGACCAATTTTTACTCGACATGACAATATGAAAACAAATCTATCACAGATTTTTTTACTTGTTGGCAGAGCCTAATCAACTAGCTCACGTTTCAACTTCCTCAAACAAAGTTAAAAGAGTTGTTCATCGGGGCTTATGACAGAACATCTAGCTAACTCTCCAAGTTCAAACCTTCCATACATTCGATGAGGCATTCGCCATGGCCCAAAAACTTAAAAATTGTGTCATTGAAGAAAAGAAGATACAATTGTGTTACAAGAACATTGTGATTAAATCAAACGATATCTCTTCTTCTTCCAAACCGAAAATTAATTACTCCAAAGAAAAATGATCTAACCACATGGTAATTTTGAAATTTTCCCCATCTCATCCGTCCAACCAATCAAAGTGTTCTTCCAATATTTCTCATGTTCGGGATTTCCGGTTCAAGCGGGAACAATGAAAATATACCCCATAGATAACCATACTCTTTGGTTTTAGAATAAATTCTAAAAGGTGGAGCAATCACTCTTCCACCCATCAAACCACATATAGGTTTTGACCCCTCTCGTCCTATGCCTACATGGTACAAAGAAAAGATTTCTGCAACTATCATCACGTTAAAGGTCATAGTGATAGTAATTGTATAACTTTCAAAAATATCATCTAGGAAATGTTAGATAGTGGAGATCTCATCTTAGATGACCCTAATGCACTTGGCTAATCAAAACTTCACATTTTCAAGAATTTCTTTCTAAATCACACCCCATTATCTAACCAAACCAGCAAAACCCTTAACCAATAACAGTAACATTTGTGAGGTTCATGTTGTTTTCCACATCATACTAGCTCTTCCTCACTTTCCTCCTACTCTATATATTGAGGAGATTCTTGCACAAGATCCTTCATCCATGGAGGAACTTGTTTCATCTGTTCCTTTACCCATAGAGGAGTCTTCCTTATCTCCCGCTTCACCCATGGAGGAGTCTCCACCATATCTGTCGAGACAATTTCCACACACACCTCTCAACCTAACAAATAACCTACAATATTTACTCTCCTAGCCATGGGAGAGTCATGCTTACCTTCCTCTTCACCAAAAGGTGAACCTAACTAATTTTCATCTCCCCTACCCATGGGGATCCATTAGTAGTTCCCCTTCCTATTGGTGACAATTCTCCATTCGCTTTCAAGGATCCTATTGCTTTTCTCTTAGCTCTTTTACCCAAAGATTCTGAAGCCAAACATTTCCATGTCCCACACACATTCTTTATATGGATTACTACCAAATCAACATCATCCCCTCCTACAATGGTGTCATTTTCACATCTGCCTAACCGCTTGGATTATGTCGACAATTCCATGCTTTGGGGATGCCTTCGGCTACCTTTCTCAACTCAAATGCAAATGTTTTCTGTTGATACTTCCACAATCTATCCAAAGGTGTTTCATACATCTAAACCAACGGTTAACCTTTTAACCTATCTAGAAGGAAAGTTATGTTTCAGATAATTTTTCTAGAAAATCCTTGCATAGTGAAATTTTTCTAAAGTTGAAATTCGAAATTTTCAATTTTCACACTTCAGATATTTGTTCCTCTTTCAAAGTTTTTTATCTCAGATGTGGAACTACTCTTGAAAATTTCCGAAGTCTGAAACCACAAAAGTCTGAATTTTCGGACTTTCGGGCTTTCAAGTTTTGGGACTTTTGGCCCCCTTTTTTAAATCCCTCTTGGACTTCCAAAGTCCAAATGTCTCGAAAACCTGAAATTTCAGGTTTTCAAGTTTTCGAGTTCTCCGAGTCATTTTTAGGATTTTTACTTGAAAATTCAGAAGTCCAAATGTCCAAAAGCCCAAATTTTCAAACTTTCAGGTTTTCAGGTTTCGTAATTTTCCACCACCAATTCATCTTTTTGCCCCCCAATCTCTACAATCCAAAATCCCAAAATTCTAAATTCAAGATTTCAGGTTTTCGAACATTCGAGATTCTGCGTGTAATTAATTTTTAAACTACTTCCATATGGATCGTATTTCTCTTTATTAATATCAGTTTTTCTATTTAAACTCGGTTTTTACTTGTCATTTTTACCTGACACATTTTCTCTGACATTCCATTCTTGTACTTTGTGACATCCTTTTCAAGGTATGGTTTTTTTTTTTTCTTTTGGTTTTAGGTCTTTTTCCTCTGTTTCCTTCTCATTTTGGTTTTCCCTTTGGTTTCCCTTTGTGTTTTTTTGATGTCGCTCCCTTGGTTCACCATGTTTTACATTTTGAGTTTTCTTCAGGTATTCGGAGTTGTTCAAAGGATCCTCTTAGGCCTCCCATACTTCTTTTCATTTCTCGTGTTTCAGAGTTTGTGAGTTAACATTGTTCGACAAAGTCCCTTTCCTTGTTTGGAGAAACTTGTTTGACAGACTTGTTCGAGAGAATTCCTTCGAAATTTATTAAGCGGGAAACTTGTTTGGGAATTTTCCTTCGGGGACTTTCTTCCATAAAACTTTTCGAGAAAAAAATTTGGTTCGAAATTTGGAGGTTTTTTCTTTCGGGTTTTCAGAACTTTTGACTTTGGGGAAACTCTTTTGGAAAACTTCTTTTCAAAAATTTTCTTTCAAGAAAATTGTTTAAAAATATTGCTTTTAGAGATTTCCTTTGGAACTTTTGGTTTCAAAGATTTCCTTTGGAACTTTTAGTTTCGGAGATTTCCTTCAGAACTTTTGGTTTTGGAGATTTCCTTCGAAAAATTGGTTTCGGAGATTTCAGTTTGGGAAACTCTTTCAGAGAAATTTTTGGAGATTTCAAATTCGGAGATTTCTTTCAGAACTTTTTCAATTTGGAATTTCATAATTTTTTCTTTTGGGTTTTCAAAATTTCTACAACTTCATCTTCCGAAACATAAGGCTTGATGTCTTGCTTCCACTTCAAAGGAAAAGGAGAAGATGAAGTACTCATTTCTTAGAGTTTCTCCTCATTCCTTCTTGTCCTCCGACTTAGGGAGTATTGGGGACACTAATCTTGGAAAAATTGATTTTCCATATTTCTAGGAAAGATTAAAGGCTCCAAACAAGAAACCATGGATGCAGGCCATCTACATAGTGGGCTTTCCCTTACTGCTAGTTTTCCCACATCCATACATTGCCCAGAATTTTTTTTAGCTATAGCAGCCCACTTTGATAAAGACTCCATGTTAGTCAGAGATAGTGATGATAAGGTGGTAATCTATTTGGACCCAGACTTCTTTGAATATCTGCTTAAACTTCCCAATGTTCAAGATTACGCCACAATTTCACAAGAGATAGCAGTGGAACATTGGGACAAGAAAGAGGAAGTATGCTCAAGGATCATGATGAAAACTTATCTAGCCAAGAACTTCACCAATTACCCAAAACTATGCATCGGTCGAATTTTATTAGGGAAGTCAACGATCTTATTGTGTTGTTAAGTAGAGTTTTAGGTCTTCCTTCTGCAAAGGAATTCCAGGAATGGATGTTTTTGTACATCACAACTATCAAGAAGAATGATGAATTTATCTAGTGGGGGGAGCATATTAGTAGCTCCATTTGCTATCAATTGGGTAGAGTGTCAGATACAAATACTTTCTACATGACATCCATCCTAGTATATGTTGTTGTTGCTATGGGAGATTTTGCTTTGGTTTGAATATCGGGGTGTTCACAAGACCTCCCAAATATATGACTTTAATCCCCAAATCGTTGTGGATGAGGGAAGTAGGCATTTCAGTAGATTCAACGATGCTTTTTCACTATAATCCTCTATTTTTTTGACAAAGAACTATATAATCGGAGGATTTCCGATGAGGCTTTCCAAGAAGTGTGAGAATGGGGAGTAATATACTTTTAATTTCCTACATTCACTTACATCCAAATTCTAGGTTTCATAGGTGCCCCATTGAAAAATGGATTCTATTGGAATTAGTTCGGAAGTTTTTGGATTATCATCAAATCCAAAATAAGCATCACAAAGTGGGAATACATTTCCCTGTTTCAATTATCAGGTATTCTTACCCAAATATTCACAAGGCAAAAATGTTGATGCAGAAATGGCCGAGGTAACCCTACGGACCTTTCATTCATGGACTAATTTTGATTATTGGGGTAAGTTTCTGAAACAAGCTAGTCCAATGCCCACGTGCCCCAATAAAAATATATCTAGATTCATTTTCAGGACGAATACATCATGTGACAAATGGATTATGAAATATCAACCCTTATGAAGTTAAAAAAATTTGTTTGGCAGATGTGCTAAAGGATATGCAAGACAATAATGAGATTTTTAAATCATCATACAAGAACAATAATGTTGCTAATCAACCGCTACCATGGATAGACCGGTATGTGGAAGAGTGCGGAAATACAAAGGAGAGGGCCTGGACCCATTTTAAAGCTAACTTTCAGTTGGTTGGAAACTTTGGGAATCTCACCCAAAGGGGAAAATCAACCTACAAATATAGGATCTACACCAATAATAAGCCAACCAACACCTACTAAGGGGAAAAGGTCGACTCAAAAGGCTCCTACAATTCCAAAGAATATTTCATTTGTTGTTGGTGGCTCATCTCTCTCCAAGGCTTCTACTCCCAAGATCACATCTCCTGTAGTGCCTATGACAGAAGTGGTTGAAGTCAGTGACTCTCCTAGTATCGTCCAAGATCCATCACACCTTCTTCTTCCTCCATTATCACTTCCAATATTAGTTCTTTCCACTTCCACAATCATTTCTTCCTTCCCATCCCCTTTTATGGCCCAAGTATTCTCATCACTTCCAGTTCTATCAGCTGAGGAAAATATTGGGTCACCCAATTCCTCCTCACTTCCTTTAACATTTCTATTTTCTTCAATCACAACCCTCAGCATTGTTCTGTTAATTCCTATGGCTATTCCTACATCCACGCCTTCCATCGTTGCTACCTATTCTCAAATACCAGTTGGTATTTCTATTGATCTATCTCTAACCGATGTTTCAGGTATTAGATATGTTTCTTCATCGGCTCTAGCCATACAAGAATGGTTGTTTAGACAAACTCCCAAGCAAAAGAAAAAGGTTCCTTTAGGAGATGTCATAGATCTCAGCATATTAGAGCATATGCCCAAGAGATAGGCCAAGAGATCGAGAACCATGTCAAGTCTGATGATTAACCCATCTAGAGAATGTGTGATAGAGGTTGCCACCCCTGTTGAGGGGAAAACTAAAGAAACTATCACAGCTACGGATTACACGGATTTCAAAATTCTCATTGGGGAAGGCTACTCATGAAGGAGCCAAGCAAGATGTGCACACTACTCTTGGGGCCCTTTTGGAGAAATATGACAAAGATAAGGCCACCAAGGATGAGCTCAAGGCCAAGGTTGAGTAGCTCACTGCATTGTTGCAAAGTAACCCAACCCACTCCATCCACTGAAGTATCAACTACTACGGATATGAAAATTTCATCTACAATCGATGATATTTCTTATCATGAGCTCAAGAAGCTAGGCTAGAAAGGGAGATCAATGAGTGGATGGATGGAGAGAATTCTGGAGGAATCCAATCCCTGTAATCAAGGAAGTAGTTGAGATATATAATGATTTGTAGGTTACAAAACCACCATTTCCAAGATGGATAAGGCCTTCTCTGAAGATAATAATAATCTAAATTTAAATTTGGAAACATGGAGTGACATTAGAGAAGAGGATCTTGACTTGCTTCTTTAGGAAGAGGTGATCGATGATGTCTCTAAATTATTTGAATATCAAAAGGCCATGGAATTCTGGTGTCAAGTATTATAGGATCTGATTAAGAAATTGGAGGAGAAATGAGTGGAGATCACAGATGCCTTGAATGACATCTCAGAGGAATTTGATATCACCAATTGCAAATTCTTCAATGAAAATATCGATGCTCTTCCTGAGGATCAGATTAAGGGAAATTTCAAAGATTTGGTGAAGTGTGATGATGAGGTCACCAATATTTTCAATAGTGACTCCATTGACCGATTGGTCTTATGTCAAAATTTCATAGGGAGACTAAAGAAATTTGTGAATAAACTTCAAAGATTTCCAGCCACGGTCACCAAAAGATCGAGACAGCAGATGTAGTGAATCACTATACATGTGGGCATAGAGATGAAGAAATTCAGGGGATTATCAAGTCCTTCATTGAGTACAAACATTGAATGGTTGTATGGGAGGAAGGAAAATAGAAACTTGTAGTTGAGGGAGATGTAGATTAACTAGGCAAAATTTGAGCAGCCATGAAAGGATAGGTTCAAGATCTAGATTGGTCAAATTTTCAGGGTTAACTGAGTCAAACCCTTGAAACAAATTTACTATTTTCATGGGAGCATGTTCCCTTAATATTAATGGCATTTCAATTTTTAGTGAAATGTTAGTTAAGCGCCAACTATAATGGCTCAACATAGAAACTTATAAATAGTGGAATTATTCCATTATTTAGGGGGATATATTATTTTGGGAGATTAATTTTGAGAGGAGTTTCTCTTCAAGCTTGGAAGAGTGCTTCTGAGATTCTAAGAAACCTTTTAATTATATTCAGAGTTACACCTTGTTGTTAAAGATCTGATTTATTGTGTTGAATGTTAATTAGTGTTTACTTTGTGAATTTACAATTCCTTAGTGATAGTGATTAACTTACCTTTATTTCAGGTTGTCTATTTCATGCTATGAAGGAATAATACTACTATATTTTATGCCAGTTGTGAAGACCTCATTTTCCTTCTGCATTAATTTTTATGTCATTATTGTCCCTACTCATAGAAATAGATGTTTTTATATGCATGTGTGGTTTAATTTTGATAAATTAATTGTGTCGAATCTGATTTGATCTACCCTTATGTACACTCAAGTTTAACAAAGGAATGTTTGCCTTGGTTTGTGGTATTTTGTACCCTTTCTAATTGTGATAGGTGAAGGTGGCCAGTTATGCAAGCATACCTCCCACATTAACCCTTCCAGGTGTTAAACATCCCTTAATTTGGTGCATCACCACTTCTAGTATAGGTTTTATTTCCTTGCAAAATATCTTTCCCTAATCCCATGAAATGTTAGCATAGGACTAGTTAGCCATTTTTCTTGCATTAGAAGTAGTGTTGTGTTTAGTTTAGGAAGAGGAAGTCACCCTTCTCTCGGAGGTTCACCTCGAGCCCAAGTCCCACAGCTTGAGAGGTGATCCTATGTGTCTCAATCATACCGAATGTCCTGTTCACATTCTCGGACATTCGAAGGGTGGATTGATTTGGTGACAATAGTTTTTGCATGCCCAAAGTGGGATAAGAGGCACATCTTTCATAGGTGTGTGTATTGTGTTCATTTCATTTCATTAATTTGTTTTTCTCTTAGTGAAATTTCAGCCTTAAGAGGTATACCCAACCACAACCGGTGACTCCATTTGTTTAAGTACCCTACTCTTTGTGTTGTAGAATTTCATTTTATCCATTTTCCATCTAGTTTTCTTCCATATCTTTCCATTTTCTCTCATTCATTAAGTTTTGCAATCATGGCTTCATTTCCATAGTGGGACTCACAATTGCGATGCGCAGTTTTTTCCATCTTCAAAGCTATTACAATTCACCTCCAAACCAATTTCATGATGAATATAAGTTTGAGCATGCATGTTCACATAAGAAAGATGCATGTCAATTCGGTTATCCACCAAACATGGGGGTTACTGAAGAACAATAGCATGTAGATTTTGGAATCTATTCCACACCTGAAGAGGATCACTTGCAGAAGAAGGTTCGAGAGTTGGAACATAACATGGTATGAATAAGGATTAATGAAATGATGAAGGTAGCCCATATTGGCTTTATAATTCCATACCCATGGACTGGCCATATACCATGTGAGCTTAGCCCTCAACAAAAGCTTCAATTCATAATCAAGATGATGACTCAAATTGGAGAATGGATTAAGAAAATGGATATTTATGAACGTAGTGTTAGTCAATCTTATCAATGGGAGGCCCCTACATTACCACCTTACAACCCTCTTCCCGTGTTTCCATCTATGCAGTTTCAACTTGAACCCCATAGTCCTAATCTTCCAGTTTCTACTCCTGCTAAGAGTTCCTTTCCTTCACTTCCTATTCCTCCATTTCATCATGAATCTTCCATGCCTCATCCTTCTAAATTTCTCTCTTTTCTACAAGGGCAATCAATACAAGATAATGAATCTCTTCCTCAAACAATGAGGGAATCAGTTAAATCCCAACCCAACCCTCCTCTTGTGGTCCCAAATCCATTTTGGGAGGAGCATTGTCAAGAAATGAGAAAAAGGGAGGAGTATGTGGTCGAAGAGAATAGAAAAAGAGAGCATGCAGATAATCTGAGGAAATGGGCTGTAAAACTTAACATCAAGCAAACTTTGTTCCTAACTAAACCTTCAGAAGTTGAGGCTCAAGAACAAGTGAAACAAACTAGTTTTGTACTGAAAAAAATCTAGAGTTGAATGAAGAGGACCAGCAGTCTACTTATTCAGAATGCAGTATTCATATTGGCTCAGTCCCATCAGAGGAGTTTGAATCACCAAAGGTGGCAGAGTCTATTGGAGAAGAGAATGTGGAAGCTAAAGAAGAAATAATCTCAAGTGTACATGATTATTCTAATGATTGTAATGATCCAACTCACAAAAACGTCAAGAAATTACATCACTTTTGAAGCATTGTAGGAAATTTCCAACATCATCATCGAATACAACAAATGATCATAGCGGGATTCTTTCCATGATGGACTTAGAAGTTTCAAGTATAGATTATACCATGCAATAAGTTTTAGATTCTTACCTTTCTTCATCTTTTCAAAACTATGTTTTCTTAGATGAATTTGATCTTGCAAAATTTATGTTTGAATACGAGAAAGGTCATGAGGAATCAATTTCTAGTTTAGGAAACACCATAATGGAGGTTGAATCCTTTGCACATTCGGGGAAAAAAATTAGATTTTCTATCGATTCGAGGAGTATTTGGATGTAGAAGAGCCTATAGAAATACCAACCTCTGGAACACCTTTAGTTTCAAGTTATCTCCTTGAATGGGAAGATTTGGATCATCTACAATTTTCATTGAATGAAGAAAGAGAGGAGCATGTAGGAGAAACTAAGTCAACTTTGAAGGTTTTGGGTGAAGATGATATTATTGAGAGTTTCTTACTTTCAATTGTGAAGTCAGATTTGTTCGATGAACAAGTGATGGTGGAAGAAAAACAAGGAGATCTTGCTTCCCTTAATTATCCCAAAAAAAAGGTGAAAGGATTTGATCTTGCAGGTTTCATGTGGGATGAAGAGGTTAGAGTTTCGAACAAATTTTCCTTCAGATGAAAGTGGAACTCCTATATGATCAATATGCTTTGAATACTTGCAGTGACTTTCTAGCAACTTCATTTGAGGCTGCAAGCAGTCCAAAAGAGTTACATGTGGAAGAATCCCTCATTGTCAAGAAACGAAAAGGAAATGGAGGAGACATCAATTCAGTACCATTCATTCATATGGGAGAAGATTTGTTTGTAAATGGGAAACAAGAGAAGAGTCAACTCATGGATCATCATTCTTTTCAAGGAAGTCTCCTTAGACTTTCTTGTCAAAATTGAAGTTTAGACAAGAAGGAATATCCAATGGTTTAGACCATGTCCTATCAGGTACCTAGCTTCATTGAAGCCAAAAGAGAAGCCAAAACCAATCACATTCACTTCAGAATGTGAGGATGAGTTTCAAAATTATGAGGATTAGTTGCAATGCTTCTACAGGAAAAATGCAGAGCAACTAAAAGAGGAATTCTTTCTCTTTCTAGTTGATGTCTCAGTGGATCAAGTGGAGGATTGGGCCTGTTTCAGTTTTTCACTCTCATTTTCAGCCATGTCCATTATCACATCATTTGCATGGAAATCCATTGTGAGGAAAGGAAGCTATTTTGCACAACCAATTGCAGGTTTTGTTTAGTTCACCTGTACTTCTGGTTAGTGTAGGGTAGTATAGGTTTGCTTTCAGCAGAATAAGTGCATTGCACACCCTGCATGTTTCAAATGGGGGCATGTATGGTTTTCAGTTTCAGTGTGTTTTGTTTTCCGTTATCACTCTTGTGTTGTTTTGCACACTTTGTTGCATCATTAGAAGGTGTCAAAGAGAAGGAAGGTTCAAGGTTTCCGTAAGAGTTTGATGATCTGCTTCATTCAAAGTTCCAGATGTCAAATGTTCATGAAATTCAGTATACTTCATTCTTAGCATACAAGGGAGGTCAATGGTCAGCAATTTTTAAGGGGATTTCAGAATGTATCACGAGGATTGAATTGGTTTTCATATTTACAAATATTGACTCCTTTACCCAATGTTTTTCTTAAGGCTATCTTGGGTCTAAAAGCTTAGCAGTAAGAATTCCCTGGAGATCACCGAAATGTTAACCATTTAACCTACCTGAAAGAAAGTTATGTGTCAAACAATTTTTTTCAAAATCCTTGCATAGTGAAATTTTTCAAAGGCTAAAATCTGAAATTTTCAATTTTCGGACTTCAGAGATTTTTTCCTCCTTTGGAATTTTTAGCTCAGATTCAGAATTGCTCTTGAAAATTTCCAAAGTTTGAAACCCCAAAAGTCTGAATTTTTGGACTTTTAGGCTTTCCAATTTCGGGACTTTTGGCCCCTTTTGTTTAAATCCCTCTTAGACTTCCTAAGTACGAATGTCTGAAAAGAAAAATTTTGGGTTCTCGGGTTTTTCGGGTTTTCAGAGTTCTCTGAGTCATTTTTAGGATTTTTACTTGAAAATTTCCAAAGTCCGAATGTCCAAAAGCCCAAATTTTTAGACTTTCAAGTTTTCGGGTTTCGGAATTTTCCATCGCCAATTCATCTTTTTGCCTCCCAATCTTTGAAGTCCAAAATACCAAAATTTTAAATTTCAAGCTTTCAGATTTCAAACATTCGAGATTCTGCACATAATTAATTTTTCACCTACTTCTATACGGATTGGATTTCTACCATTAATATTAGGTTTTCTATTTAAACTCAGTTTTTTACTTGTCATTTTTACCTGACACATTTTCTCTAACATTCCATTCTTGTACTTTACGACATAATTTCTTGGAGTTTCTCCTCATTCTTGCCTGTCCTCTAACTTAGGGAGTATTAGGGACACTGATCTTGGAAAAATTGATTTTCCAGATTTCTGGGAAAGATTAAAGGCTCCAAACAAGAAACCATGGATGCAAGACCATCTACGATAGTGGGCTTTCCCTTGCCGCTGTTTTCCCACATCTATGCACTACCCAAAATTTGTTTTAGCTGCAGCAGCCCACTTTGACAAAGACTCCATGTCAGTCAGAGATAGTGATGATAAGGTGGTAATCCATTTGGACCCAGACTTCTTTGAAGATCTACTTAAACTTCCCGATGTTCAAGATTATGCCACAATTTCACTAGAGATAGCAGTGGAACATTGGGACAAGAAAGAGGAAGTATGCTCAAGGATCATGATGAAAACTTATCTGGCCAAGAACTTCACCAAATTACCCAAAACTATGCATCGATCAGATTTTATTTAGGAATTCAACGATCTTATTGTGTTGTTAAGAAGAGTTTCAGGTCTTCCTTCTACAAAATAATTCCAGGAATGGATGTTTTTGTACATCACAACTATCAAGAAGAATGATGAATTTATCTGGTGGGGGGAGCATATTAGTAGCTCCATTTGCTATCAATTGGGTAGAGTGTCAAATACAAATACTTTCTACATGACATCCTTCCTGGTATATGTTGTTGCTGCTATGGGAGATTTTTTAGTTTGAATACTAGGGGTGTTTGCAACACCTCCCAAATATATGACTTTTATCCCCAACTCACTTTGGATGAGGGAAGCAGGCATTTCCATAGAGTCAACAATGCTTTTTTCGCTATCATCCTCTATTGTTTTGACAAAGAACTATATAATTGGAGGATTTCTGATGAGGCTTTCCAAGAAGTGTGAGAATGGGGAGCAATCTACTTTCAATTTCCTACATTCACCTACATCTGGATTTTGGGTTTCATAGGTGCCCCACTGACAAATGGATTCTATTGGAATTATTTCGGAAGTTGTTGGATTATCATGGAATCTAAAATATGCATCACAAAGTGGGAATGCATTTCCCTATTTCAACTGGTAGGTATTCTTATCCAAATATTCATAAGCCAAAACATTTGATGCGAAATGGCCGAGGTAACCCTATGGACCTTTCATCTGCAGACTAATTTTGATTATTGGGGTAAGTTTGGGGAAACAGGTCAGTCTAGTGCCCACATACCCCAATTGGAAGATATATGGATTCATTGTCGGGACGAATACATCGTGCGACAAAGGGATTATGAAATATTAACCCTTGATGAATTTCGCAATTTGGTTTGGCCAGATGTGCTAAAGGACATGCAAGACAATGATGAGGTTTTGGATTCATCATATAAGAATGATAATGTTGCTAATCAACCGCTGTCATGGATTGATTGGTATGTGGAAGAGTGCAGCAATACCAAGGAGAGGGTGGGACCCATTTTAAAGAGGACTTTCAGTTGGTTGGCCACTTTGGGAATCTCACCCAAAGGGGAAAATCAACCTACAAATATAGGAGCTACACCAATAATAAGCCAACCAACACCTACTAAGGGGAAAATGTCGACTCAAAAGGCTCCTACAATTCCAAAGAAGATTTCATTTGTTGTTGGTGGCTCATCTCTCTCTAAGGCTTCTACTCCCAAGATCACATCTCCTGTAGTGCCTATGAAATCTTCCTCCATTATCACTTCCAATATCAGTTATTTCCACTTCCACAATCATTTCTTCATTCTCATCCCCTTTTATGGCCCAATTATTCTCATCACTTCAGTTTTTATCAATGAGGAAAATATTAGGTTACCCATTTCCTCCTCACTTCCTTTAACACTTCCATTTTCTTCAATCACAACCCCCAGCATTATTCTGTCAATTCCTATGGTTGTTCCTACATCCATGCCTTCCATCATTGCTACCTCTGCTCAAATACCAGCTGGTATTTCTAGTGATCTTGCTCTAACCGATGTTTCAGGTATTGGATCTATTACTTCATCAACTCTAGCCATACCAGAATGGTTGTTTAGACAAACTCCCAAGCAAAAGAAAAAGGTTCCTTTGGGAGATGGCATAGATCTTAGCATATTGAAGCATATGCCCAAGAGAAGGGCTAAGAGACTAAGAACCATTTTAGGTCTGATGATTAACCCGTCTAGAGAACGTGTGATAGAGGTTACCACCCCCGTTCAGGGGAAAACTAAAGAAACTATCACAGCTACGGATTACCAAATTTCAAAGTTCTCATTGGGGAAGGCTACTCATGAAGGATCCAAGAAAGATGTGCACACTGCTCTTGGGGATCTTTTAGAGAAATATGACAAAGATAAGGCCACCAAGGATGAGCTCAAAGCCAAGGTCAAGCAGCTCACTACACTGTTGCACAAAGTAACCCAACCCACTCCATCCACTAAAGTCTCAACTACTACGGCTATGAAAATTTCATCTACAATCAATGATATTTCTTATCATGAGATCAAGCTAGGCCGAGAAGGAGATCAATGACTAGATGGATGGAGAGAGTTCTCACAGAATCCAATCCTTTAATCAAGGAAGCAGTTGAGATATATAATGATCTACAGGTTGCAAAAACCACCATTTCCAAGATGGATGAGGCCTTCTCTGAAGATAATAATAATCTAAATTTAAATTTGGCAACATGGAGTGACATTAGAGAAGAGGATCCCGACTTGCTTCTTCAGAAAGAGGTGATCGATGATGTCTCTAAATTATTTGAATATCAAAAGGCCATGGAATTCTAGTATCAATTATTGTAGGATCTGATTAAGAAATTGGAGGAGAAACAAGTGGAGATCACAGTTCCCTGAATGACATCTCAGAGGAATTTGATATCGCTAATTGTAAATTCTTCAATGAAAATATCGATGCTCTTCCTGAGGATTAGATTAAGGGAAATTTCAAAGTTTTGTTGGAGCGTGATGATGAGGTTATCAATGTTTCCAATAGTGACTCTATTGATTGATTGGTCTTATGTCAAAATTTCATAGGAGACTAAAGAAAGTTGTGAATAAACTTTGAATATTTCCAGCCGAGGTCACAAAAGAGATCGAGATATTAGATGTAGTTAATCACTACGCATGTGGGCCGGAGATGCAGAAATTTAGGGGATTATCAAGTGCTTCATTGAGCACAAACACTAAATGGTTGTATGGAAGGAAGGACAACAAAAACTTGCATGTGAGGGAGATGTAGATGAACCGGCCAAAGCTGAATGACCATAAAAGGAAAGGTTCAAGCTCTAGCTTAGTCAAACTTGTTGGGTTGGCCGAGTCAAACCCTTGCAAAAAATTCTTTATTTTCATGGGAGCATGTTCCTTGAATATTAATGACATTTCTAATTTTAGTGAGATGTTAGTTAAGGGCCCAACTGTAATGGCTCATCCTAGAAACTTATAAATAGTTGAATGCTTCCATTATTTAGGAGGATATATTATTTTGGGAGATTAATTTTGAGAGGATTTTCTCTTCAATCTTGGAAGAGTGCTTCTGAGATTTTAAGAAACTTTTTAAGTATATTCAGAGTTACACCTTTTTGAAGATATGATTTATTGTGTTGAATGTTAATTAATGTTTACTTTGTGAATTTACAATTCCTTAGTGATAGTGATTAACTTACCTTTATTTCAGGTTGTCTATTTCATGTTGTGAAGGAATAATACTACTATATTTTATGTCAGTTGTGAAGACCTCATTTTCCTTCTGCATTAATTTTTATGTCGTTATTGTCCCTACTCATAGAAATAGATGTTGTTATATGCATGTGTGGTTTACTTTTGATAAATTAATTGTGTCGAATCTAATTTGATCTACCCTTATGTACACTCAAGTTTAACAGAGGAACGTCTGCCTTGGTTTGTGGTATTTTATACCCTTTCTAATTGTGATAGGTGAAGGTGGTCGATGATGCAAGCATACCTCCCACATTAACCCTTCCAGGTGTTAAACATCCCTTAATTTGGTGCATCACCACTTCTAGTATAGGTTTTATTTCCTTGCAAAATCTCTTTCCCTAATCCCATGAAATGGTAGCATATGACTAGTTAGCTATTTTACCTGCATTAGAAGTAGTGTTGTCATTAGTTTAGGAAGAGGAAGTTGGCCTTCTCTCGGAGGTTTACCTCTAGCCCAAGTCCCAAAACTTGAGAGGTGAACCCATGTGTCCTAATCACACCGAACATCCTAGTCACATTATAGACATTCGGAGGGTGCAGTGATTTAGTGACAACACCAACCATGCCCATGTCGATTGCAACAACCTTTTATTCATCACCCTCTCCCACACATAAACCTTTACCATCAACTGTAATTTTTCTGATTCCTAAATCCTTACCTACATCTATATTTTCCTCCATTTCCAAACCCATTTCCACATTGGGATTCATCTTGACATCAATCCTATTCCATCCCCCTGTCAAACTGGATTTAGCCACATCCTCACAAGCCAGTGTAAAGACTATTCCCCCACCTAAGAGGACGACCCAACCTCTTAGGCCACATACAATAGTTTCCTTCATGAACCCTCTGTCACCTTCACCCTTTCCATCTATCCTAGGACCCCACCCATCAACCTTGGCCAAAAGCCTCCTACCCAAGGTAAACTAAAAGCACAAAGAGCCCACCTCCTCGTCGGTATCCTATGTTAAACCTAAATTACCTACACGGATTACGCCTTGATCATCACCCGCATCCTTTCTACTAACGCTTATACCTACACCACTTCTAGTATCCTCATCATTACCTATGATATTCCCTTCTCTTCAAATAGTACCTTCCACCTTGTCTCTTCCCACATCATTCACTACATCCCCACTATCACCTTGGCTAACCTGTCCCCTTTAGCCATCTTCCTTCCCTTCAACATCATGCGCTTATTCTTCACCTTTACCCAAGAAGGTGCAATCAAACTCCAAAACTCACTACCCTCAAAAGAGGTAGTTAAACCTACATCACCTTCAATTGTTAGTTCATCTACTACATATTTACCCAAGAAGGTGTAATCCAAAACTAAAACCGTACTACCTACCAAATAGGTGGTTATACTGACTCAACATCCGATTCCACCTCCCGTGGCACCTCTCCCACCAAAATCACCCACACTTTCATCTAGACCCACACTTACTTCACATTGTGATCCATTAGTAGGGTCTTACGCCAACATCTTAGCTAACCTTTTAAAAACCTCTGTCATCACATTTCCACCAATTTAACCTTACAACCCACTCAAACCTGAACCAAAAGGGTTTTACGATACAAAAATTTACGCTTACCATCATGTGCCAGGGCATGATGTTGAAAACTATAAGGCTCTTAAGACTATTCTTCTCCAACTATGTCCTCCCAAAGAAAACTTTGACAATGATGATCTTTTAGATGAGGACCCTATTCCACCTCCATCTATCACCACACCTCCTCCTCCCTTACCTATCCAATGACCTTCATCTCCCCCTCTACAACCCTTTTATCCTCCTCCAAAATTTGAGATCAATATGGCCCGCATAAGAGAGCCATCCAAACCTCCACCAAAATGTCAATGTGCTACATTCTTTTCACAAAACCAATATATGCCCTCACCATATTTTTTTCCCACCCTATCACTACACTATCATGACTCACTTGCACCTTTACCACATATTAATATGGTTAACATTACCACTCAAGCCTAGAAGGACAAAGGAAAGGAGAAAACAACCAACCCATCTACCACTCTTTTACCCAATATCCCATCTACACCTGCACCAAAAATCACCATCCATGGACCCACATACCCTATTTCTGATGGGGTTACCCATCGTACAATGATTAAACAATTACACCAATCTCCTCTCAAAATGTCTTTGTACGACCTTGTCTAAACCTCTGAGTCTCATTGACAAGCCCTCATTGAGGTTCTGTAATCTATTGAGGTTTTACCTAATGACCCTACTCATATGGCATCCATTATCACTCCTCACCATGTGGCCTCTCTTACCACTTCATCCCCTTCCTCTTCACCCACTACCACTCATCAAGTAGCCACTCTCAATTTCTCTGATGACGATATTGTACCTCTCTAATCAAATGATCCTGATCCCACCCTACTTATTTGTTTCTACATTGATAATATACGCGTTCAACGTGTTATGATCAATGGCGGTGCCAATATCAACATCATTTCTTCCCATGCATAAAACAAAATGTGCATCCCTACCAATTACATACACAATAACCCAGTTATGTTGCATTCATTCAATGATTCCATGATTTCCACCCTTGGCACCATCATTCTCCACATTTCTGTGGGACCCCGTACCATTCCATAATTATTATATGTCTTAGAGGGTGAATTCTAGTATAACATGTTGTTTGGCCAACCTTAGATCTGCTTCATGGGTTATGTTCCTTCAAACTTACATCAATGTTTAAAATTTGAACATGAAGGACATAACTATACCATTCTAGTTGACCCTTCACCATTCAAGACTTGTAACATGTTATATTGACCCAATGATGTCCTTATACCAGTTAAGGCATCTACCACCACTACCACTTCCCCTTCACCCATGGCCCCATCCACCAATGTTGCCACTACCTCTTCCACACCTAATTCCTCTATTCCCACTGCTGCCACAACTTCTGCAGTTGACTCATCATCTAATCCATCTACTTCTCAACCAACTAATTCTTCTTCTTCCTAACTCGGCCCATCATTCATCCATTCTTGTTAGCCCATATTGATCCCTTAGAAGGTATTTTTCAATGCCTCACTCTAGGGGAGCACCACCTTTATAATATTGACACATTTCTTACTCCTTAAGAGTATAATAAAATTCACCAACATCCCTGCTATGATTACCGCATAGGCGAGGTTTTCCCTTACGGTTCTCCCCATATTTGCACCAACTTAACATATGGGGACTTGATTTTTCTACCTACTCACCCTAGCCACCTTCCCAAACTCGACCATTTTCCTCTAACTTTCAATCTCTTACTAACCACCACTTTGCCCGACTTTCCTCCATTGTTGTGTTTGGAAGGGATTCACTTTAGTTTCTACAAACAAGGCCACCACATTGTCATCCCATGCACCACCCGTAAGCATATAGACCACAAAGTGGTATCGTATTTTTGATCCATCTCCCGAGAAGGACCAATTAAAACTCATTGAGGATGATAAACATTCTCCACCCCATTCACCACCTTCACCTACAAAGTCTATGGATCCAAAATCCATTCCTCCTAACTTTTGTTTTCATGAACACCATTTTCCCGGACCTCTAACTTATCAATGAGATGGTGAGGCTCCCTCTTCTCTTCCCTTCATATATCCTAACATGATCTATGATGATACCCCTTATGTTAATGTCGTTCAATGTCAGGATGATGAGTCTATTCTCACCTACCTTGGTGCGGAAGATTATTTTATTCACCTATTATTACCTTCTGATATTTAAACCATGTTGAATGAATCAACCATCAAAATCAATATTCACACTCAAGATGACCTGCACATTCTAAAAATAGGCCAATATTTTGATGTTGCTGAACAAGAAGCTTTTACTTCTTTCCTTTGGGATCACGAAATGCTTTTGCATGGTCTTATGTTGATATTCTTGGTATTGACCCAAAATTGTGGTCTACAATATCGTAACTATTCTTGAGGCCAAATCCATGAAACGGAAGTTGCGGAAAATACATCCTCACATTTCCCTTCTTGTCAAAGAATAACTCCAACTCCTTCTTTCGGTTTTCTTCATCCCGCCCATTGATTATCCCGCTAAAATCAAGGCTATTCTCGAAATGCCTCAACCTACTAACCTTCACAACTTCATAGTTTTCAAGGAAATTTTCAATCTAATCATCACTTTATTTCTCATCTTTCTAACCACTTCCATCAATTTCATCATCTCCTTCAAATGGTATGATGAATGCCATAAATCCTTTGATGCCTTAAAATAATATCTCCTTGAACCACCTATGTTCATTCCCCTAAGGATGACCAAAAATTTTACCTTTACATTTTTACAAATGATCATTCCACAGGTTCCATGCTCACTCATCGTGACAAGAAACACACAAAACATATAGTTTATTATATAAACTATATGCTTTTAGAATACAAAAATAGATATACTCAAGCCAAAAAACTCTTTTTATCCTTAGTTTTTTTCGCCACTAAACTTCGACATTACCTACTCAACCATAAAACATTTTTTATCACCAATACTAACCCCTTACATTACATGTATGTTAAGCCCTCTACGAGACATCAACGTGTTGCACGTTGGCTTATACTTCTTGCAAACTTAGATCTTCAATTCACCCATTAGAAATTTGTTAAAGGAAAAACAATTGTAGACCAACTCGCAGACACACCTCTCTCTAGAAATCAATCCTATAACTTTTATTTCCCTGATGAATCGATTACTACCCTCTCTTTGGATGATACCATTTACCAGATGACCATATTCTTTGATGGTTCCAAATATAAGTGTGGGGTGGTGTTAGAGTTATCATCATTCCTCTAGATGGTGAGCCTATGCCATTATATTTCAAACTAGATTTTGATTGTACTAACAATATCGCCAAATATGAAGCACTCATGTTAGGTCTTCAAGCCACCATAGCCTTAGATGTTAAATCGATTAATATCTTTGGCGAATCTCAACTAGTTGTAAACCAAGTTAATGGTATATACCAAAGTCGTAACAAGATACTTCAAAAGTATAAGAATCGTGTTGACATAATTTTGACTACATTTGACCGTTATGAACTTCAAACCACCCGTGTTCCACTAATAAATTCACAGATACTATGGCTTGCCTGGCTTCTCAAATCACCTCTTTTCCCTCTAACTCAAAAATCTTTCTCATTGTACAAAGGTTGTAATAACCCTCTTATCTACTTCTATATGCCAACCTTGTAGGAAACATTGAAACTAACCCACGTGAACTTTGGTATAAGAGTATGTTGACTACCTTTCCCTTTCCATCCTACCTCCGATTTTACTCACAATGGACAATGATTCTTTCTTAAAAGTATCTCTCATTATGTCATCATGGTTGGTCTTCTTTATAAATGTGGTTTTCACATTATCCTTTTATGATGTCTTATGAGCTCAAACTCCCTACACCATCAAGGGAGTTCACAATGGAATTTTGGGAGTCACTTCAGTGGTTTAGCTATTGCTAAGCACATCCTTCACATGCACTATTATTGTCTAACCCTAAACTGTGATTATTGTGACTATGTCAAGCGTTGTGTGAAGTTTCAGCAACATGCTAATCTTCATCATACCCCTATTCATGCCTTACATGTCACACAAGACCTTTGGCCTTTCTCTCAATAGGGTTTGGAACTTGTTGAAGAGATCAATCCTCATTCTTCCCAATGCCATCAATGGATTATTACTGCTACCGAATATTACACTAAATGGGTAGAATTTGTACCTCTTATTTCTACAAAACCTAAGGAAATCTACGAATTCATCAATCATCACACCATTTGTCACTTTGGTTTTCCTCACCGCCTCATCAATGATAATGGGAAAAATTCAAAAACAAAACCCTATGGAAACTTTATGATGCCTTCAGATTCAAATTTTTTTTTCTTCACCTTATTATCCCCAAATAAAAGGCCAAGTAGAATCAACCAACAAAACCTTTAGTAAAATTCTTATGAAATTTGTTGGCGATCTTGGAAAGGATTGGAACATGCACATTCCTTTTTCCTTATGGGCTTATCATATTAGTATTTGTACCTCAACCGCTGCCACACATTTCTCTTTGGTCTATGGTACAGAAGTTATCCCGCCTCTTGAATTCCAGCTTCCATCTCTTCATATCTCACTCAAAGATATTCTCAATGATGATGATTTTCGCTAGTACCATTTGGAACAACTTTCGATTTATTAGATAAACATCATCTTAATGCTCTTGATCACCTCTAAATCTACCAAAAATGTATCAAACATCCCTATGATAAACGTGTCCAATAAAAAACCTTCCGGTCGGTGACCTTGTCCTAAAAGAAAATCAACATGTAACAAAAGCATAGAAAAGTAAATGGGCCAAATTTTCTCCTAATTGGCTTGGACACTATATCGTTACTCATACCTATGGATCAGGTACTTATCATTTGCCTTCACTTGAAGGTAAACCCGAATGTAAGCCCTCAATGCCTTATAGCTTTGACTATTCTACAGCTTTGATTCAAGTCTTATATCACCTTATTTATATTAAACACTCATTCCTTGGGAACCGTTCACCTTCCACTTACCTATTTTAAGGATCAACGACTAAACAAGAATCATGTGATTACCCATCACCTTTCAGCCTTATCTTCAATATGAGTATTATGGCTCTACTCATGGCATGATTCTCATGGATACTTTTCATCCTTTTCAAGATGGAATCCCATGGTCATTCATTACTTAAAACCTCTCTTCATAGCTAACCTTTGTGTGTTATGGTTTTGTCTTCATAAAATGATCCTATCCTTCTTTATAGTCTTGTCCATGACCTAAAAGTCCAAAAAAACAATTCAAAAGTAATATATGGGATTTTCAAATTAAAACTCCTTGAGTCAAACTTATAGCAAAAATATGACTCCCTCAAAAATTAAATCTAATATTTCTATCTTTACTACTATAAATAGATTGTTCCCTCGAAGGACAACTATACAAAGCTAGCCATACTATACATAGTCTATCACAAAAAGAAGACTATTCCTATAAAAATAAAATAAAAATATTCTAAAGCTTCCCACATCAATCATCTTCACGAGACCTCAAGGAGATATTATACTCATCCCACATAGACTTCCCACATCAATCGATCTATAAATACAAAGAAAAAAAAAAAAAAAAGATGACTTTTTTTTTCATTGACTTGCCTATTTTGATCTTGGGTCTCTTTCCAAAGAGGCATGTTGCCTCACACTAGGTTACACTAAAACAACATCTTTCACCTCATCACCATTTCTTTCTAATTTTCTACCTACTCAAGGGACGTGTTGTAAATGTGACATTTTGTGATCATGTGACCTTTTTCACCCTTAGAACAGTTAGCCTTGTAATGCCTTAAGGGTTTTATGTTCATGCACCAATTTTTGGTATGATAGACTCGTAATGGTTCTTATCAATTAGGCAGATCTTTTATCTCTTCTTATCATTCACCTTTTTTATTATTTATTTGATTCTTCTATGAAGGACCATACCTTTAACACCTACATTTTAGGAATTCCTAGATCAACTAAAACTCAACCATGCCTAAATGACCTAAACTTAACCATACATATTCAACCTAAACTCAACTATGCCTGAAATGACCTAAACTCAAACATGCCCGAATGACTTAGACTCAATCATGCCTAAAACAAACCAACCCATTTCTCTACCTCATCATAAACTTCCCTAGCTTATGGGAGAACTATATCGTCTGAGGCCCCTTTTTGGCAAGGTTATGTAGATAGCACTCCGAGGGAATGGGGCCCTTAGAGGTAACCTAGGCCACTCTTTACCTTAACCAATTTTCCCCCTTTTATATTCACATTCTACATTAGTTGGTTTCTATTTTACTGAAAAACTTGGACATTAAACAATCATAAAAACATACATATTTACCATTTTATAACATCACCATATCATACATCAATCATTTTACATTTCCATGATATCAAATATTTGGAAATTCACACCCCAACATACATATACATCATCATTTATTTTCCATACTACCAATAACTTGGAAATTAAATCAAATGGAAAACACTTGACTCTACCAATGCCTCGAAAAATAGAATATAATGGCTCCCAAACAATAGGAAGTCACGGATCCTATAAACATCCTCTAAGGTGGTAGTCATCTCACCTTAATTAGTAAGTGAAAGGTATTGGTCATGGATTCCAATCTATCAATGAGAGTGACCATCAATCTATGATCTTGGGATATACGCCTATAGCGTTGGATCACACTAAGTCCAACATTGGTGATGTGCCCCCACTCCTTTGTGGTCACACTAGGCCACATCTATACCAGTAGAGGTGGTACTTTGTCCCTCATCCTCATCTGATCTCTCGCCTACATCATTCAACACAACCTTGTTAAGACTTGACCACCTCAAATCACCTATTACCCACTACACAATACCCAACCACATCAATCATGCTTACCCCCTTTACCTAATTCACCTACAAAATTGCTTCCCCTTATCATCATTACCCACTAACTTAGTTCATCTCACCTACTTACCTATCTTACATCACCAAAATAACATTTTACCCTTTTCCTTCTACATAAATATTCACCTACCCCTTCCTCACCTATTTTAATTTCCTACCTAACCCTTCTTATGTATTTACTCTTAATCGTGACCAACATCGGTCTCCTTGACCATCATTGGTCTTCTTTAACTAGCGTCTATCACCCGGACCTTGACCAATGCTGGCAAAAGCCCACCAACGCTCACCCACCCATGATCGACGCGTCGATCTCTGCTTCACCAAAACCGAAACCCCCGTCCCCATTATCAAATTATTCAAAAAAATTACCTAAATACCTACTCCCACCCACCCAAACCTATCCTAGCTTCATTACCAACCCTATTTAAGCTACATTGGACCTTCCCCTTCCTCATTTCATTCATTTTTAACCATGATTTCAAAATTAACATTACACCCAAATTTTACACAAAATGATTTCAACAAACTCTCTTTCAATCAAATAAAGGATTAATATTGACTCCTACCTCATTTTGACACCATCTCTGTGGTGACATGTCTAGCTGCTACGCGGTGATCCACCCACTCCCTCTCCCACCTCCGCCATGCCAAAATCCACTCATCACCTCACAACCAATCAAATTGATCACCTCGATCTCATGGACCTACTAATTAAATGTCAATCACCTATTATGTGGCTCGCCAACTCAGCTAGACATCTCGTACTATCGTTTTCCACTCCTCAACTTCTCCTCTATCATTTTCTAAAAGTGGAAAGGTTAAAATGAATCCATAAAAACTAGCTTTTTCCTTTTTAACCCCAAGTTGACATGATTGACATCACCATATCAAGCCCTATCTAATGGATGTCGGTTTCACTATAACCAGAATCGGTCACCTAACATAACCATTTGACCCAACCCATACCAATTCTACCTAAAACCATTATTGATCCAACAACTTTTGACCTTACCAACACCTATTACACCCTACCCGCAAGCCTACATTACATGTACATTTCCTTAACTGCATTTAGGGACATGTTATTTACCTATACCTTGGCCTTACATGTGCCCTGACCTAAATCACCTTTAGTGACATTTGAATTTGTGTACTTGTTATACCTTACGATGTAATTACCCATGTTGTTTAGCTTAATGACCTTACCTTACCTATTGACGTGATGTTTATCTCGACGATACCTTTGGTACCATGGAACAAAAACTATTACATGTTCCTACACTAGACCTCATTATACTTTAGACCATATCCTATACCTTGATACCCGAATCACTTAAACCTCGTTTAGATAAATCCATCACCCTTTTGACAATGTAGAGTTTGAAAGCTCTTCCATCTGGTACCGTATCGAAATCTATACGTGTGTGTGTGCATTCAATTATCATTACCCATTACCCAAAAATGACCATACCCTTACCTATCAACCCTCACTTTCATCAATCACCTATTTATCAAACCACTCCCCGACTACTTTTCCAACCTCATCGGTTCGTAGTTTGAGGGGGATCACCTTCATCCCTACTTGGGAAACCTAACCTCCACTTATACCTGGGACATTGACTCCTATTTTTGTCAACATCACTTACCAATACAAGCTACGCAACAAAAAGGGGAAAATGTAGACACCAAATTTAGGTCACACTCCCCTTGGTCCCCTTCAATCAATTAATGTAATATATTTAATTAATCATGACCCCTTCATCTTATACTAATATTCATCCTCACATTATTAATTAATTTAATTAATTTAATTAAGTTAATTTCACCCTCACACCTCTACCTCATCATTACACCTCACCTTGACCCATTCTAGGGGCATTTAACTCACAATGACCAAGTCATCACTCTCACTGAGTCATCACTCTCAGTGTTGAGTCACCACTTAACCTAACTAACTAAGACTTCTTCCTAAACCTAATTGGAATTCTTCTATGACCTTCCTACCTTCTCTCACATGAAATCCACTTCCTAAGCGGACTCAATCAAAATCATGCCAAAAATAGTAAAGATATGCCTATTTTTGGTAAACCTAGACTTTCCCGCCTTAACCAATGCTAGTTATCCCTTAACCAATGTTGGTCACCTAACCACCATCGATTACCTTATATACACTTTCAAAACTCTTTAAATGGGTTGGTTATTCAGTTATTTGGAGCCTCATTAGATTTTTGTGTGAATCTTCAAGCCCTCCTACATCCAAACGATAAACACACACAACCAAAGTGCAAGACAAGTAGTTGTTTTCCCTTCTAGAGAATTGAAATACTCAAAAATCACAAAGGTCATATTGCCATGGCACTGTACTCAAACACTTCTTCTATGATTAACCATCAATCATCCCAACTCCCAAGATCTACAAGACATCAAGTAAGTATTGTGATCTTAATCATTTTTCTTATTTCCTTTATAGATCTTTTGTTTCTTTCAGTATTTTATTTCCTCTATTTCATATGCATCACCTTCTTCCCATTAACCCACTATTCGACCATCCTAAGCCTTTTCACCATTTTAAACCTCCTTCTTAGTATCCCTAAGTCTTCTCAGCCATATTACAACCCAAACCATACTACCCTCACTCTTTTTGTAATTAGAGAGAGCCTAAAAGCTTCTGTTTAATAATTTGCTATCAAATTGCCCCTACCAACATCGGTCACCTTAACCGTCGTCGGTCTCCCCTCTCTACCGACATCGGTCACTAGACCGATATCGGTCACTGTGTTTTCTGCTAACCTTCACCAAATTTCCTCTAACATCACCTAAACTCCACCTAGACCTTACCAGATACCTTTATGACCTTACCTAACACCCCTGTGACCTGTCCCAACTAGAAACATACCTTTCCTGATGCTATATTAGTTTATATTTTAATACTTTGCTTAATATAGTTTTTTGATAATGTTTTGAGATACCTAAATCAAAGTGTTAGCAATAGGACCTTTATTTCTCGTATTTACTTTCATTAATTTGATAAAAATAGTGGATTAACAACCATCTAGGAAGTATCACACTTCTCAAAACTAGCAATCACTAGGTAGTCCAATGTCATTTGTTATTTAATATCATTTGGTGGTCTTACTTTGTATCTACAGTAGTCCTTCCCAGACAAAAAGGAGTTCTCCATGATCATCTTGGATAAATTTAGTAATGCATACATTCAACCTTCGACTAACATAATCACATGTATTCCTCCTTGACCGTTACCTTATCTGTTTTATCACCGAACTTATTCAAGAAACAAGGAGACAAGAAACAATAAGAGAATTTCAAGAGATACTAGGTGAACTTTACTTTGATATTGAATTGAGTAGAGATAAAGGGAGAAAGAGAAATTTAAAACCAGTACATAATCAAACCAAGAAAGTAAATCAAATTGAACAAAGAACCCGTTATGTAGCTTAGAACAAATACTCAGCCCACTATGGCTCAAAAGATTAAGATGCCCATTTTTTACAAGGATTCAACTAATGCATTAGAACACTTGTTCCTACTAGACCATTATTGGAAGAGTAACAATACCATGGATGAAGAGATGAAGCAACAAGATTTCATGTGTTATTTGAAGGGTGATGCGCTAAGGTGGTATATGAGGTTATCATCACAAGGTATGAAACCATGGGTGGATGTCGAGAAAGAATTCAAAACATATTTTCATTTCCCAGAGGTGCCAGCAGAAGGAGTGAGAAAATGAGGGATCTAGTTCAAAAAGAAGGATAATCAGTAAAAGATTTTAGTCAAATATTTAACCTTGTTACTAGAAAATTAGAAGAGCCCCTAATAGATAAGCAAAGGGTTGAGTGGTTCACCTCTGCCTACTTCCTTATCTTAGAGCCGCACTAGATACACAATATTTTTAGACACTTGTAGAAGAAATTGATATGGCGATAAAATTGGAGGCTCATCCTGGAGAAGGGAAGGGGAGACATCAATAAAAACTAAACTAGAAAGAGTACAATTGGAACTTGTAAAATTTAAATTATAACAAGAAATATAAAGGACTAAAGGATTGAGGAGCAGTTCTCCTCTTAAAAGTAATTCAAGATTAAAAATGTGGTCACTTTCTATTATAATGAAGGGCATAGAAGAATGGAATGCCCCTACTTTGAACACGTAAAACAAGCAGCCATGGTAAGATTACATTCTTTGCATAAAGAATCCTCTAGCAATATAGCTCCATTTGCATGAACATGGTGTGGAATCTCTAGGTTTTGGTACTAGCACACTCATGACACTTTTCCTCTATTAGAAGTAGCACCACCTTCAAATAAATTGATCTTATTTTACCACAAGTGGTTCTTACGATCATTATCACCATACTTTCCCTTCGGTGTACGCATTGGATGATTTAAAGGATTATGGTGCTAGGAGAGCTATGGTGTAAGTTAGAATACAACACCTAACCCTCATCCTACACAGCCCAAAGATGATTACGGAGCCTATAGCACTTACACAACCATCTCCAAAAATGATAACTACACCAAAATACCCAAATCAACAAGGTGGTTAGCCACATTTTGGAGGAAGATACCAAGGAAACAATTACAACCCAAATTACCAAGGTTATAACGATGGGGGTTTTCGTGGAGGGTACCGTGGTGGATTTAGAGGAGGATTAAAGGGAGGATATAGAGGAGGGTATAGATGAGGCTATAGAGGAGGCTATGAAAACTATCAGGGAGGTAGAGTTTACCAAGGATATCAAGGGTATAATGAAGGTGATTACCTCGGGGACAAAATCAAGGAGGCGGATACCCAAACAAATGACCAATGAATTACTACAAATGTTGGCAAGATGCACATATTGCTATAAATTATACATAATATAATCCATTTGGATTTTTTCATAAGGGACATGATGTGTTCTACTATTTGGAAGCCATACAATTATATAGAAGCAAATCAACAAGATCAAAGGAATTGGAAGTAGACACTCAAAGGAAGGTACAACATATAACTAGAATTCTTTGGGACAAAGATACCATAGCAAAATATAAGGCACAAGGGCTACTTTGCTAAAGGAGTCATTTCTTCAAGGACTAATAGTTCAGGAGGGAGGAACACATAAGAGAATAGAATATAAGAAACAAGAGAAAGATACTTGAAGGAGAAGGGAAGTAAAGGTAGGGAAAACATTGAAGAACCACGGTATAGGTAGCAATTACAACTATAATTTTTGCCAAAACCGAGGCAGTCAAAAGAAAAAGAAAATAATAAGGCTGCCCCAAGAACAACATTCTTCAGATGAAGAGGAGTGGAATCCCAAAGAAATTAGACCAGGAATACACTTAAAAGAAGTCAAAAAGAGTAGAGCACTGGTAAAATAAGCACAAGCAAATGAAGAAAGAGAGAAGAACTACTTTAGTGAAGAAGAAGTGATTTCTCTAAAGGAATTGGAAAAAATGACCATCAATCAAAGTTTAGTAGAAAAAATGAAACAATTCAGCAAATATTGGAATAAGGAGGAGAGGATGCATCATGTCCATTGAATTGAATGAGGACCCAATAAGAAAGGAAATTTTTTCGCACTCAACGAACATGACACAAGTTGGCCATCTATCTATATGTGGATATTTTTGACACCACCATCACCAAGGTTTTATTAGATCTTGGCGCAGATGTTCACATGATGTCCAAGACAACAAGAGAAATGCTTGGAAAACCTATTCTAGATCCTCTGAGGTACTTTATTGGATTGGCGGATGGATCCTCTAGACAACCTCTAGGATTTTTAAAGAATTTTGAGGTGAATTTTATGGGAATCAAAAAATTGGTGAACTTCGAGGTAGTGGAGAATGTTGTTGATAACCCTTCTTATAATTTCATTCTAGTGTTAGAATGGTTTTTTGATTGCAATGGAACTTTGAGATCTGAAGAAGAAGAAGTAACTTTACACTCATATGGGATATGACTTCATGTACCCCTATATGTTAGGATGAGTGTCATATTGATAGAGGAGGAATGGACCAACCTTGAGGAGGATGAATTTTATGAGATTCAAGGAGTATATGCACTAAATAGATTTTCTAGTATTGAAAAGGAATTTGAGCTAAACTCGGATGGCGAGATTTCGGTCAAATCAAAGGAAACGCATAAGAGTCGATAATCTTATGGAAGCATGGATTCATAGGTTCCCAAAAACAAACACATGGAAATTATATTCAGAAAGGAGAATAACGCCACAGCTCATCACATGGGAAGATAACTACGATACTACGGGTGACATTTGTGCACCCGTGAGAAACAACTTTGAAAAAGAAGAAGAATATTATTCAGCTCAAGATAAAGAAGATGACATTCTTGTGCTAGCCCAAGATAGTTTTTCCATGGAAGAAGAAAAGATAAAGGACCTTCCAATAAAAATAGTATACATATTAATCAGAGGAGCATCTCATCGAGGCTACCAAAGTATTCAGGATTTGGAGATATAGAAGGATACATAAATATTATGGAGAGAATATTGGAAAATGAACAAGGATAGAAGCATTGGATGATACCTTGACCATAAATGCCACGATTTTGTGGGTAGTGCATAAAGCAAGTATATCTCGATGGAAATTAGTAACTATCCTACTAAAAGCTAGATTTGTGGAAAGTGAAGGATATTATGTTGTGATCCCTGAGTATACTAGAGAAACAGATCCACAAAAACATGTTCAAGCATGTGAGTAACATTGGAAGATATGCAGAGAGAATTCTCCTCTATTATGGAATCAATTATTTGTATGGACCCTCGGGCCCATACCATGGTCATGGTATACACACCAAGAGGTTAGGTGGGAAACAAAAGATTCGATCAGATTATGAAGGACTTTTGTCATAATTTTTCCTTTTGGGACGTGGATTTGAACATTTAAAGGGTGTTATAGAAGATTAGAACATTCTTGTTTCTAACTCTAGAAGAAGTAATAAAACAATATTCTGAAGACACAAAGAAGACATAATGGAAGATTATAAAACCACAAGAAATCCCAATAGAGATAAAAGAGCTGGAAAGATGCTACAATGTAGAGAAATAAGAAAAGGAAGAAAAACCAGAGAAATTAAGATACAAATTCATAGAAGATGAGAGATTAGTGGTATAAAACAAATATGAAGGAGAAAAATACTATTATCAGCCATTAAAAATAAGGAATGAAAACATTGGAACAGAAGGAACTGAAAAACTAGCCAAAATTGGAGATTATTGGACAAAGGAAGAAGTAGCTAAAGTAGTGGAGTTGCTACAAGAATTCCAAGACATCTTCCCAAAGGATTTAAAAGAATTAAAAGGGATAAAATAAGAACTTGGAACAATGAAGATTTAGATCGGGAGGGGTTCAAACCAATGAAGAAAAGGCCATACAAACTAAACCCAAATTTGAAAGTGAAGGTGAAATTTGAATTAGATAAAATGCTGAGTGTTAGAATCATTAAACCAGTTGATGATGTAGAATGGATCAGTCCCATGGTGATCCAAACAAAAATATTAGGGAGATATGTGTTTGCGTAGACTATAGGGAGTTAAATAAAGCTTGTGTACATGATCCTTTTCCAACCCCTTTTTAGAAGAGGTACTAGAAAATGTAGCTGGCAGAGAAGTATATTATTTCACGATGGTTTCTCTGGTACCACCAAGTCAAAATTACTCTAGAGGACCAACCAAAAACCACTTTTTCCACCGAATGGGGATCCTTCATGTATACAGTCATGCCATTTGGATTGAAAAACACATCGATAGTATTTAGTAGGATCATGATAAATGCTTTCAAAGATTTCATTCATGATTTTTTAGAATTTTATCTCGATGATTGGATAGTTTATGGCCTGTTGAAGAATCACATACAAGTCTTAAGATTGATGTTTCAAAGGTGTAGAGTGTTACAAATTTCTTTGAACTTGAAAAAATATATCTTCTTGACTCCTTTTGGTACTCTATTAGGCCACATAATATGCAAGGAAGGTTTGTTAATTGATCCTATGAAGACTTTAGTAATTGTAAATTTACCACTACCAAAAATCAAAAAGGATGTAAGGAAAATCTTGGGATATATTGGATATCATAGGAAATTTATCAGAAACTATGCAGAAATAAGTGCTCCTTTAGAAGAGTTGTTGAAGAAAAGAACCAATAAACAAATTCCTTGGTCTAAAGAGTGTGCAAATGCATTTGAAGTTCTAAAGATAAAATTCTACATGCACCAATATTGATCTTCCCTGATTGGAAGGTACCATTTCACGTTCATGTGGATGCGTCTAGAATAGAAATTGGAGCTATGTTGACACAACCAAGGGAGAAAATGGACCATCCAGTAGCATTTTCTAGTAGGAAGTTGGCGAAGGTAGAAAGAAACTATACCACAATAGAAAGAGAGGCCCTAAGTATGGTATACGCTTTAATGAAATATAGACAGTACTTACTTTCCACTTCCTTCACATTTTACACTGATCATGAACCACTGAAATATCTACTGAATAGACCAATATTACAAGGAAGAATTTTTCGATGGCTGATGCTCTTCCAAGAATTTGACTTCACCATAGTAGTGAAACCTAGAAAGCTAAATTATGGCCCTGATTATTTATCAAGGATCAAGAATGGAGAAGATGAAGGACTGATAGAGGATTATTTTCCTAGGAGCACACTTATTCCAAATTGAGGCCATACCAAAGGAATTTGATGAAATTTCTCAACTTCTACATACGGAGAATTTCCAATGGATAACACCCAACCAAAAAAGAATATTTTGTTGACAAGAGCATTCCCATTTACTCTAATCCAAGGAAAATTGTAAAAAAGGGACAAGATGATGTCCTAAGAAGGGTAGCACTAGAGCATGAAAGGAAAAATATATTGGTGGAAGCACATGAAGGGATAGTTGGCAGACATAATGGAGGAGAAAAAACATCAAGAAAGGTGATGATGGTCGGGTTGTGGTGGCCCACATTATTTAAATATGCTCATAAACATGCTAGAACCTTTGATATTTGTCAAAGAGTTGGAAAAACAAATCCAAGAGATGAAATACCACTCAAAATTGTTTTGGAATTGTCCCCATTTGAGAAATGGGCTATTGATTTCATAGGACCCATCAAACCAAATTATCAATTACTCTCAAGAAAGATTTATCATCATTGGAATAGAATATCTAACAAGGTGGGCGAAGCAATTCCCATGAAAGATTTCACCGTAAAAACAACAATTAATTTTTTGTATGAAAACATAATTACAAGATTTGGATGCCCATTAAGTATCACCAGTGACCAAGGCAAGCACTTTGTAAATGAAACCATCCAAGAATTACTAAGCGGGTTCATGATTAATCATAATAGAAGTACTCCATACCACCCATAGGAAAATGGAATAGTAGAAGCATTTAACAAGGTATTGGAGAAGGTCTTAATGAATATTTTCTTGCTACAAACTATTGATTGGGACCTGAAGATACCCGCCACTCTATGGGCATACCGCATAACATACAAGAGGCTCAAAAAGTATTCTCCATTCAGATTAGTATATGGGTTGGAAGTTGTGGTCCCCATAGAGTTTATTCTACCTAGTTTAAGAGTTGTTGTAGCATTTCAGATGACAGAAGATGATTCCTTACACGAGAGATTGATAGAACTGGAAAATTTGTAATGAGAAGAGATTCATAGCTGCATACAATCAAACATAGGAGAAGAGAAGACAAAAATCATGACATGACCGCCACATCAAGAAGAAGCAATTTGACATAGGAGATCAGGTACTCCTTTACGACAGTAAATACAAATATCCAGGGAAACTAAAGGTTAGATGGTTGGGGCCATATCTTATCAAAGAAATACTACCTTCAGGAGTGGTAAAACTATAGACCTTGTAGTTAAAAGAGATACTAGGACATGTGAATGGAGAAAGGTTGAAGACATATGTGACTTAGCAATACAACAAAAATTAAAAATAAAAAAGGAGAAGAGAAGAAGAACACCGTCCTATTTGAAAACTCGGCAATTTGACGGGTAGGTCGAGGTCGAGGCAATGGCGATGAAAACCCGCAAGGGTGTCTCTATCCTTAAGAATAAAATTGAGAATGAAAATAATAATCTGCAGAGGAAAAATATTTTTGCAATAAAGGAAGATAAAAACCATGAAGGAAACATACCCATAAAATAAAGTAAGATAGATAAAGGCATCAAAGCCATGAAATGAAGACATAATAGCATTCCATGAAACAAAGAAATAAATAAATCCATGGATAAAGGAGAAGAATGAAACCATAGTACGAAGAAGGAGAAAAAATTGTGATGCAAAGAAATAAAAGAAACGCCAAGAAAAGGAGAAAGAAAAACGCCAAATGAAGAAAATACGACAAAGCCATACAAAAATGCAGATAACAAGCCACGTAAAAACCATGTTCAAACAAAGACATAACAAGGAAATCCACACAATAAAGAATAAAATGTGAAACAAATAATGAATCGAACCTCTATAGAAATAATAAATGCAAAGATTTGGAAATGCACCAATATAAAATGCATTGAAGAAGAATGCACCAAGGCACAAAAATTTCAAAGCAAGATTGGAGAAAAGGATAAAGATGAACACTAGGACACATCTAGTGAAAATTACGAAGGAAAAATGGATGTCCTAGTCAAGAACACATAGGAAGACCTTCCAAAGCTTAAATTTTTAAAGCAATCTATAAATTCCTACACAACAAGACCCAAAAGGCACTTTTTTGCACATTCCATTTAAAGTCGTGCACACCAAGGATCTACAAAAGTATATACACTCACAAATTATGGAATATGATCACACAACACTTGAAGTGGAGAGAGAATTGATGTTAGAGGAAGATTCAAATACAAAGGAACTGTATAAGAAGAATTTGAAAGTGATCAAGGAATTAAAAATTGACACTTATAGCCGAATACCCTACTTCCCTAGGGCGGATTATGTGATTCATCTTCTATTAAGTTGTCTCCACAATTAAATGTTATACTTAGACCAAACATATCAGATCAACATAGAGGTAATGGCTAGGGTTATGTATTATGGGAAAAAGTATGCTCAAAAATCTCCAAGAAGAAGACAAAGACTTGAAAGAAATGACTCGAGCAATGGGTGTAACTAAGACAAAATGCAGAGTACGGATAGCAGACATTTCCAATCATACATTAAGATTTATGGCTAAATTTGTGTCTTAAAATATATCATACAAATAGGGAATATGGTGCCCACGAGCTTAGCACACAAATTTCCCTAGATATGGTTTAATTTCATTCAGAGTATAACCTTGTGGAACTATTAGCAGCAGAATTTCATGAAAATACTAGGAGGATAAAAGAGGGGAAGCACACTTTTTGCTACAGCTCATTGTTGATATGTTTGGCTTTGTACTTCACCAAAATCCTACCTTATACAAAAAACACAATAAATTAGCAAGTAGATAAACCTATCGTGGAACAAATTTGGGAACATATGGCTACTCTTGATGCAGTAACTCAGATCACATCATTTTTAGGCTGGATAAAAATGATTACGTAAATAATTGGAGAAAAATCTAGGATATCTAAGCAAGCTATTGCAAAATACAAAAAGGAGGTTTAATTTATCACAAATATAGATTATACATTTATTTGGCCTACAGTTCCATGCACACAACACATACCTCCACTACCTTATGAGCGTTGGATGTAAAAAGCACCACATAGATTTGTACACAGAATAACGGTATTCTTCTATATTATCTTATCTCCACACTAATAATACAATGATGTTCTCTATATCATCCTCTATTACAGTGCTTCTCCATTATATATATGTATAGCATAAAAAATTCCTCCAACAATATTTGTCTCACATACAACAATATTCTTTTGTATATATAATAAACAATAATGTTTGTTTTATTATATTTATATACTAACCACTCACTAACCTCATATTTACTTGCTTTCAACCATACGGTAATTACAAACACATGTAAATAATAATTACCCAAACATATGAAATGTGATCACTAGATAATGGTTTTCCAACATTCCCCCCTTAGTGTGAACATGGGAGAAAAACAATCACACTTATTTCATAGCTTGTTGCCGTGCGTGCTCATGATTTAGATGGTTTTACAAGAAATCCAACAACCTTCAAGGATGGTTTTACTAGACAACCACCAACCAACAAGGATGGATTTTCAGGATAGCCAACAACTTTAACAAGGATGGTTTTACAGGATAACCAACAACCTCAACAAGGATTTTTTTATAAGACAACCAAGAACCTCAACAAAGGATGGTTTTACAGAAAACCAACAACCTAAATATCATGATGCTACTTTTCCTTTTGATTTCATCTATCCAGTATGTGTTTCCTTCAGGGAATTATGTAGGAAACATTGCTCACTGAATACAAATCTGAAAAGAGGGGAAAAATGAAAATGGAAAATTGAGACCATGTCCCCCCCTCAATGTGAAAATTTCACTTATTCAACAGAAAACAGGAACTTTGAAATCATATTGCACACAATTGAAAAAAAAAGCTGCAACTCGAAAAGAAAGCAAACTCACACACACTATCACCACAAATTTGTGCAGCCCCGCCATTGGTGACTGGAGAGAGGTCACTAGTTGACCTCCAACCTCATGTGCCTGCATCCTCCATTTTCATATTGCTAGCTCATCCGGATTTGATCATGGAGCTCATTGTATAATTTTTCCCCACAATATGGATGTCACCTACAAGTGAAAATGCATCCAATTATTACAAATTGAGGCAAAAAAATTATTTTACAGACTTTTACAATCACCTTTTTTTTGACAAGACATAATTTGACATAAACAATATTGACTCAACAATGACAACATGAAAATTACTTTTAATTTTTACATTGACACAATTTTTACATTACAAACTACTTAACTTCACATGACAAAAGGAAAATCACATAAATTTTTAATGTTGACTCAACATGACATTAACAATTGAATGAGAAACATTGTTATATGATATTATTCTTGACTATTGTATAAACATTATACTCTAATTCCTATTAACAAACTTTAGAATCCAATTAAAGATTAGATTTGACAATCTAATTGACCAAACTATATAACTAAACATGAAAAATGTACCTCTAACTAAACCTATGAAGAAAAACATGTTGATTATTTTTTCATTGATGTCAAAGGTGCAACATTAGTGTTGATGGAAAAATTGAGGTTTGAATATTTGTTTAATATTCAACATTACAACATTAGTGTTTGTAAAATATTTATCCATGTCAAAATTAGTGTGATGTCAAAATTTGAATATTTTAATATTCAACATCACCAAGGAATCTTATGACACATGGCGGGATGTGTAAGAGATTCTATGATAGCTTATGATGTGTAAGATATTCTCGACGGTTTTATGACGCATAAGAGATTCTATGATGCGTAAGAGACTCTATGATGTGTAAGAGGAGTTACTTAAAGAGGTATAAGGAAGTGTAAGAAGGTTTATGATGCATAAGAGGAGTTACTCTTACATGTGTAAGAGAATATTTCTATTTGGAGCAAATATTTAATATTGTTGTAACCACCAAGTGATGTGGCTTGCTTATGGTGCATTTTTTCATGTAGGAGATTTAAATTTCAATATAGGTGCCAAAATTGGCCCATGGTATGGGCACATGGTTTTAGGGAAACCACAAGTGGTTTTTCCTCTCTTTCTTTCTATATAAGCAAGAGGTGTGAGAATATTTTAAGTGAGTGAGAAAGAGATCATTTTGCATGAGTGTGATATGTATGTGAGCTGATATTATAAATCTCTTAAGTGAGTATGAGTATGTGAGAGAGATAATATAGAAGGAGAAATTATCATTGATTTGTATTGCAGATTTTCTAGAGTGGGTGCTTCGGATTGGGATTGGTGTCTCCAAAAGTTGGTGCTTCAATCAAAGATTGTAAAGTTAGTGGTGTTTACATTCAAGGGCTGAATTGGTGTTCGATTGGAGATTGGTTTCTTCTGTGAATGGGTGCTCACACTTTAAAAACACTATTTTTGGCTAGATTTGGACAGAGATCCAAGCAGTCTCTTTTGGTGGATGTAGCCCACACCGGGTGAACCACGATATCTGGTGTTATATGCATTTGATTTTTGTGTGTGCTATCATTTTACTTTCATATTTGAATAACTTGTTAAGTGTGAAAAATAAAATTAATAATTTGGAGAAAAATAATTATCGTGAAATACCGATTCACCCCCTCTCGGTATTCTTGTGCTTCTAAAAAATATATAGAGGAACAAATATATAGAAAACTATAATATAAATCACTAACCAATACCACCGGTTTGCATTCTTTGTCTTTGGGGGAATTTATGATTAAGTGCCATGAAAAACTATGCATCCAAGGACAAAAACATATGTTGACTTTATGGTGTCTCGATAGCCAATAAATGCACTTACGATTGAGTTTGGTTTGCTAAACTAAACTCATAAGAAGATCAAATGAGGAGAATCTAATGAAATCTCATCTAATTTGAATGGATTGAAATCATTGTGCAATCAGTGATATATATCACAATAGATTTGAGCTAGGAAAGAGAGATAGTCACTATGATAAAACCAGACGCATATGTAACCATGTGATGCAATGATCAAGTAATCATACCAAGCGTTGACAGGTGGGTATGACAACCAAAATTTGAGATCGAAGTTTTTCAAGGAGTGGAAATACTTGAATCTCACTTAGCTCACATGTAATACAATCACTGCCGAGTCCAGTAGATGCGGTATTCCAATCCATCCAACTTGGTGAATCACCCAAGCATAAAAATGCACACAGGTGCGTTCAAGAAGATATCACACAAACTAGATACAACAAAATGTTTGAGAGCCAAAGATTTTAATTTATGAATTCGAGGCAACAATTCAAATTATGGTATTCCCTCTTCTCAATTTACTTCTCCATCATGGCCCTAAGTCACTTTAGTACCAAATAAAAAGCACCACATATATTTGTACACAGAATAACGATATTGTTCTATATTATCTTATATCCATAGTAATAATACAATGATGTTCTCTATATCATTTTTTATTATAGGATTCTCCATTATATATGATAGATAGCATAACAAATTCCTCCAAAGAATACTTGTCTCACATATTCTCTCGTATATATAATAAAACAATAATGTTTGTTTTATTATATTTATATACTAACCTCATATTTACCATTTCAACCATATGGTAATTACAAACACATGTAAATAATAATTACCCATACATATGAAATGTGAGCACTAGATAATGGTTTTCCTAATAGGATGAACTAGTGGCTACATTTGTAGATGAAATTCAAGTCTACCTCTCGATTCTACCAAATAAAAATTTCCAATTTTTGATGATGTAATGGAAGATACATTTGAAGAGTATAGATAAAAATTCTCCACACAATATCTTCCTAAAACATACAAATGAAATACAGCTCCTAGCATCAAAAAGCCCATTACAAAAGGAAACAATCTTTATCTAGGAAGGAAAACTGAAAGAATCCATGGCCAACAAGGAAAAAGAGGAAACATAGTCTCGAAGAAATAGAAGACATTTCTGAATCAGAGGAAGAACAATCATACACTCCATCACCACCACATCCACAGGACCCATCAGCACCATCAATTTCAAAAGAAGTGGAACCGGTAGAAGAAACAAGACTTAGTCAACAAGCCTATATCTATTATCAAAATGTCTCATTAATGGCTTTGTCTCAAAACTTTCCCAAGAATACACCACAAGTACAGGAGGGGAACAAATGGCTATAGCATAATCCATAGTGTACTATCTAGAGAAACATGCATTTATACTTGAAGATATAAGTCACTTGCTTACACCATCACTAGCATAAGAGATATATGACTAAATATAAAGAGAGAAAACACACTTCTTGGTCGCGCTTCAACAAGATCAAACCACTCTAAAGAAAAAGAAACTTCTCACTAAGAGCATTTTACAGTGCATAAATGAAGTAGATGAGCTAATTAGCATGTTGCTGAAACAAAAGAAGAAGAGAGAAGATCGAAAAAGGAAAATGAATTAAAAGAATGGAAACAGAAGGGAAAAAAAGAGCAAGAAAATTTGGATAGGAAACGAAGGAGGAATGTGATAAAAATCGAAAGCGAAGAAGGAGAAAAAATTAGAAAAAGAAAGAAAATTGAAAACTAAGAACAAATAAATAGAACAAGAAAAGAAATAGAAAGAAGAAGCGAGAAAAGAAAAATAAAGAAGAAGAAGAAAAGAACAAGAAAGAAGAAGAAGAAAAGAAAAAGAAAGAAGAAGAAGAAAAGAAAAAGAAAGAATAAAGAAAAAGAAAAGAAGAAGAAAGAAGAAGAAAAGAAGAGGATGGAAGAAGAAGAAAAGAAGAGGAAAGAGGAAGAAAAATCAAAAGAAGAGAAGAAGAAGGAATCAAAAGAAAAGAAGCGAGAAAAAGAGGAAGAAAAGACAAGAAAAGCATATCAATAATGAAAAAAATAAAAAATAAAAATAAAAAAAAAAAAAAAATAGAAGGAAGTAAAAGAGAGGCGAGAATAGGCTAAAAAAGCACTACAAATATCATCTTCTAGCCTTTTCACTACACCAACACCTCGTGACTCACTAGCCGAGAATCAAGCGGGGCTCTACGAAGTGGAAATAGGAACAATCTTTCCAACTGCAATAAGGAGTTGTTGAGAAAACTGCGGAGGGCTTTAAAGTCCACTTAGATAAACTAAATCCTTTACAAAAATCTAGTTGTAGTCAAGTGTTAGAGCAGAGTGCCACTCAAGACTGGATGCAAAGGTGTGTAGAATTAGAGGAGGTAATGCAAAAGATGCTCATCAACATTCAAACGAATAAGCCACAGATCAAGATTGATACTACATTGTCCGTTGAAGCATCTATTGAATACGCGGTAGGGAAATCCTAAAATAACACTACATAAACTTGGAGGAAGAGAAAGAAACAATCCACAAAATTGTAATAAGAGAATACTAAGAAGACACCAAGAAACCTCATGTAGCGAGAGAATAAAAAAAGTGAATTTCAAACCACGTTTAAGAAACTAGACACAGAACTAAACAATGTCAGAGTATACTACACCTATACCATTAGATGGCCAAGCATGACCAAAGAAGACAAGGGAAAGATGGAAAAAATTGAACAAGACATACATAAGATGTCTATAAAATATGACATTCTACAAGACAAGGATGGTGCACAAAGGAGGAAATTAGCAGAGCTTACAGAGAAATATCAAACCCAACAGAGGGGGTAGCAAGACAAGATCTACGACATGCAAGAATGTAGCACTACATTGGATAAAGCTTTGATGTGGATGTAGTAAGAAACTACACTTGCACAAGATCGATGGAAGGAAATACAAGCACATCCCACTCCATCAGAATTGGTGTCACTGATTCAAGAGAATACACAACTGCAAGAATGGATTAATCAGGTGCATTCTCATTTGACTTCATGGCTTCACTATGAAAATAATATCATTCCCCAAATTACAAAGTACATGCTGTAAAGTACACCATAGAATATTAAAGGTCGAGGTGTCCCATAAACCGAGTCAAGCGAGTCGAGTAAAGGAACTCCTCCTTACGCCTTTACATCTAAGTTCCCGGGATGTTGATGCTTCTATACCTTGGCATCCCATAAATCCAGTCAGACAAGCCGAGTGAGGGAACCCTTCCCTATGTCAGACGTCTAAGTCCTGGTGGTTAATGCCCATTGATCCCGATTTTGGAAAGAATTTTTAAAGGAAGGAGTTAAAGTTGTCATGAGTTTTTGTCTCGAGTGACAAGACAAAGTTTAAGAGGGGGGATAATGTTTGTAGGAGTTTATGTATAATCCACCGAAGTTTAGAGATAACCATGGAAAGGTGAAGAAAACCACAAAGGAGAAAGGAAGTCACAAAATGAATTAAATCAGCGCATAAAGGAAATAATCCACAAAGACCACAAATCAGAATACATAGAGAAAGATGTGTAAGACTAAGTAGAGCCATGAAATACTAGAAGAATCCACATAAGCCAACTTAAAGTTGTGTATGGAAGATAAATCACACCAAATCATGTCAAAATCGACATAGGAGCGAGTCAAAGGAAGTGACCTTTGAAATAGATTGTATTTTGTACATTTATTGTAATCAAATTATTATTTAAAGTGTGCATCACGAAAGACATGAGAATCTCGTTTTGATATTTTTATGAGAGTAATAAAAGAAAGAATATGCATGTACTAAAAATTGATGTAATCATTATTTATGAATAAATAAATATTGGAGTTTGTAGTTAAACCTATTATGTGTCTTTATTTACATTTATGTTCATAGATTAAATGTGATGTATTTCCCATGAAACATCCTTAACTCGCGATTGATCACTTCCTAAGCCCTACAATCTTGTTGAGGATTTTAAGTCAACAATAGTTTCCCTCGGTTTGGGGTGCATGCGATGGATGTAGGAGGATGCGGACCAAAGGATAGGACCTAAAACTAGTATGCATATCTAAGAGTGGATATTGTTAGGAAATAAGGGATAAAAATTATGTGAAATAATCCCACATAATCATAACAGTAGAAACTAAAATGAAAAATATATTACATATCTAAAATTAAAGGTGTACAAAATAAAATAATACAATTCAGAGACAATATTTAACATGGTTCACCCGATCCGGGCTACATCCACACATAGCCGATCCTTCTTTTATTTTGTCTAGAAAAATATAAGAAGGGATACACCCTACATAAAATCCATTGTAACTTCCTCTTCTCTCTATCACAGTCTCCTCACAATTACAATAAAAATAGGAATACCAATGAGCCACACCTCACATCCCTTTTAGGGCAACAAATAAAAAAACCACCCTAACCTATATTGTTAGATTTGTGACCTAATAATGAATGGCCCATATTTTATAATGAATAAATACATATAAAATGTGGCTTTAAGGGCACTTCCCCGAACCCCCACTAGAGCACATGACTATAGGACCCTCCATCGAGGGAGGCCATCCCCCAAACTCGGTAAGGGGGCTACCCCTTAGAACCCCCGGCTATGAGTGCTAACCAATAAGATCATGCTCCATAAACAATAATCTCCCACTTGAAACCGATCACAATAACTCCACTTGCTCTGCACCCACTTGACAAGATTCCACTTTGGACTTGGCATGTTTCTCGTCTTCAAAATAATCCTTAAAGACGAGTTAAAGCTACAAAAACTTTAATTTCTCCTCACTTGACCACCTTGGTCATCATATCTACAAGATTATGACTAGTATGAATCTTCTCCAACTTCAATTTCTCTTCCTCCAAAGTTTTCCTGATGAAATGGTACCATATTTGTATATGCTTCTTCCTAGAGTGGAATGTGGAGTTCTTCATTAGGTGTATAGCACTATGACTATCACTATGTAACTTCCCCAACTCATTCTTATGCCCCAAAAGATCTATCAACTTTTGTAACCAAGTCATCTCATTGCTAGTTTCTATAGTAGGAACATAGCTAGTCATGCTCTTGTTGTCTACATCTCCTCCCATGTCTAAATCTAAACAACCACAAAAAGTGGTATTTGATCCACCGTAGCACAAAGATAGCCCCATAGTCCCTCTCAAATACCAAAGGATCCACATTACTTGTATGTCGAGTTATTTCTACCTGGATCACTCATAAACCTACTCACAACTCCCACCGCATGGCCAATATCTAGCCTAGTGCATACCATTACATGGTAGAAACCAAGAAAATGCAAATAATGTAGGCTAGAAACAAGTGTTAGTGTAGAAGAGATAACATGCAATAGAATACAATGTAAAAAGAAACTATGAAGATAAGAGGGACCAAAAATATTAGGTTTCATACATGGGAAATCACTAACAATGTCACAAGACAAGCAAGGCCAAAGCGGCCATAAGAAAATAATGATCACGCAAGGCATAGGGCATAGCTCAAACAATATTCAATAAGAAAGGAACAAATAACCATGGTTGTATAGAATCCTGTAAGAAAATGCTACACATGAATCACATGTTAGCATGCTAGAAAGATAAGTAATATGTTAAAGCATGTATATATCAACAAAAAGTAAGAGAAAAGTAGTAAATATTATAATAATAGGACCTATGAGTATGGAGTATGAGAGTAATAAATATGGATGCCCGTAGGATCCTCAGTGGGACTAGTAAAGAGAATTTTCAAGAATCATGCATCATGTAAGAATCTATAAAATTCATGCATTCACCTTAGCATACTACATGAACGTGCATGTGTGTATAGAAAAAGATAATGACATATTAAGTATCCAACTAGCATAGGAAAAAAAGTGCAACATGTAAATAGTATAAGCTAACAAGAATAAATATAACCAAGATGTGTAGATGTTATGTACGTGTGAAGGTGTGTTGCGATATGTAAAATGTTTAGCTGAGAGGGGATGCATTTCCTTCCAGTGGATGTGCTTGAAATGAGGTTCATTTAGGAATCCTACCTCAATAGTCAAGTATGAACCATTAAACAAGAGTGTATAATCAGGTAATGAAGGTAAAGTATGTTTACCAGAGATGTGGTGATTCTTAAAAAAATAGACATGAAGCACAGAGCATGATTAAAAAATATGATATAAGTGTGGTTTATGGAGGAATTGCACCCTCAACATTCAAGCATGAACCATAGAATAAGATTGTGTCATTGGGTAATCAAGGTAAATTATGCTAACAAAATATGTGGTGGTACTCGGAAAAATAGACTTGAAGAACGGATCGTGAGTAGCCAAGATGCGACAAGTGAGGTTCATGGAGGAATTACACCCTCAACAGTCAAGCATGAACCATAGAACAAGATTGCATCATCGGGTAATGAAAGTAAAGTATGTGTTTGAGATGAGATGCTATGAAATATTTATTTTGAAGCATAGAGCGTGAAGTGTACCAAATGAGATAAGAGTAGACAATACAAAAATCAAATAGTAATGGAGGAGGAGGGAGGAGAGATTATGTTGTCCCTCAAGTATGTAAGTGATATAAATCTATCTAGAAATAGCGAAGAGCAAGGGATCCTTAGTTGGTATCCAATAAAAAGAAAGCATACAACAATGGTCTAGGACTAGTGGTGTAGGAGAATATTTATGTGTATGTGAGGGAGATCGATGTGGTGAATGGGGTGGATAACACCCATATGAGTGGGCTACCCGAGTAGGGTACTTAGGCCAAAAAGGTGGACTAATGGATCTACGAGGATGAAAGGTTCGTGACGTAGGCCATGTACAAATGGGCGAGCTAAGTGTAGAGATATATTTAGACTTAAGAGGTGCAAGAGGGATAAATGTCATAATCTGGTGCTGAAATAGAGGCAAGAGTGGGACAAGGTAATGGTGTACATGGTGGAATACCTTTGATGTTGAGAAATTTTTGTTATGAATGAATTTAAGACATAAGTGGACCATGAAGGGATAACTGGGTAGATTGAAGACAAGGAAGACCTAAGACCATGTCACAACCATTTATTTCATATGTAACGAGGAATGGTATAGGTATGGTAAGGGACCCAATAGTGATGGGAAGGATGATGTTGATTTAATAAAAATAGAATTTGTAAAACCCTAAGATATTTTGATAGTCACATATGCTAAATAAACTCTAACGCAGAATCGACACAAAACAATAAGATAATGAAAATTAAAACCCTAAGTGTAAAAGACAAAATAGAAGACTTGGCTGATTTCGCAATAAATCAAGTATTTTGAACTAGAAGACTAATGAATAGGAGGAGGAAACTATCAAAAATACATTTAGAAAATTTGTAACTACGATAATATGTTGGACCAGGGTTCCTAAAATGGGGCAAGGTCACCTAGGCTCCATAGACCTTTGTTGGGTGTACCATTGCCATTTTAAGACTTTAAAAACAAGGGGGAAAAATTGAATCATAATGTTATCTACTCTAAATAAAATATTATTAAGAACACACATTCCATGCCAATCAATCTCATAACAGATAACCATATGTAGTTGTAATGACTCGATATGTTACCAATCTCTCATTCTATGACTCGGTTACCAACCGATCTCTCATGTTGACTTAAAGTATAGAATACTTTATGTATACTACGTATACATGGTTCTCCTACCCTATTCAGGTACTGAGTGATTTGTTTAAAGAACCTATCTGAATATTTGTTACCAATATTCATCTGACATCATGTTGCTTTAAACTAGGTGATATAGGACAATGCAACCAGCAGCTTGCGATACTTTGGCCAAATATTTTCAACATATTGTTACTATTCCTAGACGTCATATTCATCATTTCAGAATATGTCCTTCACCTCACTCTACTATTATCTAGAATGGTCTTTACTGACTATCGTCAGTCCACTTGCCCAAGGTTTGACCCTAGCTCAAGTTAGCAACATATTTTTTATAGGAATACATGCACGATGACTTAGGGTATATGGGCATACTCAACCGACCTAATTCAACCAAATGTGCCAAGGTACCTTGAGTCATAGAAAGCTACTCCCTATTCTAAACATGCTACTAACTTGACCTAGAGAGAAAACTAAGTTCAAGTCCAGATGTGTGTAGATCTAGATGAACAATACGAAGGGTGACATCATGATGAATCGGTTCTAGAGATGTTGGCACACACGTCAATCAATGAGATCAGTATCCTTGAGAAGACCAAGGTCTTCTTGAGGATACAATCCTGTAGTTGACATGTGCCAACATCTGTTAGAACTGATTCATCATGATGTACATACTCCCTTAGTGGTTATTAATTCATAATTAAATTGGATTAAGATTTAGATTACGAAACCATGCCTAACCCTAATTCCAACATTCATTAAGTTCTATATCCATAATTAATCTTATTTGATATTGAGAACTTCATTAACTCATGTTTGCATTAAGGTTCATTAACATAGTCTAAGCAAGAAGTTATCCCAAAAACGGACAACAAACATCAATCATTTAATTCTTAATGCAACCTAGTTGTCCAAATCAAGTGTGTCATCCACCTAGATTTAGCTAGTGTTTACTTTTATAAACGAAGTACAAATATTAAAGATCAAACCATTGTTCCTTTCATCTTTTCATTCTTTTGAGAGAGGAAGAGTCTTCCTCTACATGGTTAGATGTTAGGATTAACATAACCTTTAATCATTCATTACTCATATAGTTTAATTGTATGCCCAATGCATATTTCATTATTAAACTTTAGTTGTGTAGATAAAGAATGACATCTTTTGTAATTTAACAAGTTTCCTTATAATAAGGGGGAATTGTACTATCCCCTTTATCTAACTTATTAATTGATAACAATAAAAGTACTCAAACAGATATAAAGTATACCGACAAGATATCACTACTATTTCCGTTATACAAGTACAAAAGAATTCACACCACAAATTGGAGTCCAACTCAAAACCTTTCAATTCAAGATGATAAATATACATTTACAAGACTATGCATTTTAGACATTCTGCATGTCAATCAGAATTTAGATCTTAAAATAACATCACTTTTCTTTTCCAATACAACTCAAGAATGATTCAAAACTCTTTACATAAGATCCAAAATTAAATAAGCCAATGCATCATAAAAAAATTTACCTTATTTTATCACCTACTATGTCCATCTCGCAAAAATTGCTAGACAGTCAATTCAATGAATCCGAGCATGAAAAGCACTAAGCATTAAAAATGAAGTGCATTCCACTAATTGTTCCATTAAAACAACTCTACTTTAATGAAACAATTAATATATCATACAAATAAGCATAAGTAATATTAACCAAAAAAATAAGTACAATTAAAGATTCTGAATTCACTTTTAAGAAATGAGCATAATATGATCCGCAACATCTGCATTATAACATATAGTTTAATTGATCCTATCAATTACTTTTAAACAAACAAAAGGTCTTGTCATCCAATTGTTTCATAATTCTATCCAAATAGAAAGACAACATTTATATCTACTATGTAGCAAAATAAGTTATTTACAACATAGCTCATATTAGGATGTTTCATCCTACAACTTAAGCAAAGGAGAAGAATCAATACATATTGTTCCCCATACACTAATCATCTGAAAGACAAAATCAGGTTCAGAACACACATAACTACTTCAGTTCCAGGATAACAATATAAGGATTCAACATTAAAGAGACAACATCTAACAAGAATCCCAAATCAATCCAAGAAGGGGAAGAGTATCAAAACAGTCTACCTGCAAGTCTTAACTAACTTCTACATGTTAGAAGATATCATTCAAAGATCTAAAACCAGACATTCCAAAAATCAAGCAAGACTCACACATGGTTAATCTCTTCTCATGTCCATCCAAGAAGGGTTCATAATAAGACAGTGCAAAAAGAGAAAACCTTTCAATATCAAATCCAAATGAAGTATGACTCAGTCAAACAATGCAATCGGTCTAAGCATGTTATTATTTTCTTTTCAACAGATCGACTCAGCTATTCTCTTTCCACATCATTATAACAAATGACTAGTACAAAGTAGACTAAACAATCCACAAAGAAATTTCCATCTCAAAAGAGTGGTTTCACACTATTTCCTTCCAGACAAAAGGATAGAAAGCTGAACCCAAGAAGTCGAGCAGGCCTAAGAGAACAACCACCCTACAACCAAGAAGAAAATTGGAATATAGAGAAGTTCAATCAAGTGAACTTATCTTACAAAAGGATTTCAAATAGAAAAGGTCCAATCAATAATTCATTTCATTTATACTATCAATGAATTCCCATTTCTATTTCAAACTTAGAAGTTCTTTAACTAGTTCCCAAGAGAGAACACAAAACCAAACCCACAGTTTAAAGAAAGCACACTTCTAGTTTCCCCTATAAACCTATACGACCTAGTTTATATATTCCAGTTCATTAGACACAATTTTGAATTCAATTCTTAGAAAGGAGTACACAATATAGTCCCAAAAAAATAGTATACTTGTTCATAAGAGAACATATTCCTTTCTCTTTTCAAAGACCTAGAGATTCATTCAATGAATCCAACAAAGAATAGAAAACCCAAAACAGTATAAGATAAACAAGTTTCAATTAAACTCATGAACTTAAAATAAATTGTATTCCCAACTTCAAGATCTTACATGACTCCATATCAAAGAGACCTATAGTTCGTGGTCATCATGAAGACAAATTAAAGAAACAACCCCAAACCAGAGGTGATAAATCCTATCAACAAGATTCAAAATGAGAGAGTATTCAACTCTTCTTTCCTTAAAAACCCAAAATTCAATTTAAGAGGATCTAAAAGTGAGTAAGAAAACCCAATATACGTTTGAGTCAAGAAATGTCTCAACTTTACCTCCAATCGTGACTAAAACAGAAAAACACAACAAAGACTCTCAACTCCATCTAAAAAGATAGCGATAGAGAAGGTATTCATTTCAAACGTCAATCACAAAAAGGAGTATGCATACCGCATTTCCATAAAACCTCAAAAATTGTTAACGACTATTCCAAAGAACTCTATATCAAACCAAACCCACAACAAGATACAATTCCAATCCATTAATCCTTCAAACACAACATTCAAGCCTTCAACAAGACGCGGGATTTCTCATAGTAGAGGAGGGAAGAATATCCTCCATACTTACATGCCCTTACCAATTCAAAAACATGGTATAGTCTCCAAAAATAGAAGTGCCACAACCATTCCAACTCAAGAAGCTACAAGGAGAATATCTCAAAAGAGGTTACCAAATCAACCCAAACCAAAATTTATCTCTCAAGCCTTTTCAAGTAGACAGTCCATAAATGAGTTCTAAGCATTTCAAATCCTTGAATACAAGTAAAACTCAAGCTCAAAATACAAGTATAGAACCAAACACAATGACTCAAACACAAGTTCAAAACACACAAGTATTGAATATGATTTTAGTGTCGAACACAAGTTCAGAACAACACAAAGCTCCAATACAAGCTCAGAACAAAACACGAAGCTCCAATACAAGCTTAGAACAAAACACAAGGCTCCAATAAAAGTTCAGAATGAAACACAAGGCAATGAATGCCACTTCATAACAACAGTAGTCTCAAACCCAAATTTCACATGTATGTCACCACTAAACTTGCACAGAGGAAGTTTCCAAAAGCTAACATTACTTTGCAATGGATTTACATCCAAAAACCACAAAGATTCATAAAACCATGAAAGTAAATAACCAAACAAATCATGCAAACATTTATCTCATGAGAGCAGAATTATTTTAATGAATCATTTAGAAGAAAGCAAGAAATCTTAATGGATAGAGCCTATCATGCATGATAGTGCTTCGCCAATTCGAAGGAGACTTCCAGCTGAGCTTCCAACTCTTTTTATCCTCCATGAAATATCAAAAACCAAACATATTTTCCTCAAATGCCTCATATACTTTCCTTCAATCAAAAATAGGCCAGAGGAACCAAAAATAGCCACAAAGTAAAATTTGAACTGCTGGTTCGAAGAACCAGATAGCTCCATGCAGAGCAAAAATTGCGAGACATGCAAGACCAAACAAACTCTCACAAATCCACCTCCCTTGTTTCCAAGACGGTTTGCATGTAAAAATTGAGGTCCATTAATGCCATTAATTACAAAATTCCTACCTATCTCTCCATGTCACCACCTCCTAAAACTCGAAACCTATTTCCACTTTTGCATGCATTTCCAACTTTAGTGAAGCCTCCATGTATGCCTCCACTAAATTTTACTAGCCTTTGCCAAAGATGGTTGTACCTCCATTCATTTAACCCATTCAAATCAATTAAATTCCATTGGAACCATCACCATAATGCCATGCGACCCCTTAGGTTCCCTTTTAATAGTTTAGGATAGATTTCCCAAAACTTAGGTTAGTCTAACAATAATTACCTTAGGTCTTAAAACATAGCCATAGGTAATTTCCACCTTAGGTTAGATCAAATTCACAACCATATAGTATTAGGAATTAGGTTAATATAGCCTAGCATTACTTTAGTAATCTCTCCCTTATCCATTTAGCACAAGAGCTTAGGTTAGGATGCCATCCCAATAGAATAGAATAAGAAGCTTAGGTTAGATTGAAACCCAAATAAGTAGACATAGCTAGGAAGTAGGTGCTTTTACCTAGTTTAGGATACTGTTAGGATAATCCTTTAGTTTTAGGATTTTGATTCCCTTCTTAGTCATGAAGCAGACTATATTTCGTTTACACCATTAATGTCCTGAAGAGATCAATCCTAAAGACCCAAGCACAAACATACAACCAAATGAAGGCATGTTCATACAAGACCAAAGAATTTGTAACATACAAATTTCAGTCTACTACGTCTCTCCACCTATGAATGTCAATTTTACCATTCATCTGTAAGGAGATTTAAAACATTCCTTGGATCACTGGAATTGATCCAAGGATGAGTCAGAAAAAGAGATAAGTTTGAAACTCTCAAAACTAGATTACAACTCACCTACTAGAAGTGAAAGTGAATTCTTGTAAGCCACATCATTTCAAATTGATGAATCCAATAAGCAGAGATTATTTAGCCATAACAAGCATGATTTTCAAAAATCAAGGAAACACACCTCATTCAAGAAAATCACATGCCAATGCTTGTAATGCAAAAGAGGAATATAACTGTTTGTCAAAGGTGTTACATTGGGCACTGTGGTGTGTAGGATCTCAAAATTGAATTTTTTGGTGTCACTAAAGTGTCTCTAACCTTCACTATTGATCACCTATATGTTACTAGATGATTGCATAATTTTCCAGTAACCTATAAAACAAATGATATCTTGAAAAATCCAAATTACATCAAATCCTAAAAATAAAATGCAAATTGGGAGTCGTACCAACCCCACGGTCACCCGACAGTGAACTTATGACCGAGCATTTCACTACATCTCGTAATCCATGTATTTCTTGTGCATCTATGTAGAAATCATACCCTAGGAAGCTCTTGTATAAGATACACTTGATAGTGAGCAATAGCTAGATGTATCAATGTATATAGATGTGTGCATGGAAAAATAAATTTCCTCCTATAAATGTATACAAAAATGCATTCCCTTAAGTGAATGCTATTTGGATGCCTTGATACTCTTATAATGCATTTGGATGTAACCTTAGGTGGTGACAGAGATGCTTAGGGTTTGGTCATTTATTTTGGTCATATAGCTTTGTATTTATATGATTCGCTTGGTTGAATTTCACAATTGATAACTAAAATTCTGACCCATAAGAAAAAAAGATGCTCAAAAGATAAAAGAGGCCCAAAAGAGGTGAGTAAGATACAAAGAGGTTGAAGGCTCCCAAAGGGGACAAGGGCACATGGCCACTAGCATCCTAGTTGGGTGCTAGTGTCAAGAGTCAAGAAAAATAGAGAAATGAAGATTAGACCTGGGTTATAGGGTGTAGAAGGCCAAATAGAAAATAAGAAACATAGACAAAAGGCCAAAGACAATAGTCAATTACTAGTTTTATCACTTAGGAATCATATGAATAGTAGTATGTGATTAGGACCTATAAATGTACCCAAGTGCATGATTTTGTGTCTACATTTTTCCCCACTTTATGTTGTTGAGTGAATACTCAATAACATAAAGTAGATAAGAGATATGTACTTGATAACCATGTAGATCAATGGTGAAAGCATGTTGAAGAGATAATAAAAATGTGGAGTGATAAAAAATGAAGCGTGGAAGCTAAAGAAGAGGAAGTGACCCTAGGGGTGAAGCATATGTGTCGTACTTATGTTGTACACTGTTGTTTTTTTGCTTGGGATTTCCTATTTAGGGTTTCTTCTTATTACGTATTAAGACAGACCTACGAAAAATACTTGAAAGAGTAGTCAAATTTATGTGTTATGAAAACTCTGTAAAATTATGCAAAATTATGTAAAAATGTGAAAAGTAGTAAAAATTAATGTATGCACTGATCCGTGATGAATTAAAAGGATACAAAGTGTCTAGAAATGTTGTAGAAGAGTGAGTTTTTGGGTGCTCTCATATTAAGAGACATTTTTTAGGAAATCTCACGCCAACAATGAGTTTTTGGGTGATCTCATGCTAAGGTCTAATTTTTGGGCAATCTCATGCCATGACAGAAGAGTTTTGGGGAGAAAGGTCTAGTGTTATTCTCCATCCATGACTACTTCCCAAATTTATACACCACTACATATGGTGTGATCCATCTTTGTTCCGTGATTTTTCCAGTTCAATCCAAGGAAATAGAAAAAGAAGATGGAATGTATTCAAGTTGCTTTAGAGGGTTGTTCATGTACTATGAAGACTTCTCTATGAACTGATGAAAACTATGTTGATCTAAAAAAGTGATCAGAATCGCCTCCTAGTCATAGGCATCTAGGAAATTTCAAGATTTCCCAGGTGTTAATTTCTATATCTGGGTGTTGGTGTTTGTGTTAAACTAAGGACCCAACTCAAATTTTGGGTTATTTTAGTAACTAAAAATTATTATGTTCTTGTATTGCAGGCCTGTCTTGAAACTATGATTTGTTGTATAGGGTGAATAATTCACCCAATGTATGCCCCCTTCATTTAGGGTGCATGAGACATCGCTAGTAGGATTCGTCCTAAAGGAGAGGACTAGAATTTTATCTAAAACGATACCCTGCAGGGGGATTAAATGTGCATGGTAAAAACCAAGGAACATGTAAACAATATGGTTATAAACATGTTCTAGTAGAAAATTTAACAAACATGCAATAAAATATAGTGTAAACAAGTAATAGTGCAAACAAATTAGACCACAAAAATTATCTTTCAAACATGGGAGATATCTCACAATTTTGCAAGACAATTAGGACTAAAGCGGCCAAAAGCATACAAGAAGTGATTCATAAAGACATAAGGAAAAGCCCACAAAAATGGCATATAATAGCAAATCTTTGGAAAGCAAAGAGTAACATACAACCAAGGTGGAAAACAGCTCTATAAGGTAAATTTTTCACAAAGACACCCATTAGCAAGTTAGAAAGATAAAAAGTATGTCAAATCATGTATGTTCTAATATAAAGTAGTGTGCTAGTAATAATATGAAGTAGTAAATAATGAAACAATAACACCTATGATGTGTAAGAGTAGAAATGTAGATTCCCAGGAGCCTTGGTGGGATTGGTAAGAGGTATAGTGCCAAGCATCACGTGTTACGTGTAAATATCTATAGAAACTTTGTATTCACCACTAAAGAACAAGTGAATGTGCATGTGTATATAGAAAAGATAATGAAATACTAGATATATGACAAACATAGTAATCAAAGTGTACATGTGAGTAAAACTAAGCAAGAATAAGGGCAACCAAGATATGTAATATGTTTTGAATGAGTCAGATAGTATCCAATGTGAATGTGATAGGAGCAGTGTGCCCCCAAGTAGATGTGGATGAGCATGTATGAGATGAGGTTCATTTATAAAATACCCCTCGATAGTCAAGAATGAACCATAGAACAAGAGTGTGTCATCGGGAAATGGTTTGAAATGTGCACTAGATAGATAGATCAATGAAACATAGATCATAAAGAGTGAGAATGTAGTAAGGTTCATTTCATATTCATAACCTCGGCAATCAAGTATAAATCATGGAACTAGAGTGCATCATAGGGTAGTGACGATACAAGTTCTGTGTATCAATGTGTGTATGTTGAAGGATAAAGATTAGATGTGATGCAAGGAGCGTAATAGTAGAAATGAAACACACCTAATAATGTTAAGAGGGGGGAAGTAAGCATGATTCCCTCACATGTACAATGATGAGTAAGAAATCTAAAAAAAGTGAAGGGAAAGGTTCCTTCAATCGATGCTTAGAGATAAAGGTATGTGACCATGCTATGAGATTGGTGATTTATAAGATAGATGATGTATCGGTGAATGATACCTATGTACATGATACCTAGGAGGTGATGAGAACCTATGTGAAGGAGACCGAGGAGGTGATGGGTACCAGTATGAAGGAGATGGAGGAGGAGATGTGAACCTATGTGAAGGATACTGTGGGAAGGTGATGTGCACCTATGTGAAGGATACTGACAAGGTGATGTACACCTATGTGAAGGATTCATTTGAGTGGTGGATCTAGGCTGATGAGATAGACTAGTGGAATAATGAGACTGATTAGGTTGTGTGGGAATAGGAGATCTAGGATTATATTACCGCTTAGACTTGAGAGGTCTAGTGGTCCTAGATGCTCTAGTGAGTGCAATGGAAACCTCAAGAGGGGATTGTAGCCATGGTGTGCATGGTGGAACACCTTAGATGGTAATAAATTGCATGTTGTGAATGAACTTTAGACACATGTGATTCATGGAAATGATAGTGTGAATGGCATAGAGCCAAGGTATACCTAAGATCATGTTGCAGTAGCCTTTGATTGGAGGTTCAAAAATGAATGACATAAACATGGTAAGAGGCCCAACTATAACTCGGAAGCTTGACATAAACATAAGATTTTGGAATTGCATACGTAATATGCAAGAGTGGATAGTTTATAGAAACAATAAGTGCAATAGATCACATGCCCATATGAATTGATGGATCAATCATTGTATTATTGATGACATGAGGTCCAATATAATCATTAATATGTAATGTATCAAAAGAGAATGTAGCATGATATAAATGCTCGAGAGAATTCAATGAATGGTGGAGATGCATCAGTGTGAGAAACTAGGAAATCAAAAGCCCCCAATGAAGGAGGAGGCAATGCATGATATGTATGATTTTCGAAAGAGTCAATAAATTTATATTCATGCTTAGGGATAGGATCCTTAAATATTTTGATCTTTTCATTTTCATTGACCAACATAGATGTTGAAGGCTTAGGGAGTGTGATTGTATTATTGTCTATCAAATCTTGAATAAGATTCTGAGTTTGAAATAATGATCGGTAGAATGTCGAATGCATTGATGATAGTCACACCTAAAAAATTGTTTATAATTGTGGCCTTTAGTGTGAGATGATTCCAAATTAAGTGGAGGGGGAAGTGTAATAATATTTCTCTCAATAATTTGTGGAAATAGAATATGTAGAGCACAAGGCAATTTTTTGAATGTACACTTTGGAGGTTGCCATTAAAGTTTTTCAGAAGTAGAGATAGTGTTGACAATAGATTTTGCTTCAATAGGTTTATTAGATGGCTTGAAATTAGATTTACTTTGAAACTGAGTAGAAGATGAAACATGATCATGATATTTAAGGTTACTCGGAGATAATAGCTTACTTTCGTAAACTAAAGATTATGCCATAGATGATCAAATGATGGAGAGGTCTCAAAGATGACACTCTCTTGTAATGGAGACAAGACTTTGGACAAAAATATCTTACAATTCAAATTCCGCAAGTACATTACACATCTTAGCTAAGTTGTTCTCATATCATAAGACATAAACCGCTAGATGCTTATTACATCCTTATTTGATTTGTGCCAGTTGAGCATATGATGTTTTAGAGCCAATATTGATTTTAAAATGTGTTAGAAAAGCATCGGATAAATGTGTAAATGATGTTACCGAATGGACATTTAGATCGTAGAACCAATGCATAGCATAATATTGGAGGCTTCTAGGAAATATCTTTGCAAGTAAAGTATGATCATCCACATAATCAAGACATGCCACATGAAAAGATTTAAGATGCTCTTGAAGGTCACCATATCCATTAAATGTGGGAAACTTAGGGGTGAAAAAAATTAGAGGAATTAGATAGGTGGAAATGGCAGGTGCAAAAGGAGTGTGAAGGAGTAAAGTGGAGTCAAGAGATGGAGATGCATGAGAAGTAGCTTGCTGAAGTTACCGGCTTTGAAACTTGGATATCTTGATAGAGAGAGGCTAGGTCTTGAGTTTCAGTGGAAGAGACTTGTCATGTGTGAGAAAAAAATATGTGGAGTGAAGTGATTGGTGAGAGTAGGAAGAAATACACGAATAGTAGAAGTATGTGGAAGATTGGAATTAGTAGGGTGAGTAACAATAGGAATGGAAGTTGTAGTAGAAGCGGAAAACTAAGCTTAGCTAGATTAGTGGTTTCCTCATGCAGCGGTGAATAAGAATATATCAATATCTTTTGGATGTTTGACAAGATGATCATTGAGCTCTTGAAGGTGGGCTTTAGTAAATGGTTCATAAGATTCAGCCATGATAAAAGGATGATAAAATTCCTTGAAGCAAGGTTTGGTTCGAGTGACGGGTTAACAAAATGATTTAACAAAAAAGAATTTGTAAAATCCTAAGATATTTTAGAGTCACATATGCTAAATGAATGTTAAGGCACAAGATCACCACAAGAAATAATCTAATGAAAATTAAAACCTTAGGTGTAAGAGAGGAAAATAAGACTTAGCTGATTTTACAATGAATCCCAAAGTATTCTGGACTAGAAGACTGATGAACATGAGGAGGAAACTTTCACAACCACTCTCAAAAAATTATTTAACTACAGGAATATGTTAGACTAGGGTTCCCGAATTGGGACAAGGGTTCCTAGGTTCCATAGACCTGTGATGGGAACCCTTGACTACACAGGAGATTAGAAATTGAATTTTTTGGTGTCGCACAAGTGTCATTAACCTTCATTGTTGGTCACCTGCAAAATAAATGATATCCTACAAAACCCTAAACTACATCAAATCCTACAAAATAAAGATGAAAATGGGGAGTCAGACTGACCCCAGTGGTCACCCGACTGAGTGAACTTATGACCAAGCGCTACACTATATCTCACACCCCATTAATTTCTTATGTGTGTGTGTAGAAATTGTGCCCTAGGAAGCTCTTGTGCAGGATGCACTTGATAACGAGGAATAGTTATATGTACTAATGTAGATAAATGTGTGGATGGAAAAATGAACTTCCCCTCCTATGCGTGTATGTAAAAAAACTAGTCCCTTGTCCCTTAAGTGAATACTAGATGGATGCCTTGATGCTCTTACAATTCCTTTGGCTGCAACCTTAGGTGGTGATAGTAGATGTTTAGAGCTTGGTCCTTTATTTTTATCGCATATCTTTGTATTTATATGATTCCCTTGGTTTAATTTTGTAATTGACAACTAAAATTAGGACCCAAAGAAAAATAAGATGCCCAACAGATACAAGAGGCCCAAAAGAGGTGAGTAAGATAAAAAGAGGTTGGAGCACCCAGGGGGTTGAGGTCTCCTGGGAGCCCGTGTCAATAGTCAAGAAAGATAGAGCAATGAAGATTATATTAGGTTGTAAGGTGTAGAAGGAAAAATAGAAAATAAAAACATAGACAAAAGGAAAAAGATTCAATTACTATTTTTCTAGCTTACGAATATATGAATAGTAGTATGTGATTAGGACCTCTAAATGTACCCAACTATGTGATTTTGTGTCTACATTTACCCCCTTTTTTGGGTGAATACTCGATAACATAAAGTAGATAAGATATTTATACCGATAACCATGCAGATTGATGGCTAAAGCATGTCAAGAGACAAGAAAAAGTTTGGAGTGATTAAAAATAAAGCGAGGAACCTAAAGAAGAGAAAGTGACCCTAGGGGTGAAGCTTATGTGTCGATTGTGTTGTACTGTTGTTTTTGTCATTTAGGCTTGCTAATGTGTGGATTCTTCTTGTTGTGCATTAAGGATAGACACAGTAAAATAAGAGCAAAAGAGTAGTCATAATCATGTGTTATGAAAACTCGTAAATGTATGCAAAAGTATGTAAAAATGTGATAAAGTATTAAAAAGGAACATGTGCACCTAATCCGTGATGAGTGAAAAGGATGGAAAGTGTCTTGGACTACTATAGAAAAGAAATTTTTTTTGGCGATATAACGCCAAAAGTGAGTTCTTTGGGAGATCAGAACAATTTTTTGGGTGATCTCATTCCAATTCCGAGTTTTTTGGGAAATCTCACACCACGGTAGAAGAGTGTTGGGGAGAAACATCTAGTGTTATTCTCCATCCACGACTACTTCCTGAATTTATATGCCACCGCAGATGGTGTGATCTTGCTTTATTTTTTACGTGTTGTAATTTGATCCAAGGAAATAGAAAAAGGAGATAGAATACATTCTAATTGTTGGAGGATTGTGCTTAACTATGAAGAATTCTCTCTGTGAACTTCTGAAAATTGAATTGATTTTAGAAATTGATTGTAACTACCCCTACTCATAGGTGCTCGGAAATTTTAGGAGCACCTAGCGCTAGTCTCTATATCCTGGGCACTCACTGTCAATGGTGAATTGAGGACCCAAGTTAGATTTTGGGCCATTTTGTAACTAAAACTTGTTTTTCCCTATACTTGTGTGTAGGCATGTACTGAAGCTATGAGTTGTTGTATGGGGTGAATGATTCACCTAATGTATTCCCCCTTATTTGGGGTGCATGCAACATTTCTAGGAGGATGCGGCCTAAAAGAAAGGATTAGAGTTTGATTTAAAACCGATACCCTATAGGGGGAGGGAATGTGCATGGTAAAAACCAAGGAACATGAAAACAATATGGCTAGAAACATGTTTTAGTAGAAAAATTTACAAACATGTAATAAAAGACAGTGTAAACAATCAATAGTGCAAAAAAGTAGACCATAAAAGTAGGTTTCAAACATGGGCATTGCTCACAATGTCGTAAGAAAATCAGGGCCGAAGTGGCCAAAAGCATACAAGTAGTGATCATGCAAGACATAAGGCAAATCCCACAAACAATGGCATATAATAGCAAATGGTGGAAATCAAAGAGTAACAAATAAACAAGGTGGAAAATAATTCCTACAAGTAAAATGTTGCACATGAAGTGCCCATTATCATGTTAAAAAGAAAACAATTATGTCAAAGAATGTCTGCTCCGATATAAGTAGTGTGCTAATAGGAATATGTAGTAAATAATGAAACAATAACACCTATGATGTGTAAGAGTAGAAATGTATATGCCCCTAGGAGCCTCGGTGGGAATGGTAAGAGGTATAGTGCTAAGCATCCATGTTGTATGTAAAGATCTATAAAAACTCTGCATTCACAAATAAATAACAAGTGAACGCACATGTGTATATAGAAAATATAATGACATACTGGATATTTGATTAACATAGTAAGAAAAGTGTACATGTGAGTATAAGTAAGAAAGAATAAGTGCAACCAAGATATGTAATATGTTGTGAATGAGTGAGATGGTATGTAATGTGAATGTGATAGGGGTGGCGTGCCCCGAGTAGATGTGGATGAGTATGTATGAGATGAGTTTAATTTATAAAATACCCCTTGAGATTCAAGAATGAACCATAGAAAAAGAGTGTTTCATCGGGAAATGGTTTTAAATGTTCCCTTTATAGATAGATCAATGAAACATAGAGTGCAAAGAGTGTGAATGTAGTAAGGTTCTTTTCATATTTATAACCTCAACAATCGAGTATAAATTGTTGAACTAGAGTGCATTCTAGGGTAATCATGATAGAAGTTGTGTGTATCAATGCGTGTATGTTAAAGGATAAAGACTAGATGTGATGCAAGGAGTGTAATAGTAGAAATGAAAGACACTGATAATGCTAAGAGGTAGGGAAGTAAGCATGATTCCCCAAGTTTACGATTATGAGTAAGTTGTTGAGAATTTTCTTTGCATATGAATCACCAAAGTCATGGGAAATATTAGAGATGTGGGACTTTTCCCCTAAGATAACCTCTAGATTTTATAGAAGTTGGATCTTCTCTGCTTTGGGTTGAGATAAGGGTTAGAGAGAAAATAAAACAATAAGCAATTCCTATCTACGGTGATACACCGAGACTTTACTAAAATAGCACAGAGAATAATATTGAAATAACTACTAGATTAGTCAAATATCATCAACCATGATCAACTACTCTAAATATATCTCAAATTATCAAAGGCCGAATGAAACATAACCATGAGCGAATGAATATATTTATGTAAAATATCTAAGGGCGTGTAGCACAATATATATTTAAACATTCATCTAAAACTTGAATAAAAGAAAACAAGAAGAGATGAAGGACACAAAAGATTGTGAATGTTTAGTACACATAACAAGAACTCTTATTAATAGAGAAAATAGTACATAATGTCAAAATGGCATAGATTATAGTATTATTTTATAACAGAGCCTTGTTAAGGCCAATTAATACAATAGACCTAACCTATATCCTCCTGTGGAGCTCTAGAACTTCTTTTTTTATATTCTCTCTCCATCTAATTATATCTCTATTTGGCATAAGAAAATTCCTTTATAGACCCTGTGGCTCTTGCTTCAACGTGTCTCCATTAAGATTTCCACCACCCATATTTAGTTCTTACCTACAAGATCTTCAAATTTTGGAGTAGATCTCAACTACATGCTTTGGGACCCAAGATCACATTCATTCCATCGATCCTCAAGCCCCTTTCTTCCTTTAATTGGTCCTATCAATGGTGGTGGCTTCTTTACTTGACACGTGGAGACTTCGTGCTTATTTAGAGCCTTTCCTTTTCTCTCTCTTCTTAAACCTATGCCTAGGTGACACGTGGAGGCCTATGCGCTCCTCCACTTTATCTTTTACTTTTTAACCCACCCGAGGCTTGTTGAGCCACACTTTAGCCACATGGAATATCCTTGCTACTCGAATAATCCCAAAGCTTTGTGCCTTATCCAAAGTATGCCAAAGATACACGTGGAGCTCCTTTGCAATTAGCTTCAAACTTAGGCAAAATCAATCTCGACAAAACACAAAAGAAAGTTGAAAGGAACAAGTGGTTGGGGTAACAAAAGGTAACATTAATGGAAGATCCCTAAAACAATGTAGAAATCCTTCTATAGTTATGGCAACTCACCAAGGGAATTTATGATAGTCATGGAAGAATCTGGTAATCCTTCCGTAAAACTTCAAAATTTCAAAATATGGCTTTAGGAGACTACTTCAAAGCATCTTAGTACTGACCCATTCGGCCTCTATTAGGTAAGTCCTTCATTGTAGATCCTGAAAGGCTCTATCCAACTCGATGATCTCCTTGTGAGAGAATATTTGGAGATCCTACACCATTGTTTGCAAATGGAAATCCAACTTTACAATCAGGTTTAGAATGGCATCTACTTTAGCAACACTAGAATCATATTTTAAAAAATGAAAGACAATCATATCCTCTTACTTAGCTATAAGTAGCTACACGAATCTTGTCCTCTGATAGGATGGTGGAGTCATCAAGAAAGGGAGATGGGAAGCCTAATTGTACTAACTCTTTGATGCATTGCTTCCTCTCTCTAATCCCTAGCTAGAGTTGAGTCAGGAGATTCTGGAATTTGATAGTGGCCTTATTGCAACTCAGAATCTCACTGATTTTTGTTGTGACTAGCCTCTTGTCTATAAAAATAGCCCCTTACAGGACGGAGTTTGAAGAATCATAAAGTTTTTGAACTAGAATCACTAATTCAAGGACCTTGGTAGATACAGTCTCACTGATAGTTGAGGTGAGGACTCCACATTGGCGCACAAGCTTTGTGCATAAGATATGAATATGAGTGTGGGCCCTAGTTCTTTTTTCGTGGTGGCAATTCTCTTGTAGCATGAGGTATATAATCCCTCACCAAAGTGACAATTTCCCCTTTCTGGGGTTGTTGAATGAGCTTCTAGGTTAAATCCTTAATTGTGTCCTTTAATGCCTTGCATTTTATTTACAAGTTGTTTTTTTACTTCCGAGGCACGTAGCTTCGCTTGAAGTGAAGTGACCTCTTCTTTTTGGAATCGGCCTCTTACTATAGGAGCTTCTTCTCTTAGTTAATTTAACTAGCCATAGCCTTGATACTGAAATTTCATCTTCTAACGGTGTGTTCCTTATTTGAGAAGTCTGTAAGAGCTTCCTTTGATGCTGCCTCTTTTAACTCCTTGCAGAGCTGCTCTATTTCTTTGCTCTTGCCCTTGATTTTGGAATTGAGGTGGATCATAGTGCTTTATGTCTGTAGGAGGCTAGCCTCCATTTTCTTCAGCTTATTGTTGAGCTTGAGATAATCCATGGTGACCATGACAGCTATTTCACTCATCAACTTGACCTTATCCTGAGGCTAGAACTAAGTAAGGTCCACCACAACAATGTTGATGGAATAATCATTGGGTTGCATCTTCTCGGCGGGTTTTTGGACATTGGGGACCATTTGAGCGATGGTTAGGGAACTCTGTTGATGGTCATACAATGACCACATCTACTTCTAAGCTCCTGCTACCATTTATTTCTTTTTCTTCCTCTCCCTCCTATTATCTTGGGCTAGTTTGTCCTTCTTAGCCTTTGATTCATGAAATCGAGAGGAGGAAGTGACTACCCTGCGTAAAATGGTAATCCTAGTAATAGTCTATAAGGGATTGTAAATGATCATGGGGTTGGGAATTCATGATAGCCATAGAAGAGCCTATCATAACTCGGGGAGAGAATGTGGGAATGGTGGATGGTGGTGGAAGAATAAGAAAATATCCGGAGAAAGAAAGAAGAGTCTAGGTTGGGGTAGCCAACATAGGAATGCTCTTAGATGAGGAAAAGAAAGGTGGAGGAGATGGAGATGGATGAACAGGAGGAGAAGAAGGAGAAACCTAAACTATTTTCAACTTTTTATTTGGAAGGATTTGAGGGCTAGTGACTCTAACGATGGTTGTGGAGGGAAATACCGTGTAGGTTGTGTCGAAATGAGTCCTTGGGCTAGACCCGGACTTTGGTTGAGCCGATGACCCCTCACCACGAGGGTCTAATGTTTATATCATAGGTGTGTGGCTGTGTAGGATCTAGCCGACGAGTGGAAGGAGGGGGCTGTGATGGATTGTTTTGTCTAGAGTGGTCAAGGGACCCTCCATATATCATGTGAGGCGTTCTTTGGTGAGCGCAACTACCTCCTCATTATGCGAGTAAGACACGTGGTTAGATTCCTAGTATTTCTCCCACTTTGCTCATCGGTGGATATGGCCTCAAAATTGAGGATTGTTTTCCCAATTTCTTGACTATATTTACAATAGGCTTCAATATTCTCTACATTCTAGTCATTATTCTTTAGGGCTACCCTTTATCCCTTAGTCATAGTAACAGCTAGGTCATATCTATACACACTAGATGAAAATACTCCCATAATGGGATCGGGATATCCTTCAACTTGACATAATTGTATTTTCTTCTGGGGAGACTTCTTATCTTCAAAAAAATTTGTGCTCATGGTGGCAAGAGTTTGAGACTCGATTTGGGATAGGATGTTGGCCATCCACCCATTTAGGTCATATCTCCATGTGTCTAAGATTAAGGTGAAGTCTGTAGGAAGCCGATTCTATGTGAGAAGATGCTCTAGCCTTACATTTGATGATGGTAATCCCTCCCTTTCTCAAAGGGAGGTTGAACAATGTTTTCTTCTTCCAGTCATAGATAAACTCTGCATCGAGAAGCATTAACTACCTAGTTACCTCCAAGGCAACCACCCACTCCATGAGAATATTTTAAAGCGTGAAGGATTCATCTCTGATTCCATACAAATAGATCATTAAATATTGAGCCCCAAAGAAATAGTCACATGGATGCAGGGGGCTCTGTGAGCATGGTGCGAGACCAACTTGTTCATTTTTTTATCGACCCCCTCTACATAAAACTTAGGTAGAAGGGGCATGATGAAATATTTGGTGAATTCATATGCGTCTAAGGAGCAGGATAGTACATGATTCCATGCGAGATACGGATGATCTTTGGGGTCCACCTCCATGTCCCACAATGTTAGGTTTATAAATTGGCTAAGGGGCTAGGAGTTATGGTAAAAAATGAGGTGGAACAAATAGGAAGAATACTTAAAGGTGGCATTAACATGGAACATGGCCAATTTCTCAAAAATAGATTCCGCGATGACCTCCATGAAGTAAAATTGATACATCTATTCCTTCTTTAAAAATCTCATCTCGAAAAAGGGCCGCAGACTTTCCATTCGTGGACATTTCTACCCAAGTCTTGGCCAAAAATGAATGCCACCATGGATTAGGCATCTTGAGACGCTGCCAAGAACATATTCGGGAGATGGGGAATCCTGGTTTCTGGAACCGCTTTAATCATCTTGTCGGAACTCCCTGTTGAGGAATGTGTTTTTTTTTGCATTGAGCCTAGATATTTTGGAGTTTGGGCATATCATATAAGTCGGTCATTTGGTCATATCATATAAGTCAGTCATTTGGTAGGGTAGAGCCAACATTTCCCTAATGGTCTTTGGTGTAATAACCACTTGTATGTTTTTTCCCCTTATGATGTTGGAGTCAGGGTTGAAACACCATGCACACATCTACATAAGCTTTATATATGGGTGCACGAGAGGCACCATGTATTATGCAAGTGTGGTGGTCCAAATCCTAGAGCCAAAAGACTCAGAATCCCCCAAATTTAGGAATCAGACATGGGGCCGCATCCCTCGATCCTTTGGTTTCTTGGTGAGAATGGGATTAAAGACCTCATCTATGAAATCATGTACTGACGAGTCACCGAATTGTCTTCCCCTATTATGGAAACTCATCCTCATAAGGAGATATTGGCATGGCATAGGTTTCCCTAGATAATATTTTATTGGCTGCGTAGGAAGTGGTGATACAACACCTTCCAAATTTTCAAAAAGGGGGAGAAATGTCTCAACTGGAGACACGTGTCCAAATACACTTATCTAAAGGGACAAGACTGAAAAAATGAGGCAAAAGCAAATGAAATGGGAGACTATACATATGATACAAAATATTGTAATGTTGAAACCTAAATAGAAGGGCTTAATATGGATCTCATTCACTAGAATTGCCAAGGGTTCACCTTCTATAGTTTCATGCTCGAAAGTGTTGTGTTTATTACATGCACTAATTTTGAATGGTCCTATCCATAGAGGTTCAAATTTCCCATGATTTCTAGGCTTTGTGTCCCTCGCATCCCGATTCGTAACTAAAGTACCGACTTGGAATTCGGCTCTAAAGTCTTCCGATAAAACCAAGTCTTGACAACCCATTGATATTCGATCATGGATTCATGGGTTGTCTTTCATTTTTATTTAAGTTCTACCATCTTTATGAGCCTTTCCTACATCGCCCATGTTCCTTGATTTCAACTTGTTTCAATAATTCCAATGCATGGACTTCCATAGAGATGGGAATTACAGCGCTTTTACCATAGACCAAAGCATATGGTGAGGCTTTAAGGATTTTCTTGTGCATGATTTGATCAACCCATAAGGTCATCTTGATGTCTTCATGCCACGATCTCTTAAGTTCATCCCCCATCCTCTTTATGAACCTAATCAGGTTCTTGTTAGTAAACTCCACCAAACTATTAACTGTGCATATTAGTTGGAAGATGTCTTCGATAGGTTTCATGCCTCATTGTGAATTTAGACACCTTAGCACCCGAGAAAATCCTTGGAATTATCAGATATGATCGTGCGGGGTCTAAAGTAGTTGGTGATATCTTAGGGATGTTCTAGGATCATATTTTTCATGGATTCCTTTAACGGAACTGCCTTTCCATTGGGTAAAGTAATTAGTTACAGTGAGAATCCACTTGTGACCTTCGCTTGAAATAGGAATAATTATTCCAATAGGATTGTGTGAATGGCTCTTCAACTAGGATAGGGTTAAGAGGTAATGCGTGTTGCATAGTAATCTACAAACAAGTTGGGACAAAAATTATCCTTCTTGTAGGACTTTTATGGCTGTGGTTTTGGCCAAGAAGTGACCTCCCAAGCCTCCATGATGTAACTCATATAAGACCCTTTCAACCTCCTCCTTTTCTAGGCATCTAAGTAGGATCCCATCAAAGTTCCTTTTGAAAAGGAAATTATCAATAATGATAAATTCAGATCCCTGTTGTCTGTAATATATTTTATTTTTGAAAGGAAGGTGGCTTGGATACTCACTTGTTTACATGAAATGCATCTTATATGATACCCAATTTTTGGATTCATTTTCTTGGATATGGAGCACCATCTCAGATTCTTCATTCATTAGGACTAATGGATCTTGTGTGAGATATTGGCATAGACCTCTTCCTCATACCAACTTCATGGGCTTTATTTCAATGTCATATTCTAGGATCTTAGTGATCCAGTTGGCCCTTTTATCACTTATCTCACCCTCCATGATGTATTCTTTGACACTAGAGTGTGCCACCATGATCGTGATCTTGCTATTGGTAATGAGGTGTCGAATTTCTTCAGACCTTTGATAATGGCGTAAGCTTGCTTCTCCAAAAAGTTGTACCTTGTCTCATAATCATGGAGATTTTTTGAAAAGAAATTAATTGGATTCTCATCTTCTCATGACTCTCCTTTCTCGTGTTAAGCACAGATGCTATACTATACTCGCTCCCCATATATGTATAGGATGAAATATTTTGAAAAGTATGGGTAGTGTAGCACTAGATCAAATTCAATTCCCTTTTGACCTCCTCGAAGGCTTGACAACCTTCAGTGGTCCATTTGAAGTTTAGATTATTTTTCAACATCAGTGTGATCACACGGATCATTCTAGTAAAGTCTTAAATGGATCTACTGAAAAGGTTAATCTTTCCTAGGAAATATTGTATTGCCTTCCTTTTGTGACAGTAGGGACAATTCCATAATGGCATTAACTCTTTCTCGGTTCATTTGAGACCCCATATTTTTAAACAATGTGTCAAAGTTTACCTTGTGTTACCCCAAAAATTCACTTCTTTGGATTCAAAGAGATTCCAAATTCCTTATAGTTCTTGAATACAACTTCTAGGTAATCAAAATGATCATCTGATATTTTGGTAAACACCGTGAGGTCATCCAAGTATATCAGGATTACCTTATTAATCAGTTCTCCAAATGCAACATCCATGGCTCTTTGAAAAGTTGACCCAACATTGGTGAGTCCGAATGACATCTTTGCATATGCAAAATTTCCCCACTTTGTTGTAAAATTGGTCTTATGTTGGTCCTCCTCCACGATCCATATCTAGTTGTAGCCTGAAAAACCATCCAACAAAGAGAATATTTCTGAACTTGCTACTATTTGTAATATCTGCTCCATGGAAGGTAAGGGGTAGTGATCCTTAAGGGATACTTTATTCAGATCCTTGAAATCCATACAGAGTCTAATTTCACCATTTTTCTTCCTTATTGATACCAAATTAGAAACCCATGTGGAGTGCTTGATCAAGAAGATTATTTTAGCCTCCAGGAGCTTCCTGAGCTCTTCATCCATGAGAGATTATACTTTTGGGTTCACTCCTCTTCTTTTGATGAACATGTTTAGTCCCCTTTTCTAGGTCAATAGTATGTTGGATGATGTTCTTATTATAACCACATAGGTCATCATAAGTCCAGGATATCACCCTATCATATTTATGGCATAGAGCCACAAGCCTTTCTCTTTCTTTTTGAGTGACTAACTTCCCAACCTTTAGCTTCTTCCCACTAGCCACTTCTAGATCTGCATAGTATTCCTTGACTACGGAGAAATTTTTCCTATCTATATTAGCATCATCGGAGTCAAAGATATTTTCTAATGTTATCAGTCCCTTTGGAAGCTTGTTTATTTTTAGTTGGATGACTTGATCTTCGTATGCTTCTTCAATTTTGGGTTGGATTTGGTCTAAAACTCTTCAAATTTTTATAAGAAGAGAAAATTTGTTGGTCACTTTCAAAAACTTGTCAATGATCTACATTATCAGGTATAGACAGGTGAATGATCAACCTCATCACTTCTTTATTTTTCAAGAAATCCCCGGTTAGGTTGAACTGTGATCTGATCTAGGCCATTCTATTTTCTTCTATGTTTTTCTCTTGAGGGATAACCTTAATGTTAAAGGCCTCAAAATATTCGATAAGATCCCATACCCTATGATGGTAGGATCTCATTCTTAGGTTTTTGGTTGTGCTAGTGCTTCCAACTTGTGTCACTACTAACTCAAAGTCCCAAAGAATTTTAGTTGTTGTATGCCCTATTTATGTGCCAACATCAATTATGATTCATTACTAGTGCAAGTGAATTGGAAGTGAAACGCTTTGGATTATCTTTCTTTCACTTGGTGAGGATTGGAATATTCTAGTTCCCGAGTCATTTCGCATCTAGTTCTATCAAAGTGCAAAGTCCATATTTTGGAATCCTTCATGAGATTCTTTTCATTTTTACTATCTTCCCATATGATCTTTGGGATGTTGGGATTCTCATCAAATATCACATAGGTACCTAAACCCATGGATTCAAAGTTTCTGAATGGGTCTTTTTGAGGGTCATCTTTATCTATATATGATTCTTCCTCTTAGGTGATCATAACATGTGAGGCTTCAAAACCTAAGGCCACTTGATCCATTATATGTTCCTCCATAAGGGGCTTTGATAGTACATTCATTTTGGATCCATACTTAGTCCACATAATTAGATGAGACCAATCCAAGGACATGTAGCCTCCAATTTTAGTTGTGAAGTCACAGGATAGATAGAGTCTAAAGACCGGCGGAACATCAATCACCACTATATCTTGTAGAACGGTTATGTTTGGGTATGAATAGAGTTACAATGGGAGGATTCTAATAACACCAATTATTTGAACTGATTTCCCATCTAGTTACATGACTCCTCTTCTTAGGGGTTCATATCTAATTCCTAAGGCATCCGTAATTGCTTTAGGCATCACCGTAGTGCTTGTGCGTAGTCTATCATGGAATTGTGTAATAATTTCTTACCAATTATAAGAGTCATGAAGAAGGGTTGAGGTCTTGGTTGACTTACCATTTCCTTTTTGTTCATTAGTATCTTGACTCGGTTTAAATCTGAGTTGTTTTTATTTTCTCTTTCCCCTTTATCATCATAATTAGACCACCATTGCATTTCGTAGATTTTTGAAGCAATGCCTTCTGTTCCAAAATGCCCAAGATATCCCGCAAGGATACATTAGTCGGTGCCCTTTTAAGTTCCTCAACTACAATCATTATCCTGTGTGGCTGTTCTTTGGAGACTTGTTAGTATTTCATTCTCTCAGCAGAAATTTGGATAGAAGGTAATTTGATTCTGAAAGGTTCTAGAGTCTCTTGTCTAGTTGCAGGAAAAGGGATGGTGAACGTTGAAGGTTGTTTTCTTGCTTCATTCATTGTTGTAGGAGCAGGGATCATAGCTTCTATCACCTACCTCTTGGATCAAGTATTGTAATCTGACAATACCATATTCTTATATGTGGATACATCATTTGTGAATGCAAATTCTTCTCCTTTGATCCAAGAGAAAAGTGCATGTTTAGGCATAATCTATGCCTCTTGTTCTAGGTACATCCCTTACATTTGCGTAAAAAGGCCACATTTTGAATTCTTGAGGACTGGTAAGGTCTGCCATCATTGACCTCATAGCCTTCCATCACTCTTTTCTCTACTAATTTTTGTTGTAGATTCCCTTGGGAAATCTCTTGGTATATGAGGGGTATTATAAGGGAAGCACCAAACATTGGGATCTTCTGCTAAATTATTTTGTCTTGGAATCATTTCTCTCCCACTATTGGGTGGGAGCATCTCAAGTGGTGTTGGGGCCGGATAATTTTGGTTAGACAAACTACGTCGGTGGCGCTTTGGGCATTTTGATGCTATGGAGGATAAGTGGGTCTACCTCCTTGGTAGCCTTGATAAATAAAATTGGGTACACGCCTTCATCCCTTGTAAGATTAACTATCTCATTAGAGAAACTCCTAAGGATATTTTTACTTCCTCCATCTTTGAAGAAGAAGATGATGGTGTAACTGGAAGGGGTGATGGATCCTTAAGAGGATGGGTAGTTATATATGGATGTCAGATCTTGGGCGGAACTTGAGGTTTATGCCTGAGGAAGGGGAGTTATCTTAGGATACACTGGTAAAGGGGTCTTTGGGGAGCTTCCCATTATTTATCAAATTATTCTCATCTTAGACTGCAAGATCATATGCTTGCAGAAAAGAACCCCCTAATGACTAAATTATGACAGAGATATCCAAGTTTAGATAATTTAGATAAAATATAATAGCCATACCTGCAGGTGGTCTCCTAGAACTATAATTCTTTGCCATGTCTTATGGAAACTAGTATTGAAATTAGTCGTAAGCTCTCACGGAGCTTTCTTGATATTGATAAGTTGTTGTAAGAGTGAAGATCTATCTCCCTTTTCATTGAATCTTCTAATGAATACATTTCCCAATTGATCCCAAGTACCAATGGAGTTAGGGGTCAAGGATCTGTACTAGTCGAGATCTTTTCCCTTAAAGGATGAAGTTAGTAATCTTAAGGCAACATCTTGTTTGGTGACGTAATGTACCGTGCAGATCTTTTCAAATCTTTACAACATCTTGAATATGCTCCTATGGGGTCTTGAAGTCTTCACCTATGAATTTAGGTAGTGCCTTTAGCGCATTTTTTAGGAAGGGATTCCATGTTTCTAGATGTATTGGAAAGATGAGTAGACTTCTTTGATTCCATGAGACAAACTATCTAAGAGGATGAGGTGATTGATGAGACATTATGAGAGGCCTAAGAAATATAGTGGATTTTGAGAAAGTCCTACCACATGGACGTGTTGAAATAGTTAGATTTAGAGGATATGGAGATATTCAAATCTATCTACCTCTTCTACTTCTTCCCCGGGATAGTGTAGGTATTCAAATGTGCCTTCTTCTCTTGTTCTCGACCTTGTTTGAATCCTTATCATGAACTAAAGAGGATCAAACCATCAATACTGCTGAAACTAATAGATATGTCAAATAGAGTCACCAGATGTGTTATTGTGGAGCCTCTATAGGATAAAAATTGTTATGTCACATGCCAAACCGTAATATCCCACTTCCGGGATCAATAGAAAATATGTAAATCAACAACTCCAATCAACTCGCAAATAGCAAAAGTCATATTTAAAGTTCTAATGCAATCGTTATATTGCACCTCACACAAGAAATACAATCATTGTAAATGAATACTGGAATTACTCACAACATTCAACATAATTCAAGTGAGATTACTTCTGCTATTCTAGAACTCTGAGATACCATTAAACTTAGCCTTGTTCAACTAGCTACAAACAAATCACCTAAATCTCCTTTAAAGGAAATTCAAAATTATTAGTAAGCATGTAATAATTATGATCGTTGCATTCGAGAGATATGTAATTTTTGCCACACCAATTTGAGCATTAAACGAAGACACCAACCCAAGATAACAACAGCCACTAGTCTCGTATATTTATTCTAATCAAAATTACTTGTCAAAAACCAACACTTACACACCAAAAAGAGGTCACCGGGATGTGTGCAAAATATCCTACAAATTGCATATCATATGAGGCTTACAACCATGCATCCCAAAGCTAAATAAACCACATATTGAATTTGGTGAATTTATGGAGGAGCAGTAGCTATAAGAAAGACAAGGATCTCATATTTCCATTGTCAAAGCATGTAGTATTTTATCCACAACAAACACTCCCAAATCGCTGCCTCAAATGGTCACAAACACATGTCTACCCTAATTGATTCACTTCAGTTATGGATCACAACTACAAATGCAAAAGAAGACTTCAAAAACATGCCAATTATTATTGCCTAGACTGGAATATTAATCCACAATGAGAGATCTAAATCGATGGCTATCTATATTGAATATAAATCCTCAAAATAAATCTTTGGGCAGCGCACTGTGGGGATAGATATCGACCATGAACATATGAAAATTATTATTGGTTTCCCTTATTCAAGTTGCTGCCAAAGGACACAATAACATGCATTAAACTTGGTCGATCCATACCCACTTATGTCCCAAATAGTTTATAAATATTAAGAGGAGTCACTAGACAAAGAATCAAGCCCAAGATGATCGCACTACTCTTAAAGGTACCTCAAACTAGTTAAGAAACACACTAGCAATTTCTGAAAGTTAGAGCATAAGATTTTTGCATACATATCACTCTATAATTACCATAACAAGCTCACCAAAAATGGAATGAATACATGCACCAATGAATAGATTTTCAAGCATACCAAAAGTGCTCCAAAAAATCTTATTTTTTATCACAACCAGCTGCTACACAGTGACATCGCTACAGTAGAAAAAGGCATATTTCTAAAAGAACTTGCTAAAACCAAAAGCATAGATCTCACTTGAGTTTGCACAAATAAGTTCTTCAATTTGATTCTCCAAATCAGCTTCAATGCAAATAGATCCTTCAACAATGGAAGAGAGAGAACAAGAGTATCACATTAGGGCATACATCCCTTCTCCAAGCATGGAGCCAAAATCAAAATCATCATAGCATAATAATAATAGTGATCCTAGCACTCCTTTTATAAGCAAGGAGGCACAAAATTCAAAATCCCTAGGAGATGGAAATTATTAAATAAAAGTAGTTTATTTCCCCTAGGTGTGGCGTCCCCTTTTTAAAAAGCCACCTAAATATTTATTTAATTAATTCCCCATTTAATTTTTATATTTTGGGAATTAAATTAAATTAAATAATTAAATAATTATTGCTCCAGTAATAATATTTAATTATTTAATAAAAACGTTCCCCTTGCACATCCCGAAGCCCACAGGGAAATATAGGCTAAGGGTCTTCAGAAATGGGGACATTACAATCCTCCCCTCTTGGAAATTTCTTGCCCTCAAGCAATAACAAGCTCGTAGATCCATGCAACATGCCCCAAAGAGAAGATGTGGGGTGGTGCATCCAAAGCCTCGATCCGGTGCCTGTCAAATGATGAAGTGTTGGGGAGAACAAGTTTCTTCTCCTCACGTCAACCCCAAAAGATGGGTCATCAACTCTAAAACATGTGCCCCAAGCAATGGTGTCCTCAGTGTAGCATGGGGAGTCATCAAGGGGATGAGCTTTGCCAAGCTCCGAGGCTACCCACTCAAAAATGTTCTTATGAAGAGAGTAGGATAGCGGTCTTCCTTCATATGCCTTCAAACCTGCACATGGAACAAATGTATTAGAAAAACAAGTGTTGAAGAACACTTTTCTTGTTGCCTCATCAAGTCTCCAAGGTGTGAAGGAATCACAAGTCCTCGTGTATGGGCTGCCCCCAAATGTCACCCAGCTGCCCCATCTACTGCTGTAATGATGCATATATGTAGACCATAAAATTTGAAAGTATATGTCAAGTAATAGCTCATCATAGGCTGCAAATGAAGAATCCTTCTTTCCACCAATAAGTCCCTTTTGATTTTCTCCTTTAGGGGCTGCAAGATATCTCCTCTTTTGATCATTAGTCAACATGCAGTATCCCCCATTGAACACTACCTTTCTTAGGAAGCCCTCTCTAAGATCATACACACAAATGAAGGACTGATAATACTTATGAAATGAAGAATGTGTAGGAGCTGAAAGTATAGAATCAATATTACCATAAAGAAACCTCATACCAACTATTTCCTTCTCTTTCCAAACCTTTGTGGAAGTCCCCAAGATTATGCTCATATAATCAACAATTGTAAAGTTGTTCCAACAATTGTCCTTCACCCAATTTACACTTGGAATGTTATCAATAAATCCCAACTCAAAATTGATGGTATGAAACTTGCATAACTGAAAATTATTACCTTCCAAAGCTGCCTTTGCATCATTTCCCACCATACCCTCTTTGTCATGGAGTGTGAGATTGAGCTCAAGTACCCCAAGTGTCCACATTGAGTGCACAAACTCGGCCATTAATGGAAGAGTGCAAATCTGAAAATGCTTACAAGAGAATGCACCTTCATACACATGCTTGTCAAATGAACCATGATACATATGAAAGTGGAAGATTGCTGCCCTATCATGTGTAATTTCTAGCAACCAACCTTTTTCCCATGCAACTTCAATTTTCTCTTCACATGAATTGGCCCCAATAATGCTATCAAAACTGAATTGAGTAGAAACAAATTCAAGTAGCTTACCACAACTTGGAGTCATGCACTTGCTGCCTTTACCTTTGTTTGGACTGAAATCTAGAAGGTGTTGGCCTTCTAGCTTGGAATCCGGATCTCCCAAATGCAATCCAATACTCATGCCCTCCAAAAATAGCTCTAAGCTTGCACTTATGTTCAGAACATCAGTCATAATGATCGTAAAATCAGAATTGACACCTTTTTTACAACGTAGGAAATCACCTGGGTTCCATACCTTAGGGTGCCCATGGAGGGGATTTTGAACCAAGGAATCTCTTTGCCAATTTTTGCTATCTTCATTCTTTGTGTCACCATTGTTTCCCACATGAAAACAAATCTGAAATGGCAAGACATACAACAACAAACTTAGCACACTTGTATGCTTCTCAGTGTGGCTGATCTAAAATGCACAAGTGGAAAACCACTATCCTCCTGTGGTGTTTCACCCACCAAACTTGTCTTTTCAATGTGCAGATCTGAATCTTTCTGTTCTTCTTTTCTTAGGTTGTTTTCCATGCAAAGTTGTGAATCAAGCCATCCTTCCTCCTTTAGCTCTTCCTCCATGATTCCTTTTTCTGTCACTTCACTATGCATGCAAACATTAGAAGACAAAGAAACTTTTTCAATCAACAAAGAACCTTTACCTTTCTTATTCCCATCCAGTGGTTCTTCTTCCTTCACTTCCTCTTCTTCCTGCCCTAAGGGTTTGGCATGGAAGGTTCTTGTGGGAGGAAATGCGGGTGACTCCACCTTGCCATTAGCTTCTTGGATGAGCTCATCAAAGAACACATCAACTGGAGTTATTATTCTTCTTGATCCACTTCTTCTCCTTCTTAAGTCACAAAATCCCTTGAGAGATAAGAGAGCTTGGGCCTCTCGACTTAGTGCCTGGTATTCTTTGCAATAAGTATCAAAGTCATGCTTGAGCCATTCCTTCCATTCACCATCACTAGCAAGCCCCATGATCTAATCTCTGCAAGCAACACCCACAAGGAGTAGAGGAAAGTAGCTCTGATACCACTGTAATATCCCACTTCCGGGATCAATAGAAAATATGTAAATCAACAACTCCAATCAATCGTAAATAGCAAAAGTCAGATCTAAAGTTCTAATGCAATCGTTGTATTGCACCTCAAACAAGCAATGCAACTGCTGTAAATGAATACTGGAATTACTCACAACATTCAACATTCAACATACTTCAACTCAGATTACTTCTGCTGTTCTAGAACTCCAAGATACCATTAAACTCAGCCTTGTTCAACCAGCTACAAACAGTCACCCAAATCTCCTTAAAAGGAAATTCAAAATTATTAGTAAGCATGCAATAATCCTGATCGCTGCATTCAGAGATATGTAATTGTTGCCACACCAATTTGAGCATTAAAGGAAGACACCAACCCTGGATAACAACAGCCACTAGTCTGTATATTTATTCCAATCAAAATCACTGTCAAAAACCAACACTTACACACCAAAAAGAGGTCACTGGGATGTGTGCAAAATATCCTACAAATCGCAGATCATATGAGGCTTATAACTATGCATCCCAAAGCTAAATAAACCATATATTGAATTTGGTGAATTTAGGAGGAGCAGAAGCTATAAGGAAGACAAGGATCTCATATTTCCACTGTCAAAGCATGTAGTATTTTATCTGCAACAAACACTCCCAGATCGCTGCCTCAAATGGTCACAAACACATGTCTACCCTAATCGATTCACTTCAATTATGGATCACAACTACAAATTTAAAAGAAGACTTCAAAAACATGTCAATTATCATTTCCTAGACTAGAATATTAATCCACAATGAGAGATCTAAATCGCTGGCTATCTATATTGAATATAAATCCTCAAAAGAAATCTCTGGGCAGCAGACCAGGTGGGATAGATATCAGACCATGAACATATGAAAATTATTATTAGTTGCCCTTATGCAAGTCACTGCCAAAGGACACAATAACATGCATTAAACTTGGTCGATCCATACCCACTTATGTCCCAGACAGTTTATAAATATTAAGAGGAGTCGCTGGACTATAAATCAAGCCCAAGATGATCGCACTACTCTTAAAGGTACCTCAAACCAGTTAGCAAACACACTAGTAATTGCTGAAAGTTAGAGCATAAGATTTTTGCATACATATCAATCTATAATTACCCTAACAAGCTCGCCAAAACTGGAATGAATACATACACCAATGAATAGATTTGCAAGCATACCAAAAGTGCTCCAAAACTCTTTTTTTTTTATCACAACTAGTTATTCAGTGACGTCGCTACAGAGAAAAAGGTATATTTCTAAAATAACTTTCTAAAACCAAAAGCATAGATATCACTTGAGTTTGCATAAATAATAAATAAGTTCTTCAATTTGATTCTCCAAATCAGCTTGAATGTAAATAGATCCTTCAACAATGGAAGAGAGAGAACAAGAGTATCACATTAGGAATACATCCCTTCTCCAAGCATGGAGCCAAAATCAAAAGATGCATCAACATAATAATAATAGTGATCCTAGCACTCCTTTTATAAGCAAGGAGGCACAAAATTCAAAATCCCTAGGAGATCGAAATTATTAAATAAAAGCAGTTTATTTCCCCTAGGTGTGGCGTCCCCTTTTTAAATGGTGATTTTATCAATAAAAGCCACCTAAATATTTATTTAATTAATTCCCCATTTAAATTTTTAATATTTTGGGAATTAAATTAAATTAAATAATTATTGCTCCAGGTAATACTATTTAATTATTTAATAAAAGCGTTCCCCTTGCACATCCCGAAGCCCACGGGGAAATATAGGCTAAGGGTCTTCAGAAATGGGGACATTACACAGACCTAACAATATTTGAAGTTTAAGCTTTTAATGTTGGTCCCATCATGCGTGCCAGTAAAACTATTGATGATTATCTTTGCAAATTAATCACCAAAGTTATGGGAGTTCTTAGAGATGTGGGAATTGTCCCCTAAGATAACCTCCAGGTTTTATAGAATCTCACTCTTCTCTATTTTTGGGTTGAGATAAGGGTTAGAGAGAAAATAAAATAGTAAGCATTTCCTATCTAAGGCAATGTGCATAGACTTTACTAAAATTACACAGAAACTAATATTGAAATAACTACTAGATTAGTTGAATAGCATCAAGCATGATCAACTACTTTGAAGATATCTCAAATTATCAAAGGCCGAATGAAACATAAGCATGATCGAATTAATAGATTTATGTAAAATATCTAAGGGCATATATCATGATAGATATTTAAAAATTCATCTAAAACTTGAATAAAAGTAAATAGGAAGAGATAAAGGACACATAATATTGTAAACGTTTAGTGCACAGAACAAGAACTCTTATAAATAAAGAAAATAGTACATAAGGCAAAAATGGCATAGATTACAGTATTCTTTTATAACAGAGCCTTGTTAAGGCTAGTTATTACAATACACTAAACCTAAATCCTCCTGTGGAGCTCTAGAAAAAAAAATTATATTCTCTCTCCGTCTAAGAATATCTTTGTTCTACAAGAAGAACGTTCCTTTCTAGACCTCGTGGCTCTTGATTCAACATGTCTCCATTAATATTTCCACCACTTGTATTTAGTTTTTACCCGTGAGAGCTTGAATTTTGGAGCAGATCTCAACAACATGCTTTGAGACCCGAGATCACATTCATTCTCGCCCATCCTTGAGCCCCTTTCTTCCTTTAATTGGTCTTGTCTACACTTGGTGGCTTCTTTACTTGACACGTGAAGACTCCATGCTTATCTCTGGGCCTTTACTTTTTCTCTCTTCTTAAACTTGCACTGTGTGACGTGTGGAGGCTTTTGCACTCCTCTTTATCTAACTTTTCAACCCTCCTGGGGCTGTTGAGTTGTGTTTTAGCCATGTGGAGGATTCTCTCTGCTCAAATATTGTTGATGTTTTGTGCCTTAACCAAAGTGCATTGAAGAGACATGTGGAGGCCCTCTACGATCATCTTCAAACTTAGGAAAAATCAAGACCGACAAAACATAAAAGAAATCCAAAAAGAACAAGGTGTCGGGGTGACAAAAGGTAGGATTAATGGAAGAACCCCTCAAAAATGTAGATATCCTTCTACATAAGTTATCTGAAAAAATTGAAGGGCAAAGTTCCTCCACCCAATACTTGTGGAGATAAAGGCATGTGACCATGATCTTAGTTCGGTGATTTATGAGACAGATGATGTATCGGTGAGTGAGACCTATGTACATGAGACCTGGAAGATGATGAGAACCTATGTTAAGGAGACCGAGGAGGTGATGTGCACCTATGTGAAGGAGACCGAGGAGGTGATGCACACCTATGTGAAGGACACCGAGGAGGTGATGTTCGCATATGTGAAGGAAACCGAGAAGGTGATGTTCACATATGTGAAGGATACCGAGAAGGTGATGTGCACCTATGTGAAGGAGATTGAAGAGGTGATGTACACCTATGTGAAGGATTCATCTGAGTGGTGGATCTAGGATGATGAGATGGACTAGTGGACCAATGAGACCAAGTAGATTATGTGCAAATAGGAGATCTAGGAGCATATTGTTCCTTAGATTTGAGAGTTCTAGGGGACCTAAATGCTCTAACAAGTGCAATGGAAACCTCAAGAGGAGGTTGCGACCATGGTGTGTATGGCAAAACACCTTTGATGGTGATAACTTGTGTTTTGTAAATGAACTTTAAACACATGTGATTCGTGGAAATGATAGTGTGAGTGGCACAGAGCCAAGGAAGACCTAAGAGCATGTCATAAATTTTGATTGAAGGTTCCAAAATGAATGGCACAAGCATGGTAAGAGGCCCGACTATAACTAGAAGTTTGACATGACCATAAGATTTGGGAACTAGATATGTAATATGTGAGCGTGGATAGTTGATGGTGAAAAGAAGTGTAGTAGAGCACACACCCATAGTAATAGATGGATCAATCATTGTATTATTAATGACATGAGTTCTAATAGAATCCTTTATATGTAATGTATCATAAGAGAATGTAGCATGATAATCATGATCAAAGAATGTAATGAATGGTGGAGATGCATCAATGTGAGAAAATAGGAAATAAGGAGCCCCCGATGAAGGAGGAGGCACTGCATGATATGTATGATTGCCAGAAGAGTCATCGGTTTTATTGTCGTACTTATGGAGACGATCATTAAAGATTTTGAGCTTTTTATTTTCATTGACCGGTGTAGATGCCAAATGCTCGGGAGCGTGATTGTATTGTTGTCTATTAGATATTGAATGAGATTCCTAAGTTTGAAACATCGATCGATAGAATTCCTAATGCATTGATGATAGTCACACGTAAAATTTTCGTTATTTAATTTCATCCTTTAGGGTGAGATGGATCCAGATTAAGTAGAGAGAGAAGAATAATAATATTTCACTCAATAAGTTCCATTACAATAGAATATTTAGAGTGTAAGGTAAATTTGTGAATATACACATTGGATGTTTCCATTGAATCTTTTCAGGGAGTAGAAAGCATTGATAATTGATTTTTCTTCAATAGGTTTAGTAGATGGCTTGAGATTAGATTTTCCTTGAAACTTAGTAGAATATGAATCCTAGTCATGATATTTAATATTTCTCATAGATAATAGTTTACTTTCACACAACTTAAGAGTATGGCATAGATGATCAAATCATCAAGGGTCTCAAAGATGACACTCTCTTGCAATGGAGATAAAAGACTTTAGATAAAAATATCTTAAAAGTCGAAGTCCATAATTACATTAGACATCTTAGCTAAGTTATTCTTATATCTTAGGACATAATCCACTAGATTCTCATTAGATCCTTGTTTTATTCATCCCATTGAGCATAGGATATTTTAGAACCGATATTGATTGAAAAATGTGTAAGAAAAGCATTGGCTAAATGTGTAAATGATGTTACCAAATGGACAGGTAGATTGTAGAACCAATGCATAGAATAATCTTGGGAAGTTCATTTCCTCATACATCCTTATCTTTAGTTGTCATTATTTCAGGTCAAGTGGAAAATAATCCTTTGTCATAGATGTCAAAGGGTGAGAGACTATGCCGAAACATGATTTCATGGTCCAAAATGTCAACATATCGCTTTTCCATCAAATTTTTATCTTGTTAGCATCAATGACAAATGGGGATATTGTTGCACCTTATTGCATTGGTGGTTTTTTTTTCATTGATGTCACATGTCATTAATGGAAATGAAAGATTGAAAGATCATATAGGTCAAGTGGTGTTCAATGGTTCTCGGTGGTTGGTTTCACAAAGATCCGGGCATGATTCAGGTTAGTTTCAAGGTGTTACAAGCTCAAATAGTGAGGTGGTTATTGGCTTACTAGTTTCAGATGGTCTACAAGTTAGTAATGATGTTATAAGCATGAGAAAGAGATCTCATAGGGTTTATCAAGTCATCTAGTGGAAGTTGCATTTGAAGTTGGTCCTTTTAGACCTATTTCTAGAGCATGATGAGGTGTGAGAAGTTGGTACATGTCACATAAAGATCATGTGAGCATGGTAATAGTCTAGAAACAAAGTGTCTATAACACGTGTGAGAAAAAACAAGGCTCATTTTAGCTCTTGGAATCAAAATTCAAAAGTTCACATAAATTGGCTTTCGAGAATTAGCATGATGCAGCCGAGTAAAATGAGATAGGATAGAAGAGTACATGAATAATTATAAAATATGATATTATGTGTCATTTATAGGGATGATTTTTGGTTCTCTAGGAAAAATTTCATCAAATCCTGAGAAGGTATGTGAAAATTATGCTAATTTTTCTAAAATATGATTTTTGAAAAATGCATAATAAGGTGTCTAGCTTCTTAACACTCAAAAAACTATAACACCTCCTTAAAATAAATATAGTACTTTTGTATAGGGATTCAATCTTGAGATATTTCAAAAGGTTTCAGGTGAATTGGATATGTTTTAATAAATTTATGAGCATTCTTCTGTCGATGTTTTCTCTCTCTCCAAGGCTTCTTGAGTTGAGTGGCCTAATGTGAATTTTCTAACTCTAATTCGCTAGTCCAAGCTAGAGACATATTTTATAAGTATAAGATAACTCATATAATTCAAAATAATGATACCATTGCTCTCAAGGTGTACTATGCTACATAAGGATGCTTTTGCTATACAAGGCTAGGTGCAGTCATGTTCTTAAGCCTCCAAGATTGAAATTCTTAAGAAAAATGTTATACAATGACCTTTTCAGAGTTCATGAGGTTTGTTCTCTTCTACAAGATAAAAAAATTATGTTGAGACTCTCCAATGCAATGGTCAAGGGTGAAGTATCTCCAAAAGGGCTTATGTTGAGTTACTTTGCCAAGTAAGATGTGCATATAAAAATATGTTTGAAGAAAATTTGTACTTAAAAATTCTCTCCCAAGACCTGGAGTCAAATCCTCTAGCTTATCCTTAGGCACGGATGTTGAATAAGGTGATTCATTTGCAAAGTTAAGGCATTATGAGGCAAATTTGTGGTTGCATCTACTAATAGTGGCGGCTTGAGTAGAGTTCATTGTACATCTTGAAATTTTCCTACAAAGGTGTGTGCTTAAAGTATGAATATGGTGTTATTAGTGGTCTAATATCATCAAGAATATCTCACTCTTACCACATGAAAATCATGGCTTCTCTTGTACTTTGTTTCATCAATGTTGAACTCGATATGCTTTATCAAGTCTTCATGATAAATTGTTGTATATTGTTCTGAGCTACCTAGGAGTTGTTTTGAATGTTTTACTATTGTAAATTGATTAAAAGTATGTAATTTGGTCTCGAAATCCTTAGGAGCTGGAAATTTCAACTTCCGTTAAGAATTGAGCGTGAAAAATAATTTAATGTGGTCTCGGTGTGCATAGTGGCCCCATACCCCGATCTAGGGTTTACCAAAGTTTTTTTATCGAATCTCGTTATATAACAACCAAAAAAATATAATTTTTGGAAGACTTATCTCTCTCCATCACACAAAACATTTTCAAAAGGAATTTTTTTTTGTTAATTATGTCGAGAGAATTGGGTGACATAAATCTTGGTTTTGTGAAGATGTCTGCAGGGTTCATGGTTGATGTTGTTGAATGAAATTTCTTCTACTAATTCAAAATAGAAGCTCCTCCAATAATTCTTTCAGCTCATTCATGGTTCAATCAATCTGAAATAACCTTTGCAATGTCGTGAAATTCAATTTCTTTTTGTGATGATGGAACCGTGTAAATTATGAAGCTCTCAAATGAAAATTTCATTATGATAGATTGTTCGAGTTTTTCTTACAAATGATTTCTGGTAAAGAATGGATTGATTAAACTCAAGGAAAGATTGATCACATTTCAAGGCACTTAACGGTGTTGAATCAAATACCTAGGTAGTTATATCAAATTAAAACTTAGAGGCTAGTTAATTTTTCCAAGTTACTTCAAAATTTGTGAAGGTAAATGTAGTAAGGACTCCTTAGCTCGAATTGAAGGGATACCTATTGGAATTTGAAGTGTCATAGTCAGTTGACCTCATGAATCTTTCTCAAAACTCACTATAGGAAGGTAAAAAGACATCCTTTTCTTTTTCATACAAATTCAAACATCTTTTGAGATTTCAAGGAGATATAAAGAGTCAATAGAGTTATTGACAAGAGCTTTGAGAAAATTGAAGGTAATTATATGGTGAAATAGGATTTGAGTTATAGAGAGGTTGAGTTTGTGTTTTTGTTGAAGATAGGAGTTCAAAAGGCTAACAAGAAGTTTGTAGAGAATTCAAACAGTTAGTTTGAGATCTAATGTGTTGAGGAGGAAGCAATGAATTTAATATATATATATATGGTGTGAGCTTAAAACCCGACAAGAAACGGTGAGAGTTTTATAAAAATAGAGATTTTTGTTGTATGAAGGGTAAGAGATACAAAGAGGGAAGCAAATACAAAACAAAAATATAGAAACTTGTGAAATAAGAAATAGTGATCCTTTTGAAACAGATATGTAGTGAAGGTGAATACAAGTAATTAAAATATAGGCTCAATGATTGAGGAAGTGTATGATTGTGATATACAAAGATACAAAGATAAGAAAGAAAGATCTTGCAATGAGAAAGATATACAAAGGTGAATTAGAAGTTTGTGAAAGGAAATTCTATGATAGTCCTGAAACAACAAATAAAGTGAATTGAAAATGATTACATGAGACATGTTATTGCAATGAGAATATGCGGTTGGACATGTATGTAATGAAAAAAGGAGATCATGAATCAACATAAAATGTTGAAGTGAATTAAAAGGAATATCTAAGCGAGATGATGATAAAATATGTTGAGTCGATAAACAAATAAAATTATGACTGCATAGCTGAATTTAGAGTCATGTGAGTAAGCCAATATATGGAATGAGATTAGTTTTAGAGAACTAAAAATAAGATGTAGAAGAGTATTGAAATATATAGAGAAAATAGTGAGGGCATAAGAGAAAAAAGTATGATGGAGAGATGTAAGTGTGCCATGGATGATTGATACATCTATATAGAGGTGACTAAGAAAAACATTGTAGACACCTTGATATGTGTTGTAGAATTAGCAGCGCAATGAATCGAGAGAATATATTGGATCATAACTTAGTGGAGAATGTGAAATGGATGGATAGGATAGAAGCTAATAATTAGGATGAGATAGTTGTGGCATAGATAAGACTAAAATGATCCTAAATTAGTCATTTCACAAGAATAAGTTCATGGTATATCATCATATATAGAGATGAATGTAGCAACAACATGCTCATGTAATTAGTGTAAGCTTGAATGTATCATGTAGAGACTAGGTGAAAGTAGCCTTGTGTAACAAAGATTTAATGAAGTGATATGATCAAGAGAAAGTGTATCGGAGTAGAATTGTGAAGAAGAGAAGAAGAAGCAAGTGTGTTAATCTAGAGGTCATTATCAGCTGTATAATATAGTAAACAATGTGTGACCAAAACTCAAGAACAAATCTAAGTAGCATCTTAACATGCGGGGGTTGCACCTCGTAAGTAGTGGTTTACAGAAGAAGATCAGTTGTAGTTGGTTAAATTTTGGGAGTTGAATCTTCTATATTGAGTAGCTACTTGGTAAAGTTTTGGAGTTGCAGCTCCAAGTTGAGTAGAAGCTCAACCATGAAATCAATGTAACTAATATAGGACAATTTGGTCCTAAGCCTAGTTCATGGTTTCAGTGAGTTTTTCCCAATTTGGGTTTCCCACATTAAAACTTGTGTCTCTATGTACTATCTCACAAATTAATTTTGTACTATTTTATTTTTTCATCATAGAAAACTTTAATAAGTTAAATTTTACAAGACATTGATTCACCCCTTCCCCCTCTCAATGTCTTGGTTTCAAGAATTGGTATCGAACACAGTTCTATAGAATCAAGTCTAACAACTTGGAGTAGGTCCTTCTTAAATCACAAGCATGGTTATTGAAGTTATTCCTAGTAGAAGTTCAAGAGAAAATATTTCAGTGAGGATGAAATCTCATATGAAGAGGAAGCAGAGGTAAATCTTGAAGCAAAACTGATAAGTTCTCTAGATGAACTAAAATATCAAAGGAAAAAGAACAAGAAATTAAAGGCCAAGATGAAAGAGTATGAAGAGAAGATCAAACTTCTTGAGGAGAGGAAAAAGCATAAATATGAAGAGGGAGTTAAAGATCTTGAGGCACAATTGGAGCTGGTTTCAGCATCTCTTAGAGACAAAGAGAAAGAGCATCTCAAAATTAGTACAAAGCTGAAATATCATGTTGAAATAGTGACAAAAGCTTTACATGCCAAAGAAGACACCTGCATGAGATATGAAGAAGAGTTGATATCTTTAAGATTTGAATTAGAGGAAGCAATAGAGAGACTAAAAATTTATATAAAGTTATAAAATAGCTCGAGACTCTACATGAAGTGATGGATAAACAGAAGGTGGAAAATGACAAAACTAGACTAGGATTCATTAAGGATCCTGTAAAGAAGGATGAAGATGAAAAATATGGTTCAAGTGGGCAATCAAACATGAAGACAACTAAGTGGAAAATTCAAGAAGTCCTAAACCTATTAGGAAACCTAATGCTTTCAGGTATGAAAGAAATTTTAATGGATATTGTTATTCATGTTATGGTTTTGGACATAGAGCTAGAGAATGCATGAAGAATTTTGATAGAGAACACCCATGGAGAAGCTATAAAACTGATTATGAGAAGAATATAGTGTGTTTCAACTATCAAGAAAAGGGCATACTATCAGGAACTATTTAAAAGAACCTTCAAGTCAGTTTTGGGATAAAGAACACTTAAGAGGCATGAACATGTTAGTGTGCTACAACTGTAACAAATTTGGACACTATGCTAAAAGGTGTCATGAGTTCAAGGCTGCAAATTATGATAGAAATGATAATTCACATCAAGAAAGAGGAAAAAGTAATGTCATGTGTTATACTTGTCACAAATTTGGGCATTTTGCAAAGCAATGCTATTATCATAAGAAATCTAAGTACAACAATAGATAGTATAGCTTCGGAGGAAAGATATGAAGGAATCTAATATGAAGATCAGTCCTAATAATAATACTAAGTCAGCCATGCTTTAAAAATCTCCTGAAAGGAAGAAAATGAAATGGATATATAAAGTCAAGGAAGAAAACCCAAGAGTTGAGGAAGAAAAGAAGGACAAGAAAATTGTGGGCAGATGATGCAAGCTCAAGTAAGACACCAAGATTTGATGATCAAGCCAAGAAGAGTGAAAGCAAGCCAATGACCAATCATGAAGAACACTCACTCATTGTAGACACATAAATTTGGTTACATTCCCCTTAGCTCGTGATTGGATAACCAGCTTAAACATGGGCACCTAACCATGGCCCCCTTTCACCCCACATTAATAATTAATTTAATTATTTTTAATTAAATTAAATACCCATCCTCACAATATCCATTAGTTTATTACCTTAATTAACCTAATTTCCACCTCACCTAGACACCTCATCCAGCCACCTCACCCTAGACCTATTCTTGGCATGTTTCCATAACTAACAATAACTAATTCTTACTTACCTTAATGAGCTAAGATTTGGTCTAACCCTAAAATCAATGCCTAAGATTTCTCTAACCACATTCCCACTCATTAGAAGGGAAGCTTCCGTTTTAATCCACAACAACAAACCAACTTGGCCCAAGAAATTAGAAAGATCTGCCCATTTTAGTAAACCTAGGGAATCCCACCTTAACCGACGCCGATCAGACCTAAACCGACATTAGTCAAGATGGAACCATCGTCGGTTACCATTTATTCACCTTAGCAACCTTGTTTGAGAGGTTGGCACATTCGAGACCAGATGAGAATGATATCAAAGTTGCATGCAAGCAAAGCCACCATATTTTTATGTATCCAAGCATCCAGAACCATCATCTAGGTAGATCTAGGAGCATTGCACCCACGTAGCATTTTTGGAAACACTGCCATGGCACCAAACACCATTCCTCCAATCAACCATCACCTCCATCTAGCCATCAAACTCCGCATCACGGTGAGTATTTTTCTAACCAACATTCTTCTATTTTCATTCTAGTAGGTTTTATTACTTCCATTATTAGTTTCTACTTGAACTCTCACTTCCCCACCATTTATCTCCATACAAGTTTGATCATTCCTTCACCCACACCATAAAATCACCCATACCTGACCGATAGACATCTCTAAGTATTTCCAACACCTCCCCAGACTTACACCCACTCCTCACCATCCCCAAATTAGTCTCAGACAAATCCCTAAACCATGAAATATTGAGTTATTGAAAATCCACAATAACCGTCATCAATTATTACTAAACCTTCATCGTCATACAATACTAACTTCGGTCTTTGTTTTTTTATACCTTACCCAAAAACAAAGCCAAACAACCTCCTACCAATTGACCTAAACAACCCAAAATCAGACCCTAACCAGACCTAGTACCTTGACAATTACCTCCTCCTTTAGATCTAACTATAACCTAGCCTTGTTGTGATTGGATTTTCTTATTGTACTTGAATGAGATACCTAAATCATATCAACTACAGTAGGAATTTATTTATTTCTCACATTAATTTGTTTTAAACAATGGATTGATAGCCATCTAGGAAGTATCACACTTCCTGGAACTAGCATACGCTAGGAAGTCCACTATCATATATCATTTAACTTCTCTTTTGTGGTCTTGTTTTCTATTACAGGTAGTTCCTCCTAGCCAAAAGGAATCTCTCACAATCAGCCTTTGGATCGAGAAGTCAGAACGCATGCAACAACCATCAACCAACCCATTTAATAGGTATTCCTCCTAGCCCATAACCCTATCTATTTTGTCATTCAAAAACGTAAAGAAAATGGTGAAACATTTTGACACGCCGGTGGGACCCATCAAGGGTTCTATTGCATTTTCTTCATTTCTAGGTGAAAGTTGTGTGTTTGTTTCCCTTTAAAAGGCTTACACAGTAATTTTCTTCCCTAATAATCCTCTCTTCTTTCTAATTGCTCTAAAATAAACATTTCTCTTGGTGCATTTAAAAGGAATCATTCTTCTTTCTTGCGTTCTGTATTTAGTGAAAGATCATACCCTCTCTTATTCATTAGTTGCTTCATCAAACGTAATATTTTTATTTGGGATTAAAATTGGTTGCATTACATTCTGATTTGCTACATTTAGCTCACATTAAAATGAGGGCAACCTATATGCTAGAAGTCATGCCCAGCTGATGGTTGACACAAAGAATCGTAGAAAGCACATTCTCTCTCTCTATGTGTCTTACCAAACTTGCACAAAATTGAAATATACACATCTTTCTTAAACAACATCTTACCTGGGAACACCTATCAGTGATCACACAATCTAATTGGCAAGTACTCCCCAGCTCATTACCTCTGTCGATTCATTATCTCAGAGGATGGCCCTCCCCACCATAACATACCTGAAACCTCTCATTTTAGATATCCTTCTTTATAGGAAGCCTTCCTCACCAAAAAAATATATTCTAAATTCATGAGTCAGTCTTCTAAATAGCATAAGCTCAACACATTAAAAATCACTTATTAGGTACATGTTTTTAGTGTTTGATTGATGTGCGTTTTGAGGTGTGAGGATACGCTTCTCCATTTTTCCATTCTATTGCCTTACACACTCCACAATCACAGTTGGAGTATTCTGACTTCTTCTGAGTGTGTCAGGACTTCATTGCATCATCTCCAAACCTATGGGTTGATTATTTATCTCACTAAAATTCATAACAATCCATTTTTCTACATCTTTCCAATTTTCATAGTAACCATCGGTTACCCCTGACCGGCATCGATTTTTCTTAACCAGCATCGTTTTTATTCTTTTGGGTTAAATTACCTAAAAGAACCCTTATTTCATTTTCTTTGTTGTTAGAGTTCCTGTGAGTCTCTATACTCTCTTTGCTTTGATAAACAATCAACATACAACTTGTTCATCTGATCCACCAGTCTTTTCCTCATTTGATAAAATTGTTCTGCTTCTCAGAACCGACCTTGGTTACCCTTAACCGACATCAGTCATCCTTAATCGGCACCACATTACCTATATTGAACATCAACTAATATATTACCCAAATCTACCTATAGACACCTATTTTCTTCATTTTTACCGCCCTGTGTCATCTGCAAGATACGATATATACTCATTCACATGGTGTTGACTCGTAATCAAGCTAACACTCTTACATTTCACACAAGTCGTCAACCACTCCCGCCTAGTCCTTCACCACCCTCTATCCTATCACCCATGGATCCAACCTTACCTACCACCATTTCTACAGGTGACAAGGAATTTTCACGACTCCTTGATCAAAATCTCGCAGCCTTACAGTTCTACCTTTCCCACTCTTCCACCCGAGACTCCTCAGGTTAGTTGATATATGGCATGCATGTATCCATCTCTCTTGCCCTTATTCCCACTTCTGCATCAGCCCCTAATAATGTAGTGTTACCTTCACCTGCTTCACCCCCAGTGGTTTCACAACTAGGACCCATACCCGCCATGACCGCTATGTTTGCGGTATCACTCACAACCGTAATATTTATAGTCCCCTCATCAACCACCTGGACCATAACCCCATCCACACCCATTATCTCACAAATACTTATTCCAACACAACCACCCATGGTGTCAGTGACCCCAAATCCATTCCAGAATCTTGTCCTCTCCATCCCACAAACACTGCCCTCAATCACTACTAGAGTCACTACAACCATCCCACCTACATACACATACTATCAACAACCCCCTATCTCGTCTATCACCCATTTTGGATACATACCCTCTATATCGGTCCCCTATTCTCAACCTCCCTATTCAACATCACCATACAATGGAATGTTTCCCATGTCACAAGTTCAATACCAGCCCCTTATGCCACAAGAGGAACCCCTCCACCACAACCTACCAATGACCTCATCAAATCAATGATGGAAAGGATGCAGACACTAGAAGCATCAGTTTTGGGCTCACGTAATTCTCTCACCTACGATGAAATCTATAATGAGCCCATTCATCCATCCATCCCTATTCACCCATACCACCGTACATTGGGAAATGCTGAAATTCAACCGTTTCAATAGTAAAGAAGACCCGCAGTGATAGCATTTGCGGTCTTTCAAACATGGGAGTTACCTAATCGCCCATGACGATGCTTTACTCCTATGAAACTCGTTATCCAAATGTGCCCCTACTCATTTTTGTGGCTAACTCCTTTCATTCTTCCCTCTCTTGTGCCTCGAGTCATAATTTTTGCTTTTCAAGCACTCAAAATTTTTTGGAAATGGCACCATTAGATAGAGCTCTTTCTCATATTTCCAGAAAGGTAAATTTTTCCTCCTAACTCCATGTATTTTTGAAGTTATGGCTCGGCGGAGTTTTGTGGGAAATTTTCCCCAAAAATCCCACACCAATGAGATGCGCCACGTGTCCAAGGAAGTGGCGGGGGTCAGAGGAGAACTCAGAATTTTCACCAAGTGTTTGGAAAAAGTGTTCAAGAGAAGGTTTTCCCCACGGGCCCACCGGTGAATCAGATGATGCCACATGTCCAGGGGAGAAATTTACAAAATTTGACTAAGTGTTGGCACATGGAAAATTTTGGAAGGAAGGCCCACGCCCAATCATATTGCGCCACATGTCCTATGGCGTGGGAGTTTCGGAGGGTGGAGGAGAAGTTAGAATTTTGGTGAAGTGTTTCGCCAAATTTCAAAAAAGGAAGTTTTGGCCCTGCCCCCACCAACCAATAATGTGATGCCACTTGTCCCTGGGGGGAGAGAGGCTGCGGAGCGGGGGAGGAGATTGGGATTTTTTCCCAAAAGTTTGCGCACAAAGATAAAATGTTTTCAGAGGGCCCGCGTCTAATGAAATCAAGCCATGTGTCTCGGACAGGCAGAAGGCAGGGACAATTTGAGAAATTTTCCCAGGGGAAAAACAAAAATAAATTTCCAAGGAAAAACCCCCAAATGTGGACCAATCACATCTTGCCATGTGTTAGGTGGCGGCGAAAAGCTCAAGACAGGCCCAAGGAAAATTAGAAAGGGCAAGCCTGCATCCAATGGAGTTATGCCATGAGTCTAGGTCGAAAATGGTCAAAGTGGCATGCGAAAATTCGGAGGAAAGGGCGCGCCAATCAACACGTGACACGTGTCCTCAACTCATCAACCCGACGGGGAAATTTTGGAAAATTTTCCAAAGGGAAAAACAAACAAAAATGAAGCAGGAAGAAAGGCCTGCACCCAATCAAAGCATGCCACGTGGCACCCGAAATGACAAAGCGCGGAGATTTTTTGGGAAATTTTTCCAAATGCAAAAAAGGTGAAAAAATTCAAATTTTCGCCCGCCAATCCGATTTGGCCCTGTTTTTCCCTAAAACTTCAAGCAGCCATATATTTCGATCCAGAGCTTGATTTTTCACGTTCTTTATATCAATGGAAATCTAGTGAAATTCTCTAAAAGATTCGGAGGTCATTTTTGTATTTTGATGGATTTTGGAGAGAGAAAATCAAAAAACGCCTCTGGCACGTGGTCATGAATAGAAATGACGTTTCAACCACCATTTTTAATGAAGAATGGCTCGCATTCTCTCCCAACATGGCTAAAAATGTCAGGGGATGGGCCTGTAAGGATGCCCATGCTATTTTGATTGTGTTTTGGTCAATTGTTGAATCTCCCCACGTTTTCCCATGTTTCTCTCTCCTGGGGTCGTGGCTTGCACTGTAAAAGCCAGATTTGGTTCATTTTGCAAGGGGGAGACACTTTTTCAGCTCTGCAACTTCCCTTTTCTTCCTCCTTGGTAGAATTTGTGAAGATTTTCACCTTTCCATGTAATACAGCACCCCTTTTTGCCTCTTGATCACTATAATGCATTGTATTGGATCAAAATGTCAATATAGGTTCTGTGATTAAAATCCCTAAATCCTTTCATATATCTATCATTGTTTTCCTGATCTTTCATTACATTTTGAGAAATTTGTGCATGCTTTGTGCTATGTTTTCTCAAGGATTGTGTATATTTTTTAGCATTAGGTGTCTACAACTCCTTTGGTGGATCACTTCATTAGCATTAGCTTCATTTTCTTGCATTCCCTATCTTTGTCCCCTTGGAATTTAGAGTAAGAACTAGGAATTCAAACCTCTGCAACTTGTAAGTGACATATTTGATCAGAGGAGTTTGAGGAACCAACCTCTAATCTAGAGATTCCTTTCCCATTTTACAAGTCCCACACTTGGGGAAAGGATTCAATGTTGTGCAATCACACTAGATGTCCAAGATGTCAAACTAGAAGTTTGATCAACATCCAGGGGTGTTGCTGATTTGCAACAACAGTTTTGGCACGCTCGGTGGGACCTTAGAGGTCTTCATCTTCATTGCAACAAATTGATGTGCATTTGTTGCAAGTTTCTTGCTTAAAAGAACCCTAAATTGCACATCTGGCGACTCCAAGGAAGAAGAATCAGCTGGTTTTAGCAGTGTAGGCCTAAAAACTCATGAGAAGAATCACCACAAGGTCAAGGTTGGAGAAGAAGATGAGTTATTTGAGTATCTACGATTATCTCCAAGAAGAAGGTAAAGAGGGAGGAGGATTCAAAGGTCTCCATCTCCACTAAACAGAAACTCTCTCAACTCCTCCACCTAGTAGGCCTTTCATTCAATCAACAAGGGTTCTAAGGCCAATGAGAATGGCACAAAACAACCCCTATTTCAATTTCACCGGAAGCATCCCACTTGCTCTCAATGCAAAAATCTAATCCTAGTTGCAGCATTGAATAACATTCCATACTTTACTTGGAGAGAATCGGACTACTCCGGTGATCATGTTAAGGATATTGCTAACATTTGTGCAATCCATGAAATCAATGAGATGTAATTTGTTGTCAAACTGCTGACATCTTCATTCAAAGGGAAGGCTTTGCAATGGTTCAGAAGTAGTATTGCCTCATGTTCTATTCAAAATTGGAACCATTATGTATAGCCCTCCATGAGCAGTTTGGAGAAAAGGAGATAACTTGTCCCTTTTGGAGCATTGACAACCATCAAGAGAGCTCCCAATGAGCAACTGACTGATTTTAATTTTAGATTTCAAAGGACTTGGGAGATAATTCCAGTGGCGGTCAAAGCAACAACAAGGTGATTTCCTTTATTACCTTAAAGCTTTAAATTCTTATATTTCTATGTTGATTCAATCCATGGGAGGCATAAATATTCCCATTGCTTATAGCATTGCTATTAGAGATAAAATTGTTTGATTCAAGCTGGCAAGCTAGCTCCTAGGCCTCCAATGCCACTGTTTCCAAGTTTAGAGAGCCCAAACACTAATCAAATGCCTAATTTAGCTCCTATTCCCACTCCTAGAAATTAGAATTTAAGTGAAGCTTCTACTTCATCTTCTAGTACCTCAAATGAGCTTTAAGAAGTCATGAAGCAATTGCAAAATCTAGGCAATGAGTTGGTCACACTCAAGAGGAAGCAAGCCCAAGGTTTTAGACCTCCCTTCCAGCCTCAAGCTCAACCTAATAGATAGCCATACCAACCTAAAAGACCACCCAATCTAGCTGCAAATCTAAATCAAGCAAGGCCTCCCCCACCAATGACCATTTCAGCCCTATAATCCCAATGCTACATCCACCTCTAAAGCATTAGTGCCGATACAAAATAATATAGCTCAAGAGTATGATTGGTGTTTCCCATGCAATGAACCTCATAACCAGTCCATGTGCTTTAATGGTGCCTTGAATCAAGAATTAATGGTGACAACTACTGGTGTGGAAGGTGAAGGTAACCAAGAAGTAACCAACAACAAGAAACATTCCAACAGCAATCAGCTCCAAATGATGCCACATTTGTAAACTGGTAGGCAAAATATTTTTGTGGCATGAATCAAACAATTCCCCAAAGTGTTGCAGCCAACACAAGGTCAAAAAGGAGAAATTTGGGTGAAGAACAGCCATTAGCCCCAAGCAATCCACAATCTTCTATCACTCCACAAACTGTTGGCAAGCAAAGTGCAGTCCCAAACACGCAAGGACTAGCCTAAGACAACTCCTAGGCCAACTCAAATGCCAGTTGCTGCTGCCCATGTGCAAGGAATGAATGTGCAGGCCAAGGGATAGCAAAGAGATGCTTCATCTCCATTCAATATCATTGACCAGATGAAGAAGACAAATGTAAACATATCAATGTGGGAATCACTATCTATCCCAGGCCAAAGAGATTTGCTACAAGCTGCCATGAAGGACTGGTCAACTTCAAATCAGCAAGTCCAAATGCAAGAGAAAGTGCTCACAAATGCTGCCCAGCCTGAGGGGAATCATGGAGGACAGAAAAGTAAAGTGTTGAAGCCCCCTCCATTCTATGTTTCATTGATCATTGGAAATCAATTAGTACACAATTGCATGATTGATTCTAGGGAAAGTAGTTCAAGAATGCCCAAGAAAATAGCTGATCGATTTAGGAATTCATGAAGTCATATCCAAAGGGGTAGTGCAATTGGATGGGACATCGAATAATAGTTGGAGTGATTAAAAACTTAAGTATTACTTTGCATGCATGTCCCAATGTTGTTGTTTTACAAGATGTCTCGGTAATAGACCTTATACCACTCTTTGCCCTATGTTTGTCAAGGGATTTCATAGCCAAGATTGGAGGCTACTTATCTACTGATTGGTCACACATGTTGTTCAGAACGAGATATGGAACTAAGGCCACAATCAGATCTGAACCTATTACAAACTTTCACATTGAGCCTTACACTCCAAGCCAAATCAATACCAATTGTTCAACATTTGATCAAGAGGATTATCCAAGCATTGATGAAGCTGACACCAAGGTAGAAGTATCCCGATCTAACTCTTGATGAATGGGAAAACAAGGTACATGCTTTTGATCCTTATCAAGAAATAGAAGAATCGAGTTAGGAGTCTACTACATGCATGAATAAAATCAGCCTATTCCTAGCATCACCAACCGAGACCACAAGGATGACAATGAGCTATGGCAGTTGTTTTGTAATGGATCAAGAAGTAGACAAGGTGCAGGAGGGGGAGCTATGCTTGTTTCACCACAAGGAGTTAAGTATTATTCATCTTTTAGATTTTAGTTTGCATGCTCTAATAACACTGCTAAATATGAAGCCTTGATGCAAGGATTGCATTGGTCAATCAAGAGAGGGATAAAGAACTTGCAAGTCTTTGGTGACAGTGAGTTGATTTTCAACCAAGTTAAGGGGAAGCATGCTGTCAAGAATGATCTACTCAAATGCTACAAGAACAGGTGGGGACCTCTAAATATTTTGAGTGTTTTGGCATGAAATCCATTCCTAGAAAAGAGAACCAAGCTGCTAACAGGCTTGCAGTAGTAGGGGCAGCCTTTGACGTTGTTGAAATAATTCAAAAAGATAAGCTACAGCCAAACATCCATGTGATTGTGAGGCCTTCCTTGCAAACAACAATGTAAGTTGGCAAGTGTTTCAAAATGATCAGCAAATCATCCATTTCTTGCAAGAAGAGGTTGAGTTCTCGGCTAAAAATCAGAAAAGTTGGGGCAGCAAGATATGGTGACCAAGTAGTACAGCTGAGAACCAACAAACTACTAAAGGGACTTATTACTTTGGAGTCCATTTTCAATCCTAATGATCAGATTAGGAAGGAGAAAGCAAACATCCAAGTCAAGAGAGAAGATTCAAAGTGTCCATCTAGGTGGAAGAAGGCAAATCACTCCAAATTGGTAAGATGATAAATCCCGAACAAGAAAGGTATGAGTTCATACAACTTTATCAAGAGTTCCCTGATGTGTTTGCTTGGAGCTATGAAGATTTGAAAGGTTTCAATCCCGAGTTAGCTCAACACACCATTGAATTGGATCAAATTATTAAGCCCATCATGCAAAAAACAAAGGCCACCAATCCACACATGGAGCCTCTCATGAGAAAAGAATTGAATAAATTGATAGAATCAAGGATCATATTCCCTATCAAACATTCTAGTTGGGTAGCCAACTTGGTCCCAGTAAGAAAGAAGAGTGGGGAAATCAGATTGTGTGTTGACTTCAGAGATTTGAATAGAGCATCTCTTAAGGATCATTACCCACTTCCTTCTATAGAGCATATTTTGCAAGTTGTTGCTTTGGCTCCGAGAGGTTTTCATTACTTGATGGCTATTTAGGGTACAATCAGATTATGGTGAAATAAGAAGATCAGTTCAAGACAGCCTTTACAACCAAATGGGGAACTTATGCATATAGGAAAATGTCATTTGGGCTATCCAACGCTGGAGCTACCTTCCAAAGAGAAATGGACATGGTGTTCAAGGGATTGATTAACAACATAGTGCTGATATATCTTGATGATATCACTGTTTTTTCAAAAAATGCAGCAGACCATCTCTTTCATTTGAGACAAGTGTTCCAAAGGTGTAGAAGGTTTGGAGTATCCTTGAATCCTAAAAAGTGTATTTTTCTAGCCCATGAAGGAAAACTCCTTGGCCACATTGTCTCCAAAGAAGGATTAGCAATTGATCTAGAAAGAGTTGAAGCCATAAGATCCCTACCATTGCCAAACCACAAGAAGGCCCTTCAAAGTTTCTTGGGGAGAATTAATTTTGTTCGGAGGTTTGTCCCAAATTTTGCAGCCCTAGTCAAGCCTATCACCAAGATGTTGAAGAAAAGCATGGCTTTCAAAATGGACAAATGTAAGGCAAGGAAAATTTTGAAGCAATCAAAGAAGCCATCTCTCAAGCCCCAACTCTCATCAACCCGGATTTTTCAAAGGATTTCATCCTCTATGCATTTGGGGGTGATGATACTATCTCTGCAATTTTGGTACAAAGAGAACAAAGACAATGATGAGCAGAAAATTGCTTTCTTCACCCAAAGCCTGGGAGGACTATGAGGTGAAGTATTCCTTCATTGAGAAGCATGTTCTTATAGTAATCGAGGAGCTTGAAGAAATTCAAGCATCTAGTTTCAAACAAAAAGGTTCAGTTTCTAGTTTCTCATGCGAGAGTTAAGGACTTCCTCCTCAACAAAGACTTGAATGAAAAAAGGGCAAGTTGGATTACTCGTGTCATGGAGTATGACATAGAGACCAAAGTCACCAAGTTGGTTAGAGGAAAAGGATTGTGTGAGCAGCTTATTTTGAGCAAACAAAAGGAAGCATGCAATGAGAAGGAGGTTGTTTTGGTGTTGTAAGACAGCCATGAGCAAGGAGGCACTCAAGAGGAAAAAAATGGTGTTCCCATTCCTTGTTGGACCCAAGACATAATGCACTTCCTAAGCACAGTCTATGCCCTCCAGAGATGAACAAGACCAAGAGAAGACACTTCAGATTGCAGGCTATCCCATATGCCCTTGTTGATGGTGTTTTGTTCAAAAGGGATGTGAATGGAGTACTGCTGAGATGCATTGGTACAAATCAGATTCATAGGGTGTTGGAAGAGTTCCATGGTGGACCAGTTGGTGGTCATTTTGCACCAAGAGTGACAACTCTAAAGATCATGAGGGCTGGCTATTATTGGCCCAAGATTTTCAATGATTGTTATGCATGGATCAAGAGGTGCAAGAATTGTGCATTCTTCACGGGTAAAGAGAGACTAGCTTCCCTTCCATTGCATCCAATTTCAATTGACCAGCCATTCATGCAATGGGGTTTATACTTCATTGAGTCATTCATCCCAATTCAAGCCAAGGGCACAAATGGATTTTAACACCACAGATTATTATTTAACCAAATGGGCTCAAGCAAGAGTAGCACTCAGGAAGCAAATGAATCTAGCATCCTAGACTTCTATGAGGGAATAAAGCAACTGATTAGGCGTACCTGCTACAATAATATCGAGATAATGCATTGGCATTCATTGGGTCCAAGGTGACTGAGTGGGCTGTCAAGAATGGGATCTACCTAAGCCCTTCATCAAACTATTACCCTTAGGGTAATGGCCAAGTTGAGTCTACAAACAAGAACTTGTTGAGGATCATTAAAAGAACTCTTGATGAAAATCAGAGGTCTTGGCATACTAAATTGAAATCAGCCTTATGGGCTTATAGGATAACTCCTAAAAGGTCTACAGGTAACTCTCCATTTAAGCTTGTTTATGGGAGAGAGGCAATTTTTCCCATGTCACTTGAGTTGCCAACATTGGAACTCATGAAACAATTGGAGTTGTTGGAGTTTGAGCCCATGGAGGTTAGATATGCAGAGTTAATGGAGCTCCAAGAATTCAGAAATCAGGCATCCCAAGCAATGGAGAAGGATCAAGCTTTGATAAAGAAGACCTTCGATAGAAAGGCCAAGAATAGATCCTTCCAAGTTGGAGATCTAGTGTTAAAATGGGATGCAGATAGAGAAAAACCGGAAGGCATTCAAAATTTGATGCCATTTGGAGTGGCCCATACATGGTCACAAGGTGCAAGGACAGACAATGCTTTCCAATTGTCTTCATTGGATGGCGAGAACTGCAGATTCCGGTCAATGGAATCCATCTAAAGCATTGCTATTGAAAGGAACTCTCCACCTTGTACATATTAGCTTAGGTTTCCATTCCTCTAAGTTCTTGTGCACATTTTTTTGTTGTAGTTTAGTTTTTCTTTCCCTAAGTGCTTTGGCACAAGCTTGTTGTTCCTAGGAATGTGTTTGCAGGCCTTGCTCCATCAAATGATATTCCAATCTTCTAACTTGTAGTGTTCTAGTCAGTTGGGGTATCAAACAGAGAATTTGATGATTCCATGCCTAATGGATTGCTTCAAGAAATCCGGTAACTTCATCCAAAGAGTAAATGACCCTCTGAGTCGCCAAAATTGTTATCCAAAATGTGCCCCCCTGCTCATTTTGTGGCTAACTCCTTTCATTCTTCTCTCTCTTGTGCCTCAGTCATAATTTTTGCTTTTCAAGGACTCAAAACTTTCTAGAAATGGCACCATTGGATAGAGCTCTTTCTCAGCTTTCTAGAAAGGTAAAGTTTTCCTCCTAACTCCATGTATTTTTGAAGTTATGGCTCAGCAGAGTTTTTGTGGGAAATTTTCCCCTGAAAATCCCGCAGCCAATGAGATGCCGCCACGTGTCCAAGGAAGTGGCGGGGGTTAGAGGAGAACTTGGAATTTTCACCAAGTGCTTGGAAAAAAATTTCAAGGGAAGGTTTTCCCCGGGCCCGCCAGCCGAAAACTCGAGATGATGCCACGTGTCCAAGGGAGAAATTTGTAAAATTTGACTAAGTGTTGGCGCATGGAAAATTTTGGAAGGAAGGCCCGCGCGCAATCATATTGCGACACGTGTCCTATGGCATGGGAGTTGTGGAGGGCAGAGGAGAAGTTAGAATTTTGGTGAAGTGTTTCACCAAATTTCAAAAAGGAAGTTTTGGTCCACTGCCCCGCCAACCAATAATGTGATGCCACGTCCTAGGGGGTCGGAGCTGCGGAGTGCGGGAGGAGATTGGGATTTTTTCCCAAAAGTTTGTGCACAAAGGTAAAATGTTTGCAGAGGGCCTGCATCCAATGAAATCAAGCCACATGTCTTGGACTAGTCGGCGGGGAGAATTTGAGAAATTTTCCTAAGGGAAAAACAAAAGTAAATTTCCAAGGAAAACCCCCACCCAAATGCGGACCAATCACATCTTGCCACGTGTCGTGTGGCGGCGAAAAGCTCAAGACAGCCCGCAAGGAAAATTAGAAGGGGCAAGCCCGCATCCAATGGGGTTATACCATGTGTCTAGGTCAAAAATAGTCAAAGCGGCGCACAAAAATTCAGAAGGAAAGGGCCGCGCCCAATCAGCATGTGACACGTGTCCTCAACTCGTCGGCTTAACGGGGAAATTTTGGAAAATTTTCCAAAGGGAAAAACAAAGAAAAATGAAGTAGGAAAAGCCCGCTCCCAATCAAAGCATGCCACATGGCACCCAGACTGGCGGAGCATGGATATTTTTTGGAAAATTTTCCCAAATGCAAAAAAGGTGAAAAAATTCAAATTTTTGCCCGCCAATTCGATTTGGCCCTGTTTTGCCCTAAAATTCAAGCGCCATATCTTTCATCCAGAGCTCAATTTTTCACGTTCTTTATATCAATGGAAAGATGGTGAAATTATATACAAGATTCCAGGTCATTTTTGTATTTTGATGGATTTTGAGAGAGAAAATCGAAAAACACCTTTGCACGTGGTCATGAACAGAAATGATGTTTCAACCACCATGTTTTTTATGAAGAATGGCTTGCATTCTCTCCCAAAGATGGCTAAAAATGTGTCGTGGATGGGCCTGTAAGGATGCCCATGCTATTTTGATTGTGTTTTGTTCAATGGTTGAATCTCCCCATGTTTTCCCATGTTTCTCTTTCCTGGGGTCGTGGCTTGCACTGTAAAAGCCAAATTTGGTTCATTTTGCAAGGGGGAGACACTTTTTCAGCTCTGCAACTTCCCTTTTCTTCCTCCTTGGTAGAATTTGTGAAGATTTTTACCTTTCCATGTAATACAACACCCCTTTTTTTCCTCTTGATCACTGTAATGCATTGTATTGGATCAAAAATGTTGATATAGGTTCTGTGATTAAAATCCCTAAATCCTTTCATATATCTATCATTGTTTTCCTGATCTTTCATTACATTTTGAGCAATTTGTGCATGCTTTGTGCTGTGTTTTCTTATAGATTATGTATGTTTTGTAGTATCAGGTGTCTATAACTCCTTTGGTGCATCACTTCATTAGCATTAGCTTCATTTTCTTGCATTCCCTATCTTGTCCCCTTGGAATTTAGAGTAGGAACTAGGAATTCAAACCTCTGCAGCTTGTAAGTGACATATTTGATCAGAGGAGTTTGAGGAACCAGCCTCTAATTTGGAGATTCCTTTCCCATTTTACAAGTCCCACACTTGGGGAAAGGATTCAATGTTTTGCAATCACACTTTGGATGTCCAAGATGTCAAACTAGAAGTTTGATCAACATCCGTGGGTGCTTTGCTGATTAGAACAATAGAACCTTATCGATGTCACCGACAGACCTACCTGACTGGTACAGTGGGCTACCAAGACACTCCATCTACTTATTTAATCTAATATCCCAAGCCTTCTTATATCACTTCTCCATCAACATTGTTAAGAAGGTTACCATGACCTATCTTTATTCCACATGACAAGACGATGATGAGTTTATCACCTGAATTTGTTTCTTGCTAGCGCAGCCCAATTAACCAGCTCACATTTAAATTACCTCAAACTAAACTCATAGATTTGTTTACTTGGGCTTGCACAAGACACATCTCACCAACTCTGCAGGTACAAACCTTTCACACTTTTGATGAGGCATTCACCATGGCACAGAAATTAGAAATTCATGTTATCGAAGAGAAGAAAATTCAACTTCATAACAAGAACATCATGTTCAAATCAAATGATGCTTCTTCATCTTCAAAAAACTATTCAAAACCCAAACGATCTACCGATGCCATAGTTTTCAAGGCTGGTCCCCTCATCAATCAAACCCAACCAAACCTCTGTCTAATCTCTCTTCCATCCAAGCTTTCCAGTTTAGATGAGAACAACGAAAGTACACTTCGATAGGAGAATCTTACTTTTCTATTTTGGAAAATCTTGTTAAGGATGGTGTCATTACCCTTCCACCTATAAAACCACATATTCGTTTTGACCCTGAGTGACCCATGCCCGCATGCTATAAGGAACATGACTTTTGCAACTATCATCATATCAAAGATCATAGTGACAATAATTGCATCACCTTTAAGAATATCATCCAAGAAATGTTAGACAATGGAGATCTATTCTTGGATATCCCGAATGAACCCACTAACCAAAACCTACATATCTTCAAGATGCCATTTCCTAATCATGCCACATCTTCCAACCAAGCTAGTGACACTTCAATTAAGGATAACAATGTCTCGCGAGGTCCACACTATTTTCGATGACATACCAAACCTACTTCCCAATTGCCTCATGTTCCTTCCGGATGAACCTATTTCATCTACTCCTCCACCCACAGATGAACCCGCTTCATTTTCTCCTTCACCCATGGAAGAGCCTATACTTAGCACATCACCTTTGGCCCCTCAAATTACCGAGCAATTATTAGTGGCACCTCTCCTACTCATAAGAGATACATGTTCACAACCTACACCATCATAAGGAGAGTCAACCTTGTATAGCCCATCCTCTCCTCTACCCATAGAGGATCCTATAGGAATACCATTTCCTTTAGATGACCATTCACCATCGGACCTTCAAGAGCCCGCAGATCTACTTTCGACTCTCTTACCCAATGATCCCACGCACGTAGCCTCCATCATTACCCCTCACCACGTAGCCTCTCTCACTAGATCATCACCTTCCTTTACACCACCTACTCCCCAAGTGGCAGCCCTCATCTTTTCAGATGAAGAGATCGCTCCCTTCTAGTCCGAAGATCCCGACCCTAATCTTTTCATCTCCTTCTTTATCGATAATATATGCATACGATGCGTTATGATCAATGGTGGTGCTTGCATTAACATCATCTCCTCCCATGCATACGACCAAATGTGGATACCTACCAATTACATGTATGGTAACCCAGTTATGTTGCGCTCCTTCAATGACATCATGACCTCTACCATGAGTACTCGTTGTTCTCCATGTCTATGTGGGTCCCTGCACTATCCCAAAACTTTTCTATGTTCTAGAAGGGGAGTTCCAATATAACTTGCTATCTCGGTCAACCCTGGATCCGTGTCATGGGTTGTGTCCCTTCAACTTTACACCGCTGCCTCAAATTTGAACATGAGGGACATAATTACACCATCCCTGCTGACCCATCACCTTTCAAGACCTGTAACATGTTATATCAACCCAATGATGTGCTTGTACTAGTCAAGGCATCTGCCACTATCCCTACTTCACCTTCACCCACAAGCCCATCCACCAAAACTACCACTACCTCTGTTGCATCTAACCTTGTTATCCCCACTGCAATTGTAGCCTCTACCACTAATGCACTGTTTCCCCATCATCTAGTGAGCCATCTATCCCCGCTAGCCACATACTGACTATTGATCCCTTAGAAGGTGTTTTTCAACACCTCACTCTGGGGGAATACTTCCCATACAATATCGCCACCTTCCTCACCCCACAAGAGTATGGGAATATGCATTAACACCCCAACTACGACATCCACATCGGTGATGTTTTTCCTTATGGCCCTCCCCACCTTTGCACCAATCTAACATATGGGGGACTTGATATTGCCACCTATAAACCCGAACCTCCATCCCAAGCCCAACCATTTTTGTCTGACCTACACTCCCTCACTAACCACCGCTTTGCTCACACTTTCCTCCACCTATACTCCATACTGTCATTTCTTGTACCTCTTGTAAACACAATGACCGTAGTGGCATTGGTTTTGATGCTCCACCCTCCAAGAAGGTTCACGTCGATCTTATCCAGGATGATAAATCTTCCCCATCTCATTCACCCACATTACCATCTTCACCAATGGAGTCCTTAGATCCTGAATCTATTCCTCCTAACTTTTTTTTCGTACACATCATTTCCCTAGGACCACCGACTCTATCAACGCGATGGAGAGGCTCCCTCTTCTCTCTACATCTCACTACAAGACATGCTCAATGACGATGACTTTCACCAAGATCATTTGGCGCAACTTGAGTTATTAGATGAACGTCGTCTCAATGCTTTTGACCATCTCCAAATTTACCAAAAGTGTATCAAACGTGCATATGACAAACACATTCACGAACAAACCTTCCACGTCAGTGACCTCATCCTGAAAGAAAATCAACATGTAACTAAAGAAGAGAAAATTAAATGGGGAAAATTTTCTCCTAATTGGCTTGGACCCTATATAGTTACCAATGCCTATGGATCAAGTGCTTATCATTTATCTTCACTCGAAGGTACACCCGAACCTGAGCCCCTTAACGCCTTGCATCTTTGACCATTTTATTATTTATATCGAGCCCTATATCACTTTCTATTAGTTGATCACTCATCCCTTGAGTGTTTTTCACCTTCCATATTACCCATTTTTGAGGATCCATGACTAAAAAGAATCATGTGATTCCCGTCACCTTTCAGCCCTATCTTCAATATGAGCACCACAGACTCTACTTGTAGCATGATTCTCATGGATACTTTTTGTCTTCTTCAAGATGGAATCCCATGGTCGTTCATCACTCGAAACCACCTCTTTCATAGTTAATTGTTGTGTGCTATGGTCTTGTCTTCTAAACAAGAACCTAATCTTCCTCTATAGTCTTGTCCATGACTTAAATGTCCAAAAACAAAAAGGGATACAACTCCTTGAGTCAAAATTCCAACAAAATATGACTCCCTCAAAAGGGACATCTCTTCACTCTAATTCCACCACTATAAATAGATTGCTCCCTTGAAGGACAGCTATATCAAGTTATTTCACAAAAATATAATAACTATCCAGAAGCTTCCCGCATCGATCAACTTCATGAAGACCTCAAGGAGATAATATACTCATCCCATATAGACTTCCCACATCGATCAATCTATTAAAAAAATGAAGCAAAGGATGAAATTTTCATCATGGACTTTCCTATTCTTGATCTTGGGTCTCTTGTTCCGAAAGACACGTTGTCATACACTAAGTTACACTCAATCACCCATTCTCACCTCCTTGCCTTTTGCCTAATTTCCTCTTTACTCAAGGGACTTTCTGCAAACGTGACATTTCGTGATTATGCAACTTTCTTCACCCTTAGAATGGTCCATTATGCAATGCCTTTAGGGTCTTACATTCATAAGCCCCTCTTAGGTTTGGTTGACCCATTAGGGTTCTTATCAATTAAGTGGCTCTTTTACCACCTCTTACCATTCACCTTCCTCATTTCTTATTGCTTATCCTATACAGGACCAGATCATCGACACTTATATTTAAAAACCACTCAACCATGCCTGTGACCTAAACTCAACCATGCCTATGACCTACATTCAACAATTCCTAACCCTTTCCAACCCATTCTTCTATTTCATCATAATCTTCCCTAGCTTATGGGAGAACTACATCGGCCGAGGTCTCTTTTCGTCAGGGACTATGTAGGCAACACTCTAAGGGCATGGGGCCCTTGGAGGTTAGCTCGACCACTCTCTACCCTAACCCATTCCCCCTTTTCCATTCCTATTCACATTCTACCCTAGTTAGTTTCCTTTCTATGTCAATAACTAGAAATTAAACCAAACAAACACCAATTAACAAACATCACTATCAACCATTTTTCCACACATCATCATAACGTTCACCAATTTCCACAATTCACAAATATTTGAAAATTTCAAACATAACATGCATATCCATCATCATTTGTTTCCTTTGTTACCAATAACATGGAACTTAAATCCAAACCAAAACTTGATTCCACCCTGCCTATGACCTAACTCCAACCATGCCTAAACTAACCTAACTCAATCCATGCCTAAGACCTGACTCGATCCATGCCTAAACCAACCTAGACTCCATCATGCCTAAACTAACCTGACTCAATCCATGCCTATGACCTGACTCCATCCATGCCTATGACCTGACTCTATCATGCCTAACTTACCTAGTTCCCATCACATGTACAACATCATCATCAAAAGTACATATACACATTATGTCATAAACATCATCATCACCATATATATATAAATCATCAACATCTCTACCTATCATACTCATTGTTAATACCCTTTCTCCATTTCCGACCAACATTTACCCTTGCCCACCACCATTTGACCTTACCCACCCTTATCACAACCTACCTCTAAGCCTACATTACCTATCTCTTTCCTTAATTGTATTTAGGGACTTGTTATTTTACTCGTACCTCAGCCCTACCCCTACCGTGACCTAGCTACCTAGACCTGGAACATTGTTAGTGAACTATGAACTCATGTGCTCGATATACCTTGTGACATTGTTGCCCGTGTTGTTTTACCTAATGACATTACCTTACCTATCATCGTGTTGTTTATCTTGACCCAACCTTTGGTGTACCGGAACATACCTAAACATTCCTGCACCTAACCTATGTTGTGTTTCCACACCATATCATATGCCTTGGATACCGGAATCACTTTAACCTTGTTTGGATAAACCTATCAACCTTGGACGATGTAGAGTTTGTAATCTCTTCAACCTAGAGTTATGTCACAATTTATAATGTGTGTGTGTGTTTGACTGCCACTACCTTTGACCCTGGCCCATTTACTTGTTTTCTTGTTTTTGACCTCTACCCTTTCCCACATTTGCCCACATCTACACTCCTTTTCACCACATCCACCTTTTATCAAACCACTCACCACTTCCATCTTCCACCTCACCAGTTCTTGGTTTGAGGGGGATCACCTTCACCCACACATGGGGCACCCACTTCTTATTTTTGTTAGCATCGCTTACCAATACAAGCTACATGAAAAAAGGGGCAAATGTAGACACCTAAATTTGGTTACATTCCCCTTAGCCCCTGATCGGATAACCAACTTAAACATGGGCACCTAACCATGGCCCCCTTTCACCCCACATTAATAATTAATTTAATTATTTTAATTAAATTAAATACCCATCCTCACAATATCCATTATTTTATTACCTTAATTGACCTAATTTCCACCTCACCTAGACACCTCATCCAACCACCTCACCCTAGACCTATTCTTGGCATGTTTCCATAACTAACAATAACTAAGTCTTACTTGCCTTAATGAGCTAAGATTTGGTCTAACCCTAAAATCAATGCCTAAGATTTCTCTAACCACATTCCCACTCATAAGAAGGGAAGCTTCCATTCTAATCCACAACAACAAACCAACTTGGCCCAAGAAATTAGAAAGATCTACCCATTTTAGTAAACCTAGGGAATCTCGCCTTAACCGATGTCGGTCAAACCTAAACTGACGCCAGTCAAGACAAAACTATCGTCAGTTACCATTTATTCACCTTAGCAACCTTGTTTGAGAGGTTGGCACATTCGAGACCAGAGGAGAACGAGATCAGAGCTGCATGCAAGCAGAACCAACATCTTTCGTATCCAAGCATCCAGAACCATCATCCAGGCAGATCTAGGAGCATTGCACCCATGGTAGCATTCTCGGGAAACACTACCATGGCACCAAACACCATTCCTCTAATCAACTGTCACCTCCATCCAGCCATCAAACCTACATCACAGTAAGTATCTTGTTAACCAGAATTCTTCTATTTTTGTTCTAGTAGGCTTTGTTACTTCCGTTATTAGTTTCTACTTGAACTCTCACTTCCCCACCATTTATCTCCATACAAGTTTGATCATTCCTTCACCCACACTATAAAATCACCCATACCGACCGATTAGACATCTCTGAGTATTTCCAACACCTCCCTAGACTTACACCCATTCCTCACCATCCCCAAATTAGTCTCAAACAAATCCCTAAACCATGAAATATTGAGTTATTGAAAATCTGCAGTAACCATTGTCGGTTATTACTAAACTATCGTCGGTCATACGAGACCGATGCTTTGGTCTCTGTGTTTTATACCTTGCCCAAAAATAGAGCCAAACAACCTCCTACCAATTGACCTAAATAACCTAGAATCAGACCCTGACCAAACCCAATACCTTGACAGTTACCTCATCCTTTAGATCTAACTATAACCTAGCCTATTGTGATTGGATTTGCTTATTGTACTTGAATGAGATACCTAAATCATATCAACTACAGTAGGACTTTATTTATTTCTCACATTAATTTGTTTTAAACAATGGATTGACAGCCATCTAGGAAGTATCACACTTCCGGAACTAGCATACGCTAGGTAGTCCATTGTCATATATCATTTAACTTCTCTTTTGTGGTCTTGTTTTCTATTACAGGTAGTTCCTCCCGAGAAAAAGAATCTCTCACAATGGGCACTTTGGATCGAGAAGTCGAATGTGCACAACCATCAACCAACCCATTTAACAGGTATTCCTCCTAGCCCATAACCCTATCTGTTTCTTCATTCAAAATGTAAAGAAAATGGTGAAACACTCATAGTTAGGAGAAGATAAGGAAATGAGACACATCATACATGTTTGACATGCGGGAAGTCTTAGAAAATGAAGGTAGAACATCTAGTAGTATATCAAAGAAGAAATACAAGGCTTCATAGGAGAGAGAAAGAAAGAGTGATTCATCAAGCCTCTTTGATGACTTCCTATTGTTTTGAGAGAGTCTATCAAGAACATAGTGATTTCACTAGGCTTCTAGATGGCATGTATCACTGGAAAAGCAAGATTGGATAGAAAGTTAAATAAATCATCTAGTAGGTGTTGATGGAAGTCCCTCCATGTTGCAAATTGAATGAGTAATAGAAGGTATGGTTGTTTACTCTCTTATAGGAGTCTTGAGCATATACTATTTATGTGCAATACCTTGAAGATCATATGTATTTGTTCAAACAATGGAAATAGTCTTCACATGTGTCATTTGGTATGTCAATGATGTTTCCATATAATCCAACCCAATTATGTTATATTTGATCCGTCTTTAAGAGTTGAGGCTTTAAATGAGTCAACAAAGATATATATGTTTTCATTAAGGTGTTGATGTCTCATGTAGGAGTCTTGGGTTGAGAAGGATGTAAGAACTAGGCTAAGAAGCTTAAATATGTCTTGAAGACTTCCAAAAGTCATGATTTTGGTAAATTCATGAAAAGGGATCAATTGATGAATGTTTATCATGCAAATCTTTTAGGTTTGCATTGTCAAGTGTCTTATATGTCTTTTGTTTTACATATGGTCTAAGTTTTGATTCTTGAGATTTTGAAGAGAGATGTAGTCTCAAGGAGATATTAACCCCGTGTTTTCAAGTTAATGTCTTGAGCCAATCTAAGTCATCATAAAGTCTAATAATGCTTCTTCAAGACTGCAGTGAAGCAAATCGTAGAGCTAGTGATCTAATCAAGAGTTGATTTCTAAAAAAATGATTTTAGGAATTTCTACAAGGCAAAGGATGAGTTGATAAAGTTTGTAACCCCAACCGAGTAAAATGAGAAAGGTTCAAGGCTTCAAGTAAGTCCTTGTGTGACTCCAAATATGTATGAGTAAAGGAAAAATATATGAAGGATGAAATCAAAATTCTAGAAGGTTAGTGGTTTTGAAGCACTCAAGCATGGTGTTCAATTTGAGCTTTATTAAGGTCCAAGTTACTATTATATGGGTCCCAAGAAATATGTGTATGAAGTTGTGCTCTCAAGGTAAGAAGAAGTCAATAGTAATTAGTGTCAAGTCAAGCTTATACCTTGACATGTTGAGTAAGCCAAGAAAGAAGGTAAAGTTTAATAAGTCTGGTTCTCGACATTTTTTCAAAAGATGTTTGGTTCAGGTTTAGGATTGCTAAAGTGGTATCTTGAAGGTAAAATAGAGTTTGAAGGTAAAATGACAAAATTTTCATGATCAAAAGATGGTTGATGGTATAATGATGTTTCCTTCATGACACCGACATGGTTAGGAGGGGAGATATGACAATTGTCTAGAAAGGAAGAGTGATTGTGTTCGGGGAAGTTTAGTTCACTCAAGCAAAGGTCGTTCAAGGTTGGTATAGGAGCTCAAAAGAGTAAACACGGTTCCTGTGGGGAGCTTTTGGACAACTAAGTTCATTTACTCGTGTATCTTATTCTTTAGTTGTCATTATTTTAGGTCAAGTGGCCAAAACAAAATTCATAGATGTTAAAGGGGAGAGACTGCAGAAACTTGATTTCATGGTCTAAAAATGTAAGCATATTAGTTTTCCATTAAAGTTTCACTTGTTTCCATCACCTTTGAAAAAGGGGGGATTGTTGCACCATGTTGCATTGGTGGTTTTTTTCATTGATGTCACATGGAATTTATGGAAAAGGAAGATTGAAAGATCATACAGGTTAGGTGGTGTTCAATGATGCTCAATGGTTGGTTTCAAGAAGCTTATGACATGATTCGAGTTGGTTTCAAGGTGCTTCAAGCTCAAATAGTGAGGTGGTTGATACTCAAAGTCGAGAATAGGGTCGCTTGTTGATTTCATATTGTCTATAGGTTAGTAATGATGTTTGAAGCATGAGAAAGAGATCTCATAGGTTTTATCAAGTCATCCGTGGAAGTTACAATTGAAACTAGCCCTTTTAGACCTATTTACGGAGCCCGATGAGGTGTGAGAAGTTGTACAGTCAAAAGGACACAATGTTGAAAGCTTCAAATCTTCAATGAGGTCCCATACCCTATTCTCTGTAGCTCCTCAAAGCAAGTCATTCTTCGTAGAATGTTGTCCTCTAACTTGGTTGACGATTAGCTCACTATCCCCGAACACCAGTAAGTTATTTGTCCCCTTTTTCTAGCCCAATGAAGTCCATGAATCAAGGCCTCATATTCAGCTGTGTTGTTTGAACAAGAAAACTGGAAATGAAAAGCTGAATAATATTTGATGCCTTGAGGTGAAACAAGCATGGCTCCACCTCCTGCGCCTTGCCTACTCCTTGATCCGTCAAAAAACAGCCATACCTCATTGTCATCATTATGGCTTGGCTTGGTGATGCTAGGAATAGGTTGATTTTCTTCATGTATACAATAGACTCCCAGATTAGATTCTTCTACTTCTTGATAGGGATCAAAAGCATGTATCTTGTTTTCCCATTCATCGAGAGTTAGGTCCGGGATACTTCCAACCTTGGTGTCAACCTCATCAGTACTAGGGTGATCTTCTTGATCAAATGCTGAGCAATTGGCATTAATCTGACTAGGAGTGTAAGGCTCAATATGGAAGTTTGCAATAGGTTCAGACCTAATTGTAGCCTTAGTTCCATACCTTGTTCTAAACAACATGTGAGACCAATCAGCAGACAAATACCCCCCAATCTTGGCTGTGAAGTCCCTTGACAAGCAAAGGGCAAAGAGTGGTGGAAGGTCTATGATTGATATATCTTGTAAGACAACAACATTTGGACATGCATGTAAGGTAAGACTCAAGTTTTTAATCACTCCAACTGTTGCTATTGTTGTCCCATCCAATTGCACTACCCCTTTAGATATTACTTCATATTGGAGACCCAGCTGATCAGCTATTTTCTTGGGCATCACTGAGCTACTTGCCCCGGAATCAATCATGCAATTGTGTACTAGTTTATCCCCAATGATTAATGAAACATAGAAAGGAGGGGGCTTCAACATTTTACCTTGTTGCCCTCCATGGCTTCCTTCAGGCTAGGCAGCATTTGTAAGCACTTTGTCTTACATCTGAACCTACTGATTCGAAGTTGTCCAATCCTTCATGGCAGCTTGCAGCAGATCTCTTTATCCTGGGATGGATAGGGATTCCCACATTGATATATTGACGTTAGTCTTCTTCATCTGTTCAATGATACTGAACGGGGATGAAGTATCCTTTGTTGTCCCTTGGTTTGTACACTTACTCCTTGTACGTGGGCAACAACATGCTAGCATTTGAGTTGGTCTAGGGGCTGTTTCTTGGCTGCCCTTGTGTATTTGAAACTAGACTCGCGCCAATCATTTGTGGAGCCGTGGAAGGTGGTGGATTGGTGGGGCTAATGGTTGTTCTTCACCCAAATTTCTCCTTTTGACCTTGTGTTGGCTGCGACACCTTGAGAAACTACTTGATTTATGCCACGAATCTTCACGCTTACCACTCACCAATGTGGTGTCATTTGGGGCTGATTCTTTGTTGGAATGTTTCTTGTTGTTGATTGCTTCCTTGACCGCCCTCACCCTCCACACCAAAGAGTTGTCGCCATCGGTGCTTGAATGAGAGCACCATTGAAACACATGGATTGGTTATGAGGCTCGTTGCATGGAAAGCACCGAGTCATATTCCTAAGAAATGTTGTTCGTGTTGGCACTAATGCCTTAGAGGTAGATATAGCATTTGGATTATAGAATTGGAATGGTCTATTAGAGGGAGGCCTTGTTTGATTCACATTTGCAATCGGATTAGGTGGTCTTTGTGGTTGGTATGGTTGCGCTATTAGGCTGAGCTTGAGGTTGATAGGAAGGTCTAAAACCTTGGGCTTGTTGCCTCTTAATAGTAACCAGCTCATTTCCCAAATTTTGCAAATCGTTTCATGACCTCTTGGAGTTCATTCAAGCACTTGGAGATGAAGTGGAAGCTTCACTTGAACTCTGATTTCTAGGAGTGGGGACAGGGAGCCAAAGTGGGTGCCCGACTAGTGCTTGGATTTTCTAAGTTTGGATACAAGGGCATGGGAGGCCTAGGAGCCGGTTACCAGCTTGAATAAGACAGCCATCTCTAATGGCAATGCTATAAGCCATAGGGATTGTTGTGCCTCCCATGGACCGAATTAACATAGAAATAGCAGAATTCAAAGCTTTAAGGTAATATAGAAAAGCACCTTCATTGTTGCTTCGATCGCCACCGGAATCCTATCACAAGACCTTTGAAATCTGAAGTTGAAGTCACCACCGCTCGTTGGGGGCTCTCTTGATATTTTTAGCTGCTCCAAAAGAGACAAGTTGTCTCCCTTCTCTCCAAATTGCTCGTGAAGTGCAATACCACACAAACTGATTCCGCAGTTGTGATAGAACCAGCTCTCCAAGGCTCCTAAACCATTGTAATGCTTTACCCTTGAAGGAAGATGCCAATAACTTCACAAACCACTTGCATTTCATTGATTTCATGGATTGCACAAAGGTTAGCAATATCTTTAACATGATCACCCTGAGTAGTCCGATTTTCTCCGGTGAAGTAGGGAATGTTCTTCAAGGCCGTAATAGAACTGGATGTTGTGCATTGAGAGCAAGTGGGCCTGCGCCTGTGAAGTTGACGTAGGGATTGTTCTGAGCCATTCTAATCAGTCTTAAAACCCTTGTATACTGAATGAAAGGCCTATCAGGTGGAGGAGTTGAGAGAGTTCTGTTTGGTGGAGATAGAGACCTTTGAATCCTTCTTCCTCTTTGCCTTCTTCTTGGAGATAACTACAGGTATTCAAACAGCACTTCTTCTTCTCCAACTCTTGACCTTGTGGTGATTCTTCTCATGAGTTTTTAGGCCTGCACTGCTGAAACCAGTTGATTCTTCCCTTGGAGTCGCCAGATATGCAAATAATAGCTCTTATAAGCAAGAAAACTGTAGCAGATGCATATCAACTTTGCTGCAATAAAAATGAGACCTCTGGGTCCCACCAGTGTGCCAAAACTGCTGTTGCGAGACTCACAAAGACCCCTAGATGCGCAGATCAAGCTTCTAGGTTGATGTTCGAGCATCCAGTGTGATTGCACAACATGGAATCCTTTCTCCAAGCATGGGACTTGTAAAGATGAGAAAAGATTCTCTAGAGAAGGCTGGTTCCTATTCCTCTATTCAGATACACACAAAAATGTAGAGGGTTTGCTAACACCTAATCTAACTTGCCAAGGAGACAAGGTAAGAAAATGCATAGAATAAAACCTAAACTACAAAGGTGATGCGCCAGGAATGTTAGACATTCGTTTTGCAAATTTAACACGTACCACATGGATGCAATACAACCACAATACACAGTAACCAAACTGCAATAAGAGATCAAAATGACAACAATGAATACGTGAGAGGGTTGAGAGTCAATCACAACACATATATTATTGCTCAAGAGTCGATACAAAGATATCATTACGGTGGCCAAGAGGAAAAAGACTAGAATTACAACCCATATGGGAGGTTTGAAAGCCCCACAAATTCTCCGCAAGCGAGGGAATAAGGGAGGATGCAAAACAAAAAAAAATGTCCTGACCATTAAAAGGCTCCTCTTTACTTTTTATCAAGAAATGAGAGGGGAGAGAGAGGAAATCCAGAATCGCCCCAACCACTTCTTGGTAGCATTTAAAATCATCTCATTATGGCGTAAGTGGCGGATTTTGGCAAAACGGCAATGCCTAACAGAGAGTGGCGAGTACATGTTGCATTAAAGTTGGTAGTTGAAGCATTACTTCGCTTCTATCACCACGTGTCGACACGTTTCCTTAATTTTCTCCTCCAAACTACACCAAAATGCAAGATTGATCCTAGAATCATGTAGAGAATTTCAACAGCTTTCCGTTGATATAAAGAACGTGCAAATCTGAGCTCTGGATCGAAAGATACGAAGGTCTAAAGATTTAGGGCACAAAATAGGCAAGAACGATGTTTTAAAATCTTTTCCCGTGCTCTGCCATCTGGACGACACGTGGTAGGCCCTGATTCGCTGAGTAATTCTCTCTCTCTACCTTTCTGCGGGTTTTCCTTTGAAACTTCCTTGTGGGCCCTTAAACTTGGACACGTGGCACTGTTTCATTGGTTCGGGATTTTCCTTCAAAATCGCCCTTTGACCTTTTGACCTTTTTCTTGGCGACACGTGTCATACTATGATTTGTCCACGGCTTGCCGATTTTCACGTCCACCACGTCTTTTTGTCCCAGATGTCCCAAAGCTTCACGTGACGTAATCCTTTGATCCACCCGAAATGGGCTTCCTCGTCCCTTTTCTGCCGGTGACACGTGGCATGATCTGATTGGCTTTCAGCTCCTTGATTATCCGTGTCCCGCGCGTCCCTTTGTCCCAAATGTCCTTGTTCAAGTTTCTGCTTTGGCCGATCCGTGCCGGCTCAAGGCCCTTCGCGTCCATTTGTCCCAAATGTCCCAAAGGCTTTGTCTGGGACAAATTCTTCCGGCTTCGCCCAATTCACCCGATTCGCATCCTCCGCGCACTCTTGTCCCACTTGCTCTCCCGTAAAGGACTTGGACAAATTTTCTTTCTTTCTACCGATCGGGCATTTCGCGTCTATTTGTCCCAGATGTCCCTTTTCTGTTTGGGCCACCTAGAGGCTTTTCAGCCGATCCGCGCCTTCCGCGTATAATTGTTCCAACTGTCCCAAAGGTGGCCTTGAGCAGGACTTAGCCAATTTTATGATTTTCTCCTAAATCAATCTACTTGCTTGGAACTAAAAACTTCGATGCATGTTATCAAATTAACTCTGGGGGGTGAAATTTGGATAACAGAGATATAGATAGAATATTACAAGCATAATTATGAAAAATGAGATTATTTATCATGTATAGGGGTGAGTTTTGGTGCTCCAAGAAAAATTTCATCAAGTTCTAAGAAGGTATGTGAAAGTTATGTTAATTTTCTAAAATAGGCTTTTTAAAAATGCATAATAAGGTGTTTGGATTCTTAACACTCAAGAAAAAATATAGTGCCTCCTTCAGATAAATCATAGAATCAATTTTTTTAGAGCACTTCAAGATTGATATATTGCAAAATGTTTAGGTGAATTAGACATGTTTTAAGAAAGTTATGAGCATTCTTCTGTCGGTGTTTGCTCTCTCTCCAAGGCTTCTTCTTGAGTTGAGTGGCCTAATGTGAATTTTCCAACTCTAAGTCACTGGTGCAAGCTAGATACATCTTTCAAAAGTATAATAAACCTCATATAATTCAAAATAATTATCACGTGTCTCTCAAGGTTTACTATGTTACATAGGCATGCTTTTGTTGTGCAGGGCTAGGTCTGGGGTAGTCATGTTCTTAAGCCTCCAAGCTTGAAATTCTTTAGAAAATGGTGTACAATGACCTTTTTAGGGTTCATGAGGTGTTTTTATCTTATACAAGAGAAAACTGGTATGTTGAGACTCTCTAAGTGTAATGGTCAAGGGTGAAGTATCTCCAAAAGGGCTTATGTTGAGTTGCTTTGCCAAGTAAGTTGTGCATATAAGAATATGTCTAAATATAATTTGTACTTGAAACTTCTCTCCCAAGACCTGGAGTGAAATCTTCTTGCTTATCCTGAGGCACAGATGTCTAATAAGGTGATTCAATGTGCAAAGCTAAGGCATTATGAGAAAAAGTTGTGTTTGCATCTACTAACAGTGACAAGTTGAGTAGAGTTCACTATACATCTCGAAAGTTTCCTACAAAGGCATGTGTTTTATGAATATGGTTTGATTGGTGGTCTAAGAACATCAAGAATATCTCATTCTTTCCACATGAAAATCATGGCTTCTCTTGTACCTTGTTTCATCAATGTTGAACTCAATATGCTTTATCAGTCTTTGTGCTAAGTTGTTGTATCTTGTTATGTTATGAGCTACCTCGGAGTTGTTTTGAATGTTTTACCGTTGAAAATTGATTGAGAAGGGTGAAATTTGGTCTCAAAAATCCTTATGAGTTGGAATTTTCAAATTCCATCAATAATTGAGCTTGAAAAGTAATTTAATGTGGTCTCGGTTTGCAAAGTAGCCCTATATGTTGATTCTAGGGTTTACCAAATGTTTTTGATCAAATCTCGTAATATAACCGACAAAAAAATTCTAATTTTTTTGAAGAATTCTCTGTCTCCATCACACAAAATGTTTTCAAAATGATTTTTTTTTCATTAAGTATGTCGAGAGAATTGGGTGACCAAAATATTGGCTTTCATGAAGATGTCTGCGGGGTTCATGGTTGATGTTCTTGAGTGAAATTTCTTGTAAAAATATAGAACAAAACTCCTCTAATACTTCCTTCAACTCATTCATGGTTCAATAAATCTAAAAAAACCTTTACAATGACGTGAAATTCAATCTCTTTTGTGTGACAGTGGTGGAACCGTAAACCAATGAAGCTCTCAAATAAAAATTTCATTGTGATAGATTGTTCAGCTTTTCTTGCAAAGACTTTAACAATAAAGATTGGATCAATTAAACTTAAGGAAAGGTTAAGCACATTTAAAGGAATTTAACAAAGTTGAATCAAATGCCTAGGTAGTTATATCAAATTTTGAAACTCATAGGCTAGTTAATTTTTCCAAGTTACTTCACACTGTGAAGGTAAATGCGATAAGGAATCCTTAGCTCAATCAAGGGATACCTGTTGGAATTTGAAGTGTCATAATGTCGATTCTGACAACCTCATGAATTTGTCTCCAAGCTCACCGTAGGAAGGTAGAAAGATATCCTTGTCTTTTTCATACAAAGTCATAAGTATTTTAAGATTTCAAGGAGATATGAAGATTCGATGTATTTATTTTCGTTAGCTCAAGAAAATTGAAGGTAATTATATGGTGAAATAGGAGCTGAGTTATAGAGAGGTTGAGTTTTTGTTTTGTGTTGAAGATAGGTTAGCAGTCATTTTATGGGGAATTCAAACCGGTTTGAGATCTAATGTGTTGAGGAGGAAGTAATGAATGTAGTGTGTGTGTGTGTGTGTGTGTGTGTGAGCTTAAAACTAAGAAGAAACTGTGAGATTTTAGAAAAATAGAGATTTTTGTTGTGTGAAGAGTAAGAGATACAAAGAGGGAAGCAAATACAAAACAAAGATATAGAAAATTGTGAAATGAAAAACAATTATCCTCTTGAAACAAAGATGTAGTGAAGGTGAATAAAAGTAATTGAAATATATAATCAATGATTGAGGAATTGTATGATTGTGATATACAAAGATACAAAGATAAGAAAGAAGGATCTTGCAGTGAGAAAGATATACAATGAACTAGAAGTCTATGAAAGGAAATTCTCGTGATAGTCCCAAACAAAAAATAAAGTGAATTGAAAATTGTTACATGAGACATTGTATTACAATGAGAATATGTGGTTGGACATGTAATGAAAAAAGGAGATTAGGAATCAACATAAAAAGTTGAAGTGAATTAAAAGGAATGTTTGACCGATATACCGATAAAATATGTTGAGTCAATAAATAAAGAAAAGAATAATTGGATAGCTGAATTTAGAGTCATGTGAAGTAAGTCAATGTATGGAATGAGATTAGTTGCAGAGAACTAAAAAGAAGGTGTAGAAGGGTATCGAAAGATATAGAGAAAGGAGTGAGGGCATAAGAGAAAGGTTGTGTTGATCAAGTAAAGTATGATGGAGATATGTAAGTGTGCCATGGATGATTGATATATCTATAAAGAGGTGACTAAGAAATACATTGTAGACACCTTGATATGTGATGCATAATTAGTAGTGGAATGAATAAGAGAATATATTGGATCGAACTTAGTGGAGAATGTACAATGGATGGATAGGATGAAGCTAAGAATTAAGACCGAGATAATTGTGGCATAGATAAGACTAATAGGAGCCCGAAGTAGTCGGTTCACAAGAAGAAGTGCATGGTATATCATCATTTATTGAGATGAATATAGAAAAACATGCTCATGTAATCAGCGTAATCTTGAATGTATCATGTAGAGACTAGGTGAAAGCAATCTTGTATAACATAGATTGAATGAATTCAAATGATCGGAGAAAGTGTATCGGAGCATAATTGTGAAGCATAAAAGAAGAAGAAGCAAGTATGTTAATCTAGATATCATTATCAGTTATATAAGATAGTAAAAAAGTGTGACCAAAACTCAAGAACAAGTCTAAGTAGAAGCTTAGCATTTAGGGGTTGCACCTCCTTGTAAGTAGTGGCTTATAGAAGATCAGTTGTAGTTGGTTAAATTTTGGGAGTTGAAGCTTCCAGAATGAGTAGCAACTTGGTCAAATTTTGGAGTTGCAGCTCCAGGTTGAGTAGAAGCTCAACCATGAAATGAATGTAACGAGCTATGAAAATTTGGTCCTAAGCCTAGTTCATGGTTTCAGTGGGTTTTTTCCCAGTTTGGGTTTCCCACATTAAAACTTGTGTCTTTTTGTACTCTCTTGCAAATTTCTTGTGTATTGTTTTATGTGTTCATCATAGAAAAATTTAAGAAGGTAAATTTTACTAGACAACTTCACCCCCTCTTAGTGTCTTGGTTTCCAACAATGAATAGTAATATGGGATTAGGACTTATAAATGTACCTAAGTGCGTGATTTTGTGTCTACAGAAAAATCTATAAGAATTAGGGACTGGAAATGAGATTTGGGAAGTTGGAAATTTGATAGCTAATAAGAGTTCCATGGAGCATGCATTGGAAAGGGCCAAGGGATGGACCAAAGTATTGTTGACTATATGAGTACCAATAGAAGCATTAATATGCAATAAATGAGAAGAAAAATTAGTGTGGTAATCATGATACGAGAATGTAATAACTGGTGGTGGTATGTCAGCATTAACAATGAGAAAATAAAGTGGCCATGATGAAAGGGGAGGTACAACATGATATGTATGATTGGAAGATGAATTAGCAGCAGGTTTGTCATGCTTTGTAATGGGTCATTGAAGATTTTAATATTTTGATTATCATTGACCAATTTGGAAGTAGATGGCTGTGGGAGATTGATTGTGTTATTATTGATAAGATCTTGAATGATATGTATAAGCTTAAAACAACAATCAATAGAGTGTCCATTGCATTGGTGATAATCACAGTGCACATTTTCATTGTAGTTACGGCCATGTGGTCGAGAATAATCTAGATTGAGCAAAGGAGGGAGCGTAATCAGGTTGCTATTAGTGAATTATGGTAATAGGAACCAAGGTGCGCATGGTAACTTAGTAAAGGTGCCCCTTGTGGGTTACAATTGAAGCTTGGCAAGTGGAGAAGCAACGTTGATAATAGCTTGAGTGTCAATAGGCTTATTGGATGGTTTGAATGCAGATTTATCTTGAAACTTGTTAGAAGATGAGGAGGAAGAAGTATCATAATACTTAAATTTACCCATAGATAGCAGTTTGTTTTCGTGTAATTTGAGTGTATGGAATAATTGATCAAAGGAAGAAGAAGTCTCAAAAATGACACTCTCTTGGAGTGGAGGAAAAATACTTTGAACAAATAGATCTTGCAATTCCAAATTAGCAAGGACATTGGTCATTTTGGCAAGATTGTTCTTATAGTGTAGTACATAGTCTGCAAGATGTTCATTGGATCCTTGTTTGATTTTAGCTAATTGTGTATAGGATATCTCAGTGCTGATATTTATATAAAAATGAACAAGGAATGCATCGGCTAAATCTATTAAAGATGTTAACAAATGGACAATTAAATCAAAGAACCAACGCATAACATAGTCATGTAAACTTCAAGGAAACAATTTAGCCAAAAGTGTAAGGTCATCAAGCATAGTCAAGACATGCAACATGGAAGGATCGAAGGTGGTCCTGAGGGTCTCCATAGCCATTGAAAATAGGAAACTTAGGTGCAAAAAATTTAGGAGGCATTGGATAATAGGAGATGGTGAGTGCGAAATGGCTATGAAGGAGTGAGGAATCTAGATATAGAGAGAAGGATGAAGAGGCTTGTTACAATTGGCAAATTTGGGATTGTAGTTCATGGTATAATGAGGTTAGGTCAAGAGTGCCCGAAGAGGAGGCATGTTGTGTATGAGAAGTAATAGGGGGTAAAGTGATTTGTAAGAGTGGGCAAAGAAATAAGAACAATAGATATAGGTGGAAGAGTGGTGGTGGAATGGATACTTAAGGGTTGAGATCATCTAACCATGTGGATTCATCACGGAGGTGAATAATAAGAGATCTAGGTCTTGAGGGTGTATAGAAATATGATCCTAGAAATCATGAAGATATAAGTCGATAAAAGGTTCATAAGTCTCATCCATTGAAGCAAGGTAGGGTTAGAACGGTTAGGTTCACCAAATTATTTAATCTAAATTGATTTAAATCTAATTTCGAGTAACTAATGATATAAAGATGATAATATACAATAATGGACAAGTAACAAACATTCAAAGATGTAAGACCCTAAGAAAATGAGAGAGGGAAGATGACTTAGTTGATTTCGTGCAATCTAGAAGTGATCTAGACTCGAGTAACTATTGGAATAAACTGGAAATAGTGTCGCCAAGGCTCACCGAGGGTTATGGAATTCAGAACTATGTTGACAAAAGCACCCATAGGATGACAAGAGCGCATGAGGCACTAGTGATTGGATTGGGTGCTTGTGTCCACTCGTGATGCTTAGGTTATGATATTTTCTGGGTTGGAGGAGCTTTGTTTTTTATCTTCCTTTATCACTTTGGTTTCACTTTAAATCACCGATGACACCTATAACTTACAAAACATTGTCTACATGCACATGTCCACAAACCATATCAAATATAATAAAAAGGATGCGTAATGTGGAGTCATACTAAACCCAATGTTCACCCGAAGAGTGAATTCACGGCCAAGTGTTGCACTACATCTCAGAATCCATGTATTTCTCAGTGCTTGTTTGTGTGATGATGCCCTAGGTTGCCCTTATGCGAAGTTGCACGATGATAGCGGACTAGATCTAGAATGTACCAAGTATATAGAATGTGTGTAATGGAATAGAATGAACTCCCCTCTGGTGTTGTGTATGCATATTGATACAACATTTGTCCCTTGTATAAGTGTGTTAGTTGTATGTTTTGTAGTGCTCGTGTTCCTTTGTTGCAAGATTAGGTGATGATAGATCATGCTTATAGTGGGCCCTTAATTTAGAAGAAGTAACTAAGTATATATATGATTCCCTTATTTGAATTTTTTAATTGAAAACTAAAAGGTCGACCCAAAGTAGTAAAATGTGCCCAAGAAGTGAAAAGGACCTAAAAGGGTAAGAAGAAGAAAGAGAGGGACATGAGTGCCCAGGAGGGACAGAAGCGCACAGGCGCTTTGTCCTAACTAGGCGTTAGTGTCTCAAGCCATAAAAGATAAATCGATAAAGTTCTAGAGAGCTAAAAATATGTAAGACCAATAAAAGTGCAAGAGATAACGAAAAAGGCCTAAAAGAAGTTGTCAACCACTAGTTTTCTTTCTTAGGAATCGTGTATACATTCATAGATAATGCTTATAGTGTATGCTTTAAGACCTAGAAATGTACCCAAGTGCATAGATTTTGTGTCTATATATATATAATTATCTAGTTCTCTCAAATAAGGGGCCAAGCACTATAAGCATTATCTATCATCATCTAAGCTTGCATCAAAGGTATAAGATCACTACAAAGCATACATATAACACACTCATACAATGGACAAGGGTTGCATCAATTTGCATACGCAACATAGGAGGGGAGTTCATTATATTCCACGACACACATTCTACATACTTGGTACATTCTAGATCTACCATTGTGTAACTCACACAAGGGAAACCTAGGGCATCATTACACACACAAGCACAAAGAACTACATGGATTCTGAGATGTAGAGTAGCACTTGGTCCTAAGTTCAATCTTCAGGTGACCATTGGGGTTAGTATGACTCCACATTCTACATATTTTTAATTAAATTTTCATGTGGTTTGTGGACATATGAAGGTAGACAATTTTTTTGTAGGTTACAAAGCATATCATTGCGATCTAAAAGTGAAACCAGAGTGATAAAGAAATATTGACAACAAATCTCCTTTAGACTAGAAAAGATCATAATCGATCATTTGAGCGGACACAAGTTCCCAATCTAGTCACTAACATCCGAGCGCTCCTGTCCTCCTGTGGGCTCTTGTGTCCCCGACATTTCCAGGGTTTTAAACCCTCATGCTACTTTTATAAAACAAAAACAATCCCTACTTTAATAAAACAAGACTTCACCAAAACCGAACCCAGTTTTTAAACAATAACCCAAAATTCATTTAATCCACACACTCAATAGGGTTTTACCTCCACCATTTATTCATAAAAAAGAAAGAATGATAACAACAATGCTCTAAGAAGGAGTTGTAAAACTAATCAAGTTTGTTTTTATTTCACACTAACTCCTTATTTCATTTTCCGATCTCACATAATAATCCAAAACCAAAACGTATTCATTCTGAACATTAAAATAACAACAAATAATAAGAGTAGAAAAACCCATGCATGCGTATTTTGCCTCCAAACTTCTCTGCACTTTTCCAAGTTGAAAACATCAAAACACTACGTTTTCCATTAAATATTTCAACAAAATATTTAAACAAAAAATGCCATAGTATACGAGATAACAATAGTGAAATCTCCTTTGCAACAATCACCAAAATAATTATTCTCCTAAAAAACGCCATGCGCGAACTCTCAAAGAGAGCCGCAAAAAAACAAATGAAAATGAAACAATGAGATTACTTGTATGACCTAGCTTCTCAAGGAAGCTAATGTTTCCCAAGGCATCCTGTTGTCTACATTAAATTCACACCAAACCTCCTTAAATGTCATGCCACTTCATGGCTTATCAACATCAAATAATTGTTTAAACCATAAAACTTATTTAACATCTCATTACAATATGCCATGCAACTTAGGTTTTAACCTAAGTTCTAAACAATTTCAAAACCACATAACCCACATGGTGGGGTGGGTCGAATCTCCACCTCACACAATTTCATTAACCAATTAACAATGCCACGTAACAACCAAACTAAACTCCATAAATGCATAGCATAAGTGGTCTCATGACCGTTAATATGCCAACAATGCCAAAACACACATATACATGCATGCATACATACATACATACATACATACATATGTACGTATGTACGTGTGTGTGTGTGTGTGTAATTCATTAAATCGAACCAAACACTCCTTTACTAGACAAGTAATAACACAAACCAGATCAAACACTCATTAGCAAGGGGGTGTTATAATCACAATTCATAGTGCCTAGCGAAACGCCATGGCATCTTTCTAACATTTGAAAGATCGAACTTAACTAGTAAAACCGATTCACGATACCTATTGCCTTTGTAATGGCCAGTGGTCAATAAGCATCCTACTAAAGAAATGTCCATAAAATGGTTAAAATTTTATAACAACGATATTAATAATTCAATAAATGAATTTAATTAAATCTAGGATGTTACACTCGGGTTACCATCAGTAAGAATTGTACTTGAGGATAAGCCCAAAACAAAATTTGCTATTGAATGATGATCATTTATGTACACCGTAATGCCTTTTGGACTAAAGAATGCACTGTGGTATTCAACAAAACAATTATCAATGCATTCAAAGAATTCGTCCATGATATCCGGAAGTTTACCTTGATGATTGGACAATGTATGGAATCTTAAAGAATCACATCCAAGTACTAAGATTGATGTTCGCAAGATGTCGCGCATTACAAATATCATTGAATCTAATGAAATCCATCTTTCTTACACCTTTTGGAACTCTAGTAGGCCATATAATTCGTAAAGAAAGATTGCGGATAAATCCACTAAAAACATCCACCATTGTAATACTTTTACCACGAAAAACACAAAAAGATGTCAAAACAATCTTGGGATATACATGTTATCACAAAAAGCTTATAAGAAACTATGCAAACGACTTTAGTAGCATACCTTAAGATGTTGTTGATGTGTTTTTATTATGATATCAAGACAACGTTTGAAGTTCGGGGATGATGTTGACATGGTTCTTCATCAATTTTGATATTAAGGCATAAATAAAGAAGAAGCCGCATAATACTACAAAATCTATAGAACACTATAAAAGTTGCGGAAGTTTGTAAAAGCCACGGAAGACTGCAAAAGACTACGAGAAACCGCGGAAGCCTACCATAAGCCATCGAAAGAACAAAACAGAGATATTGACTAAGCGAGATATATTCGTCACCAAAATAAGTGACTTTTGGATAATTACCATAGTAATATACTTGTTGTAATTGAATGTAATGCCTAGATATGATGAAGGAGAGGATAATGAGAGAGTCAAGAGATAGACATAGAGAGATGGATAGAAGATAGAACCCGAACAAGCACGAAAGTAATAATATATATAGAGGAAAGAATGAATGAATGATGTAATGAGAGTGTGTGAGATAGATGTGAAAGACATATGTAATATTTATATTGAATGAATAAAAAGAGATGTTTGATGCAATGAGCAATGTTTATTTCTGTGAACTTTGAATTCTTTATTGTTTACTTTACAATCTAAACTACACTCCCAATACATCCTTAACGAAAGGGCAAACTACTTAACCCTCACATTAACATCGAAACTTAAAGTCAACATAAATGTTATCTTTGTAATATGTTTCCCAATGCAATCAAGACTTAGTTTTAGAAAGTAAAGGAAAAATAGAAAATTGAAGTATCCTTGTCAAATATGACACATGAAGATTTCACTCCCAAAAAAAAAGTTAAAAAAACATTGAACAGGACAGGTTAAGTGTATCTCTTATTCTTATTTAAGCAAACGTCTCTTTTTATTTCATAATAAAATATAACGATAGACTTTTGATTAGATGTCTACATTTGAAGATGCTTGCAAGTAATGTGTAACCTAATCTTATGCCCACGTCTACCCAACAAATGTTTACTCCCAAGTTTCTCATCCTCAGCAAATGACCTTACCTGTCATCATCGCGACAGACATGCCAAAACGCCAGGGTTTCCATTAAAAAAACAGGGGAGATGATGGCAATGTGGACCATCAGTATGCCGACAGATCAGCTGCCGCCTCGTGACGTATCCTCTCCTCTCCCAATCGCCTCAAATACTCCCTAATTCTCTTAGTTTAATCCTTTTTACAAGTGAACCTGATTCTACATTTAAAATCAGTGTTTTACTGTGTTCTGGTTTCTATGCGAGACTGAGGAGGGATCATTCTGGGAGAGACGAATTCCACAGAGACACTTAGATTATGCGCATTCCCTGTGATTCTGTCACGGCTTGTTTGAATTTTTAGTCGAGCCTGGACTCTGGTTATGGTTAGCAGTTTTGTTTCTGTGCTGGTGAAGTATTGGGAATGGTATCACATCAATTGGTTTTAATAAGTTATAGGAGTCGGAATCATCGGAACTGCTGGCGTAGGCATTATTACTATTAGATAGACTTGTATTTTTGTCGTCTGATATATATCGAATCGTCATGAAGGATTGTGACCCGTCCAAACAGTTTTCTTCTGTTAATTCCAAGGCCGGTTTCCCAGATTCTTTCTTGTTCCGATTCCTAAAATTCAGATAATATTTTTATTTTACGCGAGTGGGTCCGCATTTTCTTGTCTTGCGCAAAGTGATTTCAATTTTTTTAACAGTAGCTTACCGAAGCGGATTGAATCAAACCCTAAGTTTGCTGAAAACGACAATCGCCTCAAAATGCCTAAACGAGAGGTAGTGAAGAAGCGAAGCGGATTCGAACCCGTGAACGACGCAGTTAAGAATTCCGATCGCCGACAGAGGCCGTCTGACTTTGATTGGCCTCGCTTACGGCAACGCGGACCCTTCTATTAGAGGATTACCGTAGGTTTCGATTGATCTTTGCGATAAATGTCATAATCTGACTGACTGGACGCCTTTTCATATTTCTCGAGGAATGTCAGGGTAGGCTTAGGAGGAGATCGACTGTAGGCAAGTAGTAGACTGACTCGTCGACTATGCGTTCTTTTCCTTTCTTCTCGCCGCTCAGGCCCCCGTAGTTCTGAGGATCAATAATTCGTTAATTATTTCCTCTTTTGAAGAATCTGCGCCGCCTGCCTTTCCAGCGGATGGCAACTTACAGAACTCGTTTCGACCGAGCATTGCGGTCATAATCGCAGTGCTGGTAACCATGTTTTCTCTCACGTTTCTGCTCCTCCTGTATGCGAAACACTGTAAGCAAAACGCCATGGCTGAAGTTATAAGGGACGATCACGGTTCGAGTCGCGGGGCGGAAAGAGCCAGGGTTTCTGGTGTGGATCGCGCTGTGATAGAGTCGCTCCCAGTTTTCAAATTTTCGTCTCTCAAGGGAATGAAAGAGGGTTTGGAGTGCGCAGTTTGCTTGACCGCGTTTGAAGAATCAGAGATCTTGAGATTGCTTCCCAAGTGCAAACACGCTTTTCATATCGAGTGCGTGGATAAATGGCTGGACGAGCATTCGTCTTGTCCGTTGTGCCGTGACAGAGTAGACCCCGATGACATCCTTCTGGCAGACGAAATTACAGGCAGAAAAAGTGCAGCATCTTCTAGAAATTCTACGGATTTTGCAGAGGACGGAGTTATAGAGTTTTTGTGCAAAGAGAGACAGAAGAGGAGCTGCAAAGGTCATTCAGGTCCTCCAGATTTAGCATCGACAGAGTTGGAAGTTTACGAAGCGATGCCAAGAACGGGATGAATATGAATATGAATATAGACACTGTCGGTAGCGGGCGGCGCGAGACCGTGGACCTTGGGTGTAAGGATAAATTTGGCGTGGGAACAGAAAGGAAAGACGAATTTCTCCTTGCAGAAGTCGAAAGGGCCGACTACGAGCGCTTTGTTCGCAGGTTTTCGCATCGCATAATAGTGTCGGATGTAATCTTCCAGCACAGATGGAGCGACTTTAAGCCGTGCGATTTGAAATTCTTGGACTCTCAGATGTTGAGGTTGAACAGCAGCCGCCGTTCAGATCGAAGCATTTCTCAGCTGCCTGAATCAAAGCCCTATTTTCCACATTCTGGTCGCGGGTTCGAATCCGTGCCGCCGCAGTCTGGCAGGCGAACCGCCGGCGCCTCCGACAAGATTTCCAAGATCAAGGACGATATGGAAAGGAAACGGAAATTGGATAAGCAGGCCATGAAATTGAAAAACTCCTCTGCCTCCCGCCTTATAGATTAGAATTTACAAAGAACAAGCAACCAAGTTGCAGAGCAGATGATGGTCGTGGAAGATTACTAGACTCGAGCTCGCCCAGGCGATCCATGTCCGAAATCACTTCCTTCGACAGGGGTAGGCAGAGTCGAACCGCGACCATCCTTCCTCAACTATCTAAAGAAACCTCCCTTCCTAACAGCGATGACGAGAAGCTCAAAAGATGGCTTGCAATTGCACGGAAAACTCTTCAATGGTTTGCTGGGAGAGAAAAACGAAATACTGTTTCTGGTTAAAATAACAAAGACGGCATTTCCACTACCTACTTCTTTGATATCGTCTTCTTTACTGTCATAGATTTAGTTTGGAACTGCGGATTGCGTATTTTCATTTCCGCTGTATCCTAAAAATTACTTCAAATTTTCCGCTTCAATGTCGTTCTTGCCACTTCAATACGGATTAATTAATGTCTAGGCTCTGTACATTTTTGTTCCAGTAGTTGCAACCAGAAGATTGTATTTTATCCCTCATTTTTTTAATAAATTAATTACGTGAACCACATCGTTCGATATTTCTCTAGGTACTCATGAGGTCAATCTGAATCAAATGTTTGCAATCCGTTTTATTTGTCGGCGGAAGGCAGTCCGCTAGATTTAAGGGTAAACTCGCTACTTTAGCGGGACTTAAAGTGGCGCACTATTTACGACAAATGGAGAGAGTTATGGATGTGGAGTTTTGAAATCAACGGTTGTCGTTGTGAAAAGGAAGGTCTTAAATGCTAATGAGAGAAAGGGAGGTGGAGATGGAGTGATAGCCAGTCATGTTGTGTATATTGGGTAGTAGTTGTTCAACAACCGTTTTTGGAATTATGTCAACTTTGCTTTCACGGATCTTACTCAACCTGTCAAATCTTGATGAGCGATTTAGTTTGTTTTCCCTCTATATGCGCTTTTAACTTATTATAGTGCCCAAGGAAGTAATATTGGCTTCGTCAAACTCAATAATTTTTTTCCCAAAAACAATAGTACAATGTCATGTGCTTGTAAAGTTTTTTAACAAAAAATTGTAAGAATATTCTCTTCTCTTTTATTGAGGAATATTTCATTTATTTTTATTGGAACTATAGTTGGGTGAAAAAATAAGAGTGTTTGATAAAAATATATAAAAGGTACTACATAGCATTTATGGAGCTTGCCTCTGAATGGACAAAGCCATACCTCTTTAATGTGGCTGACAAGTAGATGATGTGAGTTATTATGATAGGCAACTATAATTGTAGTTCCCAATGTTAGAGAACAATTAAATCACACGTTATTTATTAGGCATCTATATTTGGTTAGGAATTCCGTGATATTTCCATGGGAATGGAAAAATTATAATTTAACTACATATCTATGAATACATCAACTCGCCTATGAATACATTCCAAGGCCCCATATATTTTAGTTAAAAAAGGAGAACTAGTGGAACAAAGGATGTTATGTGGGCGTGCGAGACCTTTCCCACTACTTTGATCAAGTCTTTGGTGAGAAAATTTTGCATGATCCCATTGTCCTCTTCAACCTATAATATTGTGAGGTAGGGCTTATTATCGCTGCCATTGTCCACTACTTGAGCGGTGCCAACTTCACCCGGCATGATCCCTAATTTGTTGAGATGAGGAGCTCAATTACTCCAGGTTTAGCATGGTATATCAACTTGATAGAAAACACGGTAACCATCATCAGTCACCTATGACCGACATCGGTGAAGCAAGTAGGAACCGTCATCGCTTAGGGCTAGCCAACATCGGTTACTGTGTGTGATTGTTTTATTTAACTCACAGAATTAGATCTAATTTTAGTATTAAAGTAGATTTATTAATTGTAATTGCATTGCTAAGTGCCCTAAGTTTGTATAAGTTATTTATAAGCTTAAAAACTAGGGTTAGAAGAGAGTGTTAATGATCATTGTGAAAATAATTGTGAGAGAGAGAATTTTTAGTGAAAGAGAAACTTGAGAGAAAGAAAGTATTGTACATCATGAGAGGTGTGGAAGGTTGTAAATATTCATTGTATATCTTTTGAAAGCTTTGAATAATAAATTGACTTGTTTCTTGGTGGATGTAGCCCACACCGGGTGAACCACGTAAAATTTGGTGTTGATTTATATATCTTGTTTTGTATTTTTCTTATGGTAGAATATCTGTTTTTATTGCATGTATGTTTAGATTTGATATATTATTTGTACAACCTATGTACAATCCCAACAACCGGTATCATAGTTTTGTTTGAGGGTTTTGTGTGTTGACACATTTACTCATGAGAGGGTTTTCTCGATTGAGTGGGAGCTATAACAATGACAAGAAAACAAATACAAGGTAGAGAAGTTTGATGACCAAAATGATCAATTATGGAATATGCAAATTGAGAATTATTTGTATCAAAGAGATTTGTACTTACATTGGATGTAAAGTGTAGACCTTCAAAATGACCCGATGAAGAATAGAAAATTCTTGACAAAAGACTTTGGGATAAATAAGATTGAGTCGACGACATATATGTAGCTTCTAATATTACATAAACGACATCTACGGTAGAGTTAATGAAATCTCTTGCTAATTTATATGAAAAACCTAGTGTTTCAAATAAATTTTATTTGATAAAGAAACTATTACTGTTCTAAGATGTATGAAGGTGGATCTGTATCTAGTCATTTGAATGATTTTCAATTTATTCTAAATCGGTTAAAATCGATGATATTTTGTTTGATGATGAAGTGAAAGCATTTTTATTCTTATGTTCTTTGTCGATAGTTGAGATAACTTGGTAATCGCTACTATTAATACAATATTTTCTAATAATATTTTGAATTTTGATGATGCGGTTAATATAATCTTGAATGAAGAAATTTGCGGGAAAAGTACAAAGGAATCATCATTTGGGAATGTTTTGAATGTAGAAAGCAGAGGCGAGGCGAAGGAGAGATCCAAGAGTAAGAATAATGAGAAATCAAAGTCAAAGAATGACAGATCTAAATCCAGAGGTAAGAGAATTACTTGTTAGAATTGTGGAAAGAAAGAACATGCAAAGAAAGATTCTTTGGTCAAAGGATAAAGAGAACCAACACCCATACAAAAGTAAAAAAATAAATATTGCAAAGCAGAGGTAATGGAATATGCTCTTATTATTTCTTTGGATAATAGAATAGAATCATATATTTTATATTCAAGAGTTTCTTTCCATACAACCCCTAATAAGGGTTATTTCGAATTTATGTCTAGGGTAATTTTGGGCATGTTTATTTGGGTGATGATGAACCTTGCAGTATTACTAGTAAAGGGAAGTTTGTCTAAAATTCCGAATGAAAATACATGGGTATTGAAAGATGTGAGACACGTGCCAAAGCCTCATGAGGAATCTTATTTCGCATGACAACTAGATGAAGTCAAGTTACATGGTTATATTCACAACGGACTCTTAGAAAATTACCAAGGCGCCTTTATTGTGGCAAAAGGTAATAAGGTAGGAATATTATATCTATTTACCTATGTTACTGATTCATTTTTTATATTATCTACTTGATTTAGATGTATGCATGTGGCATAATCGGTTCGGCCATATGAGTTAAAAATAAATGCAGATCTTAAAGGCCAAAGGTAAGTTATTAGATATGAAAGATTTAGATCTTGATTTTTGTAAGTATTGTGTCTTTGGAAAACAAAAGAGAGTGAGATTTCTCAAAGTTTGGGCAACTAAGAAGGAGCAGAAATTGGGGTAGCGTGTACACTCGGATGTGTGGGGATCAACCCGTAGTTTCTCATGGAGAAACCCGGTATTATGTTACATTCATTGATGATGCTACAAGAAAGGTATGAGTTTATTGTATTAAACATAAATTTGATGTTTTTGAGATTTTTAAAAGATGGAAAGTCTTTGTTGAGAATGAATCAAATTCAAAGTTAAAGTGTCTTACATCCGACAATGGTGGTGAATATTGTAGAAGACTTTCAATGATTATTTTTCGATGAATAGAATACGTAGAGAAAGAACAATTCTAAGAACACCACAAGAGAATGGTGTTGTAGAAAGAATGAACATAACAATCATGAAATATACCTGAAGTATGAGGATACATGCTAAATTTCTCTTACATTTTTGGGAAGAAGCAGGTTGATACAACAGCTTTATTTGATTAACCGTGGGCCTTCAAGTTCACTAGATGGAGGAATACCAGAGGAAACTTGGACCATAAAAGACTTAGATCTTTCTTTTCTTAAATTTTTGGTCAAGATGCTTTTGTGCATATTGATAAGGAAAATAGAAAAAAGTTGGATACAAAATCCAATAGATGTACTTTCATTGGTTATGGATCTAGTGATTTTGAATTCCGTTTTTGGGATTTAGAGAATTATAAAATTATTAGGAGTCGTGACATTGAATGGAATGAAAAGAGAATGTATAAGGATCAAATTTTGGTACCTAAGGACGAATCGGTTGAGAAGTTTGTGAATGAAAATGATCTATTGGATTTAAAACTCATACCTATAAGGTTACACAATAACCGGTGTCGGTTGACCCCTGACCAATATCGGTTACAGAAGAGCCAAACCGACATCGGTTAACGAACCGACATTGCCTACGGTGGCGGCGTCGATCATTGTCAAAAAATTGAAACAAATATCCATGAGTATGAAGTCAAGGGTAAGGAGAAATTAGTGTGCGAGATTGAAAACTAGCCTATATGGACTCAAATAAGCTCCAAGGTAATGGTCCATGAGGTTTGATAGTTTTATGTATAAGCATGGTTACTTGAGATGTAAATCGACCATTTTGTTTTTTTCAAGAAGCTTGAAAATGGGAGCAATATTATTTTTTTATTGTATGTGGATGATATTCTTATTACGAAGATCTAGTATGTAGGACATTGGTGAGCTTAAGGGAAAACTAGCTCACACATTTGTTATGAAGAATTTAAAAGCTGCAAAAAGAATCTTTGTCATGTAAATACACAGAGACAGAAGAACAAGAAATTATATTTGTCTCAAGAGGATTATATCTACAAGGTGTTAGAAAAGTTTAAAATGCATAATTCAAAACCTATAAGTACAATTATTGTTGGACACTTCAAATGAAACAAAAATTAATGTCCTTCATCACACGAGGAGGTCAAATACATGACACAAGTACCATATGCTTTAACAGTTGGGAGTCTCATGTATCATATGGTTTGTACCGGACTAGACATTTCACGAGGCGGTGAGAGTTGTGGGTAGATTTATGGCAAATCTAGGTAAAGAGCATCGGAAAATAGTCTAATGGTTACTCATGTATTTGAGAGGGACATATAGCATGCAATTATGCTAATGGAGGTTCAAATATTTCTTTGTGGCTATGTTGATTTAGATATGGTTGGAGATCTGGATGGTAGAAGGAGCACTACTGGATATATTTTCACAGTAGGTGGGATGATAGTTAGTTGGATATCGAGATTACAAAAGGTTATGACTTTGTCTACTATAGAAGTAAAGTATGTTGTAGCTACAGAGGCTAACAAAGAGATGATATGGATGAGCAGGTTCATGGAAGAGTTGGGAAAGGAGAAAGATGATTGCAAATTGTTCAGTGATAGTCAAAGTGCAATTCATTTGGAAAAGAACTTAGCATTTCATTCTAGAACGAAACACATTCAATTTAGATATCGCTTCATACGGAAGGTGTTGGAGGATGAGTAGATGAAACGGAGAAAATTCATACGACTAAAAACTCTGCAAATATGCTAACAAAGCCATTAGCAAAAGAGAAGTTGGAGCTACACTCCACTTTTTTTGGTCTTCGAGTTTGAGACTTGAAGAGGAAGTAACGAAGCTAAGGAAAGGATTCAATGATGACACTATATAGGTATAATGTAATAATTTATCTCCAAGTGGAAGATTGTTGAAATGTGGAGCTCAATTACTTCAATTTAGCATGATATATCAACTTGCTGGAAAAAATAGTAATCGACATCGGTTATGTAGGGACCGACATTGGTCACCTATAACCGGCATCGATCAAGCAAGTAGGAACCGTCATCGGTTAGGGCTAACCGACATCGGTTACTTGTGCGTGAGTGTTTTATTTAACTCACGGGAATTAGATCTAATTTTAGTATTAAAGAAAATCTATTGATTGTAATTGTATGGCTAAGTGCCTTAAGTTTGTATAAGGTATTTATAAGCTAGAAAGCTAGGGTTAGAAGAGAGAGTTAATGATTATTGTGAAAATAATTATGAGAGAGAATTCTTGGTGAAGAAGGAGAAAATTGAGAGAAAGAAAGTATTGTACATTGTGAGAGGTGTGGAAGGTTGTAAATCTTCATTGAATATCTTCTAAAAGCATTGAATAATAGATTGGTTTGTTTCTTGGTGGATGTAACCCACACTAGGTGAACCACGTTAAATATGGTGTTAATTTATATCTCTTGTTTTATATATTTCTTACGTAGAATATCTACTTTTATTATATGTATGCTTAGATCTGATTTATTATCTGTCATGACAACCCGTGTGCTAATCCCAACATGACTTGCACCACAAGATCATCGTCATGCATCCCGTGTTGATCATACAAAGAGAGGTAACCAACATGGATTTACCCCTTCCACAATATGTATTAAGTGTGGCGTTCTCTGTAATGACAACTAGAGCATAAACCCTTTTGACACAAACCCTCAACAAGTCAGCCACAACAGATGGACTCAATGGATAAGGCTAGTTACAACAAGTCCAATAAATATGCATCTCAATAAACAAGGCCGGTATATGCCTGGTGAATTCACTCCTCAAAGGAAAAGGCCACGTAGAATTTCTTGGAGAATGTTGGTGCAAACATGCTTAATGGAAAAGGCCGAGTGCAAGGCCATGGTGATTTTGGGTGTGATGCTCCTTAATGGACAAGGCCGTACATCTGGTGAATTTTGGTGCGGCGTGCCTCAACGGACCTTGGTGAATTAGAAACCAGTCTCACTTTGGATTTTTTACCGTGACTATTTGTCCAAATGATACCTCTCATCCTTCTAAAGTAATTTGACATTGTAAAAATAGATTAAGTGTTAAGTCGCTCTTGATTGGGGTTTCAAAAATAACCACAATTACGTAAATTTTCTACAATAAATTCTAATATAAGTATGATCCCACATCAAAATATCCTAATTTGTATCACCTATAGTTATCTTCTATATGCATTCTTCCATTAAGATTATTTCCACAATTTAGGTTAAAATTTCTAAATTTTGTAGTCCACCTTTTGTTATAAAAGTAACATTCATAATTGACGTTTCACTTTGTTTATTGAATACCACTCTTAGATCTCTATGAAGATGATATAGCAATTACCTTCATATCATGATTTCTTTCAAGCACCTTAGTTGAATTTTTAGACGATTTAGTCCAACCAGAGTTTTCCTGTTGTCACAGTCTAAATTTGGATTAAGAACTCTTCACCTCAATAATTATAAAAAATATAAAATTTTAGAAATAACCGGTTATCTTAACAGGTCCAAAACATAAGCATTATTACATGTTATCAAACATTACCACCATTTTTGATCTACTATTATTTACATTATCCTTGAAGAATCCTATTTTCAATGAAACATTACAAATCAATTTTTCACTATCTATTTCTCTCTTCACCACATCACCTTTGTCTTTATAAAATTCATCTGTCCAATTTTTTCTCATCTTTTCATGATCCCTTCTTGCACTAAATGAAACACAAGCACTAAAGGGAAAAGGTGTCAAATTTGTCACCCTCTAGGAGGATGTTTGTATACTAGCTTGAAAGATGTATAACCAATGGTGTTGTTGAGAGTGAACTTTTCTTTGAGGTATCATTAAATCTTATTATTTAATTCCCAAGAGAATTGATGACCTGTCTGCTCATCAGCTTGGAGATAGTATTAGATCTTAATTGAAGTCAGTCCTCTACCATCTTTGATAAATTCAGCTAAAATATGTCTATGTTTTTTGTACCCATATTAGAGGCTACAAACAAAACCAATTCATTTGAATGAACAATGTAAGGAAAGGCTATAAAATGGATTTTCCTATTTGGATTTGTAGTAACCCCAAAATAAGAGTCAATGCTATTATGTTGCCACTTTTTATCTTGTAGATGAGAGGTTGGAATTTGCCAATATTTTGTTACCCAAATTTATCAAATTTAAAAATGCATAGTATGTCCATTATATTGATCTTCCTTTTCTATTCATGGTTCATAACAATAATCTTTTAACTACTTAAGGTTTCTTCCCTCACCAAAATGTCTGAAGGCATCCAACATTCACTCTATTTTAGTATATATATTTGGACTTATGCTCTCATAGATTCGACATGTGCAAATGGGAGTGGGAGGAGCATATCGCATCTTTCAACTTCTAAAATGCCGAGGTACTTTTGTTGAACATATGAATGGATCCTCAAGAAAATGTTTGAAGTAGCTACTCTTATAATTCTTGGATTTTTGAAATAATGATCTTCAATGCTATCTATTTAACTCTCTTGGACACTTCTTTTATGTTTTATCTCCTTCAAATTAATTTTTCAAATTTAAATTTTACTTTCACAAATTTTATATTTATTATTTTACTTGCAATTATTAAAATGCATCATCTTTGGCAATAATTTCCATATCACGGCCTTGTATTAATGTTGCAATGGGCATGCCTATAGAAGAAGAAAAATATATTTTAACGTCCATGAGGCTACCAAAGATAGCCTATGGGACAATAGAGCTTGCTAAATATTTTTTGAAATTCAAATCTCCTGTTGATGAGTTTGATAATCAGCTCTCCTATTTTTCTAACCATATTCTAGCTGAAAATAATTTGAAAGGGTGCAAAGAGCCACTATGCTAACAAATTGGGCCCTAATGTCATTATAAGCATTACATTCCAACATGAAATGTTTCTTTGACTCCACTGCACCAGACATGTAAAAGACACAGATTCTCTCTTCCCATGCCTCTTTAGGTATTTTCCATCTTCTGTTTCCCACTGAAGATTATGTGAATTAGTTCTTAATTGAGCTATGAAGATCTTTTCTTTCTAAGTGATATTAGTCACTATAAAATCCTTTTGTTGATGATCACATGTAGAGTTAAATTCCTCCAAATAATACCTCTTATTTCTCCTAACATCCCCCCACATAACTTGGTGGAATTTATCTAAAAGAATTTTTTTTATCTATTGACTATTATTGGGACATGTATTCAAGTAAAAGTTCCATTTTTAAGCCATTTTGTGTTTTGATTCATTCATGACTTTTTTCTTTTCTCCAAAACTCACCGAGGACAGCGGTTGGTTCTCAAATGTGCACCCGCGTCTTGGATCTCGGAAGGGCCGAGGTGTTTGAGACCACAATGGAACCGTCCCCAAGTTGTGGGACCTTACGCACTTGGGACGAATCTCTGGAGAAGGCCGATTCCTCTATCTATTTCTATTGCTACTGCTACTCCTAGTGCTGGAAAGGAAAACTAAACTAATGATACCAAGGGACCAGGGATAGAAGGATAACATGAAAGAAAACTACACTAAAAGGTGATAGCACCAGAAAAGAGGGATGAACATTATCTGTTTTGAGCGAGAATGAAAGGAAATGCATGAAAGGAGGCTAGGAACGAGTAGCACAATGAAATAGGTATTCACCAAATCGTTCTCATAGAAAATAACTAAACATGGAATTACAAGGGACCTAAAATAGCACAACCAACACACAACGTATAAGAAAAGGCAAGAAGAAGAAATATAAACACGTTAGGACATAAAACTAATCATGAAACGATGCTTCTATTACTTCTCGAAATGCACAGAGCTATTACAATGATGAAGGAGACTGATATCCACATGCAAGAGCTAGATCTAGAGGTCTGTAACTCAAAATATAGAAAGTATGGAATCCTTAGCAAAACACATAAGGATCCAGAGTGTCCAACATAACAAATGAGTCTATCTCTTACATTTATAGATGAATCCATGGAGGAAGAAGGGAAGAAGGAGGGAAACCCAAATTTGAAACACAACCACCAACAAGAAGCATTCAATGCCTACAAATCTACTTGGAGATCTGTGAAATACACTTCCCCACGCCTATTTGGCATGTTGAAGAAGAAAGGAGGGTGGATCATATCAAATCAGGTGGTTGGAGAAATCAGATCTACTCATCAATGCTCAGAAAGACGTTTTCCCATTTCTCACCTACCAGATCCACTAAAATTTGAATTTAAATTTTTGGCACTATAACTAATGTTAGCAGCTTCTGACATGTCTAGGCACACACCGATTTGATCTCTGTAGAAAAGGATACAATTTTCGAAGATGTCGAGTCATCGGCGCACGTAAAACACGTGGCACATGCAGATTGGCTGAAATGGTAGCCAACTATGCAAATATTTGTCGTTTCTTCCACATGCCACTTGCTGATTTTTGTAAGGACTTATCGCCTGTTGGTGTGCTTTGACTAGTTGCACATGGCACACTCAAGCATGTCAAAAGATGACCTGGCACGAAGGGCACGAGGAAGGGTGCACGAGGGAGGTGCCCGCGATGCACACAAGGAAATGAAGAAAATTAGTGAGTAGAGAATGTATGGTCGAGACACAACTATTAAAAAGTGATAGGCGCAGCGTGCGATCGGGCAGGGGACTTAGCTGATTTAAAATAAATCTTAGACATGCGTAGGGTGAAGAAGTTTCTTAGGAAGAAAGCAAATGTGTAGAAGGTGGGCATAAGGGGAAAGTGAAAGGAGAGAAAGGAAAAGGGAGCGCAAGAGAAACGTGACCAAGGGAATGTACCAAGTGCCTTTGAGCGCGTGCATGACACTACAATGAATAACTTAGAGCTAAAATGTATACAAGTTATCTAAGTAACTAGGAGAGTTATTTGGGTAACAATTTTGGTGACTTTAGGGGCCATCTGCTTGTTAGATGAAGGAGATCAGTTGTTGACAAGAGAAAACACTTAGTATAACTCACACACAGAGTCCGTGCGGGAGAACAACACAGGAGCAAAGGCGCGAAGGTATAGGAAGGTGTTGCACATGGAGGTGTAGAGTTAGACTTTCAGGACTTAGCCGATTTTGGAGATCAGGGATATTTTTAGAGGTTGGCGTGTAGAGCACACAAAGCGATGCCAAGACTTGCGCGCCACCCTTCGTGGAGATTTCAAGGAGCATGTTCAATCACTCTTGCATGGACATAAGCTAAGAATAGATCCACCACTATAGTTAACTATCAACAATCTATAGATAACATACTTGCATGTATGGCTATAGTTGTAAAAGGCACGTGGCTATTATTAGCATGTGACCTATTTTGGTAGAGTTAAGCGGTGAAGGGCTAGTCCCCCACCCTATATATATGTAATGAATTACTTAGTAAGAGAGAGACAGAGACACATACTGCTTTGAAGGGTTAGAGATACATGAGCGCATGAGACTGGATAATTATAACAGATCCATGCGCGCATGTCTGGTATTGTATGAAGCTTTTGTATTATTGGTACGATGAATATATGAAGAAAATTGGCCGAACAACAGTGTCTGATATGTTTGTCATTGTATACTATTGTTATCATGATGATTTATATTTAAGTGCTTATAGATCTGGTATGGTGTAATAATGTATAGATGGATTAGTTTCTAAATATATGTTTGTTATACTACTTCATGATGCTACCATTCTGCTTCAACAACCCTAAAGAGGGACCTGGTACCTTTGCACTTTGGGTGAGCGCTCAGCCTAGGTTGAGTGATGTGCCAGCGTGACTAGGTGTTATCTAAGAATTCTAGGCTACATCATTGGTTTCGTTGCTGGGACCTCTTTTTTAGTTGTTTCAAAATGGTTCACGATGAAGACATACCGATTAACTTTGGCAAGCGTTGAAGAGTGGATTCACGATTTGGAGGAAGAATACACACGGAGGTTTGACACTAGATCTGAATTTAGCACATGCACTTGGGTAGAGCAGAATCTATATGACAGTTTATACGAGAGCTTCTTTTTTATCTTTCTAGTAGAATTATATGAATGGTTGACTACATATGCATCTAAGCGGAATTGGAGGTATCGCACACTTGTTTGGACACATGAGGAATTTCAAACACTATATGATGCTGACTTGAGCTGGACTCACGCGGTAGATACCTAGTTTCATGGTGTTCTAAATAGCTATATCCTAGAGTATTCAATTTCGAATTATTCGTGCCCGAGGTAGTAGGAGTTCTAGTTCCTACGGTATCCTAGAGGGATGTATTTACAAGGTATTCCACTGGCAATCAAAATACTAATGGTAATGTTGAACTTGGAAGATAAACTTATGGAAAGCTAAAAATCTCCATGCGCGGGGGCAGGAACAAGATTGGTGAAAGATGGTAGACCTAGTGGCAACATGATAGAGGGAAGAGAGGTGGCTGAAGTATGATGAGGCACGCGAGAGGGAATTATGCAAGAAACAAGAAATTACATAAATGGATGGTGTTGTGGAGAGAGATGGCTCATGAAGGATTTGAGGCTCATGGGGAGGAAGAAGAGCAAGAGCATCAGGAACTCCCCCATCTAGGAAAGCATGACAAAGAACCCTCTTCGACCTCACATGGAAGTCACACCAATAAATATGACCTGGGCCGCGGTGCGCATCTAAGCCAACCTGTTGACCTAGCCCTTGCGCTTGGTTTTCTAGTATCTAGTACAACAGGTAAGAAAAGTTTTCATTTAGGAAGTGAAAGAGTAGAAATAAGTCAGACAACAAGTACATCAATGGTAACATAGATAGCTTCATTATTCTTTGGGGTATGTTTTCAGGCTCATCATCTACACAAAATATGAGTGCACTGAGAGTGTGGGATTCACCTCTGGAACTGGGACTACTTCACAGACTATAGGGGTCTAGTATAGTACCACTTTTGGGACACAGGGGAGTGCATCCATGGGCCCTATTCCAAATTCTGGAGGAGGATCGAGCGGTATGGGCAGTTCTAGTTTTGGTGGTTCGGGTGGTTTTGGAGGAAGAGGAAACCAAGGAGGTTCTGGGTCGGGTGGTCAAGGCCCACAAACCCAGAATATTTATATGGAGATGTCCCTTCATCTCTTAGAGTACAGAGGTATCAAGGATGTTGCTGAACATGTTCATATGTGTGAAATATTGTGGCGCGAAAAGGTATCATAGCTTCTGAGCGCAAGGCAAGTCAATTTGCTACTACATTACAAGCGTGTGTGCACAAGCTGGTATAGGAAGTTTGATCCCAATCAAACTTGTATTAACTATGCAACATTGAAAGATGCTTTCTTGAAAGAGTTCCATATCCCAGAGTTTGAGCAAAAGAGTATAAGTGCACTCAAGGATATAAAGCAAGGCACTACTAGAAAGTGTACGTGAGTATGATGCCCATTTTAAAACACTTCTATCCAAACTCTCATATGACATTCATGCAAGTCAACATGCACAATGGTTTGTTAGGGGATTGATTACTCCATTTCGAAGAGCACTATCACATAAGACTTATACCAACCCACGTGAAGCATTGGAAGCAGCTTTACGTGTTGAAGCAGTTGGGAGTATTGACATTGGAGTTAGTCCATTCCTGGAGGCTCAGATAGCAGCTATGGCAAAGTAGTTGGAGAAACTATCAGCAAACTCAGCTCATGAGATGCACTCAGGAATCTGGTGTATAGATTGTGAAGTAGAAGGCCACACCAAGGATAGTTGCCCTCGCAGAACTATATGTTCACTACTATTAGACTATGAGATTTTCCATTTGAATCATGATGCTAGTCATTGCCCCCTACTACAACGCACGATCAGGAAGAATGTATCCTCCTTTTGTAAAATTTGTAGGTCCATGACTCATGATACTAAGATTGTAGACTGATTAGCTAGATCCATGATGCCATTGATATTGGGGTGCGACAGGCGAGTGTGGCTGATAGTTCTAAAGGAAAGAATGAGCATCATAGATAGGGATTATAATCAAATGTGCTATGATAGGAATGACGGAAGGTTTGAAGGGGTTCGTGAAAGAGGATGAGGATATCGAGGTGGATATGGAGGACGAGGCCAGGTGGAGGAAGGAGTGAATTCCTCGAGGAAATTGCTATACATGTGGCTCACTTGACCATTATAGGCGTGAATGCCCACAAAATATTTCCTGTTCATTTTGTGGAAAGGGGCATAGTTATGAAGAGTGTCCGGACTTGTATGAGCATCTCAGTAAGTAGCACAAGCAAGAAAACAAAGGCACAGGGATGGTTAGAATCCAACACGTAGTAGAGAATCAGTGGATGCCCAAGTTAACACCAGAACTTGAGGTAGTAATAGTCAAGATAACCACACGAGCTGAGGCGGCATGTGTAAGAGAGGTTTTACAACAGAAGCTGACAATCACTAGGGAGGAGGTTTTGCATGCTAGGTATCCAAATCTATCTCATCAAAAAGAAGTCTATCAGAAACTATGGAGGTCCTTAGAAGCCTTCAAGGTGAAATACAAGGTTTGAAAGAGCAGTCTCGAAATTGGAGCATAAGGATACAGAAAAGGCCCCATCGATATTGTGACATTAGAGAGGTATGTAGGATGTTGCGCCAGGAGAATATTATTCCTTTATTAGGAAATTGGTTGAAGGGGAATACTCCGTGCACATGGGAACTGAGACTAGAAGACAAATACTTCATGTGAATCTTCCCCCCGATAACATTGATTACGACAAGGAGATCACTTTGAATGCTGTTGTGGACGGGTGGTTGTTGAGCAATATTTTGATTGACACAGGTGTGAAGTGAATGTACTTACATTGGATGTATGGGTACAAATGGGGAGACCTCCATTGCAGCCATCATCTAATGTATTGTTCATGGAAAATAGAACAAAAGATACTCCCATAGGAGTTTTGAAGGGTGCATCTATCACTATACAAGGGGCCAAGTTCACAGGAGACTTCAAAGTGTTAGCACTTGCGGAAGTAGATAGCTTCTAGCTTTGCTTGGGCCCTTGGTGTTATGCAAACAATGCTGATTTGAGGTTTAACAAGGGGTATATCAGCTTCGAGAACAAGGAGGAAAGGGTCATAATACCATTGACAGATGGGAAATCCATACCATATGTGGAACCTTTAAGCGAAGAGGACTTGAACAAAATCTATATACGCACTATTCGGGACCTAGAGGTCAATGAGCCATCTAAGGAAGGAATCCTTCATTGGGAAGATTCTCAATCAATCAACGATACTACCAATATTTCTTATGATAATTGGGCTCATGGAACTTATGAACTAGTGGGGTGCGAAGTTAAGTGTGCGGTTGCTTGCAAAAAGGTTTTCACTCTGTCCGGTGTATAGGTCACTCAGTACCCCGCTATACTGGATCCAAAGATTTGGCTGGATTCTTATAGGCCATGGAAGTAAACTGGGCTGACCAACTTAAATGATGAGATATGTTGTCATATACTTTGGGTGGGACAACAGCGCACTGGTGGGTGGTCCACAGGATAATCTCTTAGAATGGGGAAAGATTGGGACCACCTTATCAACTAGGTTTTCAAGAAGTAATGCACCTACAAAATTTTTCCCTTATCATGGTGATCAACCTGCTCAACATCATATCTAGCAGTGTGAGAGACTTTGGATAGTAGGACAGGAAGCATTACCACCCTCACTTTGGGTGCATCGGTTTTATTCTACTCTACAAGGTTGCACATGCATGCTTGGTATGTATATGCTTGAATTACATCGCGACACTGCAATTGGAAAAATTTGACTATAGGGATGATCCAAACTTTTGACTTCTTTTCATCTACACCACCAGTGAACAAAGCTTTAAGCTTTATCAAGTGCTTAACCATGGGAGATAGTGGGAAAGTAGAAGAACTTATTCAGGAATTATTTGGTGAGACAGAGACAGGGGCACATTTTGAGGATGAAGAAGATGATATCATACTACTTGAGCGCTTCTCTAGAAAAAGACAAGGGGAAGATGGTTTACATAATTGATGATGAGGAAGTTGAGCACTTGGAAGTGGATCATTCACATGGAACACATGAAGTGTTAGCTAGTGCGGATGTAGATGCACGTGCATATCATGAACCTATGAAGACAACAAAGGTAAATATAGGCACAAAAGTGAACCTAAGGAGGTGATAATTGGGGATTACTAGTTAGAATCAGAAGTAGAAAAGATCATAGAGTTACTTAGAGACTATGAGGACTTATTCCCAAGAGGATACCATGAACTTAAAGGTGTGCATAAATCACTTGGAGAAATGAAGATAAAGCTCAAGGAAGGTGCGCACCCTATTAGGAAGCGACCTTATCGAATGAATCCCAATTTGTGAGAAAGTAAAGGAGGAGATTGACAAGATGTTGAAATTTGGGATCATTCGACCATTGGATGAATCAGAATGGGTCAGTCCTATGGTGATAAGCATAAAAAGGATGGTAGGATTTGAATTTGTGTTGATTATAGAGAGTTGAATGCAGCATGTGTTACAAATCCCTTTCCTACGCCATTCACAGAGGAAATATTAGGAGTGGTTGGGCACGAGATATATTCATTTACAGATGGGTTCTCAGGGTATCATCAGGTTAGGATTGCCCCAGAAGATCAAGAGAAGACCACCTTCACTACTGAATGGGGAAGCTTTGCCTATACTTGTGATGCCCTTTGGATTAAAGAATGCACCTGCTATATTTTCAAGGATAGTGGTACAAACATTCAAGGATTTTATTCACAACTTCTTACAGGTCTATCTTGATGATTGGACCATTTATGGGCTAATTAAGGATCATTGTGACAATCTACGCTTAATGTTTGAAAGATGTAGATAGTTGAGTATCTCATTGAACATCAAGAAGTGCATCTTTGCTACTCCCTTTGGCATACTTTTAGGACACATTATCTGCAAGGAAGGGTTGCTTTGGTTGATCCAGCTAAAGTTACAGTCATCATAGGCTTGAAAGCGCTTGCCAATCAAAGTGAGGTGCACAGATTTTTGGGTCATACAGGGTATTACAAGAAGTTTATAAAAGGGTATGCAAAAGTTGCTGCACCCTTGGAAGAATTGCTCAAGGGAAAGGTACATTCTATTAGGGGAGTCACAGCAACGCGCATGTTTGAGATATTAAAGAAGAAACTTACTACCGCGCCTATCTTGCACTTTCCTTCATGGGATAAACCTTTTCATGTTCATGTGGATGCCTCTAGCATGGACCATTGGTGTTGTTTTAGTTCAACCTTCATCATCCCATTTGTTTTGACCAGTAGGAAGTCAACGTCCTTGTATAGAACATAATTATACCACTACAACGGGATGAGATACCTTTACGACCCATTACATGTGCGAAACCCTTTGAGAAATGGGTGATTGACTTTGTCGAGCCTATTTCACTAGTTTTATACAGATATCACATGGCTTGATATCTTCACTTGTATAGATTATTTTACTGATGGGTAGAAGCATCACCTGCCGAAGGATACTCTTATTTCAAGAGTTTGAATAGCAAGGTTATTATGGGAGAATGTTCTTACAAGGTATGGCTGTCCTTTAAGTTTAACAAGTGATAGGGGCACACATTTTTTTAGAATGAGACAATAAAGAATTCAAACAATAGATGAGTTTATGGTGGCCCACCATAAGACTACACCCTATCACCCTCAAAAATGAGAGGACATTGAGGCTTTTAACAAGATTTTGAGCCACACATTGACCAAGATTTGTGATGTTGGAATGAAATATTAGGATGATAAAGTATCTTTGTTCTTTGGGCTTATAGAACAACATACAAAGATTGAACAAAAGCACACCTTTTCAATTGGTGTTTGGCACGGAAACTGTTCTTCCTATAGATTTTATGTTACCTTCTTTGCGCATTGTGCATGTTGGAGGTCTAACTGATGAGCAAGCCTTGGAAGAACAGATTGAGAAGATGGTTCAACTAGATGAGCGCCGAGCCATAGCATGCTGGAGTCAGAAACAAGAGAAAGCGTGCCAAAAGGCATGGCATGATAGACATATCAGGGATAAGAAACTTGCGGTTGGACAAATGGTACTTCTGTATGACTCCAAGTTTTGTGCCATCTAGGGAAGCTCAAGGTACATTGGTTGGGGCCGTATATTATAACTCATATACTTGAGTCAGGTGCTTGCCAGTTAGAAGCAATTGATGGCACGAGGTTACCCAGTTATTTTAATGGGAGTAGGTTGAAGCCCTACTATAAATAAGTCTTCTTGGTGGTTGTAATAAGGTAGTATTGCCAGATAGATTAGGTTTCCCTTTCTGCATTCCCTTAATGTGTTTCTTTCATCGTCGCTATGCTTTGTCAATTTAGTTCTTGTTTGTGTAATAAGCGCACTTGCGTGCATGAAGCTAACTACAATATGAAGCATGTTGATGTGTAGAGGACTGCACATACTTTTAGTGTGGGGTGGATTGTTGGTGACTCTCAGGTATATGCTGCAAAGATTTAATGTTGTGGGTGTTGAGAAAGAAGGTTGCTAAGGGTGATTGACAAAATATTGCTTCTCAAAGATAACCAAGGATGGAGATGAATGAGGGAAAGTATAATGCGAGGTAAGCGGTGGCCATGGTAACTACTAGGAGATGGTGCAGTGATGAGGTACTTGGGCACTAGAGTGCACACTGAAGAGAAGTCTGTGAAAAAGGGTAAAAGGTGCGCTAGAAGGTTATAGCTTTTGCGCAAAGATGTACCACTTTTGGAAATGTACCGCATGAAAATGACAAAAACGGGTAATAAATGAGGAGAATTTGGTAGGTGGAGGAGTAATTAATGCAGTGAAAAGTGGAAATCTATATAAGGATGGGATGTGATTTCATTTTTACCCTTGCGACTACAAGAATTCAACAAAGAGCTACATGTGAAGAGCCAAGTAAAGATATTTAAGGTGTGAAACAAGCGAACCAGGCGTGAAAGATAGATCTGTGTATGAGAAGGGCTTGTATCCCCATAGGAAAAGGGTTTGAATGAAGCAGAGTGACAAAACAAAGCTAGGGTGTGTGATTTCACGATTGCAAATTAGGGCACGATTGAATCGAGTTAGGGTTTGAAGGAAACTAATAAAAACTTGCAGCAAAAGGTCTAGAAAACAAAACCCAAAGAGAAGAATGGCTCCAAAGAAGAAAGCAACACCAGTAAAGGAAAAGAAGAAGGTGGTAGTAGAAGAAGAGGAAGAGATGGCCCCGAAAGCAATTTTTTAGAGATGCAGTACCCTGAGGACGTAATTGTGGGCTAGGAATGGGATACCCACATACGACAGAGTAAGATAAGTGAGTATAATCACCGACCAATGATAACTAGAAGAAATTAGATGACTTGCTCACTTCCCGAACAAACAGATGAACTAAGGATGGCATGCCAATATATGATGACACCGGGAAAGGATACTGAAAGGGATTGGTGTCTACTAGCTGTATGAGCTCCCATACTTTGGAAATATGCACCATTGTATGGTGGCTGATGAGCCGAGTCCATGAGGACTTTTTCTATTTTGCAGGATGGAGGGTAAGATTGACACCCATTCTTATTGCCATAGTAACTAGATTAAAGGCAAACAGTAAGGATATTAAGGTTGACCTAGCTGACAAGAGCACCATTTTGGAGACACAGAAAGCGTTGGGCTACCAGAAAGGACCACGTGGAATGGACATTGATAAACTAAAAATTGTCCAGTAGTATAGGCAGTGAACACACTGATTACCAAGTTGAATGACCAAGAATGTTGGTCACAAGTTAACTCTATGTGGCTGCATGTGGCAAAGCACATTTCGTCAAGGAGTCACTTACAACATTTCCGCTTCATTGCAGAGAAAATAGTAGAGGAAGCACACGTAGGAAATAAGATAAGTTTTGGTTGTGTTTTACTAAGTTTGGTATTCATGGAGATTGGGGTACCAGATGGCCCAAAAGAGAATATATGGGAATACCCCATGAATCACAAGTCTCCAACTGAATGATTCAACAAGTATCTATGCAAGGGGTCAATGACGGATGAGGTAAAGGAGCAAGTAGAGATGTGGTATGACAGGCTCCACGCGGTGTTTGAGAGAGAATGGCGTATACCCAAGGAGCTGCCTTTGGTTCTAGGGAAGCAGGCACAATTTGTAGTCTACCAACACTTTTGTATTATGCGCTTTCCAATTATAGATGAGTCATGGAGCCCTGGTGAAAACTACCTTACGTGTTTTCCGTGATATTTCCAAGCTTCAGTTCATCGGTTCACCAACACACGAAGGTTAGTGTTTAATGCAGACAAGGTGGATTGTGAATACCACACCTTGTAAAAACATATGGATATCCAGGAAGAATGCATATAATGAGAGTAATATCTCGAAATTTTGAGCATTAAACTAGAGACACTTGCCATTGCGGATATCGGGGCCATGCTGATATACCTCCAACTTAAGCCAAAAATGGAAAATAACAAGTATGTGGAAAATGAGTTCACGCTTCTAGGGCCACCGAAGGGGAAGCATACCATGGAGAACATCCCAACACCTAGGCCCTCTGAACCCAAGCAAGATGATGAGGAAGAGGATGAAGAGCAGGAGGATAGCGGTGGCTTGGTGTGGAGGAGGAAGCCATCTGGCCAAAAGGAGGAGTGCGTGATGACTTCACAGGGAGAAGGAGTTACTTGGGGAAGAGCAGGGTGACCAAAGATTTAAGAAGGTATTCAAGTGCACAAGGGCACAAGGAGAAACCCAACAAGTAAAGGAGCCAGAGGAGAAGAAAAGAAGAAAAATCAGGCTAGGCGAGGAAGCAAGAGGATTTGAGGAGAAGGCGACCCTCATCTCCAACAGAAGAGGAGCCTCAACACGAGGAGGAGGAGAAAATGGAAGGAGGAGAAGGGGAACAATCAGAGGCCACACAAGACAAGGGTGAGGATACATCTAGTATTCCTAACCTTGATGCAGCCATTCCAAGAGGGCCAAGATCCCGTCGAATAGGTGAGGATGCCAAGGCACATACAATGGGATATGTAGAAGACCCAAAGCTGATTGTTCACGCTCGGTTTCAGAGCACCATCGAGTAGAAGGATCTATTCGGATGGGCGCTCATGGATGAGGACAAGGTGACACTGTGTACACGGAAGCAACTTTCATGGTCAATGCACACACATATGGATGAGCTAGACTTTGATGTCGGTGAAGAATCATGTGTGTCAAGATGATTGAAGAAGGCACCTGAAATAAGGCACATGACAATCAAGCCAACAGTGATGACAGATGAGTAGGTAAGTAATGCTCTGGTAAAGGTATCTGCTGAAGTAGTAAGAAGAAATGTTGATAAATGCTACCATTAAAGTGCTGACAGAGAAGTTGAAAGCCAAGGATGTGGAGATAGCATGCCTAGTGCAGGAAAAGGACCTGATCAAGAGAAAATATGACACTTTTGTTAGTATGGTGGAGGAAATTGGAGATGATGTCCTAAAGGTATGCCCATTTGGAATCCCAAGTACCAAAATAATTTCCTTCTACGATGCACTATGTAAAGACAATGATAACATTAGTGTTGGAGGATGAAAAGGTGCATATACCAAGACAACCCAAGGACCCCGCAGAAGAGGCAGAGAAAGCGCAGGCTACAGTAGTAAGGAAGATTGCTACTTATGAAGGCCTACTGTAAGCCATCCATGACAAGATGAAGAAAGTCGATCATGCACTAATGATATGCATAGCTCCAGATGTGCTGATCGCAGTAAAAACATTAGAGGAAGAGAATGAAGTGCAAAAGGCTATGAAGGATGAAATCCTAGGCTGCATTAAACAATTAATCCTGGTGAAGTAGAAGTGCGAGACACTAGTTGCAGCACAGGCACCGCATAAGGAAAGGTTAGAGGAGCTTGGAAAGCTCATTTCTCAAAAGATGGATATATTGGAAGGGGTGTAAACCTCTATGTCAAGCGTAATGCTTGTGATACAGAATGAGTAGGGAAAGCTAACTATGGATGAGCTGGAGTCTATCCTTATAGACGTGCCAAAGAAGGCATGAACGACGTTGATAGAGTGGGAGAACTTGGAAGTAGATATAAAAGAGGAAAATCCAGAGTTAATGCTTGGAATGAAATGGAGGAGCCTGAGGCCTGAATAGTTTTGTTGTGTATACCTTATTCAAAATTATTTATTCAACCATTCTTTATTTATCCATTCTTTGTGTAAATTTTGGACATCACCATTGTCGGGGTGACAATGAGATTAGTGTGGGGTAATGTTGATAAGAGAAAACACTTAGTAGAACTCACACATAGAGTCCGCACATGGGAGAACAACACAGGAGAAAAGGCGTGAAGGTATAGGAAGGTGTCACGCACGGAGGTGTAGAGTCGACTTTTAGGACTTAGCTGATTTTGGAGATCAGGGCTATTTTTAGAGGTTGGCGTGTGAGCACACAAAGCGATGCCGAGACTTGTGCACCACTCTTCATGGAGATTTCAAAGAGCATGTTCAATCACTCTTGCATGGACATAAGCTAAGAATAGATCCACCACTATAGTTAACTATCAGCGATCTATAGATAGCATACTTGCATGTATGGCTATAGTTGTAAAAGGTGCGTGGCTATTATTAGCATGTGACCTATTTTGGTAGAGTTAAGTGGTGAAGGGCTATTCCCCCACCCTATATATATGTAATGAATTACTTAGTAAGAGAGAGACAGAGACATATACTTCTTTGATGGGTTAGAGATACATGAGCACATGAGATTGATAATTATATGAGATCTATGTACGCATGTCCAGTATTATATGAAGCTTTTGCACTATTGGTACGATGAATATATGAAGAAAATTGGCCGAAAAATAGTTATCGATATGTTTGTCATTTTATACTATTTTTATCATGATGATTTATACTTAAGTGCTTATAGATCTGGTATGGTGTAACAATGTATAGATGGATTAGTTTATAAATATATGTTTTTAATACTACTTCATGATGCTACCACTTAGCCTAGGCCGAGTGATGGGCCAATGCGACTAGGTGTTACACGAGAATTCTAGGCTACATCATCGGTAGCTTGAAGAATCCATTGGGCATGGAGTCCACTTATGCAATCATGAAACTACCCTTGTAGTCACTTGAAGATCATTTCTTGACTCTGTTTTGAATCTTGCAACTGCTTAGAGAGGCTCTGTGTTCTAGAAGCAATAAAAGAGCACACACAGGAAGCACACAAAAAGAAAGAACTATGTACAAACAAACAATGTGCACACAACGCACTTGGAGGAATTGAAACTACTATAATATATACAACATGATGTAGTAAACTTAATGGAAGGGTTTGAGATAGATCCCATTTACTGGGATTTGTAGTGTGCTTCCATCAAGATGAGTCAACTTGAAAGAGTTAGCCTCCTTGTAGGAACTGATGATGTATGGGCTGTTCCAAAGTGCATAAAACTTTGAATGACACCTGGTTTAGTTGTGTCAACATCCCATTTTAAAACCAAGTCCCCAACTTTGAAATCTTGAGGCCTAGCCTTTACTGTCAAACCATTTCTTTGTTGCTTACTGATGCTATTCTAGCTTGATCATGGTAGAGTTCCTTAGTTCTTCAAGATTAACCATCTATGCCATTCTAATTTCTCTCTGGTCCGTGTCTTCAAATTCTAGCTTTTGGGAAAGTGCTAACGAATTCAGATCTAATGTCAAAGGAAGGGTAGCCTCTTTTCCATAGACAATCTTGTAAGGTGAAGTTCTTATTACCTTTTTGATTGTGATTCTATCTACCCAGTGCATGCGAGATATTTGTATGCCAATGTCTTTGGCTGATGTTCATTGTGCGCTTCATGATTTTGATCAAGTTCTTGTTTGTTGATTTTTCTAGACCGTTTCCTTGAGGGTAATAGTTGGAAGAATTCTTTAGGTAAATGCCTAGATTTAGAGCCCAATTAGTGATTTTGGTACCAAGGAAGGCCTTTGCATTATCAGAGATAATGGTTTGAGGAACGCCAAACCTTGTGACTATACCTTTGAGAAAGTCAAGGATGAATGACTCGGTTGATTCCTTAAGTGTGATAGCTTCTTTCCATCTGGTGAAGTAATCTATAACTATCAACACCCATTTATGTCTAATGCTTAAAGGTGGATTGATCATGCCTATGAAGTCAAGACCCCATTGCGTAAAAGGCTGATCCGCTTGGATTGGTCGAGGTGAAGCACTACTAATCTTTTCTTTACTACAAAGAAGGTGCATTCCTTACATTTTGTGACCCACTTGTGTGTATCTGCAGACAGGTTAGGATAGAAGATACCTGCCATTATGATCTTCATTGCTGTAGTTTTGGAAGAGAAGTTTCCACCAGAGAATCCATCATGAAATTCTGCTAACACTTTCTCAGTTGCATGTCGGGGATACATATTAACAACACGCAATCAAGATTCTTTTTGAAGAGAAGTCCATCAATCAATACATAAGGGATAGATTATAACCTTAGATGTCTTCTCTTTACTTTGTATAGATCAGGAGGGTACACACCCTTGGAAAGGAATGTGATCATTTCCTTCATTCACCATGCGTACAGGGGTTCATATTCTAGTCAAGTTCTCTCATGTGGAAGGTCTTCATCTAGAAATAATGAAGCCTCAGGTTCACTATGCGCATCCTCAACAATCTACCTACAGAGTGCACTACCTCTTACCAACTTTGTGGCCTTGATAGTCACATCATATTCCATGATTTTGGTCACCCATCGTGCTCTTTTCTCACTAATTTCTACTCCCATGATGAAGTCTTTGATAGAAGAGTGGGAGACTAACACCTGATATGATTGGTGGCAAGCATACTCTTGAATTTCTTGAGCATGCGCATGATGGCAAAGACCTATTTCTCTGTGTGACTGTATCTTAATTCATAATCCTTCGGTTTACGGATGAAGAAAGCCACTTTGGTTGTTCCAACCTTTGTTCATTTTCTTGTGTTAGGAAACAACACTTGCATCAACACCATAAGCATAAAGGATGAAATCCTTTGAGTAATCCGGTTGATGAGTGTTGGTGCACAAGTAATTTATTGCTTGATATTATTGAAGCTTTCTTTTCATTTTTCTATCCATCTGAAGGCTATGTCCTTCTTGAGCATCAAGGTGATGGGCCGAACCACTCCTACAAAATTAGGAATAAAACGCCTAACAAAATTAATCTTTCTAAGGAAGGACTGTAGGGCCTTTTTATGCACTGGCAGGGAAAGAGCTAGGATGGCTGAAACATGCTCAAGATCAATTGTGATGCCATCCTTTGAAACCACATGGCCCAAAAGCTTGCCTTACACCACTACAAAACTACACTTCTTGGGGTTTAGAGACACAAACTCTTTGAATCTCTTAAGGACTTTCTCGAAGTGCGCTATATGATCTGTGCTCTACTTTGAGAAGACAATTATATCATCAAGGTAAACCAAGATGAACTCATTAATGTATCCTTTGAAGGTAATATCCATGGCACGCTGAAATGTGGTGCCTACATTTGACAGACCAAAGGGCATTTTTTGATATGCATACATTCCCCATTTGGTTGTAAATGTTGTCTTGAATTGATCCTCTTCCTTGAATAGGATCTGATTAAAACCTAAATATCCATCTAGCATGGAGAATCTCGTGCACCAGCCATAGTTTGTAGAATCTACTCCATTGAAGGCAAAGGATAATTATCCTTTAGAGATGCCTTATTCAAATCTCTAAAATCAACACAAAGTCTAATTTCACCATTCTTATTGCGTCTTTGGGACCATATTTGTGACCCAAGTAGAATATTTGATAGGAAAAATAATTTTTGCCTCGATGAGTTTGGATACTTCCTTTCTCATGAGGGGATCTATCTTTGGATTGACTGACCACTACTTCTTCCTGACGGGCTTGATACCAAGATCAAGGTCAATGGAGTGTTGGGAAACACTTGGATCAAAACCTTTGAGGTCTTCATACTCCCATGAGAGGATATCACTATATTTTTGACAGAGAGAAATGAAGGCATACTTTTCATCATCTGCACAAGTCCCTCTGAGTAACAAATCTTTCCTGCGTGCAATAGTGATTGAGGATTAGTCTTCATGTATAGCCCGCATGTACCTTTCTTCACCCTTGAAATCATCATCAGGGCTAAAATTTTTCTCTAAGGTGACAAAATCTTTAGGAAACTTGTTTATCTTCAACTGTATCACTTGGTCACCATAGCTATCATGGAAGTCAGCTTGCATGCTTGATAAGAACTCATCTTCATTCGGATAAACCGGATGATTTACGCGTCATTGTCAAACAATTGCCAATTGGTGTTGTTATCGGAATGGATGGTCTGATCACCATCTTGATATCTTTGAGTATTTCCTTTGAAAAATTCATTAGTAGGATAAAAATGTCAACCAAACGTGGCCATCTAGTTAGCTTCCTTGTTCATTATGTGAGGGGAACACCTACAGATTTAGAGCATCAAAGCTCTCAAGGAGGTCCCAAACTTTGTGTTTATAATATTTAAGAAGTTATTCTTTGTCTAGGATCTGTTGGTAACCTAATGGATGACTAACTCTGTGTCCCTAAAGATCTATAACGCCTTAATTTTCTTCTTCTATGTAATGAGCAAGCCATGCACCAATGCTTCATACTCTGCCACATTGTTAGAGCATACAAACCGCAAACAATTGTGCGTGAAGAAGAATTTCTCACAAGTAGTTGGCTTGGAGAGGGGATGGGACATATGAATCTACATGATAGGAAAATATAGGCTCAACTTATATGGTAAACGAGGTACCATACCTTGTCTTGAGTAGCATATGAGACCAATCAAAAGACAAGTAACCACCCAATTTAGTAGTAAATTCTCTTGATAGAAATAGGGAAAACAAAGGAGGTAGGTCAATACTTGACACATCTTGAGTAATAGTCAGACTTGGACATGCATGGAATGTTAGCTCAAGATCCTTGATGACTCCTAAGGTGGTGACAATTGAGTCATCAAGTTGCAGGAATCCTTTAGACAAAGGGCTATATTTTAGACCTAAGACATCAACTATTTTCTTAGGCATAACAGAAGTACTAGCACTCGAGTCAATCATGCAATTATGCACTAGGTGTTTTTCTATGATCAAGGACATATAGAAGGGGGCTTTTAACAAATTTACTTACTTGTTTCTCCTCTTCTTGGCAGATGTTGATAGAAGTGCGTGGCTTATGCATAGCTAGATCAGCGCTCGGGAGTAGCACCAGAGCTTGATGCAATAGATCCCGCTAAGATGGAATGGTTAGAGAATCCCACATTGTGACATTTATGTTTATTCTCTTCATTTGGTCAAAAATGATAAATGGAAGGCCCCCTATCTTATGCATTTGGAAAATAACATCCTTTTTTAAATGTTCAAGCACAGAAGCCTAAATTTTAGCTAAAGTAGAGGCTTGACCTACCAAAGGAGGGGTACTTGCTACTTTAGAAGGAGCTTTACGTGGGGCCTCCTACACAAGGATTTGATCACTTTTACTATAAGATGCCTTTCTAATTATTTCTTCTTCTAAGGATTTATTGCGTTGTTGGGATTGTGACTTGTGCACCTGGCTCCAACATTATTTTCTTATATATTGTGTTGTCTGCAACTTGGGTGCATGGTCTGTTTGTATCTTCTACAGCTTGGTTGATTGCATAGAATTCCTCCACGCCAAAGAAAATCAAATTTTTTTATGTAGGAGCTTCTGGTATTTCTTGATTATCTACTTGGGGTGCTTGTTGAGGGCTCACAAACTGAAGCATTTTGGATCATGAAGGCTTGTGCATGCACAAAATTGGCACAATGATATTGAATATGAGGCATGTTGCAAGGGAAGCACCATTCTGACTCTTGTGCCAAATTTTTCTGAGCTAGAACAAGCACTGACTTGCAGACTTTGGGTGCTAGAAGAGAAGGCACAAGAGGAAAAATTTACAAGGGAAGATGTGCTTTGGGATGCCATCTATCATTCCGCTGGCTGGGTGAGTATCTTTGATTTCTATATTGATTCTACTAATGTTGATTGATTTGGCCATGTGCCTGATTAGAATTTCCTCTATAGGCTTGCGCCTGTTGCTTTTCTAATGATATGACCTTGTTTGATAAATTTCTAATCATAGCCTTCAATTATTCATCTTCCTTTTACTATGCTGGAGAGTAGGATGTTGAGGAAACTGGTTGCACGCTTTTTTCAAGAACAAGAATAGGGGCCATAGAAGGCTGGGGTTCTTGTGACATTTCTAGGAACAAGGGCATAAGTGGTTTTAGGAGCCAAATTTTCAGCCTTGAATAAGACTATTTTCTGGCCTTACTGTAATACTATAAGTAACTGGTAAAGTCATACCTCCCATGGATTGGATCATAACTGAAATATCATTGTTGAGTGCCTTCAGATAATACAGGAAATCATGTTGGGCTGTAGGTCTTACCATAAGAGGGATTATGTCCCAAGTCTTCTAAAATTTGATGTTGAAATTAGTCATCTACTCATTGGGCACCCTCCTTGTTATCGTCTGTTGCTCCACCAAAGATAGGTGATCTAACTTATCTTCAAAGTAGTTGCAAAGAGCCATTCCCATCTCATCCTAGGTGGTGATAGATCCAAGTCTCAAGCCTCGGTACCATTGAAGAGATTTACCTTTAAAAGAGGCTACAAGTAGCCTAATGCTGCTACATCGTCATGTGTGATTAGATAGAGTGAACACACATTTGCTATATCCTGGATATGCTCTTGAGGGGTGACTTGATTCTCACCAGTAAAGTATGGAATACTTTTGAGTGCACCATTTGGCATATCATGTTGCACAACCAACAACAAGGGACTCCCTCCAACAAATTTTACAAAGTTCCTAAGTGGAGGAGGTGGTTGGTGCACCATTGCAGGGTGCAAAGGTTATCTTTTTTGAGGAAGAGTTGAGTGGGTGTGGCACGCTAGATATAGAGATGCGCGTGTGGGATTTCTAGAACAAAATTTTCTCGAAGATAGTTAGAGGTACTCAAAATATGCTTCAGCTACTACACTTCTTGTATGAACTCTTCTCATGAAAGGAACTCGGGGATGCTTTGAAACAAAGATCTTAAAATGTTGGGAGTCACCAAATGTGTTGAAATGAGCCTCTAAAGGCTGAAACACTAAGTCCACACACCATAACTTAGAGATACGAGAATTTGAGATTTCAATGTTTGGTCCCACCAGGCATGCCGAAAATTGTTGGTTCTTAAACGTGTACATGCGTCTCGAGATCTTAGAAGGGCTAAGGTGTTTGAGACCATAATGGAGCTGTCCCCAAGTTTTGGGACGTTTCATGCTTGGGACGGATCTCCGTGAGAAGTCTGGTTCCTCTATCTATTTCTATTGTTGCTTCTACTCCTAGTGTTGGAAGGGAAAACTAAACTAATGATACCAAGGGACCAGGGATAGAAGGATAACATGAAAGGAAACTACATTAAAAGGTGATAACACCAAAAAAGTGGGATGAACACTATCTATTCTGTGTGAGAATGAAATAAAATGCGTGAAAGGAGGCTAGGCATGAGTAGCAAAACAAAACACGTATTCACTAGATCGTTCTCATTAGGATAGACAACCAACACACAACGCAAGAGAAAAGGCAAGAGGAAGGAATGCAAACACATTAGGACAAAGAATAGTCACAAAATGATGCTTCTATTACTTCTATAAATGTACATAGCTATTACAATGATGAAGGAGGCCGATATCCACATGCAAGAGCCAAATCTAGAGGTTTGTAACTCAAAATATAGAAAGTATGGAGTCCTTAGCAAAATGCGTAAGGATCCAGAGTGTCCAACATAACAAATGAGTCTATCTCTTACATTTATAGATGAATCCATGGAGGAAGAAGGGAAGAAGGAGGGAAAACCCAAATTTGAAACACAACCACCAACAAGAAGCATTCAATGCCTACAAATCTACCTGGAGATCTATGAAATACACTTCCCCATGTCCGTCTGCTGGTTTGTTGAAGAAAAAAATGAGGGTGGATCATATCAAATCGGGTCATTGGAGAAATCAAATATTTTCATCAATACTTAGAAAGACATTTTCCCATTTCTCACCTACGAGATCTTCCAAATTTTGAATTTGAATTTCTAGCATTATAGCTGATGTCATCACCTTCCTGACAAGTTTAGGCACATGCCAATCTGAGCTCTGTAGCAAACAATACAACTGTTAGAAGATGTTAGATTTGTTGGCGCACGTAAAACACGTGACGTGTGCAATTTGCATGAAATGGTAGCCAACTGTGCAAATATTTGTCATTTCTACAATGTGCCACTTGCTGATTTGTTGCAAGGATTCAGCTCCCTATTGGTGCACTTCGATTGGTTTCTCTTGGTGCACTCAAGCATGTCAAAAGATGACCTGGCATAGAAGGGCGTGAGGGAAGGGATCACAGAGAAAATAGAGGAAAGTGCAGATGAAGGTGCATGTGACCCACGTGGGGAAACGAGGAAAACTTGTGAGTAAAGAACGTATGGTTAAGGTGTAACTATTACAAAGTGATGGGAGTAGCGTGGGAGTGAGCCAAGGACTTAGTGTATTTGAAACAAATCTAAGACACACACATGGTGAAGAAGCTACTTAGGAAGAAAGAAAATGCGCAGAAGGTGGGTGCAAGGGGAAAGTGAAAGGAGAGAAAGGAAAAGGGTGCACATGGAGATCTGTGACCAGGGAATGTGCCAAATGAATTTGAGCACATGCAACACCGCAATGAATAAATTAAATCTAGAATGTATACAAGTTATCTAAGTAACTAGGAGAGTTATTTAGATAACAACAACCTTAGGCCATATCTTTACCATCCATTTTCTCGATCCTTTTAAGTATGTTATGAGATGATCTATAGCAATAGCTTCTATAAGTACAACCTCTGTTTCAGCTTAGAAGAATCTCATATGGGACAAAGATATTTAATTTGAACTTGCTAGTAATCATGCTTTTTGAATCCTCTTAAATTGTTTCCACTTTTAGTTTGAAATGTTGCTAGCCTAAATCTCACATCTATAAAACACCACTAGAGTTACTAAAATCCCAAACAAAGTCTACATATTTTTCTATTCCCATAATTCTTCCTCTTTGCATTTATTTTAGAAAGCATAGAAGGTTCTCCACCCCCTAAAATTCTCTTTTTGCTACAAATATCCCAATCGATCTTGTTATTGAAGTTGAACCCAAGATATTTATATTTTGTTACTTCCTTTAAAATGTTTCCATCAAAATAACAAAAACCAATTTCTTTTCTTTCTATTGGAGAAGGTCATAATATTGGTCTTATTGATGTTGACTTTCATCCCCACTTATTTGCAAAAGTTCTCAAGCACACATAAATGTTTTTGGAGGCCTTGAGCGAGATCTAGCAATAAAGACAAGATCATCAACATAAAAGAGAAATATTACAACATACTCTCCTAGGAAAACACCATCTTCACCCTAAATATTTAACCATTCCTCAATTTTATCGATATACAGGCCAAATAAGATAGGAGATAATGGGAAACCTTGTTTAACCCCAATATCACTCCCGAAAATTTCGAGATACCAGATTGAGTTTTGATTTTCACTCATACCTTTTTATAATGTCTATGAAAAATTACTTTATGATGTTACGGATACCAAGCTCCTTCATTATATCACATAACTTTCTCCTAGGAGTTGTGTCAAAGGCCTTATTGAAGTAAAAAAATAGCAATAAGATTCCTCTTTATCATTCCAAAAATTTCAATAATGTGTCTCAAAGTGATACCATAATCTATTGTTGAATACTTAGGTCTAAGCCCTACTTGCCCTTTTATTATCTTACCTTTTTATTTGCTCCACCATGATATCAAACAAATTTGAAAATAAAGGTTTGATCATGATGGTTCTATAATTATAAGGATTGTTAACATATCCACTCTTAAAGAGAGGTATCACAAGACTAGTAGTCCAATCTTGAATGATGTTGTTGAATATGTGGACAATGTGAGGAGCGAGAAAATATTTCTCCCATTTTAAATGTTCTTCTTGAAACTCATCCAAGTCTTTTTCTTTTCTAACCCCCAATTTTATAATACCCTATTCAAATTCTTACATAGTAAAAAGTTTTTTTGTCCTGTTGACCAAAGGAGGGCCTTCAACTTTTGTATCCTTCTCATAAAGTTGTTTTGCAAACTCAAACCACTGATTGGTTGTGATATTATTTTCATCTGTATGTTTTTATTTGATTGAATCTCCTTCCAAAATGCTTTTGGGTTATGTTTCCCTAAGTGTATAAGCTCTTCCCTCCTTATGGTCATGAACTCAAATTTTTTTCTTTATGATCTATTTGTACAATTTTGTGTTCAACTTCTCTTTTCCTATTTCTTTAATAGCCCTCCTTTCCTATTTACATTCCTCATCAAACCATATGTTTACGTAAAAACAATTTGTTTACTTCTTATTTTTTTCTTTTACATCTTACGAGAGCCTTATTAATTATGTTTGTTAACTCATAACTTTTAAGGCCTTGTGATCTTACTTTCCCCTCTTGCATTAAGTGACTCAAAGACACTTTGAATATATCACATTTTTCTTGTGTTACCGGGATCCTTCCTTTTGTCGAAGATGATGAGATTGTTTGTTCCTTATGAGATGATTCTTGCTTGACCAATATATCATTGTGGAAATTAGATAATGATTTGAATTTAGATCCCTAATAGAATAATTAATCTCCACTTCTTTTATCCTATTGATTAAACTTTGCGATAAAATTGCATATTCAACAACACTTGCCCCATTGTAAGTTTTACAAGTAAAATTTCTAGATTTATGCAATCTTTCTATCTCATTGCAAATAATCGATCAAACATACCACATAGTGTTAATAATTTTTCACCAAAATGATTAATGTCCCTATTTTCCTCTAACAATATTACCCACTACCGATTATCTTCTTCCATGAGCCATAACACATTATGATTTTCCTTGCTACTCCACATGTTAACTTTCTCATTTGTAGTCCTCGCATTTAAGTCACCTAAATAAATAACTTCCCCTTGTTGTGATAACTCTGAAATATCTTTCTTTAGAGATACATATGGGTCTTTCCCATCTATCCCACTTTGTTTGTATGCTTTTGAGACCAGATGTATAAAGTAGCATGTCGCTAAACTAATGTTACTCCCGTTTTATGATATTCTAAATCAAATGAACTAATTTTTTGTCTTCTCTTATCCACCAAATATTTCTTCCCTCTGCTTCTCTAACTAAAACCATTATACCTCAAAACCTTTCCCATTGCTAACTACCTCCTCCAAAACTATAAAATTCATATAACCTTCAAAAAAGGGGTCTTTCAACCACTATGCTCATGATTTACCATGAGGCAAATTACATCTCTTCATTTTGCTACATGCCCTAACCTAATTCCCCTTCTTGAAGGATAAACTCTACAATTCCAACATACAAGTTTTCACAATACTTGAGAGGGCCTTGATTCCTATTTATTTTGGTGTTGAGAGAGATCAAAACATGGTTCTCACTGCTTTGCATCCATGAATGGCCTACCTCAATCCTCATTAGCACTAATTTCTTTGATCTCCTATTGTCATCCATTTGCAAAGAATATTGTGACATTATATTGCTAATAAATACTTTTCCATTATATAACCATGCTCTTTTAGCTTCGTCTCTTGTTGCTCTTACTTTAGTTAGTCATTTCCTTCCTTCCTCCAATTGTATTGAAGTTAAATCATCATCTAAAAATAAATTTGACCCCATTAAGAGTCACTTATTACTCAAAATTTGGTACTTGTCTTCTAATATCCTCATGATAACTTTGATAGGTCTAGCCCTTTCTTCATATACCTTTCCAATTATCCTTTCTTGCATGATCAACCCTTGCTTTATTGTAGTTTGTATCTTAAAATTCATTTTCCAAAATGAATTTGTTTTCATTTTTTGCCACACTCTTTTACACCTTTGATAATTAGATTTTTTATCCTCTCATGCCTTTCTCTATGTTCGTTTTCTTACATTCTGCTCAAATTTGCACCTACCTTGATGTCCTTATTCGATGGACCCTTAACAACATGAGACCATGACTTGGTTTCATTTTCATTTATATCTTTAACACATTCCTCAAACAAAAAGCTCGAGAGTTTGTCCCCCGATCCTTCTAAGTTCTTATTTCGTTGTTTTTAAGTTTGTTACACATATACCCGTTTTGTCAACAATACCATGTCTTTCCAAGCTATTTTCACCCTTTCATTATCATTTTTAATTTTTTTCCATTCATGTTTTCCTATTTGTAATGCCTCTTGAAGCATTACCAATTTATCATGTAAAAATTTGTTGTCTTATTCAAGATTTTGGTTCGCTATTAAAATCTCTTGGATCTTGCAGGTTTTCTCTTTCTCTCAGACTTTCATGCATTCCATTATGTTTTTCACATTCATCAACTCTTCAACATATAACTCAAATGACCAAGTAAGAGGAGCGGAAATAGGTATCTATACTTCTTCTACCCCTCTATCCTTGTATTCATGTGCCTCCTGTTGGTATCCAGATTTAATCTCCATCACAACTTGAACAACATCATGAATATGCACAAGACACTAAAGGATAGATAGATGTTTTGTATGTCATTTGTAGCTAGGGAGAAAAACTATCTGCTTGTTTGTATTCAAGATTTGGGGGATTGGATGGCACCTTCATAAGGGTTTTGATCTAACCCTCACTATTTTAGGTTGTGCCTATCAACCAAGGTAAGAGAACCTATATTACAGCCCATATACGGTAAGGAGATGGAGTTATCCTTGTATTTTGTGTGTGATGTGGAGGAGGCTTTGTGAAAACATGATCAAATATCCATTATCCAAACTCAAAGGAGATGTCACTACTAAATGATGGAAATGTTCTCAAACCAAAGCTATAGATGCTAAAGACATGATAAAACCCTGATCAACTTTGTGCATTTTTGTGAAAGGATTGAATTCTTTTGTAGACACACAATGCAGATGCAGGGGTATTGTAGGTAGGATGAGTTAGTTTGAAATGAAATTATGATGAGAGACCTTGGAACAAGAGTAACTAGAAATCATCACCTTCTTTGGGAAACTTTACAAATGGGTTGCAAATGGGTAACTAGAAATCATCACCTTCTTAAACAACATAGATGTTTCAATGAATTTGAAGTGCTCTTTCAACCAGGATGTGTGCACAATGGATGCCTAAATTTGCACTATTCCATACAAACTTTAATATCCTGCCACAAAGGCTTGAAGCAAAATATCAATAAAGCATTAAGAACCCCTTGTTAGATCATGTCCTAAGGTGCACCCAAAGGTTTAAAAATACCCTTAGTTTGCAAGGAAGGTAAGATGAATTTAAATCTATTTATCTCCACTCAAATGAATGCTCTTTTGAATGGAAGATTGAAGATTCCTTCAAACCCTCTACAAGAAATGATACCATGCATGACCAATAAATATCCCCAACACAAGATTGCAACATGAGCATGAAACACAAGTTGAAAACATACTGAAATACAAGTGCATGCAAGCTTTGCTAAGAGATAAAACCAGTTAATCCAAGAATCGATCAAATATATCAAGCAAGGGAATGTTATTTAGACAATCTTAAAGCTTGTTGATGGCTTTACAGCTGAAACCAACTCAACATGATGAACATTTGATATAAACTGGAATAAAAATGGCTCTCAGGTAGTTTCTCAAAAAGGAAATGGACTTCTTCCAGTTTTTCCTGTGAAATTTCTTCTCTTTCACCAAAATTCTCAATGCCCCTCTAAAAATGCTTCCAAACTAAATCATATACCCTATGCCAACTTGGATCCTTGCATCCGAAGCAAAGAATATGCTAAAGGGATCAAATTTGTTGCAAAACCCTATCCATTTGATGAAAAATGATATAAAATCGTGAAATGAAACTTTCGCCAAATGCTAGAGATGAAAAATATTTTAAAATATTGCATGACTCGGATCCTTATCCATCCCAGGGTCATGTTTTTGGCATTCCACCATGCCAGCATGCATTTTCAATCATTTTTCACCTTTTTCCCTCACCATTTTTAACTCTGCAACTTTTCATTTTTACCTTTCACGTGTTTTTCATGGGTTGAGAAAAATATCTCACGAAAAACACTATAGGGCACCAAATCAGCTCAAATAAATGATGCCATTGTGTTTAGAAGGCCAAAGGGATGCAGATTCATATAAAATTTCATGTGTTTTGGTGCAAAAATGATGATTCCACACTTCTTGGAGCTCCAATGGTGCCCAAAAATGAAAATGCACAGCTGTTGTTGATTAAAATCAACTTTAAAATTCCGCCCTCCATGTGTCAGATGATATCTTTCCTCTTTGTCTTTGGATGGGTGGGACACATGTCCAAATACCATTGGACCAAACTTCCAACTTTAAAAAATGTGTTTTGAACCTTTTCTACCCTTGGGAAAATTTTGAAAATTTTCCCTGCGAGCCCCTAGATGCACCACGTGTCCTTCTGGGCCTTCACCAAAACCGCGGGCCAATTTGATGCATTTCACCACTTTTTGAGAAAGGAAAATTTTCTCAACAATTCTCCGTGCCATGAATGCTCGCTTGCCGCTTATGCCACGTGGCGGTTTCCTATTCGCTACGGAACCGACCCCTCCTTTTTTCCTTTACTCCTCCGCGAGTCACAAAATCCCTTGTGGGCCCGCTTCTTCCTTTTCATTTGAAACATGCCACATGTCGCCCCCTGATTGGATGCGGGGCACACCTCCAAATTTTCCCACGGGCTTATTTTTCACCTTGAGATTTTTCGCTAAAATTTTGCAAAATTTTCAACTTTCTCTCCGTGCTCCAAACCTCCGCCAAATTTAGGACACGTGTCCTATTTTTGTTGGACGTGGGCCTATTCTTCATTTTTTACTCTTTAAACATAGAGGCAAAAATCATAAACTCCTCCTTCAGCCCCTTCCTCCATTTCATCCCCGCATATGTGTCACCTTCTCATTAGGTGCGGGCCATCGGGTCCAAATTTTTCTTTGAGGTTTTGAGCCAAAAATTCAAAAAATTTCAACTCTTCGCTTCCCTGCTTGACATCCCTGTGCCATGTGTCACCCTTCCATTGGGCACGGATCTTTGGGCCAAATTGTAACTTTAACATTTTGAAGTTAAAGACTTCAAATTTTTCATAAATTCCACCCATCCATGTTAACTTCCTTGGACACGTGTCCACTTCATATTGGGCGCGGGCCTCCAAGTCAGAATTTTCCTTTGGCATTTTGAGCAAAAATTTGAAACATTTTCAACTCCACCGCCATCTCGCTTGATCCTCTCATGCCACATGTCACTTTCCCATTAGGCACGGGCGCGTGGTCTAAATTTTTCACCTGACACCCTGAGCCAAAAGACATAAAAATTTTCCTAAGTCCTTCACCATCCGCCTAACCCTCCTGACACGTGTCATCATGCCATTCGCTGCGGGCCTTCGGGAAAAAATGTGATTTTGAGAAATTTTTCCAAAATGGAAGAAAAATTTCCTAAGTTACTTCCACCACCCGCCAATCCTCGACCAATCACATCAGCCACGTAAGCACATCCTTGTGGAATCAGGGGCCACGGGGAAAAATTTTCTTCCGACATCCTTGAGTAAAAAACAATAAAATTTTCCCAACTCCCACGCTATTTGTTTGATCTCCTTATGCCATGTGTCACCCTCCCATTGGGCGTAGGCCTTCGGGCAAAAACTTGATTTTGAGAAATTTGCAAAAATGAAGGCAATTTTTTTAAGTGACCTCCACCACTCGATGCTCCATCTGTCCAATCAAATCATGCCATGTAGGCACAGTAGGCAAATGTGGGGCCGCAGAGAAATTTTTCCTTTCACCAAAATTTGAAAATTAGACAAGTTGTAACATTTTTTCCGCACATTCTTGGCCAATAGAAACTTGCCATGTCAAGCATAGAGTTTACAATGATAAATTTGACGGCCCGAGAGCACGTCAAAAACGTGAAAAATTTAGGGAATGCCCTAGAAACCAAATTTTTGATAGGGAAGGTAGAATTCTTCATTTTAAACCAACTAAATCATCTCTTGACATCATTTGTGACCTTGGGATTGGGGAAACACTTGCACAAATTCAGGATTTGATCAATTTCGAGCTCTTTCATGATTTGGCAAAGGAGAAAATGGTACAACCCATGAAAATGAATAAATCAGGGCACAAATGGGGGGGGGAACTTGGATTTTACTACAATTAGGGCAGAATAACAACAATAAGGGCATTTGAAAGCATCCAACTGAAAAAATGAGTTACAGATCTTCAGCTCGAGCCACAAGGATGTTTTGGAGTAAAAATGGAACATGGAGAATTAGAGTAAAGTGTGCAAACCCATAAATTGCACCAACATTGGCTCTTTCTTGGGGATGGGCACTCCCAGTGAGTGCCACAAGAACAAGACGTAGACCAAGTGCCAAAAATCCATTGGGCAAGGAGTCAAAACATGCATAAAGCAGCCCTAAAAACTAGAATTTCCACCAAAAATAGACCAAGAAAACCACACCAACAATGGTTGCCAAGGACAAAAGGGAAAACCAAAGCCAACAATAGTAAGAACAAGGAAAAGACAAAACAAAAAATAAGGGCTATACAAAATGTACAACTTGTGCATACCTCCTTTGGGGATTTAATCCAAAAAGTGTTTTAAATGTCTACCATTAACAGGCAGCTCCAACAAATCCCCATCCAAATCCTTGAGAAAAAATGTATTTTCTCCAATCCTGATATCAATGGCATAAGGGCCCATCCATAGAGCATCAAATTTTCCATGCTTTCCCTTGTCTTCATGCCTACTATCCCATAGCAAAACCAGATCTCCAACACTGAAAGCTCTAGGGGTGACCTTCTTATCAAACAACTTCTTCAATTTCTCCCTAAACTGACATGCCTTTGATGAGAAGCTCTCCTTTCTTCATCCAACTCAATGATCTAATTGATTCTTGATTCATATGGGCCATGTTCTTGATCTTCCAATTCTTTGGGAAAACTGAAAAGTGGATAATTGTAGGTGTAATAACAGCAAAGCCTGAGTTCCATACACTAGTTCAAATGCACTTTTACCAGTTGCTCTTTTTGGAGTTATCCTATCAGCCCAAACTACAAATTTCAATTGTTCTCCCCACTTCTTCTTGTTGATTTCCAAGGTTCTTCTAATGATTTTGAGTAATTTTTTGTTTCTTGATTTAGCTTGCTCATTCCCTTGTGGGTTGTAGTTTGAAGAATAGGTCGAAATTATCCCATATTCATTGCACATTACCATCAAAGGCTTGGCTCTAAAGCACATAGCATTATCGAAACAATCTTAACTGGAACCCCAAATCTACATATGATATGATTCAGAAAGAAATCCATTACCACTTGGTGTGTTGCCTTTCTAGATGGAATTGCCTTAACCCACTTTGTAAAATAATCGGTTCTTCTACAGGATCCACTTGTAACCAGCACTAGAAGGATCTGAAATCTCACCAATAAAATTCATTCCCCATTGTTTAAAAGGATCTTCAACTGATACAGGCTGCAAAGGAAGGGATCCTAAATCTCTCAATCTTCCTGAAAAACGTTGGCAACTATCACACCTTCTAACTAGCTAGTTTGCATCTTTGAAAAGAGTTGGCCACTAATAACCAGCTCTTAAAATCTTATGTGCTGTCACTCTCCCAGAAAAATGTCCTCCACAAACTCCCCCATGGAAATCAGCAATCAACTTGGGAACTTCATCTTCAGTTATGCATTTCAAGAGGACACCTTTAGGGTTCTTCCAAGCCATCCCAAGGTCTATTATGACATATTTCTAAGAAGCCAGCTTGAGGGCTCTTTTCTGATTTTTATTTAAGTGACTGGGACAACATAAGTGCTTGAGGTAATAGACCAGATCCTTATACCACTCAGAAATCATCAATTTGTCAAGGAGATCTACCCTTTCTTCCCCTAGTTGATTCACTTCTACATTCTGCAAATTACTCTCAGCCATGAGTTTGGCAAGACCTAAACCTCTTACCAGATTTGTTGTTTGGATATCCATATCATACTCTTGTAATTTGTTAACCCATCTACATCTCTTTCTTGATATCTCCATGTTAGATAAGATGTCTTTAACCATGGTGTGGGGAACATAAGAAACAACCTTTGAACTCAAAATGTAGGGCCTGAAAATCTTTGTTGCTTTTACTAATGCAAATGCTTGTTTCTTCATAATTGTGTACCTCAATTCAATTACATTGTAAATCCTTGCTAAAGAAAGCAATAGGCCGCTAGCTCTATTTTCATCCTTTTGTAACAAAACTGAAGCAATAGTAAATTCGGATGAAAAGAGAAGATTTGGAAAGGCATCTTATAGTTTGGAGCTGCCAAAACAGGTGCATGCTTGAGTGCATCTGTTATTCCTTCAAAATCTTGGATGGCAGCCTCCTCCCACTTAATAACTTGATCCTTTCTTAGAATGATTGTGATTGGAAGAGTCAACTCAACAAAATTGGAGACAAACTTCTAATGAAATTGATTTTTCTAAAGAAATATTGAATACCCTTCTTGGTTCTTGTCACACAGAACCTTGCTGATTGCTTCCACTCTCTCAGGATCTATCATAACACCTTCTTTAGAAAAAATATGACCCAACAGCTTGGCTTTTGGCACACCAAAATGACACTTCTTTGGATTAAGTGAAATTCCATACTCCCTACATCTGATCAGCATCTTCTCTAGGTGTTGCAAATGGTCTGCTCATTGTCTTGAAAAAACAGTCACATCATCTTGGTAAACTACAATAAACTCATTGATATAACCAGCAAAGGCAACATCCATTTCCCTTTGAAAATTAGCACCAACATTCATCAATCCAAAAGGCATCCTTACAAAAACATAAGTCCCCCAAGGAGTAGTGAAGGTTGTCTTAAGTCTTTCTGATTCTTTAACAACTACTTGATTATATCCGGAGAAACCATCCAAAGTAGAAAGCATTTCTGACCCTATCACAAGCTGCAACATATTCTCCATGTTTGGAAAAGGATAGTTGTCCTTCATAGATGCTTTGTTTAGATTCCTAAAATCCACACAAAGTCTGATATCTCTGTTCTTCTTTCTAACTGGCACAAGGTTGGCAACCCAAGAAGAGTATCTAGTAGGCTGAATGATGCCACCATCTCTCAATTTCTTCAACTCTTCTTGCATTTTCATGGAAAGTAGTGGGTTAATAGGCCTTTGTTTTTGTCTAAACGGCTTAGTCTTGGCCTCAAGGGGAATCTCATGCTGAAATAAATCTTCTCTATATGCCTTCAGCTCTGAATAAGACCAAGCAAGGCAGTCTTGATATTTCTTTAAAAGTTGGGCATAGGACTGTTTTTCTTCTTTGCTAAGATGACTACCCAACTAGATCTTCCTTGGTTTTTCTTTAGTTCCCAAGTTATGCTCTTCCACATCCCTTGAAGCAGACATCTTTCTATTAATGATGCAATCAACATTGCTAAAATTGGATTCAAGTGCAACAAGACCTTTGGGAATGGTATTTGTCTTCAATTGTATAATATCCTTGTCAAACAAAGTTTCTCTACCTTCATTCATGCACACCATTGGTTCCCAATCAATATTTTGACCAGCAAACTCTCCTTGGCATTGTAAGAATCTCAATACTTGTGCATCATCATAAAAATCTGCCAATGTTTCACATTATCCGGGACAACTGGCCTTGTTAGCACTTCAACATCATATTCACAAAAAGGTGAAATGGTGAAATTATCAAATTTAGAACCAAGAACAGCTATCGATCAGCATTAAGACTTCTATCATGGTAAATAATGTTAAAGGAATCAAACATTTCAATCAAGTCCCAAACAACATGCTTATATTGCTTCATACGCTGATTTTTTGTGGCATATAACTTTCTTACTTGCTTGACAACCAGCTTTGAATCTCCTTTAGCAACAATATCCTTTACTCCATACTTCCATGCAATCCTTAATCCCAATAATAATGCCTCATACTCAGCAATGTTGTTAGTACATTCAAAATTGAGCTTGAAGGAAAAAGGAAACTCCTCTAAACTAGGGGAAACCAACACTATACCAGCACCATTTCCAACTTTGGAGCAAGCTCCATCAAATAATAATGTCCATGGAGAACCTACCATACCAAGGCACTCTGATTTGTCCATCTTATTGTCTTTTCCATCAGCAAAACCAATGAAATTGTCAACATCTACATCAGCAAACAACACTTCATAAGAAGCATTGTTGGGATCTTCAATCAAGTGTAACATCTTCTTTTTTCCATAGAGTTTGACAAGGCTGCCCTCAATGGGAATGGTGGCATAGGACATGTCCATTTGAACACAACCACCAACACTTACAACCCACTTCCTTGACAAAAGCATACCCCATTTGGCACGGTAGTCAACAATTACAACATCAAGTTTTAAGTTCTTACTCGGATAGGCTACAAGTTACACTACCAAACCCTTCACACAACCAAAAACCGGCACTTCCCTTGAATCCATGGCTGTACACTTCCCATATGCTTCAGTCACCTTGATATCCAATTCATTCATAACTTCTAGAGGCATAACATTACATGATGCACTGGAATCAAACATGCAACTATGAAGCAACCTACCTTTTATGAGAAAAGTTGTGAAGAATGGATCAACATTCAATTGGGAATCAACCAAGAATGTCCCCAAATATAGTTCAGGTGCCTCTCCAAGATCTTCCATTGGTGGTGGTGTTTCAGGGCCAGCAACACTTTGAAGAGGATTCTCAACAACATTGACATTTCTGCTTGGTATACTCTTTTCTTCTTTCAATCCCAAGTATTCAAAAGCTCTTTTCTTGTGTTCAGGAATTCTAAGCAATTCAATAATGGGAACACTCACTTTAATTTGGCTCAATACCTGGGCTATATCATATGGAACATTCTTTGGTAAAACAACATTGGAAGGGAAACAAGAAGGTTCATCAGATGGAGAAGTATTCTTGGTAGCCTGGGCATGAAGAGGACTGATATTTTTGCATGGGACAACAGGGTTCTTAGCAATTGTTTCTCTTCTAGGATTATCTTTGGGAATGCTTGTGAGCAAGGGTGTCTTTGGCTTAGCTTGAGGACCAGCTCCTCTAACAACTTTACTTCTAGTATTGTACTCCTTTTCTTGACCAACCACAACATTCATTAACAATTGTCTATCTTCCTCTGAAGGAATACCACCATCATACTTCTTGATCATTAAAGCCCTTAGGTATTCAAAGTCATTATTAGGAATTTCAAAGGCCTGAACTACATCTACATCATGAGTTTGAGGAAGAGAAAGAAATGGTACCCTCTTTATGCAATCCCAAAAGGTTGCAGCAGTCCTTGCACTTATCACATCTGTTGATGTTGCTACTTGTTTGTGAGCACGAAGAGCTGCCCATCGTCTAAAATGTCATCATCCATTTCATTCTCATTATCATCATCTATATCTTGCTGTCCATTTCACATGGCGAGATGAGGAAGAAAACATCTATATCAACCCGATCCATATCAGAAACTTCTTGAACAACAACAACTCTTGCAATCAGAGGGTCAGGCACCACTCTATTTTCACGTGCTTGGGGTTGTCTATTTGCAGATCCAATAAGCCCTTTACCTCTATCATCTTGTCTTTGATCACCCCTAGGATGATTGCCAAATCTATCATGGTTTTGAGTTCTTTGCTGTCCTTGTGAACTTTGCCCAATTCCTTTCTCAACCCAGGCTAATTTGTAGGAAATTTCTTTGACAGCCCCTACCAAAGTCTTGACAACATCCTCCAAATCAGCACCCTTGCTAGTTTGAGGCTTCTCAGGGTTTATCAACTTCACACCGTCCCTCTTAAGTGGTTTACCAATAGCTTTAATATTATTTTCAATTTGAAGTGCCATGGTGAAAGCTTGCCTCAAGTTTGTAGGATTTTTGTCTCTCAAGTAATAGGTTACCTTTTTATCAAATGCATCTGCATATTTGATCAAGCAAGATTCATCACAAGGCCTCAAAATTACAGGCAGCCTTCTCAATGTCTTATTAAATCTTGTATTGAAATCATGAACAGTCTCATTAGGGTTCTTCTTAATGTTCTCGAGACTCGGATAAAAGGAACCTTGGATATGTTTTGTATTCATATTGTAATCTAAATGCGTTACTCATCTCATTCCACGAATCAATAGAGTTATCAGTGAGCTTTATACCAATCTTTTGCATATTCCTCAAGTGTATGGATAAACAACTTGATATACACATCCTTAAATTATATTTCAAAGTATTCCATCATGTTAACAAAGAGTTTGAGGTGTTGATCTCCGGTTATGGCATTGTTACCTTAAAATTTTGGTAATCTATTTCTCACATCTTGTGGGACAGCATTTGGATAACCATCCATTCCTCCAAACTTTATAGGACCAAATTTGCTTACAACAAATGGAGGTTTAGGTTGAGCCATATTGTTTGGTGGGGGTGATCTTGGAGGTGAATCAAGCTGATGAGGAGGAGTAGTAATGGGTCGATTGGAGTAGATGAATGATCTCTAAAATGACAACCCCCAAAGGCTCTCTCTCTTGATAGACTTTAGCAAACTTAGAAACTACAGGAGCAGATTTTGGAGCAAGTTTTTTAAATACACAAGAAGGTACCTCACCTGATGGAGAATGAAAATCAGCAAGAAGATTTCCTGAATCAGATCTACTTGAAGAGGAATTATAATCTTCAATGATAGGTTTTTCTCCTTAAAATTCAATTATGGGGATGCCTTTCCTTATGCAACCAAATCAGCAACCACTTTCCACACTTTTCTTCCTTCTAGTTCTGAGCTTCTTGATTCAGTGAGCAACTTCTTAGAACAGTCCTTATTGAAGAGGGATCTCCTTCCCTCCAGTTTGACAGATTTAAACAACAAGTTTCAAATGATAAAAATGTGTTAGATAATTGGTATTTCAAGATCCCAATAGCATGGAGTTTCCACAAAGGATTTTCACCTTAGTTGTGCAAGAAAGCACTAAAAAATATTCTGTCAAATGCATGCTATATTGAAAACTTGCAGGGATTTACAAATTAGATTTTCTTCTTCTTAATTCAACCAAAAACAGTGCATCCAAATCACATAAACTGCTGGTAGATGAGGAGAGCAGGCTGAGTTTGAAATTTTTCTTACCCAAAACATCCAGATCTGAAGTATGAAATGATATCTCAATAATATAACAACTCAAATACTTGATCACACAAATGCTCAAACCTTCCAAGTACTTCAAAACCACTAAGAAATTACAAGAACTCCTGGCAATGGTGCCACTCGGGTGTTGGTATCCAGATTTAATCTCCATCACAACTTGAACAACATCATGAATCTGCACAAGACACTCAAGGATAGATAGATGTTTTGTATGTCATTTGTAGCCAGGGAGAACACCTATCTACTTGTTTGTATTCAAGATTTGGGGAGTGGATAGCACCTTCATAAGGGTTTTGATCTAACCCTCACTATTTTAGGTTGTGCCTATCAACTAAGGTAAGAGAACCTATATTGCAGCCCCTATACGGTAAGGAGATGGATATATCCTTGTATTTTGTGTGTGATGTGGAGGAGGCTTTGTGAAAACATGATAAAATATCAATTATCCAAACTCAAAGGAGCTGTCACTACTAAATGATGGAAACATTCTCAAAGCAAAGCTAGAGCTGCTAAAGACATGATAAAACCCTGATTAACTTTGTGCATTTTTGTGAAAGGATTGAATTCTTTTGTAGACACACAATGCAGATGCAGGGGTATTGTAGGTAGGATGAGTTATTTTGAAATGAAATTATGATGAGAGACCTTGGAACAAGAGTAGCTAGAAATCATCACCTTCTTTGGGAAACTTTGCAAATGGGTTACAACACCTAAACAACAGAGATGTTTCAATGAATTTGAAGTGCTCTTTCAACCAGGATGTGTGCACAATGGATGCCCAAATCTGCACTATTCCATACAAACTTTGATAGCCTACCACAAAGGCTTGAAGCAAAATATCAATAAAGCATTAAGAACCCCTTGTTAGATCATGTCCTAAGGTGCACCCAAAGGTTTACAAATACCCTCAGTTTGCAAGGAAGGTAAGATGAATTTAAATATGTTTATCTCCACTCAAATGAATGCTCTTCTGAATGGAAGATTGCAGATGCCTTCAAACCCTCTACAAGAAATGAGACCATGCATGACCAATAAATATCCCAAACACAAGATTGCAACATGAGCATGAAACAAAAATTGAAAATATCTTGAAATACAAGTGCATGCAAGCTTTGCCAAGAGATAAAACCGATTAATCCAAGAATCGATCAAATATATCAGCAAGGAATGTTATTTAGATAATATCAAAGCTTTTTGATGGCTTTATAGCTGAAACCAACTCAACATGATGAACATTTGATGTAAAATGGAATCAAAATGGCTCTCAGGTAGTTTCTCAAAAAGGAAATGGACTTCTTCAAGTTTTTTCCTGTGAAATTTCTTCTCTTTCACCAAAATTCTCAACAGACCCCTCAAAAAATGCTTCCAAACTACATCATATACCCTATGCCAACTTGGATCCTTGCATCCCAAGCAAAGAATATGCCAAAGGGATCAAATTTGTTACAAAACCCTATCCATTTGATGAAAAATGATATAAAACTATGAAACAACTCGCCAAATGCCAAAGATGCAAAAATATTTTAAAATATTGCATGAACTCGGATCCTTATCCATCCCAGGGTCACGTTTTTGGCATTCCACCATGCCAACATGCATTTACAATCATTTTTCACCTTTTTCCCTCACCATTTTTAACTCTGCAACTTTTCCTTTTTACCTTTCATGTGTTTTTCACGGGATAAGAAAAATATCTCACGAAAATCAATATAGGGAACCGAATCAGCTCAAATAAATGATTCCATTGTGTTTAGAAGGCCAAAGGGATGCAGATTCATATAAAAGTTCATGTGTTTTGGTGTAAAAATGATGACTCCACACTTCTTGGAGCTCTAATGGCACCCAAAAACGAAAATGCACGATTCTTTGTTGATTAAAATCAACTTTAAAATTCTGCCCTCCACGTGTCAAATGATATCTTTCCTCTTTGTTTTTGGATGGGTGGGACATGTGTCCAAATACCATTGGACCAAACTTCCAACTTAAAAAAATGCATTTTGAACTTTTTCTGCCCTTGGGAAAATTTTGAAAATTTTCCCCATGAGCCCCTGGATGCGCCATGTGTCCTTTTGTGGGCCTTCACCAAAACCGCGGGCCAATTTGATGCATTTCGCCACTTTTTTGAGAAAGGAAAATTTTCTCAAAATTCTCTGTGCCCCCGAACGCCCGCTGCCGCTTATGCCACGTGGCGGTTTCCTATTCGCTACGGAACCGACCCCTCCTTTTTTCCTTTACTCCTCCGTGAGTCACAAAATCCCTTGTGGGCCCGTGCTTCTTCCTTTTCCATTTGAAACATGCCATGTGTTGCCCCTTGATTGGATGTGGGGCACACCTCCAAATTTTCCCGGGCTTATTTTTCACCTTGAGATTTTTCGCTAAAATTTTCAACTTTCTCTCCGCGCTCCAAACCTCTGCCAAATTTAGGACACGTGTCCTATTTTTGTTGGACGTAGGCATATTCTTCATTTTTTACTCTTTAAACATAGAGGCAAAAATCACAAACTCCTCCTTCAGCCCCTTCCTCCATTTCATCCCCGCATACGTGTCACCTTCTCATTAGGTGCGGGCCATCGGGTCTAGATTTTTCTTTGAGGTTTTGAGCCAAAAATTTGAAAAATTTCAACTCTTTGCTTCCCTGCTTGACATCCCTGTGCCACGTATCACCCTTCCATTGGGCGCGGGTCTTCGGGCCAAATTGTAACTTTAACATTTTGAAGTTAAAGACTTCAAAATTTTCATAAATTCTGCCCATCCATGTTAATTTCCTTGGACACGTGTCCACTTCGTATTGGGCTCGGGCCTCCAAGTCAGAATTTTCCTTTGGATTTTTGAGCAAAAATTTGAAAAATTTTCAACTCCACTGCCACCCACTTGATCCTCCCATGCCACGTGTCACTTTCCCATTGGGCACGAGTGCACGGGCCAAATTTTTCACCTGACACCCTGAGCCAAAAGATGTAAAATTTTTTTCCAAGTCCTTCACCATCCACCTGGCCCTCCTGGACACGTGTCATCATGCCATTCGCTGCGGGCCTTCGGGAAAAAATTTGATTTTGAGAAATTTTTCCAAAATGGAAGAAAAATTTCCTAAGTTACTTCCGCCACCCGCCAATCCTTGACCAATCACATCAGGCCACGTAAGCACATCCTGTGGAACCGTGGGGCCATGGGAAAATTTTTCTTCCGACATCCTTGAGTAAAAAACAATAAAATTTTCCCAACTCCCACGTTGTCTGTTTGATCTCCCTATGCCATGTGTCACCCTCCCATTGGGCGCGGGCCTTCGGGCAAAAACTTGATTTTGAGAAATTTGCAAAAATGAAGGCAATTTTTTTTTTTAAGTGACCTCCGCCACTCGATGCTCCATCTGTCCAATCAAATCATGCCACATAGGCATAGTAGGCAAATGTGGGGCTGCGGAGCAAATTTTCCCTTCGCCAAAAATTGAAAATTTGACAAGTTATAACATTTTTCCACACATCCTTGCCAATAGAAACCTACCACGTCAACATAGAGTTTACAATGATAAATTTGATGGCCCGAGAGCACGTCAAAAACGTGAAAAATTTAGGGAATGCCCTAGAAACCAAATTTTTGACAGGAAGGTAGAATTCTTCATTTTAAACCAACTGAATCATCTCTTGACATCATTTGCGACCTTGGGATTGGGAAACACTTGCACAAATTCACGATTTGATCAATTTTGAGCTCTTTCACAATTTGGCAAAGGAGAAAATGGTACAACCCGTGAAAATGAATAAATCAGGGCACAAATGGGGGACTTGGATTTTACTACAATTAGGGTAGAATAACAACAATAAGGGCATTTGAAAGCATCAAATTGAAAAAACAAGTTACAAATCTTCAGCTTGAGCCACAAGGACATTTTGGAGTAAAAATGGAACATGGAGAATTAGAGTAAAGTGTGCAAACCCATAAATTGCACCAACACCTCCCATTTGTTTGTTCCATTATTGGTTTGAGTTTTTTTCCTTTGTTTGAGTGGAGTAGTTTTCATGTTATGACCTTGGTGTATTCTTTGAAGTCCCCATTTAATGCGTGAAAGCATGTGTTTTATTATACCTCAATATTTATTTTGATTGAACCACACCCATTTCCCAATTTTTTTGCAAGTGCAATTTTTCCCAAGTTGTTTGGCGCTTGAACCCCACACACACATTATTTCCATTGCCAACATTTGATCACACAAAAGAGACCAAATGGAACCAAGTTAAGTCACAAACTAAGATCTTATCGATATGTAGGTAGATATGATCCACATAAATACTCATATAACAAAGTGAAATCCTCATAGGGTAGAGTAGGAGCTTAAACAACACACTTGGGGGTTGGGAGCCAAGGGTCAGAAGTTAAGAGTCGAGAGTCAAGCGTCGGGATGACTAGAGATGGATTTTGAATAAATAAACATTGGCTCATAGAAAAGAATTAAAGTAAATAGAATAAAAATAAAATTAAATAAAAGTAAAATATATCACATCATTAAAATAATTATATTTTTTGGAACACAATTCATGTTGCTCAATATCTTGGATTGATTAATGAAATGAACCTTGTTCTTGTAGTGATTATAATGAGGAAAATTTTTAAGAAATGAAAAGGTTTCAACCTTTCATTTTTGGCTATGCAATCTTAATATTGAGAAAGGTTCATAGAAAGTAAATTCAAATGAGTTGGTATCTTGGTGGTGAAAACCCATGTTTGGTATTATAGATTTAATAGATTTTTTCACCAAGAGAACTAAAATAACGTAATAAATTATTTTCATATTATTTGTTTCTATTATAGTTCTCATGGTTTGTTAGTACTACTATTTTAAAATAATTAGCTGTTTTTTAAAAATGACGATGAAAGAAATTTCATATGTTTTGAATAAGTTGCATTGAACAATCAAAGTGAGGAGTGATATAAAAATGTGGAAAGCAAGCATGCACATACATTTATACTCTTAAAAAAATATAGAACCATTGTTGAGTAATTAGTAGAATTATTAAGGAATACATCACTTTTTTGAATCATATTCCATATACTCTATAAATACGAGTCTCTCCAATGGATTTCCTTGTTCTTGATACGTTGTAAGAATTATTAGGAAAATTGATTTAACAAAAATAGAATTTTATACTAACCCTAATATTACTGAGTAAGCGATGTAACAATGATATATAGCTGCTTATATACAAATTGACACAAATAGTAAGATAATAAAATGTGAAAATCCTAAATACAAGAGAAGAAAAGAATGAATTAGCTGATTCATGCTTGATTCATGACTGTGAAAATTGGGAAAACTAATGAAAAGGGAGGAAGACTATCACAATTGTACCTTATAAATTTTGGAGCTATCCGATTAGGCCGAACCAGGAGCGCATTAATGGATCCTAGGGACTAGATACCTCTATAAGGCACCTTTATTTGCATAGGAGCTCGAAACCTATTTTTCTAGCATCACAAGAGTGTTTTTGTTAGTCATTTTTGTCTCTTGTATGTCGCAACTTGTTCACGAAGTCACATGTAACCTATAAAGATATATTGACTTGCAAAACCTCAAACTACATCAAATCCCAAAAATAAAAGATGCAATATAGGGAGTTAGAATGACCCAGACGGTCACTCGAGCGAGTGAAATTACAACCGAGAACTACAATACATCTTACACTCTATTTAGTTTGTGTGAGTTTGTGATAATGCTGCCCTAGGATGCCCTTGCGAAAGTGAACTTGATAGCGGGTTAGCTAGATGTAGAAATGTAGATAGAATGTGTGGATGACAAAACAAACTTCCCCTTCCTATGAAGTGTATGTAGAAAATGTAGTCCCTTGTCCCTTGAATGGATGCTAGATGGATTCCTTTAGTTCTCTTAGATTCCTATGGATGAAATCTTAGGTTAGGATAATATATTCTTAGGGCTTAGTCCTTTATTTTGGTTACATAGATTTGTATTTATATGTTTCCCTTAGTTGAATTTTGTAATTAAATACTAGAAGGCCAACCCATAATAAAATAAGATGCTGAAAAGATGAAAGATACCTATTGGTACCCAAATTGATTCTCCCTTAGAAGGATGAGAAACATCATGGTTTTGACAGGAAGCTTAGAGATAAGCAGAGCATGTAGTGTGTCATTTTGTAGCTAGGGATGAAATGCAGCTTGCTCTTTGTCACTCAAATGTGGAGAAATGGGTAGCACCCTTAAGAGGATTTGACCTATCCTCACTACTTTATGGTTGTGCCTTTTAACCAGGGTGAGAGGACCCTTTTTGTAACTCTTGTTTGTGGAGGAGATGGAGATATCCTTCCTTGCATGCGAAGTTATTAAGAAGATCTTGAAGAAATATGACCAATGTAACAAAACCTAACTCTCTCGAGTTGTCACTCTGGATTATGGAGATATTTTCTAAGTAAAGTTCAGGCCACTAAAGACAATGAAAACATGATTGTTTCTACATGTTTTGGTGGTAAAAATTATGCATTTGCATACACACATGAAAAATAGGGCGATATGGGTATGATTGGTTGTTTTTAAATGAATTTTTGGTGGGAGGTGAGGCGAAATGAAATTTATTCACCAGATCCTTGATAATTTTACAAAAATGGAGAGCTTGAACAACATAATGCTTCAGGATAGCTAGGATGTTCCTTTAACCAGAATATGTGCTTCAATGGAGGCCTAGATCAACACTTTTCACAAAAACTTCAAGGATCCAAAATGAAGGCTCAAATTGGAAAACTTAACTAAACATTATCAACCTCTATTTCATCATGCCTAAGATACCCTCAAAGGCTAAGAAAAATCTTATAGTCATGCTAGGAGTCACAATGATTTTAAATTTTTTTATTTCACTATCAAATGAAAGCTCTTCTGATAAATAAAATTGTAAATACCACCAAACCATCACAAGGATAAGATCTTGTGTGATTTCACAAAGATTTCAATGTAAGATTGTAACGGGAACAAGAAAAGTACTTGCAAACATTCAGAAATGAAGTAAACACAATTTTTTCCCAAAACTAATCCAGATTAACTCAAGTTTGATTAAATTTATCAGCATGGGAGAGTTTCTAGAACAATCTCAGAGCTTGTCAATGGCTATACACTTATAACCACCTTGACATGATCAAATTTAACACAAAGGAGATAAACAAGTTTCTTCAGATGATTTCTTAGAAGGACGGGTTCTATCAAGCTTTTCTCTTAGAAAAATCAGTCCCGACCTCTAACACTCCAACCATTTGCATGAAAAATTCATGTAATTTATAATACTTCATTATAACATAGTTTTCCCCCAAACCAAATACATTCAAAGCACCATTGCGTGTTGAGACTCCCAAAATAAGATTTGTGAAAAAGTTGTCAGGTGTGTAGAGGGAAAATCTCTCCAAATATTTCCAGCATTCAATTCTTCACCTAGTAAGTCATTCTTCATCTCGCACGCCAACTACTTCCTCCTCCAATATGTCAAATCTAGTTCTTTACATGCCAAGGAAAGAAAAACTAAAAATCAAATCAAAGCCAATGGTCAGATCATATCTTGATTGCAAAATACGTCTTGATTTTTCCCACCCAACCAGGATACCAAATTAATGTTCCTCTTCATTTTACATGTAGGAGACTCCAAGAAATGATAAAAAATCGTAAAAATTCACATCCCCAAGAGCTTTGGAGCAGAAATGGTAGAAAATCAGATATAGATGCACAACTTCCGTCGATCTTTCTTTTGAATTTGGACCGTCCATGTGGGAGATCCAAGCTAAGATGGGCTTGGGGTTCCTTTTTACCTTTTACACCTTTTGGAAAAAATGCAAAATTTCTCAATTTTCTCCACCCCTCTGCCTTTGAAAAATGGGCCTAACACGTGTCCTAATGTGGGTCCCAAAGGAACTGTGGCTAAATTCTGCTATTTCACCTCCTTTTTGGAAAAGGGAAATTTTTCCAAGTTTTCCCCGCAGCTCCGCCCTTCCGCTTCTAGTTTCTGATGTGGGTCCCAACAAAACCACGCTTCCTTTTACACTTTTAACTCCTTTTTCCACAAAAGGAAAATTTTCCAATTTACCCCGAAAGTCCGCACCTCCGCCATTGACTAGAGAAAAAAATTGACTTTTCTCTGTCGAGCCCATGTCGACATTAAAATTTTCCTCTGTAATTTTTATTTTATTAATGTATGTATTAGGAATAGGATGTTGTTAAGTATAATTAGTAGTGGCATCCAATAGAAGATAACAACCAATCGATGCAGTGCCGCCATAAAGTAGAGTACGGTAATAGTCAAAGTTAAATATGAATGTTGTAAAAGTAAATATTTGTGGTAAGTGGTCCGGTAATGTTAAAATGTCAAAGTTTGGGTAAGTAGAGAAGTAGGGTCTACATGATTAGGAATTAGAAATATTATATTTGTAATAAGGACAAAGAGTGATGTCATAAATATTTTGTGTATTTTATTTGTGGAAAAGTCTAAAAGGTGGAACCCATGTGAGATGATAAGGTTTATCTTATCTTAGAAGATAAGCCTACATGTAAAGGCAAGAGTTTAGGCATGGAATATGATTGGTCGGAAGATATTTCCTATCCTATCTTAGAGATAGGGTGGATAAGCCTAAATTCCTATAAATAAAGAGGCCACCCCCCTCATTTAGCATAGAAGGAAGTAGTGAGAAATATTGTATGAGTAAGTGTGTAAAGGAAGCCATCATTTTGAAGGTGTGTTAAAGAAGCCATTAAGAGGTGTAATTGTGAAGTTTCTCCCATAGTTATTGTTGGAAGGCAAGTGAAGTCAGTAACACTTGAAGTACCTCATGGGTGAGATTGTAACAATTTCATGTTGATATTATAATTTACACTGATATTTCAGATTTATCATCATTCCTTCTTATCATAGTCTATGGTATTCTTGTGTTATGTTTGTTGTTGTGTTTCCAGATTACATCCACCAAACTAAAAGTTGTGCATTAGTAAATAATCATAGCATGAGGAGTTCTGGTGAAGAATTATCATAGTCTTAGGATTGGTGATGACATTTTGGTTCCATTGCCGGGACCATTCCTCGTTGGTGGATTTTCTGGAGAGATATTCCCACTTAGTCAGAAAACATTTGGAGGGTAACCTTGTTTTTACTGTGCATAGTAGTTACCATGGTAAAGTCACTTTTTACCATGAATAGTATTTACCGCAGTAAAGTCACTTTTTACCGTGAATAGTATTTACTATAGTAACTTCACTTTTTACCGTGAATAGTGTTTACCACAGTAAAGTCAGTTTTTACCGTAGTAAGTCAAGTTTTACCATAGTTACCATGGTCATTTCTATTTTCTATTATAGTGATTCCAATTATTTGTGCACATAAGTCTTGTTGATTGTACTTGTGGGTTGGTATTTCACTATGGTTACTTTTGAAAATGGGGAAGATTCTTGTTTTTTCAGCCCAATCTAATGAAGATGCTTCCTCTTTCATTCAAGAGTTTAAATGATCTTGCATTTATAATGGCCTCATAAAAAGGGAACAATGGACTGAATTTTTTCCTACCTTTTTGGATGGTTCAGCCCTTAGGTGGTTTGAAACACTAGGTGATAATGTGAAAAATTCATGGGATTTATTAACTGAAAGTTTTCTTGAAGAATTTGGTGAACAATAGAAATATGCAGATCTCATGATTGATATCACAAAGCTATCCCAAGGAGAGAAGGAGAAGATAAGGGATTATCATGCTCATGTTCTAGAGCTAAGGAGGAAGCTCGATGCCCGGATCCGAAAGGAAGGATTAGCGGATGGGTTGATGAATGGCGTGAATAATCTCCTCTGTAAGCACTTCATTCTTGCGATGAAGCCGAGAGATTAGACAACAAGTGACGTATGACCACCTAGCTACCATTGAACAAGCAAAGGAGATTGCAAGAAGCAAAAATAAAGCATGGAAGAGGAGCTCAAAGAAATTGTTGCTAAAGTAGAGCCTACACCAACACCTTTGGTCCGAAATCCACAACCACTCTCGGTGAGCACAAATATTTCTCCTAGTACATCTACCGAGTATGAATATCTACTCGGGAAGATGGGCCGATTAACTATTAATCTTCTTCAAGAAAAAGAATTTAGTTCTCGGGAGGAGATAGAGGTCCAAAAGAAATATTTCGAAGTTTTATGTTATGGTTGTTATAAAAGGGTCATTATAAGTATAATTTTCCAGATAGAGCTTCTACATCACAGTACAAGAGATAATGATAAAGGAAAAGCACCTGTGAATTATTTTGATGTAGTAGATAAGAGCATAAATAATGAAGTAGATGTGTTTATAACAAAAATAAATAAAGAAAAAGATAACCAAGATGGAAATGATCCTAAGAAGATCAAAGGAGAAACTAGTAAGAAACATAGGAGAAAAAAGTTGGGTGTGCGGGATTTTCTAATTTCACAGGGACAAGGACCATACTCCACCTTAGAAGATCTGTCCAAAAGGCCTCGCAAATATTACATATGGTCAACTCTTGGCTATTTCTTCCGAGAAGATGCGGGAGTTGCAAAGTGGACTCAATGCTTGACAAAGGAAAGAGGTTGAGGTCCCTATTTTGGAGGCGAGGTGGATCCTTACACTCCTGGCTGAGGTATTATGTAATGGTATTTCTATTCATGATGCATTAGTTGATGGAGGTGCTGTAGTTAATGTAATGACCGAGTCTTCAATGAATATGTTGGGTTTAAAAATTGATTTCCCTCAACACTTATGTTAAGGTCATTAAATAAGGGAAAAATTAAACCGAAGGTGTAGTTTCAAATGTGGCAATATCATTATGGGTGTTGTATGTGTGGTAGATTTTCATGTGATGAAAAATGGTATTGTTGCGTACCCAATGTTGTTAGGAAGACCATGGATAAGGAGATTTCATGCAAGAAACTACTGGAATGAAGGCTTCATGACACTTGGACATGGTAGAGAGAGGGTGAAGATAAACGTGATCCCTCGGCATCATAAGACAGAACCTGTGGATTCAAGTGAAGAAACTGATGATTGGACATCCTCTGATTACTCTAGTACCAGTGAAGTGGACACAGAAGATGAAGAAAGTGAGGTTGATGTTTCGGTCATGGATATCCTTCCAGTCACACCGACTCATGAACCCATAAAATTATCTGAAGAAGAAATTGATGATCGTCTCCAACAAATAAAGATTGGTGATGTTGTGATGGAGAGTGAGAAGGAATCCTACCTCTAGCTCTTTTGAAGGTACATACACATATTCACTTTTGATTACAAGGAACTCCATCAAGTAAGTTGGGTAGAAAATTCTATTGAGTTGGTAGATGGTGCTAAGCCCATAAATAAAATGCCATATAGAATGAATCCTAATTTTTCCAAGACTGTAAAAAAGAAAATAGATAAGTTGCTTGATGCGGGATTCATATTTGCTATGGAGAATTTAGAACGGGTTTCTCCATTATGATCTCAATAAAAACAATGGGTAGCTACATATTTGTGTTGATTATAGGAAGCTCAATAAGGCAACAAAGAAGGATCATTACCCTCTTCCATTCTTAGATCGATCTTGGATGAAGTAGGCGGCGTGATCTTATAGTTTCTTTGATGGATATAGCGAGATACAACCAAGTTCGTATAGCGGAGAAAGATCAGCTGAAGACCATGTTCACCACTCCTTGGGGAATGTTTGCTTATAGAGTTATGCCTTTTGGGTTGTGTAATTCTCCGGCAACGTTCAAGAGCTTGATGAATAGGGTGTTTGAACCCTACATTGGGAACTTCATCAAAGTATTTTTGGATGATTTTTGCATCTATGGGAGCAAGATGGACCACCTGCACTAGATGGAGACAACATTTCAAAGGTTAGATGAAGCACAAGCCTCACTAAACCCTATAAAGTGTGTCTTTGGATGTTCTAAAGGCATTTTGTTAGGGCATGTTGTATCCAGAGATGGTATTGGTACTAATCTTGATAAAGTTTCAAAAATCAAAGAGTTACCATTTCCTATGAATAGAAGTAAGTTGAGATCATTTTTAGGCCATGTGGGTTACTATAGAAGTTTCATTGAAAATTTCTCAAAGATTGCACAGCCACTAACCCAGATTCTTGAAGAAGGATGTTACTTATGAACCGAAAATAAGGCGCATGAAGCTTTTGAACAATCAAGGAATCCCCGTGTCTTCACCTATTTTAAAGAATCTAGATTAGAGCAAGCCATTCATTGTGTATACTGATGCCTTAGATGCAACACTAGGAAGTACTCTGAGCCAAAAGGATGAAAATGGGAATGATCATCCAGTTTACTTTGGGAGCAGACAAATGAGCAGTGTTGAGGTAAATTATACTATAACTAAAAAAGAGGCTCTAGCTATCATTTTTGCTTTATAAAGAAGTTTAGAAATTACTTGCTAGGGCAGAAATTTATAGTTGTAATAGATCATCAGGCTCTAAAATATATTGTAAATAAGCCTAACCCATCAGGGAGGATAGCAAGATGGATAATTTTGCTACAAGAATTTGAATTTGATATTATAGATAGGCCGGAAAGAAGCATGTCAATGCACATGCACTCTCTCGAGATTATGATGGTTTAGGTTCATCTTGTGATGATGATGATTTCCCAGATGCAACATTGTTATCCCTTGACACAATCCCTAGTGAATACATAGATATTTGGAATTATCTGAATGAATTCAAGTTTCCTGATGGTGCCAATGCAAAGACTAAGAGGAAGATTACTCAAGCCAGTCGTCCATATTCTATTATGCATGGAGTATTATTTCGAATAGGACCTGATGGATAGTACAAGAGGGTAGTTGGACATGATCAAGGGAAGGAGATGATAGAAGAATTCCACAATGGTACATGTGGAGGACACTTCTCTGGACAACTTACAGCAAGAAGGATCTTGGATGTAGGTTATCACTGGCCCACTCTTTTTAGAGATTGTTATAATTATTGTAAGACATGTGATATTTGTCAAACACATGGTAACCATAAGACTTCATCAACTCCATTATGCCCTATTCTTCCACTTGGTCCCTTTGAAAAGTGGGGAATAGACATTGTAGGTCCACTTCTAACTACCCCATGCCAAAATAAGTATATTGTAGTTGCCATAGATTATTTAACTAAGTGGGTTGAAGCTAGGCCATTGAAAACAACTTCCATGGATGAAGTGGCAAGGTTCATATATGAACACATTGTCACTAGATTTGGTTGCCCATTATAAATTGTAACAAATCAAGGAAGCCACTTCATTAATGAGGTGGTAGAAGCCCTAGTCAACAAGTTTTCTATTAAGCACAGGAAGGCAATAACATAAAAGCCAAGCACAAATGGACAGGTGGAACGAACAAATTTTGTGTTATGTCAAATTCTAGCAAAAGATGCAGCCTTGCAGGTACATAAGAGGGATGAAAGGATTCATGCAGCATTGTGGGCATATAGGGAAACATCAAAGTTAGCAACATGATACTCCCCATTTCAGTTGGCTTATGGCATTGATCCAGTTCTTCCTATTGAGTTTGATATTCCCACTGTGAGAGTTATGAAAAATGAAAGGATGTATGAAAGTGATTCAGTAAAAGAAAGGTTGGTGCATCTTCATTTGCTAAAGGAAATGAGGGAAATAGTGAAGGATACAAGCTATAAGAAGAAAATGAAGCAGAAGGAATACTTTGATCAAAAGATCTGTTGGTCTCCATTTCATGTGAATGACTTGGTTCTAGTATATGATTCCAGATACAAAAAAAGAAGGCAGAGAAAATTTCTTCCCAAATGGATGGGGCCCTACAAAATAGTATCTATGCATGAAAATGGTACATATTGACCGGAGGAATTGGATGGCAACCCCATTACGAAATGGGTCAACCACGACAAGTTAAAGATTTTCCAAGCACCAAAATAGTCTACTCCGAGGACGGAGTAGAAGCTAGGAAGGGGGAAAATGTCGACATTAAAATTTTCCTTCGTAATTTCTATTTTATTATTGTATGTATTAGGAATCGGATGTTGTTAAATATAATTAGTAGTGTCGTCCTATAGAAGATAACGGCAACGTCAATACGGTGCCGCCAATAAAGTAGAGTACGGTAACCAGTCAAAGTACAATAGGAATGTTGTAAAAGTAAATATTTATCGTAAGTGGTCTAGTAATGTTAAAATGTCAAAGTTTGGGTAAGTAGAGAAGTAGGGTCTACATGATTAGGAATTAGAAATATTATATTTCTAATAAGGACAAAGAGTGATGTCATAAATATTTTGTGTATTTTATTTATGGAAAAGTCTAAAAAGGTGGAACCCCATGAGATGATAAGGTTTATCTTATCTTAGAAGATAAGCCTACATGTAAAGGCAAGAGTTTAGACATGGAATATGATTGGCCGAAAGAGATTTCCTATCCTTCTCTAAGAAGTTTCATCATTCCCAAGGGATTTAATGCACACTTAATGCATTTAAGAATTATAGTGCATTCTTTGGCGGTTTGGAACTACCCCACCACCACCAATGTTACCCTCTAAATTAGCAGGGGTTTTAAATATCAAATACTTCCTCAAATTGCATGGTGGAACTCAATAATCATCCATCATTTGGTCAAACATTCTACATGTAACTTACGATTCTAAGTCAACTATGTTTGCATGATGACTATGTCTCCACCTTAACATTTAACTTTCCACCAATTATGGCATGTATGGAGTCTTTGTTTGGTCAAGACTTATTTAACACAAGAGTCTTCATAGTGCATGGGTCTATAATGACCAATTTTACCTTTAGATTAATCAATCAAAACTTACCCAGAACTTGCATGTCTTTTACGCCGATTAAATTTCAAGTCTCCGTTTGGAGATTGAAATAATCAAAGAATAAGAAATTCACTTATTCGTCTTGTTTGAATGAAAAATTAAATAAGATTAAAATGTTTCCATTTTAGGCTTAGCAATATTTAAGCTAACACTATCAATTTCCAACCCAAAATTTTACACAATAGTTATGAAATACCATAGTCTTCATTTACAAATTCATCTTTTCTCAACTAAATGATAACTTTGAATGGTATGTAAATATCACTCGAACTACTAGAAAATAATGGTGATCAAGGAACAACTGAACCACACATAATATTTTTATACATGATGAACCAGATCAATCATATAGTATTTACATACAAGGTTTACAACTTTCATCCCGAGAGCGGGTCATTCATTTTGCATTAAACCTTATTTCGTGCTGAAATAATACTTTGTAGAAATGAGTGATTCCGGGATTTCTTAACAAGTCACTATTCAATACAGAATAGAAAGTTATCACATTCAAAATCATGATCAAAAATCAAGAAAGGTATCAGTTTACATCAAATTGTCATTTTCGGCAAGGTAGGTGGCCATTAGCAAATGATGTAAAATAATGTTTACATAAATCAATTAAGTTCAGCAAAGAGATAACAACAATGCACTACCAACTTCATATATTCATCAACGTAAGTATTCTTTACTTCCATACCAAACAAAGGTAAGATGAGAATGTTAAGTTTATTATAGGTGTTAGGCAATAAGTGATATTATGCGGTTGTGTGTGTAATTACATGTATGTGTGTATATCCTTCTCAGGACATACATCCATGCATGGAACTATACACATAGCTACGTAACAAGGCTTATTATCTTGCCCTCAAAATTCATTCAATATTTACAACACAATTTCCAAATATGAAAGACTGAAATCAAGGGTTATCACATACCTACCCTCAATAGTCAAAATCAAAATAGTCATATACAGGCTATATCAATAATCTTTTGAAGAACCAATCATCATTTTCCATGAAAGTTACAATTATTCAGATATGAAATTCATATTTATTGGCTTTTAGTAGCCTAAATAATGTGAAAAATAGTCAGTTGGTTAGAAATTCAATCATGATCTTTATCTTTGACCATTCATATCATTCAATAAGCGTAATATACACACTTAGAACAATCGAAACAAGTTTTATAAAACTGAAACAAATAACGAACCACTAATTTTATTTTCCTCGATCTTCCGGATGTTTTGTTTTGTTACTTACTTGTTTTTCCAATCTATCTGCTATAAATTTATTAGTCATGTATCAACCGTCCATTGAGTAAATTTTTTCACATAGTCTCTACATGATATATATATTCATTATAGCCCATCCTCACATGCAATATTATTTAATATATATACAAAAAATAGTCAAATCAAGTTATGTAAGGAAAAATTATCCTAGGAAAACATTTCCTTATTCGATGTTCCTTTTCCTTGTGAAAATTTTATTTTCTTGAGTTGCTTCTAGCAATGACTCATTAGACTTGTTTTGTCCCCCATTTTTTTAGTCAAGAGTCCACTCTACTCAACAAAAAGAGTCATTGCTCATCATATCTAGTTAAGAGGGTGTAAGAAAACATTATCAACAATTTTACATTGTATACATTGGACTATACAACAAGGAGTAACCATTAAATCCATTCATTCATAACTACCTACAATCAACTCAAGAGATTCAAAACTATAAAATAATGTTATAGCCTTATAAGCCCATACTTATATCACTGTATCATTATATCCAGTCCGTAGAAGTTCATAACATAACTTCTCCAATCAATATATTTCTTGTTAGTCCATTAATACCTTAAAAAGGTATATTCCTTTTCATCATATATATCCAAGTTTTATACGGTAATAAATTACAAGAATTGAGGAAAATTATTCTTCATAACTCTATATATAGTCTCGTATAATATTTAATACAACCTATCAATTGAGTTACTTCTTATTACACTCAGTCATAATAAGATCCAAATTCAAGTAAGGCCACAACCAAAACTTGATCATACTTATAAATATATATAAGTCCAGACTTCCTTAGCCTTTCATTGCAACTGGTATAAACTAAGCATCCATTATGATATAATTCATACTTAATTATATCTTCAGAGAGAGAGGATACCTACTTAACCCAACAATCACCTCATAAGGAAGTTATGAGTCCTTAATTTTATTTGGACATCAGTAGCACAAAGGACTAAGTTTCTACTTCTCAGTCACGCACTTGGATTTGATCATCTGATATTTAAAAAATATTTTTAAAATGTGCCTTCCCAGCCACAGAATTCCTATTAAAAGGTCAAGACTTCATAAGTTTTTAATTTGTAAGCAATATATAGTCAACCATTCATTGAATTATAACTTATATACTTCATAAATTAGATATCCACCACCTCGACATATCTTTCTCATTTTACTCAAAGATCCTATTTGATCAAATAACACTGTTAACTTGGTTACCCAAGCATAATGAGCCATCAACAACATTTATTAAGGAACTCTTAACAAACATTGACTCACAAACAAGTATTAATAGATTATTTATCTATCCTCAAGAAAGAGGTTTGGAGGATTGTAGAATACCGATACACCTTCTTACCTTAAACCCTATGAAGTGTCAAAGAATAAAGTTACTTTATATTCTATAGACTTTTCCATCAACAATGTCTTCAACAAGCTGTAAGGAAATTATTTAAAGATGATTTTAGTGGGTACAAATCCACATTCGATAATAGAAAGACTAAGTTATGGATTAAATAATATTTATTCCTATCTATTCCTGAGACCATGCGTGAGTCCAATCATAATGAATGTTATTCATTTCAACCAAACTTTTACCTCCAAACAATTGCTTAAAGGGACAATAAATTTGTCACACGTTCTCTCTTCTATCCACATGAACTAATATTCACGATAGAGGATCAAGATGAATAACTCATAACAGTGCTTTATTTACATAAAAATCACCATGATTACCTAGAATAAGGTGAGAATTATATTTATATGAGTCTCAACTAGAAGGAAAATTAATCCCCACTTTTATGATATGCATAAAACGTTATGGTATCGTTTTAAGTACAGAGACTAAGATAATGCAACATAATCTTATGGGTTTGTCCAAGGATCCAATCTTACCATACATCTAAACTGCAAAAATGGTGTGATAAGAAAGAGAATTAGCAACCCCCATGGTGGAAAAATTTCATCCTTATTATAAAAGGATTCATAGTCAAATCATTAAAAAAAAGAACAATTGCATAAAACCGAGAGAAGGGATGTATTTATTGAACTAACTCAAGAAATCCCTAATGAGATGAAATATTAAACTTTCATTCATACAACTACCATGGATTCGACCCGGTATGGTCCAGCTACATAATAGCTTAAAAGGAAGGAAATCAATCTCATAAGCCCTCAACAAGTATTCGAACCTGAAGTTTTAATATTGTAATAATAGAACTAAGTTGGTTGGGTAATACCCATTGCATAACATATACTCTCATGAGTATTGACGTGTATATATTTTTATACATACGAATAAAAAACATAACAACTAACTCATAAAGAAGTTACAATCATATCTAAATCACCATAATCAATCTTTTTGTAGGCCATGCAATGATTAACCCTACTCATTACTTAACCGATAAGCGAAGTAACATTATTCTAACAAGAGGGTTTCACCCATGTAAATAACTTAGATGCCCGATTTCAATGGGTGATCACGAAATAAAAAATGCAGACCCCCAATATCACCATATTTAAGAACAATTATACAAGGCTACAAACATAATAATGACAGCGATTTTGTTTGCATAAAAATAAAATGGAATAAGTAACATGGATGAAAAAAAAATCTATGCACACTTCTTAGATCATATGATTTCCAACTTGTAAATTTTGATCATCAATAATTGGGAAGATAAAACTAAACATACTTACAATATGTCAAGTATTCACATGAAATGGTCTCAGCTCCACCTTATGCCCAAGAGTACACATTGCATGAAAATACTAAAATAAACTTGATTATATTTTCCCATCCATAGTAGATAAGGTCCTTGATTTGGTGATCATGGCCTAAATCTTTTAATGGCCCAAAGCATTCACTATTCACTTCCCAAGTAGGACACCTAGAAGATTTTCTCCTAGAAACATATTCAAGGCTCTAGAATCCTTCTAATGCTTAAATCACCATCAATTTTTTAACACATTAGAAATTTAGTGCAAAATTTCTAGATTCTCAGATCTCAATGATCAAGAATTCCATATATTATAGGATCATTCAAACAATTATCTTGTTTAAGTGCATATTTCATTTAAGAAGGGTTACCCTTTTTTTTTTACTACTACTTCTGTAGATAGTTATTTCTTATCTACTTCATCCACATAAAGTGGGTTTATATGTCATTTTGGACTTAAGTTTTGGATCTGTCATGAAGACAATTCATTCAATCTAGCAACCCTTTGTTTATTGCTATCATTTAACTTAATTTGTTTATCATAGCTGATCCAATTCACACTTACCAGCTACTCCATGGATCCATTTGATTTAGTGTGTCGCGAAGGATTGCTATTTTTTAAAAAGAAAATTATCCTACCATCGAACCTAAAACATTGTTTGAGTCAGTTCGTTATCCTTGATAAATCCTATTATCCTTCATTTTATTTTACTAATAAATATTTGAATTTAGTAAGTGTAAGGACCTAATAGATCCAAGAGTCAGTAACCTTCAGCTTTGATACCAAAATGTAACATCCACTTTGTTACTTCAGATCCAAGATTTTTTTAATAGTCTTACTTTATGCTTCTCGATTTAAATACCCATATATTTAAATCCAACATAAACCTTAATGCAATTGAATTTTGATAATTGTCATAAAACATGTGCAACTACATGATGGAATACTTGAACCTATTAAATATCCCACATTTCTATATACAAGCCAATACATCAAATGTATCCTTTGGTTTTCCTTTATCAGGATATGATAATTAAGTGAAGATACCTAAGTGTCTACCTGGGTTCCACCTAGGAATTCCACATGAATATCACAATTTAGTCCTATCTAGGTGTCTACCTGGGTTCTACCATAGAATTCCCATTTGACATCTCAAAACTTAGATCATAGTGAAATACAAATAGTTTAATTAGTGGATTATAGTACTTTGCATAAAGTTTTTGAGTCATATAAGCTATGCTTAATTCCAGGATGACACACTCGTCTTTAGGAATTTTTTCATTTCACCTTATTCACTTATTCAGTTAAATAGATATATAAACATTAATGCTTTTAACAACTACCAACCTTGTATAAGGTACAATTCTGGATTAAGTTGCAAGAAGATGCACCTCATGTCATCCTATGATGTCTATGGGGAAGTAAGTGTCTTCGTAATGATTCACTTCATCACTAGACCACTTCCCATCCCGTAACCATCATAAATTGATATTGGAGTGCATATTCGTGAGGTCCAATTTGACTTTGTAACTCTAACAAGGTTTTTAATTATTGTAATACCTTGCCACAATCTAGACTCTTAATGAGGAAAATCCACACAACTACTATGCAACAATATCCAAATGATGAAAATCGTCTTTATAGGGATACGACTGTGTAGTGGATGTAATGAGTTAGCTCACTAAGCATTCTATATTGGAGCAAGGTATCTTTTTTGTTTTCAAGGTAATTTTAAATCATGATAGGATAGCCTATGTCTCGTGACTATTCCTCCTTGAATGAGTCACATCCAAGGTCTTATCTTTGTTAGATTCAAGAATATTTAATTTCTCATAATATGCTTAATTTCCTCATTAGATCACAAGTAAGTGATAATCATAAAGGGAAATCAAAACATCCATGTTAAGGTTTAGTATTTTTGATTTAATATTGTCTTAGCTTAATCAATTAAGCCTATGTTTCTTACCAACGTAGTTTTTCTTTATGCCACTGATATAACTATATCACCATAGGGCAACATTGGTACCATATATCTATATTCATTATAAATAATGGTGGTGCAATCTCATATTGCTTGAAAGGTGTGAGTACGTATCATTCCTTTATCGAATTTCTCATGCTCTTGATGTTACCTATCATTTCATCTTAAGTATACCATCTTTCTTATTTTATGCTTAATTGAGAATATTCAATTGAGCATACTTATATTAGGTCATTTATTGATACCTACAAATATCATAGTATGTAAGTATTTCCTTAGGATTCATCACTTAAATACTTCCTCAACCTTAAAGGTGTACTTCTTTTTCCCAATTTGGATCATATAATTTTTATCAAAAAGGTCATAATGATTCATTTTAGTATTTACCTTATAAAGAACCTAACATCATTAAAACCTTGAATATTATCCACTGGTTGGTTAGGTAACCTTGCATTCCCAAGTTACCCATACATGTTGAATTGTAACATATTCGAAGTCAAATGCCCAATATAAAGGAGGCTTAAGGAAAATGTGATTCTTAATATTTTTAGTACATAACAATGTCCTTCCAGAGAACTTTGAAAGGGTAAAAAATACTAGATTGATAGCCCCATGATCGTATTGGAAATATTTTTCCTTTTCTCATTAACTGATCAATTTAATAATAGTACTACTACTAGTTAATCAGTAAATCATACAAATGAAGTAAAATTTAGCCTATATTGCTCTTTAGGTCATGAATGTTTAATCACTTCTTGTCTTTATATTAATCCTTTAATACGATATAATTTCTATCTCATCAATATACAAACTTCCTCATCACAAGTTATAATATTACATTTGTAAAAGGGAGAGAATTTTTCCCCATTAATGGAATCTGTTGAGGTGCATAAGATCATTATGCACCTATGAGTCCTTTTTTAAAAACACAATTCCATATTGGTCAATTCACTATTTAATTTGGCAATACATATCTCGTAATACGAATATCCTTAAGTTATGTCCTTAATTATTACATCATACTATTTTATAGATAGATGTATAGTCATGAAGTAGTCTAATTAGCACTGCCACATTTGCATACTAATTTATTCACTATAACCTCAACATGATGACAATAATAAAAGGTCAAGATCAACACACATTCCTTTGAATTCCTTTCATTAACTGATAAATTTTTATTTCATACATTTACACAGCTAAACAACAAGACTTTGTAGAGATCAAAATACTCTTCTTTCATTGATTTTCTTATGTATAAATACAACAGAGTATCTAATTTTTTCCCTTTGCAATAACATGAAAAAACAGTGGTAATTCAATAATTTACAATTCTAGAAGCAGTATAGTCAATCATAATGAACGATAAATTTTTAAACTTTGATCTTCCTTCCATCTTATAAAACTTCATCTACAAAACATGTTAGCTTTGTCATTCAAACCGAGGCATGACAAACATTTTTCCCATGCCTAAAGGTTTATGCCATTGATCATTTAAGTAAATGAAATGTTGCATTACATTGATTCATATAATTTACTTAAGAAGACAAGTCAGTAATAAAAACATAACCAATTAATTATATTTTCATCAAACAACTACTAACTTATTTTAAAATTTAGCTATTAGAGGATAAGACACAAAATCCATTTAGCTTACATCTTCCATACATTATTAGCTTAGATATTGAGGTTACTTATTTATACCTTTCTATACTATTCAAGTAACTCATACATGTATGTTCGAGTTTTTCTTATTCCAACCATCACTAGACACAATGGTATTTATTGCCATTTTACATGTAATTAACTAATACCAGACAAATCACTAATTACTTTTAAATTTTAGGGAGCTTTTTTTTGAACTAAGTCAATTAGATTTAGGAAGTACAAATAGGGGTGTTGTGTAACTACCATGCCTAAACAAGGAAAGAACCTCAATGATGCCACTGACACATATGATGTGATTGACGCATATGATGCCACTAAAGGAGTAGTTATAATTCTAAATAAGGAATGTAACTCCTATGACGCATTGCCACAAATGACAATGAAAAATTCTATGACAAAATATACACTTGTCATTTGAATTCCTAAGATCTATGAATCTTGCAAGGTGAGGTGACTCACCAGGTGATGTGGATGATGACTAGGCATGTCACACATATAAACACCCCCCTTCATCGAAGCCAAGGAAGAGGTCATGGTAAACCATAACTGAAAAGAAAATTCCCTACAACTAAGAAAGATGTGTCAATGGGGCCTGAAAACTAAATGCCTGATAAGGTGCCCATATACAAACAACATCTTCTGGAAGGAAAAAGAGGAGGAGAAGAGGGAGATGAGAGGGATGCAGAAGATGTCATGGATGGATCTGAACTCTGTAACTCTAAGAAGTATCCCAAAATAACGTCGATCACGAGATCCTCTACCTCTAGACTAAAGAAGAGAAACCCACACCAAACTATGTGCCTACCCTTAGGAAGGGAAAAAATGACGTGTTGGAAGTTTTCCCACTCTACAAAGGAAACCAAAGGTAGCAACATGAAGAAATTTGAGTCTGGTCAACAAAAGTGTGACATAGGTCTAGCAAGTGAGCGCCAAGGAACTAAAGGTAATGCCACATGCGTAGAACTATCAGAGTGAAGAAGGGGAACACATGTAGAAAGGATGTCCAACTTATGTGAAGGTAACAAAACATCCCCCACAATAGAAAATGGATCCATAAGCAAGGGTGGATCAATGAAGGTCTCTAGAAAAGTGGAAGTGGTAAGAGTCCTAGAAGGGGAACTCCCAACAATGGAGATGATGAACTCCTATGAAATACCTATAGATGGATGAGGAACCTGTAGTACATCACAAGTGTACTCTACAAAAAGATGAATAAGGTTAGGCATATACTCATCCCAATGAGGGGGCTCAACAAATAGAAGAGTGATGTCAGATATGTATGAGTCATCCAATGAAGGTGGAGGAGTGAAAGGGGCCTTAAACACTGAAGGTGGAAAAGAGGCGGTGTGATGACTATATGAGGCTGTATAGGAGACTTATCAATATCTGATGAGATGTGGGATGTGTCAACACTCTCTGGAATAGTGAGAGGAGGAGAAGAGTCCTCTATAATACTCTCAACATCAGAACTAGGTGCATAATCATCGTCATCATAAGTAGAACCAAGTGAGTTTGTGTCAGTGGAACTGTCATCACATGAAGAAATATGTGTGGGTGGCCCTTCGTAAGAAAAAGTATCAATGAAATCACTTTCCTCCATGGATGCAAGATCACCATAAGATCCATAACTAGATTAAGGAGGATCATGGTCTCCATGAAAATTTCAAATGAAATTCCAAGATTGGTGTGAAGAATTTGTGAACTCTATTCAAAATTGAAGGTCCTCCGGTATAGTAAGACAAAGAATCCCGTATGCCATGTCATTCTTGTTCAACCAATTTTGGTGATGAATGCATTCAATAGGTTCAGGTGCCATCCCAAGAAGATGTGGTAACAATTTATACATAATGCAATGATCAAATATTCCATTCTTCCATTGTAGGTAGTTTCCTGGTCCTAGTTGAACAATGGAGTGATGAAATTCAATGTCCATGATGAGAGGAGCCTCCAAAGAATACTAGTTTAACCCCCTTTTTGCAGAACTTTATAGTTTAGTGTGATGATTACAATCAGATGCGCTTTATGCATCGAGAACCCGATCTGTCACTCACCTTGCAATTAGAGTAATAACGTGTAAGAGTGGAGATTACAATCAAGGTTCGTTAGGCGCAATAGTTCAAAAATTTAAGCAAGAAAAAGAACGAGTGAAAAAAAAAGGGGAAGAGAAGACCTTGTGAGAAATAACATCTCACATTACACGAAAAAACCCCTTTACCGTAATACTATGGCGTAGACATGCTCACAAGTCCACAAGCAATAAAAGGGATAGTGCACACTAGCAATATAATGACATCCCCCAGAATGTGGCACTTTATAAAATAGCGTGTTTACAAAAATGATAATAGCATCATGTAGTGTGCGAAAAAACATGCAACTTTGACTAAAGAAGTGCTCAAAACTGAGCAACGAGTCAAAAGTTATAGCAAAAATGATTCTGAACGATGGAAAACATCAATAAGCCCTGCAAATGGATTAAAAATAAACCACAACAAACCTAAACCATGAAATTTTTTTGAGTGGAAGGCTATGTCGAGAAGAAAAGAAGGTAAAATTTGCATGCACGAAATTGAAAGGTCATGCTATGTTATGGTGGGATCACCTACGAAAGAGCGGTCAAGAAAGGGAAAGAAAGAATTGGGACGTGGAGTAAGATGGAGAAGAAGCTAAAAGATAAATTTCTACCTATGGATTATGCACAAACCCTTTATAGGAGGTTTCAGAATCTCAGACAGAACTTACAAACAGTGCAAGAATACACAGATGAGTTCTACAAGTTGTCCATTTGTGTAGAGCATGAAGAAACTGAGGAACAAATGGCTGCGAGGTATGTTAATGGATTAAAATTTTCTATTCAAGATGAGATAAGTATGCATAGGATTAAAAGCATGGAGGATGCCTATCAATTAGCCTTAAAGGCTGAGGAAAAACAAAATCGTCAAAGTTTTAGGCGATCACCTGGAATGAATAGGGGGGCCTCATCTTCCTTTTGGGGACGAGCTGGTTTCAGCCAAGGTAGGGGAGAATCATCTCGTGGATGGGAAAAGCAAGAGGATACGAGACAAGATTTCCAGAATCAACAAAGAGGCAGAGGATTTTCTAGGGGTAGAGGATATGCTGGCGATAGAGGATGGGAGGCTCCACGAAGACCATTTGTTTGTTACAAATGTGGTGAAGAAGGGCATCGGGCTTTTGAATGCCCACATACTTATACACATGACAAAAGGCAAGGAGATGCTCCAAGAGTAAATCTTGTTGAAGATGAGCAAGTAGAAGATGAACAGGACCTCGAAATTCCACCAGATGTTGGAGAAACTCTGATGATCAAGAGAACAATGATTGCTCCAAGAAAGGAGGTCAAGGGGATGCATGGCTACGTACAAATATTTTCAGAACAAGATGCACTTCAGGGGGAAAGGTATGTAATGTTATTATTGATGGTGGTAGTTGTGAGAACATGGTTTCAAATGAGATGGTCGATAAATTGGGTCTGCATTGTGAGAAGAATCCTAACCCTTATCGTATTGCATGGTTTAAGAAGGGTAATGAAGTTACTGTTGATAAGAGATGTTTAATAAGCTTTTCTATTGGGAATAGTTATAAGGATGAGATTTGGTGTGATGTTATTCCTATGGATGCATGCCATATACTACTAGGAAGACCATGGCAATTTGATAGAAAAGTTATTCATGATGGGGGAAAAAATACTTATACTTTCTGGAAGGATGGCACAAAAATAGTTTTGATACCTCTTAAAGAAGAGGGGAAGGCTGAAAATATGCTTTCTGCAAAGGAATTTGTGAAGGAGGCAAAGGCAACCGGTTTCTGTTATGCACTAGTTGCAAATAAGGATGAACTTGTAAGTTCTCAAATACCAATAGAAACATCAGAATTAATAGAAGAATTTTCAGATGTTATTCCTGATGAGCTACCAGATGGATTACCACCCAAAAGAGATATTCAACACCACATTGATTTGATTCTAGGGTCTTCACTCCCAAATCAAGCGGCTTATAGGATGAGCCCGAAATTGCATGCAGAGTTGAATAGGCAAGTGGCAGAGCTCGTGTGAAAGGGGGTCGTAAGGGAGAGCATGAGTCCGTGTGCAACACCAGCTTTATTAACACCAAAGAAGGATGGAACATGGATAATGTGCACGAGATAGCAGAGCGATCAATAAAATTACAATCAAGTATCGGTTCCCAATACCTCGCCTTGATGATATGATGGATGTGCTTGCTAGATCTAATTATTTCACCAAGATTGATCTTCGAAGTGGTTATCATCAGATTCGGATCAGAGAAGGAGATGAGTGGAAAACAACATTCAAGACAGGAAATGGATTATATGAGTGGTTGGTGATGCCATTCGGGTTATCCAATGCACCTAGTACTTTTATGAGATTGATGAACACCGTGCTACGGGAGTATAATGGTAAGTTTGTTGTGGTTTATTTTGATGATATCTTGATCTTTAGTAAAACTAAAGAAGAACATTTGAGGCATCTAAGATTGGTATTTGAAGTGTTAAGGAAAGAGAAACTCTATGCAAATATGAAGAAGTGCACATTTATGCAAGAGAGCTTGGTATTCTTGGGCTTTATTATTTCAGCAGGTGGGGTACAGATGGACTCAGGAAAGATAAAGGCAATTATTGAATGGCCTACTCCACGGAGTATAACAGAGGTAAGGAGCTTTCATGGTCTAGCAACATTTCTGAAAATTTATTAAAAATTTCAGCAGTATTGTAGCACCTATCACAGATTGCACAAAAGGAAGGGAGTTTTTGTGGACAAAGGCAGCTGAGGATAGTTTTCAATTCTTGAAGAAGAAGGTGACAGAGGCACCCATTTTGGCACTACCAGATTTTGATAAAGTGTTCAAGGTTGATTGTGACGCCTCACATGTGGGTATTGGAGCTGTTCTAAGTCAAGGAGGAAAGCCAGTAGCTTTCTTTAGTGAGAAACTAAATGAGGTAAGAAAGAACTACTCTACTTATGATGTGGAATTTTATGCAATTGTCTGAAGCATTAAGGCATTGGAGGCATTACTTAGTGCCTAAGGAGTTTGTGTTATTCTAGGACCACATAGCCACAAGTATGTGAATACCCAAAAGAAGTTGAATAGTAGGCATGCAAAGTGGGTATCATTTTTGCGAGGATATACTTTTCTCTAAAACATAAATCCGGAAAACAAAATCAAGTTGCGAGATGCATTGAGTAGGCGTGTGACTTTGTTTACCACTATGGAAAATGAGGTGGTGGGTTTTGAAGCAATAAAGGGTTTGTATTCTTCGATTCGATTTCAAGGATATTGTTGAAAGACTAATTAGTCCATTGTCGAGATAATGTAGGAGATGTCCGGATGAGTATAGTTTACGGGATGGCTACTGTTCAAGGGACGCCAACTATGTATTCCAGGTTGGGTCTATGAGAGAAAATATAGTGAAAGAGTTGCATAAGCGGAGGGTTGGTGGGCATTTTGGTAAGGATAAGATGATAGCCTTGGTAGCAGAGAAATACTATTGGCCAAAGCTGAAAAGAGATGTGGTAAGATATGTGGAGAGGTGTCGAATTTGCCAAGTCTCGAAAGGCCATGCACAAGAATACAAGGTTGTATATGCCGTTGCTGTTCTAAAGGGTCGTGGACAGATTTGAGTATGGATTTTGTTTTGGGATTACCAAAAACACAACGAGGTAATGACTCAATTTTTGTGGTTGTTGATAGGTTTTCTAAGATGGTTCATTTTATTGCCTGCAAGAAAACAAGTGATGTGACAGGCGTAGCAGATTTGTTTTTCAGAGAAGTTGTTCGTTTGCATGGTGTTCCAAAAACCATTACTTCAGATAGGGACACAAGGTTCTTAAGTCACTTCTAGCGGACTTTATGGAAGAAATTGGGAACTCAACTACAATTCAGAGTGGTGCTTATCATCCTGAGTGATGGGAAAACAGAGGTGGTAAATAGGAGTTTGGGAAACCTGTTAAGGTGCATCGTTGGGGAAAAGCCGAAACAATGGGACTTAGCATTACCACAAGCTGAGTTTGCATATAACAGTTCCATAAACGAGATCCATGGGAAAGTCTCCATTTTCAATTGTGTATGGGAGTAATCCAAATGGGGTATTAGATTTGGTACAACTACCGTTGATGGCGAGTCGGTGATGATGCGAAGCATTTCTTGAACATATACAACAATTGCGGGAAGAAGTGCGGAAGAAGGCTGCAAAATAGTAATGACAAGTATAAGGAAATAGCAGAGATGTGCACAGAGACGGAGAAAGGTATTTACAGTTGGTGAGTTGGTTATGGTATATCTGCGGAAGGAAAGGTTTCCAAGAGGAACCTATAACAAGCTGAAGTACAAGAAGATTGGACCCTGCAAAATCGTGAAAAAAATAAACGATAATGCTTATGAGGTAGAATTGCCAGGGAATTTTGATATTTCTCCAGTGTTTAATGTTTCAGATTTGTATTCCTTTCATGGGGATGGTGTAGAAAGGGATGATGCTGATGAAGTAGTAGATTGGCGGCAACAGGTTCCGGTGAAGAAGAAAGAAGAAGTGGATCAGATTCTAGATAAGAAAACAATGGACACGCGACATGGGAAATACAACAAATATTTGGTACATTGGAAAGGACTGGAACAAGAGGACAATACTTGGGTCACAGAGTCAGAGATTCAGAAGTTGGATGCAGATAAATGGAAGCAGTTTGAAGAAGACAACTTGCAGGAGCTGCGTTTTTTTCAAGCAGGGGAGAATGATGCGCCCGAATTAGCAGGAACTTGACAAGGTCATAACTTGAGCTCCGGGTGTCCGTTTGAGTCCGTTTTTTTGAAACCACGTGTTTCGATGAGACAAACGCAGCAGCAACCCGCCCTACCGGTTGGGGCAAGTTTTGACACATTTTCGGGCCCTAAATCCGCCATCTTGAGGCCGAAAATTAGGATTTAAGTTATAGTTTGGGTTTTCCTATTTTTGAGCATTAGTTAATTTTAGTCTATTAATTGCATTATGAGTTAGAAAGTTGGCAATTCCTCTAATTTAGGGATGTAGAAGATGCGTGGCAATTTATGTGCCCGTAGGAATAAGCATGCGAACTTACTAAGAATAGCAGGTTCTAGTAAACTGCTAAAAATAGTAATTTCGCCACCTAGAGTAGATTTAGTCAGAGTTAGCTAGAGTTTACTTGGCAACTCGAGTTGGGAGTTATTTTCCTATTTAGGAAACATTGTAATTCATTATTTGATAACGAAGAAGGAGATCTATTTTCTTTTGGAGTTCATTTTATTATAGTTTTAAGTTTGTCCTTAATTTGGCTACATTACCTGCAAATGGATTAAAAAAGTTCCCTAAATGCATGCAAAGGGTGTCATATGTATGCTCATTGGAAATGGCATTGAATTTTAGATAGGGTTTGTTTTGCTTATGTAGGGGGATTAACCTCCTTCCAACCCCAGACCTCTCCCTCCATCTTCGACACACGAATGAAGGACATTAAATACAAGAAAAATAGGTCCTAAAAAATACAATGCTAAGCATGAATGTTTTTACCTTAAAACATTAAAAAATAGGATTATTTTAACCAATGAAAAATTCTAAAAGGGATGGTTTAGAGACCGAGTTATACATGAGATGGTTGGGTTTAGCTCCTCAAGGCGAGATGGGGCTACCGAGTCTCTGAGTTGTGACTTTGCAAATACACAGATTCAAGTTATGTTGTACGTAGACTGAGTTAGGATAAAGTAAATGTGATGGGTCTCGAGTGTAGAGTTACATTGGTGTTAGCACGAGCCAAGTGTGGGTCAGTGGGAACAAGAGTAGACCTCATATTGTAGGGTAGATGCGTCCAAGTTGGCTAAAAAATGGTCAAGGAGATCTAGATTATAACATCCATGGGAGAGACAGTAAGTAAATCCTAGCACATGTGCCATGTGGAGATTGCACACAGTAAACCAACGGAGGAGAAACTAGAGATGCATGCAAACAGTCCACGTCGAGCCAATGATAAGATGCTTTGAGCGGGATTCAAGTTGCTTAGGATGCAACAAATGTTGGTTCAGAGGTGTGAGGCCATGTGTAGGAGGGTCCCAAGTGAGCCGTAGTAGCGCAGCCGAGCACAGATCCATAGCTAGGAGATTCCAATCCAACGGAACCACCTAAACAAGAGTGCTAGGAAGAGCACGAGGGTACCAAGCACAAACATGAAATGTGATGCGAGAAACCTCGGGAAGGCTTCGAGTGTAGGGTCATTTCAAACTGAACAAAGGTGTACCCAAGACACTATAGAGCCAGGGGATCATTCAATCAAAGGAAAAAGTCAACAAAACAATGGAGCAAAATAATGACGAGTTGGTCAGTCTAAATGTGAGTCGAGCATGGAAAGGTAGGGTGCAATGAGCTTTGAACCACTTGTTTATATCTGAGTTGAGCAGAGAACAAGGAAAGATTGAGCCATCAAAGTAGGAGTTGAGCTTGTATGCAAACATTCCTAGGTCAACTGAGCCCATATATGTTTAAACCACGAGTAGAGCAGACCAAAGCACAAGCCAACGTTGCAGAAAACATCCATACAAAGGTAACTTCGAGACAAAAATGAACCCAAGGTCCACGCCAAAGTAAAACGAGTGGTGGTCCAAAGAACCCCTCAAATGAATCAACCACTATCTTCTTAGAAGGCTGAAAACACCAAGCACAAGTCCCTTAAAAAGGCAAGTAGAGCACAAAGCAAGGAGTGAGAACTTGCACATGAAACTATGAGGTGGTGAGTAGTAGGCAACCAAAGCAAGCAACACGATTCTAATCCCCGAGCTCTGATACCATGTCGAAGGAATGACAAAGATCTGGAGGGAATCCGTGAGCATCAAAACATTGCACTCAACCACAAAATGATGTAGCTTCAAGATCGAAGCAAGAAATCACCCATGAGAGCAATGTGCATGCATTAAGGGAAAAATGGCTCAAATCCCATATTTCATTGTATTTCTCAAGATGAAAGGGTGTACATATAGTAGTGGGGTGTGTAACTCCCCCACAAATGTAGCCGTCAAGAGGTGGGAGTTACATTCCTAGAATAATCGGTCAAATGTAACTCCTATGATGCTCTATGACACGTGTAAGGCCATAATGACACCCTAGGACACCTAAGCATGGTGAATCACCTATGTGGAGGAATCCCATGTACTTAAGATATGTGCATGGTAAATATCCTACACCAACAAGGTACTTATACACCTTGTCACTAAAAATAGCTCTCTACTTATAGCCATGAACTCTATACGACCGGTTCGAGTAAATTACTATTAGTTTTAATATTATTGAACTATATCATGGAAGTATTTAAAGGTAAACACTTGTATCAAGGACTAGATTCCTATAGAAATAATACACGTTCTCGTAGATAAGAAAGATATTACAGTAGAACATGGATTGATTTAGTTTCCCATTATCCCTGAGAAGTCCATATACTTTCTCTACCAAGGGAGGGCATAATAATCGATATCCCCTAAGTTTTCTTAAAACCCAATTAAAATTATGAGAGAACATTTCCCAACACGGCTCACATCAAACCGAATGGTGAGTAGGAACTTTTGCATTCTAACCTACTTCCCACCAATAGAGATAACTATCTTTGTGACCTATTATTGACATCAAATCTCGAGTCACTAAACAAGGCTCAAGACGAAGAGCTCCTAATTCATTTGCATCTGAATCATGGATTCGGTTCATTATATATTTATCTTCATCTTATACACTCAAACTCGGTACAACAATAGCCGAGATTCTAATTGTATTTCATTTCAGGTGTTTCATTCTCCACCAAACATTTATCAACTAATAATGATCATAGACAGGATCAAGCATTCAATTTATTTTCCCACCAGGGTTTTATTAATCATATAAATGTGTATTACATACACATCCATTTTCTGCATTAAATTACTTACAACTATAGGATATCAAGAGTTCTCATAACCAATGGTGCATTCGTAGGAGAAAATATGTATAGCTACAACTCATTTATTATTATTTGGTAAATCTATTTCATACTATGACATATTTATTTGCATGAAATTAACAACCCAAAACCCCAATTCATTTTAACATCTCAAAATATCTTTTAAGGAATTTCATTTACATAAAAATGCAATGGAATAAACTGCTAGAAAAAGGAATAAGGTTTATCATGCCTAGAAAGTGTTAGTAATCTCCTTTCCAAATCGTTCTAGGCCCGAGAAACACCTTCAGGGATTCCTCTCCCAAATTATTCCCAAAAAGGTGACCCACAATGTTTTCCCAACACCCCAAAATAATCCCAAAATGCTTATTTATCACAAGTCGAAGATCACAAAATAGATTTTAAACTTGCATGTAAAAGACTAGAGTTGGAGCTCGACTTTCTTCTCAAAAAAATCATAGATTTCAACTATAGATAACCTCATCCCTACTTAACTCTTCAAGCCAAAACTAGAATGATCAAAATGGTATGTATGTGGTTAGCTTCTCTAAGAAGCTTCATCGTTCCCAAGGGATTGAATTCACACTTAATGGATTTAAGAATTAAAGTGCCTTGCTAGTAGTTTTTGAACTACCACACCACCGCCAATGCTACCCTCTAAATTAGTAGGGGTTTTAAATATCAAATATTCCCTCAAATTGCATGGTGGAACTCAATAATAATCCATTATTTGGTCAAACATTCTACATGGAACTTACGATTCTAAGTCAACTATGTTTGCATGACGACTTTTTCTCCACCTTAACATTTAACTTTCCACAAATTATGGCATGTATGGAGTCTTCGTTGGGTCAAGACTTATTTAACACAAGAGTCTTCATAGTGCATGGGTCTACAATGACCAATTTTACCTTTACATTAATCAATCAAACCTTACCCAAAAATTGCATGTCTTATACACCAATTAAAGTTCAAGTATCCATTTGGAGATTGAAATAATCAAAGAATAAGAAATTCACTTATCGGTCTTGGTTGAATGACAAATTAAATAATATTAAAATGTTTCCATTTTAGGCTTAGAAATATTTAAGCTAACACTATCGATTGCCAACCCAAAATTTTACACAACAGTTATGAAATACCATAGTCTTCATTTACAAATTCATCTTTTCTCAACTAAATGATAGCTGAATGGTATGTAAATATCACTCGAACTACCAGATAATAATGGTGATCAAGGAAAAAATAAACCACACATAATATTTTTATACATGATGAACCAGATCAATCATATAGTATTTACATACAAGGTTTACAACTTTCACCTCGAGAGTGGGTCATTCATTTTGCATTAAACCTTATTTCATGCTGAAATAATACTTTGTAGAAATGAGTGATTCCATTCATTATTAACAATTCACTATTCAATACGAATAGAAAGTCATCACATTCAACATCACGATCAATAATCAAGAAAGGTATCAGTTTACATCAAATTGTCATTTTTGGCAAGGCAAGTGGCCATTAGCAAATGATGTAAAACAATGTTTACATAAATCAATTAAGTTCAACAAAGAGATAACAACAATGCACTGCCAACTTCATATATTCATCAACGTAAGTATTCTTTACTTCCCTACTAGAAACAAAGGTAAGATGAGAATGTTAAGTTTATTACTGGTGCTAGGCAATAAGCAATGTCATGTGGTTGTGTGTGTAATTACATGTATGTGTGTATATCCTTCTTAGGACATACATCCATGTATGTAACTATACACATAACTACACAACAAGGCTTATTGTCTCGCCCTCAAAATTCATTCAATATTTATGACACAATTTCCATATATGAAAGATTGAAATAAAGGGGTATGACATACGTGAGGAGAGAGATAAATAAGAAGGGTATTTGTGTTGGTGATATGTAGGTAGATTTCATCAAATACCATTCAGAGGTGATTCCAATTTCAATCAAAGGAAACAAGAAAGAACAACACAACATCATGTCAAGATAGTGAAATAGAAAATACAAGACAAATACAAAGCCTTATCAATAAATATTCATTCAACAAATAAGGAACAAAGTCCTTTTACTTATTATAAATGTGAACATGTGCTCAACTGAGTGACAAGATGAGAATGGAGGAAATTTTTTCTTAGGTATAAAATAAAAGAATAAATCTTGCTAGAGAGGGCTTGTCCTTTGGAGTTTAGAGTCTTACAATTTATATCCAAAGCAAGTGACTCTTCGCATTCCCATGTGACCTTTTAGCTTAAAGTTGAATATCAAAAAATAAATAGACACTTTAGGTGACTTAAGTCACTTTTAGAAATGTTGTTTCAAAAGAGAGAAATAGAATTTTAGAGAGTGAAAATAATAGAGAGAAGGTGATTAGAAGAAGATGTTGCGGGATGACGTTTTGTTCTTCCTTCATTGTGGAGATGAATGTTGCAACTTGATAAGATATTCCTTGGATACTTATTTGATCATAACATGTATTTTATTAGACCTAGAAATTATGCTCCACATCTTACCCTAATTGATCATCCTTTGTCAAGCTTCAAAACTCCTTTCAATGCTTCATCTCTATGAAAAATAATAGGATGCAAAAATCAACTCCTTGTCACGAACATGATCTTTTTATTCCACATGAGAAAATAATCACCTTGAAATCATCATGAAGAATGCACACATATAACACATACCCCATAATTAGGAATTACAAGGTCTCTTGGATTTTATGGTATCAAATATTCATGATAATCCTCAACGGTAACATGAAAATCCTTTGAAATGGAAATAATTCCTCTTCATGAGTTGAAACCAATCAACAATTGAATGGAAAATGTCTTCTTGAAGAACATGAGAAATAACTATTGTTACTTTTAAATGGATAATGGTGATGAGATCAAGAATACACTATAACCATGGTTCCCATCATGAAATCCTTCAATTGATTCAATTTGTGTTTTGTGATCAACAATCATTCAAGGCACTCGACTCATGAACTAGTAAATGAGTTTTCCTTCTTATTAGGTGTCTTCAATAATGTTTTGGGTTGTGACATGGTTGTAGTTTTTACTGATGAATAAATCATCCAAATCACTTGAGAATGGATTCATTTGAAATATATTACTGATAGGAAGTGATGCTCCAACTTTTAGACAATTCTCTCATCCAGATCAATGAGAAAGTGTAAAATTCAAAGAAACGGATAAAATAATGAGAGAAAAATTAGTCCTCCATATATTCAAAAATATTCTATCTCATCATGTAACAAATAGATCAAATCATAGCTAATTTTATGAAGAATATTTTCTCAAAATTTTAGAAAATTTGGCTCAATGAGTCATCGAGAAAATACAAAACAATTTTGATTGCAAAGAGGTTTTTAAAATGGATTTGAAAGCCGAAAATGGGTTTAATCATATCTCATGTACTTTTCCATCTTAAAACGTGAATGATAGCTCATAATATTTTTTAAAAGGAAGGACCATTGGAAAATTTTCATGAGGTTCCTCCATGTGGTTTCTGCAAGCAAAGATCGAAACACGTTTTGGGTTGTTTTGTGAAACAATGGGTTAAAAGCCTTATTTTTCAAATGGACAAAAAATAATATACTACATCACATGACATGCTTATTATATTACCTTCAGGGAATTTTTGAGAGGATAAGATGGTGTAGATACAAAATCATGCACTTGGGTACATTTCTAGGTCTTAAAAGGATACTAGCATTTACATGATTCCTAAGTAAGAAAAATAGTGGTTGATAACTATATTTGGCCTCTTTTCTTTGTTTCTTACTTTCTCTTTGGTATTACATAGCCTATAAACTATTCGGTACTTTAATTTTTTTTAATCTTTTAAGGTTTCGAACACTAATGCCTAGACAAGAAAGTAGTGCCTAGGTGCTCCTGTCCCCTCTAGGCTCCCTTGACCCTTTCTTATCTTACTCATTTTGGGTATGTTTTATCTCTTCTGAATATTTTAACTTATGGGTCAGCCTTCCAGTTGTCAATTACAAAATTCAAACAAGGGAATAAAAGAAATACATAGTTATGTGTTCAAAATGAAGGAAAACCACTAAGCATTACTATTATCAACTAAGCTTGCATTAAAAACACACCTAAAATACTTCAAAGAATCAATATAACATCCATTTAAGGGACAAGGGATTTCATATTATGCATACACAACATAGGAAGGGTAATTTCATTTTATTCTATGCACACATTATACTACATTACTACATTCTAGCCATAGTCTGATATCAAGTGTAACTTGCATAAGGGTATACTAGGGAAAACTTTCTACACACACTCGGTAAATGTACATGGAGTCTAAGATGTAGTGTAGTGATTGGTTGTATGTTCACTCTTGGGGTGACCATCGGGGTTAGTTCGACTCCCCATTCTATATTTTCATTTATAGGTTTGATGTGGTTTGTGGGCTTGTGCAGGTGAAATTATATTTTGTAGGTTATAGGTACCTTCGGTGATCATAGTGCGAACATTAGGTGATCAACAAAGAATAATTGTGACACCCTTATGACACAACAAAAAATAGATTTAGAGGTTTTACGTGGTCATGAGCACCCGGATCTCGGTCATTAGCACTACGACACCACTTTGCCCTATCAGGGTGACCTTGTCCAACCTTGTTCATGAGTTGCATAATTTTTAGAGATAAATAATGATGTTGCTTGGATCTTGTTCATCATTTCTCCTTTCTCATATCAATGTTAAATTGCATGAATATTAGTTAAGTCCTCTTATCTCATATTTTTTCTTAGGGTTTTATACTTTAAATATTATTTTTCTTGTGTCATTTCTATATTTTATCATTTATAAATCAATTACTATGCAATACTTAGATTTAATTAATCACATTTTTATTAAATCACATGGTTAAAATTTGAGTGGGATTTTACCAAGGAATCAAGAGATATGAGAAAATAAGATTTGAGAAAGCTAGGGCACACAAGTGGTTTTTTTGGGCATGAGAGATGAAAAAACAAGTGTTTTAGTGGTTTCACATTTTGCACTTCACTTTTTGTGGTTTTATTGTTTAAGAGGGAAGTGGAGATTCAAATGTGCTTTGCATGGAGGTGGAGATTTGACTTTACAAATGCAAATTGAAATGTCCACCCAATTTGTAAACCCCACCTTAAAAATGTTTCTCCACCAGGCTTGGGTGCATGTTTAAGGTGAAATTACACCTCTAAAGTATACCTAGTGCAAATGGAGGTCCATAATGCACCTAGGGTGGAAGTGGTGGGACCCACACATACAAACTCTCTTCATTTTCCTTTTTCTTCATTACTTTTGCCTATTTTTAATCAACCAATGAGAGTGAGGTGCACTTTTGAAGGTGGAGTTTTAAAGTGGAGAATGAAAATTGAATTGCACCTCCGAAATGCCACTAAGCTCCCAAAGTGCACTAGGAGCACTTAATGAAATCATCATGTCAATTAATAATTAGATCTCAAAGTGCACTTTTTGCCACTTTGGGTCCAACCTTAACCTTTCTCGGGTATATAATTTATGATTTTGATTGGAAATAAGCCAAAAATCCCAATTATATCAATTAGAAACTTTTAAAATGAGATCATGATTTTTTTCAAATTATCACTTTTTCCTAGGAAGGTGCACAAGTGAGATGAAGTCTTTGTAGGAGTTTGAGAAAAGTATGAATTGAACTATCACTTGGGTCATGAAGAGGGTGTTAGGAGTTTGATATTTTGGAATAGTGCTATGATTTAATAACAAAAAAATCATGCACACAAGATCTAAACAATTCCCTAAAATCTACAATGATGGAAATATAAAATAGAATAATCCAAATTAAACAAAATACACACACATAACACAATATGTACCATGGTTCACCCAATATACGCTAAGTCCACCAAAGATAGAGATCTCATATATAGAATAGAACAAGAGATTACTAACCAAATCTTTTGCACAAGAGTACATTTATCTCTACCTCCTCTAGATCTCCAACCAGATCTTCCCGAGTACACTAAACCATCCCTCCATACCACCACATGTGTCTCCTCTAGATCTCTAACCATATCTAATTGAGTGGTCTACAACCGTGCCTCTAAAACACCACAAGATATCACATACTTGAAGCAAACCTACATCTCGATGTGTAACCAAGCTCTCACTATACTGTGAATCTACAAACAAGACCTCTAGAAGGGTCTACCAATGTGTAATCGTAACCATGCACCAAGAAGTAAGTCTCTCCTCCATCACTGCATCAACCTATGTAAACATGGAGACAACTTCCTCTACAATACTAGATTCCTATGGATCAACAATACATCATGATCTCATGGATTTGTAATACAAGATCTCACAACATGTGGATCTACAAGAATGAGCAATAACAAGATCTCACAACAACCTATGGATCTAACAAGAAGAAATACTAAGTGCTTTACATACTATGCAAGCCATTACATGAGAATAAATAATACAAAGGAAATACAATAGAAGATAATACCATCTTCTCACCAACAATGTACATGCACTTTCCTTCTATTCAACTTCTCTCTATGAAATCTCTTATCTTCATGCAAGATGATTTTTCTTCTTCTTCTTCTTCTTATTATTATTATTATTATTATTATTCTTCTTCTTCTTCATCCTTTCAACTAAGTAATATGATCTTCTTCTCATCTAACACCTCTAACTCTATTTTTATACCTTATATAAACCTCAAAAAACTTAGGGCACAAAAGCCATGCAATTACATCCAATAGATTTTCATTGAAACAAAAGCTATATTAAATCTCATGACTTATAAATAAAACACTCTCGCACAGTAGTGATGTTTGGTTACTACCTGACCACTTTTGGTCACTTCACCAAAGCCGGTCACTGTGTAACCCAGTCACTTTGCAATGCATGCTCTAGTGAAGCTATTTAGCTCCACAACCTAATAATATCCCACTTGGAGATAAATTTATGAATCCGTACATGTACTTGTACATCATCGTCCTCTACATATTGTGAAGACCATATATTATTTATATCAATAATTCTCTAAAATGAAAATAGGAATATCAAACCATCTTCTCAAACCAAGAAGATAAAACCATGACTTACCAAACCTACACGAAGCTACAACTGATTCGTAACACCAAGCCTCAATCTCCCACTGAATTTCAACACCATACCAGTTGTTGGTATTAGACAATTAAGTCAACCTAGCTCCTCATGCAACAAGCCAACATGACTAACACACTTGCAAGAGCTCCCACTCAAATTGAAATGTTGAGTTTCAATCGCATACGTAGTAATAATAGCCACCAACCATGTTCTCCATCTATCTATCTATGTCTCTATGTAAACACCAATGCAACTAACCAAGACAAGTTAAAACTAAAATATGTGAAAGAAAAACAAGATCCTAGGTAAATACAACCCAAATGTGTTCACACTGCCGCAACAATGGGTGATCAATCCAAAACCCTACATAACTTAAAGAATCCAAACAATGCAATCTACAAATCCAACCCTGCATAAAAAACTAGCATGTCTAAGACAACCATCCATAGATTACATATCTATCATGGAGTAACAAAGTAATCAAGAGGAAATAAAAACATCCCTACTTATGCTAAAGGAATCCATGTGAAAATCAAACATCTCGCATCATCATAGACTCACAAAATGAATCTATCCATATGTAAAACTCACCATGTACATCCATCCATATCACTAGGCTCTCCGAAGCTCCAAGTCTGCCACCAACTAAATCTAAATCCAAATATGAATCCCGTGCTCATCAATTTCAATAACAAACATCCATGATAAACCATGCCACTAATACCAAGTGTAAATACCAATAAAAATTGTCATCAACATACTCTGCACAATCAACCAAGATGAAAGAAAAACAAGGGCACCATCTAAAAATGGTAAATAAACATTGTTGTCAAACTTGTGACCTAACCGACCATGGTTTCTTAACCAACCACATCAACTCTATACCAACCATGGTTACCAATGATTGACCACGGTTACCCCTAATCAATACCGATCTCTTGTAATAGTCATATTTTCTCCTTTTTCACCCTTCAAACTCTAAAAATTGCTCTATCATCTAAAACCAGCTGAATCAACCATCAACTTCCTTCCCTAAGGAATATCCAAGCACCACAAAATAAACTAGAAGTGACATCACAAAGTAATAAACTCAAAATACTTGCAAATCCATGACTGCCCTCCAAAACCAACTTGTGCCTCCTACCACTTTGAATAGTAGCAATCTCCTCTCACTCCATGTGCATCATGTATCCAATCCTACAATGCCAACAACCATGGCTTGCTCCCAATGAAAACGAAATCCACTACACTTCCTCTAACACCAAACTCAAAATATAATATGTCAGTGAGAAATAAAACCTTATGAAAGAACTATAAAATTGATTTCATTTCTTCTCTGAGAATACTTCTACATCACAGAAGTTTGGATTTCTTGTGAAGTAGGTGAATCACCTTCTTTCCATCCATGTTTACTCAACATCTTTCATTACCTGCAACTTTGTCTAATCATGACTTTTCATTGAGGATCTCATTTTTAGACTAGAAACCCTTTTCCTTAAGATTCCACACAATCGAGAAATAAAAGTCAAGCAACACCAAAAACCCATGGTGTAAATATGTACAAACTATCCAAACATAATCTCAGCTACTCCAAATGAAATAAATAAAACATGAATCATATAGATATATGTGAATCAAAGTCTCAATGGGCTAACCGAGCCAACTCCATCCTCTTTCTAATCCAAACATTGAAGTGATCTACACCATTTCTACCATGTACACTCTGTGAAAGAGACTTAATCCTATAAAATAGGACACCAAACCATTCATGCCCTCTCTACTAAAAAAACCTGTAAGATAATTCACTACCACAAAGATTGACCACAGGTCATCTCCTAACCGACCATGATTAGCTAAACAATATTGGTTCCTCTATGACTTACCTCGGTTCTCGGACCAATGTCGATGCTTCAGTGAACAAACCCAACACCACAAAATTTGGAATAGAACACCACACCAGGTGCCTAATTTGATCGAAGTTGATAGTTGAGTTGATCTAGTCATTTTAAGAAGCATCGAAATATTACATAAAAACTTAACAATAATAATAAATGCAATAAATTGCATCAAGATGAAATACATCACCTTACCAACACCAAGATACTCAACCACATCTTCAATTGAAGTACATGCTTCTCTGATGGAAGCCCCATCTTTGTTCGTGTTACTGCCTCTCTACCGAAGCCCATGCATCTAACTACACCAAGGATGCATACATGCTCCTTTTCTCTATCTAGATATGCAATCCAAAACCATGCATGTGTAATAAAAATGAAAAGCACTTTGCAAAACCAAGATAAAACCATACCTCAATAATTGGATATGTAATATGACTACCATGCTTGTGCCTCTAAGAACTAGGGACACCTTAGAAAACAAGATACATTCCATGCATCTCTCCATTTCTTTAGATATGTCATTTTCTATTTAAAACCAAGTTGCCCGATGGCCGATCATGGTCACCCTATAACTGACCACAGTCACCCTGTAACCAACCATGGTCATCCTACCAATGTCGGTTGCCACTTAACCGATGTTGGTCACTGTAATTTCTAGCAACCTTACTCTTCCAGCTCCCACTTGAGATTTAAACATCTTCTGTAATTTTCATATCAAGAAAAAGAAACCCTACTCTCATACACCTATCAATAAAAAACTAAAAAAACCATGAAGAAAACCCTTGCTCTGAAATAACCAAGCTCGATCTTTGGTTGTTGGGAATTTGAGACTATAGAATAGTGATATGATTTAATAACAAACAAAATCATGCACACGGGATCTAAACAATTCCCCAATATCTACAGTAGTGGAAGTATAAACTAGAATAATATAAATCAAACAAAGTACACACACATAACATAACATGTACCGTGGTTCACCCAATGCACCACATAACAAACATAACATCCACCAAAGATAGAGATATCATATATATAATATAACAAGAGATTACAAACCAACTCTTACGCACAAGAGTACATGTATCTCTACAATAATATATCCTCCTACAAATCTCTAACCATATCTTCTTGAGTACACTAAACCATACCTCCATAATACCACCCGTGTCTCCTCCATATCTACCCTACGTGAGTGCACTACAACCATGCCTTTGAAACACCACCAGATATCACATAGTTGAAGCTACCTTGCATATACTCTTTGTGAAACCAAGCTCTCAATGTACTTTGTGAATCTGTAAACAAGACCTCTAGAAGGGTCTAAAAATGTGTAACTATAACCATGCACCAATAAGTAAGTCTCTCCTCCTTCACCGCATCAATCTGTGTAAATATGGAGACAACTTCCTATACAATACTAGATTCCTATGGATCAACAATGCATCATGATCTCATGGATATGTATTACAAGATCTCACAACATGTGAATCTACAAGAATGAGAAATAACAAGATCTCACAACAACTTGTGGATCTAACAAGAAGAGAAACTAAGTGCTTTTTATACTATGCAAGCCATTACATGAGACTAAACAATACAAAGGAAATATAGTAGAAGATAATACCATCTTCTCACCAATAGTGTACCTGTACTTTTCTTACTGTTCAACTTCTCTCTACGAAATCTCTTGTCTTCATGCAATATGATTTTTCTTTTTTCTTCTTCTTTTCTTCTTCATCCTTTCAACCAAGGATTATGCTCTTCTTCTCTTCTAACACCTCCAACCCTACTTTTATAGATTATATAAGCCTATTAAAACTTAGGGAAATTTTTCATGCAATTACATCTAATAGATTTGCTTTAAAACAAAATCTATATTGAATCCCATGACTTATAAATAAAACACTCCCGCATAGGTAACCGATGCTAGTTATATTACTTGATTGCTAACGGTCACCATTGTCGACCGATGTTGATCACTTCTGACCGATGCCGATCATTGTGTAACCTAGTCACTTTGTAATGCATGCTCCAGTGAAGCTATTTAGCTCCACAACCTAATAGAGGGGTTCAATTTTCTTCAATTTTTCCCATTTTTAGTCTCCTAACTCCATTTGAGATTCTTGAAACATTCATTATAAGTTTGTTTTTCAGAAATACCACCGTGCCTTAGTGTTAGGAAGGTTTCCTCTTTATATCGTTCCTCAAAATTTGTCTTACATTTTCCATTGTGTAGTATACCTTATAATGTTTGTGATGAATATGATTTGAGATCTCAACACCACCCAAAGTTCATAAAACCTTTGCTAGAAGTTGAACCTTATTTAATGTTCACACACTTGTTTTCCTTAAAATTTCATGAAGAGAAAGCTTTCCCAAGACCATGCTAAAGCTCACAGAATCTCTTCTAAACCATAATGTCATAGAGAAAAATATGATACATTTCTGTTGACTATAATTTGGGCTCATAAAATGTTAAGAGGCTCCTGAAATCTTTCAAAAAAGTTGGTTTTAAAACAAGACAATTTGGAAATTTGGACCATTTTGACCATTTTTGACAAGTTTGACTGCAAAGAGGAAAAAAATTCAATAGGGTTGTTAAGTAAATTTCCAAAACATTTCACATGTAAAAAACTAGCTTTGAATTGGGGACTTGTCTTTAGTTGGAAAAAGTACAAACAAGGCAAGTAGGAACACCAAAATCTTACGATATTATGTAGTCAAGTGCCTTATCCATTAGGGAAAATAATGTCAACGGAAACACATTCTTGTGGAATATTTATTGAACACCATGCACACAAACACCCACATGAAAAATGAAATAAGATGAAAAAACAAGGGAAATTACTAGAGACAAACAAAAAAACATGATTCACCTATGGTACACGTGGGAGAAAACTCACTTTCACTATATTACTTGTTATTTTTTAGATGTTACTTGTGCAGGGGTAACACCAAATGATTTTCTCTGTAAACCCATTGACTAGTTGAATGAAGCAAAACCCCTTTGTTAACTATTTGGGAATGCCAACTATTGCAAGATATATCCATATACCTCAACAAAAGAAATTTCCATATTTCTTCTTGAGAAATTCTATATGACTCCTCTTACAAGTGAGGATCCACTTGGACAGCTCATTGTCTTTTTTTTTTTTTGAAATTCCATTTCCAGTTTCTAATCCATTTTGAAATTCAACCATGCTTATGCTTTCTCATTTTTCATTTCATTACTACAAGATTCAATCTTAATCATACCATACTCGCCATGTTCACAACTAGGTTTGTGCTCTATGATGGACATTTCTCTTTTCTTGTCATGCTCCATATAACCATTGTTTCTATGACTTGTTTCACTAATATCGAGGTTGTTAGAACATAATATTAATTGCGTTATAAACCTTAGTTTATAATTATATAATTTTTTAATTATTGGTAAATAGTTTTTGAAAGGGAGTATACCCTTGAATAGAAAGGCTCAATAGCTAGATGTAACAATTTTACCAAAATAAAAATGATCAAAATCATGATTTTACAATAAATCCCAACAACAAATAGAAACAAAACAACAAAAAATCGGTGATTTAACAACTGGTTTTTGTGTGAGAAGATGTCTTCTTGTTACGAACCGTAATCCATTCATCAAAATATTTCTATAGAGGTATAACAACTTCAAGATTTGTGAATGGCTAATGTGTATTATTTGATCAATTAGATCGAGGGTAAAATTCTTCGAGCCACTACAGGATGCTTTTGATTCAATGTTTCCTATCATCTTCTTTTCACCCGTAGTTGACTCCTTGTTTACATGATCTGTGATCTCTCTTAAAGGGGTTTCAAGGACTGTTTCAATCATGTCTTCTTCTCGATATTATAAAAAAGGATATCCTTAGGTTCAAATACCAAATGTTCTGAGAGGGCATTTTTCCACCAGTTAGCATTCTCATTTTTATGTTTTATCATCTTCACAATCATCGGTAGAATGAACCAATGAGAAACATCTCCTACATCTAAAAGGAAGACCCTCATAGTCCAAAGGCTGAGTCCAAGTTTGATTTTTCCTTCAAGTAAACTTTAGCTCAATGTGAGTGGAAGATCCTTTATTGATGTATCAATCTCAATAAGAATTCTTCCAGATCACATAGGTTGTATGCATGAAACCATAGGTTTGAGAGTCAATTTTAATGATGCTACCCAAGGTATTTCAAGTCATCTCTAAAGGTTATGGATATCTATGACTTTTCGAAAATTTGAATGATCTCATAATTGAAAGGGAAGGTGGGGTAATCCCTATCCCTTCGATCGGTTTGTAGGAGAAATATTTAGTAATAGGGTTGAATGATGGGAACCAAGGTTTTAAAATAAGGTATCTTTACTAGCAGACCTAGAGTTGTTTAACAATGATATCCTTATCAGCTATGGATTCAAAAGTAAAAATAAAAGTTCCCTTAGCATAGGGGTAGATATCTAACCTTCCTTCTAAAAAATGGTTGAATATGGGATCTAATGCTTGGAGATCCAATCATGTAAGAAAGGGAGGCTAGGACATAGTCTAATGAATATAAAATGATTATTCGATCATCAAGGCATGATATTGATAACATGACTAATTGTTTCTCGAATAATGAAATTCTCTTTTTAATGACTTCATCTCTAAAGGTTACACATGGGTTGATCTCAATATAGGGTTGATTAATTCCTCGCCTCATGGTTTTGATCTATGACTTCTTAGATGTGTTGCTTTGGTTGGTTGATTAGTTGGGTACTTGAATGAATTACACATAGGTGGATTTCCATAAAAATTTTAGGAGTTTCCTAGCTAAGAAATATTTCATTAAGAAACTCTAATGTGTGTGCAGCCAAGTAAAATAAAGTTACATAAGGCATCCTACATGGAGAAAACATTCCATGAAATATAACAATATTTTTCCTACCTCCCTTCGGGATTGTGGTTGCATTGGTAGTTATAGTGCCATATCTAACCCCTTTAAGAGGGACTTCATTTCCACAATGTTTTGAATTAAAAATGCGATTAATCTAAAAATAAAATCCCCACACTTAGTATCAACGAGGATCACTAGAAACATATCTAAAGTATTCTTCATATTGTTGGACCATGGAACACACACATGTTATGATATTCCATGCTTTAACGACTCACATTTGTTTGTTTGAGAGAGATATTGAGTAAAGTTTCCTCATCGAGGTTATCAGCTCACCTCGTGGTCAGATTATTCCTCCACAGCTTAGCCTTCCGCCTCTCATTTGATGTTGGTTGGAAAATGATTACCTCAATGATAACAACCATGTGAAAATGTTGAAGTCATTTAAGTTACCATATTATCTTGGTTGTGAGCTTGAACAAATTTTTACCATTAAGTTTTAAAGAAAGCTCCCATTTTTAGATACCTCTCTATATATATTCATCTTATTAAATATATATTTTTAATTTTTAATTAATATAAAAATGGACAATGTATTTTTTTATGAACAAAGAAAATTTTTATGTATATTTTATGAAATAAGAGCTTATAATCATTTTTACGATGTTAAGTAAGTCACTTTCTTATGCAAAACCAAAAAAACCACTTACATTTCAATGAATTTTCCTTCTAGTCAAACCAATATGTTGTTTTTCAAGAATAATTGCTTGATAGGTCTAATTTCAACATGAGTAAAGAAAATCCATCGAAATATGACTGGCGTATTTTGAATAATGATAGGAGGCATTTATAAACTGTTGTTACTAAAAAACCACATTATTCTCATTTGTTGAAATTGTCTAAATGGGATCTAATCATTTTATAATTGAAAAATTGTAGATGTTGAATGGAAATAATCACAACATCTAGAAGATTAGAATGAAGGAATAATTCATGGCACATAATCTTTAGACGGTCATGAATGGTATGTTGAAATCTCTTCTTGATAGATAAGGGACAACAAACAATGTAGATGTATATCAATAGAAAGGAGCAAAAATCAATTTTCATTATATTGCATAGCATGTAGGATGGATTCCTTCTTCATATCATGAATCATGAAAGTCCAAGTTTGGCTTGGACACAACTAGAATTAGTGCATGAAGGTACATGATTATCAAAAATTATAAAGTTGACTCTAGAACTAATGACAACTCCCATGAAGGGAGATGAAAATTAGTTACTTTCCAGCAAAAATTAAATACATTAAATATCAATTAGATGGATGTAACATAGTAACTTAATTCATGATAAACTGATGTATTTCATTATTCAAATGAAAATACATTAAAGGTATAGTAATTTCATTTCACTCTTACGAATTCTAAATACCAAACTGAGCAAGAAACTCCTGATCTCTATACTATGAGTACTCTCTTGATTTAGGAAGATAAGGTTATTACTAATTTTGATTCAAAATAGAATGCTACTTAGATACTTCTTGCACAAAAATCTAAGAACAGTCCTTCTAGATTCAACAAGTATCAAAATGATCTTTTAAACCCCCTAATAAAGATAAGAAATCTGAAAATGTAAGAGTAAGTTTTGATGGTAAATGTTATAACTGTGGTAAATTTGGTCATAAGAAAGAAGAATATAGGGTAAAAAACCAATTTTAAAATAAAAATAGAATAAACTAGATCAAAATCAAAATGAGAATAAAGAGAATAATCATAGATCTAATGTAATAACTCTATAAACTACATTTGTCACTGCTAATGAAGAATAAATATTTATTTAGTTTGGTATTGAATTGAAAAAAGAATTTTTTTCATATTTAACTAAGAATAACTATTGAAAGATAAATGGTTTATTAAGAATGAACTTGATATCACTATAACTTAGGGCATACAAAAGAATAGCTTTTATGTGTTTAAAGGGTTTTCTTTGGCTTCTTAGATGTTTATTAAAAAGTACAAGTGTTGTTCAATTTTGACATAAAAGACTAAAATCATTTTTAGGATCATGTATGACATGTCTCAGCTTAAATTTGCCACCTATCTTTCATAAAATGTGTGAAGGGTGCTTACATAGTAAGCTATCACCAAAAACCTTCCTCAGTCATTTTTTGACAAAACTCCACATAATCCATGGAATTTGTCCACAATATTATTAAAGGATTTTTGTTTCAGTGTATGCTATGATTATTCTTGCATGATTTGGTTATTTTTTCATATGTGCTATCAGGTCTTATCACAATTTTTTATGTTTTAGAATATATATGTTGTTGATAAAACATTTCTAATTTTTAAATTAGTATGTGATTACTAAAAATATTATTATATGCATATCGAATGAAACTTGGGGATGCCTTCGTGTTTGTATTGGAGACAACCAATACCGATTACATATAATATATATTTTACAAGATTAATATCTTGAAATTATTCAACATATTGGTAATATAACATGGTTAGTTGCTAAACACGGTGTTATTTAAGTTGTTATACAACTTGTGTTGGACCTATCAATGTAAGTTTTATAGATGGTTAAAATTTAAATCAATAAATATTTATATTATGATTATTATGATGTCTCTAACTATGATGATATTGTGTTAGATATAAAATATACAACTGGATATGTGTTCAAGTTTTTGGTATAGGTGTCATTACTTGGAGTAGTAAAATGAAGCCAATAATCTTCATTTCTTCTACTAAGGAAGAGTATAGAAGTGTAATAGAAGTAGCAAAAAAGAAGTAATGTGGATAAAGCAACTGTTGGAAGAGATAGACATGGAAGTTAAAAGAAGTGATCCTCTTCTATGTGATAGTTCAAGTTGCATTGCTAAGAATCCAATTCAACATTAGAGAACAAAGGGTATAAAGATTCATATGCATTTTATCAGAGAGAAGGTTCTCTAAAGTGATATAAATCTTCAATACTACTCAAATGGAGATCAAGTTGCAAATATGTTTACAAAGCCATTGTGTCTTGTAAAGTTCTACAAGTTTCATGCAATGCTTGGCCTTTCAGATTTTCTATTGAGGGGAGTGTGCATGGAAATGTCACCTCCTTATGGATGACCGTGTGTTATCTCCTTCTCCTCTATACTTCTGCTCCATTGTAAAAATATATTTTTATGATATTTGTAAACTTGTCACTCTAAGTTTATGGTGTACAGTCCATTTTGTTACATTTGTTGTAAAGGAGGTCCTTGTGTTATAAAAGTCTCCTAGAGATGTTAGTTGAGATATTTTCCATGAGAAACTATGAGATGTAGTCTCACAAATCATGCTTAGCCTAAATCATTCACTACTGATTTATGGATTCCAAATCCTTTTGTACCAAAAGGTAAGATGAGCATGATGAAGGTGTATAAATCCTTCAAATGTGATATGCTAACCTAAACCTTCACCATGGTTTATGGATTTGTAAATCTTGTTGTATAAACATGTAATGTTGGCATATGTTCCCCAATTAATATTAAGGGGGAGTGTTTAAGCATAATATTAAGTGCTTTATAAACCTTAGTTTATAATTAAATAATTAGTAATATTTATATTATTAATTATTTAATATAAACTATGTTGTTTATGGTTAATTGATTTTATTAAATTGGGGTGCTTTGTAAAAAGTCACATCCCGTCACTTAATATTTAATGACCCATGGGGTCAAATGATTATTCAAATCATTGTTTTATGGAATCCACGTTGTGAATTATTGGGGTGGAGAAAAGTAAGGAGAGGATCATTTAATGGATTGTGTAATTATTTCTCAAATAATGAATTTTTTTTTCTGTGGTTTTTAACCCACTAAGGGGTTTTCCACATATATCTATATACAATCTTATTTAATTTTATTTCCAATGTTTAATTTTTAATAATAATTTTTGGTGGAATAGCTTAATTTAAATTGGTTAATTAATTCCTCGGTCCTAACAGAAACAATGAGATGGAGACACACATGAACTGACATAGAGTGGATAAATTTGATGGGCTACAATGAGCACTAGGGTAGCATATTTAGAGGGTAGTAATCCCTACACTAGGTCAACCTAGGGTTTCCAAGGCCCGCAATCAAGATAAAGGAGAGTACCCTACTAAGATATCGGTAGATGGGTGAGAAGAGGTATGGATCAATGATAGATAAGGAAAACATGCACAATATGACTAAAATGAAAGTAAAGAAAAGTTAAGGAGCTAATCAAATAAGAGAACTATACTAGCTAGTAATTAAATACATGTAATACTAAGCTAACATAGAGAAATGGGGAAGGGAAATGAAATAATTTATGTAAATTGAAAAGACAGCTAGAGATCTCACTTGTACATTTAGAGTGGTCACTCACACATATATCTCTCCAGAGGAGTAGCACATCGAGAGTGAAATTCTATTAGGTGGAGAAGGGGAACACCATTCCTATCCTAGACTCAATATAGATGACCCAATAGTGTAAGAAATCTAACCAAGAAGAAGATTTTTAATTCAATCTAAGCTAAATGCAAGATGAACCAAGAGATGAGTGAGAAGATGTGAAGATGGAACAAATGAGAAGAGAAGGTGGTAGTTAATAAGATTCAATATTCCTTTCTCGTATGAATGCCAAGTTTTTTTGAGAATATATATGACGTCGTCGCCCTTGGGTGACGATGTCATACAAGTAAAACATTTCACTAACACCATCACCTACAGGGTGATGGCATCGACTAAGGATGTTAATAAGAAGTAATGTGTCATGCAAAGTGAAAAAGAATGACGTAGATCAAGATGATGGATGAACCATGTGCCAAATGGTGAGATGAAAGCAAGGTGTTAGGAGTGTAATGTGTATGAGACCTAGATGGAAAAGGATAACTAGTTCAAGGAAATCTAAGGATAAGACCACATAGCGATACTCTCTCTATGTACTATCTCTAACCCATAATAATTACATGAATAATCATTCCTCATTTATGAAAGAGCCCTTAAGGAAGCCTCTCAAGAAACAAATGCATTAGTGACCCTTATCTACACAAAGGAAATTGTTAGTAACATGTATGAAAGATGAAAAGTGAAAAATTAGGTGTATACATATGCCCCAATTGTTGATCACCGCATGTTACAATAGCAAAACATGGGGTGGTCAACATAATGAAATAGTCTATAACACTGAAATCAAAAGTAGATACTAAAAGTAAGTACATAAAGGACTAGCTAAAATGAAATATATCCACCAATGTGTACATGATAGTGTCACTCATCTTGCCATGTGCAGGGCACAATCAATGCTACAAGAACCATGAAGAATAAAAATTGAAAGGAAACACTAGAGGATCATCTATAAAATAAGACATAAATCACCTAGCTAGGGAACCATGGGATAGATGTCGTGTCATAGTGTCGAGATGTCATGTTGTCATAGTTTCATATTCAAGTGGTGGGTAACAACACTAAAAAGCATTAAAACCATATAGTAGAAGATAGAAAGAGAAATTATCATAAAACCAAAGGTGTCAATAAAGAGAAGATGAATAATTAGCCCAAAGGGAGGATAATAATGATGGAAAACACAAAAAACCATAAGGTGGATGCTATGAGAGCAAGGTTTTCAAATAGGTACAAATATCGAAGTAAGGTCATGAACATAAGTGAGGATGTACATAATACAACGACGATCTAATGGGAAATACTGGGGTGTACAAAGCCAAAATTTTGATAATTTTTCAATGGTAAAGAGAAGGTTGTTAAAGTAATAAATTTGAGAAGAAATATGAGAGATGGTGGATGAGTATTGAAACTCCCGAGTTCCTTAATGCTTGAAATTTTATAAGGAAATGAGCATTTATTGGTTCTTTCAAAATGTGGCCTTCATTAGTTGTAAGATGATATGTGGTAGGACATATGATATATTTAATGAGGTAGGAACCCCACAATTTATAAGCAGATTTTCTTTCTTTTTCATGTGTAGAATTAAGTTTAAGGATGATATCACCCATGTCGAAAGTACATAGATGATATTTTTTTATGTTGTTTGGAAAGATGTTTTTTATGTTTATTATTATGAGTGTATGGTCTATCACATCATTTTTCTAATAGGTCAAGGTCATGGAGACGTTCTTCATGAATTTCCTCATCTAGAATGATAATGTGAAGGGAGATGTAGAGTGAAGGGAATTCCACCTTGAGTGGAAGGACCGCCTCACTCTAAGAGTAAGTGAAAAAGGTTTTTCTCCATTGGTCATACTGAGACAACTTGGTGTGATAAGCACATAATGTAGGATATAGATTCATGTGACAATTTATGCATGATTTAAGGATTGTATTTTGTAATATCTTATTGAGAATTTTACTTGGTAGACTCAACTTGTCCATTGCATTGCAGATGACATGGTGTTGAAAATCGATGTTTAATTTTGAAATTAGTGTAAATATGCTTCATTTATTTACATTTTAAGCTCCCACCATTGTCATATATGATGGTATGGGGAATTCCAAAGCGGAAAATGATTTGATTAAGGATGAATTTAGATGTAGTAAGGCCAAACATCTAGTGAGAGGCATGGCTTCAACCCACTTAGTAAAGTATTCTATGGTTATGATGATGAAGACATGACCATATTGGGATCAAGACAATTTACCGATATAATCCAATCCCCATATATTGAAGGGATAGGAGTCGCAATAGATTGTAACTCATCCAGAGGAGAATAAATCAAGTTAGCATGATATTGGAAAGGTCTACACTTTTTGGAAAAGGTGTGAGCATCATATTTTAGTGTAGGACAATAGTAACCCGCACGTAGGCATTTTCGTGCGGTGGCATGCCTGCTACAATGACCACCACAAGTTCCCCCATGCGTTTCCTATAAGAAAAGGGGAACCTTATCTTTGTTAACACATCGGAGTAGGGTGCCTTCAAATTTGCAATAGTATAAGATGTTATCCTTAAGTACATATTTGATGTTAGGATTTGTAAGGAATGAGTAATAGACTGATTATAAATCCATAATATAAGCTATTGAATATTATAGATTATGATGTGAAAAGTGCATAATGTAATAAAAAGAGCTAAAGAAAATAAATAAGAAATAAAAGAGATAGAAAACACCAGATTTAAGTGGAAAAACCGAAGGAAAAACCCCAATGTAATAAAAAGAACCATCTCGTATTAATAATCTCAAATATAATTGTTACCCAACACTTCCACTTCACTCATTGGTATTTTTTCTTAGAAACGAATCGTAGAGTGATTTATTTCTATACAATGCAAATAATGATCATGGTTACCAACTAATTGATCTTCAATACCAATACCAATATATACCTTGGTTTATTAGCAATCCCGAGAGGGATTTCCATGATTTAGTAGCTTTGTTAGTCATTCGCTCCATTCCACTCTTAAATGTGGAAGACCATCATAATAAAGTTTAATACATAAACTTTAAGATAATGTGGGGCATACAATAGTGGTAGATATCCCACTTGACATTACCACCCCAACACTCCCCCTTAATGTTAAGTGTGAAACATACAAAAAAACATGCTAACATTTTTTCCTTATGCCAAGTCACCTTTTAGTACAAAAGGAATTAGAAGCCATAAATTAACTCGTCATTTAGGATGAAAACTAAAAAACACTTATTACATAAGTTTGCATTTCTACAAGGCACTAAAATAGAGTTCTATGGGTTTTTCAAGTCCGCAGATACTACCATAATGTCTCGTGGATGTATACAAGCCACAAACAATTGTTCCATGGGTTTGCAGTTCCTGCGGTGCACTATAGTAGAGTTTTGTGGGGTTTTCATCTCCATGGTCCATTACTGCAGTATCCCATGGACTTATACAAACCGTGAATAACGCATTTTAAATTTTAGCAAGACCACGAGACACTATTTTTTCATGGTTCAAAACAATGTTCCAAGGATCCCATAAAAGCCACAATACAAAGGAACATATACAAAATAAATTCTAAGGACAAGTTCTTTATATATGAAGACTTATATCATATTATGGAGCCTTTTATAAAACAAGGAATTCCCATAACTAATGCTTCGCTAGGATTTACAAGTAACTTCACATAGTGTGACACATTTACTTATTATAAAATGGAGGAAGTATTGGAAGTTTTCAACAACCGTTAAGAGGTGGCATTGTCATGCACACTCCCCTCAATGGAAACTACGATAGGCCCCAATTTTTTTTTTTTTTGCAAAACTTAACAAAACACAATGACTCTGTGAAGATATCTGTAACTTGATCCCCAGTCAAACAAAACTTTAGATCAATGTCACCATTCATAATTTTTCTCTAATAAAGTGCATATGAACATCAATATGCTTGGTCCTTTGATGCTGAATCGTATTTTTAGCAAGATAAATGTAACATCGGTGTCACATAGAAAAGTATTTCTCCTTCGACAACCATATGACACTCATCCAACAATATTTTTAGCCACATTGATTCCTTTACAATTTCCATATAACTTCTATACTTTGCTTCAACAGAAGAGATAGACATTGTTGGTTACTTCTTGCTACTCTAAGTGATGACACCTACACCCAACTTGAAAACATATCCATAAGTAGACTTTCTATCTGCAACATCACCAACATGATCAGAATCATAATAGCCAAATAATTGTGCATCATTAGAAGAAGAATAAAACATACCATAATTGATTGTTCCTTTAATATATTTCAAAATTATTTTTTCCATTTTCCAATGATCCTCATAAGGTTCTTGCATAAATCTTGAAACTAATCCCACTACATAAGAAATATCAGGTCTAGTAATATTCAAATAAATTAGACTACTAACTAGCTATCCATACAGAGTAGGATAAAATTTAACACAAGATGGTTTAGGATCTAATTTAACACCAACTTCAATAGGAATGGAAAAATGTTTACAATCACCATGTTAAATATTTTAAGAAATTTCATAGTCTGCAATGATATTGTGATGCAACAATAGACTTATGATTTTGAAATATAACCATGCCAAGAAAATAATTTAATAAAACTATATTAGTCATTTAAAAATGCTACTTTAACTTTAATTTGATCTTAACAGGTTTTTTATCACTGCTAGTCATCAAAAGATCATCAACATAAAGAACAATAATGATAGTATGATTTTTTCAAATTTACCAAACAAGTCATTATCGAACAACAGCTTAGAAAAACCAAGATCCCGAAATAAATTGTTAATTTTAGCATGCAAAGCTCTAGGGGATTACTTAAGACCATACAAAGAATTTTTAATCTTATAGACATAAAGTTATTTACCATCTATTTTTCAAAACCTTTAGAATGACGCATGCATATTTATTATTTTAATTTATCATTAAAAGAAGTATTTTTAACATCCATTTGGTTAAACTCCCAACGATATTGAGCAACCAATGCAAGAATAATTATAACACTTCTCATTTTAGCTACAGGAGTAAAATTATTAACATAGTCAAGACCAGGTTTATGAGTGAAACCACGAGCTACCAACCTTTCCTTAAAGTTTTCAATTTCTCCAATAGAGTTATATTTGAACTTGTACAACCACCTAGATCCTACAATTATTCTCTTAGGAGGAGGAGATACTAGTTGCCAAGTTTTGTTTTTAACTAAAGCATTGTATTCATATTTCATAGCCTAAAGCCATCTATCATCTTGAGAGTATTATTCAAAAAATTGTGGTTTAAAATTATAGAAGGTCATCAAGGCATGATAATACTGTTGATTATAAGTTACCTTTTTAAGACTAATAGGATTAGAATCTTTAACTAAATTTTGACACCATTTTAGAATCTTAGGATGTAAGAAATTTTGAGATGACTCCCCCTTAATATCCATCATATCTAGATTAGAATAATCAAACTTTTGAACTTATGTTTCCATAATTCTATGAGAAATATTATCGCTCTATCGCAGAGTAGTAGAGGAGGGTTTATGAGAAACATCACAAAAATTATTTTTTAAGACTTGAACATTTCTATTTTCAACAATTTCATTCTTGTAAGGATCATAAAATCTTAGTATTTTAGTTTTACAACTATATCCAACAAATATACATGAATAGGAGGTTGGATTAAGATTCTTCCTTTTAAATTTAGTAATTAAGATAGAAGAAAGAATACAAAATATTCTTAGGTGAGAGAATTTGGTTTTTGTTTTGTCTATACTTCCAGGGGTGTAGTTTGATGAAGATATTTTGTAGGAAATATATTAAGGATATAGAATACAATATTTATGGATTCTTCCCACAGAAAATTAGGAATATTAAATGCATGAGTCATATTCCTAGCCATCTCTAAGACAATCCTATTCTATCTTTCTGCAATGCCATTTTGCTAAGGAGAATAGGGAGTAGTCAAATATATTTGAATCCCATATGACACACGAACTCATCAAATATTTTCTGACATATTCACCTCCATTATCAATTGTAATTATTTCAAGTTTCAAATTAGAACATTTTCATCTAAAGCTTTAAATTCTTAAAACTTAAACAAAACATCAAATAATTTCTTAATAAAGTAAGACCAAATCATTCTAGAGAAGTCTTCAATAAAGAAAACAACACACAAATATCCAATGAGAGAAGGAACTTCAAGTGGACCTCTCGGATCACCGTGAATAATCTCTCCGATAGTTAAGAAGAATTGGGATCATTATGCTTGTGAAACGGTTTAGTATGTTGCTTACCATGTAGGTAAATTTCACATGTCTCATGATTAGACTTCATCTTAGGAAGGCCAACAACAAGATTTAGTCTAGAAATTTCATAAAAATCTTGAAATTTACATGACCAATTCTGAATATCATTCCTAGAAGAGGAAGAATAACAAGATTCAGATAAAAATCCATCAAAGATATACAAGCCATTTTTCTAAATACCAGAAGCAATAACATTACTGAATTTATCTTTTACATATGACTTACCTTACAACAAAACAAATTTACAAGTTTCTTTAGTTAGATGAGAGTAAGATAAAATATTCTTTTGAGCTGAGGAACAAACAAGACATTCATAATTACACCATTCAAAAATTTAACATTTTCACAACTTTTAGATCTAATGATGAAGTTATCTCCTAGATATATATTCTCCTCACATTTCACTATATTTAAGAGGATACGAGGAGGATAAGTCGTGTTCCTCAAGGCACAAATGTCAAGGATCCATTCATTTTCATTTGAAGCTAAGAGGGTAGTATACAAGGCAATAAATTGCTCAACCTTATTTGCATGAAATTTCTTATGATTTTGATCTTTCTTTTGATTGTTAAATTGACTAGTTTTAGTATTTTTAACATTTTTTTTTCTTTTACATGGAAGTGAGACTCTTTGTGACAATTTTTTTCACATTTGTTACACATTCCATTGAATTTCAATTTAAAATTCTAACCGTTCTTAACAGATTGAATTTAGGATTGGATTTAAATTTGGATCTGATTTTAGGTTTTGATTAAGATTATTGTTCTTCTTATAATGAGTAGAATTATGATTCTGAGATAACAAAGCTTGAGAATCAATATATTTTGAATAAATTTTTTCCATAATACGCTCTTATTGAATTAGTAGAGAATACAGTGTCCAGATTAAGAAAATCAGTCTCATTGTGATATTTAGAATTAAGAACGGAGATATAGTTTCTGAACTTTTCATGAATATTTATCTAAATAATGAAGTACAAAATCTTATCTTGAAACAATTCACAATTACAACCATCTAATTGAGCTTTAATATTCTTAATTTTAGCTAAATAATTGACTATTTTCTCATCCCCTTTCATAGGAGTTGTAAATATTTCCATAATTAGCTTAACTTTCTTTGACAAATGACTTCCTTCATGCATGATTTCTAATTGTTTCTATGCATATCCAAGTGAGTCCATATGAGCTATATGCATCAAAAATTAATCTTTTATACTTTTCAAAAGGATGGAAAAATCTTCTTGTGATATCTGAGAGAAGGAGCTAAGGTTTTCAAGGGTTTCTTGTCTTCCAGTGGGTCATGTCTCCACACTAGTCACAAGATCCCATAGCTTCCTAGCCATAAAACAAGATTTTAATCTTACTCTCCAAATACTATAATTAGTTCCATTCAAAAGATGAGACTTATCCATCGAAAAACTAGCAGAACTAGCCATTTTTAATGCTCAGATGGCAATGGAGACAAATACAACTAAAAATATGAATAAGGGGACCTAAACATAGACAAAGGGAAAGCTATAGATATTATTTTATTTTGTATGTTAACACATAAATGAAACAAATAATCTAAGGAAGGCCGCATAGAAAATATCCAAGATTTCCAAATTTTGGAATCCACAAGACAAAGAAACTTAGGAAACCCACATATAACAAAGATTTGAAAAGCCGTGGAATGAAGAAAATTTAAAATTAATGAAAAAGGAAATATATAACCCACAGTACAAAGAAAATTTTGAAAGCTACGGTACAAAGAAAATTTTGAAATCTATGGTACAAAGTAAATTTTGAAAGCCTTGGTATAAATAAAATATTAAACCCATGATACAAGCAAACCCTTTTTTAAAAAAATTCCATAGAATTAAAAGAATTTAGATGGGACACAAGGTAAAGATCTAACAATTGCAACATGACACGTTTCATCTTTGTAGAAAATCCTAAAGCATATCCCTTGGGTGGATGTGAAGTCCTCAAAATTTAATCAAAACGAATAGATTATCGGGTCCGAATAGGTTTGACAAGTCAACCAAAATACGCAACAAAATATATAAACTTTTACACCGTGAAAATCTAAATACATGTTTTTTTTTCAATTAGGTCACACTTTGTAGTCTAACACAATTAAATCAAAGGTAAAAAAATGTGAAGAAACGTGGACATGTTTTATCGGTTCACAATTGACAAGGATTGAAAACTTTTTAGTCAAATAATGCCACTTTTCAACGATCAAAGTGACCTGACAAGACATTTGGTAGCTTTCCGCCAAACTTCAAATAGATTTCCTTGGGCAAACTTAAAGTCCCTAGAATAAGCTAAACTTAAAAATTAAGTTTTGGTCTGAAAAATAAAAGACGGGTGTCACAATCTTAATGGCTAATTCAAAGAAAATATTGACACCCCAAAAGATAGAGTCTGACACTTGCAAAGACTAAAATAGCAAAAAAATTAATATACGCGTCTAAATGCAATTAGTTAGTACTTTACAAAGTGCTTACCAAAATTACTAAGATAAAACTATAGATACATGAAGCCTTTTAAGTGGCTAGCTCTTTACAAGTATAAAAAAGAATAAAAATGCAAAAAGTGGAAAATTTCTATTGGATAGCCAATGACATGATTAAAAATGATAGACAAATATAAAATGAAAAGATACACAGAGAAGTTTTATTGGTCCGTATTTCTCAACGACACAAACAAACAACAAAAGATCTGACAACATGAAATATAAAGTGACTTGGAGCTTCTGTTTGGATCAAATTTCACAAATGAAAGAGAAAAGGAAAGCCGAGTCTCAAAAGTGAAGACACACATAAGTCTCTTATTGGCTCATGTTTCATGACTGAAAATCAAATAAACAATAAAATTAACAATGTGAAGCAAGATGGAGCCTTCTTATTAGCTCAAGATTCGTAGAAATGAAAATATCTAAACTAAACTAACATAACAAAGGCACAGGACATTCAAATATTTGATCAAAGCTTCACAAACACGAAAAGAACTATAAAAATACAAAGACAAATGGCACAAAATGATTTGCCCAAGATTCACAAAGAAAAAACTAGTGACAAATAAATAATTTTACTGACGGAATAGACTTAGAAGCTCTAAACAAACTGGATCTAAGTAAATCTTTCAAATCCATAGAAAATAGCCTTGATGGCTATAAATGGCATGAAAACTTAAAATAAGCTTACAAACAATGGATTTAAACTGAAAAATGAATGTAACTAGATGTAGAAAAAAATATAAGAAAACAAATGCTAAAGCACAATCTAAATCAATATTGAACTAATATTTTCTCAAAATATTTGAGCAGAATAAGAATTTTAAACCTAATTTTCTTACAGACAATAATTGAGCAACTAGGGCTTCAAAATATTTAAATAGACTTCAATCTTCATATTTATAGCTAATTAAAATCTTCCAGATCGATCCTGTACATGCATAATCACCAACTCTCATACCATGTCAGGATTTATAAGGAATGAGTAATAGATTTATTATAAATCCATAATATAAGTTTCCGAAGATTATAGATTACGATGTGTAGAATACATAATGTACTAAAAAGTGCTAAAGAAAATAATAGGAAATAAAAGAGATATAATACATCAGATTTAAGTGGGGAAACCAAAAGGAAAAAACCCCACTGTTATAAAGCATTGTCTATATTAAGATTGTCAAATATAATTTTTTCCCAACACTTCCACTTCACTCTTTGGTCTTTTTTCTTAGAACAAAACTACAAAGTGATTTATTTCTATAAAATGCAAATAATGATCATGTTTACCAACCAAATGATCTTCTATATCAATACCAATTTATACATGGGTTTATTAGCAATCCTGAGAGGGATTTTCGTGAGTCAGTAGCTTTGTTAGTCAGTTTCTCTGTTCCACTCTTAAATGTGGAAGACCATCATAATAAAATTAAATACATGAAATTTAAGATAATGTGGGGCATACAACAATGTGATAGATATTCCATTTAACATTAATACCCCAACATTTGATAGATTTTTTGTTTATTCATATGCATTTTCAGGAGTTAGTATCTTTTGGGTAAGTCCGGTATTGTATGAATTGGTGGATATCAACATACCAAGGGTCCTGTGTAGGGCCATGTGGCTCAATATGACATGCTTCCTAAATTTTTTGAGAAGGTGAAGTGGCTGGGGTTTAATGGATTTATATTATAAGAGATTCATCATGAGAATCATAACGTGACTAAAATTGAATGACATATGTGGCCAAATAATCAGCCAATGCATTCTTTTCACACAAGACTGATTCAATGGTAAATGAAGTGAAGAGTAGCGTCAATTCCTGGACTAAGTAATAATAAGATTTAAGGTTTTTGTTGTGACATTGATATACACCATTAAGGTCTATTGACATACCAAATGATAATACCCCACAACATAAAGGTAGGAGAAATTCTTAGCTAAGGTGGCATGTATGCCTAAGATAAGAGCCTCATATTCCAAAATGTTCTTAGGGATTTTGAGCTTGAGTTGATAGGAAAGAGGGAAATCCTAGATGGAGGGATCAGTGAGAAAAAAACCTGCCCCAACTTCATGGAAGAACTTTTCTCCTTCAAAGTGTAGCATCCTTGTATCCTTTGAAGATTGATAGTGACCTCCTCAATGATTTTTTCCATTGGCTTGGTTTTAGATGGGGGAGGCACTTCGTTAATGACACTAGAAGACTATGCCTCAAGACCAGCCATGAAGTTGTATTAGTAGTCTTTGATGGAATGAAATTTTCTATACCTTCAATGAGGAATATGTCCTCATCAAGTAATGTATCATGAATAAGTTGAGGATAAGATATGGGAGTGACAACTAATTGGTCCACCACGACTTAGCCTATTAGCACCTCTTGTGTGAGGATACGAGAGGTCAAATTACATTAGGAGGGCCATCCATTTCCGATGCGATCCATTGGGAGGATAGCATATGAGAAGAAGTGATACAAGGGATTTGTATGGATATTGACATAGGTAGTTTGATACAACATACAATGATGTAACTTGGTAGATGTACAATAAATGGTTAAGCAAGCCCGCTCAATGGATGTGTAGTGTGACTCGCAGTCTAGAAAGGATCGACTAACATAGTAGATGACATTATCCTTACCTTTTTCATCTTCTTGTGCTAACATTTCCCCTATAAACAACGAAGTGGAAGAGGTATATAGTAGTAAAGGTCGATCTAGTGAAGGAGGTTGTAAGCTTGGTAACGAGGACAAACAATTTTTCATATTGTTGAATACTTTTTTAATAGTATTTGGTCCAATCTAGTTTGGTATATTTTGAAAGTAGGCTATTTATAACATCAGTATGATAGGTAAACTAAGGGAAAATTCATCAGATTTCCCAAAGTTTTCTAGAAAAGAGTGTATGTCTACTATAGAAGATGGTGTGAAAGGTCGAGGATAGCTTTAATTTTTTTAGGTTGACATCGATACCACATTTAGATACTAAAAATCCTATGATTTTTCCCCGCATCACCCCAAATATACATTTTCTGGGATTGAGGCAAACCTTGTATTTACAAAGGCGTCCTAAGGCAATGTCTAAGTCATGAGCATGATCATTAGTGCATCAAGATTTGATGAGTAGATCATTAACATAGAATTCAACTATTTTATGTATGAGGTCATGAAAGATGTGTGTCATGGTGTGTTGATATGTTGCACTAGAGTTTTTGAGTCCAAAGGGAATTTTTACATAACAATAAGTTCCCCATTTGTAGTGAAGGTAGTATTATGTTGATCTTTAGGAGAAATATGAATTTGGTTATACCCCGAGAACCCATCCATAAGAGATAACATTTCGTACCCTACCATGGCATCAAAAATGGCATCGATGAAGGGTAAAGGAAATTTATCCTTATGACAAGCAAGGTAGATGTTTCAAAAAGATGTAAATAAGGATAGAAAAACTTCCCTTTTTCGAACTAGGATGATATTGGACACCCACTCAGAATAGTCCACCGTATGAATGAATTTCACATCTAAGAGCTTGATGATTTCTTTATGACATAAATAATTGATCTTGGGTGGGAAATTCCTATATATTTCTGAATGTGAGTGACACCATGATAGGTAATCATGTTATGGGATACTACTTCAGGATCAATTCCCAACATATCGTAAAATACATCTTTATGGTTTCGTAATACCTCTATGTGGCACTCCCACAAGCGAGGAAAGAAATCACCAAACATGAATACATGTGTGGGATTGTCATCAAGCTATACACTAATGGTTGATTCAACCAACATAACATTGCTATCTTGGAAATGATATGGGGCCTTGGGTAATTTTGGCTACTTCATCTTAGGTAGAATAAATAGAAGTGACATAATTGTCAAAGTGCATAGGTGTCTTAGAGAAGTTCCCAACTTAATATGATTTCAAGGGAGTTTATATTCTTAGGCATATAAGAGTTCTAGAATGGCCTCATCATTATCTAGGGTAGGTAGAGGCCCATGGAATTCTAAATCAATCTATAGGCTCCGTGTATCACCTACCTTCTCTATGTTACCTAGAGCTGGTTTGTCAAACATCTAATACCCTAGCGTATAAGGTGACCTCTTTGGGTGTAACATCAATAGTGGCCATGCTAGGAGCATCGGGACCAATGTTGAGGTCAAAGGCTGGTTTAGAAGCTGGTGTGGGTGGTGGATTTGTTGTAGGAGTGCGACACGATGCATAGTCGAGATTTTCTCTATGACCTAGGGAGTATCAAGGAGTGGTGGATTAAAGGGAGGAACATAAGGAAGTGTCTCATCTTGATCCTCATTATTGCTAGTATCATAGATAGGGCTCATAATATGTGTTGATGGTATTAATTTCAAGTTGAGAATACTGTATTTGGGCTAAGGAACATTGGTAGTGCAATAATTCCAAGTTCCTATAATCAGCTTGTGAAATGATGTAATCTTCGTTGAAGGTATTCCCGTTTCCTTTAACATCCGACACCTCCTCTTAAGTTGAAACACAAATCTTGCTAAAATATATAGGTGAAAGGGGATGGTGATCATAAAATAGATAAACGATTCCTATCTCATTATATTCTAAGTGGTTTGAGGTTGAGTCATTTCTCATTGGCTCCTCTATATCGATTTGAGGTGGAAATCGATCTCGAGGTAGAATAACCAAAGGTAACTGATGCATAATATCATTGGGTAACCTATTTTTTTATTGAATATGTTTTGAATATCATTAGGTTCATTTTCATCTGAATATACTAATGTAATTTGGATTTAAGACCTAATATTGAAGAACTCTAGATACATAATTATTTGGATCTCGGTAGTAGTTGGCATTAGGAAAGGCTCATTGGGAAATGGTACTGGGATATCCCAAGGATTAGGATCAACATCATGCCTAAAGCATTAGTTGTTATGGATGAATTTGATACATTGGTACATGGACGATGTGAATGTGCGCATATGATGTGTCCATGGGCGTACAATAAGAGGTTATAAGAGAGAGGACGATCTAGAACCATGAGCTTGGTACAGACCATTTTAGGTCCAACTGTGATTGGTAGCTAGATACATACTATGGGTTTTTGTTTAGTTTTGTAAAATCTGCGATAATTCAAGAGGGTAGGCTTGAGTTCATTGATAGAATAGATGAGATTCTTTATGAGGGAGAAAGAAGCTAAGTTAATTCTTGATCCTTCATCCATGAAGACCCTATGAACTTGTACATCATGAATGATAACAATAATGTGTAGGGGTAGGTCATCCAAATGAAATAAGACTTCATTGGCAATCTTGTCATTCTCCAAAAAATTTAAGGATAAGCAACCCATACTTGAGTGTTGTAAGGATGATCATGTAGTTTTTATGTGATGAATTTTTGGACTTAGAGATGCAAAGTAGGAATTTGAGGAGCCACATAAGAAGGATCCTTAATGTTTTGTAACTTTTTAGGAGAAACCTTCGATGTGAAGCTGAGGTGCGCATGAATTCAATGAAAGGTATATTATATGTAAGGGAATTCAACTCATTAAAAGGGTTCCAATGAGGCTTGGAATAACTTCCATAATGATATTGTAGTGGTGGTATAATGGAATACACATCTCGATGTGATGACGGTTTAGTTGGAGCTATCTTTTCAAAGGAAGGTGGGATATGATATTTACTTGGTACTTCTTGTGACACCACGGGTGGAGAATCGACTATAGGAGTAGGCTCTATTGTTGGTGTGTCTTGTGAAGTATTAAACAATGGTGGATTATCGAAAGCTTTCTTTGGATTAATAACGAGATATTAATGGGAAGGATTACATATATAATTTACCTTAGCCACATTGATGTATTTTGAATCTACGAGATTATGATTTTATGAAGGTTCTACGATTTGCCATGATATTGCTCATAAGTTTTTTATGATGCTTATTTTGACGGTTGGAGTGATATATTTCTAAAGATTGACAATTTTTATAATGCTCTTATATAACGATAGAGTAACTGAAAGATGAGAAAATGAAGAAATCGAGGGCTGATTTCCTAAGGTCCTTATAATCATTGTTAGAATTTCCTATAGTGGTATGCCACTAGAAAAATATATGACCTCTAAAGTTAGGTAAGGCCTATTTTAAAGGAATAACTATTCATGGAGTGGGAAGCATTTGGATAATTTTGTCACGAGATAAAGGATTATGGATGGGGGAAAGGATATTTGTGATTTCCTCTTACTCCTTTTTATTTTGGAGTATTCAAATGGATGATTACATGCGTTGTGATTTTAAGTTTAGGTGATGAATTGGAAGTGCATCCAAATTCATGCATGAGATGATCTTGTCTTTTAGCTTGTTCGAGGATTCCTCCAACGTGTTGGGAGAGAAGGACCTAAATTTATATTGGAGAGTAGGTGTAAGGTATTTAAGAAATATTTTGCATAAACTTTGATTATCAAGGTTATGATTATATTATATGGAAAATGTTTTCTATTTCTTAATAAAGCCTTGGGTAAATTCATAAATCTATTTCTTAAGGTTTATGAATCTTTAAAATAGGTTTTTGGAAGGTCTTGTTGTTAAAATTCAGAAATGAGAGATTTTTCTAATCCTTCTAAATTAATTATCAAATTAGGAGGAAAATGGTTGTACCATTCTAATGCCTCGCCTACAAAATTCTTTGCTAGAAGTTTAGTGGTTGCATAGGTGTTTGTTTGAATCCATTCTTTATATAGGTTACCAAAGGTCTTAAGATAGAGGGTTGGATCCATAGATCTATTGGAATAAATAGTAGGGACAATCTCTGCTAAGTCTATAGAAAAAATGTATGGAGATAAAGGTTCATTTTGGACTATTTGCAAGATCTTGCTCGGATTAGCAGAGAGGATGTATATGATTCTCGTGAGCATCCACAAATTGAGGGAGGTGTAAGAAGGAATTCTATGCACCAAATTTTTAGAAGCTATCTGCAACATTTGATTTTAAATTTGGATCATGTTAGTTGTGGTGGTAGATTGGGACAAGGCCATCGATTTAGGATCTTGACTATTACCATGTTATGATCCATAGAATAAGAATGAATATTTTTGTGGGTTTTTGTTCATGATTATCATGTTCATTAGTGGGAGTTTTGGGAGATTCATTGCGATCAATATTTTAGGGAGGAGTCTGATCATGATATGGTAATCTCGGGTTAAGACGAGGCATGGTAATTTTCATGACATTACTGGATATCCTTTGAAAAAATCCATCCTTTTCATGGGTGAAATACTCATTGTTGTTGAGATTATCAATAAATGGGTAAATTTTATTCTCTAAATGATAAGAGGAAAAAGGTTGAGACAAAATAATTTCATGAGTGAGATTGGAGTGACTAGGAAGGTTAGTGATTTTAAGATGAGAAATAGTGCATTTAGGAGCATGAAGAGGATATGTAGGCACAAAGGAATATACGATGGAGTAGTTTAGGGTTTTCATCTCATGTGCCAAAATATCCTTGCAGTGACATGTTTATAATTTGGAAGCTATAAACAAGGCTCTATAAATATGTGCTCAGGACATAATTGGCCCCGTAGAATGTTTCCGAAGTGGCCAAAGGTTTATGAAAGAATATGTGATAAAAACAAACAAGATTTTCCCTAGGCAATGGTGTCTATGTAGAAAATTTCTCATGGTCTTTAGGATTTTTTTATTTTGGAATGAGATCAAATTTGAATATGGATGCTTTTAATGAGCTTTTCTCGATCATAAGGACCGTAGGATTTCACGTCAAGTTCACCATACATTTATAATAGGTGAATAATGTGTCTCAATAACTTGCACTCCTAAGTCTTCTATTCTACAAGGGTATTGAGGAAATGAGTAGGAGACACACATGAACCGACATATAATGGATATATTTAAATGGGATATAAAAAGTACTAGGGTCACATATCTAGAGGGTAGTAATCCCTACACTAGGTCAACCTAGGGTTTCTAAGGCCTACAATTAAGATATAGGAGAGTACCCTTCTAACATATCGATAGATGGATGAGAAGAGGTATGGATCGATGATAGATAAGGAAAACATGCACAATATGACTAAAATAAAAGTAAGCAAAAGGTAAGGACCTGATAAAATAAGAGCATTATGTTAACTAACATGAAAATACATGTAATACTATGTTAACATATATCAATGGGGAAGGGAAATGAAATGATCTATGAAAAATGAAAAATATAGTTAGAGCACTCACCTATACATGTAGGGTGGTCACTGATGCCTCTATCTCTCTAGAGAAGTAGCACACTATAAGATAATCATTGCTAGGTGGAGAAGGGGAGCACCGTTTCTATTTTAGAATCATTATGGATGACCCAATAGTGAAAACAATCCAACCAATAATAAAAGTGTCTAATCCAATCCAAGCCAAGTGTAAGATGAACCAAGAGCTGAGTGAAGAGATGTAAAGATACAAAAAAAGATCAGAGCATGTGGTAGTTCCTAAGATTTGGGCTTCCTTCTTTTATGAATGTAAAGATGTGGTGAGAATATATACGATGCCATCACCCATGGGAAAGGGCGTCAACCAAGAAAAACCTTTCACCAAAGCCATCACCCATGGGTGATGATATCCGCCAAGGATGGTAATATGATGTAATGTATCATGTAAAGGGAAAAAGAGTGTCATAGATCAAACTGATGGATGAACCAGGTACCAAATGTTGAGATGCAAGCAAGGTGTCAGGAGTTCAATGTGTGTGATACCTAGAGGGAGAAGGATAACTAGTACAAGGATAACTAAGTATAAGATCACATATTGATACTCTTTAAGGGTACCATATCTAACCCATAATGATTATATAAATAATCATTCCCCATTCTTGGTAGGCCCCTTAATGAACCCCTTCAAGAAATAGATGCATCAATCACCCTTATCTACAAAATATAAATTGTTAATAATAGGTATGAGAGATGAAAATTGAAAAATTAGGTGTATAAATTTCTTAGTAGAGCTCTTGAAATTTCCAACACCATCATAGGATTCTTAATGCTCTATGTTTACCTATTATTTGAAATGGTCCTCCTTCACACACATTGGTTCATTCTTAATTTGTTTCTTTCTATGGTGTGACTCACATGATGTTTTGTCCTCTTGAAAAGAGAATGAACACAAGGTTTGGGCTAAAATATTGAGATCATCACTTTCCTTATTACCTTATTGAGCTACAATATTCATCCCTATAGAAATTAAATCATGCACTCGGGTACATTTCTAGGTCCTAATCACATACTACTATTCATATGATTCTAAGCAAGAAAACTAGTAATTAACCATTGTCTTTGGCCTCTTTTATTTTCTTCTTCTCTTATTTCTAGTATTCTACACCCTACTACCTAGTCCGATCTTCATGAATTTATATTTCTTAGCTCTGACACCAAGACTGCAGACAGATGCCACCACCCAGCGCCCTCGACCTCTTTTTATCTTTCTCACCCTTTTTGGGCCCCTTTTATCTTTTTGGCATATTGTTTTCTTATGGGTCATCCTTTTAGTGGTTAATTAAAAAATTCAAACAAGGAATCATATAAATATAAAGATATGTGATCAAATTAAAGGAACAACCTCTAATCATCTACTATGATCACCTAAGGTTGCATCCAAAGTAATTTTAAGAGCATCAAAACATACATCTAGATATCATTCAAGGGACAAGGGATTGTATTTTCTGCATACACTTCATAGGAGGGGAAGTTCATTTTTACATACACACATCTATTTACATTACTACATATAGCTATTTCTTGCTATCAAGTGCATCTTGGACAAGAGCCTCTTAGGGAACGATTCTACACACACATAAAACAACATGGAGCCTGAGATGTAGTGCACCACTTGGTTATAATTTCACTTTGTTGGGTGACCATCGAGGTTAGTCCGAATCCCTATTTGCATAATTTTTTTAGGATTTGACATGTTTTGGGGGTTTTCTGGAGATCATTTGTTTTGTAAGTTACAGGAGAATTTTGTAGGTATAATGTGACACACAGTGATCAAAATCTAAGGTTAGCGATATTGGCGCGACACAAGAAATATAAGTTTTTGATTATTTTTTCCGTCACATGCACCTTAAGAAAAATTTGGTGCCTAAAATACCCTAACCTAGCCCAAGCACCTAGGTCTAGCATATTATGACAATCCTACATTTTTCTATGTATGATTGCAAAAGTTTTCTCCTCTTGTTCATCGATTTTCTAGTCTAGTATACTTTGGGATTTATTGCAAAATCAACTAGGTATTATACTCTCTCTCTTGTACCTAGGGTTTCATATTTCTTTAGATTATTTCTTAGGTGAGATATGTAATTATTAGTGTATTTATCATATGTGACTTTGTAATTAGGGTTTAACATTAATTTACTATTTTATAAATCATTTGGTGAACTGTCTTTCAAATACTTACATATTTGTTTGTTATTATCGCTTCGATATTCTATGCATCCTCTCCATGGATGTTTCCATCCATGTATTTTTATCTTGAATGTTTAATAAAATCATATCTAATTTAGATAATACTTATATTCCTCATAACTAGCCCGAATATGTGTACCATAAGTTTACTTCATCTCTAATAAGTTTCCTTCTCAAGCCACATCGAGCATGATCCCCCTTTATATTCATGTTTGCATAAATAATGTTGGGGTTATAAGTGCCTTAGTAGATAGTGGATTAGGGATTAATATTTGTAATATCACATTTCTCCACCAAATTTGATTCTTTGAGGACTCTTTGGCTCCTTTAGTTATTTTTATTCGCAGATTCAAAAATATTCCCAAACATGTTTTAGGTACTATGACCCTCCCTATTACCATCGGGCCATGTACGCTTCCCATTACATGCCACGTAATGCCTAACAATTTTAATTATAACATTCTTCTTGAGAGGCCTTGGATCCATGCCATGCATGCAGTTCCTTCCACTCTTCATACATGGCTTTAATTCCTTTATCAGGGGGTTGTTAATGATGTTCTAGCAGATCAATCACTGTTCACATATTGTAATTCTAGTGAGCATTCTGAAACACCCCTAACTCTTGTACCTCTACTCATAACTTCTCCAAATATGGTCTTGGATACAAGTATTTTCTTCGTTATGGTTTCTATGGTAATGGTTTTTTCCCACATGGTCATGGAGTCACGTAACCGGGGCTCTCCCCACTACATCTAAGAAGCTTGGAATAGGATATCATATTCATTTTGAATCTTTTCAGAGGATCATAAAGTTATACATACTTCTTCACTTCCTCTCATATATCCGGAACTCATTAGTGACTCTACCTCTTCTACTTGGCCTAATTTGGACACTTTTTCTACTGATGATTCTCTTCTAGAATACATGGGGGTTTATGATCACCTCCCATATTTCCATCACAAGAGACACTCTCCATCACTTCTTGATGCTACCACCTACTTTGGTGAATCCAATAGGCCTACTAAAAATATAGACTCTCTTGAAACCATTCATACTAAACCATACATAGAGGATTAGTCAACTCTTCTAAATGAAGATATTATTCCATATAACCTTGACAACTCGCTACCAATGCATGAATGGTTTTTTTAGTCTCTTCTCTTACACCCGTTGAGAAATATGATATTCAACAAGTTTTACATGAATTTTTAGAAATCTTGACATGGTAATATACTGAGATATGTATGGTATTGATCTGTCTATAGCTATGCATAACATCATCCTTCATCATGGTGCAAAACCTATTCAACAAAACATTCATAAAATACCCCGATGGTCGCACTCCTAGTCAAAGAATAAATACAATGATTATTAGATATTGTCTTTATTCACACCGTGGATTATCCAAATGGGTATCTAACATTGTGCCGATTATGAAACCATATGGTAGAACTCATTTTTTTATTGATTTTTGTGATCTTAATAAGGCATTTCCCAAGGATAGTTTCCCATTTCTACACATTGATGTGATTGTTGATTCTACTTGCTGCATATGATATCATTTATTTTATGGATGGATTTTATATTTATAATAAAATCAAGATTAAGAAAATACTTCCTTTACTATACCATGGGGAACATTTTTTTACACCGTCATGCCCTTCGGCCTTTAAAACATTGAGGCCACTTACCAACAAGCAATGATGCATATCTTTCATGATTACATTTATAAGATCCTTGAAGACTATGTTGATGATATACTAGCCAAATCATGGTATCATTCAACACATTCTAAAGATCTTCACACAATATTCAAATGTTTATGAAACTATAAAGTACGCTTGAATCCAAAGAAGTCTATTTTTGGAGTTACAACTGGCAAGATCCTTGGGTACATTATCTCACAATGTGGAATTGAAATAGATCCCAATAAAATCTATGTTATTATTGACATGCCTCCACCTCATAATTTACATAAGTTACACTCACTTTGAAAGGAAAAATCCAGGCTATTCACCATTTTATTGCGCAACTTGCTAACAAAACCCAACCATTCACTCGTTTGATGAAAAAATATACTGGATTTTTCTAAGATGACCAATGAAAAAGAGAATTCGATGCTATAAAAACATACCTCTAAATCCACCTATCCTAGTGCCTCCCATGGTTGAGCAACCTTTTTTATTATACATTTCCACCACATTTCATGTTTTGGGATATCTTCTTGCATAACATGATGAATCTCAAAGGTGTGAGCGAGATGTCTATTAAATTAGTCAAACTTTTCTCTCTTATGAATTTAATTACAATTACATCAAGAAGTTATGCCTTGGCCTCGTATTTGTGGCAGAAAAATTGTGCCACTACCTTCTTAACAATGGGGTTCATATCATCACCAAGGTAGATCCTTTATAGTACCTCTTGTCCCACACACATCTCTCAAGGCGTATTGCACGATGGGTCATGCTACTTATGGATTTAGAATTCAATTTCATTCCCCAACAAAATATAAAAGGCCAAATCATCACCGATCGACTTGTTGAGGAGCCCCTACCCAATGCATCACCTGTTTGTGATTATTTTCGAGACAATTTCACTACTTACACCATTGATACTAACACTTGGATGATGTATTTTGATGGGTATCATTTCTGATCTGGCATTGGGGCCAACATAGTCTTCTTTAATTCACATGCAAATCATCTTCCCTTTGCATAATTCTTAGGGTTTTCATGCACCAATAAAGTCAATAAGTATGAAACCCTCATTCTCGGCCTCACCACTTTGCTCGAAGCTCCTTGTTCAAAACATCCACATTCATAACTCATTATTAAAAAAGTGAATGACACATACCATACAAAATAAGAACATCTCTAACCATATAATAATGTTGTTAAAGCTCTTTTTGCCACATTTGAGTCCTACTCTATCACTTCCATCCCCTATAAAAATGATCATCATGCGCAGATGCTATGACTAGTGTGGAATCATTTATAACTCAAGAGATCACTAATATGAAAGCCACGTTCATCATCCAAAACTTGTGACATTCCTCTACCAATCGTTCACTTGAAGCTTGTGCAATCACATGCAATAATGACCATCTTGAATGGTTCAATCCAATATACAACTTTCTTTATCGAAAAAACATTTCAGATGACCTCCAACCTCATGAAGCTCATCACTGCGATGTGAAGCCACATGATATGTCATCATTAGTGTATATTTATTTAAATGATCATTTGATTACCATTTGATATGATGTCTAGGAATCACATACACCCCTACCATTGTATCTCAAGTTCACAATAGCTTGTGTGGTGGCCACTTCTCCACCAAGGCTATGCCACTCAAGCTCTTACGTCAGGGATACTATTGGCCTACCATGGAGCAAGATTTCCTAGAATATGCTAAGCACTATGATAAATGCTAAAAACATGACAATATTCACCATACACTTACATATGACCTTTAGTTGATTTATCTATCATGAACCTTCTCTTTATGGGGTTTTGATCTTATTGGTATGATAAATCCCAAAATCATTGATGGCCATAAGCACATTATTACCACCAAAAAAATATTTTACGAAATGGGTCTAAGCATCACCACTATAAACTATCACTTTGGTCGTCATATCTTTCTTTTCATCACCACTCACATCATTACATGATTTGTAATTTCCTCTACTATTATCACAAAAATGCTCTTCATTCAAAAAATAAGGATGTTAAATGGCTCTATGTAAGATTCAAAATTAAATAATAGTTTTCTAGTCCTTACTACCCACAAGGTAATGATCACCAATAAAACTATGGTCAAAATATTATGTAAGACTATTGATACTAGCAATGATGACTGACAAATCCTATATGCTCTTTCGCTTACCGCACCGGTGTACGTATGCCTATCAATGTAACAACTTTCTTAATAGTTTACGGTATTGAGGCCGCCATTCCACTAGAAATTGAAATACCATCACTACATATCTCCCTTAAAGGCATTCTCAAGGACAATGAATATTGCAAAAATCACCTACAAGAGCTTGAAATGCTTACCTCTTGTCGTGTGCAAGCTCTTGAACATATTAGAGTATATAAATTTCGCACCACCCAAGCATACAATAAAAAAATGTCCTCATGAGTTCAACATGGGTGATCTTTTGTTAAAAGAAAATCAGAAAAATACAAACACCAAAGCTCCCCAAAAGGGAAAATTCAAACCTAATTGGTTTGGTCCTTATGTTATCACAGATAAACTTAGGGGTGGTGTATATCACCTTTCCACTCTCTTGGGTAAGCCACTCAATAACCTACTTAATGTAATGAATCTTAAGCAATATTATGCTCCATGGTCACTACCCTATGATGCAATCTTGTGCTATAGTTAAAACTTGACTGTTGAGGGCATACTACATACATGAACCTCACACACCACACATCTCTACATTCACCGAATTCATGACACATATTTCTCACCTTAAATTCTCACACGACACCATTTCCTGATGAAACATTCTATTTCCATGGTTCATACTAGAATGTTAAGGGTATAAATATGAAATGGAACTCCCTTCACACTCTTTACATTCTAGGCTTCATTTCTCTATCTTTCTAGCACACATGTTCAAACCATTTCTTGATGACGCACTCTGTTCTATGGTTCATTCTTGACTTCTAAGGGCTATTTTATAAATGAACCTCATTTCACTCATACTTATTCACATCTACTTGGGGGAACACTACTGCTATCACATTCTCACATTGCATACCATTCCATATCACTCATTAGAGCATACTTTGCATATCTTTGTTGCACATTGTTCTTGATTACTTATAGTCACATGTACACTTTTCTTACTATGTTAGTAAGATATTTCATATTATGCATGTTCACTTGTTATCTACGTGTGAATGGAAATATTACATAGATCTTCACATGCATCATATATTCTTGGTAGTGTACCTCTTACCAGTCCCATTGAGGCTCCTCATGACAGCTAATTTTGTACACATCATAGGTGTTATTATTCTATTACATGCTACTTTTCAATTTTACTAGAAGACTACTCTATCGATATATACATGTCTTGACATAGTTTTTATCTTTATAACATACTAATGGGTGCTTCATGTGCATCATTTTCATTACAAGAACTATTTTCCACCATGGTTTTCTGATACATTGCCTACGATTTTTTTCATTGTATGTCACATGTTTTCAAGCTTTGCTCTATGTTTTACTTGTTTATTGCTTGTATTCTTTTGGTTGCTTAGGCCCTAATTGTATTGTGACATTGTGAGTGATGTCCCATGTTTGCAACCCACTTTTCATGTTCTACATTATCTTCTTGATTATTAGATTACACATTGTCTTTTATATGCATTTTTATCTTGCTTACACTAACACATGTTTCTAGCCACTCTATTTACATGTTCTTTGGTTTCTACCATACACATTCCCTCCCCATGTAGGCTATCAGTTTTAGATCGCAGTCGGTCCACTCCTTTGGGCCACATCCTCCTAGAAAAGTCACATGCACCCCAAATAAGGGGACATACATTTGGTGATTCAATCACCCCATTCAATAGTGCACAATCATATTTCATACTTGCACAATACATGAACATAACAATATTAAGTTATAGAAATGGCCCAAAATATGACTTATGTCCTCAACAAAACACAGTCACCAAAGACCTAGATATAAAAATTAGCACCCGGGTGCTCCTAACCTTCTCTCGGGTGCTTCTAACAAGGGGGATATTAAATTTGTTTCATAGATCATCATAGTTTTTGGCATTGTACAAAGCATTTTACACAAGACACGAAAAATCCTACAACAATCGAACACATTCTATATTATTTTTCTTCTATTTTTGTTAGATCAAGTTGGATTGAATTGGAACAAAGTAGGATCACACCATCTATGGTGGTGTATAATTTTTGGGAAGTATTTAGGGATGGAGAATAACACCAAACCTTTCTCCCCAACACTTCTTCTACTGTGGTGTAAGATCACCCAAAAAAACTTGTTCTTGGCATGAAATCACCTAAAAAACATTCCCTTCTACAACATTCAGGATAATTTCTATCCTTTTCACTCTTCACAGATCAGATGCACATATTCCTTTTACTACTTTTTCTCAATTTTACATATTTAGATCAATTTTTTCATATACACATATTTGATTGCTCTTTTTATCTTCTTTGTACAAGTTCATCCTTATTATAAGAAACAATCACATAAGTGAAAAAATCAAACATAATAAATAATGAAAACATGTATGAAACAATACATCATCATACGATTCACCCCTACGGTCACTTCCTCTTCTTTAGCTTCCATACTTAATTTTATCACTCCATGTTTTTTCTTGTCTCCTTGGACACGCTTTCACCATCAATCTACATGGTTATCAGGTACAAATATCTTATCTACTTTATGTTATCAAGAATTATCTTAACAAAATAAAGTGGGGGAAAATATAGACACTAAATCATGCACTTGGGTATATTTCTAGGTCCTTATCACATGCTATTATTCATATGATTTCAAACGAGAAAACTAGTAATTAACCATTTTCTCTTGCCTCTTTTATTTCCTCTTTGATTTTCTTCTTGTCTTCCTTGTAGTCTTCTACACCCTACTTCCCAATCTCATCTTCATTGTTTTATCTTTCTTGGTTCTATACACCGCTCGTAGGATGCTAGCACCTGTGTGCCCTCGTCATCTTGGATGCCCTGCACCTCTTTATATCTTACTCACACCTTTTGGGATCCTTTTATCTTTTGGGCATCTTTTTTTCTTATGGGTCATTATTTTAGTGGTTAATTACAAAATTCAAATAAGGGAATCATATAAATATAAAGCTATATGATCAAATTAAAGGACCAAGCTCTAAACATCTACCGTCATCACCTAAGTTTTCATCTAAAGGAATTATAAGAGCATTAAAGTAACTATCTAGCTATTATTGTAGTGAAAAGGGACTACATTTTTCTGCATACACTTCATAGGAGGGGAAGTTCATTTTTCCATACAAACATCTATTTACATTACTACATCTAGATATTTCTCGCTATCAAGTGCACCTTGTAGAAGAGCCTCCTAGGGCACGATTACACACACACACACACACCTAGCTACATGGATTCTGAGATGTAGTGCAATGGTCAGTTGTAAGTTCACTCTGTCGGGTACCCAATGAGGTCAGGCCAATTTGACTCCCATTTCCGTCTTTTTATTTTTTATGATTTGATGTAATTTGGGGTTTTGCAAAGATATCATTTATTATTCCACGGGTATAGTACAACACACATGAGATCATCAGCGAAGGTTAGTTACATTAGTGTGACATAAGAAAAATCATTTTATGAGTATTTTCGTAGTCACAGGTTCCTAGAAGTGGAATTTATCACCTAAGCACCCCTAACCAAGCCCAATTGCGTAGTCCAACATATTTCGACAATCCTACATTTTTCTATGTATAGTTGCAGTAGTTTTATCCTCTTGTTCATTATTTTTCTAGTCCAACATACTTTAGGATTTATTGCGAAATTAATTAAGTATTCTACTCTCTGTTTTGCACCTAAGGTTTCATATTTCTATAGCTTATTTCTTAGGCTATATCTATACTTTATTGTTGTAGTTATCATATATGATGTGTAATTAGGGTTTAACATTAGTTCAATATTTATTAAATCAATCCCCAAGATGAATATAACTTATTATTGAATGGAAGAATCCATGATAGAATCAATCATGCTCTTATATATACATTCATCATTGAGAAGGTCCGTTTCTCTATATGGAGAAGAGAAATCTTCATATTCACAATCATACCCATTGGGTAAGTCCTCATGCTAGGTCTTAAAAATATGACTAGAAACCTAGGGATCAGATTGAAAAAACTCATTGGAAATCAATTTTTCCTCATATATCTACACTAATTACCATCTTAATGATGTTTTATGGAAATTCAAAATATCCATTATCCTTATCATCACCAAGTAGAGAACCTGTATCCATATTCTATTGGAAGTGCACATTATCAAATTATGGGATCATAAAATCATCATGTTATTTCTCAAATGACTCAAACACATATAAGTAATCCTCTTTCAATATAGGAAGCTTAACATATTCCTCTAGAGTTATGAAATAGTTTCCATATCTTGAATCTTGGTACAAAATTTCCACCCTTGGGTCATCCTCTTTTTGAATAGTGTATCTCATCTTTCTTATAGGAAGGAGCTTCTTAATTTTCCCTTGATTGGTATGGTGGTGTATGACCAACCCACATGAATATCTCCACCAACATATAAATAGAAGACCTAACTCAACAACATACCATATAAAGTTGGAATGTCTGCCAAAAGTATGTTCATCTTGAATTTATTGTCAGGAAAATCCACAAATTTTATTTGAGCTTCTTTGACCTTTCCAATGAGGGGTACTCTCTATGGAGTAAAAATGGATAAAAAAAAATTGAGAGTGAGACCAAGTGCCTTGGAAACTTTTTTTGGCATGAAATTCTCAAAAGCACTAGAGTCAATGATACAATTACTCAGTTTATACCCGTTGATCAACAAAGAGAGGTAGAATGGTTCTACTTTATCATAACCGGAGGATTTTGAAGTAATAATGTTATGAGAAGGAGTGGTGATAGGATCGGGAAGTGGTTATTTGGTAGTGGAATTTATGATTCTATAATTTCAACTACTTCCTTTGATGAATTGGACAAGTCGATCAAATTTCTTGTGGTGAGTTCTCAGATACTTAGACTCAGAAATTTAGACTTTGGACTTCTTAACATGGTCAATGATGTCAAAGGATGAAGAGGTGGATACTTGGGGAACAATGGAATCCTGAATGGGTATATGAATTAAATTATTAGAAGTAGAATTAGAAATTAATTTGACCAGGGAATAAGAGGGAGACTTACCCAGAGAAGTAGATGTGGCTTTGGCTGAGGTGGACTCGAGATTCTTCTTAGATGACTCTTTAGAAGTGGGAAGTGGTGATTATTTTTTTAATTTTTAGAGTCATATTTTCAGGATTTGAGTGACTCACTTGGGTAGAAGAGGAAGAGTCCTTTTTCTATTCTTGTGAGTGAGTGAACAATACACAAGGGTAGTTGTTTAGACCAAACATGGACTCCTCTCGAATATTAATCATATGAGTGTAGAAACCTAAAATTAGCACCGCTAATCCCCATTTCCATGTACAATAGTACCCCTTCATTATCACATCACTATCATATTATACATTAAATTCTTATCCTAAGTATTATTTCTCCCCCACCATATTTACTCCTCATAAATATCATTCTACAACTATAAAATCCTATTTTACCCCTTCTTAAACCACCCAAACAACTTAGAAACAAAATTATATTAAATAAAACAAAATAAATATCTTCTCAACCATTTAACAACATACCTAACCCGTATAAACTCTTTCCAACACATATATTTCGTTAAAAACAAAAATATCAATTTTGGAAGTCAAGCTGTTTCAAACTTTTTCCCCTAAAACATTGATCGCATGTGACTTTTCCCAATCGTTAGTGTTTCGTCTCCAAAAAATATAAATTTAGAAACTAATTTCAACCTCTTTACTATAACAACCAGATTTCCTATGACCCTATTGAATCACCGATGATTCTCCTTGGCTATTGGTGACCCTATATAAACAAGTTCCTAGCCTTCATATTAGGTTATCTTTCTCCATTTTAGCTAATAACTTGCAACTAGATGTGGCTTAAGGAATTCATATCACATTTTCTTTGTATTTTAGCATTGTTAAAGAGCCGATATCAACCCAAAAACATTCAAGAATATCATCTTCATCATATGAATTTCATTCACATGCCCAGGAATCAACTCAACAATATTCTTGTATCTACAATTTCCATCTCTCGTAATATTACCTTCGATATTCATTCATAAATTTATATAAGGTAAGTGGTTTCCCTTTCTTTATTATATTATTACGCATCATTTAAAAGATTAAATAATCCTTTTTACATCTCTTTTGATTTCTATCTCCATCATTTATCAAGCTATATAATTTCACACAACAATTGTTGACGATTCACTAGAATCACTAATGATTCACCATAATTAGTGGTGATTCCCCATAATCATTGATGATTCCCCTGGGTTACATACAAGATCATTTATGACCCATAAACATCATTAAAAATTGATCAAGATTGCTAACGATCCACCGGACACCATGGGAGCCAAACACGTTCTCACTTATGATCAGGTTTGTAATAAACCCATCCATCCATTAGTACCATATAATTCGTATCCTCCACATTAGGAATTCCCACGAATTTACCACATTCCACAGCCATAAGGATCATATACAAAACTTACTAGCCTTTAAACACTCATGTTATCTCATCATCCACGATCAAGATCTCATGCTTAGAACCTTTCCTATGTCACTGGTAGGACTTTCCTTGGATTGGTACAACTCCCTCCCTCGACACTCTTTATTCTCTTTCACATAGCTAGCCCTGTTATTTCTCAAGCACTTTGCTATCAATGTTACTCGTAAAATAACCATTTCTGACCTCTCTACCATCAAATAATTTGAAAACAAATCTATTGTTGACTTTTTCACTAAGTGGAAAAGCATTATCAATCAATTGACCTTCTCACTACCTCAATCATAAATAATTTAGTTGTTTACTTGATTATGTTCCCATCATATCTCATCTACCCTCTAGATCCATACATTCTAGAATTTTGATGAATCCTTCACCATGGAAAATAGAATTAGAAATCTAAGCCCTCAAGGAGGCCATCCCGATCCTCAATCTATGCATCTCTCATATGATTCCCTTAGGTCTTCTTGTGAACTATATAGAACTACCATGCATGATGCCATTACTTTTCTTTCTAACCCAAAACCCTCAATAGATTAAATCCATATAGGCAATGCACATACTTTGATTCAAATCATCAAACCTATTACATATGATCTTCCCTATGAGAAGACCGTTTCATCACCAAAACTTCCCCAAGACTCGTAGTCCTTGAATCCTAGTTTGGATAATCCTCATGCATCAACATCACCTTTGCTTACTATCCAATCACCTACTACCTCTTGGTAACCCATAGAATCCACCTCGTAGACTCACATATGGAGGAATATTTATTCAAATATCTCTACATCCAACCACCATCCTTCAAACCAATCGAAGACTTGGGTAGCTCACATAGATGTAACCTACCTCAATAATGTTTAGAAACAACATCTCCCTCATCTTAATCGAGACGAAATCCTATCATTGACTCCACGATTGTCATCCATCTGAACCTTTTCCTAAATAAAATATTATATAGTCAAATCCCATCACATTCATGACCTCATCCTCATCATCGGTTATAAAACCTATCCTCTATCTTAATCAAACACTACGAGAATCAAAACACACATCATCTAAGGCCCCACCTTTACCATCTATTCTAGGACCCCATCCTTTATCATAATCCAAATCTATCACATCTACAACTCCACCCTCATCATCCATTTTGGGCCCCCATCCTTTATCTCAATATCATGCCACGAGTCATACCCTATCTCATCCATAAATTGTCCCCCTCATCTATTTTGGGACCTCATCCATTATCCAATTTTATCAATCCCACATTTTATCCCTTAGGTCACATCCTCTTTCTTATCAACCTCACAACATCCCTATGATGTTCCAACACCATATGAAATTTATAAATGCACCCCATCCAAAAATAAGGCACATTGTAGCAAGTTTTCTCATAAATTAAAATAAAAATAAAAATCCATTAATCCAAATCCCCTAAAAGGGACTTACATTAATATCCTCAAGTGGCTCATGTAAGATTCTTTGATCACAGCATTCCACCGATAAAAAAACCCAATCCACATACTCGAAACCTTCCTCGGATGATCAAAAACATTTGTTCCCGTCATCGAAGCCCATGTCATAAAATAGAGAGTTGTAAAGTGCTTAAAGCCATAATCCAGTGACTCTTACCCATCAATGATCTTATCCCGAAGATGACCATATTAATCTATCATCGATATCATCTCGAACCTATAGCCTCATCGTGTCCTCACTAAAATATTTAGGTAAAGGTAGGCATCCTCAATATCATATTATCAAACCCTTATAAGACGTCTCTTCAACACCTTCCATCAAGGTCCCTCAATCTCGTCAACATCTACCCCCGAGTCCGGAAGTATCATCACCAACATCAACAGACCACATGTTCATCCTTAATCAAATCTAGAAAATATTTTTCATACATATTTTCATCACCTTTCATTTAAGGTCCCTCATCTTAGATTAGTATGGTTCACCCACTTGCATGAATCAGAAATTGTCATACATGAAGAAAAGGAAAAATCAAAGCTATGTCATCTACCCCTCCTCATCAATCATCCTCTCATACCTTATCGATATTTTTCAATGGCTCCTTTATCAAAGCTTAGCATCTTCCTTTATTTATCATATAATCAATTAGTCAACATCTAATATTTCATCATCCTAAAGACATCGTTCCTTCAATGCATATTATCTCTAGCCACATCATCAAACTAGGGGGTATCCTCTCTACTAAGACTTAAAAATCTTACCTTGGACACCTCCCATAGTTAACCATCACTTACCCTATCATCTCGATCAAATCAAAATATCACTAATTTGGAAAGGAGTAAATGTGGAAAGTGTTACCCTAATTGGATCAATACATATATCATGGGTCGGGAGCGTATCGTTTAGCCTCCCTTGATGGAACACATAAAAAGGGACCTATGAATACGTTGTGCATGTGGAATTTATTTTGTTAACACATCAACCATCATGACAATAGTCACATCAAAGATCTTATTCCACCACCAACCAATCATTTTATCATCATAATTATTTGAAAGTATGTGGTTTTTCATCACTATCCTCAAAGATTTAAATATGAGAAGCACGACTCTATTCATCACATCTTTCACATGGAAAAATTCCTCCTTAGTTGGAACCCCGTAAAATTACATCCATCTACCTTGTGTACCAAACCAAAGACATGTCATGGGGCACAAATGTGTATTATGTGTATGAAATTCTTCCCATCCTTGAAATAGTCTAGTAGGGCATGCCCTCAACTAAAAATAAAGTCAAAAAGATCTATGGATTCATCTTATCAAAAATAATAGAATGATCCCTCGAAGGAAAACTATCATAAATCAAAATCATATTATCAAAAATAAAAGTATACTGATCCCTCGAAGAACAACTACCTATTAAAATTATAGACTAATCCCTCGAAGGATGGATATCTCTCAAAAGTCAAAATTCAAAATTGTAGACCACTCCCTCAAAGGATGGATACCTATGTAATGAGGATTCCCACATCAACCAACCTTTCAAAAGATAAAATAGAAAAAGCATCCTCGTAAAGATTCCCGCATCGATCATCATTCCATTCAAAGAAAACTTCCCTCATTGATCAATTTGTGTGAAAAATAAATGTATAGCTGAGCCATATCTCTATAAAACTATTTAAAGGATAACCCACTCTCCCGAAAAACCTATATATGTTAACCCTTTTACGTTATAGGAAGGTAAATCTTATCACTTCATCTCTATATCCAAGATCCTACATATGACTACCCATTGTTAGTAATTTGTTAACATCTATTATAAGGCCAAAACTTTAAGTGCCTTCACTATATTTTATTCCCATCACATATGCATAAAATCTAGTAAAAAGAAATCACTCCACGTTTTATTCTTAGCCATAGTTACGACATAGTTTGAAAAACATTAAAATCACTTTTAAAATCAATATAAAATAAAACATCATAATATATAAAACATAACTTTAACAGCTCTCAACCCTTCCACATCAACATCTATAAGACATAATATCAACATATATCAATAACCATACAATCATGATCACATATCAATATTATATCATCGTATCAAAATAAAATGAAAAATATTAAATAAATCATATAAGTGTATCATTATGCATCATCTGGAGTATCAAAACTCTATGTATCACGAGTCTACATAAAAACTAAGCTTCATAAAGAGCCGTACATCAAAACATCACATCTATTCGTAAAAGTTGACATTTGTCAAATGATTTCCTCCTCGAGTGTCACCCTCTAATCACCGTTGGGACATCTATCTAGTCCTTGATTAGGACCCTTTTACTATTACTCATATGTCTATAGGACACAAACCCTTTGGTTCCCCTATCACTTGACTTCTTGACCTTGTAATCCCACCTTTGTGGCAACATCAATTTTGGTCCTTTGACCTCGTCAAACCATCATATTGTCATCATTAAATTCATATTTCTATAGGACACAAACCCTTTGGTTCCCCTATCACTTGAATTCTTGGCCTTGTAAGCCCACCTTTGTGGCAACATCAATCTTCGATCCTTTGACATCGTAAGAAAATCCTTTATATGTTCCCCTCTCCATCGTTAAGTCATATGTTGATAGGACACAAACCCTTTAGTTCCCTTATCACTTGTCTTCTTGGCCTCATAAGTGCACCCTTGTGGAAACATCACTTTTGGTCCTTTGACCTCGTTAAACCATCATCTTGCCATCATTAAAGTCATATGTCTATAGGAAATAAACCCTTTGGTTCCCCTATCACTTGAATTCTTGGCCTCGTAATCCCACCTTTGTGGAAACATCAATTTTTGGTCCTTTGACCTCGTCAAAACATCCTTTTTATTTTCCCATTTCCATCATTAAGTCATACGTCTATAGTAAACGAGCCCTTTGGTTCCCCTATAACTTGATTTTCTAAATGGCACCCATCTTGTTTCTATACCTCATCCTAGGGAATTATCTCTTACAATTCCATCCTTATATCTTTCCATCTATCTCTTTCAAACTCACAATCAATTCCATTTTAGGTCATCAATCCCTAGTTTGGGGGGAGAAACTCATTATATAATTTTACATTATTCATTTATCACATCTTATTTTTGTCTCACGGCTTGTCTAAAACCACTCAAGAAAAAGGGGAAAATGTAGAAACCTAAAATTAGCACCACAAATCCCTATGTACACGTCCGTAGAACCCTTCATTATCACATCACTATCATATTATAAATTAAATCCTTATCCTAATTAATATTTCTCCCCACCATATTTACTCCCTATAAATATCATTCTACAATTGTAAAATCCTATTTTACCCCTTCTTAAACCACCCAAACCACTTAGAAGACAACTTTAAATAAAATAAAACAAAATCAACAACTTCTCAACCATTTAACAACCTCTATAACCTTGCATAACCTCTTTCTAACACATATCCTTTGTCAAAACAAACAAAACCTCAATTTGGGAAGTAGTTTCAACCTTTTCCCGTAAAACCCTGATTGACCATGACCCATAACAATTGCTAGTGATTCATCTCCAAAAAAATATCAATTTAGATACTAGTTTCAACCTTTTTACTATAAAACCTGATCACCGACAATTCTCCTCGTCATTCTATCGACCCTATATAAACAAGTTCCGTGCCTTTAGTTTAGCTTAACTTCCTTCATTTTAGACGATATCTTACAACTATACATGGCTTAAGGACTTCATATCACATTTTATTTGTATCATATTCTTATCACAAAGCCATATATCAACCCAAAACATTCAAGGAATCAAGAATCTCTTCTTCATCCTAGGAATGTCATTCTCGTTCGTGAGTTAACTCAACAATCTTCTTACATCTACAATCTCCATCTCTTGTGTAATATCACATTATGAGCTTCAGTCATCAATTTATACAAGTTAAGCGGTTTCCCTTGATTCTTTACATTATTATGCATTAGTTACAAGATTAAATAAACCTTTTTATCATATCTTTTGATTTATATATCTATCCTTTGTCAACATGTACAATTTGACAATAATCAATGACGATCCTCGTGTCAAAGACAAGAACATTTATGACCCATAAACATCATTTATGATCAATTAGGATTGCTAAAATCCTCTAGAATCGCTAATGATTCTCTAGAATCATTAACGATTCACCAAATCGCTTGACGATTCTTATCTAAAAGGTTTTTTTGACCCCCAATATTACTTTTTAGACATCTAGATTACACAATTTAGTACCAAAATGCCCTTTAATTGTATATATAGTCATATCAAGATCCATTGAAACATCTCTAGCATTCTATCAGTTATCTAAATCAAATCTATCATCTTTCTCACCTTTGTGAGTACACAACTATCTACATCCTTGCTCCTTTTAGCCATTTTGTGATCCATAGATTCCAATTGGATTAGGTATCACCATTAGAAAAACATATTGCCTTAGATCGCATTAGTCCATTTTCTTTTGAATTTTTGGTTATACCATTTGTTCTATCATTTTATATTATCATTATTAGATTGACTTCTTGAAGGTGGATTGACATCCTTCTAAGGAAGTCCATTGAATTCCGAGGACTGGCCTTTTCTTAGGAAAATCTGCCATATATCTATCTAATCATATATTTTTATGAGTGTTTATGCATTACAAGTGACCTATCCCATTAGAAGGAAGCACCGGTGTGCCCAATTGGATCCTTGTACATGAAATCAACCATCATCATCAAAATTCATCATCTGCGGGTATCGATAAATCTCGTTGTCTTCTAAAGTTTGTTTTATTTTTGTTGTTTCACTTCATTAATTTAAAGCAGAAAAAAATTTATTTGAACATTCTCGCATGCCTGTGGGGACCATGTCCCTTTTCTTTAATTTCAATTTTATTACTAAAAATTTATATTTAGGTTTGTTTCTCTATAATCGCCAACCATCTAGTAAAATCTCCAATGATTGAGGTGAATTTCCAAAGGACTCTTATCAATCACCAATGATCTCTATGATCGTTTATGATTACTCACTCTACCTCTAACATCATTTTCTCTTACTATTTTATGTCTTCTTCTAACCCTTGCAAGTATTTTCTCGAGGGATTTTTCTTTCTTACATTTCTAAACAAATTAAAATTTTAAAAATTAAAAACAAAGCGTTTCTTAAGTGATTCCTCTTCTTTTCTTTTTACTTTTAAAGAATCACAATTTTTCTATCTATTCTCATCGAAACGAATTATTCTTTTGGGATTAAAATGAAATTTTCATCTTGGCTAATCGTATAGTTTAATTAGGAGGTTAACATATTGCATTTACTTAACCTCCCTCACACACAACCAAATCATGTCAAACACAAATCTACATAGAAACATTTCTACCAAGGTGAAACTATTGTGATTTCATCACCCGATAGGGAGATGACTCATTTTTCTATTTGAGTATAAAAACTTGTTGTCGTTATATTGGCGAAGCACCTAACTCCCTTATCACTTCGAGAACGTGAAGTGAGGGATTAGGCCCCAATACCAGCCCTATATCAACACCAACACGCAGACTCAAGCCTCATGTAATTTTGGTTATATCGAGTACTTCAACCTTAAACAAACTTGAAACTAGCCTTAGAACAACCATATCATTAGGTTCCCTCTGAGCCTCTTCCCCCATATAAATTATAATCAAGATAATTAAAATTCTTCTACTTGACTTGTCTATTACATTTGTAGCTCTCTTAGGGATTTGTTGTATCATCATTAGTTAACTATCATTTAATATGGATCAAACCTCCACATTAGCATATTATTTTACCCCTTATACGTCATTTTTACAATCATCTTTGGTTACTTCATCCACTACCTCTACATATTTTCATCCCAATAAATTTCAAAACATCCCTTACACAGGACCTAATCCTTATCAATCTCATCAACCTATCATGTCTCACTCAACTTCACTTAGCCCCGAATTTTCCCGAAGCCATCTAGATCATCTTTTATCCCCTTTGTAAACTCTACCTTTCAAAAAATTCTACATCCATATAATAACCTTATCCAACAACCATACAACTATCCTTTACAACCATACTATTTCCAAACTATCACTTCTTAGCCCATGTCAAGTGTACCCCATAAATCGATCCTTTCCACATCTCCTCCATTGCAACCTCATTGGAATATTAACATCCCCTATATTTTATCTAATCAACCTATCTCAACTTCAATACCTTTCTCGATACCTCATACATCCCAAACCTATACACACATACCTACTCATGCCCAATCAACCCCTCTCATCCAACAACAAAAACATATCCAACATCCCTACATGTCTCCCAACATCCCTTTATCACAACCTAATTTACAAATGATATCTTCTCAAGCTACCCCTTATCAACCTTCACATCAATCCCATCAACAATAGAACTATCTTTCTCCCCACTACCATCAATAACATGCTCATCAACAATCACATGTTAATTCCTACAAATCTAATCCTACAAATAATCCCATACAAGGTTTTTTGAATAGATTATATAATTTGGAAGCAGCTGCCATGTGAAATAAACATGTCCTCACTTATGATCATGTTTGTAATGAACCCATCCATCCATCAGTACCATATAAGCCCTATCCTCCGCATTAGAATAACTGAATTTACCATGTTCCATGGCCAGGAGGACCCTCAACAAAACATAATATCCTTTAGAAACTCATGTTATCTCATCATTTGCAATCAAGATCTCATGCTTAGAACCTTTCCTATGTCATTGGTGGGACTTTCCTTGGATTGGTACCACTCCCTCCCTCGACACTCTTTATTCTCTTTCACCTACACCTCTAAATTTTCCATTGTCCTCACTGACATCTATAGGTCAATGGAGACATCCTCAATCTCATATTATCAAACCCTTATCAGACATTTCTTCAACACCTTCCATTGAAGGTCCTCAATCTCGCCAACATCTACATCTAAGTCATTGACAATATCCTCTCGTGACATCTATAGGACCAGGGTGTCATCCTCAATCAAATCTCAAAAATATTTTTCATACATATTTTCATCACCTTCCATCAAGGTCCTTCATCTCATATTAGTAATTGCCCACATGTGCAAATCAGAAATCCTCGTGCACAAAGAAAAGGAAAAATCAAAGCTTCATCATATAACCCTCCTCATTAATCATCCTCCCATACTTCATCCATATTTCTCAACGTCTCCTTTATCAAAATCTTGACATCTTCCTTTATTTACCATATACTCAATTAGTCAACATCAAAGATTTCATCATCCTCAAGACATCATTCCCTTCAGTGAAATTTATCTCTAAAGCAACATCATCACACTAGGGGGTCTCCTCTCTACTAATACTTAAAAAATATTACCTTGCACACCTCCCCCTAGTTAATCATCACCAACCATATCATATTGATTAAATCAAAATAACAAAGTAATATCGAAAGAAGTAAACATGGAAAGTTTTCGCTAATCGGATTATTACATATATCATTGGTTGGGAACGTATCGCCTAGCCTCCTCTTGATGGCACACCTGAAAAAAACATTTTAATGCCTTGTGCTTGTGGAATTTCTACTATTAACACATTGACCATCAGGACAATAGTCACATCAAAGATCTTATTCCACCACCAACCAAGAATTTAATCATCCTATCAATTTGAAAGTATGTGGTTTTCCATCATTGACCTCAAAGCCTTAAAGATGAGCACCATGACTCTAATCATCACATATTTCACATGGAAAACATCCTCCTTAGATGAAACCCCGTAATCTTTACATCCATCTACCTTGGGTACCAAACCAAAGATGTGTCATGGGGAACCCATGTGTACTTTGTGTATGCATTTCTTCCTCCTTGTAATGGTCTAATAGGGTTTTCTCTCAGCTCAAAAGAAAGTCAAAAATATATATGAATGCATATTATCAAAATTAATATACTGATCCCTCGAAGGAAAACTATAAAAAATCAAAATTATGTTATCAAAAATAAAATTAGAATGATCCCTCAAAGGACAAATACATGTTAAAATTATAGACCGATCCCTCAAAGGACAGCTATCTCTCAAAAGTCAAAAGTAAAAATTTTAGACCACTCCCTCGAAGGATGGTTACCTATATAATAAGGATTCTCGAATCAATCAACCTTTAAGAAATAAAAATATCAAAATTATCCTCAGAAATCTTCCCGCATCGATCAAATTTTTCTTCAAATAAAACTTCCTACATAGATCGGTTTAAAAAATAAGTGTATAGTTGGGGCATCTCTCTATGAAACTATTGAAAGGATAACCTACTCTCCCACACAACTTATATATTTTAACCCTTTCAAATTCTAGGAAGGTACATATTATCACTTCATTTCTATATCCAAGATCCTACATGTGATCGCTAGTCATGTGTTAACATCTCATTGTAAGGACAAAAGTGGAATTTCCTTCACCATATTTTATTCCCATCGCATATGCATCAAATCCAAAGATAAAATAAATCACTCTATGTTTTATTATTAGCCATGGTTACGACACATTTTGACAAACATTAAAATCAATATCAAATAAAAATCACATCTAAAACATAACTTTAATAGTTGTCAACCCTACCACATCAACATCTATTAGACATAATATCAACATCTATCAATATCCATACAATCATGATCGCATCTCAATATTATATCATTGCATCAAAATAAATTAAACAATCATAAATCAATCATATTAGTTTATCATTATGCATCATCTGAGTCTCAAAAATATTTGTATCCTAAGCTTCACAAAGATCTCGTATACATCAAAACGTCACATCTATTTAGTAAAATCGACATTTGTCAACCGGATGTCTCCTTGATTCTTACACATCCGATCACCATTGGGATATCTATCTAGTCCTATATTAGGATGACTTTCACCATTAGTCATATGTCTATAGGAAACGAACCCTTTGGTTCTTGTATCACTTAACTTCTTTGCCTTGTAAGCCCACCCTTGTGTGAACATCAATTTTGGTCCTTTGATCTCATTAAACCATAATATTTCCATCATTAAATTCATGTGTCTATAAGAAATGAACCCTTTGGTTCCCATATCACTTCACTTCTTAGCATCGTTAACCATCCTTTTTGGAAACATCTATCTTTGGTCCTTTGAACCCGTCAAATCATCCTTTTATTTTTTTTTCCTTTTCTTCGTTATGTCATATGTGTATAGGACACGAACCCTTTAGTTCCCTATCAATTGAATTATTGGCCTCATAATTACACCCTTGTGGAAATATTAATTTATTTCCTTTGACCTCGCAAACCATCATATTGTCATCATTAACGTCATATCTCTATAGGACACAAACTATTTAGTTAACCTATCACTTGAATTCTTGGCCTCATAAGCCCATCTTTGTGGCAACATCAATCTTCGGTCCTTTGAAATCATTAAAACATAATTTTTATTTTCCCCTTTCCATTGTTAATTCATACATCTATAGGAAAAGAGCCCTTAGGCTCCCCTATCACTTTATTTTCTCGAGACACCCATCTTGTCTCTATACCTCATCCTGGGGCATTATCTCTTATCTTTCCATCCTTACATATTTCCATATATTCTGCTTTTGATTGATTCCCTTTTAGGTCATCAATCCCTAGTTTGGGAGGAGCACCACATCATATAATTCTGTATCATTCATCTATCAAATCTCATTTTTATCTCATGGCTTGTCTAAAACCACTCAACAAAAATCTGCAAATGTAGACACCTAAAATTAGCATTGCTAATCCCCATGTCCATGTCCACTAGCACCCCTTCATTTTCACATCACTATCATATTATACATTAAATCCTTATCCTAAGTTTTATTTATCCCCCACCATATTTACTCTCTGTAAATATCATTCTCTAGCTGTAAAAAAACATATTTTACCCCATCTTAAACCACCCAAACTAATTAGAAACCAAAATTAAATTAAAAAATTTCCAAAACTTCTCAACCATTTAACAACCTCCCTAACCCGCATAACCTCTTTCCAACACATATCCTTTGTCAAAACAAACAAAAATCTCAATTTGGGAAGAAGCAGTTTCATCCTTTTTCTCATAAAACCTTGATCGCCCACAACCCATCCCAAGCACTAGTGATTCGTCTCTAACAAAATCTTAATTTAGAAAGTAGTTTTGACCTCTTTACTTAAAAAACCATATTTACCATGACCCTACTTGAATCATCGGTGATTCTACTTGGTTGTTAACGACCCTATATAGAAAATTTCTAGGCCTTCAATTCAAGTTAACTTCCTCCATTTTAGCTTGAGGAATTCATATCACATATTATTTTTATCGAAGCCTTGTCACAAAGCTAGAGATCAACCCAAAAAAATTCAAGGCATCAAGAATCTCTTCTTCATCCTATGAATGCCATTCACATGTCCAGAATCAACTCAACAATATTCTTGCATCTACAATCTCCATCTCTCAGGTAATATCACCTTAAGATAATCATTCATAAATTATACAAGATAAGTGGTTTCCCTTGCTTCATTATATTATTACACATCATTTACAAGCTTAAATCAACATTTTTAGAATCTCTTTTGAGTTCTATCTCCGTCCTTTGTAAAACTATATAATTTCATAGAAATCGGTGGTGATTCACCAAAATCGTTGAGGATTCACCAGAATCATTGAGGATTCCCCTGAATGTAGAATATATCATTGATTACCCATCAACATCATTGATGACCGATCAGGATCGCTAACGATCCACCAAAATCACCGATGATTCACTAGAATCACTAATGATTCCTATCTAAAAGGTCTTTTGACCGTCAAGCTTGCTTTTTAGACATCTAGATCACATAATTTATTACCGTAGGGCCCTTCAAGTATTTGTCTAGTCATATCAAGCTCCATTGAGCTGTTTCTAGCATTGTATTAGTTATCTAAATAAAATCTACCATCTTTCTCACCTTTGTGAGTACACATTTATCTACATCCTTACTCATTTTATCCATTTTTTGATCCCTAGAATCCCATTGGATTAGGTATCACCATCAGACCATCATTTAGCCTTGACCACATCAATATCTTTTCCTTTTAATTATTAGTTATATCATTTTATCTTATCATTATCAAATTGATTTATTGAACGTAGATTGACATCCTTACAAGGAAGTCCATTGACTTCCAGGGGACATGAATTTTCCAAGGAATCTACCATATATCTATCTAATCATATCTTTTTATGAGTTTTTATGTATTACAAGTGACCTACCCATTAGAAGGAAGTAGTGGTGCACCCACTTGGATCCTTGTACATCGAATCAACCATCATAATAAACAATCATCACCATGGGTATTGGAAAACACCACCATATTCTCGAGGTCAGCTTTTTTGTTGTTGTTTCACTACACTAATTTAAAGTAGGAAAGAAAAAAATTCACCGAATAATGAATATTCAAAATACTCAATATTTGCATATCCAACTTCTTCTTCTACTTCAAATTGTGAATCAATAATTTCATTTTTTTATATTCTCGCATTCCACATGCTACATTAATAGGAGGATCCTCTAAAGTAAACCTTTACAAAGTGTTCCAAATAATCTGCTTCTAGTTTTAGTTTTGATATGGGTGATGTTGAGCCATTTTCTTCTTCATTGTATTCAAATCATTCACCAACTTATGTAGCAACAAATTAGTGCTTGCATACTGGGAACTCCAAAATTTAATTTTGTTGAATGGTTCTTGATTTTCCCCGATAACATCGATCATCGCAACCTCAATAAAAAAATCTTGAGCATTGTTCAATGTATTTGGTTGAGTTCTTTTCAATATGAACCCAACTTTAGGAAAGTAAGTATATGTAAATAACCTCTTTTGATTATCTATAGTAGGATGGGAATTAATAGGAATATTGTTAATCAACTTGTTGAATTTGGCCATAAATTCTCTCATGGGCTCTAGTGGTTCTTTATTCATTTCAAAAAATTGATAAATAAGGGAATAAACATATTTTGTTGACTTGAACCATGCTTCAAACTTAGCTTTCATATCTACCCAATCAATTATTGAGTGAGATGGAAAATAGTAGAACCACTTTGAAACATTATATTATAATTACTCCACGAATAGCCAAAAAAACATCTTCATGTCCTACTCTAAGAATACCATAAGCTAGGATAAAGGATGTTATGTGCTCATCTGGACATTACTTTCCATCTTTTTATAACTCGTGAAATTTATTTCTTGAACTTTTGGGTAATTCACGAAGTCAAGGAGTCAAAGAAAATGAACTGGGTGTTATGACCCCAAGGTGTTGGATCAAATATCTCTATAGGAAGGTTGTTTAGTGGTTATCGAGATATTGGAAGTGAAACAATACTAGGATGTGGAGTCTCAAACGTACCTTTAAGATCTTGGCTTGGAATCCGTATGTGAGTAAGTATGAAATCAAATTGTTCTTACAACTCAAATACAAGTGTTGGAAAAATAATTTATCATAGGACATAATATTTATTTTTCACCAATGTTCCAGGACTAGGTCCCTCCTCTTGGGAATGAGAACTCTCCCATTTATTGAATCTAGGAAATGTAAAATATGTAGTGGCCATTAAGTTGGGGATCACACAGAATACTCCAATAAAACTTTGGTAAATCACTTGTAAATGATAAAAGGGAGGTATTTTATTGGAGAGGGGTGAAGAGGAGATAATATTATAGAGAGGGAAGGTTAATGTAATGAATAGGCACTTGTAAATTTCAATGAAATTAACCAAAGTAGGTTCACATCCAATAAGAAGATAATAACCATGTAAGCATTAACAAGATTAAAAAATCAAAGATACAAAGTTCAATTTCTTTATTCCTCAAATATATAAAGCTACCGCTTGGTTATTCAAGATTACAATGCTTGCAAAGTTAAAAGTAGGAAGTAGAGTAACATAGAAAAGAAAAATAGAAGAAATAAATTCTTTCTTGTAGTGAGAGAGAAATAGCTAACAACCCATCGTAATGGATAAGCCACCCTAATATATAGCTTTACAATATGTCTCTTCATCTCATCCGATGAATTTTCAAATCCCTATCACTTGTGACCTTTCACATTCCTATAGGAATAAAAAGAAGCCCATTTCTTTTTTATGAAAGAGAACTTTTAAAATGTCAAATTAAAAGTTGAAAAAGTCAACAAGTTCATTCCCAATGAAAAATTAGAACATAGAGAGAGAAGTAAGAAGAGAAATAAGAAGAGAGTGATCAATTTGAGGATGAAGAAGCTTCTGATGATGAGGACCCAACTCTTAGAGAATTCTTAGGAAATGCTCTTGGAATGAACTCCTTGCACTTCATTTCCTTAATGAAATGATCTACTACGAGTGCCACCTTCTCCACCTATGGAATGCAACCATAACATGAACTAATCTAAGTCTTGGAAACACCACGAAGGGTATTTCATTGATTGAACTAGACTTGATGATATTTTGTAGTATTAGAGATTGAGCCTCTAATTTTTGCAAGGTATTCCAAAGTATATTCATTGAAAGAGAAAGGATCCCCTTCTTCTTTCTAGACCAAATATTGGAAATATCTGATAAGATATTATAAGGATGATTATTTGTTTAGTGGAGGTGATCCAAGCTTCTACATGTTATTGCCGAACTTCTCCAATATTTCAGATACATGCTCCCCACAAGATTCAAGTTATGAGATAACATCATTTAATATATCATATTTATCACTCATTATGCAAGACCAAGAAAAATGGTTTGAGATATAAGTGATAAAAATATTGATTGCTAAGGAATGAGAATCAAGACATCCCATCATGGAAAACAATGGGAATAAACTATCCCAATGTTCCTTTTATTTATCAATCTATTCCTTTTTCATATTTGCGTTCAAAGTAGTGGAAAGGGGAAATTTGAATAGAGAGAGGACCTTAGGAAATAAGATATTTCCTTCTTCCAAAATCTTCTCCATCCATCTTTCATTGATCTCCCTTACATGGTGTACCCTTGAGATATCTTGATCACTAGAGGATAATTTTTTTATGGGAGAGATAGTCTCTACCAAGGAGGTAATATTTTTTGGGTTCAAGAAATGATTTCACATAGCTAGTGAGGGTTCTCACATGCTCTTTTAGTTGCTCCACAATCTTCTTATTTTCATTATTTTTGGCAAGAAATTGATTTGTTAAATATTTGAATGGGTGCACATATCCCTCATGAGTGGCCTTTCCAAAGGAAATCCTTGTTATCTCGTAATCATATCATGTCATTTCTCCCATGGGATTAATGAATTTTGGATGTACGAATTCCACATACTAAGATCCAGAAGCCTCAGTGAAGAAATAAGAAGTTGTTTGTGCCTTCTTGGTACACTTGGTATTGATGTAATTTGAGATGGACTCAAAGTTAGGTGTCATAGCTAATTACACTATTCTTGACTCTCCTCCAAGAAAATCCTATACCTATGGGAAGGTATCATCAAGTGTGGACATAAATTCGGGCATAGCGGAATCTTCAAAATCTTGATAAGGAACTAGAGCCTACCTAATATGAGGTGACTTGGATGTCGAGAAGGAAAACTTGGCTTGTGGGGAAGATTAGGAGATTGTCATGGATCAAGTTATCCCAATTAAAGTTACTCAATGGGATCTTCTTTGAATTTAGAAATATTGTGAAGCCTCTAAGGGGGAGAAAATTTAGTGCACTCTATTTCCACAAGCTACCTCTTGGAAGATTCCTATGAATGAGTAGACCTAGTGGCCCTTTCAAGTACCTTGAGTGAGGAAGTGAGATAAAATTGATTCAATGTAGATAGTAGACCAACAAATTAGATGAAATAATCCCTTCTCTTCTTGAAAAAAATCTTCAAACTTTGAATTACATCCATGGATATTTATTTGATGTTACTTGACTCTTAGATGTTCCATGAAGCTGGAGGAAGAGGGGAAGATTACACTGATTGATATTTAGGATCGAATAGGTCTAACCCATCATCTTTTATTCCATCCAAAAACAATAAATCTTGAAGTCTCTCATCTGATCCCCTATCACTATCATGTATTATTTTTTTTGTAGACACTAAATCACACACTTGGGTACATTTATAGGTCCTAATCATATGATTCCTAATAGAGAAAATTAGTAATTGAAATCTATCTTTGTCCTCTTTTCTGTCTTTTTTGCTTTCCTTTTTGGTATTACACACCCCACAACCCAGTCGATACTTCATTGCTTTATCTTTCTTGACTCAACACCAACACCCAACTAGGATGTTAGTGCCCAAGTGCCCTTATCTTGATCCAAGAATTACAATGCCACTTGAACCGACTTAAAAATTCTTTGTGTGCATCTAGTTTTCAAAATACGGATTTAATTAAGTCTTTTAAAATCCATTAAATGTCTCATTTTAATGCGGAATTCTTGAGATTGAATTGATTTGTCTTCGACTGTTCGTATTTCAAAATGAGATTGGATAAATTTTAAAAATTCAACTTCTTTAAAAGGAAATTGAAATAAATATAATATTTTATTGTGTAATAAAAGAGAGTTGAAGCATTAATATCAGAGAAGACACAAACAAAAATATGTTTAAGGGGTTTGACAAACCCTCGCCTACATCCTCGGGTCATGATGACCGTTCCATTATTTAAAATAGTTATAAAACATGTTATCAAATGCAAAATACAACAATAATGAAACTTTAAACCTTTCTCGAAGCTTACCCTATTGTTTTACACCCCTGCTGACCTCTATGAGCCCCCAAATGGATTCCAAGGCTTCAAAACAACATGCGACTTTACATAGAATAACACAAACAATTCTCTATCCACAACAATTTGAACCGAGATCACTTTATACTTTGACCAAACTATTTGGTGCAGCGGCACCCTTTATTTTTTCCAAATGAGAGGATAGGGTTTGATTCCCCGTATCCCAACTCCATCGCTTGTGTTTCCCCTTTGTGGGTTAAATCCCACATAGTCCATGCGCATAAGGAGGGGGCTGTTTAGATATGCATTGGTGTGGAAGTTTGGTTGGTTAAGGAGCCGCTTTTGTTGGGACGTGGTTATATTCCCGAGCTATGCCTTTTCCGAGTTATGTGGCGCGCGTGTGGGTGAAGTGATAAATCCAAATGGTTTGGGATTTGCATTATATGAGGTGGATGCGTTGGAGAGATAATGAGTTAGCACCAAATTTTGAACGGTTATCTTAAACATAAGGTGAGTTGGCAAATAATGAGGTGCCAAGGATAACAAATGCATGGCAAATAATATAATGTACCAAGTTGTATGGTCGGACCATTTGGTATGAATAAGGCCGAGTTGGCATTATAGATACTGTGCCAATATGGAAAAATGGCATTACTATAGGTATCGAGCATTCCAAAACATATAAAATAACATGGTGAATAATTATAAAGTAATATAAAATTTGTACATGAAAAAATATAAAGTGAACCTATCATCATAGTCCACTTGTCAAACCACGATAGGCACATTAGGAAAATTCAAACTCATGGTGGAAATCCACATGGTGGCTTGAGGACTGTTGTCATGGAAAAGTGCACCAAGGAAATCGACAATTTATGAGCATGACAACTATACCCCTGTGTTAATTTTTTCAAGTCATATCATTCCAAGATACCCCGGGTTTGTCCAATTAGTCCAAGTGACCTCCTTATTAACATTATCTCATCCCCTAGGTAATTTAGGAAATTTCATTCATTCCCCTTGGTGATTTTAGGAGTTCATTAAAAGTTACAAGCTACTTTAGTAGTTGTGGGAAGGGCTATCATTGGCCTTCCTCGGGCCGGAGTAACCCCATGGAGTGGAGCAGAAGAGAAAAAAATAAGACATGGAGGTGATTCAAAGGTCTTGGGACATAATGGAATTGATTTAGGAAGATTCCTAAAGAGCTCAAAGAAGTTGGGGCGCTTTCGCAAAAATTAGGGTTCACACAGCCTAGTTAGTGCACAAGCTAAAATAGTTCTTTGGGCATTTGAAGGTGATTCCAAGAGCTCGAATGGAGATAGGAGAAAATAAAAATTTACAGAAAAATAATTCAAATCCCTACAAGATGGTGATATCATTTTTTTCACAAAACTTTGGTGCATCAGGTCTGAAAGAAGTTTTTCTCATGCACAAGTGGAGTAAAAATTAAAAAATCAGATTTTTCAAAAATCAGATGGAAGAATCAAGACATGAGACCCCAACCATTAGATTCAAAAGTCCATTTATAGTTAGTATCATATCAATGTTTACCAAAAAATTCCATCAGGAGCTTGAGTCATCATCATCTCAAGTTGTCCTCTTGGAGCGAGTTTGAGAGTTTGCCAAATTTTGGGAGGACACGTGTCAGCTCTAGGAGCCTGGCAGGATTTTGTGTCCTCGACGTCCATTAGGGTCTAGGAAATAAACCATGAAAAAATGCACCCAGCCCCTATATGACCTCTACACCCTCATGTGACCTTTAGGATTGTCAGGTTCACCCTCGGTGCGGTTGGGAACTCAAATTTCCTGCCGTCGGATCTCTGTCACATGTCAGCTCCAGGAGCACCATGGAATTTTATGTCCCTCATGTACCCCACATTTCAAGGATATAAAACCTTGCAAAATTCACCCAGCCCTCTAAGGGAGACTTTTGGTCCCATGTGACCTGCTTCTAGCCCCCCAATGCTTTAACGTTGAATTTCTAGTTCTCACTCCCTACCGTCGAATCGCTACAACACGTTTCCATCTTGCTTACCATGGAAAGGATGTCCCTCACATCCCTTTGAGGTGAGGGAAATAAAGGACAAAAATGTGCCTAGCCCTCTCTTTGCATATTTTTTGAATTATTTTGAAATCCCCAACTATCACTTTCTTCTCGCTTCTTATATCTAACTCTCCCGTGCATAGTTCTTTCTCCAAACTCCTCTCTGACAACTTCCTACCACCACTCCACCATTGTTGAACCTTGAAAAAGATCTGTCAGAGCAAGAACTTTCATCCACTCCATGAAAACATACAAGTCTCACAAGGAAGTTTGAGCAAACAAGGAAGAAGTTGCAAAGAACGAAGAGAAGAAAACAATGAAAATCTCCATTGTCGTGAAACGAAGATTCATCGAAATCTTGAAAATAGTGCACGAAGAAATGAACTATTTTTTGATGTTTTTTCCTCTTTCCAAGACCATAAAAATACCTTCAAACTCTCCTCTCATGCAACAAATCATTCACAACGAAAGAAATCTCCTTTTCGACTTAATGACTAAAAATTTGAATTTCCCACAAACCAGCTTGTTGGATTGAAGAAAATTTCACGTGAAGCACCAAGAAAAAACACATATCATAAATTAATTTTTTTCACAAATAGAGGAGAAAACTAGACCTGTAATTATCAAGGTCCATTAATGGCTGCCATCCGTAAGCACACAAAGTCAAAAACTCGAAAGTTTAAAATCTCCGAGACTATTGAGCAAGTATGTATAAAATTTTAGAGGGGTGATATTATGCAAAAACCATATCAAAAACATTGTTCCACATAAATATGACCTTTAGAAGCCCACTTTCTAAAAATAGCAGTGTTCTCGCATAGGGAACTCGTTATTTTTAGAAAGCCATCAACAAAAGAACTTAAGAAAGAGACGAAGAAATTAGAGATGCACCGCAGCTTAGAATTCATCATAACGAGCATTTTTAGCACTTAATAAAAATAGTAAGCAGTCCCATGAGAACCTACTAAAAACATAAAAATGATCAAGAAGGAGGGAGGAATGCAAGGAGAAGGGAGAATCAGGGTTACAACATCTAGTTGAGGTTCGATGAAGTTGCTTTTCAATACTTACAAAAAATAGTAAGTTACTATTCTAAGGAAAACATGAAGTAGAAGTAGATGGAACACAATTTGGCTCAGTCCTTCCTTCACCTATGAGTATGAGATAGAAGACAACAATGTCTTGTATATGGATCTCAATGACCTGGGAAATTGCATGACAGCAAGAGATCGGAAGAAGATTGAAGATCATATATTCACCTATGGATTTTTCACTTCCGCAGGACACCCAATGTCTGTCCAAAGTCATGAGATGTTCATAACCTAATATTAGCACTATGAGCCCAAAACATGAACTATTCGAGCTAACAATGGTACAAAAATGGCATTCATCAGCCCTAGAACCATCTCACTTTCTCTATAGATAGCGAAATCACCCAAAGATGGTCGCATCTCATAAGACATTACCTTACATGATTGGGAAATGATGGATGCATACGTGTAAGGGGTTGCGCTTGGGTCGTGGTTGAAAACATGGAGAAATCCCTTAAGGATGCCCAAGAACCTTCTAAGGTGTGAGTTCTGAGAAGGATATTCGGATGTCATCACTCTCCTTAGTAGAGTAATGGGCGAAGAAAGCACAAGAGACTTCCAAGACTAGATGGATTTGTTCATCTTGATATTGATAGAAGGAAAATAGAGAATTGACTAGGGGTAGATTATTAGTGAAAACCTCAATCTGCAACTACCTCGGTACTCATGACAAAGAAGTTCCACATGACATCTTACTTGGTCTATCTCGTCCGCTAGTTCAAGATCATTTAAAGGATTGGCTCTAACAAAAAACATTACTACCAAGACTCCTGCATTTGAGAAACTTCCACAAGTGGTGATGGAGGAAAGCCACAGGCATTTTTCTCACGTGAATGACGTGTTCACAATGTATGTGGTCCGAAGCTTAGAAGGGGATATAGAAGCTAGGATGTCATCACAAGTGGTGTCCTTGATCAAGAAATATGGTTCTTATTTCATACAATTCTTGACCTTCTCCTACATGCGAGTTCTTTGGCTTTGACCAAGCTCCACTAAGGCTGCCTAAGTACCTTAGTGACCAAATTGTATTGTTTAAAATCTGCTGACATATAATTCAAGTGAATAACAAGCTTAGAAGTAAGAGGAAGATGTTGATTCCATTTCCTATCTCTCTCAGGATATTCACGTGCAAGAGATCAAATGACGCATCTCATCTCAAGGTTTTTTTCGCTCATTTGACTTTACATTCCTATATTGCAGACTAATTTTAACATCTGAGAGGATCCTGACTCTTTCTATTTCCCATAATTTCAACACGAGACGTAAGTCGAGGACTACTAGAAAATTACATTGATGAATTTGAAGTACATGAAAAGGACCATATGAGGATGACAATCGGTGAGATGAGGAAATTCAAGTTCTCCTGGTATGAAGATATTTTGCATGATGATGGGACAAAGATGTATGATCCTGAGTATGCAATGATCAAGATGTCCCCTTAACCTTCAATCAACCGGTTATTGATGATCATCTAGTAATGAAGAAATCCCCATGTCGTAAGCAAGTCTCCCATCAGTCATCTTCAAATGTTGTATAGGTGACTTCCAGTTCTAAACACTCAAGGGAAAGTTTGAAAAGAAAGGACACATAATTGGAAGATTCTCCTCACGAGTAGACACCGAAGAAACTCAGGGTAGAAGAAGGCTCATTTGCATCACTGCGAGAGGAATATTTGATCACAGAAATGTAGGAAGAAAATCCAGTGGCAGAAACACAAGTGGATGAAGAACACATGGTTCAAGATCTAGTCTTCGAGCCACAACAAGAGGTTTCACCTCTTGTTGAAACCCATGCCTCTCCCATTCAGGATTTTCCTCCTCCTTCAGAACATGGAACTGTTGGCGCACCTATCACTGATCTCAAGTTTGATGAGATGTTTCCTCGGATGCGAGGAAATAATTATCCCCGACCCCCACACAATGGAGCAAGTGACAACACTTGATCTATCAACGATTGTCTCATTGGCCAAAGAAAAAATATCAAGAAAGCTCGCATATACAACCTCACGGTTCTACAGTGGGGAAACGAGTAATAAATACATCAAAATTATCAACCCAAGATAATCAAGCCAGTGGATGAGATGACACCATCTTATTATAATATTTTTACGATCCAACTGGGACCGATAACTCATGAAGGGAATTAGCACATGTATCAACAATCTTCTGCTCGTATGGTGGCAAAAAATAAAGAGTATAAGAAGAAGATTGATGAACTAAATGAGCATGTGTGAACTCTATCATTCTATATACAACATTTAGTTGATCTTAATGCCATGAAAATCCCCACTAAGGAAGTTGTTCCCATCGTAGCTTAAATATAGAATCCATCGGAGGACACATGACTTCATGATGCAGGCAAGCAAATAATGAATGGATTAACTCAATTTCTGAAAAAGGGAAGTCGGTTCTCTAATAATATGTCAAACTTTTTTCTTACATATGTGTGACAATAAATAGGATATGGACACTTAAAGAGGACTTGGAGAAAGAAAGGGACTATTAGGAACATTTGGGCCCAATAGTAGATGAAATGAGCAACATTCATCACCAAGAGTTGATTGACAGGAAGATATTTGAAACTCCCTCAGAAGACTTGTCATGTGTGTGGGTGAGGGCCTTGGCAATCAGGTTTGAGGCAATCAATCAGGCCATCACAGAGCTAGAGGAGAAAGAGGAACAAATGTACAAATTATAGGATAGTGTAAATCAGAAAATTTAGAAACTTGGAGTACTGCAATGGGTGAAGATACAACTATCGATGAGTTGATTGGTTCATTTGAAGAATACATCAAGAAATAGGTAGGTAACCCATCATCCTTCACTAAGGATAACCTTGATTTCCTCTCAGATATTCTAGACTCCATTGCACTTATCATAGAGAAACATTCATCATGGTTCGGAAGTGTAAAGACATCAATAGTGTGGCCGATGGATGGAAAAATACTGTGTTTGCATTCCTCATGCCGTCAAGATGGAACCTATGGCTTCTTGTTTCAGCAAAGAGCTTGGAGGAACAAAGGCCTTTGTAGGAATGTGAAGTGGAAACCTATTAGGGAGTGAGATCAAATCCAACGCAACAACTCATTCTTCCACATAATTATTCTTTCTTATTCTTCATCTTCTTTCTCTCTCTTCTCTTCTCACCCAACGCTCTCTCTCATCAATGTTATATTTTTGCGTTGAGGTTTTCTCTTTTTAATACAACTTTAAGTGAATTTAGAAATGTAATGTAAACTTTAAGCTTTCTTGATTTCATAAAAGGGACTTAAATATTTAAGTGGAATATGAATAGTCTAAAGTCACATTAAAGTATTTAAAAAGTCAATGGGAAGATGAAGAGTTTCATTATCTTCAATAACATTTGAGATTATTCTTAGACAAATTCTAAGACTTATTAGATGTTGGAGTTGTTTTTGTGAATTCATGAGAGAGATATCCTTGTGAAGAGAGAAAAGAGATATAAAATTTATTCCATTTTCCCTACTCAAAAATTTATTTTATTTATATGTTATGTACAATTTCTGCTTTGAGCTTGATAAAGGAAGAAGGAATTTTAGCCTTTTTTGAATGAGGAGTTTAGTGGTAATTTTTTTATCATGAAATGCTATTTGGTCTTGTTTTTGTTACACGATTTGTTTTCTTCTAAATTCAAGTGCATGTAAATAAATTTCTGGCTGGTGTATCGATCTAAAAATCAATTTTAACTAGCAATTGTGCACACACTTAACTTTACTTTGTATTGATTTTTGATATAAAAATTGACTATTATAACCTTTTGTAATTTTAATAAAGGAAATAAATATGAAATTACTATGTAAATCAGAAAATATAGAGATGAATCACAAGAAAATTGATACAAAAATTGATAACGGAGTTTCACACTTGTGGCCTACGTCTCCGGGTCTAGTTGAATGAGATTGATCTATTAAAATATTGAAAATAAATATTTACAAATATTTATAAAATAATATGATCTTCTCATCATGTTCCTCTACCAAAAATAAAAAGAGTCACTTTTTACATCACCTCAAAATTCCTTCTCTAGCTCAAGTTATGAGGAAAACAATATCACAGTCATCTTTCAATATCCCTTCATATACAACAAAGCCCCTTTTATACTACTTCACAGCTCTCGGTGTAACGGTTTTGCGCCTATCCTTTTACCCAAGTGACCCATGTTCAAATCCCACTCTTTGTGGGGTGCATTTTCTATTGGGATAAGATCCCACATTTATTGGGCGTGAAAACATTAAGGCATATATATGTGTGTGTGTGTGTGTGTGTGTGTGTGTGTGTGTGTGTGTGCTGCTATAGTTATTCATTGTCTTAAGAGCCATCTTATCCCCAAGGATGGGGCACTCAAAGTGGGTGAATGCATGGATGTTGGAGAGATAGGGGTGTGAGTTGGCGCTTAAATGAAATGAGTTCGATTTTACCAATATCGATGGGAATTAAAAATAATTAGTTGCAATATTTAATTACACTAATTGATTAGTCCCACATGTATGGTGTATATCACATTATTGATACATATATGTAAGAGACCTCATGATATGCAATGTGAAGTTAAGGAGGCCAAGATACCCCTCCATAATTGATTGTGTCAAACCTATATTTTTCTCCGTCATCTACATTATCCACGTCTCAAAATCCCCTTGATCCACTTAGTGAGCGTGCATCCATCCAACTTGCATGTAGTCCCATATTTTTCTAGTTTTCCCAAAAAAATTAGCGGGCCATAACTTCTGCAAACGAGCTCTGTTTCCTGTAAACAAGATATTGATGGAATCATCTAATTTTTCTCCATGCCTTACAACTAACTACAACTTATTATGAGAAGATATTAGATTGGTGTTTCTTGGTGAGGATCCTCTGGATCATTCCTCCCCACTGAGATACTTTTGGACCCCAAAAGTCAACTTAATTGGTAAATTGGTGAGGGATTTTCTCCCTCACCTTTCTGGTTTCCATCCATTTAGCCTTGTTCGGATGCATGCCTTTGAACCCAACATGAAGATACTCAATATCACCCCTTTGTGAAGTTCTGACCTTCCTGTCAAAAATGATGTCTTCCTGCAACTCATCAAGATACTCAGGAGAAAAATCATCAATTGAAGGCATTATGTTAGCATCATTATGATCAATGATCATAGGCGTTTCATACAATATTAAATTCTCAATATTTACAACTCGACTATATTTGCATATAAGGAGGTAAATCCATTTGGAAAGCGTTATTACCAATTTTTGCCAATATTTGGAATGGACCATACCATATAGGTTTCAATTTTTTACCTTCACCTCTCAACCTTTCCTTGCTGATGTGAAGTCATACTGAATCATCAAATTTGAACTTGTGATTAGTTTTATGCTTATCATGTCTGGCTTTGTACGTAGCCTAATTTTTCTTCAAATTTTCATGAGACATACTGATGAAATTGTTGTATTCTCTGCACAAATATTTTAGCCTTGTCAGAATCACTCAAACCATTAACAACAATTTCATGTCCACAATATACATCTAAAGGAGAATTAGGCAGATACCCGTAACAAGTCTCAAGTGGAGACTTTAAAGTAGAAGAATGTAAGGCACAATTATAAGCATGTTACACATAATATATATGTTCATCCCATAACTTAGGATGTTTTCCATAATATCCCCTAAGAAAATGTACTACTATGCGGTTTACAACCTTTGTTTGACCATCGGTTTGTGGATGAAAAGAAGTGCTCTTTTTCAGTTTTGTGTCCATTAACCCCCAAAATGTTGACCAAAATTCCCCAAGAAATCTAGAATCCCGATCAAATATAATTGAAATAGGTAATCCAAAGTGAACCCAAACAAAATGAAAAAACAAATGTGCAGTTCCCTCACTAGTTATATGTTTAGTACATGGAACCAACACACACATTTTGCTAAATCTATCCACTACCACATATAAGTAATCATATTTCTTTCATTTCATGGGTAAGACTTCTCCAAAATCCATGGAAACACTTTCCTAAGGCCTTGTCGGAACAAGAAGAGGAGTGTAAAGTCTTAATTTCCTATTACTTGGTTTGCTTGTGGCACAAAGAACATATCCCTTAATATACTTGTTTACATGTTCATGCATTCTAGTCCAATAAAAATATTTCTATAAATGTGCAATTGTCTTATTAACACCAAAATTCCATGAAATAAGAGAATTATGTGCTTCCCTAATCATATGCACATGTTCATTTTCTGGAATACAAAGTTTACCATAATGATAGAACAATCCTTCATACAAATGATAATCTTTTTCTCCTACTTTTTCCCACTTAATAGATCCTCATACACTTCTTTAAACTCGACATCATTAACATATTGTTCCTTATAACTAACATGAGCCAAAGAACTATGTTGCAAAATGAATAGATGCCACTACCACCGGTGGTCTAGATAAAATGTCAAGAACCTTGTTTTGAAAACCTTTTTTATACCTAATTACAAGATGAAATTGTTGCAAAATCCCATCCACCTGAAATGTCTAGACAGCTTGTAATTTGGTTTGTGTTTGTATGTATTGAAGTGGTTGATGGTTAGTATGTATAATTGTTTCTTTTCCCATTAAATAATGCTTACACTTTTAGCACTTTGAACCAAAGCATACAACTCTTTATCATAAGTTGATAGTTTCTTACCACACTTGTACATGTTTCGAATGGTAACACACTTGTCATTTGTTCTGCATCAAAATTGTCCCATTGCATAGTCACTAGCATCTATCTCAATCTCAAATGAATGTTGTAAATCTAGAAGTGCCAAGATCAGAGTAGTACTTATCTTCTCTTTTAATGTATCAAAGGATTTCTATTTTTTTCCTCCCCACCGAAAGACCTATTTAGTACTTGTCAAATCATGCAAAGGAGATGCAATATATGAGAAGTTAGAAATGAATTTCCTCTAGTACTGAACTGCACCTAGAAAAATCCTAACTTCCGTCACATTAGTGGGTCTAGGCCATTTTACAATAACCTCTATTTTTGTAGGATCAATTCTCAATTCTCCATTTCCTACAACATAACCCAAGTAAATTAAAGATGTTTTACCGAATTCACATTTTGACATCTTCAAATACAATTTCTCTTTCCTTAGTGCATCTAAGAATTTATAGATGTGTATAACATGTTCATCCCATGATTTACTGACAACAAGAATATCATCTAAGTAGACAATAACATAATGATCAATGAATGGTATAAAGATATCATTCATAACTCTCATGAATGTTTCCGGTGCATTGCACAAACCAAAAGGCATCACTAACCATTCAAATAATTCCTATTTTGTTTTAAAATAAGTTTTCCAAACATCACCTTCTGCAATTCTTACTTGGTGATAACCACTTCTTAGATCTAACTTATTGAAATAAATTTCATTATTTAAATGATCCAAGAAATCATCTATTCTAGGAAGACGGTAAGGATTCTTTATTGTAATCTTGTTTAAAGCATAGAAATCAACACACATTCTCCAAGTTCCATCCTTCTTAGGAACAAAATAATTGGTGAACCACATGGGGATGTACTTTGATGGATTATACCTTGAGCCAAAAGTTACATTACTTGTCTCTTGATTTCCTCATTCTCTACTATTGAAAACCTATACATTCTGATATTAGAATGAGGTGCATCATGAAGCAACTCGTATCTCATGTTGAACCCCTATTTTGGGAGGTAGACCTTGTGGATCCTAAAAAAATCATCAAAACTAGAAACAATTTTTAGCAATTTATCCTTATGTTTCAAATAAAAATTCTCAAAAGCCATCTCATGTTCTTTCTCTTTGGCTTTGACCACCATGAGCACAATTTTTTTTCTTGAGTTTACAAGCCTTTCCATTTGACCTACGATTATCAAGGATAGATTATTCTTGTCACGGTGATCTCTAACAATAAACTCAATTCTTTCCTTTATTAGAAAATATTTATTTTATATAGAAGATTGCTTTATGATCATACAAATAAGGAATTCCCAAAACCACCCCATAAATATCCAAAGAAACTACATCCAATTCAACCTCATCTATAAACTTATCTGTAATAGAAAATCTGAAAGTACATGTTTTAGTTACTTGTAGTTTCGCATCATCACAAACCCAACCCAAAGGATAAGGCTTAGGATGTGGATTAGTTTTGAGTCCTAATTTATTAACAACCTCCTCATAAATTAGATTATCTTGAGATCCACTTTAAAAAAGAGTATCAATTTTTGTATGCTTTGAAATTACTCTACTGTGGAAAAGATCATTCCTTTTCTTATCATCATGTATAGTTTGTTTATTAGAAGAAGATGCAACATTTGAAGTACTATTGTTAGAAATTGAAAGAGTTGATTTACCTTGAAAAATCATAGCTGTGATCTTGGTTTCATCACCTGAATCTGACCCAAGATCATGAACTGCAGTGTTTGTTTTCTTTTCCTTTCCTTTCTTAACCATCCATTTAGGCTTCGTTTCAGGATGTAATTTCCAACATTTAGACTCATCATGGTTCTTTTTACAATGATTACAAAATGGTTTTTCATCTTCCTTCTTAACAATAGAGTTTGTTTTATGCTTACCCTTTCCTTTTCCTTGTTCTTTTGAACTTTTTCCTTCAGATTGCTTGTTCTTTTGTTTAAAAGAAGAGGAAGAGGACTCCTTTTTCATTTTCCCTCGTGCTTCCAAATGGGTTTCTTGAACACATACTACATCAATATTAGTAGGACCTAAAACAAGTATCATATGCCTTAGATAACTATGTAATCCACTAATATATTTAAGTAGTGTTTCTTCTATATTTAGGGAAATTACCATAATTAGAGCCTTTTTCCTAAATTCCTCTGTGTGTGTATTCTTGAACACTTTTTCCCTTAGTTTTTCTTAATGTTTTCCAATCCATCATAGCTTGTTGCTTATAACCAAGGGGATAAAATTATTGCCTAATATTTGAAACAAATTTAGACCAAGAAGGGATTGCTATACCTTTGGTTTCTCCCACTTCCTGGAGCTTACTCTCCCACCAATTGAGTGTTGCGCCACCCATCCGAAGATTTCCAAATGAATATTTGCTTTATTATCAACAATTATCTCGAACCCTATAATATACTTCTATCTCGCTTGACACAATTATCCAACTTGTCTACATTTAGCTCTCCAAAGATACATTGACAATTCAAACTTGATATTTAACTTTAATGAAGGAAAATTAGATTTCAATGGGTCTCTTTTAGGATTATCATAACTAGACCTTTCTTCTCTCTTACCTTCTCTAGTTCCCTTTTCCCTTTGTCTATCTTGGTACATTTCTTCCACCATTTCCTTCATCTATAGGAATGATTGATGAAATTTTTCTTCCTCTCGATCCACCATTAGTAGGACTTCAAGACCATCTGGTACCAATTTTGGGATCTCCTTCAACTAACTCTCCTTCACCCTTCTTAGATCAAGACCTTGTTAACATCCAATACACAAATTGTAATCCAAAAACCATTAATCTGAACCAAAAATCAGTTAAAACCATCTCTGATACCAGTAATCTAAAAATCAATTTTAACTAGAAATTATGCACACACTTAACTTTGCTTTATATTGATTTTTGATATAAAAATTGACTATTATAACCTTTTGTATTTTTAATAAAGGAAATAAATCTTAAAGTACTGTGTAAAATCAGAAAATACAAAGATGAATCACCAAAAAATTGACACAAGAATTGATAATGGAGTTCGACAGGTTTGTGGCCTACGTCTTCGGTCCGGTTGAATGGGACCGATCTATTAAAATATTGAAAATAAATATTTACAAATATTTATACAAGAATCTGATCTTCTCATCATGTTCCTTTGCCAAAAATAACAAGAGTCACTTTTTACATCACCTCAAAATTCCTTCTCTAGCTCAAGTTATGAGCAAAACAATATCACAATCACCTTCCAATATCCCTTCATATACAACAAAGCCCCTTTTATACTACTTCATAGCTCTGGGTGTAATGGTTGGGTGCCTATCCTTTTACCCAAGTGGCCCATGTTCAAATCCCACTCCTTGTGGGGTGCATTTTCTATTGGGATAAGATCCCACATTTGTTGGGTGTGAAAACAAGAAGGCATATATATAGGTGGGTGTTGTAGGTATTCATTGGCTTAAGAGCCATCTTATCCCCAAGGATGGGGCACTCAAAGTGGGTGAATGCATGGATGTTGGAGAGATAAGGGGTGTGAGTTGGCAAGTATTTATGCATGGGTATTTTAATATATGGCAGTTTGGAAAATACGCATTTAAAGTTGGAAGTTTAAATGAAATGAGTTGGATTTGACCAATATTAATGGGAATAAAAAAGAATTAGTTGCAATACTTAATTGCACTAATTTATTAGTCCCACATGTATGGTTTATAGAAAATTATTGATACATATATGCAAGAGCCCTCATGATATGCAATGTGAAGTGAAGGAGGCCAAGATACCTCTCCATAATTGATTGTGTCAAACCGGATTTTTCTTCATCATCTACATTGTCCACTTGTCACAATCCCCTTGATCCACTTGGTGAGCGTGCATCCATCCAACGCTTACGTAGTCCCATATTTTTCTGGTTTCACAAAATTTTAAGCGGGACATAACTTTCACAAATGAGCTTTGTTTCCTAAACAAGATATCGACAAAATCATCTAATTTTTCTCGATGCCTTACAATTGACTACAATTTATTATGAGAAGATATTAGATCAGTGTTTCTCGGTGAGGATCCTCTGGATCATGTATGGAAGTATTTGATTTTCTACTTGCAACATTAGTTTCTCTTTTCTAACTTCCTCACTCCATTTCTTGCTTTCCTAACAAATTCCTCTCTTGCAAATATATGCAAGATTTTACCACAGGGTCAGTGGAGTGCCTCTGCTGTTGATCCCCAACCAAAAGGAAACTAGGATAAAACTCTTTTTTACTCGTGCATCTACATACAAAAGTTGCACTAGTTAAGTAAATGGACTTAGAATCCTAGAGCATTGGCAAGATAACCACCAATTTTTCCCTAACAAATTTTTCTCACGACAATTTTGGCACCCACAACTTAAGCGATTTGGTAGCATCTACACCTGAATATGACCAGAAGGTCAGAAAAATACAAAAAAAATTAAGAAAATTCAAAATTCAAAAAAGAAAATTTCTAGAATTTGAATAGCTATATGAGCCTCATGTCTACAAACCATGGCTATTCGGGAAATCCTCTTGTTGAAATAATTAAATTTCTTTTCCACATCTAAGAGGATATTGCTTCAGATTTTAGAGAAGCTATCTAGTGTAACAGAAAAGTTTCAACCACTACTTCATTGCCATGAGAATTCTTGACCTTGAAGAAGAACACATTGCTGAATTGGAAAGGCAAAGAAAATTCCCAGCACCGCAAAGAAGAGCATATATTTCTAAGTTGGTGGATAGAAGATACACTTAGCAATAGAGACAAGGAGGAAAAAATAACCCCAATTTTGAAGAGCTTCAAAGAAGACAAGATCTGCTTAGAATTTAGAGGTCTCCCTTTCATCAAGGAAGCAAGAAAAATTTGGAACTCCGAGTATTTCTAATCCTTTGGATGGTGAATTTCCATACATCAACGAGAACCTTGAAGATTTCACTAACATAGAGACTCGAAGAAGAAGCTAGAGAAAGAGAAGCAAGAGTGGAAGAGGAGATAAGGGATCAAATTGAAGAAATTGAAAGACTTCAAGATGAGGAAGAAGAAAGAGTAGTAGCAGAAGCCGCAACCTTAGCAAGGTTGGAAGCTATAAATAGAAGTGGAATGGGGGATCATGATCCTGAGGTCCATAGGCCTTTTGTACCATGGGTGGGAAATAGTGGCCCACTTGCCATTGCTTAACCACTTCATGAGATACCAAAAGGCTCAAGGAAAAATTTCCAAAATTTAGAGGGGATGGTTCTCAACTCCCCGAAGAACATGTAACAACGTTTATCACCACTTCGGTGTATTGGGAATTGAGGATGAAGATGTGTCATTTTAGATCTTTATGGAATCACTTCAAGAAAAAGCTGCCGAATGGTTCTACGTGCTTCCCAGAGGTCTCACCTATTGGGAAGATGTAAGAAGTGAATTCGAACATAGGTTCAATACCATAGAAGACTGTCAGGATCTCTTGGTCTAATTGGTAAAAATAAAGAAAGAAACCTCTAAATTAATGAGAGACTTCATAACAATATATATAAGAGTGATAAAAAGAATCCTTGAAGATGTGGTGCTTCCTGAAAATAATTTGAAGAGATTCTTCATTAGTGCCTTGCCATCAAAAGTAGGTTTCTTCCTTAGAATAACCCAACCAAGAACATTGAGGGAAGCTTAGGACTACATGATAGAAACTAATGATGATCTAATCTGTTTGGTAGAGTGAAAGGCCCAAAGGGATAGCAAAAGGGCATAATTCGTGCTCACCACCACAGATCCAATGTTCCAAAAAATGGCAAATGACTTGGTTGCCTTGAAGAAATAACTCTCATAGATCACAATGTAGAACACTCCAAGGAAGGTGAATCCTACTAATAGACCAAGGATTGTTCACCTCCTCATTATCTCTCTCTCAAAGCACCAAGATTTAATGCCTCTCGTGACATTGAAGAACCAGAGGAGGAAGTGGAAATTAAATAACATGAAGAAGAAAATTTGGGGGATGATGACAACTATCTTGAGGTCAAGGAAGTTGATGGTGATACGCATAATGGCCTAATTGAGTATGTTGATGATGAAGATGATGATGATGAAGAAGCACCAAGCTTCTTGTGCATAATTTTCACTTGTGCACAGTCCAAGAAAGGTGCTCCATCCTCAATGGTTGTAGTAAAGGAAAATAAGAAGAAATAAGATTCTTCTCCAAAGGTTCCACAAAATAAAATCATTAGCAGAGGATCCCCAATACCACCTTCTATGGAGTCGGCTAAAGAAAAACCAAATCCTCTGGTTAGCAAGGATCATGCTGCCATATGAAGTAAGTCATCTAGTCCTTCTCCCAGCTCAAAAGTTACTAAAAACAATTCTCCTTCAAATGTTGTTCTTGGAAAAACATCTAAGGTTCCATCAAAACCTGCATCCCCATCTCCTTCCAAGCCAGCTTGTCATGCACCCATGAAGGAAAATTCACCACCCAAAGTATAAAAACCTTCGCCATGTAAATATTTTTTCATTCCCGAAACCTCTTCCTTTCCCGCCATAACCCCATTTAACTTTTTCAAACACGCAAGAAAAACTAAATTTCAACTCACATAATAGAATACCTATAAACACACCCTGCCTAATTTTATAGGTTCATTGATGTAGTTCATGGTGGTAATCCTATAACCTCATTTTAAATTCTAAAGGCTTACTCCCACACCATCCACAACACTTTCTCAAAACATGCTAGCCCTCGGTGCCTTCAAAACCAACAACATCAAACCTTTCTACTAGTCACTCCTCATTAAAAGCTTCTAGCTAAAATATTGCATCATAGATTCCAGAGCCTCAGATAATGTGATTCCCTTCAAAGTTGCAAATGCTTTAGGCCTCACCTTGACTGGGAAAATGACACCTACTATTTAATGGAATTTAAAATGTGCCGTTAGTAGGAAGAATCAAATATGCACAAGTAGAATTAGTTTTTTCCAAATAAAAGGTGCTCCTAACAATCATAGTGGCAAACATACCATCATCCTTTGGCATGCTACGATATGAAGTTTCGTAGAGACTTGGGTGGAGAAATAAAAATGGATTGGTCATCCACAACTATTCCAGTGAAAGGCAAGATGAATAAGTTGTTGTCGGTAAGGAAGATGAAGTTCATAGTATGAAAGTCTTATGATCCAAAGGCAAACATTCTCTTTCAAGATAACGGGCTAGGCAACTACTTCCTCACATCAGAAAAAGAAAAGAACTTTCCACTTCTTATGGAGGAGGAATAATATCAAATTTAGATGATGGAATTTGATGATAGTCATTCTAGTGTAGGTTCAGGAGTAGGCATGGTGTTATACTCTCCTTCCGATGAATTATACCCATTTGCCTATAAGCTGCAATTTGATAATACAAATAACACGATGGAATATGAAGCTCTCCTCTTAGGCATGGGCATGGCAGAAGACATGGGAATCAAGAAGATAAGATGTTGAGGTGATGTAGAAGTGATAGTAAAGAAATTCCAACAACAATATCAGGTGAAAAATCCAAGACTCTAGCATTATAGAAACAAAGTATGGGATTGCATTGAATCTTTTGATGTATTTTCCATCGAAGCTATCCCAAGAGAAAAGAATGAAAAGGCTGATTCTCTTACAGTTTCGGCTTCCCTAGTGACACCTCATCCTTCTTTTGGTAAAGACAAGGTGACCATTGAAATGGTATTCAGGCCTAGTGTACCAGATAATGCAAATCATTGGTAGGTCTTTAATGATGATAACTAGATTCTAGCATTTTTGGAACAAAGGGATAATTTCAATAATCTCTTCTTTGAAGGAAGTGAAAATCCACACCGAGAAGTGGTAGCCAAAGAAGAGAAAGAAGGAATTGAAGGGATTGATGAAGAAGGAGTGATCAAATTGAAAGGAAACAAGATTCCTAAAGGCCTAGTTTCTCTAGAAGACCTCTTTGAAAAACACAACATATTCATTCAAGAGAAATCAAAACAATCTTCTCGGTGCCCAGCTGATTTTGATAAGGAAAACATTGGCACCTCGGATGAGGCAAGGATGGTCAATATTGGAAAATGGTGCTTTCTTGAGGAGAAGAGCAGGTTTATTGCATTACTCAAGAAATATTCAGATGTTTTGGCCTACTCTTATGATGAACTCAAATCCTTCTAGCCGAAGGAAATGCATCACTCAATTCCCTTGAAGCAAGATGCCAAGCCATTCAGAAAAAACAAAGGCCATATAACCCAAATATTGTTGATACCATCAAAGAGGAGGTAATGAAGATGCTTAATGCAAGGATTATCTTTCCCATCCATCATTCAACATGGGTGGCCAACATTGTGCCAGTGTGGAAGAAGAATGGTGAAATAAGAATATGTGTAGATTTTCGCAACTTGAACCAGACATCACTGAAAGAAAATTATCCTCTCCCTATCATGGACCACATTTTTCAAGAAGTCACTAGATCTAAAATGATTTCATTTCTTGATGGATTCTCAAGGTATAATCAAATCAAAGTGGCAGAGGAGGATCACACCAAGACAACCTTCACAATACCTTGGGGCACTTTTTCCTATAACAGAATGCCTTTCGGCCTAATCAATGTGGGAGATAAATTTCAAAGGGCGATGGATTTGGCATTCAAATATTTAAAAAATTGCATCATCATATATCTTTATGATCTCACGGTGTTTTCAAAGAAGAGGGGAGATCATATCCATCACTTAGAACAAGTACTTACAAGGTGTAGAAAAATATCACTAAACCTGAAAAAGTACATTTTGGAGTTATGGAAGGCAAGTTACTGGGGAACATTATGAAAAAACATGGAGCACACATTGATCCTGAGAGAGTATGATCCATTCAAGAACTATCTCTACCCACAAGCAAGAAAGGAGTTCATTCCTTCTTCAGAAAGGTGAATTTTCTTCGTCGCTTTGTTCTTGAGTTTGCTGAATTGACAAAGCACATCACCACCATGATGAAACCACAAGAAAACTTCAAATGGAACAATGAAGGGAAGGAAATTTTGAAGATATCAAAAATCTATTGTCGAGGCTCGACCCTTATATCTCCAAAGTCTAACAAAGAGTTCATCATGTATTGTTATGCATCAGAACATACCCTCTCTTCCATTCTTGTTCAAAAGAATGATGAAGGCATGGAAGAACCTATTACTTTCATGAGTTGTACATTGAAAAGAAAGAGAACTAAACTACATCCAATTGGAGAAGCATTCCTATGCAATGGTCAAGGTTGTAAAAATTTCAGGTTTTACATCCTCAACTCTCATACGGTGGTGATGGTCTTTGCCAAAGTGTAATCAAGTCCATCTTGACACAACAAGATCCCAAAGCTAAAAGAGGAAATTGGATTGCAAAGACTCAAGAATATGACTTAGAGATTCAACCCTCCAATCTGGTAAGGGGAAATGGTTTGTGTAGGTTGATTTCTAAAGATGAAACACTCAAAGCTCAACATGGTGAAGAAAATTGTGTTTGCTCAACTTGTTCCAAAACAATCCACATGTTCTCTTTGTAACCACTATTGATGAGTGGTATGCTGATATTGCCTATTACTTAACTTATGGAGAGTTCCTTCTCATATTGATTATAAAAAAGGAGAACACTTAAGTCAAGGTAATAAACTTGGTAATCTGGAATCACACACTTTATGAGAAAGGTATGGATGGATGCTTCCTCAAGTGTGTAGATGAATAAAAACAAGAAAAATTTCTTAAAGCATACCATTAGCAAGAGTGTGGTGGAAATTTCTTAGTGATGGTCACTGCACACAATATCCTCTGAGGAAGGTATTATTGGCCCACCCTCTTTGGAGACACTGAGGAATGGGTTTTCAAATGTGAAGCATTCCAAAAATTTGTTGGGATACCACAACTTGTTGCTCTACCACTTAGGCTAGTTGTTATTGAAGAACCATTTCAGCAATGGGGACTAGATTTCATTGGTGTTCTGAATCCTCACTAAAGCATGGGGAACACTTGTGTGCTCGCAACAATAGATTAATTCAAAAAATGGGTGGAAGAAATTCTGACCAAGAAAGCCAACAATGAAACAATATGCAACTTCATAAAGGAGAATATCATAGTATGTTTCAAAGTGCCACAAAAATATGTAGCAGAAAATACTACCTATTTCTCTTTGAAGGAATTGACTGTGTTTTTCTCATTCATTAGACTACTATCCATAGGGAAATGGACTTGCCAAATCAAGAAGAAAGAACATTGTAACCATCATCCAAAAACTCATAGATGAAAACCAAAGCAATTGCACACAATTTTTTTGATGCATTATGGGTAGACATGATCACTCCCAAGAAGGAAATAGGTATGTCACCATTCCAACTATTGTATGGGGTCGAAGAAGAAATTCCCATCACGATTGAGATGTTAGCTCTCAAGTTGCTACAGGGAATAGAAGATGGATAGTACAAGGATTCCATTGACAAGAGGATCCTCTTTCTTGAGAAGCTAGAAGAAAATAGACTCTGAGTGGTGGACCATATTAAAGAGCACCAGTTGAAAGTAAAGAATATTTTTGACAAGAAATCCAAAGTGAGAGAATTCAAAGTTGGAGACTTCATCCTACTATGGGAAAAGAGAAGGGAACTAAAAGGAAGCCATGGAAATTTCAATTCATTATGGCTTGGCCCATTCCAGATTCATGAATCTTGTGGTGAGAATGTTTTTCTACTCTCATATTTAGATGGCACGCCACTAGAATTTCCTTATAGTGGATAACACCTAAAATTGTATCATTAGTGAAAGTGGGTTTCCCATGTCTTGTACCATATATGATCGCTAAGTGTGTTTCCATTTATGTTGTGTTTTTTGTGTTTCCTTTATGTCATTTTGTGTGTGTGTTTCCTTCTTCATTATCCTTCTCTCTCGTAAATTATACATGAATCTATAGGGCCCAATGGATAAGGCACTGGTCAATGGATCATATGGTCTGAAATTGAGATTATGGATTTGTTATGTCGTGACCCCAAGCTAGAGCTAGTTGTTGTCATGCAAATGTTCAACAAGGAAATTAATAATTTTTGAGCATGACAAATATACCCTTGTGTTAATTTTTTCAAGTCCTATCATTCCAAGACACCCCGGGTCTATCCAACCAAGACAAGTGATTTAGGAAATTCCATTCATTCCCCTTAGGTGATTTGAGGAGTTCATTAAAAGTTGTAATCTACAGTAGTTGTGGGAAGGCTTATAAATGGCCTTTCAAGGGCTGGAGAAACCCCATGGAGCAGAGAATAAGAGATAAAAGTGGACTTGGAGGTGATTCAAAGGTAGTAGGAAATCATGGAATTGATTCAGGAAGATTCTTGAAGGGCTCGAGAAGTTGGGGTAGTTTCACCAAAATTAGGGTTCACATGCCTAATCAGTGCATAGGCCAAAATAGTTGTTGGGCTTCCAAAGGTGATTTTAGGAGCTTCAGATAGATTTAGGATCAAAAACAAACATCACTAAAAATATAATTCCAATCCCTACAAGATGGTGAAATAATGTTTTCACAACACTTTGCTGCATTAGGTCCTCGAATCGGTTTTCTCATTCACAAGTGGAGTACCAAATCAAAAATATGATTTTTCAGGGAACAAATAGAATAATCAAGACATGATACCCCCACAATTTTATTCAAAAGGAAATTTTAAGTCAAGATCATATAAAATTTTACTAAAAATTCTATTGGTAGCTCAAGTTATCATCATCTCAAGTTGTCCTCTTAGAGTGAGTTCAGGAGCTAACCAAATTTTGGGAGGACACATGTCAGCTCCAGGAGCTTGGCAAGACTTTATGTCCTCAAAGTTCCTTAGGGTTAGGAAGTAAACCATGAAAAAATTCACCCAACCCGCATATGACCTCTAAAACCTCATGCAACCTTCAGGATTGTAAGTTCAGCCCCCGGGTGTAGTTGGGAGCTCAAATTCCTTGCACTCGAATCTCTGCAATGTGTTAGCTCCAAGAGCATAGTGTAATTTGATGTCCCTCATTTCCCTAACATGTTAGGGACATTAAATGTTGAAAAATGTTCCCATACCTCTAAGGGATACTTTTGGTCACCCATGTGATCCGCTTTCAACCCCTTAGTGCTTTAAAGCTAAATTTGTAGCTCTCACTCCTTGTCGTCGATTGCTACCATGTGCCACTATCTTGCTCACCATGGAAAGTAATGTACATCACATCCATTTGAGGTAAGGAACATCAGAGTATTTTTTTCCCAACCCTCTCTATGCATGTTTATTGAATTATTTTTAAATCCCCAACTACCGTTTTCTTCCCGCTTCTTATATCTAACTCTCCTGTGCACATTTCTTTATCCAAAATCCTTTGAACTTCCTACCACCACTCCACATTTTTTAAACATTGAACTAGATCTTTCACAACATTATTTTCCCCACACCATGAAAACATACAGTTATTAGAATGAATTTTGAGAAAATAAGGAAGAAGAAGCGAAGAATGAAGAGAAGAAAATAGTGAAAATTTCCATTTCCTTGAAACGAAGATTCGTAGAAATATTGCAAACTAGTGCAAAAAGAAACAAACCATTTTTAATTCTTGTTACTCTATATAAGAACATAAAAACATACCTTCAAACTCTCCTCTCATGCAACATATCATTCATAATGAAGAAATCTTCTTTTCGGCTCAATGAAAAAAAAGTTGAATTTCCCCTCAAACCAATTGTCGATTGAAGCAAAATTTCACGTGAAGAACAAAAAGAAAAAAAATCAGAATTTTTTTTTTTTTTTTTAAATGGAGGAGAAAATAAGACCTGAAATTTTTGAGGTCCATTAATGGCTACCATCCGAAGCACTACAAGGTCAAAAATTAAAAGTTTAAAATCTCCTAGACTATTATGCTGGTAGGTCTAAAATTTAAGAGGGGAGATATTGGGAAAAAACCCATATCAAAAAAATTTGTTCCATGTCAATCCAACCTCAGAAGCTGACTTTATAAAAAAGGTTTTCTACATAGGGGAATGGTATTTTTAGAAATCCATCAACAAAAGAAATTGAGAAGGAGATGGAGACTTTGGAGATGCACTTTGCAGCTTAAGAATTCATCAAAACGAGAATTTTGGAACTTAATAAAAATAGTAAGTGGTACCATGAGCACATTCTAAAATCAAATATATGATTTAAAAGGAGGGAGGAATGCAGGGAGAAATGGGAATCAGGGTTGCAACATCTAGTTGAGGTTCAAGGGAGTTACTTTTTCATACTTACTAAAAATATTAATTTGTTATTCTAAGGAAAACATGAAGCAAAAGTGGATGGGACAGATGGTGGCTCATTCCTTCACCTACGAGTATGAGATAGAATACATCGATGTTTTTTACATGGACCTGAATGACCTAAGAACTCACATGAAAACCAGAGACTAGAAGAAGATTGAAGATCAAATATTCCCCAGTGGCTTGTTCGTTGCCACAGGACACCTAATGTTTGTCCAATGTCATGAGTTGGTTCTAGCTTGATCTCACCACTATGATCCCAAAACATGAACTATTAGATCTAAAAATGGTACAAAAATGGCGTCCATCTAACCTATAACCATCTCACTTTCTTTATTGATATCGACATCACCCAGATGGTCATCATCTCATAAGACATGACCTTGCATGATTGAGAAATGATGGATGCATACATTCAAGGGGTTATGCTAGGGCACGGTTGAAAACATGGAGAAAGACCTCAAGGATGCTCAAGAACCTTCCAAGGTTTGAGTTGTGAGAAGGATATTTGGATTTCATCACTCTCCTCAGTAGATTAATGGGCAAAGTAAGCACAAGAGACTTCCAAGACTGGATGGGTTTGTTCATCTTGACATTGACAAAAGGAAAAAGAGAATTGACTTGGGGTAGTTCATTAGCGACAACCTCCATTTGAAACTTCCTTAGGTACCCATGACGAAGAAGTTCCACATGACTTCTTACTTAGTCTATCTTGTCGCTAGTTCAAGATCATTTAAAGGATTGGCTCTCACAAAAATTGCGGCCAAGGTGCTTGTGTTTGAGAAAATTCCACAGGTGGTGATGGAGGAAAGCCATAGGCATTTTTCTCATATGAATGATGCATTCACAATGTATGTGGTCTGAAGCTTAGAAGGAGATCTAGAAGCTAGGATGTCGTCACAAGTGGCATCCTTGATCAAGAAATATGGTTCTTATTTCATATAATTCTCGACCTTCTCCTACTTGCAAGTTGTTGGCTTCAACCAAACTCCACTAAGGCTGCCTAAGTACCTTAGTGACCAAATTTTACTGTTCAAAATCTGCAAAAATATTATGCAAGTGAATAAAAATCTTAGAAGAAAGAGGTATAACTTGATTCCATTTCCTATCTCTCTCAGGGAATTCACGTGCAAGATCTCAAATGACACATCTCATCTAGAGGTTTTTTTCACTCATTTGACTTTGCATTCCTACATTGCCAAGCCTAATTTTTACATCCAAGAAGATCTTGAATCTTTCTATGTCCTAGAATTACAACACAAGATACAAGTCGAGGAATACTAGGCCAATTGCATTGATGAATTTGAAGTGCATGAAAAGGACCATATGAGGATGACAATTAGTGAGATGAGGAAATTCAAGTTCTCCTGGTATGAAGATATTTTACATGATGATGGGACAAATATTTTTGATCCCGATTATGTGGCGCTCAAGATGTCCCTTTTAACTCTAATAAAATGATATGTTTGTGAATCATGAGATATATTAGAGCAGACTGAGAAGGTGGTGAGGAGAATGAGAAATTGGTTTCAAAAGAAGCGAGCCATGATCATCCAATCACAAGGAATTCCCCCAAGTTATAAGAAAGTATAGCATCAGTCATCTTTAAAGGTTGAGAGGTGACTTCCAGTTCTAAACACTTCAAGAAAGTTAGAAAAGAAAGGCCACATAATTGGAAGATTCTCCTCAGGAGAAGATGTCGAAAAAAATCAGGGTAGAATAAGGCTCATTTTCATCACTGCGAGAGGAAGATTTGATCACAAAAATTTTAGAAGGAAATCCAATGGAAGAAACACAAGTGGATGAATAACACATGGTTCAAGATCCAGCCTTCAGCATAATAATAGGTTTCACTTGTTGTTGACACCCATGCCTCTACCATTTAGGATTTTTCTCCTCCTTCGTAACATCGAACTATCAGAACCTATCATTGAGCCCAAGTCCAATGAGATGATTCCTAATAATTGTGCCCAACACCCGCACTATGAAAAAAGTGGTAGCACCTAATATATTAATGATTTTCTCATTATCCAAAGAAAACAAATCAAGGAAGCTTGCACAAACAACCTCATGGTTCTACAGTGGGGAAACATGTAATCAATACATCCAAGTATCTTGGCCCAAGGTAATTAATCTAGTGGATGAGATGACTCCAACCGATTATGAGATTTGTACAATCCAATTAGGACCGAAAACTCACAAAGGGGATTTTCACATGTATCATCAATCTTCTTTCTCGTATGGTGGAAAGAAATAAAGAGTATAAAAATAATATTGATAAACTAAAGGAAAATATGTGAACGCTTTCATTCTATCTATAAAATTTATTTGATCCTAATTCCATGAAAATCTCCACTAAGGAAGTTGCCCATCGCAGCTTCAATCCACAATCGATCGGAGGACACACAAGCTCACCATGCAGGGGCGAGTGAATAATGAATGGATTAACTCAATTTCTAAAAAAGAGAAATCAGTGTTCCAAGAAGTAGTCAAAATATTCCCTTACATGTGTGTGACAACAAATAGGAGACATAAAATCAAAGAGGACTTGAAGAAAGAAAGAGAATATTAGGAAAATTTGGGCCCAGTAGTAGATGAAATGAGTAGCATGCATCACCAGGAGTTAATCAACAAGAAGATATTTGAAACTCCCTTAGAAGACTTATCACATGTGTGGGAGAGGGCCTTGGCAATCAAGTTTGAGGTAATCAATCATGCCATGACAAAACTAGAGGAGAAAGAGGAAGAAATGTACAAATTGCAGGATAGTGTAAATTGGAAAATTCATAAACTTGGAGTACCTGCAATGGGTGATGATATAATTGTCGATGAGTTGATTTTTCCATTTTAATAATACATCAAGAAAGAGGTAGACAACCCATCTTTCTTCACTAAGGATACCCTCAAATTCATCTCAAATATTCTGGCCTCCATTATAATTATTACAGAGACACATTCATCATGGTTTGGGAAGTGCAAAGATATCAACAACGTGGTTGATGGATGACATTGATACCTTGGGATGTGTTCGCATTCCTCATGCTGACAAGGTGGAACCTGCAGCTACTCATTTCAAAAAAAGATCTTGAGGAACAAAGGCATTCTCAGAATGAAAAATGGAAACCAGTTAGGGAGTGAGATAAAATCCACCATAGCATCTCATTATTCCACATAATTCTTCTTCTTTCTTCTTTTTCCTCTTCTTTCTCTCTCTTCTCTTCTCACCCAACACTCTCTCTCATCAATGTTATATTTTTGCATTGAGGTTTGCACTTTTTAATATAACTTTAAGTGACTTTAGAAACATAATGTAAAATTTAAGTTGCCTTGATTTTATAAAAGGGACTTAAATATTTAAGTGGAATATGAACAGTCTAAAGTCACATTAAAGTATTTAAAAATTCACTAGGAAGATGAAGAGTTGCATTCTCTTCTATAAATTGTAACAAGTTCCTCATTTGAGCTTCTTCTTTGACAACTTCTAAGACTTCTTAGATGTTGGAGCTGTTTTTTCTGAATTCATTAGAGAGATATCCTTGTGAAGAGAGCAAAGAGATAGAAAATTTATTCCATTTTCCCTACTAAAAATGTATTCTATTTATATTTTATGTACAATTTTTGCTTGAGCTTCAATAAAGGAAGAAGGAATTTTAGCCTTTTTGACTGAGGATTTTAGTGGTACTTTGTGCTCATTAAACACTATTTTTTCTTATTGTTGTTACGGAAATTTGTTTTCTTCTAATTTCAAGTGCATGTAATGAATTTTCTGGCTGGTGTATGTAAGTCTCTAATTTTCTACTTGAGCATTAGTTTCTCTTTTATAACTTTCTTGGCCCCTTTCCTACTTTCCTAACAAATTCCTCTCTCGCAGAGATATATGCAAGTTTTTTCCACAGTTTAGTGGAGTGCCCTGCTAGATCCCTGACCAAAAGGCCACTAGGATAAAACTCATTTTTACACGTGCGTGCATGTACAACACTTGTCTCAGTTAAGTAGAGGAACTTAGACTCCTAGAGCATTGGTAAGATAACCTCCAGTTTTTCCCTAACAAATTTTATCACCAACAAGGACCTACCAAGTCAGCGATAATAATATAGTCCTCACGGAAACATGGTCCCCCTCCGATACAAAGTGGATCCCATTGGCTACAGACTCGTAGATGACCTTTTACCATATGAATGTTGAAGTCCTGGAGCTGTCCAATCATGAATTTTTCACCTTTTTCCACTTATCCATTGCTGAATGAGCCACTTGGCCAATTGTGCACACATACACATCACCATGAATTTTTGACCCATGTTGAACTTTCACTGATCGAACTTTTACTGGACCCATCTTGAGCTCAAAGTGTCCATTTTTCACATTCTTATAGTCATCGAAAGATCTCTAAAGGATCTACTACACTATCATGGTTTAGGGAAGTTTAGGGAAAATTGAGACGGAAATTGATCCCCAGTCACATCCCCTCTAGGAATCCTTGACCTCTTTATATATTTCTCACCCCTTTTGGGCCTAATTATATTTTGGGCATCTTGTTTTCTTATGGGTCGACAATTTAGTTGTAAATTATGAAATTCAACTAAGGGAATCATATAAATATAAAGGTGTGTGGCCATAATGGGGGAAAATCTCTAAGCATCTACTATCATCACCTAAGGTTGTATCTAAAGGAATTATAAGAGAATCAAAGCATCCATCTATCTATAATTCAAGGGACTAAGGACTTAATTATTTTTCATACACTTTTGTTGTCATACAAATGTGCAACAAGGAAATTGACAATTTCTAAGCATGACAACGATACCCATGTAGCAAAATTTTCATGTTTTATCATTCCGAGGCACCTCGAGTCTACCCAGTTAGTCCAATAACCTCCCAATTGGTGTTAATTCATCCCCTTAGGTGATTTAGGAAATTCAAGTCAACCCCCCTAGGTGATTTTAGGAGTTCTTGAAAAATGCTATCTCTGGGCAGTGTTGGGAAGGGTTATCACTGGCCTTCCCAAGATCGGGAAACCCCTTCGAGTGGAACAAAGGAGAAAATAAAACATGGAGATGAATTAAATGCCTAAAGACATCATGGAAGTGAATTTGGAAGATTTGGGGAGTTTGGAGTAGTTTGATCAAAATCAGGGTTTAGAGGCCTAGCAGCACAGATGCACTGCAAAAACAACTTTCGAGCTTTGAAAGGTGATTCTTTGAGTTCGGATAGAGTTAGGAGAAAAAAACACATATTTGGAAATATATATCCAAGCTCTGTAAGATGGTGAAATTATTTTTTTCACAAAACTTGGGCGGAATATTTTTGTAATCAGCTTTTCTCATGCACAGTGGAGTACCGATCAAAAATTGAAATTTTCAGGGATCCAATGGATGAATCAAGAACTGATACCCCCATTATTATATTTCTAAGGATATTTAATATCAATATAATATAACATTTCATCAAAAATGTCCATTGGGAGCTCAAGATATTTCCATCGCAAGTTGTCCTCAAAGTTTGGGAGTTAGTCAAATTTTCAGCTCCAGGAGCTTGGCAGGATTTTTTGTCCCTGACGTCCCTCAAGGTTAGGGAAATAAAGGTTTGGAAAATGTTCCTAGCCTTCTTGAATCCCTCTAACCCCACATATGACCTCCAGGATCGCCAGTTCATCCCCCAGGTGCTTGCGGGAGCTTAACACCTTCACCGTCGGATCTCCGCTACATGTCATCACCTGGAGCACCATGGAATTTGATGTCCCTCATGTCCCTTTGAGGTGAGGGACATAAAACATGAAAAATGCACCTATCCCCTAAGGATACTCCTGGTCACTCATGTGACCTCTTCAAGAGTGAATTTCTATCCCCCAAGTGTTTTTCAAACCTTCATTCCTTGTCGTCAGATCTCGCACTTGTCATCACCTTGATCACCATGGAAATTGATGTCACTCACATACATTTGAGGTGAGAGATGTCATGGACACAAAAATGTTCCCATTCCCTTCTGTGTATTTTTTTAATAATTTAAATCCAGCACTTAGCTGTTATTTCCCCCCATTTCTTCTTCATAGTTCACCCTGCCATTACTTTGTAACTTGTCCACCATTTCTTCTCACCACCACTCCACCATTTCAAAAGCTCAAACTAGATCTACCACAACAAATAAACACTCAAATCCATGAAAATACATAGGTCTTAGGGGAAGGATTGATCAAATTTGTTGAAGAAATGAAGAACGAGGAGAAAATGAAGATTTTTTGCCAGATAACCATGAAGTCACCCAATCAAAAAATCTTCATATCTTGCAAGATACAATTCAGATTGAGGTTTTATATTTTGTATAATTATGCATTTTTCAAGACAATCAATATGCAATAAATGGGAGGTTGAATGATTCCCTGAAACATTTGTTGTAACAAAATCTCCATTTAGTGAATCAAGTCACATTTTTCGGATTTCCCATCAATCCAGCAATGGAGACAAGCTAAAAAATTCCACACAAAATCTAAATGAAAAACCTATCAAAATGGAGTTTTTTTCATTGTGAATGGAGATAAAAACCATACCTACAAATTTTGAGCTCCATTAATGGCCACTATGGCAGCTCTATGCTTGAAGCCACTGCCAAGTGAAAAATTTAAATTTTATTTGCAGGCATTCTAGTGGGAAACATTGTGTGAAATTAAGAGGATGTGATCATGAGGACAAGATGAGTCTCAAAAATATGTCCCATTGCAAACCTAGTGCTGGAAATCCACTTTCTAAAAATAGTAATTTTTCCTACACAAACTTGCTATGTTTGGAAATTCATCATCAAAAGCAATTGTGGAAAAGGCAGTGTATACTGAAGATCATTAGGAAGCTAAAATGATTGTCTGGAGTAGAAAATAGTGAAAATGACCACTTACTAAAAATAGTAAGTTCCCTATATGGGTGCTTACTAAAAATAGTAAGTCAACCCAAGAAGCGGTCGAGGCAAAGGTAGTGTGCACAGGATTGAATGAATAATTTCATCACATCAAGATGGTCAAGAAGAAGCAAGAATCACCTCTTACTATAAATAGTAAGTCTCCCATGTGGGTACTCACTATTAATGGTAATTCATACTCAAGGGGCAGTTTTGGAATAATGGGACATAGAGGGATGATCATTTAGGTCAACACCATCATTTGAGATCATCCATGGGCATTGCTCATAGGGAATTCGAGACTCATCTCAGAGAATTCAATAGTGTCTCCCAACACTCACTTCATGGCTTGAGTTGTAGGAGTATATTGTGTGGGGTAGAAGTTGTGGTCATTGGCAGAACTATTCAACAGTGTTTTTAAATACTCATTCCAAAGCATCTGTGAGCCAATTTGAAGGGGTTTTCCATGAGTATTAAGAATGAGAGTATCATCGCATTGGATCTTTCCATCAACGAGGATCATCATAATTCATCAGGGGAAACATCTTCTCTTCTTCTTCTTCTATCTCTCTTCTCTTCATATCCCCAACTTTCTCTCTCTTCTCAATATTATAATTTTGCATTGGGGTTTCAATTTTTCATATGTCTTAATGTTTCTAATGTAATAAGTCACATTTATGTTATAAAAAGGGACTTAAAAGTTTCCTAGGAAGTTGAAAAGTTATAAGTTGTGCGAGGACATATGAAAAGGTATTGGGGGGTAGACAATGAATCACCTCTTATTCTATAAGTTATAAATCCATTCCCATTTCAAAGGGTTGGTGATTGATTTTGTAAACTCAAGAGTGTATTGTACTTTGAGAGAACAAAGGAGATAGCCATTTTCTTCCATTCCTGCCATTCTCAATTTTTTTCCATTTCCTGACAATGTACAAATTTTATTTGAGTAATCAATACACGAAGAAGGAGTTTCTAGCTTTCTTTGACTAAGGGATTTCATGATACTTTGTGCTCATCAAATTCTATTTGGTCTTATTGCTACTTGTAGAGTTGTTTCCTCTTAATTTAGTGGATGTGATGAAGTTTCTAACTAGTGTGTGTGCAGGAATATGATTTTCTACCTACAAAATTAGTTATCCTACCTCATTTATCACTCCCCTTTCCCTCTCTACACAAAAGTATTTCCTAGAAAGATATTGTTATATTTACCACATGGTTAGTGGAGTGCCCATATTGGATCCTTGGCCATAAGGCCAGCTAGAGAAAATCACTTTCACTTGCACATGTATATTTAACAACCGCACTGGTTAAGTAGAGGGACCTAGAATCCCAGAGTGTTGGGAGGAACCCACAAATATGTACACAAAAAATTATCTCACTAACAGTTTTTGGCACCCATCATGGTGTAGATTTAGTAGCATCTACACCCAAAATACAACCGCAAGGTCCCAAATTATAAAAATATCAAATATTGAAATAAAATAAAAAAGTTCATGGAAATCCATTGTTGAAAGATACACTGTCAATTCCTACACACGGCCCTTCATATTCCATAGTGTCCTTTCATGTTCCCACCACAAACATTTCTAAAAGATGGTCAAGGAAGATACACCGGTTAAGCGGTCGAGAGGTATTGTTGATACCAATTTCGAGGCTTTGCAAAATCAGCAAGAACAAATTAGAGATAATCCATACTTCTTCTCTCAAGCCTCCTCTCCATCCGAGTCTTCAAGTAGTTCACCTAGAAATCATATCCTAACTCCTGTTGATACTCCCCCTTTAAATTATCTCATTTTTCAACCACCATTGAGCATTGAGTCTCCATAAGAATAATTTATAGAAGCAAGAGTTAAAGCAGAAGAAAAAATGAAAATGGAAGATGAAGTATAAAGACCTTAACCCATTGTCTCATGGGAAAGAAATACATTCCTACTTTCTCTTGAACCACCTCTTCACGACCTACCAAAAATTTGACACAAGAACCTTTCAAAGTTCAAAGGTGATGACACACAACATCCTAAACAACACATTGCTTATTTCATAATATCATGTAGAAATCTTGGTGTCCAACATGAAGATGTCACTGTAAGATTTTTCGTGGAATATCTCCAAGAAAAAGTAGTAGAATGGCTCTACCTCCTGCTGTTAGGTCCATCACTAGTTGGAACAACATCAATACTTTCTTCAAGGAAAATTTAAATCAATCAATACTGTCAAGACCTCTTGGTGTAGTTAAATCAAATGAAAAAGGAGAAAATGAAACTATGAGAGACTTCATGGCCCGTTTAAACCAATTACTTCATAGGATACCAAAAGAAGATTCACCATCTAAAAATAATGTCATTATATTCTTTATTAGTGTTCAATAACCGGAGGTGGGATTTTTCCTATGAAGAATTCAACCGAGGGATATTACGAAGCATAAATATTGGCCATTGAAATTGATGACGATCTCATCCTATCTATAAAGATCAAGAATCCCTCAAAGGGAAAATCTCAACGTCCAGATGAAAGAACTGATTCTTTTTTTAGAAAATGGAAAATGAAATGGCATCGTTGAGGAGAGAAACATTTGAATGAGTTTATTCTTAAAGAATCAATAGAAATCAGATTGTAGGAGCACCCCAAAGGCTTACCTTAGAGGCCCCACCTATCAATGCAAGTGTCGTGAATAAGGAAAATGAAGAGGATCTTGAACAATAAAGTGAAGGTGTTTATTTCTTAGAAAGTGATGAGTTTGAGAATGGTATAAAAACCAGATTTTGTAAATATTATAAAGGTGATGAAGATGAAGAAGAATATTCACCTAGTTTCTCATGTGTGGTATTCAATTATTCTTAGTATGAGAAAGGAACACCTCCCTCCACTGTTGCAAATTAAAAAAAGGTTTATGATTCTCCTATGGTGACTCCAAAAAATAAAATAATCAGTTGAGGATATCCACTCCCACCCTCCATGGAGTCTACATTTTAAATTCTAATCTTGTAGCTAGTAAGAAGGCTCTCATAATTCCAAGTCTTCTCGATGCCTCTTCCAATTCTAAATCTAAATATTCTCCTATAAATATAGTACTTTGAAATCTCTTAGTGTACCTTTCAAAATACCCTATATTCCCCAAAAATCTACTCCTGCTTCCAAACATGTCCCAAATCCAAAAGAAATCCCTTCATAACCCTTACCCGCATCTTCTCCCATTAAATTCATAGAATACGTGAAAAATACAAAGGTAAAATTATTGAAACTAAATAGTTGGGACTCACCCCGAACAATGTAAGAGATTCAAACCAATATATTAGGAATGGAAGTTTGACACCCAATGTTGTAACACCCAATTCTAAAGGAGTACTACCAAACCCACCTACACCTCCCTCATAGAACATGCTTTCCTTGAGTGCATCCAAGACTGACAAGGTCGATCCTTTCTATGTCTCCCTTCTTGTTGGAGAATATGTATTGAACAATTGCGTGATAATAGATTCTAGTGCCTCGATAACGCGATTCCTTTAAAGGTGTTTCCAAGGCTCTCAAACTCACCATTACCCCACCCAAAGGGATATTTTTACTCTTTGGATTCAAAAGAGGTCCCACTTGTAGGGAAGGTCAAAGATGCATAGGTGGCTCTCACCAGATTTCTAGAAAAGAAAGTTTCAAATGATGATTTTAGTAGAAGACATTCTCGAATTCATTTGGAATGTTGCTAAGCAAGGGTTTCACAAGAGTTGGGGGTAAAAGTTAGATGAATTTGTCTTCCAAAATGATACCAAGTAAAGGGGATATGGAGAAATTAATTCCAGAGAAGAAGATGAGGTACACGGTGTGAAAGTCCAGAAGCCCAGAAACCAATAACTTGTATCAAGATAACATGTAGATGAATTAATTTGTGACAACTTAGGAGGAAGAGGATATTACTGACATGTCTTCCTAGAGAGGCATGGACCTTGAAGAAGCATTGAGTATATTTGAGTTACAAGAGGGAAGCTCACAATTGCCGACAATGCAAACCATGAAGAAGAGGAAATGGTTCTTGGTGATTTTCAAATAGAAAATCAGCTTATGTGTTTATCCGTGATGAAGAGATATTATCATTCCCATTTGAAGATGAGGAATCCCTTAATCATGTCACCCAAGAAGAGACCAATCCATTCTACAATGAGCCCTTGAATAGTGGGAAAGAACCATCTGTACAAGAACTGCTAAGAGCCGCAGAAGAAACAAATGACCCTAAGCTCAGTCTCGAACTCCTGATGCAAGCCATGAATCTGTAAGACAAGTGTGAATCTGATTTGAAAGCCTTAACCAATGTGAAGATTGACCATGTTGAAATAAAGAAATAGGAAAATATGATGCCCCTCCTGAGCCAATGGTTGATGGATGCAATGATGAAATCAAGGTGTTTTCTTTCCCATTCGAAGAGGAAGAATCTTTCCGTGATGAAGAAATTGAAGCAAAGAGGTTTGATTTCATTAAAGTTAAAGATCCTTTGGAAAAAAGAGTGATAGAATGCATCAATTCCTAAGATGATGAAATAATCCCTCCAGATAGTTTCCTTGAGTTACAAAATAAATATCCTTCGAAGGCATACAAAGATGAGTTGCATGAAGTGACAAATGAGATCTCTGTGTAAGAACTATTGGATGCAATGGAAGTTACGAGAAGACCCCAAGCTGATTCTTGATCTCTTAACTCATGTCATGGCCATACAAGACAAGTATGAGGTTACTTTCAGTCCTCCCATCAGTACTCAAACACCTCACAATGGAGTAGAGATAAAGGATGAATCTAAGGTTTCTCATGGAGAAGATATTAGTGAGTATAGACCCGAGAAAGAAAGTAACTCAAAATATTAAAAAAATTTGAATGAAAATAAGCTTTGGGGAAGCGATGAGATGCTCAATGAAGAATCAACTATGTTGATAAACATGGAAGGCAACTGGCACTATGAAACCAATTTCAAAGAACATGAAGGCAGTGGAATTTCCAAGTGAAGACCTAAGCATCAAGAAGCTCACATGGACTCACTCCTACAAAAACACAAATGTTCATGAAAGCATCTAGATTTCATAAACAATTAAGGAGAGGAGGTTAGTTTCTAGAACCAATTAATGGATTTGTAGAACAACATCACTCAGTGTTTCCCACTCAGGGGTAACTTTTGAGGAATGAAAAATGCTTCAGTGAAAGTGGGTTGTCCCCTCCCTTGTACCATAGGTGATTTATAGGTGTTTTTCCCTTTTTGTTATGAGGGTTGTGTGTTTCCTTCTTTGCTCTCTGTCTCTCTTGTTGTAAGTTATACATGACTTTGTAGGGCCCAATGGATAAGGAACTAGTCTACGGATCATATGGTCTCAAGTTGAGATTATGGATTTTCCATGTCATGTCTTCATTGCATTCAGTCCATGTCATGTCCCCAAGCTAGAGCCAAATTTTGTCGTGTAAATGTGCAATAGGGAAATTGACAATTTCCAAGCATGACAATGATACTCATGTAGAAAATTTTTCATGTTTCATCATTCCAAGGCACCCCCGATGTGCCCAGTAAATCTAGTAACCTCCCAATTGGTGTTAATTCATCCCCTAGGTGATTTTAGGAGTTCTTGAAAAATGCTATCTCTGGGCAATGTTGGGAAGGGCTATCACTGGCCTTCCCAAGACTGGAGAAACCCCTTGGAGTAGAATGGAGGAGAAAAATAAAAAATGGAGGTGAATTAAAGGCCTAAAAACATCATGGAAGTTATTTTGGAAGATTCAGGAAGATTTGGGGAGTTTGGAGTAGTTTGATCAAAATCAGGGTTTACAAGCATATGCAATGAATAGGCCCAAAAGATGTCGAGCTTCGAAGGTGATTCCAAGAGCTCCAGATAGAGTTAGGAGAAAAAAAAAACATATTTGGAAAGTTAATTCCAAGATCTAAAATATGGTTAAATTATTATTTTTACAAAACTTTAGTGCAATGGGTTTGCAAGCAGGTTTTCTCATGTATAGTGGATTACCGATACAAAATATGATTTTTCAAGGATAAAATGGATGAATAAATACCTGATACCAGCACCATTGGATTTTTTAATTCCATTTATAGTAAATATCATATAAAATTTCATCAAAATAGTCTATCATAAGCTCAAGATATTGTTATCGAAGTTGTCCTCAAATTTCTGGAGTTAGTGAAATTTTCACTCCGTGAGCTTGGCGGGATTTTGTGTCCTTGATGTCCCTCAAGGTTACGGAATTCAAGGTTGGTAAAATGTGCCCAGCCCCCTTAAATCCTTCTTAACCTACATATGAACTCTAGGATCTCCAATTAAATCCCTAGGTTCTTGCGGGAACTTAAAACCTTCACCGTCGGATCTCCACCACATGTCATCACCTCAGTGTCAGGAATTTGATGTTCCTCATGTAACTTTGAGGTGAGGGACATAAAACATGGAAAAATACTCCAAGCCCCTAAGAAGATTCATGTTCACTCATGTGACCTCTTAAAGAGTAAATTTCCAGCCCACAAGTGCTTGTCAAGCCTTCATTCCCTACCGTCAGATCTCTCGCCATGTGTCATCACCTTGATCACTGTGGAAATTGATGTCCCTCACATCCATTTGAGGTGAGGGACTTCAAGGACATAAAATTTTTCCCTGAATCTTATATGTATTTTTTTAATAATTTAAATCTGCACTTAGCCATTATTTTCCCCCATTTCTTCTTCATAGTTCACCCTGTCATTGCTCTGTAACTTGTCCACCATTGCTTCTCACCACCACTCCACCATTTCCAAATCTCAAACCAGCTCTACCACAAAAATAAACACTCAAATCCATGAAAATACACAGGTCTTAGGGGAAGGATTGATCAAAAGTGTTGAAGAAATGAAGAATGAGGAGAAAATGAAGATTTTTTGCTAGATAACCATGAAGTCACCCAATCGAAAAATCTTCATATCTTGCAAGATACAAGTCAGATTGAGGTGCCATATTTTGTAGACTTCCAAATTTTTCAAGATGATCAAGATGCAACAAATGGAAGGTCGAATGGTTCCTTGAAAATGTTTTCCAACAAAATTCACATTTCGTGCACTAGCTCACATTTGTCGGATTTCCCATCAATCCAAAAATGGAAACAAGCTAAAAACTTGCACATAGACTCCAAATGACAATCCTATTGCAATGGATTTATTTCTATTGTGAATGGAGATAAAAACCAAAACTAAAAATTTCAAGGTCCATTAATTGTTGCCATGGTAGCTTCATGGTCGAAGCCACTATTAGGTGAAAATTTGAAATTCTATTTCCAGCATTCTAGTGGGAAAAATTATTAAAAATTCAAACCATGTGATCACAACGATGAGATGAGTCCCAAAAAATATGTCCCATCACAAACCGAGCATTGGAAATCCACTTTCTAAAAATAGTAAGTTTTCCTACACATACTTTCTATGTTTTGAAATTCATCATCAAAAGCAGATTGTGGCAAAGGAAATGTACAAGAAAGATTAGTAGGAAACCAAAATGATTATGTCTGGAGTAGAAATAATCAAAATGACCACTTACTAAAAATAGTAAGTTCCCTATATGGGTGCTTACTAAAAATAGTAAGTCAACCCAAGAAGTGGCCGAGGCAAAGGTAGTGTGCACATGATTGAATGAATAATTTCATCAAATCAAGATGGTCAAGAAGAAACAAGAATCACCTCTTACTATAAATAATAAGTCTCCCATGTGCTTACTCACTATTAATGGTAATTCATACTCAAGGGGTAGTTTTGGAATAATGGGACATAAAGGGATGATCATTCAGGTCAACACCATAATTTGAGATCATCCATGGGCATCCCTAATAGGAAATTTGGGAATCATCTCAAAGAATTCAATAGTGTCTCCCGACATTCACTTCATGGATTGAGTTGCAGGGAGTATATCATGCGGGGTAGAAGTTACGGTCATCGGCGTAAACCATTCAATAGTTTTTTTAAACACTCATTCCAAATCATCAGTGAGCCAATTTGAAGGATTTTTCCATGAGTTTTAAGAATGAGAGTATCATCGCATTGTAGCTTTCCATCAACGAGGATCGTCATAATTCATCGGGGAAACATATTATCTTTTTCTTCTCTCTCTCTTCTCAATAATATAATTTTGCATCAAGGTTGCACTTTTTCATGTCTTAATGTTTCTAATGTAATAAGTCACCTTTATGTTATAAAAAGGACTTAAAATTTTCCTAGAAGTTGAAATTTTTAATTTGTGCAAGGACATATGAAAAGTGGTGTACCTAGATTTCATTCTCAAATCAGAATTACTACCTATTTGAAAAAAATTCGTAATTTTAAAATAATGGGTCGTTTTGTTTTTTTATTGCTCAAAGTTCTTGTATTGCATCAAGATTTTCCCAAAGAGCCATATTAGCCATTTTCGCCAAATACCCAGATGCCCAAAATTGTTATATTCTGTCATCGGAATTTCTCTGCAGGAAATTTGTATTTAAGTATTTTGAGCCCCGCTTGAGGCAATTTGCACTCCGATTTAACCTGTCACAGGATCGAACATATCATTATTCCTATATGCCAAAAGGGTTTTAACTAGGAATAAGTTTTGGGCTTTATTTGTGACTTTTGGCAATTTTTCGTGCTTTTGTGTTTTCCCATTTCATTTTCTGTGAAATTTCTCTAGATCAATTCCTTTGCCAAGTTAGCCCGATTCTTGGCCTGGAGTATTCAGAGATCACATACGCACATTGTTCCAGAAGGAAGTCACCGTCGGAGGTCCAGTTCATTGGGAGAAGGTGAAGTTGTGCACTAAAAAGCCCCTGTGGGGTTGGGCACATTTTTGGAAAACAAAGGATTTAAGTGGATCATGGGAAAAATAAAAGTAGCAGGCAGGTGGGATTTTATTTCCTGCCTTGCAAGGTACTTTTTCCCATGATGGAAAAGTCACTTAAGTTGCAGTGGGAAAATTAGAGGCAACAGGTAGGTGAGAATTTATTGCCTACCTTGCAGGGTAAAAATTCCCATTGCCATGTGTTTTTAAAAATAGAATTCTATTATTCCAAAAAGTGTGACCCACCTTGGGTGAATAATAATGCATTAAATAAATATTTGTTAATATTTATTCACCCAATTTTGGCACCCAAGCTTGTGGAAAAGTCAACAAAGGGAAGTGGACAAAAAGAATTTAAAAATAGAATTCCAAAATTAAATAAATTTAATTTATTTAATGCAGCCCCTTTTGAGAAGGAAATAATACTTTTTAAAGTATTAAGTGATTAAATTAAATTATGTTTTCAGTGGCTATGGTCAAAGCACACTGTGAAGCTTAAGTGAAGTGAAGAGTGGATGATTAAATTGATTAAATTTAATTTAATGGATGGCTGTCCTTAAACATGCTATTTTTAAAGAGAGAAGCATGATTTTTAATTAATTAATTGCCAGGAATAGGAAGGGCAATTATTAATTATAGAATTATGAGGGTTATATAAGCATGGGCTGCCATAAGGGTGAATTAATTAATTCACAGGTAAAGAAGTGCAGCCCGGAGGAAAAGTGCGCCCCATTTGAAGAGGATTTTTGCTCAGACAAAGGTGAAATCAAGGCTAAAAGCTTCTAGTTTTGGTGCATGCTTTGAAGAAGGTTGATTTGTGTCTGCATAATTGTTTGTAGAAGTGATACAGGTGCTCAGGTGAAGTTGGAAAAATTCATGCTCACTTTGCAGGAAAATAAAACATCAATTTTTGGGGCAGCAGGCTTGAATAGTGCAGATTTTTATTATTAAAATTCACTGTTCATGTTCCAGTGGCCATCTTTGTCTGAATTAATTGCAGGAGTTACATACATGTGCTTTTATAAAGAAAATGAACTTATATCAATGTCCAATACATTGAATATTTCCTCCGAATCTGAAGGATTATCCAGATCTACACCAGTTTTGAAGAATTCCAGTCAAATAAGAAGAAAAAGAATTGTTCAGACAAAGATAGACAAAGCTATGGTGAAGAAAGATGAAAAAGAAAGCACAATGGAGTCATGCATCATTTCTAAATTTGCAGATATTGGAGACATGAATCTAGGCTTGGAACCTCTTGCTAAATTGATAGACAGATCCAGAGTAGGAAAGAATTCACTCATGCGTGCAGATTAAAAGCAGTGGAATTATTCGAACTGCAACTTTTTCATCCATAGCCCAACCAAGCGAGTTTGTTATTCAGGTGCAGATCCATATCTAGATGTAGGTGCAGATCCATATTCGATGCGCATGCAAATCCATATGTAGATCCAGATCCAGATCTCATAGTTGCAAAAGCTTCTGACACAAAGGCTTCATCCTCTTGTTTGAAATGCAGCCCGTGAAGAAGTCAGTGCGTGGAAAATTCCTTCCAAGATCTTGTGCAAATGCTCCCATCTTCTAGTTGAAGCCTTCATTGAATTTTCATTCATCCGGAGTGCTTTTCAAGAATTTTTAATTACTCATATGCAATTAAAAATAAGGATGATGAGTTATCTACAGCAAACATTACATTGATGCATGTACTGGAGAAGAACTGCAAAAGCTTCAAGGATAAGAATGAAGACATGTCAAAGGCAATACCCACAAGTAAATCATGGTCACTTGCTTTCAGCTACATCTAGCTTGTTTCTAGATCTAGCCACATCCAAATTGTTTCCGATCCACTTGCTTCCAGATCCAGCTACTCCTAGGTCCAGTTTGGTGAGAATCAAAGGCAAAAGAATCAGCTGCATGCAGACATGAAAAAGGACAAGACTGCAGCTTTCCTCTTCCTTCTTCTTTCCTCCGACAAAGTAATTGAGCGATCAATTAAATTATACAACTTAAGTGATTGGTTTAAAAGCCATTACTTGAAGAAGTCAACTACTTGGAGATAGGTGGTGGACGTACAAAATAGAAGGTTCTATTTTCAGTTACAAATCATACATGTCATGAAAAGAGGAATTCTAGGATGGAGATTTTCAATTGTTTCTTTTCTGACTTCCACATATGCCAATTCAACTAAAAGCTTTTGACTTGTAATTGCCCCTCTACATTCTATAAGTAGAGGAAGAACCTTTGGGTTAATGATAAGAATTTGTAAGCAGCAAACTTGTGTTTTAGACTTTGTCTTTGAACCCCCGAAAGCTCGCTTGAGTAAAGGAATACAAAAGAGCAGGTTTCAAGAAGAACATTGTGTCACGGTGTACTTGTGTTTCTTGCTTTTAATCTTAGATCTCTTAATAAAATTTGTGTTATTTTACATCTGGATCTAGAGCTGCCTTTGTTTTAGAATTCTATGTTTATATCTATTGGATTCTTCTATGTGCATGCAATCAGCTTTGCCATCTTCTAATTGGGATGCACATCTTCCCCATTTCTTCTATGTTTTTATGTAATTACATTCTTCTATAACTTTTCCTTTCTTTAAACAGCTGCTTACTTGCTACAAAACTGATCAGTTATGGTTCATGAACTGACTAGTTAAAGTAAAACCCCATTTAGATATTAGAAACTTAAATTGACAAATTGGGAGCCTCATCGCTTAAATGAGGGAGATTTATCTCATGACTTCCTAGGTTTTGTGCTAAGTAGAAAATCTAGCCAAAAAAAAGGTATCGGGGGTAGACGATGAGTCACCTCTCATTCTATAAATTGTAATTCCATTTCCATTTCAAAGTTTTGGTGATTGATTTTATAAACTCAAGAGTGTATTATAATTTGAGATAAAAATGAGATATCCATTTTCTTTCATTCCCCTCATTCTCAAATTTCCTCTATTTCCCCACAATCTATAACTTTGGTTTGAGAAATCAATACATGAAGGAGTTTCTAGCTTTCTTTGACTAAGGGATTTCATGATACTTTGTGCCCATCACATTCTTTTTAGTGTTATTTCTACTTGTAGATTTGTTTCCTCTTAATTTAGTGCATGTGATGAAGTTTCTAACTACCGTGTGTGCATGAATTTTATTTTCTACCTATAACATTAGTTCTCCTACCTCATTTCTCACTCCCTTTTCCTCTTTATAGATAAAGTCTTCCCTAGCAAGACATTTTTAGCTTTGTTGCAGTAGAGTCATGGAGTGCCCCTATTGATCCCCGACTATAGGGCCACCCAGAGAAAGCTCAATTTCACTTGTGCATGCATATACGATAGCGCATCACCTAAGTAGAGGGACTTAGACTACCGAGAATTGGAAGGAACCCACAAATTTTTTCCCTGAAAATTTTCTCACTATCAACTTCATAGGATGGGAAGTTAATTTTTCCATTCATACTTCTATCTACATTACTACGTCTAGCTATTTCTTGTTATCAAGTGAATCTTGTACAAGATCCTCCTAGGGAACGATTATACACACACACACACAAAATTACATGGAATATGATATGTAGTGTAGTGCTCGAAGTTCACTCTATCAGTGATCACCAAGGCTAGTCTAAATCTCCATTTGCATATTTTTTCTTTTTAGGATTTGACATGTTTTTGGTTTTACAGAGATCATCTACTTTGCAGGATATAGAAAAATTGTGTGTAATTAGTGCGACACATAGGTATCGACAACTAAGGTTATTTATATTGGTGTGACACAACAAAAATTATTTTCTCGACCATTCTCATAGTCATAGGTGCGTAGGAGAAGACTCCCACACCTAGGTGCCCTAGTTCTAACATATCCAACAGCTCCATAATATTTTTGTGTGGTTGTAATAATTTGATTCTCCTCGTCCATCAGTTTTCTAGTCCATATACTTTGGGATCAATTTCAAAATCAAATAAATCTTTAATTCTCTCTCTACACCTATGGTTTAATTTTTATCTCGCTTATTACTTGTGTCATATTTTTATCATATATGACTCTGCAAATTAGGATTTCATGAATTAAATATATTTAAAATCATTTGGTGAATCTGTCTCATTTGAATACTCTTGAATCTTTATTTTTATTTTTTCATGTCTTCTCAAGCTCCTCAATTCCACTTATACCAATTACTTCAAATGTACCCATCTTACAAATATGCTCTCTAAAAATTTTTACACTTTATCTCGCCTACCTCTTGATTCACCACCCACTCGAGTCGATTCTATCTTCGATTGTCTTTCCGATGACTCTCCCGGTCCCAATTCCAATCAATCTATTTGTAAATCAATTAAAGTATTACATTCTTTAATTTAATGACAAATTTCAGGTTAGGGAATCAATGATTATATCTCTTAAATATGAAATTCAACATATCAAATATGCTTCTCAAGTCCATGCCACTTCTTCTTCTACATCTCATTCTACTTCTATGTCTCATACATGTGCTCATATTAGTGAACCTAAAGTCTTAGCATTACCCACACCTCTCAAGTTTGAGCTTAATGTTAAGAAACATGACATACTTCATGTGATCCTTAGTCATAAATTAATCGATGCATCACCTACTAATTTCTATCATCCTTACGAGTGAAAAATATCAAGGTCATCTATATTTGAATTACCATCGAATTAGTGGACATCATGAGAATGATTACTATGATTTACAATGAATAATCAAACATCTTGAGAGCCAAGGATTTATCTCATTCACTGCACAACATTCTATTACATGCCTATATATAAATGCTACATCCAAATGGGCTCCTAAATGTACTCCTATGTATAATGAGCATAATACCATGACTTCTAATGTTCCTTATGTGGTCATTCAAGTGCCACCTATTAAACCCATTCTAGCTAAACAATCTTCTCTAAAATCGGTACAAAACCTCCTCCTCTAAATTATTCTACTGAGTTATCAATCCCAAATAAGAAACCAATTTTCAAGTAAAATCAAAATAATATCACTAGCCTCTTTCAATTCCATCATTTAAGGTCCCTCTACCACCTTCACTTCCGTAACCAATCATTTTTGTCAAGGAAACTAATCCTTACATTAATCCCCTTAACATCACTTACATACTTGGGGGGCATTAAAGCTTCTCCCCCCTTGCATTTCTATCAAATGTCTCTACCATCCCTTCCACTTGACACTCGTGTTGATGTGTAATATATCTTCAACATCAATACAAACCACTTAATACACTTGTATCATCATTACCCTATGACACACTCTTGTGCTATGGTTCACACTTGAATGTTGAAGGAATATTGTATACATGAACCTCACATCATACACATGACACATTTCTACACTCAATGCTTTCACGACACATCGTTATAACATCACATTCTCACACAACACACTACCCTATGATGCAATCTAGTTCCATGGTTCATACTCAACTACTGAGGGTCTAAATCTGAAATGAACCTCAATGTATTCACCGACACTCTTTATTCTCCATGCTTCATTGATCATATCTTTCTAGAACAGAAAATTCAAATCATTTCTCGGATGATGCACTCTTGTTCTATGGTGCATTCTTGACTGTCGAGGGGTATTTTATAAATGAACCTCATTTCGATCATACATACACATTCGCTCGGGGGAATTCTATTTCTATCTCATTCATCTTACATACCATTCTATCTCACTCATTCAAAACATATTATGTATCTTGGTTGCACTTACTCTTTCTTACTTATGCTTACATGTACACTTTGTTTCACATCCTATAAATAAACTTTGCATGTCATTATATTTTCTATAAACACATGTTTGTTCACTTGTTCTTGAGTTGTGAAATCAAACTTCATATAGAGTTTTACATGTAACATTGATACTTGATAATTTAACTCTTACCAATCCTATTGAGGCTCCCGATGGCATCTACTTTCGTACACACTACAAGTGTTATTGTTTCATTTTATACTACTTCATATTCTTCCTAGTACACTACTCTATTGATACATACACATCTTGACATAATTTTGATCTTTTATAACATGCTAACAGTGTGTTTCATGTGTAACATTTTCCTATAAGAACTCTTTGCCACCATGGTTTTCTAATACTTTTCTTTCTATTGTTTTCCATTGTATGTCATTATTTCGAGCTTTTCCCTATGTCTTACTTGTTCATTTCTTGTATGTTTTTGGTCACTTTGACCCTGATTGTCTTGTGACATTGTGAGTGATGTCCCATTTTCACAACCCACTTTTCATGGTCTACATTGTCTTCTTACTTGCTATATTACACATTTTATTCTATATGCATATTTGTCTTGTTTGCACTAACACATATTTCCAACCAATTTGTTTGCATGTGCCTCGGTTTCTACTAAGCACATGTCATACCCTTACATTCAGTATCGAGCTTTCATATCGAAAGTAGTTCTCTCCTTTGGGTCGTATCCTCATAGTGACATCACATGCACCCCAAATGAGGGGGCATACATTGGATGAATAAATCAGCCATTTAGAAACACATAGTCACAATTCAAACATGCACAAAGACAGAACAAAATAATATTCAGTTATAGAAAAGTCCCAAAATATGACTTGGCTCCTCAGCACAACACAAACACTAGTGCCCAAATATAGACATGAGTTCCTAGGCACTCCTGACCTTTCCTGGGGCCCTATGACTAGGGGGAAGTTACAAAATTTTTCTTAGAGAAACACAGCTTTTCAACACTACATAGATTAATTTTCACACTATAGGAAAAGTCCTCCAAAGAGTCGAATTCAGATTCTTCTATCTTCATTTTTCTTATATTTTGTTGGATCGAATTGAAAAAAACAGATCACACTATCTCAGTGGTGTATAAATTTTAAGAAGCAGTTAGGGTTGGAGAATAATACTAGACCTTTCTCCCCAACACTTCTTCTACCGTGGCGTGATATCGCCCCAAAATTAACTCTTGGTGTGGGATCACATGAAATACTCACTCTTCTACAATAGATCAAGACACTTTCTATCCTTTTCACTCATCATGGATTAGGTGCACATGTTCCTTTTACTAATTTTCCATGTTTTTACACACTTTTTACATATTTGGATCAAATTTTTCATATACAAATATTTGAGCACTCGTTTTCTATTTTCTATGCAAGTTCATCCTTATGATAAGTAGTAGTCACATCAATGAACAAATCAAGTGCAAGTGAAAACTATAATAGGTACAATATGGTGCAACATCATACGCTTCATCACTAGGGTCACTACCTCTTCCTTAGTCTCCATGCTTCATTTTATTTATTCCACGCTTTTTCTTGTCTCATTGACAAGTTTTTTCAATTGATCAACATGGTTATCGGTACACATATCTTATCTATTTTGTGATATCAAGAATTCACTCAACAACATAAAGTGGGGCACGTGTAGATACTCAATCATGCACTTGGGTACATTTCTAGGTCCTAATCACATACTAGTATTCATAGGATTCCTAAGAGAGAAAAATAGTAATTGACATCTGTCTTTGGCCTCTTTTCTATCTTTCTAGTTTCCTCTTTGGTCTTACACACCCCATATTCCAAATCGATTTTTAATTTCTTCATATTTCTTTACTCCATACACCAACACCCAGCCAGGATGCCATGTGACTAGGCACACTCTTCCCCTCTAGGTGCCCCTAACCTCTTTGTATATTTCTCTTCCATTTTGGGTCTCTTTTATCTTTTAGGTATCTTATTTTCCTAGGGGTCAACCTTTTAGTTTTCAATTACAAAATTCAACCAAGGGAATCATATAAATATAAATCTATGTGATCATAGTAGGAGACCAATCTCTAAGCATCTACTATCATCACCTAAGGTTGCATCCAAAAGCATTCTAAGAGCATCAAAGATTTCATCTAGCTATCATTTAATGGAAAGGGGACTGCATTCTTATACATATAATTCATAGCAGGGGAAGTTCATTTTTCCATGCACACATTTATCTACATTTATACATCTATCTATTGCTCACTATTAAGTGCATCTTACACAAGAGCCTCCTAGGGCATGATTCTACACAAAAAAATTAAAAATATTTCAAAGATTTAGTGCACTACTTGGTTGTAAGTTCACTCTTAAGGGTGAATTCTGGGGTTAATTCGACTCCCCATTTACATATTTTTTATTAATAGGATTTGATGTGTTTTGGAGTTTTGCAGATATCATCTGCTTTTGCAGGTTATAAGTGAATTTTATGAAAATAGTTGGACACACATATGATCAACAATAAAGGTTAGTGACATTGGTGCAACACATAAAAAAATATTTTTCAACCATTTTCGCAGTCACATGCACCTAGGAGTAAACTCGACACCTAGGCATCCTTGACCTAGTCCGGCACCCTAGTCCTCGTACATCCGACAATTCCAAGATTTTATGTGTTCACTTGCAATAATTTCCTTCTCCCATCCATCAATATTCCAATCTAGTATGCTTCGAGATCAATTGTGAAATTATCTAAGTATTTTATCCTCTTTCTTGCCTAGGATTTGATTTTTATCTAGCTTATTTCTTCATGATATGTGTCTCGTGTTTATTTATCATATGTGACTATATAATTAGGATTTCACAAATTCAATATTTGTGAAATAAGTTTCCTTACCTCAAAGTGATCAATGGAATTACCCCAATAGTCCTCAATTTGTTGAATATGATGTAAACCCAACATGAGGAAAGTCTCGTGATTCTTCCTAATATCAAAGTTTAACCGAGACACATAGGAATACAAGTTGAAAGAATTTAAGAAAGAATCAATGTTATCTACATCCGTGATACTCTTGCACGAGTAGATTCCTAGAGAAATAGGAAAGGATACACCTTTGTTATTTTCACTTTTGAACATGGTGTGAACAGGAGATAACTATGTGCACAACTCAATTATGATAATATTTTTACTCAAGTACCTTTGAGCATATGAAGGGAAAGATCAAATCCTATGACCCTATGATAGATGAAGATGGGAAACTAAACGAAGTGACTTCCATACCGATCAATCAATGCATCTACTTGAGATGAAATTATTCATTCAGATTTCATTCAAATAAACTTATAACATGTATGGTGAATACATCATTCACCTCGAGAGAGTGTGAGTTACTTTCCCAATATGTGAGTTATGGGTATTTTTCATAGGTCGGTGACTTCTATGGCACATTAGGTGCAAGTGGATGGACCTTACAAAGTATTTGTTTATGTGAGAGAATACACTAAATAATAAGTCATTTAAAACTTCTTAGAGGTGGGAAACAATAATACATTTTGATGAAGGTTGATACTTATGATTTTCCCCTAGACCACCACTTAGTCTCCTTTCATAACCATGAAAATGAAGTAAGCCATATAATATTAAATTTTTTTTATTGTTTACTCTCCCATCACTCTATTTAGGAAAGACAATAACATCATGTTATACGTAGCGAAACTCACTCGAGACAAATACTTGGGGATGCAAGAGGGATTCCTTCCATATTTAAGAAATAAAGAAATTGACATTCCTTGCAGATATGAGTCTATCCTTGACCATTTCGTGAATTAAAATCCTTGGTGATGATAACCATTTTTTTATAGGAGGGAATTTGTAGGCATTGATAAATTCCCTTTGGTGTGAGGACTATAACGATTGAGTTATCATCTTCCCTGATTGTTATGAAATAAGAATCATAGTGTTATGTGTAACCTAGTTCTAACATAGTTATTTGAATAGAAAGAGGGTGACTACTTGATATGAATAGGCTAATAGATAATATCTTCTCCTCCATTAGTTCTCGTTGTTCATTCATCATTATTTCCTTTAAATCTTTCAAGTCTAAGTGGGTTACATAACTATCCCCCACATTGGGATATCTAGTGTTTAGAGTGGAAATTGGTTCCATGCCCGAGTATTTGATATTCATGATGTGGGAAGTAGTGAGAAAATGTGAAATGAATATATGTGTAAATTTTGATCCTAATTACAACACTTTATATTTTTAGCAAGTCCTATCTCGTATGGCTATTTTTAATATGTTTAAAAATTGTCACTTTTTTTTTTCTCGATTTATAAGGAGTGACAGGATAAGGAACGTTTTTCTATTTTTGAAAATTAAATTTTTAGTTAAAGATGAATTGTAACAACTTATTATTTTTAGATGGAACAAAAATGGTTTAAAATTTTTGGGTTTTTCTCAGATCTTTTTGCTACAATTTTGAGAGATTTTTAGTTGCTAGAACTATGTAGATTTGAAAAGGTATGTGTAGGGGATGAAATTTTATTCTAATGATATAAATTATACATATGATCAATGGTAATTATATTATAGTCAATGTGAAGGTTTTTTTCAAAAGGAATGCACTGGTGAAGTTTCATAGAGATCGGGTGCATGCTTATGTTGTCATGAGAAAAAAATGCTTTCAAGCTTGAAGTCAGTAGGAAAATTTTGACAAAGATGCTTGTGAAAAATGGATTCGGGGGAAAGGGATTAGAGCATTCAAATATGAAAATATTCTAAGTGTTTTAGTTACAAATCTATTTCATTATACTTGCACACTCTAACTCAATTTTAACCCAAAAATATAAACCAAGGTCAATCAAGATTAAAGTGGGGTTACACCCTGAAAAATAAAGGACAAGAGGGGAAAAGGGAAAAGAGGGACATAGAAAGCCACTTTTCACCATATCTTGACATGTGGTGGCACGAGGATGAGATGAGAGGGTTCAATTATAAGCTCTCAAGATTTGTAATAAGGTCTTGTATGTGACCAGGGGTTGACTAAGAGGGGGAGTAAATTTTATTGTCCCTATTGTACCCTTGGATGTTGGGACAATGAAAAATTATAGAAACATATCAATATTTTTTCCATGAGTGCATGCACATGAATAGGGGGAACGATTTTTACTTGGGTACAAGTTTGTATGATATTCAATTCCCTAGCACCGAGGTTGTCACTTAAAGTGATGAAGAATTTTAAAATAATGGGGAGTGAAATTTATTGTCCTCATGTACCCTTGCACTCAAGGGACAAGGTAAAATGGACACAAAATGTCAAGGATTATCTCAACATGAGGAGAGGGTCTAGATTTGAGTAAAACAAACATTCACAACTTCCCTAACAACATAAGTCAAGCCGCTAAAGTGAAAAAACATATCAATGCATAAGGGCAATTAAATTTCTTTTCCCTCATGTCCCTTGCAGTAAGGGAAAAGGGAAACAAAATATCCAAAAGTGTGCTCAAGCTTATTTCCATTGTTGATGTCATCATCCCAACATAATATTAGAACACTAGAAGTTATTTTTCTTCCTCGGGAGCATGACATAGAGTTTAGGGGTAAAATATTATATGATTTTGAATAAAAATGATTTTTAAGACCATTACAACACTTTAAAAATGCTTTCTGCAATTAGAATTTTAGGCCCGTAAACTCTTTTGGATCAAAGGGGTAGCTTTAGCTATTTAGATTATCATGGAAGATTTTGAAGTCTTGGACCGAAATTGAGGTTTCCATCATGTGAATAACTCCAATATATTTCTATTTCATTTTTTAGCTTCCAAATCCTCTAAAAACTCTCATAAGCTTTAGGACAAGTTTACTTTTTACATATATGGGTGACAGTCCCTACACCTAAAATGACCTTTTTGTCTTTATCGACTCTCGACATCATATGGTTCCATAGAATTCCTTCAAACCGCCTCAGATATATTCAATGCTCCTATTTAAAACCTCCATATGGGTTGATCCCTTGATATCATCTTCTCAAGTATGTTCTTTAGCTGTAAAATGGCTAAAATTTCCCTTTATGCCTCTTGGGAGAGATGTTCTACCTTGGACCTCAATAACTTCCTCAATCCACCTATGTATACTTACTTGTACATGAAGCATGTTATTCATTATGTCTTAGTTTTTTCATTGATGTCAAAGTAAATTTATGGAAAAATGTTCCATGATTTCATATGAGTCTCCATAAAGTATCATTCATAGTCAAGTCTCGAAGGTGGATTGGTAGTGTCTTAGTTTGGTGATGTTCTTTGGTATTATGGAGCATGGTATAGCATTCATGGTCATAATATGAGCTCTCATAATCTGGTTGAAAGTCATCATGAGGTCAATAAAGGTTGATATGATGTGTCAATGGTGTCTAAGTGTCTCGTAATGAGTCTCTATGGCTAGTTCACAAGTTTTATGGGTTTAGTTAGGTCATTCTCGGCTAATTCCTAGATCTAGAACATGTATTCTAACACGGTGGTTTGATACTTGGAGTAGTAAAATACTATATAAGCATAGGAAATGTGTTGTGCTATTCTATATTAGGTTTATGCTATGTACCTTGGGATATGATAATATAATATAAATGGGTTGATGGAGATGCCAACATGTGGCACACATCCCCTTAGTTAAATGTATGGGTTCACATGGGATATAATATTATAATGTATATGGGTTGATGGAGATGCCAACATGTGGCACACATCCCCTTAGTTAGTTATATGGGCTCACATAGAAATTAATTATATTGGGTAGTGGCTCGGCCTACATTGGTATTAGGTGTTACCCATCCTATTTAAAGGATGTGAGTATCATTATGAAGGGGTCATGTATGTATGAGTTGAGTCTTCTACTTGGAAAAGGTATATTGGAGGTGTCCCCCTCGAAGTGGATTCCCATCTTGGGAGATTGTGGAGTTACTCCTTCCCTAAGGAGAAATGTATGGTATTACCCTACCTTAAGGGTATTATTATGAATATATTGCATATTAGGAATATTGGCCCTCATATATCTTGTGTTTCATTATCTTCTACAAATTATTCATTTATTATATGCAAGATTCTCATCAAGTGGTATCAGAGCATCGATTTCGGCAAAAAAATTGGGTTTAAACCCTAATTTTATTGATTCGGATATATTTTAGAAACTTCTTTGATTAGTTTCTCAATTATTTAACCATAATTTCTAAATGGTTTCACAATTATACAGTCAAAATTTCATATTTTTTTGAGGTGTTTTGTGGAAGTTATTGCATTTTTAGGGTCTCACCTAAATTTTCTTTACAGTTGTATTTCTTGGAAATAATTTTCTAAATTTTTACCTGCATTGCGAATCCTCTTCAGAAAGATATGGTAAAAATTTCAAAATTTTGGATCTATTTTGTAAGATTTATTGCAGTTTTATTGTTTTTCAATATTTTGCTCCACAAGCCACAATTTTAGGAATTTTCCTAAATTTCTTACATTTTCAGAAATCTCTCAAAAATTAAATTGGGGTTTATGTTCTATGATTTCTGATTTTTGGCCGACCTTTATCCAAAAGGGTTAGAAATTTTTTTGATCAAAAGGGTCTATTCCTAAAACCCTAGTTTTGTGGATCATGGGGATGGTAGCTTTTTTTGGAGATGGCAGGATTGATGCTAGAGAATGGTGGAAAAAAATTAGGGATAAATTATCTAAACCATCAGATATTTGGTTATTCAAGTTTTGGATTAGTGGCCCTGCACATATTTGGTTTTCTGAGTTAGAAAAGGAAAAGTCTAATTGGTCTTTAGAGGAACTGGAACAAGTTTTCATGGACAGATGGGAAACAAAAGAAGAAGAAGACGAAGTAAAAGAAGAAGAAGAAAAGAAAAATAAGAATTAGAAGAAGAAGTAGTAGAAGCAAAAGCAACATCAGAAGAAGAAGAAGAATATGTTGATGATGAAGCTACTACACAGATAGTGCATCTCCAAGGAAGGAAGCTTCAATATTTCAGTTTGAAGGGTGTATTCAAAGGAAAAAGGTAATTGTTTCCATAAACCCTAGCAGCAAATATAACTTCATCAATATGGATGTAGCTCAAAATCTACATGTACAAGAAAAACATATTAAGAAAGCTCAAGTGGATGGTAAACATATTCAAGTTTTTGAAGATTTAAAGCTCTCTATGGATAAATATGTTTTACATTTAGATTTTTATGCTTTATATATGGATGGTATGGATATTGTTCTTGGATATCCTTGGTTAGAGAGCTTGGGAACAATTAATATTAATGTGCAAAAGAAATTCATGAAATTATGGTACAAGAGAAAGAAAATTACATTGCAAGATATCACACTTAGCAAAGAAAAAAGTAATGTAAAATTGGATCATGAAGATGAATTTGAAGATGGTGAAGAAGGGAATAAGGATGAATCAGAAGGAGAGGATGAAGAACATAAAGTCACAAATAATTTCTCTACTCAAGAGAAAAAATAAGTAACAAACAAGGTGGAAGAGGACAAGAAAGTTGAGGAAAAGGTTGAGTATACGAAGGTGGCACCATATCAACACCCACACCATCATGAGAGGAAAAAATCATGGAGACATGTTAGGACACATGAGGATAGAAATCCATATGGATATACAGGGAATCACATGAATACTTTTGGCTATACATGGAATCAATGGAACAATAATTATATGACATGGAATCATAGGAATAATAATTATGGATATGCATGGATGCCGAGAAGGAACACATATGGACCAATATGGAACCAGATGAGCACAATGGAATATGGAATCAGGTTTGGAGCAGCATCACCCATTAGGATTTCATATGGGTGGTTGGATGATCGAGGATGGTAACAAGTGTGCAATAATTTAAAGCACACTCATTATATGGCTTCTTCTTATGTGTCGGGGCAAAACATGTCAAAGAGGGAAGCAATGCTATATACCTTGGGATATGATAATATAATATATATGGGTTGATGGAGATGCCAACATATGGAACACATCCCTTTAGTTATATGTATGCATTCACATGGGATATAATATTATAATGTATATGGGTTGATGGAGATGCATACATGTGGGACACATCCCCTTAGTTATATGGGCTCACATAGGAATTAATTATATTGGGTAATGGGTCAACCTACATTGGGATTAGGTGTTACCCATCCTATTTAAAGGAGATGAGTATCATTATGAGGGGGATGTACGTATGAGTTGAGTCTTCTACTTGGTAGAGGTATATTGGAGGTGTCCCCTCGAAGTGGATTCCCATCTTGGGAGATTGTGGAGTTACTCGTTCCTCAAGGAGCATTGTATGGTGTTTCCCTACCTTAAGGGTATTATTCTACATATATTGAATATTTGGGCATCTTAGACCACCAATATTTCTTATTTTGTGTTATCTTATTTAATTTATTGATTTATGTAAATTTCTTATCAGTTTATGAGGATTTTCAAGTATGTTTTAAGTTGTTTTATTATTTTTGGTGAAATAATTTGTCATATGACAAATTAGGTGTCTCCACCAATGCCCATGAGGCTACAACCATCCTTCTTGTGTATGGGGAGGCTCCTATTATTGAATGATAACTATCTAATCCTGTCTATTACCCCGGGGTGGATGATTAGGCTAGGGATCACATATGCACACTTCACTAAACCTTTTCAAGGTACTTGTATGGGGGTATAAGGGAGGAATTTATAGTAGTGAAGGGTGAAGGAGAGAAATTAGGAAAGGTTATTGTTGTGAGTAGGAAATTTAAAATTTCACACCAAATAAATAGATTAGTTCAAAATTATATTAGAAAAAATAAAAATGGATCCTTTAGTGAGACTAACAAATATAAAAACACGATTCTAAGATTCATTCATCAAGGATGCTAAGTTCTTTCTTGATCACCATACTTGGAAATTTGTGAAAGAGCGAAAAGAGGAAACATGAGAAAGGGAAAATTGATAATGTATATTTATTTTCATGTGTAGTGATGAATAATAACATCAATGATTTTTTTGTGCAAAGCAAAGAATGCTTGGATTGCCATATGCCGCCATAGCGTTACGCTGCTTGATCTTCTAATCCGGTAGGAATATCTCGCATTAATTTTGTATTAATCACCTCCTCGCCCTTGGGCAATATATATAATTACCACCTCCTCGGACCATGCATCTATTGATGTTGGTCTTAACGCAGGAGCTCTAGATACCAATGGCGCCAAAAAGAGCGAGGAAATTTGTTCTAAAGGTATTCGATGAGGTAAGGATTCTGATACTCCTTCCCCTGATATTGTGCTTGATTTACCTGCATTTGATAAAGCATGTAATTGGTTTGAATCTTTTTATCTTTATGCTTACTTTGTGGGCCGAGTTCCCCGGAAGGCATCCTCCGTTAATGGATTCATAACCATTGGCAACCCCACGGCGTCAAAGTTGAAGGAGTTCAAAATATGACCAAGGGTTTTTTCTATTTCGCTTTGCTAATGTTGAGCATTGCAAAGTTTTCATCAACCATGGTCCCTGGTTTATCCGTAACACCCTTGTGGTATTCTCCCACTGGACTCGGGACTTTCAAGTCTCCGAGCAAGCCAAACTCAAGATTCCTGTTTGGATTGAATTTCTAGGTCTGTCGTTGCCTCTATGGGGATTTATTGACCAGCTTGTCAAACCCTTGGGTCATCTCATCTACCATGAACAACCCAAATTTTACTCAGCTCGACCCCAGAAACGAGTTTGTGTGGAAATTGATCTCTCAAAGGACCTTAAGGATACCCTTGACATCCAGGTGGGGGATACTCACTTTGCACAGAAGGTGCTTTATATTAACCTACCCAACACCTGCTTTTGGTGCCAATCCGCTGATCATATGATCAAGGATTGTCCCTCATGCAAAAACTCTCCGTGTTGCTGAAAAGCCGCTTGACCGACCCTAAATCCAACACCCCCCCTTCTGATGGATGGACCACCGTCACTGGCCGTAAACCTTCGGCTCGCAATAAACCCCAAGCTGCCACTTATAAACAGTGAATGCCTCCACTTCTGCTCCTGTGAAATCGTCCACTGCGACCCTTCCCAAACCCTCATCTGCCATCTCCCGACTCCTCAAGCTGCTATTGTCATTAGTTCCCACCCATCGGTACCTATTTTTTCACACCCCTCGATTTCCGAACCCTCAAGCCTCATGGATAACACTGCCGGCGGTTCGACTGTTCCGACAGAGAGAAAATCAGCCCTACACCGTTCACGAAGTCCCTCCCCTCCTTCTGATGAGGAATTTTCACAGAGACCTCACCGGCAGTTTGAGCTTGGAGACTATTTGCATGGGAATACACGGCAAGTTGCTTTTTCTAACCGTTTTGGAGCATTATCTAGCCTCGAGGAGGAAACCATGCACCTTGATAGTTCTCCATGATTGTTTACTCATGGAATGTCAGGGGGCTCACTAATCTAACTCACAGATATCTTGTAAGAGACAGTTGTAAGTATTTTAAAAAGTTTCAGGTTTTGTGTTTGCAGGAAGTCAAAATCACTGGCTTCCATCTTTCTTTTGCTATGCGTACCATCTGCCTTGGTTCTCTCTACCAGATGTCAGCGCATGATAATGGTCGAGGTGGTGTTGTCACTCTTTTAAGTCCTGACCTCACCTCCAATATCATATCATGGGGCTCTAACCCCACCCATCGGGTGGTGTGGACCCTTTTGATTTTGACGGTCATATTCTTGGGCTGGCAAACATTTATGCTTCCAATGATGCCTCGGAGCGCTCTTCCTTTTGGTGGTGGTTGGCTGATCACTTGCCTTCTACTACCTGGCTTCTTTGTGGTGATTTCAACATGGTGGAATCTCCCACAGATAAATTGGGCAGGCTTCCTATGCGTTGGTGTGCTGGGGAGCGTGAAGCTTGGTTTTACTTACACAATAAGCTCTGTTTATTTGATCCCAACCACCAAAAGCACTCAAATTCTGCCACTCCGTGGTTCACATGGTCCAACTTTCAAGCCGGTGATGAAAATTTTTATAAATTCCTTGACATGAGCTCGCTTTCAAAACAATAATGGTTCTCTTTTGATATTTCACACAACCTCCTAGTCTCAATAGTGGATACTGCTTTGGTCTCTGACCATAACTATTTTCTTTGGGCTCCAATGGAACTTTCAGTGTCCCAAGCCCAAATCCACTCAATTCTACTTGAATACGTCTCATCTTTCTCATCCTAAGACTTTGGATTACATCAGACGTATCTGGAATCTTGATCCAAGACCGGTTGATGGGATTGGCTAGATTGATTGGTGGTCTCATGCCATCACTCGCACCACTGCTTTTCTTCGGCTTTATGGGAAACATGTTGCTTTTTTCCAAAAAATGCTCATGAAGCCTCTCATATTGAATACTCGAGAGCCATTCAAGAGCTTAATCTGTCTCCCTTTAACACCCACATTCAAGTGCAGGCTACTCATTGGAAACATAAACTGTAGCTTGAAGAGCACTATAAGGCCAGAGGAGCTCAAGTTCGAGCTAGACTTCACTGGCTCAAAATTGGTGATAGAGTTACTAAAGAGTTATTTGCTTCTCTTAAATCTAATCAAACTCTTACCAAAATCAAAGCAATCAAGGAAGGTAATCAAAGGCTTACCCTTTTACCTGACATTCTGCAAGCTTTTGTGCATCACTACCATGCTGTGTTTACTGCTCAACCTGCTACTCTAGCTCGTGATGCTGCTCTCCTCCAATGTATTGAGGTTGTTCCCTATAAGCTTTCTAAAAGTCAACGTGTTGCCTGCGATCGGCCTCTCACGCTTGATGATTTGAAGGAAGCTGCTCTTCAGATGGCTTCTGATAAAGCCCCTGGGGTTGATGGTTTTCCCTGTGAGTTCTACCAGGATTTGTGGCCCACTGTTGGTCCGGATCTCTACCAGTCTATCTGGAAGCTATGTCCTCCAACACTCTAGGAGCTCTGATCAACCAAGGTAACATCAAATTCATACCTAAGACTGGTGATCCAGAACTTATCACCAACTGGCGGCCAATCACTCTGCTCAATGTCTCATACAAGATTATTGCCAAAGCTCTAGCTAACAGGCTTACCAACCTATTACCTTTGATCATCGAGGAACAAACAGGCTTTATTAAAAAAAAATATATCTTGGACAACATTATTGTAGTTTGGGAGGGCATGGAATATACGCACTAGACTTCTCAGCCGGCTCTGTTTGTCAAAATTTTATTTGAGAAATCCTATGATAGAGTTGAGTGGCCTTTCATTCTTGCCATGCTACAGGCTATTGGCTTCAAACCTCGGTTCATCCGCTCTGTTAATATGCTCTTCCAAGATGCTGGTGCCTGTATTACTATCAATGGTCAACAATCTGAGTGGTTTTCTCTTCATCATTCCATCCGACAAGGTTTCCCTCTTGCTCCTTCTCTATATGTCATTGTTGCTGAAGGTCTTAGCTATTTGCTTGCTAAAGCTGCTCATGTTGGTTTAGTCCAAGGAATTCATCTTCCTTCTTCTCCTCAAAGAAATGATTAACGGTCATTTTGCTTTGATGAGTCCTTTCTCACCCCGTTGATTCTCGGGGCTTCGCTTTCTATTGCTATGCAATGTCTTGACACCTTTTGTCTTGCTTCGGGTTCTTCCATTCAATGGAAAAAGACTCAATGTTACAGGCAGGCAGTGGGTCCCAAACCTCCTTGGTTAGAGGGATTTCAATGGCTCTGGATTGAACCTGGTGTTTAGTTTAAATTTCTTGGCATCCCCTTTGCCTTCATGGCCTCCCCTACTGACCTTTGGGATTATGTGATTCAACGAGTTGAAAAAAAAATCTCCTTTTGGCTCACCAAACATTTATCTCTTGCTAGCAAATTTCAAGTTTGTTCCAAGGTTCTCGCTGCCACTCATGTCTACTATTCCTCCTGTTGGGCTCCTTCTAAGGCTGCTTACCATCGGTTGGAAAAAATTTTGCGTGAATTTCTTTGGGCCAACTCTGAAGGGAACCATGGTTTTCACAGGGTTGCTTGGGATGTTTGTTGTACACCTAAAAACACCGGCAGTCTTGGCCTTATCAACATACAATTGCAAGGGGTTTCTCTTACCACCAAATGGATTCTTCGCAGCCTTGAAGGTGAGGAATCTTGGAAAATTCTGCTCAGGCATTGTATATCTCAAGGGTCTCCTCTTAATCGGAAGGCATGGCAAGGTTTGAACTACTATTCTTTATTGCTTTGCCCTGTTCCTATTAAAATTGGTGGTTCTTTTGTGGCTAAAAGTATTTGGAAAGCCTGGGAGCTCCTCAAACCCCACCTGCTTTGGCAGGGTGATGGTTTCTAAAATGGGCTCTCTCTCAACTCTCTCAGCTTATGGTGGAACCCAGTTCTTCAACATCAGGAGAAACCGCTTGCTCTTTCAGTGTAGTTTAAGGGTATGCATCTTTTCAGAAAAGGGGTTAAGTTTATTCAGGACCTTTTTGTCCTACCACCAGGGATTGGCTTCCATGGATCAGCCTGAAAGCTAAATTTTCTCTTCATGACAATGATAAACAAGCCATTTCTCTAATACAAGAGCTCATACCTGGTGATTATTTGCATAAAATTGGTATTCATACGCAGCGCCCGTGGTGGTTTGACTGGCATTGGCCCACTACCACCCCCTTCAGAAATTACAAACCTTGAGTGGGCTACAAGCTTCTTACTCAGAAGCAACTCCCTCTCAATAAGCTCAATTCTTGTTGGAGCTTGCATTCCACCCGTTTTGGTTGGAAACAACGCTTTCAGGTTGTCTGGGCCATTCCTATAGAGCCCAAAGTTGCTCACTTCCTTTGGTGTATTCTCCACCAAGGGCTTCCTGTGGGAAAATACCTCATTCTTATGGGAGCTCCTCCACTGCGCTTCCCTTTTTGCAACCACATTGAAACTCTTCTTCATCTTTTTTGGTTCTACCCCATGCTCGCTCAGTCTGCTTGGCGCTGGATTCATACCCTTTTTCAACCTTTTCTGCCCACGTTCTTTACGTGGAAAATGGTTCTGCTGGGGGACCCAGCCTTTGTTCCTGCGAAATTTTTCAACATTTGGCATTCTTTTCAGGCTACTATTTTATATCACATATGGAAAACTAGAAATTCAGCTATTTTTAACAAAGAGACAGTGGATAGAACTTTTATTATTTCTAACAAACTGGCTGTTATTTCCAATGTCTCGCTTCAGATCCAAGTTCAAGTGGAGAAAGTCCGCATTGAGGTGGAACACCTGCAAACCCTGCTGGATCACTGGGAAGCACCCTTATGTTTTCAGTCATGTTCTACCTGACTCTCCTCATAGCACTCCCGCTCACAAGGTCACCGCTCCCATTCCCGTGGGTGACATAATTTTGATCGGGTCTGATTTGTGGGTGGCGAGTGCCTCCCCTCATCGGTGGGGTCCTTCTCCACCTCCTTCTTGGGCTCCTCCCACACCAGGGGTGTTTGGCCGGCTGGGCGGTGGCAGTTCTGGGTGGCAGGCACCTGATCAATCCAAGTTCCCTCGGCTCTCCTTAGCCATCTCGCCCAACCAGCGGGGCACTGAGGAGGAGCAACCGCAGACTAACGGCTGGACGCCAATTTCTGACACCCCCGCCAACCCTCCTGGTGGGTGGGGTGACCATCCGAAGAGCCCCCACAATCACCTCCTACCTCCATGTTCGCCACCACCACCTAGCTCCATGCCTGGCTTGGTTTCTGCAAATTTTTCTCCGACTTTTTTTTATTGATAAGCTTATCTTAATATGATTATGTAATATGTGCCACTCGTAGCCTTTTTATGGCTACTTTTGCTCTGCATGTGGGGTGTGATCTTTTCCACCCGATTTTGTATGATTAGCATTGTACATTTCATCATTATTATATGGATATGCTTTTCAATAAAAATAAATAAAAACATCAATTAATCTACAACATTTCACAATTACTACCAATAACTAAAATTCAAGATCCTTTGGAATGAAGAAGCCATACCAATATATAGCCTTGTGAATTGACGTTTCATCTCCCCCCACATGACTCTTCATGTTCGTAGTGCACTTGTGACCTTTTAATTTCCCATAGAAGAGACAAATTTAGTATCTCTTATTATTTTGAGAGATTAATTTTAACAAATATCAAATATTATCACTTAAGTGAATAGGAAAAAATATAACGATTGAGTACAACAAAGAATTAGAAGAAAGAGAGAGAAGAGGAGTAAAAGGGATTGATTTATTTGGTTGAAGAAGCTCCTTTTGATGAAGAAATTTCCAATGATGATAACAATTTCCTCCTTTTTCATGATGAAGAGACACCTCAAAATTTTGAATGAGTGTTTAGAAACAATGTTGAGAGATCCCCCGATGTGAGCTCAAGATGACTACATGCATTGCTCATGATGATCCCCTTGATGCTTGATTTATCAACTCCCTTAGCTCACTGATCTCATTGAGCTCATTCCAACCAGATCATCAAGCTTTCCAAATCTCATTTGGTTTACCAAATCATCTCACTACAACTCAACTAGCTCACCTAGCTTGCTTGACCTTACTCACTTCCATTGATTTTCATAAAAATGGATTAGTTCTTGACTAGCTCAACACCACAACCAACCCAACTCAAAATCACTGAAACAAATGAGTTTAACTCAAGTTACCTTAATCCACCCAATTATTAACTACTTTATGATCTCACTTCAAATCAACTCAACTCATCAGAACCAACTCACTTCAACCCACCCACCACCGACTTGCCCAACTCATTGAGCTCAACTTACTCACTCAATGAGATTACCTTAACCAATAATAAGAGATGACAGCTTTAAATCCTAGATGATAAACATGATGAATTAATGGATTCCTTTACACCCTTTGAATCTTTTCCAATTTCTCAGTGATCTAGACTTTCCTCTATTATGCTTCACCATGTTCTCGGGCACAACTGAGATCAAGAAGATGCTTCCAAGACCCTTATGGATGTTTCATTTCTCTATTTGAGCTATGATATCATCCTACAACCATGTGAAGAGTCCAAAAATTGGAAAGATGAGTGAAAATGGATCCATTTATAAATTTCTGCACCCAAAATGGAGACTTTATGTTTTAGCAAGTAGACCATGACTGCTACTATTTTGGGACATATCCCTTTTTTATCTCAAATATGACCTTATGAACCTTCAAGAACATTCTTATTATCCTATGTTAATCATACTTTCCAATTTTATCCACTTTCTATTTTTAACAGTGCTTTTTCCAGTTCGCTATTTTCGTGAAAATTGATAATTTTACCTTGCTTACCATTCTTCATTGTTTTTTAGTGTTCCCGGTGAGAAGAGATTAAAAATTGAGAGACTTACTATTTTTAGCATGCGTATGGACACGACATGTGCTATTTTTAATAAGTGACAAAAATTACCTCAGTTTGTGATGGAAATGTTATTTTTAGATTTGGCTTTTTTGTCGCAATCTCGTGCTCCAAATTTCACCGAGTTTCACTTGCTGAATGCTTAGAAGTCAAAAAGAAAATTTCCATGGTTAGGGTTTTAGAAATTAATCTTAGATGTAAGACATTAATGGATTCAATGAGATTCCTTTTTCATAGAGATGTTCTAGAGAAGATAACTTAGCTCAAAACCTTGGTACGATCAATTTCTTTGTTTGTCGACAATGAAAAATATTCATTCTTACAACCATGGATGCTTTAAGAGAAATTTGACATGGTGTATGATTAAATTTTAGGTTTAATGTAGATTAGTATTAAGAAATAATGGATTTCATGAGATAATATTAATTGGGTAGAAGTTATTTCATGCTCGAAACTTTTGGCAACACTCGCGCAAGAAGAAATGAGAAGAAGTAAGGTATGAATAGTTAGTCATTTTTTATTTTTCAACCAAATTGAGGGTGGGGTTAGTTTTTGTTTCAGTAACTATCTCCACTATTCCTAGTATATTTGGGATATTTGGGGTAGGAAAATTCACTCCCTTCCCTAGGTTTGACAATTGGTGAGAGATGAGTGGTGATGAGAGAGAAAGGTTTAAGCATGTAGATGGAAAAGTTTGTGGTCGCATGAAAAACCTATGTAAGGGCTAGGGGTGGGTATAAATTTTTGTCCCAAATATCCCAAATTTCCTAGATAGATGGGACACAGTTGGGGCAAAAAAATGTGCCTTAGGTTTAAAAGGAAAAGTCTTAGCCAATTTTCCACTCCTGATCATTTAGCACTTTTCAGAAGGAACGAAGTCACATGAGGGTACATAGGATACAAATGGGGGGTGGTGCACATTTTTTTGTCCCTAATGTCTCCATTTTCCTAGACATTTGGGATAGTAAGGACACCAAAATACATCATTCATCCAATCAGTGAGTTTTACTAACTCTTGAAATCATGAAACCAATTTTCTCAAAGTTTTACGATCTTGGTTTTGGAAAATATTTATATCAATTTGACTCCCAAGACCATTTTAAGATAAATGGGATGGTTTTAAAGCATTTATTTTTACTCTTTCTCCAAAAATTCCACTTTTCCATTCAGGACCACAAGGTGAGTCTACTGAGATTAGTCTTCATAGATAAGCACTTAGGTCTTGTGAAGAATTTAAAACTTCATCATGTAGAGCATTCGTAACGATTTCCTATGATATATTGTTTTCCTTTTGAATCTTCCCGGAGCTCCCAAATCCTTCTTTGAAGTTGAGGTATGTTTTTATACCGTGTTGGTATCCAAATTGATTTTCCCTTGGAAACCGAGCAACATCAAAGATTTAACAAGACACTAAGAGATAGACAGATCTTATTATGAGTTAGTTTGTAGACAAGGAGGGGATTTTTCTGATTCTTTGTCACTTGAGCATCAAGGAAATTGATAGAACCTTCATTAAGGATTTTATCTATCCTCACTCTTTTAGGTCGCTCCTTTCAACCAGGTGAGAGGACCCATTTTGTAACCTCTATCGGTGAAGGAGAATGAAAATATCCTTTTTGCACAAATCTAAAAGGGAACCCTTAGAAAATATGATCAATGCACCACAATTTAACTCTCATAAGTTGTCACTTCTAAAGAATGGTGATATTTCCTAGATAGGGCTAAGGTTACTAAAGACATTATGGAATCCTGATTGCTTCTACATATTTTAGCAGTAGAATTTATACATTTGTGGACACATAGGGAAAACAGGGGTAGTTCAAGATGGATTCATTGTTTTTGAGTAATTTTGGTGGGAGATTAAGTAGGATAAAATTTATTATACCAGATCTTTGAGAGACTTCACAACAATTGGAAAGCTAAATGACAGAAAGCTTTGAAATAGCTAAAATATTCCTTCAACCAGAAGGTGTGCATCAATGGAGGCCCAGATTTGCATAGTTTCACACAATCTCCAATAATTTAACATGAAGGCTCGAGATAAAGACTCAATAAAACATCAAAGACCCTTGGTTCCTCATGCCTAAGATACACTCAAAGGCTTACAAACAATCTTTATCAACAAATGATAGTGAAGTGATTTTAAATTGTTTATCTCATCATAGGATGAAGGATATTCTTGAAATGAAATTGTAAATGCCACTAAAATATCACAAGGATGAGATCATGTGCGATTCAGAGAGACTCTAACAAAATATTTCAATAGGAATATGAAAACTACTACTTGCACATTCAAATCAAGCGGAGACTAATAGGTTTCTCATATTGATCTCTCAGAAGATGGGTTCTCTCAAATTTTCTCTTAAGAATTCAACCCCAAACATTTTGCAAGAGTATTCTCATTGCATTTATACATTTCCCTTCTCACTTATCCTATATTTTCCCCCAAAAAGAAGAATATTTGAGGGACCTTTGCTTGTTACCAATTTGCCTCAGAAAGCGACGTTTAAAAAATTTACATCCGAAAGCTTCCAAGTGGACCAATTTTGAATTGATCACATTTCTTAGACCCTTGGATAATGACTAGGATGCCATGCCATAACTTTTTGGTAGTCCTTCTAATCATTTTTATTATGTCATGTGAGAAATCCCCATTTTATTCATTTTCCGAGGCTCAGATATATTTGGATCTCGACAGGTAATCCTTTTCACCCTCAAGGCAACACCTTTTTCATCTTTTACACCTGCAACCTCCATCATCTCATCCTTTTCCCTATCTTTCCTCTGCAACTCTTCCCCGCATCCATCTTCTCTATTTATTCATGTTTTTGCAAGTGCTCGACAAATTCCAATTTCAAAATAGCAACCTTAACAATTCTTGAACTCACAAATTAAGTTCTAAATCCATTCAATGGAACTTTTTAGACAAAAACGAAAAGTAATTTCATCAAAAATGGTGAAAAAGTGCGTATTCGCATCTCCGTGAGTCTTGGAGAAAAATGGTGGAAAACAGTGAAATGCAAAGCAACCGTTGATTCTACCCCTTTTCAACTCTAGATTAGAGCCATCCACATGTTTTCTTGGTGTAAATGCAAAGGTGAGGTACAGTGGCAAGTTTCCAAACAAGTGTGGGCCTTCCACGTGCCCCAAACCTTAGAAAATTGCTTTGAAAAGTTGAAGTATAGAGCGGTGCCAACGGAAGCCTCCACGTGTCTCCCCAGCGCAACTCCAAGGTCAAACTAAAAGGTTAATTTTTAGATGAGTGCCAACCCTCCATGTGGACAAGCTTTGAGTTGAATCGGACGTTAGATTTTCAAAGTTCCCCTCTGAGCCACATCCAACTAGAAAGGGCCATGTTTCCATAGATCTTGAGATGTAAATTTGATGGGGAAGCCACACCTATCAAATCATAAAATCCAGGAAATCACCATTTGCACCTGGAAATGAATCTTTCTTTAGGGACAAAGATTTTGGAAATGATATAAGGCCCAAATGTGATCCAATGAGCCGCATTCAATCAGAGAAGACCATGTTTCCACAAATATTTGGGACAAAATTGATAGGGAAAAAAAAATGTGACTGTGGAAAATGGAAGGAAGGGAAAAAAACCCAAGTTTTCACCCAAGTTACAAATTCTTTCACATGGACAGAGGAACAAAAAAAAATCTGGATTTAAAGTGATTGTCGATGAAAGGAAGGGATTGATCATGGAAATGAAAAGGAGGAAAAAAATTTCATGCATCAATATGGGGAGATAAAAAGATGACAGAGCTCGCAAATTTAATAATTTCAAGGACAAATGGGTGAGATCAAATTGAGCACCAACATTGGCTCCGACTTGGGGATGGGCACTCCCTATGAGTGCCACAAGAACAAATAGCAGACCAAGTGCCAAAAACAAACCATTGGGAAATAGAGTCAAATAATAAGCTTGCAGAGCAAAACAATAATAACCAACTCCCCCAAGGATGAACCGAGAAACCAAAAATATGACCGTCAATGACCAGGAAAAACAAAAACAAAAAAGTAAAAAAGTAGAAAGAAACCAAAAGACTATACACTGTACAATGGAGTATACCTTGATTTTGAGAAATCAATCAAGGAAATGTTTCAAATGCCTACCATTAATAGGCAATTCAAGTAATTCCCCATCTAAGTCTTTTAATAAGAAAGTATGTTCACCAATTCAAATGTCAATTAAATAAGGGCCCATCCATAATGCATCAAAATTTCCATGTTTGCCCTTATCCTCATGCCTGTTGTCCCATAATAACACAAGATCTCCCACACTGAAAGCTCTTGGAGTCACTTTTTTATCAAATAAATTCTTCAACTTTTCTCTAAAATTCACATGCCATTGATGGGATGCCCTTCTTTCTTCATCTAACTCAATAATCTGATTGATTCGAGCATCATATGGACTAACTTCTTGATCTTCAATTTTTTGAAAAAACTGAAATGAAGACAATTGCAAATGAAGGGGAAGTAAAGCTTGAGTTCCATATACCAACTCAAATGGGCTTTTACCAGTAGCTCTTTTGATAGTGATTCTATCAGCCCAAACAAAAACTTCAGTTTCTCACCCCACTTATTTTTTTTTAGATCCAAGGTTCTTCTAATGATCTTCAACAAGTTTTTATTGTTGGACTCAGCTTGTCCATTTCCTTGGGGATTGTAGTTAGAATCATATGTCAAATTGATTCCGTACCCTTTGGAAATTTTCACAAAAGTTTTGGCTTTGAAACTCATGGCATTATCAGCAACAATCTTAGTTGGCACTCCAAATCTGCATATGATTTGATTCAACATGAAGTCCATGATGACTTGGTGTGTTGCTTTCTTGGTGGGGATTGCTTCCACCCACTTAGTGAAATAATCAGTGGCTACAAGAATCCATTTATGACCAGCACTAGAAGGATCTGAAATCTTGCCAATGAAATCTATTCCCCATTGCTTAAATGGGGCTTTAATTGACACAAGCTGCAAAGGAAGGGGACCCAAAGCTTTCATCTTCCGTAAAAACACTAACAACTTTCACATTTCCTAACCAATTGATTTTTATCCTTCAAAAGAGTTGGCCACCAATAACCAGCACTCAATATTTTATGTGATGTAACTCTTCTAGAAAAATGTCCCCCACAAACTCCTCCATGGAGATCAACAATTATTTTTGGGGCCTCATCTTCAGTGATGCATCTCAAGAGAACTCCCTCGGGGTTCTTCCAAGCTAACCCAAAATCAGTAATGACATATTTTTGGGAGGCTAAATTAAGATCTCTTTTCTGATTTTTAGTCAAATGTTTAGGGCAGCATAGATGTCTGAGATAAAAGATTATATCTTTGTACCATTTAGAGCTTACAAACTTTTCAAGGACATCCACCCTTTCTCCTTCTACTTCATTCACCTCAATAGTTTGCAAGTTGCTCTCAACCATAAGCTTATCTAGGCCCAAACCTCTTATCATTTTCATGGTTTGGATATCCATGTCATATTCCTACAAGTTGTTCACCCATCTGCATCTTTTGCTTGAGACCTCCATCTCTGATAAGATATCTTTTACTATGGTGTGGGGAATATAAGCAAAAAATTTAGAGCTCAAGATGTAAGGTCTGAAAACCTTTGTTGCTTTCACCAAAGAAAATTCTTTCTTCTTCATGATGGTGTACTTCAACTCAGCTCCTTGAAATGTCTTACCGAAAAGGCAATTGATCTCTCGGACCCTTCATCATCCTTCTACAACAAGAAAGATGCAATGGTTTTTTCTGAACTAAAAGAAAACATTTGAAAAGGATTCTTGTAATTTGGAGCTGCCAAAACAGGGGCATGTTTTAATGCTTCTTTGATCCCATTGAAATATTGAATGGAAGATTCTTCCAATTTGATAACTTGGTCCTTCTTCAGTGTGCTAGTAATGGGGATGGTCAGCTCAGCAAAGTTTGACACAAATCTTATGATAAAGTTTATTTTTTCAAAGAAGAATTGAAATCCCTTCTTAGTTCTTGGAATTGGAACCTTGCTGATGGCTTCCACTCTCTCATGATCAATCATGACCCCTTCCTTTGATACAATGTGACCAAGAAGCTTTGCCTTTTGCAATCCAAAATGGCACTTCTTGGGATTCAATGATATGCCATACTCTCTATACCTTAATAACATTCTCTCCAAGTGTTGCAAGTGATCATTTATTTTTCTGGAAAACACAATTACATCATCTTGATAAACAAAAATGAAATCATTAATATAACCAGCAAACACTACATCCATTGCTCTTTGGAAAGTTTCTCCAACATTCATTAAGCTAAAAGGCATCCTGACATAGACATAAGTTCCCTAAGGAGTGGTAAAGGTAGTCTTTATTCTTTCTGAATCCTTCACAACAACTTGATTATAGCCAGAGAAACCATCCAAAGTGGATAAAAATTCAGAACCAATTACCAATTATAGCATATTCTCCATGTTTGGAAGAGGGTAATTATCTTTCAATGATGCTTTATTCAAGTTCCTAAAGTCTACACATAGCCTTATATCACCATTATTTTTTCTAACATGTACTAAATTTGTAACCCAAGATGAGTACCTTGTGGGCTGAATGATCCCTCCATCCCTCAACTTCTTCAATTCTTCTTACATCTTCAAGAAAGGAGTAGATTTATCGGCCTCTATTTTTTCCTAAAAGGCTTGGCATTATATTTAAGAGGAATTTCATGTTGGAACAAATCTTCCTTGTATGCCTTCAACTCAGAGTAAGACCAAGCTATGCAGTCTTGATATTTCTTCAACAATTGAACATAGGACTGCTTCTCTTCCTTGCTTAGATTACTTCCTCACCAAATTTTATGTGGTTTTTCCTTTATGCCAAGGTTGTGATCTTCCACATCTCTTGAAACTGACATACTTATGTTAATAATGCAATCAAAATTATCAAAGTTTGATTCATGTTCCACTGCACCTCCGAGAATCATGTTTGTCTTTAGTGATCATGTCTTTTCCAAATAAATTTTCCTTTCCTTTAGTAGCACACACCATTGGTTCCTAATCTATATTTTGGTTAGAAAACTCACCTTGGTTCTTCGAAACCATTTCACCTAGGCATAATCATCGAATAGTTACCAATTTCTAATGTTGTTAAGGACAAATGGCCTTAATATTTCAACATCATACTCACAAAATGGAGATACTTGTATAATTTCCAAATCTAGATCATAGCACTACTAACTTGTCTCTCAGTAACATCATTAAACTTTCTATCATGGTGAAAATATTAATCGATTCAAACATTTCAATCAAATCCCAGCATCGCATGCTTGTATTATTTCATTCTCTAATTTTTAGTAGCATACAATTTTCTAATATGCTTAACAATCAGCTTCCTGAATCTCCTTTAACAATGATATCCTTTACACCATATTTCCATGTAATTCTCAAACCCAATAATAGTGCTTCATATTCGAAATGTTGTTAGTGTATTCAAATTTGAGTCTAAAGAAAAAACAAATTCTTCCTAGCCTGGAGAAATCATAACAATACCAAGACCATTTCCAAACTTGGAACAAGCTCCATCGAATAACAAGGTCCAAGGAAAAACTACTTGTTCAAGACATTTACATTAATCAATCTTGTGCTCTTTTCCATCAGCAAATCCAACAAAGTTATTAGCATCTACATCAGCATACAACACTTCATAAGAAGCATTATTGTGATCTTCAATGAGGTGCAACATATTATTCTCTCCATATAGCTTTACAAGGCTGCCTTCAATTGGAATGGTGGAAAAGACATATCCATTTGAACACTTCCACCAACACTTGCAGCCCACTTTCTTAATAAAATCATGCCCCATTTGGCAAGGCAATCAATAATAACAACATTAAGTTTCAAGTTCTTACTTGGATAACTTGTAAGTTGTACCACCAAACCTTTTACACATCCTACAACTGGCACCTCTCTAGAATCCATTGCAGTACACTTGCAATAAGATTATGTCACTTTAATGTTCAATTCATTCATGACCTCTAGAGGCATAACATTACATGATGCTCCGTAATCAAACATACAATTGTGCAACAGTTTGTCCTTAATAATCAATGTACTAAAAAATGGATCAACATTTAATTGAGACTCAACCAAAGATGTTCCCAAGTAAACTTCAGGTGGTTCACCTATCTCCTCCAATGCTGGTGGTTTTTCTAGGTCTGTAATGGTTGGAGGAGGAGTGTTTACATTATTTATATTTCTACCTTGGGTACTCCTATCTTCTTCTAATCCCAAATACTCAAAGGCCCTCTTCTTGTGCTCAAGAATCCTAAGTAGTTCAAAAATTAGAACATAAATATTGATCTGACTCAAGACTTGGGTAATATCATAAGGAATGTATTTGGGAAAAGAAACATTTAGATAAATATTGACAAACTCATTGGATGACACAAGATTTTTCAAATTTTGGGCATGGATGGGAACATCAATTCTACATGAGACAACAAGGCCTTTTCCAGATGCATCTTTCTTTGGAGTTTCTTTTGGGATATTGGTGAGAACTAGGGTTTTTGGTTTGGCTTGAGGCCCCACCCCTTTCACAGCTTTACTTCTTGTGTTATACACTTTTTCTTAGGAAAAAACAACATTCATTAACAACTGTCTATCCTCTTTTGATGGGATTCCTCCATCATAATTCTTAATCATTAGAGCTCTTAGGTACTCAAAATTATTATTAGGAAGTTCAAAATCTTGTACCATATCTATTTCTAAAGTATGAGAGGGAGGAAAAAGAGGTACCCGATGAATGCAATCCCAAAACTTACAAAGCAGCTTCTTGCACTTATTACTTCAAATGAAGTTGCTCCTTGTTGTGAACTTGTAGAACAATCCACCATACATGCATCATCATCAGTGTTATCATCATCATCTTCTTCTTCAAATATCTGATCTACTTCACATGGTGGGTGGGGTAAGAAACATTTTTCACACCAATCAATTTCATATTTCTTTTTAAAAACAACAACTCTAAAATTTAAAGGATCAGAACTACTCTATCTTCCCTAGCTTGGGGTTGTCTAGCTTCCATGTGTCCTTTACCTCTATTTTCTAGGATGATTTACAAATATTTCTTGTCCTTTTGCCTATGCTAACCTTGAGAAACTTGTCCAATTAATTTCTCTTCCCTGGATAGCTTTTAAGATATTTCTTTGATAGCTTCGCCAAATTCTTTACAACTTCCTCAAGACCCACATCCTTAGTTGACTAAGGCTTCTTTGGATTTACTAGCTTGATACCTTCCCTCTTAGGAGGTTTACAAATTGATTTGATATTATTTCCAATCTACAAATCCATGGTGAAGGCCTACCTCAATGTTTTTGGGTTCTTGTCTCTTAAATAATAGGAAACTTTCTTATCAAAAGCATTAGAGTATTTTATCAAACAAGAAACATCACTTGGCCTTAGGATCACATGCATCCTATTTAGGGTCTTATTGAACCTTGTATTGAATTCATGAACAGACTCATTAGGATTCTTTTTTATATTTTCAAATTCTGATAAAAGAAACCTAGGGTTTGTTTTATCTCCATACTGTAATCTAAAAGCGTTCTTCATTTCTGTCCAAGAATCAATGGAATTCTCTGGAAAATATTTATATGATTCCCTTGCATCCTCTTCTAGTGTATGGATAAAAAATTTAATGTACACATCCTTAAATTCTATTTCAAATTCCTCCATCATATTGACAAAAATCTTTAAGTGTTGATCCCCAATAATGGCATTATTTCCTTAAAATTTAGGCAATCTATTTCTAACATCTTGGGGCACAACATTTGGATATCTAGCCATACCTCTGAAAATCTATAAGACCAAAAGTTTTCACAACAAATGGAGGTCTAGGTGGGGGTTGGGCTGTATTGTTTTGGGGAGGTGATCTTACAGGAGAAACATAATGATGAGGAGTGAGGGGTCTGTGGAGCACAACAATACATTTCTCATAATCGATGTTCTCTAAAAACTCTATTTCTTGGAAGATCATATCAGCTTTGGAGAATACAGGGATAAAATGAGATGAAAATATTTCAAATACAAAAGAAATACCCTCTCTAGTTGGAGAATTTGGATTTATAAAGAGACTACCTGATTTAGAAGAACTTGAGGAAGTATTGCAATCTTCAATCACAGGTTGATCAGTTTCACCAATGGAGATCTCTTTTCTTGATTGTTTATCTCCAACAACCTTCCAAATTCTTCTTCCTTCTGAATTAGACTTTCCCAAATCTAGAAACAACCTTCTACTAGGGTCCTTGGCAAAGAAATATCTTCTTCCTTCCATCTTTGCAGAGATTAATGACAAATCTTACTTGATATATATTAAGACACTGGTATTTATTAAGAATTTAAACAACACAGATTCGCCATTAAGGATTTTCACCTTAGTTTGTGCAAATGCACTATGAAAGACCTATCAAATGTCTTTCAATACTAGATTCATGTAAAGCTTACAAGATCTTCTCTTCTTCTACCCAAATTTTTTAATGATCATACAAACTTTAGTGCAATAACTATATAAGCTTGAAATATTGCACTTAGAACTTACAACTTCAAAAATCCTTACAGATCTGAACAAATAATGATGTTTCAGCAATGTATTAGCACACAATACATGTAAGAAGTATTACTAGGGTCTGTATGTACTACATTTGTAAAATAATTCAGAGATTCTCAATAACAACGCCATTCTGGTGTTGTTGATGGGCCAAATGGATATGAACTGGCAATAAATCAACAAATTATCCTCGCAATAACACCATTCTAGTTTTGTTGACAGGCCAAATGGATATGAAATGGAAACAAATCAACAAATTATCCTCGGCAACGACACCATTTTGGTGTTGGTATCCAAATTGATTCTCCCTTGGAAACCAAGTAGCATCAAAGATTTAGACACTAAGTCAGTTTGTAGTCGAGGAGGGGATTTTTCTGATTCTTTTTCACTCGGGCATCAGAGAAATGGATAGCACCTTCATTAAGGATTTGATCTATCCTCATAGCTTTAGGCTATGCCTTTTGACCAGGGTGAGAGGACCCATTTTTTAACCTCTGTTGGTGAAGGAGAACCAAGATATCCTTCTTTGCACAAATATGAAAGGGGACCCTCAGAAAATATGATCAATGCACTACAATTTAACTCTCACGAGTTGTCACTTCTAAAGAATAGTGATATTTCCTAGACAGGATAAGGTTACTAAAGACATTATGGAATCATGATTGCTTCTACATATTTTAGCAGTAGAATTTATACATTTGTGGACACATAGGGAAAACAGGGTAGTTCAGGATGGATTCATTGTTTTTGAGTAATTTTGGTGGGAGATTAAGCAAGGTAAAATTGATTATACCACATCTTTGAGATACTTCACAAAAATTGGAAAGCTAAATGATAGAAAGCTTCGGAATAGCTAAAATATTCCTTCAACCAGAAGGTGTGCATCAATGGAGGCCCAAATTTGCATGGTTTCACAAAATCTCCAAGAATTTAACATGAAGGCTTGAGCTAAAGACTCAATAAAACATCAAAGACCCATGGTTCCTCACGCCTAAGATACACTCAAAGGATTATAGAAAATATTTATCAACAAATGATAGTGAAGTGATTTTAAATTGTTTATCTCATTGTAGGATGAAGGCTCTTCTTGAAATGAAATTGCAAATGCCACTAAACTGTCACATGGATGAGATCCTATGTGATTCAGAGGGAATTTAACACAAGATTGCAATAGGAATAAGAAAAACTACTTACAGACATTATGAAATAAAGAAAACATAAATTGCTCCAAGATTGACACAAATTAACTCGAAATTGATTAGATTCATCAACAGGGGAAAGTTTATTTGAGCAGGTCCTCGAGAGCTTGTCAATAGTCCGTGTACACTCACAACCAACTCGACGTGATTGAAATGTAAAACACAAAAACTTAACATGTTTCTCAGATTGGTCTCTCTCAAATTTTCTCTTAAGAATTCAATCCCTGACCTTTTGCAAGAGTATTCTCATTGCATTTATACATTTCAATTGCTCACTCGTCCCAAAATTTTCCCCCCAAAAGAAGAATATTTAAGGGGCCTTTGCTTGTTACCAATTTACCTCAAAAAGCGATGTTTAACAAATTCACATCCAAAAGCTACCAGTGGACCAATTATGAACTGATCATGTTTCTCATACCCTCAACTAATGACTAGGATGTAATGCCATAACTTTTTAGTACTAATAATTTTGATTATGTAATGTGAGAAATCCATGTTTTAGTCATTTTCCAGAGGCTTTGTATAATCGATCCGATAGGTAATCCTTTTCCCCCTCGAGGCAACACATTTTTCATCTTTTACACCTGTAAGCTCCATCATTTCATCATTTTCCCTCTCTTTCCTTTGTAACTTTTCCCCGCATCCATCTTCTCTGGTAATTCACATTTTTGCAAGTGCCCGAGAAATTCAAATTTCAAAATATTAACCTTAACAATTCTTGAATCACAAATTAAGTTCTAAATCCATTCAATGGCACTTTGTAGAAGAAAATGACAAGTAATTTCATCAAAAATGATGAAAAATAGTTCGTATTCGCATCTCTAGGAGTCTTGAGCAAAGATGGCGTAAAAATAGGTGAAATGCACAAAGAACCGTTGATTATTTCCCTTCTCAACTCTAGATTAGATTCGTCCATGTGTTTTCTTGGTGCAACCGCAAAGGTGAGGTATAGTGAAAATTTTCCAAACAAGCGCAGCCTTCCACGTGCCCAAGGCCTTAGAAAATTACTTTGAAAAGTTCAAGTATAGAGTGGTGCCGGCGGAAGCCTCCACATGTCTCCCCAACGACAACTCCAAGGTCAAACCAAAAGGTGAATTTTTAGATGAGCGTCGACCCTCCACATGGACAAGCTTTGAGTTGAATCAGGCCTTAGAGTTTCAAAGTTCCCCTCCAAGCCACATCTAACTAGAAAGGGCCACATTTCCATAGATGTTGAGATGTAAATTTGACGGGAAAACACACTGTCAAACCATAAAATGCAGGGAAATCACCATTTGTGCTCGGAAATGAATCTTTCTTTAGGGAAAGATATTTTGGAAATGATATAAGGCCCAAATGTGATCCAATGAGCCACATCCAATTAGATAAGACCATGTTTCCATAGATATTTGGGACAAAAATTGACAGGGAAAACAAAACGTGACTGTGGAAAATGGAAGGAAGGGAAAAACCCAAGTTTTCACCCAAGTTACAAATTCTTTCACATGGATAGAGGAACAGAAAAACAAACTCTAGATTTAAAGTGATCCTTGACCAAAGGAAGGGACTAATCATGGCAACCAAATGGAGGATAGAGTTTTCATGCATCAATACGGGGAGATAGAAAAGATGATAGAGCCCACAAATTGAAGAATTTCAAGGACAACGGGCGAGATCAAATTGAGCACTAACACAAAGTGTAAGCTCCTCAAGCCTCTCGAAACCCGCTTTGGTTGTTCTTGATCCAAAACCACTAAAAATTTCATCAATCCTATTAAACCTATTCCATTTCATTCCAAAATATTAAATGAAATTCCCTAATGGTTTAGGACCTTCAACTCTTACTCCAGGAGGATGCACACTTGTCCTTGAAAGCTAAGAAAATTCTTACTAGTCTTACTCAAGAACTCACCTTTAGAATCACTGGATTGAAATGATATGAGTCAACCTATCTAAAAACATTAACACTTTGGAAGGTCTGAAAACATATTATTTAGAATTTTAGGTATAGGATAGACACCACCGAGAGGGAAGATTGATCTCGGAGAATGTATAGGAAGGATTAGGATAATTTTATTTGACATATGGGTCCATTGTCATGTTTGTAAATTTGAAATTTTCATGTTATAAATTTTCATGAAAACAACTGGTTCTAGCTTGAGGACTTGTTTTGGATCTATTGTAACAAGGAAAAGATAAGTAGGAACTCTAGAATCTCAATACACCACATGGACCAAAGGCCTTATCTATTGGGATATACATAGTCACCACAAAGATATACAACACAATGTCCTGTATTGAACACACATACACGACAAGAAACAAACAAAAAAACATAAGGGAAACATGAAAAAGAAAGGAAACATAAAAAACAAAAGGGAATCATCCTAAACCGCTTATGTAAATATGGGGATAGCCCGCTTTCATTGAAGCACTTACTTGAACTGAGTTCCTACCCATAAATGGGTATCACCCGATGCCTTTCTTCCATAAATATGTTAACAAATTCACTGAAGTATGAACCTCTCCTTATCTTCTTGATAGATCTAGCATGATTACTAGTAAAATTTAGGTACACCTATTCAATTTAGTGCCTCTGTCACTTTCAAACTTTCTTTATGGCCTCTCCTTGATTCTTAGGTTCATTCCATTTGTTGATTTTTTGTTACTTCCATGAAGATGATTCTTGATTATACTTGACTTATCATTTTCATACCATGACAATCGTTCTCCACTTGTCATTTTATTCATGGCCACTACTTCCAAGGGTTGATTCTCAACATATTTCTCAGAAACCTCATCATTATCACCAACCTCTTGATGTTCTCAATTTTTCAATCATTCCAAGAAGTCACCTTTATCATGTCCTAAATATTTCATAACATGCTTCCTTACATAGTGTGTCACATGCATTACATCATCATCTTGGAAAGAAAATGAACTCAAGGTTGGGTATGTAACATGGAAATTTCCATCTTCCTCATTTTTTCCATCTTGAGCTTCAACATCAACTTTGTTAAGGACATCCTTCTCTTAGGAAAAATGAACACTAAAAGGTTGAATTTTATTGAGAATGTTTCCATTTTGAACAAAATCAGCTTAAGACTCAATAAAATTCCATTTTTCCATTTTTTTAGAATGTTTCCATTCTCATGAAAAGGGAATGAGCACAACACTGGAGCTAAAATTTTGTCATCATTGTTTTCCCAATATTTATCACAAAGAACTAATAAATCCATTTCCATGATGAAATCATAATATCTTTGAATAGGTTCATGATCAAGAGGTAATAACATGTTGCCATTATTGCATTTCTTGTTATCTTCTTCTAATGAGAAAGAGAAGATTTCAAGTTCACCAACATACTCATCACATGGAAACTCATACTGAGCCTCAAGAACATGATTGGAAACATTGAAGCTACCTATCAAGAAGGTTTCAAGTATTAATCCCGATCTCGTGTTTCTTAATACTTAAATACTTCTTTGTTGCAAATCAAGGTGCTCATCACCATCATCAACATCTAATGGAGTAAATTCATTTATGTTGTCATCCCATGAGAAGTACACACTCAAAAAATAAGATATCATCAAATCATCATGATGCTCATTGACTAGATCTGTGATGCTTGGACATTCCTCCACCAACATAGGAAACTTGAGATCATCTTCAAAATTCATGTAAAAGTTTAAAGATTTTGAATTTTGAAATGGTATTTCTGCCATTGGGTCATATGGTTTTCGCACAATATACTTCATTTTCCTAATAGGAAGAAGTTTCTTTATCTTACCGTTGACTGAGATATTGGCATGAAACTAATCCAAATGCATATCTCCTTTGAAATCTCGACATAAGCTTCTTCCCAACAATATACCATATGAGACACGACCACACATACTACAAGAATTCTAATCACAATTTTATTGTCAAAGAAATTTTCCAATGCTACCTCAAAATATTTGATCTGACCCATAAGAGGAACTTCTTTCATTTACATGGAGATAAATTGGCCCAATATAGGGGAAATGGATATGTTGATGGATTTACAAACTTTTGCAGGCATGACATTGTTCGAGGCACCAAAGTCAATGATGTAACTGTTTATTTTATACCCATTTAATAACTAGGCTATGTAGAAAGGTTCTAACTTCCTAGATGTGGAGGGTGTGGAGGTAAGATAGTTCAAACATGGAGTGGATTGAGATGCATGAGGTAGTTATTTGGTTATGACATATTTAGAAACACAACTACTTCCTTTTCTATGTTGAATAATTTTCTCAAGTTGCTTGGGATGAGTTCTCAAGTACTCAAATTTAAAAATTTGGAATTTGGATATTTTGAAATGGTCAATGATGTCAAAGGAAGAAGAGGTTCTCGAGAACATCAAGGGTTGTGGAATATTTAAAATGAATGTTCTTATAAATTTATTTTTCAAGAGAATTGTAAGGATAATTACTTGAAGAGGTGTAATTATTCTTGGTTGGAGTGGTCTAATGCTTCTTCTCACCGACCTGCTAAAGCTGAATTTGATGAGTTTATTTTTGTTGTTGTATTTATTAGAGTCTCCATTTGAGGATTCAATTTCTTATCTTAGGAAGTAGAAGAAGATACTTCTTTCTCCTTTTGTGAGTAAGTAAACACTACATATGAGTAACTAAATGTGGATTCTTCATCATCAAGTGTGCATTCAAAAAAACCAATCTAGACACATTATTCTTCTCCTTCATATTCAACCTCTAATTTAAAAATCTCTCCATCTTCATTGATATCACATATTACATTGACCAGAGAAGCCTCTAAGGAAATACTTTGGGGTATGTGAACATGAATCGCACTCGATAATATTTCACCAGGAACTCCTCGTGCTATGATTATTTTAGTAATGCACAACTTCTGGTTTGGTGGTAGTAATCTGGAAACACAACAACAAACATAACACAAGAATACCACAAACTATGACAAAAAGAATGATGAAAATTGAAATAGAATCAGAAATATATTATTAACATGGAATTATTACAATCTCACCCATGAATTACTCCAAGTGTTACCAACTCCACTTGATTCCAAAATGGTTATGGGAGAAACTTCACAATTACTCCTCTTGATGACTTCCTTAACACATTTTCACAAAGAATCCTTTATTCATAAAATAATTATTACAACTTTTCTCTATGATAAATGAGAGGGGATGGCCTCTCTATTTATAGGAATTCAGGCTTATCCACCCTATCTCTAAGATAGGATAGGAAATCTCTTCTAGCCAATCATATTCCATGCCTAAACTCTTTCCTTTACATGTAGGCTTATCTTCTAAGATAAGATAAACCTTATCATCTCACATGGGTTCCACCTTTTTAGACTTTTCTACAAATAAAATACACAAAATATTTATGACATCACTCCTTGTCCTTATTACAAATATAATATTTCTAATTCCTAATCATGTAGACCCTACTTCTCTACTTACCCCAACTTTGACATTTTAACATTACCGGACCACTTACGACAAATATTTACTTTTTACCACAACATTCCTTTTGTACTTTGATTGTTACCATACTCTACTTTATTGGCGGCACCATACTGATGGCATCGTTATCTTCTATTGGATGCCACTACTAATTATACTTAAAAACATCCTATTCCTAATACATACATTAATAAAATAGAAATTACGGAGGAAAATTTTAATGTCGACATTTTCCCCCTTCCTAGCTTCTACTCCATCCTCGGAGTAGACTCTTATGGACATTCTAAAGCTGGTGCCTGAAAATCTTTAACTTGTCATGGTTGACCCATTTCGTAATGGGAGTACCATCCACTTCCTCCAATCAATATTTACCATTTTCATGCACAACTGCTATTTTGTAGGGCCCCATCCATTTGGGAAGAAATTTTCTCTACCTTCTTTTTTTGTATTTGGAATCATATACTAGAACCAAGTCATTCACATGAAATGGAGACCAATGGATCTTTTGATCAAAGTATTCCTTCTGCTTCATTTTCTTCTTATAGCTTGTATCCTTCGCTATTTCCCTCATTTCTTCTATCGAATGAAGATGCACCGACCTTTCTTTTACTGAATCACTTTCATCCATCCTTTCATTTTTCATAACTCTCATAGTGGGAATATCAAACTCAATAGAAAGAACTGGATCAATGCCATAAGCCAACTGAAATGGGGAGTATCTTGTTGCTGACTTTGATGTTGCCATATATGCCCACAATGCTGCATGAATCCTTTTATCCCACTTATGTACCTGCAAGGCTGCATCTTTTGCTAGAATTTGACACAACACTCGAATTTTTCATTCCACTGTCCATTTGTACTTGGCTTGTATGTTGTTGCCTTCCTGTGCTTAATAGAAAACTTGTTGACTAGGGCTTCTACCACCTCATTAATGAAGTGGCTTCCTTGATCTGTTACAATTTCTAATGGAAAACCAAATCTAGTGACAATGCGTTCATATATGAACCTTGTTCATCCATGGAAGTTGTTTTCAATGGTGGCCTCGCTTCAACCCACTTGGTTAAATAATCTGCGTGATAACTACAATATACTTATTTTGGCATGGGGTAGTTGGAATTGGACCTACAATATCTATTCCCCACTTTTCAAAGGGACTAAGTGGAAGAATAGGGCATAATGGAGATGATGAAGTCTTACTTTACCATGTGTTTGACAAATATCGCATGTCTTACAATAATTATAACAATCTCTAAAAATAATGGGCCAGTGATAACCTGCATCCAAGATCCTTCTTGCTTTGTAAGTTGTCTAGAGAAGTGTCCTCCACATGTACCATTGTGGAATTCTTCTATCATCTCCTTCCCTTGATCACGTCCAACTACCCTCTTGTATTGTCCATTAGGTCCTATTCAAAATAATACTCCATGCAAAATAGAATATGGATGACTGGCTTGAGTAATCTTCCTCTTAGTATTTGCATTAGCACCATCAGGAAACTTAAATTCATTCAAATAATTCCAAATATCTATGTATTCACTAGGGATTATGTCAAGGGATAACAATGTTGCATCTAGGAAATCATCATCATCACAAGATGAACCTAAACCATCATAGGCTCGAGAGAGTGCATCTACATTGACATGCTTCTTTCCTAGCCTATTTATAATATCAAATTCAAATTATTGTAGCAAAATTATCCATCTTGTTATCCTCCCTGATGGGTTAGGATTATTTACAATATATTTTAGAGCCTGATGATCTATTATAACTATAAATTTCTACCCTAGCAAGTAATTTCTAAACTTCTTTACAACAAAAATGATAGCTAGAGCCTCTTTTTCAGTTACAATATAATTTATCTCAGCACTGCTCATTTGTCTGCTCCCAAAGTAAACTGGATGATCATTCCCATTTTCATCCTTTTGGCTTAGAGTACTTCCTAGTGTTGTATCTGAAGCATCAGTATACACAATGAATGGCTTGCTCCAATCTGGATTCTTTAAAATAGGTGAAGACACCAGGGCTTCCTTTAGTTGTTCAAAAGTTTCATGTTCCTTCTTTCTTCTATTCATAAGAAATGGTACCTCTTTGATTTTGAAACTTTATCGGGATCAAGCACAATACCATCTTTAGATCAACATGCCCTAACAAAACACCTTTAGAACATCCAAAGACACACTTTGTAGGGTTTAGTGAGGCTTGTGCTTCATCTAACCTTTGAAATGTTGTCTCCATCTAGTGCAGGTGGTCCATCTTGCTCCCATAGATGCAAAAATCATCTAGAAATACTCTGATGAAGTTTCCAATGTAGGGTTCAAACACCCTATTCATCAAATGCTAGAACATTGCCAGAGCATTACACAACCCAAAGGGTGTAACTCTATAAGCAAACGTTCCCCAAGGAGTGGCGAACGTGGTCTTCATCTGATCTTTCTCTGCTATATGAACTTGGTTGTATCTACTATATCCATCAACAAAACTATAGCACTCTTGGCCAGCTACATTGTCCAAGATCTGATCTAAAAATGGAAGAGGATAATTATCCTTATTTGTTACCTTGTTGAGCTTCCTATAATCAACACAAATGTATAGTTTCCCATTCTTTTTTATTGAGATCAAAATGGGAGAAACCCATTCTGAATTCTCCACTACAAATATGAATCCTGCATCAAGAAACTTATCTATATCTTCTTTTACAGTCTTTGAAAAATTAGGATTCATTCTATATGGCATTTGCTTTGTGGGCTTAGCACCATCTACCAGCTCAATAGAATGTTCTACCCAACTTACTTGATGGAGTTCCTTGTAATCAAAAGTGAATAGGTATATGTACCTTCGAAAGAGCTGGAGGTAGGATTCCTTCTCACTCTCCATCACAAAGCATCACCAATCTTTATTTTTGGAGACGATCATCAATTTATTCTTCGATAATTTTATGGGTTCATGAGTCGCTGTGACTGGAAGGATATCCATAATCAAACATTAACCTCACTTTCTTTATCTTTTGTGTCCACTTCACTAGTACTAGAGTAATCAGAGGAGGTCCAATCATCAGTTTCATCACTTGAATCCATAGGTTCTGCCTTATGATGTCGAGGGATCATGTTTATCTTCACCCTCTCTCTGCCACGTCCAAGTGTCATGAAGCCTTCATTCCAATAGTTTCTTGTATGAACTCTCCTTAGCCATGGCCTTCCCAACAACATTGGTTACGCAACAATACCATTTTTCATCACCTAAATTCTACCACACATACAACAGCCATAACAGATATTTCCACATTTGAAACAAAACCTTCTGGTTTAGTTTTTCCCTTATTTAATGACCTTAACATAAGTGTTGAGGGGCGATCAATTTTTAAACCCAACATATTCATTATAAACTCGGTCATTACATTAACTGCAGCACCTCCATCAACTAAGACATCATGAATTGAAATACCATTACATAATACCTTAGCTTGTGGAGCGTAGGGATTCACCTCTACCTCCAAAACAAGTACCTCAACCTCCTTACTTCATCAAGAATTGAGTCCACTTCGCAGCTCCCACCTCTTCTCAGAAGACATAGCCAGAAGTTGACCATATGTAATATTTGCAGGCCTTTTGGATAGATCTTCTAAGATGGAGTATGGTCCTTGTCCCTGTGAAATTAGAAAATCCTACAAACCCAACTTCCTTCTCCTATGTTTCTTACTAGTTTCTCCTTTCATGTTTTTAGGATTATTTCCATCTTGGTTATCTTTTTCTTTCTTTCTTTTTGTTACAAACACATATGCTTCATTATTTATGCTCCTATCTATTACATCAAAAGAATTCATAGGTGCTTTTCCTTTATCATTATCTCTTGTACCAGATGTAGAAGCTCTATCTGACAATTATACTTATAATAACCTTTTTATGACAACCATAACATACAACTTCAGTTATATTTATTTTTAGACCTCTATCTCCTCCATGAGAACTAAATTCCTTTCCTTGAAGAAGATTAATAGTTAACTAACCCATCTTCTTGAGCAAATCTTCATACTCAGTAGATGTACTAGGAAAATATTTGTGCTCACCGAGAGTGGTTGTGGATTTTAGACCAAAGGTGTTGGTGTAGGCTCTATCTTAGTAGTAATTTCTTTGGGCTCCTCTTCCATGCTTTCTTCTTGCCTTCTTGCAATCTCCTTTACTTATGTGAGGGTCGTTGGGTGGTCATACTTCACTCATTGTCTGATCTCTGGCTTCATCCCAAGAATGAAGTGTTTACATAGGAGATTATCCACACCATTCATCAACCCATCCACTAATCCTTCCTTCCGGATCTGGGCATCGAGCTTCCTCCTTAGCTCTAGAACACGAGCATGATAATATATTATCTTCTCTTTCTCTCCTTGGGCTAGCTTTGTGATCTCGATCATGAGATCTGCATATTTCTGTTCACACAAATTCTTCAAGAAAACTTTCGCTTAATAATTCCCATGAGTTTTTCACATTATCACCTAGTGTTTCAAACCACCTAAGTGTCAACCATCAAAAAGGTAGGAAAAATTCAGTCCATTGTTCCCTTCTTATGAGGCCATTACAAATGTAAGATTGTTTAAACTCTTGAATGAAAGAGGAAGCATATTCATTAGATTGGACTGAAAAATAGGAATCTTCCCCATTTTTAAATGTAACCACAAAGTGAAATACCAAATCACAAGTACAATCAAGACAATAGAAAATGACTTTACACCTTTCTACAAAAGAAAATAGGAATGACCATGGTAATCTTACATTTACTTTGACTTACTACGGTAAAAAATATGACTTTACTTGTGGTAAACACTATTTATGGTAAAAATGAAGTTACTGGGGTAAACACTATTCATGGTAAAAAATGAAGTTACTGTGGTAAATACTATTCACGGTAAAAAGTAAAGTTACTGTGGTAAATACTATGCATGGTAAAAAGTGACTTTACCATGGTAACTACTAGGCACAATAAAAACAAGGTTACCCTCCTATTGATTTATGACTAAGTGGGAATATCTCTCCAGAAAATCCACCAACGAGGAATGGTCCCGGCAATGGAACCAAAATGTGAACACGAATCCGACACTCTGATAATATTTCACCGAGAACTCCTCATGCTATGATTATTTTAGTAATGCACAGCTTTTGGTTTGGTGGTAGTAATCTGGAAACACAACAACAAACATAACACAAGAATACCACAGACTATGACAAAAAGAATGATGACAAATCTGAAATACAACTGTAAAATATATTATTAACATGGAATTATTACAATCTCACCCATGAATTACTCCAAGTGTTACCAACTCCACTTGATTCCAACAATGGTTATGGGAGAAACTTCACAATTACTCCTCTTGATGACTTCCTTAACACACCTTCACAAAGAATCCTTTATTCATAAAATAATTATTACAACTTTTCTCTATGATAAATGAGAGGGGATGGCCTCTCTATTTATAGGAATTCAGGCTTATCCACCCTATCTCTAAGATAGGATAGGAAATATCTTCCGGCCAATCATATTCCATGCCTAAACTCTTTCCTTTACATGTAGGATTATCTTCTAAGATAAGATAAACCTTATCATCTCACATGGGTTCCACCTTTTTAGACTTTTCTACAAATAAAATACACAAAATATGTATGACATCACTCCTTGTCCTTATTACAAATATAATATTTCTAATTCCTAATCATGTAGACCCTACTTCTCTACTTACCCCAACTTTGACATTTTAACATTACCGGACCACTTACGACAAATATTTACTTTTTACCACAACATTCCTTTTGTAATTTTACTTTATTCATCGTACTCTACTTTGTTGGTGGCACCTTATTGATGGTGTTGTTATCTTCTATTGATGCCACTACTAATTATACTTAACAACATCCTATTCCTAATACATACATTAATAAAATAGAAATTACGAGGAAAATCTTAATGTCGATAGGTACTCCTATAATCTAGTTACTATTCAATTTGGGTGATATGTTCATTGAGCAACCTCCCTTTTCAACATTATCAATTAATTTTCCAATTTCTATAACATTGAATCATTTCTCTCATATTTAGAACCCTTGGAATTGTCCTTCATTAAAATATTCTTGATCTTACCTAACAAGATGTAGTGCCCACTTCCCTTTGACACCTTTTGATGCTTATTCTGATACTGTGATTACATTATGGACATTACTATGTTTTGATTTAGTATGATGTTAGACATTTGATCATGGATTATTGTTAATATTAATTGGTGATGGTGCACGACGATTTCTAGGGACACTCATATGTGGATGATGATATACTATTTGACATGGATGTTTTATGGATGTTGTTCGGACATGTGATTTTAGATATTGAGAGTAAATCTAGAAAATGGATATTATATGATGATGATATAGTTGATATAAATTGTATGTGATAATGTTAAATTACCTTGATGTTGTTGTGATTCATTTATTTATATGATTTTATGATTATATTTATATTCATTTTGATGTTCTAATATGGTCATGAGGCCGAGGGGGTATTTTTGTTTTGCGGGTAAAATGTCACAACAAAACATCAGGGGATTGGAGACCCACCACAATGAAATTTTAGATGAATTCGACAAGGTCACCATGGCAACATGTCTTGAGTGTGTGTGTTGTATTTTGTTAGGGATTCCCATGGGGGATTTCCTTTATATGTGACCATGGGTTTGTGTATTTTATTAATGTGTTTCTTTTTTATTATTGTTGTATGTATTTTATTAGTGATGTGTCCCTTTCTTTTAATTAATTAAAATGTGGTAGATTAATGTGAGAAATCATATGGTTAAAATTTAAATAAGTCAAATTGGGATATGGGAAAGTAATTATGGAAGTTGTTGGCCTCTATATTTAATATGTAACGATGTGTAAGTGTTTGTAACGAGTTGTATAAGTCAGATTTTGGAGTATGAAACACTCCACCTCCTTGGAAATTCGAATTTGTCCTTGGGGGCTGTTTTTGGAGGCTTGTGAGACAAGTAAAACTTGTCCCATGCCTCTCAATTTAATTTACCAACCATACTTGTGGTTGGAGAGGTGATTTTAGAATTTTATAATGAATTTTATAAATCATGTTGCTAGTTTTGATTGCACTCTCTTACATTTTATTTAATTTGTAGTCCTTTGGGGTGTGGGCTTTTGGAGTATGCAAGTAACTTGTCATATTTTCACCCACCTCTTTATTGTGCTTGGGAGAATGAAATTTTGTCTTTTGTGTTGAATTTGAGGATGTATGATGTGGCATCCTACATGGAACCACATCATCCTCTTCTCTTCCCTCTTCTATAAAATTCAAACTCTTTTCTTGTTTTGGATTGTTGAATCTTTTTGCATACTTCCTTGGGGCACATTTTTCTTGTGTTTGGAGCTCTTTCTTTTAGAAGGAGTTTGGAGAAAATTTGCATGCTTGGAGATTGTTGTTTTAGGACTGTGTTTTTGGGAATTAAAGCTTGCTATTTGGAAACAAAAGCTACCATGGAGAGGTAGGAGTTTAACTCTTCTTTTATGTTGTTATCTTCTTGATTGTGTTGTGTGAATGGTGAATGTTGTTATGTTTTGTTGGTTGTATGGGTAGACTACCATAGGAATGGTGTAGGAGAAGGCTATGGGGAATCCATGTGGGGGCATAAGGGAATGTTACTAGCATCATAATTTTGTGGAGGGAGTTGGGTTTGGGATTCACCATGGAAAAGAAATAGCTTGCATTTCTTACTTTGTCGGGGGGGCATAAGGAAATCTATGGGGGCATAAGGAGGGATTGTGGGGGGCATAAGGAAATGTGTGGTGAATTTTATTTGGTGGTTTGTAATAGGTGGATGCCCAATTCCCATTTGGGAGGCATAAGTAGCTTCCCCCATAGACCTTTCTCCTTTGGCTTACATGATCAAGCCTGAGTTTTGTTTGAATGTTTTAAATTTAGTTGTAAACTATTGTCTTTGTTTGGACTATGTTTTATATTGAATTGTGCATGTTGAAATAATGTTGTGTGTTGTGGAAGCCAGTTGTTGCCATGGGTTGAATCACACCTCTTATTGTATTTTGGTTGGGGCTCGGGGCCAATGATGAAGGATGGCTTATCCTTTCATTGGATGTCTTGGTTGGGTGGAGAGCGTTTCCTTTCCCCACTTTTGTTGTGGTCAAATTTAAGAAAAAGGAAGTTTGCATGTTCTTGTTTTGGAACAAAGGAAAATACAGCTTTGTGAGTCCTTTGTGAAACATATTCATTTGTAATCCTTTCCCACTTGATGTGGATGACAATTTTAATGTATACTTGTGAAGAAAATATGTTGTAATTGATTATGGAAGTATATATTCGAATTGTGAAGGATGTTTATATTTTGTTCTATTATTGGAAAGAAATAAATAGAATTCTGTAGTTGCATTCAAACATGGAAAGATGTAAAGTATATAATTGGAATTAATAAAGAATTGCAAGATCTTTTCTCATATGCATTGTTGGATTGAATTCAATGTTTCATTGTATGGAAAAAGAGTTAATTAAATCTCTATTTGAAAGAAAGAAACGTATGTAAGGAAAATACAATAAATTGCCTCTTTGGAAATATATAAAATTGAAATCAGAGTTGCATTTTGGGTTTAGAATAGTTTGATTTAAGTCATTTAAATGTAATGGATTAGTTTAGAAATGAAATGCCACACTTGAATGATAAAATTGATATACATATTTAAAAGAAATGGATCTCTATTATAAAAATTAATACTGGTAAATAAATTCAATCAAATTGTACATTTCGGACCTGCACATAATAATCAACTTGAAAATGATATAATTTAGCATGTTAAGACATAAATGAACTCAAATTGACAAAGAAAACTTAGGAAAACAATTTAAACATTGCAAAATCGAACCCAATCCCTTTCAAAGTCATTTTCTATCAATTGTCAGAAAAACATGAATTGAAAATCAAATAAACAAATATATCTTCCTAAAACACTTTAAATCCTTCCTAGATTAATCCTCCATGTCTGTTTGGAATGTTGAGTGAAGAAGGAGATCAAATTGAACAAAAATTTATAAGTCAAAATTACCAGTTTGATATTTAAAATCCTGCAGATCGTTCTCATAAAATTGACCCATTAAAATTTACCAAAAAGTAAAATTTATGATTTCTTTGCAAAGAGGGTATCGAGATCTTTCTAGAAAGTCCTCGTTTGCAAAAAAATGAGCTTTCTAGCTCAAGTTATGGCCCTTTGAAATTTTCCTGCCTTAGCAGGAAAATTTCAGAAAATTTTCCCTGGTGGGCCCGTGGCCTGAAAATTTCCCATCGAATAGTCCTTAGAAAAAATTTTGAAAAATTTTCTTAGGAAAATTTTTGAACTTTTCTCTACTGGCCCGTAGCCAATCAGAGGCTACCATGTGTCATCATGGGGCAACGGTGGAGCAGCTTCTTTTTCACCCTTGGGCCTTTTTAAGTTTTGGTAAAAAAATTATCTTTTTCCCCGCCGGCCCGCAGCCAATCATAGGCTGCCACGTGGTAGAAAGGGGGGGTGAAAGCGGAGGGCATGGACCCACATGTCAAACTTCTCCATGTTCCCTCCCTTTGGAAAATTTCACCAGTTAACCCTGTCAATCTATCTTTCCCTCTCTCTTTTCCCCGCCATGGTTTTGGATGCCACGTGGCCCTGGCGGACCCACGGGCACGTGAATGTTTGTGGGAATTTTCCCCTCCTAGGAAAATTTTCCCCAACATCTCCACCACCCCGCCCTTCCCTCTTTTCTCCCGGCGATGGCTCGGAGGCTGCCACGTGTCCCTATTGGCACAGTGGAGGTGCGAGTACAAATGGAAAATTTCTCCCACGCAAGAAAAATTTACCAACACCACCCCGCGACCCGCCAACCAAAAAAAAAAATGCTCTTCTTCCCCACTCGACACATGTCCCCTTGGGGAAAATTTGACCCCTAAGCTCTGTTGGTCCATAACTGAGTTTTACAAGGAGTTAGGAGGACTTCTTTATATCATCGAAAAGGTGAGAAAATTTCCTATCCAATGAGAATGATTTAAAGAAATTTTGAATGCGTTAAGTGTGAGGAAAATTAGTTTTAATCTCTGTGCATGTTAGAGAGTGGGTATGGTGTTAATTTACCCCCTGAACCTAACTAAAACTTCTAACCCTAAAATTTGGACCTTGTGACCTCTAATAATTGTTAATAAATGAAAAGTATGTTCTTGTAATTTTAGACTTGTTCGGAACTTGTTAGTGTCAATTGTTGTCTTACAACCTGGTTGTGGACACTTCTAATAAAAAAATTATTCCATAATTTTCTTGACTAACCCTAGGTTGTTTCTTGGGTCTCAAGTGGGTTATTTTAACGGAATCACACAAGATATGGCCATATTCCACCTCAACCGTAATTTTTTACCATTATCCAAGTCTCTTGATTGAACTCTCTGCAGTATGAATCCTACTTCAAGAAATTGACCATTCACAAAGAACATCTTCAAGCTATCTCGTAATGGGGAGAGTAGTGGTAGGAATGTTTTTGATCATATTATTAAATTTTTGATGAATTATCTCATGGACTCTTATGACTCTATATTCATTTGAATAATCTAAGTTAGGAGGGCATGAGCATATTTGATAGTCTTGAACCTCTCTTTGAACTTCCTTATGACATCACCAAAATTGGATATTGAGCATGACAGAAGGTAGTAGAACCAATCTGCCACCGTATCTTGCAAAGGTGTTTCCATGAACAACTTCACAATAACATATTTGTGTTACACTCCAAGGATGCCACAAAATATGATAAAGGTTGTTATTTTATTATCAAGATGTTTCTTTCCATCTCCATAGAAATTTGTAAAATTATTTCTCTATCCTTTTAGAATCTCGTGAAGTGGTGCATTCAAAAACAAAAAATCGAGTGTTTTGTCTAAATGGTACAGTGCTTATGGTACCATTTATTCTTCTCTTTATTCCTCTCTTTATTCTTCATGTGGAATGAAGACTAGTGGTTCAATAATTGGTTCTTTAGTATGGCCTTCAAGATGATTTTAAGGGACTTGTCTTCTTACCAATACAGGGGAATTTCTAAATAAGCCCTTTGTTTTCCTCAAATGTCCTTATTATGTATGGGAGTTTCCCATTATTAAATGTTAACTATCTAATCCTATTTATTTTTTTGGGCTACCAAATAGGCCGGGAATCACACATGCACACTTCACTAAACATGTGCAAATGTTCTTATATTGGGGTATTGTTATCCCAATAACTCTTCTATTTATTTGGACAACTTACATACATATTCTAGCTTAGAGATCTTCATTGCAATGGTTTACACCTCGATTGTCTCCTTGGCACATTCACTTGGTCACTGTCTCCTCACACACCCTTGCGCACTTCCCCTTCCTCTTTTCCATTTTCCTTTTCCTCTTTATTCCACTCTTACCTTGTGCGCACTTCATGCATTCGACTTATTCCTAGCGGTTATTCATCCTACACACATGCCTTTCACTTGCTTCAATTAGCTAAGTCCCTGACCCTCTAGAGCACCCCACACATTACCTTATAATAGTTGCATCTTGACCATACATTCTCCACTCGTTATTTTTCCCCATTTCCCATGCGCATGTTGTGCACGTGTTCATTCTACCTTCTTCCCGTGCCTCATTCTTTCATGCACACATATTTGGAACCTCCTTTGCGTCTTTCCATGCCACATCATTCTCTAACACACTTGAGTGTGCCACATGCAACAAGTCAAAGCATCCAATAGGGTGTCAAATCCTTATAGAAAATCAATGAGTGACATATGGCGAAAAGGAAAAGAATATTTACACAAATTGGTTGTCCTTTCACCCGATTCATGCGTGCCACATGTCTTACGTGCATAGATGAATTTTAAAAAGTTATGACAGCCATATATTTTTCTATAGAGCTCCAATCGGGGTGTGTACCTAGTGTTAACGATAGCTTGACATAAGCTACGATTCTAGAAATTCAAATTCAAATTCTAGGTGGATCGGTAGGTGAGAAATGGTAAAACATCTTACTAGGATTTAATGAGAAGATCTTATTGCTTGAACCACATGATTTGATGTGATCCTCCCTCTTTCCTTCTCCAACACACCAAATAGACTTGGGGAAATGCATGTGACATATTTTCAGGTGGATTTGTAGGAATTGAATGTTTCTTGTCTGTGGTTGTATTTCAAATTCAAATTTTACCTCCTTCACTTTTTCTTCCCTGAATTCATCTATAAATGTAAGAGTTGGGCTCATTGTTAATGTTGGACATTTTAGATCCTTAATAATTTTTCTAAGGAATTCATTATTTTTATTCTAAGTCGCAGGCCTCTAGATCTAGCTCATGCATGTGGATATCGACCTCTTTCACCATTATAATAGCTCTCTGCATTTCTCGAAAGTAATAGAATCACCATTTTGTGATTATTCTTTTTCCTAACGTGTTTGTATCCCTTCTATTTTCCTTTTCTTTTGCATTTTGTTCTTGTTATGCTTGTCATACATCCCTTCCAACTCCCTTTTTAGTTGTGTTCTATGAAAACAGATCCAAGAAATATGTTTTAGTTGTGCTACACATACCTAGCCTTCTTTCATATATTTCCTTTCATTTTTTTAGTGTTATCTCCTTTTAGTGTAGTTTCCTTTCATGTTATCCTTCTATCCTCGGTCCCATGGCATTGTTAGCTTAGTTTTCCCACTCAACACTAGGAGTAGCAGGTAGTAGTAGAAATAGATAGAATAACCGACCTTCTTCGAGATCGGTCTCAAGCACGCAAGGTCCCACAACTTAGAGAGGTTCTATTGTTGTCTCAAAAGACTTGATCCTTCCGATATAAGACAAAGGTGCAAGTTTGATGACCAACGCTTCGGCATGCCCAAAGGGGAACAACAGTGAAAGATTAAATTTCATATTGCTATGTTCGTGTGTGAACTTAGTATTTGCATCCTCTGAGCTTTTTTCAACACACCTAATGACTCCCAACATTTTCGAGCTCTTTTTTGCGATCCCGAGCACCTTTTATGAGAAGAGTGCATAGAAAAAAGTGTTACAGTTGAAGGATCCTTTGAATACATCCATCTTTTATCAAGAAAGATACACATTAAATCTTCCATGCACACATCCCCATCTCCAGTGCGTCGTACACACTTTACTCCTCCCCAAAATAGACAAACACACCCTTTCATGGCACTTCAGCTGCATCCTCCTCAAAAGAACTTTTCTAACTTCACTAGTGGAATCCCTAAATCTTAATGCTCATCATGATATGTCAGTGGCCACACTCAAAATTATTCCGTACTTCATTAAAGAAAACCAAGTCACCCCTATTAAACACATTCAAGATGTGGCCAATGTATGATCTGTTTATCTAATTACACATGATGATGTTGCTATCAGGTTATTGGTAACCTCTTTCAAGGGGAAATAACTCCAATGGCACTGTGGCCTAAGACCTTCATCTATTGCTACTTGGGATGAGCTTGGAGTAGATCTTTGTAATTACTTTAATAAAAATCAAATCATTTATCACTGGTGGGGTAACTAACTACAACAAAGCACACACCCAAAAAATAAATGATTGATTTCAACATCAAATTCTAGAAGACTTGGGACAGAATTCCTCAAGTGGTAAGGCCTATAGCCCAACATGCTTTCTTGTACTATCTAAGGGCTTTAAATAGTGACATTTCAGTCATGATTCAATCCATGGGAGGTAGAACCTTACTTGCTTCATACAACATTGCAATAAGGGCAGAAAATAGTCTCATTCAGCTCATAAGTTGGAAGCTAGGCCCCATATGCCCTTGTTCCTAGAGACATCTCCAACACCTCATCCTTCTATTTCTCTACTACTAGTGCAGAGCACATAACCTATTGCATCTACATCCCACTCTCCCTTGCATTGAAAAAGGAAGATGATGAATTGAAGGCCCTGATTAGAAACTTATCCAATAAGGTCATATCATTAGAGAAGAAGCAAAAACAAGCCTACAAAGGTAGTTCTATTCAGGCACAAAGCCAAAGAAATCAACCTTGGTAGAATCATTATGGGAATTAAAGGTATGGAAAAAACCAAAAGAATGATAGATGACATGCTAATTCGTGGTTTCCTTTGCAAGTTATTTCTCCTGCACAACCTCTTCTAGTGCCCAACACAAGTCAGGCACTTGTCCCACTCCAAAACAATATGACACAAGAATATGAATGGTTATTTCCTTGCAATATACCTCATAGCCACTATCACTACACTAATGTTGCACGCATACAAGTCTACATGATTCATAATGCTTCCAACTGTGAGCCTTCAACAAGTGCACTAGAAGCAGATAACCAAGAAAGGTCAAAAGATCATCAAGAGGAAAATTTGATGTTTTTTGGCACTGAGGACTTTGTGCAATCATCCAAGCTACAAAGGACACAAGCAGACAGTGTGCCCAAAGTTCGATAACACAAGATATAAGAAGAGAATGCTCAATTCTAGAGCACAGTCATTATTCCAAAGAACACAAGAAAACCCTCAAAAGTAAAAAGAAGTAACTAAGGCATCTTGTAGTAAAAGTGCTTAAGTGCCAATAGCTGAGGCTCTATGTAAAACTCCTCCAAAAGTGGTACGTGCCCCTCCTTTGGTAGGTCAAGCCTCTGCCAACTAAGGTTTCTACCTTTGTACCCAAACAACCGAGAAAGGATGTCGTTGTTCCTCAAATGTGTAAGTAAATGGGTTTTCTATTCGCCATTGTGGACCAGATGAAAAATAAAAACATAAATGTTAGAATGTAGGATTCCCTAACCATTCCATCCCAACACGACTTGTTACATGAAGCTTTGACACATATTTCATGCACTAATCCATCTATACAGAAGCCTTGTGCTTCTATCAACATCTGCCAAGAACAGGAGAAGCAATTAACTAAAGTTGTTAAAAGCCCACCATTCTATATTTATTTGATCATAGGTAAACATCTTGTCCATAATTGTATGATTGAATCATGTGCTAGTACTTTTGTCATGCCTAATAAGATTATTGATGTTTTATGACTTAACTATGTCCCCTCGACAAAAGGATTCCTACAACTCGATCGTTTAACTATCAATATACTAGGAATCATCAATAATATTGAGCTAACCCTCCATGAATGTCCAAATCTAACAATAACTCAAGATGTGTCAATCATTGACATGCCCCCACTGTTTGCCTTGTGTTTGTCAAGATACTTTACTACTAAAGTGGGTGGTTAGTTGTCTTCTGATTGGACCCATATGTTACTCAAGACAAGGTATGGTACCCAATTTACCATACAAGATGAGCCAATATTTTCTTGTCATGTAGAGTCATATGTCCCATCCCTTCTCTAAGCCAACTACTTGATCCAAGAGGAACATGCTTAAGTTCTGAAGAGTAGTCTGCTCCACCTCATATTCCTAATATAGTACTTGATGATTGGGTAGAGAGGCACCATAAATTTGACTCTTATGCAAAAGAACTGGAATCTTATGAAACTAGAATTGGTACTTACTACATTCTTGAAGATGAATCTATGTTTCCATGCACGCTCAAGTAAAGTGAAGAGAACCCTTATCTATGGAATTTCTATTTTGATGGATCTAGAAATAGAAATGACATGGTAGCAGGAGTCATTATCATTTCCCCTAAGGATGATAAATTCTTCTTCACTCACAAGTTGTAGTTTACATGTTCTAATAATGTGGCAGAGTATGAGGTGTTGGGGCATGGTCTATTTATTGTTGAAAAGAAGAATATTAAGGTTTTATAGATCTTTGGAGATACTAAATTGGTTATCCACCAATTCACCAACAAGTGCCAGGAAAAGAATAAGCTTCTCAAATCTTGTAAACACAAGGTTTGGGACCTCCTTGATAGCTTTGATGCTCTAAATATGAAGGTGGTGTTGCGTAAATTAAATAGGGAGGCTGATCAAATGGCCACATTTGGTTCACAACTCTCTCTATTGAGAATGTTGTCAAAGGAAACACTCAAAGCACATTAAGATGGTGATCGGACCATCCATCCCAACCAACAACACTAGTTGGAAAGTGTTTAATAGTGACACGCAGATCATCCAATTCATCATGAATGAAGTTGATTTCTCATCAAGTGTGCAATCTGAATTGCATGACAAATGCTATGGTAAATAAGTGATTCAACTAAAGTCAAATAAGTTTCCTAAAGGTTTGGTCACGTTAGAGAAAATGTTTAGCCCTAGTGATGAGTTCAAGGGTGAAGAAAAATATATGCGCATTGCATAAGAAGACTCATCCCTAGTCACTATTGTGCATAGAAAGGAATTGTTGCTCAATAAAGCTTGCATGCATGATGAAAAATAGGCCTTCATCTCTCTCTCTATCAAAAATATAGTGATATCTTCTCATGGGAGTATGAAGACCTCAAAGTTTTTGATCCAATTGTTTCTCAACACTCCATTGACCTTGATCCTAGTATCAAGCCCATCAGAAAAAAGTAGTGACCAATCAATCTAAAGATATAACCCCTCATGAGAAAGGAATTATCCAAAATCATTGAGACGAAGATTATTTTTCCCATCAAGTACTCTACCTAGGTCGCTAATCTAGTTTTGATGTGTAAGAAGAATGGTGAAATCAGACTCTGTGTTGATTTCAGAGATTTGAACAAGGCATCTCTAAAGGATCATTATCCTTTGCCCTCAATGGCGTATATTCTACAACTATGGTTAGCACACAAATATTCTCAATGTTAGATGGGTATTCAGGTTTCAATCAGATCCTAGTTTAAGGAAGAGGATAAAATCAAAACAAAATTTACAACAAAGTGGGGAACATATGCATATCAAAGATGCCCTTAAGTATGTCAAATACAGGCGCAACATTTCAACGCGCCATGGACATTACCTTCAAAGGTTATATTAATGAGTTCATCTTGGTTTACCTTGATGAAATTATAGTCTTCTCGAAAGAAAAACATGGATCATATGGTGCACTGAAAAATTCTTTGAAATATGCATAAAATTTGGGGTATCCCTTAACCCCAAGAAGTGCAATTTTTTTGGCGCAGGGAAAGCTTTTGGGCCATGTGTTTTAAAGGATGGTATCAACTGATCCTAACAACATTTTAGCCATCCTAGATCTTTCCCTATCGGTGTATAAAAAGGCCTTGCAGTCCTTCCCGGTAAGATAAATTTTGTTAGGTAGTTTATTCCTAACGTGTAGAGCTCATAAGGCCAATCACCCCGATTCTCAAGGACATAGATTTTAAATAGATAGTAGAGGGAAAGGAAAGGTTCAAAAAAATCAAGAAAGAGATTGCTTACGCACCATCACTTAATAACTGAATTACTCAAAGGATTTTATCCTTTATGCTTATGGCACTTGATGCGAGTTTTGTTGTTGTCCTAACACGAGAAAATTAATAGGGGATGAAACAACTAAAGTGGCTTTCTTCACCGGATGTTGAAGGATTATGAATTAAAATACATTCACATAGAGAATTAGGTCTTCACCATCATCCACATGATCAATAATTTCAAGAGTAATCTCACCACAAATCATATTAAGGTGTTAGTCTCCCACTCTTATGTCAAAGACTTCATTATGGGAGCAGAAATTAGTGAAAATAGAGCATGATGGGTGACCAAAATCATGGAATATGATGTGACTATTAAAACCATAAGGTTGGTAAGAGGTAGCATGCTCTACAAGCATCTTGCTGAGGCCTCACACAATTAACCTAAGACTTCAATATTTATTGATGAAGCTCTCCCATGCACAAAACTTGAGAAGAGTACAAATCCCGACTCGTGTGACTAGATGAAGGACATGATCACATTCCTTTCTGAGGGTGCATACCCTCTTGGCTTAAAAAATGAAAAGAGAAGACATATGAGGTTACAATATGTATCTTATGTTTTGATTGATGGACTTATCTTAAAGAATAATCTTGATGGCATGTTGTTAAGGTGTATCAACGATGCGTAGACTGAAAAAGTGTTATCATAATTTCATAATGGATTCTCTGGTGGACACTTCTCTACCAAGACTACAATAATTAAAATCATAATGGAAGGTATCTTTTGGCCTAATATATTTTTAGATGTGTAAGGAATGTTCTTTATTTTTAGGAAAGAATAGATTGACAGTCTTACCCTCCAAAAAATCCAAGCGGATCAACCTTTTGTGCAATGGGGTCTTGAATTTGTAGGCATGATCAATCCTCCTTCAAGTGTTAGACATAAATGGGTATTGAAAACTACAGACTACTTTACCATATGGATAGAATTTTTCATGCTCAAGGAATCGACTAAGCCATTCATCTTTGAATTTCTCGAAACTATTGTCACAAGGTTTGGCATTCCTCAAACCATTATCTCGATAATGCAAAATCCTTCATTGGCACTAAAATCACTAATTAGGCTCTAAATGCGGGTATCAATCTAACGACTTCTTCTAAATATTACCCTCAAGGAAATGGTCTGGTAGAGTAAATAAACAAGAACCTGATCAGGATCATGAAATGCATTATGAACATCATCCAAAGACATTGGCATACAAAGGTTGCCCTCGTGCTTTGGGTAGATGGAATCATAGTTAAAAAATCAATATGAACTTCACCTTATGAGTTTGTTCATGGAAGGGAGGCTACCCTTACATTGATGCTAGATTTGAACTCATTAGCATTTCCCTAACAACTAGAGATCAAAGGCATAGACAAAATAGAAATAAGAATGGCAGAGCTAGTTAATCTTGAAAATTAAAGATACTCTGCTTATGATCAAGATGGAACAAAATCAGCAAACAAAAAAAAAATGGTTTGACAGAAAGGATATGCCTCAAGATTTCAAATTTGGGGACTTGGTCTTGAAATGGGATCCTGACAGAGCTAAAACAGGGTGCCATTAAAATTTTGATAAACTTTAGAGTGGCCCATACACCATCAGTTCATGCAAAGAGGATAACTCTTTTGAGTTAACTCATCTTAATGGAGGTGCACTACAAATCATATTAAATGGGATCTATCTCAAACCCTTCTATTAAGTATGCTACATCGTTTTGTACATATTAGAGTAGTTTCAATTCCTCCAAGTGTAGTGCATGCACATTTTTGTTTGTACATAGTTCTTTCTTCTTGTGTGCACTCTTCTTTTCTTCCAGAGTGTTGGTCTTCTTTTAGCATTTTGTAGGATCCAAAGTAAAGTCAAGAAATGATCCTTCAAGTGACTTCAGGGGTAGTTCTTCAAAGTTACAAATCAGAATTTCATGATTACATTACAGAATCCATGCCCAATAGATGCTTCATGCTTCTGGTCTCCTTCATCTAGCAGGAAGATGAACTCAAAAGTCACAAAAACTGTTATCCAAATAACTCTTCTAGTTATTTGAACAACTTATATACATATTCTAGCTCAAAGATCTTCATTTCAAGTGGTTTGCACCTTAGTTGTCTCCTTGACACATTCACTTGGTCATTGTCTCCTTGCATACCCTTACACACTTCCCCTTCCTCTTTTCCATTTTCATTTTCCTCTTTATTCCACTCTTACCTTGTGCGCATCTTCTACCTATTTTCCTTATTCCTTGTGTCTATTCATCATATATGCATGCCTTCCACTTGCTTCAATCAAATAATTCCTGGCCCTCTAGCATACCCCACACATTACCTTGTAATAGTCACACCTTGACTATACGTTATCCACTCATCAATTTTTCCCATTTCCCCTAATCGCATTGTGTATGCTTGCCTTTTGCATTCTTCTCGCAATTCATTCTTCTCTGTGCATATCTTTGCACCCTCCTCAGTATTATTCTCGTGCCATGTCATTCTCTAACATGACTTGAGTGTGCCACATGTAACCAGGAAAAGTGTGCCAATAGGGTGCCGAATCCAAATGCCGAAAAGATAAAGAAAATTTTCACAGTGAGTTGTCCTTTCAACTAATCCACGTGTGCCATGTGTCTTATGTGCATGTATCGAATCTAAAAAAATTTTGACAGCCATATCTTTTTGCTGAGCTCGATTGGTGCGTGCTTAGTCTCGAGTGACAACTAATGACATAGGCTACAGTGTTAGACATTCAAATTAAAATTCTTGGTAGATTTGGTAGGTGAGAAATGGGAAAACATCTTTCTAGGAATTAATGAGTAGATCTGATTTCTCCAACCACCGATTTTATGTGATCCACCCTCTTTCCATCTCCAACATGCCAAACAGACTTGGGAAATGCTTTTGACATATTTTCAGGTGGATTTGCAAGCATTGAATGTTTCTTATTGGTGGTTGCATTTCAACTTCGGATTTTCCCTCCTTCTTCTCTTCTTCTTCCATGAATTCATCTATAAATGTAACAGCTAGGCTCATTGTTAATGTTGGACATTTTGGATCCTTAAGGATTTTGCGAAAGACTTCATTTTTATATTTTGATTCACAAACCTCTAGGTTTGGCTCATGCATGTGGATATCATTCTCTTTCACCATTGTAACAACTCTGTGCATTTCTTAAAGTAATAGAAGCAACATTTTGTGATTATTCTTTGTCCTAACATGTTTTTATTCCTTATTCTTGCATTTTCTTTTACATTGTGTGCTCATTGTGTCATCCTATGTCCATCATGCGGCTCTCTTTTTAGTTGTGCTCCATAAAACTAATCTAGTAAATATGTTTTAGTTGTTCTACATTTACCTAGACTTCTTTCACACATTTCCCTTAATTTTCACTCAAAACGGATAATGTTCATCCCTATTTTTTATTTCTCTCACCTTTTAGTGTAGTATCCTTTTATGTTATCCTTCTATCCCTGGTCCCTTGGAAATTTTAGCTTAGTTTTCCTCTCAACACTAGGAGTAGTAGTAGTAGTAGAAATAGATAGAGGAACTGGCCTTCTCCAGAGATTTGTCTCAAGCGTGTAAGGTCCCACAACTTGGAGACAGTTCCATTGTTTTCTCAAATGACTCGATCCTTCCAAATCTGATACACGGGTGCAAGTTTGATGGCCAACAAGTATAAGGGATGAATTTACAGCAGTGACGGGTGAAGGAGAGAAATTAGGAAAGGGAAGGTTATTGTTGTGAGTAGGTAATTACAAATTTCACACCCAATAACCATATTAGTTCAAAGTGTTCAATTATATGAAAGCAACAATGAATTTATTAGTGAGACTAAAAAATATAGACACACAGTTCTTAGATTCATTCATCATGTAAACTAAGCTCCTTCTTGATCACTATATTTGAAAACCTTCAAAAGAGAGAATAGAGGAAACAGTTGTAAAGGAAAATTAAGAATGTAGCTTTCATTTCTTGTGTAGTGATGAATACAAAGCATAAACCAAACTACAACAATTCACAATTTATACCAAAAACTAAAATTCAAGATCCTTTGGAATGGAGAAGCCATCTCAATATATAGCCTTGTGAATTGACCTTTCATCTTGTTGAACATTTACAACCTTTATATTTCCCCTAGAAGAGAAAATTTTAGTATCTCTCTTATAATTTTGAGATAATACTTTCAATAAATTTAAAATATTTTAACTTAAGTGAATAGGAAAAAATTACAATGATTAAGTACAACAAGTAATTATAAGAAAGGGAGAGAAGATAAGGAGGGAAAGGGATTGATTGATCTGGTTAAAAAAGATACTTATGATGAAGAAATTTTTGATGATGATCATAATCTCCTCCTTTTACATGATACGAAAACACCTTGGACTAGTGAATGAGTGTTAATAAACACTTTGGAGATATCCCCGATGTGGGTGCAAGATGACCGCATACATTTCTCATGATGACCCTCTTGATGCTTGATTGATCAACTCCCTTGGCCCAGTGAACTTATTGATAAAACTAAGCTCATTCCAACTAGATCATTGAGCTTGTCAAAACTCATTTGGTTTACCAACTCATCGCATTATAACTCAACTATCTCACCTAGCTTACTTGACCTAACTCACTTGCATAGGCTTTTTATGAAAAAGGATGAGTTCTTGATTAGCTCACCATCATAGCCATCCCAACTCAAACTCACTACAACTATCTCATTTTAACTCATTTTACCTTAATCCACAAAATTATTCAAAAATTGTGATGAGCTCACTTAGTCAACTTAACTCATTGGAACCATCAAACTTTAACCCACCAAGCTCAGCTGGCTTACCCAGCTCACCAAGCTCAACTCACTTGGCTCGCTGAGCTTACTTCAACCAACTCAGTAAGAGATGATGACGATTTTTAAGCCCAGATGATAATAATTATGATTTATTATGATTAATCAATGGATTCTTTGACACCCTTTGAATCTTTTATAGTTTCTTAGTGATCCAAACTTTCCTTTGTTATGCTTCACCATGTTATTAGGAAGGACTGAGATCAAGAAAATGCTTCCAAGACCCTTATGGAGGTTTAATTTATATGGTTGAGCTATGAGATCACCTAAAAACCATGTGAAGATTCCAAAAATAAGAAATACGAGTGAAAATGGATCCATTTGCAACTTTCTACACCTAAAATGGAGACTTTCTATTTTTAGCAGTAAGACCAAGACCTGCTATTTTGGGACATATCACCTGTTTTTCTCAAATATGACCTTTTGAACCTTTTGGAACATTCTAATTATCCTCTATTGATGATTATTTCCCATTTTAGCCACTTTTTATTTTTATTAGGTGCTTTTTATAGACCCACTATTTCAGGAAAATAGAAAATTTTACCTTATTTACCATTCTACACATTTTCCACTGCTTCCAGATGATTAGAGCTTGTAAATTGAGGGACTTGCTATTTTTAGAATATAGAGGGACATGACATGTGCTATTTTTATTAAGTGAAAAAAATGACCTTGGTTTGTGATGGAAAAATTATTTTTAGATTCGTCTCTTTTTCGCATCTTGTGCTCCAAATTTCCCTAAGTTTTTCCTGCCGTAATGCTTAGAAATCAAAAAATAAAATTTCCATTCTTAGGGTTTTATCCATGAAGTTTCCATGACAATAATTAGTGGATTCAATGATCTTCCTTTTCATATATATGCTCTTGAGAAAATAAATTATCTCAAAACCTTGGTAGAATCAAATTCTTTGTTCATCGACATTGAAAAATCTTCATTATTACAACCATGAATGCTCTGAGATAAATTTGACATGGTGTCTCGATGAATTGTTAAGGTTTAATGGAGGTTCTTACTAAGAAATCATAGAGTTCATGAGAGAATATGAAGTGGGAAGAATTTATTTCATGCTATGGAACTTCCAATAGCACTATGTAAAGAAGAAATGAGAAGAAACAATGTATGAATAGTTAGTCATGTTTTTAGTTTTCAACCTAGGGGTTGGGGCACATTTTGTTGTCCCAACTGTCTCCAATTTCTCTGGGATATTTTGGATAGTTGGAGATAATTAACCATGTGCATTGGTTAGTGTTTTCATTGATGTCACATGGCATTGATGGCAAAGGAGTGAAATTTCATGCAAATAGGTGTATTTCAGTGGTGTGTAATGGTCTCAAGTTGGTTCTTTGAGCTTTCAAGATGGTTTCGTGGTGGTCTCAAAGTGATAAAGGATTTCTTGGTGAGGTTTATGTCCACTGAAGGTATGGAGATGATTTTATGCTTGGATCATATGTTTTATAGGTCAGAAATGTTGGTTCCAACATGTGCAAGATATTTTCGAGTAAGCTTGAGATCAATTTTCGAAAGTCTCAGGTTGAAACTAGACCATTTACGCCTAGTTCTAGAACCTAATGATGTGTAAGAGCTCAATTAAGGTCATGAAAATAATATGAAAGGATGGTATGATCCTAGGAACATTTCCTAAGTTATGTATGACCATTCACAAGTCTTACTTTAGCTTGTGGAGGCAAAATTCAAGTTTTCACTAAAAACTACCTTTGAGGGCTGACAAGTGAAATCATGGTAAATTGAGATTCGTATAAATATTAAAAGATTATTTATGAGGAAATAATTATAGTATCATGTATAGGGATGATTTTTATGCTCCATGTAAAATTTCATTAAGTTCTGAAATGGATTTTTGAAGTTATTCATGTTTTACTAAAAATGGCCTCTTAAGGAAAACAATCTAAGCACCACAGGCTGCTTAGCATTCAAGAAAAATTATGGATACCACTTTATATAAATCATCTAATTAATTTTTTTAATATCATTCCAATCCTAAGTTTTTTCCAAAAATTGAGGGTCAAAGGTGGAAGAACAAGAAATTTCTCATCAATTTTCCAACCTTGTTTTTCTCTCTCTCAAGCATATTTCTAAATCAATGGAGGTAAAAGTGGTTTTTTTAGCTTAAAATATATTGCTTAAGATTTTTAAGGTGTTTCAAGGTTATTTAATGTTGTCTCTAAATTTATAATGTATTTAATGCTTATCAAGTTTGGCATTTTCCTTTCAAATCTCTTCATGAATTACATTTGGCATCTTTTAGTCATGTTGTGAGAGAGTACAATCTCGAAGTTACGGTTGCTTCAATTTTTTGAGGTTGGAATAGAATTTTAATCCTTGTAAAAATAAAAGGTAAGTGGTCTTGATATATAAAAATTATGGCATGGTTATCCATTGTTTCCAAACCGCTTCCTAGATCTACTCATCAAGTATGAAGCTTGGATTGCAAAAATTTGTCTCAATGGTTCCTTTCTAGTATAATGCATGATTTCAAAATATTGGGACTGATAATACAATCCTCATATCCTTATAAATTTCTTCAAGAATTTTGGAACAGGTTAGAGGGTCATTTTTAAGTGTTTCAAGCTCATTTGTGACCATGGTGTGGACAATGCGAGAGTTGTTTGATAAGTGCAAAGATGGAATTTTGGTCTCTAGGAAGAACTGTGATGTTTAATAAATTTTTAAGTATTTCAATGATTACTTTAACCTTTTTAAATTAACCAAGATAGACTCAAAGAAACTCTTGCTTAGTATAAATAATATTGTCATTCTCTTCATTAGACTATGCTTTGTAAAAAATAAGTTCATTGGGAATAATTTTAAACTTTTTCAAGATGTTTTTAGCAATGTACAAATTCATACTAATTGATCAGTCTTAATGAAGTTTAAATTTTTGAAATCCATTAAAAATTTAATGAGAAAATCATTTTGAGCCCTCTCAGCTTATGCGATTGAAGAAACTCTCTAGGTAGGGTTTGGATGAGAAAAATCCTTGAATATTACAAACTAACCAATGAAAATTCTTGAAACGTTGACCACATATCGATCTAGTGGACTTCTTTCAAAAAAATTAGTTTTAATTTGAATCATCAAGGTTTCGATAAGTTCTTCATGTTAGTTTCTCGTGATGATTCTTCACTTCTTGTACATGCGAAGGTAGATGAAATTAGTGCATTTTCTTCATCCTTGAGTTTCTAAAACATCTTGTAAAGCTTTATCGGGATAAATGGTAGATAAAAACATATTTGGTTGGTATTTTAAGGTGAGTTAAGTGGTGATTGGACTTGAAAGTATTTGGTTTAAGAGCTTAAATCCTGATGCAGAACTTTTCCATCTTGTTCCTTAGCCAAACTGTTTGAATAAAAGCCAAATATTTCTTGAGAATATTGAAGAAGGAAAGAAAAATTATTTTAGTGCATTATATAACTGAAGAGGTCAGTTTTTCAGGTAGTAGGATATCCTCAAGGCTGAAAAGTGGCCTATAGACTGCAGATTCAAGTTTAAATTATACACATAGGTGCTCGATCCTTTTTAATGTCTTTCTTCTAGTAGTGAAGGGTCTCACGTGAATGGAAAAAATCTTATAACATAATGTAACTTTTGTTAAACCCTATTGCATTAGTTTGTGTTATCATTGATGGAAAACAAGGAGTGAAATTTCATGCACATAGATGTTTATCGGTGGCGTGTAGAAGTTTAAGGATGGTTCTTTGAGCTTTCAAGATGGTTTAAGGGTGGTGTCCATCAAGGTATGAAGAAGGTTGGTATGCTCACTCAGTTGATTGAAAATTTTAAAATGATTTTTATAACATGTGGAAGATAATTTTGATATGGTGAAGGTATGTGTTTTTGAGAATTCAAGAATACATTTCCAACAAGACCAACTTTGCACAATTTGGAGCTCTCTGGAGGAAGTTATGGCCATTAAAAGTTTTAGAGGTTGGGATGAGCAGGATTTAATTATGTTTTAGGTATACATGGCGAGAAAGATCAAAATAAGTTCAATATAATTCAACATTATTCATGCATACCCACTCATTGGATAGAGACTCAGCAAGGGAAGAAGAGGCATCCCCAAATGTCGAAGAGGGGGAGTATGTGCAAGAAAAGGAAGAAGAAAATATCCCTAGTGAACAAGATATTTTGATGGAATGCAATGACCCTCATTATCATGCATGTTTATATCTTTCTACACCTATGGAAGTTTGTATTGATCCACCATGAATGTATTCAAATTTTGTAACAATTCACAAGGAGTGTTATGTTATAGAGGTAGAAAAAATAGATTCTGAGACCTTTTATGAAGAAGAGATCATAGGAAGATTCTTGCTTTCTTTTAATGGTGAAATTTTAGATCCTTCTTCTATTGTATCCTTGTGAGAATATGATTTTGTGGAGGTGTTTTATCTCTCAAGCTTTATGCTTGATAAGGAAAAGAAAGATGATGACAATAGGGCCAAATTATTCATCATGGAAAAGGCATTTTTGGAATATGCAAAAACAATTGTAGGGGCGAGCAACGTTCAAACCAACTTATAAGAAACCACCTTCTTCCGGAAAGTCATGACAATGCCTCCACTCTTGATTATAAGATTCAAAGTGGTGGTAAAAATCCAAGGATCAACCAATTGGTTCTCAAATCTTCTTTCCCAATCAGGTACTTGGCCAATATGGAGCCAAAGTCAAAATTATTTCCGATCATGCCCACTTAAAAGCATGGGGAAGAGATTCAATTCACCGGAGGTCGAATACAATGCTTCCAACCAAATGCAGAGAACATAAAGGAGGTATTCATTTTTTTGTTGATACTTTAGGTAAAAGGGTGGAAAATATTTTCCCACTCTTATTATTGGCCATATTTATTTCCAAAATAATTACATGGCCACATTTTATAAACAAGGGAAACTATTTATCCCTACCTATTATAGGATTTGTTTAGCTTATCTTTGTATTTGGTTAGAGTAGGGTAGGTAGGTGATCCATAGGATTTTTCACCTATGTATATATTCCCTAAACTTCCCTAAACCTAGAACATGTTGAATTACTTCTCAAGATGTTTCCAACAGTATCTTAAACTTCAAAAACAAATTTTTTATGTAGATTCTATCGCTGATCAAAGTTAAGGTCTTAAACAGGTAAACCCTGGTCAACAATTAAATTTGGATGTGACACGTGGTAAGGAGAAAGAATAAAAAAGGTTGTTTGATATGGTTTCGGGCCTCCAGGTCTTTGACTCATGTTACGGCTTGATGAAACAAGAGGCTCAACTCTTTTAACAGAAGGAAGCCCGACCATCGTGAGAGCTTCATATTGTTTGCCGATGTGGTGGGCCCTCAAGCCACCATGTCACTTACCACCATGAGTTCAATGAGATAATTTTTTTATTCCAAACTCAATTTTATATTTGGAGTTCAATTTTGCACATTGAGTTTATGTTTTGAATTACATGACTCTAATTATGTATTTGAGGTTGATGATTAGCTCGAACAAGCTATTATTTTTATCTTGGTGGGGTGATCAACTCCCCACCGAGTTGATCACTACATTTCCACATTTTTCAGGCAAATTTAATCACCATAACTCGGTGGATATAAGTATTATCTTGATGCATTATATGGTGAACCCAACACTATGGATGTATCACCAATGACTTGGATAGTCAAACCATACAACTTAGCTCTCACATATTGGCCGATCAAACAAACCAAACACAACCACCTCGAGAACACAACGTGGGAAATGCAAACCAACATTCAAATTGGCCAGTAAACAATGCATATTCCATCTTGACCTGACTTGGGCATCATTTCTAACAAGTCATCCCGAATGGGATAAAAATAATAGGGCTCGGCCCTAAATTGGGCGATCAACATTTGCACAGGTGGAGAGTCCATAGGATGACTCAAGGCTATCCATAGCCCATGTTTGGGTGGAGAACACAAAAATTATAAAACATGGTACAAGCCACATAAACATAAGAAAATTTGCCTATTTTTAAATGTAAATCACTTTGCACTCCCATGACAAATGTGGGAAAATAACTCCCAATGCATAAAACAGACCAATCAAGAAAATGGTAAGCGATTCAAACCTAGGACCTCGCGAGGGTAAATTTAATCCATTAAACTAGCTCACCCAATTGGCTATACAAATTTAACAATTGGCTCAGCTCTATTTAAAGAGCTCGTTGTGTAGACTGTGGATGGACAAAGACAAGGCAATTTGTAAAGATCAAGTTTTTGAGGCACTTTTGGTCTGAATTAGGACTTGGTGTAACAACCAAAATTTCTCAAAATTTCCATTAAAATACATTTATAGTCTTCTTTTTCCTTGAATTGTTGTATATTTTCCATTGTAGGTGTTTTTAGGATGCATTTGCATAAGAGAAGCACTTTGTGGAAGCATTTTAAGAGTTGCGGATCAATTTTGGAGTAGTTTTTGTTATTTCTCGAATTCCTTGGGTCTTAGATGAGCTCATTTACAAGTATAAAGATATGTTAGTCATTATTAAAGATTTATTTTTACTTCATTGGACATTGAATAGATGGATTCTCTTTTCAAGAATCTAGAGATGTAGCCTTCGGGTGAACTTTGTTAACAATATGGTTATTGTGGTGTTCATTTGCAGTTTTTGGAAGCTTTTGATCAGATAAAAACATTCAAATTAGTTTATTTGATTAATTATTAAAGCAATCACACAATTGGATAAACTGGATTGAATGGAAATTTCAGTATCCATAACCCACAATCAGGCAGTAAATGCACTTTAAAATTTGTGAATTAAAACTTCAGTTTGAGTGCATAATTAAGTTCAACTTGTGATTATTTTATCTGGATTTGTATTAGATTTAGTAAATTCACATAACTAAAAAAATCAGATTAATTGATCATATTGGAAGATTTTAAAAATGGGCTTTCAAGACATCCAAAATTGGATACAAAATACTCTTGATCAGTTTGACAATATATAAAGTTTCAAAATATGAAAAATTTCTAAGTACTGCAAAAAATTCAAGTACCATTTTTAGATCAAGTTAGTATCATATATGGTTTATCTCTTGATTTTCTTCGATTAATTTGTTTATTTTAGTTTTTACAATTTTGGGCTTGATCTTTTAGTTGCAATGTTGTAGATTTGAAGGTAAATGTGTGCAGGAAACCATGGAAAAATTATCTACCAAGACCAAGTTTGAGGAGCTTGAATCATGCAATCAATAGATAAAGGAAGAAAATTCCTTCATAAGGTATCAATTATTGACTCTTGAAAATCAACTTGATAGTTTGAAAAGAGAGCTAGAATCTAAGGATGGGTTGTTAATGGTGTTGCAAATTAATGGACCCAAGAAATAGGTACCAATTATTATTGATGCATCCACTAATATAGATGAATGCATTGTAAGTATTTCAACACCTAATTCCTCTCCCCAAGAAAATTTAGATTCTGATATTGCTTTAGGTGAATTTCAAAAACACACCAAATGCATAGGATCTAAAATTTTGGATAATATGGGTTTTATTGGAGTTAGCCTCGGTAAGAATAACCAAGTCATAAGTAACCCCATATAGGTGGTAGAAATACCTCATCATGTAGGACTGGGGTTTGTTATTATAGGGAAAAAGGAAATTGGAGAGAACTCGAAGACCGCTAGAAGAAGATGAGCTTATAATAGCAAAGAGGCTTCCCTAATAGCTTCAGGTGATTCATCCTTAGTAGGAGGATCTAGAAAGAATTCACCATGGAGAGGTATAGAATTCCCTCCACCTTTGGTTTACCACAAGCGTAAGGGAAAAGGTAAACAAAATGATCCACTTTCTACATTGGAAAAGTTTGATTATGATATGCAAGCAATATTGTATAGTTACCCATGCACATTTTTTGGGTTATCTAATCATTGTGTGGCCAAGTGTAGGAAGTATAAATCCATGTTGGAAAATATTGAGAAAGTTCATTCTCCTAAACTTGGCTCAGCTAAAAGTAGTCAAGGTAAATTTTCTAACAATATGGATCCTAAAAAAATGGATCAAAGAATTTGTGGTCATTGTAAGAAAACAGGTCATGTCATTGACAAATGTTGGCAACTACATCCGAACAAAAATTAAAGTTTGTTAAAAAGGATAGTAGTATGAAACCAACCATTATGACCCCTTCAGTGAATTAGGTAAAAATTGAATTGAATCAACCACCTAAATAGGAAAATGTGTTGAAAAAGTTGGGTAAGCAGTTCATCATTTTATGTTTGCATAGTGTAAATTGTTGAATGCTATGAAAACTAATGAAGAAATTTTGGAAATCCTATTGAATTGTAAAAAGGATAAATTCCATATTTATTTTTCTTTGGTGTTGGTGAAGTATCCTGAAGAGGGAGATCCATGTGGCATGTTTAACATACTTGGTGATTTTCTCTTGTTATGGTTTTAAAACTTCATTCTTTAAATAATATGTACAGTTAAGGGGCACGATCAGGGTATCAAATGTATAATTTTGGAAATTGTATTTAGTATGTTGTTGTAGTGAAAATTATTTCTTGTAGGCATTGTTTGTGTGTGTACAACTTATACAAACTCTTTATTTTCTATGCATGATATTTACACATGGGTAAGTCTTAATATTTTTAATTGTCGGATATAGTTCCAAATACTATGTACGAGTTTTGTCTTGATAAGTTGTGAATGTAGGATACTTTTGCATTGTTGAAAATGGTGAGTGTAGAATCGAGATATACAAATGAGTATGGTAGTTGTAGTGTCATATCAGTTGCATTTTAGGCCATGGGTTATGTTACTTTTATTGGCATTTGATCATTGCAATTTTTTAGAAAATTACCATGTTATAAACTAGGTTCTGTGTTTGTGATATGCAAAGAACATTTGAATAGTTTAGTAGAGTGAATTTCCATTTTGAGGTCAAAATGGTCTTATTGGGGAGGAGTGATCTGGATGATTTTTCACTATGTATATCTTCCCTAAACTTCCCTAAACTTGAACCATGTTGAAGGGATTCTTGAGACCTTTTCGACGGTATGTTGAACTTCAGAAACGGAGTCCATATGCAGATTATATCGCCACTCAAAGTTAAGGTCTTAAATGGGTCAATTGTGGTCAATGGTCCAATATGGATGTGACACATGGCAAGGAGAAAGAAGACAAAGGGTTGTTTGATATGGTTTCGGTCCTCCGGTCTTGGACTCATGTTGTGGCTAGATGGAAAAAGAGGCTCAACTCTTTTAACAGAAGGGAGCCCGACCACCGTGAAAGCTTCATATTATTAGGTAACATGGTGGGCCCTCAAGCCACCACATGGCTTGCCACCACAATCTCAATGAGCTAAATTTTGTATTCCGAGCTCAATTTTTTCTTTCGAGTTCAATTTTGCATAGTTTGTTTATGTTTTGCATTGTAGGACTCTAATTGTGCATTTCAGGTTGATAATTGGCTTGAGTGAGCTCTTATTTTTAGCTCGGTGGGGTGATCAACTCCCCACCGATTTGATCACTACATTGCCACATTTTTGGGTAGTTTAATCACCATATCTTGGAAGATATAACCATTATCTCAAAATATTAAATGGCGAGCCCAACGCATTAGGTGTATCACCAACAACTCGGCGTAGTCAAACCATACAACTCGGCCCTCACATATCTCGATGATCAAATAAACCAAACACAACCACCTTGGCCCATGAATCTGGAAATACAATCCAACATCTAACTCAACCAGATAAACAATTCACATGCCATTCTGGCCTAACTTGGGTGTGATTTCCAACAGGTTGGACCGAATGGGATAAACAAACAACATGACTTGACCCTATATTGGGCAATCAATGTTTACACAGGTCGTGAGTTGATAGGATGGATATGGAATATCCATAGCCCATGTTTAGGTGGCAAACAAATAAACCCAAAACATGGCACAAGCCATGTAAACATAGGGAAACCTTCATATTTTTTAACGCAAATCACTACACTCTCATGACAAATGTGGGAAAATGACTCCCCGAAGGCATAAAATGGGTGATGAAGAAAATGGTAAGGTGGATTCAAACCTATGACCCTACATGGGTATATCCAATCCATCTAACCAACTCACCCAATGGTCTTCACGGAGTTAATAATGAACTTTACTCTATTTAAAGAGCTCGGTCTCGATTATGGATAGATAGAGATAGGGTAGTTTGTAGAGATTAGGTTTTTTTGAGGAACTTCTAGTCCGAATTAGGACTTGGTGTAAAAATAAAAATTTCTCATAATTTCCATAATAAGACAATGATATTATTATTTTTATTTAAGTGTTATATATTTTCCATCATAGGAATTTTTCGAGATGTATTTGCATAGGAGAAGCATTGTGGAAGCATTGTAGAGCCACAAATTGATCTTGGAGTAGTTTCTTTTATTTCTCAAAGTTCCTTGGGTCTTAGATCAGCTCATTTTCAGGTATAAAGATATTTTAGTCATTAGAGAAGAGTTATTTGTACTTCATTAGACGTTGAATAGATCAATTATCTTTTCAAGAATCTGAGAGACGTAGCCTTCAGTGAACTCCACTAATAATCTGTTTTTGTGGTGTTAATTTGTAGTGTTTGAAAGCTTTTGATCAGATAAAAACATTAAAATTAGTTTATTTGATTAATTATTAAAGCAATCACACAACTGGATAAATTATATTGAATGGAAATTTCATTATCCATAACCCATAATCACGTAGTAAATGTACTTTCAAATTTGTGAATTGAAACTTCAATTTGAGTGCATAATTAAGTTCAGCTTGTGATTATTTTATCTGGATTTGTTTTAGATTCAGTAAATTCACATAAATGAAAGAAAAATCAGATTAATTGATCATATTGGAAGAGATAAACAATGGGCTTTCAAGACACCCAAAATTTGATACAAAACACTCTTGATCGGTTTGAAAATCAGTGAAGTTTCAAAATCAGAAAATTTTCGAAGTACTAAAAACCTTTAAGTACCATTTTCAGATCAGTAGGTTTTATTTTAGTAGAAAAAGTGCTTATGAAAACTCTGAATACTCCACTTGGTGTGTGTATTATTTTCTCCTTTGTATATATGAATTACAAATCGTGATAGAAATAAGATTTTGGGGCAGATTTTGTAGTGCATATTTTCATCCCCAATAGATTAGTTACTGATTTAGATTCTCCTCACCCTTCCTTGGTAAAAATTATTTTGAGAGTAGTTCAGTTTAATCAGAAAATCCAAAAATAATCTTTAAGAGTATCCAAGGAAATTTCAGTCCAAGTCCTAAGTTCATGTGACTCTCGGGGATAGGTTTTCAAAAGATCAATTTTTCAAGGTTAGGATTGACTCCATGCCCAATGGATGCTTCAAGGCTACTGGTCTTCACATATAGTAGGAAGATGTCACCTAGAGGTTTCCGAATCATTATACAAAATTTACACCCTTAAAAATTTGGATAACTTGTTACTATTTGAGATGGCAATCAAATTTTAGCCCCAGGGAAGCGAAAGAAATGTGCAGATTTAAGCGGTCCCAACATGGAGTAGAACTTGGATCTAGTAGTACTAGAAGTGGAAATCTCTTACAGCTCACCGAGTCAAGAGGACTGAGAAGGTTTAGGTTGGTCGGTAGTTAGACGATGTCCAACCCCACCTAGATGGACGATCGTCTAACCTCTTTGGTTGGAGAGACATCCAACCCGCATGGGTTAGATGGCTCAATGGTTAGATGGTGGAGTGAGTAGTGTGGCGGATTGGAGATGAAGGGCCTGGTTGTTTAAGGTGGTACAAGGAGAAGGTGAAAACATTATATGGAAGAGAGATGGCATCTAAACCCTTGGTTTGACAATAGTTAGATGGTTGGCTAACCGGGTTGGCCACCTATGTCGGCCGGCTAGTATGGACAACAGAGGCGGCAATGGAGATGACCTTAGTTATTAGTCTACGATGCGGTGTATGGAGAGGATAGATGGGTTGTAGGTCTATCTCTTGGGTTAGATGGGTGATAGGTTGGATGACTTCCAATCCTTGGTACAGAAGGAAATTGTTCGCCCATTGGTCGGCATCAATAGAGATAGATGACGACGTCCAACCCCCATGTTGGACAACACACGAAATGGATGACCCTCTCCAAAATTATACAAATAGGATAAATAGATGATGTCCAATCCCCTTTGGTTGGATGACATATAGCGCAAAGAAATGAGGATCATCGGGCATAGATAACTACTTAGTTGGACGAGTCACCCAGTTGGATGGGTCACCCGGTTGGATGGGTCACCTAGTTGGATGGGTCACATGGTTGGACAGATAATGAGTCCTATGCAAGGTGCAGATAGGTGGGTGAATGATATCTCAACTACCATGTTAATGATGATTGTTCAACCACATATCATAAATTTAATGATGGTTGGTGAGGAAAATTGCTATATATGTAAAAAACCCCTCATTTGAACAGTTGAGTTTTCTTTGTAGCGACATGAGTTCTAGACCTCAAATCAAACCTTTGCAATGTAATTCCAGGCCTTCTGCCATGAATGTAATGTCTTTATGTATATTTGAAGTAATTTAAAGTGTGTTTTGTGGCACTTTTTCTTCCCTTGTTAATTTTATTTTGCAGCCTTGCTTTTTCATTCTTTTTTGACATGTTGTGCTTTCCTACTTACAGGTTCCAGATTTTGCAGTGTTTTCAATGCATGGGCGACTGGAGGAAATTGGTTTCTTGAAATTTGGTATGTTATGTCTACCCTCTCTCCCTAGTTTCCTTCATTTTCCTCCCCTCATGGAGAGAGATCAACCACCCCCTTTTCTAGTGTTATCACCGCCCTTAGCTTAAGATTTCCCCTTTTCTACATATCCTTCTATCCTTTTTCCTTGGCATGTTTAGGTTACAATTTGATTTTTGCATTAGGAGTAGTGTTAGCATTAAGTTAGGTAGAGGAACCAACCTTTTGTGGAGTTCTCGTCTCATTTCATAGGTCCCATAACTAAGAGACTGTCCATGTTTCCTTAGAATTCATGATCCTCAATGATTATATCTAGCGTGTAATTTTGATCTCCAATAGTTTTGGCATGCCCGTTGGGATGAAGTATTTAAAGATTTACATTTTACATGTGTGTTCTTTGTTTTATCTTGTTATTTCATCAAGTTTATTGTACTCTTGGTGAAATTTCACCCTTTGGAGCCATATGTAAGTACATATGGTGACTCCACAGATTTGACCAACCCTTTATCATTTTTGTAGACCTTTCCGAATTCTTTACATTCGTTTCCATTTTTATCCCATATCTTTCCATTTTCATTCATTCATGAAGTTTTGCAATCATGGATTTTTTTACTGCTTGGGATTCTCATTTGCAATATCAAAAACACTCCCGTCCATCCCCACAGTATTAAACACCTTTCCCAAATCATTATTATGATCCTTGTCATTTAAACCTCCTATGGTATTTATGGTTATCATGTTAACCATGGTGCTTTTTAAGGATAGGGATATATTGATCTTCAAGTGTTGGTTCAAGAAATGGATGAAACATTGCTGTAAGGGGAGGAGGCATACAATATTATGGCAGCTAAACTACCTATTTTAAGTGAACCCTTTCTATGGGGTATACCTCTTCCAATTTGGTACAACCCTCAGAATAAGTTAGAGGTATTGACTTAAACTTTGAATGTATTATTTTATTTAATTGAAAAGAGGAAGGCTAATAAACATACATATAAAAAACATTGTCAATGGGTTAATCCTTCACCGTCAAACAACCCTTTCTTGTATTCTTCCCAACCTACAATACATCAACAACAATTTCACATTCCTAGCTTCTTTCCTCCTACTCCCATTATGGATTCCACTTCTCCATGTCCTTCCACTCTCCCACTCAACCTCTAATTATCTTCCCTTTTCCCTTCCAAATATGAGTTCACCCCATAGAAAGAAGAAGGTCCTACACTTTCCCTTCCTCCAAAACCTTGGAAAAATTATTTGACCCCACCCCCATCCCTCCTCTTGTAGTGAAACTAAGTTCAAGAGGAAAATAATAATAAAATAACCAAGGAAGGAAATGAGTTGAAGAGCCCAAAAGAGAAGAAATCATTCAGAATTTGAAGGATTAGGCCTTTAATTTTGAATTTGACCGGATGCCACAAATTGGTTAAGTCTTCAAAGGAGGTTAGAATTCAAGAATAGCTGGTGCAACCTGATTTTGCAGCGAAGTAGATCAAGATGATGATGAAGAAGAAGATCAACAGTGTATGTTATCTGAGTGTAGTATCTACAGTGGTACCATATTTGTAGAAACTGTTGATCTATTATTGGCTGCAGAATCAACAAGGGAAGAAGAGGTACCTCCAAATCTCCAAAAGGAGGAGCATGTACAAGTGAAGGAAGAAGAAAATATCCCAAGCGAGCAAGATATTTTGATGGAACGTAGTGACCCTCATTATCCTGCATGTTTAGAGCTTGTTATACTTCTAGAAGGTTACATTGATCTACCACAAACGTCTTCAAACACTGTAACCATTCATGAGGATCCTTATGCTATGGAGGTAGAAGAAATAGATTCTAAGACCTTTAACAAAGAAGAGATCATACGAAGATTCTTGCTTTCTTTTAATGAAGAAATTTTAGATCCTTCTAATGTTGTATCCTTGTAAGAATCTGATTTTATGGAGGCATTTGATCTCTCAAGCTTCATTCTTGAGAACGAAGAGGAAGATGATGACAACAAGGCCAAATCAGTCATCATGGAAAAGGCAGTTTTGGAAGATGCAAATTTGTTTGTAGGGGGTAGAGCAACATTCAAACCAACCTACAAGCAACCATCTTCTTCTAGAAAATCTGCAAGATTCCCCAATTGAGAGGGTGATGTTGGACCCTAAATTAACTAAGCACATAAGGCACAAAGCTTAGTGACACGTGGAAGCAGGCACAAAGGCACACATGGAAGTATTTCTTTGATATATCCGAAGGATCACACCCAAGTAGGATGAATTCAAGACTTAATGAGTTTTGGACGTAAGGAAAGGACGTGTTTAGGGAATGAATGAAAAAGTAACAGATACTGAGATATGAATAAGCTATGAAGACTTACTGAACTCAAGAAAAGGATATTTCATGGCATCAATACGCTTATCATGAAAGGATAAGGAGCCCGGTTTGTTATGGAGTAGATGGCACTTGCATGCTAAGGGATACTCGATTAAGGAAACACATGATGACATTTTCAATGTTCTTGGGTAATGGTATGACAATCATGAAAGATTTCTTCAGTGGTTTCTCAAGTAATGATAATAATTTAAGAGGATATTCCTGGAGAGTTCCTCTTATGTATGGTTTGATGAGACAAATTGAGAGAGGATGAGTGTGTGCGAGTATGAGAGAAAAGAGAGGGAAATAGTTAGAAAAAATGTGTAATGTGTGATGGAAAACTCGGTAATGTGTCAAAGCTCACATCTCTGTAAATATCTCCATACATGGAACTCTTTTGATGTAATCTTGGCTACTGTAATTTGACTAATGAATATAATGAAGTGATTCTGAAGAACTTATGTGATGGATCTTGATCTATACATTTCCTTTTGTGTTTATGGGTGTATTATTGGTTTTCTTGATAATAATCATGATTTATTTCTACTTCCATTGTAGTATGATCATGTTATCCTATGTTCTGGTGCATTAGATTAGGAGTTAGTGCTTAAATATGGTTTTCAAGAATGGGTGCATTCATTCTTTGTTTGTGCAACACCCCCTTATTAAGGAAGAACATTCTCACAAATCTCACATAAAGAGGGGCTCGGTGCTTGTGTGCACCTCGGGTGAGCTTCCATACCAGTCTGGATGATGTGCCAACGTGTTTGGGGTTGATTGACAAAGCAAGAGGTAAATAGAGACTACATTTTGGTTCCATTTTCGGGACCTCTTTTTAAAGCTATTGTGAGAATGATGTGTGATGATGGAGCATCTGACCTTGGAAAGCATTGAGACCTAACGTAAAATCTTGGAGAATGAGTTTTCTTGTAGGTTTAGTACTAGATTTGGGTTTGATGCATGAAAATGGGTGGAGGAGAACATGTATGAAAAACTCTATGAGAAATTTTTCTATTGTTTGATAGTAGAGTTGTATGAATGGATCTCAATATATGCATCAAGGAAAAGTTGGTATTATAGACCTCATGTTTGGACCCAGGAGGAATATTAGTGGTTGAATGATGTTAATCTAACCTAGACCCGTGTTGTTGATCACTGGTAGAGTAGAGTGTTAACTAGTTATACACTAGAATATGTTATTTCTACATATTCTTTCCTAGAGATTGTTGAGTTTGAATTCTTGAGGGATCCTAGAGGATAGTTCTTACGTGCTATTCTAGTGGCTATCAAGATCTTGGTCATCGTGATTGAGTTTGTAAGCCTTTCTCATGGTGGATAAACTCTTGTTAGGCACCGGGCATGGAATTTGGCATGGTAGAGGATGGCGGACCTTATGGTAGAAATGGAGAGAGAGGAGAGGAAGATCAAGTATAATGAAGCTTGAGAGAGGGATATGGAAAGACAACATGAAGTTACAGGATTGATGGATTTATGGTGGTAGACGTTGTGGGGAAGGATTTGAGGTTTGTGCGAGAGGATGTGGAACCCGAGTAGTCCGAGATACTACATCTTAGCAAGCACGGAAGAGAAACCCCTTGTCTTCTAGAGAGATCCCATCATATGAAGAAAGGAGGTGAGCCGTAGGTGCACATCTTAACCCACATGGCAACTAGAACCTTGTGCTTATTTTTCTAGTTCCTGAGATAATTTTTTATAATCCAGTTTGGTATCGGTATCGTATTCGAGTGACACCGTACATATGGAGGTATAATTTTTCATTTGGTACATCTATGGATAAATAGTCATTTCCTGTGTTTGGAGGTATTTTTTCTAGCACAACATTTGGGAGAGGTGTAGGATCACAAGGTTTTAGTATCACATTTGGGAGTGGTGCAGAAACACATCTGGGAGTGGTTCGGTATCATAGACTTTTGGCACATAGTTTAGCATGACAAAGTGGGTTCATATGGCGTAACTACATTACACCGCTTACCTATGATAGGAGGATTTGGTATATTTGGAGGAGTTGGAAATAGTGGATCTAGTGGTTCTCGGTAGTGGAGTAAACACTGGAGGGAATCAAGGTCCTCGACTCTAGCGGACATAGTCCACAACACCCTCAACAAGTGTTTTATGAGATGTTTCTCCACTTACTTGATTACAAGGGCATTAAGAATGTTGCAAAACATGTACACAAGTGTGAGTTACTATGGTGCATGAAGGAAATCACTTCCCTGAAGTGGAAAGAAAGTCGATTTGAATCCACATTGCGAGGATGTGTGCATACCTGGTACAAGAAGTATGACCTACACCAGACATGCAGGTGGATTACTTTGTGTTGTGTAATTCCTTTTGGAAAAGTTCCACATAGCTGAGTTTGAATATAAAATCATCATCACATTGAAGGATATTTAGCAAGGAATGTCAAAGAGTGTGCGGGAGTATGACACGCATTTCAAGACTCTCCTATCTAAGTTATCTTATGAAATTCACCCTTCGCAACATGATCACACCATTTAGGAGGCCGCTTTTATAGAATACTTTCATAGATCCACCCGAGGCCTTGAAGGTTGCCTTGCACACCGAGGCAATAGTAAGTGTTGATACATGAATTATTCCATTCCTAGAAGCCCAAATTGCTACAATGGAAAAGCGTTTGGAGAAATTATCTATGAACTCACTTATAAGACTCACAAAGAGTTATGAGGTATGAATTGTGAAGTAGAGGGTCATATAAAGGGAAATTTCCCATGATGGTCATTCCTGCAATAACGGTGGACCGTGAGATCCTCCACAGATATCATGATGCAAGTAGGTTTCAGCTGATGTAGTGCACAATCCGTAAGAATTTGTCTTACTATTGCAAATTATGCACTGTAATACTCATAAAACCAAGGATTATAGATTGATTGACCAAACACATTATGTCATTGATCTTGATACATGTTAGAAAAATATTACAAGTAGTTTCAAGGATGAGGGCCTTCGTTATGAAGGGAACACAAATAGGGGAGTCACACAAGCAAATTTCATGGAGGATTTAGAGGTCATGGTAACCGTGGAGGTGGAAGAAGTGAGTTCCTATGTATAAATTTTTACAAGTGGGTCTACATAACACTATAAGCATGAATGCCCCGATCTGTTATAGTGCTCTTGGTGTGGAAAGAAGCACAAGTATGAGGAGTGCCTGAAATTATTTGAACACATGAGCCAGAAAAGTGGAAGGAAAAGGTGTCGGGATAGTAATCATGAAGAAAACAGACTCATGATGGATGTCGAGGGTGGTGTGTGAGTCGAGTTGTAACCTATACTAGTGACAACAAGAGATGAGGTTACACACACCAAGGAGATACCAAAGAAAATACCACTGGTTACTAGAGAAGAGGTGGTGCATGGGAAGTATCTAGAGCCTACTCATCAAAAATAAGTCTATCATGTTACCATGGATGTGATTCAAGCCTACAAGAAGATATCCAATGCCTAAAGGAGAAATCATGGTAGTTAGAAAAAGAGAAGAGTGCTAAGGCCCCACATAAGGATTTGGATGATGTTAGGGACGTATGTAAAAAGTTGAGGTAAGAGAATATCATCCCTTAGCTAGGATAATGGCAATGGGAGAAAGTAGCACACATTGGAGTAGAGCGCGAGTGAAAATTCTTTCACGGTAACCTTCCCTCGCACAACATTGACTATTGTAAGGATATTACCTTGAATGCAGTAGTTAATGGATGGCTACTAAGAAATATTATAATTGACACACATGTTAAAGTTAATGTTCACACCTTGGAGACATGGAATCAAATGGGAAGGCCCCCATTATAGCCATCCTGAAATGTGTTATATATGGCTAAAAAGACAAAGGAAATTCCCATTGGTGTATTGAGGGATGCTGCTATCACTATCCAAGGGGTGAAATTCAATAGAGACTTAGAAGTTTTGACACTTACTAAGTTGGAAAACTTTCCTGTGTTACTTGGGAACCCTTGGTGTTATCAGAACAATGTTGACTTATGTTTCAATAAGGGATATATAAGTTTTGAGAACAAGGAGGAACATGTTATCATCCCTTTGACAGATGGAAATTCAACACCCTATACTAAACCCTTGGGAGAAGGAGACCTAGACAAGAATCTATGTGCACACTCTTAGAGACCCTGAGATTGTGCATCCAACAAAAGGATTTATTCAGTGGGAAGACACTCAATCTGTAAGTGATACCACTAGTGTGGCATGTGAAAATTGGATGCATGGGACATATGAGTTATTCAAAATATATTTAAGAGGATCTACGACAAGAGTAATAAAGGTGCACTTATTCAGCACTGGGAGGAAACCATTGCCAAGTTACACTGGGGAGACAACCTTGCTATTTTCCTATGATAAATAGAGACCCAAGTAGAGATGTGAGATTGAAAGGAGAAATATGCTTAGCTATACTTTGATCATGACCACAAAAATTGGTGGATGATCCATCACAAAAACCTTCTAAAGTGGCATGAGGTGAGAATCATGTTCTTTGTTAGGTTCCTCTCAAGAAATGAACCTACTTCTATAAAAGACTATCATAGGAAGGAACTCCTCATTTCACATCTAGACATGTGAGAAGGCTTGAATAGAAGGCGTGTAAGCCTTACCTCCATATTTATGGGTGAATAATATTTACTCCACCCTAAAATATTTTACATGCACATGGTAAAATAATTTAGAACTACATCTTCTGACAAGAAACTAGCGGGAGTTGATAGATGACTTGATTTAAACCTTTGATTATTGATGTATAAATCTATCGGTGCATGAGGCGCTACAGTTGTTAAGTTCCTAACTATGGGGAATAGTGAAAAGGTGGAGGATAGAATACTAGAGTTGTTGGGAGAACCTAACTTGGAAGTGTGCTTCATGAGGAAGAGCCAGAGGAAATACAACTTGAGCACACTTGCATGGAAAAAGAGAAAGGGAAGTTGGTTTATGTGATCGATGGTGAAGAAGTGGAAAAATTAGTTGTTAACTATATTGTGGGTACGCATGAGGTAATGAATAATTCTAATGAGAAAGCATGTGACTACGATGAACCCCTAAAAACTAAGAAGGTTAACATTGGCTTGGATATAAAACCTAAGGAGGCTACTATTGGGGATTACTAGTTAGAAAGGGAGGTTTCAAAGATTATTGATCTGTTGTGTGAATTTTAGGATTTTTTTCCACGTGGGTACCATGAGCTTAAGGGATTTCACCACTCTTTAGGAGATATGAGAATCAAACTAAAGGAGGGTACATGCCAAATCGGAAGAGACTATACTAAATTAATTTGAATCTATGCATCAGGGTCAAGGAGATTGACAAGATGATCACATTAGGCATCATTGAGGTTATTGAGTGATTATAATGGATAAGTCAAATGGTCATAAGCATTAAAAAGGATGGGAGGATAAGGATTTACATTTATTACAGGGATTTGAATGTGGTATGTTTCATTGACCCTTTTCCAAGTCCCTTCATTGAGGAGATCTTGGAAGGAGTAGTCGTGCATGAGATCTATTCTTTCATGGATGGATTCTTAGGATATCATCAGGTTAGAATTGCGAAGGAGGACTAAGAAATGACAACCTTCACCACTGAATGGGGAATATTTTCCTACATGGTCATGCCTTTTGGATGAAGAATGTTCTGTTGTGTTTTCCCACATTTTGGTTCGTGTGTGTTAGGACTTCATCCATAAGTTTCTTCAAGTCTACCTTAATGATTGGATGGTTTATGGGCTAGTAAAATACCATTGCGACAATATGTTGTTGATGTTTGAGAGATGTCATAAGTTGAGTATATCTCTCAACATTAAGAAATTTGTTTTTCACTACTCCTTTTGGAACCCTATTGGGGCATATCATATGTAAGGAAGGCTTGTTGGTGGATCCTGCCAAAGTTTTTGTTATTGTGGGATTAGGGGAACCTACTAGCTAGAGTGTGGTACATGATTCCTTGGGAATATGGGGTATTACTAAAAATTTATTAAGGGATATGCCAATATCGTCATGTTATGGGAGGGATTATTGAAGCAAAGAAGTACATTTCATTGGGGAGAGGCACAATAGATGATGTTTGATACATTGAAGAATAGGATTTTCACTACGCCCATATTACACTTTCTTTCCTAGGATAAGCCATTTCATGTACATGTTGATGCATCAGGGATGCAAATTGGAGCATTTTTGGCACAATGTGGTGATGAAACTATTGATCACCCACTTTTCTTTGCAATTAGGAAGTTGACACCAAAGCAGAAAGCAGTAACTATACTACTATCGAGTGTGAGGCATTTTCGATGATCTACACGCTGTAAAACTTTAGGAAGCATATTCTAGAAATACCCTTTATATTCTACATAGACCACATGGTAATGAAGTACTTGGTATGCAAGACCATTTTAAAAGGGCAAATATGCAAGTGGGTCCTATTATTTCAAGAGTTTGAATTTATGGTTGTTGTAAAACCGGGTAAAAGTAACCTAGCATCCCACCATTTATCAAGGATCGAATTAGGGGAGGACATGTAGAGCATTGAGAATATAATGCCAAATGCATAATTGTTTAGATTTTAGCATGCACCCTCTCGAATTGGAGGATATTATGATGTTTCTCAAAATGGGTATGGATTCGGAAGGAATGAAGACTTTGGAGATATAATAGTTAGGTATATGCACCATGCCATACATGTTAATTGTGGAGACCTATACAAGTTAGGTCATGATGAGATCTTACGCCAAAGTGCGTGTTAGAGATGAGCTCGCTGCAATCATGGAGGAAGCATATGGTGGAATTACAGGAGGACACTATGCAAGAAATGCCACCACGTGGAAGATTTTACTAACGAGATCTTTTATGGGAAAGAATTTATCAAGATTGTATCGAGTTTTGCAAGTCCTGTGATCATTGCCAGTGCCTTAGCAAACCAGGAAGAAGAGATGAAATTCCATTGAGGCTAATAGCTAGTGCTAAACCATTTGAGGAGTGGGTAGTTTATTTTGTAGAACCTATTTCACTTGTTGCACGAAGGACCATTTCGTGTTATATCATTACTTGTATTGATTACTTAACATGGTGGGTGGAGGTAGCACCTATGAAGGATTGCACAACAACCACAACAACAAGATTCCTATGGGAAAATATAATCAGCAGGTATGGGTGTCTATTGAGCTTGACTAGTGATAGGGGTACACATTTTTGGAATGAGATAGTGAGGATTATTTTGACAGAGTCCATGGTAGCTCATCAAAAGACTACACCTTATCATTCTTAGTATAATGGGACAGTTAGGGAATTCAAAAAGGTACTAAGTCACACATTGACCAATATTTATGGTGTTCAGAGACAATATTGGGATGAAAAATTTGCAACCATATTATGGGCATATAGGACAACCTACAAGAGATTGAATAATACCACATTATTTCAATTGGTGTTTGGCGTGGAAGATGTTTTACCAAAGAGAATTTATGTTGCCCTCTCTACATATTACGTACGTAATAGGATTGGGCCGAGAAGCAAGCATTACAAGAGCACATGGATAAGTTAATGAAATTGGATGAAATGCGATCACTTACTAGGTGGAGTCAGAAGATTGAGAAGGTGAGATAAAAAAGCATGGCATGATCATCACATTAAGAATAAACAATTTGAGGTTGGGCAAATGGTTTTACTTTATGACTCTAAATTTCTACGCCATCCTGGGAAACTCAAATTCCATTAGTTAGGGCCATATATTATATCTTACATCCTTGATTTAGGCACATGCCATTCAAGCAAGCGCTGGATGGGACAAGGTTTCTAGGATATTTCAATGGGAGTAGGCTAAAGGTCTACTATAAATAAGGCTATTGCGTGTTTAAAAATAAGGAAATATAGCCAATTAGATTAGGTTTACTTTAATGATTTTCCCCTTTTGGTTTTCCCTTTGTCTTCATTTTTTTTTGGGTTTTGCGTTGCACATTGGTGTGTTAGTAGCTAATTACATTGTAAGAGATTCTATGTGCAGAGGACCATGCATACATTTTTTGTGTGGGGTGAAGTAGCAGATATGTTGAATATGTTTGAAAAATTATTTCAACAATGGACTGATGGGAATGATTAGTGTAAAGTTAGAAGAATGATTTAAATGGTGGTTAAGGTGTTTGAATTCATGTGGTTATAAAGGTGTGTCAAAAAAATTTAAAGACCATGTAGATGTGAAATATCGCGTCATACAACATAAGATGGGCAGCACCTTAGGGAACTATTTGGTGGAAAATGCAAAGGTTATGTACTTCAGACATGGTAACGGGCATGATGAAGGTCTATGGCAAGTGAAGTAGTGTTCGAGTGCAAGAAGGTTATAGATGCAATGCAAGAGGGGAGGTCACAAAAGTTTATTTAAGTGAAATAATGTGCTCTATTAAAAATGACGTTAAGAAATGTGGTCGAAGGAACTCTAAGGAATTGATAAAGTATAAATAGGAGGGAAGAGTAGTCAGTTTGACTACTTTTTCTTAGAAAATTTATTTTTTCTCCCGAGCTCGAAGTGTGACGAGGGTTTTATGAAGAAGAGTGAAGTGAGGTACTTATCATGAACTAGTGGAATTGTGTAAGCTATAGTGTAGTCTTGGGGTGTTGTAAGGAGGAAAGAAGGAAATGGAGCTAGAAAGGAGTTGCATGAGAGAGAATTAGAGTAGTCATCGAATCCAATTAGGAAAAGGAGAGGTTTAAAGTACCTAGGGAATGAGAAGAAAGAAGAAAGAAGATGGCACCCAAGAAATCTCAAACAAAGAGACCGGTGGTGGAGAAGGAGGATCTCGTGGAGATTTACTTGAAATGTAGTACCCCTAGGGGTTATCAAGGCAAAAAGTGGAGTTCAAAGTTATACAAGTGCAAGATCAACAAACACAATCACAAGACAATTGAAAACAAAAAGATGATGTGAGAAAACTTAGTTTCGAGACACCCCAACAAAGGGGCGAGCTCGGAAACCCTAAGGTTGATGACTCGGTACAACAAGAATTATAGAAGACTGGAGTCTTGCAGCTATGGGAGTTGTCATTCTTTACAAAACCCACCTCGTTGCTCAAGTGGTTGATGTTGTGGGTGCATGAGGACTTATTCTACTTCACGAGAAGAAGGATGAGGATTACATGCCACTTGATTAGGATAGTTACAGTTCGGAACACCGAAAATGACATGACACTTTATTTATGTGACATTGTAAAGATTGAGGAGCTAAAGAAGAAATTAAACTACAAGAAGGGATGAAGGGAACAATTTATTATAGATATCCTAGACCCAAAGATTGAGAGTTACCTCCTGGCTCATTAGTTGCAAATTGGGTGCATCAAAGAGGTGGAAAGACATCAATAAGAGGTTCTTGTATGTGGCCTATAGAGTGTCAAAAAGGGCACATTATAATTTTGTAGAGTTTATCGTAAACAACATTTTTGAAGAAACACAAGTGTAGAATGAGGTAGGAGTGAAAATCACATGGGGATCCATACTTCTATTGATCATATTATGGGAGATTGGTGTCCCAGATGGGCTAGATGGGAACATATGGGTTCACCCACTAGTGCACTCATCCTTGTAGTTCAATTTATGAAGTTCACTTGTGATGGGACCATCTTGAGCGCCTACAAGGCTTGGATGAACATGTGGTTTTAATGGTTGCGGAAAGAATTTGAGAAAATGTGGCGCATCCCCCATGAATTTCAACAATTTGTTATGGATCAAGTAAAACTCATAGATACATACACAACATTTTTTCCTAGCAAAGTTTATGATGGCCAAGGGAGAGATGGGGCCATGGTGTAAGTTCCCCTTTGCGTTTACTGCTAAGTATATGAAGTGTGTCACCAATCAAATAAAGGACACATAGAATTTGGTCTTTGATGCAGAAAAAGTGGACATTGATGTCCATACATTGCACGCAACATACAAGTATGGCACTCGACCTGCTTATGTCAAAGTTTTGGATCCATATTTTTGGACTTGCACCCTCAAGCCAACATTACTATCAAAGGGTACGTCCATCGATTGTTCATGTAGTTGTGCTAAAAAATACAAGGGGATATTGAATTGGAGGTTACACAATCCCCCTTTCCAAAGCCACGAGAGGTGCCAATCCTCCCCATGAAAGTGGTACAAATCAAAGGAGATGAACAAGAAGAATAGAGTGAAGGTAAATTAGATACTTCCTAGAAGAGGAAATACTACATGTGCCACAATGGTAGTAAGGGTGTCAGTGCTTCACTACAAGGTGACACCAATGACTCATTACCAGGGTGTGAGAAAGAGAAGGAAGAGGAGGAAGAGCATGAAGAAAATAATCAAAAGATACATGATGCATCAAGCCTAGAAATAGGCTCGAGAGGAAGGTAAAAAACAAGACCTCGCCACCTTCAAGGCGAGTTGGAAATAAAGCAGAAGAACAGAAGCTAAGGTTGAAGCCATAGATGCATGAAAGGAAGGAAAGGAGCACTCTATAGGACCTGAGAATATCCCAGCATGTGAGGCCTCCTAGACATGACCACCAGCCCAAGGGGAGATAAGGGGGACTCCTTTACTATAAAGGAGGATAAAGGATTCACCCCGGAGCAAAGAAGTAGAGGATGAAGCACAAATATACAAGGAACAATTGGACACCCATGTCCCCACATATGGACTTTGTGGATGACCCCATGAAGGTATTGTGTGTGAGGATCCAGGACACCCTCCCACTGGAAAAGATACATGGATGGGATTTGATGGTTCAAGAAGGGGTGCACCTGCAACTGAAGTTTCTTAGCTAAAACATGCATTTCCACACCGAAGAGCCTGAGTTTGAAGTCAACAATCATGTGATCAAGACCGACCATTTGTAGAAGAAAGGAGGAGAAACATATAAGGTGGTGGATCTTAACCACCTAAAATATGAGAAAGCATGCAATACAATTCAAAATATGTCTTCAGAGGTGATCTAGCATAGTTTGGATGTAGGAGCCACTATTCAGACCCTAGTCGCAGAAAAGAAGAACAAGGAAAAGGAGATAGTTTTTTATAAGGATTAAAGGAAAAATATGTGTGAACTAAGCAAACATATGACTGAGTTGGTGCACTCGTGAAGAGAATTTTTGGACGATGTCTGACATTGGTGAGCCAGGATAGAATAGGCTATGGGGATGAAATGGAATATCTTGGAGATCTTATGGGGATGTTGCTCACAAATAAGGATGGTGTGGAGCCCACAACCACAGATCTCGCAAAGCTAAAATAGGAAAACAAATTCATCATTAAATCCTAGATCACTAAGTTAGAGGACTTGCTCATCCAACTCAAGGAAGCAAATATACTAGAAGATAGGGACTTCAAAAGCTACAGAAAATGTGAGCCCATCATTTACGCACAAGTGATCGAAGAGGAGGCTTCCTCAAGGCTTTACAAGAGACTAAACATACCCAAAAATGTAGGTATTATACTACTAGAGAGAGGTTATAGAAACCCCAATGATGATTTAGATCTCTTCGCAAGGTGTTTAGAATCCGAAAATCTCACCAAGTATACATTTACATCCTAAAAGCCTTGTCTACCTTTTACATGTTTTGTTCTAACCTCAACCCCCTTTTTCCTTGCATTTTGGTCTTTACGTTACAGGGACCGCCACCACCGACCGGGTGGCGGTCTTGTGACCACCGCCAAGATAGGGAGGTGGTCTTGTAACCACCTCCCATGCAAGGTGGCGATCATATACACATTTTCAAGAACGTTCTAACGATCTCTTCAAATGTAAAAATTTAATTTGTACCCACATTTCTCAACCACTCTTGCTTGCATTTATGTTTTGGTTGCCTAGTAAATAGTGATTTCTCTTTGTTTATATTAGAAGAGTTCAATTCAAACTTACCCTTTGGTAAATCCAAATGTTATAAATACCCAGCTTGCTTACAAGCAAATGGCCCATCTCCCTCTATGAATTATTATTCAGTGTGTTTTGAAGTTATTCCATAAGTTTCAATAGGTGTAGAATTTGCATGAATTCTCAATCTCTCCTTTATGTCTTAGAGATCATTTGATCTTCACACTTTCATTTTCTCCATTGTTATCCTACATAGTCAGCTTAGCATAAGATAGTTTCAATTCTAGATTAGAGTTCATTTGATAATCTTAGAGTTGTAGGTTATTGTTTTGTCACAAGAAATAGATCCCAAAATTCTCAATATATTTGCATTGTATCCCCGCAATAAACCCTGCTAGAAATCACATAGTCAAGCTTTGTTCACTTACACTTTCTCTCTCTTACTTGCATTGTATTTGGTTTATATCCAAAGCTACCATTGTTCAAGTATCTTCTTCTACTGATGCTATCACATTCACACTTTTCTAGATTCATGAGAACACAAAGGAACAAAGAGATCACACTGAGGGGACAAGTCATGAAACAACTGGATTTACCACTGTTCTGTAAAACTCCAGGTTTGAGCTATCAAATAGAGTAGCAAATCATTTTATTTCAGTTAAAGCTTGCTTTGAGTATTACTAGAAAAATTGTGGGGAATGATAGCTTCTGAGAAACTATGATTTATTCCTAAATTCTGAGGTAAGATTGAAGGTATTTTGATTATATTAGTTAGTTATTTAAATATTTAAGATAAATTCAAAAGTTCACAGTGAATAGCTATATCAAAGCTAACTTGCTTGTTTTAATTCTATCATTAGATTAATTGTCAATTATTTGAATATGTTATAATATCTACTCTTTTAATTTCATTCAAATATACATCATCAAAAATACAAAAATAAAAGGAATATAACAATATTGTAGATATATCTTTCATATTTAGTTTACTTGTTTTAGTTAAAGTTTGATTATCTCTTGTATGACAATTATGGGACCCAGACAGCCTAGGGATTATGTATTCAAGCTAGTAGTACCTCAACCAAATATCTTCACAACATTAATGGACATAGATCAAGGGCTTAGGATTCAGGTCTTCCAAACGACAATAAACCCACAAGCAATTAGTGAACAATTGAGATAATTGAATATTGAAGACGAAAAAGCACACATGTTCGGTCAAGTCAACCCCACTATAGATCGCTCTAATAGGATACCTGCATGACCATACAAGAATATGAAAGAGAATAAATATTTGGTTGTGATCCATTAGTTCTACAGCCAAACACAAGAGACCTTCTCATCGATGTAGACACAGGGTTATGTATACAAGTTTCCAGAACACCCGTAAGGTATTATGAGAAGATTACACAACTCTTGATATTAAATATAGAATCGAAAAGGCTTATGACTATTAGATAGTTAGAAGAAGAGATTGATTCTTCACATGACCATAACAAGTCCACAACAACCACAAACTCATGGTTGTGATCCCTAGGTCCCATAACCCAACGGGCCTGTTAGTCAGTTAAGTATTGACACCAATTTATGCACACTGGTATTTAGATCCTCACCACTCCCACCAGATATCATAACGCAATTTTCTGCATTAAACATAGAAGCCAATCAAGCTAATATTTTCTCGGGCCAGACAAAAAACCACCCATAGTTAATTATAAGTCCACTAAATCTCTCATTACCATTTTCCATGACCTTATCTGGAAATATACACGAAACACCTATAGGTAATTTTCCACATATCCAATAGCTAATAGATAGGATCTCAACAGATCTTGACATTGATTGGAGCCTCGAGCACCTATTATATCTTAACGATCCATTACACCAATTCAGGTTAGGAGAGTTTTCTTTTCCTTAGACTCACAGATCCCATTATTGCGTGTTGAGGATATAAGATTGCCCAACTAGTTTTTCTGTATCCAAATATATTTCATTTAGACCACTATCTCAAGCACGACCTCAAGAGGTTAGGTACGAAGAAGAGATACTTGTAGATTCTCATGCTCGTATGCCACTTTTTTATCATACAAAATTGGTGAACCCGATGTGAATCAAACAATTGTTCCTCTTTTATTATCATTTCTTCCATCCACCTTCGCTCTTTCCCATTATTCTACGGGTATTTATATACCCCGAATATGTGGGGATACGACGCATATGGAAAACCTCTCTCGTGTCTTGAAGTGCATTACGGTCAAATAAATAGACAACTATCACCCTCACTTTCTACATGGGTGACAACTATTCAAACAACTATTTTTCATCACAAACTCCTCCTCAAAGAACTAGCTCTAATTCTTCATTCCAAATTGAGGCACTTTGGATCAGCTCACACAAATGTAAAACCAGAGCCCTCGGGCTCTAACAATATGACATTTACTTGGAGAATCCATTTCATCTCCTCAGGTTTTTTTCATACCAAAAATCAGTAGACAGTCAGATCCACTCCCATTTTTGAATGAGGAGTATTTATCACGCTATGCTAGAAGTGAAAAATGCTTCCAAAACATGTACCCACCTATAGGAAGTTTGTAAAAACAACTCGATACCCTACTCCAAGAAAACACCCCCATTCCTCCACCTTTGGAAAATACTGTCGGTGAAGCTTGGCAGGGTAATGATCAATTCATAACAGGGTACCATACACCTCTATAACCTCAAGGTATACAACAACCACCATTACAGAAAAAAACTTTTTCTTCACCAATCGAGGTCATCTCAGCCTTAGTTGAGAAGGTTAGAGGACTAGAAATTGCTCAAGCAAATCAAAATTCACATTTCATGCAAGCAGCAATTCCCAACCCTCCACATCATCCCAACCAAGTTGACCTCCTCACAGGAATAGGCACGTTAGGCATGCCTCCTCAACATTCATATAACTATCCACAACAAACACCAACTAGAACCACATTTTCAAATGTTGCTCCAGTTGAAAGTATGATACCTCCCGGCTTAGCACCAAACAACCCATACCAAAGCAATGCTCCTCCCTACTTAAACATTTATTCAAAATCACCACAGGGAGACATGTTCTCCTCTCTCAAGATGTTCACTCAACCACAGGGATTTCCTTATGTCCCTACAAATACATATGCTATGCCATATCAACAACCCATTCCACCTCCACCCCCTCAGTAGGCACCATCGATGGTCAAAACCTATGCGGTAGGGACTTACTCAAAATATTTAAAAGAGCCTCTAGATTTCACCATATAAAGTGTCATGCTTCCAAGACCTCTTCTATATTTTCCCAAATACAAAAGGGAGGGATATTTGAATGCACATATCAAGGCCTATGCCACATCCATTCGAGAATTTCTCCCTTGGGATGCATTTGTTGCTAAGATATTCCCAAAAACCTTAGAGGGTATTGCCCTTGATTGGTATTACAGAATACCTGAATCCTCGATACACTCGTTCAAACAACTTGTGTCGAGTTTATCAAAGATTTTGATATGAACAAATTATTAAGAACAGGAATCAGGGAATTCTTACATATTAAACAAGAGCACAATGAATTTGTTGCTCATTTTATTCAAAGATGGCGTACAATCCTCTACTCATCAGCAAGTGCTCCAAACATGGATCAGATGGAACTATGCAACTTATTCCTTCATTCCCTCAATAGAGAGATAAAGGAAGAAGTCCAGAAGTTCCCACTAAGAACTTATGAAGTACTTGAGAGTTCCTCCGAATAGATCAAGTAGCAATAGATAGTGGTCATAAGACATATGGAAAAAATGAGAAATTAATCACTTCCAATCAAAACATGACCTATCCTAATGTTGGGAATACCAATCAAGGACCCAAGATCCTTAACAAAAACTATGGGGTTACAAATCGATGGAGTAATAGACCGGTTAAAAGGGAAAATATCGTAAACGTTTCACCACCGTTAATAGTCAAAAATAACAACTTTACTCCAACAATCAATGCGGTGGATTTTAATCAACCATCATGACAACAACAACAATGGAAAATCTGACACAAGGTCCAAATCAAAACCAAAGGCAACAACCTCAAATTTTAACTCTAACAACCAGCAATCTAATCGAGTTTTGGACCACAACAGTTTCAAATCAAAACCTCAAAACTCTAATCCCAACTTGTATTGTGATTCCACAAAATTCAAGGCCATGATACTAGGACTTTCCGTGACTACGATAAATTCATGCAACTTTTTCCAGAAGACCAAAGACAACTCTTTATTGATATGTTTTTAGCAAATTCTGTAGTACCCATGCCAAACACTTATACGGGAGTAGTTTCCCCTCAAAATGCACCTCTCAATATTTTTAATGATCCACTCCCATATCACTCTAAAAATAACAAGTTAGATCCAAATAGAATGAACAAGGGTGTTATGACAGAAATAACAATCATGAAGCCTCAACTTCATTAAATCCACCTGGTCGCACCCCAATTAGGAACTCGACCACAAACCAAGATAGTTGGTCTAGTAGAGTTAGATATCGAGCTACATGTAGAAACCATAACAAGGACACGATATTATTCTTCTCAACTAGCTCCAACCTATCCATTCGAATCAAACAACATTTAACAAACATTGGTAAAACCCATAGGAGCTTACGATCTAATTAATGACCTAACAAAGACCTTCTCTCACATTTCCTTCTTGGATTTGTTGAAGAACTCTCCCACCCATAGGGCTACTCTCTTAGAAGCATTAGGTCTTGGTCATCTAATTAACATCACTCCTCTACCTGAAATGTAAGTAAACCATGTAGACTTTGATGTCTACCCTCCAGGAAGCTAGATAGGGATACTGAGTTTATATTTGATATAAGAAAAATGCCAACAGACGCTGAAATTATGCGTAGAGGTGACCCAACCTTACATTTACAAGTATGGGTTTACAATAATTATGTTAAGCATGTAATGATTGATAATGGGGTAGAAGTTAACATAGTCCCCTTTGCTTTTCTTCAAAAGCTAGGATATGGAGAAACAAATTGTTCCACAACACGAAATACGCTAAGAGGTTATGATAGCCTCAAGGCCACTTCAATTGGGACCATAGTTTTACCAGTCACCTTAGGACCCAAGATAGTCCTCACCAAATTTTATATTATAGATCAGGAAACCAACTATAATATGATCCTCGATCAACCATGGATACATCGCATAAAGGCAATCCCTTCCACGTTATTCTAGGAAATAAGATTTTTGCACCTAGGGAAAATATTTGTGGCACAAGGTGACCCAAAACCATTTGATATACACCTAGTAGACTTGAAGAAGAGACCAGGTGTTCACTCTGAGTTTGAACTCCCAACAAATCAACTTAACAAACCAATCAATTCAAAACCAGAAAAAAATTGATACCTAAAAAAATTAGAAATTACGAATCTAGTCAAAGGCATTTCAGCACTCAAAAATGAGATTAATGTCATAGAAACGTATCATTAGGGACTACCAAAATTTTTTTGAGTTACTAGAGAAAGATCTACCTATTCTCCTACCATTTGATTCCATGGGTATGGGATACACCCTAGGAATTGGTTCCCTTCCATCAGATGAAGTTTGTATGGTAGAAGTAACCGAGGTAGAAGAAACAGATGTGAGGAATGTCCCAACATCCATTTTTCCAAGAAAATATTGGACTCTCCACTTCGATGGAGCTAGATGTCATTTTGGAGCTAGGGAAGGTGTGATCTTTACTTCTCTAAGGGAAAGATCCTACCTTTTGCCTTTAAGTTAAACTTTGAATGTACAAACAACGGGGTTGAGTATGAAGCCCTCCTCCTTGGCCTCATCATAGCCAAAAGGATGGGTGTTGATAACATTAGAGTGCTAGGAGACTCGTAACTAGTTGCAAACCAAGTCTCTAAGGTATATGAGACTAGAGCTGAACACTTACAACTCTATAAAATGATGGTATTAGATCTAACCAAAGGATTCAACTTCATATCAATCGAAGCAATCCCATGAGAATAAAACCTTCTCGCTGATTCAATAGTAACCTCATCTTCATGTTTTACTCCAAGCAGTGAGTTGGAAAATACAAGTTTCATGGTATCACTTCATACTAAACTATTGGTGTGTAGAATACCAACAAACCTACTCTTGACACGTATAGAAGCCGAGAGAATGATTTTTCTATCTTTGGATCACTTTGATAGTGACAAGGTCACTCTTGGATATCTAAATGCCTATGCGGAGCTACATCTCACTCATCACATAGTAGATTTTTCCCTAATCCCACATTCCTCTTCCTATTTTGGGAATCCCATGATAGAATCTTCCCCACAAAGGATCTCGATATCTATGAGGTAGAAAGTGGAGAAAGTTTGTAACTACCTCCGGTCCCGCTTGAATTTGAAGAAGGCAACACTTCCTTAATCGAAGAAACAATTGATATAAATATTGGAACGGAGGAAGAACCAAATATTTTGAAGTCAGGATCCTCATTAACTCCGATGAGAAAGTATGATAGAAATACATACTCATATCCTCAAGGAACATCAAAGGTATTTTGCATTCAATTACAAAGAAATGATAGGAATTGCACCACATATCACGGTACATAATCTTGTCACCAACACGGATGCAAAGCCAATTAAGAAAAGTTGAGACCAATGAAACCAAAAGTGGCTCTCATGGTGAATGAAGAAGTAATGAAACTTCTCCAAGTGGGATTCATCAAACCAATTGACTATTCATAGTGGGTATCTAATATCATCCCTATTCTAAAAAGAATGGGAAGATACACATTTGCATAGAATTTCAGGACATTAACAAAGCTTGTCCCAAAGATGACTTCCCATTACCATCCATCGATGTTATTATTGATGCAACAACTAGATTTGAACTATTGTCCCTCATGGATGGGTTCTTAGGGTATAATCAGATTAAAATATCTGAGGAAGATCAAGCCAAGACCACGTTTATAACTCCTTGGGGAAATTATTGTTACGTTGTCATGTCATTCGGTCTTAAGAACACCGGCGCTACATACCAATGGGAAATGACATACATATTCCATGACCTTATTCATAAAATTGTGGAATCCTACATGGATGACTTGTTGGCCAAGGCCAAGAAGTGCTGTGATCACCCAGAGGTACTTCGTATCATTCTCTCACGATTGATTGAATATGGCGTCACATTGAACCCAAAGAAATGCGTATTTGGTCTGACAAGAGGCAAACTTCAGTGTTATATTATATCATCACGAGGGATTGATGTCGATCTAGCCAAAATTTAGGTTGTTCTTGAAATGATTCCACCATCAAACGAGCCTGTATCGAGATCATTTCTTGGGAAACTCAAAGGTCACCAAGGTTCATTCGGACTTAAGTTTTATTGTTCATCCAATCAACAATTTATTAAAAAAATTATTGCATTAATTAGAAAGAAGAATGCAATGAGGCCTTGAAGCGCTTAAACACTTCTTTTATCTCCTCCCACACAAATGCCTCCTAGACTAGATCATCCTTTGATCTTGTATTCACGGGCTACTAATGTCTCGCTAGCCTACATGTTGGCTCAAGAAGACAATGATAAACGAGAACGTGCAGTCTATTTCATTAGTCGGACATTGCTTGATTATGAAACATGTTATACACAGTAGAAAGAGAATGCCTTGCCATAGTCTTCACAATGAAATGTTTAAGACATTACATGTTAAATCAAGAAACAAGGGTCATTGTAAAGATAGATCACTTACGAACATTCCTCACGTAAGGGTCTTTATCTAAAAAGGTTGGATGATTCATAACCTTAATGGGTGAATTTGAATTAACATTTGTAAACCAGAAATTTGTTAAAGGACAAATCATTGCAGACTGGTTAGCTGAAAATCCATTAGATGGAGGTGATCTGGTAGATCTAGACTTTCCCAATGAATGCATATATTTTGTCGAAACCAGACCCCCATCTCTATATGTCCTTGGTACACTAACATCATCAATTTTATCATGGACCATACGTACCTAGAAGGTGCCACATCACAACAAAGAAGGCGGTTATGCATTATCACTACTAAATATGTTATTTTAGAACAAGTGCTCTATCGTAAAGCCTTTGATGGAATGATTTTAAGATGTGCTAACACTAAAGAATCCTAAAATATTCTTTATGAATCCCACAATGGGATATGTGGAGGCCACTTTGTTGTTCACACCACTATTCAAAAAATACATTGGATGGGCTATTCTCAGCCCACTCTGGAACATGACATAGTAGAATTTATGTGTAAGTGTCACAAATGCCAAGAATTCTCTCATGAGATTCACATGCCAGCACAAGCTCTACAACCAATCGCAACCCCATGGCCCTTTTCCACGTGGGGCCTAGATTTGATAGGGAAATTCTCTCCCTCGTCAACAGATGGCCATAAATTTATAATCACAGTGACATAATATTTTACCAAATGGGTAGAGGCCATGCCCCTCACCACCATACCAGGTTTTGTAATTCCTAAGTTAATTTTGAATCAAATAATTTGAAGGTATGGTGTCCTATAAGTCATTATCTCGAGATAATGGCACATCCTTTAGGAATGATGAGGTCGATGAGTTATGCGAAGAAATTAAAGATAAACCATCATACGGCCTCTCTTTACTACCCTCAAGAAAATGGAAAAGATGAAGCCACAAACAAAATGTTAAAATCCATTCTCCTCAAAATAGTCAAAGAGAACAAACGGGATTGGAATTTAAAATTATACCCGGACTTCTCGGGCCCATTGAACCTCAATAACGACACCAACAGGCAACCCTTTTCTCACTAGTATTCGGGCGAAGCAATCCTCCCGCTTGAGGTCAAAATACACACAGTCCCGGATCTCATTACAAGGGATTTTGGGAGAAGAAGCCTATATAGAGGCACGCCTCTCTCAACTAGAAATCTTTGATGAGGCTAGGCTAAACATCAAACAATGACATCGAGCCTATACTTGACCGGATGTGCTAGCAATATAACAAAAAGGTCTACGAATGAGAAATATACAAGGGAGATCTAGTTCTAAGACTAGACAACCGGATTGATAAGAAAACTAGTGAAGGAAGGAAATTCTGATCCAAGTGGTTGGGCCCATACCGAGTCATGAAAGACTATGGAAACAGTGCGTATCTCTTGTGTACATTAGTATGTGATGAATTCAATGAAACTGTCAATTCTTTGCATCTTAAATGGTTTTACGCATAGGTCATCAACGATCACCATTTGTATATTATATCTACCTACATTTCATTTAATTACTTAGTTGTTCATTTTGTTGACTCGTTTCATAAATTTTGTGGTCAAGGAACTTATTCTTAAGCAATTCATTATAAGCTTCTAAAAATATTGGCAAAAGCATTCAAATCATATCTCTTCAATTTTCATAATATCATCAAATAGTTTCAAAATCATTTCATCAATTCGACAGACAAAGTCTTGACAAAAACCATACCAAGGCCTACATACTTGGTCATACTCATTCTTTTCTACTTGGTTAAGTTGTTCTTACCTATAGTCTATTCTAGAAGCTTCTTGGTGTCACATCTATCCTTCTTACATCTCTTTGAAATAAGGATACTCCAAAATCACAAATCAGAAATGTCAAATTAAATCAAAATACTAAACAAAATAGAATATTTTATTTTACACACTTCTTTACCCCACCAACCTTTGGTGATGAGCCCGCATCTCTTACTAGTGATACAAGGTTGAGAAAGGAAAGAAGTTCCCTTACTCACCTATGTCCTACCTTTGGTGATGAGCCCATGCTTCCTACTAGTAGCATGAGATAGGGCATAGGGGGTCCATTCACGCAAATTAGTGAATATTAATATTTTAAAGAAAAATGTGTTAAGTGAAATTAAGTATCCAAATTCCAAAGAGATTAAATCCTTAAAACCATATTTTGTCAACCAAATTGCCATCCATGGATCTAAGTCTAGATAAACTGGAAAGTAAGTTACATTCTGAACTATGTAGTAGTTTCAAGTAAGAGTAAGTACGTAGGTTTGAATTTGGTTTCGTTGAAACCTTGTCTTTCTCTCATCATTTTCATTCATTCAAACTCATAAAATTTGTGCCCTTCCCAACTCTTGTTGTTGATCCCTCACATCTTACTAGTTACGTGGAGTAAGGAGTGGGCAAGTTCATCTCATTATCACTATATATTCATCACATTTTTCTAAAACAAGAAGAAGCAACGAACATTGCCCAAAGAAGCCAAAAGTTCACTACTATAATATGTTTGTTTCATCACGTGACAACATTACAAAAACAAACAAAAAGAGAAACATTTTGTTCAAAAATTTGTTATCACTTATCATCCATTGCATACATTCTGAAAAGCATATAAAAAAAGATTCTAAAAACATCTAGTGTACACATAGGAAACAAATCACAAAATTCTAGATACAAGAAGATCTAGATCCAAATATATATATATATATATATATATCATGTTTTACATACAATGCCATCATGCACTAGGCATGGTCAAAATGCTCAATGAGCCCGAAAATTACAAAAACACTCGTATAAACATCTAACAAAAATCACTACAAAAAGACACCATGGTCTCTCAATCCATACGGATCCCTCAAAAGGTACACTACCACCATGCCTAGGACTCCTACTATGATGATGATTTGAATGAACCGAGGGCTCACAATCACAAAATGCCGGTAGCCATGGTCTCAATGGGAGAACGACTCCTCCTCATTGAGTGCTCGGTAGTCCTATATCTAGCTAGCTCAAGATTTACGAAGAGAGGTCACTAACTTTTCCACCTTCTAGGCAAGGGCAAACACATCAGTATGTTGGCCAGCTGCTAAGGTCTCTCGACATCCGCAGTAAGCTCGGCTGAGTACTCTCTGAGGGGAGAAATAGGGTGTCCACGCACACTTGGTGAATCAAGTCTCGCCATCCCTCAACAGTCACTACAAATAAAAAAGAGAAATAACAAAGTTAGAAAATCACCAAAAATAAAGTCAAAAACAAACAAAACAACAAAAGGAAATATCAACTAAACATTTCTAGCTAAAACAAAATTGAGAAAAGAGTAGTAACTCACTCGGATCTCCAGCATCCAGGTAGGGTCTCTAGGATCTACACTGCTACCGACACTCTTTGTTGTAGATCATGAACCTCCCCAAATCAAGAAAGAAATGACGTCCTGCCACGGACTCATCATCTCCCCTCAATGTCCTGAGAAGGAAACTCCTCTGAAATCAGGGTCACCTTCTCTACACTCTCCTCCGCCCTCTTGACCCTCAAAATATCCTAAGTGTCATGCCACTTGGAATCACTCTCATCCTCCTTGGCCATCCCACCGTCTCACCTCCCACCATCTCCTCCTGTCTCCTCTCCGGTGAACTCCTCAAAGTCTAAGTCCACATCAATGGGCTCATCTCCCTCTCCACTATGAGTAGGAGCAGCCCCAATCATAATTAATGGTTCTCGAAGGAACAAAGATGCCCCTCGAGCATGAACCAACCGCCTAACTGCAATGGGAACTCGAGAGTAACCATGGTCCAACCTTGGCCTCTGGGACCTCCCCTGGCCTCACAAATAGACCTGTACACTAGCCCCACTAGAGGAAACATATCAATGTAGGGGAGGCCAAATTATTGAGGTACTCTATCAAACGGGTGAGTCTCTAACCTCCCTGTCTTGTCTATCAGCTGACCTGTGGAATAGCAGGCAATCAGTGTATGTGTCTCCTCTCCCCATAACCCTGCCATGGCCTGATAAGGAGTGGCCTCCATGTCTACAATAGTCAAAGAAGCCACTGGATGGTGTGGCATCCTGAGTATAGTCATCCTTGTCCACCTCACTACCTTGACAACCCCTAGATCCTCTACCTGTACACCTCTCCCATAGGGAATGATGCGCTCATACACCCAACTCATAACTAGAGTAGGGTGACTCAATGACTACCCCTGTAATCTGACCACCCTATATAAATCATGGTAGGTGGTCCCAAGAATTTATTCTCCCCAAGCATAAACATGGCCATGGGCCTCAATCATGTAATAATGGGAGCCCAACAATATAAGAGAGTATCTCATCCCTTGTCCATAATCAACCGTGAGGCCAAGATACCCATAATAGCCTTACGGATCACAGGGATAGGAGAAGCAACAATGGAATGGACCTTCACCCCCTTCTTCAAACCCATGAGACAACAACATCTCCCATGTAGGTAGCCCACTGAACCATCTGAGACCTGATACTACTGTCTTAAGAGACAACCACCTCCCAAGAATTAGAACCCCCAGTATGCGATAGACATCCTCTAGGGTGATAGTCCACTCACCCCTAACACCTGGAAACTAGAAGGTATTCTAGTCTACATCCCAGTATGAAAATAAGTCACACAATATGTGACTAGTAGGCACAACATGAGGAACTTGTGTGATCCTCCAAATACTAGCCCTCTGCAGAGTGTCTCGCTCTATCTAGGTCAGTGCCTCTAACACTACTGGGAGCCAATCACACTCCCTCTCTCTACTCCATCTGATATACTCCTCCTTTTGCATCCACCCAAAACAGAGAAAAAGAGTAAGTTAGTAACATAATCCAACTGGAAAAATCATCAAAAACATATAACAATGTCAAAAATGTAAAAACAATTAAAAATACATCTTTTTGCATTTTGTTCATAACCGCTGCCCTGTGTAGAGTGGCGATTATGTAACCTCCGCCTTCTAACACAGCAATCCTATAATCGTCACCCTATGCAGGGTGGCGGTCCTGTCCCAAATCGGTGAATGCCCCCAAAGCCCTAAAAACACTTTAAAAAGGTAAAAATACATCGTTTTTGACAAAATAAAGACCTACCCTATGGGCGCCCCCCAGAGACTCATTTAAAACTAACATTTCCAAAAATGATCCCCCCAAGACAAAGTTTTCAACATTTCTATATTTTAGGTTTAAAAATGATAAATTGAGAAGAACTAACCTAAGACTTCGTGGGTTGATGTCCTGCTCTCGGAGGCATGATCATGATCTCGTAATGAACGTTTTGATTGTACTCGTCAAAACGCAGTTACCATGGGTCCCAGAGCTCAAAAACCACCAAATCAACACATGCAAATGAATAGGAAAATGAGCTCATTTTATATATATATATATATATATATATATATATATATATATATTCTAATCTTGTTTTGAGTGTTTTTACACAGAGTTGGAGCACCGACGGAGGTAAGTTCTTATCCTCATGAAAATGGTAAGTCCTCATTTCATTTTAATTTAGTATTTATTTTTCGATTTATTTTATCTATCTACACTTGAGTCCCTTTTTCATTTTACAGATAGCGAGAATTTGGATGGTGACATTTCAGCACACGAGCATGTCAGGTATAGCTTCTAACTCCCCATTTCAGGACCGCCATACTTGGACCCACCGTTTTATGCCTCTTCATGGCTAAAATTATTCTCCAAGGGGGCAATATGTATGTACCCAAAATGTAGGTACTATACTACTGGAGAGAGGTTACAGAAAAACCCAATGATGATTTAGATCTCTTCGCAAGGTGTTCGGAATCCAGAAAAGCTCACCAAGTATACATTTACATCTTAAAAATCCTTGTCTACTTTTTGCATGTTTTGTTCTAACCTCTGCCCCCTTTTTCCTTGCATTTTGGTCTTTAAGTTACAGGACCGCTGCCCTGCCTGGGCGGTGGTCCCGTGACCGCCGCCTAGGATAGGGCAAAGTGGTCCCAGAATCGTCTCCCTACACGGGTGGCATTCCATGCACATTTTTGAGAATGTTTCAACGATCTCGTCAAACGTAAAAATTCAATTTGCACTGTATTTCTCAACCACTCTTGCTTGCATTTATGTTTTGGCCACCTAGTAAATAGTGATTTCTCTTTGTTTATATTAGAAGATTTCAATTCAAACTTACCCTCTGTAAATCCAAATGCTATAAATACCCAGCTTGTTTACAAGAAAATGGCCCCTCTCCCTCTATGAATTATTATTCAGTGTGTTTTGAAGTTCTTCCATAAGTTTCAATAGGTTTAGATTTTGCATGAATTCTCAGCCTCTCCTTTCTGCTTTAGAGATCATTTGATCTTCACACTTTCATTTTGCTCCATTGCTATCCTACATAGTCAGCTTAGCATAAGATAGTTTCAGTTCTAGATTAGAGTTCATTTGATAATCTTAGAGTTACAGGTTGTTGTTTTGTCACAAGAAATAGATCCTAGAATTCTTGGTATATTTGTGTTGTATCCCCGCAATAAATCCTGCTAGGAATCACATAGTCAAGCTCTGTTCACTTGCACTATCCCTCTCTTACTTGCATTGTATTCGGTTTATATCCAAAGCTACCATTATTTGAGTATCTTCTTCTACTGACGCTATCACATTCACACTTTTCTGGATTCACGAGAACACGAAGGAACAAAGAGATCACACTGAGGGGACAAGTCACGACATAACTAGATTTACCACTATTCTGTAAAACTCCAGGTTTGAGCTATCAAATTTGTAGTTATAATATATCAAATAGAGTAGCAAATCATTTTATTTCAGTTAAAGCTTACTTTCAGTATTACCAGGGAAGTTGTGGGGAATGATAGCTTCTGAGAAGCTGTGATTTATTCCTCACTTCTGAGGTAAGATTGAAGGTCTTTCAATTAGATTAGTTAGTTATTTAAATATTTAAGATAAATTCACAAGTGCACATGCGAATAGCTATATCAGGCTAACTTGCTTATTTTAATTCTATCATTAGATTAATTGTCCATTATCTGAATATGTTAGAATAGCTACTCTTTTAATTTCGTCCAAATATACATCATTAAAAATATAAAAATAAAAGGAATATAAGCATAGTTTAGATATATCTTTCATAGTTAGTTTACTTGTTTCAGTTAAAGTTTGATTATCTCTTGCATGACAATTACGAGACCCAAAGAGCCCAGGGATTACGTATTCGAGCCAGTAGTACATCATCCAAATCTCTTCACAACATTAACAAACATAGATCAAGGGATTAGGATTCAGGTCTTCCAAATGACAATAAACCCACAAGCAATTAGTGAACAATTGAGACAATTGAATATTGAAGATGAAAAAGCACACATGTTCTGGTCAAGTCAACCCAACTATAGATCACTTCGATAGGATACCCGCATGACCATACAAGAACTCAAAAGAGAACAAATATTTGGTTGTGATCCATTAGTTCCATATCCAAACGCATGAGACCTTCTCATCGACGTATTCATAGGGTTATGTATACAAGTTGCCTAAACACCTGTAAGGTATTCTAAGAAGATTACACAACTCCTAATATTAAATATAGAAGCCAAAAAGGCTTATGAATATTGGATAGTCAGAAGAAGAGATTGATTCTTCACATGACTATAACAAGTCCACAATAACCACGAACTCATGGTTGTGATCCCTAGGTCCCACAACCCAACGGGCATGTTAGTTAGTTAAGTATTGACACCAATTTACGCATGCTAGTATTTACATCCTCACCACTCCCGCCAGATATCATAACGTAATTTTCTGCATTAAACATAGAAACCAATCAAGCTAATATTTTCTTTGCCATACCAAAGAACCACCCATAGTTTATTATTAGTCTACTACACCTCTCATTACCATTTTCCATGACCTTTTCTAGAAATATACACGAAACACCTACAGGTCATTTTCCACGTATCCAATAGCCAATAGATAGGATATCGGTAGAGCTCGACATTGATTGGAGCCACTGAGAAGCTATTATATCTAAACGATCCATTACACCAATTCATGTTTTGAGATATTTCTTTGCCTTAGACTCATAGTTATTGCGTGTTGAGGATACAAGATTACCCAACTAGTTTATCTCGTATCCACATATATTTCATTTACACTGTCTGTCTTGGCACGACCTCGGGAGGTCAGGTACAAAGAAGAGCTACTTGTAGATTCTCATGCTCGTATGTCACTTTTCTATCGTACATAAACCATCCCCACCAACAAGGTCAAGTGTGCACAGGTTGTTTGTTAATACCACAACTCAAAAGGATAAAATCAAAATGAAATGTGAGAATCTGGACTTTAGGATTAGAAAACTCTAGGATTCCATCACTGAGTGGATGAATGACTTCAAAGGTGTCCATGCGGAGCTAGTGGTAGCTATCAATGTGATAAAGGGGAAGGTGGAGGAAATTACCCCAGACCAAGTGCCAAATGTCATGGGATAGATGCGGAGTTCCCTGAACTCCTCCAATTGGTCGCATAGCATATTCTTCCATTCTTCAATTATTTATGTAGATTCCTTCAATTCCACTATTCTTCATTCTTTAAAGGAGAAACATTCTTACCTTAGCATATTTTGTTCATCAACAATTTTTTCGGGAAGCACGAAGGATTATCGTGGTAACAATCAGATTAGTGTGGGATGATGTTTGATTCCTAAATTAACTAAGTACCTAAGGCACGAAGCTTGGTAGTGCATGGAAGTAGGGTGCAAAGGAAAATGCAAAAGTAGCTCTTGGAGATGCGCGAAGGTTCGTTCCCGAAATGATGGATTCAGGACTTGGTGAGTTTTGGACAACAGGAAAGGATTCATTTAGGGAATGAATGAAAAAGTGACCAGATATATATATGGACAAGCTATGAAGATTTACAGCTCAAGAAAAGGATATTCCAATGCATCAATATGGTTATCATGAAAGGATAAGGAGATGAGTTTGTTATGGAGTAGTTGGTACTTGTATGCTAAGGGATACTTGATTGAGGAAACTCATGATGATATTTGGCATGTTCTTGGGTAGTGGTAGGGAAATCATGAAATATTCCTTCAGGCTTTCTCATGTAATGATGAGCGGTTAAGAGGAGATTCCTTGAGAGTTCCTCTTATGTATGGTTTAATGAGACATATTGAGAGAGGATGAGTGTGTATGCAGTATGAGAGAGCTCATGCTTAATTTTGGTCAACTAACACCATTTTCCCCCTTTTAGTGCTTCAATCTGATTTTTTACATATTTTAAGTACTTAAGGATTCCTAAAGCATCTTCATCAGATAGGAAATTTCTTCCCCTTTCCAAAAATATAAAGAAGTCCTTCTAACTCTTCATATTTTGCAAGTTATGAGCACTGGGGGGATTTTTTACAAAATTTGCAAATTTCGGGCTTGGGGGCTTGGGAATTTTTGAGAATTTTGCCAATTTTGGGAGAATTTTGCCAATTTCGGGACTTGGGGGCTGGGGAATTTTTGAGAATTTTGCCAATTTTGGGCTTGGGGGCCTAGGGGAATTTTTGAGAATTTTGCAATTTTTTCAAATGGTGCAATTTGCAATTTCGGGCCCTAGGGTCCATTTTGCAAATTTGCATTTTTGCCATTTCTTGTGTGGATTAATGTAAATTTTCAAATGGGCATAACTTTTGACCCGTGCTCGAAATTTAATAAATTTTATATCGTTGGAAAGCTCTCAACATCCTCTACACCATGGAAACCTAAAATATTAATTTTGGTGAGGGTAGGTGGGTGAAAAGGAAGGAAATGTATCCAGTTCCAAAATTTAAATATTCAGTCCCGTAAAAGGCAAGAAATCCCTAGCAAACTCAAAATAGTTGCACGCACTCAAAAGGCCATAACTTTTGCAATTCTCAACAAAAAAGCAAAAAATTGGTACCATTGGAATCATGGTTCTAAGCCCAATGCACAAAAATCAAGATATTCATAATTTGATGAAGGATGATAGAGATTTTATAGAAAACATGATCAGGTTCAGAATAGTTATTTCAGTGGTGGTTGGGATGCATTCAATGAAGCATGGGCTAACATATTTCACTGCTGCAAGTTATGGGATAGTATGGGGGCCTTTTGTAAGTAATAAACATCATTTCATTCCATTTACTACCTTTTGCAAGTGGTTGAATGACATATTTCAGGATTTCCATTTTTCTCTCTCTCTCTCTCTTCTCAGAATTCTATAAATTGGAGTGTTAAGCTCATTGTAAGGAGGAGGTAGTTTTGTAGTAAAAAACTCTATCAAAATTTTTTGTGAATCCAATGTGTTGTAGGCCCTTGTAGTGGACTCCTTGCATGGTGATCCAGCCCTTATTTTGTAAAATTGGATTGTGCATACTCATAAGCAGCAACATAGATGCAAGTTTGTGGATGTATCTTCCCTTGCTGTGTTTGTTTTCATTCTTCTTGCCCCTTCAATCTCATTACATATATATTGTGTCTATCTTATGCTCTTGTAGGGATTCATTATCATTGTGTGTGTATGAAATGTTGTTGTGAATGCATTTTTGTTAGATTGTGGAGAACTATTATCACCCTTCTAGTATGCATTTTGCTTCTATTTTTCACACATTGGAAAACTATCCTCATTCTCTCCTTTTCTAGTGTATCACCGCTTTAGTGTAGGCTTTGTTTTCATGCATTCTCTCTCCTTGGTCCCTTGGAAAGTTAGATTAGGATAGATAGTTTTTCCTTGCATTAGAGTAGATTGTGGCAGGTAGTTTAGGAGTAAGAACCAACTTTCTCTGGAGGTCTATCTCAAGAAGCAAGTCCCAAAACTTGGAGATAGTACCCATGTTATCCAATCACACTGTGAGCTCAAGAAAACACACTTGTGCAAACCATAGGGTGCTGTGATTCGGTGATAATAGTTCTGGCATGCCTAGTGGGACCAAAGAGGTCTTCATTTTAATTACAGCAAGATTGATGTGCACTTGTTGTAAGTTTTCAGCTTGTGAGAAGCTTTGAATTGCACATCTAGTGACTCCAAAAGAGGTAGAGTCCACTAGTTTCAGTAGTCCAAACTTGGCAAATTTATGAGAAGAATTCAGACAAGATCAAGAACTAGAGAAGAAGGACTCTTCATCTATCTACACTTATCCCCAGATAGAACAAGAAGAGGAAGAAGAGCTCAAAGGTCACCATCTCCACCAAATAGAACCTTGTCAACACCTCCACCTAGAAGGCCTTTCATTCAATCAACTAGAGTTCTCGACCAATCAAGATGGCATAGCCAAATCCTTATGTCAATTTCATTGGAAGTAGCCCACTTGCTCTCAATGCACAAAATCTAGTTCTAGTTGCAGCATTGAAGAACATCCCATATTTCACTGGAGAGAACCAGAAACTCTGATTGACCACATCCAAGATATTGCAAATGTCTGTGTAATTCATGAAATTACAAAAATGGACATTGTTGTTAAATTATTGGCATCTTCATTTAAAGGTAAAGCTCTTGCAATGGTTCAGAAGTCTAACAATAGGGTCTATCAAATTGGGACCATTTGTGCACAACTCTTCATAATCAATTTGGAGAAAAAGGGGATAATCTGTCTTTATTGGAACAATTGACAACAATCAAGAGGGCTCCTAATGAGCAGCTGACCGACTTCAACTTCAGATTTCAAAGGATGTGGGATAGGATTCCATTGGCCATGAGACCAACAGCTGAAGGTGCTTTCCTATACTTTCTTAAAGCTTTAAATTATGATATTGCTATGATGATTCAATCCATGGGAGGTATAACTTTACCCATGAGCCTATAAAATTTCTATTAGAGCTGAAAATTGCTTGATCCAAGCTGGTAAACTTGCACCTAGGCCACCTATGCCTCTATATCCAAAACTAGGAGCTCCAAGCACTAGTCAAGCACCCACATTAGCTCCCATTCCTGCTCCAAGAAATCAGAATTCAACTGAAGCTTCTACTTCATCTTCCAGTACCTCAAATGAGCTCCAAGAAGTCATGAAGCAACTACAAAATTTGGGTAATGAATTGGTGACACTTAAGAGGCAACAAGCTCAAAATTTTAGACCTTCGTATCAGCCTCAAACTCAACCCAATAGACCTCCATATCAGCCTAATAGGCCACCCATTCAAAACACAAATTAGAACCAAGTCGACCTCCTGCTAATAGACCATTCCAGCCTTACAATCCTAATGTTGCATCCACATCTAGAGCTTTGGTACCAGTGCAAAATAACATGGCTCAGGAATATGACTGGTGTTTCCCATGCAATCAACCTCATAACCAGTCAATGTGTTTTAATGGTGCTTTGAATCAAGCTCTGATGGTGAAAACAATTGGTGTAGAACAAGAGATAGGCCAAGAAGGAAATCAGCAGCAGGGAGCATCTCAACAAGAGGCACCTCCAAATGAGACTACACTTGTGAATTGGTAGGGCTGAATATTTTTGTGGTATAAACCAAGCACCTTCTCAAAGTGTAGCATCTAATACATGGTCCAAGAAAAGGAATATTGGAGAAGGAAAATCATCCAATTCAAGTGACCCACAACCCTCTGTCACTCAACAAGGTATTGGTAATCAAAGTGCAGCTCCTAATGTGCAAGGTCAACCCAAGCCACCTTCTAGGCCAGCCCAAGCACCATTGTAACAACTCATGTCCAAGAGAAAAGAATGTGCAAGGAAAGGGGCAGCAGAGAGATAACTCATCTCCATTCAACATCATTGAGCAGATGAAGAAAACAAATGTAAACATCTCAATGTGGGAGTCATTAGCTATCCCAGGACAAAGAGACCTATTACAAGCTATTATGGCTAATTGGTCAACATCAAATCAGCCACCCAATCAACAAGAAAAGTGCTCACCAATGCAGCCCAGCAAGGAGAAAATCAAGGAAGCCATCAAGGTAAAAATTTGAAGCCCCCTCCATTCTATATCTCATTGATCATAGGAGATAAGTTAGTACATAATTGCATGATTGATTTGGGAGCAAGTAGCTCAGTCATGCCAAAACAGATAGCTGATCAATTGGGCCTTCAATATGAAGTCATTTCTAAGGGTGTGGTGCAATTGGATGGGACAGCGGTAACAATAGTTGGAGTAATCAAATTTGAGTCTCACACTACATGCATGTCCTAATGTGACCATCTTACAAGATGTATCAATCATAGACTTTCCACCACTCTTTGCATTGTGTTTGTTAAGAGACTTCACTACTAAAATTGGAGGTTATTTTTCTGTTGATTGGTCACACATGTTATTTAGAACAAGGTATGGAACTAAGGCTATAATCAGATCTGAGCCCATTGTAAAGTTCCACATAGAGCCTCATACACCAGTCCAATCAATTCAAATTATTCATATTTTGATCAAGAAGATATCTCCCAAGCACTTATGAAGTAGATACCAAAGTCAAATGCATACCAGACTTGACTCTTGATGAATGGGAAAAAAATACATGCTTTTGACCCTTACAAAGAAATGGAGGAATCTGAGCTAGGATTTTATTGTTTGCATGAAGAGAATCATCCTCTCCCTAGCATCACTAAGCTAGACCACAAGGATGATAATGAGGTATGGTAGTTATTCTTTGATGGCTCAAGAAGTAGACAAGGTGCAGGAGGAGGAGCTATGCTTGTTTCACCTCAAGGCACAAAATATTACTCAACTTTCCATTTTCTAGTTTTCTTGTTCAAACAACACAACCGAGTATGAAGCCTTAATTCACGGATTGCATTGGGCAAGAAAGAGAAGTATAAAAAACTTGCAAGTATTTGGTGATAGTGAGTTGATTGTGAATCAAGTCAAAGGACAAAATGCTGCTAAGAATGATCTATTGAAGAACTACAAAAATAGGGTATGGGATCTCATTGAAGATTTTGAAGCTTTTAGCATCAATTCCATCCCAAGGAAGAAGAATGAAGCAAAGATAGACAGGACTAATAGCAATTGGGGCAACATTTGATGTTGTAGAAAGTATCAAAAGTGAGAAATCTCATCTCATATCAAGGTGGTTGTAAGACCAGTTGTTTAGATAACAATACAAGTTGGCAAGTCTTTGAGAACGATCAACAAATTGTCAATTTTTACAAGAAGAAGTTGAGTTCTCTACTAGAAACCAAGACAAGTTGGAAAACAATATGGTGACCAAGTGGTGCAGATGAGAACCAACAAATTACCAAAGGGTCTTGTAACTTTGGAGTCAATCTTCAACCCAAATGATCAGTTCCGGAAGGAGAAGGAAAACATTTAGGTAAAGGGTGAAGATTTAGAGCCCATTTTAGTAGATGAAGGCAAGACATTACAAATTGGAAAAGTAAGTACCCCACAAGAGAAATCTGAATTTGTTCAACTTTTTCAAGAATTCCCAAATGTTTTTGCATGGACTTATAAGGATTTAAGAGGTTTCAACCCAATATTGGCTGAGCATATAATTGAATTAAATCCTAAATCTAAGCCTATCAAGATAAGAAGCAAAGGCCAGTGAATCCTCACATTGAACCTCTCATGAGGAAGGAGTTGAACAAGTTGATTGAAGCTAGCATCATCTTTCCTATCAAACATTCAAGTTGGGTTGCAAACTTGGTGCCGGTGAGAAAGAGAAATGGAGAAATCAGATTGTGTGTAGACTTCATGATCTAATAGAGCATCACTCAAAGATCATTATCCACTTCCATCAATGGAGAAAATCTTGTAGGTTGTAGCTGGTTCTAAAAGGTTTTCATTGTTAGATGGCTACTCAGGCTATAACTAGATAATGGTGAAAGAAGAAGATCAGTTCAAGACAGCCTTCACTATAAAATGGGGTACATATGCTTACAAGAAGATGCCATTTGGATTTCAAATTTGCCGAGCAACATTTTCAGCGAGCTATGGATATGGCATTCAAAGGCTTAATCAACAAGATAGTGCTGGTGTATCTAGATGATATCACTTTGTCTTCTCAAAGAATGTAGCAGACCACCTCTTTCACCTCAGGAAAGTATTTCAAAGATGTAGAAGATTCGAGTGTCATTGAATCCAAAGAAGTGTGTATTTCTTGGCACACGAGGGAAAATTTTTGGGCCACATTGTCTCAAGAGAAGGGTTAACAATTGATCCTGAAAGAGTTGAAGCCATCTAAACACTTCCATTACCACACCACAAGAAATATCTCCAAAGCTTCTTGGGAAGGATAAATTTTGTCTCACAGATTTGTGCCTGATTTTTCCACTCTTGTGAAGCCTTTAACAATGATGTTGAAGAAGAGTCTTGCATTTAAATGGACAACGTAAAGGAAAATAGAGTTTTTGAGGCTATCAAGCATGCAATATCACAGATCTCAACTCTTATCAACCCAGACTTCTCAAAGGACTTCATGTTGTATGCTTTTGGAGGATCAAGCACAATCTCAGCTATCTTGGTACAACTTGAATAGAGAAGGTTCAGAACAGCCCATAGCCTTCTTCAGTCAAAGCTTGGAAGATTATGAAGTAAAGTATTCTTTCATTGAAAAGCATGTCCTTGCTTTGTCATTAGGAGTTTGAAGAAGTTCGAAACTTGGTCTCAAACAATAAGATTCAACTGTTGGTGTCTCATGTTGGTGTCAAGGACTTTCTCCTAAACAAGGACTTGAATGAGAAGAGAGTAGGTTGGATCACTCAAGTAATGGAATATGATATTGAAATCAAAGTAACCAAGCTGGTTCATGGAAAAGGTTTGTGTGAGCAGCTTGCTTCTAAACCACATGATGAGTCAAAAGGAGAAGAAGAGGTTGTCCTACTACTACAAATGATCAAGAACAACTAGCTAATGATGCACCCATTCCATGTTGGACTCAAGACTTAGTGCATTATCTCCAAATAGGTTTTGCCCTCCAAAATAAGCAAAAAGCAAAGAGGAGATACTTCAGATTGCAATCCATCCCATATGTGCTTATTGATGGTGTCTTGTTCAAGAAATATATCAATAGTGTTCTGTTGAGATGCATTGGAACATGTCAAGTTGGGAAGATATTACATGAGTTCCATGATGGAGAAGCAGGAGGCCACTTTGCTCCTCGAGTAACAAATCTCAAAATCATGAAGGTTGGTTACTATTGGCCTACGTGTTTAGTGATTGCTACTCATGGATCAAGAAATGCAAGAAGTGTGCATTCTTCACAGGAAAGAAAAGTTAACAACCCTGCCCCTTCATCCAATTTCAGTAGATCATCCATTCATGCAATGGGGATTAGACTTCATTGGAATGATCAACCCAAATTCAAGTCAAGGGCACAAGTGGATACTTACGGTAAATAGACTACTTCACCAAGTGGACTAAAGTAGTGGCACTTAAGGAGGCAAATGAATCCAATATCTTGGATTTCTATGAAGGGATAGTCACTAGGTTTGGATTCCCTACCACTATCATATCAGATAATGCATTGGCATTTCTTGGTACAAAGATCACCAAATGGGCTGTCAAGAATGGTGTATACCTCAACACTTCATCAAACTATTACCCTCAAGGTAATGGCCAAGAAGAGTCCACAAAAAAAAACTTACTAAGAATCATCAGAAGGACTCTTGATGAGAATCAAGAGAACTTGGCACACAAATCTCAAATCAGCTCTATGGGCTGATAGGATCACACCCAAGAGGTCTACAGGAGCTCCCATTCAAGCTTGTATATGGGAGAGAAGTAATCCTACCTATATCACTTGAGTTTCATTATTGGAACTCATGAAACAATTGGAACTAGCTGAATTTGAACCCATGGAAATTAGGTATGCGAAGTAAATGGAACTAGAAGAAGCAAGAGAACATGCAATGTAGACTATGGAGAAGGATCAAGCATTGATCAAAAAGAGCTTTGACAAGAAAGATAAGGCTAGGACATTCCAAGTTGGAGACTTGGTACTGAAGTGGGATGTTGATCATGCAAAATCTAGGAAAGCATTCTAAGTTTGATGCCATATGGAGTGGCCCATACATGATCACCAAATGCAAAGGTAGCAATGCCTTTGGCTAGGTTAAATTGGATGGTGAAGAATTGCAGATTCCAGTGAATGGGATCTATCTCAAACATTTCTACTAAAAGGAGAATTTCTCACCTTTGTACATATTAGTCTAGGATTTCCAATTTCTCCAAGTGCTTGTGCACATTGTTGATGTTGTTAGAATAGGTTTCATTTCCCTAAGTGTTGGTGCACATGCTCCATATTGCTTCTAGTGGATGCTTCTATACATCTTCTCACTACTCTAGAGGAGTTCACTTGCCACAAGAAATTAAATTGGAGTATCCATGTCAGAGTAGGTTTGGATAGTTTTCATTGCATGAGAATAGAAAATCAAATGCTCTTCCAAGACTCTCACAAACATCAAGTTCTCTTAAAATTAGAGTGCTACTTAGAATCCATTCCCATCAATGGACTTTCAAGGCTAATGCCCAATCTCTTCATCTAGTAGAAATATGTCCACTATGAGTTGCCAAATTGTTGTCCAAAATAAGCTCATGCTTAATTTTGGTCAACTAACACCATTTTCCCCCCTTTTAGTGCTTCAATCTGATTTTTTACATATTTTAAGTACTTAAGGATTCCCAAAAGCATATTCATCAGATAGAAATTTCTTCTCCTTTCTGAAAATATAAATAAGTCCTTCTAACTCTTCATATTTTGAAAGTTACAAGACTGGGGGTATTTTTTGCAAAATTTGTCAATTTCGGGCTTGGGGGCATGGCGGAATTTTGAGAATTTTGCCAATTTCGGGCTTGGGGGCCTGGGGAATTTTTGAATTTTACCAATTTTGGGCTTGGGCTTGGGGGGAATTTTTGAGAATTTTGCAATTTTTGCAAATGGTGCAATTTTGCAATTTTTGGGCCCTAGGGTCCATTTTGCAAATTTGCATTTTCACCATTTCTTGTGCGGATTAATGCAAATTTTCAAATGGGCATAATTTTTGACCCGATGCTCAAAATTTAATAAATTTTATATCATTGGAAATCTCTCGACATCCTATATGCCATGAAACCTGAAATATTAATTTTGGTGGGGGTAGGTGGGTGAAAATTAAGGAAACTTATCTAGTTTCAAAATTTAAATATTCAATCCCGTAAAAGGCAAGAAATCCCTGGCAAACTCAAAATAGTTGTACACACTCAGAAGGCCATAACTTTTGCAATTCCACAAAAAAACACAAAATTGGTACCGTTGGAATCATGGTTCTGATCTTGACACACAATAATCAAGATATTAAGAATTTGATGAAGGACTAATAGAAATTTTATAGAAAACATGATCAGGTTCAAAACAGTTATTTTTCGGTGGTGGTTAGGATGCATTCAATGAAGCATGGGCTAACATATTTCACTACTTTGCAAGTTATGGGATAGTATGGGGGTATTTATCAAGTAATATAACATCATTTAATTCCATTTACTACCTTTTTCAAGTGATTGAGTAAAATATTTCAGGATTTCCATTTTCCTCTCTCTCTCTCTCTCTCTCTCTCGAAATCTATAAATTGGAGTGTTAAGCTCATTGTAAGGAGGAGGTTGTTTTTGTTCAGCAAAACTCTATCAAAAAAAAATTGAAAGCCAATGTGCTGCAATCCCTTATAGTGGACTCCTTGCATGGTGATCCAGGCCCTTATCTTGTAATAGATTGGATTGTGCATACTCATGAAGCAATAGATGCAAGTTTGTGGATGTATCTTCCCTGTTACTTTTATTGCATTCCTCTCACCTCTTTCAATCTCATTACATATATATTGTGTCTATCTTATGCTCTTGCAGGATCCATTATCATTGTGTGTGTATGAAATGTTGTTGTGAATGCATTTTTGTTAAACTGTGGAGAACTGTGATCACCTCTTTTGGCATGCATTTCGCTTCCACTTTTCACACATTGGAAGGCTACCCTCATCCTCTCCTTTTCTAGTGTATCACCTCTTTAGTGTAGGCATTGCTTTCATGCATCTCTCTCCTTGGTCCCTTGGAAAGTTAGATTATGATATATAGTTTTTCCTGTATTAGAGTATATTGTGGTAGGTAGTTTAGGAGAAAGAACTAGCTTTCTCTGGAGGTCTATCTCAAGAAGCAAGTCCCACAACTTGGAGATAGTACCCATGTTATCCAATCACACTTTGTGAGCTCAAGAAAACACACTTGTGCAAACCATAGGGTGTTGTGAATCGGTGATAACACTTCAAGCACTTATGTGATGGATCTTGATCTCGTACATTTCCTTTTGTGTTTATGGGTGTATTCATTTCCTTGATAATAATTGTGATTTAGTTCTACTTCCATTTTAGTATGATCATGTTGTCATATGTTTTGGTGTATTAAATTAGAATTTATTACTTAAATCTGGTTTTAAGAATGGGTGTGTTCATTCTCTATTTGTGAAATACCCCTTATTAAGGAAGAACATTATCGTGAAGCTCATAAAAGGAGGGGTTCAAAGTGCTGTGTGCACCTCATGTGAGCTTCCAAACTAGTCTTGATGATGTGTCGATGCATTTAGGGATGATTGATGAAGAAAGAGGTAAATATAGACTATAGGTGAGCTTCAAAGCATTGGGAAAATTCCAAAGATCATCCAATTGGTTCCCAAAGCCACTTTCTAAGATTTAGCTAGCTTGGAGCCAAAGTCAAAATTGCCACCGTCATGCCCACTTTAGAGCATGGGTAAGAGATTTAATGCACCAAAGGTTGACTATAATTCCTCGAGCCGAATGGAGAAAACCTAGAGGAGGTATTAATTTTGTTTATTGATACTTTGGGTAAAAGGGCGGAAAATATTTTCCCACTCTTATTATTGGCCATATTTATTTCCAAATTAATTAAATGGCCACATTTTATAAAGAAGGGAAGTTATTTCTCCTACCATTGCAATATTTGTTTAGCTTCTCTTTGTATCTGGTTAGAGTTGGGTTAGTAGGTTTAATTTTAGAAGAACATGTGCTTATGCACACTTGTATATAGTCCACTTGTGGTGTGTATGATTTTCTCCTTTATGCATATGTTTTACGAATCATCGCAGAAATCAGATTTTAGGGAAGCTTTTACAATGCATATTTTCATCCCCAATAGATCGAGCTTATAGGTTCGATTCTGCTTTCCCTTCCTTGTACAAACTCATTTTTACGACCAACTATAGGTTCAATTAGAAAATCCCAAAATCAGCTTTAAAATTATCCAAGGAAATTTCATTCCAAGTCCTAAGTTCATGCGAGTATCGAGACACGTTTTTAGAAGATCAATTTTTCAAGGTTAGGTTTGAGTCCATGCCCAATGGATGTTTCAAAGATATTGGTCTTCACATCTAGTAGGAAGATGTCCCCTAGAGGTCACCATAATCATTATCCAAAATTTTCACCCTCTAAATTCATATAACTTGTTATAATTTTTGATACGGACTTGTGAAATTTTGATGGATTTCAAATTTTAGCCCTAGGAAATAGAAAGAAAAGTGTAGATTTAAGTGGGCCCCATAAGGAGTGGAACTCATAGAGAGCAGCGTGCGAGAATCGACAAACTATTCTATCTCATCAAGTCAAGAGAAGTGAGCAATGCCATGGTGGTTGGTAGTTAGACGATGTCCAACCCCACCTAGATGGATGGCCTACCAACCTCTTTGGTTAGATGGGTAATGGACGGACGTCTAACCCCCATGGGTTGGATGCCTTAATGATTAGATGGTGGAATAAGAAGTGTAGTAGCTTGGTGATGGCGGGGCCAGGTGTTTATGGTGGAATAGGGAAAAGGTGAAAGAGTTGGATGGAAAAGAGATGATGATTAAACCCTTTGTTGGATGGCGATCAGATAGCTGGTCAGGTGACACACCTAGTTGGTCAACCAGGTTGGTCGGCTAGGATGGATGACAAAGGAAGTTGGATAGCTCGGTGGTTGGTCTCGCGATGTGGTGTATAGAGAGGATAGATGTATTTTAGTTCTATCGGATGGGTTAGATGGGTGATAGGTGTGATGACGTCCAACCCCTAGTACTGAAGGAAATTTTTCAATGTATGACAAATATAGATAGATGACGTCCAACCCCCTTGTTTGACAACGCATGAAATAAACATCCCTCTCCATAGTTTTATGTTTGGGATAGATTTACGTCATCTAATCCCCTTTGGTTGGATGGCATATAATGGACAATAAATGAGGCTTGTTGGGGTGCGGATTGCTGCTTAGTTAGACGAGTCACCTAGTTAGATGGGTCACCTCATTTGACGGGTCACATGGTTGGATGGCTTATGATTCCTATGCAAGGTGAATGTAATCGGGTGAATGATATCTCAATGACTATATTAATGGTATTTGTTCAACCACCTATCATAAATTTAATGAGGGTTGGTGAGGAAAATTCCTATATATATGTAGAAACCCCCTCATTTGAATGGTCAAGTTTTCTTTGTAGAATGCGACACCATGACCAAATGGTGACCAATTTCTCACAAGTTCCAGACCTCAAATCTGGTCTCTGCAATGTAATTTCAGACCTTTTGCCATGAATGTAATGCAATGATGTATATTTGAAGCAATTTAAAGTGTGTTTTGTGGCACTTTTGTCTACCCTTGCTAATTTTATTTTGTAGCTTTGCTTTTCCATTCATTTTTTGGCATGTTGTGCTTTTCTACTTGTAGGTTCCAAAGTTTACAGTGGTTTCAATGCATGGGAAAGTGGAGGACCTTGGGTTCTTGACATGTGGCACATTATGTTTTCCCTCTCTCCCTAGTATCCTTCTCTTTCCTTCCCCTCATGGAGAGAGCTCAACCACCCCCTTTTTTGGTGTTATCACCACCTTTAGCATAGGATTTATCATTTTCTACATCTCCTTCTATCCCTGGTCCCTTAGCACATTTAGGTTAGGATTTTCTTTCTCCATTAGGAGTTGTGTTAGAATTAGGATAGGTAGAGGATTTGGCCTTCTCTCGAGGTCTGTCTCAATTTGTAAGTCCCACAACTAAGAGACAGTCCCGTGTTGCCTCAAAATTGATGATCTTCAATGATCATATCTAGGGTGCAATTTTGAGCTCCAACAAGTGCAAATAATTCTAAATCCATGAATGTAATTCTCTATGGGATGACTAAGGCTAAGTTCATAAAATTCATATAGTGTACCACAACTAAGGAAATTTGGGACAAATTTGAGACTATATATGAAGGAGACAAAAATGTAAAATTGGCCATGTTACAGACATATCGTGCTCAGTTTGAAAGAATGAAAATGAATGAAGGTGAAAATTTTGCATCATAATTACAAAGAATGGATGAAGTTCTAAATATGATCAGAGGCTTAGGAGATAAAATAGAAGAGAGTGTGGTTGTTCAATAATTTCGAGATATTTATCCTCAAAATTTTATTCCAAAGTTTCAGTAGTATAGGAAGCCAAGGATTTGACCACCATGACAATGGACGATCTTTATTGAATTTTAATTGCATATGAGATGATAATTAATGGCTCGTAGTTAGTCAAGAAAGAGGAAGCCTTCAAGGCTGATTAGGAATTCTAGATCAATAAGAATAAAGATGAGTCGACATGGAGATAGATGATGAGAAGGTTGAAGCCAGATTTTTTAGGAAGTTGAAAAGAGGATCAGGTAAGTACAAGGGAAAGTTGTCATTTAAATGTTTCAATTGTGGCCAAGTTGATCATTTTTCTACAAAATGTCTCAACAAACACAAGGGGGATCAAGATGATGAATAATCTTCTCAAAGGAAAAATAAATAAATTCAAGAAGCAAGGGGAAAGAATAAATATTTCAAAAACAAGAAGGATTTCTACACATAAGAAGGTTCAAACTCTTCTTAGTCAAGTGAATCCAACATATTTGAGAGTGATGATGAAGGCACTCAAGATGAAACATTTTTCATGGATGTGTAAGTATCTTCTGCAAGAAATTCAAAAGGAGAATTTCAGACTGGATATGATAGTTCAGATGAATAAGAGGTAAAATTTAACCTTGAGGCTGAATTAATTAGTGCTTTAGAAGAGTTGAAACATCAAAGAAAGAAGAATCAAAAAATGAAATTGATGGTGAAAGAGTATGAAGGAAAAATCAGTCTTCTTGAATAGAAAAAATAAATAAGCTCAAGAACATGAATATATGGTCAAGAAATTTGAGGCACAAATCAAGCTAATTGAAGAATATTTTAAAATCAAAGAAGAAGAGCATCTAAAGCTCAAATCTGAATTGGATATGTTGCATACCCAATTAGATCAGACCTCCACCAAATTGAATATGTATCACAAGTTTGAGAAGAGCACAAATGAACTAGATGACCTGCTAGGAAAGCAAAGAGATGTCAATGAAAAATCTGGTATAGGGTTTGAGAAAAATAATAAGGATGATAAATCATCAAGCAAGAAAATAAGAAAGATAACTCAAGAGCCTCTTAAAGCTAAGAGAGTTGATTTCAAGAAGAGGTATCATTCCAGTAGACAACATCATGTTATGTGGTATGCCAATTCATTTTATGTATATTTTTTTCATGCAACAAATTTGGTCACAAAGCCTCAAAGTGTAGAAAGTATTCTAAAGGTCATGGTATACATCTTGATTTTTATCATTTGAGAAGTAAGGATGAGCTGATTTTCTACAATTGTCAAAAGTATGGGCATATAGCTAAGTTTTTCTATCAAATACCTCCAAAGAAAAGAAACAAGTTTTACATGGTTAAATTAGATCCTAAAAAATCAAAGGAACAAGGATTGATATCCCAAACTACCTTCCATTCTCAAAGTGAAGACTTGGAGTGGTATATTGATAATGGGTGCTCAAGCCACATGACGGAAACAAGAGTAAGTTCATCTCTTTGAAGAAAATACTTCAAGTACTATGATTTTTGGTTAAAATACCTTAGGAAATATTGTGGTGAAAGGCAAACTAAGTCTAGAAAATGGAAAATCCATCATTGTCTTTTATATTGAGGGATTGAAGCATAATCTCCTTAGCATCAGTCAAATGTGTAATCAAGGATATACAATATTATTTCATGATAAGGGATGTGACATAAAGAAAGAAAAATCAGGTAAGGTTTTGGAAAGGAAAAGAGAACCAAAAATAATATGTATGTTTTAAAGGAGGTAAACAAAGAAAAATGTTTCACTAATAAGGTGGATGAATATTGGATTTGGTACAAAAGACTAGGCCACCTCAATTTTTATAACCTTGTGATAATTATCTCCATGAAATGTATAAGGAACATGCCTAATATCATAAAACCAGCTGAAAATATACGTGAAACATGCCTTCATGGGAAAAAAACTAAAATGAGTTTAAAATCAAAAGAGTACTCCACTACAGATCTTCTAAAGTTGATACAAATTGATCTTGTAGGACCAACCAAAACATAAAGCATTTAAGGAGACAACTATTTCATATTGTTGATTAATGATTTTACAAGGATGACATGGGTTTCCTTCCTCAAAGAGAATTCAAAGGAACTATAAATATTTAAAGCATTCAAAACACTAGTGAAAAATGAAAAGAATGTAAAAATAAAGAGCTTGAGGTTTGACAGAGGAGGAGAGTTTTGGTCAGATGAATTTAATAAATTTTTTGAGAATCATGGAATAAGAAGAAAATTCTCAGTTGTAATGACACCTCAACAAAACGGGGTAGTAGAAATAAATAACATTACAATGACAAGAAATAGCTAGAACTATACTTAATGAATCTAAATTTCGTGATGGATATTGGAGAGAAGAAGTTGGTACAACAATATACATTTTAAATAGAGTTCAAATCAAAATTAACCACAAGAAGACACCATATGAGATTTGGAAAGGTAGACCTACAAGTGTATAGAATCTAAGGGTCTTTGGAAATAAGTGTTACATCAAGAGAGATGATGAAAATTTGGGTGAGTTTGATTCAAGGTGTGATGAAGGTATTTTCTTAGGATACTCAGCTTATTAGTTCAACATATAGATTCTACAATAAGAGACAACAAAAGATAGTTGAGAGTAATAATATCATAATTGATGAATCCTATCCAAATAAGGTCATAACTCAGCCCAATGAGACTCCACAAACTGTTATGAATTGGGATGATGAAGAAATTTCAGAAGAATGATGAATAAGAAGAGAGACGTACTACTAAGGAACCTTAAAGATAGGTTAAAAGAGACCATCCTCCAAGTTAAATAATAGGAAACAAAAAACAAGAAATCCAAACAAGAAGAAGGCTTAAAATTACTCAAAATCAAGAAAATATGGCTTGCTTATCTAAAATAGAACCAAAGAATGTGATAGAGGCTAGCAAGGATCAAAATTGGGTGAATGCAATGAATGAAGAGCTGAACCAAATTTAAAAAAATTAAAAATGGGAGCTTTTACCTAGGCCAAAGGACAAAAAAATATTGGAACCAAGTGGGTGTTCAAAAAAAGTTGAATGAAAAAGGTGAAGTTATTAAAAACAAGGAAACGCTAGTATATAAAGGATTTGCTCATGTGGAAGGAGTATATTTTGATGATACATTTTATCATGTGTCTAGGATGGATGCCATTTGGATTTTCTCAGCATATGCAGAACACAAAGGCTTCAAAGTATATCAAATGGATGTGAAATAAACATTTCTTAATGGGAACTTGAATGAGGAGGTTTACATTAAACAACCTGATGGTTTCTCTCTTATTGAGGACATGGATTATGTGTGCAAGATGAAGAAGGAACTTTATAGGCTCAAACAAGCACCTAGAGCCTGGTATAATAGGTTAGACAAGTACCTGATTGAGCAAGGATTTAGAAAAGGTGTAGTTGATAGTAACTTGTATATAAAAGAAGAAGAAGAACACTTGTTGATTGTTGTTGTCTATGTAGATGAAATCATTTTTGGGAGCAATAATGAGAGAATGTCACATGGTTTTTCAGAGGTAATGAAAAATGATTTTGAAATTTAAATGTTAGGTGAACTCTCATTCTTATTAGGGATGTAAATTCTTCAAGGAAAAAAGAAATCTTTATCTCACAAGTAAAGTACATCAAATTAATTATCAAAAGAATTTAGATGCAATATTGTAATCTAGTAAGCACTTCCATGAGTATAGGATGTAAACTCTATAAGGAATATATCTCAACAAAGGTAAATCAAACCCTATAAAGATCCATGATAGGTAACCTTTTGTATTCAATAACATCTAGACTTGATATCATGTAGACAAATGGTTTTTTTGGGATATTTCAAGAAGAACCAAGGGAAGTGCATCTCCAAGTAGTAAAAGTAATCCAGTATCTCATGGGGACATTGGACTATGGTCTTTGGTATCTAAAATTCAAATAATTTAAAATCAAAGCTTTCAAAGATGCAGATTAGGCATGCAACATTGATGATAGGAAAAGCACAAATGGTGGAGATTTCTTTGTAGGTAAGTTCCTTGTTTCATGGTTGAGTATAAGGAAATGTCTTGTTGATATTTCTAATTTTGAGGATAAGTATGTTGTAACAACCATCCATTGTACAAAAGTAATGTGGATGAAGAAAACTCTTGAAGACTACAAAATTGAGAGTGAAGGTCCTATTCCTCTATATTGTGATATAACAAGTGCTATAAGTGTTTCAAAAATTAAATGTTGAATTATAATACAAAACACATACCCATCAAATATCACTTTTTGAGGGAACATGTTAATGAGAAAAGAATAAATCTTGAGGGTGTGTCTGACAAAGGAAGAAGTTTTGAATAGTTAAGGCATAAATTGGATATAATCTTGACTAAAGATCTCAAAATGATAGGGGAGTAGCTCAAGTGCCAAGGTTTCTCTAAAAAGGATCAGGTTGAGTCTAGATAGGGGAGTTAGTTCTCTAACCCAAGGCACAAGTCAAAAATATCATAAAAGGAATTTGTAGAAAGTGAAAGGATTGAATATCTCAGGGAGGAGTATTATAGGTGTTTGATGAAGAAAGGATTGTAGCTAATTATGTTTTATCAAGCAAAAGAGAAACATATTTCTAGGGGAAGGATATTGAGGTAAGAACATGTTTTATCATGTTTTTATTTCATACTACTCATGTTGTTGTGTACGTGAAGCTTTTTCATAAATTTCAAAGCGGGAGAGAGTCTAATAGAAATAATAATTCATTGGATTACATATCTAAAGATGTTGGTGCAATGGCTTTCCATTAAATTTTCTAAGCTTATTGCTATCAATGACAAAGGGCGAGACTGTTGAACCACGTTGCATTGGTTGGTGTTGTAATTGATGTCACATGGCATTTATGGAAAATGAAGATTGAAATTTCATGCGAGATAGGTCTCTTTCGATGGTGTGTAGTGGTTTCAAGCTGGTTCTTTGAGATTTCATGATGGTTTCGGGTGGTGTCCACTGAAGGTATGGAGAATGTTGGTATGCTCAGTTTAGTTTCTCTACATGTTTGAAATGATTTTTCTAGCATGTGCAAGATATTTTAAATATCGTGAAGGTATGTGTTTTTGATAACTCGAGGATACCTTTCCAACAAGACCAAATTTATACAATTTGGATCTCTCTGGAGGAAGTTATGGCCATTTGAAGTGTTACATGTCGGGATGAGTAGGATTTAATTATATTTTGGGTCCACATGATGAGGCGGATCAAAGGTGGTTTGACATAAGTCAACATGCTTCATGTATCCCCATTCCTAAAAAACATGATAGACACATGGCAAGACAAGATTAGATAAAATTTTGGGTCTACCCAAAGTAGTTGTGAAGAAAAGATGAAAGTTGTGACAAAAGAAAGTTGGTATGACATCATGAAATGTGTACACACGTGGATCCTTCTCGATTAGATTTGTTTCTCACTATGATATAGAGATAGAAAATATAAAGAATGATATTATTAAATATTTGAAGGAATGTGGAGCTTCCCTATTAGGTCATGTTTTACATTAGTCGATACATGTTATCAAAAGCTTGAAATTGTGAAGGAACATGGATCTTCCCTATTAGATCATGTGTCGTATTGGTCGAGATAATGGTTATCGAATTTGAGGAACATGAAGCTTTCTTATTAGATCATGTGTTTCTTTTGTTAGATACGAGTTATCAAAATTATGACAGTATCTACAAAGTGCGTAGAGCTTCATTATTGGCTTGCTTCTCACAGTGGCCTATGGAGGTTAAGAACAATTTGACAAGTGCAAAGTGTGTGGATCTTTCTTATTAGATAGAACTTCACAAATGGTATTCCTGATAAGAATATTAAATCCATGTCAAACTCGATTGGTTGTGAGGATTGGCTCATTGATTGCAAGAATCAATAGTGGACCTAAAACTCTATCAAATGTAGTAGTTTATTTGTGGAATGGAATTTGTATAATTCCTTTACTTTTAGGTTTTCTAAAATGGTGATGCATGTATGAAAAATGAGACTAAAGGATTGAGAAGGTTTGAAATGCGAAAGTTTGTTTGTGGCTGTGTGGTGATTGTGCAAGTTTGGTTTGACATGAAAATCATTGAAACTTAAATTTTAACAGATGAAAAATTACAAAAATTGGAGGTAATGTTTGTAATAAGGTTAAAAAGGCATTACAAAATAAATTAGGTTGATTCATCTCAAAACAAAGGAGAAATTTTTGATATAATTTTTTTCGTATTCAAGGAAGTCTGTGAGGAACATTTCAAAGCATGATGTTGGTTAAGCTTCCAAGATTATTTGATCTTCATGTGAAGCTGTAAGGTCATGTTCACAAGTGTATCTTATAAAGATGACAGACAAAGAGACAAGTTAGAGAACTATCAAGTACTTGAAGAGATAGTCTATAAGACAAACGATCTTAAAGTTGTACATAATAAGTGACTATGAATGGTCGGATGTTGAGATATAACATATATAATGAAAGGATTTTGAACTTGAATCTATTGTCAAAAGAGTGCAAAGATGAGGTCATTTTTTTGAGAAAATAAAAAGGGTGTTAGTGTATTAAAGTTATGAAAAATTAAGAAGAGGAGAGAAGAAATAAGAGTGAGTTAATCTAGTTTTCATTATCAGTTGTATGAGACAAAAATTTCAAAGTGTGGCAAAAATTTGATAAAGTCTCGAGTTGCAGATTAGCATGTGGGGAGTTGTAGATTTCTGTGAGCTGAAGTTTACTAAAGGTCATTTGTGCTTGGACCAAATTTGGGAGTTGAATCTTCCATATAAGTTGTAGCTTGTCAAATACTAATTTTTTTCTTGGTCAAATATTTGGAGTTATAGCTCCGGTTGAGTTGAAGCTCAACCATGAAATCATGTAACATTTGCGGGACATTTATGTCCTCGAGACAAGTTCTTGGTTTTAGTGGGTTTTTATCCCTTAAAGGTTTCCCACATAAAATATGGTCTCTGCATGTGTTCATGAATGATTGTTTTCTTCTCTATCTCCTATTTGAATATGCATACTTATCACAGCTTAAGGTAATTTAAAGATTGGATGATTGACCAACTCTAAATTTCATAAATTTAAATAATCTCTAATTCACCCCCTCTCAATGCCTATATTTCTAACAACTTAAAAACATGTAAGTGATACTTTTCCAAATGTCATAAACCTTCTTCAAAGCAATTCACTCACCAAGGAATATGAGAAGACAAGTTTATAACAAATCAAAAATCGAAGTGTTAGAGATTTCATCTTTTAGGGAAGATGAGAAGTCTCCATTCCTCATCATTTGAAGAGACAATGAAGCTATGACAAAGTATTATCAATGAGAGTTAGGATTCTAAATTTAGTTACTCAAAAAGGTCCATTAGATTTCATCATATGTGAAAAGTCTTAGTATGCGAGATATGACAAAATACGCATGAGTTATAATGTGTGATGTCATTCCTAATTGTTTAAGCTACAATAGTGAAAAACATGAAGAGTATTGTTTTAAAAATGAAAGGTTAGGAATGCGAGTGGTCTTAGTATTAAAAGGAGCATATTGTGTAATAATTTGGTTCTTGACTGAGTTAGAATATTTTTATGTGACTATGTTAAAAGATAAGGTGAGATAAACACATGTTGAAGTGTTAATAGAGTGATATTTTTATGGGAGTATGAAAATGAGTTGATAAGAGTTATGAGGTGAATACATGTTGAATAATTGAGGAGTTGATAAAGTTAAATGTGCAAGGTATTGACCTGAAAAATAAAAAGGAGATATTCAATGTATTGAAAATTTAGAGAGTAGTGAGAGAGTGAGTAATAAATTGAAGATATGGTGAAATTTTAAATGGGATGAAAGAATTGATGAACAAATATAGGATCAAAATCTTTTTTCTAGCAACAAATTAAAGTGTGTGATAAAAAAATTTGATGTAAACATTGATTTGTAGCTCAATAAAGCTATAATATAGTGGCTTTCTTACAAGTTGCATCTTGTAAATTATCAAGTAGTAGTTTAATGTGAAGCATTGCTTCACTGTTGAGTTGTAGCTCAAACATATTTTAACCGTTGTGAAAATAGTCTTTTGGTTCAGTGGGGTTTTTTTCCCAAATTGGGTTTCCCACTTAAAAATCATGTCTCTCTCTTGTGTGTGCATCTGATTTGTGTTGTTGAAATATAATACAAAGATATAAATTAAATTGATTGAAGTTAATTGTCATAAAAAAGATGAATTGACACTAATTCACCCCCCTCTTAGTGTCCCATTTTCTAACAATTGGTATCAAATCCTAGCTCTGGTGTGGTGATTTTAACATTTCAAGGGAGATCGAGACAACCTAGTCATGGAAAGAAATCACTCATAAATTGGTTTCTCCACCTCCAAAGAACCTCTATTCAATAGATAAATTATGCTTTCTGGAGTGTCAGAATGAATACTTACCTCATGTCACTTGGGTTTGACATATGGAAATCGAGTTTCCATTGGTTATATTATTCCAACTACACCTCCTACTTGATAAAACATTTCTAAATCCATGAATGTAATTCTCTATGGGATAGATGAGGGTGAGTTCATAAAGGTCATGCAATGTACCACAACTAAGGATATGTGGGAAAAATTGAATACTATATATGAAGGATATAGTATGTATCTTTCATGAATGATTTTAAGTCACTAATTCCCATCTCGATATAGTTAAAATACTATGAAGATCATCCATTTTCAAGGTGGTTAATTCCTTAGATTCAATAGATAAATTATGCTTTCTCGGAGTGTCGTTGAATACTTACCTCATGTCACTTAGGTTTGACATATGGAAATCAATTTCCATTGGTTATATTATTCCAACTACACCTCCTACCGATAAAACATTTCTAAATCCATGAATGTAATTCTCTACGGGATAGATGAGGGTGAGTTCATAAAGGTCATGCAATGTACCACAACTAAGGATATGTGGGACAAATTGAATACTATATATGAAGGAGATAGTATGTATCTTTCATGAATGATTTTAAGTCACTAATTCCCATCTCGATGTAGTTAAAATACTATGAAGATCATCCATTTTCAAGGTGGTTAATTCCTTGGATTCCTCCAATGCTGACACCTTGGAATAAAATTTTGAAGATAGAGATCTCAACACTTTTTGAACAACCACACTCTCTTATATTTTCTCTCTTAAACCTCTAATCATATTTATAACTTCATCCATTCTTTGCAAGTATGATGCAACATTTTCACCTTCGTTCATTTTCATGATTTCAATATGAGCATGGTAATTCTACAACTTGGCCAATTGTATTCCTTCAAGGCTGATAAGGAATCATAGATAAAAGGCATAAATATCATCGATATGGAGATAGATGATGAGAATTTGGAAACCATGTTTGTAGAAAGCTGAAATGAGGATCGGTAGTAAGTACAAGGGCAATATTCCATTTAAATGCTTTAATTATGGAAAAAATGATCACTTTTCTTCAAAATATCTTTTAAAACCAAGGGGGTTGAGATGATGAAGAATATTCTCAAAGGAAAAATAATAAATTCAAGAAAAGAGGGGCAAGAATAAATACTTCAAGAACAATAAAAGTTTCTATACACAAGAAGGTTCAAGCTCATCTCGATCAGGTAACTCTAGTAGCTCTGAGAGTGATGATGAAGGGACTCAAGTTGAAACCTTGTTCATGTATGTTGAAGTAACTATTGCGAGAAATTCAAAAGGCAAAAATCATCTGAATATGATAGCTCAAATGAAGAAGATGCAAAAGTTAGCCTTGAGGCTGAATTGATTAGTTTTGTAGAAGATTTGAAACATCGATAAAGAAGAATAAAAAATTATAATTAATGGTTAAATAGTATGAAGGAAAAATTAGTCTTCTTGAGGAAAAACAAAATAAGGAATCTCAATAAAATGAAGATACGATCAAGGAATATGAGGCACAAATCAAGTTGATTGAAGAATCTTTCAAAATCAAGGAAGAAGAGTATCTAAAGCTCAAGTCTGATTTAGAGCTATTTTATAACCAATTTGATCATACATCCACCAAATTTAAGATCTACCACAAGTTTGAGAAGATCACAAATGATCTAATGCAAGCACGAGATGTAAATGACAAATATGGTCTAGGATTTGAGGATAATAATGATGATGAAAAATCAACAAGCAAGAAGATAACGACAACTCAAAAACATCCCTAAGATAAGAGAGATAATTTCAGGAAGAGATATCATTCAAGTAGAAAACACCATGCTATGAGGTATTCTCATTCATTTTATTGATATTGTTTTTTCATGCAATGAATTTGGTCACAAAGACTCAAAATGTAGAAATATTTTTGAAGGTCATGGTATACATCTTGATTTTTACCATTTGAGAAGAAATGATGAGATGATTTGCTACAACTACTAAAAATATGGACATATAGATAAATTTTGTTATCAAATACCTTGAAAGAAAATAAATAAGGTTTAGATTTTTAAATCAGATCATACAAACGCAAAGGAACAAGGGTTAATAGCACAAACTACCTTCCATTCTCAAAGTGAAGACATGGAGTGGTATATTGACAGTGGGTGCTCAAGCCACATGATAGGAAACAAGAGTAAGTTCATCTCTCTAGAAGAAAATGCTTTAGGTAAAAATAGGTTTGGTGAGAATAACTCATCTAATATTGTGCGAAAAGGTAAACTAAGTCTTGAAAATGGAAAAACCATCACTGAAAATGTTTTTTATGTTGAGGAATTGAAGAACAATCTTTTCAGTGTTAGTCAAATGTAAAAGCGGGGATATCAAATATTGTTTCATGAAAAGGGATGTCACATAAAGAAGAGAAAATTATGTAAGGTTTTTCGAAAGGAAAAGAGAACCAAAAATAATATGTATGTTTTGAAGGAGGTAAAAAAAAAAATCACTAGTAAAGTGGATGAAAGTTGGCTTTGACAAAATATACTAGGATACCTCAATTTTAATAACCTTTTCATACTTATCTCCATGAGATGTGTAAGAAACATGCCTAAGATTAAAAAAAAAAAAAAACTAGATAATAAGCTTTGTAAAGCATTCCTTCATGACAAACAAACTAAAAGAAGTTTCAAATCAAAATAATACTCCACTATAGAGCCCTTAGAGTTGATACACACTGATCTTGTAGGACCAACTAGAACTGAAAGCATTCAAGGAGATAGCTATTTCATGTTGCTGATTGATGATTTCACAAGGATGACATGGGTTTCCTTCCTCAAAGAAAATTCAAAAGCACTAGAAATGTTTAAATCATTCAAAGCACTAGTGGAAAATGAAAAGAATGCAAAAATCAAGAGTTTGAGGTCTGATAGAGGAGGAGATTTTTGGTCGATGAATTTGATGAATTTTTTGAGACTTATGGAATAATAAGAAAATTATTAGGTCCAAGTACATATCAAAAAAATGGGGTAGTAGAAAGAAAGAATAGAACAATATAAGAAATGGTTAGAACTATGCTTAATTAATCACAATTACATAGATATTGGAGAGAAGAAGTTAGAACAACAATATACATTTTAAATAGAGCTCAAATAAAAATTAACCACAAGAAGACACCATATGATATTTAGAAAGGTATACCTGCAAGTGTGAAACACCTAAGGGTCTTTGGAAGCAAGTGTTACATCAAGAGAGATGATGACAATCTTGGTAAGTTTTACTCAAGGTGTGATGAAGGTATTTTCTTAGGCTACTCAACTATTAGTTCAACATATAGATGATATAATAAGAGCCAAAAAATATAGTTGAGATCACTAATGTCATAATTGATGGATCCCATCCAAATAAGGTCATAATTCAGCCCAAGAAGACTCCACAAACTGTTGCAAATCAGGATGATGATGAAACTTCAGAATTTGGACAAGAAGAAGATGATGAAGAAGAAGAGAGACCTGATACTAAAGCACATTCAAGTAAGGTTAAAAGATATCATCTGCCAAGTCAAATCATAGGAAACAAATATGTGTGCATCTAAACAAGAAGGCCAAAATGTTCTCAAAATCAAAAAAATCTTCCTCTCTTGTCTAAAATAGAACCAAATAATGTCATGGAGGCTAGGAAAGATAAAAATTGGGTAAATGTAATGAAAGAAACATGGGAGTCTATAACTCGAACAAAGGATAAAAATATTATTAGAACCAATTGGGTGTTTAGAAACAAAATGGGTGAAAAACGTGAGGTTACTAGAAATAAGGAAAGGCTGGTTTGTAAAGGGTATGCTCAAGTGGAAGGAGTAGATTTTGATGATACATTTTATCCAATGGCTAGGATGGAAGCCATGAGGATTTTATTAGCACATGCAGCACACAAAGGCTTTATATTATATCAAATGGATGTGGATTCAACATCCTAAATGGAAACTTGAATGAGGAGGTTTACATTGAATAAACATATGGTTTTTCTCTTATTGAAGGCATGAATCATGTGTGTAAAAAGGAACTTTATGGTCTCAAGCAAGCACCTAGGGCTTGGTATAATAGGTTAGCTAAGTAATTGATTGAGAAAGGATTAAGAAAATGTGTACCTGATAGCAACTTATACATTAAAGAAGAATAAGAACACATGTTGAGTGTTGTTATCTATGTAGATGATATAAATTTTGGGAGTAAAAATGAGAGTATGTCACATGGTTTTTTAGAGGTAGTGAAAAAGGAATTTGAAATGTCAATTCTTGGTGAACTCTAATTCTCCTTAGGAAGGAAAATTATTCAAGGCAAAGAAAGAATATTTATCTCATAAACAAATTACATCAAAGATATTCTCAAAAGGTTTCAAATACAATATTGTAAACCAAGTAAGCACTCCCATGAGTGTAGGATCCAAATTTAGCAAGGAAGATAGCTCACCAAAGGTAAATTAGACATTATATTGACATATGATAGGAATCCTTTTGTATTCAAAAATATTTAGACCTGAAATCATGTTGGTAGTTGGTTTGGTTGGGAGATTCAAAAAAAGGCCCAAGGGAAATTCATCTCCAAGTTGTCAAAATAATATTTAGGTATCTCATGATGACATTAGACTTTGGTGTTTATTATCCAAAATGTAATGAGTTTAAGATAAAATCCTTTAAACATGTAGATTGGACATGAAACATTGATGATAGGAAAAGGACAACTGGTGGAGCCTTCTTTGTAAGTAAGTTCCTTGTATCATGGTTGAGTAAAAAAATATCTTATAGCTCTTTCTACTTGTAAGGTTGAGTATTTTACATCAGCCATTTTTTGTACTCAAGTGATTTGGATGAAGAAAGCACATGAAGACTAAAAATTTAAATTGAAGGTTGTATAATTGTCTCAAAGAATTTGGTGTTGCATTATAAGACAAAACAAATACCCATCAAATATTACTTTTTGAGGGAATAAGTCAATGATCAAATAATTAGGCTTGAACATGTGTCTAAAAAGGAATAAGTAGCTAATATATTGAATAAACCTCTACCAAGAGAATATTTTTAATAGTTAAGGCATAAATTGGGGGTAAGATCAGCCGCTAGCAGTCATTAAGTATCTCAAAATGATGGGGTAGTAGCTTAAGTGCAAATGTTTCTCCAAGAAGGCTTTGGTTGAGTCTAGATAGAGGGAGTTAGTTCTCTAGCCTAAAGTACAAGTCAAGAAGTCCACAAAAGGCATATGTAAAAATTGAAAAGGAATAATTTCAAAGGTACTAAGCTCAAGGGGAGTATTACAGGTGTTTGATGAAGAAAGTCTTGCAGCTACTTGAATTTCATGAAGCAAAAGAGCATCATATTTCAAGAGGAATATTCTTGAGGTAAGAACATTATTTATAATGGTTTTCTTTCATGCTAATCATGTTTTTATGTGTGTAAACATTTTTCATAGATGTTAAAGGATGAGAGAGTGTGTCAAAAACAAGAATTCATTGGCTTGCATATCTGAAGATGTTGGTGTATTGGATGGCCATTAAAGTTTCTAAGATTGTTTCCATCAATAAAAGGGGAGATTGTTGAACCTGTTACCTTTGGTTGGTGTGGTAATTTATTTCACATTTCATTTATGAAAAATGAGGAGTGAAATTTCATGGATACAAGTGTTTGTTAGTGTTGTGTAGTGGTCTCAAGTTGGTTCATTGAGCTTTCAAGATAGTTTAGGGTGGTCTCGAGTGCTACATACTTGGCCGGTGAGGTTGATGTCCAATGAAGGTATGGAGATGATTGGTATTATTAGATAATATGTTCTATAGGTCTTAAATGTCGGTTCCATCACGTGCAAAATCTTTTAAAGTAAGTTTTAGGTCATTTTTTGGAAGTCTCAGTTGAAACTGGCCCCTTTAGGCTTAGTTCTAGAGCCTAATTAGGTGTAAGAGGTCAATACAGGTCATAAAAAGAATAGGTAAGCATCAGAGGAGCCTAGGAATTTTTTTAGGGAATATATGAGCATTCACAAGTCTTATTTTAGCTTCTAGAGGCAAAATTCAAGTTTTCACTAAAATTACATTTCAGGACTGACATTGAATTCACAAGAAAATGCGATTGGTATGAAGATTAAATGATTTTTTATGAGAATCCAAGTAATGGATCATGTATAGGGATGAGTTTTTATGATCCTTGTAAAATTTCATTAATTTTTGAAATTTATTTTTGAATTTATTCATGGTTTACTAAAAGCGGCTTCTTCAGAAACCAATCTAAGAAACTTGACTTCTTAGCCTCCAAGAAAAATATGGAGCCTCCTTAAGACAAATCATAGAATTAATTTTTGAAGATAATTCCAAGCTTGTTTTTTTCAAAAATTTTGAGGGTCAAAGGTGGAATAACAAGAAATTTCTCATCATTTTCTCAACCCTATTTTTCTCTCTCAAACATATTTTTGAATCGATGGACGTAAAACTAGTTTACTTAGATTAAAATATCTTGTTTAAATTTTTAAGGTGTTTCTAGGTTGTTTAATGTTTTCTAAAAATTTATGAGGTATTGAATTCTTATAAAAATTGGCATTTTCCTTTTAAGTCCCTTGATAAGTTATAGGTGGCATATTTTAGTCATGTTGTGAGATAGTCCAGTCCTTAAAGTTATGGTTGCTTCACTTTTGTAAGGTTGGAATATAATTTTTATCCTTCTATAAATAAAAGGTAAATAGTAAAATCCCAAAAAGGTCTTGATATATAAAATTATGGCATTGTTTTCCATTGTTTCCAAACTTCCTCCTATAATTACTCATCAAGTATGAAGCTTTGGATTGCAAAAAATAATCTCAATGGTCCTTGTCGAGATAATGCATGCTTTCGAGAATGTTGGGAATGATACTGTGATCCTCATATCCTTATACATGTCTCCAAGAATTTTGGAATAGGTCGAGGGTCCTTTTGAAGTGTGTTAAGCTCATTTGTGACCATGGTGTGGACTATGCAAGCATTGTTTAACAAGTGCAAAGGTTGAATTTTTGTCTCCGGAAGAAGTGTGATGTTTAATCAAGTTTTAAATTCTTTCAATGTCTCCTTTAACATTTTTAAATTCACCAAGACAAACTCAAATAAACTACTGCTTGTTATAAAGAATACTTTCACTATCTTAATTAGATGTGCTCTGCAAAAATAAGGCTGCTGGGAGTGATTTTGACCTTTTCAAGATGTTTTTGAGTAATTTACTGATTCTAGTGAATGTTCATTCTTAGTGAAGTTGAAAATTTTAAAATCCATCAACAATTGAATGAGAAAATCATTTTTGAGCCCTCTTGGGTCAGATACGATTGAAGAAACCCTCTCACTAGGGTTTGGATGAGAAAAATCATCAAATCTTACAAACTAACCGGTGAAATGCTTGAAAATTTGACCAAATATCTATATAGTAGAAGTCTTTGAAATTTTTCAATTTTTAATTCAAATAATCAAGGTTCATGTAATTTCTTCATGTATGTTTCTTGCAATAGGGGCTTCACTTCTTCTACAATGTAGGTAGATGAAATTAGTGCATTTTCTTCATCTTTGAGATTCTAAAAGATGTTTAGTTTGTCTTTGAAGGTGATTTAAGTGGTGATGGGACTTGACAAAGTAGCTAGTTCAAGAGATTGAAGCCCGATGCGAGAACCCATCCATCTTTTTCCTTAACAAGTTTGTTTGAATGAAAGTTAACTCTTACTTGAGAATATTAAAGAAAGAAAGAAAAATTATTTTAGTGCATTATGTGACTAAATAAGTCATTTTTTCAGGTAGTAGGAGATTACAAGACTTCATATTGACTTTTGTAGATTGCAGTTGAAGTTTTTAAGTATACACATAGATGCTCAAATCCCTTTTTAATTTCTTTCTTGGAGTAGTGAAGGGTCTCATGTGAATGTAAGTAATCTCACAACCTAATGTAACTTCAACACATGAAAGTGAAACTTTTCCAAAGGTCCTAAACCTACCTCAAAGAAATTCATTCACCAAAGAATCGAGAAGACAATTTTGTAATAGTCATTAAGCGGTGTCGGTGCTTTCGGTTTATCGGGAAGATGAGAAGAATCCATATATCACCATTTAAAGAGCCAATTGAAGCTATGAAAAAGCATTTTTAATGGGATTTAGTATTCTAAATTTAGTTACACAAAAAGGTCCATTAGATGTCTTTATATGTGAAAATTATAAGTATGAAGATATGAAAAAATGCACATGAGTTATAATGTGTGATTTCATTCCTACTTGCTCGAGATAAAATAGTTAAAAACATGAAGAGTATTTTTGAAAAATTGAAAGGTTAGGAATGTGATAGGTATTAGTATGAAAAGGAGCATATTGTGTAAAAATTTGTTTCTTGACCGAGTTAGAAGATTTTTCATGTGACTGTCTTGAAAGATAAGGTGAGATAAACACATGTTGAAGTGTTGACACGGTGACATTTATATGGGAGTATGAAAATGAGTTGATAAGAGTTGTGAGTTGAATACATTTTTAATAATTGAGGGGTTGTTAGAGTTAAATGTGTAGGGTATTGACCTGAAAAGAAGAAATTAGATAGTGAATGTATTGAAAATTCAGAGAGTAGTGAGAGAGTGAGTAATAAATTGAAGATATGGTGAAATTACAGATGGGATGAAAGATTTGATGAATAAATATAGGATCACAATTTTTTTCTAGAAACAAATTGAATTGTGTGATAAAAAAATTGATGTAAACAATGAGTTGTAGCTCAATAAAATTATAAAGTAGTGGTCTCTTACAAGTTGCAACTTACAAATTATCAAGTAGTAGCTTGATGTGAAGTAATTGCTTCACTGTTGAGTTGTAGCTTGAAAATTTTGTAACCATTGAGAAAATAGTCCTTTGGTTAAGTGGTTTTTTCCCAAACTTGGTTTTCCACTTAAAAATCCTATCTCTCTCTTGTGTGTGCATCTGATTTGTGTTGTTGAAATTTGATACAAAGGTCAAAAATTTGATTGAAGTTTGAATTTTCATAAAAAAGTTGAATTGACAATAATTCACCCCCTCAAAGTGTCCCATTTTCTAACAGGGGGCAGAAAAATGCACCCCTTCCTAGGATTGACATGTTGCGTAGATGAGTGGTGAGAAAGGAGGATGAGAGAGAGAGATTTAAGCACCCGAGATAGAAAAAAATTGGTTTCGTGAAGAACGTGACAACAGATAGTGGTGGGGAATTTTTGTTGTCCCAACTATCCTAGATAGTTGGGGTAGAAAAATATGCCCAAGGGTTAGAAAAAAACATAGCCAATTTTGCACTCTATATCATTAAGCACTTTTCGGGAAGGAACAAGGTCACATGAGGGTCCAAGTGATGAAATTGGGGGTGGGGTGCATTTTTATACCCCTACTATCCCTAATTTCTCTAGTATCTTGGAAAATTTGGACATTCAAGATAGTTGGAACAGTCTAGACACAAAATTGTGCCACCATCCAACTATGAATTTGACTAACTCCTGAAATCATGAAACCAACTTTCCCGAAGTTCTAGGAAATATTTTTGGAATTTTTTTATATCAATTTCAATCCCAAGACCATTTTAAGATTAATGGGAGGTTTTCCAAGGATTTATTATTTATCCTTCTCCAAAAAAATCTAATTTTTCATTAGGGACCGCATGAGGCAAGTCTATTGAGATTGGTTTGTACAGAGAAGCACTTGGGTCTTGTGAAGAATGTGAAAACTCCCTCATATTGAGAATTATCTAAGCTTTCTGACAATATATGTTTTTCTCTTGACTCATCTCGAATCTCCCATAAATCTTCATTTGAAGTTTAGGTACCTTTTTCCACTACAAGCTCCTTAAGCCTCCAAAACCCACTTTCATTGTTCTTACTCAAAAAACCTCTGAAACTTTCCTATATATTTCTAAAACTATTCCATTACATTCCAAAATATTAAATGAAATTACCTGATGGTTTAGTTACTTTAACTATTCTTTGGAGGATGTACACATGTCTCAGGAATGCTAAGAATAGCCTTTGTAGGCTTACTAAAGAACTCACCTTTAGAAGCACTGCATTGAAATGACATGATTAAACATGTCTCAACATTTTGAAAACTTGGGAAATCATTTACAACACATATTTAGACTTACAAAGTGATAGGATAAATTCCACAAAGAGGGAATACTAATCTGGAGAAGGTATAGGAAGTCTTGGGTGTAAAATTTTTAAAACTTGGATCTATTTTCATTCTTGAAATTATGAAATTTCTAGGTTGCACATTTACATGACAAAAATGATGTTTTATGTTACTTGGGAAGTAATAAGGTGGAGACTAGTTAGAATAACACATGTAAGCTACAATGGCTAGTGATTTTAGGGATATTTGAGAAATGAGTTGAGTTTGGTCGGTTAGAGGATGTTTTCATGAAAAATTTTAGGTCAAAGTGAAAATATTTGTGCATGATATGTAAATTTTTTTAACTCGAGTTTTGAAGAAGGAAAATCCTACTCGAATTGGAAAATTGTTTTCTCACCCACTCGCACACACTTTTCATGGGACAAAGAGGTTTTTGGGATGATATTATATTGATATAATATTTTTGCAAAAATAATGAGGTGGATTTATTGTCAGTTTTTTATGAAAAATTGTTAAGAAGATAACTATCTTTGAAACCCTAGTTAATCCCTCATAGTAGAGTGACTTGGGAGATCTATTTTTGATCTCCAAAGGAAATTTTCAAGCTAAATATATGCATCAATTTTTTATAGGATTCCTCCAGGATCATTTTGGTGGTGGTTTAGTGTTCCAACTATTTTGGGAAGAGATAAAAACCCTAATTTTGTGGGTTTTTGCAGTTTCAAAGCTGATGGAAGCTTCAAGATGAAAACCAAACTATTACAAAATCCTCAGAAATTTCTCTAAATGATCAAGAAAATTTTCTAGTTGATTTAGTGGAGAAAGTTAAAGATACATTTCCTCAAAGTTACACTGCTGTCGATTTTGGCCTTAAGGGCTAAAATTTTAGTCTCTTGGTTTGAGTTGTGTTTGATCATTTTGCTTGTTGTTTATCCATATGATAGTCATGAAAATTTTGTAGGAACCTGATATGATGTGATGAATTTCTTGGTTTGATATCATGAAGCTTTTTTATGTTGAAGATCTAATGGCCTAGAAATCCCTAGTTGGCTTGCTCAAGAAGGTGACTTAAATGGGTGTGTTAGATCAAATTTTTCCACATGATCTATGCTACTTAGTGCTTTTACATATTGGTACAAGTTTCCTTGATGTGTTACAATTATCTTGGAAGAATATTTGAAGGTATTTTTGTATTTGTTCTCTTAAGACTTGTTTTTGGGCCTTTGAATCTTGAATGATGTTGTTTTTTTGTGAGGTGTTTTGATATGTGAACAAAATCTATTTTGAAGACCTATTTTTGGGGTCTTGAAGCCACTTTAGAGAAATTTTAGAGATTGACATATTTGGAGGTTTTCTACTTTGATTTGAAGCTTGAAATGAGTTGTTATGGAAAGTAGATTCAAATAAATTTATCTATGTGAAATCATTCATTTTCTCGGGAATGGTTTAGGACGCTTGAATACCTAGTTTGAATAACATGCTTCTTGAAGAGTTTCATGATAGAAATAGATTTTTAGTGTTTCTTGAGATTTTTGATGATGCTAAAGATTATTTCCTGATTTGTGTGGAGATGTTGGAGTCTTGAAAAATATACTTAATAACCTTGGAGTTGTTGGAACATTTGTTAGAGATTAGAGGGTTTGTTTTGGGCTTGTTTGGTAATCATTGTGCTTATTCATATTGTTGTCACCTATGCCAACCCTTATGGTATCTTGGAATGAATTTATATGATGTTCTTGATATATTTTTATGTTGGGATGACTGACCTACTTGGCAAATGTCGACATAGGGATGTTTTAGAGTTGTGACTTATATATAATTGTAATGTGTCATTTGTGACTAGCTGAGATGAGGATGTGAATGATAAAAATGAGAGTAAATACGAGATTTTAGTGGCTAAGAAAAGATATGAGAAGAGTGATGACTACCTCAAGAAGATAAAGAATCATATTTGCAATGGAAATTGACCTATTCAGCCCATGAAGAAGAAAGATTGAGTGAATTAGGCTATTGTTTGTCTTGATGAGGGTTTTATGTGTTTGGAGATGCATTTGGATCACAATCATATGTGGGATCATCATATCATTAGTGGTAATTATTTTATAAAATATCTTATGATGTGTAATATTCATAGGAGTCATTTTTGTGAGTAATATCAATAAAGGTTTAGGGGTTGAGGATCTTTATGGGATGAGTGCCTCACTAAAAAAATCTTACAGGATGTGTAATATTCTTGCAAGTCCTTGATTTTTGTAATATAATATAAGGTTTCAATGGATTTTACTACCCTTTAGGATTTCCCACTTATATATGTGTTATCCCGTAAAATTAACAAGGGTAATTTTACAGTAACCATACTCAAATTCTGTTTGGTCCCCGATAAGGTTTATTAATGTTCTGAATGGCCTAGAACTCCCTTCCATAAAATCAACTTTTAAGAACTTGGTCATTTTCAACCTTTTTGGGTTGGGCGCAAGAACCATTGTTGCAACATCTTGTAAAATTATGCCCATCTTTGCCTTTGGTGCACTTCCTGGAGTGTCAACACTTCAAATGTTGTGCCTCCCAAAGGTGCGCCAAAGCGCACCCATCATCCTGTCGACATCACCTAACCCATGCCTAGGCGCAATCTCCTCCATGTCGACATCTCTCCCAGTGCACCAAAGGAAAAAGTTGTTGGCGCATTAAATGTAGACTTTTCTATATATATGTGCATTGAACCTACCATTTTCACAAGTTGAAAATCGTGAAAATTATTCCTCTCGCCCTGTCGTTATTTCGTCAGCCCGCGCATGCCATTCGTCATGTTCGTGGACCCCACCTCATTCCTTCATCATTATCTATACTGGGTAAGTGGTTTCTACCATCCTTTTTGTTGTTGTTATGGATTTTGGGCTAGGTGATTAGGATTGTTGAAAAATAACAATGAATCTAGAAGGAAAGGAAAACTACAAACGCTTGCAAACCCTCCTTTCCCTTTCCTTCAAAATCTACACATCTAGAAGTCTCGGCCTCAAAATAACTCATACCCATTTGTCCTTCACTCCCTACCTTGCTAGGTTTTCCCTCCTGGACATCAAAATCTGAGCCAAAAGAGTAAAAATTGAAAAAAGGGAAATCAGCCTACATAGTGAAGTTGTTTTCACTAGGGCACATTGCAAACTCCTGTTACATCAAACACAGTTGTGCCATAGGTGCACTGTCCCTGCATGCAGCATAATCCTTTCTACACCTTATAAAACATTGCAAAATTCTCAAAAGCGCAAGCACTGGTGCCAAGGAAACTACAAAGAACATCCGAATGTTGTGCAAACCTTTTGACTTTGCATAAGCTCAAAACCTTGGCGCACTTGACCTTTGTGTTACACCTTCTGCAAATGCGCTTGGCACACCTCACCCTGATGTAGCATCTACCATCCGCACCAATGGTGCACCCTAAGACCCTCTGCTACACCAAAAAAATCTACGCCCGCTTAAAGCACTTCCTATTGTGCAAGCGCACATTCCTTGACATCAACATATGAATGTTGTGTGTAGCCTTTCTGCGCCTCGTGCCCCTTTTGGTGTTGCTTTCTTCCATGCAACACTCCCTAAAAGTGTGCCTCATTTTTCAAAGCCCCTGTAGCTGCAGTAAGTAAGGATGTGCCTTGCACCCAAAGGCTCATAAGTTGATAATTTTTCATTTTGCAAAGCATTTATGGACAACTTGATGGCTAACATGGCCCTTCTACATTGGAACTCTCTTATTCTTCTTGCAGAACAACAGCAATCCTTGAGTGCACTTATGTCTTCATTGAGTAAGAATCCAACCAAGTCCAAAGGCAAAGCCAAGTTGACGGAGCAAGAAATGAAGTATAAATACCAAAAGGTCAGGATGCCTGACTCACTTACAGAGTGCGATCTCGATATCAAAGATTCAGAACTTGGGCATATAGACATGGACGAATTTTGGGCCAAAACCAAGAAGGTCACAGGCAGCCCATGGATGGATAAATTGGTTGGTAGTGGTCTGCACTTTGCTACAGGGCTCCCAGTGAGCGCAATTGATAATGAATTCATCATGTTGGTGGGCCATTGTTACAACAAGGACACAAGATGTGTCGAAAATGAGGACAACAAAGTGATAATAAACCTCACATCCCGACACTTTGAGAATATCTTGGGCATCCCCCACCATAGAAATTTTGTGGCAGTAAGTCAAGAAGACTGCATGAAGACTTGGACCGATAATGAGGACAAGTGCATGTAGATGATGAACAAGGTGTACCTCAAGAATAAAAAGGTGGCGAGTAGGTGGCCCCAAGTCATTCATCGTAGTGATTTTTCAGAAGAGCTGAGTGACATGATCACCTTCCTAAGTAGAGTACATGGGCTCCCTGATGCCCATTACTTTCACAAATGGATGCTCAGGTATTTGGAAACAATAAATAAGAATGTGCCCAATCAGCGTTTTGGCTGGGGTGAGATTATCAGTGATACAATCTCAAAACAACTTTGACAACTTTCAACAACTGGGAGGTTCTATATGAACTCCTATGTAGTATATGTAGCTGCCTCAGAGAGAGACTACCCAGGGTTGAATCAGTATGGGGTATGGCCCCAAGTCAAAATATACAAATACTATCCAGACCGAGGCTCGAGAATAACATAGCTCGGTTCGTAAAGATCAATGATGTCTTCTTTTATGGAATCATCTATCTCTTGAGGCCCAAAGATGATTCATGGTCGACAAGAAAAAGTGTGATCACCACCACAACAAAGTGGGGAGCGTTGTTTACACAATTCCCCACCTTTACCTATCTCAGAGCTTCCAACTTCTTGGGAGAACCCACAAGATTGTTGAGGTATGCGGGGCCCAAATTGATCCTTCTCGGAGCTGTCAAGGTAGCTTATCACCTATCACGAGAATCGTATGAAGAGGAAGAATGGAGGAACTCCTTTCCCCCTCATAGTAGGCGTGTACGCATGCCCCTCACAAAGTAAAGCTTAGGAGATGTATGTAGAGCTTGAATTGCTCAATTTGAAGCATAATTTCCAGCAAGGCCAACCTTCGATCCTCGTGGTTTCCTTCCAAGGGAAAAGATCGATCCTATCCACGTTCCTCAGATTGAGGATATCTACATCGACTTAAATCATGAAGTCGAACTCAGATAAAAGGATCACTCCCACTGGCCCTGACAGAGATCATTCAATATGGCGTGGCCATCATCCCAAAGGATTTCCTAGAAATTGATCAGGAAATTGATCAAGTTTACCTAGACATGGATGGGGATGATTGGCCATTCACAAATATTGACAGAGAAAAGCACCCCAGACCATCCAAGAAAGGGTTCAACCTACTCTGCAACACACCGAGCATTGGTGTAAGAAAAATGGTATCATCTATCTTGGGGTAGATTTCACCACATCTCCCCTAGGCAATGCACCCACCAGGCCAGATCACTTGCCTAAAGGAAAAGGGAAAGATAAAGTGGGAGAAGTAAGCACTGCTCAAGAGAAGGCTCCTAAAATCCCTCCTACTACCACAGAAGAGCAAGTTGTGGACTTAGTGTCCCCAAGAAAAGAAGAAGTGGTAAGTGCTCCAATGGACACATCCACTCAGGATGTTGTCACAACTACAACTAGCAAGGTACCAACCGTTCCCTCTCCCACTCCTCCTCCCCCTCCTCATGTCACTCAAACAACCACTCCTTTGGTTGTGTCTTCCCCTCTGTCTTCTTCCTTTCCCTCTCCCTCTTCCTCCATCTTCTTTTCCCTTGCGGATCTGTCCCCTAACATTTCTTCCCTCATTTCACAGATCCCTTCCACCCCCATGGCCTCCTCTCTTGTAGTGACTCCTAATCCCGTGAGCGTTGGTGTGTCGGCCCCTTTCTCCATGCCACCACCAAGTGTCTCGACACACTTCCCCGTGTCCACTACAGTTGTTCTTCCTTCCACCCCTGTTTCTTCTTCATCCTCTGGTCCCACTCCCATAAGTCCAAGCTGGATCTCAAACCACCTAATCCAACACAAGAGGAAAGTCCCCATTGCACCCATGGACTTCTCCGTCATCCCAACTAAAGGACCAAAGAAGAAAAAATCTATAACTCGCTTCTCAAAAAGTGCTTCAGGTGAAAGGGTTATGGAGATAGCCTACCCGGATCCCATAAAGAAGAAAGAATATCTATCTCCTATAGATTTTATAGTGACCCAGGTCACAATGGGAACATCATCAGAGAGCTTGCAAGGAGAGGCCTTGTCAGCCGTGGATGCCCTTTGCAAGAAACTGCAAGAAGTGAAGGAGAAGAAGAGAATGTTAAAGGAACAAAATGAACATCTTCTCCAGCTTTGTAAAGAATGGGCAATGCACCTCCTATAGCTGCCACCAAAAATTTTGAATTCCTTAGTCAGGAGAAGATAAATGAATACACCAAGATTGGTGAACAAGGTGCAACAGTGTCCTCCTAGAGAGAACAAATCATCAGTGACAGTGAGGAAGTAATCACAAAGTTCACAAGCCTCTACCAAAGTATAGATAAGGCAAACAATGAACTCCAGGCAATAGCAAGACCCATCTCCGAAGAGTTAGACCAAGCCAAGTTGCAACATGAGACATTATAGAAAATGGTTGACTGCTCGACCGATAACTTGTTAAAATTTAGCATCATTGATCACCCACGAGCACACAACAAAGCACTTGTCGCTTTAGACTATCGGGTTGATCAAATGGAGTTTGTCTTAGAAAAGATAGACAAAATCAAGGAGGAAGCCCTAGACGTAAAACATCAAATGGAGTATATTGTCTTGAGGATGTCTCCAGGGTTGCTTAGCACATCATTCACCTTGAGAGAAGAAAAAGATACTATTCAGCTTTTCAAGGGAATTACATCACAAGGTTTGATGCCAGAGGTCACTTTTGACCGAGAATCTATTAACAACCTTTTGGCTTGCCACGATTTCGTCAGGTACTTGATGGAGGTAGGAAATGAATACTTCAAGCTCCCTGATAGGCTCAGAGATGAACAAGAAACTTTTGAGGTTATCGGGGATCACATAAAGGGTCCCGATCATGGTAAACTTCATAATATGATCAGAAAGTTCATGGAGTATCGAGATCAGTATCATATCGTCTCTCCAAAGCAAAAGCAAGACACTCCATTTGAGTAAAGGGATGATGATGAATAGGCTTCCTCCTCCTGGGATAAATCCCATTTTTGTAAAAATATTTAAAAGTATGTTGGCACACGTGATGACATCATCCATGTTGCACCATGGGATGTTGTCATCCACAAAATTGCCCCAAAGTCAACATTTGACTTTTAGATATTTTGTAGATATTTTGTTGGCTCCTTTTTGTCTTCTTTCTCCTTCTCCTTCTATAAATACTTGGATACTTGTAGTATTCAGGTGGTGGACAATCTTGTATGAAAAATAGAAGTGAGGAGAGAAAGACTTTGAGCTTTCTTGTAACAGAAGAAAACATTAATACAAATATTGAGACTTTGTGCTGAATTAATGTGTTATATGCATTAGATCTTTCTTACGTCAGATTTGTGTGTTTATTCTGTTAGATTCATATCTACTTTTGTCATTTTGTTTATCAGTATTGCTTTATTTGTTTATGTGAGTAAGTTTGGCTCTGTTTACTACCCAAAACATAAACCCTCTGACCTTTCTACTTTGGAATTAATTTCTTTTCTCCCTTCAGATCCATCTTTCTTTCATTCCTTCCTTCATTCCTTTATGTTCTTCATCGGAACTAACTCTACTGGGATGAGATCCCAAAGCCCCCACGAAGGCGAATATTGTAGGACTTGCATGGTTCCTACTAGTAGAATAGTAATAAACCGGTTTCACTTTGCTATCTCAAAGAGGGGTTATGCCCCACACACTGCTTGGCTCCTGTCTATCCATAGATCTCGCCCACACGATAGATTTTCAGACCAACAATATGGTGTTCATGTGTCTTCTTCTTTGTTTCATGTACTTGTGAATGATTAATACACATATAATGTGCTCATGTGGTTATGGATGTTAAATGGTTAAATGGAATGATGAATGTGAGTAATGGAAAATTAAATTAATTTTTTTGGAATGATTCACCCCCTCTCATTCCATTGTGCTTCCAATAATTTTTATCATTTTGGTCCATGTGAAGATAGTTTTATAGCTTGAAGGAGATCCTTTTGAAGCACAAGCAATTGGTAATTATTCTAATGTTGAAGCAACCTTAAGAAAGAAGTATGATGTTGCATAGTCCTCAATTCATGGTTTACAATATCAAATCAGTTTCATGGAGATAGAGCATGGTCAAGCCATCAAATAGCTATAATCATAAGCTGGGAGTGTGAATAAAGCATTAAAGGACACAACAAAAGATTGTTCAGCATATAAATAAAAGTTGAGATATTTGGAATTGATTTAGAATGTGCATCAAACAGATTAAAGATGTATGACAGTTGGAGAATATTTATGAATATCACGAGAGCTTAGAGAGTCAAAGGGAAGATAGTGACAAGACATGCCTAGGCTTCAAAGGAAAGCAAGTGGATAATGATGAAAAATCTAGACCAAGTTCTCAAGCAGTCAAAAAGGAGACAAAGAATATTGATTCAAGAAGGTATAACCTCGTTAGAAAGCCTAATCCAACTAGGTATGGTAATCATTTCAATGGTTATTGCTATATTTTTCATGATTTTGTTCATAGAGATAGAGATTGCAAAAGAAGGTCTTTTAGGAATGGTGAAAGTCTCTTCAAGTTTGAATGCTACTGATGTTGTGAGTATGGTCATAAAGCTAAGGATTGTGGTTGGAATAATTTTGTGAGTATGATCATAAACATAAGGATTTTGGTTCGAATATAAGTGTATATAATTCAATCTACGAAATAATAATGGTAATGTGTGCTATAATTGTCCAAATAGGGTCATATTTCAAGATATTGCCATCGAAGTGAATCTCTAGGTATAGTAATAGGTTTCAAGCATCCAAAAGGAAAGAGAAGAAAGTGTTCAAGAGAAAAATCAGTCCTAAGAATGAATCTGATATAGTCAAGTCTATTCTTATGGTCAAGAAGGATGTTAACCAAGAAAAAGAGATCAAGAGAACTGATTCTCAGTCTGAAATGCATAACATGAAGTCTAATCCAATAAGGTTTTTCAAAGAAGGGCCTAATTTAAACAAGGAGGAAGAAAATTTAATCAAGCTCAATTCGGATCGGGAAGGTATGTTTTCTCTATTTGGAAAATCAAAGGATGAGGAGATTTATATGTGTCTAACTCGCCATCTAGTCTCCAAGACATGAAAATTTGAAGCTTTAAGAGTTATAAGGTATGTGCTCGATCTATTCATGAGGTCTCGTAGTCCTTGATTTTGTTAGGTGTTTGATTTTTAAATCTTATTTGTCATGTTTTCATTCATGGTAAGTGTGTTGTGTCATGATCTAAAAGGTTTAAATCATTTATGTGAAGAGTTCTTGTATTTTTCAAATAAAATCCATGATATTGTCAAATGGTATGATTTTTCCCATGAATGTTTCTAAGTGTGTTGATCCATCAAGATTTTATGGTATCATATATTAAGTATTGTTAGTAGAATCTCAAGTTGTAAGTATGTTGTTAGTTTTTATCAAGTCTTCGTGGATGGTCAAGTTAGTATTGGCAAGGTGGTCTTTGTTTCATGTATGTCCCGATGTTGTATTGTCATGAGGTCTTTTTTTGAATAATTTTAGAAGGATGATTGAAGCTATGAGTGGATACAATATCATGTGAAAGTGTTAAATGTCTATATTGTTATGTTGTATCGCTTAATGTCTCAAGAAGGTCTATGAATTAGGTTATATTTTCAAGGTTAAAAGGTTTTTCATAGTAATAGAGCATCTTGGTTCAAGATTCTTGAGATGGGATCTAGATTCAAGATAATTTTTCTACAATACATAAAGTATTAGGAGGCTAATATGTGAATTTCATCCCGTGGAGAGAATCAAGATATGATTTTCAAGGGCTAAGAGCTAATTGTGATCAATGAAAAGGTATGGAGGTATGGAGTTTAGAATTTGCATCAAATATGATGTATGTTTATTGAAGATTCAAGTTTATGTGATCCTTCACATTTAGGAGATCATCGCTTTTTATAGGCAAAGCTCCTTGAGGATTGATATCATGAAAACCATGTGATTAAATATTGAAGAAAGGATCAAATAATTTAGTATATGTTTTGATGAATATGTTCTCCAAGATATGATTGTTAATAAGGTCAAGTACAATTGGAGAATACATATGAAAAGATACATTTGGTTGAAGAACTTCATTCAATATATGTCGTAATGTTTTGAGTTCGTCTATCAAGTTGTTGTTTATGTATAAGGAATTTTAGGTCAAGTGTGTTATTAAAAGTGACTTTCTTGAGCTATAGAAAAGTCTAGAAGTATGAGATCCGGTAAAATTTTAGAAATACATGTTGAAGGTTTTTTTCGAGTCCAAGAAGATTATTAAGAAGTTGACTATCATGAATTTTCCTCTTCTTTGCTAAGTAAGAAGGATATTGCAAGATGATTTTTTTATGACTAGCTCTAAAGGAAGAAGGTATCATCATTGATGATAAATAGTTCCAAGTGGAGAATTAAGGGTTTCATATCCATTTAAGGAATATGTTACAAGTATTTTATGTCTTCTAGATCTAGGATGTTGTAAGGGTTTGTATATTGAAAACCTAACACTTTGTGATCCAAGAAGTTTGTGGCATAATAATCTTGGTCTATGCTAATGTTACTAAGGATGAGATTCAAGCTTGAGAATATATTTGAAGGTGCATGACAATAAAACCATAAGAGACAAAATGAAATGAATCTTTCTATAGTTGAACTATGATCAAGTTGATATGAATATTATATGGGGTAGTGTGGGCCTGTCGACACTAAAATTTTCCTCCGTAATTTCTATTTCATTAATGTATGTATTAGGAATAGGGTGTTGTTAAGTGTAATTAGTAGAGCGTCCCGATAAGATAATGGCGCCGTCATTACGGTGCCACCAATAATGTCGAGTACGGTAATACCAAAGTACTATAGGAATGTTGTAAAAGTAAATATTTGTCGTAAGTGGTCCGGTAATGTTAAAATGTCAAAGTTTGGGTAATTAGAGAAGTAGGGTCTACATGATTAGGAATTAGAAATATTATATTGGTAATAAGGACAAGGAGTGAGGTCATAAATATTTTGTGTATTTTATTTGTAAAAAGTCTAAAAATGTGGAACCCATGTAAAATGATAAGGTTTATCTTATCTTAAAGGATAAGCTTACATGTACAGATAAGAGTTAAGGTATGGAATATGATTCGTCAGAGTGGATTTCTTATCCTATCTTAGAGATAAGATGGATAAGCCTGGAAGTTCTATAAATAGAGAGGCTACCCCCCTCATTTAGCATAGAAGGAAGTAGTGAGAAATATTGTAGGAAGTGTGCGAAGGAAGCCATCAAGTTAAAGGTGTGTTGAAGAAGCCATTAAGAGGTGTAATTGTAAAGTTTCTCCCATAGTCTTGGTGAAAGGAAAGTGAAGTCAATAACACTTGAAGTACCTCATGGGTGAGATTGTAATAGTTTCATGTTAATATTATAATTTACTTTGATATTTCAGATTTTCATCATTCTGTCTTATCATAGTCTTTAGCTATTCCCCATCTTACGCTGGGGGAAATTCAATGAATTCACCTTCTTGTTCATAAATGTGTGGCCTTTGCCCTTGTATATTCCCCATCTAATGCTGAGGGCATCCATGCTTTCTTGGTTACTTGTGCATAGCTCTAGAAAACCGTTGGAAAAAAGCACAAAAAAATACAAAGTTGTTTCACAAACAACACAAAAACAATAGAAAAGTGTCCCACACAACACAAAAACAATAGAAAATCATTTCACATAAATAAAAACAATAGAAAATTGTTGCATGAAAACAAATCTTACAAAAACATTTACTTAAGTTTACTTGCATTGTCTTGTTTCTTGCTTTGCTTGTTTGCTTGTATAGTTGCTTCATGTTTATGCTTTTAGGTTGTTTGTTGCTTGGGCATACTTTGTTAGAATTCATCTTTTCTTAGATTAGATTTATTCTTGCTTATGCATATTGAAGTGTGTTTTTGCATGCTAGTGAATCATGGTGCATTATTATGTTCATTCATTATGTTCTTTGTTCATGTTTGATTGTGTTTATTGCATGTGCATTGTTTTGTTATCACATCATCATATTTCCATGATTATCATCACATCTAACATCATCTATACATCATATATCAAGAAAAATCTAAGTATACATCATACATGAATGCTAAGCTAATCACCACATATCGTATCATCAAATGGGGGCAAGAGGGATCGCAAATATCAAAATATATCCCCCGCACCCATATCATCATATCATCCCATCCACTAAGTATGGTATGTCATATAAACAAATGCATTTGATATATTCTACAAGATCAATCATCTAGAAATCAAAACACATGTGATACATTAAAAAGATCATGATACATATACATGTCAAAATCAAATCATCTAACATCATAAACTACATCCATCTATCCATGAGAAATAATAAAAAATGTCCATCTCATATACACATATGTCATGTCAAAAATGTCCATATAATACATGTGTGGTATATCTGTATCAAAAATGGATATACATCATGGCAGTACATCAAAAATGCCTTCATCTGAGGCATACAATAAGAATGATACATCTATCAAAGAATAAAAGCCTTCATCAGAGGCATGTGTCAAAATTACTGTACAAATACAAAATGATATACATAGAGCACAATCTGCTCATAGCCTTCATCAAGAGGCGTATGTGGAAATGCAAAACATTAGGGCTGACTCGAGCCCTCTGAAGGAGTAGCCGGCCTGTCTCGTGGTGGCGGCATGACATGAGCATCGGTGGCTCTCCCAGGACGTGGTTACTCCACTAAGGCATGAGGCCTCTCAGATCTAGTGCCCCTGCTCACTGCTGACTATAGGAAGGTGCTCACCACTCAACAAGAACCGCCTCAAAATATAAGGACCTGTAATAAGAGGCTCTTCCCTTTGCTGTAGCTAGATCTCTATGTGTCTGGGCAGTCACCGTTATACCCTCTATGCGTCAGTAGGATGCTATCTATGTTAAAGCTCGGGCTAGCTCAGCCTAGCCCACTACGCGCTCAACCCTCAACCTATCTCGCTCAAGTATCACAGGCTGGAGCTGGGCTTGTGTCTGCTGGTATAGATCTATCACCTGGGCCATCTATGCAGCCATCTAGCCTATCTACTGAAAGTACACCATGTTATCACCTCCCTTGTCTGCCTGGGCCCATGCCTGATCCCGCTCAACTTTTAGTACTATAGTCCGAGCTTGGGCATGGTCTCTCTCTACCGTGACTAGGTCTCACTCTGCCAAAGCTAATCAGTGGCTCGCTACTATAACACGACTATCTAAGCCGTAGGCTGAGCCACTAGGGCCTCGTCCTCGTACTACTATGGAGGAATGCCACCACTCTAAAACTTGAGGCCTAGAAGGCTATGCAGGTGCCTATCCTGGACCCTATGGCCTCGGTCCCTGTACCTGTAGGGCACCCTACTCATCATGAGGTAGTCCGTCAAATGGATCCTTTGGATCATGACCTGCTACACCCTCTCTCTGCTCCACAACATGCCAGATCTCTCTGGCCTGCCGGTCGAGCATCTACCGCCTGTGCCTCCTCATGGATAGTAAGACAACGGGGTAAGACAGTGGCATACTAAGTTCAATAATCCATTATGGTGCTTGGATCCCTCACTGCCGTGGCCGGGTCCCATGCCTATGGGACCACCTGTAAGAAACTCACCCTGGCTCGGGCCACCAGTATGCGTGGACCCATAGTATGCCTCTTTGAGTCTCGGCGGGCATACCCTATGTCAAGTTGTGGAACCCCCTATACTATACCAAGTTGTCAAGCTAGCACTGTCACAACCCTATATAGCTCAAAGATATAGCTTCATGCGACTACCAGGATAAAGTGCTCTACTGAGCACACACTGAGCTCTACGGCATCCTCTAGCCACTAAATGTGCCTGTAGGGTCTCCATATAATGTCTCTCTTTGACAACTCGTCAAAATCTCACAATACCTGTATAGGATGCCTAGGTGGCCTCATACATCACCACCTACTGATACCCATGCCATGTAAGATGGATCCTCTAGGTCTCGAACATGCAAATTTCCCACAGGGCGTTCGATAGCAATGTGGTGGTCCCATGACCAAATCTGTAGCAATGAGGCTAGCCCCACTATCTTCTGACAGGGTAAGTGATCAAATGTAAATCCCAGTACAAGTGCACTAGTATGCACTGCCCCAACAATAACACTCACCGCTAAAAATACCATGTACTAATGGTAGTATCCCTCTCGGAAAGATGTCCCTATCTTATTAGTGAGAAAAAACCCACTGATAAGTGACATGTCAGATAGGGGCCCCGATGCGCTTTCAGTTGAGATACACTCGTAATGCAATAGTCATACCATCATGCAGTAGATGTCATCTCTCACAAAAAAGGGCACTGCAAGCTACTCTAATCTACCCTATATCATAGGTGTACTCAATCAAAGAACCCATGATCGGCACACGTAGAATCTGCCATACATCCTCTAGGGTCACAATCATCTCCCCAGTAGGAAGTCTAAAACACTGGCTCTCATTATGCCATCGCTCGGCCAGTGCAGTAAGTAATCCATGGTCCAAAATGATGGATGGCATATGAGCTATGGGGCCTAGCCCCACCGCCTCTAAAAGTATGGCCATAGCACACCGCCTTGCAAACACATACTCCCCTCTAGCTCAACAATCCGGGAATGACGCTCCCACATCTGCAACACTGCAATCGTCTCTACAAAATATCAATCCACTCGTCAGTCACTAACATTTCTTCTAAAAATCTATCTATCATTTTAGGGTTAACCCAAAAATCCTAAATTTTCTTCTAAGTGTCATCTTTTTGGCATTTTTCTTGTCTATCCTCTCCATCATCCTAGGATGCCTGCACACCCTTTCAGGCATGTGCGCCTCCCTTTTGGTGCATGTGCGTGCATGCAATTGTCTTAGGGCACTTGCACCATCATTCATGCTTGTGCCATCACTGTGTCCATGCGCATGCGTGCGTGCATCCCTCCTTTGTGTGTGCGCTCCCCTTTTGGTGTGTGGCATGTGCGTGTATGCGTGGGTGTGTGGTGTGTGTGTCTACACGTGAACACGTATGCAATGGGATGCCTCGTGTCCCCATAAGGATGCCTGCACTCCCAACATGACACGTGCGCTGCGTCCATGCCCATGCGCCCGATGCGACCCCGACACTAATTACTAATTCTAGGGCATTAATTACAAAATTTGACAAGCAAGGTTCAAGTATTCACAAAGGTTCCATCGTCGACGTGCCACTGGTACCCTCGGACCGCGCTACTGCCTCAATCGGTCATGTACGATCACCATTGTCCTCGCCACTTTATCGAGCCTCACAAAAAAATGCAATAGTGCTCGGTTAAAATTAATCGTCGCGGTGATTTACCCCCCGAGGGGTATATCAACCCATTTTTCACCACCGTGAAGGCCTGGAGGCTTGTTTCAACCGCCGTTTTCTCCGTTGTTCACCGTTGAATAATTATTTTAATTAAATAATTATTTTTCTCTTATTTTTCATCATGTTGGGGCATTTTTTTTGTCCAATCCCCTTTCTTCCCACTAGGACAATTTTATTTCTCCTAGGCAATTTTTCTTCTTATCCACACTCTCGTAAATAATTATTTTATTAATTTTTCACTATACAGGGACATTATTTGTCACTTGTTACTTCCTTCATCCACCTAGGGAACTTTTTGTTGCGCCTAGGCCCTTCATTCTATTTCTTCTATTTTCTTCTACTGTCCACCACATTTCAGAAAACAAAACAAAAAACATATATATATATATATATATATATATATATATATATATATCGTGTCAAAAATCCAAAAAAAGTAAAAAAATCTACAAAAATAGGTAACGTACTTATTGTGGCTGAAACTTGTGTCTTGCGCATGGTATTCTCTCCATATCCTACTAGTTTGTTTCACATCTTCCCTGATTAATACGACTCACGGATCACTAGATTCACAACCATTCACAAAGCTAATGCTTTCTTTATCTGTACTTTGGGGCACATTTGTTGCCTAGTGTTGTTTCGTTGCGCACAATGCTTTTACTTGGACCCAAGTGTCCATTATCATTTCCCCTTGCATATATCCTTGCTCGGGGCATCATTTTTAACCCTTGTCGTCAATCACAAACATGTGGATCTCTTCAGCTTGATAACAAAACATTTGTACAACTGTCTTAACCATTGTTGGGTTGGATATGTGTGTTCGTACTTGTTTTCCCTGTTTAATGAGCTTGTTTCCTTCTCATATTGCATTGCATTATGTATGTTGCATAGGGTTGGTGTTTTCAACAATGGACAATTGTTCGTAGTATGGCTTTTCATGTCATTCTACTTTTGTCGCATGCTTATATTTTTAATAAGGACCAATGACGTAGATCTCTTGCCAATATGATGATACTGAAATTGTTCCAATACAAAGGCTAGAAGCTATGCTCTTCTCTCCACTTCTCCATATTTTCTTTTGCATCACTTTTCTCTCACCCCTAATCTTCTGTCTCACCGGGGCATTCTGTCCCTGCCCATTCTTCTATCAATTTCTCACCTTTTTCGATCGTTGATCGTCTTCCTTGATCACCCTATCAACACTCGAGGGGGCATCTCTCCCTCCTACTAATTTTTCTTTTATCCCTTTAAAATTCCATCCATCTACTATCTTTGAAGTGGCGTCACTTACGCCACCCCAAAGAGGGGCAAATGTAGACACCCATAATTACGCTGAGCAATTTAAATACTTAAATTGCGCTAATTATCTCCCTTCGTGCAACTTGGTGACATATCGTCAAAAACACTCATATTCTCTCTTATCGTTGTTAATTAATTACACTACGCTAATTAGTTAGGTCGCCTATCCAACAAACACCCTAATTAACGACCTTCTATTAATTAATCACCCCTTCTATCTAGACTAATTAATTATTATCAATTAATTAGCTTTCCCTTTCATTTAACCAATAAATCAATATTTAATTGATTTAATCCCCTTCTAATAGCCTAAATTGTACTAATATTTCTCAAATTAGCTTCTATAAGCTTACCTCTACCTATTAATTAATCACCTTTGATTAATTAAAACACCCCCCAACTCCTATGACTTGCTAAGTATAAATTAAACCCTTCTAAAGTAAAGTTACATTTTATAAAGCAACCTTATCCATTCATAATCTTGTTTTACCTTTTATCCCACATGCAAAGGGATGAAGTGTTTCCTTTATCCATTGGGCTATATAAGGAGCCCTCCTTCTACCTTTATACCTACATCTAAATTTTTTGAGAAAACAAAAGCAAAGATTATAACAAAATAGACTAAAAGCTTTCTTTTGTTTTCTTGAGAATTCACCACTTGGAGAGTTAAGCCTCTTTTCTAGCCAAAAGTGCTTAGGTCATATGGGAGGTGTCAAAAGGGTCTTGTAGCCCAACTTTGATAAGCCCCCATTCCTAGGTTCTTGGAATATCAAGAACAACCACTTTGATTTGCCATGGAGCCTACATAGGTTCACCCATTTAATTTTGTTGTTAATTAAGAGAATAGAGGATTTAGACAACTAGCATGTTAAGTTTCAAAGTTTTAATATGATAAATGTTAGTGTCTAACCTTGTTTAATTCTTATCTTGATGGTGCTTTGTATTTTGCTTAATTTTGTTAATTAAGACTACTAGGTGTTAGTCTTTATTTTCATTAGCTTAAATTAGCAAATCATGCACACACCCATCATTCGGTTGTTGTTCTTCTTCTTCATCATTAACTTTTTGGGACTGGTGGCAGGGGAGATGGAAAGCGCCAACCGTGGAAATTTCCCCGAGTGGGGGCACCCTACCCACTACCACCACTAATGCCTTCACTTTGTTGAGATGATCGAAGAAACATCCACTACGGGTTGTAGAAGGATGTTGAGATTTGGGAGGGCGTCAACGTTGAGGAGAAGAACTCCATCGACTACTAGAGTGATGCTTGTGAAAACCCCAACCATAACTCGAAAGGGAAAATTGAGTGGCATGATGAGTCCGTGAGGTACTTGACTGATGGCACACAAGACATTTCCTATTGCAAAAGTAGGGATTGCAAGTGTTCCACCTCAAGGTGGACTTTTTTCACTTGGATCTAGATCTGGAGCATAACATTAGATATCACAATAACTTTAATAGTTGTAGAGAAGTCTCTATCCATAGTTGTAGTATTAAAACAAGCAAAATTTCTATCTTTCCAAATATGAAATAGAATATCAACTCTAAACATTTGCCAATAATTGTTGACTTTGTAGGGAGCATGGCTACACGAGAACCATTTTCCAATTAAAAAGTCAGGGATGAAGGGTTGGAAAAGGGTGTAAATCCACTTTCAAACAGATTGGGCATGTGGGGAAAACCAAAAGAAGTGTTTAATTGACTTTGGTTGTTAGCAAGCGGGGCAAGTAGGGTTTGAAACCCCATGTACTTGAGCCCGTATCTAACACGGATACCTTGCTACATAAAGCACCGCAATAAATGAGCTCTTTTAGACTCAATGTGAGCTTTCCAAATGTTGTCAAACCTTGTGGCACATATCCCATCCCCTGGACTTGAAATTTCAAATGGTGGTTTAAGGAGTCACCTAAATGTGATTTGGGGTGAGGAGGTGGTAGCCAATATGGGGTTTGTAGAGCAACAAAAAAGTATTTGTCGTAATGCAAATCTCTCCACCAGACACACCAAAAGAGATCTCGATTTTGTGCAAACAATTATCAAGTACAAAATTCATAATTTCTGAAATAGACTCGACATCCTCATCTTTGAGCTGAAATTTAGCTTTCACAATATCCCTTGGCATCCAAGCCTTGTATAGGCACCATAGCCACTATTTCATGTGTACAAGCACTAAAAACTCGAGGTAAGCGTTGGGTGAAACAATAGGGAAAAAATTCCACTTTCATGGTCCACCCCAAAGGGATTTATTTAACATTCACAATCGTGAAAAGGTCAACGGGTAATCCCACACAAATAACCGTTGAACTTGTTCGAAATCCCTTCGTTCTCCTGCTGTAATTTTTTATTAGGAATTCCACGGTTTCTTCCTGTATTATGGTAGACATAGACCACCGTCTGGATGTGCAGGTAGCTAGCTCGTGATATGGAACCCCAACAAAGTTAAAAAATTAAAATTAATGAAGCAGCAGCTTGTAGTTATCTGATATTGCAGAGAAACGCACTACAATCTTCACAGGATGCTCTACTGAACAATGACATTGCTAAACCTTAACTTTCATCCGTGGCAATGGCTGCTCAAACCTTTGGAATTGTCAAAAGAATAATACAACCTTACTATTTGTATGGCCGATAGCCCGCCTTCAGATCAGAATGTCTACAGTTGTTTCTTCCACCAATGCCAAACACGTGAAAGTGGGACTTCAAAATTTACATGTCATGGATCACCATGTACGCTCGTCTTCTTATATTTCTCTATTGCAGGCCTGCGCTGAGAGAAAATCCATACCGGAGGGAAAACTATTACATGCTCACATCACTTTGAGTGGATTTCAGCCTGACAATATTCTTTGGAATACCCTTGCTAACATGTATGCCAAATGTGGAATCTTGGCTGAGGCTACCAGAGTTTTTGACGCCATGCCTGTACGAGATGTCTGCTCGTGGACTGTCGTCATTTCAGCCTATTCCAGACATGGATTTGCACATGATGCTTTGCAACTGTTTAACCAAATGAGTAAAACAGGTGTACGCCCAGACCACTTTATCTTCTCAACTGTTCTCTCAGCTTGCGGAAAATTGAAAGCTTTAGAAAAGGTATGAAAATCCACGAAGAAATAATCAGGAGTGGATTTGATAAGTATGCATTTGTACAGAGTGCGCTTGTAGACATGTATGCAAGATGCGGTAGCCTGGAAATTGCAGGCAAACTGTTTGACAAAATGCACCAGCGAGACGTGGTATGCTGGACGCTTATTATTGCAGCGTATGCGCACAATGGAAGGGAAATGAAAGCCCTGAACCTTTTTCAGAAAATGAAATTGGAAGGCTTGAAGCCAAATCCTAAGACATTTGCTAACGTTCTGTCGGCATGTGCAAATTTGGCAGCTCTTGGAAAGGGTATGGAGTTTCATGAAGAGATAATCAGATGTGGATTTCAATTTGATATGTTTGTGCAGAGTGGTCTCATAAACATGTATGCAAAATGTGGTGATTTGGAGAACGCACGGAAACTGTTTGACAAAATGTTCACAAGGGATACGGTGTCATGGACAGCTATGATTGTGGGTTATGCACAAAATGGTAGTATGGATGAGGCCATGAAGCTCTTTCAGAAAATGCCTGAACGAAGCATTGTTTCATGGACTGCAATGATTGCAGGATATGCACAAAATGGGAGCAGTGTTGAAGCTCTGAATCTATTTCAGGAAATGAAGTCTGCAGGTGTGATGCTAGATTCAAAAACATTTGCGAGCGTTCTTCCAGCGTGTGCCAACTTGGCAGCTCTGGGAAAGGGGATGGAAATCCATGAAGAAATAATTAGTAATGGATTTCAATCTGATATCTCTGTGGCTAATGCTCTTATAGACTTGTATGGGAAATGTGGAAACTTAAGCAAGGCACGAGAACTATTCAATGAAATGAATGCAAAAACTGTTATTTCATGGACATCGATGATTGCAGGATATGCAATGCATGGGTATGGCAAGGAAGCCCTCAAACTTTTTCGACAATTGGAAAACTTTGGAATTAGGCCCAACCAAGTTACCTTTCTTTGTGTTTTCTCTGCATGCTGCCATGCTGGCCTTGCAGACGAGGGCATTCAATACTTCAACCATATGAATGAATGTTATAATGTCATACCTTTAATGGAACACTATAGCTGCATTGTTGACCTCCTTGGCCGTGCTGGACACCTGGATGAAGCACTAGAATTTATTGACAATATGCCAATAATACCTGATGCTACTGTTTGGGGGTGTCTACTCAGTGCCTGTAGAATACATAACAATTGTGAGTTAGGAGAATATGTTGCAGATCGCGTCTTTGAGTTGGAACCTAGAAATTCTGGAACTTATGTGCTTCTTTCAAACATTTATGCCACAGCTGGTAGGTGGAATGACGTTGATAAGGTGCAGAAAATGATGAGGGTTAGAGGGGTGAAAAAGACACCTGGATGCAGTTGGATTGAGGTTAATAAAGAGCTGCACAGTTTCCTTGTAGGAGACAAGTCACACCCACAAACGCAAGCTATCTATACAGAGTTGGACAGATTATCTAGAGAAATGAAAGCAACAGGGTATGTTCCAGACACAAGGTTTGTGTTGAATGATGTTGAAGAGGAGCAGAAGGAACAAACTCTTTGCCATCATAGTGAGAAGTTGGCAATTGCATTTGGGCTATTAAACACCTCCCTGGGGAAACCATTCGGGTTATTAAAAACTTCGAGTTTGTGGTGACTGCCACTCTGCAATTAAGTTCATCTGCAAGATTGTCGCACGAGAAATCATTATAAGAGATGCCAATAGATACCATCATTTTAAAGATGGACAGTGTTCTTGTGGGGACTATTGGTGATACTAACTCAAGTAAGCTATAAACTCGGCTTGCATTTTGACAAGAATTGCAACTCACCTTTGCATTGGTACCGAGTAGATGGTGTTTGTAGATATAGATTAGATTTTTCCTTTCATACAGGGTTTAAATTTTACAAATAAATTGAATGATGTGCCTAACTAATGGCCATTTACCACATCCCATTCAATTAAAGTAAGTTTTCTCTGATGACCAGATTGCCTTCCCTCTAATTGCACATGCAGGGAGAGAGCCTTTATAGCAATCTAGGCTAATGTTGAATGCGGCTCTTCTCAAGCATTGCAGTGTAACTATCAAGCATTTAGGTTTTGGGGATGATCATGAAAAAGAAGAAACTTATGATGGATGGGCAACTCTTGACAACGATTATCTTGCGTCCCATTGGAATTTGGGCTCACCTATTTGGGATCCAACTTGCCATAATCACCCTTACACTTTCCAAAGATGTGGACTGCAATGAAAATATTTACCTACAAGTCATCCGATGTTATAGACAGCAATATGTTGCCTATGCTGCAGATACCTGATGGGCATAAGGACAGCAGTAGAGGCCATGTCCTATATGTTATCGAGGACAGACCGTGAAGAGATTCAATCCTATGATGTCTCCAAGAAGAAAAATATTAGATGGACTAATGTAATGTAATTGATGCAAGATCATCCGGGCTAAAAGTGATCTGGCATCAACCAAAACTGATGTAGACACGGTTAGGGGTCCTAATTAAAAGATGCCTTGAACCATGCAGCCATGGATTTTCAAAGTTACATCTCAAAGAACCAAGATCCTAGCACAACTTGTAAGGAACAATAAAGGCTTTTATTAATATGAAGAAAAAAATTACAAACTCAGCTCAATTATATTCCCGTTTTACCTGTCTCATCACAACCTCGCAATGAAGACTCCAGAGAAATTCCCGAAAAGAATTTCAATCCTAGGACCTATCCTATTTATGCTTGTGACAAACTAGACTTCAAATGAACCAAAATCGACTCCTTGGACAATGGATCCTTACAACACTGCTCAAAAACTTAATTTCGCAATCTTTGCCTTCCTGTAAGTTTTGAATTCCTTCTGGCTGCTTTACATGTCCATCGCTCCTTTATATTTCTAATGGAAGATGTGAAAATATCTTTGCAAATAAATCTACTATTGGAAAGATTCATCGACTTGATTACATCATTGTCAATTCAATCGGTTTGGTATGTAGGCAATTACTCATGGTGGCCTCTTCGTTCAATCAAATTATACAGATTGCAAGGTCATCTTGTTAACAAAGAAAACATATCAAGTTCCACGTGTTTAGGTCTAATCATGTTAATGTTGATAGGCACGTAAAAGAATCACAAGGTCCATAAAGGGGCAAACGGGTATGACCTCCAACAACAGGGATGTAAAAGAACATACGAGGCACAAAAGCTCCAACAAAAAAACATTTGCACATACAAAACTCAAAAAGACTTTATTAAAAGTCAACTCCTCATGCCTTCTCTTCTTTATTCAAATAACCTGAAGTGTAAGATTGAACAAGACCAGACAAAGCTATGTGAATTTGTGCAAGCTTTTATTCTCCTAACTTAATTCTTTTTGGTGATGCAAGTTTACAAGTGAGCACGGATGCTCTTGCATCACATACCTCGGGTAAGAAGAAACATGAGATTTCATAACGTCTTCAATGGATCATCCATGTTTAGAAATTTCGGTTGTGCTAAGCCAAGGTGCATCCTCAACTTTTCTTCCTTTACACTTTACTAAATATTCTTTGTATTCATTTATGTGTATTGTCTTTGTTATACACGCCAAATTTTCTTCAATTTCATCGCATTCTTGTTCCAGTAGTTTGTGCCTTCAATCTACTTCAATGTTTTCTACTTTGTTACTTGTTTACTCGTGAAAGTATGGGTACAAATTTACAACATTGAAGACAGTGATATGTCTATCCAATCCCACAACTCTATCTCATATGCATTCAGTGCAAAAAAATTAGGTTACCATATGCTCCAATCTTCTTCCTTGCATGCTCCAATATTCTTCCACTTCAACTTATCATACGTTTCTCCTAGGAACCTTTTTAATGTGCAAACATGCTAGAACCATGTCTCCAACTTCAAACTCATGTTAACTCAAAATCCACGCGTTCCTTGTATCTGCATGTTGCTCTCTCTCAACTCTGTGCACACTCATTGGTGCACATCCTTAACGTACATCGTGAAGTCTTTTGCATGTGTTTCTTCCTTTTCCTAGTGAAATGTCATGCAATTCCGCAACTCCTCTTGGACTTAATCCATAAACTAAATGGATAGGTGACTTCCCAATGCTCCTACTTATAGAATTATTATATGTTAATTGCACTTGTGCAAGGACCAAATCCCACGTCCCTACCTTCTCTCCGATAAAACACCTCGAGAAAATTTTAAAGGCTCATATTGACAACTTTGGTCTAACCATTCGTTTGCAGGTGATATGAAAATTAAATTGCAAATTTCTTTTTTCAATGTCTTCCACAATGTGTGTCAAAAATGATCCACAAACTTAATGTCTCTATTGGACACAACAATGTGTGCTAATCCATGTAGTTGCACAAATTCCTAAAAACAAATTAGCTATATGTGTAGTATCACTAGTCCTCTTACAAGCAATGAAATGATCCATCTTTGAGATTATCAATGACAAAAAGATAGAATTATGACCCTTTTGTATCCTAATAAACCCATAACAAAATCCATACTCAATTTCGCCACGGTTTCGAGGCACTAGCAATGGTTTATATAATCCTACATCTTGACACTTCCCTATTGCCAATTGGAAATTTTTGTATCTATGTACATATCTACCCACATTTGTAGCCATCCACGACCGATAAATACCCCACTTAACTACACCAAGGTCATGGCTATACCACATCGACCTATTAGTCCTTCACAATGCTTCTCTTGAACCAAATACTCTTTCATTGAACCTCTAGGTACATACAACCGTGTTCTTTTAAACAATCACCCTTCTTATAAGCGGTAGTCTAACCATGGTGTGCGATTGAAGCTCGTTGCTTATATGCATGCTCCCCATGCCTCTCCAAAATTTTCATCTCTTGCATACAATTCCTTCATAGCATCGAATCCTACTATTTCCACATGCATCTTACTCAACAAGACACGTCTTCTCTGAGGGAATTTGCAACTTTCTTTGACTTCCCACTTCAATACTTTAAGACAAATGAGATAAGTAAGAATTCCATCAATTTCATGTCTTTGATTCAACTTACCTCCATTATTTCGAATAATAGTGCTTGATGGTTTGTTTACAACACCAACTTCTTTGCAACAAGTAGTACATGTACTTCATGCAAAGCTTGCACTATGGTATAAAAATCCCAATCATAAAGTGAATACATCTTTGTTTCATTTAGTTTCTTGGTGAAATTAGCAATGGTCCTACCATCTCAAGTTATCAAAATTCCAATGGTTGTTCCACTCCCATCAAAATCAACCATAGTTTGTTGCAATAAGGTAACTCCAATAGCGCTTGTTCCGTGACTTCCCTCTTAAACAACTAAAAGCCATATTCTCGCACCCGCAGTCCATACAAACTCTCTCTTATCTATTTTGCATAACCTATGTGATTGGTGTGCAAATCCTACTAAAGTGATGTATAAGATTTATGTAATACCTTGCCAAACTATGGAGACTTTGCACTTAAAAACACTTTTGGGTGACAACCACTCCTATATTGCTCTCACTTTCTTAGGATCCATTTTATCCTAATTGAGATATCACAAATCCCAAGCATACCAAGTCCTTCATGAAACTGTACTCCTTCAAGTTTAGAAATAACTTCTTCCACAAACAATGTAATACATTTTGCAAATGGATCAAGTGTTCCTCTTGCATCTTTCTAAAACTTAAAATGTCATTCGGATACAAAATGAAAAACTTACCTAAAAATGCTTCATCGTTTCATTCATGAGTCATGTGAACATGCTCGATGCATTGGTCATCTCGAATGATATGATCAACCACTCATACAATTCATCTTGTTTTTTAGAAGTATCCTTTTATTTATCACCCTCTCTTATCTTGCTCTGTGATATCCACTCTTTGAATCAATCGTTGCGAATTAATGCACTCCACTCAAACAATCCAACAAATCGCCCATGCACAACAATAGAAAACTAGAATTGATGATAATCTTGTTGATAGATCTAGATTCAATGCACATTCTCTACTCACCCCCTTTTTTCAATGTTAATATTGTAGGTACGATACATATGATGAGAGATTCTATGATCAACCCCTTCTTTGAGAAATGTTTGAAGTTGCTTCTTCATTTCCTCATTCTCCATAGGCATCAACCTATATGCGGCCTTGTTCAATAAAATAACCCTCGGAATGAAATCCATCCGATGACTTATACCCCACATAGGTGGTAATCCATCTAGAATATCTTGCAATGTGATACCCACTAACTCAATTACATCTCCACTTCAAATGAAATTTCTCCTTTCTATGTTGGTGCACCTTCCTTCTCCTTATGTGCAAGCTTTGGAATGAATGCAACATATCCATCCTTACCCTTTACCTCACTCAAGAGTTGTATTCCTAAAATCAACAACACCTTTAGACCCCCACTTTTACACATACATCCTACAAATGATTTAAAGTGTATTGTTGTATGCCTTTCTCTAAGGAGTAAGTATTTGCATGGCCATCATGTTGCACTCTTCTATCAAATTGCCAATGTCACCCAAGTAACACATGAGATACGACTATGGAAATTATATTGCACAAGACTTTGTCTTCATATGAACCAATTTTCATGCACACATTATATTTCTCATTCACAAGCAATTGATGTTTCTTTGGTAACTAGGATACTTTATATAGACTCATATGCAAAATCCTCTTTAGACCAAAATTTTCAACAATCTCATTAAAAAAACAATTATTAGTGTACAACTATCAATAATGACTATACAACACTTACCTCTATTTTACAAATTATCCAAAACAATTTCTTCCTTTGTATGAGGGAATTTTCCACCTTAACTATATTTAACAACACTCTTTTAAACATGAGAGCTTCTCCACACTTTGTCTCTTCTTTGTTGTTAGCCACAATACTATCAACATATGCATGTTGTGCATTATTTTTGCTAGCATAATTTCTTCTTGTACCACTATTTTACCGTGATTGCAAACACTTGATCACACAATGCCTAAATCTTCTAGAATGACAACATGTTCAGTTGAATCCTCTACATCTTTGATGTCCTTCTAAAAGAAGATATAAATTCTCTCTCGCATGTGACTTTATCCATGAAAAGAACTTTCTTCACCTTCTTACACATGATCGTGCATATCACTACACAATCCCTGGTTTAACATAAGAGCTTTCCCTTCCCTTACACACTTCTTTTATTTCTACATGATAAATTTTCTTCTCCTTCAATTGCAAACCAATAGGATCCTTCAACAAATCCTAGTCTAATCATACCAAACCCATCTTTAGTGAAATACACAATCTATTAACATACCTCAAATTCTTCTATGCATCCTCCTCAACACGACCTTCTCCGATAGAGAGTCTATGAAAATATTCAATTTAATATTTTATTATCATCTCCTTATGTTGCATATTTTACAACTTCTTGACAAAATTCAATTGGTAAGCCAGTAAGCATGAAATTAGCCTCCAAATTTACAACCATTGTATCCTAACTCTTTATTTTATCTTTTCCACTACGTACTATTTCAGTTTGTACATGTTACGACCATAATTATGCACGACCTTTCAACTTGCTACAAGAAAAGTTCACCTTCTTGGGATCTTCAACTACTTCATACTTAAAATATTTCTCCGGATCGGTGTTCCAAACAATGGATTCTTTAGGATTCAAAATACAAGAATAACTAAGAATATCAAACTTTTCCTACGAACCAAATATGTAATTGCACAAACGAATTTATCCTCCTTCTCATCCACATGCTCTACTTCGCATCATAGTCCTCATGTGTCCATTTAGCTATTTCATCATCACTTGTAACATCATCCACCACCTCTCCTCTCCATCGAGCGGTCTCCATTATCTCTTAACGGGATTGTACTCTCTCATAATCTCCACCAAGTCCAAAAGTCTTGGCACTTTAACTTCTCTAGCTTTTATGGTAGTGTTATCACCAAAAAACAACACCCTTTGATTTTTCATGTATGTGTGTGTTGGTACCATTTTTGAGCTTGCACCATGTTGCCCTAAAATTTTCAAATCTATATCTACTCAAAAACGTTTTATCCTTTGATTTGATGGTCTATAATTCTTCCCCTCCAGTTGAAATGCTTTAAAATGCTCACAAACTTGTTGTTTTGCCCTAATTTGAAAGAATAATCCAAGTTTGCCCTTTTATGTGCCTAGTTTTTCCAATTTTGCGGGCTATGTCATTTTTCCCTTTGCCAGATCATGGAAAAATCAAAATTGATCAAATCATACTTGTGTGCAATTGAAAATCCAATCCCAAGGTCGAAAATGTTTGGAAATCATGCTTCAGTTGATTTAGAATCGAAAAATCTACCATCCTTGGTGAAAAAATTGAATTCTAGGGCATCCTTTCAATTTTTTGCATTTTGACAGTCATACGGGCATCATTTTCCCAGTCAAATTCATCCTCAGAAGGTATTGGCAATGTGGTGGCTTCTAATTGGCTAAGGAAAAGCGGGGAAGTGTTGTAACTTTTCATTTTTCACTTTTTTGACAAATGGGGCATTTTCGGGCCTAAGGACCCGTTTTTTCCAAATTTGCCTACGTGGCATGTTCTGATTGGTAGGGGAGGGTGGGTAGTCGGGTTCCCTTAAGGTTTTTAGACCTTATTTTGCAAAAAAATTAAAAGTAAAAATTGGCACAAACCCCGTATCCAATCTGGAGTGGACACATGTCTTAAAGACCAAAGGGGGAGGGGCAGGCCGAGGCGGGACTTAGAGTTTTTTGGCTCTAATTCTATAAAGCTTCAAAATGTGTTTTAGCCCCGCTCCAATCAGAGGAGGACATGTGGCAACATGGTAGGTGCAAAAGGGATGCGGATGGCGGAGGATTTTGAGGTTTTTGCCTTTGGAAGGAAAAAATATTAAAGTAAAATTTTGGAGCACGACCCTGTGGCCAATCATAGGTGGACACGTGTCCAACAGAGTTAGAGGGAAGTGCGGGCCGTGGAAGGAAAAGGGAAAATTTTCCCTTTTGGTCAAAAGGACCTAGGGTAAAATTTTGGAGCATGGCCCTGCTAACAAATCATTGAGTGACACGTGGTGGGTAGAAGCGGACAAGGTGCGTCGGCGGAGGTAGGAGGGAATTTTTTCCCTTTTGCAAAAAGAGCTCAGAATCAAAATATGGAGCGTTGGCTCAAAACGAATCACAAGGAGACACGTGGCGAAGGCAAAGTGGGTAGGCGGCCTGGCGGAAGGAAAATTGAATTTTTTCCCTTAACAAAAAAGGGAGTTAAAATGAGAATTGGGCCCGCAGGATTTTAGCGATAGAGGAAGCGACATGTGGCGAGGGAGAAATCGAAGGTGCGGGCCCGTAGGGCAAAAAGTGAAAATTTTCCAAAAACTCAAAAAGGGTCAAAATACGCAGAATTGAAGCGTGATCCCAATGGGACCCACCATGTGCCACGTGTCGGCTCCAAAATTCAAAGGCGAGGGGGCAGAAAAAGTCAAATTTTTCCATTTTTTCAAAAATGTCAAAAAGATAAAAAGTAAGCCCGAATTGATTTCCAATCATTTTTTGCCACGTGTCCGGCCTTATCCAAAAATTAAAAAGGTGACTCAAGCTTATTTTCGAGCCCTCATCTTCCACGTGGAGGGCCAGGATTAAAAGATGGATAAGATCGACGGTTGTTGTGCATCCATTTGTTTTGACTACCATGGGAGCTCCAAGAAGCTTGGAATCACGATTTTTCACATCAAAATTCATCAAATTTATAGTGATTTTGTGTCGTCTTGGCCTTCCAGGATCATTGGAATCGGTTTCATGACTCAATATTTTGATTTGAGATGTTTTTGAAGTAATTTTTGCCCCAGCCCAAGCAAACACGTGAAGTGTCAAATTAAAAGTTGCAGAGGTAATTTTAAAGGGTAAAAGGGTGAAATGATGAATGGAAAGGCATCTGCATGCCTTGATGATGAAAACGTGCCTCCAAGAAGGATAATGATCCATAGTTGTGATGATTTAATCTTTTTGGGCACACCTAACAACTGCAAGTGTTTTTCTCGTTTGATGTCATTTTCATTGAATCATGAGGATTGTTTTGTAACAAAATTGATCCCATGGCATATTCTTTGCTTGGGAAAGAAGGCTCCAATATGGCATGAGGTATATAATTCGTTTTGGATAAATTGTAGAGGGGTTGAGAAGTTGAAAATCACGAGCAAATTCTGAGAGAAAGCTCATTTTTAGAAAAACCCACCAAAGGACCGAAATAATTTCTTACGTGTTGGATCTTCATGTATGTGAGTTGGTTACAAGTGTATAGCCATCACACAGCTTGTGAGATTGTTCATGAAACTCTTCCTGGCTGATGAATCTAGCATGCTTTTGAGTTAATCTGTGTTGTTCCGGGCAATATGATGTCAGTTATTGTTCTTATTGCAATCTTGCATTGAAAGTCTTTCGAAATCACATAGAAACTCCATTTCTTGTTGATAATTTAGTGGCATTTGCAATATCATGTTCAGAAGAGCCTTCATCTGATAAAGAGATAAACAAATTTAAAATCACTTTACCTTCCTTGACTACAAAGATTGCTTGTAAGCCTTTGGGGGTACCTTAGGCGTGGTTTGATCAAGGATTTTTGTGTTTAATTGAGTTCTTTACTTCAAGATTTTGTGGTGAATTCTCAAAGATTGTGTGAAGAGTGCAACTTGGGCTTCCATTTATGCCTCTTCTGGTTGAAAGAATATCTTGATTATTTGAAGCATTTTATCTGATAGTTGTTCAAGTATTGTAGAGGTTGTCAAAGATCTGATATATCCCAGTTTGTCTTGTCAACACCCCACCAAAAATTCATTCAAACAAACTAATCCTACCCATACTACCCTTGCATTACATTGTGTTTCAACAAAAGGATCTAACCCATCTACAAAAATACACAAGGCAAATTAGGATTATACAAATGTCTTGATAACCCTTACCTTTCTTAGAAAATATATCTATGATCTGGGAGTGATAACTTGTGGAAGTCAAATTTGGAGTGTTGATCATATTTTCCAAAGGCCTTTTCATACTATTTGCATAAATTGAGGGATATTTCATCTCCTTCACCATTTGGGGGTTCTGATATAGGTTCTCTTACCTTGGTTGAAAGGCACAACCTAAAATAGTGAGGGTCAAATAAAATCCTTTTAGAGTGTTATCCATCTCTCCACAAATCTGAGTGCTTCAGTTAGATCACCTCCCACCTACAAAACAACACACATCATGATCTATCCGACTTCAAGCTTCATTACGTATCTTTGATGCTTTGCTTTCAGTTGGAAGGAGAAAAAATTTGGGTACCAACACCTTCTCGCACCGTTGTTCTTTAGGACATTCTTGATATTTCGATCCACTGGTAATACTTCTTGTTTGATTTATGTGAAATTACAAATCTAAGTATCATCTTCGATAAGATTTATAAGATTGGAATAAAAAGTAGAGTTCTAGGTTTGTTGTTTTACTAGTTCAATCTGATCTATGTGCATGCATATTTGAGATATTTGAATGCATATCAAACCCTAGTAAAGTCCTTTACAAATTCTGCATGCAAATACGTTGTTGAAGAATCATTTTATAATCATATTTGTAAGGATTAAATGAAGGTTAAAAGTTCTACCTATAATTTTATCAGTTTCCAGCAGTGGTTGCACCTTATTTGCATTTGTGGTTGATTGATTCAAGAAAGGAAGGTCTGATCTATAATTCTAGCAAGATTTTCAGTGTTGATAAGTATTTGACAGAGTATTTTAGTGCATTTGCACAACTAGGGTGAAAATCCTTAGTGGCGACTCCGTGCTGATTTGATATTAATAAATACTAGTGTCTTACCTTTCTGTCATTTATAATTTGTTGCTCATATCTGCAAATTGAAGGGAAGAAGATCCATATTCATTAAGGATTCTAAGAAGTTGTTCACGATTCAAGAAACTCGAGCTAGAGGGAGAAAGGTGTGGAAGGTTGTTGGAGACTTGACTGCAAGAAAGGAGATCCCTATTGTTGAGTTTGAAAGTGAGCACTGTTATTGAGGACTACAGTTCTTCTTCAAGTGGATCGATTCGAATAATCCTATTGCTAATTTGAATTCCCCATCGGTGAGGGACCTTCTTGTGCATTTGAAAGGTTTACTCCTAAATCTACTCATGTATTTTCTTCATTTTCTAGAGATCATCAAGAAGGAGCACCCTTAAGAGAGATATGTTTTGAAGTTTTCATTCCCATTCCCAAAGACCTATTACTCATCTTCACTTGTTTCACCTCCAAGATCACCCCCACCAAACAATATGGCTCAGCCTAAACCTCCATTTGTTGTTAACACCTTTGTTCCTATAATTTTTAGAGGAATGCATGGTTACCCAAATCCTATTCCTCCAGATGTTAGAAATAGGTTGCCAAAATTCCAGGGTAACAATGCTATTACTGGTGATCAGCATCTCAAACTTTTTGATACTATGATGGAAGATTTTGGGATAGAGTTTGAGGAGGTGTATGTCAAATTGTTTATTCATACACTAGAAGAGGATGCTAGAGATTGGTACAAGGCTCTACTTGATAATTCTATTGACTCTTGGACTGAAATAAAGAATGCATTTAGGTTGCAATATGGTGACAAGACTGATTCTAGATTTACTTTATCTAAGTTTGAGAATATCAAGAAGAACCCTAATGAATCAGTCCATGACTTCAACACAAGGTTTAACAAAACTTTGAGAAGGCTGCCTGTTAATTTTAGGCCTTGTGATGAATCTTGTCTAATCAAATATGCAGATGCATTTGATAAGAAGGCAGTCTATTACCTAAGAGACAAGAACCCAACCAATCTAAGACAAGCTTTCACCATGGCACTTCAAATTGAGAACAATATCAAAGCAATTGGGAAACCTCTCAAGAGAGATGGTGTAAAATCGATAAACCCTGAAAAACCTCAAGCTAGCAAAGGTGCTAATTTAGAAGAGGTTGTGAAAAATTTGGCAGGGGCTATCAAAAAGATCTCATACAAGTTGGCAAGAGCTGAGAAGGGAATTGGGTAGACTTCACAAGGTCAGCCTAGGCAGCAAGCAAAAGATAGATTTGACAATCACCATAGGAATGAGTAGAGGTTTGATGATAAAGGTAAAGGGCTGTTGGATTGGATCTGCAAATAGACATCCTCAAGCACGTGAAGGAAGAGTGTTTCTGATCCCTTAACTGCTAGGGTTACTATTGTTGAAGAGGTTGTTGATATTGATTGGTGTGATAGATGTTTTCTTCCCCATCCTCCATGTGAAGCAAACCAACAAGAAGGTGAACTAATAATGATGATGGTACTGATGATGATATTTGCATGATGGGATGTTCTTCAAGCTCACAAGGAGGAGCAACATCTACTAAAGTAATAAGTGCTAGGATAGTTGCAAATTTTGGGATTACATCAAATGGGTACAAATATTTCTTCCCCCTCATGCTCTTGAAGTTGATGTAGTGCAATATTTTGCAATTCCTGACAATGAGTTTGAATACTTAAGAGCTTTGATGATTAAGAAATATGATGGTGGTATCCCTTCGAGGGAAGATAGATAGTTGTTGATGAATGTTGTAGCTCAAGAGAAAGAATATAACACTAGAAGCAAGGTTGTTAAGGAGTTGGGCCTCAAGCCAAACCTAAAACACCCTTGCTCACAAGCATTCCAAAAGAAGCTCCTAGGAGAGAAGAACTTGTCAAAAGTTTTGTTGTCCCAAACAAAAATTAAAGTCCTCCTCATGCCCAAGCTGCCAAGAATCCACTACCATCTAATGAGTCTTCTTGTCTCCCTTCCAATGTTGTTTTTCCAAAGAGTGTCCCCTATAACATAGCCCAAGTATTGAGCCAAATTGAAGTGAGTGTTCCAATCATTGAGTTGCTTATAACTCCTGAGCATAAGAAGAGAACATTTGAGTACTTGGGATTGAAAGAAGAGAAGGTTACTCCAGGAAGAAATGTAAATGTTGTTGAAACTCCACCTCAGATCATTGTTGACCTTGAAACACCACCAATAGTAGAAGATCTTGGAGAGACACCTGAGTTATATTTGGGGACATATTTGGTTGATTCCCAATTGAATGTTGATCCATTCTTCACAACTTTGATCATAAAGGATAGGCTACTTCACAATTGTATGTTTGATTCCGGTGCATCATGTAATGTCATGCCTTTAGAAGTCATGAATGAGTTGGATATCAAAGTGACAACTGCCTATGGGAAGTGTACTACCATGGACTCAAGGGAAGTGCCGGTGGTTGGTTGTGTGAAAGGTTTGGTAGTGCAACTTGCAGCCTATCCGGGTAAGAATTTGAAACTTGATGTTGTAATTGTTGATTGCCCTACCAAATGGGGTATGATTTTGTCAAGAAAGTGGGCTGCAAGTGTTGGTGGTAGTGTTCAGATGGACATGTCTTTTTCCACTATTCCCATTGAGGGCAGCCTTGTCAAAATTTATGGTCAAGAAGATGTTGCTCCTAATTGAAGATCCCAACAATGCTTCCTATGAAGTGTTATTTACTGATGTAGATGCTGATAATTTCATTGGTTTTGCTGATGGAAAAGAAAATAAGATGGAAAAATCAAAGTGCCTTGATATGGTAGGTTCTCCATGGACATTGCTATTTGATGGAGCTTGCTCCATTTTTGGGAATGGTGCTGGTATAGTTCTGTTTTCTCCTAGTTTGGAAGAGTTTGTTTTTTTACTTCAAACTTAATTTTGAATGCACTAACAATGTTGCTGAGTATGAGGCATTGTTGTTGGGGTTAAGAATTGCATGGAAGTATGGAGTGAAAGATATTTTTGCAAAAGGAGACTCAAAGCTGGTTGTCAAACAAATAAGAAAATTGTATGCTACAAAAAATCAGCGTATGAAACAATATAAGCATGCATTTTGGGATATAATTGAAATGTTTGATTCCTTTAACATTGTGTATCATGATAGAGGTCTTAATGCTACTGCTAAACAAGTTGGCAGTGCTGGGTTCTAGATTTGAAAATTGCACCATTTCACCTTATTGTGAATACAACATTGAAGTGCTAACTAGGCCAGTTGTCCCTGATAATGTGAAACATTGGCAAGTTTTTAATGATGATGCTCAAGTGATAAGGTTCTTGCAAAACCAAGGTGAGTTTGAAAATTAGAATATTGATTGGGAGCCAATGGTATGCATGACTAAAGGAAGAGAAACTTTGTTTGAGAAAGACATCATCCAATTGAAAACAAACACCATTCCTAGAGGTCTTGTTGCACTTGAGTCAAATTTTAACAATGCTGATTACATCATAAATAGAAAAATGTTTACCTCAAGGGATGTGGAGGAGCATAACTTGGGCACTATTGGTAAACCAAGTAAGATTTGGTTGGGTAGCAATTTCAAGTAAAGAGGAAAAAAATCCTATGCCCAACTCTTGAAAAATATCAAAACTGCCTTGCTTGGTCCTATTCCGAGCTAAAAGCATATAGAGAAGACTTGTTTCAACATGAGATCCCTCTTGAGGCCAAGACTAAGCCATTCAGATAGAGGCAAAGGCCAATTAATCAAATTCTCTCCATGAAAATGCAAGAGGAGTTAAAGAAGTTGAGATATGGAGGTATTATTCAACCCACTAGATATTCATCTTGGGTTGCAAACCTTGTGCCAATTAGAAAGAAGAATGGAGATATCAGAATTTGTGTGGATTTTAGAAATCTAAACAAAGCATCTATGAAGGACAACTATCCCTTGCCAAATATGGAGAATATGTTGTAGCTTGTGACAGGGTCTGAGTTGCTTTCTACATTGGATGGTTTTTCCGGATACAATCAAGTGGTAGTCAAAGAATCAAAAGGACTTAAGACAACATTCACTACTCCTTGGGGAACATATGTTTTTGTTAGGATGACCTTTGGTTTGATGAATGCTAGTGCCACTTTTCAAAGAGCAATGGATGTTGCTTTTGCTGGCTACATCAATGACTTTATTGTAGTTTACCAAGATGATGTGACTGTGTTTTCAAGGTAGAGAGGTGATCATTTACAGCACTTGGAGAAGATGATGATCAGATGTAGGGAGTATGTCATTTTTCTTAATCCAAAGAAGTGTCATTTTGGCATGCAAAACGCCAAGTTACTTGGTCACATTGTGTCAAAATATGATGTTATGATAGACCCTGAGAGAGTGGAAACAATCAACAAAGTACCTATCCCAAGAACCAAGAAAGGCATCCAATCTTTCTTTGGTCAAATTAATTTTATTAGAAGGTTTGTTTCCAACTTTGCTGAGTTGACTCTTCCAATCACAATCATGCTAAAGAAGGACCAAGTTATCAGGTGGGAGGAGGTTCCCATTTAAGATTTTGAAGGAATTAAGGATGCACTTAAACATGCACCTATTTTAGCAGCCCCAAACTATAAGATGCCTTTCCAAATATTTTCCTTTGCCTCTGAGTATACCATTGCTTTTGTTTTGCTGCAAAAGGATGAGAATGGGGCTGAGAGGCCTATTTCCTTCTTTAGCAAGGCTTTACAAGCTGTTGAGTTAAAGTATACAATCATGGAAAAACAAGCATTTTCCTTGGTGAAAGCAACAAAGGTTTTCAGGCCTTATATTTTAAGTTCAAAGGTTGTTGCTTATGTTCCCCACACCATGGTAAAAGACATCTTATCGAAATGGAGATCTCAAGTAAAATATGTAGAAGGGTGAAAAAATTGTAGGAGTATGATATGGACATCCAAACCACAAAGTTGATAATAGGTTTGGGTCTTGCTTAAGCTCATGGTGAGAGCAACTTGCGAATGTGGAAGTGATTTAGCTAGAGGAAGAAAGGGTAGATGTGCTTACAAAGTTGGTAAGTTATGAGTGGTACAAAGATGTAATCTTTTACCTCAGACATTTATGTTGTCTTGATCATTTAAATAAAAATCAGAAAAGAGCCCTCAAGCTGGCTTCTAAAAAATATATCATCACAGACCTTGGGCTGGCTTGGAAGAACCCCGAAGGTTTCCTCTTGAAATGCTTAACTGAAGATGAATCTCCCAAGATATTTGCTGATTTCCATGGGGGAGTTTGTGGAGGACACTTTGTTGGAAGAGTAACAACACATAAGATTTTGAGAGATGGTTATTAGTGGCCTACTCTCTTTAAAGATGCAACCTAGTTGGTTAGAAAATGTGATAGTTTCCAACATTTCTCTGGAAGACTGAAAGCTTCAGGCTCCCTTCCTTTGCAACTTGTATCAATTGAAGCTCCTTTCAAGCAATGGGGGATGGACTTCATTGGTGAGATTTCAGATCCTTCTAGTGCTGGCCATAAGTGGATCCTTGTAGCCATTGATTATTTTACAAAGTGGGTAGAGACAATCCCCACCAAGAAAGAAACACACCAAATAGTTATGGACTTCTTATTGAATCAAATCATATGCAGATTTGGAGTCCCAGTCAAGATTGTAGCTGATAATGCCATGTGATTTAGAGCCAAACCTTTAATGGCAATGTGCAATGAATATGGAATCAATCTGACTTATTCTTCAAACTTTAACCCCAAGGAATGGGACAATCCGAGTCCAACAATAAGAATTTTTTGAAGATCATTAGAAGAACCTTGGAGCAAAACAAGAAGAAATGGGGTGAACAATTGAAATTTGCAGTTTGGGCTGATAGGATAACTCCTAAAAGAGCTATTGGTAAAATCCCATTTGAATTGGTGTATGGAACTCAAGCTTTGCTGCCCTTGCACCTGTAATTTTCTTCATTTCAGTTTGCCTAACAATTGGAAGATCAAGAGCTTGGCCCATATGAATCAAGGATCAGTTAGATTATTGAGCTTGATGAGGAGAGAAGAACATCCCATCAAAGGCATGTCAGATTTAGGGAAAAATTGAAGAGATTGTTTGACAAGAAGGTCACTCCTAGAGCCTTCAATGTTGGAGATCTAGTTTTGTTGTGGGATAGTTGGCATGAAGACAAGGGCAAGAATGACAAATTTGATGCATTATGGATGGGCCCTTATGCCATTGATATCAGAATTAGTGAACATACCTTATTTCTCAAGGACTTAGATGGGGAATTACTAGAGCTTCCTATTAATGGAAGACATTTGAAGCATTTCTTGGATTAATCCCCAAATATGAGGTATGTACCAATTGTACAGTTGTATAGTCTTTGTTTTTGCTTTGTTTTTGCTGTTTTGTTGGTGTGTGGTTTGCCCTTGTTCTTGGCAGCCATTTTTGTCGGGTTCTCAGCTGGTTTTTGGTGATTTTGGCTCATGAATCCTTTTCCTAATGGATTATTTTGGCACTTGGTCTACATTTTGTCCTTGTGGCACTCACTGGGAGTGCCCATCCCCAAGCAAGAGCCGATGTTGGTGCCATTTTTGAGCTTGCACCATGTTGCCCTAAAATTTTCAAATCTATATCTGCTTAAAAATGTTTTATCCTTTGATTTGATGGTCTGTAATTCTTCCCCTCCAGTTGAAATGCTTTAAAAATGCTCACAAACTTGTTGTTTTTCCCTAATTTGAAAGAATAATCCAAGTTTTCCTTTTTGTGCCCTAGTTTTTCCAATCTTGCGAGCTATGTCATTTTTCCCTTTGCTAGATTGTGGAAAAATTAAAATTGATAAAATCATACTTGTGTGTCGTTGAAAATCCAATCCCAAGGTCGAAAATTTTTGGAAATCATGCTTCAGTTGATTCAGAATCGAAAAATTTGCCATCCTTGGTGAAAAAATTGAATTCTAGGGCATCCTTTGAATTTTTGCATTTTGACGGTCATACGAGTGTCATTTTCCCATCAAATTCATCCTCAAAAGGTATTGGCAACGTGGCGGTTTCTAATTGGCTAAGGAAATGTGGGGAAGTGTTATAACTTTTCATTTTTTGCCTTTTTGACAAATGGGGCATTTTCGGGCCCAAGGACCCATTTTTTCAAATTTGCCTACGTGGCATGTTCTGATTGCAGGGGGATGGCAGGTGGTCGGGTTCCCTTAAGGTTTTTAGACCTTATTTTGTAAAAAATTTAAAATTAAAAAATTGGCTTGAAGCCCGCAGCCAATCCGGAGTGGACACGTGTCCTAAAGATCAAAAGGGGAGGAACAGGACAAGGGGGGACTTAGAGTTTTTGGCTCTAATTCTATAAATCTCCAATCGAGGAGGAGATGTGGCAGCATGGTAGGAACATAGGGGATGTGGAAGGCAGAGGTTTTGAGGTTTTTTTCCTTTGGAAGCAAAAAATATTAAAGTAAAATTTTGGAGCGCGGCCCCGTGGCCAATCATAGGTGGACACATGTCCAACAGGGTCAGAGGGAAGTGCGGGCCATGGAAAGAAAAGGGAAAATTTTCCCTTTTGGTCAAAAGGACCTAGGGTAAAATTTTGGAGCATGGCCCCGCTAGCGAATCATTGAGTGACACGTGGTGGGTAGAGCGGACAAGATGGGTCGGTGGGCTAGCGGAGGCAAGAGGGAATTTTTTTCCTTTTGCAAAAAGAGCTCAGAATCAAAATTTAGAGTGCTGGTCCGTGACAAATAACAAGGAGACACGTGGCGAAGGCAAAGTGGGTAGGCGGCCCGGGTGGAAGGAAAATTGAATTTTTTCCCTTAGCAAAAAAGGGAGTTAAAATGAGAATTGGGCCCACAGATTTTAGTGATAGAGGAAGCGACACGTGGCAAGGGAGAAATCGGAGGTGCGGGCCCGCGGGGAAAAAAGTGAAAATTTTCCAAAAACTCAAAAAGGTCAAAATGTGTAGAATTGAAGCATGATCCCAATGGGACCCACCATGTGCCACGTGTCAGCTCCAAAATTCAAAGGCGGAGGGGCGAGAAAAAGTCAAATTTTTCCATTTTTTCAAAAATGTCAAAAAGATGAAAAGTAAGCCCGAATTGATTTCCAATCATTTTTTGCCACATGTTCGGCCTTATCCAAAATTATAAAGGTGGCTCAAGCTTATTTTCGAGCCCTCATCTTCCACATGGAGGGCCATGATTAAAAGATGGATAAGATTGATGGTTGTTGTGCATCCATTTGTTTTGACCACCATGGGAGCTCTAGGAAGCTTGGAGTCACGATTTTTACATCAAAATTCATCAAATTTATAGTGATTTTGTTTCCTCTTGGCCTTCCAGGATCACTGGAATTGGTTTCATGACTCAATATTTTGATTTGAGATGTTTTTGAAGTAATTTTTGCCCCAGCCCGAGCAAACACGTGAAGTGTCAAATTAAAAGTTACAGAGGTAATTTTAAAGGGTGAAATGTTGAATGGAAAGGCATCTGCATGCCTTGATGATGAAAAACGTACCTCCAGGAAGGATAATGATCCAGAGATAGTTGTGATGATTTAATCTATTTGGGCACCCCTGCAACTTGTGGGTGTTTTTCTGTTTGATGTCATTTTCATTGAATCATGAGGATTGTTTTGTAACAAACTTGATCCCATGGCATATTATTTTCTTGGGAAAGAAGGATCCAATATGGCATGAGGTATATAATGCATTTTGGAGAAATTTTAAAGGGGTTGGGAAGTTGAAAATCACGAGCAAATTCTGAGAGAAAGCTCATTTTTCTGAGAAACCCACCAAAGGACCAAAATAATTTCTTCTGTGTTGGATCTTCATGTATGTGAGTTGGTTACAAGTGTATAGCCATCACACAGCTCTAAGATTGTTCATGAAACTCTCCCTTGCTGATGAATCTAACAAGCTTTTGAGTTAATCTGTGTTTTTCTAGGCAATATGATGTCTATTATCATTTTTAAATGCCTACAAATAGTTTTCATTGTTCTTGTTGCAATCTTGCATTGAAAGTCTTTAGAAATCACATAAAATCTCCATTTCTTGTTGATAGTTTAGTGGCATTTTCAATCTCATGTTCAGAAGAGCCTTCATCTGATAAAGAGATAAACAAATTTAAAATCACTTTACCTTCCTTAACTGCAGAGGTTGCTTGTAAGCCTTTGGGGGTACCTTAGGCGTGGTTTGATCAAGGATTTTTGTGTTTAATTGAGTTATTTACTTCAAGATTTTGTGGTGAATTCTCAAAGATTGTGTGAAGAGTGCAACCTGGGCTTCCATTTATGCCTCTTCTAGTTGAAAGAATATCCTGATTATTTGAAGCATTTTATCTAATAGTTGTTCAAGTATTGTAGAGGTTGTCAAAGATCTGATATATCCAAGTTTGTCTTATCAACACCCCACCAAAAATTCATTCAAACAAACTAATCCTACCCATACTACCCCTGCATTGCATTGTGTGTCAACAAAAGGATCTAACCCATCTACAAAAATGCACAAGGAAAATCAGGATTATACAATGTCTTCAGTAACCCTTTCCTTGCATTGAAAATATCTCCATGATCTGGGAGTGACAACTTGTGAAAGTCAAATTTGGAGTGTTGATCATATTTTCCCAAGGCCTTTTCATACTATTTGCATAAATTGAGGGATATCTTCATCTCCTTCACCATTTGGGGGTTACAATATAGGTTTTCTTACCTTGGTTGAAAGGAACAACCTAAAATAGTGAGGGTCAAATCAAATCCTTTCGAGTGCTATCCATATCTCCACAAATCTGAGTGCCAATTAGATCACCTCCCTGGCTATAAAACGACACACATCATGATCTATCTGACTTCAAGCTTCATGCCATATCTCCGATCTTTGCTCAGATGCTGGAAAGGAGAACAAATTTGGGTACAAACACCTTAAGCGCGCCATTGCGGGACATTCTTCATAGTTAAGTATTTCAAATCCCTAGTAATACTTCTTGTGTGATTTATGTGCAATTACAAATCTGAGTATCATCTTCTGATCAGATTTATAAGATTGCAATAAAAAGTAGAGTTCTGGTTTGGTGTTTTGTTAGTTCAATCTGATCCATGTGCATGCATATTTGAGATATTTGAATGCATATCAAACCCTGGTAAAGTCCTTTGCAAATTTTGCATGCAAATATGTTGTTGAAGCATAATTTTATAATCAGATTTGTAAGGATTAAATGAAGGTTACAAGATATGCCTGCAATTTTATCAGTTTCCAGCAGTGGTTGCACCTTATTTGCATTTAGGGTTGATTGATTCAAGAAAGGAAGGTTTGATCTATAAAGTCTAGCAAGATTTTTAGTGCTTTGATAAACATTTGAAAGAGTATTTCGAGTGCATTTTCACAACTAGGGTGAAAGTCCTTAGTGGCGATTCCGTGCTGATTTGATATTAATAAATACTAGTGTCTTACCTTTCTATCATTTATAATTTGTTGCTCGGATCTGCAAAACTTAAGGGAAGAAGATCCCTCTTCATCAAGGATTCTACTAAGAATTTGTTCACAGATTCAAGAAACTCAGAGCTAGAGGGGAGAAAGGTGTGGAAGGTTGTTGGAGACTTGAATGCAATAAAGGAGATCCCTATTGTTGAGTTTGAAAGTGAGCACTGTTATTGAGGACTGCAGCTCTTCTTCAAGTGGATATGATTCGAGATAATCCTATTGCTAATTTGAATTCCCCATCGGTGAGGGAACTTCTTGTGCATTTGAAAGGCTTACTCCTAAATCTACTCATGTATTTTCTTAATTTTCTAGAGATCATCAAGAAGGAGAGCCCTTAAGAGAGATCTGTTTTGAAGTTTTCATTCACATTCCCAAAGACCTCTCACTCCTCTTTAGCTTGTTTCACCTCCAAGATCACCCCCACCAAACAATATGGCTGAGCCTAGACCTCCATTTTTGTTAACACCTTTGTTCGTATAAATTTTAGAGGAATAGATGGTTACCCAAATCCTGTCCCACAAGATGTCGAAATAGGTTGCCAAAATTCCGGGTAACAATGTTATTATCTTGGTGATCGCATCTCAAACTTTTTGATAATATGATGGAATATTTTGAGATAGATTTTGAGGATGTGTATGTCAAATTGTTTATTCATACACTAGAAGATGATGCTATGGGATTGGTACAAGGCTCTACACGATAATTCTATTGACTCTTGGACTCGAATGAAGAATGCATTTAGGTTGCAATATGGTGATAAGACTGATCCTAGATTTCTTTTATCCAAGTTTGAGAATATCAAGAAGAACCCTAATGAATCATTCCAAGATTTCAACACAAGGTTTAGAAAAACTTTGAGAAGGCTTCCTGTTAATTTGAGGCCTTGTGATGAATCTTGTCTAATAAAAATGCGAGATGCATTTGATAAGAAGGTAGCCTATTACCTAGGAGACAAGAACCCAACCAATCTAAGACAAGCTTTCACCATGGCGCTTCAAATCTAAGGATTGAAGCTCATACACACATGTGTAGAACTTGAAAATAATGCACAAGAATTACAAGAATGTCCAACACTTAAAAATGAGCCTCACTTTACATTATATAGAAATGGGAGAGGGAAAGAGAAGAGGGAAAATTAGAGGGAACTCAAATTCCTCCTTCCACCCACCAACAACATGCATTCATTGTCTGAAAATCATCATGGGCGACCTGCAAAACCCACTCCCCCATGTCACTTTGCTTGCTAGAGAATCCAAGGCACCATATCTCACCATATTTGGTTGTTGAGCTATCTAGGAAAGCATCTTTTAATGTTTCGGACATTTTCTTCCCTTTCTCCCACCTACTCTCACATAGCTCAATATTTTATGTTTTCATGGTGTATAGGATGAAGATATGTTCTAATGATATACATTTTATAAAATTTGGAGTTTCGGGTGAAAGATATGCCCTTAAGGATCCAGGGGTCATGAGGAACATGAGTTCCCAGGGTGCTTCCAAAGTCCGCATTAAAATCACTTTTCTCCTTTGTACAGGTGGTTCAAGTTTTGAGGAGCGGTGAAACTAGTTTTTGTGCATTTGGTTCACTTGATGCTTATTAAACGCACACCCCACACCTTAGCCTTTGGTTGTGGATCAACACTTTGGTTGTGGTGAACTAGTTCTCTGGTGGAACTAGTTACATTGTCTTCTTGTTCCTTCGAAACCTTCCCCACCCGCAACATTCTCTTCTTTGTTAATATTATTCTGCACATTCCTTTGGTTGGTTGATCGACTGAAGCATGTAGTCTTCTTTTCCCACTCAATTGCCTAGGTGTGTTGGCATTTCATCCAGAGAAATCTGGATGCTCACTCGAAATGCGTGAAGCTTACCGAGTCCCTCCTTGGAGAAAGTTTGTCAAGATGTTAGAATGCATAACCATATTAACCATTAACATATCAAGTAACTAAGTGTAAAGCATCACATGAGTAAGATCACAACCATAAAGCATAATGAATTAAACCAAAACTAAGATTAGATTAACCATACAACCACCAAGATTAGATACATCAATTACCATAATCCATCCACAATACTCCATTAATAACTAGAAAGATTACATAACAAAAGTTGAATACATAATAGTAATTTCATGGAGTCATGCACACTAGAACATTAGGGCAACATAACTCTATAATACATATGGTGTCTAATACATGGTATCCAAAACTATGTAGATCAACTAACATATATAGGTGTGGGGACTTTCCCTTCACCGTCCATACATCTCAAAAATAACATGTGTGCTCAAAATAGCCATGCACTAACAACTGCATTCTTTTACAAGTAGGCTAATAATAGATTAATCTATAATTAAACTCTATCTTAATCCTATTATTAGTGTGGACTATGCATGTCTCTTGATCTTCACCTCAATCCCAAAATATCTCTTCCTTGGCCATGAAGTCTTCACGCTTTCATATTTGTTTGATCTACACTCCTTCTTTTCCTATTTTTAGTCCATGTCATGTAAAATTGACTAAGTCGTGACCACTTTTTCTTGGGTGCGAGACCCCTAGGCACAACTTTACTAACTTTCACACCTTTTCACGCACCCCCTTCTTGCTCACCCATAAATCCTGTGTGCCCTTGATACTTAGTCATTTTCCATCAACCCAACATTACCCCACACTAAATACATTTCCGCCCTCGGCAATGGGGTTTGTTCAACTTATATTTCCAAAGAGAATAAAAGAATAAAGAATGACCCAAAAATAATGAATGCAAGAATGTAAGGAATGGGAGAATAACCAAGCACACCTATTCCTCAGCTGGAAGTAGAAGTTCAGGGTACTCTTGTTTGATGTCAGCTTCCAATTCATTCCAGTCTCCTAGCCCCTTTTTCACCTTCATGGGAACATCACCAAGCACTTTCTCCATTTCCTCTAATGTCATGTCTTCACCCTTGTGCTTTAGTTCCCTCACTACTCCATCCAACCCTAAAATCATGTCATCCATAACATCCATTCTCCGTGTGATCAAATTTCCCAATTCCTTTATCTTTTCTTCATGGGGGTCCCAAGATTCCTTGAGCGCATCACGCTTTTGTGCCAATAACACCAATCTCTCCTCCCTACTCAAGGTTTCATTCTTCTTCTATAAGGACCTCATTTTATTTCGACAATGTCCTTGTCTTGAGAATCTACTCAGATCCTCACATATAATTAGCACCAAATTCACCTTCTTTAACTCATCCTTAAGTATTTGGAGTATTGCATCATATTCAACAATCCAAAGATAAAAAATCAGCTTTTTGGTTATTTTTCTCTTGGCTAAAACATCCTTCTATTTCTTTGTAGCTATATCTTCCTCACTTAGGGCATGTGCATGCTGGTATTTTCTTCAATAGTAAATGGACCAAAGTCTACAAATAATGTAGCACGAGGAGGGAAAAGTTCTAGATACCTTCTCTTTGTATTTCGGTCATGTAACCAAAATTTCTTCTCCAATCTCCTCAGCCATCTCTACTATAACCTTTTCCTTGCACTCCACTTTATCTCATGCCTCTATCAAGTTCTAGAATTCTTCCTCCTTATCCTTCTTTTCCTCTAGCAATGTCCTCGATTTTAAATTTGTCAAATTTTGTCGAGCGACCTCTGTTAGATCTTGGTCGAGTGCATTGTTCGCTTTTCTCATCGAGAAAACTATGTGGACTTGATTATCACATGTCTTGCTTACAAAGTATTCTTCATTCTACACTTGAAACATGAATCCTCACATTCATTCTGCTCATTATGTGAATTTACATACTCCATAAGAGATTTTTTCTTGTACGCGAGTTCGTCCCCTTAGGATCTGCCAACTCCCAACAGTATAGTTGTTTCATGGTAATAGTTATTAGAACCGAGCACGGATGATCTTTGAAGGGTCATTAACATACCCTAAATCATGTGTTTGTACTGTCTCTTCTCTATTCCCAATACCACGCTCATATGTAGGTACATGTGCTCATGCATCCTCGGGTAACCCTTCTCCCATTCCTCTTAAAGTACCTTCAGGTCCACTGGTTGGATCGTCCACACTATCTTCCTTCTATGTGTCACCTCTAGCCTAAATTTTCCTCCTCATGATCATGCTCTCTCTCTCCGGGCACCTCGGTATCATGTTAAGGCTCTTTTCCCCCGAGCCCTTCATCTTCTCATACCTCTATGTTATGTGTGGAGACATTATCACACACAGTCTCGTCTGATGACCCTTCTTCATCACTTTCATGTGGAGTGATGAGCTTGTGCCTCCTCTTCTTCTCTACACTTGGATTCACGGGCATCGTTCTTGGAGATCTTCTCATGGGATATGAAGGCCCATAGCACCCTCATTTGGATCCTTATGTCACCTACATGGTTTTCTCCTGCCCTGGTCTAGTGTGAAACTATCTTCTTTCTTTGGTTCCTCTACCTCAAGGTCAATTATTTCTTCTTCCTCTCACTTAGGAGGTGTAACCTCAAGTGGTCACTTTGTTCCTATTGTCTACTTTCCCTTAGGGGGTCTGGGAGTGACACATCTTCACCTGCAACATACTTTCCATCCTTAAATCTTGGCCTTAGATATACATACACGTGAGAAGGATTTATCTGCCCAACTACCATAGTCTCTGGAGTAATATCAATATTGTTTGACTCCATCGTTTCTTCATAAGCCTCCTTATTGGGGTAGACATAAGTCTTGCATAGGATATGAATATCTACATCTACTTTGTTTGCATCAAACTTCATCTTCTTCACATTATATAACCTATTCATAGAGTCCTTAAAATAACACATGGTAAAAGTGAAGGGTAACTTACACCATGGGCTCTTCTCTCTTGTATTCATGTAGAATCTACCCAAGAAAAAGTGCTTTGTAAGCTGCAAAATTAGCTTGTCCATCCAAGACACTAGGAAACTCCCATGGGATGCATCATTCTCCTTCAAACACTTCACACATCCTCCTATACCACTTATCCACGCATTGCTTGTACGTGCCCAAAATAGTACCTTGACAAGTAAACTTAGTGAATCTCTTGGTTGGTGACTTATGCTCTAACAGGATATACCCACATCTTCTCCTTTGGCCCATCTGTACACCAATCTTGTAAAATACTAGAAGAAGCAAGATTGCACCCCAAGTAATATTCTCACCTTTAACCATCTATACATGTGATTCTTCCACAATGCTTTCCACGATATAGCTTGTAATATTGTAGTATGTTTTATTCACCATCTTGTGTGCGATGTAAAACAACACTTGTTCACTTCTTTCCACCTCTATGAAGCACCTAGCATGCAACTTACAAGGCACATAACCACTCTCGTAACATGGTCTTCTATATTGGAGACATTTATTGTGTAACCTCCCTTATGATAATTCAACGTGACGACTATAGCCTCTAATCCATCAACATCCTTTAAGTCTGGTTCAATTTATTCCCCAATATTACACAATCTAGTCACTTTTCCAATCATCTTCCATTTAATTCTCATCCTTCTACCTACAAAGTAAAATATTCTTCATAGACTCACGACACAAGCCACTAGTATAAGCGCTCTAGTTTTTCAAATAAGGGTATCTTGTATAATTACATCACCTCGACGCTCTTCTAAATTTTTTTCACAGAGTTATCATACACCCTTTGTCCATCCATCGTCCTCATGTTGGTCTTAAGAATGGTGTATTCCTTGATATCCTTTAGGGTCTTCTCCGTGCAGTTATTAATATCATTGATCTTGTACTTGGTTAGCTGAGATGTCCATGTCCTTCTCTTAATGACCTCCTCCAGAAATTGCATCTCCATAAACCACTCTTCTAATGCATCCTCTATCACAAGTTTCCTTTCCATAGCCAGTAATTCTCCTTGGTGTCATTACTAATTAAAAATTCAAGCTCAACGGTAACATGCCCTTAAAATTTCTTTACCACTTTGCTTACTCCTAAATCATTAGCCTTTAATTTTTATCTATTTTTATGAGCTTAGTGTGCCTATCTTTCCTTCAAACCCTAACTCTTCTAATCAAACCCTCAAGCCATGATTTTTCTCTTCCCATGCCTTCTTCCCACTCTAAACCTCCCACGAAGGAGCTTCAACACAGGCCATGCCAAATTCTCACCGGGATTGATTGATTTGCTTTTGCTCTTTGCACTATGCACTTACTCGCTCTCCAATTCACTCTAAGGGTGAAAATACTTAATTATGAAAGGTAAGAAATGGGGTTTCTTATGCTCATTTTATAGTGTTTTCAAAATTTTCATTAATTGTCCTCTTTACCTACCACCATACTCTACCTTAATTTTTCACGCACTTTTCACTTTTTCTTCACCCTAGTTGTAACCTTCTGATGCGCCCAATACTTCTTTTCCTAGACCTCCTTCCATGTGCTCCCTGTGCAAAGTACCTAACCACTGCACCTCATACCAAGTAGTTTCCCATGCTGTTTCCTACCTCGTGTTACACTACATGGTCATCTTTCTATGTGTGGTCTTCAATTTGAGAAAATTTCCTTTAAAACACCTTCATTCGAGCACTTGTAACATCTTTTTTCTAAACATACCAATCTTTCAGAGGATGTTCAAGTTCCAACCAATATATGTACTTCGTATAAAACTTGTATCTACTCCATCCCACACAAAATGTATGTCCTCTGCGCATGAAATCATAGATAGTATTAAGCTTTGGGTGCACAAGCGCACTTATTACAAAAAAACACTAAACTAAATTGACAAAGCATAGCAACAATGAAATGAAACACATCAAAGGAAAATTATTTAAAAGGAAATCTAATCTAAGTGGCAATACTTCCTTATTACAAACACCAAGAAGCCTTATTTATAGTAGGGCTTCAACCTACTCCCATTGAAGTAACCAGGTAATAAAGTGCCATCCAATGCCTATAACTAACAAGTGTCTGATTCTAGTATTTTTGTTACATCAAAAGGTCCCATCCAATGAACTTTCAATTTCCCTGGATGGCGTGAAAACTTTGAATCATACAAAATAACCATCTTTCCCACCTCAAATTTTTTATTCTTGATATGCCTATCATGTCAGGACTTCTGTCTCACTTTTCTATTTTTGGCTCCATCGGGTAATAACTTATCACTCATCTAACTACATCAATTTGTCTATGTGCTCCTCAATAGCTTGTTCATCATCTAGTCCTCATGTGTGCAAAATACAAAGGGATGGGAACATGAATTCCACAGAAATACAACTTTCGTGTCAAACACCAACTGAAATGGTATGGACTTATTCAACCTCTTGTAGGTAGTCCTATATGTTCAAAGTATAATAGATACTTTATCATCCCAATCTTTCCTTCCAACATCACATATTTTTGTCAGTGTTTTTCCCAAAATCTTGTTGAAATCTTTAGTAGTACCATTGTCTTGTGGGTGATAGGGTGTTTTCTTATGGTGTGCCACCATAAAATCTGCTAATAGAATCTGATTGTCTCATTTAACAAATGAGTGCCCCTATCACTTGTTAAACTTAATGGACATCCATACTGCGATAATAATTTTTCCATAAAAATATTGCTGATGTAGCTGATGTGTAATCCTTTGTAGGTGTTTCTTCTCCCCATCTTTCAAGATAATTTGTACAAGTTATAATATAGTACACATCCATCCTACATGCGGGTCGAAATAGGACCTAAAAATCAATAGCCCATTTCTCAAAAGGTTCAACACTTGAAATAGGCCTCAAAGGCATCTCATCTTTGGTTCTAAGCTTCCCAAGGTGCTGGAAAATGGTCACACACCTTGACATATTATTTGATATCCTTATACAATATTTCCCACTATAATACAACCATCATAATGTTGCACATGGCTGCATCCCCGCATAATGACCTCCTACAATTCCCCAGGAGATTATTCCATAATGGCCTCTCACTCATGCTCCATAACACACCCATGTAAAACTTCCTCACAACCTAAATTATATAAATCTCCACCTATCAACTAGTAAGGTGTTGTGCGTATTGCAAGATGATTATGTTTTCTAATGTCTTCATTCCCTTAGGCACCTATCCAATGTGATGGAATACTGCAATGTCCTCTAAATTAGCGGTTGCATAGTTTGATATGAAAATCTTCACATTAGGCATTGTGTCCTCAATGCTTTGTGCGTCCTTACCACAATTGATTCTTGACAAATGGTCAGGTCCTGAGTTACTTTTCCCTAGTTTGACAACCACTGTAAACTGAAATTCTTGAAATAATAGTATCCACCTACAAATGTGCCCTTGTAAAACAAGATTTTTGACCAAATACTTAAGTGCCATATGATCTGTGAAGAAGATAAATGGTGTTGCCAATAAGTATTGTCTAAATTTGTGCAATGCATAGATCATGGAAAAATCCTCACACTTAGTAGTTGTATAATTTGTTTCCATAGGTGTCAAATTCCCACTTGCAAAATAAATGGGGTGGTCCACTATTCCTTCTCCTGGTTGTGCTAAAAATGTACCAATTTCCATTCCAAAAGCATCAACATGAACATGAAAGGGCTTATCCCAAGATGGAAAGTGCAAAATAGGCACAATAGTGAGCCTTTCCTTCAATGTTTCAAACACTCACTGTTGAGCGTCACCCCAATATAATTTCCCTTTAAATTTCAATAGTTCCTCCAAAGGTGCAAACATATTTTCATAGCCTTTAATAAATTTCCTATAATACCTTGTATGTCCCAGAAATTTGGGCACCTCACTTTGATTATTAGGTTCTTCCAAGCCCAAGATTACAACTATCTTGGCTGGATATACTAACAACCCTTCTTTACAAATAATATGTCCCAAGTAAAGTGCCAAAAGGTGTTGCAAAGATGCACTTCTTAATATTAAGAGAGATGCTCAATTACCTATACCTCTCAAACATGAGCCTTAAATTATCACAATGGTATTTGACTAAGTCATAAACTATCTAGTCATTCGGATATCCTTGTAAAAATTATGAATGAAATCCTAAAAATATTTCACCACAATGCACAAGAATACTACTTTTGTCACATATTTCAATCCAAAGTTCATCATTATATATGAAAAAATTCCCCATTCAGTGGTGAAAGTTATATTTTCTTGATCTTCCTTTGTTATGTGCACTTGATGATATCCTAAAACCCATATGTAAAAGAGTAGATCTTGCACCTGCAACTCCTTCAAGGATCTCCTCTATGAATGGTATGGGTAAAGGATCAATAACACATGAAGCATTAATTTATAGATAGTCCAAACTGATCCTATATCCTCATCCTTTTTAATGCGTATTACCATGGGGCAAACCAATTCAGATTCCTCGATGGGCTAAATGATACCAGACTTGAGCATATTATCAATTTCCTCAATTACCTTGACGTGTAGATTAGGATTCATTCTGTATGACCTCTTCCTAATTAGGAACACACATTCTTTAAGTTTGATTTGTATATCTCCTAAAGAAGGGTACACTCCTTTTAACTCATGATAGCCCCGTGAAACAAGTCTTGAAAGTTACGCAAGAGTTCAATAATCTTAGCCACTTCCTGCTCTGACCAATAATCACCAATAATGGCCTCCTTAGGCTTTGCATATGTTCCAATGTTAACCTTATTTGTTTTCATAGGCTCATGATATGTGTGTGCCTTTTCATCTATTGTTTCATCACCTTGCACATACCTTTAGTGTGGTTAACATCCAGGTTATTATCCTCATCATCCTCATCATTTATCATGCATACCAGTTTACCCTTTTCCTTTTCTTCCTAGGCGTGGACCATTTCTTCTTCCTCAGTTTATCTAATATCAAGGTGCACCTCTATATCAAGCTCTCAAAACATATCTAACATGAGTTCCTCATCCTTCACGTTATATCCCAAAGTAAGGCACTTCATAATCTATAGTGCTTCATTGACCGGAGGCTTAGTAGAAAAGTAATCAAAAGTATGAATCATACCTGAGGTCATCTCTTTCCAATTAATTGTTTCTCTTGTCAATTCTACATGAACATACCATGCTCGTGTGTAACCAATTAAAGTGGAGTATAACCTATGCACCCAGAGTGATGGTGGAAAGGCCTCCTACCCCTCCTAGAGTCTCTCAAATCCTAGATGTGATACAAGGTTGGGGACTTCCCATGAAATTTGCATATCTAAGAAGGTACATTCTCCTTAGGAACCTATTAGAAAAGGTGATTCTCACTTCTTGCCATTCTAACATATTGTCTCTATGTGTTGCCCACCAACGCATTGATGTCCCGCATAGCGCATATACTAGCATATTTATTTTATCTCCTTAATTCTTCCACTAGGATTCCATAGCATGCAAAAATACATCAGGGTTCCCTCACTAGTGTACCTAGGTACCTGGTTATAACTCAAGTGCCTAATCATGTGTGGCCTGATCATGCAAGCAGCTATGTTCTTAATCTATCACGTAACTACTTCATACATTCCATGCACCTAGTTGTTGTAAGAAATACTAGTGGTATCACTAACTGACTGAGTATCATCTCACTGTATCACTCATTCCTTAAATGGCTCAATTACATCAAGATCTTTGATTGTGCATGCATATATCCTATTCAAATCCTCTTTTCTCAAAGGCTCAACATATGGAGAATCCTTTGCATTTGTTAAGGGAATAATGATGCACTCTTCCTTGTTCTTAAAGCTAATATACCCCTTGTTAAAGCACAAAAATGCATTATTTACATAACACCAGGGGCACCCAAGTAATGTTGGGAAGATATCTGCTTCAACAAGCTCTAATACCTCAAATTTCCTAGTAAACTTGGCTCCCTAAATTGTAATAGTTGCATCCTTTAGTACTCCAATAGGATTATCCCTAGTCATGTTTTCCATATATAAAACATTTAAGGAAGGCTGCAATGGTGGTCTTCCCATCTATTTCCAAGAATCCAATGTGAGTACATTAACCTCCACACGTCTATCTATTAGAATAATTCTCAAAAGCCATCCATCTATGACCGAATTCATTTAGTGTAATATCCTTATCATACTCATGATTATGGGGAGGCATATTTGCATGAAGTATCTACCTCTCACCCTTATTACCTATGCATGGTAATTTTTCTCTCAACCTTTCCCCTAACAAAGGGATTATGTTCTCGTAGCGCAACATTCAACATACCTCCTTCAAGTCATCTACGTGCTTCTGTGGGAGTTCAAATTTATTTTCTTATTCCATCACGTACACTTTCTCCTTTAAGATCTGAATCTTTCCTTTAGATCCTTAATAATTTCCATAGTATCCTGGTAAACCTCTTTCAGATGTGCAACATAAGGATACTTGGAATTAATCACTTATTGCATTTCTATAGTTGGATTATACTTTGAATGTTTGCGTGTGTGCATAGCCTCAATGAGTGTAGTAACTAAAATAGGATGTAACTCAAGGGGTAGGTGCTACCTTTGGCATACATTGATCATCAACTATACATTATACTTTTATCATTCTCGTGCCCTTGTCTTGCTTGTAATGCTTGGTAATTTTCTCATATAAATCAAGGCATTATTAAAACTTGTGTTATTTTCCACACCATGAGAAAACCACATTCTAAGGGCACTCGCACTATTAATGATCAGGAGATCCATAAGTATAACAAGTTCCTCTCGAAAATCCTCCTCTACCACCATTGTGACTTTGATCTCTATATCCTCCACGAAAGCCTCTATTTATATTATCCCCATTATTGCACCCTTCATTTTGTTGTGTTTCATGTTCCTTAGATCCACTTTATGTACTAGCTTGGTGCACACTAGTATCAATGGATTCATGCATATGATCAATCAATCTATAGTCGACAGTGTCATGGGTATGAGTTTTAAAATTTTTACAATACATAGACACATTATTCTAGATCTCGTTATCCTGTAGACACATTATTCTAGATTTGTTATCCCGTAAAATTGGCAAGGGAAATTTTACTGAGGTAACCATACCAAAATTTTGTTCTGGTCCCTCGTCAGGGACCCCGCTGCATTTGGAACGTTGCAAAACCCTTTCTGGGAAATCTGGTTTTCCGGACTTAGCCATTTTTGGTCTTTTTGGGTTGGGCGCACCTTTTGTCATGCAACATAGGGTAAATCTGCACCCCCTTTCATTTCCTTTGGTGCACCCTTTGGCGTGTCAACACACATTTTGGTGCACCTCACCGTGTTGCGCCTTTCTTGCATGCGCCAAGGTGCATGCGCCTTCGTGTCAACAATATTTTTGTTGCGCCACATTTTGGTGCGCCAAGGGCACACGTATTTCCGTGTTGACAGCACTTTTGGTGCACTAAAGGCACACATAACAACGTGTTAACACACATCTTGGTGCGCCACAGGGCGCAAGTTTTGCAATGTCGACAGGTGTTTTGATGCGCCACTTCAAAAAGTGGTTGGCGCATTTATTACACCTTTGCCTATATATAGGCGCATCCGCCCTGTCATTATCACCAGTCAAAAAACATGTGATTGTTTTTATTCTTCTGCACCTATCAGCACGCCTGTCATCCTCGTGTCATGTTCGTGGACCCCACTTCACTTCTCATGTTATATATTCCGGTAGGTGGTCTTTTCCCCCTGTATTTTTGCTGGTTGTTGTTTGTTTGTGTAGTAGGTTGCATAGATTTGTCAAAACCCTCCTTTGCTGCCCTGGCTATCTTTCTCCCATGCTCTCCCTCCTCTTTCCAGATCTGCTGGTAAAGAGAGCCTTGCCTCAAAGCACTTGGGTCTTTTTTTTGTACCCCCTTCTCTATCCGCGGAACCCTACAGAAGAGGCTTAACACCCATTCAAACCCCACAGAGAAAGAAGAGGCTTAAAAATTGATAAACTACGTTTTTTACCCTTTGGCGCAATCACCGCCCTTGCAACATGAGGTACAGTCGTGCCAATGGTGCATCCGCCATGCTTGCTGCATAAAAATAGTTGCGCCCTCAAAGCACACTTTCCTTGCTTACAACACCCACTAACCCTGTGCCCTCTTCGCGCACCAAACACATGTGTAACATTAGAAAAAATTATGCCATCGGCACACCCTACATCTATGCACAACCAACCGTGCTTGCGCCAAGTATAAAATTGTTAGTGGTGCAGGCGCATCCCCTATTAAAGCAACATCATGTCCTGTAGACTTCCCATGCGCCACACCAAGTTCCCCTTTTACTTTGAAGTATATGTTACACATGCTAAAATTGCATGCCTTTGGTGCACCAAATCCCAGTGTAACATGAAAAATATCTCGCGCCATTATAAAACACATAAAAATGGCGTCGGCGCACTCCTGCTTGCAAAAAAAAATGTCATGTGCAGTATCCATGCGCCTTGCACTCTTTGCACCGATTTTCCTTTGTAACACCATTTTCTGTGCGCCACACTATTTCACCCTATGCACTGCAATGTTCATGCACCACCGTGCCCCGATGCCTTAAAATTGCTAACTCTTCCTTCACCAATGCTTTAATGGGAGATCAATCAGCCTAAAATGACTCTCCTACATTGGGTTTCAATTCTTCTTCTTGCAAATCAACAATTAAGTTCAAAACTACATATGTCTACATCAAGCAAGAGACCTACCAAGTCTAAGGGTAAAGCCAAGCTTACATAGGAAGAAATGAAGTACAAATATCGAGGGTCGGGATGCCCGAATCCCGGCAGTGTGACCTGGATATAAGAGACTCAGAACTTGGTCATATTGATATGGAAGACTTACGGGCCGTAACTTAAGGGTCACATGAATTCCGTGGATGGAAAAACTGGTAGGAAATGGTTTGCATTTTCTTTGGAGGGCTCCCAGGTCAGTCTTGTGTGAACAATGAGTTCATGATGGTAGTAGCCCGCTGCTACAACAAAGACACAAGGTGTGTCCAAAATGAGAAAGGCAAGGTCGTGATCAACCTCACTACCCGGCACTTTGAAATAATGCTTGGCATTCCTCACCACCGGCACTTTGTGGCCGTAAGCCAAGAAGATTGCACTAAGGCTTGGGAAGATAATGAGGATCAGTGTATGTAATTAATGAATGAGGTATACCTAAAAATAAGAAGGTAGTGACCAGATGGCCGCAAGTCATTCATCGCAGCGATTTCTCAGAGGAACTCAGTGATACCATCACATTCCTAAGTAGAGTATTTGGGCTTCCTGATGCCCACTACTTTCATAAATGGATGCTTAGATACCTGGAGACAATGAACAAGAATGTGCCAGATCAACGCTTTGAGTGGGCGGAGATCATAAGCAGCACTATATCCGAGCAGCTCCAACAACTTACCACAATGGGGAGGTTCTACATGAACTCCTATGTAGTTTATGTTGCGGCCTCGGAAAGAGATTATCCAGCATTGATGCGGTGCGGGGTTTGGCCCCAAGTAAAAATATATGAATACTATCCAGAGCTGAAGCTGGAGAACAATATTTCTCAGTTTACAAAGATTAACGATGCCTTCTTCTACGGCATCGTCTGCCTTTTGAGGCCAAACATGACTCATGGTCATACGACCAAGAGCATTGTTGTAGCAACAGAGAAATGGGGGGCCTTGTTCACTCAATTCCCCACCTTCACTTATCTAAGGGCAGCCAACTTCTTGGGGGAACCAACCAAATTGCCAAGATATGCCGGCCCCAAGCTGATCCTGTTGGAGCTATCAAGATAGCTCATAACCTATCACGAGAAGTGCTTGAAGAGAAAGAAGGGTGGAACTCCTTTCCCCCTCACAGTGGGTAGGTACACTTGTCTTTCTCACCACAAAGCACGGGAGATGTTTGCAGAGCTGGAGCTGCTAAATCTAAAGCACAACTTCTGGCAAGGCCCACTTTCGACCCAAGGAATTACCTGCCCAGGGCCAAACTCGATCCAATCCACATTCCACAGATCGAGGATATTTATATCGACCTGTATCATGAGGTTGAGCTCAGAAGGAAAGACCATTCCCACTTGGCCTTTTCTGAAATCATCCAGTACGGCGTAGCCATCATCCCAAAAGGTTATCAAATTGCTGATCAAGAAGTTAATCAGGTATATCTTGACATGGGTGGGGACGACTGGCCATTCACTATCATTGTGAACTAAAGCACCTCGGACGATAGAAGAGAGGGTCAAAGAAACTCTGCAGAGAGAGCAGAGAACTAGTGCGGGATGAATGGTCTCATCTACCTCGAAGTTGATTTCACCACATCTCTAAGTGTCTCCACGCATTTTCCTTCTACTACTACAGCTGCTCCCTTTTCTATTTCCGGCCCCTCTCCCATAAGTCCAGCATGGATCTCTCAGCACCTGAGCCAACAAAAGAGGAAAGTTCCCATCACACTGATGGACTTCTCCATCATCCCATCAAAGGGGGCCAAGAAGCAAAATCCTATAACCCGCTTCTCTCAGAGTGCATCAGGAGAGAGAGTAATGGAGATAGCTTACCCCAATCCTTTAAAGGATAAAAAGGATCTGTCTTCAACAGATTATACAGTGACCCAAGTCACAATGGGGACATCTTCAGAAAGCCTTCAAGGAGAGGCCCTATCTGCAGTTGACGCCCTTTGCAAGAAGCTCCAGGAAGCAAAGGAAGAAAAGAGGCTGTTAAAGGAGCAAAATAAACATCTTCTCCACGCCTTGCAGAAAATGGGCAGTGCACCTCCTACAACTACCACCAAAACTCCTGAGCCTCTGAGCCAGGACAAGATTAATGAATACGCCAAAATCGGTGAGCAGGGTATGGCAGTTTCCACCTGGAGGAGCCAAATCCTCAAAGAAAGTGAGGGAGTGATTGCCAAGTTCACCGGTTTATATCAAAATATCAATCGGGTGAACAAAGAGCTCCAGGCAATAGCAGGACCCATCTCCGAAGAGCTGGACCATGCCAGGATGCAGCATGAGACCTTTCAGAAAATGCTCGACTGTTCAGTCGAAGATCTGGTCAAGTTCGATGTCTTTGGGCACCCCAGAGCCCTCAACAAAATCCTTTCTACTCTAGATTATCGGGTCGATCAGCTGGAGTTTGTCCTAGAGAAGATTGACAAGATCAAGGAGGAAGCCCTGGATGCAATGCATCAAATGGAGCAAATTGTCTTGAGAATGTCTCCGGCTTGCTCACTCCTTCTTTCACCTTAAGAAAGGTGGATGAAACTATTCGGATCTTCAAGGAGATCATTTCACAAGGGTTGGGACCAGAAGTCACTTTCGATGCCGAATCCATCAACATTGTTGGCCTGTCGTGACTTCATTGGGTACCTGATAGACACGGAAAATGAATATTCCAAACTCCCAAAAAATCTCATAGACGAGCGGGAGACTTACGAGGCTATCAGTGATTGACACAAGGATCCTTCCCAGGATCAACTTCAACCCATGATCACCAAGTTCATGGAATACCGTGCCCAATTCCACATCTCGTCACCGAGCAGCAGCAGGATACCCCTTTCAGTGCGGGATGACCATGAATAGTTTCATTCTCCTCGAATTTCTCCTTGTAAATATCTAAAGTATGTTGACACAAATGATGACATCATCCATGTTGCACCATGGGATGATGTCATCCACAAAGTTGTCAAAAGTCAACAAATGACTTTGAGATATTTTGTAAGATATTTTGTAATTAAGTGGTTGGTTCGTTTTTGCCTTCTTTTCTTATCTTCTTCTATAAATACTTGAATACTTGTTGTATTCAGGTGTGGATATTTTTTAGATGAGAAATAGAAGTAGGAAGAAAAGATTTTGAACTTTTTGTGTAAAAACGAATATTAATACAATATTTAGACTTTGTGCTTTGAATACATGTGTTTTACATCAGACCTTTCTTATGTTAGATCTGTGTGATTGTTACTTTGAATCTACTTCTACTTTGTTGTTATTTATTCATCGGTATTGCTTTATTCATCTATGCAAAGTAGGTTCAGCTCTGTATACTACCAACCCAAATCATAGACCTTTTGACCTTTCTGATTTGGAATTCATTTCTTTTCTCCTTTCAGATCTTTCCTATCTCCCCACCCTGTTTCTTTCCTTTCTTTTACAGTTGGAAATACCTCTACTGGGATGAGATCCCAACCCCTGAAGGCAGAATATTGTGAGACTTGCACAAGATTCCTGCTGGTAGAATAGTAATAAACCAGTTTCGCTTTGCTAACTCAAAGAGGGGCTATGCCTTACACACTGTTGGCTCGTCTATCCATAGATCTGTCCACTCGACAGATTTTCAAACCAACAGTTTTTGGCAACTCTACTGGGGATCGAATAGATCTATCAGATCTATGATGGTGGTGTGTTTAAAAAATTAGTGAAAATCAGAAAAATCATTACCTGTTTGCAAATCTGAACTTTTTGCTTAAAATCCAATTTTTTTGCAAAATACTCCAAATTGAAAATTTTCTTCTGAGATCCATAGATCTGACCTAGTTGGAGATCTTTAGTTCGCTGAGTTTTTATAAAAATCTGTATTTTTCCATAGATCTGAGTTTTTGACAGTTTACCAAAATTTTCAAACTCTTTGAAAAGTCAACTCGGATCTAAAAATCAGCTTACTAAGTTTTACCATCATTTTATCCTTGTTAATCAAACAAATAAACCGCAATCGGTTTTCAAGAGGAGGATAAAATTTAAATATTCAGAAAAGTACATGCTGCTGATTTTTGTCAGAATAATCAGAAAATCAGCAGGTACAGCCAAAAAGAGTTCTTAAATCCACTCCAAAAATTGCAGATCTGGAAGGTACACTGGCAGGTGAACCATTTACTCGTAGTAGGAGAGCTCGCGAGAGAAGTTGATCTTACCTTCGACCTGCTTCAAAGGCACAACTTCAGTGTAACACCGGCTCGCTTCTCATCACTAAGTTCAGCTGACCGGTCATCCAGGAGTGTCTCACCTCCACGAAGGAAGCATCTCTCATCAGGAACATCTACATCACTTTGTAGTGCCTTGCTGCTCAGCGGAACTGTGCTTCTAGCCCGCGTTCTTTTTCGGCCGTCCAATGGCAGTACCATGGGGAAATGCTATGGGCCCCTTGGCTTTGCCACATCCTGTTCACGCGCTCCCACATGGAAACCGAAAGAATTTTCCCAAATTTGATGGGAGCGGAAACCAAAGCATGGATTCACACATATCTGCATTCATCATGTCATGCAGCATCCTGGATGTGACCCATGAAGATGTGTCAGTTCGCCTCTTCTTAGAGACCTTGCAAGGACCCGCGGCGAGAATGGTTCCAACATTTACCGATCGGACTATCACTAGTTGGGCCACCTTGCGGGCTGCTTTTGAAGACAGGTATAAGCCTTCTGAAGACGCGTTCACGTTACTGTCAAAGATCACTCACCTAAAGAAGGAGGCCAATGAAACTATGCGTGACTTCATCGCCTGTTTCAATTCACTGATCAACCGTGTTCTACCTACCATGCTTCCAACACTGGAGAATCAGAAGTGTTTCTTCGTAAACGCTATGAGCTCGAAAGTAAGTTTCTTACTCCTGCAAGAACAAGTAGCTACCTTGATTCTCACCCAGGCTGCTGCCATCCGAATCGAAGATAACTTGCTAATATCTGGTGAATTAAAAAGGGAATCATCCAAGCTTAAAGCTTCGAGCCCTTCTCCCACTTTTTCGTCTGATCCGGCATTTCAAAAGATGGTGAATGACTTGCTCACATTAAAGAAGCAGTTAGCCCAAGCTTCCCCCAGTTCCTCGTACCGGGATATTCCATGAAGAACTTTCACTCCCAACAGCGTCCCGCATAGGCGCGTTTTCCTGCAACTGCTCCGCGGTTGGCGCTTGAGGCTCCTCTGGTTAACGCTTTAGCCGAAATCGAAGAAGAAGAGCAAAATTATGAAGAACCTTCATCTCAAGGTGAAGATGATCAAGATGTTGGTGAACCGACTGGTGACTCTACTATCGGGTATATGGAATTTGATGAGGAAGAATCTGACAAAGAAGAGGGTACCCAAGGATATGCAAGCAGACAATCATATGATGTTTTTACCCGCTCACAAGGAAAAGAAGCAGAGGTCACTGCCAATGTGTAGAAAGAGAAGGCTACATCATCCACGCCCCCAACTATTGCTAAAAGAGGTAATCCTCTTCCTGCTCAACCCCCTATTAAGTCTTTTACAAAGAAATCTTTTCCTCCCATCTCTCCTCCAAATCAGCCTTCTTCTATTTCCATGAAGGCCAGTAACCTTACTTTACCACCGCGAAATGAAGGACTCATTCCTCCATCAACGCAGCCCTTGGCCGCGTTTGACATAATTGACCACGCTAAAAAGACCAAGATCCAAATGTCTGAAGCTGAGTACCTTCAGTCAAACCCCGAACAACTTGTAAGGTTGACTGAATACATCCAAAGTCAGGCTGTCATAACTAATCAGGTTTCCCCAAAAGGAATCCTTTCCACCCCTCCTTCATCCCACATAAATGTTGCCTCGACTTCTGCATCAGGCAAGATAGAACCTTTCTACCTCTCTCTCCTAATCAATGGCCACAAACTAAGCAACTGCATAATTGATTATGGAGCTTCCGATAATGTTATGTTGGTAAAAGTCACCCATGCTCTGGGCCTCACCCTTACCAAGCCTTTTGGCTGATGTTATTCCTTAGAAACCAAGCAAGTTCTGCTGATCGGTCAAATCAAGGACGCAATTTGCGTTTGCAGCATTCTGGAGAAAAGGGTAAAAATGACCGTCCTTGTTTTTGATATTCCAGCAGCCTATGGAATTCTATTGTGAAGGATTTTTTGCAGTGAAGTTGGTGGGGAGATTCATATGGACTGGTTTAAGGCTAGAATCCCCGTCAAAGGTGTAATGAAAACTTTGGAGCCTGAATCACAAAAGAAGTACTTGGTTACTAACTCCGATGACCCTAAAGCACAAATTCTCTTCGAATCATCAGGGATGGGAAACTATTTCTTGTCTACCGAGTCTGACAAAATGGATGTCCTCATCCGAGAAGGGGATCTTAACAAGATCTAGACTTTGCAGTTTGATGGCAGTTGCGCGACTAGTGGGTGTGGCGCTGGCGCCGTATTAATATCTCCTAAAGAAGAGATTATTCCTCTCTCTTTCAAGTTACAATTTTTCAACACAAATAATACTGCTGAGTATGAATCTCTGCTACTTGGCATGCAAGCCGCAAAGGAAAGAGGGATCAAGAATCTTAAGGTACAAGGTGATGTAGAGCTGGTCGTAAATCAAGTTAAGAGGATATACCAAGTGAAGAATGAAAGGCTCAGACATTACCGCAACGCGGTGTGGGACAACATCGAGGAGTTTGATGCTTTTTCAATAAAAGCCATCCCAAGAGCTCAGAATGACATGGCCGATTCATTGGCCATTTCAGCATCCCTCATGCTCCCTCACCCAGGTTTGAAAACAGACAAATATACCATTGAGGTGGTTTTCCGCCCAAGCGTGCCGGACAATTCTCAGCATTGGCAAGTATTCAACAATGACAATCAACTCATTGCCTTTCTAGAAAAGGCGGAAAATTTTAGTGAACTTCATTTTGAAGGATCCACTTCGCATGCTGTGAATCAGTTACTGATCAAAATGAAGAATCAAAAGGAAGTGACGGCATATGTCAGCTCAAAGGAAATAAAATCCCAAAAGGTTTGGTTTCTCTAGAGCGTTTGTTCGATAGGCATGATCGTTTTGTAAAAAAGAAAAGGCAAGATGATCCTGGCTCCTCCCCAGAAACTGAAACGGTCAATTTAGGTTCGGTTGGACATCCACAGTTTGTAAACATTGGAAAATGTTGCACACCTGAAGAGAAGCGGAAGTTTTTCAAACTGCTGAAGAAATACATGGATGTATTGGCATGGTCCTACACCAATCTAAAGTCTTTTAAGCCGAAGGACGTCCAACATGACATCTGTTGAAAGAGGACATCAAACCTTTTTGCCAGAAGCAGAGACACTATAATCCTAAGATCTCAGGTACTATCCAGGCTGAAATTTAGAAAATGCTGGACGCACGGATCATTTTTCCTATCCATCACAGTACTTGGGTGGCAAACATTGTGCCAGTGCGTAAGAAGAATGGTGAGATACGCATATGTGTAGATTTTCGCAACCTGAATCAGGCATCCTTGAAGGACAACTACCCGCTTCCCATAATGGATCAGGTTCTGCAGGTAGTAACTAGATCAGAAATGTTGTCCATGCTTGATGGTTTTTCAGGCTACAATCAGATTGAAGTCTCACCTGAAGACCAATTTAAAACAACATTCACTACCCCCTGGGGCACATTCACCTATAGCAGAATGCCTTTTGGCCTGACCAATGCTGGTGCCACTTTCCAGCGGGCCATGGACCTTGCATTCAAAGGTATGATGGGGAAGGTCATCATAGTCTACTTAGATGACTTAACTGTGTTCTCCAAACAACGAAATGATCATTGTGATCATTTGGAGCAAGTATTGATTAGATGCCGAGAGCATGAGATCTCCCTGAATCCAAAAATTCTGTTTTGAGTCACAGAAGGAAAATTGCTGGGACATGTTGTTAGCAAAGAAGGGACAAAGATAGATACCAAAAGAGTTAAGGCTATTCAGAGCCTTACTTTACCTACAAGCAAGACCGACGTTCACTCTTTCTTCAGAAAAGTGAATTTTCTCAGTGCTTTGTTCCCGACTTTGTTGAAAAGACTCGTCATATATTAGACATGATGAAAGGGTCACCAAATTTCTGATGGAGCGAAGAAGGGAAGAAGTCGTTTGAGGAAATAAAAGCCTCCGTCGCTCATGCACCAGTCCTGGTATGTCCCGATTTCTCCAAAGATTTTATTATGTATAGCTATGCATCTGAGCACACTGTATTTCAGCCATCCTAATGCAAAAGAATTCTCAAAATGTTGAATCCCCGATTGCGTTTATGAGCTCTCCTCTCAAGCCTCATGAATTAAAGATGTCTCAGTTGGAAAAACATGCCTTCGCTGTGGTCAAAGCAGTTAAGAACTTCAAGTATTACATTCTAAACTCTCATATAGTAGTGCTGGTCCCTGACACGGCAGTCCAGTCAATTTTAATTCAATAGGAGTTAGGAAGCTTGCGAGGGAATTGGATTGCAAAGGTACAAGAGTATGACCTGGATATAAAACTAACTAAGTTTGTAAGAGGAAAAGGCCTATGTCAACTTATGGCTGAAAACCAAGATTCAGAAGTTTCGGAAGAAAAGATGATTGCACCCATGGAGCACAAAGCCAGCTGGAGAAACCTGATTCACTACCTATGGTCCTATTTTTCGCAACCAGCGACGAGTGGTATTCCGATATTGCTTTCTTTCTCACCTATGGTGAATGCCCAGCTCATCTAACTATAAAGGAGAAGTGCGCTATAAAGCTCAGAGCAGCCAGATATATCATCTGGGATGACGGTTTATACAAACGTGAAATAGATGGCATCTTCTTACGATGTGTTGACAAGCCACAACAAGTGAAGTTACTTGAGAGTTTTCATGATTCGGCCTATGGGGCCATTTCTCCTCTTCCGTGATGGTGCACAAGATCATCCAGGCCAGGTACTATTGGCTGACGCTTTTCCAAGACACAGCCACCTGGGTAGCAAAGTGTGAGCCTTGCCAGCAGTTTGTCGGTAAGCCCAAGTTGGCTACTTTTCCCCTCAGGCCGGTCATTGTCGACGAACCATTCAAGCAGTGGGGAATTGATTTTATTGGTGCACTCAATCCCCAATCGAGTGCTAGACATAGTTATGTCCTGACAACAACAAATTATTTCACAAAATGGGTAGAAGCCATACCTGTCAAACATGCCACTTCCGAGGTTGTTTGCAGTTTTATCAAAGAAAATATCATTGTCAGGTTTGGCGTTCCAAACAAGATTGTTGTTGATAACGCTTCCAACTTCTCCTCACGAGAAGTTGTTGGTTTTTTCTATGAATACGAATAACTCTGACTCACACCTCAGATTATTACCCTTATGGAAATGGTCAGGCAGAATCCAGTAATAAAAACTTAGTAACCATCATACGAAAGCTAGTGGATGAAAATCAATGAATGTGGCACAAGTCATTATACGACGCTTTGTGGGCGGACACATCACTCCCAAGAGGTCTCTCGGCATGTCACCTTTTCAAGTGTTATATGGCACCGATGCCGAGCTTCCCATTTCTGTGGAACTCCCTGCTCTGCGCTTGGCACGAGCAATCGAAGATGAGACTTTCCAAAATTCCCTTGAAAAGAGGATCATGTATCTAGCAGAGCTCGAAGAAAAGAGAGTAAGAGTGGTCGACAGGATCACCAAACATCAGAATCAGGTCAAGAGATTGTTCGATAAAAAGATAAGCAAAGAGAGTACCGGGTGGGAGACCTCGTCCTTTTGTGGGACAAACGAAGAGAGCCAAAGGGCATGCACGGAAAATTTGATTCCCTATGGAGGGGACCTTTCAAGATCAAACAGCTCAACGGAGAGAACAACTTCTATCTCTCGTATCTAGATGGAACTGGACTCCCGCTTCCCTATAGTGGGTAGCATCTGAAAATCTTCAGGAAGTAGAGCTTGCTCTCTTCTTTGTCTGTTTGCTTCAGTTGTGTGTTTGTTTTTATCGTGTGTTTACTTTTGTTGGTTGTGTGTTTCCTTTTCGATCGCCCTTGTTTTTGACTTTGTACCGAATGGATAGGCACGTGTGGATCTGGGATTCTCTACCCCTGAGTTCTGTTCAGAGATAGTCCCCAGAAAGAGCTAGCTGTTATCCCATAAAATTGGCAAGGGCAATTTTACGGGTAACCATACCAAAATTTTGTTCTAGTCCTTGTCAGGGACCCCTCTGCATTCGGAACGTTGTAAAACCCTTTCCCGAAATCTAGTTTTCCGGACTTAGCCATTTTTGGTCTTTTTGGGTTGGGCGCACCTTTTGTCTATGCAACATAGGATAAATATATGCCCCCTTTTATTTCCTTTGGTGCACCCTTTGGCGTGTCAACACACATTTTGGTGCGCCTCACCATGTTGTGCCTTTCTTGCATGCGCCAAGGTGCATGCGCCTTCGTGTCAACAATATTTTTGTTGCACCACGTTTTGGTGCACCAAGGGCACATGTATTTCCATGTTGACAACACTTTTGGTGCGCTAAAGGTGCACATAACAACGTGTTAACACACATCTTGGTGTGCCACAGGGCGCAAGTTTTGTAATGTCGATAGGTGTTTTGATGTGCCACTTCAAAAAGTGGTTGGCACATTTATTACACCTTTGCCTATATATAGGTGCATCCACCCTGTCATTATCACCAGTCAGAAAACACGTGATTGTTTTTATTCTTCTACACCTGTCAGCACACCTGTCGTCCTCGTGTCACGTTCGTGGACCCCGCTTCGCTTCTCACGTTATATATTCCGGTAGGTGGTCTTTTCCCCCTGTATTTTTGTTGGTTGTTGTTTGTTTGTGTAGTAGGTTACATAGATTTGTCAAAACCCTCCTTTGCTACCCTGGCTGTCTTTCTCCCATGCTCTCCCTCCTCTTTCCAGATCTGCTGGTAAAGAGAGCCTTGCCTCAAAGCACTTGGGTCTTTTTGTTGTACCCCCTTCTCTATCCGCGGAACCCTGCAGAAGAGGCTTAACACCCATTCAAACCCCACAGAGAAAGAAGAGGCTTAAAATTGATAAACTATGTTTTTTCCCATTTGGTGTAATCGTCTCCTTACAACATGAGGTAGTGCAGGTTGTGCCAACGGCGCATCCGCCATGCTTCTGCATAAAAAAATATTTCCTTGCTTACGCACACCCACTAACCCTGCACCCTCTTGGCATACCAAACACATGTGTAACATTGCAAAAATTGTGCCATCGGTGCACCCTACATCCATGCAACACCAACCATGCTTGCGCCAAGTATAAAACTATTAGCGGCGCAGGCGCATCCCCTATTGCAGCAACATCATGTCATGCAGACCTCCCATGCGCCGTGCCAAGTTCCCCTTTTTCGCACCTGAAGTCTATGTTACACATGCTAAACTTGCACACCTTTGGCACACCAAATCCCCGTGTAACATGAAAAATATATGCGCCTGTTATAAAATGCATATAAATGGCACCGGCGCACTCCCGCTTGCAACAACAAAAAATGTCATGTGCAGTATCCATGTGCCTTGTGCCCTTTGGCACTGATTTTTCCCTTGTAACACCATTTTCTGTGCGCCACACTATTTAGCCTTGCATCCTGCAGTGTTCATGTGCCCTGCGCCCTGATGCCTTAAAATTGCTAACTCTTCCTTCAGTCAATGCTTTAATGGGAGATCAATCAGCTAACATGACTCTCTTGTGTTGTGTTTCACTTCTTCTTCTTGCAGATCAACAACTAAGTTTAGAACTACATATGTCTACATCAAGCAAGAGACCTACCAAGTCTAAGGGTAAAGCCAAGCTTACAGAGGAAGAAATGAAGTACAAATATCAGAGGGTCAGGATGCCCGAATCCCAGGCAGAGTGTGACCTGGATATAAGAGACTCAGAACTTGGTCATATCGATATGGAAGACTTCTGGGCCAGAACCAGAAGGGTCACAGGAAGTCCGTGGATGGACAAACTGGTAGGCAGTGGCCTGCATTTTGCTGGAGGGATCCGGTCAGTGCTGTGAACAATGAGTTCATGATGGTAGTAGCCCACTGCTACAACAAAGACACAAGGTGTGTCCAGAATGAGAAAGGCGAGGTTGTGATCAACCTCACTACCCGACACTTTGAAATAATGCTTGGCATTCCTCACCACCGGCACTTTGTGGCCGTAAGCCAAGAAGATTGCACCAAGGCTTGGGAAGATAATGAGGATCAGTGTATGTAATTAATGAATGAGGTATACCTGAAAAACAAGAAGGTAGTGACCAGATGGCCACAAGTCATTCATCACAGCGATTTCTCAGAGGAACTCAGTGATACCATCACGTTCCTAAGTAGAGTATTTGGGCTTCCTGATGCCCACTACTTTCACAAATGGATGCTTAGATACCTGGAGACAATGAACAAGAATGTGCCAGATCAACGCTTCGAGTGGGCGGAGATCATAAGCAGCACTATATCTCGAGTAGCTCCAACAACTTACCACAACGGGAGGTTCTACATGAACTCCTACGTAGTTTATGCTGCGGCCTCGAAAAGAGATTATCCAACGATTGATGCGGTGCGGGGTTTGGCCCCAAGTAAAAATATATGAATACTATCCAGAGCTGAAGCTGGAGAATAGTATTTCTCAGTTTACAAAGATTAACGATGCCTTCTTCTACGACATCGTCTACCTTTTGAGGCCAAACATGACTCACGGTCATACGACCAAGAGCATTGTTGCAGCAACAGAGAAATGGGGGGCCTTATTCACTCAATTCCCCACCTTCACTTATCTAAGGGCAGCCAACTTCTTGGGGAACCAACCAAATTGCCAAGATATGTTAGCCCCAAGCTGATCCTATTGGAGCTATCAAGACAGCTCATAACCTATCACGAGAAGTGCTTGAAGAGAAAGAAGGGTGGAACTCCTTTCCCCCTCACAGTGGGCAGGTACACTTGTCTTTCTCACCACAAAGCACGAGGAGATGTTTGCAGAGATGGAGCTGCTAAATCTAAAGCACAACTTCCGGCAAGGCCCACTTTCGACCCAAGGAATTGTCTGCCTAGGGCCAAACTTGATCCAATCCACATTCCATAGATCAAGGATATTTATATCGACCTATATCATGAGGTCAAGCTCAGAAGGAAAGACCATTCCCACTTGGCCTTGGCTGAAATCATCCAGTACGGCGTAGCCATCATCCCAAAAGGTTATCAAACTGCTGATCAAGAAGTTGATCAGGTATATCTTGACACGGTGGGGACGACTGGCCGTTCATTGACAGAAACTAAAGTGCCTCAGACGATAGAAGAAAGGGTCAAAGAAACTCTGTGGAGAACAGAGCACTGGTGCAGGATGAATGGTCTCATCTACCTCGAGTTGATTTCACCACATCTCCATTGGGCAACGCACCTTCCAGACTGAAACATCTACCAAAGAGCAAAGGTAAAGACAAGGAGGGCGAGTCAAGCTCTGCCCAAGAAGAGACTCCTGAGAGTCCCCCTTCCGCCGCACAAGAACAAGTTATAACTCTGGCTTCTCCAGAGAAAGAAGCGGCCGAGGATGTTCCGATGGGCACATCCACTCAGGATGTTTCCACTACTACAACTATTGAGGTCCCTTCTATCTCTTCTCCCTCTCCTCCTTCCCCTCCTCGAGTGACCCAAGCGACCATTCCTTTGGTCGTATCCTCTCCCCCATCTTCTGTTGTTCCCCTTCCTCATTGTCCATCTTCTCTTCTCTCGTGGAGTTGTCCCCCACCATTTCTTCCCTCATCTCTCAGCTCCCTTCCATTCCCATGTCTACCTCCCCTACAGTATCTCTTCCTCCCGTGAGCACTTCCTCGGCCTCCCTCTCAATGCCGCCTCCAAGTGTCTCCACACATTTTCCTTCTATTACTACAGCTACTCCCTTTTCTATCTCCAAATTTCTCCCATAAGTCCAACATGGATCTCTCAGCACCTAAGCCAACAAAAGAGGAAAGTTCCCATCGCACCGATGGACTTCTCCGTCATCCCATCAAAGGGGGCCAAGAAGCAAAAGCCTATAACCCGCTTCTCTCAGAGTGCGTCAGGAGAGAGAGTAATGGAGATAGCTTACCCCAATCCTTTAAAGGATAAAAAGGATCTGTCTTCAACAGATTATACAGTGACCCAAGTCACAATGGGGACATCTTCAGAAAGCCTTCAAGGAGAGGCCCTATCTGTAGTTGACACCCTTTGCAAGAAGCTCCAGGAAGCAAAGGAAGAAAAGAGGTTGTTAAAGGAGCAAAATAAACATCTTCTCCATGCCTTGCAGAAAATGGGTAGTGCACCTCCTACAACTACCACCGAAACTCCTGAGCCTCTGAGCCAGGACAAGATTAATGAATACACCAAAATCGGTGAGCAGGGTATGGCAGTTTCCACCTGGAGGAGCCAAATCCTCAAAGAAAGTGAGGGAGTGATCGCCAAGTTCACCAGTTTATATCAGAATATCAATCGGGTGAACAAAGAGCTCCAGGCGATAGCAGGACCCATCTCCAAAGAGCTGGACCATGCCAGGATGTAGCATGAGACCTTTTAGAAAATGCTCGACTGTTCAGTCAAAGATCTGGTCAAGTTCGGCATCTTTGGGCACCCCAGAGCCCTCAACAAAATCCTTTCTACTCTGGATTATCGGGTCGATCAGCTGGAGTTTGTCCTAGAGAAGATTGACAAGATCAAGGAGGAAGCCCTAGATGCAATGCATCAAATGGAGAAAATTGTCCTGAGAATGTCTCCGGGCTTGCTCACTCCTTCTTTCACCTTAAGAAAGGTGGATGAAACTATTCGGATCTTCAAGGAGATCGTTTCACAAGGGCTAGGACCAGAAGTCACTTTCGACGCCGAATCCATCAACAACCTGTTGGCCTGTCGTGACTTCATTGGGTACCTGATAGATGCGGAAAATGAATATTCCAAACTCCCAGAAAAGCTCACAGATGAGTGGGAGACTTGCGAGGCTATCAGTGATCGACACAAGGATCCTTCCCAGGATCAACTTCAACCCATGATCACCAAGTTCATGGAATACCATGCCCAGTTCCACATCTCGTCACCTGAGCAGCAGCAAAAGCAGGATACCCCCTTTCAGCCATGGGACGACGATGAATAGTTTCATTCTCCTCGACTTTCTCCTTGTAAATATCTAAAGTATGTTGACATAAATGATGACATCATCCATGTTGCACCATGGGATGATGTCATCCACAAAGTTGTCAAAAGTCAACAAATGACTTTGAGATATTTTGTAAGATATTTTTGTAATTAAGTGGTTGGTTCGTTTTTTCCTTCTTTTCTTCTCTTCTTCTATAAATACTTGAATACTTGTTGTATTCAAGGGTGGATATTTTTCAGATGAGAAATAGAAGTAGGAAGAAAATATTTTGAACTTTTTGTAACAGAAACGAATATTAATACAATATTTAGACTTTGTGCTGAATACATGTGTTTTACATCAGACCTTTCTTATGTTAGATCTGTGTGATTGTTCTGTTGAATCTACTTCTACTTTGTTGTCATTTATTCATCAGTATTGCTTTATTCATCTATGCAAAGTAGGTTCGGCTCTGTATACTACCAACCCAAATCATAGACCTTTTGACCTTTCTGCTTTGGAATTCATTTCTTTTCTCCCTTCAGATCTTTCCTATCTCCCCACCCTATTTCTTTCCTTTCTTTTACAGTTGGAAATACCTCTACTGGGATGAGATCCCAACCCCTGAAGGTAGAATATTGTGAGACTTGCACAAGATTCCTGCTGGTAGAATAGCAATAAACCAATTTCACTTTGCTAACTCAAAGAGGGGCTATGCCCTGCACACTGTTGGCTCGTCTATCCATAGATCTGTCCACTCGATAGATTTTCAAACCAACAAGATCGCATGCTGTAAAAGAGGACATATACTCACATCATGGTCCAAATGATATATCTCACAATCCAACAACATGGCTCACATTGAATTATTATGGAAAATATCCTTAGTGCGTCCTTCAACCTCACAATCTATACACCTTATTCCACTACACGTCTCATGTGCTAAATTAGAAGAGATATTTTGAAATTGTTTCGCCATAGATATAATATGTGCCTCTAAGAATAGACTTCCTCCAAGTATCCACGCTCCTAATTACCTTAATGTTTAGAGATGCTTCAAAAGAATCATGTGGATCTGCAAAGGTATTATGAGATAGCACCCTCCTAAAGGTAGTAAGCAACTCACCAATAAACCACTGTGCATGTTGACTTGGATGTATATCATAAGAAAAAATTGAAAAAAGTTTTAAAATGTGTGTCATACTCCCTTATGTTGTCAGATAAGCCCTGCTTAATGTCCTTAAGCACACTGGTACTTTTCTACTCAACTTATAGGATATGAAACTCAACTAGAAACAAAAAGTAGTAACAAAATGACTTTCTTTCCTATTTAAGGTTGTAATTCCTTTAGTGTGCCATAGAAGCTCACACTTGTGCACATGATCTCCAACATCTTCGATACCCCTATATTTTGGCAAGTGAAGAGACATCTCATAGTATACCCATTGTGTCTCGAGGGTGTAGACTATGTCCACCATATTTCTAACTAGAACCCCCAACAATATTTCCTCCACCTCTAGAACTACCTAATCCACTAGATATTGATCCTTATGATCCACCCGATCATCCTCCTTAGAAGCGAGAAAGCGAGATTGTTGACGTACTTCCTTGAGTCCCAAAAATAGTGCTAAATTGAACTCCCATAGTCTATAAAGTTGTAGTACTTCTAGACGTATTTCCAATTTTCTATGCACCCACACTCTGTCCAGATGACATGCTAGAAAATATTCCCCCAATCGGTCCCCCAAACAAAATTGATGTATGTGTTGTTTGATGCATTTCTATATTTAAAGGAAAATGATATCTACTTTTATTCACTTGGATTACCTATACTCACCTTCTTATCAATGATTACTTCTAGAAATGGAACACTAAGCACAAGGGCTAGGTCGCTAGGTGGGATTAGATGTGCAACCACGGTCTTAAATCTTTCCTCCTTTGATGCACTCTCATCAGAAGCTAAAGGTGATTCTCTACTGAGCTTTCCTAAGTTAGGGAGAGCCTAATACTCCAACTCCACATCTTCTAGGTGAGCTTCAAATCCTTCGTGAGACATCATCCTATGTAACTCTATAGAATCCTCAATATCACACTTCTTCATCGATTCCCTCTCCCTCGCTTCATTATACTTGATCTGCGCTTTCCTATCTCTACCTTTCGCCACTAGGTCTGTCATCTTTCACCACACGTGCTCCTACCCCTGCACACGGTGGTGGGTTTAGCTAGCCATAGGTAATGTCTCTAAACTTAGCACTACCATTAAGATCTTAATTACCAAAGGAATAACATGAATGTAAGATCCTTTGGGCTCACACAAAAATTCAAACTCAATAACTTACAGACAAAAATATGTAAAACGACACACTCCAAAGTATAAGTACACACAAAGACTAGCCCACCAATGATCTACAACATGCGTCCAAGGTTCATCTGCATTAAAAAAATTCTGGTAATCTTCATGTGTCCAAACCCTTGGTCTATAATTTCATCTCTTCTTTGATGCGTATGCGGATAACCACTTGTACAATTCTATTGGAAAACAAGTGAAAAAAGTCTCATAGAGCTCATGATATATATTATCTTCCACCCACTTGCGTGCATTGAAATCAGGTCTAGAACCATATCTTCATACAAATTGATCTTTTCCTTCATCTACCCAACTTTTAATGGCTGCAAGATTCAATCGATATGCCATCATCATACAACATCATGGCAAACAATTTGAAAAGAGGTCCCGGAAATGGAACCAAAATGTAGTCTTATTTTCCCACTCAATTTCCTAGGCACACTGGAACTTCATCCGGAGAGATTTTTGTGCTCACCTAAAGCACGTGAATCCTACCAAGTCCCTCCTTTATGAAAACTTGTCAAGATGTTAGCATGCATAATCATATTAACCATTAACAAATCAAGTAACTAGGTGCAAAGCATAACATGAATCAGATCACAACCATAGAGCATAATGAATTAAACCATAACTAAGATCAAATTAACCATACAACCACCATGATTAGATACATCAATTACCATAATCCATCCACAATACTCCATTAATAACCAGAAATATTACATAATAGAAGCTGAATACATAATAGTAATGTCATGAATTCATGTGCGCTAAAACATCAGGGAAACATAACTTTGCAATAATTACGGTGTCTACTATATGGTTTCAAAAATAATGTAGATTAACTAACATATATAGGGGTGGGGACTTTCCCTTCACTACCCATGCATCTCAAAAATAGCCTGCATGCTCAAAATAGCCATGCGCTAACAATTGCATGATTTTACAAGAAGGATAATAATATATTAATCTATAATTAAACTCTATCTTATTCCTATCATTAGTGCGGAATATGCACGTATCTTGATCTTCAACTCAATCCAAAAATATATCTTCCTTGGCCATGAAGCCTTCATGCTTTCATCTTTTCTTGATCAAAACTTCATCTTTGTTTCCTATTTTTAGCCCGTGCCTTGTAAAATTGGCTAAGTCATGAGTGCTTTCTTCATGGGTGTGAGGCCTCTCGGGCACAACTTTACTAACTATTACACATGTTCACCCCCTTCTTGTGTGTCCCTAAATCCTACGTGCCCTTGATACTTAGTCATTTTTTCATCGGACCAACAATGCGGGAACCGACTCCCGGTGGAACTGCTTCATCTCCCATGCCGTTCTTTGCACTTCACTCCAATCCACAATACATTAACCCGACCCTTTAAAATCCTTCATTGTGGCCCAACATGGGTTGTGGGGAAATAAGTTTCATACGGAACTTATTCCTCGAGTTCTTATAAATTATGATTTACCCGGGTTCAACTAGCTCCTTTGTCTGTAAAAACATTAACGATGCGAGAGAACTCTAGGCCCTAGGAACTTGTTCCGTCGGCATCCAACAAACCCACAATACACTCTACCCTTCTCCTATGGCTAAATCAGTAAATCAAGGAATAGGAGGAACAAAGGAATTGTTCCTCTTGTTCCTCCTAGACCAAAAAAACCCGCAATACACTAGAAATGACCCCAAAATCCATTTTTTCTCAATTTTTTCTAAGTGGTGGATCTTTTAAAGCCTAGAGAGAATGAGAGAAGTTCCTCAAAACACTTGTAAGTGCTTCTAACGTGATTTTTTTTTCTAGTTTCCTCATCAAGGTCTCATGAAAATGCCCGAGTCCAAATTTCAAGTTGTCTAATTTTACAAGGGGTACAAAAATGGATACAATTTGGTGACTCATGGGGTAATATGCTTGCTATATTGAAAATATTAGTAGCCTTGAAGCATCCATTGGGCATGGAGTCAGCTTGATAAACTAAAATTTTATTTGGAACTTGAATCTCACCCCTGAATCCACCTGAAGCACTACTTGAACTTAGAGATGATCTTAAGCTTGAATTGACCATCTCATTATAATAATTTTCTAAGTTAAGGTTTTATCAGAGTGGAAAATTGTTATGAATCTGAAATTTCACATTCTTTCCTCTACAACCGATCTGTTGGGGTTGAATAAATGCACTTTGAAAACTATTCTCAAATCTCTTTTTCCAAGTTTGAAGAATTTGAAGAACTTGGTCCCTAATAAGAGTGGAAACTGTTTAAAATCAAACCAAAACACTAATTTATTGGTAAAGATGAAGCATTGCGAAGTTCTAAATTTCTTGTTGTTCAAATGTAATGGAGTGTATGCACCTAGAACTACCCCAAACACCTTTTTCTTACCAAAGAAAATTGTTTCCTACCTAAAATGGACTAAATTGATCTCATGGGCTCTGAATAAAACTTGGAAATTACCTAACTTATCTAATTTGGCCCTGAAATGAACTATGCACATAAAACAAATCCCGTAAAAACTATGTACAAACATTGAAAATCATACATGTTCTAAGTGGAAATATGTAGAGTGTGCACAAGCATTTATTTTTCTGAAAACAAACTTACACTACCCTACTCTAACCAAATAAATGAGAAGCTAAATAAATCTTGAAATAGGAAGGGAGAAATAGCTTCCCTTCCTTACAAAATGCAGCAAATGTGATTTTTTTAGCAACAAAAAAACATGGTGGAAATGAAAGCATGCCTTGCACTCAATTTTCCTTCAAAGTATCAGCTACAAAAATGATGAATAATTCCTCTGGTTATCCTACATTTTTTTGGTGGAGTTGAAGTTGACCTTTGGCAGATTATAACTCTTCCTCATGCTCTGAAATGAGAATGACTAGTTGTAACTCTGATTTTAGCTCTAAGCTATCAAGTTATCTGATTGGACACATAACCTTTGAAACCAATGGAATAATACTTATGATTTGCCCATTCTTTTGAAGCTCAACCCTATGAATTGAGTCATCCCGCAAAATTTCTTGATTGGAAGTTCTTGCACGATGATATGAACCTTGTTCGATTCTACAAACAACTCATCCTCCTTCATGATTGTAACACTCACGAACTATTATTACTTCCTCCACGAGCATTCAAGTGTTGATATATGATTTCTTACGTAAAAGGACGTGATCCTTTGATTGTGAAGTCATGCTTGATATGGATTGTATCTTCTTTTCTCTTGAAGATCTTTGACTGAGTCAGGATATGCTTGGACTCTTTTATTTCTTTCATTTTTAGCACCTGAGTTTAATATGATTTCGGGGTGAATTGTGGATTTACCCATCTTTATGACTTCGACCTTGGATCAATTGCATTGATCCAAGATATGTTTTAAGTTTATTCTGGATGAACCAAAAATTATAGACCTTACGAAGGTTGCAAGGTCTGAATGTGTGGAATAAGCAATTTAGGAGTTAACTCAGGGTGATCTTGTTATATGAATTGGTTCCCGATATCGTAATATCAGGAAGGTCTAGACCTTAATCCGTGGTAATAAATTTTGATATATATATTGCTAGATTATTATCAATCTTTGCCGATTGAATCCATTTCGGAATGTATATCTGTTGGTTCTTATACTGAACGATTCTATTTGTTAGACCTAGACTGGATTTATTGAGGTTAATAGCCTATGGGTTGGATTAGTGCTAATCTAACCTAGCCCTAAACTATAAGCTGAATGTTTCTAAGGTTAGTGACCTAGCGCTAAGGAGGTTAGACTAAGTATCACCTTAAGATCTAACCTATGTTTCTAACCAAACTAATGATCATGGATGAAAGGGACCTATGAAGGGGTGCGAGCCATGGGCGGTAGTTTCTATGGCATTAAATGAGATGGATAAGTATGAAGGACAAGGGATTTGGTGGAAGTTTCAAACGGCTAATGAAATCCGACGTGGCAGAGTCGCCAAATCTGGAAATGGTCTTTGGTTTGTTTTTGTCCATCGCCAACTATGGCGGTCGGTGGCAATGGAGATTGAGCGGGAATTTTGGAGTTAATGCAATTAATGAACTCGGTTCCCGAGCGCAGATTGCTCGGGAAGGCATGCAAAATGGAAAACTAGTTGGTTGTTTGGTTTTCCATACGCTCCGGTTTTCTCTCTGTTTGATCACTGGTTCTTCGAACCAGTCTACTTGGTGTTGCATGGCAACTATGAGAATAACTAGCTCTTTTCTCTGTCGAGGAAAGTTTATAAGGCATGGAAATAACAAATTATTGTTGTTGAATCTAACGTGTAAAAAGAGGAGAAGTCTCGAGCTCTTTCGAGAGTCTTCTTGATTTTTAAGCGACATTACTAGGCATGTTAGGCCCTAACTTTTAAAAATCTTGCTTTCCTTCAAATGATTTCATTAGAACAAATCATTCGAGATGATTTTTGTCCAGATTGGTTTTTATGGTAGCATTGTATGAATTATTTTGCCGTATCTTCATGCTTCTCGATTATTCATTGAACCCTTCTTTGGTGTACATTTTGTTTAAATGCGGTTGAATTATCTTGCTTGTGTTTTGCATTTTGGTTACATTTCGTAGAAATGCTTGCAAGATAATGTACAAATTCGACTCATTGGAGTCCATAAAATGTTTTCTTTTTTGGTATCGACTTTTGTTGAAGCCTTCTTTGTTAACACTTGTTGAGATTGATACAGATTGGAATTCTAGGAAATGGATAGTATCTTCCTACTGTAGAAGTTTATATGAGAATACTAAATGGGTTCGACTCCTTTTGAGTCCTTGAAAAGTAACATACGTTTACTTCTAGGAGTTCGATCGTGAATACTTTATGTTGTTATGGACTCGGTTGGAGTCCTTAATATGTATCTTGTATTTCGACTTCCTCGTATAAGCTTGGTTGTGAATACTTATTGATATTGGCTCTGTTGGAGTCCTTAATATGTATCTTGTATTTCGACTTCTATAGAAATTTAGTTGTGAATACTTGTTGGTGTTGAATTAGTTGGAGACCTTGAATTTTTCGTATGAATTCGACTTACGTATAAGCTTGGTTGTGAATACTTATTGATATTGGCTCTGTTGGAGTCCTTAATATGTATCTTGTATTTCGACTTCGTAGAAGTTTAGTTGTGAAGACTGTTGGTGTTGATTCAGTTGGAGTCCTTGAATGTTTTCGTATGAATTCGACTTCAATCCTAACCTTGGCTATGAGTTCTTGTTGGATACGACTCGGTTGGAGTCCTTGCAGGTATCTCCATGTGAACATGAATCTGTTGAAGCCCCGACGTGTTTGCGTGATGGCTCGACTTCTGATCTAGTCCACGCTTGTGTTTACTTTTTTAACTCGAATCAGTATGAGTCCTTGCTTGTATTCGTATTATCTCAAACTTGGATGAAACTTTGTTGAAAATAATGATATGATGATGGCTTCTATGAAGATCTTGTTGTGGTTATTATTTTTGATTTCGAAACTCGATTTAAGACCTTGCTTTGTATTCGGTAGGGATTAGATTCATTTGTTTGTTTCGATTATTTCGACTCGGTGGGAGTGTCATTGGGTTGCACACGGTTACGTCTTCTGTTATTGTGTTATTTAGTCTTGAGCTTGACTGAGATAAAAAGTTACTAGCTGTGCCATGACAGGCGATGGCATTGGATATTTTACATGTTGTTGAATAATATGGAAAGATTTTTGAGCTTTTTGGGGTTAGATTATTTTATTATTGCTTGTCGCGTGAACTCTTGTATTGCTTAATAATCTACAGGTGAATTTTATATTGGAATTCTGGTGAAGCTGTAGTATCTTCTTGTGGTCTCGGCTGATTTAGTCGCATGCGTATAGTGTAAATGCATTACTCTTGAGAGGATGGTACAGTCATGAACATGATTGGAATGGAATATGAATGTCTCTATTTCTTTCTCCTCTGCTGTTAAGTTATGTTGATATCTATAACTGTATGAATAATAAGTTATTCTCTCCTTGTCTAGAAACTATGAATGTTTTCTTCTCTTGTATCCTTATGTGATCTCAACGGTAAGGGTAAAACAAGAATAGACAGTGGTATGGTATGGAGAGACTGGCATAAAATGTGTGTTGCTGTATAGGTGGTTATACTTGTCTGTACCATTAACATAGTGTATGATTAAAAAGGAATTATGTCAGTGAGCTTGCCGGTTATTATAAACTGCCTTGTGGACTTGTTTGAATCATACTTGTTGAAATACGAACTGATAGGATATTATTTTTAGAATGGAATAAATTGTTGGATTGTTGTTGTCTTGGAGATACAGATGGATGGATGTTTTGGAATTATTTTGTTCTTCTTAGTCTCTAATATGTATGTTGAGTCATCTAAAAATATTTAGGACTATTTGACAGCTATAATAGAGGTTATGCATTATAGTCATGTTAAAATTGTAGAAAGATATTTAGCCTGATTTCATTTAAATAGGTTGTTCAATGAGAGCAATTGGTAGAATGCAATTGTTTTAAGATTTAGTGCTTATCATGCTCAGTTCCCGAACCTACCCGTGTTTGCAATTTTGGAGATGGTTGTCGTAAGTGGTAAAGGCAAGCCAGATCTGATATGATGCTCAGATTATTTAATTTGGTTTTATGTTGAATTTCAATTTGACTTCTCTAATTGTATTATATGAAGGAAGTTGTTCTCTTCTTTATTGAGTATTGTATCTCATATCTTTGAATGCATAAGTAATAATTGATTAGCTTGTAATGAATGAAATAAAGGGATTGTTACTTGTATATGGTTGCAATCGTATCTTCTTGGATTGAACTTCTTTGGTTACGAATGTTTTAAAGTACATTTATATTATTGTATACCTTGGAGATATTTGGGAATTCTCTAGGTAAGCCTTGCAAAGATTATGTGACTAAATACTTGTAAATGTTTAATAGTTCTGCTATGTTCCATTTAAAGATAATTGTAATTTAGATCACTTTGATTTTTGAGAAGCTAAGGTTAAAATAAACCCTTTCGGGAAGGCTGAACGGGAAGAGTAATCTATTACTCTCTAACCTCGATCTAAGTCAAGAGAATGTATCAATGTTTTTAAAATCACTATATCTTAACACTAATAAGTAAGATATATTTCAGTTTTAAAGATCTGGAATAAACCCAAAAGGGATAAGTTAGCAATCTTATGAGAAGACTTGGGGTTACTACCCAATTTCGTAGATTAAGATTATTGTGAAACAATGATCTCCTTGTTGAGACCTCAATCTTATTAAACTTCTCTTTGTGGAATGGGTCTTAATAAGAAAGGTAATTTTAAGATGAGGAACCCAGGGGTTGGGAAAAGACTACCCTAAAAAGGAGTGTCTTAAAGTATAATTTAAACTCCACGTAAGTAACACCTTAAAGTTAAGTAGATCTTTTCGAGGTGGATTTGAAGGTTGATGGCACAAGTCGATTGTAGGGTTGTACCTTCGAGAAGATTAGGATCTTCTCGAAGATACAACAATGCAGGTGACTTATGGCGACACCCTTTGCATTGATCGTTAAGATTTACTCCTTAAACTCGAACAAGTTTTTACTCCGGGACTGGTTACCAACATGGTCATGTTATGAGGCTACCCCTGGAGACTCGGGGTACCTTGACACACAGGGTTAACTAGGGTTGACCCAGTATGTCAGCGTATCCCTAGTTCTCGAGAGCATCCTTATAACGTTGCCATATTATTAATCCGTTCTGAGTGAATAACTTGGGGCAGGAGGCTAACAGAAGTCAGCGTAAGACATTCTACATAACATAGGAATGGGGTGAAGGACATATTCCAGATTGACGAGTATGCCGTCAAGGAATACGAGACATAAGAAATATGTTTCAAATCTTTGGCCAAAGTATCGCAAGCTGCTGATTGCATTGTCCTATGTCACCTAATCTAAGGGACGAGATGCCGATGAATAATGGTAACAATTATTCAGATAGGTTCCTTGGACAAAGCATTCTGAATCCCGGATTAGGGAAGAGAACCGCAAGAGTGATGTGTTAAAATAAAAATGCCAACTCTTTGATACTCATGAATAGATCGGTGGATTACCGAGTCATGGAATGAATAGATCGGAAGTACTCCGAGTCATTACAGCTGCATATGGTTATCTGTTATAAGAATGGTGGTTTTGATTTGTGAGTTCTAAATTATGTATTTAGAACTAGGAAGCATTTATCAAAAAAAAAAAAATTTACTTGTTCTAATGTTCTTAAATGGGGATGTTACATCTTGGTATCAGAGCTGAAGGTTGCAGCTCTTGGACCTATTGTGTCCATAATCTGATAAAAACCTGAATTTTCTTGTAACAGAAAATGGTTAGAACAAGGGGGAATGTTGCGAATAATGCTCCACCTGAAGGAGGGGCAGCAACAACCCAAAAGCTTGATGAGATCCTTGCTGCCCTATTGGACACAAGAGATCGTTTGGCTGTACTTGAATAGTAGGTGATGGGAAATGAGGAGGATGATGAAGCTGGTAATAACAATCAGCAACCTCCTGAGGACAACCCCGATATGGGTGTTGATAATAATGCTAGAAATGCACCTGTCCAACCAGAAAACAAAAAGGCCAGGTTGGCAGCAGAACTCACTAATGATATAAAAAGGATAAGTCCACCTAAATATGATGGCACCACATTAGGAGATGGAGCTGAGAACTGGCTCAGTGAAATGGAGAATTACTTTGCAATAAGAAAATTCTCAGAGGAAACCAAAGCTATTTGGGGAGCCTATCAGCTTTCCCATGAAGCATCTTCGTGGTGGGATAGCCGTAAAGCCGAGCTGAATATTGATGAGACCAATATTACTTGGGATCAATTTAAGGGCTATTTTAGGCAACGTTGGCTGCCATAACTCTTCTATGATCAGAAAATGATAGAATTCCAAAACTTAGCTCAAGGGAAGCTAACGGTAACTGAATACTGGGAGCGATTTACAAAACTCCTCAAGTATGTACCGCAGTATCAAACTGACGAGAAGTTCAGAATAAGGAAATTCATCATGGGATTGAATCCCATGATAGGGGGAGAGGTCGATGTTCACAGTCCAACCACTATGGAAGGAGTTGTTGAAAAGGCCATAAGACAGGAACAAAAATTAAAGGCTATTTCTGCTCATAAAGAGGAAGTACGGAAGAAGATTGCAAACCCTTCTTCAACTTCACTTGCACCCAAAAAGGGACCATGGAAAAAGTTTGGAAACAGAAGTAAGTTTCCAGGGGATAATAGTAAGAAAGCATGTGAATAAGCTGCTTTGAAATGTAAGGGATAATTTTGCCAAAAATTATAACAATGGGCAGAAGCCCTATGGAGGACAACATGATAATTACAAGGCTGGAGGTAATTTTGAGCCTAAAAAGGGACCTGTAGGAGGCTGCTACAATTGTGGCAAAGACCACTACGCAAATCAGTGCCCTTTGAAGAAGGATGATCGTATTCAACAGCATAAGATACATGCTGCAGTAGCAGACAAGCAAGCTGAAAAGTAGGTGACACCTATAGAAGTTCCGGGTAAGTTATTTGGCATACCTGTCACTATTCTTTTTGATACAGGAGCTACTGAATGTTTTATTTCTAGTAAACTTGCTTCTAAACTTAAGAGAAAAGCTAGAAAAATGGATAAATCTTGGACTGTACAGTATGGTAATAATTCTGTTCATACAGTGAGTATGTGTCTTTTTGGGGCAGTCCTTGACTTACCTAACTTTTCCACGGAAGTTGACCTCTATGTTACACCTTTGGGATCGTATGACATTGTCATCGGTGTCAATTGGTTAGCTGACCATAAAGCAAAAGTAGACTGCTATGAAAAGAATATAAAATGTTTAGATGATCGGTGAAACAACAGAGATTCAAGGGGTGAAACAGGAAATTTTAGTTAGAAAACTATCAGCTATGCAGCTTAAAAAGGCTAAAAACAAAGGATGTACCCTTTATGTAGTAAAGATATCTGAATTTTCAGAAGAAGATGGTGATTCCATGAAACGATTTCCTCTGCTACAAAGTTTCAAGGATGTTTTTCCGGAGGAATTACCAGGGTTACCACCCAAGAGGGAATTTGACTTCACCATCGAAATCAAACCAAGAACGAAACCTATTTCCAAAGCACCTTATCGAATGACTACTACAGAGTTAGTCGAGCTTAAGGCACAATTGCAAGAACTTTTGTCTAAAGGTTTGATTAGACCAAGTGTTTCACCTTGGGAGTACCAAGAAATTTGTGAAAAAGAAGGATGGAACACTTAGGCTGTGTATTGATTATCGGATGTTGAACAAAGAAACAATCAAGAACAGATACCCACTTCCAAGGATCGATGATCTATTTGATCAGATGCGTGGGGCAGCGGTTTATTCTAAGATAGATCTTCGATCTGGTTATCATCAGTTAAGGATTAGAGAAGAAGATATTCATAAAACAACTTTCCAAACAAGGTACGGACATTATGAATTCACGGTTCTACCCTTTGGATTAACTAATGCACCCACAACTTTTATGAACTTAATGAATAATATCTTTCAAGAATATTTGGACAAGTTTGTACTTGTATTCTTGGATGATATTCTCATTTATTCTAAAAGTGTTGAAGAGCACAATGAGCATTTGAAGATAGTTTTGGGAATTTTGAGAAAAAGAAAGTTGTATGGTAAGTTATCCAAATGTTCTTTCTTTGATTCAAAAGTTCACTATTTGGGTCATGTCACTAGTAAAGAAGGAATTGTTGTGATCCTTCAAAAATAGTGGCAATAACTGAGTAGCTTGCACCAAAGAATGTGCACAAAGTAAGAAGCTTCATGGGTCTTGCTGGTTATTATAGAAAATTTGTTAAGGATTTTTCTAAAGTGGCTGCACTGATAACTTCATTGCAGAAGAAGGATAAGAAATTTATTTGGAATGATAAGTGTGAAACTACTTTCAAAAGTCTGAAAAGCCAGTTGACTTTTGCACCTATATTAGCTATACCAGACCCTAATGGGAGTTTTATTTGTAACATGCTTCGAGGAAGGCCTTGGAGGTGTTTTGTTACAAAATGATCAATTCATAGCATATGAAAGTAGAAAAATTAAGTTACATGAGCTGAATTATGCTCCTCATGATTTGGAGCTTGCTGCCATTGTTCATGCGCTTCAAGTCTGGAGACACTATTTACTTGGGAAACCGTTTGAGTTAAAAACTGATCACTTAGGACTGAAATATATTTTCACTCAGCCTAATCTAAATGCTAGACAGAGAAGGTGGTTAGAATTTTTATCTCAATATGATTTTGATATTAGCTACATCAAAGGGAAAGAGAATAGGGTAGCAGATGCTCTAAGTCGTAGGAAGCACATTTCTGCTCTTATAACGTTAAGAACTCAGTTTAAGGATGAGGTAAAAAGTGCCTCAGAATCTGATATATACTTTCAGCAAGTAAAAGCAGTGCTTGCTGCAGAACCTAATGATGAAAGGTATAAGGGCTTTCATTTTGATAATGAAGGAATCTTACGTTATGAAAACAGGGTATACGTACCTATGCTGAATGATTTGAGAAAGAAGTTGTTAGTTGAATTTCATAATTCACCTTTCTCTGGACACCCGGGTATCACAAAAATGCTTGCTGATCTGAAACAACAATACTTTTGGAAAGGTATGAAAAAGGATGTCATTGATTTTGTGACTCATTGTCTGGAATGTTAGCGGGTTAAGGCGTAACACATGCACCCTCTTTGGACTATTATATCCTCATAGCATATCGCAAAGACAAATGGCAAGTAATAAGCATGGACTTTGTACAAGGGTTACTTATGTCTAGGAATAAACATGATGTTATCCTGGTAGTCGTAGATAAACTAAATAAGGTAGCTCATTTCATCACTTGCTAGAAATCTAAAGGATGATTCACCAGTGTTGGCCAAAAGATTCGTACATGAAATTTTCAGGTTACATGGTGTACCAGAATTGATTATATCTGACAGGGATCCTAGAATGATGTCAAGATTTTGGCAAACGCTTAATACAGCTCTTGGAACGAAACTAAACTTCAGTTCTGCATATCATCCGGAAATGGATGGACAAACTGAGAGAGTAAATCAAGTGTTGGAAGACATGTTGCGAATGTATTGCATGGATCAATAGTATAAATGGGAAGAGTATCTTCCATTAGTTGAATTTGCATACAACAACACTTATCACTCATCTCTTAAAATGGCACCATTTGAAGCACTTTATGGAAGAAAGTGCAGAACCCCTATTAGTTGGGATAGTATTGAGGATAGAGTGGTAATTGGACCAGAGATCCTCACTGAAATGGAACAACAAGTAAAGTTGATTCGTGAACGATTAAAGGAAGCAACAGATAGGCAGAAGAGCTATGCTGACCTTAAGTGGGTTGATCGAAGGTTTGAGCTTGGTGAGAAGGTTTTTCTTTGTGTTAAACCCAGAAAGAGTTCTATAACTTTTGGCAAGGCTGCCAAGTTGTCACCTTATTTCATGGGACCTTTCGAAATTGTCGAAATAATCAATCCTGTAGCTTATCGATTAGTATTACCACCTGCTTTATCTTGCATGCATGATGTTTTCCATATTTCTTTGCTTAAGAAATACGTTTCAGATTTGTCACATGTTTTAAATTGGAATTCCTTGCAGGTCCAAGACCCAAGGAATAATCGTGGTTAAACCCACACGAGTGCTGGAAACTCACCAATTGCATTTGAGAAATCATGAAATACAACAATGTAAGGTCCAGTGGGACTAGTTTAACGAAGAAAGTGCAACTTGGGAAAATATGGAAGAGATGAAAATTGCTTTTCCTTTTCTTTTTCAACAGAAGGAAATTTGTTGACAAAACATTTTTTTATGAATTTATCTTTTTCATGTCTATATGAAAGCCAGATTGAGGCAAACATTATTCAGGTTGAATAAAATGTATCGTGACATTGATTTCTGAAACTATTCAAGTTGGAAATAGTCACATTGTATTGTGAACTAATAAATTGGTTGACCTGAAGGTAAATCAAATATGTAATCATCGGGACGATGAATCTTTTAGGAGGGAAGCATGTAACACTCTGAACTATTGTTACTTCCTCCTGAGCATTCAAGTGTTGATATATGATTTCTTTTGTAAAAAGGACATGTTCCTTTGATTGTGAAGTCATGCTTGATATGGATTGTATCTTCTTTGCTCTTGAAGATCTTTGACTGAGTCAGGATATGCTTGGACTCTTTTATTTCTTTCATTTTTAGCACCTGAGTTTAATCTAATTTCAGGGTGAATTGTGGATTTACCCATCTTTATGACTCACCTTGGATCAGTTAGATTGATCCAAGAGATGTTTTAAGTTTATTCTGGATGAACCAAAAATTATAGACCTTACGAAGGTTGCAAGAAGGTCTCGAATGTGTGGAATAAGCAATTCAGAGTTAAATCGGGGTGATCTTGTTATATGAATTGGTTCCCGATATCGTAATATCAGGAAGGTCTAGACCTTGAGCCAGGTAATAAATTCTGATATATATATTGCTAGCTTATTATCAATGCTGGATTGAATCCATTTCGGGAATGTATATCTGTTGGTTCTTATACTGAATGATTCTATTTGTTAGACCTAGACTGGATTTATTGAGGTTAATAACCTATGGGTTGGATTAGTGCTAATCTAACCTAGCCCTAAACTATAAGCTAAATGTTTCTAAGGTTAGTGACCTAGCACTAAGGAGGTTAGACTAAGTATCACCTTAAGATCTAACCTATGTTTCTAACCAAACTAATGATCATGGATGAAAGGGACCTATGAAGGGGTGCGAGCCATGGGCGGTAGTTTCTATGGCATTAAATGAGATGGATAAGTATGAAGGACAAGGGATTTGGTGGAAGTTTCAAACGGCTAATGAAATCTGACGTGGCAGAGTCGCCAAATATGGAAATGGTCTTTGGTTTGTTTTTGTCCATCGCCAACTATGGCGGTCGGTGGCAATGGAGATTGAGCGGGAATTTTGGAGTTAATGCAATTAATGAACTTGGTTCCCGAGCGCGGATTACTCGGGAAGGCATGCAAAATGGAAAACTAGTTGGTTGTTTGGTTTTCCATACGCTCTGGTTTTCTCTCTGTTTGATCACTGGTTCTTCGAACCAGTCTACTTGGTGTTGCATGGCAACTATGAGAATAACTAGCTCTTTTCTCTGTCGAGGAAAGTTTATAAGGCATGGAAATAACAAATTATTGTTGTTGAATCTAACGTGGAAAAAGAGGAGAAGGCTCGAGCTCTTTCAGAGGTCTTCTTCAGATTTTTAAGCGACATTACCAGGCATGTTAGGCCCTAACTTTTAAAAATCTTGCTTTCCTTCAAATGATTTCATTAGAACAACTCTGTTCAGATGATTTTTGGTCCAGTTGGTTTTTATGGTAGCATTGTATGAATTAGTTTGCTGTATCTTCATGCTGGCTCGATTATTCAGTTGAACCCTTGCTGGGTGTACATTTTGTTTCGTACGGTTGAATTATCTTGTTGTGTTTTGCATTTTGGTTAGATTTCGTAGAAATGCTTGCAAGGATAATGTACGAATTCGACTCTGTTGGAGTCCATAAAATGTTTTCTTGTTTGGTATCGACTTTTGTTGAAGCCTTGCTGTTAACACTTGTTGAGATTGATACAGTTGGAATTCTAGGAAATAGATAGTATCTTTCTACTTCTGTAGAAGTTTATTTGAGAATACTAAATGGGTTCGACTCCTTTTGAGTCCTTGAAAAGTAACATACGTTTCTACTTCTGTAGGAGTTCAGTCGTGAATACTGTTGTTATGGACTCAGTTGGAGTCCTTAATATGTATCTTGTATTTTGACTTCGTATAAGTTGGTTGTGAATACTTATCGATATTGGCTCTGTTGGAGTCCTTAATATGTATCTTGTATTTCAACTTCTCGTAGAAGTTTAGTTGTGAAGACTGTTGGTGTTTAATTAGTTGGAGACCTTGAATGTTTTCGTATGAATTAAACTTCATATAAGCTTGGTTGTGAATACTTATTGATATTGGCTTCATGGAGTCCTTAATATGTATCTTGTATTTTCACTTCTGTAGAAGTTTAGTTGTGAAGACTGTTGGTGTTGAATTAGTTGGAGACCTTGAATGTTTTCGTATGAATTTGACTTCAATCCTAACCCTGGCTATGAGTTCTTGTTGGATATGACTCGGTTGGAGTCCTTGCGCAGTATCTCCATGTGAACATGACTCTGTTGAAGCCTTGATGTGTTTGCGTGATGGTTCGAATTCTGATCTAGTCCACGTTGTGTTTACTTTTTTTAACTCGAATCTGTATGAGTCCTTGCTGTATTCGTATTATCTCAGCTTGGATGAAACTTTGTTGAAAATAATGATATGATGATGACTTCTATGAAGATCTTGTTGTGGTTATTATTTTTTGATTTCGGCTTCGATTTAAGACCTTCTTTGTATTTAGTAGGGATTACATTCAGTTGTTTTTTTATGAGTATTTCGACTCGGTGGGAGTATCATGGGTTGCACACGCTTATGTTTCTCATTATTGTGTTATTTAGTCTTGAGCTTGACCGAGATAAAAAGTTACTAGCCGTGTGCCATGACAAAGCGATGGCATTGGATATTTTACATGTTGTTGAATAATATGGAAAGATTTTTTGAGCTTTTTGGGGTTAGATTATTTTATTATCGCTTGTCGCGTGAACTCTTGTATTGCTTAATAATCTACAGTGAATTTTATATTAGAATTCTGGTGAAGGCTCTGTAGTATCTTCTTGTGGTCTCGGCTGATTTAGTCGCATGTGTATAGTGTAAATGCATTACTCTTGAGAGGATGGTACAGTCATGAACATGATTGGAATGGAATATGAATGTCTCTATTTCTTTCTCCTCTCTTTGTTAAGTTATGTTGATATCTATAACTCGTATGAATAATAAGTTATTCTCTCCTTGTCTAGAAACTATGAATGTTTTCTTCTCTTGTATCCTTATGTGATCTCAACGGTAAGGGTAAAACAAGAATAGACAGTGGTATGGTATGGAGAGACTGGCATAAAATGTGTGTTGCTGTATAGGTGGTTATACTTGTCTGTACCATTAACATAGTGTATGATTAAAAAGGAATTATGTCAGTGAGCTTGCCGGTTATTATAAACTGCCTTGTGGACTTGTTTGAATCATACTTGTTGAAATACGAACTGATAGGATATTCTTTTTAGAATGGAATAAATTGTTGGATTGTTGTTGTCTTGGAGATACAGATGGATGGATGTTTTGGAATTATTTTGTTCTTCTTAGTCTCTAATATGTACGTTGAGTCATCTAGAAAATATTTAGGACTATTTGACAGCTATAATAGAGGTTATGCATTATAGTCATGTTAAAATTGTAGAAAGATATTTAGCCTGATTTCATTTAAACAGGTTGTTCAATGAGAGCAATTGGTAGAATGCAATTGTTTTAAGATTTAGTGCTTATCATGCTCAGTTCACAGAACTGACCCGTGTTGGCAATTTTGCAGATGGTTGTCGTAAGTGGTAAAGGCATGCAGATCTGATATGATGCTCAGATTATTTAATTTGGTTTTATGTTGAATTTCAATTTGACTTCTCTAATTGTATTATATGAAGGAAGTTGTTCTCTTGCTATTGAGTATTGTATCTCATATGCTGAATGCATAAGTAATAATTGATTAGCTTGTAATGAATGAAATAAAGGGATTGTTACTTGTATATGGTTGCAACTGTATCTTGTTGGATTGAACTTCTTTGGTACGAATGTTTTAAAGTACATTTATATTATTGTATACCTTGGAGATATTTGGGAATTCTCTAGGTAAGCCTTGCAAAGATTATGTGACTAAATACTTGTAAATGTTTAATAGTTCTGCTATGTTCCATTTAAAGCTAATTGTAATTTAGATCACTGATTTTTGAGAAGCTAAGGTTAAAATAAACCCTTTCAGAAGCTGAACGGGAAGAGTAATCTGTTACTCTCTAACCTCGATCTAAGTCAAGACAACGTACTGAATGTTTTTAAAATCACTATATCTTAACACTAATAAGTAAGATATATTTCAGTTTTAAAGATCTGGAATAAACCCAAAAGGGATAAGTTAGCAATCTTATGAGAAGACTTGGGGTTACTACCCAATTTCGTAGATTAAGATTATTGTGAAACAATGATCTCCTTGTTGAGACCTCAATCTTATTAAACTTCTCTTTGTGGAATGGGTCTTAATAAGAAAGGCAATTTTAAGATGAGGAACCCAGGGGTTGGGAAAAGACTACCCTAAAAAGGAGTGTCTTAAAGTATAATTTAAACTCCACGTAAGTAACACCTTAAAGTTAAGTAGATCTTTTCGAGGTGGATTTGAAGGTTGATGGCACAAGTCGATTGCAGGGTTGTACCTTCGAGAAGATTAGGATCTTCTCGAAGATACAACAATGCAGGTGACTTATGGTGACACCCTTTACATTGATCATTAAGATTTACTCCTTTAACTCAAACAAGTTTTTACTCTGGGACTGGTACCAACATGGTCATGTTATGAGGCTGCCCTGGAGACTCGGGTACCTTGACACACAGGGTTAACTAGGGTTGACCCAGTATGTCAGCGTATCCCTAGTTCTCGAGAGCATCCTTATAACGTTGCCATATTATTAATCCGTTCCTAAGTGAATAACTTGGGACAGGGAGGCTGACAGAAGTCAGAGTAAGACATTCTACATAACATAGGAATGGGGTGAAGGACGTATTCCAGATTGATGAGTATGCCGTCAAGGAATACGAGACATAAGAAATATGTTTCAAATCTTTGGCCAAAGTATCGCAAGCTGATTGCGTTGTCCTATGTCACCTAGTCTAAGGGATGAGATGCCGATGAATAATGGTAACAATTATTCAGATAGGTTCCTTGGACGAGTAGTCTCAATCCCAGTTAGGGAAGAGAACCACAAGAGTGATGTGTTAAAATAAAAACGCCAACTCTTTGATACTCATGAATAGATTGGTGGATTACCGAGTCATGGAATGAATAGATCGGAAGTACTCCGAGTCATTACAGCTGCATATGGTTATCTGTTATAAGAATGGTGGTTTTGATTTGTGAGTTCTAAATTATGTATTTAGAACTAGGAAGCATTTATCAAAAAAAAATTTACTTGTTCTAATGTTCTTAAATGGGGATGTTACAATGATGAATTCTGATTTTGTAATTGGTTCACCATGGGTCTCCTCATCCTCAAACACAAAGTTTGAGCGATCAAACTCACCCAAAAATTATATTATTATAAGGATGAAGGGGAATAAAAATCTAAAGTTTTCTTTTATGATCTTCTCTTGAATTAAAATCTATGAATCTAATTTAACCTCTTCCATGGCATGAAGATCCACATGAGTGGTTGCATTACTTGATGATATTGGTGGATCACCACAACCTTCCAAAAGTGAAGAAAGTTCTAGAAATACATGACAATGGGGGTCACTACAATCAACTAAAATGTATTTCTCACTTGGAAGATTCTCTTCCTTTGAATTCAACCCTTAGTTTCAACCTCCTTGAGTTCATATTTTTCAATTAAAATAGGAGGAATTTATACAATGGGCTAGGTCACTTCTTCATCCACTATGCTCTTAGAATTAGTCCATTCTTCAACAAGTATTTCATGATTTTCAAGAATAGGACTCACCTTAGCTGATTTTGAAAAAATATGGAGAAGGATGACTATTAGGTTCTTGGTGATGAACCCCTTTTGCTTCAAACTCATTGCTCAAATCCTTGAACCTCGAATTTGATCTTCCCTGCTTGGCTCCTTCTCAATTTACTCCTCCATCTCTGCATGTGCATCCTTTTATCCAGAAGAATGGAGTTCAATCCTTATTACCATGAAAGATTCAAGATCTTGTTTAGTGAGGAATGGATCCTTAGGAAACCAAGAAATTGGGCCCTTAGTTTATTGGTTAACCTCCATTACTTCATGATTTTCAACTGATTGTTCATGAATTTCAGGCACATGTAAATATGATTTTGTAAAGTGGGGGAATGGTTTAGCCCTTGGATGATTTTACAAAGGTTCAAATGGTGGAGGAAGTGAAATATTTTATTGTATAGGGGATTGGGATTTTATAGGGATAATGGTAGATAAATGAAGGTGAGATGTGAGATGGTAGAATAGGGTCTCCCCATCATTGATGTCACTTCCTAACACTAGATAAACATTTTGGTTAGGATAATAACCATATGGGTCAATGGAGGGTGGGTTATATGCATATTCTTCATGATAGGGCTCATAAAACTAATTTGTGGAAGGATTCTCAAAATATGGAGGTGGAGGGTAATGATATTGCTATTGCAAATGAGAATTATAGGGAGGAAATGAAGTTATGATTACAAAACTTCATAAAAGAAAGGAAAATAGAAGAATGGAAATGACATGAAGTAATGACTGCAACACTTCATAAAAGAAAGGAAAATAAAAGAATAGAAATTAAATGAAAATGAATGGAAGGAAAGGGAAATGTTTTCAACTCAGAAAATGGGTTACTTGAATTAGTGGAGTCATCAGATGTGTTGAAACATACCTCAAAAGGCCGAATACCATAAAAAACACATCAATCCTACTGGTATGAAGTTGTAAATCTCTTCAAATATTTCCCACCGAGTGTGCCATAACTTTTACCACCCAAAAATAACACCCTTTGATTTTTCATGTATGTGTGGATGAGAGATCACTATTTTTGGGTAACATTGGATTGTATCTCAATTTGTGGAATTATTTGCTGAGACAAACCTCCAAAGAAGGTTGGTTCCTCTACCTAATCCTAATGCTAAACTACTCCTAAGGAAGGAAATGCAACTATCTAATCCTATTCTATAATTCTAATGGACTAAGGGAAGAGAAAGATGCATTAAAAAAGAAATCCTAAGCTAATAGAGGTGATAAAACAAAGAAAAAGGTGAAGATACACTCTCAAATGAGGTAAAATGGAAGCAAAATGATGAAGGAGAGGGCAGACATGAGTGCCATAGTCCAAAACAACCTTCAAACCTCCATTTTCAAGGAGCACAATAGATTTAGATCTTGTAAGGAGAACAAAATATGCAAAAATACCTACAAATGCAATGAAAGGCAATAAATTACAATAGAACACAAGCTAGGACAGATTAATAGCCAAAAAAAAGTATTTTATTGCTTTAGAAGGATGCACAATACATTACAATGAAGGTGAAAGGAAATATTCACCATGGAGAAACCCAAATATGAGGCTTGTAGCTCATACACACATGTGCAACACTTGAAAAGAATGCACAAGCATTACAAGAATGTCCAACCCTTACAAATGAGCCTCACTTTACATTATATAGAAATGAGAGAGAGAGAGAGAGAGAGAGAGAGAGAGAGAGAGAGAGAGAGAGAGAGAGAGAGAGAGAGAGAGAGAGATCAAATTCCATCTTCCATCCACAATTAACATACATTCATTATCTAAAAATCATCATGGGTGACCTACAAAATCCACTCCCCCATGTCACTTTACTTTCTTGAGAAGCCAAGGCACCATATCTCACCATATTTGGTTATTGAGCTACCAGGGAATGCATCCTTTAATGTTGATAATGTTTTCTTCCTTTTCTCCCACTTACTCTCACCTAACTCAAGATTTTATATTTTCATGGTGTATAGGATGAAGCGATGTTTCCAGTGAAATAAATTTTATCAAATTTAGAGTTTCTAGGTAAAATATATTCCCATGCAAATCTAGGTGGTCATGAGGAACAAGGGTTCCCCGGGTGCTTCCACAGTCACCATTAAAACCACTTTTCTCTTTTTGTGAGGGTGGTTCAGGTTTTCGGGAACACTGGAACTAGTTACTGTGTGCCATTTGGTTTGCCCGACGCCTATTAAACTTGCACCCCACACATTGGCCTTTGCTTGCATATCTCGGAGCGCCTACAGGGAACTAGTTCCCCGACAAAACTAGTTCTGTCATCTCCTTGTTCCTTCGAATCCTTCCCCGCATGTAAAATTTTCTCCTTTGTTGATATTATTATACACGTTCCTTTGGTTAGCTGATGAGATGATGTGGGGAACCAACTCCCAATGGAACTATTTTTCCTCCCACACCATTCTTTGCACTTCACTATGATCCACAACACACTAACCTAACCCCCAAACTCCTTCATTTCGGCCCAACAGGGGTTGTGAGGAACTAAGTGTCCTAAGGAACTTGCTCCTTGAGTTCTCAAAATTTGGATTCACCCGCATTTAAATAATTCCTTTGTCCTACGAAACATTAACGATGCGAGAGAAATATAGGCCCTAGGGAACTTGTAGGAAAAAAATTTAGCCCCTGGTCATATGGTATGGTCATATGAGGGCTTAAAGCTTGTGATTCCTACTAGTAGGTGCTTAACTCCAGCCCCCTTTCATTTTATTTGTGTGGTGAAGGCAAGAGCATTTTATTCTATTTTAGTGGAAACTAAAATAAATAGTAGAGCATAATATTGAAAACCTTGTATCTTTTGATCGGTAACTCGGTTTTGAGTGCCGTTTTTTTGCAAAAGTGTGTAGTTTTTTATGCTCTTTCCATTGGAAATATTTATTTTGAGAATCACACTATAATTATAAAGTTCCATATTGTAACACACACTCATTATAAAGTGCCAAAATCTGGGGGGCTCTTATTGCATTGCTTGGGGTCTTGTTGCATTACTTGGTTCTTCCATTTCTTTTGGTGATTTTTTTAAGATGGCATCTACTTCTACATTAACTCATGTTGAGCCATTAACAACACATAATTACCACACATGGAAACCAAGAATGGAAACAATAATTAAGCAAAAAGGATTATGGGCTTTAACTTCTAAAGAACAATCAGTGCTCACTAGAGAATATGAGAAATTTTAGTACCAGTGCAAATTTGATGAGTGTATGGGTTTGATAGGAACTTATGTAAGTGACAGTTTTTTATTTCATTTGAAAAAGTGTGACTCTCCTTTCAAAATATGGGAGAAATTGGAGGATTTAATTGGTAAGGTGGATCATATGAGAGCTATGTAACTTGAAATTGAGATCACCTCTCTTAATCCTAAATATTTTCCAACAATTATAAACTATCTTACCAAGTTCAAGAATTTGTTGACACAGTTGAAGGGGAGTGGAAGAGATAAGAAAGATGAAGAGTGTGTTTACTTGATTCTATCCAAGTTGAGAGGACCATTCCAAAATTTTGCTTCTACCTTTTTCTCTAGCATGGACACTTTAGGTGACACCTTCAAAATGCCTAACTTAGAAACATTTTGTGAAAGAATTACTAGGGAAGAATCCAAATTATCTCACCTTGAGTCTTCCACCTCTCAAAAGGAATTAGTTACATATAATCCTAAGGGCAAGGGAAAACCAAATAGTAAAACCAAATCCACACCTTATCCATCTCAAAATGCTCCTAAACCCAAAGAAAACAACTCAAAACCCAAGGATTCTTCTAAATCTAAGAATAAGTCTAGCCGTTCATGCTCTTTTTGTGGGGGTAGTAATCATGAAGAAAATAGGTGTTATAAGAAAATGCAAGCCTTAGAGGATGCAATCAAGAAACACAAAATTTCTATGTCCACTCCACCTCCTTATAATCAACATGGAAAAGCACTTAATGTTGTTGGAAGATCTCAGTCACCACTTGTAGACAATTGGGTTATAGATTCTGGTGCTTCTCATCACATGACTTCTTCCAAGGAGTCTTTTGTTTCTCTAGGTTTGAGTTCTACTTCCAAAATTGAGGTTGGAGATTCTTCCTTTCTTTCTGTTGAGGGAAAAGGTGATATACAACTTGATGGTGGCAATATCCAAGATGCACTATATGTTCCTAACATCACTACAAATTTTCTTTCTGTATATCAAATTTTTCATTCTGGTCAAGGAAAAATAGTGACTTTTACACCACATGGGGCAGAAGTAAGAACTTTTTTGGAGCCTTTTTCACTTTTTGCTTAGGGTATTGTTGATCATAGTTCAAGACTATATCACTTTGAAGGTTTTGATGACACTTCTTATATAGGGACATGATTGGTTTCTCATTCAGATTCAGAGAGTAAGCTTTGGCATGAAAGATTTGGACATCTCAATTACAGATATTTGAAGGAGTTGAGCACTCATGGTATGGTAGATGGTCTTCCTAGAGTTTCTTGTCTTGAGGGAGTTTGTCATGGTTGTGCATTAGGGAAAAAACACCAAGATACTTTTCCTAAGAATTTTTCTAAGAGAGCTTCTTCATCACTTGAGCTTATGCATAGTGACTTGATGGTTTTTCCTACCCCATCTTTCAATGGAGCTAAGTATGCACTTACATTTATTGATAATTTCTCGAGGCGTACTTGGGTTTATTTTCTCAAGTAAAAAGTGATGTTTTTTCACACTTCAAATTCTTCAAAGCTTTGGTTGAGAAATAATCTTTTAGTAGCATAAAGAACCTTCGCACTGATAATGGGAGGGAGCACTTCAATGAATGAGTTTTCTAAATTTTTGGAAAATCAAGGCATTATTCACCAACATTTTGTTCCTCATACTCCACAAAAAAATGGATTAGTAGAAAGGAAGAATAGAACTTTGAAGGAAATGGCTAACTGTATGATGCATTCTAGAGATATACCTCCTATCTATTGGACAAAAGCAATTAATTGTGCTAACTATATTCAGAATTACACACCACACAGAGCACTTGAGCATTTGACTCCAAAGGAAGCTTGGTCCAACACTAAGCCTGATGTATCATTTTTTCAAGTCTTTGGGAGCCATGCTTGGGCCTTTGTGCCAAAGAAGAAAAGGAAAGCTTTGGATAAGAAGAGTAAACCCTTGATATTTGTAGGGTATTGTGAGGACACGAGAGCTTCTAGTATTTTATATCCTGATACACATGATGTTCTTTTTCGAACACATGTTTAGTTTGATGAGCGTTTCACTCCTCATGATTCTTCATCTTCTTCCATTCCTTCTTCTTCTTCATCTCATCTTGAGGATCTTTTCTTTGAGGAGATTGATGAGGAGGTTATAGATGTCATTGAGGATCCTATTCCCACTGATGTTGTCACTATGCCTAAGTGGGCTCATACTACAATTTCTGAGGTAGCACCTTTCATAGAGGATCTTCCACCCACTAGGCATCATCACGCACATTCTATAGGTTCTGGAATTTTATGTCAGGTAGTTTATGAGGATCCACAGTCTTTTTCAAAGGCTCATGGGATACAGGAGTGGGATGATGCGATGATAGCTGAGTATTATTCTTTGATGAAGAATCATACTTGGGATTTGGTATCTCTTCCTAAAGGAAGAAATATGGTTAGGTGTAAGTGGGTATACCGAACAAAATATGTAATTGATGGGTCCATTGACAAGTATAAGGCTCGTCTTGTTGCAAAGGGTTTTTCACAAGTCAAAGGTATTGATTACTCTGAGACTTTTACACATGTTGCCAAGATGGATTCTATACGCCTTGTACTTGCTATTGCTGCATCACAAGGGTGGCCCATATACCAGATAGACGTGAAGAGTGCCTTCTTACATGGAGATCTAAAAGAGGAAATATATATGGAGTAGTTGGCTGGATTTGTTCAGGATTCTTCTCTTGTTTGTCGGCTTCGAAGGTCTCTCTACGGTCTCAAACAAGCCCCTCGGGCTTGGTATGAGAAAATGGATTGTTTTCTTCTATCTACTGGTTTTTTTGTTGCCACTTTGATCATACAGTGTATCTCCAACATGTCGGTGAGGTAATTGTGATACTTGTCTTATATGTTGATGATCTGTTACTTACTAGCAACTCTTCTTCCCACATTCAAAGTATTCATAGGGCTCTTTCTACACAGTTTGACATGACAAATCTTGGGTTATTACATTATTTCCTTGGTTTGTAGATTTCTTAGATAGATTCAAGGATTCATTTGAGTCAAAAAAAGTACACCCATGATCTTCTTTGGCACTTTGATATGGCTGATTGTAAGCCAAGTCCATCTCCTTTTCAATCTGGAGTTACTCTTACATCCACATGTACCACACCACTTTGTGATCCTACATTATATAGGCAGTTGGTTGGGAGTCTCATGTACTTGACCCATACTCACCCTGATATTTCATTTGTAGTAGGGCTTGTATCTTGGTTTGCACATTCTCCTCATAGTAGTCACTGGTAGGCTGCTAAAATGATTTTTCACTATTTGCATGGCACTTCCCACTTTGGCCTACACTACACTAGGGGCTCTACTCAGTTGGTTGGGTATACAGATTCAGATTGGGCAGGTTCTATTGATGACAGCTTTCCACTTCTGGCTATCTTTTTTGTCTTGGTTCTTCTCCAGTTACTTGGCGTGCAAAAAGCAATAGGCTATTGCACTTTCATCTTCAAAGGTAGAGTATAGGGCAGCAGTTATAATGAGTCAGTAGATTCTTTGGCTTCACCAGTTATTGACAGAGTTTGGATTCCCACAAGATTCACTCGATTGTACTTTGGTGTGACAACCAAAGTGTAATTCACATTTCTCACAACCCAGTTGAGCACTGGGGACCAAGCATATCGAGATACACATCCACTTCATTCAGCAACACATTCAGGATGGAGTTCTTTGCTTGGAGTACCTTCCGACTCAGTAGCAGGTTGTAGACATCTTTACGAAGCCTTTTGCATCACCTCGCTACCTTGAGTTACGTGGAATGCTTGGGGTTTTGGAAGTTGTTCTTGGGGGTGTTCGTGAGAACATCTTCCTTCTTCTTCTTCTTTCTCTTTCCTTATAACAAGATTCTTTCCTTCTTTTGGTTCAAGATTTCTTCATGGATATATTGTACATGAGTACCTCATTAGGCCTAGTTGTCGGGACTCATACTGTGGACATGCCACTTCTATTTTGGCCCCTAGCTTCACTTGAGGGGGGTCTGTTAGAGTAGGTATTTAACTTAGCTCATGTTCACCTAGGTACATTATTTACCTTTATTGTATTTATCCTCACCCACTTATGTGTGTGAATATTTCTTTTTCTTTTTTTTTTTTTTTGCAAAGGTTTTGTGTAAAGTTATTCTAGCGAATTGCTTTAATCTTATTGATCGTGGTGTTTGATTAGCATCTATTTTCTTGGCTTGTACGATATGGTTATCGTTCCTTTTAGTTCCTTAGGCATTCAATGAACCCACAATGCACTCCAACCCTTCTCCCGCATCTGAATAGGTAAATCGAGGAACATGAGGAACAAAGGAAATATTCCTCATGTTCCTCCTAGACCCAAAGAAACCATAATACACTAGAAATAACCCCAAAATCTATTTTTTCTCAATCTCTTCGAAGGGTTGGATCTTTTGAAGCCTAGAGAGAAGGAAAGAAGTGCCTCAAAACACTTGTAATTTCCTCAAACATGAAAAACACCTATTTTTCTTAGTTTCTTCATCAGGCTCCCATGAAAATACCCAAGTTTAGATTGCAATTCGTCCAATTTTGCAAGGGGTACAAAAATGGATAGTGAGTAGTAAAATATCTTTTGTGTGTCATCACAATTTCCTCATAATACTCAATAGTAACAAAAAATTACAATGTAAACATTTTACCCAAAAACCCAAATTTTAGAAGATTCCTACAACTACTTTATGCCTACACACATACATATGGAAAGAAACAAATAAATTCATGTGCTTATAGGGCTTTAAAATCCTAGTCCAATACTTGATACAAAGTTTTTCTACATAGCTCAAAAATCCTTCCTTTGATACCAAATTGATGTAGTCATGATTGTGGATTCTAATTAAGGGATTCCTTAGACTATGTATCTCAAATGTTATCGAGTTAGACCTCACCAAGGAGAGATCCCAAATTTTTATAAGGGATGATAAAGGATCCTTCCATTAATATGTGGAAAAATACTACATTCTTATTTTTCTATAGTCTTATTACAACCTTTCAATGAAGAATTTTTAAAAATTCATAAAAATAATTTAAATCCTAGGACCTATCCTAACTATGTTTGTGACAAGAAAGAATTTAAATGCACTATACTAGGTTTCTTGGAAAATATGGCTTTACAAGACTATAAAAACACTTATATATGAAAATCCTTTCCTTCCTCTTAGTTTTGACTTCCTTCTCACTATTTTACACATACATTTATCCCTTATAGAATAATATGGGAGAAGTAAATTTTCTCTAAAATAAAACCCTTGTTATTTGGACAACTTTATTTGATTCATAGACTCATGTGTCTTCAAGAAAAACACCCATAGAAGGAAGCTGTAGTGTTCCACATAAATCAAGAACTTAGTGTTTTGTGTGTTTACCTAAGTTACAGAACAAAGGATAAGTACTTCACATCATTGTGGGGATAAGTTAGTGTTTCGTGGAGTTTGAGAAAGTGTAGTGTTCCATGGAAGTTGAAAACTTAGTGTTCCACGGAAGTTGAAAACTTAGTGTTCCATGGAGTTGAAAGGAACATAGTTGTAGGGAAATATGTTGTGGAACAAAGGAAGATGGCTATGAGATATTGCAGAGTGATTAGAGCATGTAGTTGATAAAATTTAAGCATGGAGTACAAGCCATGTAGGGTTTATAAAGACACATAACAAAGAAAAGTAACATATAAAAGAGAACCCATAGAAAAAATAAATAAAGAAAATGATGCAAAACAAATAAGATTCTATGGAATACAATATATTTCGTGGGACAAGAGAAATGAGGCCAAAGATAAAGAAGGAATTTAAGAGTTAGCAATTGGTCGTGGGTCAAGGAAAAATTCAGAAATGAAGCCATAGGTCACTAAACGTTCATCAACTAGATAGAAAGATGCAAAAGACAAGATCAAGGTGGCGGACCATTAAAATTATGTGATGCATAACAAGGATGCACCAAATTCAGTATAGGTGCTTAACCACTCCAATAACCATAATTTAATTTTGAATGAAATCGTCCTCTTACGCTACTGGTCTAATGGTGTGTGATTGAAGAAAAATAAGGAATCCATACTTGGCCTGTGAAATCAATGGCAATTAGTCCTTAGTACGCAGACAGGGTGGTTGAATTCATTGATTGTTATATGTGATCATTTCCTCTTCTTCCTCTCTCAAATTCTATATATGTAAGTGAAAAATCACATGTGATGGGTTCATATTTTTTTAAGTCCAAGATCTCTACCATTTTGAGCTAAAATATTTTGTTCGTAAACCTTTGCAACATGTTCATGAATATTTCACGTGCCTCAACTCTGCTGTTTGGATTTGTAAATGGATAAGGCCTTGATATTGCATGAAAGCATGATTTATTTCCTTTGAATGATTTTGTGTTTAATGTGAATATTTATATCCTCTTATTGGTCTTCAATCTTATTATGTTTATTTATACCAAATTTTTGTGCGCATTGTCTTGGGTCTTTGCATATGTTTTCATATCTCTGTCTTTGGAGCTAGATTTGAACCCCATTCTATTTTGGTTCATCACTTCTCTTTATTTCAACATTTCCCTCTTTTGATCATGGCAGCTTGGAATACTTAGGATAAGATTAGATAGCTATACAATAGTGCTAGTTAGTCACTATGAACTAGGATAGAAGGAGAAAACCTTCTCTGGGATTGACCTCAAATGGCATAATTATCCTAAAATTTGGATGTCTTTTAATGTTTTAATGAGGTGTTGAACTTGATCTCAACAAAAGGTACAATATTAGGTGACAAAATTATTTGGCATGCGTGGTGGGACAATTTGAGTCACTTATAGCTCACTTTTGTTTTTCTTTCCTTAATATTGGTGTGTGTCTTAGTGGATTTAAGCCTTTGGAGGAATATTTCGACACGTCTTGAAACTCCCAAGTTCAGATCTACTATTTTCAAACAGTGTAGTACCCATTTTCATTAGATGGATACAAACAAGACAAAGCATAACAAGAAGAGAATCTTTTTATTCTCTATAAATTTCAACTAGAAAAAGAAGAGAAATATCGGTTCGAGATATCCCTATCTCCTCCCAACAGAAGTCTTTATATTCCTCCTCCTGGTAAATTCTCTTATCCCTCTCTCGAAATAAAAGATCCATTCCCTTCATGGTGCATCAAATAAATTTACCCTTTGTAACCTTTAATGAAGGTAGTCCTTTATCCATAACGGATCATAATGATATCCCCATAGACACTTTATAAGGTATTCCATTTTAACTAGTAAAAATATTACTACCCCTATTGAACATATCCAAGATGTTGCAAATGTATGTTTAGTCCATTTTGTAACTAATGATGATGTATCAATTATAATTTTAGCCTTTTCACTAAAAGGAAAATCATTGTAATGGTTTAGAAGCCTACAAATTGCTTCAATCCATTCATGGGATGAGCCAATAGTTTGAAGAAAAGGTAGACAATATTTATCTATTAGAATAACTAAAAATCATTAAAAGGGCCCCCAATGAGCTCATGGAATATTTCAACTTCAGATTTTAGAAAAAATCGGACAAAATTATAGCTCTTCTCATATGAAACCCCCAAGGTCATTTCTTATACTTTCTAAGAGCTCGAATTATGATATTGTTGTAATGATACAATCTATGGGAGCTATAACATTACTTGATGCATATACAATAACTATTAGAGATTAAAATTGTTTAATACAAGCGAGAAAATAGCCCCATATTACCTACACCCCTATTTCATAAATTACCTCAAAATATTCAACCTTCCCCTACCCCTATTCCTAAGTCAAATGATTTATCATTTTCCTCCACATATTATTCCTCACATAACAAGGATGATAATAATGACCTTATATCATTGGTAAAAATTTATCTAATGAAATTGTTTCCTTCAAGAATAAATAGTCTTAAGTACCTAGAAACTACCCAAGTTTGAGTCAAGGGAAACATTCAGGTCAATTATTTAATAAAGTCTATCGAAACATAGGTCTCAAAACCCAAATCATATATATGGACAAAATAATCAAGTAAATAGGTTCTAGGGCCATAAGACAAATCTACCTCTTCAAACAGATTGCTCCTACATAGCTTCATACTACAAGCACAAGAAAATACCTTGTCCCAATGCAAAAAAATGTAATATAAGAAGATGATGGTTTTTGCCATGAATTTAACCACATAACCAGATTAATTGTGTAAATAGTTTCCAATTTCATACCCTCATGATGAAGAATTATCTCAATCTACAAAAATTATTGATGGAAATGAAAAATTCCAATGGAAAAGCAATGCAAGACACCATGGAATCCAATATTATGTTATGTAATACAAAGAATTTTGTGTGGTTAATCAAACCCTAGAAAACTCAAGAAGACCACAACTTTATGGCATGGATTATATAAGGTCAAAGAATTGATAATAGGGGAAAAATTCTCCATTCCCATTTAGTGCAAAGTCCACATCTCAAATAAAATAAATCCACGAGTTAAGAAAGAACACACAAGTGGATTCATCTAGTGGTGCCACCTTTATGTGATAAAATCTATGATACAAAAAAACCCACAAAACAGAAAGTCTCACACCCAAAGTGCCACTTCCGCCAATTGAACAGAGAAAATAAAAGAGGACACACTTTTGATGTATAGACTTATTGGTGTTACCCTAGACATTGTTGATAAAATGAAGAAGACAAACCTAAACATGATAATGTGGGATTCCTTATTTATACCATCTCAAAGGGATCTCCTACAATAAGCCTTGAAGAAACTTCCGCAATATGAGTCGATATGTAGAAGATGAACTTTGTGGTCAACTTGTTCAAGAACCAAAAGATGAACAAGTAAGTTAGGTTAAAAATCCTCCACCCTTCTACATGTCTTTGATTGTGGGAAAACACCTAGTACATAATTACATGATAGATTCTAGTGCTAGTACTTTTGTAATGCCCAAGAAAATAATAAACAATTTAGGAATTAAGTACTATCTCGACTTCTAGGGGAGTCCTCGGAACTTGATGGATCAACTGTCAAAATATTAGTAATGATAAAATATCTTGAGTTGACCCTTCATGATTTCCCGAGCTTAACCATAACCCAAGATATCTCAATTATTGACTTACCTCCTTTCTTTGCCATATGTTTATAAAGAGATTTCACAACCAAAGTGGGTGGGTATTTTTCTTTTGACTGATCTCACATACTCTTAAGAATCAGATATGGTACACGATTTACCATTAGATCTGAGCCGCCATTCTCCCATGATGAATCTTATAACCCCGATCCTCTAAACTCTAATTGCATAATCCAAAAGGAGGAAGAAAATGTTTCATTGTCATTACAACTATCTACTACTTATTTCATCCCTAATCTTCTACTAGATGAGTGGGCCAAGGAATATTATGAGTTTGACGCTTATGATACAAAAGTAGAGACTAGTTTGGGAACTTATTTTATCCCCGAAGAATGATTCGCATCCCCCTTTTCACATAAACAAAAATCTGATGCTTCTGGTTTATGGAAAATTTTCTTGAATGGATCTAGAAACAGAAATGGGGATGCGGCAGGTGTAGTTCTCATTTCTCTAGTGGGAAAGAATTTATTCTTTGCCCATAGGTTGTAGTTTGCATGTTCTAACAATGTAGCGGAATATGAAGCCTTAATTCATGGATTGTTATTGGAAGAGAAAAGGCATATTAAGGCCTTACAAGTGTTTGGAGACACTAGGATGATTATTCATCAAGTCAAAGGAAGGTGTGCTACTAAGAATAAGATTTTAAAATCTTATAGACATAGATTATGGGATCCCATGGAAAAATTGACCCCATCAACTTAGACATAGTGCCAAGGAAGATGAATGCGAGAAGAAGATTAGGTATGAATTCTATTAGATCACAATTCTCTCCATATGAGGACCTTATCCAATATGATAAGAAAAATGTAAAGATGGTAATAAGGCCATCCATTCTAAAAAATGAGGTTAGCTAGCATGTTTTTGATTTATGAGAAAATTTCTCAATTCATCCAAAATGAGGCGAGTTTTCATTAAACATGTAATCTGAATTGCAAAAAAGCTATGGTGATCAAATCATTAAGCTAAGGACAAAAAAATTCCTAAAGGATTGGTTACACTTAAAGGTATATTTGACTAAAATGATGAGATCAAAGGGGAAATGAATAATATAACAACAAAGGAGGAAGACTACCAACTAGTCATCATCTCACAAGATAAAGAGTTATTGTTAGGAAAGGTATGCAATGAGGTTGAAAAGTAGACTTTCATTTCCTTGTATCAAAATCACAGGTGATGTCTTTTCATTTATTTATGAATATATTGGAGGTTTTGATCCAAATATTTCTCAACATGCTATAGATATTGACCCAAATACCAAACTAATTAGAAAAAAATAGAGGCATGTCAATCCCAAAATATAATCCCTTATGAGAAAGGAACTATCCAAACTCATAGAATACATGATCATACTCCCCATCAAGTATTCTTGTTGGATTGAAAACTTAGTTCCTATAAGGAATAAAAATGGGGAGATTAGGCTATGTGTTGATTTTAGAGATTTGAATAGAGCCTCCTTAAAGGATCACTACCCTTTACCCTCCATGGACCATATTTTGCAAATAATAGCAGGGGTTGAGAGGTTCTCCCTTTTGGATGGATATTCTAGATACAATCAAATATGGGTCAAAGAATAAGATAGGTATAAGACAACTTTCACTACCAAACGGGAACATACACTTATGAAAAGATGCCATATTACCTAATTAATGCAGGTGTTACTTTCTAAAGAGCCATGGATATTGCATTTAAGGGTTATATAAACAAGTTTATTCTCATCTACTTAGATGATATCATAATTTTCTCAAGAGAGGGTGAAGATCATATGAAACATCTTGAGAAAGTGTTTGAAAGATGTATAGTGTCGAGTGTCACTCAATCTTAAGAAGTTCATCTTTGTAGTTCCACAAGGTAGACTCTTGGGTCATGTTGTCTCAAAATAAGGTATTGTTATCGACCTAGAAAGGATCTCAACCATTCTTTCTCTCTCATTTCTAGCTCACAAGAAAGCACTATAATATTTCCTTGGAAAGATTAATTTTTTTAGGAAGTTCATTCCTAACTTTGCAGGACTTGTCAAGCATATCACCGTAATGCTAATGAAGGATATATATTTAAATGGACTAAATAAGGAAAGGAAATATTTTCCAAAATCAAAGAGTAAATTTCTTAGGCATGCACCCTCATCAACCCATATTATTCAAAGGACTTCATCCTATACCCATGTGGGGATGAAGCTATTATTATCTTGGTATTAATGCAACAGAGTGGTAAAGGTTCAAATAAACTAGTAGCTTTCTTTAGTTAAATGTTTGAAGGATTATGAATTGAAATATAATCATGTGGAGAAATAGGTTTTTTTCATCATGAGAGATCTTAAGAAATTCAAGGGTATGCTTACAACCAAACTTATTAAGGTATTATTCTCCCATCCTAGTGTGAGAGATTTCATCATGGGAGAAGAAATTAGTGAAAAGAACGCTTGATAGGTCAAAAACATAATGGAATATGATGTGACTATTAAGGCCACCAAGTTGGTTAGAGATAGATAATTATGTGAGAAAATACTTATGATGTTGAAGATAATCAAGAAAACTCCTATCTCTTGGAGGAAGAATAGGAATAGTCCATCATGCGGTCCACCTAATGATAGTAGCTAGATTAAAAACATGGAAAAATCTTGTCTACTTACAAATATATCTTGGTTTAAACATACCTAAATGGCATAATTTAAGGTTGAAATATATTCCTTATGTATTATTGGAGGAATTAATTTTAGAAAGAATCTGGATGGAGTGTTACTAAGGTGCATTGAAGGAGAGCAAGTGAACAATACCTTAGCAAAATTTCATAATGGCTTCTCTGGCAAAATTTCTCAAGAAAGGCCACAAAAATTAAATCTTGAAAGAGTGTTTGAATTTCAGTGGTAAGAAGAAGATGAATAACATACCACTTCTATCCCGCATTCTTCATAGATTCTCATCAATGGGTTAGAAAATACAAAGAATGTGCTCTTTCCCTCCCACTTTATCCAATTTAGGAGGATGAACCCTTCTCTCAATAGGGAATTGAATTTATTGGCATGATCAATCTAGTGTCAAGTGTGGGTCACAAATGGGTCCTAATAGTTATCGATTTATTTAACATGTGGATTGAGGCTATGTCTCTCAAGGAAGCAACTAAACAAGCTATCCTTGATTTCTTGGAGAACATTATAACATGGTTTTGGGTTCTCGAAACTATAATTTCTAATAATGCTAAGGAAATTTTAGGCTACTTAATTTATGAACAATCCCTCAAGCATGGTATATATCTAAATAATTCTTCCAATTATTACCCTCGGGTAATGGCTTAGCTGAGTCTACCAACAAAAACCTAATCAGAATAATGAAGAGAACAAAGGAGATGAATAAGAGGCAATGTCATACAAAGATCAAAAATGCATTTTGGGTTGACATAATCACACCTAAAATAGAAAGTCAAAATTCTCATTTCATCATTGTGTATGTTAGAGAGGCTAGGATTCTATTATCTCTAAAGTTACCTTCATAGGAGCTGTCAAAAAAATTGGAATTGGAGGGCAAAGATGAAAGACTAATCTAAATGGTGGAGCTGGTTGAAATTGAAGAATTGAGGAAATCCACCACGACCAAGTTAGAGGAATATCAAAGGTCAACCAATCAATGGTATGACAATAAATCCAAAGCACATACCTTCAAAATAGAAAATATGGTTCTAAAATGGGACACAAACAGAGCTAGACTAGGGTGACACTCTAAGTTTGATGAATTTTGGAGTGGGCAATATATCATTACTTTATAAGAGGGCTAACTCTTTTGATTTATCTAAGCTTGATGGGGAGGCAATAAAAATCCTAGTTTGTTAGAACATTAATATTACGAAGGGTTTTACCCTCGTAAGCATCCTTAAGATTATAAACTTTAGTTTATAATTAAATAAATTATATATATATAAAATTTATTTTATAAGGTTTAATTAATTTATTAAATGGTAGCGGTGCTTCACGAGAAGTCACATTAATTAAAACCATTTATATATGACCCACAGGTCCAAAGAATTCAATTCATGGGAAAAACATTAAAAAATGTAAAAAGAGGAGAGAAGTGGTGAAAAACGCAAATGTGTTTCTCACCTAATGGAAATATATCATTTATCCATGGGTTTTCCACATTAAATCATGGTGTTCTATGTTACATTCATTCATTAAGTTTTGTATTATTGTTTAATTTGCAGTATTTAAATAATATTGTAATATTTTATTAAATAATTGATTAATAACGTGAACCTTAACATAATATTAGAGCATGTTATGAAGGTCCGAATTAAGGTTTTTGAGTGCCCTAGGAAGTACTTGGACCATACGCCCCCTTACCCACTCCCTCCCATCCCCTCCCCATACAATTAAAATTATAAAAGCTTCTTTCTTGCTTTTTCGATAGCAAAATTATCGATGATGTCATCATAATTTTTTATTGTTGTAATTTATTTGTTTTGTAAGGAAAGTAACAAAGGTGGAAACTAAATACTTGTGGAGGAAAAATGACAATAGTCTATAGCCACGGGTGCTTAAAATTTTAATTATGATGGTGACAGGTTGCTATGTTAGACTATTTTTGTTGTCCATGGTCCACCTTCCACTTGGCTATGCTTTGAAACTGAAGGGTTTGACAAAATAAAGGGCTTCAGCTTCATGCAAGTAGAAGAGTTGTTTCAAATTTCATGCAGAGTCATTTAAACTTTAATGACAGTCCACTGCATACCCGCTCATTCTCTTGTTGATTCCTAGATCAATAAATTGTTTACAACTTACAACAAACAGATGCACTCTGAGAATGATACTCAAAACTGTAGTAATTCTATCATGCATTATGAAAACAAATTGCCGAACCGTTAATCCAGAGATTGGAAAGGAATCTCGCAATCCTATATGGAATTTTGACAAAGTAGCAACAATAAATGAGCTTCTGGGACAAAAACATGATACTTATCATCTGACTGCGTTATCGGAAAAAGATATGAGCAGTTATATGGAGGCAGAGATGTTAGTTTCATCTAAGTTTGGGATGCATAATTAAGCTGAAGGAGATACAGGTAAAAATATTATGTTGGGAAGAATTGGGCGATCTTTGTGAAACATTGAATTGGGATGTGGAGATCAAACTACATATATACATATCATATATATTTGTTAGAAAGCCATATGGAGCATTGAGACAACCGACCTGAGCGGTGAAATACCGAATTAAGAATAAAAACCTCCTCATATCTAGCGCCCCCTGTTCGGTAGCGCCCTAGGCAAGTGCCTAGGTTTCCTAGGGCATGAAACAACTTTGATGTTATGAATCAACATCTTAAATATTTGGTTTTAATTAATGGTTTGGTGGAAATTGGTTGGGGTAGTTTTACCCCCTTCGAGTTATTAATAAGGACCCCTTCAATTTTATTTACCTGGTATACATTAATTAGCCATCATGATACCGATTAGAGAAGAGACCCACTCTACATTCAAATGTATGAATTTGTATTGTGCAAATTTTTGCCTTTGGTATGAATTTTATTTCTAATGTGTGCAGGAATTTGTTTTACCAAGGTTAGAGGAAGGCTCTAAATTTGGAAACAAACATCCAAGTTTATAGGGATCTAAATATTTTCAAAGTGGTCTCGACATAAACATTAGTTTTTTTGGATCATGGTTACAAATATTAAAAATCATAACCTAAGATCCTTCTAACCCCTCCTTAAAATCCCCTTTCCTTTCCTTTGCATTAGCATATTTAGCAAATATGGCTAGTGAATTGGTCAAGGATTTTTATATAAAATTGTACATTATCTACAAAGAAATAATTAAAATATTCCCCTATTTGAAAGCGCCCCTTTAAAAATTCTCAACACATGGATTTGGTGAAGTACTAATTTTTAATGCATTTGGTTGATGTTATGTCAACTTTTATTATTATCCTACCGAAGGCTAGGATATTGTTTTCACCTTAGCAATTAGTTATTTGCATTGCTTCCAATAAGATTGTGCCATTTGTTTTTAAATGCTTGCTACACTAAAGTTTGAAGCTTTGATTTTTCAATTTTGACAAGTTTCTATTGGTAGCTCCCTTTATTTGCCACTGTTGAGGGGAAAACTGGAGCTCTTGTTACGCATTGAATTCATTTCTTGTCATGCATTTAATGCATTTGCTTTGTGGTTTGCAGGGAGAAAAGGGGAGGTCCTCTCATGGAGTTAATGCATTTATTGTGCCACATTCAATGCATTCACTGTAGTAGTTGCTTTTGTGTGGCTCGAGGGTGGAAATATGTCATGGTTTGACAGTGTCTTCTTCCCATCACATTTTCCTAATTCTCCAAAGATGAACCAGCGTGAACAATAGGAAGGTGAGACTCTATGCCATCGGTTCTGCAGGAAATCAGTGATTGTATTTTTTAAATTTTATTTGTAGAACTCATTCCATTTTTGTTTGGTTCTGTTCTTCATACTATTCTTGTTTTCCTACCTGATCTGTTTTAGTTTCTATTCTTATCTGTGTTATTTTGATTTTAGATGTCAGGCTATACAAATTTGAAGCGATGTCTAACACAGATCTCAGATTGCAATCTTGAACATAAAGTTGAATGTATATAAATTGATTAAAGGTTTGAATTTTTCAGAGGGAAACATTTTGTAAGGAAGTTTAGAGTGAATAATCCATGTATTATTTTTGCATCCAATTATGCTTTGATGGATGTTCATACACTGTTCTAAAGCTCCCATTTCAACACAAGCTAGGAAGATGTTATCAAAAGTTGCAAAGTCTGGTTTTACACCTGACAGTTGCATTTTCTTAAACGTTTCCACAACCTATTCAACTAACCCATTTTGTGCATATCCTGCAATTATTGTTGTCTGTGAGAACACATTTTCCCTAGGCATATTGTCAAATAGTTCACATGCCTTGTGTGTGCTTCCACATTTGCATACATATCTGCCACAGAAATTGCAACTACAACATAGGATAACAATTTCCTTTCAATTATGCCTTGATTGATGTCCATACCCTGTTCTAAAGCTCCCATTTCAGCATAGGTTGGGAGAATGCTAGCAAATGTTGCAAAGTCTGGCTTTACACCTGATAGTTACATTTTCTTAAATGCTTCCACAGTCTTTTCAACCAACCCATTTTGTGCATATCCTACAATCATTGCATTCCATGATACACCATCTTTATGTGTCATTCTATCAAACAATTCATGTGCCTCGTGTGTGTGTCCACATTCCTCATACATGTCTATGACGACATTCACAACCACAACATCTGACAAAAACCCACATTTAATTATGCTTTGATGGATATGCACACCCTACTCTAAACATCCCATTTTGGCATAGGCCAAGGGATACTAAAAAGGTTGTGGTGACAGGCTTTGCACTTGACACTTGCATTTTCTTAAAAACTTCTACAACATGCTCAACGAATACCTGTTTTGTATGTTTTATTTAGCAATATTGCAGTCATGTCCATGCTCCAGCTGCAAGAATTGGCATTGGGTTTTTAGGAAAGCCATTAGCCTTTTCTATTTTCCTCAAGACAATTTGTCAAACAGTTGATACCTCTGCTAGAGATGCTTATTTTTTTATTTTTTCATTTTCAGATATAATATAACAAATAAAATTATTCCTTGTGTTTATCCTTGTGCCACTGAGGATTCCATTTGCATTTCCATACATTGATTCAAACTATTACAATATCAATGTTTATACCAAACCTTCTCAAATTATTTATTCAATTATTTATTTCTTATTTTCATTACATTACTTATTTTCATTGATTTGATATTTTTGTTGCTCTGCACAATACAATTCCTAGAGAATTTTAGATCAACTTGGGAGGAAGGACATAGTTTTCCATAGAATAAAGCATCATGCAAGCTATACAATATGGCGTCGTCCATTTCTCCTAAGTAAGGCTGAGATTAAGAATGACCAGACATGCATCCAGATTCTACAGAAGAGACATTTAGACACTAAAAATGAAGAAGACGCAAAGACACCAGGGGAAAAAACTCTCCCCCATTTTAACTTTTATTTTATGTTTTGAACTGAAAAAGATTTACCAACCTTTCTAATACTTATACCGTTATACATCCAAAAATGCTTGCAATTCTCTCATCTTGCAACAGTCAATAGAATATGACAATGGCCCTACACCCTCTAAAATAAAAGAATAGAAGTCTCTTTAGGCCAAGAACATACAGAACCCCATTCTGCAATCTGGTATAATCACGAATGAAGATAAGAATTCCAAGACTGACTACAAACAATATGTCTCAAAGAAGCTATTGATAATGCACTCGTTAAGAGGCCATCCTTCCTACTTATTCTCTAAATTTCACCTTCTGCAGATTTATCTTTTAATCCCATATTGGGATAAGAATATCAGTTCAGAGAAAAAAACACTTGAAATGAAAATCTTTGAAGAGATCTACGCACTAATTTCTCATAACAGCCGCAAAAAATTATATATTTACAAAATTATATGCCCCAAATTTGGGTTGTTAATGCATTCGGTCATTGTATCTCAATACAAGACTACAACTTTAAATGAAATTTTACAGACTAAGAAGAATAGCTTGAGCATACCATTGCATTATTCCCAACCTCATTTTGATCAGCTGCTGTCCATCCTAGCTAAAGAAGTTACTTCAGGCTTCCTTCTCATGAACACTCTTGACTTGATTATCGTTTTCCACATTGACAACAACATCCATCGGCATGGACAATCACACCACCATCCCTCTCATTAACCAATCCTCATGCTCTAACTCTAGGAGCATCTGATGTATGATGATAGTCATAACTACATCTGACAAAAAAATACTTCAGTTATGTTTGATGGATATCCAAATACTGTTCTGAACTTCCTATTTTGGCACATCCTAAGAGATTCTTGAAAAAACTCCATCTTGTTTTCAATCCTCGTATCCTGGCTTAAAATAAAAACTGGTATCTTCTGCATTACTCTTGACCAAACACTTTGAGTTGAAATCAGATCTCTTTTATGCATCATATTTGTAGGCCAAACTTCATTTCTTTTTCAGGATCCTTGCTAAGTTTTGCACGCCATCCATCAAAAGCCAACAACTTCAATAACTACCTCGCTGCATGGATAGATCTGTTTCCATGTTTTTCATTATTTCCTGCAATGCACTATGTATTTCACTATCTATGTTGTTTACATTGAATATTTTGAACTTTCCTCTATGTTGTATAGTTCAACTCAAAGTTACTTAGTTTAAAATTCTGGTTTGCATTGTTTAATGTATATAAAAAGCTTCCAACTCCAATATGATTTTTCGAATGCCATGCTTTCTTATTGATTCAACATAATTTAAACTAAAACATCAACCTCGTAAATGTTCCACTCTAATGACTTTTTTATTTAATTCTATTTTAATGCCCTTGTTAAATGCTTATTGATAAAGACTTTTTCAATATTTCCATTGACCAGATTTTTTTACAACTTTTAAATTTTTCATACACCCAAATTTATAAAAATTGGATTTTACATTTTTGTGTTGACTCTAAATACATTTTCTCTTCAATTTAGATGACCGGTTCCTTCAATCATTTATGGAAAAAAATTGTTCTTTACATTGGATTTTGACTTCGCAACAAAACACAAAACTTAATTGTTTCATTCTTTTCGTATACTTTATGTATATATTAAGCACGTATAACTATAAAATTCTTTACATCTTTATTTCTTCGTGCACTGTCTGTTACTTTCTCTTTTAGACTGCATACAAAAATGAATAGTATAACACGTATCCTTGTTGCTATATCTAATATTCTTTGTTCTTCTTTCCATATTCATCTGATAATGCTCTCTACTCAGCCGTGAGATGCGTCCTTATATACCCCACGATTCAATGCATTGAAGTGACATTAAAATTAAAGTTGCTCATGTCTACATCTATTGTTTCATATAGTTCACTTCAAATTCCATTTACATATTCTTTGGTACTTTTTTGCAAATTTCAGCAAACCAACTTTTCATAGCAAAACATTTTTTTTTGCCAATCATCCTATGTTTTGATTTCAACAATACATATCTACAAAACAAAATGAGTTTTGCTTTCCCAATGAAAAATCTGTTTAAATTCCACCGTGGAGTGTTTAAAATGATAAATATTCCTCAACTTCTATATTTTCCTATTTCTTCCTCCCCCAATGCCATAAAATACTACCTTACCTTGACAAAAACTTGTTCTTCACGACATGCTTGCTGCATCATTATTAAGCTCAGCCACCATCTAAAAAGTGGAAAAAATTCAAAAAAAAACACTGAAGATGCCTCCCCTACCTCTAGAGGCTGAGGGGACATCCTGAGACAATGGGATGGTGATGAAAATGCCCTCTTGAAAAACAAAGTTTTTTGCAATCATAGGTGCACACTGTTCAAAATCAAGCCAAGCCTTAATTAACCCTTAATTGATCTCTTATCATTTAAGTTTAGCAATTGACACATGCATTTGCATTCTCCATTGATGTTCACAACTTGGTCCGACTATTAGAGTTATGACATGGACTGTGCATGGGGTTTTGGTCATCTACCACTCCCAACAAACTTTTAACACCTACCCAATTTAATAATAATAAAGATTAAAGCCTACACTTCACTTCACTATTATTTACATAGATTCCTACTCAAAATAGGCGTTTATGTTTGTCAGGATTCTAAATGAATGTCACGTTTACTATGCTAAATCATAAGATTTTACCAAGAAATTTTAACTCCATAACATTCTGTCACAATTTGTAATGTTCCTCCTCAAGACCGATATGGAGACAAGAGATCAACTAGTCTTCTTTAGCTAAGAACAATAGAAACTAGATATTTTCACACCTATTCTAGACTCAATCTCCTGGATCTACTTATCATACATTACTTAAACCATTATTTAATGATTAGTCAATCATTGTAATAGGAAACAAAGGAAATCACCATTTAATACTTGTTACAGACTACACAGAACATAAATGACAATTGCCTCTTCCAGGTGAATAACAAAGTTTCGATCAATTCATGAAACATCCACACCGACTAACCAAAGACACCAATGAATTGATCTTTGTTTCCTGCATTTTTGCAGCTTGTTAAAATTTTCCACTGGTTTATGCTATACAATGTTTTTTTTTAAGTCTGCTCTTTCTTTCATGTTTCATTGCGTTGTTTGCTTTATCCTATATAGAAAGTTTCTTTTCCTGACTACTTCCATTTGCAATATTCAGTAAATGCATAATGTCTTTTATGTACATTGCAAATTTGTGACAAAAGCAAAATCAAAGAACAAGAGATAGTTCGTTGCTACTTTTTTGGATTGCTCGTGCTCCATTGGACAAGGTATAAACATTAGTCTTTTCTTCTATGTTCTGCTCAAGAAACTTTTTTTTGTAAGACAAAAAAACAAATCAAACCCAAAAAACAACCATGTCAACAACACCTGTAGACGTAGAACAATATACATTATCAAACCACGTTGTAGAATGCATAGACAGTATGTATTGCATAGGTTTGACCTTTTCCGGGACTATGCTTTCAAATACGGGGTCAGTGATTGTTTGTTTGATTCCTTCATTGTGCTGCTGCACTTCCGATACACATCTCTCGAACTTAGAACTGGTATCGTTGAGCACTTTGAAACTTTGTTGTCTCTATCCGACCCTATAGCGTTGTCATCTTTAGAGTTAGAGCTAGATCCTGAAACTCTTTCTCTTTTGCATGGTGTTCATAGCCATGCAACATATTTACATCGAATGAAACTATCTGCAGTGCTCTCACATGATGCAACTGAACAAGGCCTATGGGGGGACATCTTTTGCATAAAATGGCTTTCAAAGTGGCTCAATTTGCCAATATGGGTTTGGTCCGCAACAAGAGGCACTAATTATCTTCGTTTCAATCCAAATAGTCGAAACTGCCATATTGTCTTCTTTTCCATGATTCCAACCCTCTTAGTGGTCATTACGAACCCTTATTCTGGAAAAAATATATGGGGTGCCCTGAGCCAAGAAACAATGCTCATCTATTATCGCTCCAATGTTCTGTTGAAACTCTTTGGAGTACCTTATGCGACCAACTACAACAATTGCAGCTTGCTAGATTGCCAACAAGCAACAACATTTGCACTGATAGCCTTTTCAATTCTATTTTCCACCTTCGCAACCATGAATTTGATCCTTCTTGCCTACACAGTATGCTTAGGCTTTTTGTGGTTCTATCCTTCGAAAATACCATGCAACTCTTCGCTTTCTCGATGCCTGGCTTGCCAAGAACTCAATAAAAAACATACCTTGTATTGCCACATGGCAAGGCCTTGTAGTGAACATAGCCATGTTCCATGACAAAAACAATATACTGGAAGAAGACTTCAACATCCATTGGTTATGCCTACTTTTCCAAATAAATATTCGATTGTGGCATTCGAATCCTTTGCAAGTTTGTAAGGTTTTTTCTAGTGATGCACCACTTGAAAAAACATATAATCTTATACGGTTTTCACTTTCCTGAAGGCCATTTTCATTATGAATTGTTGGCTGTGAATACTGATTGCACACCAAGAGTGCCCACTGTGTGTATGCATTCCAAAATGCTTGTAGTCAAATGGATACAAAAATTGAAAACATATCTTTGTAAACATCTACAAAAATAGTGTACAAAACCAGAACGAAAAAACCTTGACATTTTCTCTTTGCTCAAAAAAAACATATACGAAAATAGACGCAGCAGACAACTAAAACAACTTACAGTGTTGTACATTTCATGTTGCTAAAAGGCCATCCCCATACCAATTTCTTTGCTAAGAAAATATATTTCATGTCCACAATAGTTACAACTGAAACACATGGAGTTCTCTCCAATAAAACACTTAAGCAAGAACGAATCAAGCTTTTGCAAACACAAACGTCAACTACCATAAACCACTGCAAACCAGCAATGTCCAAATTGTCTCTTCGAAAGCTAAAGACAACTATACGCAAAAACACACAGTAGAATGCCAGCTCTGCACACTGTATTTCCCATTTTCATGCCCGGACAAGTGACACACCGATCCATACATGCCAAATTTGTAAGCAGCTCCATTTCAAGTTCAACTTGACATCTTTTACACATGCAACAAAAAAACATATCTTCAGCTCACATCAGAGAAAACAATGCCCGAACACAATAAAATTTGTCGTCCATGCTCGACAAGCTTATTAAATGAAAAATTGCCAAGATTAGCATGTCCTCAACAAATCCAATTAATTCCAATGCTTCCGATAGTTGCAATGCTTTCTGACCTTGAAGAAAGACTTGTGTCTCTTCGACTTGCATTTGGTCAAATAAGGCACCAAAGCCATAAACACCCTCAATACATGTTAAAGGGAGCAATTATAAATGTCCCAACAAATATTGATATAATCCAACAAGCATTGCCAAGGCACCTAGAGAAACAAAAACAATTGTCGTGGCACTTAAACGTCATCTTGAATACAAAAAACCATACCATTCAGGAAATGTTCACCCTATAATCACCATGGCCGCTCTCAAAGAATTATGTGCAACAACATTATATCTCATGCATGAAATCAAAGTAAACCATGACTGGGATCAAACCCTTTCTATCGCCATAAACTTTGAAACAAACAACAACGAAGAACATGAACATATCCCCTCTGAGAACAGTTCTTCTGATGATGACATCGATAATGATGATGCACACGACACACTAATTCATGGTTTCACTGACTCCTCAGCTATCCACTATCTTAAAGACAAGATGATAAATATCACTCCTTCGGAGGGCTTTACACCATTGGGAATTTTCCAAGACAAATTTTCAGAAGAGATGAATTTCCCAACTTTGTTTTTCGCCAACCTCGCAACGAAACAACTACAAAAACAATATCGTATCAAAAAATAGCACAATGGGAGTTGATGCATTCAGATCATAGATTTTCTTATCACATAACCAATATATTTTTCAAAGCAATAAAATTACTAATTGACCAAGTGGGTCGTTCAATATGGCTCAGAATCAGAAAGGGACAATTAAAAGGTCGAACACTTACTGCAAAAGATGTCAAATTCAAACCAAATCTTGAGAAAATCTTGAAATCTGATATCGGTACATTGATTTCAAAAGAATATGCATTTCACCACTTATATGCAACAAACAATGAAAAATTGTTTGTCATGATCTGTCAGCTAGGACCGCCTACCTTTTTTGCCGCATTCTCAAGCACTAAACATTGTTGGTTGCCACTAACCAACACCCACTACCGTAACACTATTCCTTTAGACAAGCCAACACCCTCAGATTATAATGACTCTAACTTTTTTGTTAAAAATGATCTCGTTACGTGCACTCGTTACTACAAGCACAGACTCTATGCATTGAAACAATTGCTTTGCCAAGACAAGTCCTTTTTTGGACAAATAGAGGATTACTTTTGGGTCATGGAATTCCAAAACAGAGGAAATGCTCATAGCCATTGGCTAATTTGGACAAAAATGCACATGTCTTTGGAAATGATGCCAATGACATTGTAGAGTCCTACGTTGATGAGTACATTACATGTGATACTAGTTTATTCCCTCAGCATATTGCTAAACTGCAATGCCATCACCACACACGAGTTGCAAAAAAAAACATTCCAAGTGTAGGTACAATTTCCCCCAGGCTCCAATGAAGTATACAAAAATACTTGAACCTATAGAAGAGCCAACACAATCTGCTATTGCACATGCACATTCCATTTTCTCTCTTCTAGAAAGAAAACGATATGATACTTGCATTACACATGATATGTTCCTTCAAGAAATAGGCATTGATGAAAACACTTACATAGAAGCAATACAATCAACGCTTAAACAACCGACATTGCTATTGAAAAGAAAACCAGCTCACGCATGGAATAATAGCTTTTCCAAACAAATGCCCATGATCTGGCAAGCGAATACCGATGCTCAGTATGTGCTTAATGCTTATGCAACCTATTGCTGCTCATACATGACCAAAATTGACCAAACAATGATGAAAGCATTCACTAGAATTCAAAATGAGCATCAAAAAATGCATCTTGATGTCGTTCAAATGATTCGGAGCCTAGGAAATGCAATGTTGAATACCCACCAAATGTCTGCACAACAGGCAGTCCACATAGTCCTTTCAATCCCCTTAAACAATACATCATGAAAATGTGTTTTCATAAACACTTCAAATCCCGAAGACCGAACATTCATTCTAAAACATTCAAGTTTACTTCAACAGGAACCCGATGAATCGACAAACATCATGTGTTGCTCTGTCATAGATCACTACATAACGCATGACCTCATTCTTTGCACTCGATTTGCTTGGCTGACTTTGTTTCTATTCACAACATTGGTAAAAAAACCCTCGGAACAAGCCAATCATCGTGCGGTTTGTCAACTACAACAAACACCTTGACATAGACAATTATTACCGTGAAAGGGTTTTACTTTATGTCCCATTTATAGACAATGAACACGCCCTCAAAACAGGCTTTGCAACTTAGACATAAACAATTTCAACTAGGAAAACACCCAAGCATTGCAGACAACACAACATATTTCAAACAAATGCAACTTCTCAACAAGAAACAACAAGCCATTGTCAAAGACATCTCCTTTAAGAAAAATAAAGATCCATCAACTCCTATCTACCTTTTCCTAACAGGAGGCGCCGGCACGGAAAAAAATTTGTTGCAAAATTGATATTTGAAACATTGGCCCGTATTTATGACACATCCATGCACAACGACCCCTTGAAAATCAAAGGCTTGATCTTGGCATTCACAGAAAAGTTGCTTACAATGCTGGTGGAATAACACTCCATTCCGCTTTCCTCTTTCCTTTCAATCGATCTGAACTATGCCCATTGAACAATGAATGATTGGATTCCTTGGCAAAGCACTACGAACAATTACAACTTGCTCTAATAGATGAGATTTCCTTGGTTGGAGGTCAACTTCTATACTTCATAGACCAACGACTTCATCAAATAAAACACATGCCAACAACTTGCTTTGGAGGAATTGACATGATCTTCTGCGGAGACTTCTACCAAGCACAACCAGTCAATGATTGTCTTGTATTCAACAACCCCAAAATTTCTAGAGAATTGATTGGCTATGACTTCTGGAATACACATGTGAAAATATTCGAGTTGACTGAAACAATGTGTCAAAAAGATGTTGCCTTTGTCTCCATCCTAAATAGAATTCGCATTGGAGAACATTCAGAATCTGATCTTGCATACCTCAACGATACATGTATTTGGCCAGTACCAATTGATCCAACGTTCCCATTCCTATTCTACAAAAACACAGATGTTCTTCGACACAATAACAAAATGCTTGCTCTTGCTCCTGGTGACAAAATTGTTATAGCCTCTATCGATGAACAAGACAAGTCAATTGAACAAATGGAAGCCTACTCTAAAACTATAGAATTGCCACAACATATAGAGCTCAAACTTAACATGCTAATAGAAGTTTTCACCGGGAACTATGACATACAAGATGGATCTGGTTAATGGTTCTGATGGCATTTTCAAAGCATACACAACGACAAATGACCTCGATGCCATATGGATAAAATTCAATGACCCCTGTATTGGAAAACAACAAAGATCTAAACACCCACAATTGTCAATAGCCAAAATAGAACTTGATTGGGTTCCTATTCTTTGTATAGCTAGACCCTTGCGTAGAACATCGTACAAGAGACCAGTTACAATACGAAAACAATTCCCTCAGGCAGCTTTGTTGTGCACGCACAATACACAGAGCACAAGGCCTCACCCTTGAACGTCTTGCCTTCAGCCCTCTTGGCGTATCATCACATGGCTTAGCATATACAACTCTGTCATGAGTCAAAACCATTTCCAATCTTTACTTGCTATCCCCGCTTACGAAAAAAATTTCAACGTCAAACAAACTATTAGTACATAAATGGCACGTCTCTAAAATGAAGCTAAATGGAACATTCAACAAGCCTTGTCCACAACTGATATTTCTTCCCATATTATAGTTGCTTCGCTTAATACATGAAGTCTCCAAGCTCACAAAGAAGCCATTCTCCACGACCATGAATTAATGCAATCTCACATTCTCTGTTTACAAGAAACTCACATGCCTAGCCCCATTGCAATTGACTATCTTGACAGATACCAATGCTTTTCTGCACACCATGTACATGGTCTTGCAATTTTCATTGCAAACAATACACCTTTCCTGCAAAAAAATCACTTTCAAAGCACAAACGTAGAGTCCCTAGTTGCAAACATATTACTGCAAGGACAATGCATAACAATTGTGAATGTCTACGCTGTGCCAAATGCAAATCTTGAAAACATCTTCATTGTTCTTGAAAATGTCTTCCAATCCATTGATCTGACAATCCCCAGCTACATTTTTGGAGATTTTAACGCGACATGCACAAGCAAAACAGAAAACAAATGTTGCTTTCAGCATTTATGCAAAAAACAATTTCACTTTCCACATTGAACAACCAAGTGTCTTCACCAAAAACATCATCGACCATATATGGTCAAATGCTACACAAGCAAGCTGCAATACATTTGAAAGATTTGCATATTGGACTGATCATCCAACATTGTTTTCCCTTCTCAAAAACACCCACAACAACGCTGCGCAATTGTAAGTGCACATATCTCATTATATTGATTCACCAAAACTAACACCTAATTTGTTGACTCTTTTCTTTCCTTTTCATTTCACACTCTATAACAAGCATCTGCATATTTCAATGCTTTACAGATAGTTGCAGCAAGGAAAACATGGAACAACCACCCAAGAACAAGGGCGTTGGCAGCAGTGACCATTTCCAAGAACCCTCTAAATGGTAATCTCTTTCTAACATTTCTACAATTTCTTGTCATCATTCATTTAATATTTTGCTCAACCTTCCAATGAAAGCATCCTAATATCCTTCAAATTGCAGCCCAAAACCAGGAACACAACAGCCATCGTCGATACTTGACATTTGTGTAGGAAAACTTGCAACAATCTTTGAGGGTGATATCCTGTCGTCTATGGACCAACGCATGCAAACAACATTTCCCCTTCAAAAGCTGAAATCCTACATGCTGATTTAGTTGACAAGAAAGGTCAAATGACCATTACTTTGAACATGAGCAACACCTTCGTCAACAAATTTGCATCTACTATAGTTGTTGGCAGCGGTTTGCGTGTTACTGGTTTTGTTGTCAAAGAAAAAACAAAGTATGAACGGGGGATGCAAGCTGCTCTCTATCACAATTGCAACAACCACTATGGAAAACATACCAATAGTTTGCGAATATCAAAAATTGACACCGGACATGACTATACAAGAGCTTGTTGAATCAAATGCAACATTCTCCATTGGGTCATTTGCAGCAATTGTAACAGGAATCCATCACACCAACGACCTGTTCACCCTCTATGTTAAAGACTCCGACACTGACAATGCAAAAGCAACAGTATCAACACTTTCCCTTATTTCATTTAGATATACATTGCAGCATATTCTTGCCTTTACTTTTAACCAAACATGTTGCTTTCACCTTTCAGGTACATTTGGGAAACTTCCACTATTTCTTTTCAAAAACTTCATCAGACAAGGAACAAAGGGTTCACGTGTTGTGCGTGTAGGCCATTCATCCTTCATCGACCCTCTAAATGATGAACCTACAAAAACATTTTTACAATCCCTCATAAACACAAACATAGAGGCAAGTGTCTCGCAAATTTGCATTTTTCACTATCTCACTTCAACATTTTCTCGCCCATCAAATGTGGGCTATTAAGAATATATCCCTCTAACAACTTCATCTCCCTTGTGCAGATCATCTGGCGTACTTTGCGCAAAGAACATCTACCTTTCTCCTTTCCAAGCCTTTTGTGTAGACTGTGACCATCTCATGGAACTGATCCAGCTGAACTGAAACAAATTTCACTTTGCCCAACTTGCAATACATCAAAACCATACAAGTACAAGCATTTGCTCCATTGCACTTTGCAAACAAGAGATGACTCCCTTCATCAGCACACTGCGAGAGCCATTACGGGAAAAGTCTTCCCTCAACTTTCTCAAACAGAATATGAAGAATATCAAGAGGACATCTCTAAGCCTGTATTTCTTCTCTGTCAATTCCAAATCAAGGGTACATTCACTTTGATAGTTGACAACTCAATTTCCACAATCAAAGAAACCTAGCTTTCTCCCTTCTCTGGTGAGCATCTCCATTTCCCAGTCCTATTCATTACATTTGAGTTTAACTCCTTGTTTTCTATCTAACATTCCATGATGCTCTTTCAGATTCCTGGAACGATTTTGCACTCCATGCACGTAGAAGAAGAAATTTCATTGTTGCCTCCCCGTATGACCAGGAGTAGTCCATCATTATACTCCTATGTTTTTGACAAGATTACACAGTATTCGCTATGGCTACATACATCACTGCTTCACAACATGCCAGCTGCTAATTTTCTAAATGTTGATGGAAAACTTGTTTTGTTTCTAAGATATATATGCAAAATGTTGAAGCAAAAATACAGTACATGAACTGTTTGACAAAATGCATCACAAAAATTTGTTCTTCTGGATAGCAAGGTTCTACCACTACATTTTGCAATATAAAATTAAAAAAAACTTTTGTTCCAATTCCCTGGTCTTTGCTTTGATATTTTTACTATTCTGGCTATCAATATGCAACACATAAATATTTGTTCCATGATTACAATTTGACTGTAATGGGCAACTTCCACCTTTGTGATTTCATGCATTACTTTTCTTAAAGATATATTTTCATGCAAATAGCAGAATGGATGATATTAATATCAAATTTCTTAAATAGACATGGTATACATGACCTATCATTGTAAACGCATCATAACATAGAATGTACAAATTTCAAGTGTTGTCTACTTTTTCTGGATTTAAGGTTTTATGTCCAATCAATGCAAAAGAATTTTGTGCTTTAAAGACTTGCTTGCTCTTGCTTTTCCGTAAAATTTTCAACTTAGGTTTGTTGAGGTTCAAACACATTTAAATTGCGGTAATCTAAGGTTTAGACAAGGAGCATGATAGTGGATAATTCTACACAAACACAAACTTGTAACGAGTCATTTCTGTTATGTGTAGTCTCAGAACAAGTATTAAATGGTGATTTCCTTTGTTTTCTATTACAATGATTGACAAATCATTGAATAATGGTTCAAGTAACATATAACAATTAGATCCAGGAGCTTGAGTCTAGAATAGGTGTGAAAAGATCTAGTTTCATATAAAGTTGTAGTCTTGTATTGAGATTCAATGACCAAAATGTTAACAGCCCAAATTTGGGGCATATAATTTTGTAAATATAGAATTTTTGTGGCTGTTATGAGAAATTGGTGCTTAGATCTCTTCAAATATTTTCATTTCAAGTGTTTTTTTCTCTGAACTGATATTCTTATCCCAATATGGGATTAAAAGATAAATCTGCAGAAGGTGAAATTCAGAGAATAAGTAGGAAGGATGGCCTCTCAATGAGTGCATTATCAATAGCTTCTTTGACACATATTGTTTGTAGTCAGTCTTGGAATTCTTATCTTCATTCGTGATTGTACCAGATTCCAGAATGGGGTTCTGTATGTTCCTGGCCTAGAGAGACTTCTATTCTTTTATTTTAGAGGGTGCAGGGCCATTATCATATTCTATTGATTGTTGCAAGATGAGAAATGGATGACACCATATTGTATAGCTTGCACGATGCTTTATTATATGGAAAACTATGTGCTTCCTCCCAAGTCGATCTCAAATATCTCCAGCAATTGTATTGTGTAGAGAAACACAAAGCTCAAATCAACGAAAATAAGTAATGCAATGAAAATAAGAAATAAACAATTGAATAAATAATTTGAGAAGGTTCAGTATAAAAATTGATATTGTAATAGCTTGAATCAATGTATGGAAATTCAAATGGAATCCTCAGCGGCACAAGGATAAACACAAGGAATAATTTTATTTGTTATATTATATCTGAAAATGACAAAATAAAAAAATAAGCATCTCTAGCACAGGTATCAACTGTTTGACAAATAGAAAAGGCTAATGGCTTGCCTAAAAACCCAACGCCAATTCTTGCAGCTGGAGCATGGACATGACTACAATACTGCTAAACAAAACATACAAAACATGCATTCATTGAGCATGTTGTAGAAGTTTTTAAGAAAATGCAAGTGTCAAGTGAAAATCTTGTCACCACAACCTTTTTCAGTATCCCTTGGCCTATGCCAAAATGGAATGTTTAGAGCAGACTGTGCATATCCATCAAAGCATAATTAAATGTGGGGCTTTTTTCAGATGTTGTGACCATGAATGCTGTCATAGACATGTATGAGGAATGTGGACACACACACGAGGCATGTGAACTATTTGATAGAATGACACATAAAGATGGTGTATCATGGAATGCAATGATTGCAGGATATGCACAAAATGGGTTGGTTGAAAAGACTGTGGAAGCATTTAAGAAAATGTAACTGTTAGGTGTAAAGCCAGACTTTGCAACATTTGCTAGCATTCTCCCAACCTGTGCTAAAATTGGATCTTTAGAACAGTGTATGAACATCCATCAAAGCATCATTGGAAGTCAATTGTTATCAGACGTTGTAGTTGCCGGTGCTTTGGTGGATATGTACGCAAAAATAATACACGGGTCATTAACTCTAAACTTCCTTACAAAATGCTTCCTCTAAAAACTTTCGGAAAACCAGTACCAGACAACTCTTTAAAGCACAAAATTACCGCATTTTTCCAATGAAAACAATGATCCAAAGGAGACCTAATTCACTTAAGATAATTGAATAAAACTTAAAAATGCAACTGATGTGAAACACTTACAGACAGAATTATCTAGCGAGAACTCCTTAAACATGTCAAGAGTGTGCTCTCTAATGAATTCCCTTAGCTCATCCGTCTTCCAAAATGTTCAACCTGTTTTGCAATTCACAACAGTCACACTGCACCAACACCATCTGTTTTACGACTTCAACAATGTCTTCCACAACAAATGCATTTTCAATGCAGGTCGTTGCATGCCACATGTCACTTTAAAGAATTGACATTCTCCACAGACTATGACACACTGCCTTTCATTAGCCCCATATCAATATTCACCTCGACGCAATCAAAAAAATTTCATTGGCATTTTCAAAATTATTTATGTAACCTCTTCCCATTTTTATATTTGTTTATCGATTTATGGAAATGTGTCAACATATTCACAATTTGTAAGCAAGAAAAATGAAATTCCACTAAATTTACTTTGTTGCTATGTTACCGTGTAACATTAGCAAGAAAAACAATCTTACTTTGTTGCACACGTCATTCCCTGTATCCACTAAATTTAACAAAAATTAACAAAAAATCTAGACATCAGATTTAAAAATTAAATTGTCCACTAAATTTTCCTTCATAGTTGTTTTGCCTCGGCTGCCTTTATGCAACTATAGTCTAACGAATTTTGGTGCCTCCGGTTACATTAATAATTTTATGATAGTTCCAATCTATGTAAACTGATTAACTATTACTTCGACATATTCGATCATGGTAGATTTGTTGTGGTGATTACATATCTATGCACTTTTCAAACAACCAAACAGCTAATACGCATGTCATCTGCTTCAATTGATTAGTTCTTCGACAAAATTCAAATACAGTTTTCTTTCGATTTACACTTATTTTCAAATAGCTAATGAACTTCTATACCTCTATTTCAATCGACTACAAACAGGTGCCCAACATGCCCTGCACTCATCCACTTTCTAACTACATGTCCAAAACATGTTTCGCTTATCGCTTCAAGGCAACAATGACCATTGCACCATCGAATCTCAAGCAACCAATATACAACACCAAAGTGCACTTCCGCACCACAATAAATGAACACCATGTCTAATCCACTGCATCTAACAAAACACAACAAAAAAAACATTAATCTTCGGCAGGATTTTCCATATCATGACCTTGTTTTTATTGACAAGTCTCTTTGCATTTTAACCTTGTGCAAATATTAAATTCACTCTACCTTAAATTATGCGCTTAACCCTTCACATTGGCATTAGCGTTTGGTGGGTCTTTGACCTTTCCACGTGCTTGAAGGAATGATTTTTGGTTTGAGCTTGGCCGCCTTAATTTAATTTGACCTCCTTAATATTGGCCATGGAAATTTGGAGTAATACGTGGTTAGTTCTTTATCCTACCACTTGTTTTTCCATGTCTCCCTTTGCATTGTTTTGGATGCCCAAAGGGCTTGCCGCATAATTTGGTCATTAAAATCTTATCTTTCACTTTATTTAATCACATGACAAGGTCGGTAGTTGGAATGCGAGTTACCATATGTGGCATGTGAGTTGTTTGAACCACTTAACATAACTCGTGGCCTATTTAACTCGTCACACGTGGCCTATTATCTTGCATTGGAATGTGGCATCCATTTGGACATGGGTGATTTGTGGTATCCATTTTGTGGCTTCCTCATGTGTAAGATGATGTGGATAAATGACGAGCCCTCTTTGATTGGCCGTGTAACTCGGTAAGTTGGTTAGCTCACCCATTCATGTTGACTTGACCATGTTCATTGGCTTGATGGTGTCCTTTGATGTTCATATGGCATGCTGTCATTCTGCCACACGATGGCTTGCGGGAGTGCCACTTATCCTCGTATAAATTAAACTTAAAATTTATGATGCGCTTGGTGGTATGGTACAATGTTTTTTTAAGGTTGTTATATATATAGAGAGAGAGAATGAGTGTAACTGATAATATATGTTTTATATAATCACTTATTTCACTAAATCTGGACTTATTCCAGTCTGAGCAGCAAAAAAATAGCCAATATTGGAATCCAAAACTACTTGTTTTGGATTCCAAAATGTTAAATATTGGAATTATCTAGACTCCAAAATCACACATATTGGATTCCAATATCACATATATTGGAATCTAGAATCACATATATTAGAATCTAAAATCACATATATTGGAATCCAAAATCACATATATTGGAATTTACTGCACTCCAAAGTCCCATATATTGGAATCCAAAAAGTCAAATATTGGAATCCAAAAAGTCAAATATTGGAATCCATTATATAAGCTAGCGTCCACTAGGCATTATCTATGCTTTGGACTAAACAAAACATGTATCTATTTTATACGGGCTAGCACCGCTAGGCATTATTTATGATTTGTTATGTATAGAACATGTTTTTTTATAAGGGCTAGCGGCTGCTAGCTAGCCATTATTTATGCTATGTTATATAAAGAAAAAAATTATATTTTAAATGGGCTAGTGGTCGCTAAGCATTATTTATGCTTTGTTATATACATAACATGTTTATGTTTTATATGATCTAGTGGACGCTAGGCATTATTTATGACATGTTATGTATATAACATGTTTCTATTTTATACGGGATAGTGAACATCTTTTCTTGTCCTTCAATGGTTGCAACAAAGGCCACAATGTGGTGTTAAATTTGATGCTCGTTTAGATGTTTTTTTATCATTTTTATCCGTAAAATAGTTGCAAATCTTTGAAATAACCATCACATATGACTTGCATATTTTAGATATGACCGTCAATTTTTCTAGAGATTTATTTATATATTAATTATATTAAAAATATTAAAAATAATTAAGTATATACAATATAATTTTATATTTATTTTATGAACAGTGTAAAAAAATACTATTTTACAATTTTTCAAGGGCAAGTTTTTCTGATAATTCACCACAGAAGTTATTAAATCATACTGTTAGCTTATAATAAGTGAAAATATAAATCCTCCTAACTTATATTTCGATAATTTCATCATAATATAATAGAGTTACACAATACTTTCATAATAACATATGTATGTATATATTATTGACAATGTTAAGCAGTACCATCATAACAACATTATGAAAAGCTAAATAGTTATTTAGCATTTTCTTGCTCTAAATATTTGATGCACTCATCCACATTCAATCCTTGAGACACTATTTGTGATATTTTTTTGTACAAATCGGCCATCAACCATTTATCTTTTGTACAATCTTTGCGTCTACTTTTCATCCCCACCATAAAATTTTCAGGAGGGTTTCCTTTACACCTAATGTAATACACAAAGTTCTTTTAGAAATGTATGAAAAATTGTTTAAACTCCAAACCTTTTCTAGGTCTATTAGTTTTATTCCTTGACTATATTGCAATGTTCCTTTCCATGTTTAGTCTTGGATTCAATATGGTTGATATTTTTTATTAAAGCTCGTTGATATCTTTTTAACATCAGCAGAAATGAGATTGTCGGACCAGAATCCCAATTCACCATATGGTGATGATAATTTTATAAATTCCGATAGGGCACCTCATAAATCGATGACTTTCATACCAAACCCGAATGACATTTTCCTATTATATATGTTTTTTTATCCCATATAGAGGTCCTCCATATCTATCTAAAATAAGTAAATAACTCTTATCGCTACATGCAGGGAAGTAAATAATTTTTATTTTCATTGGCCACATATAAATTATAACCAATTGAAATAAACAACATTTTAGCTTATGACTAACAGTTATTGATTGAGATTACGACTTGGATTACACCGCCTTTACATGATGCTAGATCCGTTGATGTAAGAGCTATTTCAAATAAACAATCATCAATTCATAATCTATTTCTTACTATTAAAAATGTAAGCATAATGTATTTGAAATAAACATTAATCAATTCATAATTGATTTCATGTTGTGGCAAATGAAAGCTTAAATGGATAAACATATTAGTTTATGTGGTGATATGATAAGTACAATATCAATTATTCTTTGTCTTATAATTTAAATTTAGCGCCCGTTGGGCTACACTTATATTCATCGAAGCACCCTTTGGTGGAAAATAGTCCTCATCGATTTGTGACCACTAGGTTATGCCATCATTGGCCAAACTACACTTAGCTGGACAACCTTTAATGAGGTTAGCCAAGTGGTGCTTTACATACGTATGAGCTAGATCAAGCTATATGTAGTTATGTTTATGATGATGTTGAAGCCAAAATAATATTAATTAAATGTAAGTAGTCAGTATGCAGTGGTGAATCAATGAAAAATTGTAGACAATACACACTTGTAAATCAACAAGATATTGATGAATGTAAGGTTTTTTAGTCAAACCATTATTGTATTGAACGTGGATGCATAGAGTCTGCTAAGCTCTATATACTTCGTTTTGAATTTTTATCGTAGCTTACAAATGGGTTTCCTTAAACTTTTTCTTCGACACTATGCCAAGCCTATAAAATAATCTTTGTTAGTTATTGTTTCCTATATATTTGTGGCCCTTATACATAATTTTGTTTTATTATACACATGGATATCATACCAGGTTATGAGTGTTTATTCATGCTGGATACCTCCACGCCCTCCACGGTTACGTTCTCCAGTTGTTGGTTGTCTGCATAATCATTTATTATCTTATAAATTTGTGGGGCTTATTAATGGAATTGTTTTTAAATTCACATGATTAACATACCTGGATATGATGGTGTATTCGTGGCCGATGTGCCCGCGTCCTCCACATTTGTCATCTAAACTGTAAAAAAATAAGTTTGTTAAAAAATTGAAAACCATGACAATTGAAGATAGAGCTCATTAAACATATTTATAAAATAATTGAAGGTAAATCAACATGTTGAACTAGTTGTGTAGCGTTAAGGTAAAACGGTTATACATAAAATTTTAAAGCTTTTTGGTTGTGTGTATTAACAATAAATGTATAAGTAGAATCTTTAGGTTAAAAGCCATTAAAAAAATCACTTGTTGAGGTTGTCTTCGGTGATAAACCTTTCTTCATACGAGAATAGTAATGTTTCAGAAACATTAATTGACTATGTGTCTCAAAAATAAAAACAACGGATAGTTTGGAATCCACTAATGTACAAAGTGCGAAACTGATACCGTAAAGCACTAGTACTAGAGAATTTTTGGAACAAAATCAAGTTAACATCTCAGCCCAAAAATCATATAATCTTTCGCAAGGAAAATGATGGATGTTTCTATGTAGGCCAATTTCACTTGCAGCTTACTAATTTTTGTGGCAGTTTCTCCATCCAATCCCTAGTTACCTCTTCTTTATAATCATAGTTATTTTCATAGTTGTGCACACCAGATATTGTGTACATAAGACAAAATTTTGAATATCCTATTGCTATTGTAGATTTTGTAGCATCCATCTAGAATTGATACTCCATTGTCTTTAACCTTTTCCATGTATATTTTTACCGTGTCTCTTAACATTTTTGAATAACCAATTGGTATTAGAACAATAATAATACAATCCAACACACTAGTTTTGATAATTGTTAGAAGCTCCATTATTACATCAAAATAAATATCGCTGGCCAAATTGTAAAAATCAGCGATCACATATTCAACATTGAAAGGATTAGTTAAAGGAATAGCTGATAAAGTTGATGGAAGATGGAATGAATATGCACATTTACAAGAAAAATTATCTATGTATTCCATCCTTGCTGGTATATTTCCTCCCAGTGACATCACATAATTGTCTAATATTTCCCTAGCCTCAATGGGAAGAACTTCTTCCACCTCATGATATTGTTTCCATTTTTCCATTTTCCCCTATATGTGAATCAAAATTTCTTTTTCCATTTCTCTCTTCACCCAATAGTATAGACAACTGGTGGTAGTGTGATTCATGCAATTTAAATTTTTGATTACATTGGATTCACTGCAAGGTGTCAATATAATATTATCCGGATGCTTATTTCTCAAATATGTAGAACTTTTGCTCTTAATTTATTTTCTCCTTTTATTCTCCGACAAGAAGAATAAAATGTCTCTGTTACACTAGCCTTAAAAGACCTAGTTGATTTAGTATTCCTTTTCAACCCATGTAATTTTGATTTAGATGGGTATATCTCCAATTTAGTCAAATATGTTCACCATAGCATAGCAAACAACTTGGCATGTTTTGGAGGTGAAAGAAAACATTTTCATGCAAGAAATGACAAAAAGAATATGTTTTTATCTCTATACAATTTTCTCAAGATCAGAAATACACCATTGTGAATGTCTTCTCAGTATTTGAACAAATAGTTTTGTCAGAATCTATTAGAATCCCCAAATTTCAACCATATTTTGAACAGGAATGTGGTTCGTTATTTATGAAGGCATGTATTTCCCATTTCTTGAAAAAGAAAAATCCAACTCCATATCCAAAATAATACACTTATTGTTTTCAAAGTCAAAGCATTCCACCCGACACAAAGTGTCCCCAAATCAATAACTTCCGACGATAGAACCATTGTCATCTATATAAAAACAACCACAGTCAACGTGGTGGTTTTTAGGGGAATGGATTTCCAAAACCATTTCTCATCTCTTTTCTTCTAACATATACCCCCGCGATGAATGAAGCACGAACAAAGGAAGACATTTTACCTATAATTAGAGTAAAATACATTAATAATTATGTCATTTCCAAACTTTAAAGTATTTTTCTCATATTTTATGATAAGGAGTTTAAATAATACCCTAGTGAACACCAACTTCTAGAGTTATTTAATATGTATCATAACAGAGTAATTAACCTAATGGTTAGCAATTGCTAGGCTTCGCTAGACATCGTATGCATCATTCAACTACTTACATGTAGTTCACATTTTGTGGATCAAATCAATAATAACATAATTTTTCTAAAATTCTGAAATCAAATTATGATGCATTGAAAGATATGAAACCATTTACACCTTTTGAAAGTATTACATATGATCCGGACAAAGCTATAACATTATATAGATGGAATGATAGGAATGTTAAAAAATATACACTTTAGTGGTAGATAAACTTCTAGTCAACATATAAAAGAACCTAAAAATATTTTAAAGCCATTTACACCTATTAAATGATAAAGTGTAGAGGACATTAAGATATAATATTTGGTATTTTGAAGAGAGTGTTTGAACAAAAATTACAATAATAGAGTTTGCAGGTAGCTCAAGATTTTATGTTTTAGAAGATGATGTGATTTATGTGTATATCGGTCATACTGTAGTAGTGAGGATTAAATTCCTGTAACAAGACTAAGGAAGATGTTTAAATGATAACGAAAAGAATATATTATGTTTGGTATTTTGAGGAGAGTATTTGAGCAAAAATCACATTAACATAGTTAGTGACACTCATCATTTTTTGTTATATAAGACAATGTGAAATATATGTATATTGGACATAATTTATTCATTATGTTTAATGTCTATAATAGTCTAAGTATGATATTTTAAGCGTAGCGATTGGTGGGAAATTCCACAACAAGTTATATAAAAATGAATGATTACACTTTTCCTAAATGTAAGTATGGCCCTTGTCACAATAGTCATTTTCATGGAAATAATGCTCTAAGGTCATGGTGGGTTATACCTATTTGAAAAAATATTTGATTATTAATAATGTTTAATTAGCACCACTAAAACAAGGGTCTATTCTCTCTTACTCTGACTATAGGTTAGATTTACATTACTAATTGAAGAAATTTATTCCAAATTGTTCGAACTTATATTAGCACATTCAGAGTGTCACTTAACCTATAAAATTTTATTATGCGATACGTTGAATCAATTGAGGGCAAAAAGCACTAAGAATTTAAAAATAGCGATACAATAACAAATCACGACCTAGCTTAGCAGAAGCTAGGGTCTTACCATTTCATCTTGTCATTGTAATCATTTTTGTAACTTTTTATGCTTGCTAGTGATTTTAATTTATTATAATTGTATCATATTCGATAAACTATCCATGGCGGAAAAAGTGATACTCTACAAATTCTCATTAGGGATCAAGCCATATGTATTGTCCATAAAATATATTGTTTGTAACATATAATTCACAACGTTTTGTAACGGAAAAATTGTTTACCCAACGCTTAGTTTCATTACTTATCAAAAGTAATAACATAATAGACGCTAGTTTCAACATTTTATTTTATTGAAAATTGTGATAAAATAATAAATCGTGACCTAGCTGAGTGACCGCGAGGCTCCTACCTTTACGGTCCTTATAGATAATATCTATACAACTTTGGATCGCTAGTGTTTTCCATTTATTATAATTATATCATGTTGGCTAGAATGTACCCATGGAGACAATTATCAGATTGCATATAATATAGAGGGATCCAACCTTACGTAGTTCCCATAAGGTATATTGTTTGAAACACATAATTCACATTGGATCTTATGGGAGAAAATTCTTAGTGAATGCTAAGCATTTTTTCCTTATCGAAAGTAACGACATAGTGGATGCTAGGATCAACAGTTTCATAATTTGAAAATAACAATAAAATAAAAGATCATGCTCTAGTTTAGTGGTCTCTAGGCTCCCACCATTACTACCAATAGTTATAAATACTATATGTATAACTTTTGGTCACTATTGTGTTTTCATGGCTTAAGTAGTACTCAAAGGACATATTATTTGTTATATATAATTCACATCTGTTCATATGAGAGAAAATGCTTAGCAACCGCTAAGCTTTTGTACGTATTGAATGAAATGCCATAACAACCGCCAGATCAATCAAGTTTCTTATTTCAACACTATGTGCACGGATTTTGAATGATAGTGTTATCCATTTAATTTAATTATACCATATTTTCTAGGCCGTGTGGCAGAGAGAAAGTCATGCATTACATACCCTCTAAATGGATCGAGACGTATTATCTGTTTCCCATAGACTCAAAAGTTCTTTATTTTTGAAAATAGTCATAAAATAACAACTCATGATATAACTTAGTGACCGCTAGGCTCCTACGTTTACCTCTTCTCATTATAAACACTATCTTTACAGTTTTGGATCACTAGCCTTAATATGTAGTTCCCATAAGATACATGGTTTTTAACTCATATTTTACATCGTTTACTATCAAAGAAAATTCTTAAGACTGCTAAGCTCCTTTACTTATTGAAAAAAATGACATATCAGACCCTAGTCTCAAAAGTTTCTTATTTTTGAAAATAGCCATAAAATAAAAACTCATGGTATAGCTTAACGGATGCTAGGCTCGTACCTTTACCTTTTCTCATTATAAACTCTATCTTTATAGTTTTGGATCGCTAAACTTGGTATGTAGTTCTAATGAGATACATGGTTTTCAACTCATACTTCCCATTGTTTCCTATAAAAGAAAATGATTAACGCTCGCTAAGCTCCTTTAATTATTGACAGAAATGACATATCGACCCTAGGCTCAAAATTTTCTTATTTTTAAAATAGCCATAAAATAAAAAATCATGGTTTAGCTTAGGGGATGCTAGGATCATACCTTTACCTCTTCTCATTATAAACACTATCTGTAAAGTTGTGGATCACTAGGATTAGTATGTAGTTGTCATAAGATACATGGTTTTCAACACATATTTCACATTGTTTCCTAACAAAGAAAATTCTTAGCGCCCGCTATGCTCCTTTACTTATTGACAAAAATGGCATATCAGACCCTAGGCTCAAACGTTTCTTATTTTGAAAATAACCATATAAGTAACACTATCCATGCATCTTGGATCACTAACATTATTATGTATCCCAAATAACTTGTTTGAACTTACCACATGGTACATTTTAATTGGATAATTAATGTAAATTAGCACACATTATATCTAACAATGTAGAAATCGATTTTGATAAATAATGGAGCGTAAATGCTCAGTATATTATTCCAATAAACTTCAAAACTATGTTTAAGATTTATTTCTTTTGTTTTCTTATAATATTTTTTTACTATGCTTGTTTTAATATATGTTATATAATATATTTGTTATTATGTTGATATTAGTATAGGCTATATAAAATGAAAAATAAAATTAGGGAAATTTGAATTCCCCGCATTTTAGGATATTTAAAATTGCAATAACCCGTCCTTTTGCTTTTAGAGGGGAAAAGTAAAAATTTCAAAATTTTCATATCCCACTCTTTTTCTATTTTTGAAATTTCTTTCATGGAATGTGATAAACGAATTATTAAATACCTCAGAGAAATGTTGATTAGGGTTTCTAATTTTTTTGGTCAATAAGAAAATCATGTCTTCAAAATAGAAAAATACACGTAGGCCGTAGATTGCAGGGTTGAGTGTTCGAATCCCGGTTGTTTTTTACATGCAATTATAATATTGTTTGCAGATAAGGAACACAAAATACGCACAGAAAGGATGCACATGAAAGATAACAACAATAAAGGTTACAAAAATAATCACACATATTGTTTGATTGAGGTAGCAGATGGAGGTTTCATAGACAACATAAAGCACAAAATAATCCCAAATATTACTAAATTAGGTATTTATAGTAAATGTTTACCTTTTTTATTGAGGGATCTATTAGTTGCTCTATATTCAATTGGTTCCCGTGTTTTGTATGACAATATAATTGTGATCGAACAAGCCTGTTTTGTCTTCTCAATCGTGTTCCACACCAAGCCTTGTTTTCTAGATGCTTTTGATCTCCGCACAAAACTGCCTTGTTCTTCATGAAAAATCACTTTTTTGTACGTTAACGAAAGAAATTTTAATCCCTTTTCTGCTCTAGTATTTATCTTTGTTTAACACTTTCCCATTTCTCGCCATTCTATGTCTCTCTTTGGCTATTTTCGTTTTGAATTTTTGTTCTCGTTCCTGCAATTTTTAAGGATAATGATATCTTCTGGCTCACACCTTTTTAAATTTTTTATTTTTGTTGGGAGAACCAAAATAGTTTAATTTTTTTATTAAGATGATGCAAAGAAACATCACTAATTAATTCATATTACATTTTTTACATGGTTTCCGCTTAGACATTTTAGGAAAATATATGAGGTTAAAAAATTAATTTAAAACTATAAAACCATATTAAGAATTCAATTATATGATAATTATTTCCAATTATATACGTGTTTCCATGTAGAATTAACCAAATGTAATGTCTTCAACAATTTTATGTTTTGTACATTGAAGTTAAACACATTATATATGCATTAATATTATTAAATCTAATTTTAATCACTATACATTTAATAATTAATATATTCTTCCTTTTGAGCTGCTAATCTATGCCAAAAATTCACATAGCTTTGAGGCTTCCATGATATAATTCTTTGTTTCGACAACCTATTTATGAAACCCCAATTTTATTTTGAATTACATATAGGATTCTACATGTATATTTATATATCCATTATATAAATTCTAGATTTATTTGTTATCGTTTATATCTTTTCAATATGATTTATTTTCTATGAATAAACTCTACCATGGGAAAATTTGTCTACCCTAGCGTCCGCTAGACTATAATTTTACTTTGGAAAAAACATTCGTTTTCCTTTGCCCCTCACGGATCAATTGTTTTTATGTAGGCAACACAATGTTTTTGGTCATAGTGATCACTTTTGTTCTTCGTCGATGTTATATTCACAAAGATTAAAATTTAAATAAATAAAACAACTTCATTATGAACAAGATATGTTTACCTTTAAGAATATATTAGTCGCTGCTTTAGGATGCAATGAGTAGATGGCTTCGTATGTAAAAACTTGTTTTATAGATTCTCGCCGCAATTCCAAGTTCCTATATTTTTCATAAATGTAAAATAATTCTACGGAAATCTTGTAAGAATTAGAGAAATCTATACATATACATGCATAACACATTAAATATATGATTTTACACATATATTTATGTAGCCATTATATAAATGCCGATTTATTTTTTATCGTTTAGATTTTTTCAATATGATTTTTCCTGTATGAATACACTCTACATGAAAAAAGTTGCGTGTAGTAGTGCTCTGCTAGGCTATAATTCTTATTTAGAGAAACCATTTATTTGGTGTTAGCAATCACTTTTGTTGTTTGTCTCTATTATATATGAAAATATTAAGAATTTAGATTTATAACATAGCTTCATTATGAACATGATATATTTACCTTTAGGAATAGCTTAATGCAATCTGCTAGGGTGCAACGAGTAGATCACATTGTATTTAAAAAATTGTACTATAACTTCTAGGTCACTAGTCCAAGTTTCTTTTCTTGTCCTAAATGTAAAAATATTCTGCCAAAATATCATAAGAAATAGAGAATTCTAGATGTATAGCTGTGTAACACATGAAAAACACGATTCTAAACGTATATTTATGTATCCATTATATAAACTCCAAATTTATTTTTTATCACTTACAAATTTTCGATATTATTTATCCTATATGAATACACTCTACATGAAAAAACTTGCGTACACTAGCGCCCGCTAAGAAATAATTATTATTCGAAGAAAAACATTCATTTACCTTTCGCGGCCTCGGGAGTAGGTTTTTGTTTATATAGGCAACACATTGTTATTTGGTGCTAGCGATCGCTTTTGTTGTTTGTCTCCTGTTATATATGCAAAGATTAACAATTTAGATTTATAACATAGTTTCATTATGAACATGATATATTTTCCTTTAAGAATAGCTTAGTGGCGCTAGGGTACAACGAGTCCAAGTCTATACTTATACCATTATATAAATTCCAGATTTATTTTTTACCATTTATATAAACTCCTATTTGAATACAATCTACTTGAAAAAATTTGCCAACTTTAGTGACCGCTAGGCTATAATTCTTATTTGGATGCAATATTCGTTTACCTTTGCAGACTCACGGATAAGTGGATTTTGTTACAGAAACACACTTTTTTTGGGTCAAGCGATCGCTTTTTTATTTGTCTCATGTTAAATATGCAAAGATTAACAATCAAATTAATAACATAAATTCATTACAAAAATAATACATTTACTTTTAAGACCATCTTAGTGGCCACTAGGCTTCATCAAGCATATCGTGTTGTATCTAAAAACTTTTTACAAATATTTGCGGTCTCTCGTCCACTAGGTTAGCCCAAGACATAATATTAAGACCTTATAATTGGTTGGATTAAAAAAATTAAATTAAAATAGTTTGAGCTAAGCGGGCACTAGGTACTTCCACACTATAATATTTCAAACTTAGTGGGTGTTATAGTCTATCAAGTTACCTAATGATATTTTGAGCTTAGTGTTCACTAGCTTATGACACAACATAATATTTGGATCTTAGAAGTCTCTAGGTTTTAGTAAAAGAAAGTAAGATATTATAAGCTTAGCGGCTGGTAGGTTATGCCAAAACATAATAATACAATCTTAGTGAATACTGGGATTTAACAAATTAAATCAACATAGTTTGAGATTAGTGGTTGCTAGGTATTTAAACAATATATTATTTCACCGAAAAGAGTCACTAGCATTTAAAAACTAAAGAAAGACATATTGAGTTAAGTTTCCACTAGATTTTGTTTCAACAAAACTTTAACAAATGATAGTGTAATCTTCAAAGATGCAAACAAGATGTGTATAAATTAGTTGAATTTATCATATGATTTTAAGATTTTAAATTAAGATATTTCAAGCTTAGCACCCACTAGGTTATGCTACCACATAATCATTGGAACCTAGCGGTGGTTAGGATTTAATAAACTAAATTAAGGTATTAAGATATTAGCACCACTAGGTTATGCCACAACATATTATTTGGGTATTCAATTTGCTAGGTTATGTATCACAAACATGATATGTATCACAAAGAAGATATATATAAATTAGATGAATTCATTCTATGATTTTAAGATTTTAAACTAGGATATTTCGATGATAAGTCTTAAAAAAACAGTACATGAAGAACCAGTCTATGATAATTCTTTTAACAATGGACTCCTATGATGATTACAAACAATTGATTAACAAAAATAAAACCTAAATGGGGTATTTAGGGTTCTAGTGTTAATCTAAATAGGAGGACTAAAACACTAGTAAATGAACTAAAAAAATATGAAATAAATGTAAATAAACTATTCTAAGTGAAATAAAAACCTAATATGCAAGAGAAGAGAAGGAATAGACTCGACTTGATAACAAGAGACTATCACAGTTTATCAAGGTTGTGGAACTGGGACTCAACAAAGCAGTGTAGATGAACAATTAGGGGCCCAGTAAGAGAGTAGATCTAGACTATCCAAGTGACACATGCACCTAGGAATATCTGGGGCACCTCGGGGTGCCCTGGTTTGTAGTCTGGGCACTCTGAACAATGTAAATGCTCAAAACCCTAATTCGGCATAGTCGCTAAGTGTCTTTGAATACTCTCTATCTATTGCACTAAATTCATTGGATGAATTGGATGATGCCCTGCGCATAAGAAGAAGAAGGGGTAAGAATGAACTCAGCCATCCAATTGGTGGACTTATCACTGAGCGTTGCACTACATTACAAACTTTTATGTAGTTCTTATCAGTGTGTGTATATCATGACCTAGGTGCTCTCCTGCCAGTTGCACTTTGTGAAATAACAAGCTATAATAGCTATAGAAGATGCAAATAGTAGAATAAAATGAATATAATCCCCCCTCCTCTAAGAATGTGTGTGATGCAAACTTCTTATCTTAAATGTATGGTGTTATGTGGATGCAAATGATGCAATAGATGCAACCGTAGATGGAGTGATAGTAGTGATAAGATGTAATGACCTAAGACCCTTATTATGGTCTTATAGCTTTATATTTATAGGGATCTCAAGTTTAATTTCATAATTAATCCCGACAAGGTTGAATGAGAAGAAGCTAAGGATGACCACAACTAGAAGTGACCCAAAAAGAAGTGAAAGAGGTTGTCATGCATAGAGCGATGCACCCTAGGTGGGACAACGATGCCTCGGGATGCCCCCAGACAACCAGGGGCACCCCGATTTAGGGCTAGAAACTCAAAACTGTCATGAAATGGGATGATAGGTATCGAAATGCGTAGTAAATAGGAAATAAAAGATAAGAAAAAGGTTTCCAAAAGGTGAGATTAATTAGTACTTTGTACAATTGAGAACCTTCTAGATAGTAGTATATGACCAAGCTAAATATTGTCTAATGTGAAATATTTGTGTCTACATTTTCCCCACTTTATGTTGGTGAGTGGAAATCTCGGAACATAAAGTAGATAGAGATGCATACCTAATAACCATGTAGAGTGTAGAAGAAGATGTGTCGGTGGACTAGAGTCAAGTATGAAAAGACTAAAAGAAAGACACGAAGGAGCATTGATTCTAAAGATGAAAAATGTGAATAAAAGTGATGAGAGTGAAATTTTATCACCGAATCACAACACCCTTATGTTTACACAAGTGCATATACTTGAGCTCACAATGTGATTGGATAACATGGGTACTATCTCCAAGTTGTGGGACTTGCTACTTGAGATAGACCTCTAGAGAAATCTGGTTCTTGCTCCTAAACTACTTGCCACAATCTACTCTAATGCAGGAAAAACTAACTATCCTAATCTAACTTTCCAAGGGACCAAGGAGAGAGAATGCATAAAAATGAAATCCTACACTACAATGGTGATACACCAAAAAAGGAGGGGTGTGAGAGTAGTCTTCCAACGTGTGAAAAATAGAAGTAAAATGCATACTAGAAGGGATGATAACAGTTCTCCACAATCTGCAAAAATGCATTTACAATAATATTTCATACATGCACAATAATAATGAGTCCTTGCAAGAGCATAAAAATAGACACAATATTTTTGTAATGAAGGTTGAAAGGGAAAGAAGAGTGCAAACAAACATAGTAGGGGAAGATGTATCCACAAACTCATATTTTATTGCTTCATGATATGCACAGTTCAATCTATTGCAAGAGAAGGGCCTGGATCACCATGCAAGGAGTCCACTACAATGGCCTTCAAAACATTGACTTCACAAATAAATTTTGATAGAGCTTTGCTACAACAAAACTACCTCTCTTTTTCAATGAGCCCAACACTCCAATTTATAGAAAATAAGAAGAGAGAGAGAGAGGGGAAAATGGAAATCCCAAAATCTATCCTTCAACCACTTGTAAGAGGTATTAAATGGAGTGAAATGATGTTTTGTTGCTTGATAAAGGATCCCCATACTATCCCATGACTTGCAGTGAAAAATATATAGCCCATGCTTCATTGAATGTGTCCAACTACCAAATAAAACACTATTCTAAACTTGGCCACATTTTCTACAAAATCTCTATCTATCCTTCATCAAATCCATAATTTCTTGATTGCTGTGCGTTGGAATCAGAGCCATGATTCCAACGGTACAAATTTCATGTGATTTCATTGAGAAATGCAAAAGTTATGGCCTTCTGAGTGCGAGCAACTATTTTGGGTTTGCAGGACATTTTCTGTCATTTGACGAATGAGCATTAATTGACTGGAGCTGAATATGTTTATTTTATTTTAATATATCTACCCTCATAAAAATTAATAAATACATTTTTTTGATGTAGAGGATGTCATTGTGCTCATTCCAAAAAGTCCAATTTTATGAAAATCGGAGCTCGAGTCAAAAGTTATGGCCGTTTGAAGTTTGAGAGGTCAAACATTGACTTTTCTCTTCATTGCGGCTATTTTAGAAAAATTGGGTCCACGTGTCTCAGATTTGTCCCCAGAAAAAAATCTCTACATCACTTGATTCGGGCTTCCTTATCCCCTTGCATCTGCTATTGACCGGGTTTGTGAGCGTTGTTGACTTCCGCATTCACCACATCTCATTTAGCTTGGCTCCTTGTGTGAAGATTCCACCTTTTTGTGTCCCGCACATCCTAGCGTCCCAACTGTCCCGTGGATCGCATGGGACAAAAATGTCTCGATTTTTCTGCAAAACACTAGAATGAGCCCATTTTTTGGATTTTTCCAATTTTCTCTAACTTCTTGGGTTTTTTCCTAAATGGGGAAGTTAGAGAGAAGCCAAGGGGACCCCAAAAACATGATTTTTGTCCTTGAATCAATTCTACTTGCTCAAGACTAAAGAATCGATGCATGTTATCAAAATTACCTTGAGGGGTGAATTTTGGATAACATGAACCTAGGCGGAATGCATGTGTGTGGTGTACTTTAGCATGATTAGTATGGAAAGTACCATTGTGGTGTGTTATCCTTATCATCATCATCATCGTTGTTTGTTGCCCCAAATTTGACTTGTTTGTTTCTCATATGGCATAGGCTGCAAGGAGAAAACAATCAAGTAGTCAAATATATATGTATGTAAAAACATTGTGTAAAGTACGATATAATAGAAAGTGTAAATGGAAAAATGGAACATGTGCACCTGATCTATGTCGAGAAAAAAAAGGTGTAGAAGGATATCTTTGTCGTGAGTTTTTCAGTGATCTCATGCCACCTTGGTTGAAGAAGTGTAGGGAGGAAATGCTCTGTGTCCTCCAACTCTAACTTCTTCTGCTGAAATTTGTTAAAGATATCTCTGTATTATGTTGGTTTTTTGAGCAATCCTACGCCACTAGACAGAGAAGTGTAGAGAGGCCACCCACTATAGCCCTTGAGCCTATGACCGCTCCATAATTGTTGAAGGAAACCATGTCTTATTAAGGCCATTGTTTATGGAGTTCGTAGACTGGTCTAAACTCACTCCTTGTGTATGAATTGATATAGATACACTGTGTTAGTAGAGACCCTCAATGATGACTCCCCTCTTTGGGGGCACATGCAATGACCCTAGAAAAGAATGCAGCCCTAAAAGAGGACCAACCACACTCTGACTTGTAGAACTATGCCTTCTAAGGGGAAAGGGAAAAATCTTGGTAGATACCAAGGCACACAAAAAGGGGATGGCTAGCCAATACAAGTGTTAGTCCGAACACATGCATGTAAATAAGTGTAAAAGACATAGATAATGTAGAAAAACTACTAAGTAAAGTAGTGTAAACACACAAGAAAAAAAAGTAGACCACACAAAAAGGTTTCAAACATGGGACATCACTCACAATGTTGCAAGACACGTGAGGCCATCATTTTCGCAAAACAAACATCAAAGTGTGTAAACAAGCAAAGGGAAAAGCCCCAAATAATGGCAAACAATGTAGACAAGTAAAAAAACATGTAGTCCTGCAAAACAAGTTCTGCACATGGAACACCCATTAGCATGTTAGTGTGAAAACTTATATGTCAAAGCATGTAGAAACAAGTAGTAAAATATGCTAAGTACAAAATGAAACAATAACACCTATATGAGACAAATGTGGATGTCCCCAGTGACCAATATAGTAAGGGTAGAAGACAAGAATCGAGGCTCCACGTGTAAATGTCTTGTATCTATGATCACACTAAACAAAGGCATGAATGCACATGTGTGTATGGTAGTGACATATAAGAAATCAAGTTAACATGTGTAGTAGAATGAGCATGCAAAACACTAATAAGAAAGGGTAAATGCTACTAAGACAATGCGGTATGTTGTGGATGGATGAAATGGAATGCAAGATGGAATGATAGGAGAAACGTGCCCCATGAATGTATGGAAGTGTATGCAGTGAGGTTCATTTTTCCCCCTTAGTAGTCAAGAATGAACCGTAAATGAGAGTTCATCGTAGAAATAATCGTAGTGGTTGTGCCTAGCACGTTGTGATGATGTATGTGTGCAATGGTGATGAAATGAAACATGGGGAGAATATGTGTGTCAACCCTATAGCTGAAGTGAATATCATGAATTTTTGATAGGAAGAGTGATGATTTATCCCTAAGCATATATCACTATAGAAGGAGTGGATGGGAATGCATCGTATGGAAAGGTGTGTGTGGACCCTATAGCGTAAGCGTATACCACAACTCATAGAATGTGTGAGTACTGATTTATCCCTAAGGGTATGTCACTATCGAATGAGTGGATGAGGATGATATGTATGAAAATATTTGCGTGGACCCTATAGCCTAAGTGTATATCATTATAAGGTTGAAGAAGAAGGTGACGATCTAGCCTATAACGTATGTCACTATGAGATGGGTGATGAGGGTGTATGAAGCGTAGATGAGTAAGTGGTTGATAATGGAAGGTAGTGATTTTAACGCTAAGCGTATACCACTATGTGATGAATAATGCGAGCGTGGTGATTTTGTATAAACTATATACCACTAATGAGATGAGTAGGAGAAGTGATGATGTAATAGAATGACTTAGAAGAGGATGATATAATAGGTGATGATTTGGATGTAAAAGGATAATGTGAAATGGGTGAATGGAGTGGTGATTTAACCGAAGGTGTATACCACTACATGATATGATGCCGAGTGTAGGTGAGGATATAGCCTAGAGCGATGGTCACTAGTCCGATGAAATTAGTATGTAATGTCACATGTAGGTAAGGTCCATTGGATTAGTAAACCCCGACAGCTGAGTATGGATTGAGGAACTAGCGTGCATCATAGGGTGGTGAGTATAACACATAGAACAATGTAGTGTAGATGACCAAGGAATGTGAATGTGTGGTGGAGAATGTGCAGTGGGTATGGAATGTAATGCAATATATGCGTGAGTAGAAGGAGAATGTGTAAGGATGATAGATAAAAATAGACCCAAGTATAAGGAAATATAGTGAAGGCTATAGAATATATGGATGACATAGAGACTAGAATCATATAAGATGATGACTAGTGTAACGTGTAGGAGATAGACGAGGTAGAAAGGACTAGTAGATGAGGTATGTATATGATGATGTAGGATGTATATGTAGTGTGGAAGATATGATGATAAGTGCATGTAGAACATGCGATGGTAAAATATAGACACATATACAATGTGACCTAGCATAAATGTAGAAGGAGAGGATGAAATGTAAAACTAGGCTCATATACAATGATGACTAGTGTAGTGTGTGCTATGAGATATAATGTAGGATGATAGAATGTAAATGTATAGATCCTATAGTGCATTGTGTGGGGTTCAGTGTAATGGTAATCCCTCAACAGTCCATTGTGAACCAAAGGACTAGGGTACATCATTAGGTAACAAGGGTGTGATAACATATGATGAAAATGTTGATATGCGAGGAAGGAAAAATGTATGGGTGTGAGAGGTATCAATGCGAAAGTGTGAGAGGAGGGGGTTTTTTAATGGCTAGGCCCCCTTAGCTAGGTATGAAATAAGAATAAACCAATAAGGCCAAGGTACAAATGTCCATAGACTCGTACATGAGAGGAGGACGACGGAGAAGGATGCTCTAATAATGGTGGTATAGGAGATAAGTGTTATGTAGGAGAATGAAGCCGATATGCATGTGAGGGGTGGATGTAAGATGAACAATGGGGATAGTAAAATGCATAGGTGAGGGAGATTGAGGAGATGTCATGCGTAAATAAGAAGATGATCATCATGGGATAAAATGAGGTGGTGGTGGGTGGCGAGGTGTTGTAGTGGTCCGAGCAGGAGGCCTATGCCAATGCATAGGACTAACGGGATGGAGTAGGGGGAAAGAAGGTGGAAGAGGCGTAGGAGGTAATGGAGATAACCATGTAGTAGTTATGTGGGGAAGAGTAGAGGATGTAAAAGTGGTTGGATTGGAAATTGAGGATGAAGAGTGTAGGAAAGGTTGTGGTTGAGGTGAGATGCGGGTAGCGCGAGTTTTCCCCCTATGATGTGGGCAAGCTAGGTGAATGGAGTGTAACGTAGAAGAAGGGTGTGTGTCAAATGAAAGGGTACCAAATTGTTGGAGTTCTTGAATAATATGGCTCAATGTGTGGCAAGAGTTAGTATGATTCCCTCAAATGCAGTGGTAGCGGTAGAACGATGGGTCACGATAGTGGATTGGTTGAGGTGACAGAGAGTGGAGATTAGATGGTAGATCAATAAGTTTATGACGAAGCACATGGTTAAGAATGTCCTATTGTGTAGCAGTGGAAGGAAGAATAAGGGGTAAAGGTAATGGTATAGTTGTTGGTGTAGCAAGGAGGAGGAAAGGGACAAAGATTGGGAAGGGTCTCAGTAGTAGTAGTGGAAGTATGCGATTAACAAATCTTTAACTTGGGTGATCTCAACATGGAGAGATGCAATTGTTTCCTCCATGGACTAACATTGTGTTTGAAGTAATTGTATAATGTCGAAGGAGTGGGTGGGAGATGGATAATGATTAGGGTGAGATTCATCAATGGTGGTGGTGGAGATAGAAGAGGGTGTAGGTGGAAGTGGATCACATGAAAGTAATGGCGGTAAGAGCATCGAGGGATCATCAGTAGAAGTGTCAAATTCATATTGGACTGCTCGAGATACTTGATAGGAAATTGTATGTGGGAGGTCATCTAGATAACCATGAATGTGTAAAATGTACATGACCATGACGTATTGTTCATCCATAAAGGTTGGTAATGGGCACCCCGAGTGTACCCAGTAAGTAAGGTTAGGTGTATAGCAAGAAAATAACTACTACAAATGCTAGCAGTGCCAAATGGCATGGGGAAGGTGATATCAATATTATCGAATCAAGGGTTCCCCCAATATAATCTAACTAAGACTGGCTTGTGTAAGGGGATTGACAATAGGATAGCGTGCGAGATGAACCACAAGGTGAAAAACACACAATCCATAAGTGACAATGAGAATAACAGAACCATGATACAAATGTGGATCGTGCAAAGGAGTATGAAGGTCATCAAGGTGGAACCCAAGTCGATGGAGACCTTCATATGAACAAATGGTGGGAGGACATGAGGTGTCGAGTGGTATGTGCTCCCAATAGGAATTGTTGATGAAGAGAGTGCAAGTGAATGATGGGCATACTGAGGAGGTGGGGGATGGTGGTGAGAATGGAATGATATCGAGAGGTGGTGAGAAAGCTTGGTATGGCACAATAATAGTAGTAGTGACAGGTGGTGGGGAAGAAATAGTATTGAGCATGTGAAGAGTTGTTGTGAAAGGCATGTCATATAGAAAAGGGGACATAAGAGGAATATGAAAAAAATTGAGTAATGCAGGGTGGGTTTAGTGGATGGTGTCAAAGTAACAATAGAAGTGGAAGGGACTAGCTCAACCATGCAAACAACAGGGACTAAGGTAGGTGGAGTTGGTAAGGGTGGAGACTCAATGGTGGGCGGAGAAGAAGGAGGTGTAGGGTTAGAGTCAGTTATGTCCAAGGTGGGGGAGAGAGCGATAGGATCAGGAGGAAGAGCTTGAACTTAAAAAATAATTGGGCTAAGGTAGCAAGATTAATAGTGCATAAGTAAGAGGTAATGTTATCCCAAATTTGCCCCTCGATAGATTTGGTCAAAAATGACCCTGTGTAAGAAGAAATTGAAGAAACGGCTCTATCAAGCGAATCCATGCTTCAAATCCAGCAGACAAGTTACAGGTGGGATTGGAAATGGAATAATAGGGTCGGGAGAAGAAACAGTTTCAAAGAACCAAAGGCTCAAAGGAAAAGAAACGGCAAAGGCTTTGAAGTCTTCGGGCTCTACAAATGACTCAGAACGAGCCTAAAATTGGCTAAGTATGGAGGAGACAGCGGAAGCTGCCAAGTGTCCAAATGGCACACCTCTAAAGATTAAATCCAAAGGGGTAGACCCAAATGAGCACTAAGCTTCCACACGTCTAGAGCCCCAAAAATTTGTAGCGGTCGTTGAAAAGTCTTTGAATCAGCAGAGGGTGCCAAGTGTCTTAACGATGCACATTCAAAAGCAAGATCCAGGCCAGAGACTCAAAATTTCACCAAAATTTCCATGTAGCAAATGGTCAACAGAGGTCAAAGTAAAGTGGGCCCAAAATGACTAAGTATATAATGCAGACGGAAGGTGCCATGTGTCTTAACGATGCTCCCTCAAGGGAAAAATCCTGAGCGGGTTTTCAAATGAGTGCAGGCCTTCCACGTGTCTCAGAGTCCAAAAGGGACAAAGTCGGGTTGAATAGTTAAAGCATTGAGACAAGTCAGTAGAAGAAGCCATGTGTCACCTCGCACAAATTCAAAATCAAAATACAAAGGCTACCCTCGAGACATGCACCAACCCTCCATGTAACCGGTTTTAAAAAGGGCCCCGTTTTGGTAGGCTGGTTCCCGTTATTTTATACGGACCTGATTCATATTTCAAAAGGGCATATCTTTTGACTCGGTGCACAAAATTCGAAAAATTTGGGACCATTAGAAATAGCTCGATCTCGTCTACACCATGGAGATATGAAACTTTAATGTTGGAGAGGTTAGGTGGGAAGAAAATGAAGAAACATCTTCGTGCCATTAATATAGGATCTATGTGCCCCAAAAACCAAATCAGATTTGATATGATCGGTTGTTATTCCTCCTTCGAGGTGTGAAAGAAGTAATTAATGCAGACATGATAGTTTTGGGGCGGCATTATAGGCATTAAATGCTTTCTATTGGTGGTTGTGTTTCAAATTCAGGTTTTCCCTCCTTTTTCCTTCTTCCTCCATGGATTCATCTATAAATGTAAGAGCAAGGCTCATTTATTATGTTAGACACTCTTGGATCCTTACGCATGTTGCTAAGGACTCCATATTTTCTGTATTTTGAGTTGTAGACCTCCATGTTTGGCTCTTGCAAGTGGATATCGGCCTCCTTATCATTGTAACAGTTTTGTGCATTTTTAGAAGTAATAGAAACATCGTTTTTGACTATTCTCTGTCCTAACATGTTTTCATTCCTTCTTCTTTCCTCTTCTCTTGCATTATGTATTGTTGTGCTATTTCAAGTCCCTTGCAGTTCTATACTTGGTTGTGTTCCATGAGAACGATCTAGTGAATGCGTATTTTGTTGTGTTACTCGTGCCTAGCCTCCTTTCATGCATTCCATATCATTCTCACTCATAATAGATAGTGTTCACCCCTCTTTTCTGGTGCTATCACCTTTTAGTGTAGTTTACTTCATGTTATCCTTCTTTCCTTGGTCCCTTGGCATTCTTAGCTTAGTTTCCCCTTTCAGCACTAGGAGTAGTAGTAGCAGTAGAAATAGATAGAGGAACCAGACTTCTCTGGAGATCCATCCCAAGCTTGCAAGGTCCCACAACTTGGGGATGGTTCCATTGTGGTCTCAGACACATCAATCCTTTTAGATCTAAGACATGGGTTCACATTTGAGAAACCAATAGGTAACAACATCCGTAATAGCCCGAGGATCCATACCAGAAGATGAAAGGTCAATAAATGAAGTACCAGGGTTAAACCAAAAGAAGAAGTGGGGGTATTGGTGAAAGCACGGTGAAAACTATCAAATTGTAAAGTAACTAAAGACTTAGGAGAATAGGAATTTCTATGATGTTTACCCATGGTGGAAAGTACAGATTTAAAACCCTAAAAGGGGAAAGAAGAGAGAGAGAGATTGGGTTCACCAAAATGATTAATAAAAATAAAACCTAAATGGGGTATTTAGGGTTCTAGTGTTAATCTAAATAGGAGGACTAAAATGATTGTAAATGAACTAAATAAATATGAAATAAATGTAAATAAACTATTCTAAGTGAAATAAAACCCTAATATGCAAGAGAAGAGTAAGGAATAGACTCAGCTGATAACATGAGACTTTCATAGGTTGTTGCATTTCTAGAATTGGGACGGCAAAGTGTGGACGAACACTCGGGGGCCCCGTGAAGGGCATCTCTAGACTATCTGAAGTGACATAGGTGCCTAGGAATGTACTGGGGCACCTAGGGAGCCCCGGTCTACATATGGGTGTTCGGAATAGTGTAAATGCTCAAAAACCTAATTTGGAAAGGTCGGTAAGTGTCTCTAAATACTCTTTATTTGTCACACTAGATTCACCGGATGAACTAGATGACACCCTACAAAATAAAAAGAAGAAGGGGGTCGACCGACCTCAACCACAAAACCGGTGGACTTATCACTAAGCATTACACTACATTACAAACCTTGATGTAGTTCTCAAGAGTGTGTGTATGTTGTGTCATAGGTTCTCTCGTGCAGTTTCACTTTGTGAAATAATGAGCTATGGTAGCTATAGAAGATGTAGATAGTAAAATAGAATGAATAAAATCCCTCCTCCTCTAAGAGTGTGTGTGATGCAGACTTCCTAGCTTGAATGTATAGTGTTATTTGGATGTAAATGATGTAATAGATGAAGCCCTAGATGGAGTGATAGTAGAGATTAGGATGCAATGACATAGGGCCCTTATTATGGTATTATAAATTTATATTTATAGGGATCTCAAATTTAATTTCATAATTAATCCCGACAAGGCCGATTGAGAAGAAGATAAGGATGACCAATAGCTAGAAGTGACCCAAAAAGGAACGAAAGAGGTTGTGTATAGATTGAGGTGTCCTAGGTGGGACCATGGTTCCTCGGGGTGCCCCAAGATGCATGCTGGAGTGCCTTGATTTAGGGCTAGAAACTCGTAATGGTCATGAAATAGGCTGATAGGTATCAAGAAATATGTAGGAAAGATGAAATAAAAGATAAGAAAAAGGTGGCCAAAAGGTGGGATTAATTAGTACTTTGTACACTTGAGAACCTTCTAAATAATAGTATAAGATTGGGATAAATATTGTCTAATGTGAAATATTTATGTCTATAACAACTTATCATACTAAATCTATGCAAAAATATGGGGAAGATTGGTAATCGGATTTACTTCACCCACAAATACTTCCTATATCTATACACTTTGTTATATAGATAGCCATTCTAGCCCTTGATAAAAAAACTAAAGATAAATGCATCCAGAAATATTAGATCGTTCGGTCTCTCACTCTCCACCTCATCGATGATATTGACATATGCGTCCCCCTTTACTATGACCAAAAGAGGAGGATGAATCGATACAACATTTCAACATTTTCATTTTAGTGACAGTGAGGGAGTTCTACACCTTGATTTTCCACAACTACCTCCGGACCATGCGCAATTGTTATCGCATTCCCCATGTCAAGGCATAGACATGATACTAAAGGTTGACTAGATGCTCTTCCAACTTCTCATTCTCCTTATGCAAGATAAACTATCCCAAAGAGTTGGACAATATGTTTGATGCACTCAACCCTTGCACCATGTCAAAAAAGTTCCTCCGCCCTTTATACTGGTTCAAGTCAAGCATCACTTGCGCATGCTCTCACAAATATCACCTTCATCTTCTTTTTCAATCACTTCGTGACCGACCAAACCTTCTCAAGCCAATTCTGCATTTTTGCATTCTAAATTTTCCCATTCATCTAATAAGTAAAATATTCCCCAACATCCTTGCCTATCATAGCTCTCTGCCTCTTCTTGATAGGACCACACTCCATGCTTCTCAAGAAACCACTAACACCCATGTCACCATCATAGAGAGATAGGAAGCACAAGGACCAAAAATGAAAGGAAGAAATGGGTATTGAAATATCCAACTGACCGGGAGATATAAAGCCACCAACACACAACACACGAAAGGAGGCAAGTGTGAGGATACCGAAGATCATCGATTGGATATCCTAATCATAAATATCATGGCTCCCATTAAAAATAGTAAATACCTGACACAATATTACATCTCACGTGCATATAACCATTAGTTGATTTCATCTATCACACAAATGTAATCTATCAATGTCACTAATGCCCATTAAAGCCGCACATGCCATATTGTCTTAACGCTGCCGAGTAAAAGGTTACCCCTTAGAATAATCTAATTTTTTTATTAAAATCTTATAATTTGCTATGTTTTGAAAAATTAAAGTAAGTTGTTTTGAGCTTATCGACCTCTAAGTTAATTAACCATGTTAACTTTGGAGAGTTGTATAACAATCGAGATCTGTATAAATTAGTCAAATTTATTGTATGATTTTAAGATTTAAAATTAAGATATTTTGATCCTAACACCCGCTAGTTTATGCCACCACACAATATTTATAACCTATCAATGGTTAGTATTTTATAAATTAAATTAAAATATTTTCAAATTAGCGGCCACTAGGTTATGCCACAACATAATATTTGGATCTTAGCAGTCTCTAGGTTTCAACAAAAGAAAGTAAGAACTTAATAATATAATATTTTGAGCTAAAAATTCAATAGTATTTAACAAACAAAAGAAATACATTTTGAGTCCAATGTCCTCTAGGTTATGCTTAAACATAACCTAAAAAATTATATTGTAAACTTAGAAGTCGCTAGGTTTTAACAAATTAAATTACGTTGTTTTGAGCTTAGCGACCTCTAAGTTTATCAATGACATTGAATTTGGAGATCTTTATAGCAATCAAGACCAGTATAAATTAGTTGATTTTTTGTATGAATTTAAGATTTGGAATTAAGATATTTTTAGCTTAGTGCCCACTAGGTTATGTCACCACATAATATTTGGAGACTACCGGTGGTTTAAGATACTTTGAGCTTAGCAGTTGCTAGCTTATGCCACAACATATTATTTAGATATTGAATTTGCTAGGGTTCAATAATTCATAGTTACAATATTTTATAGTAGTTAACAAATTACAAGAAGATATTTCAAACTTAGGTGACACTAGTTTAAACAAAAACATAACATATTGAGGTTACGGTCGATAGGATCAAATAAATTAAATTAACATATTTTGAACTAAGAAGAGACTATGTACTTCCATAATATATTATTTTGATTATAGTGGTTGTTATCATTTAAAATTTTACTAAATGATATTTTGAGCTTATTGTCTACTAGATTATGAAACAACATAATATTTGGTGCTTAGTGCTTACTAGGTTTAAACAAAAGAACTAAGATATTATTAGATTAGCTGCTGGTGGGTTACACTAAAACATAATATTTAGATCTTAATGGTCACTGGGATTTAGCAAATTTGAATCAACATAGTTTGAGCTTAGCAGCCGCTAGGTACTTAAACAATATATTATTTCAAGCTCAAAAGACACTAGCAGTTAACAAACAAAAGAAATATATTTTGAGCTTCATGCGGCCACTAGGTTTTACCACAACATGTTATTTGGATATTTCATCACTAGGGTTTAATAATTCATAATTAAGATATTTTACAACATCTAACAAATTAGAGGAATATATTTATAAATTTTCTAGTGCTAATCCCACAATATAATATTCTCGAGCTTAGTTTTCACTAGCACCTAACTAGTAAGATAATTATATTTTGATATTAGACAACAGTACATTATGCCACACCGTAACTTTTTGGATTTTGGTGGTCACTAGATTTTATCAAAATAAAGTAGGATATTTTGATCTAAGAAGTTGCTAGGTTATACCAAGACATAATATTTGGAGCATAACAATCTTAAGGATGTAAGAAAAATCATTAAGATATTAGGAGCTTATCCGTGACTACGATATGAAAAAAAATAAACTAATTAGAATTAGAGTAAAAGTGGGGTTTTCCAAATGATTCGCATACTTGCACAAAAAATACCTCACGGCTAGATATTATAATGAAACAAGAAGAGAAAAATCCCGTATGTAGAAAAAAACAAAAAACCAAAAATTCCTAAACCAAAAAAGCCAAATTACATTTTATGGATATTCATGAAAGTAGTTGCTTCATCCTTAGCATCAGCAATAGGGATTCCTTCAACCAACACGTCCACTAACTTAATGTGTTCCAGGAAGTATTCGTTGATTTTAATCCAAGTCATGTCCGAGTGAATTTTCCATTCCTTGATAAAAGATACTTGAGTGTAACATAATATTCAATGGCCTCATGCGAGATCGGAGAGATATTCTCTAAATGCTCATGGTGTTCGAAGCTACGGTGGGGATCCCAATTTCTACAACAAAGGAGAACTAGGGTAAACCGAGGAGATATACCTCAACACAAATGGAATTTCTAATTCCATGATAACTTATATGCAAAAAGGGAGGGAAGCCACACGTGCTTCCGTGATCGTGTGAGGTGAGTTGATCAGTAGCCATTACAATGTTTGTGGAGACAAGAGGAGAAGCCATAGAAGTGTCGACAAGAGGTGGAGAGGAAGTATATATCAAGTCCAAAAGTGGTTCAAATACCTTAGGAGAGTGCTTTAAGGTGTCCAAAGGGTTAAGAGTCGTCGAGAGAGAAGACGAGGGAGAGATAAGAGTGAAATAACGGCGAAGACCATTAGACCGCTTTGGCTAATGATCATGATTTCCAAATCGAGTTGAAAGGGAGACAAAGGTGGTGGAAATGATGACGGGAGACACAACACTACTTTTCTAGATTAAAGGGGAAGCATGAGATTTATTTTTGAGAAGCTGTCATTTTAAAGAGCAAATACAAAAGGCCTTGGTATAGGAAAGGACCTTCATCTTTTGTAGCTAGTTTAAGGAAATTCTCAAGCGATTGGAATAGAAAATCTGAAAAGTTTACCTTTCGATCATGTCAAATATTTGCAAGAAGAAAAATTGAGGTCTGATTACTTTGTAGTGTCTCTCCAACGTGAAGTAACTCCTCAATTTCTCGTAGACTCTATCATAAGGTTGTGGAAGCAAGTCCCATTCATAGCCTAAGTGATACATTCTCATATTTTCACCAGGACACATGAAATCATCCATCTCCTCTTGAAGTGAGTGTTTAAAATAAATGTATCCCTCCACGGGAGCCCCGTCAGAACTTGAATGGACCCTGTCAAAATAATTTTTTTTGTCTTGCCCACTTTGAATCTTCCTTTCTTCTAGGTTACCAACACACTGTTGGTCACTCGGACAAAGTGACCAAATAATATTTCCATAAACAAAGTAAAACTACCATCATGAAAAATATTCCTTACTACCGGGATGGCCTTGACCTCTTCACAGGAAGAAGGATCAATGCGTTTGATAGTGCCACCCATAGTGAACAGGTCTATTGTGATAGTGATTTCTAAAGGCCTGATACAAATGATGCTTAAATAGAGATGTCAAACACTTTCATTCTAATCTTCAACATGTATTTCCAAGTTTTCTGATTGAATTTTTTCCCAATTAGTAATAGTCATTAATTGATCCCGTCCATCACGTGAACACAATCTATTAATTCCATAAATTCCCAAAAAATCCAAAAATTTTGTATCCTCTTACCACCAAAGAACATAGGTTGTGCCTCAACATAACCCTGACAAATGTTATTGTAATCTTAGTTAATGTTCAACCAACCACAACACTAATTAGTTAATGTTCTTGAAATTATTGCATTTAGTGGAGGTTGAAGGTTTGAATGTTAGCGATATTAGATGTATTTAGTTAATATATATTATAAAGGAAGAATTTGTAAAAAAAATGGAGCAAGGTGAAATAACTAACATTGCTAGAAATGATTTCATACTTCATAGATTATCATACAACAAATCATGAAGCAATATCATATTAGAATTTCTTTATCGACACATCTATTTATTACATTTAGGTTCACCAAGGTTGTTCATTCTACACATGGAAATGAAGAGGGTAAGCACAAAGATGTTACAGGGAGCACAAACAACACTTGTGATGGGAATTTGTTTGTGAGATTTGGAAAGGTGATTTCAAAAAACACTGTTTGACTGGAATGAGACAGGGATGGTGTTGTTTTGAAAAAATGCATCCCCTCTATCCCGGGGTCTGATTTTTTCAACGAGAGCAACATGTTTAGTTCAGACCAAGATAAAATTAAATGTAGATACAATTATAGGTACGTGGAAATACTAATATGCTTATCGGGGTTGTGTTATCTTACAGGTACATGACAAGAATAATATGCTTTTTGATCTTTTAACTACCCTGGTGGATGTTAAAATTTCTTCTTAGATTGAACCCTTATGTGACTTTAGACTGGTGTGGGTATATATATTAACTTGAATCAAGATTGTTCTATTTTAGGTACATTCGGCAGTTGGTTGTTTATCTTATTTCAAGCTTAGTGGTCACTTTCATTTAACAAGTTACTGAATGATATTTTAAACTTAGCATCTGCTAGCTTATGACATAACATAATATTTGGATCTTTGCAGTCTCTAGGTTTTGACAAAAGAAAGTGAGATATTATTTTGATTTTAGTGGTCACTGGGATTATACACCTAGTTTGAGCTTAATGCGGCTGAATGTATTTAAAGAATATAATATTTCAAGCTAAAGATTCACTATCATTTAACAAGCTAAAGAAATACATATTGATTTTCGTTTCTGCTAGTATCTCTAGTGTTAATCTCATGATGAACTTCCACCTCATTGGAGGATTGAATTGATATAAAAAAAGGTATAGTAGTTTGGGATTGAAGTGAAATTTGTAACCTATTTTTAAAATTTGTTACTACTTGAATAGAAGTGTGAATAGTGTCGTGGATGTTAAAATTTCTTCTTATTGGAAGGATTGAAAGATTTTTTAATTACTACAAAATGCATTTTATGTTGTACTTATAATATGTTGTTGTTTGAATGAAAAATATTGAACATGTTTCTAAAATAGTTTGATGTCTTTTAAACATCCTAGATCAATTGTTTTCACAAAAAAACTTTTCTTACATGCATTGATGGAGATCAATGACTACAATGCTTAAGTATAACACCTGAAATATTAGTTATTGGACCAAACATATTCATTTTCAGAACATATGTTGTCTTGCAAAGGATTTCTAGAGGAAAAATTGGACTAAGGATTTACTCCCCAAGGTCAACAAGTTGAAGTCTTCCTACCTTAACTGGAATTGAATTGTAAATATTGGAGGACGAAAATTGTATTTATTTGAAATATTTGTTAATTACTAAAAAATACCTTTTATGTTGTACTTATAATATGTTGTTTGAATGAAAAATATTGAACATGTTTCTAAAATAATTTAATGTATTTTAAATGTCCTAGATCAATTTTTTTCACAAAAATGCTTTTCCTACATGCATTGATGAAGATCAATGACTATAATGCTAAAGTATAACACCTAACATATCTATTCTTGGATCAAACATATTCATTTTCCGAAGATATGTATTTCTTGCAAAGGATATGTAGAGGAAAAATTGGATCAAGGATTTACTCCCCAATGTCAACATGTTTTTGTAGTTAGGTGTTCAAAACTAGATTTTAACCCTTAACAATGTGAGAAAGGATATAATTAATATTTTGACCATAAGAAATATCCTTAAATATACTAAAGAAAATTTTCTGAAATAGTTTGATAAATGTAATTTTTCATACCTCTAGAAAGGGCAATAGATGTGGGGATTATCTTGTCAATTTGGGGGCTAAAGGTAGTAATTTTAAAGTGTGTGAGAGGGGAGATGATATCACCAATGTTATTAATCTCATTAATAACATTAAGTACTGATGTTCCGGTGGCTCTTTTCCCTCATTGAGATGTCATCCTTGGAATTATGGTTAGCAGGAACCTTCGCACGTGCAAGATATATGGTGGGATTTGTATTTATTTTTCTCTCATGATTCATTTTTGTCATTGTTTCTTCCATTTTAATTCTTACTCAACTAACACCATGGGAGGTGTTTGTTTGAGAACTGAGCCCATGAGATATGGTTCCTTGAAGGAAACCCCTCCTTGTGGTGCATTCTGAAAATTGGGGGTTTAGGAATTTCATCTTAAAAATCATGGGCTCTAATCCTTATCTTGCATTGGAGTTTGGTCGGGCATGGAACAATGAAAGCATGGTGATCTGCGGCATGGAAATTCAGGTTTTGGAGGATTCAATAGTGGAGATGACTAGAATGGAGACAAAAATCTTAAATATATTCAAAGACCGCACAAAACGTAAAAATGAAATTGAGACTTTCTTCCGTGGTAAAGAAATTGTTCACATGCTAGTAGATGATATAACAAGATTCTGCATCTCTGATATTTGGAATACGGTATGCCTCCACCCTATGAGGTACATTACTATTGAAGAAAATTATAGAAAGATATTTATTAACCATCTCACTATGCTTAATATGTTTAGGCATAAGATTGTTATGAGCCTTCCCTTTTTCTTGTTTATGTCTCTCTCTGCGTCAATGAAGTATTTTCAACAGGGAAATACCTATACTCTGATACACCATGGACTAATTATTTTACTTTTTAAGAATGATAAAATGGTGGTGGAAAAGGAATTAGAGACCAAATATAGGGATTTAGATGAAAATTGTACTCTTGCGGACCATATGAACAAAATGAGGAGAAAGAAGAGTAAGGCACCTTAGGGGAATGAAAATCTTGTACTGGAGCTATAGGTTCTTTGATTCATATGAAAGGGGAGTCTTCTAAAGGGAAAGAGATAGCAAAGTTGGAGTCCGGATGTGGCTTTTGATAAAATTTCCCTCAGGGTGAGTTAGGTGGAAATGGATATAGAGGCCTTAGGTGAAGTTGGAATGGATATGGGAAACAATGTCATGCATTGCATCGATGCCTCTAAGAAAATTTTCATCACCCAAAACTCTATTAGGGTTGATATGGTAGAGATCAAAATTTTGGTTTTGGAGTTACAGAGCGTGTGGTCAAGCTGGAGTAAGGAAAAAATTTCACAGGTATAATCTCCACCTTAGTAGTTATGATGAGGAAGAGTAGGTTTAGGACCACATCACTATTACGAGCAAGCAGGATGATAATATGAAAGGACATGAGGAGTGTTAATCGAAGGAGTACAAATGTTTGAAGACTAACTAGTCCATTGGCTCTTGGAGATTTTGTTTGATTGTTTGTGGACTATATCATTTGGGATGTTTTCCCCTCCATGTTTTGTGATTTTTCCTTATATTGATCTATTGGACTGTAGTTTGGGATAAGATGTTTTAGCCCTTTTTGTCCTATTTCTTTTTGTTCACTCTTGGTGATGCTCATGATGCATTCTATTGTAAGGTTTTTGGGTGCCTTAATCCTTATATAAAGTAGCCAATCATTATGTTCACGTATATTTAATAAACCTTGTTAATATTAATTTTGTTAACATTTTAAATTAAACAAGATAGAGTGACAAGTTCATGCCTTAGGGTTGGGAGATGTGCTAGTTGTGCGATTGTTTTAAAAGTTTTCTATAATTTTTTGCATTACATGCTTTATATTTCTAAGAATAACCACTTTCAATTTTTCTAGAAAGTAGAATGTACCAATACTTAATGTATAAATTATGCACATATGGTATGCGACATCCACAAAATGCTAAAAATAGAATTCCCCTATGTAATGATTTTGAATGCATAAAATATGTATATACTTTGTAAGTACCTAATTTAAATGTTGCACATATTGTAAATACCCACATTAAAATTTAGATAGAAAACAAAACAAAAATAAAATTATGCATCAAATATATAATTCTTTGGAAAAACATAGAGTGACCTAGAATCATATTATGCTTGAAAATATTGTAGCAATATAAGTGGCATTTTGAAATACATAATATGCTATATTTTTTAGGTGCAATAAAAAAACCACCACGATTTTACAAGTTGAACATGCCTACCTAAAGATAAAAGTTTGCTATTAAATGGAATAGCCGAAATAAATCAGTTAAAATATTTATCACAATAGTAGTAACTAATAATAGTATTATTTTTCTTGTCTTTAACACAATATAATCCATATAAAAATTTTATGGTTAAAAATTTAATACAAACATAGAAAAAATTGTATTTTATAAAATTTAACTTACAAATCTAATTTTTATTGCAAATAGGATAAAACAAAGATTAAAATTTTTGACTAGCAAAAATAAAATAGTAAAAATATATAAGGAGTGGGATGAGATTTAATTTATAATTGTTTATAATGTGATTTGTTAAATAAAGTTTATTAATTTTTATGAATAGTGTACTATTTTGGATGTGCCACTTGTCCAAGCATGTAAATACATCTTCCTTTTTGGATAAACATTAAATGCAGTGAATATTCTATTAACATTTTTTTCTAAATATCGTATCTTATTTAAAGATTCGGACAAATGTCTTTCTTATAATTATGTTTTTTATTAAATAGAATAAATCAATGTTGCAACAAGGCCTCATATTTGTCAAATCAAGAATAACTAAAAAATAAAGAAAAAAAGTTTAATAGATTAAAAATTATTTAAATAAAATATAAACATTAGAAAGTTGAAAAGTTATATAATTTTTTTATTTTGATGAGAAATTATTTGTTTGAATGAAAGGTATATAATTCTGTAGGAGGTCGGAGCTAATAAAGTAATATGTTTTGAGCTTAGCGCCCGAATAAGGTAACCTAATACTTCGACAATATAATATGTTGAAATTATGGATCACTAACGATTAACAAGTCAAAGAATATATTTTTACCTTAGTGCCCGCTAGCTTATGTGACACCATAGTAATTAGATATTATCGATCGATAGGATTTAACAAAATAAATTAATATATTGTCATCATAGAGTTAGCTAGGTTATGTTGCAACAACATATTTCGATGTACAACTACTATGTCCATTTTTTTGTAAAAGGGTGAATATAGGGTTTTGAAAGGACCCGCATCCTTTTACAAAAGGGCCCTTAAGGCAAAATATGACATTGAATCATAGAAGAGAGAAATCCCGTAGGTAAAAAAGCCACATAGAACGACTCCAAACATAGACAATTTACATTTTGTGAATAGTTTTGAGGATAGTTGTTGCTTCTATAGTAGCAGCAGTGGTGCTTCTATTAAATATAATAAGAAACATCTTAGAGTTTCCTTGTTCCTCAAATTCTCCTTTCACAAATTTTTATTCATTCTTTTGTTCTCCAAAATTTGTTTGGTTCTTCTTCTCTTGCATTACCATAGTTTTTCGCGAATAGGTTACTATAATCCAACACCAACACATTGAACAAAAACTCATTCTTAACATGTATATCTTTTAAAATATTTTCATTAACAATGTAAATGACATCGTAGCCATTGAAGTTTTTTGAGTATGTACAAGAGAGGAATACATGTGGACAACAATAATGAAAAAAATTCAATTTTATCAAATACATCCGCTCATCGATTCCTACGCATGACCACGACCATAAATCGATTCCAATATTAAATTTTTATGCCAAAATTAAGCCACCATCCATACCACAAGGATTCTTTTTCAAAACACAACAAACAAGTTCTTGGCATGTGTTTCAGTTTTTTAATTTTTACAAATTTTCCTCTCATGTTATTACGGATTAATCTATGACATTTATCTGTTAAGATGTGCTCCATTCCATCTTCTTTCTATTCTCTAAAAAATGTTTACTATATTACGAAATTATTCATTTGATAAACAAAACCACCTTCTACAAAATATTGAATAACAAAATTTCTTCCGTTTAATTATCTACAAAATCCCTACATGGATATAAGCCCTAATCACTATATATCAAAACATTTCCGAGAAATCAAGTATAGAATTTTCGATGCTTGCCCTTGTGAATTTTTCCATTGATAAATTAAGTGTCCCTCTTACACATTGATGAAGAGAATAGAAAAACAAATGTTAAAAATCTAAACTCAAAAATTGTCTATTTATAGTGATATGTAACTTACAAATCCAACCGCTAATTTCATTGGTGCGATAATTTAAGAGTGCATGCATATGATTTTACGTTTCTTTTCATTAAATGTCTAATTAATGGCTGACCACATTTACATGCTCTAAAAAGGTGCACACATTTTGAATGGTGCATGTAGTTTTAAATGGAGAATTTTACATAGATCGTTTTAATGGCTAATTAATGTTGAGGCAACCAAAACATTAATTAAAATTTTCCTTATAAAATGTTTATCTTTAATACTACATTTGGTAATGTAAAGAATTAATGTAAGAATTTAATATTATAATTTTTGTAGTGTAAATAAAATCCCTTAATTCTTGTGCTTGCACTTTGACATGCGACTCTTGATGCCCATTTAAACATTTTTTTTATTGTAGCCATAAAATACTTGCAAATATATATAATAAACGTCACATATGAATTGCATATTTAATATTTAACAGCTTAATTATTAATATAGATTTATATATAAATTATAAAAAATAACATAAATATATATTAAAAATAATGAAATTTATACAGAATAATTAGTATAAATAAACATTGTTTTTAATTTTTGAAGAGTAGTATTAAAAATTATCGTTACCCAAAAATTATTTGACAGGTGATTTAACGCACTTGGCTATGCGAATCAAGATTCACACTTAGGCGTGCGAATCCAGGACTTGCACTTAGTCAAATGTGCACATCAAGATTGACATTTAGAAGTGCGAGTTGATCGACACTTAGAAGTGCGAGTCAAGATCGACACTTATAAGTGTGAGTCAAGACTCACATCACACTTAGACATGTGACCAATCACACTTGTAAATGTGATCACTCGCACTTATACACTACTTATAAATTTTATAAATGACAATTCTATATTTTTTTAACTATATATACGAATAAATTTTTTATATGAATGCATATCAAAATTTACGGTCACCTTTTAAACATGCAAGTCACACATGCCAGTTCTATAAAATATGTGAAAGTATGTTATGTCTAAAATCATGAAAAAGACTAAAAACCGTCAAATTTAAGGCCATTCAAGGATGTTCATGGATAGGATTTTCAACATCAACGTTTATTTATTTGAATAAGGTATGCATAAATAGTCATATATGTATGATGATGTTAAGATTGATATGTGGCATAAATGACAACAATCACTTACACACTATCTTGAAGTTAACGACCACTTGGCTTATGTAAGTTAGCAACAACTTGGCTTAAATGTTAGTTGGTGGCCACATGGCTTATGTGGAGGAATCAAATAATAACAAAATATAAATCCTAAAATAGTGAAATTAAAATAAAAAAATCAGGATTTAGAAATTAGATTTTATTAGTGGAGAAATTGGAATCCATTAATTACGTTATTAGAATCTAGTAATAGCAAAATTGGAGTCCAATAAAAGGGAAATTGGAATCCAATAATAGTGAAATCGGATTTCAATAATAGCAAAATTGGAACTCGAATCAGTCCAATAATGACAATATTGGAATCCAATATTGCTACGAATAAAATCTAATAATAGTAATAATGGAATCCAAAGATAGCCAAAAATGGAGATGGATTTCTTCCAATACTTATAATACTGGAGTCCATATTCACTAGAATATGTCCAGATTTAGTGAAATAAGCATTTATAGGCTATGAGGTCAAACCCATCTATTAAATTTTTTTATAAGGGATTTTTTTATCAAGTAATTTTTTTGAAATTTGATAAATTTATAAAATTTAAAAAATTAAAATTTCAATTAGGTTTAAATCGATACATTTTAATAAATTATGTTATCAAATTATTTCCTTTCAAAGGATATATTTTGTTATTATTTCTCTTTAACTTAATATTTATGGTAAAAATCAATAAATATGTTCATTTTTTTTAAATTAATTGATAAAATTTCATTCTTGTGACTTAAGAAACATGTGACAAGAATGTTACAAATGTCGGAAAAGACAAAAATCCCACATTTGTCGTGTATTTTCGTATAGAAATGACAAGGGATTGTTTCTAAACCTTTTGTAATTATTTACCTCCGTAAAACTTAATTTCTATCAAAAAGTGAAGATTAAGAACTTGAATATTTAATTTTCATAATAATATTATTTTTTACCTCTTGATTTGATTTTTGAATCTTCAAAATGGGATCTAATCATTTCAATATTCACAAAACACAAATGTTAAATGAGAAAAATTACATCTAGAAAATACGATCAAGGCGAGAATTTATGGAGCATAAGCTTTGGACTATCGCAAATGATACAGAGAAGGTGCCAAAAGGTAGACAAGAGATGAAAGATAACGTATCCAAATTTCAATAGAGTTTAGGAAGATATGTCTATCATATTGCGAAGCATACAAGATGACTTTCTACTAAATATTGTAAATTAGGAAAGTCCGAGTGAAGCTTAAAACTGTTAGAATCAATGCATGAAGGTATGCACCTTTCACAAATTATAAAATTCAATCTTGAAATAATGACAACTCCCATGAAGAGAGACAAAAAAGCTGGTTAATTTTTTAGCTTTAATTAAAGATATTAAAACTCATTTAGATGGATGTAACTGTAATTTGATTCAAGACAAGTTATTATAATTTATTTTCCAAATGAACATCCATGAAATATTAAGGAAATTAATTTCCATCTTAAAATCAAAATATCAAATTTAACAAGATATTCCATACTTATCTACTCTTAGTGCTCTCCTAATTCAAGATGAGTAAGTCATGAAAAATTGTGATTTAAAGGAGAATGCCACTCAAGCACTTCTCGCTCAAAATCATAAGATTTTTTTTCTATGTTTAACAGGAATAAAAGTTTAAATCAATCTTTACATCCCCTAGTAAAGAAAGAAATCATGGAATAATAACCTATAATTAAATTTTGATGGGAAATGCCACAATGTGGGAAAATTAGACACAAAAAGGAAGATTGTAGGGTATACAAAAAAGGACAAATGCCAAAAATAAAAAGGAATAAAACTAAATCAAAATCAAAACAAAAAACAAGAAAATAATAAAAATAAAATTTATTTTCTTTATATGTTGCATTAGTTACTGCCAAAGAAATTGAATGTATATTAGATAGTGATGCATCTAGGAAATTCACTTATAGATATGATATTTTGTCTCGATACAAAATAATTTAATGATCAAATCTATCTTAGTGATCATTCCATTCTCGATGTTAAAATTCAAGGAAAAGATAAAATTTTCAATGGTTTTATAAATGATGTTTTATATTTTCCTAAACTAAAAATGATTTTTCTTTCATGTTCATAGCTAACTCAAAATAATTATAGTGTAATTTTACTAAAAGATAAATGGTTTATTAAAAATGAGTTAGATGTTACTATTGCTGAAGGCATACAAAATAATGGTTTATATGTATTTAAAGGTTTTGCATATGCTTCATGTCTTTCTACTCAAAATAGGAATGATTTATAGTTGTGGCATGAAAGATTAGGTCATGTTAACTTTAGGAGCATGTATGACATGTCTCGGCTTAACCTTGTTATTGGTCTACCACCTATCTCTCATGCTTGTGAAACTTGTAAAGAATGCTTAAGTTGTAATTAATATGAAAACCCCTTCCATAGTCATTGTGAAGAAAAATCCTCAGAACCTCTAGAACTTGTCTGCAGTGATGTTAGAGCACCATTAGAAGTTACTTCCCTAAACGATTCTTTGTATGCTATCACTTTCTTTGATGATGATTATTGTATGATTTGGTCGTTATTTATAAAAAAATCATGTGTTATCTATATTTAAAACATTTCACTAAATTGGGACATATTCCAGTGAATTGAGACTCCAGTATTTCAAGTATTGGAAGAAATCCATCTCCATTTTTGCATATATTGGATTCCATTTTTGGCTATATTGGATTCCATTAGTAGAAATATTGGATTCCATTAGTAGCAATATCGGATTCCAATATTGTCATTATCGACTTATTCGAGTTCCAATTTCTCTATTATTGGATTCCAATTTCGCTAATATTGGATTCCAATTTCCCTATTATTGGACTCCAATTTCACTATTACTAGATTCTAATAATGTTATTATTGGATTCCACTTTCTCCACATAAGCCTAATGGCCACCCACTTACATAAGCCTAGCATTTCTATCTTATATAACCCAAGTGGTTGCTAACTTACATAACCCAAGCAGTTGCAAACTTACATAAGCCAAGGCCAAACTTACATATGTCAATGCTAACTTACATATGCCAAGTGACCACTAACTTACATATGCCAAGTGGCCGCTAACTTCAAGATAGTGCGTAAGTGATTATTTGTTGTTTTATGCCACATATCAATCTTAATATCATCATACATATATGACTATTCATGCATACCTTATTCAAATCAATAAACGTTGACGTTGAAAATCCCTTCCCTGAACTTCCTTGAATGGTGTTAAATTTGATGATTGTTTAGATGTTTTTCATGATTTTAGATGTAACATACTTTCAAATATTTTATAGAACTAGACATGTGTGACTCACATGTTTAAAAGGTGACCATCAATATTTATATACATTTATATAAATAATTTATTCATATATATTAAGCATAGTTAAAAAATATGGAATTGTCATTTATAAATTTTGTAAGTAGTGTATAAGTGCTGAGTGATTGCACTTACAAGTGTGATTGGTCACACATCTAAGTGTGAGCCTTGGGTCACACATCTCTCGACTCTCGCACTTTAAGTTGTGAGTATCGACTGGCACTCTAAGTATGAGTATCGACTCACACTTCTAAGTGCCAGTATCGACTCGCACTTCTAAGTCTTGATTCACTTCTAAGTGTGAGTCTTGATTCACACCGCTAAGTGCGAGTCTTGATTCACACAACTAAGTGTGATAACTCACATGTCAAACAATTTTTGGGTAATAGTAATTTGTCAACACTTCCCTTTAAAAATACAAAACAATGTTTATTTATACCAATTATTCTGTATAAATTTCATTATTTTTAATATATATTGATGTAAATTTTGATAATTTTTGTAATTTATATATAAATCTATATTAATAATTGATTAAATTAAATATTAAATATGTAATTCACGTGTGACATTTATTACAAAGATTTGCAAGTATTTTATTACAAAGATTTTAAGTATTTACAGTATTAATGATAACCATTTTGTAAGGAAAATGCTAATTAATGTTGTGTTTTCCTCAACATTAATTAGCCATTAATTCGAGCTATGTAAAATTCACCATTTAAAAGTACATGCACCATTCAAAATATGTGTGCACCTTTTGGAGCATGTAACTGTTGTCAGCCATTAATCAACCATTTAATGAAAAGTAATGTAAAATCATACATGTGCCCTCTTAAATTCATGCACCAACAAAATTGGCAGGTTGGATTTGTTTACATATCACTATAAGTAGATAATTTTTGAGTTTATATTTTTAACATTTTCCTTTCTATTCTCTTTTTCATTACATAAAATTATTCATCAATAGAAAAATATCATCATCACAAGTGTCAAAAATTATGTGCTCGAGTTCTAGAAACATTTTGATTTCCTCTCCATGCCAAAAATTGGTATGCATTCTCACCTTCAATCCCTCCAAAATTACAAAATTTTTAATGTAAAATTTTCCATAGCTAATTAGGGATTATATCCATGTAAAATTTTCCATAGCTGATTAGGGCTTATATCCATGTAGGGATTTTGTAGATAATTAAATGAAGCAAGTTTGTTATTCAATATTTTGTAGAAGGTAGTTTTGTTTATCAAATAAATAATTTCATAATATAGTAAACATTTGTTAGAGTGAAAGAGGATGGAATGGAGCACATCTTGATAGAGAAATGACGTAACTTAATACATAATAACATGAGAGGAAGATTTGTAGAATTTTTAAAAACCAAAAACACCTGCCAAGAACTTGTTTTGTTGAGTCTTGAAAAAGAAGCCTGGTGGTATGGATGGTGGCTCAATTTGCACAAGAAAAAGTGAATATCAAAATTGATTTATGGACATGGTGGTGCACAGGAATAGAAGAGAAGATGTATTTTATAAAATTGATATTATTTTGTTGGCCTTATTGTTGTCCGCAAATAGTCCTCCACTTTGCACATACTCAACAAAATTCAATGGCTACGACATCGTTGACATTGTCAATGACAATATTTTAGAATATATTCATGTTAAGAATGAGTTTCCATTGAATGTGTTGGTGTTGGATTACAATGACCTATTTGTGAAAAAAATATGGTAATGCAAGAGTAGGAGAACCAAACAAATTTTGGAGAACAAAAGAACAAATACAAATTTGTGAAAGGAGAATTCGAGGAACAAGGAAACTCTAAGATGTTACTACTATGGAAGAAAAAACTATCCTCAAAATTTTTTTCACAAAATGTAAATTTTTCTCTATTTGCATCGTGGCTATGTGGATTTTTGTCTTTTTGCTACCTATGGGATTTCTATCTTCTATGCTTTAATGTCATATTCTTCCTTAAGGACCTTTTGTAAAAGGATGCGGGTCCTTTCAAAACCCCCATATTAACCCTTATAAAAAAAATGGACATAGTTTTTGTACATCGAAATATGTTGTTGTGGCATAACCTAGTAGACTCTATGATGACAATATCTTACTTTATTTTGTTAATTCCTATCGATCGATAATATCCAATTACTATGGTGTCACATAAGCTAGCGGACACTAAGCTAAAAATAATATTCTTTGACTTGTTAAATGCTAGCATCCATAAGCTCAAAATTTTATATTGTGGAAGTATTAGGTTACCTTAGTGGTGCTAAGCTCAAAACATCTTACTTAAAATTTCTCCTCAATCCACCAATCAAAATAAAAAAATTCTATAACTTTTCAACTTTCTAATGTTTGTAATTTATTTAAATAATTTTTTAAACTACGAAAACTTATTTATATTTTTCTTTATTTTCTAGTTAGTATTGATTTGAAAATATGAGGCCTTGTTGCAACATTGATTTATTCTATTTAATAAAAATCATAATTATAAGGAAACAATCACACAACTAGCACATCTAACACGATCACAACTAGCACATCTCCCATCCGTGAGGCATGAACTTAATGCTCTATCTTGTTTAATTTAAAATGTTCATTAAAAAATTACTATTAACAAGGTTTATTAAATATACATGAACATAATGATTGGCTACTTTATACAGGATTAAGGCACCCAAAAACCTTACAATAGAATGCATTATGAGCATCACCAAGAGTGAACAAAAAAGAAACAGACAAAAATGGCTAAAACAACTTATCCCAAACTATAGTCCAACAAATCAATACAAGGAAAAATCACAAAACATGGAGGGAAAACATCCCAAATGATACAGTCCACAAATAGTCAAACAAAAAAATCTCTAAGAGCCAACAGACTAGTTAGTCTTCAAACATTTGTACTCCTCCAGTTGATGCTCCTCCTATCCTTTCATATTATCATCCTTGCTCACTCATGATAGGGATGTGGTCTTCAACCTACTCTTCCTCATCAAAACTACTGAGGTGGAGATTATACTTAAAACTTTGTCCCTACTCTAGCTTGACCACACCCCTACAACTCCAAAACCAAACTTTTGATCTCTACCATATCGGCCCTGATAGAGTTTTGGGTGATGCAAATTTTCTTAGAGGTGTCGATGATGCAATGCATGACATTATTTCCCATATCCATTCCAACTTCATCCTAAGGCCTCCATATCCATTTCCACTAACTCACCCTGAGAGAAATTTTATCAAAAGCCACATTCCAACCCATCTCCACTCTCTCTCTTTCCCTTTAGATGACTCCCTTTCATATCAATCAAGAGAACTTGTAGCTCCAATACCAAGATTTTCATTCCCCTAAGGTGCCTTACTCTTCTTTCTCCTCAATTTGTTCATATGGTCCGCAAGAGTACAATTTTCATCTGAATCCCCAGATTTGGGCTCTAATTCCTTTTCCACCACCAGTTTACCATTCTTAAAAAGAAAAATAATTAGTCCATGGTGTATCAGGGTATCAATCTTTCCCTATTGAAAATCATTCACCGACATGAGAGAGACATAAACAAGAAAAAGGGAAGGCTCATAGAAATCTTATGCCTAAACATATTAAGCATAGTGAGATGGTGAGTAAATATCTTTCTATAATTCACTTCAAGAGTAATGTACCTCATAAGGTGGAGGTAGACCATATTCCAAATATCAGGGATGTAAAATCTAGCTATACATCTACCAATAGGTAAACCATTTCTTTACCATGGAAGAAAGTCTCAATTTCGTGCTTACATGTCTGGTGTGGTATTTGAATATATTTAAGCCCTCTGTCTCCATTCCAGTCACATGTGCTACTATCAATCCTCCAAAACCTAAATTTCCATGCCATGATCACCATGTTGCCATTGTTCCATGCCCGACCAAACTCCACGCAAGATAAGGATCAGACCCATGATTTTTGAGATGAAATTCCTAAACCCCCAATTTTTAGAATGCCACAAGGAGGGGTTGTCCTTCAGGGCACCATAGCTCATGGGATCATTTTCTCAAATGACCACCTCCCATGGTTTTAGTCGATCGAGATTGAAAATGGAAGAAACAATGGCCAAAATGAATTGTAAGAGAAAAATTAATACAAATCCCACCATATATCCTTGCACGTGGGAAGGGTCCTATTAACCATAAGTACAAGGATGACATCCCAATGAGGGAAAAACCACCAAACATCAATACTTAATGTTCTTAATGAGATTAATAACATTGGTGATATCATCTCCCCTCTCACACACTTTAAAATTACTACCTTTAGCCCCAATTTGGCAAGATAATCCACACATTTATTACCCTTTCTAGGGGTATGAATAATTAATTACATTTATCAAACTCTTTCAAAAATTTTCTTTAGTATCTTTAAGGATATTTCTTATGGTCCAATTATTAATTGTATCCTTTCTCACATTGTCTAGTGTTAAAATATTGTTTTGAACAACTAACCAAAAAACATGTTGACATTGGTGAGTAAATCCTTAATCAAAATTTTCCTCTACAAATCCTTTACAAGACAACATATGTTCGAAAATGAATATGTTTGGTCCAAGAACTTATATGTCAGGTGTTATACTTAAGCATTATAGTCATTGATCTCCATAAACATATGTAGGAAAAGCATTTATGTGAAAACAATTGATCTAGGATGTTTAAAAGACATCAAATTATTTTAGAAACACGTTCAATATTTTTCATTCAAACAACAACATATTATAAGTACAACATAAAAGGTATTTTGTAGTAAGTAACAAATATTTCAAATAAATACAATTTTTTTCCTCCAATCTTTACAATTCAATTCCAGTTAAGGCAGGCAGTCTTCATGTTGTTGACCTTGGGGAGTAAATCCTTAGTCCAATTTTTCCTCCAAAAATCCTTTGCAAGACAACATATGTTTTGAAATGAATATGTTTGGTCCAATAACTGATATGTCACATGTTATACTTAAGCATTGTAGTCATTGATCTCCATCAATGCATGTAAGCAAAGTTTTTTTTGTGAAAGCAATTGATCTAGGATGTTTAAAACACACCAGACTATTTTAGAAACATGTTCAATATTTTTCATTCAAACAACAACATATTATAAGTACAACATAAAAGGAATTTTGTAGTAATTAAAAATATTTCAATCCTTTCAATAATAAGAACTTCTAACATCCACGATGCTAGTCACACTTTTGTTTGAGTAAGTAACAAATTTAAAAAAAAAGGTTACAAATTTCACTTCAATCCCAAACTACTATACCTTTTTTTGTTATATCAATTCAATCCTCCAACCAGGTGGAAGTTCATTATGAGATTAACACTGAGATACTAGTAGAAACTAAACTCAATATGTCTTTCTTTAGCTTGTTAAATGATAGTGACTCTTTAGCTCAAAATATTATATTCTTCAAATACATTCACCCACTAAGCTCAAACTAGGTTGATTTAATTTGTTAAATCCCAATGACCACTAAAATCATAATAATATCTCACTTTATTTTTTCAAAACCTTGAGACCACAAAGATCCAAATATTATGTTGTGTCATAAGCTAGTGGACACTAAGTTCAAAATATCATTCAATAACTTGTTAAATGAAAGTGACCACTATGCTTGAAGTAATATAAACAACCAACTACCAACTGTACCTACAACAAAACAATATTGATTCAAGTTAATATATATACCCACACCAGTCTAAAGTCACGTAAGGGTTCAATATAAGAAGAAATTTTAACATCCATGAGGCTAGTTAAAAGATGAAAAAGTATATTATTCTTGTCATGTACCTATAATTATACCTATAATTGTGAATGTAATTGTACCTATAAGAGAAGAACACAAACCCAATAAGGATATTATTCTTTCCACGTACATGTAATTGTATCTACATTTAATTTTATCTTGGTCTGAACTAAACATGCTGCTCTCCATTGAAAAAATCAACCCCGGATGGGGGAGGACTCGTGGGGATGCATTTTTTTCAAGACAACACCATCCCCATCTTATTCCAGTCAAACAATGTTTTGTGAAATCACCTCACCAAATCTCACAAAAAATTCCCATCACAAGTGTTTTTGTGCTCCCTATAACATCTTTGTGCTTACCCACTTCATTTCCATGTGTAGAATGAACAACCTTGAGAACCTAAATGTAACAAATAGAAGTGTCAATAAAGAAATTCTAATAAGATATTGCTTTATGATTTGTTTTCTGATAATCTATACAATATGAAATCATGTCTAGAAATGTTAGTTATTTCACCTTGCTTCATTTTGTTTGCAGATTCTTCCTTTATAATATATATTAACTAAATACATCTAATATCACTAACATTCAAACCTTCAACCTCCACTAAATGCAGTAATTGCAAGAACATTAACTAATTAATGTTGGGGTTAATTGACATTAACTAAGATTAAAATTTGTTAGGTTATGTTGAGGCATAACCTCTTTTGGCGGTGGCAAAGAGGATAAGGCATTTGTGGATTTTTTTGGGAATTTATGACATTCATAGATTGTGTTCATGTGTGATGGATGGATCAATTAATGAATATTACTAATTAGGAAAAATTCAATTAGAAATCTTGGAGACACAAGTTGAAGATTGGAATGAAGGTGCTCGACATCTCTATTTAAGCATCATCTATATCGAGCCTTTGGAAATCACTATCACAATAGCCCTATTCACTATGGGTAGCACCAAAAAATGCATTGAGCCTTCTTCTTGTGAAGAGGTCAAGGCCGACCTTAGTAGTATGGAATATTTTACATGATGGTGGTGTTATGTCATTTATGGAAAGATTGTTTGGTCACTCTATCCGAGTAACCTGTAGTGTGTTGGAAACTGGAAGAAAGGAAGAGTCAAAGTGGGAAAGACTAAATTTATTATTTTGACAGAGTCCATTGTGGTTGCGATGGGGCTCCCACATGAGGGAGACATTTATTTTAAACTCTCTTCAGGAGGAGATGGATGATTTCCTATATCCTAGTGAAAATATGACAATGTATCACTCGGGCTATGAATGAGACTCGCTTCTACAACCTTGGGATAGGGTTGCTGAGAAATTGAGGAGGTACTTCATGCTGCATAAGCTACAAAGTGATCTATGGACCTCAAATTTTTTTCTTCTTGCATCTTTGACATGATTGAAGGTAAAATTTGTGGATTTTTTGTTTCAATCACTTGAGAGGTCCCTTAAAATGGATAGAGAAGATGAAGGTCCTTTCCTACACCAAGGCCTTTTGTATTTTCTCTTTAAAATGGAAGCTTCCCAAAAATAAATCTCATGCTTCCCCTCTAAGCCAAGAAAAATAGTCATGTCCCCCTCCTCTTCTAACCAGCTCCTATTTCCATCATCATCGTCACCCCCCCTTCTCTCCCTTTTGACTCCGATTCAGACATCATGATCATTAGCCCCCATTCTTTCACTCTTGGTCTCCCTCATCTTCTCTGGTGGATCATAACCCTCAAAACCTCGAGAACTCTCCTAAGGTCTCTAAACCACTTTTGGACCCAACATCTACTTCCTCTCCACCTCTTGTCAATGCTTCTCTGGATTCTCCTCTCATCTCCACTGACATTGTAATGGCTACAACCGACTCAACTCACCTGATCACGGAAGCATGTGTGAACTTACCCTCCCACCTTTTTGCATGGAAGTTAGCATGGAATCAAATTCTAGATGTGTTGTCAGGATCTCTCCTCGGTTTACCACTGATTCTCCTCTGTCAGAGAAAATGGGCTCCCCACTGCAGCTTCGAACACAAGGAGCATTTAGAGAAGATCTCTCCTGATCCACATGAGGCCATCAAATATTATGTTACACTCAATATCTGCTATCAAGGAATGGAAAAGTCACATGGACATGACCTAGATGAAAATCAACAAAGACTTCTTGGAACACATTAAGTTAGTGGAATGTTGGTTCAAGGAAGCCCTACTACGCTGATGCTAAGGATGAAGCAACTACTCTCATGAATATCCATAAAATGTAATTTGGCTTTTTCCAGTTTGGGACTTTTTGGTTTTTTTTTTTGTTGCATACGATTGTTCTCTTCTTGTTTCACTATAATACTATCCATGAGGGATTTTTTTGCAAGTATGTGGGTCATTTGGGAAAACCCCTTTTACTCTAATTCCAAATAGTTTTATGTTTTGGCATATCGTAGTCATGGCTAAGCTCCTAATATCTTAATGAGTTTTCTTACATCCTTAAGATCACTATGCTCCAAATTTTATGTCTTGGTATAACCTAGCTACTTCTCAAGATGACAATATCCTACATTATTTTGATAAAACCTAATGACCACCAAGCTCCAAAAATTTATGGTGTGGCATAATGTACCATTGTCTAATATCAAAATATAATTCTCTTACTAGTTAGGTGGTAGCAAAAACTAAACTCAAATATTATATTGTGGGTTTAACACTAGAAAAGTTATGAATATCTACCTCTAATTTTCTAGATGTTGTAAAATATCTTAATTATGAATTATTAAACCCTAGTGATGAAATCACCAAATAACATGTTGTGGAAAAACCTAGCATCCATGAAGATCAAAGATCAAAATAATATATTGTTTAAGTACCTAATGACCACTAAGCTCAAACTATGTTGATTCAAATTTGCTAAATCCCAGTCACCATTAAGATCCAAATATTATGTTTTGCATAACCCACCAACATACCAAGCTAATAATATCTTATTTCTTTTGTTTAAACCTAGTGAGCGCTAAGCACCAAATATTATGTTGTGTCATAATCTAGTGGACGCTAAGCTCAAAATATCATTCAGTAACATGTTAAATGATAAAAACCACTATGCTCAAAATAATATATTATGGAAGTACCTAGTCTCCACTTAGTTCAAAATATGTTAATTTAATTTGTTTAATCCTATCATCGTAACCCTCCATATATTATGTCATTATTTAAAATAAGCATGTCAGCTAAGTTATAAATATCTTCTTGTAATTTGTTAACTACTATTGTAAAATATCGTATAACTATGAATTATTGAACCCTAGTGAATTCAATCTCCAAATAATATGTTGTGGCAAAGGCTACTATGCTAAGCTCAAAGTATCTGAAACCACCGGTAGTATCCAAATATTATGTGGTAGCATAACCTAGTGGGCGCTAAGCTCTGAAATATCTTAATTCCAAATCTTAAATGCATACAAAAATTCAACTAATTTATATTGGTCTTGATTGCTATAAGGATCTCCAAAGTCAATGTCTTTCTTTTGTTTGTTAAATACTATTGTTTTTTTAGCTCAAAATATTTATATTCTTAAGTTCTTACTTTCTTTTGTTGAAACCTAGAGACTACTAAGATCCTAATATTATGTTGTGGCATAACCTAGTGGCCACTATGTTGAAAATATCTTAATTTAATTTATCAAATCCTAACCACGATAGGCTGCAAAGATTGTGTGGTGGCATAAACTAGTGGGCACTATGCTCAAATATCTTAATTTGAAATCTTAAAATCATACAATAAAGTCAACTAATTTATACAGATCTTGATTTCTATACATTTCTCCAAAGTTAACGTGGTTGATTAACTTAGAGGTCGATAAGCTCAAAACAACTTACTTTAATTTTTCAAAACGTAGTGACTTATAAGATTTTAATAAAAATTGTAGATTATTCTAAGGGGTAACCTTTTTTGGTGGTGAAAGAAGATATGGCATCTATGGATTTAATGGTCATTTATGACATCGATAGTTTGCATTTGTGTGATAGACGAAATTGATTAAGGGTTATACACACATGACATGTAAGATGGCATTGGGAATTTAAGAGTCTTAATGGGAAGCATGATATTTATGATAAGGATATCTAATCGATGATCTTTGGTATTGTCACACTTACCTCCTTTCATGTGTTGTGTGTTGGTGGCTTTATATCTCTGGGGATGGAAATTTCACTACCCCTTTCCACTTTTCATCTTTGGTCATTGTGCTTTCTTGTCTCTCTATGATGGTGATAGGGGTGTTGGTGGTTTCTTGGGTAGCATGGAGTGTGGTCCTAGTAGGAAGAGGTGAGAGAGATGATATGTAGGAAAGGATGTTGGGAATCATTTACTTCTTGGATGGATGGGAAAATTTAGAATGTAACTATGCGGAATTGCTCAAGAAGGTCTTGGTCGTCATGGAGTGATTCAAGAAGAAGATGAAAGGTGATATTTGTGAGAGCATGCAAGCTAATGCTTGACCCAAACTAGTCCAAAGGGTGGAGGAACATTTTTGACATGGCTCAAGGGTTGAGCATGGAAAACATATTGTCCAAATCTTTGGGGTAGTTTATCTTGCATAAGGAGAATGAGAAGTTGGAAGAGCATCTAGTCATCCTTTAGTATCATGTCCATGCCTTGATGCAGGGGGGATGCATAGGTGATTATTATGTGTGGTCTCTGGAGGAATTGTATAAAATCAGGGTATAGAACTCCTTGCTTGCTAAAGTGAAAATTCCATAATGTTGTGTCGATTCTTCCTCCTCTCTCTATCGAGTAAAGGGGATGCAGATGTCAGATCATCATGAGGTGGAGCCGAGAGGCCAAATGACCTAATCTTTCCTGGATGAATTTGTCTTTAGTTTTTTTATTAAGGCTGGAATGGTTGTCTGTATAGTGAAGTGTATAGATATAGGAAGTATTTGTGGGTGAAGTGAAGTTGATTACAACTCTTCCCCATATTTTGGCATATATTTAGTAAGATAAGTTGCTTGTAATCATCATGGGAGTCCACTGCTTGGAAGACTTATCATGGACTGGTTCCTCATGTACTTTTTTCAAGACTTATCATCAAAATATCCTAGTTTAAAATCTTAAAATCATAGAATGAATTCATCTAATTTATATATATCTTCTTTTTGATACATATAATGTTTGATACATAAGCTAGTGAATTGAATACCCAAATACTATATTGTGGCATAACCTAGTGGCCGCTAAGCTCTTAATACCTCAATTTAGTTTTTAAATCCTAACTACCACTAGGTTCCAACGATTATAGGGTAGAATAACCTAGTGGGCACTAAGCTCAAAATATCTTAATTTAAAATAACATATCATGTTTTGATACATAACCTAGAAAATTGAATACCCAAATAATATGTTGTGGAATAACCTAGCGGCCGCTAAGCTCTTAATACCAGTATTCACTAAGATCATATTATTATGTTTTGGCTAGGTAAAATTCAAAGTTTGGAGCATTAATCATGTCTATAGGGAAGAAAATCATGTCACAATCTTCTTGGTAATGTGGAAATCGATGGTCCAAACACTTGTATTGATTTTGAATAACTCTAAAGATTGGCATGGCTTGGTCGACTTAATTTCTCACGAAGGGTGACACAAATTTAGCTCACAACATTAATAGTGGCCAGTGCTAACCTATATTTTAGATGGCCATTGGATTTCCTCTCCTCACTCTTCCTTCTTTTCATTCTTGGGATGGCGTAATATGGGTTTCTTGGGTTTTCCATTCATCACTCTACATGTGAGCGGTGGGAAATGGATTTCTCTTTGACCATTTCTATGGTGCCTCTAAGAATTTTTTTATATGATTCAATATACAAGCTTAAGCTATCAAGTGTGTGTTAGGTGATTCCTATTTACATGAATCACAGAGGGTGCATGCCAATTAAGAAAAATAGTCATTGTATTCATCTCCAATTGTCTCTTACTTCATCCGGTCATGGAAGATGTTGAGGCTATTGTAGAATACTTTATTTATCCAGTCCACAGAGTCAGGATTGAGTGAGGAATTGGTCAGGTGTCATATCCCTGACCCTTTTCTTTGGTGAAAGAGGTGGATGCATAGGAAATTGGCTTTCAAATGCGGGGTTAATTGGCTTGGCAAGAAATACCATAGAAACTACTCCTTTATGGTGAGAATGTGCATGCCCTTTTCTAGCATGGCAGATGGACCCCAATCAATTACCCCCTCTAGATCTTTCTCAAAGCTCATTTTCCAATTGATTCACCATTGATCATCTTAATGCACTTTGGGATCATGTCCAGGGTAGTATTTCAACTCTTACTTGGTAAGGCTACACAATGCAGCTTAACAAATCTCCATGGTGGAGGAGTTGTTGGTGGCATAGGTCATGGTGAGGTGGATGTCAGGGGAGTAAATCGCTCATGGAAAATCTCGGTGAGCTTAGAGGATTAGATGGATCCAATCATCAAGAGACCATAAGGGGGAAGTGGGCTCCTTCTTCTCATGTCTTGAATCTCTCTTTTGGCTCATTTTTTGTTCTGGTCATGTGTTTTCATGTTCATTTTGGATCTTCCATTAGTTCTTTTGGCATGTCTCTTTTCTCGGTGCACTCCATTTTGTGGGGTTTTGGGTTTTGTGTTTTTCTTGGATCTTGTTTGGTTTATTATTGTAAGGGTGGGGTCCCTAACCCTCAAAAAAATCAATAAAAAGCATTTAAAATTTAAAAATATATATTTTGGAATACTTTCTTTTTTACTAAAACCTCCTAGAGACTTCTAAGATCCAAATATTATGTTATGTCATAAGCTAGCAATAAGCTCAAAATATAATTGGGTTATATTGTGGCATAACCTAGCCGTTAAGCTTTTAATACCTCAATTTAGTTTTTAAATCCTAACTACCACTAGGTTCCAATGATTATATGGTAGCATAACCTAGCGGTGCTAAGCTCAAAATATCTTAATTTAAAATAACATATCATGTTTGTGATACATAACCTAGTGAATTGAATACCCAAATAATATGTTGTGGAATAACCTAGTGGCCGCTAAGCTCTTAATACCAGTATTCACTAAGATCATATTATTATGTTGCATAACCTACCCGCCACTATGCTTATAATATCTTACTTTATTTTACTTAAAACCTAGAGACTTCTAAGATCCAAATATTATGTTATGTCATAAGCTAGTGGAAGCTAAAGCTCATATAATTGGGTTATATTGTGGCATAACCTAGCATCTAAGCTCTTAATACCTCAATTTAGTTTTTAAATCCTTACTACCACTAGGTTCCAACGATTATACGGTAGCATAACCTAGTGGGCACTAAGCTCTGAAATATCTTAATTTAAAATAACATATCATGTTTTGATACATAACCTAGTGAATTGAATACCCAAATAATATGTTGTGGAATAACCTAATGGTGTAAGCTCTTAATACCAGTATTCACTAAGCTCTTAATATGTTGCAATATTAACTAATATATCTTACTTTCTTTTATAGTTCACTAAGATCAAATATTATGTTGTGTTAACCTACCCACCGCTATGCTTATAATATCTTACTTTCTTTTACTAAAACCTAGAGACTACTAAGATCCAAATATTATGTTGTGTCATAAGCTAGTAGATGCTAAGCTCAAAATATAATTAGGTAACTTGATAGATTATAACGCCCACTAAGCTCAAAATATTATATTGTGGAAGTACCTAGTGCCCCATTTAGCTATAGCTAAAACCTAGCGCCTGTTTAGCTGAAACTATATTTTAATTTAATTTGTTTAATCCAACCCACCGTAAGGTCTTAATGCAATACAACATGATATACTTGATGAAGCCTAATGGCCGCTAAGATATTCTTAGTCATAAAGAAAGTGATCACTTGACCCAAAAAAGTGTGTTGCCTAAAAATAAAAAAGCGTATTTAACACGAGAGAAATAACAAATCGATCGCTTGACCCAAAAAAGTGTGTTTCCTATAACAAAATCCACCTATCCTTGAGTCCACAAAGGTAAACAAAGACTTCATCCAAATAAGAATTATAGCCTAGTGGTCACTAGAGTAGGCAACATTTTTCATTTAGATCATATTCAAAAAGGAGTTTATATAAATGGTAAAAAAATAAATCTAGGAATTTATATAATAGTATACGTATAGAATTGGACTCATTGTACCCTAAAATGGCACTAAGCTATACTTAAAGGAAGAATATTTTTACATTTAGGAAAAGAAAAGAAACCTAGACTAGTGACCAAGAATTTATACTACAAGTTTTTAAATACAACATGATCTACTCATTCCACCCTAGTGGCCTGCTAAGTTATTCCTAAAGGTAAATATATCATGTTCATAAATGTTATACATCTAAATTCTTAATGTTTTCTAGAAATCATATTGAAAAGCTATAAAAGATAACAAATAAATATGGCATTTATATAATGGATACATAAATATACATGTAAAATCGTATCTTTAATATGTTATATAGGTAAACGTATAGTTTTATCTAGTTCTTACAAGATTCTGGCAGAATTATTTTACAGTTATGAAAAAATATGGAAACTCGAAATTGAGTATGAGAATCTATAAAACAAGATTTTTACATACGACCATCTACTCATTTGCATCCTAGTGGCTGCTAATCTATTCTTAAAGGTAAATATATCATGTTCATAATGAAGTTGTTTTATAAATCTAAATTGTTAATCTTTGTGAATATAACAACTGAAAAGAACAAAAGTGATCACTAGGACCAAAAATGTTGTGTTTCCTATATAAAAACAACTGATCCATGAGGGGCCAAGGAATACAAATGCTTTTTCCAAATTAGAATTATAGCCTAGCGGATGCTAGGGTAGACAATTTTTCCTATGGTAGAGTTTATTCATAGAAAAAAATCATATTGAAAAGATACAAACGATAACAAATAAATCCAGAATTTATATAATGGATATATAAATATACATGTAGAATCATGTATGTAATTTGAAATAGAATTGGGGTTTCATAAATAGGTTGTTGAAACAACCAATTATATCATGGAAGCCTCAAAGCTATGTTAATTTTTGGCATAGATTAGTGGGCTCAAAAGGAAGAATATATTAATTATAAAATGCATATTGATTAAAATTATATTTAATAATATTATTGCATATATAATGTGTTTAACTTCCAATGTACATACCATAAAAATGATGAAGACATTACATTTGGTTAATTCTACATGGAAACACATATATAATTGGAAATAATTATCATACAATTGAATTCTTAATATAGTTTTATAGTTTTGAATTAATTTTTTAACCTCATATATTTTCCTAAAATATCTAAGCGAAAACCATGTAAAAATGTAATATGCATTAATTAGCGAGGTTTCTTTGCATCATCTTGATGAACAACATTAAACTATTTTTGGTTCTCTGACCAAAATAATATTAAAAATAAGGTGACTGTTCCAGAAGCTATCATTATCCTAAAAACAATCACAGAACGAGAACAAAAATTCAAAACAAAAATAGCCAAAGAGAGACATAGAATGGTGGAAATGGGAAAGCATTAAACAAAGATAAATACTAGAGTAAAAAGTGATTAAAATTTCTTTCATTAACAAAAAAAGTGAGTTTTCATGAAGAACAAGGTAGTTTGGCATGGAGATCAAAAGTAACTAGAAAGCAAGGCTTGACTATGGAGCACGATTCAGTAGGACAAAGCAGGGCTTGTGTGGATCACGATTGGACTGCCATGCAAAAAAACACATGAACCAGTCAACTACAGAGAAACTAATAGATCCCATAATAAAAAAGGTACACCTTTACTATAAATACCTGGTTTAGTAATATCTAGGATTATTTCATGCTTTATGTTGTCTATGAAACCTCCATCTGCTATCTCATTCAAACAATCATCATGATTCTTTTCGCAACCTCTGTTGTTATCCTCCTTCATGTGCATCCTTTGTGTGCATCCTTTCTATGATTATTTTGTGTGCCTTTCTCTATGAACAAGATTATAATCGCATGCAAAAAAAAATGGGATTCAACACTCAACCCTGCAATCTACGGTCCACACGTATTTTTTTATTTTGAAGACATGCTTTTCTATTGACCAAAAAAATATGAAACCCTACTCAATATTTCTCCGAGGTATTTAATAATTTTTTAGCACATTCCATGAAAGAAATTTCAAAAATAGAAAAGAGAGGGATACAAAATTTGAAATTTTTCACTTTCCCCCTCTAAAAGCAAAAGGGTGGGCTATTGAAATTTCAAATATCCAAAATGTGGGGAATTCAAATTTCCCTATTTTTATTTTTCCATGGTTTAAAAATTAAAAACTAAACATTTTTCATTGTCTATAGCCTATAATAATATAAACATAATAAAAATATATTATACAACATATAATTGAACCAAGCATAGAAAAAAATATATTAAAAAAATAGAAGAAATAAATCCTAAACATAGTTTTGAAGATTATTAGAATAATATACAGACATTTACGTTCCATTCTTTATCAAAATCAATTTCTACATTGTTAGATATAGTGTGCGCTAATTTAAATTAATTATCCAATGAAAATGTGCCATGTGGCAAGTTCGAACAAGCTATTTCAGATACATAATAAGGCTAGCGATCCAAGACTTACAGTTAGTGTTACTATATGGCTATTTTCAAAATAAGAAATGTTTGAGCCTAGGGTCTGATATGCCATTTCTATCAATAAGTAAAGGAGCTTAGTGGTGCTAAGCATTTTCTTTGTTAAGAAACGATGTGAAATATGTCTTGAAAACCATGTATCTTATGGAAACTACATACTAAGCCTAACGATCCACAACTTTACAGAGAGTGTTTAAAATGAGAAGAGGTAAAGGTAGGAGCCTAGCAGCCACTAAGCTAAACTATGATTTATTATTTTATGTCTACTTTCAAAATAAGAAAATTTTGAGCTTAGGGTCTAAATGTCATTTTTGTCAATAAGTAAAGGAGCTTAGCGGGCGCTAAGATTTTATTTGATAGGAAATGATGTGAAGTATGAGTTGAAAACCATGTATCTCATTGAACTACATACCAAGGCTAGGGATCCAAAACCTTAAAGATAGTGTTTAAAATGAGAAGAGGTAAAGGTATGAGCCTAGTGGCCACTAAGCTATACCATGATTTTTGTTATTTTATGGCTATTTTCAAAATAAGAAACTTTTGAGACTAGGGTCTGATATGCCATTTCTACTAAGCTAAACCGTGATTTAATATTTTATGTTTCCAATAAGTAAAGGATCTACTTTCAAAATAAAAAATTTTAAGCTTAGGGTCTTAAATGCATTTTTCAAAAAGTAAAGGATCTTAGCGGTAAAACATTTTATTTGATAGGAAATGATGTGAAGTATGAGTTGAAAACCATGTATCTCATTGGAATTACATACCAAGGCTAGGGATCCAAAATTATAAAGATAGTGTTTAAAATGAGAAGAGGTAAAGGTATGAGCCTAGCGGCCACTAAGCTATACCATGATTTGTTGTTATTTTATGGATCTATTTTCAAAATAAGAAACTTTTGAGACTAGGGTATGATATGTCATTTCTACAAAGCTAAACCATGATTTATTATTTTATCTTTACATTCAAAATAAGAAAATTTTGAGCTTAAGGTAGCTCAATTATGTCAATAAGTAAAGGATCTTAGTGAGCATTTAATCATTTTATTTAATAGGAAATGATGTGAAGTATGAGTTGAAAACCATGTATCTCATTGGAACTACATACCAAGGCTAGGGATCCAAAACTATAAAGATAGTGTTTAAATTGAGAAGAGGTAAATGTAGGATGAACTAGTGGAAGCTATACCATGATTTGTTGTTATTTTATGGCTATTTTTAAAATAAGAAACTTTTGAGACTAGGGTCTGATATGCCATTTTTGTCAATAAGTAAAGGATCTTAGCAGATCACTAAAATCATTTTATTTGATTGTAAATGAGATATAAATATGAGTTGAAAACTATATATCTTATGGGAACTATATATTTAGGCTAAATAAAATGTATTGTAAAGATAGTGTTTATATTGATAAGAGGTAAAGGTAGGAGCCTAATGACCACTGAACTATACCATTAAATTCAATATGTTATGGTGTTCCTTTCAATAAGTACAAAATATTAGCGGTTGCATTTAAGCATTTTCTCTCATAAAAATAGATGTGAATTATATGTTACAAATAATAAGTCTTGTGAGTACTACATAATAGATGAAAACAAATAGGGAGCTTCTAAGGGAAATCTAGGTATATTGGGAGAGGGTTCTTGATTAGAGATGTTGAAGGTAAGTTGGTAATAGCAAGCGTTTTTCCCTCTCTGACGTTGGTTCATGTAATGTTGTGGAGGAATAAGCCCTTCTCGAGGGACTTAAGTTGGTGGTCCAAACTTTGTGTTGCAAGCATTAGAAATCAAAGGGGAATCCCAAGTGGTGATCAATGCTGTGAGAAAAGGAAAGGCTATGTCTTGGCATTTAGATTATTTCATTAGCAATATTTTGTTTTTGTTAAATAAAATTCCAATTTGGAACATTAAGCATGTTTATAGGGAGATGAATGGTGCCATGTACTTTTTTGGCTAATCGGGGCATTATTAATAGAGTTGTCCTAGTCATTTCCGAGCATGTGAGTGATTGGGAGGATTTGGAAGAAATTATTTCTTGGGAAGGGATCCATGAGGCTCTTTAATTTGAGGTGGTGTGGGTTGTTTCCATCTCATCTATATTTGGTGGCCCGTGATGGTGGACGTTTCAGTCTAGTTTGCCATGGTAGTTCAACCTCTACCACTTATTGTTCTTACATGGAGAGAAGAGGGAGATGGCCTTTCATGGGGAGGTTTCACAAGCTCACATGTGGATTATTTTCTGGGCCGAGTCTTATTATGTTAGAGAATCCATTACTTGCATTTTGGGGGCAAAATATATTGCAGAGTTGGATCGTTCTTGTGTTAACTTTGAGGTGGCTTCCTGGTTTGTGTCATGGTAGTTGTTAGTTGAAAAGAATAATATTGAGGAGGTCAGGGTGATAGTGATTAATTTAATCAAACCCATGCATTGAGCTTAGTGGAAGTGCTATAGGAATTTGGTAGAGCTTAGGATTTTCTGACTTATTTAGGAGAAACTTTGAAGCTTTTGATAGGATATTTTAAAGCCTAATTTCCTTAATAAAACTAATTTATGTTGGTAATGTTAGGTAGTAAATATCAATTGGTAGCATGAAACCAAAATAAGAAGTAACGTCTAGTAATATATTTACTAGATAAGGTTTGTAATAATTTATTTTCACTTTACAAGACAAAGCTCATTTCCTATGAATTTGGTGCATGAGGCTTAACTCATTGAAAAACATTCTCATAAGTTGTGGTGCAAAGGCTACAACAAGGTTGGGGTTTGGCAAGTTGGAAAATGGCCCGAATCTGTGATGGCTATGTTGAGGGAAAGGGGGTTTATATTGTCTATTTTACTGGAAGTTGATATAGAGGAGTTAACTTGGATTCGACGTAGTTTTGAGGTTTAAGGCTATGTAATACCATCTAAATTCCATTCTAGTGAGATTTCACTATAATAAGATGAACTATAAACATAATATATGATGGGTTTCATTATTATAAGTAATGATGGGAGCCTAGCAACCACTAAACTAGAGCATGATCTTTTATTTTATCATTATTTTCAAATTATTAAACTGTTGAACCTACCACTATGCCCTTACTTTTGATAAGGAAAAATTCTTAGCATTAACGTCTAAGAATTTTCTCCCATAAGATCCAATGTGAATTATGTGTTTTAAACAATATACCTTATGGGAACTATGTAAGGCTTGATCCCTCTATATGGTATGTAGTGCAGCTATTGTCTCCACTAGGTACATTCTATCCAACATGATATAATTATAATGTTTAATGAAAAACACTAGCAATAAAAGTTAACATATAGATAGTGTTTTGGAATGATTTCCGTAATGGTAGGAGCTCAACTCACTCAGTCTAGTCATGATTTATTATTTTATCACAATTTTCAATAAAAGAAACTATTGAAAGTAATCCAATGTGTTTTTACTTTCGATAAGTAATGAAACTAAGCATTAGGTAAACAATTTTTCCAATACGAAACATTGTGAAGAGGGCCATACTTACATTTAGGAAAAGTGTAATCCTTCCCATTTGTTTTTGATAGCTTGTTATGGAATTTCCCACCAAGTGCTATGCTTAAAATATGATACTTAGAGTAGTTATAGACATTTAGACATAATGAATAAAGTATGTCTAATATACATATATTTCACATTGTCTTATATAACAAAAAATGATGAGCTATCACTAACTCCGTTAATGTGATTTTTTTCTCAAATACTCTCCTCAAAATACCAAACATTAGATCTTTCAACCACTATCCTTTAAACATGTTCATTAGTCTTGTTACAGGCATCTAATCCTCACTACTACAGTATGACCGATATACACATAAATCACATAGTCTTGTAAAACAAAAATCCCAAGCTACCGTAAACTCTCTTCAAAATACCAAATATTACATCTTAATGTCCTCTATGGTTTATCATTAAAAAGGTGTAAATGGCTTAAAAATTGTTTTAGGTTGTTCTTTTATATGTTGACTAGAAGTCTATCTACCACTAAAGTGTGTATTTTTAACATTCTATCATGCATCTATATAATGTTATGGCTTGTTCAACTCATATGTAATACTTTCAAAAGGTGCAAATGGTTTCGTATCTTTCAATGCATCATAATTCGATTTCAGAATTTTAGAAAAATTATGTTATTATTGATTTGATCCACAAAATATGAATTACTATAACTAGTTGAATGATACATAAGATGTCCTATCAAAGCCTAGCGGTCACTAACCATTAAGTTAATTACTCTATTATGATACATAGTAAAGAACTCTAGAAGTTGGTGTCCGCTAGGGTACTATTTAAATTCCTTAACGAAAATGTGAGAAAAACACTTTAAAGTTTGAAATGACCTAATTATTAATGTATTTTACTCTAAATATAGGTAAAATGTCTTCCATTGTTCACGCTCCATTCAAAACAATTCCATTCATCATCTGGTAGTATTTGTTGGAAGAAAAGAGATGAGGAATGGTTTGTGGAACTTAATTCCCCTAAAAACTACCACGTTGACCTATGGTTGTTTTTTTGTTATAGATGAAAATCACGAGGAAGTTGGTATTGTTCTATCATGTCAAAGTTATTGATTTGGGGACACTACGTGTCCAGGTGGAATGCTTTGACTTTGAAAACAATAAGTGTCTTATTTTGGATATGGAGTTGGATGTTTCTTTGTTCAGAAATGGGAAATGCATGCCTCCATAAACAACAGACCATATTCCTATTCAAAATATGGTTGGAATTTGGGGATTCTAATAGATTATGAAAAAACTAGTTGTTCAAATGCAGAAGTCATTCAAAATGGTATATTTACAATATTAAAAAATTGTATAGAAATGAGAAAACATCTTTTGTTTGTCATTTTTTGCATAGAAAAGGTTTTCTTTCACCTCCAAAACATGCCAAGTTGTTTACTATGTTGAGGCGAACATATTTGACTAAATTGGAGATAGACCCATCTAAATCAAAATTGCATGGGTTGAAAAGGAATACTAAATCAACTGGGTCTTTTGAGGCTAGTGTAATAGTAGAGACATTTGATTCTTACTACCAGAATAATAAAAGGAGACAACAAAATGAGAGAAAATTTTCTACATTATTTGAGAAATAAGCATCCGGATAATATTGTATTGACATCCTACAGTGAATCCAATGTAATCAAAAAATTTAAATTGCATGAATCACACTACCACTAGTTGTCTATACTATTGGGTGAAGAGAGAAATGGAAAAATAAAATATGATTCCCATATTGGGGAAAAAATGGAAAAATGGAAAAAATATCATGAGGTGGAAGAAGTTCTTCCTATCGTCAGGCTCAGACAATATTAGACAACTATGTGATGTCACTAGAAGGAAATATACTAGTAAGGGTGAAAGTCAAAAAAATTTTTGTAAATGTGCATATCCATTCCATACTTCCATCAACTTTATTAGCTATTCCTTTGACTAATCCTTTCAATGTTGAATGTGTGATCACTGATTTTTGTAATTTGGCCAGCGATATTTCTTTCATGTCATAATGGAGCTTCTAAAATTATCGGAACTAGTGTGTTGGATTGTATTATTATTGTTCTAATACCAACTAGTTATTCAAAAATGTTAAGCAAGACAATACAAAGATACATGGAAAAGGTTAAAGACATTGGAGTATCAATTCTAGATGGATGCTACTGAATCTATGATAAAAAAGGATATTCAAAAGTTTGTGTCTTATGTACACAATATCTTGTGTGCACAACCACGAAAATAATGATGATTATAGAGAAGAGGTCACTATGGATTGGATAGAGAAACTGCCACAAAAATTGGTAACTACAAGTGAAATTGGCCTACAAGGAACATCCATCCTTTTTTTTGTGAAATATTGTATGAGTTTTGGGATGAGATGTTCACTTGATGTTGTTTCCAAAATTCTCTAGTACTAGTGCTTTACGGCGGTAGTTTCACACTCTATGCATTGGTGGATTCCAAACTATCTGTTGTTTTTATTGTTGAGACACATAGTCAAGTGATGTTTCTGAAACATTACTATTCTCATATGAAGAAAGGTTTATCTCTGAAAACAACTTCAACAAGTGATTTTTGTTTAATGGATTTTAACCTAAATATGCTACTTATATAATTATTGTTTATGTAGACAACCACAAAGCTATAAAAGATGATGTACAACCATTTCACCATGACACTACACAACTAATTCAACATGGTGATTTAATTTCAATCATTTTATAAATATGTTTAATGAGCTCTATCTTCAATTGCCATGGTTTTCATTTTTTAACAAAGTTATGTTTTTTGATTCAGATGATAGATGTGGAGGACGTGGCACATCATCCATGAATATGCCATCAGATCTAGGTATGTTAATCATGTGAATTTACAAACAAACCACTAATAATCCCCACAAATTTATAAGACAATAAATGATTATGCAAACAACCAATAAGGCCCACAAATTTATAGGAAACAGCATATGATATCCATCTGTATTTTACAAAAAAATTATTTATAAGGCCCAAAATTTATAGGAAAGCGATAACTAATAACATTATTTATATGCTTGGCTTAGGGTCGAAGAAAAAGTTTAAGAAATCCATTTGTAAGCTACGATAAAAATTTAAAATGAAACTATATAGAGCTTAGTGGGCTCTATGCATCCACATTCAATAAAAAATGGTTTGACTAAAAACCTTACATTCATCAATATCTCACTAATTTACAATTGCATACTATCTACAATGTTTCACTGATTCACTACTACATACTTGACTACTTACATTGAATTAACATTGTTTTGGCTTCAACATCATCATAAAAAAACTACATACAAATTGATCCAGCTCGTACATATGTAAAGAAACACTTGGTTAGCCTCATTAAAGGTTTTCCAGCTAAGTGTAGTTTGGCCAATGATGGCATAGCCTAGTGGTCACAAATCCTCATCAATAGCGAGGAATGTTTTCTGCCAAAGGGTGGTTCGAAAAAATATAAGTGTATTTTAACGATCAATAAATTTGAATTATAATATAGAGAATAATTGATATTGTACTTACCATATCACCACAGAAAACCATATGTTTATCCATTTAAGTTTTCCACAACATGAAATCGATTATGAATTGATTAATGTTTATTTCAAATACATTATGCTTACATTTTCAATAGGAAGAAATATATTATGAATTGATGATTGTTTATTTGAAATAGCTCTTGCATCAATGGATCTAGCAGCATGTAAAGGCAATGTAATCCAAGCCACAATCTCAATCGGTAACTGTTAGTCATAAGATAAAATGTTGTTTATTTCAATTGGTTGTAATTGATATGTAGCCATAAAAAATTATTTTTTACTTCCCTGCAGGTAGCGATAAGAGTTATTTACTTATTTTGGATATGGAGGACTTGCTATATGGGATAAACAAAACATACAATAGGAAGATTTCATTTAGGTTCGATATGAAAGCTATCAACTTGCGAGGTGGCTTGTCATAATTTATAAAATTACTATCACCATATTGTGAACTAGGATTCTAGTCCAAACTCTCATTTCTACTGATGTTAAAAAGATATCAATAGTATTCAATAATTTTTTTTTCAAATGTATTGAATCCAAGAATCACACAGGGAAAGGAGCATTGTAATATAGTTGAGGGAATAAAATAAGAGACCTAGAAAAGGTTTGGAGTAGAAACAATTTTTCATACAATTCGAAAAACACTTTGCGTATTACATTAGGTGTAAAGGGAAACCCTATTGAAATTTTTTATGGTGGGTATGAAAAGAAAATGAAAATATTGTACAAAAGATAAATGGTTAGTGGCCGATTTTTACAAAAATATAACAAATAGTGTCTCGTAATTGAATGTGGTAGAGGGCATCAAATACTTAGAGCAAGAAAATGCTAAATAACTATTTATCTTTTCAAAATGTTGTTATGATTGTACTACTTAACATTTCCAATAATATATACATTCATATGTTATTATGAATGTATTGCATAACTCTATTCTATTATGTTGAGATTGTCGAAATATAAGTTGGGAGGATTTATATTTTCACTTGATTATAAGATGATAATATGATTGAATAACTTCTGTGGTGAATTATTGGAAAAACTTGCCCTTGAAAATTTGTAAAATAGTATTTTTTTACATTGTTCATAAAATAAATATAAAATTATACTATATATACTTAATTTTTTAAAAATATTTTTTAATATATATATTTTTAATTACGGTAAACTAGGGTTGGGGAACCCTACCCCTTACATAGAAAAGCTCTGATTGAGTAGATAATAACCTTACAAAGCATACAAAAGATACATATAAAATGGATAGTAAAATGTAATCTCCTTCATGATCATATAAACGAGTACATAACAAAACAAAAAGACTAATAACAACATCAAAAAAACCAAAGTCAAACTAACAACATAGTAAAACTAACAACCATACACACCCAACCATTAATTTTTAGCTTTTTCCAAATTGGGTAAAAGTTTAGCCCATTCCTTAGACAGAGAATCAATGTTGGCACCCAAAGGACCCAGATCACATTCAACAGCTTCCCCTTTCCTCTTTTCCAGTTACTATGCTCATCCAGGTGCCTATAAGCATTGGCCAACTGACCAAGGGTCTGAAGTTGTTATAGAGTGGACTTCACAATAATAATGCTCCATTCCATATAGCTATGCAATATGGCTCTAATATGATCCACCTCATTAGAGAGGTTACTACAATTTTCTTTCATTATTTCAAGACTCCCCCACTGGTAATTTTGGCCACATCTTCCACCTATGATCTCATAGAATGCCAATCATTAAAGAGAAACTGATTTGAACTTTTTTAAGCTATATATCTCCTTTTAGTTCTTCAATATCCATAGCCATTTTGGAAAGATGATTATCTCCCTTCTTGGATCCCATTCGACCCAAGGCCTCAACCTGTAGCTCCAACCGGCGCTCATAGGAACTCCGATTCCCTTGCTCTTCAACTCCCCTATGGTTTTGACAAACAATGCTTGAACATTATTCACCTTAGGCTCATTGAGGTTCTGTGTCACATCAATTTCAACCACATCCTTCTCATCCCCATAAACATCCTCTTCCTAATATATATATATATATATATATATATATATATATATATATATATATATATATATATATATATATATATATATATATATATAATCTATAAAAATTGACGGTCATATCTAAAATATGCAAGTCATATGTGACGGTTATTTTAAATATTTACAACTATTTTATGGATAAAAATGATTAAAGTTTTTTCTAAATGGGCATTAGATTTAACACCATGTTGTGGCCTTTGTTGCAACCATTAAAGGACAAGAGAAGATGTCCAGGATGATATTTGATCAAAAACTAAATTCAAGGGAACTTTTTTTTTTGGAGCTTCACTAAGAAAAAGCATAAATAATGCTTAGTAGCCACTAGCCCATTTAAAACATAACCATTTTCTGTATATAACATAGCATAAATAATTGTCGGTGACCTCTAGCCCTTATAAAATACAAATATGTTTTGTACATAACAAATCATAAATAATATCTAGCGGTTGTTAGCTTGTATAATGGATTCCAATATTTGATTTTCTAGATTACAATACATGGTAATTTGGAGTACATATAATTATAATATAGGTGATTTTGGATTCCAATATATGTGATTCCAAATTCCAATATATGCGATATTGGAATCCAATATGTGTGATTTTGGAATCCAATATGTGTGATTTTAGAGTGTAGATAATTCCAATATTTGACATTTTGGAATCCGAAAATAGCAATATCGGATTCCGATATTGGCTATATTTTTAACTGTTGGGACTGGAATAAGTCCCAATTTAGTGAAATAAGAATTTTTTTATGATAATGCATGTTTATATAGCTATTGTGAAACTGACCAGGCTAGTGATGCGATAGATTAAAAATAAACAACTGGATATCATGCAAGTTTGAGTACGAGTTCCATTACTTGGAACAAAAAAAGTAACCAATAGTCTTGATCTCTTCTCTAGTAAGGAAGAATATGGAAGTGTGATGGTAACAATGAAAAGAAGCCATGGGGCTTGAGTGGTTTTTGGATGAAATTCACATGGATGTTAGAGTAATTAATCCTACTTTATGTGATAGTTAGATTTTTTTATTTCTAATGATACGATTCAACACTAGAGAACAAAGCATATAACTATACATATGCACTTCATCCGAGAGAAGGTGTTATGTGGTGATATATATATCCGATTCTGCTCTCATGAATATCAATTTGTATATCTATGAAGCCATTGTGTTTTGTGAAGTTTTGTAAGTTTTTTGTAATGCTTGGCCTTTCATAGTTTCCATTGAGGGGAAGTGTGTATAAAAATTTCATATCCTAACGACCAACCATGTGTTTTATTCTTCACCTTTATACTTCTGCTCCAAATTAAAGCATTGTAAATGATTTTTTTTATCATCTTAGTAAAATTATCACTCTATGTTTAGTGTGTAGTCTAGTAATGTAGCATCATATTAATAAATAAAAATATATTTTTTTGAATATAAAATTGCATTTATAAGGTATGATTAATTATTAAATTAATTTATTAAATGGTAGGGGTGCTTATTACGCCCTTAACCTATTGCTTATATTAGGATATGAGTGCCAACTTGTGGCTTACCATATCATTTTATTATATCATTTAATTTTTCATATTGAGATCATTATTATGAAATATTGTGTTATTTTGAGTTTGTTTATATATGGTTTGGAGGTTGCCCCCTCGAAGTGGCGAAGCTATTACTAATTATTCTGAAATATTATGTTATTTTAATCTAAATTATACTAGTAATTTCATTACAAGTGGTATCGTGAGTACGATCGATGGGCCAAAATTAGGGTAAAAACCCTAATTTTTTGTTTCCACAATATATTTTGAACCAGAGTGAATTGGTGGGAGATATTTTTACTAGAGTTGAAAAAAATTTCAAGTAAGGTTCCCTAAAAATTTTAAACTTTTTTGATTTATTTTGCACAAGTTATTACAAATTTAGGTTTTTTCATAAAATCACTCCCTAGGGTGCAAATTGTGGAATTTTTCAAGTTCTTTACATTTTCGAAAGATTTGAAAAAAATAGTATTAGTATCTTCTCTATGTTTTTTCTTGTTCGGCCGAATTTGTATCAAAACCCTAAACCCTAAGGTTTGATATCATGGCGGGGCCTTCCACAAGAGCAAAAAAAGAATCCAATTACTCGGGTAAAACCCCAGATAAAGATGAGATAGTGATTGAAGAGATGGATTCAAAAGGGGTAAATACAGATTCCTCAACACTAGGGTTTACTTTAGTTGATCATAAGGTGAGTCAACTTGAGTATGAGCTACGAAATGTACAATATGAGATGGCCTCTAAAGGAGACATAGCCCAAATCAATCATCGGTTGGATGATATCATGCAACATGTAAAGGGTAAATAGTATGGCCCAAATCCATCCCATATCAACCAAGGAGGATCTTCAGTTCAAAATCATGGACAAAATAACCATGTTGGATCACTTTTCCAGCCCAATCAGAATCCAACTTATTCGCAACCACGGAACATGATGCGAAAGTGGATATGCGCAAATTTGATGGTAAAGATCCCTTGAATTGGATAAATCAAATGGAGAAATTATTTGAGCTACATCAAACACCATCAGGACAAAAGGTGACATTGGCATCCTTGTATCTTGAACCAAACCAATTCGTTTGGTATCGATGGTTATGTGCTCAGAGGCAGAAGAATGGTCTCGGTGTCACTTGGACAATTTTTACCGAGGAGTTGCAATTGCACTATAGTTCCAGTGTTTCAGAGAACTACTTTAGTCAATTAGCAAAGTTATGACAAATAGGATCAGTCAAAGATTATGTGCATCAATTCCAAAACCTATCCTTAAGGGTGGAGAATATACCAGAAGAGAATTTGAATGACCTATTTCTTGGGGGTCTTAAGGACCACATCGAGCATGAGGTATGTATGTTTAATCCACTCAAGCTTTCTGATTCTATTATCATGGCACGTCGAAGCGAGAGGAAAAAGTTCTTTGTAGTAGGAGGCCACCTTTCATTAACACCAAAGACCATAGTATCTCTTCCCCTTCATTTTCTAGGCCAATTAGACTGACTCCTCAACAAATGGAAGAAAAGAGAGCAAAAGGATTATGCTTTAACTGTGATAGCAAATATGGACCGGGACACAAATGTGCTGAGAAGAAGTTGTTCTATATTGATGGAGGTAATGAGGATGATGAGGATGCTGAAATTATAGGAGAGGCTGAGGAACCAGTAGAAGAGGAAGTAGAGGATCACCAACCTACAATTTCTTGCCATGCATTGTCAGGTATTAGTACTCCTCAAACACTCAAGGTTATTGGCTATCTCAAAAAATAGAAGGTGATAGTGTTGATTGACTTGGGAGTACTCATAACTTCATAAATAGTAAGTTAGTTTCCCACCCTCAATTGTTTTATTTACCCAACTCTAGAAATGCAAGTTATGATTGTGGATGGTGGGATAGTCAAGTGCATAGGAAAGTGCCATAGTATCAAGCTTTCCATGGGAGACTACATGTTAGACTCACCTATGTTTGCTATTTCTATGGGAGGGGCAGATATTGTTTTGGGTGTCCAATGGCTCACAACCTTAGGTACTATAGAGATGAATTTCCAAGAATTGTTCATGCGATTTCATTCAGATGGAAGGAAAATACAATTGAATGGGATGGTAGCTAAGTCTCCACAAATTATTAGCTCTCATCAGATGCAGAAGGTTCTCAGAAAAGGAGTAGATGGATTTATAGCAAAGTTATTTTCCATAGAAGTACAAAATACGAGTCTTCAATGCCACCTGATCTTCAAAAGATTGTTGATGCTCACTCATCTATTTTTGATGCAATTCCAAAGGGACTACCACCAGTTAGGGATCATGATCATGCCATTCAGTTGATTCTAGGGAGCCAAACACCTAACATCAGACCATACAGATACCCATATTCCCAAAAAAGTGAGATCGAGAAAATGGTTTAGGAAATGTTGAAGGCAGGTATCATCAGGCCTAGTCAGAGTGCCTATTCTTCCCCAGTGGTCATGGTACATAAGAAGGATGAAACATGGAGGATGTGTCTAGATTACCGAGAACTCAACAAGTATACCATCAAAGATAAGTTTCCTATTCCAGTAATTGATGATTTACTTGATGAATTGCATGGTGCTATTTATTTCACAAAATTAGATCTTCGTTTGGGTACCATCAAATTAGAATAAAAGAGGAAGATGTTCATAAAATGGCTTTCAGGACTCATGAGGGCCATTATGAGTTTTTGGTAATGCCTTTTGGTCTTACAAATGTGCCTTCAACCTTTCAAAGCTTGATGAACACTATTTTTAAGCCATTTTAAGGAAATTTGTATTAGTTTTCTTTGATGACATATTGATTTACAGTAAGACATGGGAAGAACACTTACAACATGTAAATAAAGTGTTGGAAGTTTTGGAGAAACATACTCTCTATGCAAAGCCATCTAAATGTTCTTTTGGTGTACAAGAGGTAGAGTACTTGGGTCACATTGTATCCCATGAAGGCGTCAAAGTTGATCCTCAAAAGATCAAAGCTATGGTGGAATGGCCAAGGCCCAAAACTCTCAAAAATCTTCATGGGTTCCTAGGACTAACAGGTACTACAGAAGATTTGTGTGGGGATATGGTAGAATAGAACCCCACTCACTACATTTCTAAAGAAGGATGCCTTCCATTGGACAGACTTAGCCACTAAATCCTTTGAGCAGTTGAAGGAAGCCTTGTGCAACACCTAGTTTTGCTACTCCCAACTTCTCAAAAACCTTCATTGTTGAATGTGACGCTTCAGGATCAGGATTGGGAGTAGTTCTAATGCAAGAAGGAAGACCAATTGCATTTGAGAGTCACCAATTCAAAGGAAAAGATCTTCTCAAACCAGTATATGAGAAAGAAATGATGGCTATTCTTCATGCGGTCAAGCAATGGAGGCCCTATCTCATGGGTAGACACTTCAAGGTAAAAATTGATCATGATAGTCTCAAATACTTTTTGGAGCAAAGGTTATCATCTGAGGAACAACAAAAGTGGGTAACAAAAATGTTGGGTTATGATTTTGAAATCATATACAAAAAAGGGTAAAGAAAATGTAGTAGTGATGCGTTGTCCAGAAGGGATACATCACATATGCCTTACTATGTGGAATGTCCATGTTGATGGCCGATTGGGTGGATGAAGCAAGATTGGAATGGGATCAAGACAAGGATACACAATCTCTAATATAGAATATCAAGCAAGGATCTATGACATCTAACAAATTTGAGTGGAAAGGTAATGCCCTATGGTACAAGGATAGGTTATACTTGAGTAAAGATTCTGAGTTGAAGCATAAGATTCTTGCAGAGCTACATGCCTCGCTTGTTGGAGGACACTCTGGGTTTTTGAAGACATATCATAGAATAAAAAGAGAATTATTTTGGGAAGGACTCAAGGGGGATGTACAAAAGTTTGTATCAGAGTGTTTAGTGTGCCAACAAAACAAAGGGAAACAATTAAGACACCAGTGTTGCAACCCTTACCGATTCCTAGCCAGAGATGGGAGGAGGTCTCCATGGATTTCATCACTGGATTGCCTTGTTCAGAGGGTAAGAATGTTATTTTCATGATTGTGGATAGGCTCACAAAATATGCCCATTTTTGTGCCTATCACATCCATTTGCAGCTAGTACAGTCACAACTATTTTTTTTTGGAGACAGTTCAAAGGCTACATGGAACCCCAAAAATAATTGTAAGTGATCGTGATCCTATTTTCACAAGTAATTTTTGGATGGAATTATTTTCATGTTTGGGTACTCAGCTAGCTCACATTTCATCTTATCATCCTCAAACTGATGGGAAAATGGAAGTGGTCAACAAATGCTTAGAGGGGTATCTACGTTGTTTTGTATCAGATAAGCAGGAAAGATGGATTAAATGGCTACCACTTGCAGAATGGTGGTATAACACATATTTTCATACCTCTTCTCAAATGACCCCATTTTTAGCATTATATGGTTACCATCCACCTTCTATCACTTCCTCCTTGAGGGTGCAAACTAAGGTCAGAGATGTTGAGGAACACATTCAACATCAACAACAGGTTTTGGCTAGTTTGAAGGAGAATTTAGCATTAGCACAAAATAGGATGAAACAACAAGTAGATCAACATCGTAGTGAAAGACATTTTGAAATTGGTGACTAGGTTTTTGTACGTCTCCAGCCTTACAAATAGATGTCTCTAAAGCAATAGAAAAAGGACAACAAACTTGCTCCTAAATACTATGGCCCTTATCAGGTTCTATAGAAAATTGGCAGTGTTGCTTATAAACTAGAGTTGCCTCCATCTTCACACATACACCCAATATTCCATGTTTCATGCCTGAAGAAGGTTATTGGATAGAAATTTGAAGCCTAGATAGAGTTACCAGAACTTGATGAGGAAGGAAGAATCATTTTGGAGCTAGAGAAGATTCTGCAAACACGTACTAAGAGGCTGAGAACCAGAGACATTAAGGAATATCTGATCAAGTGGAAGAATCTGAGCATAGAAGATGCCACCTGGGAGGATGAAGGTTTTCTGCAGCAACATCTAGGATTATTCAATGTTGAGGACAATGTTGGTTTGAAGGGGAAGGGCATGCTATGCCCTTAACCTATTGCTTGTATTAGGATATGAGTAGCCGACTTGTGGCTTACCATATCATTTTATTATATCATTTATACTTTCTCATGCTTAATAGGTCGGCCTTGGTGATGGCCATAACATATGAATAGTATATATAGGGGATTGTAGGTAGTAGTTCATTATCATTTGAGCATTTGAGTCTTATTATATGGTTTGGAGGTTGCCCCCTCGAAGTGGTGAAGCTATTACTAATTGCATATTGAGATCATTATTCTAAAATATTGTGTTATTTGGTGTTATATTGCTGCTCATAATCTAAATTATACTAGTAATTTCATATTCAAGTCATAAACTCACATGGTTTCAAGAAAAAACACTCGTAAAAAGAAGTTGTATTGTTCCACGAAATTAGGAAATTAGTGTTCCATGGGTTTACCTAAGCCATAAAAGGATAAGTACTTCGTGGCATTACGTGGATAAGTTAGTATTCCATGGAGTTTGAGAAAATATAGTGTTCTATAGAATTTGAAAAATCTATGTTCCATGGAGTTGATTATTTAAAGAAATTTAAATCTTTATTAGAGGACCAAGATCAAATGACTATAACAATAACAAATAAGATCTAGCATGCAAAGTACAAGTAAGTATGAAAGATAGGAGATAAGAGTGACTTATCTTGTATTGAGATATCTAGAGTAATCCTAGGCTAAATAATTGACTAGAACATGCTGGATTTAGATTGTGTAAGATTTTTCTAAAAATTGAGATCTAGGACTTATTTAGACATAACTATTCATAGTAGGATAGGACCGCCCGGGAGCTAGTGTCGATCTAGGTGCTAGTGTCCCTATAATAACTATACTTTTGGTCTTTTCTAGCTCTTAAATTAGCTTATTCCTTTTTCTATTTTTGTATCCACTTCATTATAGGGTTATTATGTCAAATATGTACCTACAAAAACCCTAGATACCTACACAAAGCTCAAGAAAACATTAGATGAAATAAATAATGTATATGCTTGATTTGAAATGACCTTAAAATTCACCTCAATGTGATTATCACTAAGCGATACACTATATTTTAGACTCTATATATTTCTTGTGTGTGTGTGTGTGTGTGTGTGTGAGAGAGAGAGAGAGAGAGAGAGAGAGAGAGAGAGAGAGAGAGAGAGAGAGAGAGAGAGAGAGATTGGAATCGTGGCCCTTGAAGATAGGCTTCCCTTATACCAATTGCACCAAGATAATGGGCTACAACTACTTCCTCCCAAGATGAATGTGTGATATGGAATTCAAAAATGTCCCTTCTTATGTAGTGAATGATGCAATCTAAGTGCGGTCTTTGAATGCTTCTCATTTTCCAAGTAGTAGATAGTAAGTATTAGCCCCAAATTGTCTAACCCCTAATAATGGTAAGTAATTTATGTATATATATGATTCCATTGATTTAATTTCATCACTAATAATTAAAAATATGACCCAAAGTGATAAAAGAGACTCTAGAAAAGATACCAAATGACGTGACAATTCAAAATAAAGAAAAAGAGAGAAAGGAACAAAAAAACTAGAGGGGACAATAGCAAGACTTTGAGATGCTCCTATCCCTAATGGGTGGTAGCATTTGGGATTCTCATAAGATATGACGGTCAATACAGAGTGGGTCACATATCGTCTAGTGTTTAAAATTAAAGTGATCATTCCAAAAAATAAAATAATAAGAGTGTGGGAAAGATAAAAGTTTTTTTATTAGATTAGGTAAAAATTAGGGATCGGCTCCTAGAGGCCATACAAAAAAATATTACATCGTGAAAGAACCCAAAAAGAGGTAAAAGGAGAGATAGGACTATAATGAGTTAAACTAGCTTAAATCAAGAAAGAGAAGGTCTAGAAACCAAATCATAGGATGAAACATAACAAAATAATTTTCTAACCAGACCAATACGATTCACCGAAAGACAACAAGAAGTTCGGATACACTAATATAAGAAACAAGTAAGAAAAGACGAAAATAAGTGTTATTAATGTCTACTCTTCTTTCTTATGAATAATACATATAATGACATACCTAGAAGCACTAATGTAAGTAAAAGTACACAATTTCATGGCTAAGATTTCCCCAAATTTATGTTGGTGAATGAATATTTGGTAGCATAATCTATTTAAGAAGAGCGTACCTTGTGGAGATCCAAAGAAAGTTCTAGGCGATAGCATGCCTGGATGAAAAATATGATTGATCTTTGTGTTAAATGGAGATTACGAAATGTGCATCATGGAATATAGAATAGGATAAGGATCCTAGGGTGACCTTATGTGCATAGTAAAAGTGATGTATGTATGTGTTCCTTAGATATTATCTTTGCTAGAGCGTCATTATGCTTGATATTATTCCTTGTTCCATTTTGTGTATTACCCTTTTCTTCGGAGTAAGGTTGGACCTACAAAATAAAATAAGTGTAGTCAATGCTCATGATAAATAAAATTAAACTTTAACTTAATACATGTCAAAATAGAAATGTGTATAGAAAAAAGTGAATCAAGGGTAGAATACACCTATATACCGTGAGAGGAGATATAATTGTTCATATATGTTTGTTGCCTTAGAGATGGTTGGAATAGTACTAAGGATTTAGGTCTCCTATTTCAAACATTTTGATTTGAGTGTCTTGTCGCTAAACTTTAAATTCGAGCATCATATTGCTAAACTTTGGATTTGGAAATCCTATTGCCAAGGAAGAGTATTGGGAGAGTGGTTATATTTTCTCTCTAGACATTAATTCTTCCCCATGGATAAGTGTCATTGCGAGATCGTCACAAAAATAATAGAAATTGGTCACGGGTCATATGAAGTAATTAATTTTATTAAAAAAGTGTGTAACTTGCCACTTTGATTTTGTTCCTATTTTCCCGATAGTAACTTGTAATTGAGCTTGTGTTTATGGAAATTGGAAAATATTGTCATTGAGAACCTGTTGATTCTGTATTGTAACTGTTTCTTCCCTCGAAATTAATGACCGGTGGGATGCTAACACCCACCTGGTCATGCTTGTGTTGGGAACTTTTGTCTTGGACTGATTTTAAGCCCAATTTTGATTACGAACTGTTTATTAGCTTCTACGTACCTTGATTTTTCTATATATCATTATGTATCTAGTTTGTGAACTATTGAGAGGGTGAAATAGTCACTGATTATTCCTCCCACTCATTTGGGGTGCATGAAATGGAAAAAGACAAGAAGGGACCAAATGAGGAAAGAGGAAACTGATGTGCACATCTGAAATAGAAATCCTACAAGGGGAATATGGAATATATATGGTAACAAACATGGTATATGCAAATAATGGGAAAAAGGCTAGCCAAATGTGTTAGTCACAAAATAAGTATACATAATGAAATAGAAACAAGTCACAACATATCATAACATTATGAAATACACAAAAAATAGCTGGTTGAATACTAGGACACCATTCAACATGTTGGAAGACAATAAAATCCTTCAAGGTGATACAAGAAAAAAGAAATGAATATAGGGCATAGCCCGCAAACAATGGAATTCACGAAATAAGAAAGGAAGACAAGATATAAGAAAATTAGAGAACCATGATTAGAAGTAGGCCTGTAATACAAATGCTACACATGAAGCACCTATTATCATGTTAACAGTATGCCACAATGTGTAAAATGGTAAATAGGAATGAAATTAGTAGATATTGTAATGATAGAACTTGAATATAGGAAAATAGGAAAGGTAGATGCCCCCGGAGCCTCAGTGGGAATGGTATGGTACAATGCCAAACATCATACATCATGTAGAAACCTATAAGTGATCTACATTCACCTCAAAAAGTACCATGTGAATGCACATGTGTGTATGGAAAAATGATAAAGCATACTATGAACCCAAGTAACATGATAAGTAGTGTGCAACATAGAATAGAATGAGAAAGCAAGGATACATCCAATCAATATCTAAGCTAGTATTTTTGAATTTTTTTAAATATGTGAACATGAAACATAATAGCTAGAAGAGGGGAGCAAGGTTTCCCCCCAATGTATGTGTGCAAAGTGAGGTCCATGTAAGTAAATGTTCCCTCAATAGTCATGTTTGGACCTAGAACAAGAGTTTGTCATTAGGTAGTGAGGGGGAAAATATGCCCCCAAGTGTGTATGCCATGGTGATCTAAGTGATGTCATCGTGATATTAATCTAAATCAGAAATATAACTAGTGGGATTCAGATTAGAGGCATGGTATACAAAGTATTTTGGCCTATTTTTGAAGAAACCTATGAGTTGTAATTCATACATTCCCATGACATATTATTCATTGGTAAAATGTGTAAAATAGTGTTTATATATATTCCATCATGATATATTAGGAGTGTAATCAAATAATGAATAATTACATATAGTAAATATAGTGGATTCCATTAGATAAGTGACAATAGTGTTGTGTATGTCAATAATGTTGCCAATGTAATCTAGCCAAGATTGGCCAAGTGTAAGTGGAAAAGGTTGGGGATCAAGTGCAACCCAAACCTACATGTAAAAGAATTGTGGAATATAAGATGATAGGAGGAAGATATAGCCTTTAAATTCATTATGTGGTTCAGGATAAGGTATGATATTTGTATAATTGAGGCCCAAGTGATTAATTTGAGTAGTTAGGATCTTAATGCATATATATTTCAATAAACTTGATTGATATATAATGTAAAAGTCAATAAATCAAAAGAAGGAAATGGAATGGATGAAGAACAAAGAGTAGAAACAAGAGCATGATCAACAAGTGGATTAGCTGGAAGGGGCTCAAGAGTGTGCACATTATTATAGTAAGGAACCAAACAAATGGTAGTAGAAGGTGGAGTAGTAGATTTAATTTGAGATTCACTAGGATGTATAGAAATATAATGTCAATGAAATAGGGAATCTTAAAATTCTATGGGGTAAAATACAAATCACGAAGAGTGTCATCAATGATCTTAATAGTATTAACAAAAATATAATGAAAATCATTAGTCTCAAAATTTTGGTGTTGCATAGAATGCTCGAGGATATTAGGGATAAATGTGAATGGTGAAGGGGATTAGATAGTGGGGAGATGAGATCATTAGTATTGGAATGAATGGAAGGAGTAATGATAGATGATGAAATAGTGGATAAATAACTAGGATCGTTGATATCATATGTATAAATAAAATGTGAAGGTATTGGGTAGGGTGGAGGAATAAACATGGAGGTGGCTGAATCCATGTGGAAAGATTTAAATGGTTTTGGATCAACAATAATGGTATTCCCATATCCATCAAAGATAAAATTGACACAATGATGGATTGTAGAAGGGATAACTCACATGTCATGGATCCAAGGTCTACCAAGGAGAATATTAAATTGTAATGGGGCATCCATGACATGAAAATGAGTAAGGAGCTTATGGGGTCCCACTTGCAATTTTCTATTTGATAATGTTGACACATGCATGGGTGGTGGTGTCATAGCCACATAAAAATGGTAGATTTCTCAATTACACTATGAGGAATATTGAGTTGGGTTAGGAGGGATAAAGGAAAAATATTCAATGAAAAACCATTATCGATGATCACACAATTAATTTAAAAACCCCGAATATGAGTCATGATAAGGAGAGAAGGATAATCAACAGATGACTCAGGTGAAATATTCTCATCGAGAAAATGTAATAGAATTTCTAATGTGATTGAACAATTCCATTAAATAAGAAAAGGAAATGGAAGGGTCATCACTTTGTATTTGAATAGATTGAAAGATAGTCTCTAGAGTATGATAATAATCGGGGTCTTATACAATAAATGAAAGAGAGATAGCTTATTTGGGGTAAGAAAACAATGCACTAAGAGGAGGCGGAAGATAAATAGGAAGATACAAAGGTTTCTTATTCGACAAGTGATGACGAAAAATAAAATTTTTATCTATAGAGATATTCATGAAGTGAGGTGGGTGTTTAGTAATGGCAGGAATATATTCATCCTTGATGGCCTCTTGAACTTGGAAGATGAAGAAGAAAGGAAATGAAACCGACGCATGATCATGGTTGGGGTTCACCAAATGATTTAACAATACTTAAATATTTATCATAGGATTGAGATAAACCGAATATAGAAATAATAAAAATATCTATCATTAAAATTATAATTAAGCATGAAATATAGAAGATAAGATTGAATTAGCTTATATTGGGAGATCTGGACTCATCCCGGGCTGAAAATTTATTAGAATATGTTGGATCTAGATTTTTAAGGATTTTCTAAAAATTGAGATCGGAGACTTCTTTAGACAAGAGTGCATATAGTAGGATAGGACTACCCCTAGTGCTAGTGTCTGATCTTAGTGCTAGTGTCCCTACAATAACTATAGTTTTGGTATTTTTAGGTTCTCGAACTTAGCTTCTTAATTTTTCTATTTGTTACATCCACATCGTTGTAGAGTTCTTCTCACACATATGTACCTAAAAAAACCCTAGCTACGTATAAAAATATCAAGAAAACATTAGATGAAATAAATAATGCATATGATTGAGTTAGAGTGACCTTAGGAACCACCTCAATGTGATTGTCACTGAGTGTTGCACTACATTTTAAAATCTATGTAGTTATTGTGTGTGTGTGATTGGAATCACATCCCTTGAAGTTCATTTTCCCTTGTGTTAGTTGTAGACACCAAATTTGGGTCACACTCTCTTGGTTCCCCTTTTAATTAATCAATGTAACACATACACCTAGCCATGACCCCTTTACCCCACATTGATATTAATTTAATCACTTATAATTGAATTAATATTTATCCTCCCATTATTAATCAATTTAATCCTCACAAATCCACCTCACCCTAGACCTATTCTAGGGGCATTTAACTCATGAGTGACCAAGTCATCACACCCCATGTTGAGTCACCAATTAACCTAATTAAATGAGACTTCTTCCTAAACCTAACTAGATTTCTTCTATGATCTTCCTATATTTTCTAATGAGAAATTCACTCTCCTAAGTGGACTCAGCTTGGAAAACACACCAAATATGGGAAGATCTACCTATTTTTGGTAAAAAGGATTATTTAACCCTAGCCGACACTTGATTTATCCCGACTCACACCGGTTACCTAACCATCATCGGTTACTTTATATACACTTTAAAAATCTTCACCCGGGTGTTCATGCAGTTGTTAGAGCCTTATTGCATTCAATCTTGAATCTTCAAGCTCTCCTACATCCAAATGACAAACACACACAACCACAGTGTGAGACAAGCAACTAGTTCTCCTTAAAGAGTGTTGGTGCTCAAAATAGTCTCGCCCCATTTGTGCCTTTGAAAACTTACTAATTTACGACCTCTGTCATTTTCTCCTTCCCGTGTTGTGCCTAGTTGATCCTTGTGGCCATTTTTAATTTGTTCCTAGGTTGTAAATCTCTTAAGGGTCTGTATTTTGAGTCTCCCGTGTTTTGTTCCTTTAAAAACTCGGTTTCCTCCATGTTTTCTCTGTTCTCCACGGTTGGGATTTGTCTTCCTTATCATTTCTACCCTAAGTACTTGAAGAAGAATGAATTGATGTGTCCCTAAGGAATGTATTTGAGCCTTGTAACATTCCTAAACTTTCTTCTTAAAGAAAATTTCATTCCCTGGCTCAAATAATCATTTTTCTATTTTTTACGGTTTGACAGGCATTTCTCTCGGCAAATTGCATCCTAGTATCGGTAGGGGACGTGGCACCTTTTGGTTGGATGTGGCTCAGCTGGGTACTTAGAAAAATTCATAAAAAGCCTTAACTCAAAATGTGTCCATGTGGAGGCACGACGCTCATTTGAAGATCTACTTTTGGGTTTTTCCTTGGAGTAGCAAGGAGGACATGTGGAAGTTTCCGTTGCTTGGCCCAAACTTAGAAAAATTATATGTTGTTGGAGCAATTTGGTGGAATAGGACACGTGGTGAGCTTGCGCTCATTTAGGGTCTCTGCTTTGGACACCATCTTGAAGTTGTGCCATGGAGACACGTGGAGGAACTGCGCATGTTCGGGGACCAGCCCTTGAGTTTCATTCTAAAGAAGTGCTAGGCTGACATGTGGAGGCCTCCACTCACTTTGTATTTTACTTAGACTTTTCAAACAGCCAAAAGGATACTACCTCGGAGCATGACACGTGGTGCCTTCCACTGAGCTTCAAGTATTCAGTAAACCTTGTCGGAGCAGGACACGTGGCGAGCCCACACTCATTCAAGGTATCAAATTTTTGGGACCACCTCAAGGTGCACCATGGTGACATGTGGTAGTTTGAAAAGTCAAAAAGGGTAGGGAGGTGGGCCATCGGAGGTAACTTGGATTTTTTCCCCTTAAGGATTAAAATTTCAAAATGCCCGCAAGCCCGATGAAGAAAAAAGGTCAATGTTTTGCCCCAGTCAACGGCAGAGGTGTGGGCTCTCGGGGAAATTTGGAAAAATTTCCTTTTGAGAAAAAGAGTTAAAAGTAAAAAAGGAAGCATGGTCCTGTTCTAATCATATTTGGACACGTGTCAAGCTTGTTCCCAAGGGCGGAGGCTGCGGGGAAAATTTGGAAAATTTTCCCTTTTCCAAAAAGAGAGTAAAATGGTAGAATTTGGCCATGGTTCCGTTCCAATCATATTTGGACATGTGTTAGGCTTGTATCCCGAGGGTAGAGGTGCGGAGAAAAATGGAAATTTTTTCCATTTTTCCAAAAAAATGTAAAAAGTCAAAGGAAGCCCCCGAGTCTATTCTAAAGTTTGAATCTACCATGTGGACAGCTCAAATTCAAAGTAAAGATCAATAGAAGTTGTGAGTTTAAATATGATTTTCCCCCATTTCTCTGAAACACATCTGGAAGTGAAAATATCCATGATTTCTTGGTCTTTTCTACATGCAAGTAGAGAGGAAGTTAATTTTGATATCTGAAGTTGGTGGGGAGATTTGGAAGGTGTCTTTCACCATTAAAATGGTCTGACTTTCGTGCCCAATCGGATTTTCTGTTTTTCTTCTCCCGAGCACGCAAGGGGCTAGATTTGATAGATTAGGGGTGGAAGTGGTTGGAAAATTGAAGAAAGAGTGATCTACTAGAGCAAGGAGTTGAATGCGGGAGGCATTCAATGAAATCTACCCCCTCGAGCACCTGGAGACTTTTACAGATCTGATTCTGTGAATCACGAAAGAATCATGGCGAACATTGGTGCATTTAACATTTTTTTTTTTGGGGAGAGAGGACTCTATTGTAAATGCTATAAATGGCACAAATTTTTGTGCAAATGGTTGGGAGTTTTTGGAAAGGTCAGAGACTGATTTTTCCAAGCAGAAAAAGCTTGACAGAGGCCAACCTTTTTGAGAAGCCATTTAAGAATCCTGTATATCTCTCTTTGTGTCAAATTTAATCGTGTCAAGGTGGTTGCAAGTGTACAACCATTGACAAGATTTGAGATTGTTCTGAAACTTTCCCTTGCTGATAAATTTGATCAAACTTGAGTTATTCTATGTTAATCTTGAGAAAAGTGTATTTATTTCATCTTTGAATGCATGTAAGTAGTTTTTCTTGTTTCTTTTACAATATTGTATCAAAATCTGATCCAATCACATAGGTCTCAATCCTTGTGATAGTTTAGTGGCATCTACAATTTCATTTCTCAGAAGATCCTTCATCTGGGAGTGAGATAAATGGTTTAAAATCACTTTTCTTTCATTTTGTTGACAGAGATTATCTGTAAGCCTTTGGGTGTACCTCAAGCATGGTTTGGTTTGAATCTTGGTGCTTTATTGGGTTCTCTGACTCAATCCTTCATGACAAAATCCCATAGGCTATATGAAAAAGTGCCAATCTGGGCCTCCATTGAAGCACATATTCTAGTTGAAGAAACATTTTTAACTTTTGTGGCATTTTGTTGTTTGAATCTTTCCATTTTTCATAAGCTCTCAAGGATCTGGTGAGTCAAGTGCATCTTGTCTCCCCTCCCACCAAAATTTCATTTAACAACAACCAATCCTACCCATACTACCCTTGTTTGTCATGTGTGTACACAAATGCACAATCCTCATCACCTAAACATGTAGAAGCAAGTAGGGTCTCAAATGTCTTTAGTAACCTTTGCCTTGTTGTGAAAGTATCTCCATGATCTGGAAGTGACAACTCATGAGAGTCAGATATGGTGTGTTGATCATATTTTCCCCAAGGTCTTCTCTATAAAATTCATGCAAAAGAAGGATTTCTCATTGTTCTTCAACAAACAAGAGGTTACAAAATAGGTTCTCTTACCTTGGTTGAAAGGCACAACCTAAAATAGTTAGGATCAGATCACATCCTTTTAAGGTGCTACCCACTCCCTTCAAAGCTTGATTCCAACAAGTCAGATAGATTGCTTCCCTGGCAAAAAAATGACATACATGATTATCTATCTACCTCTAAGTATCCTTTAAAAATCCATGATGCTACTTGGTCTTTGAAGGAGATTAAATTTGGGTACCAACATGCTTCAGCCCCATTGTCGGGAACTTATTTGAGTTGTTGAAACTATTTGTTGATTCACTGCCAATTCATATCTATTTATCCCATCAAAACATGCTTCTGGTTTCATTACCAGGGATTCTCATTTCAAAATCAAGAACCTAGTAAAACACTTCTTGTATGCTCCAAGTGCTATGTGCGTACTTTCAGTTTTCACATCCAATGCACTAGCTTTTATTTGATAAATCTTGGTAAAGAAAAGGTCAGAATATTTCCATTTCCAGTTTCTTGCATTGATAGACATTTGACAGATCATATTTAGTGCATTTGCACAACTAAGGTGGAAATCCTTAGTGGTGAATCCCTATTGATCTGATCTTTTATTGAGTACCAGTGTCTTAAAACTCTGTCAAAGTCAGATTTGTTACTAATATTTGCAAAAATGGAAGGAAGAAGATCTTTCTTTTCTAGGGATCTGTTAGGACATTATTTCCAGAGCTAGGAAAAGCAAAATTAGAAGGAAGAAAATCCTGGAGATATGTTGGAGATCAGAAGACAAGGAGAGGGATCTCCATTGATGAAAGTGAATAGCCTATCATCGAATACTGCCATTCAAGTGACTCCGAATCAGGTAGCCTCTTTTTGGAATTGAATTCTCTAACTAGAAAAGGGCCTTCATTTTATTTTGAAAGGTTTACTTCACACTATGCACCTATATTTTCTGGGGTTGATAGAGATTTCCAAAAACAAGAACTGTGGGGATCTCCATTTTGAAAATTATACTCTTGTGTTCTAAGGACCTTCATCCCCCACCGGTTTGTAACCCCTCTAGGATCACCCCTCAAATCAATATGGCTCAACCTAGGCCTCCATTTGTTGTAAACACCTTTGGACCTATAAATTTTGTGGGAATGGCTGGTTACCCAAATGCAGTGCCTCAAGATGTAAGGAACAAAATGCCAAAGTTCTAGGAAATAATGCTATTACTGGAGATCAACATCTAAATCTTTTTATCAATATGATGGAATATTTTGAGATTGAACATGAAGATTTATATATCAAGCTATTTATCCATAAATTGGAAGAGGATGTTAGGGACTGGTATAAAGCATTGCCAGATAACTCTATTGATTCTTGGACTGAGATGAGAAATGCTTTAGATTGTAGTATGGTGATAGAACTGACCCTAGGTTTCTTTTGACATAATTTTAAAACATCAAGAAGAACCCTAATGAGTCAGTACATGATTTCAACACAAGATTTAATAATACCTTGAGAAGATTTCTGTTATAATAAGGCCTTGTGATGAGTCATGTTTGATCAAATACACTGATGCATTTAATAAAAAAGCTGCATATTATTTAAGAGATAAGAACCCCAAAAATTTGAGGCAGGCCTTCACCATGGCTTTGCAAATAGAGAACAACATCAAGGTAATTAGGAAGCCTCCAAAGAGGGAAGGTGTAAAGCTGGTTAACCTAAAAACCCCAAGCAAGCAAGGCTACTGATTTGGAAGAAGTTGTGAAGACTTTGGCAGGGGCAGTCAAAGAAATTTCCTACAAGCTAGCCAGGGGTTGAGAAGGGAATGGGCGAGAGCTCATAAGGCCAACACAAGCAGCAAGGCCAAGACAGGTTCAAAAATCACCAAAGATATGATGAAAGAGGCAAGGGACCTATTGGATTTGGAAATAGGCAGTCCCAAGGTAGAGAGAATAGAATGGTGCCTGATCCTTTGGCTGTCAGAGTTGTTGTGGTGGAGGAGACAGATGTCATTGATTGGTGTGACAAATGTTTCATGCCTCATGCTCCTTATGAAGAAGATCAGCAAGAAGAAGAAGAACCTGATGATAATGATAATGATGTCTACATGATGGGTTGTTCCACTAGCTCACAACAAGGGGCAACCTCAACTGAGGTGATAAGTGCTAGAACTACTACCACTTTTTGGGACTGCATTCATAGGGTACATATTCTTCCCCCTTCTCATACTTTAGAAGTAGATAATGTACAAGATTTTGAATTGCCCAATAATGACTTTGAATATTTAAGGGCTTTAATGATAAAGAAGTATGATGGAGGAATTCCATCTGAGGAAGATAGACAATTACTAATGAATGTTGTGGTTGGTCAAGAGAGGGAATATAACACAAGAAGTAAGGTTGTCAAAGGGGCAGGGCCTCAAGCCAAGCCTAAAGCTCCCTTACTTTCAAACATTCCTAAAGAGGCTCCTAGGAAAGAGGCATCTACCAAAATCCCTACAGTTCCAAACAAAAATCATACCCCTCCTCATGCCCAAGTTGTCAAGAATCTTGTGCCACCTAATGAGTGTGTTGGCTTTCCTTCTAATACTGACCTTCCAAAAATGTCCCATATGATATTTCCCAAGTGTTGAGTCAAATCAAAGTCTCTGTTCCAATTTTTGAGTTTCTTAGGATTCCTAAGCACAAAAAGAGAGCATTTGAATACTTGGGGTTGAAAGAAGAGAAGACTTCCCTAGGCAGAAACATAAACATTGTGGAGACTCCTCTAATCATTGAAGAACCAGAAGCACCACCAGCATTAGAAGAGCTAGATGAACCACTTGAGGTCTATTTGGGAACATCCTTGGTGGACTCTCAAATGAATGTGGATCCATTCTTCACCACTTTGATCATAAAGGATAGACTGTTGCACAACTGCATGTTTGACTCAGGGGCATCATGCAATGTCATGCCTTTAGAAGTTATGAATGAGATAAACATCAAAGTGACAATAGAATATGGGAAGTGCACTACCATGGACTCTAGAGAAGTGCCAATAGTGGGATGTGTGAAGGGTTTGGTGGTGCATCTTGCAGCTTACCCAAGTAAAAACTTAAAACTTGATGTTGTCATAGTTGATTGCCCAACCAAGTGGGGTATGTTGCTATCAAGAAAATGGGCTACAAGTGTTAATGGGAGTGTCCAAATGGATATGTCTTATGCCACCATTCCAGTTGAGGGCAGCCTTGTTAGGTTATATGGGGAAAAGAAAATGTTGCATCTTATTGAGGATCCCAACAATGCATCCTATGAAGTATTATACACAAATGTTGATGCTGATAACTTTGTAGGATTTGTTGATGGAAAGGAGCACAATATTGAAGAATGCAAATGTCTTTAATAGACAGGCTCTCCTTGGACTCTATTGTTTGATGGAGCTTGCTCCAGGTTTGGGAATGGTGCTAGTGCTATTTTGCTTTCTCTAAGCCAAGAAAGATTTGTTTTCTCCTTCAAGCTGAACTTTGAATGCACTAACAACATTGCTGAGTATGAGGCATTGTTGTTGGGTTTAAGAATTTCTTGGAAATATGGTGTCAAGGACATTATTGTCAAGGGAGATTCAGAGTTAGTTGTCAAGCAAGTCAGAAAACTGTATGTTAAAAAGAACTAGCGAATGAAACAATATAAACATGCAGTTTGGGACCTTATTGAGATGTTTGACTCCTTCAACATTGTGCATCATGATAGGAAATTCAATGACTTGGTAGATAAGCTTACAATATTGGGGTCTCGGTTTGACAATTGCATAATGTCCCCATATTGTGAATATGAGGTTGAGGTATTGACAAGACCCTTTGTCCCTAATAATATTAAAAACTGGTAGGTCTTTAATGATTGTATGATCACATCAGAAGATTTTTGCAAAACAAAGGATATTTTCCCGATCAATGCATTGATTTGGAACCATTTGAATGACCACAAAGGGAAAAGAAACCTTGTTTGGCAAGGATATTATTCAGCTGAAGACCAACACTATTCCTACGAAGCTGGTTGCTCTTGAGTGCAATTTTGATAATGTTGATCACATTATTAACAGATGTATGGCATCCTCAAGGGATATTGAGGAGCATGATATTAGTACAGAGGAGAAACCAAGGAAGATTTGGTTAGGCAGTAATCTCAGCAAGGAGGAGAAGCATTCGTACATCCAGCTATTGAAAAATACCAAGATTGCATGGCTTGGACCTATTCTAGAACTAAAAGCATATAGAGAGGACTGTTTCAACATGAGATTCCCTTGGAGCCCAATGCAAGACCATTTAGGTAGAAACAAAGGCCAATCAATCCACTTTTATCTCTTAAAATGTAAGAGGAACTGAAGAAACTAAGAGATGGAGGGATTATCCAGCCCACAAGATATTCTTCTTGGGTGGAAAACCTAGTACCAATCAAAAAGAAAAATGGTGACATCAAGCTGTGTGTGGATTTTAGGAACCTAAATAGAGCATCAATGAAGGATAATTATCCTTTACCAAATATGGAGAACATGCTATAGTTAGTGACTGGTTCTGAGTTACTTTCCACCTTGGATGGTTTCTCTGGTTACAACCAAGTTGTGGTGAAGGAATCAGAAAGGATCAAGATAGCCTTTACTACTCCTTAGGGAACATATGTGTATGTTAGGATGCCCTTTGGTCTAATGAATTCTGGAGCCACATTTCAAAGAGTAATGGATGTTGCTTTTGCTGGTTACATCAATGAGTTTATTGTAGTCTATCAAGATGATGTAACTTTATTTTCTAGAAAGAGAAGTGACCATTTGATGCACTTGGAAAAGATGCTGATAAGATGTAGAGAATATGGCATCTCACTTAATCCAAAGAAATTCCATTTTGGAGTGTAGAAGGAAAAGTTGCTTGGTCACATTGTGTCACAAGAAGGAGTGATGATTGATCTAGAAAGAGTAGAGGCCATCAACAAGGTCCCAATCCTAAGAACCAAGAAAGGAATTCAGTCCTTCTTTGGGAAAATAAACTTCATTAGAAGATTCATATCAAACTTTGTTGAACTGACCATTCCAATCACTTCCATGTTGAAGAAAGACTAGGTCATCAAATGGGAGGAGGCTGTCATCCAAGATTTCAATGGGATTAAAGAGGCACTCAAGCATGCACCTGTACTGGTAGCTCCAGATTATAAGAAGCCCTTTCAACTGTTCTCTTTTTCTTCAGAGAACACTATTGCTTTTGTCTTGCTACTTAAGGATGATGAAGGGGCTGAAAGGCCCATTGCCTTTTTCAGTAAGGCCTTATAGGGGTCTGAGCTAAAGTACACTATCATGGAAAAGTAGGCATTTGCCTTGGTAAAGGAAACAAAGGTTTTCAGGCCTTATATTCTAAGTTCAAAGGTTGTTGCTTATGTTCCCCATACCATGGTGAAGGACATCTTGTCAGAGATGGAGGTCTTAAGCAAAAGATGCAGGTGGGTGAAAAATTGCAAGAATATGATATGGACATCCAAACCACAAAGTTGGTGAGAGGTTTGGGCTTGGCTAAGCTTATGGCTGAGAGAAACTTGCAAACTATTGAGGTAAATGAGGTGGAAGAAGAAAGGGTAGGTGTATTTCAAACATTAATGAATTCTGAGTGGTATAAAGATGTAATATTTTATCTCAGACATTTGAGATGCCCTGAGCATTTAAGTAAGAACCAAAAAGAGCTCTTAAGTTGGCTTCCTAGAAATATGTCATCACTGATTATGGGTTAGCTTGGAAGAACCTAGAGGGAGTCCTCTTAAGGTGCATTACTGAAGAAGAAGCCCCCAAGATAATTGTTGATCTCCATGGAGGAGTTTGTGGGGGGCATTTTGCTGCAAGAGTCACAACACACAAGATCCTGAGGGCTGGTTATTGGTGGCCAACTCTTTTCAAGGATACAACCTTGTTGGTTAGAAGATGTGAAATCTACCAACACTTCTCTGGAAGACTGAAAGCTTTAGGATCCCTTCCTTTGCAGCCTATGTCAATTGAAGCTCCATTCAAGCAATGGGGAATGGATTTCATTGGTGAGATTTCAGACCCTTCAAGTGTTGGCCACAAATGGATTCTTGTAGCAATTGATTATTTTACTAAATGGGTGGAGGCAATCCCCACCAAGAAGGAAACACACCAAGTTGTCATGGACTTTGTGTTGAACAACATCATCTGCAGGTTTGGGGTGCCAGTCAAGATTGTAGTTGATAATGCCATGAAGTTTAGAGCTAAACCTTTGGTGGAAATGTGCAAAGAGTATGTGATCAACTATACATATGCCTGTAATTACAACCCCCAAGGAAATGGACAAGAAGAGTCCAGTAATAAGAATTTGTTAAAGATCATCAAAAGAACATTAGAGCAGAACAAGAGAAAGTGGGGTGAACAGTTGAAGTTTTTGTTTGGGTAGATAGGATAGCTGTCAAGAGAGTCACTAGAAAGAGTCCATTTGAGTTGGTATTTGGGACTCAAGACCTACTACCTCTTCATATGTAATTGTATTCATATAAGTTCATCCAACAGCTATAAGATCAAGAGGTAAGTCCTTATGATGCTCGTATTAACCAAATTGTTGAGCTTGATGAAGAGAGGAGGGCATCCCAAAGATATAAAGTTCGAGAGAAAGAAGAATTTGTTTGACAAGAAGGTCACTCCCAGAGCCTTCAATGTTGGATATATTGTCTTTGTTATGGAATAACAGAGACATGAAGATAAGGAAAGCATGGAAAATTTGACTCATTGTGGATGGGCCCTTACTCTATTGATATCAGGATTGGGAGCATACCTTCTTCCTCAACAACTTGGATGGTGAAATGCTCACATTGCCTATTAATGGTAGGCATTTGAAGCATTTCTTGATTGATTCCCCGAATCAAGGTAAAACATTCTCTGATGTATTAATTGTTGTTTGCTCCTTGTTTTTGTGTTTTTTCTTGTTCTGGTCCTCGGTGACCTGTTTTTATTGGTTTCTCATCTATTTTTGAAGATGGCTCTATTTATATTCTTTGGAAGATGACTCCATTTCCCAATAGATTTTTTTTGGTGCTTGGTCTATTTTTTTCTTGTGGCACTCATAGGAGTGCCCATCCCAGTCGAGCTAGTGTTAGTGCTCAAAATAGTCTCACCCCATTTGTGCCTTTGGAAACTTACTGATTTACAACCTCTATCATTTTATCCTTCCCCGTGTCAGTGTTGTGCACAGTTTGATCCTTGTGGCCATTTTTAACTAGTTCCTGGGTTGTAAATCTCTTAAGGGTTTGTATTTTGTGTCTCCCATGTCCCGTTCCTTCAAAAATTTGGTTTCCCCCATGTTTTCTGTTCTCCACGGTCGATTTGTCTTCCCTGTCATTTCTGCCCTAAGTAATTGAATAAGAATGAATTGAGGTGTCCCTAAGGAATGCATTTGAACCTTGTAACATTCCTAAACTTTCTGTCCTTGAAGAAAATTTCATTCCCTAGCTTAAATAATCATTTTTCTATTTTTTTACGGTTTGACGGTGTTTGTCCTGGTCAAATTTGCATCCTAGCATTGGCAGGGGATGTGGCACCTTTTTTTTGGACATGGCTCAGCTGGGTACTTAGAAAATTCCTAAAATTCCTCAGCTTAAAATGTGTCCACGTGGAGGCACGGTGCTCATTTGAAAATCTACTTTTGGGTTTTGCCTTGGAATAGCGCCAGGAGGACACGTGGAAGTTTCCTTGCTTGGCACCAGGATTGGACAAATTTTATGTACTTAGAGAAATTTGGTGGAACAAGACATGTGGAAATCTTGTGATCATTTAGGGTCTCCACTTTGGACACCATCTTGAAGTTGCACCATGGAGACATGTGGAGGAACCGCGCATGTTTAGGGACCAGCCCTTGATTTTCATTTTAAAGAAGCATCAGACGACATGTGGAGGCCTCTACTCACTTTACATTTTACTTATACTTTTCAAATGGCCAAAAGGAGACTGCCTCGGAGCATGAAACGTGGCGCCTTCCACTGAGTTTCAAACATTTAGGAAAACCTTGCCGGACAGGACATGTGGCAATCTGCGCTCATTCAAGGTATCAAATTTTGGGACCACCTCAAGGTGTGCCATGGTGACACGTGGAAGTTTGAAAAGTCAAAAAGGTGGGGAGGCGGGCCATCGAGGAAACTTGGATTTTTTTCCCCTTAAGGATTAAAATTTCAAAATGGCCCGCAAGCCCGATGAGGGAAAAGGTCAATGTTTTTCCCTAGTCAATGGTGAAGGTGCGGGCTCTCAAGGGAAATTTGAAAATTTTCCTTTTGAGAAAAAAGAGTTAAAAGTAAAAAGGAAGTGCGGCCCCATTCCAATCATATTTGGACACGTGTCGTCTGTTCTTCCCAAGAGGCGCGAGCATGTGGGGAAAATTTGGAAAATTTTACCTTTTCCAAAAATAGAGTAAAATGGCAAAATTTGGTCGTGGTTCTATTCCAATCATATTTAGACACATGTCAGGCTCGTATTCCAAGGGCGGAGGTGCAGAGCAAAATGGAAATTTTTTTCCATTTTTCCAAAAAATTGTAAAAAGTCAAGGGAAGCCCCCGGGTCTATTCTAAAGTTTGAATTTGCCACATGGACGGCTCAAATTCAAAGTAAAGATCAACGAAAGCTGTGAGTCTAAATCTAATTTTCCCCCATTTCTCTAAAACACGTCTGGAAGTGTGAGTCTCCATGATTTCTTGGTATTTTCTACATGCCAAGAAGAGAAGGAAGTTAATGTTGATATCTAAAGTTGGTGGGGAGATCTGGAAGGTGTCTTTCACCATTAAAATGGTCTGACTTTTGTGCCTGATTGGATTTTCTATTTTTCTTCTCCCGAGCACGCAAGGGCTAGATTTGATAGATTAGGGGCATAAGTGGTTGGCAAATTGAAGAAAGAGTGATCTACCAAAGCAAGGAGTTGAATGTGGGAGGCATTCGATGAAATCTACCCCCTCGAGCACTTGGAGACTTTTATAGATCTGATTCTATGAATCATGAAAGAATCATGGTGAGCACTGGTGTATTTAACATTTTTTTTTTTTTGGGGAGAGGGGACTCTGTTATAAATGCTATAAATGTCAAAAAAAAATTGTGTAAATGGTTGGGAGTTTTTGGAAAGGTCGAGACTCCGATTTTCCCAGTGAAAAAGCTTGACAGAGCCCATCCTTGTTGAGAAGGCTGTATATCTCTCTTTGTGTCAAATTTAATCGTGTTAAAGTGGTTGTAAGAGTACAGACTATTGACAAGCTTTGAGATTTTTCTGGAAACTTTCCCTTGCTAATAAATTTGATCAAACTTGAGTTATTCTGTGTTAATCTTGAGCAAAGTGTATTTATTTCATCTTTGAATGCATGCAAGTAGTTTTTCTTGTTTCTATTACAATCTTGTATCAAAATCTGGTCCAATCACATAGGTCTCAATCCTTGTGATAGTTTAGTGGCATTTGCAATTTCATTTCTCAGAAGAGCCTTCATCTGGGAGTGAGATAAATAGTTTAAAATCACTTTTCTTTCATTTTGTTGATAGATATTATCTGTAAGCCTTTGGGTGTACCTCAGGCATGGTTTGGTTTGAATCTTAGTGCTTTATTGGGTTCTCGACTTAAGCCTTTGTGATAGAATCCATAGGCTATATGAAAAAGTGCCAATTTGGGCCTCCATTAAAGCACATATTCTAGTTGAAGAAACATTTTAAACTTTTGTGGCATTTTATTGTTTGAATCTTTCCATTTTTCATAAGCTCTCGTGATCTGGTGAGTCAAGTGCTTCTGTTTCCCCACCCACTAAAATTTCATTTAACAAAACCCAATCCTACCCATACTACCCCTGTTTGTCATGTGTGTACACAAATGCACAATCCTCATCACCTAAACATGCAGAAGAAATCAGGGTCTCAAATTTCTTTAGTAACCTTTACCTTGTTGTGAAAGTATCTCCATGATCTGGAAGTGACAACTCGTGAGAGTTAGATCTGGTGTGTTGATCATATTTTCCCAAGGTATTCTCTATAAAATTCATGTAAAAGAAGGATTTCTCATTTTTCTTCAACAAACAATAGGTTACAAAATAGGTTCTCTTACCTTGGTTGGAAGGCACAACCTAAAATAGTTAGGATCAGATCACATCCTTTTAAGGTGTTACCCACTCCCTTCAAAGCTTGAGTGCCAACAAGTTAGATTACAGCCTCAGCTACAAAATGACATACATGATTGTCTATCCGCCTCTAAGTATCCTGTCAAAATCCATGATGTTGTTTGGTCTTTGATGGAGATTAAATTTGGGTATTAACACAGAGCATTAGAATAATCACAAGAGCACACAGTTGCAATGCAACAAAACTAGACCTAGACATCTCTTCTTCAATTAACCAAAACCATTTCCATTCACAAGATTTGAAAAATACCAAGTAAGTATTGTGATATTCATCATTTGTGCTTATTCAAGTGTAGATCTCTTGCTTCTTTCTGTATTTCATTTCTTCCATTACCCGTATATCACCTTCTTCCCACCAACCTACTATTCAACCATCCCAAGCCTTTTCACCCTTCTTAACCTCTTTGTTAACATTCCTGAGTCTTCTTATCCATATTACGACCCTATCCATACCACCCTCACTCTCTATGCAATCACAGAGAGTCTAAAAATCCATTTTAAATAGTTTATCACCTATTACTCCCTACGATGTCGTCAGTACACTGACTACCATCGGTTCCTCTCCCATACCGGCATCAGTCACCTAGCTAACACCATTCTTTGTGTTTTACAATATTCTTATAACAGATAGCCTGCCATTCACCCAAATTAAGCCAAGACCTCCACCTACCAACCTCAAATTCTTACTGCAGACCCCAGCGCACTTTGCCTTACCCGAATAAAACCCCGGTTCTCATTAGATTTAGTGTTGCATTCGATATTTAGTATTGAATCTAGTGTATTGTGTGTATGATACACCTAAATCATTACATTGCAATATGTCCTATTTATTTTAGTTTTGTGTTTACATTAAATTGTTATTAAATGGTGGATTCACAACCTCTCTAGGAAGCACCATTCTTTGTCTTGCTTTGCATTTATAGGTAGTCCTTCCTAAATAAATAAAATAGTTCTCTACGATCAACTTGGATAACGTCAAGAACGTGCATAACCTTCTCCGTATAGTACATAGGTATTCCTCCTTAACCATTTACCCTCTATCTATTTTGTCCTAGAAAGTGTAAAAATTATTGGTGAAACACTAGTCACACCAAGTTAACATGCTACAAATGATTCCCCCAATATTAATGTGTGAGATGGAATTCAAAAATTCCATTCTTATGTAGATGCAACCCAATTGTAGTCTTTAAATGTTTATCTTTTCCCAAGTAGTAGATAGTAAGTATTAGCCCAAAATTGTCCATCCCCTAATAATGGTAAGAAAGTCATGTATATATATAATTCCCTTGTTTGAATTTTTTTCATTAACAACTAAAAATCTGACCCAAAGTGATAAAAGAGACTCTAGAAAAGATACCAAATGATGTGGCAATTCAAAATCAAGAAAAGAGGGAAAGGGAAAAATATCCCGAGGGGATAATAAATCTTAGGGCGCTCTGTAGACACCAAAATTAGGTCACACTCCCCTTTGGCCCCTTGTCAAATAAATACCTTGAACACATCCACCTAGCCATGGCCCCCTTCACCCCACTATAATATTAATTTAATTCATTTAATTAAATTAATTCATTATCCTCACCTTATTTATTATTTAAATATCCTAATTGGGATAATGCCCACATATCCACCTCACCTAGACACCTCACCCTAAGACCTATTCTTAGTAAGTTGCCATAACTAACTAAAACCTACCCAAACCCTAAAAATCAATGCCTACATTCCCTCTAACCACATTCCCACATGTTAGAAGGAAGCTTCCAGTCTGATCCATGGGGTAAATGAATCGAGATCTGAGAAAATCAAGGGGATCTTCCCAATTCAGTAAACCTAGGAAATCCTACCCTAACCGACGTTGGTTACCCTTAACCACCGCCGGTTAAGCCGAACCACCGTCGATTACCTTTTAACTCCCAAAATAACCTTATTTTGAGGTTGGCACATTGTTTTTGGAGGTTGGCACATTTTTGAGAGAGAGGGACATCTTCTGAGAACAAGTGACAAAACCAGAGTTGCATGCAAGCAGAACCAACATCTATACCAGCATCAGAACACCCATATCCAACACTTGAAGTAATCACATAGCCACCTACCTTCATGGGAGCATCTGGGGAAGCGCTAGCACTACACCAAGTCCATTTGATCACCCACCATTATCAACCAAGCATCAAGCTCATACAAACAGGAATGTAATATATTCTGTGGGATAAGAGTGATGAGTCTAAAGGAAGAAAGAATTATGGAGTTAGAAATTGATCACATATCAAGGAAGAAATATTAAATGAATCCATGGGTAACCAAAGTTTCATCAACCAAACATAAATTCATGGAAGACATGATCAAAGTGGAAAAATATTAGAATTCTCGTGATGCATAATAAGTCCACGTCCGATTCATTCCAATCACTTAACCAATCCACTAACCAAATTTAATTTTTAATGTTACCATCCTCTTACACTAGTGGTTTGATGATGTGCGATTGAAGTAAAATGAGGCACCCATACCTTTCTTATGAAATCCATGGAGATTGGTCTTTGGTACAATCAGAGTGTTTAAATTCATTGATCACTTTGGATGTGATCATTTCTATCTTCTTCCTCTCTCAAATTTTATATATGTAAGTGAAAAAGCACATGCAAAGGGTTCACATTTTTGTAATTGTGATATCTTTTCCCTTTTGAGCTCAAATCATTACTTGCAAACCTACATGATGTGCTTGTGAAAATTTCATGTGCCTCGACTCTGCTTAGGCTATAAATGGATAATTTATTGATATTGAATGTAAATATGTTTTCTTTCCTTTTAATTATTATTTTTTTAATGTGAATATTTCTATCCTCTTGATGGTCTTCAGTCTTATTTTGTTTATTTCTACCAAAGTTTTGTGTGCATTGTCTTGGGTATTTGCATATGCTTTCATATATTTGTCTCTAGAGCAAGAATTGAACCCTATTTTATTTTGGTGCATCACCTCTCTTTTTTCATAATTTTCCTCTTTCAACCCTTTTCCATTGGAATGCTTAGGTTAATATTATATAGCTATACTGTATTTCTAGTTAGTTAGTCATAGTTAGCTAGGATGGAAGGAGCCAACCTTCTTTGGAATTGACCTCAAAAGGTTTCATTGTCCCACACTTTATAGGTCTTCAATGTTTCACTAATGTGTCAATATTGGTCTTAGAAAAGGGTGTAATATTAGGAGACAACAATAACATAACCTTTGCAAGTAAATATACCGTTGAAAATATTCCTTAACTTGGTATAGTTATCATCAATTTAATCCATCTAGTTTGTGAGTAATCGATCATTGGGAATCTTCATCTAGTAAATTTTACGAGGTCACTTGATTATCCTATCAAAAAAAAAAATAGTTCAAGGTCCATATGTTCAAGTCTAATCATATTGATGTTGAAACATGTGTAAAAGAATCACATGATCCATAAAGTTGGAATATGTGTATAACTTCCAATGATAGGAACACAAAAAACATGCAAGACACTAAATATCCAAAAACATCCACAAGTGAAAAAAATCCAAAAGGATGCACAAAAACTCAACTTGTCATACATTGTCTTTATAAAAATAAGCCAAAACACAATATTGTGCAAGGTCATGTAAATATATGCAAATTTGTGAAATATTTTATTCTCCTAGCACTAACTCTTTTTGGTGATGTTATATTATAAGTGAACCATGGATGCTCTTACATAAAAATAAAAAGTAGGAGTAGAATTGATAAGTGTTTTCAACCTTTAGTGCTTAAAAGAATAAAATTTGGGTGTTTACAAACAAAATCACATAGTTCTACACTTTTAATTTAATGTAAATCTCTATAATCTCTTTAGAATAAAGGAATTTTTTTCTGAGCATAGATTTCCAATGAAACTATATGATTTCACTCCATCTATGAAAAAACATGTAGCTCTTTGAGTTTGTATGCGTTCCAAAAACCCAAGTGTTTGTGAACTATTGAGAAATGCTTATAGTCTAGGTTCAATGAGTTTTGTGTAAACAACTATCTACAATTCCATGTGTATGTGTTGTCATGCTAAATTTCTAACATGCAAAATTGAAAATTTTACCACAAAAAATAAACCCCCACTTGAATATTTCCTCTCCCAGCCAAGATAAACCCTTCCTCTAGCCAACCTATTGGATCAAAAAATCCCTCCCATGTCTATGTCACCCCCATTCCATCTAAGAGGAAATTAATAGCAAAATTTTCAAGTTTTTTTAATGTATAGGGATGAATTCCTAAGGTGGTTGAAGAAGTCATTGGGTTTCATGGAAATAGATTTCCTCCGAAGGTCTAAAAAGTTTGTTTTGGCAATTTTGCAACTTGTAAACACCCTCAAGAATCCTACATGGAAGATTCAAACCATCTACGGGTAGTATTGGAGAACATTGATGATGTCCAAGGAAGTTTAAGGAAATTATGTGAAGAAAATTGATTTCAAAAACAAGTTAAGAAAACTGGGTCATTTTGGACATAGGGAATGAAAGCTCTAACATAGAAATTCAACTTGTTAAGAAGATGCTAGGAGTTCCAAGAAGATTTCAAAGCTCATCAAATACTCAATGGAAAGGTATTTTAATTATCCATATTATGGAAACATAATTTTTTTCCTAAGCCTTCAATTTTTTTTTATAGCTTAAGTCACTATTGTTGCTCCTTCATATAGTGAATGGTGTCAAATTTAAAATTTTAGAAATAATTTGATCCTCTAAATGTATGGGATTATCTCTACAGGTGATTTAGAGTCAAAATAATATAAGGTTTGACCCTAAAACACTCTATCATGCTCCCGGGTAGAAAAATCACTCTCAATGTCCCTAAATTCACTCGATGGGTGACATCAACATTATAAATACTCATCTGTCACAATTTTCACTCCTTGTGTCCCTAGTATCCCCTCTAAGGTGGAAAAGGGACACAAAATTGTTACTTCCTATGGAGGTTATGTTTTCATCACTTAAAACTTGTGACTTGAGTGGTTAGGTGAGCACAAAGTCAAAATTTGACCACTTTTTCACAATAAAGACCCCTAGTTAGAAATTTTCACTCCTTGTGTCCCCCTTTTCCCGCCAAGGTCAAAATGGGACAAGGGGAAACAAAAGTGTGACCCCCATTTTTTAAAGTTGTGGCACTCACCCCTCACCACTTATGCACCTAGGTTACACAATTTGACTTACCAACTTCCCCCTTCCATGATGGTTGGACCCTAGTCACACTTTTGAGCCTCATCTATCCCCCATGTAAAGCTCCAAAGGGGATAAGGGGGACACAAAAGTATGAAATATTTCATCTCGTTTAATCCATGTTCATCAAAAACACATTGTCTATCCCTCAAAACCTTATTCCCTAGCTCCATGGATCTCCTCCACAAGCACTAGAGGATTTCACTTGTAACCATCTAGTGCAAGTCACACTTTTGTGTTCCTTGTTTTCCCTTTAGTCCCTCTTGATATTCTACTATAATTCAACTCCACTTCAACCCTCGTCATAAGGTGTGTAAGTGAGAACAAAATTATTCATATTCAAAAGCTAGCCATTTTTATATGTCAAATATGCCTTTTTATTCCAAAAATATCTCTCCTTGATATTATGTAGTTGAAAATATTCCAAAGGCATCATAGGCTAAAATGAAAAGTTACTCATATCTCCCAAACCCCTTGTTTAATCCCATGAGATTTTAACAACATCTCCTTCTTGAAAATATCTTTGAAATGAATCCAAACAAGCATCGAATGGTGTTCTAAATTATCTTTAATGGCCATTTTTTCATAAAATAAAAATTCATTTATTATATCTATGGAGTTTTTAGTGATTTAAATCCTCCAAAAATTGGAGCAAAACATCCTTATGAAATAACAAAAATTTTGAGACCATTTTTGTTCCATTCTGACACCGGGAAGACCCACTTATAAAATAATAAGCCTTCCTAAGAATCACTATCTATAAATAGTAATTTCTATAAAAAATTCATTCTCAGAGTTTTCGTGTCCCCCAACATCAGGGAAACTCAAAAATTTCAAATTAAGAAATTGGTAACTAAAATGGATTTCTCAAAATAAGACTTACTAAAAATAGTAACTATCGAGATATTGGTCAAGAAACAAGGATATTGAGCCTCTCATGCTAAAGAAAGAGCACATGTATGAGTTATAAATAGTGCGAACATCGTAGTGACTTGATAGATTCATGATTCCATACTATACAATTTCATTTAAATGAAGAAACCATTCTTATGTTTAGAGGAGAATACCTTTTCTATTGAATATTAGATAAGAAATAAGGTTTTTGAGATCCTCAAATTGATTCCATTTAAAAAGGTGACATTTGTATTAAAGAGGTGAATTTTTAAATCCGAGAGGAAGAAAACGATGATCTCCACATCCTAACTCCCCTTGTCTTCAAATAATATGATTATGTTTGTAAGAACATGTAATCATCTTAAGTTCATCAAGTGTAAGTCACTTAGCAATGTTTTTAAACACTCATTCAAATTCCTTCAAGTTTATCTACATCTCATTAAAGGAGGAATTTACAACCACATTTTTCCAATTCCATAGATGGTCACTTAGACAATAACAAGTGAAATCAAGAACATCATGAAACCTATGAGGGTGTTGAAACATCAAAATTCAATTCATCAAGGCAATGGTCATGAGAAGGCATGATAGGGGAGGATCATCATGAGTGATGCTGAAAGTTCATCCCAAGTTCACATTGCAATGTCTCACAACAATGTTTCTAAACACTCATTCAGTACTTTGGAGTATGTTTACATCTCATAGAATAAGGAGATTATACCACAATGTTTCAATTCAACATGATGTTCAAGGGAAAATAACTTCACTTGGAGCATTTAATCCATCATTGGAAGCAAGTTCTTCATCAACATAAGACTTTCCCTATTTGGATTTTCACTTCTCTCTCTCTCTCTCTCTCTCCTCCCTCTCTCTCTAACATTATATTTGTTCATTGAGAATGTAATTTTTCACTCTTTCATGTTATTCACCTAAGTGACTTAATTTTTCAATGTAAAAGTCCCTCTCAAAAATAAGAAAATTACTTAATCTCATTTCTATGGAATTTGAAAATTTACATAATGGTGAGATGAAAAGTCACATGGGGGAAGATGAAGATTCATTTGTAATGCTTATAAATTGGAATGGATTCTCCATTCCAAAATTTTGGTAATTGTTGATTGTTGTATGTTATTGAGCTTTGTATCACTACTACATCAAACAATAAAAGATAAATTTCTTCTATGTCCTTTTCTATGTTCCTCTATCCTCTCTACTCTCCAAATTTACAAGCATTGTGATCTTGTAAAACCAAGAAGGAACTTTGTGTCCTTGATTAATGAATCTATTAAAATTTACGTCTCTAATTTATTAGTTTTACTTTTCTTACATGGTTGAATTATTCTAATTGAATGTGGACCTATTTTGTTATTGTTAGTGAGAATCTAATAGTTCCTACTTAAAACATTAACCCTCTCTCCCTATTTCTCCTACTCCTCATTACCTCCCTTAATAAAATTCCTCCCTTATACATTGTATAAGAATTTTGTCTATTATTATTATGTGATCTCCAACCTAATGTCTACCCCAAAATTTTAGTTAGTTTACATTCAATAATGGGATCCTCCCCATACCCAAGAAGGAGGGGTATTATCCTTGTGACCATTGGTGAAAACCAATAATCTACACTACAACAAATTATTTCACCAACTATTTTTTGTGACTCTAGTAGGGAAGATATGAAATTTGTGTACCCTTAAAAGATCTTTGAAAATCCAAAAATATTCATATTCTAAAAATTCATAAAAAATCAAAAACTTAAATACCAAAAATACTATCTAAATGTGTAAAGCCTTATTATGATCCTATTAAAAAGAATATTATTTTATAGTTTCATTCCTTTCTAATGCTCTAAAAAAAATTATAGGAAGAAGATTCAGTGAAGAAAATCAATAAATTAGATTTATTATATTTCATAATAGTCTATTTGAGCCATGAGAACAAGAGGATTTTATACTTGCTCTAATACAAATCCCAAAGTTTATTTAAAGATCTCATTGAAGAATTAGTTGCAAGACCATTAGATATCATCTCATCGAAGAAGAATAAGAAGAAATGGCTACACCTATGCCATGGGGGCAAAATACTAGTGGTCCACTAGCTTTGAATCCTCCACTATGATAAATTACAAAAGGATCTGAAAATAAATTTCCTAAGTTCTAAGGAGATGGAAAATAACATCTAGATGATCATATTATAAATTTTATCAAATCTTTGAGACTTCTTGGAGTAGGACATGAAGATGTTATTGTTCAACTATTCATGGAATCATTACAAGATGTCAATGCAAACTATTTATACTACTTACCATCATGCTCAATTAATGACTGGGATGATATGAAAACCATGATTGAATCAATATTCAAGATATAAGAAGATGAACATGCCCTCCATTTCTCAATCTAATTAGATGAAGAAATAACATCAAAGACTCCATGAGAGATTTTGTAGAAAAATTCAATAAGTTGATAAAAAGATTCCTACAAGTGCTCATCCTACTGCAGATACTCACAAGAGGTTATTTGTGAATTCTTAGTTACCTAAAGTTTGTTTCATGATATGAAGATCTCAACCAAACACTCTAGATAATGCTCAAAAACTTTCCATTGAAGTAGAAGATGATCTTATCATGTCAGGAGGAATATCGAAAAATATCAAACAAAGAATAAGGACTAGAGTTCTAAATATGAAATATTTGATCCATTGCTACAAATATTGGTCAATGATTTGACTTCATTAAAGAAGGAAATTGTTTAACATTCCTCAAACCAAAATAGAACAAAAATTAGATTGCAAGAGAACCTCGAAGGCTCACCTTGGAAGATCCATCGATTAATGCAATATGTGGAACCTGTGAAGATGAAGGAGAATAAATTATTGAATCAAAAATTAGAGAATAAGGAGATGGATGTGCTAGGATTATGTATTTTGAATACTCACAAATGAATATTTTGAATAATCCATGATAAATACTCTTGTGCAGTGTTCACCTACTCGCATACAAAGACAAAAGCCTCTTTTTCTACTTCCCAAGAAAATAATTTGAATCCTAAAATGTCGAATCTAAGAAAAATAAAATAAAATGAGGATAATCGGTTTTACTTATCATGGGTTCATCCAAGAATAATCCCAAGACTACCTCAATCAAGACTCTATCTACCTCTTCAGTAAGTCTCTTTCATCTCCTCTTGAAAAATCATTTTTCAACTTCTATTGATCCTAAGAATGCAAATCCTACTTTTGTCAAGGCTTCCATAATTCCTAATGTGCCTACCACTTCTTCACCTTTTGACATCATTGACCATGTTAAGAAATATAAAATTCAAATTTATGAGTCTGAGTACTTGAGAAATCATCCCAAGAAATTTGATAGGCTTGTCTAGTTTATCAAAGGAAGTAGTTCAAGTTCATGTTCCAAAAATGCCACTACCAAAGAATTACCCCTTACTCCTCAAAACTTTATTTCTTCCTTCCACCCTCCACCTCTAGAAAAGTTATATTTTTCTATCTATCCTTGTTGGTCAATGGATATAAATTGAATAATTGCATTATTGACTTTGGTGCCTCTAAAATGTCATGCCCGCAAAATTTGTAATGCCCTTGGTCTCTCTCTCTCCTCCTACTACTATTACTACTCATTATTCTCAAGTAACATCCAAATAAGTACCTCTTGTTGTCCATGTCAAATATTCTCAAGTAACATTTTTCATTTGAATGTTTTTTTTTTGAAAATAAGGTCATGATGAAAATAATTATAGAGACATTCCATCCTTGTAGGAATGTTGTTGAGTTAAGCTTCTATCAGGATGTTGGTGGGGATATATAGATGGTTTGGTTTCATTCCACCATTCCATTCAATGTTAAAAATAATAAAATTCCTTCCCATACACGGTTCAAAAAAAGATGACCCAAGGGCAAACATCCTATTTCAATATTTAAGGTATCATTTTTTCATATCTTTAGAGGAAGATGATGAGTTTCCCATGTTGATGGGAGAATATCAAAGTGTGATGGATCTGGTCAAAAAGTATCATCATGATTTGATGAATTCAGAATTTGATAGTGTGTACTTCCCATTGAGCATGAATGCAGATTCTCTACTTATTGGTGATGATGGTCATGGAAATATTGGCTTCCAATAAATAAATATTGATGAAGGTGAATGGTGTGATTCATGAATATAAAATGGCATTAAACAAATTCTTGATTTCAAGTGAGTCCCATATTTAAATAATCATGTTCTTAAGGCTCATCATAAAGATTTGGAAAATGATGATCTTCATGTTGTGATCCTCAACCTTGTGCTTGTTCTCATTTCAAGAAGATGAAGAGCTTATCGATGAAGAAAAAATATATGGAATGTTGCTTGATTATCCCAAGGCTTATTTTACTCAAGATGAAGACCCTATCAATAAGGGATATATATGAATAAGAATATGCTTAAATATTTCAAAGTTGACTCCACTCAAGGAAAAGATGATTTTATCATGAAGATGGATTTTGAGGCTCAAAATGGCCATGATAGAGAAGATGATGATTTACATATTATATACCCAATATTGTGCTTATTATATTTCAAGATAATGAGGCAATGTGCACACCACAACATAGAGATAAGAAGACAAAAGTGAGAATTTTTTTATGAATGATAGTTACTTGAAGAAATTGAGAAACATGGAGTATCAAGAGGCTTGTGATAGTGTTGAAACTATTAAATTTTTTATGAAGGATTAACTCATGAAAAAAATGGTCATGAAGAAGATGAAAAGTGAAGGTAAAATTCCCATCAAAATCATAAGCTTGGGTGTGAAAATAGTGATATTTGTGTGATCAAGACTCATTCTTGTAATAATGAAGGAAAATCAAAATTGGAATAAATTTGGAAATAAAAGCATAGAAGGAAGCAAAATGTCAAAGGAAAAATAGAAATGAGTTTTCTAAGTGGACCCTCACTTACCATAAAAATCATGCAAACTTTCTCAATAATTGAGAAAGAGGTCATATTTCAATGAGCTTGTCAATGGATTTTCAAAAAAATAAATTTGGCGATACCCTCGCACGGGTAAACTTTTAGTGAAGAATAGGTACTATAATGAAAGTGGGTTTTTCCCCACATGTACCATAGGTTATTTAGGTATTTTGTGTGTTTCCCTTCCCATTGTGTGTTTCCTTTCTTTGTGGTGAATTTTTTTCATTTGTATCTTTGTTGTGCTCGTAGCTTCGATGATTACTCGGTATGGTGACTCTATGACCCAATGGATAAGGAGCGGTCTTATACACCATGAGCTACATGAGGCTATTCATTACCCTTACAGTCTAATATCCTTAAGATAGAGATATTTGTTTTCATGCTAAATTTATAGCATGCAAAATTATTAATTTTAGATAAGATAACTAAGCCCCACTTGAAAATTTCCTCTCTCAATCCACTGCAAACCCTTCCTTTGACCAGCTATCAACTCACACAACCCATCCAAGGTCTATTTACCCCATTTTTGGATAAGAAAAAATTAATAAATATATTTTCAATTGAGTTTAATGTCCATGGATTAATTCCTAAGGTGATTTAAGAAGTCACAAGGTTTCATGGAAAACTAATTTCCTTTGGAGGCCTAAAAATGTCATTTTTGGCTATTCTACATCTGGTAAACACCCTATAGAATCCTATAGTGAAGATTCAAACCATATGATGGTGGTGTTGGAGAAAATTTAATATTTACAAGGAATTTTACGGAAATTATGTGAAGAAATTTGATGTTAAGAACAAGTTAAGAAAAATCAGGTCATTTTGGGTACATGGAACGAAAGCTTTAACGGAGAATGTCAACATGCACGGATGATTCTAGGAGTTTCAGGAGGATTTGGAATCTCATTAAATATTCAATAAAAATGTATTATAATTATACATATTATGGAAACATTAAATTTATCTTAAGTCTTGAAAATTTTTTCGATAGCTAAGTCATTGTTGTTGCTTCTTCATAATGAAAGGGTAAATGGTGACAATATTTAAATTGTAGGAATATTTTCTCTCCTAATAATGTATAGGATTATCTAAAAATGTTATTTTGAACTAAAATCATATAATGTTTGATCCCAATACACTTTATCATGCTCCAGGGGTAGAAAAATCACTCCCAGTGTCCCAAAATGCACTTGGCGGGTGAAATCAATATTCTAAAAACTCATTTGTCACACTTTTTTATTTTTGTGTCCATATTTCCCCCAAGAGGAAAAGGGGAGAAAGGGGACACAAAATTGTGACTCCCCTATGGAGGTTATGTTTTCATCACTTAAAACTTGTGACTTGAGTGGTTAAGCGAGCAAAAGTCAAACTTTGACAACTTTTTCATGAGAAAGACCCCCTAGTCACACTTTTTAATTCCTTGTGTCTCCTTTTTCCTCCTCAAGGTTTAAAATGGAAAAGGGGGACATAAAATTTTGACCCCTATCATTTGTAAAGTTGTGACATTCACCCCTCACTTTCTGCACCTAGGTTGCAAAATTTGACTTACCAACTAGCCCCCTTGCACTTTTGGTCCTTATATGTATCCTAAGTCCCCCAAGTTTAAAAGGGGAAAAGGGGGACAAAAAAGTGTGACCTAATTCATCCCATTTAGCCCCTAGTCATTAGAAAACACATTTTTAGCCCCAGATGCTCATTCCCACCCCCGTGGATCTCCTCCATAAGGAACTAGAGGATTTCACTTGTCATCATTTGGTGCAAGTCATAATTTTTTGTCCCTTATGTCCCTTTTTTCCCTCTTACACTGGTGCAATTTCACTTCAACCCTCATTCAACTCTTATTAAGCTTGTTTAAGTTAAGGTGTGCAAGTGAGAACAAAAAGCTTCATATTCAAAAGTTATCCATTTTTATGTGTCAAATCTGCATTTTTCTTCCCAAAATATCTCTTCCTTGCTATTATGTTACTCAAAATATGTTAGAGGCATCATATGCTAAAAATGGAAAGCTTCTTATATCTCCTAAACCCCTTATTTGATCCCCATGAGATTTTAACAACACATTCTTCTCAAAAATGCCTTTTAAATGAATCCAATGGTTTTATAGATTATTTTAAAGGCCTAACAAGGTTTCCCAAAATAAAAATCATTTGTAAGATTGACAAAGTTGTAGCAATTGAAATCCTTCAAAAATTGGAGAAAAGAATCCTTATGAAATAACAAAAATTTTGAGACCTATTTCATTCCATTCCAACACTGGGAAGACCCACTTGTAAAATATTAATCCTTCTTAAGAATCATTATGTATAAATAGTAAGTGTTATAAATAGTTCATTCTCAGAGTTGTCATTACCCCTTCCACATAAGGAAAACTCAAAATTCCAAATTAAGCCACTTGTAACTAAAATGGACTTATCAAAATAAATCTTGCTAAAAATAGTAAGTGTCAAGATATTGGTCAAGAAACAAGGATTTTGAGCCTCTCATGTGAAGAAAGAACACCTGGATGAGTTTTAAATAGTACAAAACATCATAGTGACTTGACAGATTCATGATTCCACATTATGTAATTTTAGTTAAATGAAGGAGCAATTCTTCTGTTTAGAGGATAAGACCTTTTTCAATGAATGGTGGATGAGAAAGAAGGTGTTTGAGCATCCTAAAATTGATTCCATTTAAAAAGTGATATTTTTTCACAAAGGTGAATTTTTAAGATGAGAGGAACAAGGTGATGATCTCCATGTCCTAACTCCAACCTTGTGTTCAAAAAGGATCATCATGTTTGTAAGAATAAGAAATCATCTCAGGTTCATCAAGTGAAAGTCACTTAATTTTTTTTTGAACACTTATTAACATTCCTTTCAAAGTGTATATGCATCTCATCAGAGGAGGAATTTACAACCACACTATTCCAATTCATAAATGGTCACTTAGACAACAGTGAAATCAATAAAATCATGAAACATATTTGGTTGTTGAAACATCAAAATTCAATTAATCAAGGAAATGGTCATGAGAAGCATGATAGGGGAGAATCGTCATGAATGATGTTGATAGTCATCCAAATTTTACATTGCAATGTATCACAACAATGTTTCTAAACACTCATTCAATACTTATATCTCATAGAAGAAGGATATTAGACCACAATGTTTTGATTCAACATATGGTCAAGGTTAAGGAGCTTCATTTATGGAGCATTCACTCAAAATTCATTAGAAGTAGGTTATTTATCAACAAAATCCTCCCCATCTCTGGATTTTCACTTCTCTCTCTCTTCTTATGTCTCCCCCTCCCTCTCTCTCTAACATTTTATTTCTTAATTGGGAATGTACTTTTTCACTCTTTCATCTTATTCACTTAAGTGACTTAATTTTGCATTGTAAAATTCCCTTTTAAAAAATAAGAAAAGGAATTAGTTTCATTTCTAGGGAATTTGAAAAGTTACATGGTGCTAAGATGAAAAGTCACATAGGTGGAAGAGGAATATTCATTTGTAACACTATCTATTGGAGTGGATTCTCCATTCTAAAAGGTTGCAAATTTTTATTGTTGTATGTTGTCGAGATTTGTATCACTACTACATTAAGAAATAGAAGCTAAATTTTCTCTATGTACTTGTCTATGTTCCTCTATCCTCTCTACTCTTCAACTTTTTAAGCATTGTCAAATTATAAACCAAGAAGGAATTATTTTTCCTTGATTAATGAATCTATTGAAATTTGTGTCTCTGATTTTTACTCTTACTATTGATTGCATGGTTAAATTATTCTAATTTAATGTGGACCTAATGTGGTTACAATTGGTGAGAATATGATAGTTCCTACTCATAACTTTAATCTAAATTTTTAATTTATCTTACTCCTCTTTACCTCCCTTCACAACAAATTCCTCCCTTGTACATTTTACAAGCATTTTCCCACAAGTTTAGTGGAATATTTCTATGTGATCCCCAGCCTAATGAAAACCCCAAAATTTTAGTTAGTTTACATTCAATAATGGGATATTCCCCATACCGAATAAGGAGGGGCTTAGCCTCATGACCATTGGCGATAACCTATAATTTTCACTACACCAAAATATTTCACCAACAATATGTAAAGTTTATATGAACTTTTGTAAATTGGAAAAAATAATGCATAACTACATCATGACTTTGTGTAGAAGTGAAGTTTACATTGGAATGTAATAAGAGGTAAGAATATGGTTGATGGTCATTTTTGTGAAGTGTATCACACCTCCAACTACATGTAACCTTACATCCTTTAATTTACTAGACTATGTGACATGCCCACACAAGGCTAGATAGTAATTCCCATGAGAACTTAAATAATGTAATAGACAAGAAAGTGAAGGGTCATGAAGAAGAGCTACCACATATCATGCATAGAAGATGAAGAGTTTTCCTATGGTGGAACTTTCTTTAAATACATACTTGATAAATTAATGAGCTATTTTGAAGACAGACTAGATACTAAGATAATTTAGAAGTGGGATGTAAGATTGATATCTTGATGACCTAGTTAGATGGAAGAAAGAAAAAGAGAAGATCATAACATGAAGTAAATATATTTATTTGAAAAATATAATTGGAGGTAACTTTAAAATATATATTTCCTAGGATATTGTGTATATTTTACACAAATATATATGATTGAACCATGTCCATTGAGGGATTATTATATCTCTGTGTATAGTGAGACTACAATAAAGCTAGGGGATTTAGTTTCTATTTAATTGTAGTTTCATTATTGAATTTAATAATGATATTTTTGTAGTGTTCTATTATTATGTGAATATGTGGAAGTTCACATTGAGTGATTTCAATTTTAAAAATACAAGGTTGTTTTTCACTATACTCCCTAACCATTATTGCACCGTTTGGTATCGGGGAAGGTGTATCTTGACAATTAGTTGAAGCTTATTTTTACATTTGTGTGGGGAATAACACCAAAAAGGAATATTCAAACAAAGAGTGATGGATAGGTGTTATTATTGTTATTTTTAAAAGGAAAATAAATGGAACATATACCCATACCTTTTTGAAGAGTGTGAAGTACACTAAGAGTTGCAAACTTATTGGATATGTTAAGAGAAATTCCATCATGGATAGATGATATGGATGCTACATGACATAAAGTATTTGATAAAGTCTTAATGCAAAGAAGAAGAATGAATACTTGAGGTATAAATAGTAGAATTGGTTGGTAAACAATAAAATATATTGTTGAACTCCATTTCCATGATAGGAGGAAAGTTAGCATTGAAAACCATTAGTTATGATGGAAGTTTGTGTCTTGAAGAACTCATTGATAATATCACTGAGTTGAAGAAATATTTTGATTACAAGAAGATGGAAGATCCTAATATTTTAAATTTTTTTATTACATGAAGTTAAATGGAAATGCGTCCTTGTGATGGGATCATGTGAAAAATTAAAGAGTAAAAATAAATAAATACCAATTAAATTTTTGGGATAGAATGGCCATGAAGTTGTAATGTAATTTTCCCCCTTCTGATTATCAATTGAGTTTTCTCAATAAATTTCATAATTCGATATAAAATAAGACGTGTAAAGGATAACATCGTTGCTTTCTACAAGCTCACCATTAGAGTTGGTTGCGTTGAGGATAAAATGGAGAGGATATCAAGGTACATAAATGGTATTCATTTATCCATACCAAATGAGTTTATAATTATAATTTTTCATTTAGTATAGAAATCATATCAATTTTATTTGAATTTGGGGTGGGAGAAGTTGTCTAGAAGGTAAAAAGATGATGTGAGAGGTAGATGAAGGATATCACATGGAAGATGATATGAAAATAATGGTATAGGATAACATACCCATGAATGAGAATCAAATACTTCCTACACTTAAATTCATGTTTCAAGAGGCTAAGGATATATTTCTAGAGTAAGAGGATTCTATGGTAGAAGAATAAGATTCATGGGTACATTCTTTATGTGTGTAGAATGGGCATAGAGGATTCAAGAGTATGCACAATAATATTAGAAAAATGGTATAAGAAATGAGGATAACCATCACATTACACAAGAGGTATGAGGAGGGTGTTGCATCACCTAATAGAACTAAATAAAAGAACATGGAGACACTCTCATGATAAAAAGAGTATTGTTGAAACCCGCAAAAGAGGAAATTGAACTGATGTAGAGAAATAATATTTTTGAAATGATATGCAAGTATGGAGATACGTGTTTTAGAGTTATCATTGTTATTGATAGTATTGTTTCAAATGAGATGGTAGATAAGTTTGGTTTGAAGAGGATGGTACCAAAACTTATATGAGGTGTATTTTGTGTTAAAGGGACATTATATTTTGGTGAATTAATTATTTTTGGTTATATTTCAAATTAGTACGAAATATATGGACTATTATGTGACATCATGATCATATACATATACCATGTATTATTAGGAAGGACTTTTATGATGGGAAAGAGAATGCCTACACCCTTGATAGTGATGGTATGAAATATACATTGAAGGAAAAAGGAGAGAAAGTGGACACTAGTCCCAAGGTTTTGTTGGTTTCTATTTTATATATTTACATCTAAGGATATTAAATAATTAAGGATTAATGATAATTCAAGAATCAATAAATTGTGGTCCTTATCATAACCAAATATTATAAATGTGGAAATAAAGAGTCTAATCACTAAAAACAATAAAAGATACAAAAGTGTGAGTTTAAGAACAATCCAATCCGATTCTTCCAATTCACAACAAAATCACAAGTTGAAAATGGTGTCATGCAATAGTCATCAATAGATTATGTAAGTTAAGACTTCTATAAATATACTTGTGTTGAATTTGTACAGAATCATTGTGTTTCATGGCCAAAAAAAGATGAGAATTAGGTGTAGATAATCGAGTTTTGTAATTTACACTTTGGTAACTATTGAATCGACTATGTACTCTTGTTATGATAAACACAACTTCTCCATTCCTGCTTAGCACCTTTCGAGGTCAATTATTTATCTTGTTTATCCTTACACTTTGATATGTTGACACATCCTAAGAATACAATGCAAAAAATCATCAGAGAAACACCAGTATCTATTCATGCATCCATTACTAAGTTTTCAAGAAAACCCACATTCAAAAGAAAGCCTAATGATTTCAAATATGCTTCTATATACACTATTAATACCATCTCACAACTTGTTAAGATATAATAAAAAACCTTACATCATCAATTAACTCACTTTCCAAGTCCTCCTCACATTGTCTTGAAATAATTGCTTGAGTGAAATCTCACATCTCTCCCTCCACTATTTGAGGTCAATATGAGTAGACCTCAAGGAAATACGTTTAATGCTAGTGACTATTGTGATTATCACTAGTTTGTCATGAAATATATAGAAAATTTCTTAAATATTCATCATGTTATCCAAGATCTTATTAATTCTCAAGCTATTGAATGGGATGAGCTTACTCAATCTTCACAACTAATTAATGATAATGCCAAGCAAAAACATCTTCCCTAATCACTCTCACCCTCAACTTGAAAACATGGATGCATCTTATAATGGTACACCTCACACTCCAATTGATATTCAACCTTCATACTCATATGGCACATAACATAGTCTTCCTTATGATCCATACACTACAACAAAATGCTCAAATCCTAAACAACCCACATCTTCTTGATCCCATATCCTCCCTTCAACATTCACATTTTTTATTTGACATTACACTCCAGGCCTCCATGCCTCACATGATGACACCTTGGATGATACTTGGTAGCCTTGGTTCTACCCACCTCTTTTGCACATATTTATGCATTAAGATAATATAAAAACATTCGAATATTTTTAAAAATACAAAATTAGGATTTATGCATATTACTTGTATTATTAGTAGTTTACATTGCATACGTTGTTTGTCACTTTGGTTTAATACACAACATTATTTATTTCTTTACATGCATGTGTTCACTTGACATATTAAGATGGATGTATAACACAAATATCGATACATGTTTATAAGAGCCTTCTTATTTCCTTACATTCTCATCATTTAGGGAAATCCCTCCACATCATATAGGTTATATTGTTATATTATAATTCATTGGAACTTAATCATTTAAACTCAATTATATATTGTGTAATTTCTACTTTTCAGACTTCTTGTGGACACAAAATCATGTACTTGGTTACATTTCTAGGTCCTAATCACATACTACGATTCATATGATTCCTAAGTCATAAAAATAGTAATTGACATCTATATTTGGCCTCTTTTTGTTTTCCTTGTTTCCTCTTTGGTCTTACACACCCCACGACCTAGTATACTATTCATTGATTTATATTTATTGACTCGAACACCAGCACCTAACCAGGACACTGCCACCTAGGTGCCCTCATCCCCTCTAGACACCCCCAACCTCTTTGTATCTTACTCGTCTCTTTTGGGCCTATTTTATATTTTGGGCATCTTATTTTCTTATGGTTGGCCTTTTAGTTGTTAATTACAAAATTTAAATAAGGGAATCATATAAATACAAAGTTATGTGACCATAATAAAGGACCAATCTCTAAGCATCTACTATCACCACTTAAGGTTGCATCCAAAGGAATTCTAAGAGCATCAAAACATCCATATAGCATCCATTCAAGGGACAAGGGAATGTATTATATGCATACACACATAGGAGGGGAAGTTCATTTTGACATCCACACATCTATCTACATTACTACATCTAGTTATCGCTCTCTATCAAGTGCATCTTGCACAAGAGCATCCTAGGGCACAATTTCCACACACACTTCGAATAAGTACATGGAGTCTTAGATGTAGTGAAACACTTGGTCGTAAGTTCACACTTTGTCAAGTGACTGTTAGGATCGAACAACTCCCCATTTATATCTTTTTTTAAAAGATTTGATGTATTTTAGGGTTTTGTAGGTTTTCTCTCTCTTTTCGATTACAGTGAATACTACGATCATCTAGAGACACATAGGTAACTAAAAAAGGTTAGAGACAACCATGTGACATAAGAAAATTTAGAATCCTGCCATTTTTATAGTCATAGGTGCCTAACAAAGGTCTCCAGTGGCTAGGTTCCCGACCTAGTATAAGCACCCTACTCCAAGATTGTTTGGCAATTACAGGATTTTGTGTGCTTAGTTGCAAAAATTTCCTCTATTCATCAATCTTCCAGTCCATAACACTTCAGGATTTATTGTGAAATAAACTAAGTATTTTATAGTCACTCTTACACCTAGGCTTTCAATTTTCATTAGTTTATTGCTTGCATCAATTATGTGCTATAACATTTATTTATCACATGTGACTCTAACATATCTAGGGTTCAACATAATTTAATTTTTGTTAACGTTGTCTCTACTCTTGAAAAGCTTCAATGGCAACCTCCAAAGCATACATCCAAAACTACATATTCTATTGCCACAACTTATTGAGAGTAATATTATTCCACTTCCTCCCCATTTAATATGGATCCATCTCTCCCTAAAGGACATAGTTATAATGAAAATTTTAGATGTGATTATCATCAATGTGTTGGGAATTCTACTGATCAATGCTTCAAAATTTGACATCTTATTCAAGATCTCACCGAATGCAATCCATCTCCTTGAGCCTTTAACATTTATGTTGGTAAATGAAAATACAAACTCAAAATATTTAATGATCCTCTCCCTAAGCATGACACACAAGCTATTGATTCTTCAACTAATAATTCATATCATGCAATGCCTCTGCCCTTTGTCGGGGTCTCTTGATTTTATTTTTTTTGTTAATTCATATCCACCATTCATTACATTCTCTGATCACAATTATCATGCCACATTCTCTTCTGATACATTACATATTAGTGCTTCTATCGACCTAATACTATTAATAATACAATGGTCAATCCATTGATTCATATGGGGGTGTGCTTTATTGTGCTTCTTATCGCTATTAACTATCCACTCTCTCATATCTCATAATCAGTTCCCAAATATTATGGTTTCACCAAGCTTCTATTTACAGTTGGACCTCTCACCATGCTTGTACCATTCATGTGGTCCTTTAATCAAAGGGTGTGACATGCTCTTAGGTCTTCCTTGGATTTTTGTCACTCAAGCTATCATTTCCATGAATCACTTGTGTCTAAAGTTCATTCACAACAAGAAATTTATCACCATCAAAGGTGTTCTACCATACACACTTTGTGTCCACAACCTCCTCTTGAGGTGTCATTACACTCACTAGATTATCTAGGTCCCTAGAACCTCTCAAATCTAAAGCACAATATACTCATGGTTATCCTATTCACACACAACATAGTCTCATGAGTCCACTAGTCCATCTCATTATCCTAGGTCCACCATTTGGAATGATCATTCACATATATATACATCACCTCTATGGTCTCCTTCACATAGGTGCACATCACCTCCTCAGTATCCTTTACATAGGTTCATATCACCTCCTCGGTCTACTTCACAGAGGTTGACATCACCTCCTTAATCTCCTTCACATAGGTGCACATCACCTCCTTGGTATCCTTCAAAAAGGTGCACATCACCTCCTCGGTATCCTTCACATAGGTTTTCATCACCTCCTAGGTCTCATGCACATAGGTCTCATTCATTGATACATCATTTGTCTCATACATCACCGATCTCAGAGTATGGTCACACACCTTTATCTATGCAAGCATCGGGTGGAGGACCATTTCCATTTAATTTTTTTGGATAACTTATTCATCATCATACACTTGAGGGTATCATACTTAATCCCCCATCTTAGTATTATCAGGTGTCTCGCATTTCTACTATTACGCTCTATGCTTCAAATCTATTCTCTCTCATGAATCTTACACAACTTGATACAAACAAATTATATCTTCATTACCGTATGACACACTCTTGTGCTATGGTTCACACTTGATGTGGAGGGAATATTACATTCATGAGCCTCACATCATATACTACAAATTTCACACTTTGTGCATTCACGACACATTTTTCTAGCATAACATTCTCACACATTACACTAGCCTATGATGAAGTCTAGTTCCATAGTTCATAATTGATTGTTGAGGGTATAAATCTAAACTGAACCTCACTCACACTCTTTACAATCTATGCCTCATTGATCATATATTTCTAGCATACACTCTTAAACCATTTCTTGATGACTTACTCTTGTTCTATGGTTCATTCTCGTTTGCACGAGGGATATTTTATAAATAAACCTCCTCTCATGCTCATACACATCCGATGGGGGAACACTACTCCTATCACATTCATATTCCATATCACTCATTCAAAACATATTGCATATCTTGGTTGCATCTGTTCTTGCTTTCTTCTACTCACATGTTACACTTCACTTACTATGTCAGATGGATATCCAATATGTCATTATATTTTATATACACACATGTGTGCTCACTTGTTCTTTAGTTGTGGATGAAAACTTATTACAAATCCTTACACATAACATGGATGATTGGCACCGTACCTCTTACCGGTTCCACTAAGTCTCCAGGGGTATCTACATCTCTAATCTTACACACTACAGGTGATATTGTTTCATTTTATACTACTTCCTATTCTTACTAGCACACTACTCTATTGATATATACATGACTTGAAATAATTTTTTATCTTTCTAACATGCTAATAGGTGCTTCATGTGTAACATTTTCTTTACAAGAAATATTTTCCACCATGGTTGTATTATAATTTTCTTGCTACCGTGTTCCGTTTTATGCCATTGTTTTGCGGGCTATGGCTTATGTCTTCTATGATCATTTCTTGTATGCTTTTGGTTGCTTCAATCTTGATTGTACTACGACATTATGAGAGATATCCCATGTTTATAACCCTCTTTTCAAAATATACATTATCTTCTTACTTTTTAGATTACACATTGTATTCTATATGCTTTTTGTATTGATTGCACTAGCACATGATTCTATCCACTTGGTTTCTACCATGAACATTCCTTCCCACTATAGGGTTACGGTTTCAAAACAACATCTAGTACTCTTCTTGGGCCACATTATCCTAACAACTTCGCATGCACCCAAAATGAGAGGGGCATACACTAGGTGAATTAGTCACCCCATTCAACAACTCGAGCTCAATAGAAGCTTACACAATACAGAGAACATAATAAAGTTACGAAATAAAATGACCTAGATTATAACTTGGGTCCTCAATTTAGCACGAGATGTCGGTTCCCATATATAGACATGAGTGCCTAGGCCCTCCGACCTTTCTTGGGTGCCTATGAATAGGGGTAAGTTATAGTTAATTTCTCATATTGGCGCAATTTTCAGCATTTTACATAGCAATTTTCACAAGACAGGAACATTCCTCCAACAATTAAAATGCATTCTATCTTCTTTTTCTACTTGGATTGAACTAGATCGAACATAGAACAAAGAAAGATCACACCATTTGTAGTGGTGTATAAATTTGGGAAGCAATCAAGGATGGAGAATAACACTAGACCTTTCTCCCCAACACTCTTCTGTCATGGCATGAGATCGCCCAAAAAACTCACACTTGGCGTGAGATCACCCAAAAACTCCCCTTCTAAAATTCGAAACTTTCTATTCTTTTTACTTGTCATGGATTAGGTGCACATGTTCCTTTTACTAATTTTTCACATATTTTACATGCTTCTATAATGTTTTCATAACACATGACTTTGAATACTCTATTTATCTTATTTTGTAGGTTCTGTCTTGTTATCTCAATTTTACCCCACTAAAATTGATTGAATGCGACCTTGCAGGAGAAATGGAGGGTTGGCCCATCATGTTGGCTCATATACGATACCAAATTTGAGTCCGAAATGAGCAAAACAAAGGAACCGTGGAGGGTTCACCGCTCCTCATTAGCATAACTCCAAGGGAGAAATAAAAAGGTAGGTCCCAAAACAAGTGCCAACCTACCATGTAGTCGGGGTTCAAAAAGGTTTCACCGGCCGTTGAGAATTCCAAGCTTGGGACAGGCCAATAGAAGCCCCACGTGTCTCTTCGGCACTTCTTCAAGGGGTAAATCCAAAGGCAGTCCCAAATGAGCACCAATCCTCCACATGTCTTGGGTCAGGCATAGTGTCTCCACCAAAAGGACGGGTTTAACCAGAACACAAAGGAAATAGAGTAGGCTTGAAAATGACACCACGTGTCAGTTTGACGCAACTTTAGGAGCCAAAAGGAAGGGGAGGAATCTTGAGACGCATGGGGCTGCCACGTGGATCTTGCGTAAATAAACTTTAAGCCTGAAGCACCTTTAGGTGGTCTTATCTTTCGACTAGAAGTTTAGACTCGAGCGGAGTGGATGTTTTGGAAAGCTCTCGGCACCTGCTACTTTCACCTGCCACCATTAATGATTTGGTCTGCCATTTTTGAGGCTGTCAAGTCTCCCACCTACCACCATGATGAAGAATGGTCCTCCTTTCTTGCTCAAGAAGGAACAATGATGGGGGCATGGGTATTGCAACGAGACCCATCATTGTTGCAGGGGAATTCATTTCCCCTTTTGGGGTGGTTGAACAAGAGTCTAGATTTCTTCTACCTCCTTCTCTAATTATTCCTATATATTGTATAGGAGGAAACTTCTAATGGTTGGACACTCTTGCTTTGTGCCCTCCCTTCTTCTCTGTACTACAGGTGAATTTGTGGAGTTTCCAAGCCTCCCATTCAAATTGTAATGCAATCTTTCCTCTTGGCCATTGTAATGGACTGTATCAAATCTTTGGAATAATAGTATAATTCTGGATGATTTCAACCCTCTCTTATGTTCATTGTATCTTCTTGATCTCTCATTACAATCTTGGTTATCTGATGCATGGTAGTTGTTTTGTGTTTTTATGGTTTGTGTTTATTGAAAAGAAGATGTTCATCATTCCTTTGGTGCATCACCTCTATTAGATTAGGTTTAATTTCTTATATCTCCTTACCCATGTCCCCTTGGTAAATTAGAGTAGGATTTATAATAGACCCTCTGCAATATGAACATGTGCATCTAAACAGAGGAATAGGATCCGGCCTTCATTTGGAGATTTTACCCGATTTGAAAAGTCCCATACTTTGGGAGAACCTCCATGTTATGCAATCATACTGAGAGTCTCAACCCATCAAGTTGTAGACTTCAAGGGTGTTGTGATTTTGCACTAACATTTTTGGCATGCCCAGTGGGACAAGAAGTCTTCATTTCTATTGCAGCAAGATTGATGTGCACTTGTTGTGAGTTCCCAGATTTTAAGAAGCTCTGAAATTACACATTTGGTAACTCCAAGAGAGGTAGAATCCACTAGGTTCTAGTAGTCCAAACTAGTCAAGTTCATGAGAAGAATACAAACAAGGTCAAGAACTAGAGAGGAGGGGTTATTTGTCTATCTACATTTATCCCCAGATAGAGAAAGAAGGGGAAGAAGAGCTCAAAGGTCTCCATCTCCACCAAATAGAACCTTGTCAACACCTCCACCTGGTAGGCCTTTCGTTCAATTGACTAGAGTCCTCTAACCAATCAGGATGGCATAACCCAACCCCTACATCAATTTCACTGGCAATATCCCACTGGATCTCAATGCACAAAATCCAGCCCAGCCGCAACACTAAAGAACATTTGATAATTTACTAGAGAGAACCAGAAAACTCTGATTGATCACATCCAAGATATTGCAAGTGTCTGTGCAATTCATGAGATTGCTCAAATGGACATTGTGGTCAAGTTGTTTGTATCCTCCGTTAAAGGTAAAGATTTGCAAAGGTTTAGAAGTCTAACAACATGGTCTCATCCCGCACTGGGAACATTTTTACACAACCCTTCATAATCAGTTTGGAGAAAAGGTGGTTAATTTTTCCTTGTTGGAAAAACTAACTAACATCAAGAGGGCTCCTAATGAGCAGTTGACTGATTTCAACTTCATATTCCAACGTACATGGGATAGGATTCTAGTGGCCATGAGACCAATAGAGTAAGGTGCTTTCCTATACTTCCTTAAAGCTTTAAATTATGATATTTCCATAATGATTTAGTCCATGGGAGAAATAAATTTACCTGCATCCTACAACATTTCTATTAGAGCCGAAAATTTCTTGATCCGAGCTGGTAAACTTGCACCTAGGCCATCTCATGTGCCTCTATATCTAAAACTAGGAGCTCCAAGCACTAGTCAAGAACCCACATTAGCTCCCATTCTTTCTCTAAGGAATCAAATTTCAATTGAAGCTTCCACCTCATCTTCTAGCTCCTCAAATGAGCTCCAAGAAGTCATGAAGCAACTGCAAAACTTAGGTAATGAGTTGGTGACACTTAAGAGGCAACAAGCTCAAAATTTCAGATCATATCAGCCTCAGAATCAACCCAATAGACCTCCATATCAGCCTAATAGGCCACCCATCCAAACTAAAAATCAGAATCAAGCCAAACCTCTTGCTAATAGGCCATTCTAGCCTTACAATCCTAATGTAGCATCCACATCTAGAGCCTTAGTACTAGTGTAAAATAACATGGCTCAGGAATATGATTGGTGTTTCCCATGCAATTAGCCTCATAACTAGTCAATGTGTTTCAATGGTGCTTTGAATCAAGCTCTTATGGTGACAAAAATTGGTGTGGAACAAGAGACATGCCAAGAAGGAAATCATCAGCAAGAAGTGACTCGTCAAGAGGCACCTCCAAATGAGACCACACTTGTCAATTGGTAGGCTGAATATTTCTATGGTATGAATCAAACACCTCCTCATAGTGTAGTAGAAAATACACGGTCCAAGAAGAGGAATATTGGAGAAGGGTATTCATCCAATTCAAATGGTCTATAACCCTCTATTACTCCAAAATCTATGGGTAAGCAAAGTGCAGCTCCTAATTGGTAAGCTCAACCCAAGCCACCTTCTAGACTAACTCAAGTACCGGTTGTAACGACCCATGTGCAAGAGAAGAATGCACAAGGAAAGGGATAGATCATCCCCATTTAACATCATTGAATATATGAAGAAAATAGAATGTAAACATCTAAATGTGGGAGTTATTGGCTATCCTAGGACAGAGAGACCTATTTCAAGCTACCATGGAAAATTGGTCAGCATCAAATCAGCCACCCAATCAACAAGAAAAAGTGCTCACCTATACAACTCATCAAGAAGGAAATAATGGAAGCCACCAAGGTAATAATTTGAAGCCCCCACCATTATACATCGCATTAATCATAGGATATAAGTTAGTACATAATTGCATGATTGATTCAAGAGTGAGTAGCTCACCATGCCAAAGTAAATAGGCGATCAAATTTGGGTCTTCAATATGAAGTCATCTCTAAAGGTGTGGTGCAATTAGATGGGACAACAGTAACAACGGTTAGATTAATCAAAGATTTGAGCCTCACATTGTATGCATGCCCCAATGTGACTATATTACAAGACATATCAGTCATATACTTTCCACCTCTCTTTGCATTATGTTTGTCAAGATATTTCACCGCTAAAATTGGAGTCTATTTGTTGTTGATTGGTCACACATGCTTTTTAGAACAAATTATGGAGCTAAGGCTACGTCAGATCTGATCCCATTTTTAACTTCCACATAGAGCCTCATAAAATGAGTCCAACCAACATAAATTGTTCAGCCTTTGATCAGGAAGATCTCCCAAGCACTTATGAAGCAGATACTAAGGTTGGATGCATCCCAGACTTGACTCTTGATGAATGGGAAAACAAGAGGCATGCTTTTGACCCTTACAAATAAATGGAGGAATCTGAGCTAGGATTTTATTGTTCATATGAAGAGAATCATCCTCTCCCTAGCATCACCAAGCCAGACCACAAAGATGATAATGAGGTATGGCATTTATTCTTTGATGGTTCAAGAAGTAGACAAGGAGCCGGAGGAGGAGCTATGCTTGTTTCACCTAAAGGTACACAATATTACTCAACTTTCCATTTCTAGTTTGCTTGATCTAACAACATAGCTGAGTATGAAGCCTTGGTTCATGGATTGCATTGGGCAAGAAAGAAAGGTATTAAGAATTTGTAATTCATTAGAGATAGTGAGCTAGCTATGAATCAAGTCAGAGGACAAAATGATACCAAGAATGATCTATTGAAGAATTACAAGAATCGAGTATGGGATCTCATTAAATATTTTGAAGCTTTTAGCATCAATTCTATCCCAAGGAAGAAGAATGAAGTAGCAGACAAATTGGTAGCAATCGGGAAATTTGATGTTGTAGAAAGTATCAAAAGTGAGAAATCTCAGCCCCATATTAAAGTGGTTGTAAGACCAGCTATTCTAAACAACAACACAAGTTGGCAAGTCTTCAAGAATGATTAAAAATTGTCAATTTTCTACAAGAAGAAGTTGAGTTCTCTGCCAGAAACCAAGACAAGTTGGAACAGCGGTATGGTGACCAAGTGGTGCAACTAAGAACTAACAAATTACCAAAAGGTCTTGTAACTTTGGAATCAATATTCAACCCAAATGATCAATTCTAGAAGGAGAAGGAAAATATTTAGGTAAAGGGTGAAGATTCAGAGCCTATTTCAATAGATGAAGGCAAGACATTGCAAATTGGCAAGGTAAGTACCCAACAAGAAAAATCTGAATTCATTCAACTTTGTCAAGAATTCCTAGATGTCTTTGCATGGACTTATAAAGATTTAAGAGGTTTCAACCCAAAGTTGGCACAACACACTATTGAGTTGGATCCAGGATTTAAACCTATCAGATAGAAGAAAAGGGTGGTAAATCCTCACATTGAACCTCTCATGAGGAAAGAGTTGAACAAGATGATTGAAGCTAGCATCATCTTCCCTATCAAACATTCAAGTTGGGTTGTAAACTTGGTGCCAGTGAGGAAAATAAATGGAGAAATAAAATTGTGTGTGGACTTCCATGATCTGAACAGAGCATCACTCAAGGATCATTATCCACTTCCATCAATGGAACAAATCTTGTAGGTTGTACCCGGCTCTGAATGGTTTTCATTTCTAGACGAATACTCAGGCTATAATTAGATAATGGTGAAAGAAGAAGATCAGTACAAGACAACCTTCACCACGAAATGGGGCACATATGCTTACAAGAAGATGCCATTTGGAATGTCCAACACTGGAGCAACATTTCAGTGAGTGATGGATACAGTATTCAAAGGCTTAATCAATAAGATGGTGCTTTGGTATATCTAGATGATATCACTATCTTCTCAAAGAATGTAGTAGACCACCTATTTCACCTCAAGAAAGTATTTCAAAGGTGTAGAAGGTTCAGAGTGTCATTGAATCCAAAGAAATGTGTATTTTTGGCACATAAGGGAAAGTTTTGGGCCACATTGTCTCAAGATAAGGGTTAACAATTGACCCTAAAAGAGTTGAAGCCATTAGAACACTTCCACTACCACATCACAAGAAATATCTCCAAATCTTCTTGGGAAGGATAAAAATTTTCCATATTTGTGCCTGATTTTTCCACTCTTGTGAAGCCTTTAACAATGATGTTGAAGAAGAGTCTTGCATTCAAATGGACAACAAAAGGTAAAGATATTTTTGAGGCTATCAAGCATGCAATATCATAGGCCCCAACTCTTATTAACCCATACTTTTCAAAGGAACTTCATGTTGTATGCTTTTAGAGGATCAGACACAATCTCAGCTATCTTGGTACAATGAATAGAGAAAGTTCAAAATAGCTAATAGAATTCTTCAATCAGATCCTGGAAGAATACGAAGTAAGGTATTCTTTCATTGAAAAGCATGTTCTTGTTATCATTAGGAGTTTGAAGAAGTTTAGACACTTGGTCTTGAACAATAAGATTCAATTGTTAGTGTCTCATGTTGGTGTCAAGGATTTTCTCCTAAACAAGGATTTGAATGAGAAAAGAGTAGGTTGGATCACTCATGTAATGGAGTATGATATTGAAATCAAAGTGACCAAGCTAGTTTGTGGAAAAGGTCTATGCAAGAAACTCGCTTCCAAACAACAAACTGAGTCAACAAATGAGGAAGAGGTTGTCCTACTACTACTGAATGATCAAGAACAACCAACTAATGATGCTCCCATTCCATATTTGACTCAAGAGTTAGTCCATTATCTCCAAATATGATTTTTCCCTCCAAAAATGAGCAAAGCAAAAAGAAGGTACTTTAGATTACAAGCCATCCCGTATGTGCTTGTTGACGGTGTTTTGTTCAAGAGGGACATCAATGGTGTCCTATTAAGGTGCATTGGGATAATCCAAGTTGAGAAGATATTACATGAGTTCCATGATAGAGAAGCAGGAGGCCACTTTGCTCCATGAGTAACAACTCTCAGGATTATGAAGGCCAACTATTATTGTCCTATGGTGTTTAGTGATTATTACTCATGGATCAAGAAGTGCAAGAAGTGTGCATTCTTCACAGGGAAGGAAAGGTTAGCATCCCTGCCTCTTCATCCAATTTCAGTAAATCAGCCATTCATGCAATGGGGATTGGACTTCATTGGAGTGATCAACCCAAATTCAAGTCAAGGCCACAAGTGGATACTCACAATGACTGACTATTTCACCAAGTGGACTGAAGCAATGGCACTTAAGGAGGAAAATGAATCCAACATCTTGGATTTCTATGAAGGGATAGTCACAAGGTTTGGTGCCCCTGCTACTATCATATTAGACAATGCATTGGCATTCCTTGGTGTAAAGATCACTGAATGGGCTGTCAAGAATGGTGTATACCTCAACACCTCTTCAAACTATTACCCTTAAGGTAATGGCCAAGTAGAGTCCACAAACAAGAACTTACTGAGAATCATCAAAAGGACTCTAAGGAGAATTAGAGAACTTTGAACACAAAAATCAAATTAGCTCTTTGGGAAGATAGGATCACACCCAAGAGGTCTATAGGAATCTCTCCATTCAAGTTTGTATATACGGGAATGAAGCATTTTTGCCTATATCACTTGAGTTTCTAGCCTTAGAACTCATGAAGCAACTAGAACTAGATGAGTTTGAGCCTATGGAGATTAGGTATGCAGAGATGATGGAGTTAGAAGAAGCAAGAGAACATGTAGTGTAAACCATGGAGAAGGATCAAGTGTTGATCAAGAAGAGATTTGACAAGAAATCTAAAGCTAGGACATTCCAAGTAGGGAACTTAGTTCTAAAGTGGGATGCAGATAGAGAAAAACTAGGAAGGCATTCCAATTTTGATACCATTTGGAGTGGCCCCTATATGATCACTTTGAATGCAAATGTAGCAATGCCTTCCAGTTGGCTAAGTTGGATGGTGAAGAATTACAGATTCCAGTCAATGGGATCTATCTCAAACATTGCTACTAGAAGGAGAATTCTCACCCTTGTACATATTAGTCTAGGATTTCCAATTCTTCCAAGTGCTTGTGCACATTGTTGTTTTTATTAGATTAGGTTTCATTTCTCTAAGTGCTCCGGTACAGGTTTTTTGACTCCAAGGTTATATCATTGTATAGTTTGATGTGCCTCGGGTGGATGTTGTAGTGGTCCATTTCAGGAATAGGTGAAAACCCCAGGTCAAGACAATTTTCTACTCTCAGAAATATTTTTTAGTGTAGAATCATAACACCCCCTGAATGGCCTCGTGTCTAACATTTAGTGTGATTGCACAACACGGGACTATCTCTCAAGTTGTGGGACTTGAAAACTTGAGATGGCCCTCTGGATAAAGCCGGTTCTTACTTCCTAATCTACCCGCCACAAGCTACTCCGGTGCGGAAGGGCTAACCTATCCTAATCTAACCATTCCAAGGAGAAATGGAGAGAGAAAGAGTGAAAGAGATCCTACACTAAGTAGTGATACACCGAGAAAATTAAGTGGTGATCACGGATCCCTCTTTGCCTAAAGTGGAGAGAGGTGAGTAGAGGAGAGGGTGGATAAGATGCACCATGGACCAGAGATAGGTTTCACATTAAGTGCAACTCCTAGAACCTGCAATAGACATCAAAATTATGTGCAATATACCTTGTAAAGATGAGAGGCAAGAAGAGACAATAAAATAAGGAAGGATGGACAAAATGCATCACAAAACATATTTTATTTCTCCATGAGTTCACACAGTACATCATTAGTGGGCAAGAGGTAAGAAAATTCCATTACAGAGCCATGAGAAGAGGCTTAGAATCCACATTCTACCCTAAGGAAGAAAGAGAGATGGGGACAAAGGAGAAACAACGACCAACCAGTAGAAAATCCCCCTCCTTTACAATATATAGGAAGAATAAGAGAGAGAAAAAGAGAGGGAAAATTGAACTCTGTTCCAAGTACCCCGTGATGCATTGAATCCTGATCTAAAATCTCAACCACCATCCCTCGATTCCCCTTATAAACCCACCTACAATCAGTTAAGTCTATCTCAATTTTCTATTTGGCGTGCTAAGGGAAGAAGAACGATAGATCAAATCAAATTTGATCTACTAGTTGGTGCAATCAGATTCTACATTAATGGCCTAAAAGACATTTTCCCAATTTTCACCCACCAAATCTTGTTAAAAATAATATTTCATTCTTCCAAGGTGTAGAGGATGTCGAGACCTTTCCAAAAATTCTTCTCTTGTGTAAATCCAAGTTTTCAAATCGAAATATATGGTGTCTCGAAGATCAAGGTTGCGGGCATGCAATATTTAAAGAGTCTATCTATATCGGGTCCATGTGGCAGCCTCGCACATCTTGAAGATTTTTCCCTTGCCTTCTCTCTTAAAATTGTGCCCATGAGAGACGTGGCATCATCCGTGAGCTCCCCTATTTCCTTTGTATCCTTCTTGAGTCCTTTACGCTAGCGAGAGGCATTGTCCACCACAGCATACATGTGGAGGCCTCGTGCTCATTTGGAAATTATCCCAAGACTTTATCTTTAAAGTTGCATGGTAAAGACATGTGGAGGCTTCCACTTACCTTTGTAATTCCGATTTAGGCTCACTCTAGATTATTTATAAATCCGAAGACTTTGAGCCTTTCTCCGTTTCTCTCCTATGAGCCTCTAGTTTTCTTTTTGTGTTTTTCACCTCATTTTGACCTTGCTTCTCCATTGTAGAGCCCTCCTATAAGCTGACTGTTGGATTTGAAACGTAGGCTCATTTGACATAAACACCTCTTAGAATTCTTCCTGTGCAGGGTCGGGTTTGATCAATTTTTCCAAGGGGGAAAAATTGAGATAAAAATTTGGTGACTCACGGGGACATATTCCTACTAGATGTAGAGACCAGTAGCCTTGTTGCATCCATTGGGCATGGATTCATGAATGATATCCTGGTACTGATCTTGTCCCTGAAATGGACTCCCAGATTGCTTGCATTTGTTGACCCTGAGCCTACCCTAGAAATGGACTGTCTTGAAAATGATTTTAGTTGCTCTGCATTTGTTTCATTTGAAATCAGCAACTGTATAAGAAACTATGGGTCTCTCTCTACTCATTCTAAAGGGCCTAGTGCATGGTACCTCCGGAGCAATGCAAACAAAACTTATGTACAAAGAAAAAATCATACATGCCTCAAATGAGACATGCAAAGTTTGCAAAAGAACTTCTTTTCCTGAAAACAAACCTAAAGCTACTCCTACACTAACCAAAAAAAAAGGGACTTAGACAAATCATGTGACTGGCAGGGGAGAATTAGCTTCCCTTCCTCAAAAGGGGCAGTCATGCAAATGATTTGACACTGAATATGGCTGCCTATATGAGTGAAAAACTAACTATAAGCTGGTCCTCCACCTAAATCATCAAGGTATCTACATCAACCAAAGAAACCTCCTCAACCTGGAGGTGCTGATGGTGACCCTTGGTGCTTTGAACCTCATCCTCATGCCATAAATTGGGTATGACTAGTTTTGGATTCTCCATTGGTTCTAATGAAGCCAAGTACCTGATTAGGCACAGTCTGATCCTTTGGATGTGCCCATTTCTCTAAAATTCAACTCCAAAAATGGAGTCTTCCTGCTGACCTCCCTGGGTGGATGGTGTGAGAGAGATGATGACATCCTTTAGCTCCTTCCCTTCCTCCTCTTGTAAAGAACATGGAATATCAAGATCCTCCAACCTTGGTTCCAGAGGACCATTGTGAGACACATCTTTGCTTTCCTTGAATGCTCTCCTCCATGGCAGTACGATCATGTGATTGGAAGGTGGATGATGGAGTAGAAAATGATGTTATCTCCTCGGATTTTCTCCATCAAGGAAATCATCCAAGTCGATAGGTAATCTGCCTCCTTGTTGTCTGCTGCATGAACTCTAACTTCTCCATGGTGTCCTCCTAATCTATAAATAGATCACCATGGTTCCCTTATTCTTCAAACATGAAGTTTGAAAGCTCAAACTCTTCTTCAACATCATATCTTGAAGGGGATGAAGTGGGAGGAAGAACTGAAGGTTCTTCTATGGCCTGCTCTACACTTGGAGCCTCTAAAACTGTATGGTCCTCCTCCATCATGGGTTCATTAATCAAATCAGACCTTTTAAATGAAAGCAAAAAATATTCAATGATGCTTTCTTCATTGAGTGGCCTCAAATTTTATTTGATCTCTCCCAACTGCTCCTCTTCAATGGGACTTGGAGCTGGTTGTTCCTCCTCCTTAATTGGTTGTGTAGCTTGGATCATATCAGCATTCTCTTTAGAAAAAGTGTCATTATGGACACTGTATTCAGAGAAAATAGATTTATGATCTTCTTCCTCTTGTCCTTGTTCTTCTTCTTTTGAAAACTTAGCCTTAGCCACCACTGGCTCTTCAACCCTAACCTCCTCTGTAGGCTTAACCATCAAGGGGATCTTTGTAAACCCAACTCTTCAGAGTGTCTTTCATTTCTTTTCTCTTGGGATCCTCTTCTTGTTGTTCTCCTTGACTGGATTCTTGAGTATCTTCCCAACATGGACTTGGGAAAACAAGAGGAGTGGTAGGTTGGGGCTCAACCAATTTTACTATTGTTTGTGGTGGAGAGGGAGGTGGAACTTCTTGTTTGTTTAGAGGGAATGACTGCTTAGGAAGAAAAGGGATAGAAGAATTGGGATGAGATGGAAGATTAGGAAATGGAGAAGGGAAATCAACACTTGGGGAAGCAAGTGAGGGGGTTGACTCTTGATCATGCTGAAATGATGGATTTTGAGGAAGAGGAAAAGAAAAGCTAGGAGGTGGTGGACTTACCCATTGACAAGGTTGTCTTGTGTCCAACTCATAAGCCTCAATCTCCTTAGTCCATTGCGCAAGTTGGGGCAAAATTTCAATCATGAATTCAAGATTCTCCTATGGGATATAGTGTCTTGGAAAATGGCTAACCCATGAACAAGGTGCCTTGCAACCTATCCTAAATGCCTTCATCGTGATGTAGCCCTTGGCTTTGCACCATGCTATCCTCTATGTGTTGAATATTTTCCAATAAACCAACATTCTCCACACAACCATCACCATTGTATGTGTCCCCTTTTTTTTGATAAGTTCCATGGTTAAAATGGATTTGACACTACTCATATGGGTAAGCATAATGGTTGTGGATTTCATCATACTGCTGATCTGGAAGAGTTGGAAAATACATTAGAGAGCGGTATCTTCTTTGTAGGTGTGAATTCCATGAGGGAAATGAATTCATGATTACACAACTTCATGAATGGTAGAAGATGAAAGAGATGGAATAAAAATGGATGAAAATGGATGGGGAAAGGTCTACAACTTTAGAGATGGGTTGTTGACCAGATGGAGTCACCAGATGTGCTTGTATATGCCTCAAAAGGCTGAATCTTAACATGAACACACCAACCTGCTAAGATGAAGTGGTAAGGTGCTTCAAACCTGTCCCACTGGGCATGCCAAAACTATTAGTGCAAAATCACAGCACCCCTGAATGGCCTCATGTTTGAGTGGGGCATTCGGTGTGATTACACAACATGGGACCATCTCTCAAGTTGTGGGACTTGCAAACCTGAGATGGCCCTCCGAAGAAAGATGGTTATTTCTTCCTAATCTACCTGCCACAAGCTACTTTAGTGAAGGTAGAGCTAACCTATCCTAATATAATTGTTCTAAGAAGAAAGGGAGAAAGAAAGAGTGAAAGAGAGCCTACACTAAGTGGTGATACACCAAAAAGGAAGACACTCGATCACGGATCGACTACCGAAGTGGAGAGAGGTGAGTAGAGGAGAGGGTGGACAAAATACACCATGGACCAAAGATAGGTTTCACACAAAACAAAACTTTAAAACCCATTAAGTGTAGCTCCCGGATCCTACAATAGACATCGAAATATGTACATTATACCCTCTAATGATAAGAGGCAAGAAGAGAAAATAAAATAAGAAAAGATGGACAAAATGCATCACAAAACATATTTTATTGCTCTATGAGTTCACACAGTACATCATTAATGGGAAAGAGGCAAGAAAATGCCATTACAGAGCCATGAGAAGAGGCTTAGACTAAAAATTATACTCTAAGGAAGAAACAACAACCAACCATTAGAAAATCTACCTCCTTTACAATATATAGGAAGAATAAGAGAGAGAGAAAGAGAGGGAAAATCAAACTTTGTTCCAACCAGCCATGTGATGCATTAAATCCTGCTCTGAAAGCTCAACCACCATCCCTCAATGCCCCCTGTAAATCTTCCTACAATCTGTCAATCCTGTCTCAATTGTTTGTTTGGCATGCTGAGGGAAGAAGAACGATGGATCAAATAAAATTCAATCTGGTAGTTGGAGCAATAGGATTTTGCATTAATGGCCTAAAAGATGTTTTACCATTTTCACCCACTAAGGCCTATTAAAAAAATATTTCATGCTTCCAAGGCATAGAGGATGTCAAGACATTTCCAAAAAGTCTTCTCCCACCTAAATCCAAGTTTTCAGTTGGAAGATATGGTTGTCTAAAAATCATGGTCGCGAGTGCACAATATTTAAAGAGTCTGTCCATACTTGGTCCGTGGCAGCCTCACACATCTTGAAGTTTCATCCCTTTCCTTCACTCTTAAAATTATGCCCATGAGACACATGGTGTTGTCAAGTGGGCTCCCCTATTTCATTTGTATCCTTCCAGAGTCCTTTCTACTAGCGAGACACCTTTATCGACCCTAGACACATGAAGGCCTTGCACTCATTTGGAAACTATCCAAAGAATCTACCTTGAAGTTGCATGGTTAAGACACGTGGAGGCTTTTGCTTACCTTTTTACTTAGCTGATTTGGGTTTGCTCTAGATTATTTGTAAATCCCAAAGACTTTGAGCCTTTCTCTATTTCTCTCCTCTGAGCCTCTGGTTTTCTTTTGTGTCGTTTGGCCTCATTTTTGACGTTGCTTCTCTATTGTAGAGCTTTCGTGTAACCCAACTGTTGGAATTGAAACGTAGGCTCATTTGATGGAAACACTTCTTAGAATTCTTCCTATGCAAGGTCAGGTTTGATCAATTTTGCCGGGGGAAAATTAAGACAACAATCTCATCTTCAAGATTTTCTTATGAAAATTGAGAGTGCGAAAGTGGTGCGAGATTCGGGGTCACCAAGTGCAAGCATCAGATTTGAGTTTCAAAGAATAGGGCTAGTGTAAGGCTATCATCTATGACTCTATGCCCAATGGATACTTCAAGGAAAATGGTCCGCTAACCTAGCGGTAGGTGATCCCATGAGTCACTAAATTATTATCCTAATTTTACCCCCAGGAAAAATTGGTCGAATGCGACAACTTGGACGAAAGAAATGGAGGGTCGAGACCGGTTGTGTGGGCTCATATTCAATCCCAAAGTCAAGTCCAGAAATGAGCAAAGAAAAGGAACCATGGAGGGTGCCATGTGCCTCATCGGCGTAACTCTAAGGGGAAAATAAAAAGGTAGGTCCCAAAAAAGCGTCAACCCGCCATGTAGTCGGGGTCCAAAAAGGTTTCACCAGCCGTTGAAAATTCCAAGCTTGGGACAAGCCAACGGAATCCCCACATGTATCTTGAGCTCCTTCAGGGTGAATCCAAAGGTGGTCCCCAAATGAGTGCCATACCTCCACATGTCTCGGGTCAGGCATACTATCTCCTCCAAAAGGACGAGTTTAAATAGAACATAAAGGAAATAGAGCATGCCCACGAGATGATGCCAAATATCAATTTAGCGCAACTTTAGGATAAAATAGGAGGTAATAGAATCTTGAGATGCATGGGGATACTACATGGATCTTGTGCGAATAGAATCCAAGCCTAAAGCACCTTCAAGTGGCCATATCTTTTGACTCGAAGCTCAAAATCGAGTGGGAGAGGATGTTTTGGAAAGTTCCCGACACTGTTACTACTTTGCCACTATTAATGACTCGGTCTGCCATTTTTGAGGCTTTCAAGTCTCCTACCTACCACCATGATGAAGAATGGGCCTCCTTTATTTCCCAGTAAGGGACAATGATGGGGGCATGGGTATTGCAATGAGACCCATCATTGTTGCAAGGGAATTCATTGTCCCTTTTGGGGTGGTTGAACAAGAGTATGGATTTCTTCTACCTCCTTATCTAATTATTCCTATATATTGTATAGGAGGGGAAAATTCTTATAGTTGGACACTCTTACTTTATGCCTGTTATCACCAAATCACAGCACCCCTATGTTTATACAAGCGTAGATACTTGAACTCATGGTGTGATTGGATAACATGGGTACTATCTCCAAGTTGTGGGACTTGCTACTTGAGATAGACCTCCAGAGAAAGCTGGTTCTTGCTCCTAAACTACCTGCCACAATCTACTCTAATGCAAGGAAAACTAACTATTCTAATATAAATTTCCAAGGGACCAGGAGAGAGAATGCATAAAATGAAATCCTACACTAAAGCGTGAGATACAGAAGCAAAGTGCACACTAGAAGGGGTGATGACAGTTCTCCACAATCTAGCAAAATGCATTCACAAAAATATCTCAAACATACACAATGATAATGGATCCCTACAAGAGCATAATAATAAACACAATATTCTTGTAATCAAGGTTGAAAGGGTAAGAAGAATGCAAGAAAAACACAGCAGGGGAAGATGCATCCAAAAACTTATATTTTATTACTTCTGATATATATACAGTTCAATTGGTTACAAGATAAGGGCCTGGATCACCATGCAAGAAGTCCACAACAAGGGCTTGTAACACATTGGCTTCACAAAGCAATTTTGGAAGAGCTTTGCTACAAAAAACTACCTCCCTCCTTACAATGAGCCCAACACTCCAATTTATAGAAAAATGAGAAGAGAAAGAGAAGGGAAAATGGAAATCCTGAAATATGTCTTTCAACCACTTGTAAGAGGCATTAAATGGAGTAAAATGATTATATATTACTTGCAAAATGCTCCCCATACTATCCCAAGTGCTTTGCGCGAGAGAAAGAATGATAACCATGCCTCTTAATTGCACTCCCAACTGCCAAATAAAACACTGTTATGAACCCGGCCATGTTTTATAAAAAATATCCATCTATATCTCATCAAATATGGAATTTCTTGATTACTGTGCATTGGGCTCAGAGCCAAAATTCCAATGGTACCAATTTTGTGTGATTTCGTTGAGAAATGCAAAAGTTATGGCCTTCTGAGTGCGGGCAGCTATTTTGGGTTTGCCAGGCATTTTCTGTCATTTGACAGGAATGAGCATTAACTGACTGGAGCTGAATATGTTTCTTTTAATTAAATATATCTACCCTCATTAAAAATAATAAATCTAGTTTTTTTGGTGTAGAGGACGTCATGCTCATTCCAGAAAGTCAAATTTTGTGAAAATCGGAGCTCGGAGTAAAAAATTATGGCCGTTTGAAGTTCACGGGTCAAACATTGACTTTTCTTCCTTACGTTCACCATTTCAGCTTTTGACGTCCCTCGCATACCTCGTGCACTTTTGTCCCGGATATCCCAAACAAATTCTCCCGCATTGGCGATTCGGGCTTCCTTGTCTCTTTTGCGGCCTTTTCACCTTTTCGCGTCCCTCGTGTACCTCGCGCACTTTTGTCCCGGCTGTCCCGGACAAAAATCTCCGAACTGCCCGAAATGGACCGTCTTTCAGTGAATCGGCGGTTTGCATCCCGCACGTACTTTTTTCCCAGATGTCCCAAACCACGTGAAAACAAAACTTGATGATTTTTTCCACTTTCGGCCATTTCGCATCCCGACGTCCCAATTGTCTGCGGACCGCTTTGGGACAAAAATGTCTGACTTAGCTGATTTTATTTGTATTTCAGCCCCAATCTTGGTACAACAAACCTTGGTACGACCTGCATTGGTATGACCTGAACCCTTCAGACCTGAAATTCTTTAAAACAACCTATGACCTTATTTTTGCATTTTCACCTTTTTCTAACTCGTTGGGATTTCTTCTTGGATGGGAGAGTTAGAGAGAAGCCAAGGGGCCCCCAAAAACATGATTTCGGGCCTTGAATCAATCTACTTTCTCGGGACTGAATAATTTGATGCATGTTATCAAAATTACCTTGAGGGTGAATTTTGGATAACAGGTGCCCTCCTTTCTTCTCTACACTGCAGTGAATTCGTGGAGTTTCCAAGCCTCCCATTCAAATTACAATGCAATCTTGCCTCTTGGCCATTGTAATGGATGATATCAAATATTTGGAACAATAATATAAGTTTATGGATGATTTTAACCCTCTCTTATGTTCATTGTATGTTCCTAATCTCTCATCATAGTCTTGGTTATCTGTGCATTATAATTGTTTTGTGTTTTAATGGTTTGTGTTTATGGCAAAGAAGATGTTCATCATCCCTTTGGTGCATAACCTCTATTATATTATGTTTAATTTATTGTATCTTCTTACCCCTATCCCTTTGGAAGATTAGAGTAGGATTTAGAATAGACCCTTTGTAATATGAACATGTGCATCTGAACAAAGGAATAGGATCTAGCCTTCATCCGAGAGAGTTTCCCGATTCACAAAGTCCCACACTTTGGGAGAAGATCCATGTTATGAAATAATGTACGAGAGTCTCAACCCATCGAGTTGTGGACTTCACGGGTGTTGTGATTTTGCACTAATAGTTTTGGCATGCCTAGTAGGACAAGAAGTCTTCATTTCTATTGCAACAAGATTGATGTGCACTTTTTGTGAGTTCCTAGCTTTTAAGGAGCTGCAAACTGCGCACATCTAGTGACTCTAGGAGAGGTAGAATCCTTTGGTTCTAGTAGTCTAAGCTATTAAAGTTCATGAGAATACAAACAAGGTCAAGAACTAGAGAGGAGGGGCTATTTGTCTATCTACATTTATCCCCATATAGAGCAAGAAGGGAAAGAAGAGATCAAAGGTATCCATCTGCACACTGGACATAACCTTGTCGACGCCTCCACAGTAGGCCTTTCGTTCAATCGAATAGAATCCTCTAACCAATTAGGATGGCACATCCCAACACCTAAGTCAATTTCACTGGCAAAAGCCCACTGGCTCTCAATGTACAAAATCTAGTTCCAGCTGCAGCACTAAAGAACATTGCATATTTTACTAGAGAGAACCAGACGACTCCTATTGATCACATCTAGGATATTGTAAATATTTTTGTAACTCATGAGATTTCTCAAATGGATGTTGTGGTCAATTTGTTGGCATTCTCCTTCAAAGGTAAAGCTTTTCAATGGTTCAGAAGTCTAACAGCGGGGTCTGTCCAAAATTGGGACCATTTGTGCACAACCCTTCATAATCAGTTTGGAGAAAAGGGGGATAATTTTTTCTTGTTGTAACAACTGACAACAATCAAGAGGGATCCTAATGAGGATTTGACTAATTTCAACTTCATATTGTAGTGTATGTGGGATAGGATTTACGTGGCCACGAGACTAACTGAAGAAGGTTCTTTCCTATACTTCCTTAAATTTAATAAAATAAATTATTAGTTAGGGTTAGAATAGAATGAACCAATTTACTATTTGTGGATGATTATCTAGAAACTGTGATGATGAATATAGTTGTGTAGGAAGGGAATTGGGTTGGTGAATTTGTTTATTACCTAAAAATGTGTGGAGAATGAAATTAGATGTCTATAGTATAATCATTAAGTGGTTTTGAATTTTCTATCCATTTTTACATATGAATATTTGCACCCAAATCGGGTTTTAGAAACATGATCTTGTGTGTTATGGGCTATATATTCCATTTTCCAAGTTTAATGATATCATCTCTTTTATAATATTAGGGTTTCTCGCTTATTCAAAACCATAATTCTTATTCCCCTTGGAGGACCTAAAAGGAGTTAGTCCATAATTTTCAAGATTTCCTCACCCCTAGTAAGTTGATAGATGTCTACATAGAAACACTTTGAAGAGGCCTCATATTGATGTAGTTATCCCACCTAGTGTATGCTTGTAAGATGTTCAATAATAACATGTTGGTAGAGTGTCCAAATAAGGCCTCTAAAATGTAAATTAAATTTGGTGTGTGATATAGGAAGAAATATAATATGTATTTAGATGTGGGATCTTATTGATGTGTTGTTAAGATGATTTTGAAATAATAATGTTTCTCTTTGTATGTGTGGGAACCCCTGGATAACCAAAAATGTAAGAGATCATGATTTATAATGGGTAAGAAAATTTTGATTCTATCTAAGAATTATTCAAAAGGTTTCTTTCTCATAGGAACATAAGCCTAGAAATCTATCTTATGCATTTTAAATACTAAATATTACAAACATGGAGGGAAAACATGTCACCTAGGTTGAACCCATAAGCTAGTTTTGACCCTAAGAGGAAATTTTTGACTACGAGTGTGAAAAATCAAAATTTTAATTTGAAGAGGTGGACCTACATCCAAATATTTATTCTATAGCTACTACATGAGTTTCTAATGGATCAAATTATAGTAACAAGTATGACCTAGTAGTTACGGAATGTTAGTTTGAGTAAGATACATGTAATAATATGTTAATTATGTGAAAAATGATAAATTTCTAGGATAAAGGCCAAATAATTATTTCTAATTGTGTTTTTCTAAATATGGGTTTTATAACTACACTCACCCCCTTTTAATCTAGTAGTTGAAAATTATCGGATTATAATGAAATGTAAATAAATAGAAACATCCCAATGGAGCGGTATGTGTGCACCTAACATGTGCACATTTCATCTCCTTGTGGCATGTACATGAACCTACAAGCCACATAAAAATACCTATATTAATTCCAATTGATGATGGAAATACAAATAGTAAAAGAAAATATTGAAATTAAAATCATGAAACAAGAATACCTAATTTTCCCAAAAGGGAAGTAATATCGAATGTGAGAAAAAATATGGAATTTGGTCATGTCACTAGTCATATTGTGTATTTTTCCATATCATCAAGCCATCCTATGTGTAATTAGGCTTTCCAATTAGCCAACTTGTGTGCATTTTATCTTTCCACATAGACAACCTATGTGTAATATGTCTTTCCACCGAGCCATCATATGTGTGTATGAGATTGATACAATGCTAATGTTCTAAAACAATGATCAAAATCATAAATTCCAAATGTGTAAAATTCCATAATGTGTTCTAATGTACCACATAATCATTTTATATGTATTTTTAACAAAGTAGTAATGTCACATGATCTACATCTACAATAATGGTATTATTTTTCAATACTATGTCAATATCATCATATATTGTAAATTGAAACACTATATTTATCGTCTACATGAATTTCTTAGAAAAATTACTTCATATGCTCCCCTTTTTTGAGATGAGGGATGTTGCAAAGTATCACTTATCTAAAAAGAGAAGTTTCAGGTAGATAAATTGCATATAATAACATAACATAAATAATATAAACCATATATAGTATTCTTTACACCCTAAAAATTATAAGATGCAATATAAGAAATATAGGATGCAAGTGTTTGTTAAGTATTTTTACTCAATTAATCAGTCAACCTCAACCATACACATTCAAAATAACACATTAATACTTGTAACTATGCTAAAATTATAAGCTAATTTCTTGAAAAATACAAAGGGATAAGTACTTAACTACGTATAGTGGTATAAGTAAGATAGAGGTGTGAAAACTAGATGAAAATGTTGTTCTGGATTTGGAAATACTTTTTGTTTGAGTCTAGAACTGGAAACTACCTTTTTCAAGGACCATAAAACTCTACTTGGAATGTGGTATGGTTATTATAGTCACTTGAGATTACACATTTACTATGGTTAGGCTCAATACCTTAGTGAAACATTGAGTGACATTCAAAGTGTGATACAATGGCTCCTTCAAGGTCAATATCCGGAGGAAATATATTTCCTTCTATTCTAGTTCGATTGTAGCTAATATAACTGGCATTATGATCTACTACTAACACTTTTTGATCTAATATTTTCAAGGAACCAAGGTTCATAACGATCAAATATTGAATCAAAAGTATATGATGCACCAAGATGAAATAGGTTACTAATTTGGCTTGAAAAGGAATAGAGATAACCTAACATATGAAGTTTAAAAGAATGCACATGATAACTTAGAATGAGATGATTAAAACCTTGTAATAGGACTCAAAGATTCACATTGAATAGCTATGCATCTAAAGGAAACATATCACACTTGTAATAACTACCAAAAATTACTCATTCACAATCTCACAAGGAAAAAGGTTCTTAAAAAAATCATAAACTATGTTATAGAGATCTGTAAGCATTATTTTTAGTGTTGAAAATAAAAGAGCTCAAAAAAATATTTGAAGAAAACCCTTATCTCGTGCTCATATAAACACTTATATAGTAGATAGAAAATAAAGGGTAAAAGATTAGAAGATGCCAAAAATTGAAGGAAACCACACTGATCCTCCAACCACCAAATGAACAATTAACATTTAGTGTGTTGGTCCAACATGGGTGCCAAGGATTTAGTGAATCATGTAAAATCAGATCATCTACAAATGGGGCTATCCAAAACAAATATCCATGGTGCTTGTTTGGGTTTTCAAAGCATTTACAACTTATTTGGGTTTCATTTCCTTGAGAAAACAAGTTTAAATCACCTTCAAACTCTATCAAACAATATCTTCATTTTCTCCACCATTCCAAATAAAATTAGTCTCATATTAAAGCCTTGATTAGGTCATTTCCAATTATGTATCATGTAGGTGAATAATATATTTAGATCAAAATATATGAGCATTTTAAACTGTCCAAATGTGGTCACAAAGCTTGAGTTCAAAATGGATGTGGGCCATTTAACTTGATTATTTAATAAAAAATGCACCTAAAAGGTCCCAAAATCACTCCCATCATGACCAAACCCTCAAAATATTTCCAACAATACTAATTTTGTGTGATTTTGTGGTCATGATCAAAATGTACGAACCTTCAAATATCCCCACGCTGTTTGGTATAGATGAAGGCCACAAAGTATCAAATTTCACCTTGTAATCACTTTTTCTACGCTCCTTGGTCTAATTTATCATACTTGATCACATTACTACCCACATTTCATCATGATTATTTCCCCTTTTCATTGGTTCTTAGGCCTCTATTTATTCTCAAGGATTCCGGATCTTGGGTCTAAGGACCTCATGTTTCACCATGGTAACCAACCTCTTAACCACTTATTGTTTCATGAGAATTAGAGTGGCACGTGATTGGTTCACGTGGAAAAATCAAGTACTATTTCACTTTAATGCATTCAAGGTCCCTTTATGCCTTGTCTAATGGGGGTCACTTAAGCCATGGGGCCACGTGTAACTCTTTGATTCATGATCCGATCTCTACTTCCCATCCGGGGTTAGTTTCTATGTGTCAATTTTTGATTGGATCTCAAGAGTCATAGGTTCATGGGATATCAAATTTGGCTTTAAGTTTCCTTCAACTTTACCTTTAATTCCCAAGACTAGAGAGGCATGTCATTTGTCCACTTAGACCAATCACTATTTCTCAAGTTCGTGGAAATGCTTAGGCCTTGGCCGCTTGATCACTTATTTGGATTCTTGGGTTTTATAAGGATATGAGAACTGATTTAACTCATCCATTTAATATTTTTGGGATTCCAAGCTCTAGGTGGGCTATTTTTGTCAAATTGGACCAATGATATACCTATATGATCATGTTTTCTTTCCCAGTCTTAAGACTTGATAATTTTTTTGTTGGAAGAATAATGAATGAGCTAGGGGGTGAATAAGTCATTTAAAAACTTTTGATTTAGTCATCTTATCTGAGCCATCAATATTAACCATTCAATCATTCATTTACCATATATAATCTTATTAAACATTGAACAAAATTCACAAGAACATGAAGCAAGAGGGAACACAAGAACACAACATATAATGTGGAAACCCTCAAGGGGAATAAATATCATTGAAACCTCTGTATATATTACTGAATACAAAATAATTATGTGAATATTATAGATCACACAAGATTTATTTAGTGTGGCACCAATCCCACAAGGAGCACCATCCCTAGTTTAGTATGGAACCAACCCTACAAAGAGGCTACAACCCCCTAAGATGACTAAGAAACCACCTATCCACATGATATGAATATCTTCTGATGTCCTTGTTGCTTTAACAACTGATAATGATAATTTTGTTGGCTCAATTAACTTAAAACCCTCTAAAATAGCTCTCTCTCCTTATTTTATCAAGCTTGCACCTTCATTTGATGATTAAGTCAAGTGACCTTGTATCTCTTCTTCTCTTTCTTTCTTAGCTTCTTATACTATTCTCAAATTCTTCTCTTGACCCCTTACAACACTCTCCTCTTGATCGCTAAAAACATCTCTCTCAACCTCAACATTATGCCTTTATAAATGACTCATCACAAACACAACCACATGTCGGATAAGACCATTAATGTCTATTATGAAAACATAAAATACATTCCACAACATCATATAAATCACTTATAAGGACCAAGTAGGTTGACATAGACCTAACATACTTAAACTTACATAAGGCTTCTCAAACATGCCTAGAACAAGGTCCTCATCTCCAACAAATTCTTATTGTACTTCAAGATCACATAAAAATTTCACCAATACTCCAACATCTTAGTACACATCAGTAGCATCATCTCAACACCATTTATAATCCCATGAACATTTTTAACCTTCATTTTCATCATGAACACACTAAGAAGTAACTATCATAACCTAGGTCTTCAAGTACCTAAAATTCATCCTTCAAGAGTGAATGAATTCAAATAGAAAATCACCTCATCAAGAATCAAGTAGCACATCAATAGAAATGCATTGATGTCAGGTATCTGAAACAACTCACATTAACCTTCAAATCAGGGCACAAGGTACTCAAAAAAATCCATCTCTCATAATTTTCAAACCGGCTTTTAGGACTCAAGACCCTCTCTTACAAAAATTGATATCCAATATCAAAATTAACTTTCAAGAACAACCATGACATGGAACACTTCACTAAGGACCTAAAACTCCTCCTTAAGAATTAATAAGTATATTTTATATGGAGAAATCAACACTTGTACACCTGTTTCAGTCCACCTATCTTGGCAAGCCTAATTGGGTAAATTAGGCCAATAAGACTTAAAACACAAAAAAACTCATCTGATCAAAATAATATCTCAATCACATCATGTCATACCATATTAGGCTATTCATCTCTAAAAACCCCTACTACATCATGAAAAATGACACACACACTCATACCATCATGATTGGTTTTGCACTCACGAGCCCATTAGTGGTAGGGAACATTGGAAGATATGTTGCACCCATTTTATCCATAAAACCTACCCAAAACACTTCATGACCACTTAGAAACCATCCCAAGCATGATCCCACATAAGATCTTTCATCATGATACTTGCAACACACACCATTTCAAAATAAAGTTTTTTCTTCAACTTACCAAAACACCTGGAGCATAGAACCACCACCAAAAGGAGATATGAAGAGTCCTCTACAACCCTAAACCATAAAATAATATTTATCATGAAATTTTGAGACCATACCATGAAAATATATCTCATCAATTTGAAAATAGGGTTTGGGGGAAGGTTTAGACCCACTTCCTTCTTAAGAATCATTCGTAAAGCTTAGGACATAATTTCACCTCATTAAAAAAAACACTCTTAGCTCCATGCCTCAACTATGGTGAATGGATTAGGTCCCCATGTAAAGAATTCAAGTGCAAGTGGGCACTCCAAACATGAAATTCAAGCTGGAAATGAGCATTCTAAGATCTTGATAGAACTAAAACCAATTTTTCATGCTTTGTTTTGATCATCCTATCCTAAAATTGTGCCCACATCAATGTAGAAACCTCCTTCATGCTTTCCAATACTTAATCATGCTTGGAAACCTCTAAAATGTTTCAACCACCATGACGTTCCCATGAAATTATGCATTGACTTCATAGTATTTCTTCAAAATGACCTTGACCTTGCATCATACAAATGAATTGTGAGCTTTCATAACTTCCACACACGCCATGCAACTTTAAAACAAACCACACATGTTTTTATTGAATTACCTTTTTCTGATCTACTCCATACTTCATGTTATGCATCCACTAGGTCTAGGAAAAATCCTAGAATGGATTGTTTCAATACAAAATTCTCATGAAATGACCTAGTTAAGATCTAACATATTCATTAAAACCTCGACACATAATATTTACCATGTAAGAGATCCTGAAATTCTATAAAAACCTTGGATATCACCTACAACACGTAGCTTGCTTGACCATGCACTAAGAACATGTTATTCCACCAATGCAATATAATAAATACACCAAAATACCACTTGAATACATGAAAACCAGACACTACCAATCAACCTTCATTATTGTTAATTAATGAAACCTCATGGAGACACCTATAGCACATAGATACCATTTTACATCAATGTTACTTGATATTAATGACAACATTACTGACAAAATGCCCAAAAATATCTCCCTTTGTCATTAATGACAACCATACAAGAAAGAAACTTCAAACCTCAAACTTCTTGTTTCTGAGCATACTTCCCCCCTTTGACATCTATGAAAAAGGAAACTAAACAACTTGATGTCCAAAGAATGAGAGAAATGAATAAAAAACTTACTTGAAATAGATTATACATTGAATTTGTCCCCTTAGGATGATGCTTTCTTAACTCTATTTTAGATATTATAGAATAGGTCTTTACCTTTTGGCTTCACTCCTTACTAGGATCAACAGACCTTAGACTACTCTACCCATCCATGTAACTATACAATATTTTAGACCTTCTTGTGCAATCTATAGGAGCTCAAAATTTGCAAAAATATGCTTCAAATTAGAATAAATCATAGATGCCCGTGCTTTGGAATAGTAGATATATTGTTTCTTCACATATTTATAGACCTTAAACACTATCTTCATTATTGAATCAATGAAAAATACTTTCCATGTCAACCCAAAGCCTTAATTTGATATGATCTGAAACCAAAACTGAAATAATAACATATAGAGCATACCTTGCAACTTATTACTTCAAGCACTTAATGGTCCAACCAATTCACGATATCACTATACACATCACTCTTCAACTTGATCAACATGGTCTCTTGGCATAGAATTCCTAGATTTTGATTCTTTATAAATAATAATCCTGTCAAATCCTTCAAACATTCTTGTTTGATTCTTTGATCTCATATTACTCATTTTTCTCAAGGTCATATTGGTATTATTAGACCAATCATCACATAAGCACATTCCACATACCACAAACACAATATTATATAACAATATACCTTTAAGAGAACACTCAAATAATAACACACATTGTATTATCCTTTATTACTTATGGGTCTCATTACCTAAACCTCACACTAATTATGGACTCAAGAACTCTTCATCGACATGGTCATATAGGAATGCCAATCCACCTCAAGAAGCTAGTCAATATGTCTTATCCTCTAAACACCACCAATTTCACTATTCACACATATTGATGCATTCAAGGAATTTTATAACATATACAAGACATGATTCAATATAAGGAACACGAGGGACCAATGCCAATTATTTGTTCTCGTAGTTGAGAAGAACACCATTAAACATAACAAAGACAACAAACCAAAAAATAAAGTAGTTACACAACATAATATAAAAATTAATTTGTGTAATGATCCCTTTACAAATAATGTGATTTAAGAAAATAATAAAAATCCTGAGATACATGTGATCTACCCCGCACGTCCTCTTATGACTTATTATACTCCTTGAGTTAGTTTCTCATCCCATAGATGGAATTATTGGTACACTTAGACATGTAAGATTACAATGACCTGGGATTACATTTGATGACCATGATATCCCCAAAGTGATGAACCCATTGATGAACCTTTATTCATATGTACTTTCATTGACTCAAACACCATATAGATTGTTAAATATGGTTGAAAATAGATGAGTGAAAACATATGCATTGTGACATCACTTACTATCCTTAGATATACACATAAAGACTTGATGAACAAAATGGATGCGGTAAAGGGATTAGATGGGACATGATATAACCCTATTTTGGGAATCATGTTATCACATATGGTAATACATGAAGCTATTGCTACTTTATTCTTATCATTTTATAGAAATTTTACATGTTACATGTTATAAGGTTGATCAAAGATACATGAGATGAATGTAATCCCATCCACATTGCACTAATGCTTGAAGTATATCCATAGAAATAAGGTGGTTATAATTTAGAATATTCCTTATGAGTACCTTACTCATATCAATACATTACATATCATAATTCAAAATGAACCTATCATATAACTTTAATAATCCAAAATATAATTTCATCCTACAAGACATATTCATCTAACTCTTAAGCTAGTCTTGTAGTAACTACAATCCATGAGAATTCAAGTTCAACACCTATTGGCCACCTATTGTATAGTGGATATAATGGGTCATATCATACATATTTCCTATTACTACTAGAGATACATGACACATACATGGCCATAGTGATCCTACAATAATTCATATTACTTTACTACTAACAACTATTTTTAATATTTTAATAGTGACACACAAAACCTCTCCTCAACCATGTTGCATAACATTTAATTTTCTTGATCCTTGACATTGACATGAGAATTCCCTTTATGGTATCATGGTTAGAAATATTAACCTATATTCATATGTTATCTTGAATATGTAATGAATTATATATAAATTATTATTATTATTATTATTTTCTTATTCACCATCTCATGTGTTGATTGATTGATTCTTCTATTTTGACATTGAAATTAATTGTTCACATACACCATTATTCTAGCTTCTTGGAATTTTTGTTTTTGTATTGTTCATTGGATCTTTCCCTTTGGATTATGTATCTCTTTTTAGACACTTCTATCATATACCTTATGAAATAAAAACAATTACACATTCCTTATTTCATTCATATCTTAGTACATGTACTTTGAGGCATGTTACACCTCAATGCAAACATATGACTTACCCCCTCCATATTGACTATTTATCCTTTCTATGTTATGGAACACATTGAGCTTACATGATCACATATTTCCCATGATTATATATCACATGACACTTTATTATACATGATATCACCAATGGGGCATGAACCTACTTTATACTTTTATCAAAACATACATTTAAGACATGGTTATACTATTCAAAACTACAATTAACTAGAGAATATAAGTTTCCCTCACCCTCCGAAGACTACATAGGTTTCACATCTTGTAAAATTACACTTTCATAGATGTCATATATGTCTACAATATCCACTTAATGGGTATGTGCATGGAAATGGGATATCAAAATGCGGTCTAAACTAGTCACTTTTTTCTTGAAATTAGAAAAATCTAAACTTTAACAAGTAAATTAATATGTCTATGCTCAAAATTTTACAATTTTATAAGAGAAAGAATAATAGTGTTTAGAATCTAGTTTCTAAACTAATATTTTTATTTAAATGGTGGATATTAAGACGTTAAAATGTAGTTTCCATACATAGTGGTAATGATTTTTCCTCAAAAATATAATATGGTGTTGAGTGTGTGCCCCCCATTTTTTTATTTCCATAAATTATTTTGTAAATACCTTCATTATAAATATATCTAATATCATGTATTTTTTTATTATTATTGGCAAATAGTTTTTTGAAAGGGACTATACCCTTGAGAACAAAAGAGGGCCTAGAAGCCAGAATAGGAATGAGAATCAGAACAAAAAGGATCAAGATCCAAATGTGACAATGAAAACCATAGTAGCCCAAGAGTAGCTACCCTATCGAAACAAAAACAACATGAGCACTGCAGAAAAGCAGCAAAAAGACAACAAAAAAACAACAATAATTACAAAGAAGTGCAGTAAAAGCACCCACAATTACTTCTTGGCTGCTTTGTCAATGTTGGATTTGATATTCTACCAAGAGGTGAACATAGCCAATGTCATCATATGGGCAGAATCAGTAACATCCAGCTATTCAATGGTCCTTTTGCTTTCCTTATCAGTGCCCCAAAGGGTTGTCGAACTCCGCTGAGATTGGAGATGTTGCGGACATGCTTTGTTCAATAAACTCTTCAATTGCATTAAAAATGGCCATATTATAATCATGGCGAGTCTTGGCCTTCCCTAAACGGGAGTCTAAGGAGTTCAGCTTCTTGTATATATCTTCAACCTGGCTATTATCCATAGCCACCTCCTCCTCCTTCTTTCTCTTTCCTTTTTGCTTAGCCAAGTTTTTAACCTCTTCCTTCAACAGCTTCATATCAGCTTCTAAGGCTTCCAGACTTTTGTGGAGCTCTCAACATGTGCTTCCTGAGAACTAGCACTACTAATATGTAGGAGGTTATGGGCAATTTCAATCTCTTGAGGATCCTTCCCCACAACAGGGGTATCAAGTTTCAGCCTTCTAGAGGATCTGGTAACTGGTCTGGCCGAAGTGGAGGCATAGGGGTTGGGAGCAGAGGTGAGGGGAATGGAAGATGGAGCCGAGAAGCTGGTAAAGGGGTGACAGTAGAATGGCGGGGATAAAAGGTGGAGAGAGGGGGCTAGCGACAGCGGCACCGAGAGCCAGAGGAGGAAGGGAAACCAGGGAGAACGAAGAAGACATAGTTTATGCAGCAAAAAGATGAGTCCCTGGTGCAAAGGAATAACACGAGCATGCTTTTGAAACTCCAAAATGGAGCACTCAAGAGAGTTTAGCAGATAGTGGGGGAAACATACCGTGTGACTCCTACGGAAGTGGTTGAGGAAAACAAGATGTTTAGCGGGCACAGTGACGAACCTCCCCTCCAAAGAAATGAAACGCACCATCATTCGGTAACCTCATCAAAGGGCGAAGGGATCAAACTAACTTGTAGGCCCGCAGTGACAAAGACCAACTTCTCAGTTCCCTCAACAAATTTCCTCTCCTCAGCTTCTCTGTCCACCCTTTTATCATGTATTATGTCCTACTATTTTTTATATTTTCTTTATGAATATATAATATTTTTACTAATTTTCAAAGTGGAAACCTCCTAAAAAATAAAAAATTGAGTGTGTTTCCCCTTCATTTGAGAAAAGTAATTGAAAATACTTTTTTATGAATGTGTGTAGATTGAAGTGTAGATTTTGAGAATGCAATTTTATTTTTGAAATTTTCATTAGCGGATTAAAAATTACACAACAAAAATACATTTTTTCATGGAAAAAAATGAATACACTACTAAAAATAATTAAGGATCAAAACCTTAAACTATTTCAATTTTGGAAAGAGATACATGGTCACAAAGATAAGATGAAATTGATGTTTTAGTGGTTTTTTTGGAAAATCATATTAAAACACATGAACCAATATAGGGAACACTTGAGAGTTGTAATTTTTGTTGTAAAATGCATATTAAAGCAATAAATAAATAGTCCAACCCTTAGGCTAAGATATCTAATACAAATTAAATCCTAAGGGTGGAGGTGAAGATGAGAAACACATAGGAAAGGAACAAAAATTACCTAATGTTCAACCAAATTTACCAATCATAATTTTGCATAAAAACCTAGGATTTTACTTGAAGTTGATGAAAATATTTTAAACCCAATGAGTGATAAGCTTGCTAAATAGACTTGTATAAGACAAGTTAGTAACATGTAGAAATTTTCTTTGAAAACTTAAAAAAACATGAATATGTCAATTTTTGTTGAAATGATGAGAAATGTTAAGTGTAGACCCACTATGAAGACCCTTGGTCTAAGAACATATAAGATCAACAGTGTAATATCCATTGTAAAAATTATAATGAATACATACCAAACAATAGGTATAATATCACATACTGAATATAGTAATGTTACCCAATGTGTTATTACATCAAATATAGTAAGTAAAGTAATAAATAAGTTATATTTATTAGGAAAATATGTAGTGACCTAAAAATAGAATGAAAAATATTAATGAAAGCTATCAGAAGACATGAAATAATTGATGATCCCAATAACAATTAATTATGATAATTATTTGATAGAATACCATGGAAATACAAAGACATAGTTGAAGCCTTAAAATCCAAAATTGAATATTTTAAAAACTAACACAAGGGTCTCACCTAACGAAAAAAATTAAAAGAATAATTTGTTGTTGAAACCATAAATCACATCCTAAACATTTTTTGGATATGTTAGAGATATAATTTAATAAAAAAACTTTAAGAGCCTTATCCCAAACAATAAATTATTCAAAGGTAATTTGAAATGAAAAAACAATTTTATGTTAAAATAAATCACTCACACACTACTTATTTTTTTAGGGTCCATACTAAATATGCTATGAATTATGTTTTTTTTGCATATGTGTTACTATGCATAATAAGAATATTTTGCATGAGAATTTGACAAAAATTCCACCTAGATAGACAATATATTTCATCTCAAGTATTTTTGTAAAGGAGATGTAACTTGTTATAAGAAATCATGTTTGGATGGAACTTGTAATAGTTGTGATGGTTTGCAACATTCACAAATTTTATATACTTAACATTATATATTTATATGACTAAGGCTATGTAGTGAAGTGCACAACCTTATACTTTCATTTATTATTTCTTAATAAATAAGTTAGGTCAACCTAATTAGGATGAAAGGGTACGACCCTTCATATTTATATGTATAAGTATGGGTGAGTGAAATTCTCCCAAAGGATCAATTATCATATCATTAAATATATTTAATAATTTATTTTTATTTCTATAGGTATCCCCATATAAGTGGATTATATCTAAGTGATTTGATAAATATATATCTTAACAAGTAGTATCGAGCTTGAATTTTTGCCAATTATTGTTTTCTACCATATCTTGCACAAACCTACGTGATTTTCATATATTTATCTGGATTGTTGTTATACATTACAAATATTTACACAAAATTCTAGCCTCTTTTGATCTTATTTTCTTGACTTATTGAGATTTCATTGTTTTTGAAAAATCTACTAAATAGGTCACAAATTTAAAAAAATTCAAACTTATTTACATTTTTGTAAACCTCATAAAATTTTAGGTTGGGTCCATTCTTTATATTTTCATATTTAACGTATTATATACTTAGAAATTCTTGGGTCAAATTTTGTCAACGATGAAACATCTAATTTATGTATAACACATATTTTGATGGTTTATGGTTATTACTCACTCCAAATACTTCCCACTGGACTAATAATAAATCAAGAAAGTCTAGAAATAAATTCACATTAGTAGCCATGCATTTTGAAATACATAATTTTTCATCAACCATTGATCCCGATGACGTTCTTTATTTTCTAACACCTAGAATCAAGAGTAACATTTCTACATAATGTGAAATAGTGGTAAATTTTATATAAGAGATTTTTTTTCCCCATTCCTCTAGAGAAGGTTCGTTCATCTACCTATTCCTAATGCTAAACTACTCCTAGGAATTAAAATAAAACTATATAACTCTAATTTATCATTCCAAGAGACCAGGGTGGGAAGGAGATGCATAAAACTAAAATCCTACACTAAGGGAGGTGATAACACCAAAAACAATGGGAAAGATACATTTAAAAGAGAGAAAATGGAACAAAATAATGATGGAGATGGCAAGAATGACAACCACAGTCCAGAGAAACATCTAAAATCCCGTTTTCACACAAAGAAAAATAGAAATAAACCTTTTAATAGGAAGAAACATCAAAACATACTTGTAAGTAAATAAAAAGGAAAGAAAATGTTAAAAAAACACTAGCTAAGGCAAAATAGAGCCAAAAACAAGTAAATTTATTGCTCATGATAATGCAAAGACCATTACAATGGAGGAAGAAAGTGTGAATTCATTACAGAATTACAATCTAAGGCCTCTGACTTAAGAACACTTGTGCAACACTTACAATGATGCCCTTGTATTCCTAAAGTATCCAACATTACAAATGAGCATCATTTTACAATATGTAGAGAATGTGGAAGAGAAAGAAGAGGGAACTCAAATTATACCTTCAACCACCCACAATAAGCAATAAATACTTGAAAAATGGCATGGGAAACATTAAAAACGCATTCCCTATTGTACATTTCTTTTGGAAGAAGAATTGGGATCCAAACTTCATTAACTTAGGTTGTTGACCTCCATGGGACTGTTCATTTCAATGCTGGAGATTTTTTTCTTTTTTCACCCAATTAACTTCACTTAAATTAAGAAATACAATTTTCATGGTGTATAGGATGTTCATACCTTTCCAAATATATAAAGTTTTGAAAATTAGAGAAACAAGTCAAAATTTATGGTCGTTTCTAGATCGCGCAAAAATAACTGCCATTTTCCTTTAGTGCATAGATTTTCCTTTTTTTTACATTTTTCACCAAGTATGGATTTATTTGAGCCTGAAGAAAAGTAAATCAATTCCATGAACCATTTCAAGTTCCCAAAACATGATAAATACCTAATTTTATCAGATTCTTTATCAAGCTCCCATGAAAATGCCCAAGTCTAGATTTTCAAAGTTAGCCAATTTGCAAGGGGTGTAAAATGGATAATAGTTTGGCAACTCACGAGGTAATATTCCTACTAGATTGAAGATATCAATAGCCTTGAAGCATCCATTGGGTATGAAGTCAGCTTGATAGCCATGAAAACTAATCCAAAACTTTGAAATTGACCCTCGAATCCACCTAAAGCACTTCCTGAAATTGGGACTTCCTAGAAACTAAAATAGACCATCTCATTATAACAATTTTCTAAATTAAATTTTATGAGATTGGAAAATTGTTTTAACTTTGAAATTTCAATCTATTTCCATGAAAACCATGAAGAAACTGAGTATCAAGGCCCAATCTCAAATGCATACCACTTTAATCCCGAAGTCTGATTTGTTTGGGTTGAATGAATGAACCATGAAGACTTCCCAAAAATGATTTTAGTTTCTTTGTATTTGAATTTTGAGACACTACAGTTGATCCTTAACACCCTGACTCTTTTCCTCTACAATTTCTCTGGAAACCATCATGAACATTGTGCAATGATAACATCCAAAAGTAACAAGACTGTAAATCAATTAGGAAACTGAAATCTATTCTACAAAAAAGTAATGTACTTGAAAGCACTTGGAAGAATTTAAAAGCTAATATACTATGTACAAGATGCAATGAACAACTTAATGGTAATCTTTAAGATAAATCCCATTGACTGGGATTTGTAATACATCTCCATCAAGGTCTGAAAACTCAAAAGAATTAACTTATTTGCAAGCAGTAATGATATATGGCCCACTCTAGATTGCATCAAACTTGGAGTGTCTCCCTGGTTTATGTCTATCTCCATCCCATTTTAATACTAGATCTCCAACCTTAAATGTCTTATCTCTTGCCTTCCTATCAAACCAAATTTTGGTTGATTTTTGATGTTGTTCCAACCTAATCATGGAATAATTTCTTAATTCCTCATTCTCAATGAATTTTTCCATTCAAATATCTCTTTGGTTTGTCCCTTCAAATTCTAATTGATGATCCAATTCAAGTGACAAAGGAATCTTGGCCTCTTTTTCATAGACAAGCTTGTAAGGGAAAGTGTCAATTTCCTACTTCATTGTGATCCTTTCATCCCGTAGAGCATTTCTCACATTTTTATGCCACTTCCTTTTCTTGACGTCCATTGTTCTTTTCATAATGCTAATGAGATTCTTGTTAGTATAATATGCTAATCCATTACCTTATGGGTAATAATTAGAAAAATTCTTAAGATAAATCCCATGTCCGAGAGTCCAATCAGAAATCTTAGATCCTAGGAAAACTTTTGCATTATCAAAGATGATATTTTGGGAATACCAAACCTTATCACAATATCCTCCAGAAAATCAAGGATGATTGATTTAATGGTTTCCTTAAATGACACTACTTCCATCCACTTGGTAAAGTAATCTGTTGCTATTAAAACCCATTTGTGACCAACACTTTATGGAGGATTAATCATGTTAATGAAATCAAGACCCCATTGGGAAAATGGTTGATCTTCTTGAATTGGATGAAGTGGAAGGGAATCCAACCTCTTCTTACTAGTGAAAAAGGAACATTCTCTACATTTTCTAACCCATTTGTGAGCATCAACAAACAACATGGGCCAAAACTAACTTTATTTTATGATTTTGATTTTTGTGTCCTTATAAAAGAAATGTCCACCCAATAAACCATCATGGAACTCAGTCAAAACCTTGTCACAATGTTCACCTTTAATGCACCTGAGAAGAACTCCATCAATGTTTCTTTAAAACAAAATGCCCTTTGTTAGTGCATAAGGAATAGACTAAAAACTTAGATGTATTATTTTTATTTTATTTAGGCCAACAAGATATGCATTAGTAGACAAGAATCTAGTCATATCAACAATCTTGTTGTGATCATTGATTGCATCTCCTTCATCCTACTAAAAATTAACGTTATGTGGAAGTTCTTCACTCATTAAGGAGGTATCTTGGCATTTTTGATCATCCAAAGGAAGCTATTAACATAGTGATATACCTCTTATTTGTTTTGTGTCCTTAATAGTCACATCATATTCCATGATTTTGGTCACCCATCCAACTCTTTTATCATTGATTTCTGCTCCCATAATGAAGTCTCTCACACTATAACTTATTTAGAGCTCTCATGATAAAAAATACCTGATTTTCTATGTGATTATACCTAAGTTAATAAGCTTTCATCATTCGAAACGAGAAGAATTATGCTAGCTATTCCATTACTTGATCATTTTGTTGAGTCAAAATAACAACAATACTAGATTCATCTCCATATGCATACAAGATAAAATCCTTAGAGTAATAACGGTTGATAAGCATAGGAGCTTGAGTAATTTATTGTTTTATCTTGGAAAATATTTCCTTTCATTCACTTGTCCATTTGAAAACTGAACCCTTCTTGAGCGGAAGAATAACAGGCCTAACCAAACCTGGAAAATTGGGAATGAATCACTTAACAAAGTTGATCTTTCCAAGGAATGACTACAAGGCTTTCTTGTGAGCTGACAACAAAAGAAAAAAGATGGATGAGATTATTTTCAAATCAATGGAAATGCAATTCTTTGAAATAATATACCCCAAAAGATTACCCCTAGGGACTTCAAAGTTTCATTTATTAGGATTAAGGGACACCCCATATTTCTTGCATCTCTCAAATACCTTCTCAAGATGAATGACATGATCCCGATTATGGTTTGAGAAAATGGTAATTTCATCCAGATAGACAAGAATAAATTCATTGATATATCCTTTAAAATCAATGTTTTTTTCTCATTAGAATGTGGCACCTGCATTTGATAAACCAAAATGAATTTTCTGATATGCTTATGTTCCCCATTTCGTTGTAAATTTAGTCTTATATTGATCTTCATTCTTAACTTTGATCTAATTGAAACCTAAATAACCATCAATCATAGAAAACCTCGGAGATACTGGTACCATTTGTAAAATTTTCTCCATGGAAGGTAGAGGATAGTGATCCTTTAGGAGGCCTTGTTCAAATCCCTGAAATCAACACAAAGCCTAATTTCTCCATTCTTCTTCCTTACTAGAACAAGATTCACCACCCAGTAGAATATTTGATAGGAAATATTATTTTTACCTCAATGATTTTGGATAAATCCTTCCTCATGAGGGGCTCTATCCTAGGATTAATCATCCTTTTATTTTTTCTATTTAGCTTGACATTAGGATTAATATCAATAGAATGTTAGATAATTTTTGGATTAAAACCCTTTAGATCTTCATAACCCCATGAAAAGATGTCACTTAATTTTTGACACAAGGCTATAAAAGAACGCTTCTCATTATCATCACATACATTCCCAAAATAAGCTCCTTTTCTTGTGCAATTGTGACTAGTTGAAAGTATTTTTTCGTTATGTTCTTATCTTCTCCTATGAATTCATTGTCGAGTTGAAAATATGTTCCAAAGTGATAAATCATTTTGGAAATTTGTTCGCTTTTCATCCGAATGATCTGGTCACTTTAGATATTATGCAAATCATGTTGCATCCTTGAAGAAAACTCAACTTTATTCTGAATGAATTAGATAATTTGTTCATCACGTAAAATAATTTTTAGTTCGTTTCATTGTCCATAATGGAAGGCCTGACCAACCACCTTGACATGTTGCACATTTTCTTTAACAATATCTTTAGTAGATGGGAGTGGAGAACCAAGGGTTGGCATCTATTATGCTTCTTTATTCAATTTCTTTAGCATGACTTGCAGATTAAGAGCATCAAAACTCTCTAGAATATCCTTGACTCTATGTTTATAAGATTTCAAAAGCTTGTTCTTTATGGCACACTTCGCTCTCAATTGACGAATGAACAATTTAGTATCCCAAAATATTTGTAATTCCTTTATTTTCCTCTTTTCAACAATTATAAGACCATGAACCAATGCCTCATATTATACCATGTAATTTGTAATCTATGAGAAAATAAGAACTTCTCATTCATTGGAGAAATTTGCAAAACACCTTCCCCAACTCTATTTTTGCTCCTAGATCCATCAAAGAAAATCTTCCACAATCCAGGAGCATTATCCTTTTCTTGTTTGAGTGGTACAGGTAAAGCAGATCCTTCTTCAAGAATGCAATAAGTACCAAGACTAGTTTTCAAATTTTCATCATAGGTTTACCATTCATAGCACTCTTCATCCCATTCATCTAATATGAGATTAGGAATAAGAGGATGAGTGGGTTGGTCTTCTGAAACTAAATCTTATTGATGTTATTCTTGTATAAGACAATTATATTAGAGATCAGTGGGATTATAAGACTCAATGTGATAGGAAAATATAGGTTCATCTTGTAAGGTAAATCTAGTTTCATATATATTTCTCAAAAGCATATGGATCCGATCTAAAGACAAATAGCCACCTACTTTGGTTGTGAAGTCTCTTGAAAAATAGATGAAAAAATAGAGGGTAGTTCAAACACTGATATGTCATGGGTTATAGTTAGGCTTGGGAAAACATGAAGTGTTAACCAAGATCTTTGATCATTCCTAACACACGAAAAATTGAACCATCGATCACAAAATCCCTTAGAAACTGGACTGAATTTGAGAACCAGAAATCAACAAATTTCTTAGGCATTATAGAGGTTATAGCCCCTGAATTAATCATATAATTATGCACCAAGTGTTTTCCAATAATTAATGACATATAAAAATGTGGGGTCTTAACAAGTTTACTTTCCTGCTCCACCTTTGCTTGACATAATTAACAACAACATGAGTCTTCTCCATAACTGGATCAGTTTAAGAAGTCTTCTTGAGAGGTTCACATAGGAGGTTTTGATGTGATGGAATAACCAAATAATCCCACATTGTCACATTAACATTTGTCCTTTTCATTCGGTCAATAATTTTAAAGGGAATGCACATGGGATTCTACATTTTTAGCACACTATTTTCCTTTCTTTACTATTGAAATGTTGGGATAGGTAGCTCTAGTTAAGGATCCATCTCTTTGTCTAAAACATGTGTACTAGATACCTCGGGTAATTTTTTCTTACTTGCATATGTCCCAAATTAATTATATTTATTAACAACATTGACTTGAGTGGAAGAAGATGAAGGTTAAGATTCCAAAATCCTTTTCTTGGACCTTGTATAATCAACAACATTGGTCTAGGGTCTTCTAGAACTATCTTCCATTTGATTTATCACACAGAAGTCGTCATCTCTAAAGAACATGAGATTTGTATCTAGATTAGCTTCTTGAACTCCTTCCACATTAGGATTGGGTGTTTCTTGAAGTGGCTCTGGTTGATTGCAAGAACTTTGAACCAGAAAATATTGAACATACAATGTCATTTCACAAATAAGTTGATTATGTAGCTGATTACATGGGAAACACCACTCTATTTCATTTATTATAGTATTATGCACTAGAACCAAATGTTTTCTTGAGCTAGGGGTAGGAAGTGACTAGAGAAGAACAAATTTTTCCAATGAAAGAGGTGTATTTTGACCATGCCCCTATAGTTTTTCTTTTTTTTACCATATTTCGATTAGGTTGTTGGTTCTTATATGGGTGATATCCTTGATTTAAAGATTACCCTTGGTTAGAATAATTCCTATAGGATTGGGCTTGTTGTTTTCCAGGATATGAATTTTTTAGTCAAATTTATGATATAGTATTTCATGTCCATCCTCCTTTTGTTGTGCTGGAGAATAAGATGTGGAGGTAGTGGGTTGGGAATTTTAATCGGAATACAAACAATAGAAGGCCGAACAATTTAAGGAAATTCAGGATACTATGGCATGGGTGGTCTAAGAGCCATTTTTTCATCTTGTATTAAATGATTTTCAGCCTCAATAGCTAATGCATAGGTCCCCAAAAATGTTGTTCCCCGATAGATTGGATCATGAAAACAATATTATAATTTAAAGCTCTTAAATAGTAAAGAAATGCGCCTTCTAGAGTTGGTCTTACAAGGGCTGGAATTCTCTCCCAGGTCTTCTGAAATCTGAAATTGAAATCTTCCATGAGCTCATTTAGAGTCCTCTTTATAGTTAGTTGTTCTAGTAAGGAGATATTATCTAAATTCTCTCTAAATTGATTGCAAAGGGATGTCCCCATCTGATTCCAATTAATGATTGATCCTGGTACCAAACTCCTAAACCACCGTAAAGCTCTTCCCTTGAACTAAGAATATAATAGTTTAATAGCCACATATTGTTCAAAATTTTGATGAATAGGATGAACATTGGAAATGTCTTGTATGTGGCCAGATGGAGTGGTATGATTTTCCCTAGTGAAGAAAGGGTTACTCTTAAGTGCAGATGTTAGAATGGGATTCTTAACATTAAGAGCAAGAGGATTGCTACCAGTAAAATTAAAAAATCCTAAATTTTCTTTTTTTTTTCCATTAAAATAGGTCTGAGAACTCTAATATATTGCTAGAAAGGTCTACCATATGGTGGTGTGAACATATTTCTATTTGGACGTTAATGTGACCTTTTAATTTTTCTACCCCTTCTTCTTCCCCCGTGATAACTCCAGGTAATAAAAAACTCCTATTATTCTAGACCTTGTTTGAAATCTTCTCATGAACCTAAGAACTTAGACTTCTTAAATCAATTGGTATGTAAATTGGAGTCACCGATGTGTAGAAATAGGCATCCAAAAGTTGGAAATTACTAAGTTACACACCAAACTTAGTAAAATATTGAACATAAAGCTTCAAATCCATCCCACCGGGTGAAAAAAGCTGTTGGATCTCAAACTTCCACCCATTCTAAATCACAATAATTTATGGATTTGAGGCAACATGGGACTGTCTCCAAGTTGTGGGACTTGAACTAAGATAGACCTCCAGAGAAGGTTGGTTCCTCTACCTATTCTTAATGCTAAATTACTACTCATAATTGAAATGAAACTATCTAACTCTACTCTATCATTCCAAGGGACCAAGGTGAGAAGGAAATGCATAAAATTGAAATCCTACACTAAGGGAGGTGATAACACAAAAAACAAGGGTAAATGTACTTTTAAAAGAGAGAAAATGGAACAAAACAATGATGGAGAGGCCATGAATGAAAACCACATTCCAGAGCAGAATCTAAACTCTCATTTTCACATAATGCATAATAGAAATAAGCCTTGTAATAAGAAGACACATACACAACATACCTGCAAGTAAATGAAAAGGAAAGGAAATGTAATAAATCACCGGATAAAGCATAATAAAGCCATAAAAGAAGTAATTTTACTGTTCAAGATAATGTATGGATCATTACAATGGAGGAAGAAACTAAGAATTCATTATAGAATTACAATCCAAGGCATGCAACTCAAGAACACTTTTGAAACACTTTACCATGATGCCCTTGTATTCCCAAAGTATCCAACATTACAAATGAACGTCACTCTACAATATGTATAGAATGGGGAAGAGAAAGAAGAGGGAACTCAAAATTATGCATTCACCCACCAAAAATAAATAATAAATTCCTAAAAAATGGTATGGGAAACCTTACAAACCCATTCCCCTATTCTACATTTCTTTTGGAAGAAAAATTGCGCACCATACTTCATTAACTTTGGTTATTGAGTTGCCTAAGACTGTTCATTTCAATGATGGAGAAGTTTTTATATTTTCACCCACTTAAATTAACTTGTATTTAAAAATCATATTTCCATGGCGTAAAGGATGTCTAGACCTTTCCAACGATATTTTTTTTGTGAAAATCAGAGCAACAGTTCAAAAGTTATGGACAATTTTGGGTCGCACAAAAAAATTGTTGTTTTCCTTTAATACGCAGCTTTTCCTTTATTGCACAACTTTTCTTTCATTTTTTTTTTCATTTTTCACTAATTATGGATTTATTTGAGCCTGAAAAAAATGAGATCAATTCCTTGAACCATTACAAGTGCCCAAAACATGAGAAATTCCTACTTTTATTAGATTTTTCATCAAGGTCCCATGAAAATGCCCAAGTTTAGATTTATGAAGTTAGCTAATTTGCAAGGGGCGAAAAATTGGATAAAAAATTTTAAGATGAAAAAATTAATTAGTCCTCCTAATATAGCCACTCATACGCAAAACAAATTATATTAGAGGAAAAATAGATGAAATATAGGGAAACCATTCCAAGGGTCAAAATTGAACCTACCAAAGATGGAAATTTTTATAATCTAAACCATATTAGTGGTACTAGTGGATGATGAGTGAGAAGAAAGGAAATATTATTAGTTGGGAGGAAATTTTTAATGACTTAGCAGCTGTTATGAGTAGCCATTGAAGGGAAATTACTTCACCTAATTACCGAATCTTTTAAAAAATGATTTTTAGTTTAATATAATGTTGGACATATGCGATTTACAATCCAAAATCCATAAGAAACACCTTTAAAAATAATTCAATTTTACATCAATGGACTAAATGATCAAGTTAAGCATAGCATTCATTTGTTAAAGACATGTATAGTTAGGAAAACTATGTAGAAAAAAATACACATGAAACAATGAAACTCATCTACTAAGAGATTCACATAAGGTCGAACTATGGAATGGAGAGATAAAAATGTGACTAATAATATTAATAGAAATTTAGTAAAATATTTAAACTAAAGTCCAAATAAAAATTTGTCTCATCAATAAGAGGAAAATAAGAGAAAAAGGCCTATGTTGGAATTGTGATATTAAATGTCCTATAGGTCATACGTGTGTTGGTGGAGAGAAAAGACTCATGGTTATTGAAAATGAAGCATTGGATGAGGAATAAAGTGATAATGCATAAGAAATGGTAGATCATAAGAATGCTAACTTGGTGGAGGATGATAATCTTACTATCTCACTATATATATTAAATGGGATAAATACACCACACAAGCTCAATGTTATTGCTTATATTAAAAATAAAAAGGTGACATTTTTATCGATACATGCAGTACCCATAACTTCATTGATAGAAAATTAGCTAATGTACTCAACTAATTTATGTTTCATGTCACCAATTTTCATGTCATGATTACGAGGATAAAAAACAACTCTCTTGTGGTGGTAAAATTCATCATATCAAACTATCAATAAGGGACTATCTTGATTCTAAAATGATTGGCATCCCAATTGGGGGATCTGATGTAGTTTTGGGAGTGAAATGGATTAAATAGTTGGGAAAAGCATCTTTCAATTTTCAACATTTACTCATAATTTTTATTATGAATGGAAATAATTACAAACTTCATTGGATGTAGTCACCACCGAGCCAAATTATTAGCTCTCATAGGTTGAAGAGGATACTTAAAAATGGAGCTTATAATGTGATGGTACAATTACATTTCATAGAAGCACTTGATGTAGAAAAATAGGACCCATCAACTCTTCAATAGATTATTTAAACCATCAACAGTATTTCAAGAACCAAAAATCCTTTCTCCACTCCAATATCATGATCATGTAATTAAATTGATTCCAAGAAGTATCCCTCTTAATATTATACTTTATCATTATCTCTATCAAACAAATAATAAATGGAAAATTTAGTCACGTAAATGGTTAAATCATACATTTTTTTCCTAGTAGAAATGTGTATTCATCTCCAATGAATATAGTTAGAAAAAATGATGAATTAGAGAGAAGGTTCCTATACAATAGAACATCAACAAGATCACTCTCAAAGATAATTTTTTTATTTCTATCATTTATACATTAATCGATGAATTAAATGGAAAAAAATTCGTTCCTGAGTTAGATTTATGTTCAAGACTCCATCAAATTATACTAAAAGATGAGGATGTACATAATGCAACATTTCAAGCACATGAGGTTCAATACGAATCCGTTGTTATTCCTTCTAGCCAAATGAGGGTCACTAGGAGAGTAATGGATACCAAGCTCCCAGTTGGGTCAAATTTATCTAAGGTATATGAAGAAGGAAATTTCATTATGGAACCTGAAAAATTCAACGATAAAATAGTGAAGTAACTAATAAATTGAAAAATTACAAAATTTCTCATCAAATGGAAGAATCTACCAGTTGAAGATGCAACATGGAAAAATGAAAAATTCATGTTTCAACATCCTAAATTGCTAATCATTGAGGGAAATTATTATCTGAAGGGGAATGTGATGTTATGTCCTTAACATTATATATTCATATGACTAAAGTTATGTGGTAGAGTGCATAACCTTAACCTTTCATTTATTTATTTTAATAAATAAGTTAGGCCGACCTAATTATGATGAATGGGTGTAACCCTTCATATATATGTATGTAAATATGGGTGGGTGTGATTCTCTAAATGGATCACATATCAATACATTTAATATATGTAATAATTTATTCTTATTTCTGTATGTATCCTCCTCAAAGTGGACTACATTTGAGTAATTTGGTAAGAAATATATTGACAACAAAAATTTATACACGTAGAGAATACACATGCAATTTGAAATTAACTAGTTAGTTTTTGGAAATACAAGTCATTGGAATACATTTTAAAAGATGGAAGAGAGACAAAAAGTGTTAATTACTTAGTAAATAAATAAGGGTATTAGAATTTATCACTATATTTCAAGATAATATAGTGTATGATTATGCAAGGCATACAAACAGATCTTGATGGTTAGATGATTGATTTAGGTTATGCAAGGAAAATTTTCCTCTTTGTAAAATTGTGTCATTTGTTGAATTTGTAGAGAACTATAGACTACAACCACATAATGAAGTCCAATCAAAGTATTATAGATCTATTTAGGTTTCCATATTTGTGCACATAATATTCATTTATGCTCTTGAAAACATAGAGGAAGAAAAAAATATTGAGGGAATATCATTTCCATCTTAATTATGAGCATACACATTATAAAGATTTCATGCTCGGTTTCTTTTATATATCTATAGTAATTTGAGTAATAGAAACATCATATGGTCATATAATTGTACATTATAATTCAGTAATTTGTAGATGTACTACTAGTTGAGAAAGATGTAAGGGATGAGTGGTGTTCTAAATATTTGTAAATTCAATGAAGCTAGGCATGGAAAAGGGGAGCATGATAGTGCAATAATATGTACTAAGAGTGCCTAAGCACATGAATATTTAAAGTATAGATATGGTGTGAATTTTACTAATGCAACATCCATCATGGAATGGTTTAACTCAACAATGGGTCTAGGTATTAATAGTAATTCTATAGTTCATATATATTTTTGGTAGGTAAGAGAAGCTAACTTTGAAAAATATGAAGATTTTTTTACTCTAACATGATTGAATGAGTTGAACTCCTTTGGAATATCAAATGGAATTTCATTGAATATTTATATGAGGAATATGGAATGTTCTTGTTCTTTATGTATCTATTTTATTTGAGATGAGTATAAGTCAAAAGAGTGGGTCAATGAATGGTTTTGTATAGATTTATGTCTATTTGAGACATATCGATCTCCATAAGGGATATAAATCATGGAGATAAAATCATTATTTTACTTTGAAAATATATAGGATTTATTGTAACCATATATTAGAGATTCATTATTTAGTTAAAATTAATATTTTAGCTCGTTATGTAGTATTCATGAGCCATTATTGAAAAAAAAATTCTACAATTTGATGTAGGTCATGTTTACATTGTTTTTGTAGAATAAAATAATAAAGAAGGAACACCTACCTATTTTTATAATTGTGCTAAGGAAAAAATAATTTGACATCTTGACAATAGATGGAAAAGGCCAAGAGTGTCATATGGGGTCTATGGTTTTTTCATAAGATGGATTAGAACATACCCAATAAAGAATTCCATTGTGTGGTTATTCAAAGAATTTAAAATAACCAAGATTATTATTCATTATTCTCACCTTGTTTTTGCATCTAACATTCAATTGATCAAATATGGGGTACACCATGCAATGATAACTTGTGAAAATTTCATAAGTCTAACCATTAAGCAATACTTGAAACCCTAAATACTAGAGTAGACCGACTTGAATCGGTACAATGGCACGAAATTTTTATATTTTGTAAGTTTATTGTTAAATTATTAGGTTCTTGTTTTGAGTAGATTTTACCTTTATTTAATTTTTATATAGATATAAATTTTATTAATGTAGATTAGTGGTTCAAGACAAGATTTAACTTTCATGTGATTAACGTGTCAAGAAAGAATTTATACTCTTGAAGTAAAGAGAAGTTTTAACTTCTTCTCCAAAATTTATCCGAAACACAAGTAAATTATCCTTTACTTTTTAATTGCTTACAAGTATATTTAGATATTTATCAGTTATTATCCTTTCGCAACTTAAAATGATTCAAATTCTGATTTAAAAAATCATCCAAATGTATTTTAAAAATGATTAAAATCTGAATTTAATCATTCACACCATTTACTCACTAGAACCATCGATTTTTGTTTTACCCAATTTAATTGATTTCCCGTAAAATTGTCAATGGGTTTAATATTTCATGCAAACTGAATTATAATTTTAAAATATGTAAATAGACTATAATTTGAATGTAAAAATTAGAAAAACTTCACAAAGGAATTGTTTATAGGGTTTGGAAATTCCTACATCCTCAGTTCGATTAGAACCGATCCATTAATGTTTAGATTTGTAAATACATATATAAACTTACAAATCAAATAATGAACCTTTTTATAACCTTATAAAAGCATCTAAGAACCTATGAGATCTAAAAAATTTCAATGTTCTCTCTCCATGTTTGTTCCTTGCTTTGTAAGTGGATCTTCTTCCAGCCTTCTCTGAAAAAATCTTCACAAATTACTTTACAAAATTGGCACAAGAACTCCAAATTAGAATAATAATTACACCGTCAAGAGTGCCTCTAAATTCTAAGCAACTTCCTAGTTGGATATGACACCTATTTTTTCTCCTAAGTGATTCGATTTCTCTATTTTCCAAAACTACTTTATTTCTTTTGAATACACAAAGATCCTGTAATTAAACTCATTCAAATATATTTTTCTACTTTGTAAATCTTGTCAAGACCATGTGGCTTGGTGGTGGGATATTTTTTGGTAATGTGTTGGTTAGAAGGTCAAGTGCCTCTAACTTCCTACACTTCTTGTTAACCCAATTTGGGATAAAAATCCAATATGCATCAGATAAGGGTCAAAGCTATGGGTTTAAATATGGAAAAGTGGTTTAAGCTAAGTGGCTTAGGGCCACATTTTTAAATCCAAATAGTGGTGGTATGCCACATGGATAGGCTGGTTTTGAGTGGCTAAGTTGGGATGCCACGTAGGCCGTTGTGGAGATTTAGCTGAGTTGTGTTAGCTATCGGTGTAAGTCACCCCGAGAAGTGTGACCAATGCCATGATTGGAGCTCAGTTGGTTTGCCACATTGATGTTGGTTCCTATCTTGGGCTTAGTCAATATGGTTATGAGCTCACAAAGTCTCAATATGATGCGATATTTGCTGGTGGGTTGGCCGAACAATGTGGGAAGTGAGGTGAGTTAGTAGGTGAGTTGGTTAAGCCAAATATGGGCTTGGTGAGCTAGGATATGACTTGGTCCCAAGCATTGTATAACATAATACAACATAATGCAATAGATCCCACATTTACAATGTAATTACACTTTAGGGATATAAATACAAAATTATAATAATAGTAAAATAAAGTAACGATGACAAAGACATCCCTATGAAAAGTGTGTCGATCCTAGCTGAGGGCCCCTAGCTATAAAATAATGGGGTCCACCTATCTAAAAAATGAGTGTCGGTGACCAGATTCATAAAACCAATTTTTACTCTTTTTCTCAATTTCGTTTTTCTACATGTTGTAGCATGATTGGCCAATTTCCCTTATTTTCTCCCCTAAACTAGAATCCAATGGAGTTTGTTTTTCACGTTAAATAAGTGAAAAAGATCTTAGATTATTCTACCAAACTATAATGATTCTGGGATATTTAGGAAACTCGCCCATTTATTTTATCTTTGGATCACTCCTCCCCCGAGAATGCTTTTGTCACAAAAAGTTGTTTTTAACCCAAAAATGTTGCTAATAATCTTCCCGCATATCACAAACACAAAATATCCATAGAAATAAAATTATGGGTGATATAACTACAATTTTTAATTAGATAATCAAAAAAATTTATCAATTACAATTATGCAATTATTTTGTAAGAGAGAAAATCTGTCCCATGATACTTTGTGACTCTTCCAATCTATGAAAATAGTTGGGAACCAAATCCCCAAGATAATTGTAATGGCCATAAAAAATTTGACCAATTTAAAAAAATAGACACATGATCGCCGAAAGAGGCAAGTGATCAATTGATACTTTATAACATGGCCACAACTGTAAACATAATTCCACCAAAAAAGATCAATGCATACTGACATCTACATGTCAAAAATAACTAGTGTCCACAGCCCCTATGAAATTAACCACTGCAAATATCGCAATCTAGAATGTTTAGACCACACACATGTCAAAAATGAATCATGTGAATCTATTGATTAAATATCTATCCCAATATTCTAAACTATAAATAGAATAGAATCACATTGTCTACATACCCAAAAATGGTAAAACTGATATCCACTTTGTAAAAGATTACCTAACAAGATTTTAAAATGAGTTTGTTTATGCAATCAATGTACACGCTAATTGTAACCACAAAGGATAGTTACAAATAAATGCCTAAAATAAGGGTCTTCATGTATGTACAAGTACCCTGTGTGGACACAATGAGTTTGTATATTAATTACAATACAAAATGGTGCTCATACTTTTGCATAATCAAATCAACAATAGATAGACAAAAATTCAAGTTTCCAAAATAGACATTAAACACATGGCCATTGAACCTTTATAATATGTAGTCAATAATAAAAATGTATTTTGTAAATCTTATATGTGAGAAGCAGATCATGAGTATGATAATCATGTCCCTCAGCTCTTCGCTACATGTGACACCATTATCAAAAACCAATATAAAATATGGGAAATTTTCCTTTCATCATTAAATGAAATCCCATAAAAAAATCTAAAAATATTGCATGATAATCAACTATGCAAACATGAAATTAAGAAATTGTTTAATATCCAATTTAATCAATTTTTCTTTTCTAGGTGGTTCAATTTTCTCATTATATACTTGGGTATCTACATGGGCTATTTTAGAAACTGTTGGTTTTACAAAGATTCCATTTTCCACAACTTTCCATTGTTGTTTCGGATGAATCTGCCAACACATGTTTACCTCATGGCCTTTTTTGTGACAATGGGTACAATATATTTTGTCCACTTTTTTAGGAAACTTATCCAAATTGCTATTTTTACAATCTTGTGTATGAAAATGTTTTTCAAAATGATTCCCAATAATGATTTCATTTTCCAACATTTATCTACACATTGGTTAGATAATCTGCAAAAACTACATCGATAATTATACCACAAATTATGTGTACCATAATCAAAAAGAGCATGGGAATATTTCCATTGTATAAAATCAACGCTTTAATATTTTTTCCCATTACCATTTTTACCTTTCATGGGATGTGGTGGAGGTTTCTCATTTGCAATCTCTACTTTCATGGAGCATTCACCTTTCTCATTTGGTCCACTAGATCTCGTATCCCAAATATATGGTGAGGCCTATCCTCTACATGGATGGGGTTAGCAATTCATTGGCCTTCTTTTCCAAGGATTTTTCCATTAAATCCCATTTTAAAAAGTAACTTTGAACCTATTCCCTTAGTATGTTGTTCAAATTTACCATAATCATTTTCAAATGATTTGAAATGGAAAAATTCAACAACTGGTGGAATACTTACAGTGCCTTAATCAACTTTTACACTTGTGAGAGAGGAAGGTATAGATTTCAAAATGGACTTGTTTTCCCCATTCTTTTCAACACCAATCTATAATTTTTCCAAGATCTCATACTTGGATTTCAATTCTTCTTTCATTTTTTCATATTCCTCTTCCAAGAAATAATACGTGGATCTCAGGAGAACATTGTCTTCCTGGATTTTTCGGTTAAATGCCTCAAGCTCTTCAATATTTTCCTGTTTTGATAACTTTCCCATAGTGCACCTATACCTATCCAATCATAACTAATCAATTGCAAAATCTGAAGCAATCAAACTGTCAAACCAACCCGCACTGATGTAAAAACATGATCCGTAAACACAAGTAAATATCCTTAACTACTTATAAGGATATTTATAGTCTTATCAATTCTTATCATTTTATCAACTTGAATTGATTCAAAATCTAATTAATTTCTTATTCAAAACTTGAACCAAATGTATTTTAAAACTGATTAAAAATTGAATTTAATCATTCACACCAGTTATTCATTTGAACCATCAGATTTTGTTTTACCCAATTTAATTGTTTTCCCGTAAAATTTTCTAATGATTTAAGATTGCATCCAAAGTGAATTATGATTTTAAAATATGTAAATATAATGTAATATGAATACAAAAATTAGAAAAAACTCGAGAAAGGAATTTTTTACGGGGTTCAAAAATTCATATGTCCCCGGGTTTGATTAGAACCGATAAATTAATGTTTATATTTGCAAATACATATCTAAAATTACAAATAAAATAATGAACTTGTTTATAACCTTCCAAAAGTCTCGAGAACCCGTGAAATCTAAAAATTAGTAGTGTTCACTACTCGTGTTTATTCCCAACTTTATAAGTGAATCTTCTTCCATTTCTCTAAAAATATTCACAAATTTCTTTAAAACATTGGCATACAAACTCCAAATTGGAATAATATTTATACCATCAGAAGCATCTATGAATTCTAAGAAACTTCCTAGTTGGCTCGAGACCTAGTTCAACTCCTAAGTGCTTCAATTTATTTGTTTTGTAAAACTTCTCTATTTCTACTCAACACACAATCTTGCAACTATACTCATTCGAATATATTTTTCCACATTTTATATCTTGTCAAGACCATGTGGCTTGGTAGTGGGATATTTTTGGTAATTTTTGGTTAGGGATTGAGCCCCTCTGCCGCCTACACTACTTATTAACCCAATTTGGGATAAAAATACCACATGCATCAAATAAGGGTTGGGTTGTGGGTTTAAATATGGAAAAGTAGTTTAAGAAAAATGGCTTAGGGCCACATTTTGTAAAGTTACATAGTGGCGGTGAAAATGGTGGTAGGTCACGTGGATATGTTGGTTATTGATTGGTTGAGTTTGGATGCCACATTGGTCGGCATGGAGATTTATCTGATTTTTTTGTTGTCAATGTAATTCGGCCCAAACAATGCTCTCAATGTCATGTTTGGAGCTCATTTGGTTTTTCATATTAATATTGGTGGCTATCTTGGGCTCGAGATAGTATGGTTGTGAGATCACTGAGTATAAATGGTGTAGGATTTATTGGCGGATTGGGTGAATAGTGTGGTCGGTGAAGTGAGTTAGCAGGCAAGTTGGTCAAGCCAAATATGGGCTTGGTGAGATAGGATATAACTCGGTCCGAAGCACTACATGGCATAATACAACATGATGCAATATATACCACATTTACAATATAATTCCACTCCAAGGCATACATATAAAAATTGTCACAATATTTAAATGAAGTAATAACATAAAAGACACCCCTCTGATAAAAAAGTATGTCAACCCCGAATGAGGGCCCCAATCTAGAAAATAGCAGAGCCCACCCATTTGAAAATGAGCGTCAATGACCGGAGTCATAAAACCAATTTTTAATCTTTTCCTCAATTCCTTTTTGCCACGTGTCACAACCTAATTGGTTGGTTTACCCTATTTTCTCTCCTCCAACTAGAATCTTCTGTGGATGGTAACTTTATCCAAAGGATTCTACTTTTTATGTTTAAATAGAAGATAAAAATATCTCGAGTCTTCTACTATATTGTAATGATCCTAGGAGATTTAAGGAAACTCTACCCATTTATTTGATCTCTAGATCAAAAATGATCATTTGATTCCTTTATTTGAAGACCTTATGTTTTAATAAATTTTTAATACATTATCCTTAAATTTTCCACTTAATTACTTTCATTTAATTATAATTTCTTTTCATGTTCACACAAAATTCTTTAATAAAGGAATGAATTTTATATCTTAAGATCCCAAAGAGTAAAAACCTATAAAATTTTGATATGAAAGTTCTCACAATCCATGACAATAAATAATTATATATATAAAACTATAGTTGGGAATGGGTTCAATCTTAAAAATTATCCTAGTTTATCCAGCTCTTGAAAGATTTCTCACACTAGAAATGAATGCAATGTTATAAAAATTCAATTTACATTAGTGTTAGGGTATCAAGTGCATACACCCAATTTTTCAATTTTCATCTTTCATACCTGTTATTAACAATTTCCCTTATGTAGATAAGGGTCAATGATGCATCTATTTCTTGAGCAGGTTCCTTAAGGTTCCTACTGGGAATGGGGAATGAATATTCACATAATAATTATTTGTTAAAGACAATACATAGAGATATTTTCACTAATTTTTCCTGTCATTATTTGTCCTTGCATTATTCATCCTTGTCCCTTTATGTCTCATACACCTTACACTCCTAAAAACTTGTTTACATCTCACCATTTAGCACTTTGTTCATCCATGTTCTTATCCATGAAACCTATTTTCACTCTACATGATATATTATCATCCCGATAGATGTCATTACCCATGAATGATGGTGTCGATGTTAATTTTTCCCTAGCCGATGCAATCACCCATGGCCGATAGCAATGTATATATACTTACCACACTCGGCATTAATGAAGGAAGGAAGCATGAATATTATGAACTAGCATCTTCTTTTCTCTTTTGGTCTAACTTCACATCTACTCCCTCATCTCTTTGTTCACCTTGCACTTGTCTTGGATTATATTGGACACTCTTCTTCTCAGTTGGATTACTTACAATATTGGGTCATCTATAGTGAGTCTAGGATAGGATGTTATCCTTATTCACCTAATAGGGATTCTCTCTCGGTGTGTTTATTATCTTGAGAGATAGATGCATCAATGACCACCCTATAGGTAAATTTGAGTGATCTAACTATCTGTTTCATTTCGCATAGATTGGTTCATTCCCCTTCCCCATTGTTTTATGTTAGCCTAGGGTTACATGTACATTAATGCTAGTTAGCATAGTGTGATGAATCCCCATTTTGTTATGTTTAAACCCATGTGAAACCCCATATTATTTTTATATCATGTTACACAATGTATAATGTTGAGTTTTTATAATTAATAATTTACTATGTTTTGGAAGGAAATATTGTGCATATTCTTGTTATTTTTATCTTGTTATTTCTTCTTCAAAAATGGCCTAAAATTGATCCTTTTATGAGCATTAACAATACACTTGGAGAAGAATATGTTGAGTTATCACATGAGTTAATTGCACTAGCACAAGACTCGATTGGTGCACTGACATGGACTCACCTTTGCATTAGCACAAGACTCATAGTAAAGCATCGGGCTCATCCAGATCATAAATTCAAATTTTCTTGAAATAAGGAACTTACATAAAGGAGATAAATAGCTCAGACTACTAAACTATAAGTTGATACATCTCGCAACATAATAACATGATCATGAAATGTGTGTCACTACCTCAACCTACATTCATGCAGATTATGAGGTTTAATTATTTTAGTTGCTTGGATTCTTGATTCGCCAACACCGATGGATTTATTATCACCACAATTCTCTCATTCAATCCAAGATTTGAAGCATCTTCAAGGTCTTTTTGACTCTTTCAAAGGATTCAATTGTGGACCTCCATTGTAGTTAGCAACATTGTATAATGTTGAGTTTTTATAATTAATAATTTACTATGTTTTGGAAGGAAATATTGTGCATATTCTTGTTATTTTAATCTTGTTATTGCTTCTTCAAAAATGGCCTAAATTGATCTTTTTATGAGCATTAACAATACATTTGGAAAATCATATGTTGAGTTATCACAAGAGTTAATTGCACTAGCAAGAGACTCGATTGGTGCAGACCGACATGGACTCACCTTTGCATTAGCACAAGACTCATAGTAAAGCATCGGGCTCATCCGGATCATAAATTCATATTTCCTTGAAATAAGGAACTTACATAAAGGAGATAAATAGCTTAGACTACTACTAAACTATAAGTTTATACAAACATGACATAATAACATGATCATGAAATGTGTGTCACTACCTCAACCTACATTCATGCAAATTATGAGGTTTAATTATTTTAGTTGCTTGGATTCTTGATTCGGCCAACACCGATGGATTTATTATCACCACGATTCTCTGCATTCAATCCAAGATTTGAAGCATCTTCGATGCTGATTGACTCTTTCAAAGGATTCAATTGTGGACCTCCATTGTAGTTAGCAACATCAATTTAATCCAAACAAGGTCAAGGAATACTCCTTCCACAATTGTAAATCTTAGAATAGATAGTAAATATTTTATTTAACATCTAATTAAGTAGATGTTAGTTATTATGAATAAAATAGTTCTCTCCTAGAGGGACTAGGATTTCTATGGCATTAAAGAGATAATGTATTTATATTTATTGGTTTGGTTTAGTTATTTGATTTATTATAAAAGTGTATTCTTTTAATTAAATTTTAGATTAAGGGGAAAACTTGTTTTATGACTTTCAACATTAAACCTAATTGAAGGGAATAACCAAGGGCCACTACTAACCAATGAGAGGGAGATGTCTGTCATTTCCAATCAGTAATTTTGAATTCATTTACATTTCATCATTAAACTGTGTTCAATACCTTAAAATTATATCTTTGATATACTCTTTCTTTCAATTCATTGCATTCCCTAATTATAGTAAGTTTATTATTTAGTTAATTGCGTGCTGAGAACAATTCCTACTATTCCATTTGTTGCAAACAACCATGGACACCACCTTGGATTTAAAAACATGAGATAAAAAAGTGCGAGTATCAACGACATTTGTAACTTTTTACGTCTGTTTTAGGGAACTTCAAGGTGTTATCAAATTTTAAAGGTGCTAGTTAGAAGTGATTTCTTGTTGCTTGGTAAGTTTCCATATAGAAATTTTATTTCCATAACTCTTTCTTAGGAAGTAAGAAGACCTTGTAGTGAAAACAAGAATCCTCTATGATTTTAATTATGTGGAACACAAACAATCAATTTAAGCTCTGATGGTTAGGGAACTATCCTCAGTATGATAGGATTTTATGTATAGACCTAGAGACTATAGAGGTAGATTCATTAGGATAAATCTTCAAAACCCCCTAAAAACTAGCTTGTGGAACAACTTGTTGACCAAAGAAGGATGGATGATGAAGTAGAGAACCCCAATGGTATATAAAATGGAAACCATCTAGTTGACGGAATGTTTAAATATCCCATAAAACTGCACCATATCAAAAATATATCCCCCTAACTCTTACCACCCTTATGGGGATTATTTTTAGAAGACACCAACCAATTCCTTTTTGAATTCAAGGTCCTATGCCAAACGTATGATTAAACTTTTGATTCCCTAAATTTCAATTTATTTCCCTTCACACAAAAAGATACACATATGAGATGGTTTATGGGCTTAACCCCTAACTCCATCCATAGTTGGGAGGAAATGGAAACAATTTTCTTAGACAAATATCAAGACTACTGTAGAGTCTGAGATAGGAAAGAAGAAAATTTTAAAATTCAACTAAAGGAAGATGAGAGTGTGGAAGATTATATTTATAGGTTCCTCTTCCTTCACAAGAGGTGTGGTATTGGTCTAGATATTAATCTTCTTAAAACTCTATTCCTTAAGGGGTTAGATGAGGACACATAAGAAGCCTTCAATATTATGGGAAAGGGAGACATGAACAAACTAGAATTTACATAAATCATCGACCTCTATAGGAATTACTCCCAAACTTTCCCTAACTTTTACAGATAGAAAGGAAAAATGGTAAGTGACGATATATCCAAATTGAGGGAAGAAATTACAAATTTGAGAACTGATATTTTGGTTTGACTCAAAACAACTATGGATAGGGAGAAATCTAGGAATACAGATCCTTTTTTCATCTACTACCCAAGATGTAGAGACAAACATGGACTTAAGGACTGCCCCTTAGACAAGACATACATTAATTTTCTTTTTGAAACTCAAGCATGCCACAGACCAATGTGGGTTGCTTCCCTTACTAAAGAATCATCTAAAATAGAACACGCAAGATGAAGCTGAGTTGAATTATATGGTTCAGAGACAAGGAGGAAATTTTCAGTCTAACCAAAATCAATCCTACATCCCAAAATCACAATGGGTCCCAAATCAATGGAATGCACCATGGCCATACCCCCAACCTTGGGTTCAACAAGAAAAATAGAATTGGAACCCACAATGGAATTCCCAAAAAAATATTATCAACAACCTTGGGATCCACATCTAAACATTCCAATGTTTCAACAATTTAATCCTCAATATCAACAATAGTGGAATGTACCTCAAGGATCTGGGTAGTAGTATTATAATCAAATAATACCCCAAGATCAAAAAGCCTTGTTAACTAGAACTAAAAAATCTTTCCCACCCAATAAACTTGCCCACCATAGATACCTACACAAATGGTGGAAAATCCCAAGAATGTGAGGAAGGGTAACCCAGTGTACATTGTGGAATCGATTAAAATACCATAGTAAACTCTGTGGATTATAATAATATCTTGTTGTGTTTAGGGAAGTTTACCTCAAAAATTTCATCTCTTCTGATAGAAGAAATCCTAGAAGAAATAGAAAAACTAGAAGAAATGCATCCTAGTCCTATTGTTGAAGAAACTCCTCAACCAGACATTGGCATTCCCTTTACATCTAGACTCTCTAAAAAACACAATACTATATTTTTTTGGAAAGAGGGTAAAATTAGAAGGTCCCACAACCTTATATAAAGATCCCAATGGCTATATTTAAATTTCACGCTTACATAGAGAGAAAAAACCTAAGAAAATTTCCAAAAAAAAGCAAAAGAGCAAAGCCCGAAGTAGAAAAACAACATTAGATGAGCTTCTTAAGCTCAATTACAATATTCTTGGCTTGGATAGACCCCGATTCATCAGCAAGCTGGTCCACAAGCATTAACAACTCGGTGTAATATTTGGTAATGGCCTTCTTGGTGTTTTCGGTGAAGTTCTCCCAAGCTTTGAGAACCGAGAAAGAGCGTTTCAGCTTGGCCAGGATGGAAGTCACCAGCTCCACATGTCGGCCTTCCGGCTAGTTCTCGGTGTCATCAACAGAATCAGTGTTGGCCTTCTCAATGTTGCCAAAAATAGAGTCAATCTAGTTTGGGGCAGCATCCATTTGAGCATCTTGGGGTTGGTGTCACGATCCTCCATGATAGTGTTACTGGACATCTAGCTGGAAGTTAAGACCCTCCTCCTTGAGCTCCACCTCCAAGCCAATCAAGACAGAATTAGGAGAATCAGGATACAACTAAGAAATCCCCAACAGGGCATTTGAGATGTGGAACTTTGAGCTAGAGGTTGGAGAGGAAGTAGCGAGTGCCAATGAAGCCACAGGAGCAATGAAATAGTCCAAACTCGATGAGGGTAGATAAACAGGGGAGGTAGGGGGAACAAAACCCATCAGGATTTCAACATCGGAGTCGAGTCAGAGGAGATTTGAAGGTGGTGGTGATGATTGGAGGAGGGGTGGGAAGCAGGGGATGGAATGGGGAGGAGGTGGGCATATGACGGGGCCAACTGTGCTTGGGAGGAAAAAGACTCAATTTAGCAGGGGAAGTGGAAAATTTGAACAGGAGGTAGAGGAGGCCCTGATGTAGAATGGGCCCTTCACCCTCCCTAGCCAGGTTGATGGAATGCTCAAGTGATTGGAAAAGGAAAGCAGCCAGGTTGATCTTTTTCCCCCCCATAGTGTGAGAGGATGAAGAAATGGGGACCATAGACTAACCTGTAACGACCATCGATGGTGAAGTACCTCATGATCACCTCGGTGACTCTATCCCAAGGAGGAAGGAGGGATTCCCATATATAGCCCGAGAGGTACTTAGTTGGCTTCTCCCCTTTGGCGATGAAGTCTTGGAGCTCTGTCTACAGAGGATTCTTGAAATATACTGCCCTCGAGGAAGGAAGGCTAGTGACAGAAGCGATGGCATTTATGGAGATAGTGAAGCGGTGTTTCCTATATGAACTTTGCCACATGACCAGGTGTCCTGAGAACCATACGAAACCAGCGCCAAGTAACCTGACATCCTTTCGAGGAACGTCATGATGCCATTATCGCTAAGGATGCTCCACACCTCCTGGTCCTCCTGTAACCCAGTGCATGAAGCGGGTTCAATGCGCTTGAGCTGCCCTCCCATTTTCAGAAAATCGTGGATGTGGTTCGAGGTGACAATCATGACTCGATTTAATAAGCTCGCCATAACTATGGGAGCCTTCCACGTCATCCGTCCTTCTGAGATGGGAGTAATTATGATGTGGAATGGTGAATCCCAGACCTAGATCCACACGAGTGCAGTAATACTCGTCACACGTGCTTTGCTCCATGGAGCAATACTTCAAATTAATATGGAAATCATTACCGCCGTCAAAAGTGAGAATGGAGTGCCTTTTGCCAGAATTGCTGACATAGGAATTAGACTCCCATCCCCACGTGTTAGCTAGACAGTGAGCAATCATTATGGGTAATTTGAAGGAGATTGGTAGGGAAATTCTCTAACCAAGTTTGCTAAGAGTCAAGGAGGACACCAATGTTAGCCAAACAATCCGCCGCCTTGTTTCCTTCCCTAAGAGTGTCTGAAACTTGAGTTGCTGAAAATTTCTTTGAAGGATCCGGATGTCAGCAATAATGTTTTTAATAGTCCATTGACCTGGGTCATCCAAGTTGAGGAGAGTTATAATATTGAGAGAGTCACTTTCCACTATTAGGGGATCATTGCCAAGTTTAAGACTCATCTCTAGCCCTTTTAAGATTGCTAAGGCTTCACATGGTGATTGGTACCCAGGTTAAAATTGACTGCAATAGCAGCTTTAGGGGAACCATCTGAATTTCGGAGGATCACCCCCCCCCAACTTTCCAGGGTTACCCTTAGAAGCACCATCTGTATTAAGTTTCAACCAACCCAGAGGAGGAGGGAGCCACTTAACATCCGAATGAGCCTGGGAAGAGGATTTGGCTGTGGGAAGGATCATCATCTGCTGACACCAGTCCTTGTGATTGCATAGCTGAATTTTCTGCTGATATTTTTTCCATAAGTAGCTATTGAGATTATCCTGGAAGAGAATAGCTATATGACTAGCCACCCTCTCCGGATCCCAACATTGATCTTTGAAGATTCTCCTATTCCTCTCTTTCCATATACCCCAAAGGTCATGTGGGAGTATGAGTTTCCAAGCCAGGGAGAGGGTCGGGTGAGTGAAGGGGGAGTACCATTGTAAGAGGGTGTCATGAATAGAACTTGGGAAGGTCCAGACAACTCTAAAACATGACAAAATCCCACTCCAGATAGCTTGGGCAAAGGGGCAGTGAAGAAGGAGATGAGAGGAGGATTCCAAGGCTTTCCAACAAAGAACACATCGAGTGGGAAGTGAGAAGCCTCTCCTCTTTAAGTTCTCACCGAGAGGAAAGCGTTCTTGAAGGAGAGCCAGGAAAAGAAGCCAAATTTTAAAGAGGGGAGGGCCAGCAGTGGTCCGAGGCTTAGAGTAATAGGCAGCTTTGACAGTGAAGGCACCAGAGGGGGAAAGGGGCTAGATACATTCATCAGCGGGAGGAGAATGGAATATAGAGGGAGGAAAGGGAAGATCTCAACTGAAACAAAAGCTAACTCTGAAGTTCACTGATGCCCATCCAATCTAGAATATGCCAAGAGGGGATAGAGTTCTGAATACTCCAGTAACCAGACACTTTCCTGTCATGCCTATTGATGAGGTTCCTTTTGATAGGTTCCCAAATAGAGTTGAGACTCAGAGGTTTATCCCCAATCCACCAATCCAACCAGAAGTCAATAGATCTACCATTTCCCAATCTCCACTTGGTCCCAAAACAGAGAAGAGGAAGAGAGCTAGTAACCGAGTTCCAGATGGCCGAACCATGGGGAGGGGATGAGAGAAGGAAATATTCATCATGCATCAAGTATTTATATCTTAGCAGCTAAGCCTATTATGAATTACCTTAAGTGACTTCCCAGCTACTTTTAGCCAACAGAGAAACATTCATATCAGCAATTTGTCTTATACCAAGCCCACCCAGATTGGTCAGTTTACAAACTTCATTCCAAGAGACCAAGTGAATCCATTTTTAGCCTCAACCCCTGTCCACAATTTTTTTTAGATTCCCTCAATAGTAGCGATCACTAAGGTAGACATTTTGAGAAGATACATGAAGTAGATAGGAAGACTCTACATAGTGTCTTTGACCAGTTGAAGTTTTCCGGCCTGACTAAGAATGGCACCTTTCCAAGAAGCCAATTTTTTTTGGTATCTCTCAATGATAGGATTCCACAAATTCTTGGTTTGTTTGCCTTTGAATAGGGGGATGCCAAGATAGGTGGAGGGAAAGTCCACAATTTTACAACCAAATATGTCAGCAATCCTTCTTTGAGTTTGAGTGCGGTGTTTAGGAAGGAGATACTACTTTTGTTGAAGTTGATTAATTATTGAGAGGCATGTTGATAGTCTTCTAAAATTTCTTTCAGGGCACAAGCTTCAATGACCGAAGCAACTCAAAAGTAGGGTGTCATCTATAAATTGGTTGTGAGTGGCGGTAGGGAAGCTGGAAGTGATTTTGATGCCAGAAATGACCAAATGAATTTTGGCCACCTCAAGAGCTCTGCTAAGGGAGTCCGCCAATAACAGGAATAGGAACAAAGACTAAGGATCCCCCTGATGAATGCTTCTACTAATTTTGAAAAATCATGTCGGGATACCATTGATGAGAATCAAGAAGTAAGGGGTCACAATGCAAGACAAAATCCAGTTGCACTTTTTAGAACTCGAGATAAAAAAAGTCTAGCTAACTCTATCGAACACTTTTTGCATGTCTAATTTGAGGATCATCCCCATAAACTTCGAGTGATGGGTAGAGTGGATGGCTTCATGAACGGTGATGATACCTCCTTGAATAAGGTGCCCACTGATGAAACCATTTTGATTCGCCGTGATGAGGTTATTCATCAGAGGCTTAAGATGGGCTGCTAACATTTTGGTTATGATTTTGTAGGAGGTGTTGCAGAGGCTAATTGGCCTAAAGTTGGAGACCAATTTGGAACCAAGAGCTTTGGGGGCAAGAGCTATGAAGGTGGTGTTCCATTCTTTCAGAAGGTCATTGCTGGACTAGAATTCCATAACTGCCTTGTAAAGATCTTGCTTGATGATTTCCCAGAAGATTTGAAAAAGGCAGCAGGAAAGCCATCGGGGCCAGGAGCCTTGTCCCCTTTCATAGTGAAAACTGCTTTATGAATTTCCTCCATAGAGAAGGGTTTTGTTAAGTTTCCATTCATGTCCTCCGAGATTAATTTGGGAATGTGTTGGAGCATCTTGGACATAGCTTTCTCGTTGGGAGGGTCCTCTTCCTAAAGGAGATTAGAATAAAAGGAGACTAATTCGTTAGAAATCTCAGTGTTAGAGGTTAAGGTGTTACCTGCCGAAGTAAGCAATTCCTTGATTTTGTCTCTGCTTTTGTGCTTAGAGGCAGTAATGTGGAAGAAATTGGTGTTGCGGTCTCCCTTCTCTAGCCAGAGCACCCGAGATCTCTGCTTCTAATAGGTCTCTTCTTCCCTTAGGGTATTGTGGAAGTCACTGAGAATGTGTCTTTCTTGATTATGGAGTTGTTCTGTTCTTCCTTCAACCTCCATCAGAGTAGAAATGTCAGCAATTTCCTGTGTCAACCTTTGCTTATGATTTTTGATGTTTCCAAACACCATGTTCTTCCAAATCTTGAGCTGTTTTTTTATTTCCTTAAGTTTGCTGGAGAATTTAAACATTTCAGATCCCGAACTTTGATATCCCACCAGCTCTTGATGAGAGGGTCTAGTTGATTATTTTCCAGCCAAGCAAGCTCGAATCTGAAGGGAGGATTTTTTATGTTCAACTTATTATTGGCACAAAGGATTAAAGGGCTGTGGTCTAAAGCCACATGGGGTAAGGAGCTGAGAAAGAAATTAGGGTAAAGTGAGATCCAGTCCAAGGATCCTAAAGCTCTGTCCAGTCTACTTTGTATGTGATTTTTGCCAACTCGTGATTTGACCAAGTGAAGGACGTACCATGAAGGTCCATGTCAAGAAGAGTCTCCCCCTTATAAAGTCAGCCAAAGCTTCCATGTTGTTGGGGTTAGGAGGGCTCCTCCTTGTTTTTCAGAGGGGTATAGAGTACAATTGAAATCTCCCATAATGAGCACCAGGAGATTTCTACAATTCTTTATAAAATTATAGATGTCCTGCCAAAATATTTCACACTGAGCTTCCAGGTTTGGGGCGTAAACATTGATTGCAATCTAGGCAACATTAGAATCCACTTCTTGGAAGAGTGTGCACAGAAAATTGGGGTGCTGCAAAAGGCAGACACCTTTGAATTTTTTGGGGTCCTAGAGAGTGTATAGGCCTCCTGAATTACCCATTGTGAGATGAGAAGAAAAAGAAGTAGTTGGCCAAATTTTCAAGAGATGGTCATCCTTTTTGAGTTTGGTTTCTGAAGCATGATAATGTCAGGAGAGTGTTTAAATTTCATATCCTTAAGGACTCTCTATTTTTGTAGAGAGTTCAGCCCTCTAATGTTCCAAGAGATCACCTTCATTTCTTAGATTTAGATTTGTTCCCCACAACCATGGGGATGGTGCTCTGTGTTCCTTGGGCCACATTCAGGGCTGATTCTTGCTACAGCTTAACATTACCTGGGATATGCCCATGCACTTTCTCAGAGCTAGTATCAGGTTTCCTACAACTATTGCGGGTCGTACGAGGATTCAAACTGTCATCAGAGGATTGAGTGGATGGGGAGAGTAGGGAATCGAGGGGAGAAGGAAGGGAGAACTGATGAAAGAGGGGTTAGTAAGGGGAAGCTCGTGATGAACTTGGGAAGGGGGAAGGGAGAGGAGGATGTTGGAAGGAGGGGAGCGGGAGGTGGAGAGGGAGGGGCTAAAGCATCCACCAAAAGGGGGGCCACTAGGGGGTTGGGGCAAGGGGAAGCCAGGGAGACCTCCTTGGGAACAGAGGCCAAGGAAAGGGGAGGGGAGGGATCGAGAGGGGGGGCCAAGATGGAGTCGGTAGAGATCTCTCCTTCTTCCAGGAGGGAAAAGGGGTTGGAAGTTGGGATGACTGGGGTCTCTCCAGGAATGATCTTAGGGATAAATTTTCCTTTCTTTTTGGGAGAGGTAGCCAGGGTTTTGGGTTTAGGCTGAGGCTTGGTGGGACATCCAGAGGCTCTGTGGCCTATGCTTTTGCAGATTGAACATGCTTGTGGGATATATTCATATTCAATGCTTTGAGACCAGGTTCCAAAATCTGACAGGAGATCAATCAATTTCGGGAGAGGGCTACTTACATCAGCGTTAACACAAAAATGAGCATGGATGAATCTAGTCTTGGCCTTAGTGGCCTGGTCTATTGTGATTAATGAACCCATAGAAAGAGCAATACCTTTAATAACCATGGAGTGTCATAGCTCCAGAGGAAGGCCTGGAAGACGAACCCAAATTGGAGCCTGTGTCATTGTTTCAGTAAGTGGGTTAAATCCAGGAGACCATTTCCTGATATAGAAACCTCTTCTGCCAAAGAACCACGGACCACCTAGAAGAGCTCGAGAAAAATCCTCTTTCATGTTGAAGGAGAAGAGGACAAAACTGTTTGGCATCGCAGCTATTTCCAACGCACCACAAGGGTTCCATTTCATCGGGCCCATTTTTTAATGTCTTCGAGAGGGGGTCTGGGACCCATTAGTTTTCCAATAAGGGACAGATATCTAGAGTCAGCAACAACCTTCATGATGTGTGAAGGGATGTGGAGGGAGAGGGCCCCATCAAAAAGCACGAGCGTCAACTTCTCCAAGGGGGATGCAGAGGAGGACCCCTCCACAATTTTCTTCCAAGCCTTGGGGGGAGGCCAGGGAGACATGCCTCTAGAGTTAGTAGGATAGTACTTCTGATCCAGATGAGGAGGGTCCGACATTAGATCTAGCACCAAGGAGATTAGAATTCAAAAAAATGGAGGGTGGAAAAAATGCAGCAGCTAAAATAAGATATTGTTTAACACAATACTATAGTTAAAGAACAACCAGAGTCAGATTTAATTCAAGGACTAAGGAAGTTGAGTATTGACATTCCCATATTGTAAGAACTTAAGGAAATTCTTGCATTAACAAAAACTATCAAAGAGCTCTATTTTAAGACTCCAGGAAGAAGAAATAATCAATCTAAAACCATTCATGTTGATGGGAAATGTGTTATTATTCTATAATATAATATGAACCCTCCTAAATATGGAGACCCTGGAAGTCTTATTGTTATAGTTTACATACGATATGTCCAAATTCCTAATGTCCTAATTGGCTTAGGAGATGTTATCAATGTTATGACCACAAATATTATGTCCACATTATCACTTCCTGAACCACAATCAATCTCCATAGTTTTACAAATGACATATCAGTATGTAAATAAGCTAAAGGGAATTATAGAAGATGTCATTGTTACTATTGAATCCTGGGACTATTTGGTATACTTCATGATCATAAAAACAAAGAATAGAAATATTGGATACCCCATAATCATAAGGCATCCTTGGTTAGCCATAGATGCCAACCCTATTAACTACAGAATAGAGAATATGGTGATTAAAAATGGGCAAGATTTTAAAAAGCATCAATATGCCCTACTATAATACCTTTTTTTATAGACAACAAACAATGGTGTAAGGATAACTCAGATGATTCATATGACCTTATCTCTTCTTTAGCCATGGTCATAATTGAAGAATACTCGGATAAAATTCAATATGGTTACCATGAGCCTTATGTTGGGCACATTATAAGTCCTTCTCCTAAGTCTTACGCTAGATTCATTTTGATTCATGTGCTCAAGTCTTGCGCTAGGCCTAGTTCAAGTCCTACGCTACAACTAATAGAAATAAGAGATAATCTTAGATATGAAAATAACCAACCCATCATTTGTCCTTTTTCACAAAATATGGATCTGACCGAGTCCATATTTCAAAACATTACTATTTTCCACAAATTTATTCCACACAGGTGTGCATTGAATGCATTATTTTAAGAGAATATTCTATTATAAATTCTCTTCATTCGATTACCAAACAACTTCCCAAGAAAGACATTGACAATTAATAGTTGGTTGACTAGTCAGGAGGAGAATACCCTATTTGAACTCTTATGCTCTCATCCCTAAGATTTTTCTTGGGAATATAGTGACATGAAGGGTATTCATCCTGGTATTTTTACACACCACATCTACACCACTTTGATTCTAGACTAGTCAGGAAACCTCAAAGAAGGATAAACCCTTCTCTAAGAGACATTGTGAAAACTGAGATTGAAAAAATTCTGAAGGTAGGATTCATTTATCCAATATTAGATATCTGGTAGGTTTCTCCATTAGTCATAGTTCATAAAAATAACGGAAATGGATATTTTGTGTGGACTCTTGGGAATTAAATAAGGAAAAACATAGGGATTACTTCCCATTACCTTTTATTAATCATGTATTAGAAAATTTATATGGAAAAAGGTAATTTTCATTCCTTGATGGGTTGAGCGGGTATAGTAAAATAACAATGGAACCTGAGCATCAAGACAAAACAAATTTCACCAGCCTATGGAGAACATTTGCTTACAAGGTGTTACCTTTTGGTTTATGTAATCCTCTAGCCACTTCTCAAAGATCCATGTTGGTAATATTTTCTGATCTCACCCATGATTGTGTAGATATTTATGTGGATGATTTCATAGTTTATGGAACATAATTCTAGGAGGAAGCTGAAAATTTAGACAAAGTCCTTTCTCGGTGTGAAAAACATCAATTATCCTTAAAACATGAAATATGCTAATATATGATGGAACAAGGGATAGTCTTAGGTCTTCGTGTCTTAGATGAGGGAATCAAGGTGGACCCAAACAAGGTCAGTATCATTGTAAAACTCCCATCTCCCATAAACCAGACAGATGTAAGAATCTTTCTTGGCCATGCTAGTTACTATCAAAGGTTTATCTTAGATTTTAGCAAGATAGTTTCTCAATTATTTTCTCTCCTAACTAAAGATTATAAATTTGAAAGGACATAAGCATGCCAACAAGATTTTGATAATATCAAAGATAAATTGATATACGCACTAGTATTGAGAGGTCCGAATTGAAATATTCCCTTCCATATACAAACAAGTGCTTCTAATAAAGCAACAAATGTTGTCCTTGGAAAATAAGAGAAAGGAGAGCCTATGCATGATATTTAATACATCAGTAAAAACTTCTCCCATGTTGAAAGAAATTACACCACAACAGAGAAGTGATTTCTTGTTGTTGTACATGCAATCAACAAGTTTCACCATTATATCATGGGCTATGAAGTGATTGTTCACACTAACCAATCTGCCATAAGGTACCTAACGAATAAACCTTTAGTACATGATAGAATTTTAAGGTGGAGGAATTTAAAATTAAAATCATTGACAAGTCTATAAATTCAATGTGGTATCTGATTTTATTTCAAGACTGACCACTTGAAAAGATGGAGAGCAGTCAATGATGACTTTCCACATGAAAATATTTCCGTATTATCTACTACTCTCCTTGGTATACAGATATGGATAATTAATTTGCTACATGGAAGTTCCCAACCTTCGTCACACAAAAGTAAAGAAAATAAATGATTAAACAAAGTGTGATATTTACATGGTTAAATGGAATTCTTTTTAAATGTGGACCTAACCCTATTTTACACAGGTGTGTAGCTGAAGATAAATTATTTTACATACTTAGAGAATGTCATGATGAACCATCAAGAAGGAATTATTAAATTTAAAGGACCATTCAAAAAGTTTTAAGATCTAGTTACTATTGGCCTTCCTTGTTTAATGATGTCAAAAAGTGTGTATGGAGATGTGATCAATGCCCAAGAATGGGGAAATAAATATTTACATCTGAAATGCCACTCCAACCTCAAGTTGTCTTAGAACCATTTGAGAAGTGGGGATTGGATTTTATTACACCAATCGACTCAACTTATCAAGGAAATTCTAGTTTTTACTGACTATGTCACTAAATGGGTTGCGGTGCAAGCACTTCAACATGTAAGAGATGAGAAAGTTGCATATTTCTTATATGAGCATATCTCACTAAGGTATAAAGCACCAAGATTTATTGTTTCAAATCAAGGACCGCAATTCATGTTAGGTGTGATTAGTTTCTTTGTGGAAACCTATTTAGTGGGACACAAAATTCATCACCATACCACCCATAGTCCAACGGTCAAGTAGAGGTTACTAACAGAGAACTAGAGAATATCCTAACCAAAATAGTGGATATCTCAAGGAAGAATTGGGTTCAAAAACTTCCTAAAGCAGTATGGGCATACAAAACTACTTGGAAAACAACCACAAGGTTTACTCCCTATGAATTGGTCTATGGAAAGAATCCCATTCTCCCTATAGAATTTGAGATTTAGACCTTAAGAAAAGTTGTTAATGTGGGGATTGAATTATCAAAGGCACAATAGGAAAGGATCATGCAACTAAATGAGTTGGATGAAATTAGACTCCAGACATTACATCAAACTGAAATCATCCAACACCAGAGGTAGATATGGCATGAAAAACACATAAATCCAAGGAAATTCCAAGAAGGGGATTGGGCTTTATTATTTGATTCAAAGTACAAGGATTTCAAAGGGAAGTTGCAGACAAGATGGATGGGCCCATATCAGATTGAATGAGTATTCGATAATGGGACCATCCAACTAATTCCAATTGATGGAGAGAAGAAAGTAATATTTCTTGATGGGCATAAGTTGAAGTTGTACCATAAACCAACATCCAAATAAGAGTTTTAGAATGAAATTCAAGAAGATTCAGCTCTGAAGTGTGTGGAAAAATCCTCTTTGTCCAACACAACTAATAATTGAGCTATTTTTCAACAAGGAATAAAGAGGAGATGACTAAAAACTAGAAATGGTGGTCATCACCCTCTGGAGCATTGGCTAAAAACCAACAATGGTGGCCATTTATCTATTAAAAAAACTAGGAAAAATTGAAAAAAAAAGAAAATACAGGTGATCAAAAACTACGAATGGTTGTCACCACCCCTAAATCCTACATGTAATAAATAAATGACCACATGTGGTTGGAGGATCAACTCAGCATGGAAATGGAGGCCAATGATGTGACAAGTTAATTTATTAAGGTTTACATAGATAATTTCCTTCTTAAATGTTAAGAAGTTTTAATTTATGAACTGTTAATTATTATGCTTGTGTAAATTTATTGTCTCTCCCATTTCCCATAACCTTCGACGCTTCAAATATCCTCATAAAATTTTTAATCCACCTCCATAATAATCACTACATGTGCAAAATCAATATCATTATTACATTGGGATTCAATCACAGCTTTCACAATTTGGTTATTTGTAAAATTAGAACCATTTCTTCTCCACCATCACTTTCAAAAATTTTCTCTCTCACTCCTGCGCCACTACCCATCATGTTATTTTTCCTAGCTACGTCTCTGCAAACCTTTGATTTCTAGTATTTTTCCCTTTATCTTCTAGTTACCTGCTCTATACATCATTCATGGGTCCTATAGTAAGGCATGAGCCAATCAATTCAGAAGAACTGTTGGTAGAGTGAGGGTCAGTGGTAATTTTTGAAAAAATAGGATGGCTCAACTTGTTGTTTACTTATGAAGAATTCATCGCAAAAATGACAGAGGAGTTCACCAGAAACATGGAAGAAGGATACTCCATTATGCAAGGTAATAAAATTCCATTCAACCCCACTATAATCAGTCATCTTTCAGGAATAGTAGAGGAAGGTCAAGCAATAAGTAATAGGACAATGTATGCTGAAATTATTAAAATATTTTTGGTTGGAAAAAAGAAAAAATTAGAATTGGTGATAGACAATAAGGGTAAAGCAAAAGGCATAAAAATAATCACCCTTCCTGAACCTTGGGTAGAAGTGGCCAAATGGGTAATCAAATACTTCACTGCGAAGGGAAATATGAGATAGTTCTGGGACCTATGTTGAGAATTTTAATACACCTTCGCCATGGCCAAACTAAACCCTAGTACAAAATTAATTTACATAAATTTTTATATGTTTATGTTTGTTTAGACACTAAGATATTTTATTTGGGTGCCTCCTACTTAAAATTTTAGGGTTTAATACATCTGATTTGCAAGCACCAGTTTATTAAGAAAAATCATGACACTAAGAAATGGTTGAATTTTCAAAAGAAGTGTGCCCTAGAGTCTAAATTAGCCCTAGAGAAAGATCCCTCCACCTCAAAGAGACCTATAAAACACCTTAGGACCTCGAAGCACACACAAGCCCTAAATGAAACACCAACTAAAATTGTTCCTTCCTAGGAAGAACAAGAAGCAATGACCATAATGCAAACCCTAGTAAAGACACCAACAATGTCTACTACTCAATCAATGTCACCCCATGTTCCTATTATCGAGAAGGAAGATGAGCACACTCCATCCTCTCTACAGATTCTACTGTGCTAGAAAAAGGTAAAGATCCTATGGTGGAAGGAGAACCTAGTTCTCCCCTTGATTCTGACAAAGTTATCCCACAAGTATTGTCCTTGTCTAAAATTCAGTTTGAGCTACAATTAGCTTAGGAGATAATTACACACCTCCAACTCCTTCTTGAAGCCAAGGAAGCCAATTTCTCCTAGCTAGAGTCTGATAAAAATCAAAAGATCCAACATTTGCATCAGGCTATAAAGAAATAAGAGGAGGCAACTCTTCAACTCTAGCAGGCCCTAGAAGATAAAGAATAGAAAATCCACTCCCTTCAAGCCAAAACAGATGAGTTGAATGTATCCTTTGCAATTCTAAGAAACTATATAGGAAAAAGATCTTATGGCCACTAAAGAGCATACCACTCAGACGGACTTTGTTTTCCCTCAAATTATTGTCTTGAAGGGAATGGTTAAATGGATGGAAGAATGTTATAATCTTAGGGAAGTTGCTGATGAGAATAAGGCTTTGAAGGAAGAAAACAAACTACTTAAGGAGAATGTTGTTATTGTTTCTTGGTTATATGATCAAGTTATTTCATGCAGACCCCCTTCCAATTTTTATGCACTATTTTTAAAAGAACAATTTCTAAAATGACATATCTCTAGAGCTCGTGCTATGTAGGACATTGAGTTTGATGATGAAAGACAATTTTTTGGTGCATATACATCAGGAAGTGATGTTGAAAATAATTTGTTTTGTGAATTTTATGTTCAAAAATTTCTTCTTCCTAAGAAGATTGAGATCCCCATAAATTTCTATGTGGGATAAGTACAATTAAGATCATTTATTTCTACTCTCAAGCACTAGTTCGAATGGAGGGAATAGAGGGGAAAAAAATTCAAGAATAATATAATATAGGCCTCTTGATGAGGCATGATCTTCCCCCAAATTTAGTTCTTCAATAGATTTTGGTCTCAAGTGTACTATCTACATTTGGTGGATAGGTACAAAGATATTCTTAAAAATTGTGTCATAAATTTCAGGAATAGGTAATTCCAATGTTCAATATAAATGTCCTTTCCTATCAAGTGAGATATTAAATTCTTACCAAATATTATAAGAAAAATGAGGTAATTTCACCTACCAACCTTTGTTGATCACTTAAAATGTAAAAGCCACTTTGCAAAACTATTCTCGAGATGCAAGAGAAGTGGATTAGGATGTGGTATTGATCTCCCTTGGTGATTTCACTAATGTCACGGTGGGAGTCTACAAATTATTAGCCATAAGACAGTTATAACACTTAGAGGAGGTCTATTATTGATTAATTTGGGTTAAGTAATACTAGACTAGATGAAACCTAGAAAACACTTGCTAATGAATATAATTCTTCAAGGATAGTGGAAAAACTAAATAGGTAGTAGGAGGACCTGCTAAACCTTAATTCAGGGGGAGTGATAAATCCCCAATTTTCTATGTTTAAACCCATATGAAACCCTGTATTATCTTGATATCATGTTGCATGATGTAAAATTTTGATTGTATATAATTAATATTTTACTATGTTTTGGAAGGAAATATTATGCATATTATTTTATTTGTATCTTGTTATTGCTTCTTCAAAATGTCTTAAAATTGATCTTTTTATGAACATTAACAATACATTTAGAGAATCATATATTGAGTTATCACAATATTTAATTGCACTAGCATAGGAATTGATTAGTGTAATCTTGACGAGGAATCGACTTATGGCACGGACTTGTAGTAAACCATCGGTATTGTCTAAATCATCAATTCATATTTCCTTGAAATAAGGAAATTGCATATAGGAGATAAATAACTCAAACTACTAAACTATAAGTTGATACAACTGGCAGCACAACAACATGAGCATGAAACATGTGTCATTACCTTAACCTAAATTCATGTAGATTATGAGGATTAGTTACTTTAGTTGCTTAGAGATGTGATGTATCCAACACCGATGGATTTATTATCACAATAATTATTTGCAATCAATCCAATATTTAAAGTATCTTCCAACACCGATTGACTCTTTCAAAGGATTCAATTATGGACCTCCTCTGTAGTTAGCAATATTAATTCAATCCAAACACTTCAAGGACTACTCCTTCCACAACTGTAATTCTTAGAATAGATATTCATTGTTTTAGTCAACATCTAGTTAAGTAGATGTTAGTTATTGTGAATAAACTAGTTCTCTCCTAGAGGGACTAGGATTTCTTTGGTATAAAAGAGATAATGTATTTAGATTTATCGGTTTGGTTTAGTTAGTTGATTTATTGTAAAATCATATTATTTCAATAAAATTGCAGATTTAAGGGAAAACTTGTTGTGTGACTTTCAACATTAAACCTAATCGAAGGGAAGGAGCAAGGGCCACTCCTCCCCAATGAGAAGGGATATTTACTATCATTTCCTTTATGTAATATTGAATGCATTTACCATTCAAATTACACTAAGTTAAATACCTTTAATTTATGTATTTGATATTCTCTCACTTTCAATTCATTTCATTCCCTAATTACAATAATTTTATTATTCAGTTAATTATATTGTTAATTATGTGTTGAGAACATGATATAACTAAAGTGTGAGTATCAACGATGCTCATCATAGTGCGCTTATTTCATCAGCTCCTTAGCTTCTATTTACTTTCAATTAGTTACATTTTACATGCTTGTCTTATCTATCATCAATACATACTTCTTCTCACCCATTTACTGATATCTTAGTAGGTTTCTCTCCTCTATCTTGACCATGGGCCTTGGAAACCCTAGGTTGACCTAGTGTATGGATTACTACACTTTAGATATGCAATTCTAGCACTCACTATAGCCCATTCAAATCTATCCATTGTATGTTGGTTCATGTGTGTATCGTACAAATTTCCTTGATAAACGTGTAGAATGGAATACTTAGGAGTGTAAATTATTGACACACATTCTTGGCCCACCATACATTTTTCGTGAATCTGATGTGAAGCCTACAAAACTTTTGATCAAGCAAAGCTCATTAAAATCACACATCTTGAATCTTGACCTCATTCCAACATTAAAAATTCACAAAACCTCAACAACGTGATGTAAAATGCCATCTCCCAAGGGTGATCCTTCTATTTGAGAAAACTCATTTCCAAATGCTATCGACCCCCTATGTAGATCGGTTTGTATGGTTGATCCCTTCTACTTTCCCAAATCCATTTCCAGACATCATTCGACCCTTTGTAAACCTTTTTCATGGAAAATTATGTTTTTAGCATTCATTTCCATACATATTCTCATCCAAATCATCACTCCATCATGGAGTATCTGGTCCTGGGGTCCTCTGAATCTATTGTGCGTGCACATTTCATGAATCCTATCATCCTGAAGCTAATTTTACCTTTTACATGGAATGTTGCATTGTAGGAGCACTTAGAAATAATCCTTATACCCACTACAATGGTCCACTTAAGGATGATGAAGAATAAAAACATAATGATGATACCTTTGATCATCCTCCTAGTATTCAAAAGTTTCTATCTCAGCTTTTCCATTTCAAAAATGAATTAGGAGAAATGTTTGTCAAACGTCTTCTTGAATTAGTTTCTAGAAAACTTGACCATAGGGCATAACAAGGAAATTTCCCGAAATAGGTTCATTTAAGAATGCCTTTAATTATGACTCTACCAATCCCATTCTCTAATTTATTGATAGGATGATCGAATAACAATCTACAACTATGACTCAATTCCTTCAAATGCAAGACAACATGGGTCAATTAGTCAACCGCTCTACAATGGGTTATTAGGGAACCACTCCCCTCCTTTTCTAAATGGGCCTAATGGGGTACCCATCACCCAACCCCTTATCCAAAACAAAGTCTTAAGAGCATTCCAATAAGAGCCTTTAACACCTTATATTGCTAGCATGGATATTGGTGGTATTGCTCCTTCTATCTCTTACAATGGGTCTATTGATCCCACCCTTCATATCAAGGCCTTTGGTAATATTTACAAGGAATGGATTAGAACCAATTCATACAATACCACCAAAATCCTAGCTAAAACTCTTACTGGATATGCTTTGGATTGGTATCACACTTTGCCTCCTAATTCCATAGTTGAGCTAGAGTCCTTAGTGACAACCCTAGTGAATGAATTTCAATATCATGATCTATTTGAGAATAATATCAATACTTTCATCAATTTCCAATAATCTGAAAATGAATCAATAAAATATTTCATCAAGTGTTCCATCTACATGATCATAACATAATATTCCTAATGATATACTCTTCCAACTTTTCTTATGAGCTCTTGAACCTCGCCTTCAATACAAGGTAAGATCCTTTTCTTAGGCTTACTTAGAAGAGGAATTGAAACAAGCTAAAAGGAAAAAATATCTCATGAGGGAGTTTGAGAAAGCTCCTCCTTATACACAAACTAAAAAAACAAGTCCAAATCCCTCAACATTCTAAGAACAAGGACACGAAAGACAACAAAGTCTCTAATACTCTTCCTCTTATTGCATCTTCAAATAGGATTGCTTTTAACATTAATCAACAACCTAATTACAACAAGATTCAACCAAACTATCATCAGCCATTGATTAGGGAAGATTTGAAATGTCACTTACCTAATTTTTTTGCCATTATCTTTGATCCTTCTTAACATATTCCTTATTAGAATGATGAAAGTAAGTTTTGTTGGTGACATGTTAATTGGAGTCACTCTCATGAAAATTGTCATGCACTACAAATGGTTTTCATCGCTTCTTCTTAGGTCCTCAATTTGATTATGATGCCATCACACAAGAGTGTTTGACTGAAGTGGTTAAATCCCATGATGTGGCTCAACAAAAGGATCATTATGAGGCTATTAATAAATCTAATAAGAAGCTAGAGATCTTCTATAATCCTATGCATAATCATAATGTTGTTGAAAGTTATAAGAAACTAGAAAATGTTACAACCAGCGTAGTTGACATGGAATATCTACCTGAAAATATAGTTCCAATTAACAATCTAAAACATGTCATAGCCTATGTAGAGCTTAAATACCCTATAACATTCCAGCCTCACACTCACAAGATCATATATCCCTCTATACCTCAAAACCAAGCTCCTAAATGTAAAAATTATGTCTCCTTCAAACACCATCGGCCCCTGTGGAAATTATTCTATAGATTCGATGGTGTATGGATATTTTTTTTGACCAAAGACACCATCAGCCCCTATGTAAATAAACCTTATACAATCAATGACATTATAACTGAGAAAAATAATTTTAGAAACATGCTTAGTTGTTTCGATCCTTCTGGATTTGTTTTTTTAGGAATCTCTACTCTCTCATCCTATAACACAGTCAAGTCATGATGAGTGGGATCCTCTTGAATAACTTTCTCAACTTCCTTGACAAGTTCTATTCATAAAAATCTTGCATACATCACCTCACCACCGTGAGCATCTCATGATAGCATTGTTTGATATGATCATTGTCTTTTCTCCCTCCTTGGGGAAGATTCTGTATTGTATGGCTTAGAGGAAAGCATCTGCGGTCAATGTGAGGATCTCTCCATTCATACTAATATTACCAGAGATGCTCACTCTTGCATTGGTTTTCCTATAACTTATATGATCCTATCTATGATATCTTTCTTTTTAAAGAAGATATGCCCTTATTTATTTCAGTTCGATCGGTCACACCGTGTGGTCAAGCATGCTCTCATTGATGAAGAAGCCGATATGTGTGTGAACTCATTAGAATTTATTAATGATCTCGATTATTCTATAGATAACTTAAAATCTACATGATCCACTTGTCAAGGATACAATCATTGAAAGATGTCTCTTACAGGTTTTATTTGGTTACCCATCACCATCCCCCCTAGAACTATCTCGCATCAAATTTGTGATCTTCTATTTTCTTCTTTTATAACATTCTCCGGGGTGGACTTGGACTCATCGTATACATGTTATTACTTCTTCTACATGTCAGTGTGTGAATTTCACTCACCAAGGAGCTATTTATAAGATTCAAGGGGACACTAATCCTTGGAACTATGATACACTTCAACAAAAAGGGACATACAAGCTCCCAAAACTAGATGAATTATCTCATATTCCCTTTCAATAATACCAATTTTGTAACTATCTCGATAGATTCTCTTCACGACAATGTTGGTCATCCCGAGTTAGTCAGGTGCATGCCTCCCAATCTCTTAGAGTTAAATAATGATGAGCCCAATGAGGTCACACTTACAATTAATAATTATAATCTTTTAAGCTTATCATCTCCCATCTACCTCCTTCTTTGCGGCCTTGCAAGAAGGATCCTTCATTTCCGTAGTCATCTCACATACACTGCAGATTTTGGCATAGCAGCTGATTAACATGATGAGATCCCTCTCCACCACCAGTTCAAGATTTTGGTGTGACAGAAAATTGTAACATGGTATCAAAGCCAAGTGGTTAAGCACACCTGACTTGGATTAGTACTAGGATGGGTGATCTCCTAGGAAGTCTCGGTATCATTTCTTCCTAATGTTGTTGGACCTAATTTGGTGAATACATGGTGGGCCCAGGGCTCACATGGTTGCATCTAGCTCCATCATGCGGGGGTGTATTGGTGTAGTGGCTAGTTAACATAATGAGATCCCTCTCCACCACTAGTTCAAGATTTTGGTGTGATGGTAAAAGGAACGACAATCGAGATCATACCAAGCCAAGAAAACAGATGCTAATCAAACACCATGATCAATAAGATGAAAGTAATTTTCCAGAATAACTTTACATAAACCTCTGCAAACAAATGAGTAGTAATATCATATATTATTATGGAACTCAATGAAATACAATGAAGCCATAAATCAAGAAAATAACTAGTCATCAAAGAACCAAATCAAGTCCATAGATTTAAAAGAGAACTAGACATCAAGGATCTAGTAGATACCATTGATCAAAGAAAGAAATATACCTTACAACTAGATAATATCCCCTAATATCTAAATAAATATCTACACACATAAGTGGGTGAGGATAAATACAATAAAGGTAAATAAAATACATAGGTGAACATGAGTTAAGGTAAATACCTATTTTAACACCCCCTCAAGTGAAGCTAGGGGCCAAAATAGAAGTGGCATGTACACAATATGAATCTTGAAATGGCCTGATGAGGTACTCATGTACAATAACTCGGTAAAAAGGACAATGCAAAGTACCAAAACCAATAACAAAAAAGTAAGGACAGTAAGAAACCACTACAAGGCATCCCAAGAATCTCGACTCAAAAAAATCTTAGAATGCTGAAGAAGTTTAGTGTGTATTGTGGTTTGAATCTACTACTCAATCATAGAACTCAAAAATATCTGACACTCGGCTTCACCAAAATAGCTCCATATAAGGAGATTGTCAACAAAGTGATGTCGAAAGTGTAAAAAACACCAAACATAATCGATCAACTACTACAAATAGGTTTGCCACGATCTAAGAACAACCAAGAAAACAAGACAAGAACACGAGATCCAAATAAATAGGCATGCTACAATCCAAGAAAATCCAAGGTAACAAGGTAAGTAAACAAAACCCAAATAAGCAATATCAACACCACACCCTCCAATATTGTTTAATGGGTAGAGTGACACCACATATATGTATGAGTTTCCTAAAATAAACTACTTGAAGACTAAAAAAATAACACTAGGCTTCACCAGAATAGCTCCCCCATAAGAGAGACTGTCAATATGCCAAAAATGTCAAAAATACAGATATAAAATCTCTCAACCAACAAGAGATATACACTACACCTGCTAAAGAAAAATGCTCAAAACAAAGAGTATTACAATGTATGAGGTATATAAAGTGGAGCAAGAGGTTGAATGGTGGAGGAGCCATGCCTGTAGAGACATCTCAACAAATGCCTATGTTGCTGCCAAGAGTGATCATATATCCACCCCAAATCAACATGGATGGATGAAGAAGATGCATGCATATGACTTGGTACAAAATGCATAATGGGTTCATGCAAATGAACATAAAAATGTGTGTCGGGTTGATCATGTTTGAAAAATCAAATATCAAGTTTCTCAATCATGAGTGAAGGTGTAGAACTCATGTGGAGCTTATGATCCTTGATAAGAGTCGAGTGAACAAAATTAGGAGCTCTGACAATGTGTGATCCCAATGAAGTAACTAAAAACCAATGTCATGGTGATAATTCCACTTAATATGTGAAATATGATAAGTAATACCCTGTGAATATTTGTCAATACCTCTACCAGTGAAAACAATAAAACAAAGCATGTGAGAACCAAATGTAGTGGTATGCTTCTCAAAAGAGCCATGCATATGAGTAGAAGTAGGATATACATCATGTGTTACTGCAATAGGCACATATGTGGAAGAGCATGTAGTAACAAGCCTCATAGGCTTAGGAGCATTAGGAGTAAGAATAGGCTCAGAAACTGATAGATCAAGGTTAGTGGGTGCTAGAGCAATAGCTATAAGTGGACTAGGAGCATGGATATGATAGTCCACAATATGATGGTGATGCTGCAAGCTAGCAAGTTTTTGTTGTAGTGAGTGTATTAGTGTATCCTTATCGTGAATGAGTGCTTGTAGAAGAGAATTTCACTTCTTGAGTGATCTATTTTCTTCCAAAATTTTACAATATCCTCTTGAATTCCACACACTTCAGAGAAAATCATATCATTCTTAGAATCCATGATAGATACAAGAATGCAACACCCAAAAGTGCAACACCCAAAATTGCGTCCACAAGTGATTACAACACCCCCAAATTTGGCACTTTATAATTGAGTGTGTTACAATATGGCACTTTATAATTACATTTTTTTCCTCAAAATAAATATTTTTAATGGAAAGAGCATGAAAAAAAAGCACTTTTGTAAAAAACAACACTAAAAACTGAGTTACCAATCAAAAGATACAAGCTTTTAATATTATGCTATATTATTTATTTTAGTTACCACTAAAACAAAATAAAATGCTCTTGCCTTCACCACACAAATAAAATGAAAGGGGGCTGGAGTTAAGCACCTAATAGTAGGAATCAAAAGCTTTAATCCCTCATACAACCATACCATATGACCAAGGGCTAAGGATTTCAATGGAAGGATTTGTTTTGCATAAAACCACACACAAAAACAAAATACGAAAAATCCCGAATATATGAATATAAAAAAACCTTATTTACAAAATAAAACTTACAAATGGATGTCAATATCAATATCTTGCTTTGATACCATAAAAGAGACAATAATCAAATCGTATCAAGCCAAGAACATAGATGATAATCAAACAACATGATCAATAATATGAAATTAATTCACCAAAATAACTTTACATAAACCTTTGCAAACAAATGAGTAACAATATCATCAATGAGAATGGGTCTTGCTTATATAGGCAAATAATATCAATCTAAGAGTCAGTCGAGGTCTTGGATCAAGTCATAAATCAAGGAAAGAAAACAAGTCAAGTCCATAGATTTAGGAGAGAAACTAGACATCAAAGATCTAGTCAATACCATATATCAAGGAAAGAATTATACCTAGCAACTAGATAATATCCCCTAATATCTAAATAAATAAAAATAAATATGCACACACATAAGTGGGTGAGGATAAATACAATAAAGGTAAATAAATTACTAAGGTGAACATGAGATAATGTAAATACCTACTCTAACAGAAGCCCCCACTAGAGAACAAAATCCGACTAGAGACCATATACGATTCTTGTGTAGTGGATGCCTCCACATTGGATTTTGATGATGGTTATTCTTTAGATGATCTCCACCTATTTAGTTATTCCTAGATTTGTGATAGGGGAGTCTTTCATTACCAAGAGACCCTTCACACCAAATTCTCTCCAGACGTGAATGTCAACCTAATATAAGAGGAATCCTCGAGTCTGGTCAATACTTCTTCCCCACCGACTACACCTCCACATACTACCATCGACCTAAATGACCCATTTTCCCTTACATAAGTAGATGACTAAGTCATCGAGTTTTGAATATGAAGGGGATGATTTCATGGGTTATGATCATATCTATTGTGCCTCAATGATTGAGCAACATATTACTCCATCAGTATCATCTTCACCCATTTCATTGGTACCATCCTCATATACTCTCACTATGAGACCCCTCTCCCTACGTATTTCCCTTATGGCTCCTCAATCTTCTACAATTGAGCCATTGTGTACATGGCACAAGGCTTTGAGGAATATTGTTATTAATTATAGAGATTATCAATTCCACATGAAGAAACTCAAAGTGGAGGTCAAACACAACCAAACTAGAAAAGCTACATAGTCTTCTTCTTTAACTCCCTTATTTTTCTCTCATCATGATTATTTCATGCACAATGACATTGATTATTGAGTTCTATGTAGTAAGCATCTTGTTCTCAAAACTTCTTACCGTGATTGGAACCGTGGGGTTGATTCCTCTTAGAACTCGACCACCTTACCCTTAACCAACTAGACCAAAACCTACTTATGGATCACTACCTCACCTTGATCCTTGTCCCACTATTGATGTTGTTTGGCATGATATTTTCAGACGGTTGGAAGATAGGACATATGACACCTTATTTTCTGTGAGATCTGAAGTTCATCGATAAGTCACTATTATACAACATGTCATCAAGGACCTCATGAATTGTGCGAGAAGTCACATCCCAAATCAATTTGATGATAACATCACCAATACATTGCGATATTTTCCCCTCACAGCTTGTTATGTACACTACCTTTATTACATTTTTTTACTTCCTTTTTCATGAACCCTAACTTTCTCTTAGGATCTTTGCTTCCACTTGGGTTTTACATAATACCTTCTACCTTCACTTGGGATCTCAATCCCCCTTTTATTTCACACTATTTCTAAAATATCTCATTACATCCTTGTTTGGGTTTTTTTCTCTTATTAGATTTATCATTATGGACCCTAGCATCTCCTACCATTTGAGTGCTTTGGTTCCGATTCCTCCTACTTTGGCTTTGATTCACCCCGATATTTCTTATTGGATCACTATAGTATTTTGTGCGTCGTTTCCTAGGCCTATGGCCTTTCTTGGATTTATATATCCCAATTGTTCCTTGGCATCTTACCATTGGATATCTTGTCCTTTCCGCGCATCTTGGCTTCTTCCAATCGCTTTGGTTGGGCTATACTATTGATCCCCATCCCACCGGATTTACCCATCTAATCTCATTATCATTATTCTTAGGTACCATGGGTATCATTACATATATACATGTGGAAATTAGGAAAAATCATTAGAAAATGAAATATTAAACACCCAAATATCACCAAAATCATCATCTATATATATCTCAAATTAGTTTTTATACATAAAAAAAAATCATAGAAAATCAATACATTTCTCTGAACCATCTACAAAGTGGTTTAAGAAACCTTGCCCCTAGTGGGGGGTCTCTGGATGCTTTGGGATGATGGGGTCATGTTGGTTGCTGGTTGGAGAAAATGGCTAAGTACTAGCCATTCGTGATTGTTAGGGACTACATGCAGGAGTATGTGTGTAAGGGAATAGAACAAAAATACGACAATGCAGGAAGGTATGCACAATATATAATCATAGGTCAGCATGCAAGGGTTCATGCACATTGAGAATATTCAATACTTATCCAATTTTTAGGATGCAGCTAAAAATAGGGAAGAAAATAAAGTTGATGTGAGGCTCAAATAAGGTATATAAATAAGAAAGCACATACGAGACAAAGATGCCACATGGAGAAAGATAAATATAGGATTAAAACATGATTAAAGTTTAGTTATTTATACCTCTACCTAGATTTTAATTGGATTTGAAAATACATATAATATATAATTAACACGCCTATTAATAGTAAAACACATGTAGGTAGTGAAGGGAAATTCCCCACCATATATAAATAGGTGTAGTACTCCATGTAGTGAGTGGTGCTGGTAATTGGAAGAGTATGTGAGTGCATGGGAGCTATTTTGTTTGCACACATGGTCTAGGGCATGGAGGACATTGAGATATAGATATGATCAAATTTATTTTTATATGATGAATTATGTTTTGCAAGTAGGCATCGCTATGTCAGTATGGTGTAATGGGAATTCAAGTGTTGTTAGTAATTATGTACTTTGATTAAGCTTCCTTATTATATGTGTTTCCAAATTAATATATTGTATCTAAATTCTTCCATGTTATACTAATTATCGTGAATATGCATGTTCTAACATGTTGATGGGTGAAGAAAATGAGGGACTTTGTAACTGTGTGCATTGGGTGAGAGCGTTCAGACCTGTTTAGATGAAATGTTGGCACACCCACCTAGTTAAGTGTTGGTTAACCATAGGACTACATTTTGGTTATGTTTCTGAGACCTCTTTTCAATCCACTCATTAGGATGTGGCATGCACATGGCATTCTATATTTCTTTGGAGAATATTGAGCTTTGGGTACATGAAGGCTCGAACATGTTTTCTCAAAGATATAGCACTAAACATGATTTTAATGCAAAAAAGTGGGTGGAAGACAACCTCTATGATTTATTGTATGATACATTATTTAACTTCTTCCCATTAGAGTTATACTAGTTTTTGGTGGCTTACACACATAATAGAGGTGTGCGGTTGGGTAGAAATCAAGTGTGGAGACAAGAATGCTACCAAACACTTTTTGATTTGGATGTGCCATGAACTAGATCTATAGATTGTTGGTGGGAAGGTGTGTTGCATAGATATAACTTGGAGTACACAATTTCGACATAATCATGCCCCGAAGAAGCATATTTTTGGTTTTTACGTGAGCCAAGAGGATAATTTTTACGCATGAAACCTTTAGCTATCAAGATCTTGATGATTGAGCTTGTGATGGAGAAACTACCTATGGAAGGATAAAACCTCACCATACGTAGGAGCACGAGATAGGTTCGAGAAAGATAACATCAGTTCGAGTAGAAGAAAGGGAAAGAGATGAGAGACGAATTAGGTATAATGATGCTTGAGAAATTGTAGTTAAGGAGGCATTGAGACTAAGGGGAATGATGACTGGCATAAGTGATGAGAACCCTATAGAAGGAAAGGGACCATAGGATCATGGCCTATTAGTATTAGGAAAGAGTAGTAAAAGACCCCCTTCAACATCTAATGGGAGAGAGTATAAGGAGAGAATGAGAACCGTTGTTCACATATGACCCATATTGGCCACCTATCCCTTGCGAATAGTTATTGGAATTTGAAAGTTGTTGTAGAATATCATCAAATTTAAATTGAAAAGGAAGGAAATAGAGGATCACCATGTTTGTTTGGAGATGAAGGTAGGCATGTATTGGTATTGGTAAAATAAGCACAATAGATTAAGAACGTTCATATGGATGCGAAATAGTCTCTTATGTTTTGAAAAGTTATTTTGGAACCAATTTGGTAGGCATATTGTCAGGATAGAGCAGTGGAGTGTTACCCTTTGTAAGTAGTACTATTAGTAGAGTTATATGACAAATAGTTGGTGTGTAGTTTAACACTACTACAGCGATGCAAGGAAGTTATTCAATAGGTCCCAGTGTCGTAGTGAGAGGCTTGGGAGGTTTAGCTCAACCACTGCACGAAGGTAATCCTAGAGGAGGATTAGGTTTAGGATCTGGTCCCACTCTGGGACAAGGGCCACAACAACCAACACAAAAAGCTCGACAACTACATCAGTAAACCCCCTAGATTTTCTTTGAGATATCGCTTCACTTAACAAAGTATAGAGAAACAGAAGATGTAGTTAATCATGTGCATAAGTGTGAGTTATTATGGAGAGCTAAGGGAATAACAAATCGATATAGGAACAGAAGTAAATTTTCCACCACACTTTAAGGCCATGCACACAACTGGTGTAGGAAATATAACCCACATCAGAAGGCATTGGACAATGATGAATTTCACACCACTTTCTTGGTTGAATTTTATGTACCGAAGTTTGAGCAACATAGTATTAGTGCATTGAAGGATATTAAGTAGGGATTATCCGAGAGTGTTAGAGAGTATGATGCATGATTCAAGACCTTGTTTTATAAACCCTCCTATGATATTCATTATATCTAGCATGCACGGTGGTTTGTTGACACCTTTTCGAAGATCACTTTCACATAATACATTTAATGATCCATGGGAAGCCTTGGAAATAACATTGTGCATAGAAGAAGTTGGGAGTGTTGACACAGGGCTAAGTCCATTTATTGAAGCTTAGATTACATTAATGGCCTCTCTGTTGGATAATATTTTACTAATTCAACACATGAGATGCTTAGTGGACTCGGTGTACTAATTGCGAGGTTAAAGGACGTACTGAAAGGATAGCTCCCCATGCAATAATGTCTTCATGTTGTTAACATCTTGTGAGATTTACCATAAAAATCATGATGTCTATAATTATCCACTTTTATAGCATGCGAAATAGAATAATATATTTTTGTATTACAAAATATGTGATGTGCATACCCATGACACAACCGATTGTCATTTGATTGATCATATCCATGAGGCATGTCGAACAGAGTTTGTGTAAGACTAGTGTGGTGAGAACATAGTAGGAGTAAGAAGCGAAGAATAATAAAGCGTGCAATAATGGAAATGGAGGCTTATGAGGTGGATATATAAGTAGAGGACAATGTGGACATGGAAGGTTTATGCAAGGAACATGATTTACATGTGGTTCACTTGATTATTATCAAGTGCAAGTTTAAGCGAGATCAGATATGCATGTATTTTGGTAAGGCACATAAGGTGGAAGATTTCCTAAACCTATATGCACACGTGTAAGAAGAAAAAAAAATGATAAGGGTGCAACAATTATTAAGGTGGAGTATTCCAAAAAGGATAGTGGGTGCCTAAGGATATGGATGAACTGTACTTCATCCCGTATTAGTCACTATGTGCAAAGAAGTAGCGTGCGCCCGAGAAAGAAAGGAAGGGGAGACAAATCATTAGGAGGGAAGAATTTATGCATACGAAGTACCCAAATGCATCCCATCGAAGGAAGTGTGTTAGGAAACAATGGGCATTGTCGAAGAATTACAAGGAGAGATCCAAAAACTGAAGGAGAAATTATAGGAGAGGGAATGCACAAGGAGTAATGAGCTACCACAGATGGATGTTGATGATCTTAGTGAAGTATGAAGAATGATCGGGAAGGATAACATCATACCATTGTTGTGAGAGTGGTTGTGAAATAAGATGTCATGCACAAGAGTAGAAAGGGAGCGCTAGATCCTTCATGCTGATTTTCCATAGTAGGACCATGAATATGACAAGGAGATAATGTTGGATGCGATTATTAGTTGGTGGTTAGTAAGTAATATCCTCATAAATACATGCGCAAAAGTTAATGTTCTCACTCTTGACGCTTGAAACTAAATGGGAAGGCCACCATTACAACCATCTTCAAATGTACTATATATGGCCAATAAGACAAGGGCCATACCCATTGGGGTATTGAAGGATGTTTCAATCACTATTCAGGGAGCTAAATTTACAGGTGATTTTGAAGTGTTAGAGATTTCTAAGGCGATAACTTCCCTAAGATGCTTGGACATCCTTGGTGTTATGATAACAATGTATACATGTGCTTCAACAAGAGGTATATCATTTTTGAGAACAAGGATGAACATGTTGTGATTCCATTAGATAAGACAAAGGTAGTGTCATACATCGAACACTTTAGTGAAGAGGACCTTAAGATAGTTTATGTGTGTACCATGCACAATCCTGAAAATGTGGAGCCATCAAAAGAGGGCATGCTTCATTGGGAAGACGTGCCTTCAATAAGTGATACTACCAGTGTGGCATGTGATAATTGGGCCTATATTACATACAATATGGTGGATCACGAAGTATGATGGTGAGTAACAAGGATGAATCAACTCCACACAATTAGAGGGCTTGCAAAGAATAATTTGCCAAAGTATATTTGATAGAAGCTATAATCTTTCTTGTATGCGATGCATGGCCATGGTGTCATGGAGGAGATAGGACAAACATGATGGTATATACCTTGCGTGGGATGACATCGTGCTAATGGGTTATGCATAGAGGTAGTTTACTTGGTCGGCGCGAGGTTAGAGTAGCCTTCTCGAATAGGTTACTCGAGCAACCTTCCTTATTTGATACATGAGTATGATGGGAAGACTTCTTTCTTGTTATACATTCAAAATTGTGAGATACATTGGGTGCAAGATGTTTTACCACCATCTCTTTAGGCACACAAGTTTTACTCTACTTTGCATAGATGCACATGTTCTAGGTATGTGCGCGCTTGAGTTGAAGTAGGAGACAACGAGTTGGAGTGATCTGACTAAAGGTATTGTTCATACTTGGGATTATTTTTCTACTAAGCCACCATTACATGAATCCTTACAGATTATGAAGCGCATCGCATTGGGGGATAAAGCGAAGGCCGAGGAACTCATGATTTAGTTACTCGAGAGAACATGATACCGAATAATGTGAATATATGGTAAATACGGAAGAGACGAAGTTGGGGCACGATTGGAGGGAAAAAAAAAATACAAGACGGTTTACCTCATAGATTATGAGGAAGTTGAATATTTGAATTTCAAGCACAAAGAGGGTGTGTGCAGGTGATGGACTCTACAGATGAGAAGGCATATGCATACCATGTGCCCTTGAAGAATCAAAAGTAAATATTGGGACTAAGGATGCATCTAACAAGGTGATTATTAGAGATTATTGGTCTAAACCTAAGGTTGCAAATATTCTTGAGTTGCTACGTGAATTTCAAGATATGTTTTATAAGGGAAATCATGAATTTAAGGGTGTACATCCATCATTGGAAAAGATGAAAATTAAGTTGAAAGATGGTACACACCTAGTTTGGAAGAGGCCTTACACAATGAATCGAATATGCACTTGAGGTAAAAGAGCATATTAAAAAAATGCTCAAGTCAAGCATCATTGATCCTATTGAGAAGTCTAAATGGATAAGCCCTATGGTGATTATAATTAAGGAGGATAGTCGGATAAGGAGTTGTGTTGACTATAGGGTACTCAATGCTTCATGTGTCATAGAGCCTTTTCCTACCCTTTCACCAAGAGATCTTGGAATGTGTTGGGGGGCACGAGATCTACTCGTTCACATATGGGTTTTCGAGTTATCATCAGGTGAGGATTATGCATGAATATAATGAGAATACCACCTTTGCAACATAATGGGGATGTTTTTACTATAGTGTCATGCACTTCGGATTGAAGAATATGCTAGCAATATTCTCGTGCATAGTTGTTCAGGGATTCCAAGATTTTATTCACAAATTTTTGCAGGTATACTTGGATGATTGGAAAGTGTATGGGCTAGTAATAGATCATTGTGATTGCTTGAGATTGATGTTTGAATTATGAAAGTAGCTAAGTATCTCTTTAAATATCAAGAAGTGCATCGTGTAACTCCTTTTAGTACTTTTCTTGGGAACATCATTTGTAAGGAAGGTTTGTTAGTATACCCAACCAAGATTGTAGTTATTTTGGGGCTGGATGAACCTACCAACTAGAGTGAAGTACATGGTTTCTTTAGGCATACTTGTTATTACAAGAAGTTTATTAAGGGGTATGCTAATATTTCCACACCCCTTGAAGAATTGTTGAAGGAAAAATGGAAGTTTTATTGGGAAGACACATAGTAGCAGGCATTTGAGACCTTGAAGGAGATGCTAACCACTGTTCCTATCACGTGCTTCCCTTCTTGAAACAACCCTTTTCATGTACATGTGGATTCATCTTCCATGGCCATTGGTGCAATCCTAGTGCAGCTAGGTGAAGGTAATATGGATCATCTCATATTCTTTATAAGTAGGAAGCTAACACGGGCGGAGAAAAACTACACACCTATAGAGTGCGAGGCCTTGTCAATGATATACACACTTCACAATTTCAAGTAGTACTTGTTAGCCACAACATTCATAGTCTATATTGATCATATGAAGTTTAAGTACTTGGTCAATGAGCCTAGTTTGTAGGGGCGCATCTGTCGTTGAATGCTTTTCTTTGAGGAGTTTGATTTCTTAATAATATTAAAGCCATGTAAAATTAACTTGGGACCTGATCGCTTGTCAAGAATTAACTCTAGAGAGGACACATAAAGCATATAAGATACTATTTTAGATGCTTAATTGTTTAGAATAAACTATGCGCCAACTCATTTATAAGAAAATTGTAGTATTCGTGTACACTGGAGTTGTGCTTGAGGGTATGAAGACTTTGGAAAAGAAGCATCTTGCTATTCGAGCAATGCCATACTAGTTGATTGGATGAGACCCATACAAGACATGTAGAGATGATGTCTTGTACATGTGTGTGCTAGAGCACGAGTGAAAATATATAATGGAGGAAGCTCATGGGGGAATAGGTGGAGGACATTATGCAAGAGACGTGATAGTGCACTAGATCTTGCTTACAGGGTTATGGCGGGAAATGTTATATAAGGACACTAAGGAATTCATTAAATCAAGTTACCATTGTCAAAGGATAGTCAAGCCTGGGAACCCAGATGAGATGCCATTGCACCCTATAGCAAGCGAGGAACTGTTTGAGAAATGTGAAATTGATTTTGTAGGCCCCATTGCACCACTTGCGTGCAGGATTGGTACGTACTACATTATTACATGAAAATATTACTTGACATGGTGGTTTGATAGATCTCTACATGAAGGAGCCATTACTATTTTTGTGTTCTCTTTCTATCTTTGTAAACTTAGCATGCAAGATATTCTGGGAGATGGTAATAAAATGATATCTATTAAAATGAATGAAGATCCTTTATGGGTTCTGGTTGTGGAATTGATTCCAAGTTTCGGCTTGCAGAGGAAAAATGGGAAGAGAAAGAGAAGGAATTGGGTGTACAGTCTCAGGCATGATATGTTCATTTTCTCCCTTGTCAGCTTATTTTATTTATTATTTGCATGTGTAAAATGGCTGCAATAATTCTGTGTTGATCTTGTCGATTTGAAATGTTATTGTTATGTTGGGTATTGTTATCCTATTAATATTGGAAATTTGGGAGCGAATACGAACTTTGGTAAGATTAGTATTGACTGTAACTTTGTGTTATACCATTGAGGATATCTTCATATTTATATTAAAAAAAAAACTCTGCGAACCTATGGCTTGTAATCTGCGGATTATCCAGTATTTGGGTTTTATTATTGAGAGGATACTAAATCCTTTAATTCAAATGAGGGCAATCGATAGTCTATCTTCTGTCAATGTTGTTTCTAATGGATGACTTACCCCTTCTGTTTATGGTTTGAACTAGTTAATTATTGGCTAAGACGCAGCTTCTGTTTATTGATTTTAGTATTCCAATATGATGTTATGGTTTATTGTTGTTTTGAGTTCACACCTCTGCAATGGTAATAGTTCATTGTGACTATTACCCATAAGGGTATATGGATGATCCATAGAATGTATATTCGGATTGGGACTGTCGATTTACATAATTCAAACTCTGTTTTGGTAGGAGTGGCTGTAGGTATCCATGAGCTAACAATCGACTAAGGTAATGAAAATATACCTTAAATATTGTCTAACTTTCGAAGGAGGGTCGTAGTTGAGACTGTATTTTGGTTTTCCTTCCTTCAGTATCGAGTCGACCCCTGTGTTGTAGTTTGGGGGATTGTAACCTGGGCAAGGTAAATGTCGGTATTATGTGTGGTCACCGACAGTGAATAAGGTAAAATGGTACTTACCTTAATATTCTCGATCAACAACTTTATTTCTGTTGAGATGTCGTTTAAGCTTCAGTAGAGATATGACCTTACCTTGACGATATGTTGATGTTATTTCATTATGAAAGGAATACCTTTCGGGTCTGTGTAGGTCTATATATTGTTTAGCACTTTCTTTGTATTGAATAATAAATGTGCATTGTAGTTATGGGTTCCAACTTCCAATGTTAAAGGTTCCTTACGCAGATACAGTGGCCTTCAAATTGTATAAGGTAAAATTGGTACCTTATCTATGTCGAATTGTAGTGATGATTAAGTTTGAGAAATGCCATTTCTTTTGATGCATGAATGATGAACTTTGTGATAGGCCATCGAGTAAAGTTTTAGATTAAAATTAGAAAGAAATATTAACATTTATGTGTTGTACCTTGATGAATGATTTTAATAAATAGGAAAATTTATTTCGTAGAGAAAATACTAATTAACTCAAGGAAATAAGAATTCCCTTGGTATTGGTCATCTTTCGGCTTTAGAATAAGGTAGTTTATTATCTTAGAGTGAATGTGCATGCTATGTATAAATTGTGCACTATTATTGGTCTATAATCCACCCCATTACTAAGACAATGTGTTGGAGTTTGTGTATGCATGTTGCTTTGTTGTTCCAAATTTCTGTTTTGTGGATTGCCATTAAGGCACCGTGAATATAAAAGTAGTGAACAATGCTATTTGGATGAAAGTAATTTATTGTGTTCAATTTCCGTGTGTCTTTGATGGTTGACTCACGGACATTCAAGTAGCTTACAAGAAAAGAAAACTTACCATAAGGTCGTCGAGTATGAACTATTACTCTTACTTGAATGATTATCTATTTTGGGATAGACTGTTAGATAAGCAATGTTGACGGTTAAGTAACTACAATGTTGTTAAGCACTTTCGATTATTACGAATATATATATTACAATTTGCTTAATCATGATATTATAGGGAATTATGATAATAAAACAAATAGACATTTGATGGTTGTTTATTGTTTGGTTAGGAAGAAAACATAGATTCCCCGAGAAAAATAACAATTAGACTTATTGAGTGTAAATTTGTTGTGTGGAAAACTGATTAACCTTGTAAATTTGTTGCGGGAAAACTATTAACCTTGTTGATAAATACTATTTAGTGTATAAAATAAGTATTGTTTCCTTTAACAAAGATAACAATCGACATAAGGAAATACCAACTATCTCATTAAGCATATATCGGTTTGTGTAATGTATGTGATGAAAGAGTAAACATAAATTAGTATTGACTTATTTATAATAAGAAAGTCTTGTTAGATAATAAGGATGTGATGTTTTCATTATGTAAATAATTTTGTCTCTTCTAATTAGCCAATTAGATTTGAAAGATGTGGATAAATTTGGGGATGCAAAGTGAAATGTTAGAGTTATTATTTGATCTTGCATTCTATTATGTCGTTTATGTGAATTTTTATCATTGCATCATTTTAATTATTCAAATACTAAATGGCATAAAATGATAAGAGAAAAAAATGACTTATCGTGCCATTTCTTTAAAAGCCCACCATTCTTAACATTTTTAGATATAGTACTTTAAGTTTGAAAGGTGAATGAAGTTGAAAAAATTTATTTATCATTTTGATCGATTAAAAGTTGCATTGTATTGTAAAGTGAATTTGTAATTGAACGCGAAATATTGATATACTTTTTATTTATTAAGAGGCTAATTTTTCCTATTCGTTTATATCTATTTCAAACGGAATTAAGAAAGATGTATTCCTTTAATTAATTGAGTCTTGATTTGTATCGAGAATATTCATGAAAGGTTTTGTTATCTTAATCTATTTCATGATTGGAAACTTATGAGGAGTAATAATATATATTAATAAGCGAATAAATATGAAGTATTTAAAGAATAATACATACATATTTGTATTATTAATGGTTCTAGTGGATTATGAATATAATACTGTGATTGTAATTGAAAATAGTATATATATATATATATATAATGGAATATGTAATTGGAATCACATATGATTGACTTATATGTAATATGGATTGTTGTTATTCATTTGGATACTAATACTATTATGTACTATTCTCTTCATAATGCATTGTTTGAGTGAAAAGACAAAGTATGAACAATGGATTTAATGCATAATGTTGATTTAAATATGCAACTAGTAAACATAATGATCATGTTGGGAATGACTCTAAACATGTGATTGATATGCGTGAATCCCTCATTTAGATCCTTAGGTACGAATCCTATCATAATGGGAGTGTGGATCCCTTATTTAGATCCTTAGGTACAAATCCTAGCATAATGGGAGCAACGCTAAAACCTGGGAATTGTCATGTTGTAACTTAATTAAATTACTTTAACTCAATAAGATATGACATTTCAATTAACGAGAATTCATCGAGACACAAGTCGGTATGGCCGCTGCTACAAAATATCCATTTAATGATTAGCGTCATTATTTGACTATTGTGGAGCAATCGCCATGTCGAGTTATCCCTTCAAACTCGTTTGATTGCGATAATCATAATGCTTTAGATGCAAGAACATTGAAGGTATGATTAGATATTGTATTGCATGGTTAGGTATCAATGTCATTTTATTATGACTATGGGAAAGGAAGTGGACTTGCATTGATGCAAATCATTGCGGTGACACATACTCTCCCTTAGTCATCCTAAGATGACATTGAGACACCTATGCAGACTAACCCAAATTGGTACTTTGTACACAACTTGTAAATGGTTATAACTCCACTATCTACTCCTAATCAAGATAACATAAATTAAGTAATATGGTGAGAGACAAGTTCCTAACAATGAGTGTGCCGTCATGGAACCAAGTATGATATACATGTTTCGTGCTTTAGTCAAAATAGTGTAAGCTACTGATTGCACTATCATGATTTCACTAAGATCTAAGTTGTAGGATGTCAAATGAGATTTAATGATGAATACCATGTAGACACTTAGAATGCAGTAATTAGCTATCCTTGATAGATGAAGTAAATCATTAGGATAATTTGTATACATGCTCGTAAAGAGTAATCTATGAGGGAACAATTACTAACTCATGTAGTTGCATATGGTTTATGATTGTTATAAGATAGATTGACTAAGATGATGTTAGTTCTAAATTATGAGAATTTAGAAAAAGTTAATATGAGATATGAACTTAATATTTATTTTATATTTAAATGTTGGGTATTTAAATTAGTGAAGCATAAATTAAATAAAAAAAAAATTCTTAGTTGTGAAGTGTAATAAAGAGGTTGTTACATGTACTATAAGACTACACCTTATCACCCATAGGAAAATGGAACTATAAAGACCTTCAACAACATCTTGAGTTAGAAACTAACAAAGATGTGTGATGTTGGAAGGAAATATTGGGATGATAAGGTATCGGTAGGGTTGTATGTATATAGAGAAACTTACAAATGGTTAAATACGGCCACACCTTTTTAGTTTGTGTTTGGCACAAAGGTAGTTCTATCTGTGGAATTCATGTTTCCATCCCTACGTATTGTACGCGTAGGAGTAATGGATGATGAACAAGAAATTGATGAACGCATTGACAAGTTGATGCGGTTCGATGAGAAACACACTATTACCACTAGAGTTAAAGGACAAAGAAAGGTAGACAAAAGGCTTGGGATGATAAGAACATTATGAATAAGCCTTTGCGGTATGAAATATGGTTCTTTTTATGATCCAAAATTTTCCCAACATCCTAGAAGCTAAAATTACAATGGTTGGGACCATTTGTAGTAACAAATATATTTGAATCAGTGCATGTTATTTGCAGGCACTAGATGACACTATGTTACCCGGTTACTTAATTGAGATTAGGCTAAATCCCTACTATAAATAAGCTTATTTTTTTGTTTGTAATAAGGTTGTATTGCCACTTAGATTATATTTTCGTTATGTTTTTTCTTTTCCCTATTTTATCATAATAATCACGTTCACGCGTAGGAGTTTATTACCATTTGTTAGTTTGATGTGGAGAGGACCATGCATAATTTTAGTGTGGGGAAAAGTAGGTGAAAGTGCATGTAAGAGAATGTGATGTTGGTACATCTTACAAAGTTAATTTAGGAGTGCATGTTGGTGCACGCAATGGTGTGAAAAAATGGTTCTTGATGGGCATGTATGGGGATGTATGAAAGTGAAAGGAAGTGTCGTAGATGCTTAAGGATGTTGGCACTTGAAGGAAATTTCTCATATTGGAGACCATATGAGTGAAGAGCTGTGTAATGTAACATGAGGGAGAGGTAGCAACAAGATTAACTACTTGGAAAGTGGAAAAAGGAAGAATGTGTGCAGTGCAGGTAGGTGCACACTAGAGGTCTTTCATCCCGAGAAGTAGTAGTGTTTCGAAGGTTACGATTAGCATGCACATAAGAGAAAAGCGTGAAAAAAAAAAAGTAAAAAGTGGTGGTAGGTGAGAAGTAATAAATGTGGATAAAATTGGGAAGACTATAAATAGTGTGTGAGTAAATTCATTCTTACCTTTCCTATTGATGAACTTGTGTGATTTAAGATTGAAATTGTGATTAAGTGCAAATTGTGTAAACCATAATTTTGTTAAATATGAACATTGTACAAAGAATCTAGATTTATAGTATTATTATTTCTGGTTTTATAATTGTTAAAATTGGATTCCTAAATTGCCATTATTATTTTTTATTTAGTGTGATATCAGATTCCAATATGTTTATTATTGGTTTTTAAGTAGTCAAATATCGTAATCCAATATTTAAACTATGTCATACAAGTATGTTCTTAATTCTATATTTATTTTATGAGAATGAGAATATGTCAATTCTCAACACACTCATGGTACAAGTGTGTTCCCAATTCTTTTTGTGTATTTGTTTTATCTCAATTATTTTTCTATTATTTCTATATGAGGCATTTGGATCCCTTTTGAAATTTAAAACAATGTGATATGGGTACATGTTTTATGAAATAAGAAGCAAATATGGAGTCTATGAGAATGGATATATGCTCATTCTCATCACACTCATGGTACAAGTATGTTCCTAATTATTTTTATGTGTATCTATTTTATCTCAATTCTTTTTCTATGATTCCTATATGAGGCATTTTGATCCCTTTTGAAAATTAAAACAATGTGATATGGGTACATGTTGTATGAAATAAGAAGAAAATATTGAGTCTATTAGAATGGACATATGTCCATTCTTATCACACTCATGATTCAAGTATGTTCCTAATTCTTTTTATGTGTATCAACTTTATATCTATTCTTCTTCTATAATTCATATATGTGGGATTTTGACCTCTTTTGAACATTTATATCTTAGCAGATAGTAGGTTAAGTCATGGTGCATTGTCAGACACTCTTGTTGAGAGTATTAAATAATATATCTTGGCACTCTAAATACTATAGTTTTGCATTCAAGAAATATAGGATCTAGGCATATAATTTAGTATATAGACTTCACAAAGGTTTGCATCTTATAAAGTTATTAGAAAAATTTAAATTATGCACATAGATTTCGAAAAGCCATATAATATTTTGGTTGTAATGAATACATAAATCAAAACTAATTCCTAGAAAAATCAAAATAATTAATCTTTTGAAATGAATTCCTTGTAAATCACATTCAATTCCTTTTAAATTCAAGATCCAGCTCCCTATAAACTTACTTAGAGCATAATCAAGGTTTTTTTTTCAAATTAAATTTATTGCATGGTGGAAATTATATTATTAATAATACATTAATAATATTCAAGAGTTCCATAAGAAACAAATTTTTTTATAGAATTATCTTATGGAAAAATCTTCCAAAGTAATATAATACTCAGTCTTTCATTTAATTATCAAATAATAGTATAATTGTAAAGTTTTATAGGACCAAGGTTTGGAATAATTTTTTTAAAACCCACATCCTGGGCCAAGATGATTTCACATACAAATTTATGATCTTCAATATTTTCTCCAAGTCAACATTCCTTATCTTGTTTAAGTAGTTCAAGGTATGATTTAATGGCCACATGTCCTTTATCAGGTATCTTTATGTATCCACTTTTCTAATTTTTGTTTGGTTTCCATGCCCAGATGATGTTATCCACATTGATATCTACTTTAGGTTCATCTGAGATGGTCCAAGTTTTATTTGGCTTTAAACAATCCTGATACAATGTTGTACCTTCTCCTCTCCCTACAAGTTTCCAATATTGAACTCTCAGCTTTTTATTTACATCATTGCCTTCATGTTGAAGGAAAATATCCCCATCTGATCTCCCCATCCATATCTTTTCATTATCATTTCTTGGTCATATAAGTGGCATCTGTCCCTTGAACACATTCTTTACAGGTTGAATTCTTGGTTAGATCTTCCACAAATAGGCCCAACGTAAATATCATTATTACTTGGGATATGTTGACTAATGTAGTCTTCTTTGTGAATATGTGTGGCTCCTGTTATTTGGTCATATATGTCTTTCTCATGTATTGTTTTTGGCTAAAAAAACATTTGACCTCCTGCTACAATTTACAAATGGTCTATCCAAAACACGTAAAACATTTTCCCAATACATGATCTTTGGAAGCCAATAGTCACTACCTTCTCCTATTGCACTTTTCCCCCAATGCTCAATATATGATTTTATTCCCTTTTTTAGATCTTCCATTTCTTTGAGTTCTTTGAAAGGTTCTAAAGGAGGTTGCCCTTCTAAAAAGCTTGGTTCACCATTATCCTTTGTACGCCATATATGGATAGAACGAGACCATTACAAATCCTTTATTATTTATTTGTACTCCATCATCGGTATGCCATCCACAACATGAAATATGAACATATTAGGTTTGTTGATACCCACTATCTTATGGTTTCTATCCAACAAGAATGACTCCAAAAAGTACTTGAAGTTGTACACTTCCTCAATAATATAAGGATTGAATGTACTTGACCCTTCTTGGCATATTTTGTAAGATTCCATGATATGTGGAAAATAAATGTGTCTACTTTATGTAACGATGCTACTAATCTTCCAAAATTCCTATCTATATCCTCATGAGTGTGTCTCATTAGAAGGAAGCTTAGATACACAATGTTAAATACCTTTTTTGTTTTCAATAGTGATGCAAATACAAACAAGGTATGATTATTTTTATCACTTGAAGCATTATCCAATTGCAAGTAGAGGATTGGTGGTTGCTTTATGAAAGAAGTATTCACATTAGCAAAACTAATTAATTTTGAATGGTCAAATATTTCCTTGTACCTTTTATATTTTTCATGCACATCATTTTGTAAGAATGTATCATGCAATGTCTGTTTGGATGATCCACAATGATACAATAAATATTCATACTCATCAATTACATGTTCTTCAAGCTTCTTAAGACATAAAGCTAATGATGTGACTATATAGTTTGATCCAAGTTTTAAAAATGGTTGGCCAAAATTGTTGAAACCCTTGTCTTATGTTCATGTGTGAGCATACCAATAAAAGTAACTGGTAGGTTCATAACATTACTTATTGACTTTGATTTTTTACCCATCCTTAGTATGGAAGTTTTCATTTTATCCATTTGATCATGAAAAATTCTAAAGAATCCATGATGTTTTTCTTCTGACTGCAATATGTGGGAATAGTAAGCTACATGAAAACTTGAATATATTCATTGTGCCATGTTTATTCCTCCTCAATTTTTGCGAGTGATTCTAGGCATGTGGTGGCTCTATGTTTGTTGTAAAAATTTGTGCACTCATCACACTTGGAAAAGAAATTATTTTCTGCAATGGAAACATGGCAAAAAAAATTGTTTGTTATGTTCTTTGAAGCTTATCATGATGTGATTGAGGAAGTTTCAAGAATTCAAGCTCCTCATTGTAATTTTTTGCAGTCTATTTTTGGTATAGAATGAAGGAAGAGATATTTGGGAAAATTTTACTCCATCTTGTCCTATATATAGAGTCATATGCGGAAAGATATCTGAATTTATATCAACAATTCTTGATATGCAGGAAATTGTTGTGGTAGTGTTTGACATTTGTTTCTCTTTTCCAAAGGTGTTCTTTATGCACTTCAAGCCTATTTCCTCTTATCCATTCAGATTTATGTTTATAGAAGGAACTCCTTGGGTAATCATAAACTTTTTGCCATGCATTCTAACAAATATCCATCCCATCAAATTTCATTTTATGTACCTCCATAGATTTTTTACTAATGTTGAAGATGGTATTTTTTGTTAATGCATCAAACACAATTTTTGTCTATTTCATTCAAGGCTCTAGTTTTGCACCACATATTTTGAATTCTAACTGAAGCAAGAGATATTTTTTGGAAATAATTAAATTTGCAACAACTAAACTCTACATTTTCCACTTCTAAAAATATTGATCATTTTTTGTCCTCATCAAAATTTTGAATTGATGTATTGTCTTGAGAGGTATCCAGTTTTTGACGACATTATAAGATATTTTTATCACTTTGTTGGATTGATTATGATTAGTGGCATCATATGAAATTGGATAAACAAACTAATGTTTCATCTCTTCTAATACATCCCACATGATGAGCTCAACCTCTTTTGGGTTTTCTTTAAATCTAATATCCATTTGAGAACTATTTATGTCATCAATTACCTAGTAGGAAATTGTATGAGAGATCCTTCAGATAGGGAGCATCCTTTACAAGGAGGGTTGAGTACTCTATCAATATTCACATCAAAGCTATTGGCATCCAATTTATTAAAAGGTATTATGTCTCCTTCAACTACATTGGTAATTGTTCCCTCTATAACAAATTTTCATTCAATCGAATTAAGAATGGATTAATTTTGTAACAAATCCCTTGAAATTCAAATTGTGTTGATCACTATGTATAAGGTGCAGACCATCTAGTTGATAACTCCCTTTCTTAATCATAAGGGAACTTCTTGTTTCATTGAAAATAAAATGTTTTATTGGCCAAACTATTGATTTATTAGGTTGTAGCAAGTCTGAGAAATTAGAACACATATTTACCACATTTTATATCCATACACCAAAATTCAAAGGACCCAACCTCTCTCCATAAATTTTATGATCTTCTATCACATGATTTATAAAACCCATGTCTATGTCATCATCTCTGCTACAATATTTTTGTTTGAGAATGACATTTTCTGTGACAAAATATCTTCTATCTTTAGAACATGTATTGATGCCGCTTTCATTGTCATCACTATAATCTCCGTCACTCTCTATATTGTAGTACTCGAACTACTAAAAATGTTTTCACTACCAAAATTGGGGAGGATGGATGAATTTGCATGCTTTGAAAATTCACTATCTTCCTAAGAAATGTAGTATCCTTTATTCCCGACATCTGCCAAGTTCAAATTTATAAACTGAGAAAGGAAATTTTAGTCTTCCATCCAATGTTATGTTAACACTGATGACTACAAATCCTATTCCCACATATTTGAAATGTAGTTTCTTCCTACTTGGATATACTCTTCCCTCTACAAATTTGGTTACTTTTGAAAAAAATTCCACTTGATCATCCTCTACAAATGTAAAAGTCTCCACTCATCAGAACAACATAAAATACAAAGTTTATGAGATGATGGAAAATATCTTAAACCATTGTATAAAATAAATTGAAAATTATCATGTACAACCATAAGTATATTGAATACACATAGCACATGATCTTTGAGCTTCTATAATTCAGTAAGGTTTAAAAATACTTAAAAATTATACATAATATAATTAAAATTGACATGAATATATTTATAACATGATTTCTAAACTATGATTGAACTTGACTCAATTGAATTTAAATGATGAGAAATAAATAGAGGTTACATTTCCATTTGCTAACTGTTTCATCCAAATAGAGGTTAAATAGATGAGGTTGAATTTAAATGATGACAAATAAATAAATAGAGGTTAAATAGAAGTTAATTAGAAATATTATTGCTAACCGCTTCATCCAAATATATTCATCATATTAACATAACATATATTACTTTTATAATATTTCCTCATACTTTCCATATTCTCTGACTATGAGAATGGACATCTGTCCATTTTAAACATTCTCATTAAAGGATCTAATTGTTATTCATTCTTTATGTTTCATGTAGAAGAATTTTTATTTCTTTCTATATTGAGTTTATGAGAATGAGAATATGCCCATTCTCATCACAATGATACAAATATTTGTTTGTATGAGAAATGACATATTCCCATTCTCATCACAATAGTTAAATTATATGTTTGTATGAAAATGGGCATATGCCTATTATAACCATTCTAAATCATTGAAGCAATATTGAACTTAGTCATTTTAATATCACTATAAAAGATGTGAGAATGGAAAAATGTCCATTCTAAAACAAATTAAATATTACCTCTATTTTTCTTCTATGATTCTTATATGAGAATGGGCATATTCCCATTCAATACAAGATAAAAATGTTTGTTTGTATGAGAATGGACATATGCCCATTTTGTCTATGTGTATTGCCTCAAGATAATAATTTTTTTTTCTCAAAAAGTAATAAAAACTAATTTCTCTAAATGTTCTTCCAAGGTATTATCTCATTATTTAGAACATCTAATATTAACCTTTGATGTGAGTACTATAAGTTATATAATTTTTATCATTTTCACAACCATATTATAGTATCAGTGATTTTAACACAAACACATCTGGTAGATGTAATTATTTTATAAGTACATTCAAGATATTTATAATGAAACTTGATAAATATCGAAGATATATATTAAAAAAACTACTCAAAGTTAAATATGATGAAAAATTCAAATAAGAAATAAACTTAAATATCATGAAATATGGTATTAGTACCAAATACTAGGATTGTCCTTTGTAATTAATGATGAAATACAAATATTTTTTTGGAACAATCTACCCCATCCCTTTTTCTATTTAAGTCACCATTCCCAACTAGAGTTCAGGAGTGGTTGAGGCAAGTAAATGATTAAACATTTGAGTGATTTCATGAAATCCATGCGTCATATATAGTTTCCCTAAGTATCCCCTCTCATCTTACTTATATTTATTATTGAAAAAAACGAGACACTACTGAATGGAGAAGGTGCGGAACATAATAAATATATTAAGAAATTTTATTTTCAATCATAATAGAAAAGTTAAAAATAATATTCATGTCATATATGACATTTCATTGATAAACTAATACTATTATATTTTGAAATTAAACATCGTGTATATTGCCTCACAAGTTTAATAATTATACATGCATGCATCTCTCCCTCTCTCTAGTATAAATTAATATCAATTAATGTTAAATGCAAAAAATAACCCAAAACATGGCTATGATAATGTTTAAAATTTTAAATTTTAAATGCAAATAACCTAAATCATGACTATGAAAAAGTTAAAAATTTATAATTTATGTTATATGCAATAAACCTTAAACATAGCTACAAATGTTTTTGAATATTTAAATTTTATAATCGGTGGAATTATTAAACCTAAAACATGGCTACGATATTGTTTAATATTTATATTTTTTTACTATGGCATAGTGAGACCATTAATTTGTAAATAAATTGTTTTCCATTATTTATTTATTAATTAAAGGTACTTGCTTGTCAAACACATCTTCGACTACCTGTTGGAGGGAAATTGGTGAAATTAATGACAATTAATTCACACCACGTTGTGGCACTATATAGAGATTGAAGGAGGTTACTATTTTTAATGATGGGAGAGGTCTTGGGAATTGTAAGGTTCACTGTGTGTCAACGAATCTTTCTCTTTCTTGTTCATCATTTCCACTTTATTTTTCATCAAGTTTCTATTTTTTTTGTTTGTTCTTTCACTTTTGGTGGCCTGTATTTCATTAGACCGTTTTTTCCTTTGAAGCAAAAGATTTAAAGAATATATCTGAGATATTGTTTCTTCTCTCTACTAAATTTTTGTTGAACCTTTCCACTTTGGGCTCCTTCTATTTCTTAAGATTGTTTTGGCTTGTGACGCACAAGATTTGAAGAAAAATTCAGGCATGAATTATTGAAACTCTTCTCTATTGAATTATTATGAGATGAAGAGTATCATCTGGTTTTATTTCCCTTATATTTTGTTTTGGGTTTAAAGATAATGTCATATTTTTCAATTTTCTGTATTTTTTGATCTAGGTATTAAGAATATCACTTCAATGTTTTGTAAGACATGCATAGTTGTTAACCTAATCGTAGTTGCTAATACATGGAGTTATTTGTTATGATTTTAGTAAAGTACAAAATGGTCTTACCACCGGCGAAATTGGTTATTTGCTGATATGTGTGGGAGAGATCCACAGGAAGAAAATGACTCATTATTAAAAGAAGAATTTAATTTTTATTGTAAATAATTTTTTTACTTATTTTTTAAATTGCGAGATAAGTTTCGAGATACTTCTAACTCTTCTCTATTGGATTCTAAGTTTCGGTATAAATATAAATTATAATTCCATATTTTAGATCCTTTGTATTTTTATATGACTTTTAAGAATATCATAACTTCAATATTTTGTAAGACTAACATAGTTATTATCCTCCTTAGTTATAAAAGGATGCATCTAAATATGACAGTTTCTTACAAGTTTCAGAGTCTCAACAAGATCATTCCCTTGCAAAAAATGTATATGATTTTATGAAATACACTTCCAATCCTTCATGCTAAGATGGGGAGTTAAATTTTTTTATTACCAAAGTATAGTCTGGGGTTACCACCTAGGTAGAGTTACTTATTTTCTGAGCTGGGTGGCCTAGCTATGCAAGCCAAGATAGGCAGGCGAGCTGACCAACCAAGCTCAGTGGGTGATCTGACCCGCCAAGCTCGGTGGGTGAGATGACTTGTCGAGCTCGGTAGGTGAGTTGAAATTTCGAGTTGGGTGGGCGAGCTGATCTGCTGAGATGTCGGTTGAGCCGGCATGTCGAGCTAGCTTGTCGAGATGGTTAGTTGAGTTAGTCATTTGAGCTAGCTAGTCTAGCTCGCTAGTCGAGCCGGTAGGTCAACATGGGTGGGTGAGCTGACTTGCCGAGTTTAACGGGAGAGGTTGACCAATTGAGATGGGTGGGTAAGGTGACTTACCGAGATAGGATTGTGGGCTGACCTATTGAGATGGGTGGGTGAGTTGACCTACTGAGCTGGGTTGTATAGTTGACCTACCAAGCTGGGAGGGTGAGCTCACCTGCCAAGATAAAAAATATTGAACTTAATCATTTTCATGAAGGAATTAAAATTATTAAGTTCAATGTGTTATCTAATGAGAAAATGCACATTCTCATAATTGGAATCATAAAAGAAGAACAAAGATAAAATATAGCTTGTTTTATAATGGACATTTGCCCATTCTCATAGCCTTCATAGAGTTATTGAAAAGAATAACTTCAATATTTCTTGTATTTCAATGATTAGAATTGACATATGCCCATTCTCATACAAACATTTTTTATCTTCCATTGAATGGTTAGGTATCCATTCCTATAGAGGTATTAAAATGTTTAAGTTCAATATTGTTTGTATTAGAATGTTTAGAAGGATCTTATGCCCATTTACATATAAACAAGCATTTATTTCTTATATTGAATGGGAAGATGCCCATTCATGTCATATACAAATCATATATGAAGGATATAGATAAAATTTTATTTTTTTAGAATGGGAAGTTTCCCATTATCATATAGGAATCATATAAGAAAAATAGATCAAATTTACTTTGTTTTTGAATGGGAAGTTCCCCATAATCACAACCTTCATAGGTATTAAAATGATTATGTTCAATCTTGTATCGAATGAACAACTACCCAATCCCATATAGGAATCATAAAATAAGAATATAGATAAAATCTAATTCATTTTAAAATGGCAAGTTTCCCATTCTCACAGCCTTCATATAGTTTTAAATTGATTAAGTTAAGTATTTCTTGTATTAGATTGACCATTCCTTTTCACTCTTATATCCTATTAATTTTCCCATTAGTAATGATCAAGTTCAATATTTCTTGTATTGCAATGATTAGAATAGGCATATGGTCATTCTCATACAAAAAAATATTTTTATCTTGAAGTGGCAGATTCCCAGTCTCTTATAGGAATCATAAAAGAAGAATATAAAATTTTATTTTTTTTAGAATTGGAAATTTCCTATTCTCATATTTGAATCATATATTAGGGAAAATAGAGAAAAATTACTTTATTTTAGAATTTGAAGCTCTTCATTATCAAAGTATTCATAGTTTTTAAATTAATTAATAAGTTCAATCGTATATTGAATGAGAAAATGTGAGTTCTCATATAGGATTCATAAAATAACAATATAAATAGAATTGAATTATATTTAGAATGGCCAGCTACCCATTCTCACAACCTTCAAAGAGTTATTAAAATGATTAATTTCACTATTGCTTATATTAAAATTAAAAAAATGGGAGAATTCCATGGAAACATCCGTTAACTAATTTCCTATAAACATGTCTACAGGGAAGGGAACAAGGATGCAATTTACCTTGCAAACAGAGGTTCAAGAGGTTACAATTTATGTGTCATTGTAATGATTGTTAATGATTGAAAATCATTCTCTGTCACAAGATTGGCTATAAAGGAAGAGTAAGAAGTAATGAGGAGACATATGATAGGTTAGATGATATAGGTTCTTATGTTGGTTTTAGAAAGGAATTTTGGTTTAGAGGAGGGTATTGGTACCCAAATCGGTTCTCCCTTTGTAGTTGAGCAACATCAACAGGCTGAGTAGGATGCCTAAAGAATGATGGATCAAGATTTAAGTCATTTTGTAGCCGGGAGGTATCTCATCATCTATTTGTCACTCGAGCATGGAAACATCATGTCGCACCATGCTTTGAGGGTATGACCTACCCTCATACTTTAGGATCTACCTTTAGCCAGGGTGAGAGGACCTGTTTTGCAGTCTGTATTTTTAAGGGAAATGAATATATCAGCAATATTTGACACTCCTTTATAATGCAATTGAGAAATAACCTTGGGAAGACATGGTCACTTAAAAAAAGTTTAAATCTCAAGAATTTTCACCTTAGACAATGCGATGTCTTCTAAAACAAGTCTCAGACTACTAAAGATAACAAATGGAACCAACTTTTTTATGCATATTTTTTCTTTACCAAGGAAAGCATGGGTAGTTTTGAAGGGATTTGTTTGTTTTAGATGTATTTGGTTGCAGAATTAAGTAGGATAAAGTTGATTATACTAAATTTCGAGAACTTCTAACAAATGCTAGGAAATTTGCTAAGTGAAAAACAAAAACACCTCCAATAGCTTGTGATGCACCTTCAACTAGAAGATGTACATTCATGGAGGCCCAAGAATACATGTTTCACACAATATTTGAGACACTAAACATAAAAGATAAAAAAATACAATAAAATGTCGTGGATCCACAAATTTTCACACCTAAGATGCACTCAAAGACTTATAAATGACCTTTAACAAAATGGAGACAAAATGACTTTAAAATTGTTTATTGCACTTATGAAATGAAATCTCTTCTCAAGTACAATTGTAATTTCCACAATCCTACTAGATGGATACATTTTTGTATGATTCAGAGAGATCCCTAAAATAAGACGCAACAGGAATATGAATAACTATTTTGAAGTTTTTCATCTTAAAATCGAGATACAATAATTCTCATGATCAAACAAAATTAACTCAAAGACTCAAACAAATTTATCATGAAGGGAAAGTTTGATTCACAGTCTCAATGTTTGTCAATGACATGATTTAATTTGAAGGCTTACATAAATTAATAGGTTTTTCAGACAAGTTCTTGGGAAAATGGTTTTCTCTCAATTTTCCTTTCTCTTCTAAAATTTCAGAAAATTTAACCCCCTATGTGAGAGTATTCTTGTCACATTTATACAATTTTACCTTGCTCACTCATTCTCAATTTCCCCCAAAAGTCTGAATATTCTTATTTACAATATACCACTTAATCATGTTTATTCTCTTGAAAATATCTTATTTTCTATTGCCAGGTGGATAAATTGTGAACTGATCACATTTTTCACTTCCTCAACTATGACTGGGATGCCATGTCATCACTTTTGACATCTTTTAATCATTATTTTATTTGGTGAATAAATGGCCACTTTTTGATGGTTTTAGAGTGCCTCCAGATGGTTTGATTTGACAGGTAATCACATCTACCTTTTGAGAATCCTTCTCGAGAACACATATTTCTTTTCGTACCTTTCTGGGTTGATCATTCTCGCATGGTTTTTTTCATATCAAGCCAATCATCATATTTCTCACACATCTTTCTCCCGTGTAGATATCTCATTTAAATCTTAAAGGCTATTTCACCATGATTACACCTAGCTTGACTGGTATGCCTTGAATTTCCTATAAAAGCACACCATTTCACTTCACTAATTGATAATTTATTTTCCGAATATAGGTGTTTTGAGGAAATTCATCTACATTATGGCAAGAACACCAGTTGCAGCTAATTTGAAAGATATTTCCACTAAGGATTTACATTCTATATTTGATTTGTCACATCCAAATGAAGCATTCGTGAGAATTTTGTTTGATATTGTTTATCTTAAAGACTACACCGGGCCTTTGACATCCCAAACTATTTGGGTTTCACTTGTAAGAAGACTTATTAGGATAAGTCTCGTTTTCTCTGCATTTGAGATGATGTATTTTAATTTGTTCATGAGTGATCATCAGAAGCCACTTGAGGCTTTGATAAAATTTTGGACTGTAAGTAGGCCCAGTGTATAAGGTTTAACCAAATATAACTATTATCCAAAATGAGCCCCTGCTTATTTTGGCTAACTTGCGTTCATTCTTTCCTTCCTTGTGCTTCAACTTCAATTTTCACACATTGCAAGAACTCAAAAGATTCTAGAAATGGCTTCATCAGATAGGATTTTTCTTCCCCTTTCTAGAAAGGTAAAGAAATCCTCCTAACTCGTATTTTTTGAGTTATGGCTCGGTGGAGTTTGGAGGGAAAATTTTCCCTGGGCAGGCCCGTGGAGCTAAGTTGGAAAATTTGCTAAGGAAATTGGTGGACTCGCGGGGCCAGGGAGAATTTTTGGCACTTATCCCTTTTGGGAAAAAATCTCAAAGGAAAATTTTGGCCCAAAAGTTTGCAGAGTAAAAATATTACTCAGTCTCCACGCCAATCAAAAGGCACCACGTGGCCAAGCGGGAAGGCGGGCTAGAGGAAGGACTTAGAAATTTTTGGCTTTTGCCAAAAGGGCCAAAGAGGAAAAATTAGGTCGTGCCTCCCCAACCAATCAGAAGCTGACACATGTCCACATCCCTAGCACCGTGGCGGGGGTCGGGAAGAAGTTGAGTTTTTGCCTTTTTATTTGGTCAAAAAGGTTGAAGGCAAGAAATGAGCCGTGATCCCATCAGTGAATTGGGAAGCGCCACGTGTCATTGGAGGAGCGTGGCACATAGAGTTTTTGGGAAATTTTCCCAATTTGAAAAAAGAGGGAAAAGGCAGGTCTTCGGCCTACAGATCATCCAGAGAGTGCCATGTGTCATGCAGACCTGAGGGGCCATGGAGATTTTTGAGAAATTTTTCCAAAAGGGAAAAATTTAAAGTTTGACCCCACCGACCCCAATTTTGACTTTGTTTTTTACAGTTTTTCCCTAAATCTTCAGAGGGCCATATCTTTCGAACCAGAGCTCGGTTTTCACGATTTTGGTGTCATTGGAAAGATGGTGAAATTATCCACACGATGGACACTTAAATTTTAAATTTTGATGGATATTTGTGGGAGAAAATTGAAGAAATTTCTCTAGCATGGGAAAAATTGTAGAACCGACCCCCAACCACCAAAATTGATGAAGTATGGGTCATTTTCTTTGGTCTGTGAAGTAGATGCATGGAAATATGAGATTTTGCATCAAGCCCATCATTTTGTAGGCTAATTAAATGTATCTTGTTGGTGGTTGGAGTTTTAAAATTGATTTACCCGTGTTTTCTCATTTCCTTCATTCTGTTTGAGCAATAAAAACTAGTTTTGGCTCATTTGTAAAAATTTGTTCATCCTTCTTCTCTGCCTCTCCCTTATTTTCTTCCCTAGGGTTGAAAATGGAATTTGAACCTCCTCCTCTGCTCTATAATGGCATTTTTACCTCTTACCCGTGAAATGATGTTCTGCAAAAAACTTCTCGAGCAATATAAACATGTTTTGTTATGCATTTGTCCATCCTTGCTCATTTTTTAGTTGTTTTCTTCTTACATCTCTTCATTACAGGTATTTGTGCATGTTTGGATGTTCATTGCAGGTTTTGGAGCTGTATTCATGGAGTTTTGGAACATTTTTTTTGTGTGAAATCCATCTTTGGTCTGTGATGCACTTTTCCATCCTTTCCATTGCTCACCTCTTCTTGTTCCATGGCAGTTTTGATAGATGATCAACACTTTCCTTCTTTGGTGTATCATCGTTTTAGTGTAGGCTCTTTTTTTCCTTGTTTTCCTTCTCTCCCTGTCTCCTTGGAAGTTCGATTAGGTTAGATTAGCTTACCTACACTGGAATAGCTTTTGGCGGAGTAGTTTAGGAAGAGGAACCAACCTTATCCGGAGAGCTTTACCCATTTGCGCAAAGGTACCACACTTTGGGAAAGCTCAATGTTGTGCAATCCCACCAAATTACATTTCCTTAGAAAAGTAAATCCATAACTCATTTGGGGTGTTGTGAGATTTGCACTAATAATAAATTTCCTTAACTTTGTGTTGAAGTGTTTGTTATGAAATAAATCCCCTTGAAATCTTATGTTCTTGATGGGGGAATCTCACTGGATATAGTTCCTACTCTTTCTCATAAGATGGATAAATTAGAGCAACGTGTCTCAATTTTGGAGACAAAACCATCAGTGATTGTACCCTCTCAAACTCCTTAATCATCACCACCTTTTGTGAAGTATAAGGGTGAGTCCAGCTCTAGGCCTCCTACTCCATCCACTCCAGGATCTCCTGTGGTTACACTTCCAGCTCATACTTTCAAGCCATCCTCTACTTTCAAAGCTATTGGAAAAAGACTCTCCCTAAGGGTGGTATGGATATGAATGAATGGGTTTCCTCTCATGAGAGGAAGTTGCAATTGCTCAGTTTGTTGGGTGGTCCTTTGTCAACTCTTGATGAACTCCGGGCTTTGGGTATGTCTCACACACTGGTAGGAGACATTATATTTGTTCAGATGGCATTGGGGATAGATGAATTTATTCTCGGAAAAATAAGATTCCTCTTTATAGAGAGGATTCTAGGATGGTAGATAATTAGGTTTCTTCCTTATCTTGAAATGGTATGAGAATATTTACAGAGAGATAACAGAAAAATATGAATGCTATTCAATAAGCTCCATACTTCATACATTACATTTGGCTATTATATAGCCATGATAATAGATAAACAAACTTCCTAGAAAATAGGAAGTGAGTATAACAATTAACAACTATATCCCATTTAATTAATTTATGGGTATAACTTACTAACTTGCTAACAACTAATTTATATAATAATACTTACTCTTGTAATTATTATTTACACACACATATATGTGGAGCACTAACATATAATTTCTTAACATTCGCCGCCTTAGTGTGAACATGGGGAAAACCTGTCTTGTACTACAACGTGTCGCTACATAGCCTACTCATGATCTGAATGGTTTCAAGGACAATACCAACAACATCTGGATGGTTTTCCAAGTGGTTAACCAACAACCACAAAACAAATGGTTTTTAGGATAGAACCAACAACCTCTGGATAGTTTTTTCCTATGGATAACGAACAACCACAATATCATGATGATGTAGTAGTATCATTGTATCTCATCATTGTCTCACTGCAGAAATAACATAGGAGAATCCATCGAATCGTGCTTCTTATACACAAACTAAAAACTAGATTCGGGAAATGGAACATTGGACCATGTTCCCCCCCTCAATGTGCAATTTCCACTTATTCAAATAGGAAAAATACACAACTAGAACACTCCACACACAACTGCAAGAACTAAAAATCAAATATTGAAAGAAAAATACACACCACAAATTGCCACCATAGCTTCATATGGCCCCTTCGTTGGTGGTGATCGACGAGAGGTCGATGATTGAATTCCAACCTCCTGTGCCTTTTTCCTCCATAAGATGTGCTTTGCTAATTCAATGAATTTGATCATGAAGCAAAAGTACAACTTGGACGTTGGGCTACACCAAAAATGCATCCGTGAGGAATTTTTTTTTAACAATATTTTGACTCTTACTCATGATAACAACTTAAAAATGACTATTAAAAGTAAAACCTTAAATCACCTATATAACTCAAAACTTAGACTCGATAACATACTAACTCAAAATGACTTCTTTAATTTTTGACTCTAGGACAAGGTGATAATTAGTGAAATTTGACAAGAGAACACTTGACTTTGACTTTGACTTTGACTTAAACTTATGATTAAAAAAATGACAAGATAGATGTAAATGACTCTAATACTTATTTTATAAAAATTGAGACTTAACAATGACTTCAACATAACACAATCCTAAAGACATCTAAATTAGAATCATAACGACTCTCAAGTTACAAACCCAAAAATAATTATTAAACTTCTTTAAAATAACCTAATACCCACCGACAAAGACTAAGTGAAGATTCGACTTGAGGAGAGAATGTACATACAATGAAAATATATTAACAAAACTACAAGATCAAATGACACACCTCTTATTCCATCCCTTGAGCCATGTTTGAAATATCCATAGGAGGAATCGACTGCCTTAGGAATCATCTGAATCATTTGACCAGCAAATGAAATACAAATGAAATAACGCCACCCAACAGAGTTAAAAGGGATAAGTCGCGATCTGCGTGTAGGTAGAGACACGAAATCCATATAAAAGTCTTGAGCTAGGTATAGATGCATGCATGCAAGCAGAAAAATGTGGAAGCGCAACTCTGTATATGAACTAATTAGAACTGTAATAAACATAAGTGGTAGGAAATGGTGAATGATGGCATGGAAGAGTGGTTATAAGAACTTCTGTAGAAAGATAGAACTATAAATCTGATTCAAAGATATTCAAATCTACGCAAGGCTCAATGTATCCAGACAATGATCGTTAAAACTAGGGAATTTATAGGTTGTTACTTCATCCACACAAGGATCACAGTGGAGATGCCTTCACCACTACAACTCAATACCGACTCAATGTAATTATATATGCAAGGAGATATATTATCCGATACACTATACAGATCTATGTTAGCTGTAATAAAATGACTTGAGTTTGCATTGTAGTCAATGTGAACGGAAGGTGAATCAAATTATCACACAAACCTCTATAAATTAGATTTAGAAGATGTGGCCAAAGTCTACATGGAGACCGTAATTAGATAACAATCCATATGAAATCACCTGCAATGTTGTCGCTAAGAAAATATTTGAATTACTTCCTCCAACAAACTTGATATATGTAGATGGCTCATAAAATGGGGCAATAATAATTATTGTAGCGCCTGCCCCTTATCCTTTATTCCTCTATTACAAGCACCAAGGGTAAATCGCCCTGAATCCAAATGAAATGGTACGAGCAGATTTACAGAGAATTAACAGACAAAAAGGAATGATATTCAATAAGCTCCATACTTCATACGTTACATTTGGCTATTATATATCCTTGATAATAGACAAATAAACTTGCTAGAAAATAAGAAGTGAGTATAACAGTGAACAACTATATCCTGTTTATTTAATTTACGGGTATAACTTACAAACTTGCTAACAACTAATTTATATAATAACAATTACTCTCGTAATTATTATGTACAAACACACATATATGCGGAACACTAACATATAATTTCCTAACATATGTTTCCTTTTTTATGCAACTCTCGAATTTATATATGCAGTCTTTTCTTCATGGGATGGGGCCCCTATAGATCCCCATTTTGTCTTTTTTCAAAATATAGAAGATAACAAACATTTCATTAGTTTATATGCTTTATAATGGACATGAAATTTTATCCAAGCAATATAAAAATCTAATGCATTGTATCAAATTACATTTATGCTAGAGAGTAACAAGTTCAAAGTAATATTCATCTTTCATGAAAAAAAAAGTAGCAAATAACACAAGAGTTACAAATGAAATATCATAAAAAGAAAGTTTAAGAAGGACAATCCTAAGATTTTTCATCATTCTTCATGTCTACATCTTTGTCTTCTTCACTTTCTTCTTCTTCTGGTAGCCTTACTACATATGCATCATACCTTTGGAAGAACTCATTTGTCTCCTCTTCATCTGGCCTTGTGTGGTATTGGAAGATCAGAGTCTTCTTGGTTATTGCATTCACACAATGTCTCATATTTTTTTATACCCCAATGGTCTTGCCCTTAGTTTTGTAATTATATTTTCTATTTTCCTCATTGTTTTGATAACTTCATAAGAGAAATTTTCTTTTGGGATGTTCTTTTCAAAAAAACTGAACAAGAAATCAACTTTCAAGTGACCATAACTCTTGTAAAACTTATCAAATACCATATCTTCAAACTTTGAATCAATGGTGTCCATAGTGTCATCAACCTACTTTCTTTTATTCCCCATCTTTTCTTTAATCCCATTCAAGACCTCCACTCTAATCTTTGTCAGCTCTTCCATGGCATGTTGAGTCCCCCTTTGTTCATGTGACACAATCCCTTAATTTTCAACCAAATCTCCTTAAGTTGAGTAACATGGTTCATTTTTGGAAAAAATCCTCAAAATAAAAGATCTCATTGTCACATTGCTCAATTAATTCATCAATTTCATTGAGTTTATTTTTGAGGTCTTCATATTTTTCTCTAGCTTCTTCAATATATTATTTTCCCTTTTTGATTAGCTTTTCAACCCATGTGTCAACATCCTGAACCTTCTTAACAACTTTATCAATCTATTCCATTCCTTTAATGGTAGTAGCAGAGGCACTTTCTTGAGTTTGACTAGACTGGCCAATTAATTGTTGCAAACTATAACTCAATGTTTTGACTTGTTATTTTAATTTCCTTTTGTTATCCTATCTTCATCAACCTTTTGTAACAAGTCACTAACTTCCTCTGATACTCCTTGCTTCAATTGATCTCTTGAAGGTTTTCCTAGAGGAATAAGTTGAACATTGTAATCACTTGTTATATTATCTCTTGTTTTTCCCTCATGAGGGATTTCCACTTCCAATGTTCTAGATCCAAGTGGATTAGTACGAGTCTTAGTGATAACTCTAGCTTTCTTGGAAGCCCTTATAGGTTTTGGGAAGGCCAAGGTTGTGAGCTCTATGGCTTCCACAGGGACAATATCTTTTTCCTCTTTTGAAATTAACTCTCCCATCCAACCCTTTGCAAGAGTAGTCCCAACCTTTGTTTCTTGGAATATTTATTGGGATTTCTTAGGGATAATCACCAACTATTTGGATACCTCTTGCACATCTTGAATTGATGACTTTTCATGTTGTTCCTTTCCAACTCCTAGTGTTGTTTCTTTGAGTTCACCTTGTATTGGTACTTCCCCTGATTGCTTTTCTTCTTGATCCTGGATTTGGGGCTTACCAATCTCCTTCTGAGTTACATCAGTGATTGAAGTTTGTTATTTCTTCATTTCCTCAATTGATGTAGTTATACCCTCAACCTTTTCTTTGGAAGATTCTTGAGTTGATACTTATTTTGCAGGCACTCCCTTTCCTTCAAAAATTTCCACCTCTTTTGGAGGCTTCTAAACTTTCATATTAACATCCTTTTTATTTTTGGCATGTCCTGTTGTAACATGATAGGTTAAGTTTTCATAACTGGTCCTTTATCTTTACTCAAATCTTACACACTTACACTATCGACAACCTTATCTTTAGCTATTGTGTCTTGTGTAACCTCTGTCATCTTTTCATTTGCAGACTTCTCTGTTTAAGGCAGTTCACTGTCCTTAGTGACCTTGGATCATGTGAGGGATATTTCTCAGTTAATACCTCTATGTCTACACTCTTTCCACTAGACACTTATGGATTGTTTAACTTTGGAGTTGTTTGGTCTGTAGAAGATACCTTTGATACTTGGACCTTATTTTTAGTAGTTGGAACATGAGTAGTTTCTCCTACTCCTTCACTCAATTGAGAACCACCTAAACTCTTTACTACTTGTTCTCTAATATCCATTTCAAATGCTATTAATGTGGAGAACTCTTCATCAATTTTAAAATCCATTGTTTCTACTTGGTTCTTAGTTGATTCTTACAACTTTTCAAAAAAAGGAACTCTAACACTTTCTATTGGTATGGCATTAGACTTTTTCAAACCTTGATTCAACATAGCATTATCTAATGGATCAGATGAGAAAATACCTTAAGATACTTTTTCTTGAGTACCTTCAACTGTCATTCCTTTTGAATAAAAATATGGGAATAGAGGAACTAGTTGCTTAACTTGGCTAGTTTGAACAACCCCTTGTTGTGGCAATGAAGCTACATGTTGTACTTGGGAAACACCAATCCTTTCTTGTTATGGAGGATCAATCACTTCATCCTTGTGCTTATGCTTCCTAGGTGTATGATCACCTTCCCTTACCAAAATTTGTTCATATACAATTTTGTATCCCTTTTTGCTCTTTCAAATTTCTTAAGATCTCGCACCACACTTCTTTCAAAACTATGTGATATAGATTGTATATGGCCACCGGATATGGCTTCCTTCATCAACTAATTAGCACCTTGGGGTTTTGCGAAAATTTGGAGGGGTCCTTTGGGTGGCCATACCCTTTCTTTTTTATTGTAGTGGAACTGCAAAAGTAATAGGGGCATTTTTGATAGACTTTAAAAGCATTTCCTTAGTTTTCTTTACGCTTTAAAGCATACATGGACATTCTAGTTCCACTAGTAATAGAATTCCATTCATCCAAAATTCATGTGGTGGGCCTTCTTGAAGGAAATTTAGGTCCTTTTCCACCTAAGGGATATATTCTATCAGCTCCTTCCTTTAAAAGAGAAAGGTCATCCTCCAAATTTCACAATTCCCTAAATTAATTGAGAACCTTTGTATTTTGAATAGAAAAATTAATGTTCTTCTACACCAAACAATTCAAATTTCTTATCATTACATGAATAATCATGTCATGTTGATCATCTAACTCATCTTCATCCCACTTTAGGGGAGTCATTGGTTGTCCATCTATCCCTTGGTCAATATACAATTGACTCACAATATGTGGATCATCTATAATTCCCTAAGGTATCACAACAATATTGAAATCAATAATCTGTGTGAGGGTCATTCTTGAAAAATATTTGAGTTTGACTTCCTCATCATCCCTACAATTCATCTAGTAATCCTCAAAATGAGGCTCATGTTAAAACGCATTTAAAGTGTTAACCACCCACCTTATATCATAATTAGCCCTTGCTTTAAATCTGTCCTTATGAAACCTCTTCATTTCATCTTCCATTAACTTGGATTTTATGATGGAAGGGTAGGAATACCTTCCAATATTGACAGGAAATTTAATATTTTTATTGTGCTTTCAAGCAATCGGCTTGTGAACTGGTGTTAACTATCTTGCCAATTCACATAGGACCATTTTTTCATCTAAATATCTTGGCATCTTGCATGGTTGGCTTTCAAATCCATTAACTTTGATGTATGTGAACTTTATGTACTGAATGAAATAACATCCATACTCCATAATTACTAGCCTAACCTTAGATGCAAAAATGCATCATTTACCAATCTTACATTTTATGTCCAATTACTCAATTGTAATTGGGGAAAGATCTCATACATCTGGCATTGTTTGAAATCAACACGTGGTACAAGGCCAGGGAAACACCTGTGGCCTGCAATGTTGTAGATCAAGTATGTCATCATGTAGAATTCAAGTTCCCTTGTGCCATCCATCTTGATATTTTTTTAATGCTATGATACGATCATAAAGTGACTCAACAATGAAGGTTTCCCAAAAATATTTCCCTTTTTCTCCAAAACAATCCACATGTAGGTGCACATCCACTCCTTTAACTCTTTTTCATTTCTAAACTAGCCATTCTACTTAGCATTACAATTACATCTTCTACTTCTTCAACAAATTATGCCCTAACCAATCTCTTAGGGATTCTAGTGGTTTCCTTCTTCTCTATTAAGAGCCATTTAGTATTTATGAGCCTGACATATTCCTTTTTCTTGGCCTCATAATCTTGTAGGGATAAATCAATACCTAGGGTTATTGGATTTCTAATCATAGGAAATTTTAGCATTATCCTGATGGATGTCGGTGTCAAAGTCAGTATTGCTCCACGGATTCCATCTAACACTTCCCTCTTTTCTGGGTTGTAATTCATAGTGCAAAGTCTCACCAATTCTAGGAAATGTACAAGGGGGGAATGACACCAACTGAATTAATGTTTCTATCTTGAATTACTTTCATGGATTTTCTCTTATTAGGGATATTCAATATTTGTAGGAATTCATTCAGGTCGGCATTCATTAAATCCATATATGTGATCTTATCTAGATCACTGGTGATTCCAGATGCAACAAAAAAACCAAACAACATCGGATTCATCTTTTATTCCCTAATTTTACTATCAATTTCCTTGCAAATGATGAAAGGTATAAATGTATCTCAATTCTTACCGATTTTATGTGTGTAATTCTCCTTTGCTTCTAAAACTCTTTAAACCTCTGGCTCTTAATCATGCGCCATAATCAATCTCACATCATCCTTCAAGGAATTCTGCTAGCAATGGTGTCCAAATCTCAACATATGATAGCAAAAAAAGCTCAAGGTGTTTGAATACTTCAAAAATTCTTCCTTGATTTTTGTAAAACACATTAATGACGGCAATCATAAATGTGTTGCATCATGGTCATCCATTCGCTTTCCAAATTTTTAAATGTGAGTCGTCCACATGGAATAATTCTATGCAATGCGGGCTTAGGGGATTTTTTTGCATTTTTGCATCATCTTTAAATCGTAGACACATTTACTTGTTTGATCTGATCGCCTACCCTTGACATCCACTTTGATCCTGACACGTGTTCATATCCTAATGGTGGTGGAGCTGCGGTACCTTTCTGAATATTTGTTCACTTTCTTAATTGAGCCCAAAGTTATCAATTTGACCCGAGGACCCGCTTCTCGATATTTTCATGAGAATGTGCCACGTGTCCTTGGCGGGTCTCGGAGCCTTTCTATACTTTTTCACTTTATTAACTCAAAGTCAAGAATACCATTAGGACCTAATTCCTCGCTCCAACCAAATTTGTACACGTATACCTCTTCGGGAGTAGGGTCTATTCCTTGTTTCTGCATTCTTTAACCGCAAATATTCCAGGTAATATTCGTCAAGCTTGGGGCCAAGTTTGTAAATTGTGAGCATTATAAGATCATTGTAATTTTTCAAACCAAGCCTGCCATACTACAACCAATGGAAATATGCCATGTATCATCGGGCGACAGAACAAAACATGAAATTTGTGACAAGGTCCGGGAATGATATACAAAGACATTTTTCAAAATTTAAAACCAATTAATGATCAATTTTTGTAGGGGTCTTCAAGAACAATACGTCTAGCACGATCCTCGACCAAAAAGAGGAATAACAACCTAAACATGGGATTTTCAAATAGATTTATCATGAATGTATCATTTGAACACACATTTTCATACGGGCCAATTAGACAACGTAGATGTTTTGAAAGAACATGGTGAGATTAATTTGAGCATCAATACAGGGATTGACAAATTTTGATCATTGGTTTTAGAACATACAAGAAGGTTTTGAAATGGGTTAGTTTTATTTCCATTTTAATAGAGAAACAAAAACTATGGGTGATGATCTGGTTCGTCTAGAACCTAATTCAACCAATGAGATTATTAGAAGAGTTAGGATGATGCTGGAAAAGGTAGGTATGACATATTTCTTTCAAAGTTTTAAAGGCCATGAAGAAGCCCTGAGCAAGGATTTTTCTAGTCATTAGAAGGATGATTGGGATAGTATCAGGGGTTTTTCAATACCAATTTCTATGGATTTTATTACTATAGTGGTTGGGATGAAGAATGATGGGAGGGAGTTTTACAAACCGGAGAAAAAAATGATGAGTAGATGGGAAAATGTTTGGTGGGTAAAGAGAAACTAAAACATCATTATGCAGGTTTTGAGAGAGATTATTACCTTATCTTTAAAATAAAATTTCCCCACACTTGATACAATTTATCACCCTAGAGGGTAGGTATAAGGTAGCTTATGTCCACAATTTCCTTATGTTAAGTCATATCTGCCATGATATGCATTATAATTTCCCTTTCTTTCTTAGTCATTCCCTGCACAAATTAATCGAGAATTTCAAAAAAAGAAATTTGAAAATACCTCTTCATCAGGGATTGATGATGGCCTTATTCCATTTAGGTTCTACAAATTTCAATAAATCTGATAAGTTTATGGGCTTGTTGAATGATGATGTAAAGAATTCTTAGGATAAGAAGTATATGGAGTAGGAGGATGATGGGAATTCCTCCTCTTTGGGCTCAAATGACATAAAAGAGTGTTTTATTCTCACGTCGGAAAACCTTTGTAGATGTTTTTGGTAATATGGAGAGGGAGGATTTGGAGCCACTGTTGGCTAATGATTTAGATCCGAATTTGAAGGACCTCGATGACAATTGTACTCTGGCCAAACGAATGAATAAACTGAGGAATAAAAAGGGTATTGATACTACATCTAGTGTTTCTTTTTTTGATATCCAAAGAGAACCTTCCAAAGGAGAAGGAAAGATGGATTATGATTGGAGTATGGCATTAGACAAAATTTCCCTCAGGGTTTTGCAGGTGGAAAAGGATGTTGATTTTATCGGTGAGGTCAGGGGTGGACATGGGATATAGTTTCACAAAATATATTGACGCCTATAAGAAAATTTTTACTTATCAAAATTCCATCAAATAGGAGCTATCTAGGCTTTAAAATATAGTTATGAACATTCACAGGAGGATGGTTCAACTGGAGCAGAGAAGAAAAAAGTGCAGGCTTAAACTTCACCTCAATATATTAGAGGAGGATGAGATGGTGAAGGATGATATGAGGGACATATTTGCAAAGAAAAAAAAATTGTGGAATAAGAACTTTAATATATGAAAATTATATATTAGTAACTACATTCTTATGCACAAATTTAGACTCTTATAAAATGATAATATTGAAGTAGTGTTGTTGACTCTTATGGGTGTCCTTTAAGTTGCAATATGAGTGAAAATTTGATAATAATGTAATACCTAGATTATTCAAGTAGCAATATGAGTGAATATGAGATAAAAAATTATAATAATGAAGTAGCGTTGTTGATGGTTTTGGGTGTCCATCATGTTGCAATCCAACTGAATAGATGTTACATTTGCATCTGGTATTGAAAAGATGTTACATTTCCTTTCTGTATTGAATAGATGTTATATTTATATTTTGTATAGAACGGGAGTATTTCCTTTCTCAAACTAAAAATACAAAGGAAGAAGATGTTGCTTAATATATGAAAATGATAAAAAAACTCTATTATAAAAATGGTTGTAATGAGCAGATGCACATTTTCATACAGGAAACATAGAATAAGACAAGATGTTTAGAAGGGACATATTCCCATTCTCATATATGAAGCAAAGAATAATAATAGAGAACAATTACTTTATTTTAGAATGAAAATATGTGCATTCTCATAGCCTTACTTTTTTTTAAATGGGAATTTGTGCATTCTCACAACCCTTATAGATAGAAAATATTGCTAGTCAAAGAATGTTTATAATGGGTGCAAGCCCATTCTCATACAAACATAAAAAATTGTTTTTGTAATTATTGATAATTGTATTACACTAGCTGGACTATCCCTAACAAGGCCATGTGTTATACTAAATACCCTCGAGAGGGATCAAGCCTTATGTAGTTCTCATCATACAATATATTTATATTATTGTAAACTTTTTTAGAATGCGTTGTGAGAATGGGAAGTGTGTTTGTAAAAGCAATATTAAATTTAATCATTTTAATACTTCTCATGTAGGAGTCATCTAAATGTTTTAAAAATATGTATATTTTGTTAGCACAAGAGCAATGTAAAATAATGTCTGAATGATTTATTGAATGTACGAGGGGGAATAAATACATAGTGAAAACGGTTAGGAGGTGTAACCGCCTGTACCCAAACTAACCAATAAACAATGTATTAAATATGCCAACATTCCCCCCCTTAATATATTGTTTTTACAAATCTACCCCAGATTCATCATCTTGTTACGTCACGACATGTCCTATTTGCTTCTTGCAACAAGGACTTTGCCTGGATTTTCTTGAATCTCTATGACAGATGTGCTCTCGTTTGTAGAAAAATAGATGAAGAAGTGAGCTCGAAAGCTCGTGTGGTGCGCCACAGATGTGCCTGAGGGCATTTAATCTCACATTTGTCATCTGGATCGACACAACTCTTCTCCGTCTATATGTCGAACAAGACTCAGTCCATTATGTCCTTGGATTGCAAGTTTTGGAGACTGGCTAAGAGTAGATACCGATGCTCTTCGGTTCTCTCAAATGCGACACATCTCTATGGTTTCTTGCAATGTTGCTAACATCTTTGGGCATGACTTTCATGCTCTCATATTGTTGCATGGGATCATAGGCTAGTTGTTCGCGTCCATCTTTGATAGCAAATTTGATGAATGAATGAAGGGGCTTAATCTCGTTTTGTTCCGATTTGATTCAAACAAATTCCACATGTCTCTTGATCTTTTGTACAATGCACTTGCTAATGTATCGCTTGGTCTGCGAACAATAGTTGAGAAGATGTTGGGGGAAGGAGTCTACCAACACACACCTGGGTTTTCGGTGGTCGATGCCACTCATGTCAAACTCCACACAGTGCTTATAAATTGGTCAGTGGTCATTGCCACATGCTCTCTTCTCCCTCTTTTGTGACTCCACATGTACATCTCCCAACAGCCATTCTTACGATCTTAATGTAATAATGGCCAAGATAACATAATGTATGAGCAAATCAACTCGCATAATCTGCCAGTCAATACTTTATACAATAAAATGCCAAGACAGACACATCAATCACTGTTCATTCGCAATGTTAACAGCCTGAAGAAATGTGTATTTGGATATTTCCCCTTTTAGACAGCGCAGATATAAGTGAGCAAGAAAAGGGACACAACAGCGGACAGGGATGAATACAAAAACGGTTTCATAACTAACTGCTTCGTCCTGTAGTCTGCTTTCTTCACCTTTTAAATTCTTTGATTGCTTGTTGTACCACGGGTTTCCCCTTTGACTACGCTCACGGCCTGAATATTTTCTTTTCTAGTCTCTGCGATGCTACTCACTGCCATGGCAAAGCAATCCCGAGTCCCGCTCTCAAGCCGTGAAGTAATTGGATTCTTCTACAGCCACAAGCGCGTGAGAGAAAATGGGGGTGACAGTGTGCATAGGCGATATCCACGGCTTCATCGACAAACTGGAACGGTTGTGGCGCAATCTTGAACGCCACCTAGGTTCCCTTGCATTTGCAGAAGCTCGCATAATATTTCTGGGAGACTATTGCGACAGAGGGCCTCTCACTGCCAAGGTCATCGACTTCCTCGTCGCCCTCCCCTCGCGATATCCATTGCAGAAGCACGTCTTCCTCGCCGGCAACCACGAATTTGCCTTTGCCACCTTTCTGCACCTCCTCCGCCTCCCTCCTCCGCCCTCTTCCTTGGCGGAAACGTGGAAGGAGTACCAGAAGAATGAGGAATGGGAGGGCTGGTGGTCTGGCCCTGGCTTTCACCAATGGTCTCCACGTTTTCACCAAAGAATAAGAAAAAATTTCCAATCCTCTAATGCAAAGTCTGCAAGAATAGTTTCCTACGCAGGTGTTTGGTGCTCTACAAGCTGTCTTCCTCCACGCGCAGCACATACAGGAGCATCAATGTCAAATCCTCCAACGTAGGTCTGCAGTCAAGGATGGCAGTGCTCAACTAAATTTCCACGCAGGAGGGGAAGCAGCGGTTTCAAGCAGGTCTCCATCCATTATCTTCACGCTTCCACGCTCCTGCTTCCACGCCGCTCTGATACCAATGTTAGCACAAGAGCAATGTAAAATAATGTTTGAATGATTTATTGAATGTACGAGGGGGAAATAAATACATAGTGAAAATGGTTAGGAGGTGTAACCACCTGCACTCCAAACTAACCAATAAACAATGTATTAAATATGCCAACATATTTTAATTATGTTATTGTTATTTGATTAAGAAATGAGAGTGGTAATCTTCCCATTCTATAAGAGTAATAATGAGCTTAAATATTTTTAAAACCTCTATAAAGGATGTAAGAATGGAAATATTGTTTATAAAGGTTGTATGAATTGGTGCAAACCTCCAATTCAATACAAGACCAAAATGTCTATTATTATTTTATTTTTATCTCTAATAAATTATTTTATGATTCCTATACGATAATGGGTGTATGCCCATTTTATATGCCCATTCTCACATAGTAATCATAGCATAACAATAGAGAAAAAAATTATTTCACAATTTTAGAATGTATTAAATTATATATCTATTCGTTTATGATCTCTATATGAGAATGGCCATATGACCATTCTCACATAGGAATCATAATAAAATAATAGAAAATTGAATTTCATCTATATTGATTCTCATGATTTATCGGAAGATGAAGAATATAATCTAGTTATTTTCCCTAACATGGTAGTGACCTGGCCATTGTACAACAAAGTAAATTTTATCTCTATTCTTCTATGATTCATATAGGAGAAAGGGAATATGCCCATTCTCATATAGGAATAAATATTAAAGTAATTCATTTTGAGAGCTATATAAAGGCTACGATAATGGGGAATTGTCAATTTTGAAAGAAAATAAATTTTATCTCTATTAATTCCCGTGATGATGTTTGAATTTTGTTTATGTAAAATATTGACTATGAAATGATCATATTTAATGTTGACATTTAAATCATTCTTAGATGTTACTATTACCTTGTTCTCTAAATTGATTATTGTGATGATGAATAATTTTTTTTTCTTTCTTATCAGATTTTTAGTTGTCTCTATGATTATAAAATTAGGTAGTAAAATTTATTTTCCAACAAAGATTACATTATCACCTTGTTTATTGATAATATGTACTATGTATATAAAAAGGACAGTTAACCATTTTGTAATCTTCATTCAATAATAATTGAACATGATTACGAGTTGGAAATTCATGCCATTTCATTGAATTGACATGCATATAGTTTATTATTTTTCGTATGGTATGCAGGCATCAGAGTAATCATTACGAAGTGATACATTATATTTGATACACCTACAAAGGTAGAGATATTGGGTAAGTGCCCATGGTAAACAAATTAAATGTTATTTGTATTCTTTTTATTATACTTATAAACATATCTCCAAGAACAATAATGGACTTTATCTTGTGATTCAAATTAAAGAGAATACGCATATGCACATTCTTCATATTCTAATGTTATCTCTATAATTATTTTTATGATATTTTCATTTATCTCTAGTATGAAATTTTATTGACATTTTTTAATGATTCCCTTATGAGAATAGGAAAATGCCAATTCTAAAATAAATATTAAAGATAATACACATATTCCCATTCTACATCTTCTAATTCTAGCAATATTAAACTTAATATTTGTGTTACCTCTCTAATGGTTGTGAGAATGACAATATGACTGCTCAATACAAGAAAAAAATTCTCAACTGCCCAATATTTCATATGTATTTAACGGCTGTGAGGGAGCATCTACCCATTTAATACAAGACAACATATTTGTTTGTTTTAAAATGTGTATATGCCCATTCGAAATAATGATCCCAAATCTAAGAAAAAACATATTTGTTTGTATTTGAATGGGCATATACCCATTCGTAATAATGATACTAGTATCTATATTCTATTTCTACTATTCCTATCTGCCTAAGCAATTCTTCTATGATTTCTAAATGAGAAGGGGCATCACCCAATGCTCAATCAATTTCATAACTTTATACAAGTTGTGAGAATGGGTGGCCATTCTACAACAAAGTAAATTTAATTATTCATATAACATGGGGCATGTTCCCATTCTAAACATTCTAATACAAGCAATATTATTTTTTTAGAATGTGATCTATAATATGGCATATTTCCATTCTAAGCATTCTAATACAATAAATATTATTTTTTTGGAGAATGAGCATGTGCACATTGAACGTGAATTGAAACATTTATGTTTTACGAGAATGGGCATATGCCCATTCGAAACATTTTATTACAAGCAATAATGATTTTAATATTGATTTTGTAAGAATGGTCATGTTCACATTTTTCAATACATAGTCATTTTAATACTTATTTAAAAGTTGTGAAATTTTTTAATGAATAATCTCCTTCTATGATTCTTATCTATCCAAGAAAGTCTTTTGTGAATTCTATCCGAGAATAGGTAAAATAAAAATGCGATGCTCATTGAATACAAGACGAAGAAAAATTGTTTGCATGAGAATGAGAATATTGCAATTCTAAACATTGCAATACAAGCAATGCTGATTTTATGAGATTACTTTTATTATTCATATTTATACGTATTTTAAAAATGTGATATTGTTTAATCCATACTCTTATAATTGTTCTTCTATTATTACTATCTACCCAATCAATTCTTCTATAATTCCTAAATGAGAAGGGGCATCTACCCATTCAATACAAGACAATGCAAAAAGCTCCATCAATTTCATAACTCTTTTAACAAGATGTGAGAATGGGTGCACATTATAAAACAAAGTAAATTTGATTATTCCTATCATAAAGGGAATATGCCGATTCTAAACATTATAATTACAAGTAATATTTATTTTTTTGAGATTGGGCATGTACACAGTCGTAATTGAAACATATTTGTTTTATGAGAATGGATATGTTCTCATTCTAAACATTCTCATAAAATAAATATTTATTTTATGACAGTGGGCATGTGCACTTTTGTCAAAACTTAGCCATTTGAATACCTATTTAAAATTTGTGAACATATTTAATCCATACTCCTCTTTATGATTCCTATCACTACTACAAAGAGGCCCTTTTACCCACAATTGTTTCCACAAAAAATAAATATTGTGAAATATTTATGGAATATCCACAATAACCTTATACTTTGAAAAAGACATTGTGGATGTTATACAATTATATTATAATAGATTACAAAATTGTCAATGATCCACAATACATAATTTTTTTGTGGAAAATCCACACCATCACACACTTTTTCCACAATTTAAATGGGTTTTACATTAGATTGTCTACTATTTTATTTTGTGATAAATTGCAAATTGTAGACAATTCACATAATCCCAATTTGTTTTCACAATTTAAGAAGCTTAAACTAAACATAATAGTGACCTTTTGAAAGATATGATAATTCATCTTGAATAGAGAAACATGCTAAAGATGAGATGTTTAAAGATAACTATGGATAGTTAACATGATCTCAATAACTATTTGTAGAGACTACATTAGGATCATTAAAATAATTAAATAAAATCACTTAAATTTTTTTAAATAAAATCACTTTAAAAACATTAAGAATTTTTTCGGAGTCCTCACTATAAGATGTAGCATATTTCAGTTGTTGATATGCCTTTATCAACCACTTACCTATATGAAGTCACTAATAAGTATAAATTAAGATCATTAACATATTAATATTGAAGAAAACTATGACATCACATTTTAAAAATAATATTTGTAATTTAATTAAATTTTAGTACTTATAATATCTCATATTTATTATATATATTTGAGATTATTAATCCACTCTTAATATATTTCAATGATTGTGTATAGATATGAAAATTCCTTAACAAAAAAATAGTCAATATAGAATTATAAAATGCAGTCTTAAATTATTGAACATATATTACACTCAAAATTTTGATTTATTTTATAAGTTAAAAATAAAAATTTCAAAACATTAAACTTTTATTAAAAATAACATTCAAAGGGAATATATCAATTTTACTATCTAATAGAAGATTTATCATCTAATTTACATAATTATTATTAAATTTATAATATTAATTTTAAAACACCATGTAATTTGGTTTTCGTATTGCCATTTTCTATAACATAAACTATTTTAAAGAAAACGTAACACATATTTGGCAATGTTGTTATATCAGGCTGGTTGTTGATAAAAATACTCAAATCAAAGCGATTGTCAAGTATTAAAATCCCTTAAATCATGACATCTTTTAAGAATTAAAATTTACATTTGTGTGGGTGAGGTATTTGGAAGTTGTAGATGTTTGACAATTACCATTGTGTGCATAAGATATGTATTTTAAGCCACATATGTTGTAGATGTAATCGTGGAGGTGCATGTATTTTAAATTATTATTATAAAAAATTGTAGTTTTATTTTCTAAAACATTATAATAAAATATCTATATATTTCGTCTGCAATAGTGTCATAATATTTTATGTATGAGAAAGAGGTCCAAATGTGTCTCAACTACAAGGAAGCAAATGAGACGTAAAATATATTATCTAATGGATCAGCTTTAATATTATGATCAACTCCATCACTTCATTAAGGAATTTAATGGATTATCTTCCATATTTGCCTTCATTTTTTCATACATGGTCAAGATTTCATTTGTGGAGTTTTCATGTAAATGATGTGTTTTTCTTGATTTCACACATTTTAATATGTTCTATTTGTTCTTCATTTGAAATATTTTACAATTGAATTTTATTTTTTACACAAACGAAAAATAAATAAATAAATGTATTCACTTCATTATTAATGATTTTAACATATTTATTTTTAGCCATTGATAAATAAAATCCATTCATAAAAATAAATAGAATAATATAATATTAAAAAATCCATTTATAAAAAAATTAAATAATGACAACTCTTAATAAATACAACATTTATAATCATTATTTTACAAATTACAAGATAATAATGAACATACGGTTCTTAAGGTAACCATGCCCTTAATTTAGCAATGAAATCATACCTTTAATTCCGGGATGTGATTATACACCGAGCATGAAGGGATTGTTACTAATTATGGATAATTTTAATACATAATTTAGAGCTAAATTAACCGATTTTGCTGCGGGTTTTAAGTTGGTTAATTAGAAATTTCAAATTTTAAACATAGATGGTGGAAGTTTAATTAGGTAGAAGGTGCAATGAAATTAAACAAGGCCTTTGTGTGAGACTTTTTGAGAGCACTATTTTTTTTTTTTTATTAGAGGTAAAAGTTAGGGTTGAGGGGACCCTACCCCCTTACAAAGAGTTACAACATACTTACATATTGGCCAAAGTATTTACCTTTAAAGGCCATTCATGTTCCAAAATTTCAAAAACAAAGACAACAGTATATGATATCCGTTAGATATAATTTACAATATATAACAGTCCAAAGGATAATACTAACAACATAAAGGTGAAAAACAACAGATTCAAAACCATTGAATTTCATTATTCTTTGACCAGTTCTTCCACCATCTCCATACAACCATTCCATTCTTTGACCAGAGTTGCTATAGTCTCCTTCCAGTACTTGTAATTTGGTTCTTGGATCACCACCTTTGGCCTTGTACCAACATTTTCCTTTTCTTTTGTCAAATCCATGGACTGGATCATTTCAAATAAGCTAGCTTTGAGATGGTAAATATTAATTTTCACATTAAGGATATGTGCATCCCTGATTTGCATAATAATACCTTTCATTTTCAGCAACTCATTTTCCATTTCCATGCTTCTGGCATTGGCATTTTTGAGGTTTTCGCTGAGGATAAGGGAAGACATTTTATCCACTTTGTCACGTGGCTCCTTAAGGTCCATAGAGATCGGAGTTGATTTTGTGCCTATTGATATCAGTATTCAGTTTGCAATTTTCAAACTCTCTCATGAAGGCATGGGTTTTAATAGCTGATTGCTGGGCCAAGAAAAGCTCCATCTAAGCCTTTTTAAGATTATGTAGACAGTAGATAGCTTCCTCAGTGTTCTTGGAATGCCTTTCCTCGGAAGAATCCTGTTCTTTTATGCTTTGCCACATCCTCACCGGTCTTTGCTTCCCCTTCGACTTTTTCATGAGAGGATTCCTTATGGGTCAGGGTTTCACCAGGGAATTCATCTGAAACAAAGGTGATGTTTTCCTCCTCAGTTTGACAGGGATACTGCACTTTCCTGTTCTGAAACTTATCCCTCCTTTACTCATGTTTGACTGGTACATTTGGCCACTGGATTCCCAGGGCCGAAATCATCATAACTATCATCCTTAGGTTCTAGACTCCCTGTCCTTTTTCCCAGTGAGATGTTTGAAGCTGAATCCCCAAATTTATCATTTTTTCCCAACAAGGGAGTGCTCAGCAATGATAGTTTTGATCAGACCCTAGTGTAAAGGGAGAATGAAAGTGCCTTTCTTCACCATAGTAATTGATTTTGCTAAAGAAGAGAAAAATTAGAAAGGAAAGTTATAAGGTTTGGAATTGCAAATATGGTTTAACATGGGGAAATGGTAGCCATAGATAACTTTATATCTTCCTTCCAAAGTTATGTAAGACATTATCAGTTTGGAAATTTCATCAAAAGGGGAAGGTAACTTACTCCAAGTGTATCCATTATGCAGAGAGATGGGATCCCCTTTTCCTTGAAAGAAATAATCAATCTCAAGACTATAGTCAGATTTCGGCTTGAAAATACATCTACCTTCCAAAGTGAGGCCAGTCACTTTTGCGATGAACTTGGGTGAAATTGTGAGAGAACAATTGCCGACCTGTACCTTACCCTTGTTCCATGTTTTTGCGACCGCTTCACTCAGACTCTCATCATGGACCTCAAAAGTTTGGAGAAAAGACAAAAATCCCGCTGCTTCCAAAAGGGCTTCAAAGATCCTCGAGATCTCCTGAAACCTAGATGGTTTAGTGCGAACCAGGTCCCCCCATCCTTCTGCACCCAAAAAACTTATTGCACAGAAACTGGACCAAAAAATCAGCTTTTTCTTTCTACTTCCCCAAATCCAAAAAGACCAGGCTACCCATGAGAAGAAAGGGAGCCAACTCACGCATGAAAGAAAAAATCATGAAAGGTTACTGGCATGAGCAGGAGAGTTAACAAAATTATTAAAGACTCCCTCCCTTTTCATGATTTCAATGAAATTGGCATTCATACCAAAGAGGTGCTCAACAACTTGGAGACCACTAGCGGTAACCCCTAGATTAGCTACAAAGTCTGCACCCGCATTGCCTTCCCTATACACATGTTTGAAAGAAATATTCACAAAAGAATTTAAAAAGAACTTAGTTTTACTGATGAAGTCTTCTATAGATATGGCAGGTCTAGATGAACCCTTCATACAAGAAATGATGTACAACGAATCTCCTTCCACTTCCAGAAGGTTGAAACCTTTTTCTTTTGCAATCTTCACCCCCAAGACAGAGCAATTGCCTCCACCACATTATTTGATTGTTGTCCAAGGTCAAAGAAATAAGCAAGAATAAAATGACCAAAAGAGTCCTTTATGACTCCTCCTCCCCTGCTTTCCCAGATTCCCTTTAGCTGCTCCATCAAAGTTGAGTTTTAGAGAACCTTCACAAGGAGGATTCCACTTAATCCCCAACCTAGGATTAGGCCTATTTGTTTGAGGGTTCCTAGAAACATTCCAATTCATTAAGAAATGTTGTTCATTATCCAAGATTTCCAATTCTTTATTCCTGAGGATAGAGAAATTGTTTCTAACTGTCCGAAAGAGGTTTTGTATGGACAGTTTGATAGGAAGACTCTTGTTTTTGAATATCCTTTTGTTTCTTTCCATCCATATTTCCCACCATAGATGACTTAAGCTCATGGCCCATAGATTTTTTAACCCTTGACTATGAAAAGGGCACTTCCATTGGTTCCAAGATTCCTTTATATCTTTGGGGATGACCCAATTTACCGAGAAACCATCCAAAATGGAGGATAACAATTGATGTGCATACGGACATTCCAGAAACATATGGCTTACAAATTCTATTTTTATTTTTCATAGCACACATCTATTAACCCATTGGATACCTCATTTTACAAGATTATCAGCCATGAGGATTTTATTTTTAAAAGTGAGCCAGCTGAACACATTAACCTTTGGTGTTATATTCTTGTTCCAAATCTTTCTATCCATTAAATCTTCTTCTTTAGTTTGTCCCTAAAAAAAAGGCCATAGGATGATTTGATAGAAAAATTTCCACATTGTTCCTTATCCCAAATGATTCTATCTTGGTCCTTGCTATTAGATTATACATAATTTTTTAAAAACTCATTGATCCCTCTCAATTGATCATTTAGTTCATGTCTATCCAATTCCAAAGTTTTCCATGTCTAAAAACTCTCTTCATTAGCCATGTAGTTGTTTACTTTTTCTCCGTACTTAGCTTCCAGTAATGCAGAGATTTGTGGAAATTTATCTTGAAGGGTGAAGTCTCCAGCCCATTTGTCTTTCCAAAAACCTATCTCATTGCCACTTCCTATTTTCCATCTACTTCCCTTATTCAGAATTTCTTTGGCCCAGTTAATGGCTTTCCATACGCATGAGCCATTGAAAGTTTCTGTTTAAACATCCATCTTTTATCATTATCATCCAGCCAATATTTTCTCTTAAGAATTATGGCCAAACTCCATTTTCCTTTTTAGTCTCCATCCAATCTTAACAAGTAGAGCTTTATTCATCTTAGACCAATCTCTGAGACCAAGTTTTCAAAAAGAAAAGAGAACTTTTTCTGAAGTCGATCAGCTATCCCAAGACATCCATATAGTCATAAAAATGGTTTTAAGTTTTCTTGCTTCTAGAACAATAACTTCCCCCACCACAAAAGTGTCATCAACAAAGTGTTGGTGAGTAACTTTTTCCATATCAAGTGTCTGGAGAAATCCCTTTGATGAAGCCTTTTTCCATTTCAACATTGAGTCTTCTACTGAGAGATTCTACCATTAAAATGAAGAGGAAAGGGGAAGGGGATCCCCTTGCCGTAATCCTTGTGTGTTAGGAAAGAACCCAATAGGAATTCCATTAATGAGGATAGAAAACCATGCATTGGAGATGCATGCCTGAACTAGATGTCTCAATGTTATTTCAAATCCAAACCTATCAAGGATTTTGTCAAGAAATCTCCACGAAACCCTGTCATAAGCTTTTTCCATATCCATTTTTAAGAATAAAGCAACCTTCTTATTGATTTTTGCCGAATGAATAGTCTCATTGATAGAAATTATCCCATCCTGAATTTGTCTTCCTATGACAAAGCCCCCTTGTTGTTCCAAAATGATATTGGGCAGGAGCATCTAAACCCTGAGGGCTAGAATTTTCATGCAAATTTTATAGGAAGTGTTATAAAGACTTATAGGTCTGAAGTCTTTTAGTTCCATATCATTACTACATTTCAGAACCAGAGTCAGAAAGGTACAGTTCATGTCCTTTAACATAATCTTCTTCTTGAAAAATTCCCTCACTACTTCAAAAACCTCTTTTTTAATTATGTCCCATAAATTTTGGAAGAAAAAGGCTAGAAATCCATCAAGCACAGGTGCCTTGTCTGGGCTGAGTTGTTTGACAGTAAAATTCCACTTCCTTCATGGTAGGAATCACTATGAGCATCGCATTTTCTTCAACTAAGAGCACTTTTTTTATTTGTAAATGTTTTCTTTTTTTTTGTTATTTGCAAGTTAAAGACTGAAATAAGATTCGAAGATTTAATTGGTTCCCTCTTTATTAGATGTGCATCATGGAGAGATGAAAAATTATTGTATGTTGATTACATGTTTGGTGAGAACTTTTCAATTTGTTTCTCATTTTTCAATTTAGTTATTGTTAAAATGTTTTGGATTCTAAAATTTTCTTTATTTACAGATTACAAACTAGAGCAAGATTCAAAGGTTTAATCAGATCACTTTGTGATAGATGCACATAATAGAGATTAAGATTATAGCATGTTGTTTATATGTATTCTTGAGCATAAAAATATTTTTGGAATGTTGATCTTTAATTTATTTATTTTTTGGTAAATATTTTTCATTCTCAATTTTGTCTTATTTGCAGGTTACAAAAATGGGAACCCTTTTTAAAATATGTTTATAAAATAGTGAGGGATAATTATATTATATTTAAATAATTTATATTCATAATTATTTATAATATATTTGAAAAAATATATTCACTCATTATATTTTAAAATTATGGATTTGTAAAGTTTTGAACTTCGTTTCATAATGCTTTCAAACATCTCATTCTGAATAATTCACAAATACAACAAAAATTCATTTAATGTTTTAATAGTTTTGTTTATTTCTCGTACACATTCGGTATTGGCTATGTATATGAACTTCATGTTTATTAACTACCTTGAGTGCCATTTTTGTCAGCCTTCATTAAAAATTGATATGCCTAGATCTTCTTCCTACTTCTTTCTAAATTTGGATTTCAAATTCTCAATAGTCCATTAAGCATGGAAGGACTTATTAAAGATAGTTCAATTTTAATATAGATCTAAGTGAGATTATTGTCTATGACAATTATTTTTTAAAAGTCATTATTATTCCTATTTGAAAATATTAAATTTATTTATTTTATTGCATCCAATAGATTATTATTAATTGTATATAAATTATAATAAATTTTAGAAAATATATTCATGATTTTTTTAACAATATTAGTATGAATTTAAAAATTAATTTTCAATTATAATTTATTTAATATACATACTATATATAATAAAAAATTACAATATGTAGGTGTAGTTCAATATTAAAATTTTGACACTTGTTCCAATTAAAGAATTATGTATTCACAATTCTTTGACAATATTTTTTTGAATAGAACCTTTAAAATTGTGAATCAAATATTGTGGATTTCACATAAAATTTTATTGTGGAAAGAAAAAATGTGACAAAACTTGTGGAAATTCCTACAATTTTAATATTGTTGTATATTCACAATTATTAAAATTGTAGAAATTTCCACACTTTTTGTCACATTTTTGTTTCCACAATAAAATTGTAGGTGGACTCCACAAAATCGGATTCACAATTTTTAACTTTTTATTCACAAATAAATTGTGAAAAAAATGTGGATACAATACCCATTGTCTTGTAGTGTATCTACCCAACCAACTCTTTTATGATTCATATATGAGAATGGGCATCTTCGCAATCAATACAAAATAATGTAAAAATGGTCAATCACTTTCATACCTATTAAAGAGAATAGGAAAATTCCCATTCTAAAATAGATATTAAAGAGAATACACATATACCCTTTCTACATATTCTAATCTTAGTGATATTAAACGTAATATTTTTGATACCTCTATAATAGTTGTGAGAATGGGAATATGACTATTTGATAAAAGACAATTTCTCAACTATAATGGTTGTAAGAATGGGAATGTCTATTCAATACAAGACAAAAAATTTAACTACCCACTCTTTAATATGTATTTAACAACTGTGAGGGGGCATCTGCCCATTTAATACAAGATAAAACATATTTTTTTGTTTTAAAATTTGCATATGCCCATTCGAAACAATGATTCCAAATACAAGAAAATACATATTTGTTTGTATTATAATGGTCATATGCCCATTTAAAACAATGATATTAGTATATGTATTCTACTTCTACTATTCCTATCCGACTGAGCAATTCTTCTATGATTTCTAAATAAGAAGGGGCATCATCCATTGCTCAATCAATTTCATAACTCTATACAAGTTGTGATAATAGGTGGCCATTCTAAAACAAAGTAAATTTAATTATTCATATAACATAGGGCATATGCCCATTCTAAACATTCTAATACAAACAATATTAGTTTTTTTGAGAATGCGATCTATAATAGGGCATATGCCCATTCTAAACATTTTAATACAAGCAATATTGATTTTATGAGAAGACTTATTTAAAAGTTGTGAGTAATTTTAATGAATACTCTCCTTCTATGATTCCTATATGTCGAAACAAGTATTTTATGAATCTTATATGAGAATAGGTAGAATAAAAATGTGATTCCCATTCAATACAAGATGAAACAATTTTGTTTGCATGAGAATGTGGATATGCCCATTCTAAACATTTTAATACAAGAAATACTAATTTTATAAGATTGTTTCTTTTATTCTTATGTATAGTTATTTTAAAAATGTGAGACTTTTTATTCCATACTATTCTTTTTCTTATTCTATTATCACTATCTACCCAAGAAATTCTTCTATAATTCCTAAATGAGAAGGGGCATATACCCATTCAATACAAGACAATACAAAAAGCTCCATCAATTTCATAACTCTTTTAACAAGATGTGACAACGGGTGTAGATTATAAAACAAAGTAAATTTTATTATTCCTATCATAAAGGGCATATGCTCATTCTAAACATTATAATACAAGTAATACTTATTCTTTTTGAGATTGGGAATGTGCACAAATGTGATTGAAACATATTTATTTTATGAGAATGGGTATGTTCCCATTCTAAACATTCTCATCCAAGTGATATTGATTTTATGAGATTAGGCATGTCCACTTTCACAAAACTTAGCCATCTGAATACTTATTTAAAAGTTGTGATCATATTTAATCCATACTCCTCTTTTATGATTCCTACTTACCAAAACAAATCTTTTATGATTCATATACGAGAAGGGGCATCTTCCTATTCCATACAAGAAAATGTAAAACTGTTCAATCACTTTCATACCTATTAAAGAGAATAGGAAAATGCTCATTCTAAAATAACTATTAAAGATAATACACATATGCCCTTTCTACATATTCTAATCTTAGTGATATTAAACGTAATTTTTTTGATACCTCTATAATGGCTGTGAGAATGGGAATATGACTATTCAATACAATACAAAAATTCTCAACTATAATGGTTGTGGGAATGGGAATATGTCTATTCATTATAAGACAAAAATTTTCAAACTCCCACTCTTTAATACGTATTTAGCAACTGTGAGGGGGAATCTGCCCATTTAATATGAGAAAAAACATATTTGTTTGTTTTAAAATGTGCATATGCCCATTCGAAACAATGATTCCAAATACAAGAAAAAGCATATTTGTTTGTATTAGAATAGGCAAATGCCCATTTGAAACAATGATACTAGTATCTGTATTATACTTTTACTATTTTTATCTGCCTAAACAATTCTTCTATGATTTCTAAATGAGAAGGGGCATAACCCAATGCTCAATCAATTTCATAACTCTATACAAGCTGTGAGAATGGGTGGCCATTCTAAAACAAAGTAAATTTAATTATTCATATAACATAGGGCATATGCCCATTCTAAACATTCTAATATAAGCAATATTAGTTTTTTTTTAGAATGTGATCTATAATAGGGCATATGCCCATTCTAAACATTTTAATACGAGCAATATTGATTTTATGAGAATACTTATTTAAAATTTGTGAGTAATTTTGATGAATACTCTCCTTCTATGATTCCTATATGTCCAATCAAGTCTTTTATGAATCCTATATGAGAATAGGTAGAATAAAAATGTGATGCCCATTCAATACAAGATGAAATAATTTTGTTTGCATGAGAATGAGCATATGCCCATTCTAAACATTGTAATATAAGTAATGCTCATTTTATGAGATTGCTTCTTTTATTTCTATGTATACCTATTTAAAAACTGTGAGACTGTTTAGTCCATATTCTTCTTACTATTCTTCTATTATTCCTATCTACCCAAGAAATTATTCTATGATTCCTAAATGAGAAGGGGCATCTGCCCATTCAATACAAGACAATGCAAAAATGCTCCATCAATTTCATAACTCTTTTAATAAGATGTGAGAATGGGTGCACATTCTAAAACAAAGTAAATTTGATTATTCCTATCATAAAGGGCATATGCCCATTCTAAACATTATAATACAAGTAATTTTTTTTTAGAATGGGCATGTGCACATTGTGATTGAAACATATTTTTTTATGAGAATGGGCATGTGCCCATTCTAAACATTATCATACAAGAAATATTGATTTTATGAGAGTGGGCATGTGCATTTTCTAAACATTCTCATACAAGAAATATTGTTTGTGATTCCTATCTACCCAAACAACTCTTTTAGGATTCCTATATGAGAATGGGCATCTGCCCATTCAATAAAAGACAATATAAAAATAGTCAATCAATTTCATACCTATTTAAAATCTATGAGCATGTATAATCCATACTCTTATTTTATAATTGCTATCTGCCCAACCAATTATTTTATGATTCCTATATGAGAATGGGCATCTACCCATTCAATATAAGAAAATGTAAAAATGTTCAATCAATTTCATAACTTTATACAAGTGTTAGAATGGGTTTGACGATAAATTCTAATATATATTTTTCATTTTTCAAATATTTTTCTACAACATTTACGATAGACGTAGATTATTAGGATATTAAAAGCATTTTAGCATTTTAGCATTAAAAGGTGGTGATTTATTGTTGTAGGATAAATTCAAATTTATTATAACTTTACACGAGATGTGAGAGAGGGTGGCCATTCTAAAACAAAGAAATACATAAATAGTACAATGTATTTAAATTTCATTATTAAAGAAACATATTTATTTTTTCATTTATCAAAACATATTTAAATCATTACATGTGTCTAAATAGGTATGAAAATAAATTATACTCTATATTTTTCATTATTCACATAATACTATTTAAAACATTAAAATGGGGCCAATAAATTCAAATATCTAGAGCATATTAAATCATATTACAACATATTAAAGCATTAAAGGGTGGTGATTTGTTAATGTATTATATATTCAAATTTTGAATGTATGTACAAAAAATAGTACTATGTATTTTTCATTATTATAATACCTCTTTACAACATTTAAAAGTTTCCAAACATTGGGATGATAAAACATTAAAGCATTTAAATATGTACCCTTTCATGGTTAAGTATTTATGATAGACTTGGATATTAAAGGAATTTAATCATTACATGTTGATGATTTATTATGGTAGGATAGATTCAAATTTCTAGACTTAGGATATTAGGATGTTAAAGGAATTTAATAATTATAGGGTGGTGAATTATTATGGTAGGATAAATTAAAATTTTATTTTTTTATTGTGCTTTTTTAGAGGCAATTTTTCTTGGTCAAATCCTTTATAAAAATATTGATGCTAAATGGCTTGGGTTTTGATTTTTGCTCTCTTACGATGATTTTTTATTTTTTTCTCTCTTACAACCAGGTTTTTCATTCGTATACTTTTTAGGAGAAAGATGAAGTTATGCGAAAGGATTTGGGCTGGTTGGACACAAATTATTGAAAAGTAAACTTGTTGTAGAGGTAGTAAAAAGATATAAAAAGAGAAAGGTGGTACTAAGTTTATCAAATCATTATTTACTCATGCGAAAGGATTTGGCCTAAATGGATACAAAGATAGTTGAAAGATAAACTTGTTGCAAAGGTTATAAAAATGACACAGAAAGAGACATGTGGTACTGAATCTATCTAATCATTTATTTGCACCATAAACATGTACACATTTAAATCCTTACGACATTAAAAAAGAACAAAACAATTTTGATCTATATATTTGGTAGCTATTACGTTTACAAATGTAAACAACTTGATTTCTATATTTGTTTGTTGTTATGTTTATGCATCAAACAAATCGAGACATAAAATAACCAAGATATATGAATAAATTGTTCAAATAGTTTATTGTGAATTAAAATATCTTTGTTTATACATATTTTAGGCTTTAGAAGTAAACATGGAAAAAATGAGATATAAAATAATTGAATATCCTTCTCTACCATTGTTGTATTCCATTTGAGAAATATTGAATAGTCTCCCTTGCAAAATCACTCTATCGGTGACTATTTTTTCTTTTGCAAAATCTATGTATCTTTGTATCTCTCATGCTATCGACAACTATATCTTCTTCTTTCTTCTAAAAATATTTGTATATTCATATTTCTTTAGCTACATCTAAGTTCTTCGTCTTTCCCCAGCTAAATCTATGAATGAAAAAATATCAGTCGCAATAGAGTGAAAATAAAAAACCGATTCATTCAAAATCAATATTTTTATAATGTAGCTGGCCAAAAAATGCCTCATAAAAAAGAGCACCAAAAATTAAGTTTTGAATCAAACCTACCATAATAAATGACCATTATGTATTTCCTCCCAAAAATAAAAATGGAAATTTTAAATTTGAATCCATCTTATTGAAAATCTATAAAAAGAGCACTTGAATATTCAAAATTTGAATCAAACCTACCAAAATAAAATACCAAATCTAAAAAACGAGCACCAAAACTTCAAAATTTGAATCAAACATAACATAATAAATGCCCATTAAACATTGCCTCCCAAAAAGAAAGCACCAAAAATTTGAAATTTAAAATAAATCATGCTGGTATTATTAACAATTAATTAATCAATAATAACAAGTAATAATAGAAATCAAAGTCTTTCTAATCAAGATATGATATTAGTAATTGATAGTTAATAAGTAACATTGATTAATAATAGAAATAACAATGATTATAGAATATCAATATTAATTAGTTAATTAATAATATTATAATTAATTGCAAGAGAATTATCCCATCAAATAATATTAATTACAAGAATTAATATTACTAATAAACTTACATTACTAAATTAACTCAAACATATTAGTAACATCGAATTGAATTATCAAATGAATAAAAAATATTTTTAAAACAATTAAATAATATTATATAAATATAATTAAATTTTATAAAACTAATTAACAACTTAATCACCATTATTTATAATGCTTAATTAATTATAGTGCATTTTAAAAATAATTTTATAAAATTATAAAAATATAATAAAACTTTATAAAACTAATTAACGACATAAACTCCATTATTTCAAAAAATTAGAAATCAAAGAATATGTATTTAACATATGATATTAGGACTAAACAAAATTAATTAATTAACAACATTAATTAATAATACTAATAATTAAATACAAGAAATAACATCGTATCATTTAATAATACCAATAAATTTCAAATAATATTTTACATTATTAAATAAAAATGATTGTTGTATGTGAATGGGTTGTTAGAATGTGTTATCACTATTCTTCGTCTATGATTCCTATATCAAAATACACATATGACAATTCTAAAAATATATCATTAGCACCTTCCCTAAGGCTATGAGAGTGAACAACATCCCTTATTCTATCATTCTTATATGATGTTTGTTATGAGAATGAAGTAAACTTTATTCCGAGAGAAAAATGAAAAAAGTTTGTTTGTATGAGAGAATGAGCAACTGCCCATCCTTAAACAAAGAAAAAGTAAATTTCATCTCTCCACTAGCATCTTGTATTGTGGAGTTAGATATGATTAATATAGAAGAGCTAAAATGATGAAAATTTTCTTCTATTACTCATTATAATTAAATGGGAATATTCCCATTCAATTCATATCAATTTCTTATATTATACATATTATAAAAACTACATTATGGGTAAGTGCACGAAGTTGGTGGACAATTCCGTGGACATAAAAACCCGAAATAAAGGTACCGCGATCGCGGTTTTAAAACCGCGAGCGCGGTCCTAAAACCGCGATCGCGGTTATTGAATTCTAGGTTCGGTAATTACCGAACCTAGTTCCGCGATCGCGGTTTATAACCGCGAGCGCGGTTATAAACCGCGATCGCGGAACTCTGAGACAAAATTTAACAGTCCCGCGACTCGTTATTTTCCTAATTTTCATTTCAAACCGCGACTTTTCCTAAACGTTTTTCACTCGCACTTTCAATACTATCTCAAAATTGCTCATCGGACTTCTGGATAGCGATAGATTCAACCATGCCGCCAAGACGAGGAGGTAAGTCCCCGATTGTAATCATTTTTTTGCATTTTAGGTTGTTTTTTTTGCATTTTAGGTTTTTTTTGGCATTTTCATGGGTTTTGTGAATTGTTTGTTTATGTATACAATTTTATTGTTTTATCAGTTGGTCGGCAAGCTCGGGCTCATGCAAACCGTCAAAACATTCCTCAAAACCCACCGAACATTCCTCAAAACCCTCCGAACATTCCTCAAAACCCTCCTCCAAACATAGATCCGCCCCCTGTGGCTCCTTCTGTCCCCACTGAGCCAACAGGAACGCAAGATAATATCATTGGAAGAATCCAAGAAAATAAAATTGTCATTGAGAACCTAATTCAAACTATAAGACAAAATCATGCTACAAATCCATCCCGCATGACTTTAGCCAATACATTGCAAACATTGATTGGCGAAGTCGAGTCTGCAACCAACCAAATACATAGATGGAACACCTTTAGAAGTGACTGTAGGCGGTGGTATGCGGATAAACTATCTCATGCGGCCGTCAAAGACAAAAAAATTGGAAAAGACCTCATTTGTGCATTATTTACCGACCCTAGAACCAATGCCCCCTGCAGTTACTTGCAAATGGTTCCCAATCCATTGGTGCCATGATGATAGAATCAAAAACAATTTTTGGGACCAATGGTGGATGGTTTTTGATTATCCACCATGCAACAACAATGAGGTTCCTCTTTATTTTTTGAAGAAATTATATTGTGAGTTTGTGCTCAATGAGGTCCCGAATTATTTTGACTTTTCAGACTTTTTTGGTCGAGGAGGTGGCTCTGCACAGAGCAGACCTGGTGCACGCGTAGGTCAGCCTAGGATCCCCCATGCCCCAAAACCCCCACTGCCTTCAGTTATCCCTCCTACAGTGAAGGAGGTTGTGGAGATTGATACATTGCATGCATTGAGGGAGCTCACTGACACTCTCACCCAGCATAGCACCCAGATTGCATCCGGTGATGTTGGTGGAGGTGCCAGTTCTAGTGCACCACACCACTGTGGATCATGTGGTGCCGTATGCACTGCAGGCGAGACATCATTTGCTGGTTCACAGGATTTTTTTTCTATAGATGAGATGCTGGGGAATGTTTTTGGAACTGGAGCCACTGATATTGGTCTTTCACAGGTAAATTTTAAATAAATTTAAATAATATATATATGTACAATAGTTTAATTCACATGTTTGAGATATTAATATATATATGATTGTACGTCATGTACATACATGTAAAAAACTAATTTTTTATTTTATTTTAAATAGCAAGAGCCGGTGAAGGAAACATCCGGTGTTGACATGCTAGCTACTGCGGTTGGGCGTGTTTCAAACGTAAGTTTCAAGTTGTACAAACTTACATTTTTAATAAATCATTTAATTGCACTAGATTATTATTATAATTTGTTTCACGTGTATGTTGTACATGTATTAATATTTTTCTCTTTTATACACAGGAGCCTGGCGGGTCATCATCTGCTCAGGGAACTGAAGCTACTGGCATGCCTCGCATGAGTTTTACGCAGGTTAGTTACAAATCTCTTTAAACACTTTGTTTCTAATTCTTGGACCTCTGTGTACATGAGTTTCACTTTCTTATACTCAACGTATATAAAATACATACAACAGCTACCATATATAAAGTTGTAATTTGCTTAGAATACCATAGTATCTCACACTTGTACACATGCTCTGCTGCATTTTCAATACCTCTAAAATTTTTGTAATTGGAGATACATGTCATAATAGACTTGAGGTGCTTACTTTAGGTGAAGAGGATTATTAAGTGATTATTATGGATGTGGACCCTATCCTCTAGATCCAGAAATAGAAATCTCATAAGTATTTTTTCTAGGTGGTTACTGACCCAATCCTCTTGATCTTCTTGATCCTCTCGGGCCAGTTGATAAATTCCCTTATGTCTCGTTTGTAGTACTAAACTGGATACACATGGTCTACATGTTCCCAACATCCAAAATAATGACACGTACTGCACTGTCATAGGTATATTATTTGTACATGATGAACTTCTCAATCCAATGTAAAATGATATCTTCCCATATCTACTTATTTACCTAGACTATATCTTGATTCTCAATAACTACCTCTAGATATGTAACACCATGAGTCACGAATGAAAAGATACTTGACAAGGAGGAAGCGATCAACTCGTAATCAAAATGAATGATAAGAGTGATGAAGAAATGTAAAAAAGGTTATTAAATCCTCTTGTACCCTTTATCTAAAAAAATCTATGCGTCCTTTCCATATGATTATAAGTTTTATATGGATTGGTGTACTGAGATTTAAGAATTTACAACATCATTGTATGATCAAGAAGTGAGGTTTGTATTTACTTGTTTCTTATCTATTAATCCAACATTTATCAATACTATATTGAAATGGGGGTAATTTGTAGTACCTAAATGTATTCCCAACACTTGGAAACATGACGTGTGTTACAACTATAATGATATATATCTCATTCACACATAACTTGAACAACTTAAGGAAATGTCTCACTCTATATCCACTTCGCTTCTACTAGATAACAAGTATTCTCCATCCCAACCCCTCACAAATCACTGCACATGTTATTGAACATATGCATAATCCTCCATGTGTCTCAGACCTAATTTATTAGACATCATGGACATGTTTGTAGGTTTAGGATAAGTTAAACTCCAACCTATCCACCCCCTACGAACCTATCCCATACACTTCTAATATTAACTTTTTCAAAAGGGTTACTTGGCTTAGTCAACCTAGGTAGTACTTTTAGGTTTGTTGAGTAAGAAATCTAATGATTGGTCATATATAAATATTCATTCACTAAAACCTAGTAGGGTGACCTTGGAAAATTCAAGAATCCTCTATTCTCACTCTAATAAAATTAAGAAGAAACATTGGACCATTTGATTCCTTAAGAGTACCCATAACAACAACAAACTACCAGTTTGAAGTTATCCATGTTTCTTCCCATAGATCAAACATGAGCTAAATTTTTGCATGTTTCCATGTGTGAGGGATGAATCAAGGGCTTGTATTCTATTGTATATTATGCCACACCTCATAATTGGTTTGAAGAGCTATAATGTATTGGTCATATTTATACCCTTATTTAAAATTTCTACTGAAAAAGGTACAGGATTATAAACAGTAGACAATTATTATCTAATTAACTTCCAACATCAATTAAGCATGACAAAAATAATTCATTCCAACTTGAAATGGACTAAGTGATAAACAATAACTTTATCAATATACAAGAGGGGAGAGAAACTTAGCTTGTTTAGGAAGATTCTGGGATGAGCTAGATGTGACAGGTAGCAGAGCAGGAGAAGATAAGACTTTAGATTCTACAAAGAAGATTATAGAACTGGAAAACATGTAGGTTCAAGACCATACATGATATGTATGGTCTATGTAGTAGTTGTACAGTCTAATACAAGGAATTTACAGTCTTAGATCATAAGGTAGTTGAGCTCTCAACTTTCTAGTGCTTTGCTTGTTTAGAAATTGTGTGATCATTGTGTTGCTCTTTTTCACACAACATCGAGATGACCTGTAATGATCAACAGTAAAGTAGAAACCCTAATAACTTACAAAACCCTTCATCAAAGCATTAAAAAACCAAAGGAGAAAAATATGTGTGTGTTTGATGCTAGACCACCCTGGGTAGTCAGACTCCCAACCGCTTGACAGGGTAAGTGCACGAAGTTGGTGGACAATTCCGTGGACATAAAAACCCGAAATAAAGATCTCTAAGCCAGCAAGGTGGAAGGAGGTTATGTTCTTTATTTCCAAAGGGATAACACACAAGTAAGATCCTCTAGGCTCGTGCACCAAAACTCAAACTCAGCTACCTTTGGACACAAATACATATAAATAGTGCATTATAATCTATATATTTGCAACACACTTGCCCACCAAGGATATACAACTCTAGTCTACTCTTCGTCTGATCTATATGTCGAGAGTAAAAATCACATGGTAATTCGGACATTGGGATGTGTGTAAATATGATTTATAAAGCGCGAGTGCGCTTTATAAACCGCGAGCACGCTTTATAAACCGCGTTCGCGGTATTTTTACAAAAAACTGCGATCGCGGAGCTATTTTCTGAACCTTAGCCTCGGAAAATCTTTGTTTTTCCCCAACCAAAGCTATGGAAGGTCATTATGAAGTGCAAAAGGTCAAAAAACCTCAAATCTGCTCTTCCAAAGACTTGAACCATGCTAAAAAACTGAAAACATTTCACAAAAATGGTGCCATCACATAGGGTAGACTCTTAGCTTTGTAAAAATATTGTTTTTAAAGTGAATAGAATAAGATAAATATCATTTTATAATTTATTACTAACAATAGGTCCTTAAGACATTTTTTCCCGTGAATGTTCATGTCTACGTTTAAGACTATAACTTTTGTTTCGCTTATCAAAATATGATAAAAATTATACCATCCCAAGCATGGACAAATTCTATACACCTTAAAAAAAAAAAAATTTATTTCGATATTTTTTGATATAGTTATGGCGGGCAAACGGAAAGCGCTCCATTTTCTAAATATTTTCAGACCACTTTCACGGAAAAAATCATAAAAAAAAATATTGCTAAAAAAATACAAAATAAAATCCATCCCAAGATAGACAACTACATCTAACGTTTTACCAAAGGAAAAATAAAATAACAAGATTTGGTCATCCAAAATGCGGGCAAACAGACTACAATCTTATAAGTTTTTTCAAAAAAAAAAAGTAAGTCATATAATTTTAAGTGTTTAATATAGCTAAACTTGTCCGTTTTTTACAAAAATTAGTATTTTAGAAACTAGATTCTGAATTCTACGATTCATATTTATATAATTTTTCTAATTTAGAGTGCATGTATAGCTAATAATCCCTACAAGTTGAGATTTCACTGTTTTTTGCAATATGACGTCCACGGATGACCCTATATTTGTCCATCAACTTGGTGCACTTACCCTTATATTCAAGATAAGTTGAAACAATTGTCTCAGATATTTTTATGAGAGAATGGGCAACTGCCCATTCTTAAATAGAGACAGAGTAAGTAAATTTTATCTCTCCACTAACATCTTGCATTGTGGACTAGTTATGAGTAATATAAAAGTACTAACTAGACTAAGTTCAATATTGCATGTATTAGAATGTTTAGAATAAACATATGAAATTTTAGATCAATATTGTATGTATTAGAATGTTTAGAACATGAGCATATGTCCATTCTAATAATAGGAATCACAGAGAAAAATAGGCATAAGGAAAACTACATATGGGCATCTATCTACTCAAATGGGCATGACATGAAGATGAAGTGGGTTGTACCACCTTTGGTGATGAAAGGAAAACTAGATGTTATTCTTCACATCGAGAAGAGTTAGAAATATTCATTTTTTTCATGAAAAAAGAGAGAGAGACAAAAAGAGAAATAATAAACAATAATTAGAGATAAAATCTTGATCCCCTTTTAAGGGTATGAAGTGCAACACTAGGCTCCGTTAGGAATAGTCTAGCCAATATGATATAATTATTAATTCTATAAAGGTTTTCAGAATTTTTTACACTATAATTTTTCTTCTAATCTTGTCCTCCTTTCATGCAAAATGGGAAACAACCCAACAATAAATGTTTATTTGTTTGAGGATGGAAAAATTCCCATATTTCTAAATAATCCAATACAACTAACCAAAAATATGGCCAAACAAAAATGTTAAAATGTATAGAGAATGGGATGATTCCTATCATCATTATTACGAAGCAGTCCAAGGATTTTTTTAAAACAATTACCTTTAATTAATAAATACACAGTGGTAAACAATATATTTGCATGCTAGTCTCGATATGTCATGGTATTAAACAATATATGTTAATTACTCTTATATGAGAATTTGCATTTGCTATTTCTGAATCAAATTAATAGAACTATGAGAATGGGCATCTGCCCAAGGGTATGTAGTGTAACACTTGGTGGATCCAAGATGCCCATTCCTAAAACAAAATAATAGAACTACATAAGGCTTGATCCCCATGAGGGTATGTAGTGTAGTACTTGGCAGAGGTAGAACTTGGCTCCACCAAGGATAGTCCAGCCAAAACAATACAATTGTATTCAAAATAAACTAAAAAAATGTTATTTTGTTTGTATGAAAGAATAAGCAACTGCCCATTCTTAAACAAAGGCAAAGTAAATTTTATCTCTCCACTAGCATCTTACATTGTATAGTTAGATATGATTAATATAGAAGCTCTAAAATGATGAGAATTTTCTTCTATTACTCATATTATAATTGAATGGGCATATTCCCATTCAATTCATATCAATTTCTTGTATTAGACGTATTAGAAAAACTACATTGTATTCAAGATAAGTTGAAAAAAATGTTTGTTTGTTTGTATGAGAGAATGAAAAACTACTCATTCTTAATTATAGATAGAGTAAAGTAAATTTTATCTCTCTACTAGCATCTTGCATTATGGACTAGCTATGAGTAATATATAAGTACTAAACAAACTAAGTTCAATATTGCATGTATTAGAATGTTTAGAATGAGCATATGACATTTTAGATCAATATTATGTGTATTAGAATGTTTAGAACATGATCATATACCCATTCTAATAATATGAATCACATAGAAAAATAGGCATAAGGAAAAATACATATGGGAATTTTTCTACTCGAATGGGCATGACATGAAGATGAAGTTTGTTGTTCCCCATTTTGCTATGAAAGGAAAACTAGATGTTATTATTCACATTTGAAAGACTTAGAAATATTCATTTTTGTTTTTCATGAAAAGAGAGACTAATAGAGATAGAAGTTTGATCCCCTTTAAGGCTATGCGAAAGGCAACACTACGCTCCGCCAAGGATAGTATAGCCAATATGATACAATTATTAAGTCTATAAAGCCTCTCAAAATGTTTTTACCCTATCATTCTTCTTCTAATTTGGTCCTCCTTCATGCAAAATGGAGAATAACCCAACAGTAAATGTTTGTTTATTCATGGATGGACAAATGCCCATATTTCTAAATAGTCCAATAAAACTAACAAAAAATATGGCCAAACAAAAAATTTAGAATGTCTAGTGAAAGGGCTAATGCATATTGTCATTATTGTGAGTGGTCCAAGACTTATTTTTAAACAATTACCTTTAATTAATAAATACACTGTGGTAAACAATATATTTGTTTGATGCTCTCAATATGTCATGGTCTTAAACAATATATGTTAATTAATCCTATATGAGAATGGGCATCTACTATTTCTAAGTCAAATTAATCAAACAATGAGAATGGGCATCTTCCTAAGGGTGTGTAGTGCAAAACTTGGCGGAGCCAAGATGCCCATTTGTAAAACAAAATAATAGAACTACATAAGGCTTGATCCCCATGGAGGGTATGTAGTGAAACACTTGGTGGACGCAGAACTTGGCTCCGTAGGGGATAGTCCAGCCAAAATGATATAATTGTATTCAATATACAATGAAAAAAATGTTTGTTTGTTTGTATGAAATAATGGGCAATTGCACATTATTAAACAAAGGTAATGTAAATTTTATCTCTCCACTAGTATCTTACATTATAGAGTTAGATATGATCAATTCTATAGAAGTGCTAAACTAAGAATAATTTTCTTCTATTGTTCATATTATAATTGAATGGGCATCTGCTCATTCAATTCATATCAATTTATTCTATTATACGTATTAGAAGAAATTCATTATATGCAAGATAAAATTAGAAAAATGTATGCTTATTTATAAGAGATACCTGAAAACTACCCATTCTTAAATAAAGATAGTAAATGAATTTTATCTCTCCACTATCATCTTGCATTGTGGACTAGCTATGAGTAATATAGAGGTACTAAATAGACTAAGTTCAATATTGCAAGTATTAGAATGTTTAGAATGAGCATATGAAATTTTAGTTCAACATTTATTGTATTAGAATGTTTAGAACATGAGCATATGCCCATTGATAATGGGCATATTCCCATTCTAATATAGGAATCACAAAGAAAAACAGGCATAAGGAAAACTACATATGGGCATATGTCTACTCGAATGGGCATGACATGAAGATGAAGTGGGTTGGGCCCCATTTTACTTTTGAAGGAAAACTAGATGTTATTCTTCACATTGAGAAGAGTTAGAAATATTCATTGTTATTTCTTAGAAATTTCCTTGATATTCTTCATGAAAAGAGAGAGGGAGAGCCAAAAATTGGAAGAATAAAAAAGTATTAGAGATAGGGCTTTATCCCCTTTAATGGTATGCAATACAGCAAAGAGGCTCCACCGTGGATATTCCAGCTAATGTGATACAATTATAAACTCTATAAAGGGTGTCAGAATGCTTTTACATTATTCTTTTTCTAATATGGTCCTCCTTTGATTGCAATGGTCCTCCTTTGATGCAAAATGGGAACAACCCAAAAATAAATGTTTGTTTGTTTGAGGATGGAAAAATTCCCATATTTCTAAATAGTCCAATACAACTGACCAAAAATATGGCCAAAACAAAATGTTAGAATGTCTAGAGAATGAGAAAATTCCTATTCTCATAATTACGAGCGGTCCAAGACCTATTTTACAAAAATACCTTTAATTAAACAATACAATGTGGTAAACAATATATTTGCATGTTGGTCTTGATATTTCATGGACTTAAACAATATATGTTAATTTATCCTATATGAAAATGGGCAGAGAATGGGAATATTCCATTTCTAAATCAAATTAATAGAACTATTATCCAAAATGTGCCCCCTGCTCATTTTGTGGCTAACTCCTTTCATTCTTCCCTCTCTTGTGCCTCAGTCATAATTTTTTTCTTTTCAGGCACTCAAAACTTTCTAGAAATGACACCATTGGATAGAGCTCTCTCTCATCTTTCCAGAAAGGTAAATTTTTCCTCCTAACTCCATGTATTTTTAAAGTTATGGCTCAGTGGAGTTTTTGTGGGAAATTTTCCCTGAAAGGCCCGCAGCCAATGAGATGCCGCCACGTGTCCAAGGAAGTGGCGGGGGTCGGAGGAGAACTTGGTTTTTACCAAGTGTTTTGGTGAAATTTCAAAAGGAAAATTTTTCCCTGCAGCCCGCCGAATTAGACGATGCCACGTGTCCAGGGAGAAATTTGAAAAAATTGGCTAAGTGTTGCGCATGGAAAATTTTGGAGGAAGGTCCGCGCCCAATCATATTGCACCACGTGTCCTATGGCGTGGGAGTTTCGGAGGGTGGAGGAGAAGTTGGATTTTTGGCAAAGTGTTTCACCAAATTTCAAAGGAGGAGTTTTGGCCCGCTGCCCCCGCCAATCAATCATGTTTTGACATGTGTCCCTAGGGGTCGGAGCTGCGGAGTGCGGGAAGAAATTGGGATTTTTTCCCAAAGTGTTGGCGCAAAAGTAAAATATTTGCAGAGGGCGTGCCACGTGTCCTAGACCGGCAGAAGGTGGGGAGAATTTGGGAATTTTTCCCAAAGAAAAAACAAAGGAATTTTTCAAAGGGAAAAGCTCGCCCCCAAAATGCGAGCCAATGGGATCTAGCCACGTGTTAGGTGGCGCCAAAAAACTTAAGAAAAGCCCGCATGAAAAATTAGAAGGGGCAAGCCCACACCCAATGGGGTTGTGCCACGTGTCCAGGTCGAAAATGGTCAAAGCAGCCCACGGAAAATTCAGGAAGGACAGGCCCGTGTCTAATCAACGCACGCCACGTGGCCTCAACTCACCAACCCGGTGGGGATTTTTGGAAAATTTCCCAAAGGGCAAAACAAAGGAAAATGGAGTAGGATGGGCCCGCGCCCAATAAAAATGTGCCACGTGGCACCTAGAAAGGCGGAGCATGGGGATTTTTGGGAAATTTTCCCAAATGCAAAAAGGGTGAAAAAATTCAAATTTTTGCCCGCCAACTGATTTGGCCTTGTTTTGCCCTAAAATTTCAAATGGCCATATCTTTCGATCCAGAGCTCGGTTTTTTGCGTTCTTCATATAAATGGAAAGATGGTGAAATTCTCTACAAGATTCTGGTGTCATTTTTTCATTTTGATGGAGTTTGGAGAGAGAAAATTGAAATAACACCTCTGGCACGTGGTCATGGACAGAAATAACATTTCAACCACCGTTTTTAATGAAGAATGGTTCGCATTCTCTCCCAGCATGGCTAAAAATGTAAGGGGATGGGTTTGTAAGGATGCCCATGTTGTTTTGATTGCATTTTGGTCAATGGTTGAATCCCTTCCACGTTTTCCCACGTTTCTCTCTCCTGGGCTCGTCCCTTGCACTGTAAAAGCTAGTTTTGGCTCATTTTCAAAGGGTTGAACATTTTTTGTGTATTGCAGGCTCCCTTTTTCACCTTGGAAGTGATTTGGTGGAATATCAGACCTTTTCTAAGAACTACAACATATTTTTTCCTCTCAGGTGTTGTAATGCATGTATTTTGATATTGAAAATGACAATGCAAGCTCTGTGAATGAATTTCAATCCTCTGCTTATGTTGTTTGCTTCCTTTCTGATCTTTCATTACATGTCATCATTTTTGCATGATGTTTTGTTGTGTTTCCATGATTTGTGTCAATCTGCAGAAGTAAAAAATGCTCACCACTCCTTTGTTGCATCACATATTAGCATTCTCTATCTTTCCCCCTTTGAAATTTAGAGTAAGAACTAGGAATATAAACCTCTGCAACTTGTAAGTGATAAATCTGATCAGAGGAGTTGAGGAACCAGCCTCTAATCTGGAGATTCCTTTCCCATTTTTACAAGTCCCACACTTGGGGAGAGGATTCAATGTTGTGCAATCACACTGGATGCTTAGGATGATCAAACTAGAAATCTGATCAACATCCAGGGGTGTTGCTGATTTGCAACAATAGTTTTTTTACTCCCAGTGGGACCGTAGAGGTGTTCATCTTCATTGCAACAAATTGATGTGTATCTGTTGCAATTTTCCAAGTTTAAAGAGCCCTAAATTACACATTTGGAAAATCCAAGGAAGAAGAATCAGCTGGTTTTAGCAGTATAGGCCATAAAACTCATGAGAAGAATCATCACAAGGTCAAGAGTTGGAGAAGAAGAGGTGTTGTTTGAGTATTTTTAGTTATCTCCAAGAAGAAGGAAAAGAGGGAGGAGGATTCAAAGGTTTCAATCTCCACCAAACAGAACTCTTTCAACTCCTCCACCTGGTAGGCCTTTCATTCAATCAACAAGGGTTTTGAGGCCAATCAAAATGGCACAAAACAACCCCTATGTCAATTTCACTAGCAACAACCCACTTGCTCTCAATGCACAAAATCCAATTCCAGTTGCAGCATTGAAGAACATCCCATACTTTACTGGAGAGAATCAAACTACTCCTGGAGATCATGTCAAGGATATTGCTAACATTTGTGTAATCCATGAGATCAATGAGATGCAAGTTGCTGTCAAACTACTGGCATCTTCATTCAAAGGGAAAGCTTTGCAATGGTTCAAGAGTCTTGCCTTAGGTTCTATTCAAAATTTGAATCAGCTATACATATCCCTCCATGAGTAGTTTAGAGAAAAGGAGACAACTTGTCCCTTTTGGAGCAAATTGACAACCATCAAGAGAGCTCCCAATGAGCAAGTTGCCTGATTTTAACTTCAGATTTCAAAAGACTTGGGAGAGAATTCCGGTGGCGATCAGGCCAACAACGAAGTTTCTTTCCTCTATTACCTTAAATCTTTAAATTCTGATATTTCAATGTTAATCAATGCATGGGAGGCACAACTATCCCCATTACTTAAAGCATTGCCATTAGAGCTGAAAATTGTTTGATTCAAGATGGAAAGCTAGCTCCTAGGCCTCCAATGCCATTATTTCTAAGTTTAGAGAGCCCAAACACTAATCAAATGCCTAATTTAGCTCCTATTCTCACTCCTAGAAACCATAATTCAAGTGAAGCTTCTACTTCATCTTCTAGTGCCTCAAATGAGCTTCAAGACGTCATGAAGCAGCTCAAAATCTAGGCAATGAGCTGGTTACACTCAAGAGGCAGCAAGCCCAAGGTTTTAGAACTCCCTTCCAGCCTCAAGCTCAGCCTAGAAGGTAGACATATTAACCCCAAAGACCACCCAACCCAGCTGCAAATCTAAATCAAGGAAGGCCTCCCGCCAACAAGCCATTTCAGCCCTATAATCCCAATGCTACATTTGCATCTAAAGCGTTAGTGCCGACAAAAACAATATAGCTCAAGAGTATGATTGGTGTTTCCCATGCAATGAACCTTACAACCAATCCATGTGCTTCAACGGTGCCTTGAATCAAGCATTAATGGTGACAACAACTGATGTGGAGGGTGAGGGTAATCAATAAACATTCTAGCAGTAGTCAGCTCCAAATGATACCACACTTGTAAACTGGTAGGCAGAAGATTTTTGTGGCATGAATCAAATAGTTTCCCAAAGTGTTGCAGCCAACACAAGGTCAAAGAGGAGAAATTTGGGTGAAGAACAACCATTAGCCCCAAGCAATCCTCAATCTTCTATCACTCCACAAGCTATTGGCAAACAAAATCCAATCCCAAACACGCAAGGACTGCCCAAAACAGCTCCTAAGCCAACTCAAATGCCAATTGCTACTACCCATGTGCAAGGAATGAATGTGTAGGCCAAGGGACAGAAAAGGGATACTTCATCTCCATTCAATATCATTGATCAGATGAAGAAGACAAATGTAAACATATCAATGTGGGAATCACTATCTATCCCAGGCCAAAGAGATTTGGTACAAGCTGCCATGAAGGACTAGTCAACTTCAAATAAAAAGTCCAAATGCAAGAGAAAGTGCTCATAAATGCTGCCCAGCCTGAGGGGAATCATGGAGGACAACAAGGTAAAATGTTGAAACCCCCTCCATTCTATGTTTCATTGATTATTGGGAATCCATTAGTACACAATTGGATGATTGATTCCGGGGCAAGTAGTTCAGTAATGCCCAAGAAAATAGCTGATCAGTTGGGAATTCAATATGAAGTCATATCCAAAGGGGTAGTGCAATTGGATGGGATAGCAGTAAAAACAGGTGGAGTGATAAAAAACTTGAGTCTTACCTTGTATGCCTGCCCTAATGTTGTTGTTTTGCAAGATGTCTCAGTAATAGACCTTCCACCACTCTTCGCCCTATGTTTGTTAAGGGATTTCACAACCAAGATTGGAGGTTACTTATCTACTGATTGGTCACACATGTTATTTAAAACGAGATATGGAACCAAGGCCACAATCAGATCTGAACCTATTGCAAACTTTCACATTGAGCCTTACACTCCAAGTTAGATCAATACAAATTGTTCAGCGTTTGATCAAGAAGATTATCCATACACGATGAAGTGACACCAAAGTTGGAATCATCCTAGATCTAACTCTTGATGAATGGGCAAACAAGGTGCATGCTTTTGATCCTTATCAAGAAATAGAAGAATCTGAGTTAGGAGTCTATTGTATGCATGAGGAAAATCAGCGATTTCCTAGCATCACCAAGCTAGACCACAAGGATGAAAATGAGGTATGGCAGTTTTTTTTTTATGGATCAAGGAGTAGACAAGGTGCAGGAGGGGGAGATATGCTTGTTTCACCTCAAGGAGTTAAGTATTATTTAGCTTTTAGATTTCAGTTTGCATGCTCTAATAACACTGCTGAATATGAAGCTTTGATACAAGGATTGCATTGGTCAATCAAGAGGGGGATAAAGAATTTGCAAGTCTTTGGTGACAGTGATTTGATTGTCAACCAAGTTAAGAGGAAACATGCTGTCAAGAATGATCTACTCAAATTCTACAAGAACAGGGTGTGGGACCTCATTGAAGATTTTGAGGGGTTTGGCATAAAATTCATTCCTAGAAAAGAGAACCAAGCCGACGAGGCTTGCAGAGTTGGGACAGCCTTTGACGTTGTTGAAAGTATTCAAAAAGACAAGGTATAACCAAACATCCATGTGATTGTGAGGCCTTCAAAGGCTGCCGGACAACAATGTAAGTTGGCAAGTGTTTGAAATTGATTAGCAAATCATCCATTTTTTGCAAGAAGAGGTGGAGTTCTCAGCTAAAAATCAGGAAAAGTTGGAGCAGCAGTATGGTGACCAAGTGGTACAGCTGAGAACCAACAAGCTACCAAAGGGACTTATTACTTTGGAGTCCATTTTCAATCCTAATGATCAGTTTAGGAAGGAGAAAGCAAGCATCCAAGTCAAGGGAGAAGATTCGGTGTCCATCTCGGTGGAAGGAGGCAAATCACTCCAAATTGGTAAGATGACAACTGAGCAAGAAAGGTATGAGTTCATACAGCTTTGTCAAGAATTCCCTGATGTGTTTGCTTGGAGCTATGAAGATTTGAAAGGTTTCAATCCCAAGTTAGCTCAACATACCATTGAATTGGATCCAAATACTAAGCCCATCAGGAAAAAAAAAAGGCCAATCAACCCCCACATGGAGCCTCTCATGAGAAAAGAATTGAATAAGTTAATAGAATCAAGAATCATATTCCCTATCAAGAATTATAGTTGGGTAGCCAACTTGGTTCCAGTAAGAAAGAAGAGTGGGGAAATCAGGTTGTGTGTTGACTTCAGAGATTTGAATAGAGCATCTCTCAAGGATCATTATCCACTTCCTTCTATGGAGCAGATTTTTCGAGTTGTTCTTTGGCTCGAGAGGTTTTCATTACTTGATGGCTATTCAGGGTATAATCAGATTATGGTGAAGGAAGAAGATCAGTTCAAGACAGCCTTTACAACCAAATGGGGAACTTATGCATACAGGAAAATGCCATTTGGGCTGTCCAACGCTAGAGCTACTTTCCAAAGAGCAATGGACATGGCATTCAAGGATTTGATTAACAACATAGTGCTGATATATCTTGATGATATCACTATTTTTTCAAAAAATGCAGCAGACCACCTCTCTCATTTGAGACAAGTGTTCCAAAGGTGTAGAAGATTTGGAGTCTCCTTGAATCCTAAAAAATGTATTTTTCTAGCCCATGAAGGAAATCTCCTTGGCCACATTGTCTCCAAAGAAGGATTAGCAATTGATCCAGAGAGAGTTAAAGCCATAAGAGCACTACCATTGCCAAGCCACAAGAAGGCCCTTCAAAGTTTCTTGGGGAGAATAAATTTTGTTCGGAGGTTTGTCCCAAATTTTGTAGCCCTAGTCAAGCCTATCACCAAGATGTTAAAGAAAAGCATGGCTTTCAAATGGATAGCAGAAGGCAAGAAAAGTTTTTAACCAATCAAATAAGCCATCTCTCAAGCCCCAAATCTCATCAACCCAGATTTCTCCAAGGATTTCACCCTCTATGCGTTTGGGGGTGATGATACTATTTCTGCAATCTTGGTACATCAGAACAAAGAAAATGATGAGCAGTGAATTGCTTTCTTTAGCCAAAGCCTGGAGGACTATGAGGTGAGATATTCTTTCATTGAGAAGCATGTTCTTGTAGTAATCAGGAGCTTGAAGAAATTCAAGCATCTAGTTTCAAACAATAAGGTCCAATTTTTGGTTTCTCATGTGGGAGTTAAAGACTTCCTCCTCAACAAAGACTTGAATGAAAAGAGAGCAGGTTGGATTACTCGTGTCATGGAGTATGACATAGAGATCAAGGTCACCAAGTTGGTCAGAGGAAAAGGATTGTGTGAGCAGTTAATTTTGAGCAAACAAAAGGAAGCATGCAATGAGAAGGAGGTTGTTTTGGCATTACAAGACAACCATTAGAAAGGAAGCACTCAAGAGGAAAATAATGGTGTTCCCATTCCTTGCTGGACCCAAGACATAATGCATTTCCTAAGCACAGTCTAAGCCCTCCTGAGATGAACAAGACCAAGAGAAGAAACTTCAGATTGCAGGCTATCCCATATGCCCTTGTTAATGGTGTTTTGTTCAAAATAGATGTGAATGGAGTACTAATGAGATGCACTAGTACAAATCAGATTCATAGGGCATTGGAAGAGTTCCATGGTGGACCATCTGGTGGTCATTTTTCACCAAGAGTGATAGCTCTAAAGATCATGAGGGCTGGCTATTATTGGCCCAAGATTTTCAATGATTGTTATGCATGGATCAAGAGGTGCAAGAATTGTGCATTATTCATAGGTAAAGAGAGGCTAGCTGCCCTTCTATTGCATCCAATTTCAATTGACCAGCCATTCATGCAATGGGGTTTAGACTTCATTGGAGTCATTAATCCCAATTCAAGCCAAGGGCACAAATAGATTTTAACAGCCACAGATTACTTCACCAAATGGATTGAAGTAGTAGCACTCAAGGAAGAAAATGAATCTAGCATCCTAGACTTCTATGAGGGAATATCAACTAGATTCAACGTACCTGCTACATTAATATCAGATAATGCATTGGCATTCATTCGGTCCAAGGTGACTGAATGGGCTGTCAAGAATGGGATCTACCTAAGCACTTCATCAAACTATTACCCTCAGGGTAATGGCCAGGCTGAGTCTACAAACAAGAACTTGCTGAGGATCATTAGGAGGACTCTTGATGAAAGTTGGAGGTCTTGGCATACTAAGTTTAAATCAGCCTTATGGGCTGATAGGATAACTCCCAAGAGATCTATAGGTAACTCTCCATTTAAGCTTGTTTATGGGAGAGAGGCAATTTTTCCCATGTCGCTTGAGTTGCCAACATTGGAACTCATGAAATAGTTGGAGTTGTTGGAGTTTGAACCCATGGAGGTTAGATATGCAGAGTTAATGGAGCTCCAAGAAATTAGAAATCAGGCCTCCCAAGCAATGGAGAGGGATCAAGCTTCGATAAAGAAGACCTTTGATAGAAAGGCCAAGAATAGATCCTTCCAAGTTGGTGATCTAGTGTTAAAATGGGATGCAGATAGAGAAAAACCGGGAAGGCATTCAAAATTTGATTCCATTTGGAGTGGCCCATACATGGTCACAAAGTGTAAGGACAGTAATGCTTTCCAATTGTCTTCATTAGATGACGAGGAACTGCAAATCCAGTCAATGGAATCCATCTAAAGCATTGCTATTGAAAGAAACTCTCCACCTTGTACATATCAACTTAGGTTTCCATTCCTCCAAGTGCTTGTGCACATTGTTTTGTTGTAGGTTAGTTTGTTATCCCTAAGTTCTTTGGCACAAGCTTGTTGTTCCTGGGTATGTGTTTACAGGCCTTGCTCCACCAGGTGATATTCCATCTTCCTCCTTACAAGGTGTTCTAGTCGGTTGGGGTATCAAACAGAGTCGATTACTCCATGCCCAATGGATTGCTTCAGGAAACTGGTAATTTCATCCAGCAGGCAGATGACCCCTATGAGTCATGAAAATTGTTATCCAAAATGTGCGCCCCTGCTCATTTCGTGGCTAACTCCTTTCATTCTTCCCTCTCTTGTGCCTCAGTCATAATTTTTTTCTTTTTAGGCACTCAAAACTTTCTGGAAATGACACCATTGGATAGATCTCTGTCTCAGATTTCCAGAAAGGTAAATTTTTCCTCCTAACTCCATATATTTTTGAAGTTATGGCTCGGCAAAGTTTTTGTGGGAAATTTTCCCCTTAAAGGCCCGCAGCCAATGAGATGCCGCCACGTGTCCAAGGAAGTGGCGGGGGTCGAAGGAGAACTTGGTTTTTTACCAAGTGTTTTGGAAAATTTTCAAAAGGAATATTTTTCCTGCAGGCCCGCCGACGAATTAGACAATGCCACGTGTCTAGGGGATAAATTTGAAAAAAATTGGCTAAGTGTTGCACATGGAAAATTTTGGAGGGAAGGTCCGCGCCAATCATATTGTGCCACGTGTCCTATGGCGTGGGAGTTTCGAAGGGTGGAGGAGAAGTTGGATTTTTGGCAAAGTGTTTTGCCAAATTTCAAAGGAGTTTTGGCCTGCTACCCTGCCAATCAATCATGTTTCGACATGTGTCCCCGGGGTCGAAGGCTGCGGAGCGCGGGAAGAAATTGGGATTTTTTCCCAAAGTGTTGGTGCAAAAGTAAAATATTTGTAGAGGGCCCGCGGTAAATAAAATCATGCCACATTTCCCAGATCGCGGAAGGCAAGGAGAATTTGGGAATTTTTCCCAAAGAAAAAACGAAGGAATTTTTCAAAGGGAAAAGCCCGCCCCAAAATGCGAGCCAATGGGATCTCGCCACGTGTCGTGGTGCCAAAAACTTAAGAAAAGCCCACATGAGAAATTAGAAGGGGCAAGCCCACACCCAATGGGGTTGTGCCACATGTCCAGGTCAAAAATGGTCAAAGCAGCCCACGAGAAAATTTAGGAAGGACAGGCCCGCATCTAATCAGCGCACGCCACGTGGCCTCAACTCACCGGCCCTGCGGGGATTTTTTGGAAAATTTCCCAAAGGGAAAAACAGAGGAAAATGGAGCAGGATGGGCCCGCACCCAATAAAAACATGCCACATGGCACTGGAAAGCGAGCATAGGGATTTTTTGGGAAATTTTCCCAAATGCAAAAAAGGTGAAAAATTCAAATTTTCGCCCGCCAATCTGATTTGGCCCTGTTTTGCCTTAAAATTTAAAATGACCATATCATTCGATCTAGAGCTCAGTTTTTCATGTTCTTGATATCAATGGAAAGATGGTGAAATTCTCTACAAGATTTTGGGGTCATTTTTGCATTTTGATGGATTTTGGAGAGAGAAAATCGAAAAACACCTCTGGCATGTGGTCATGGATAGAAATGACGTTTCAACCACCGTTTTTAATGAAGAATGGCTCGCATTCTCTCCCAGCATGGCTAAAAATTTTAGGGATGGGTCTATAAGGACACCCATGCTGTTTTGATTACATTTTGGTCAATGGTTGAATCCCTTCCATGTTTTCCCATGTTTCTCTCTCCTGGGCTCGTCCCTTGCACTGTAAAAGCTAGTTTTGGCTCATTTTCAAAGGGTTGAACATTTTTGTGTATTGCAGGCTCCCTCTTTCACCTTAGTAGTGATTTGGTGGAATATCAGACCTTTTCTAAGAACTACAACATATTTTGCCTCTCAGGTGTTGTAATGCATGTATTTTGATATTGAAAATGACAATGCAAGCTATGTGAATGAATTTCAATCCTCTTCTTATGTTGTTTGCTTCCTTTCTGATCTTTCATTACATGTCATCATTTTGTGCATGATGTTTTTTTGTGTTTCCATGATTTGTGTCAATCTGCAGAAGTAAAAAATGCTCACCACTCCTTTGGTGCATCACATATTAGCATTAGTTTTAGTTTTTTGCATTCTCTATCTTTCCCCCTTTGAAATTTAGAGTAAGAACTAGGAATATAAACCTCTGCGACTTGTAAGTGATAAATCTGATCAGAGGAGTTGAGGAACCAGCCTCTAATCTGGAGATTCCTTTCCCATTTTTACAAGTCCCACACTTGGGAAAGGATTTAATGTTGTGCAATCACACTGGATGCTTAGGATGATCAAACTAGAAATCTGATCAACATACAGGGGTGGTGCTGATTTGCAACAACAAGAACTACATAATACAAGAATGGGCATCTGTCCAAGGCTATGTAGTGCAACACTTTGTAGAGCCAAGATTCCCTTTCTAAAACAAAATAATAGAACCACATAAGGTTTGATCCTTCGAGGGTATGAAGTGTATTAATTGTGGGAATCACAACTTGTCTCCGCCAGGGTTAGTCCAACCAAAATGATACAATTGTTTACAAGTGTCACAATGTGACTAATTCCAGTCGTAGTCGAAAATCCTATTTAAAAATATGGAGTGACATGAAACATAACATGAGACCCATATTTTTATTAAAAATTTACCAACCATGCTTTAATGCTTTAATATCCTAATGTTTAGACCCATTTAAATGTTTTAGAGAGTTATTAGAATACTGAAAAATAAATAATACAAAAATAAAATTTTTAAAACATTGCTTGCATTTGAATGCTTAGAATGGGCATATGTCAATTCTCATATAAACAAATAATTATGTCTTGTATTGAATTGGAAGTTTCCCATTATCACAACCTTCTCACAAACTTTATAGAGGTATGAAAACATTTTTAAATAATTACTTTCATTTGACCTTTTAGAATGGTCATATTAAATGTTTAGATAAGCATATGCCAATTCTCATATTAATTTTTTTTTTTTTTTTTTGAAAGTGTAGCATTTAATCTCAAAGGATGAACCATGTGTATCTTCACCTTGCATATGTGGTGAATCATTCAACAATGCAAAGAGACACACTCGATATCTAGGCTTACGGACATGACATGATTCACCAATGATGTAAGGTGTGACATGATTCACCAATGATGAAAGGCCAAGTTTCAAATGATTCACTATTAGGATAATATGCTTTAATTTTATTACTATTATCTAACCTTGATGAAAAATGATCACGAACAAAAATAATTATTTTATGAATCATGAAAGAAGAATTATAGAGTTATCATTTATTTTATGATCAACCCGCTCACCCAATTTGGCAACAAAGTAATGCCTCTTAGATGGTAAGCACACTCTGTACTTTGGTAAAAACATAATAGATAACTTCCCATCTTATCAAGAAACGATCATATTTGGATGCATCATTTTATAACTATGGAGGATAATAACTGTGCAAGTCTTACAAAATATTGAAGTGATATTCTTAAAACCCATATCAAAGATACAAAAGATATAAAATGTGACATTATAATTTATCTTTATACCCAAAAAATCCAAATACAATAGAGAAGAGTTAGAAGTATCTCTGAAACTTATCTTCAATTTAAAAATAATTAATTCCCTGTATTAACAAATATGATTAGGTTAACAACTACACATGTCTCATAATACATTAAAGTGATATTCTCGATACCCAAATCGGGTTAAGTGCAACAAGTTGGAGGACCAAAAAGTGGACATCAAATCCCAAATTTTACGAACCATGTTGTGGTCTGCTTTTTCAGTTCAAGAAATTCCCGAACATAAGACCACGATCATGGTTTAGAGATTGTGACAGTGGTTTATAAACTTCTATCACGGTTTATAAGCGTTATTGTAGTTTATAAAATGTGATAGCAGCTTATAAAATACAATCGTGGTCCTCTCGATACCAATGAAAAATAGCTGCAAACCATGTAAATATTATTCTAAGAACCATGATTGTAGTTTACAAACCATGATCATGGTTTACAAACTACAATCACATTTGATAAACTAAGATCGCGGTCCTAATCAGTATCATAAAATCTGAGCCTCAAGGCTCAAGAAATATTTGTTTTTTTAAACCTGATCTTTTGAGGTCGTTATGGTGTGTGAAAGGCCAAAATCATCAAATTCTCTCTTCCACAGACTTGAACCATGCCAAAAAATTGAAAACATGTCACAAAAATTGTATCATCACATAGGGGAGACTATTAGTTTCATAGAAATATTGATTTTAAAGTGAATAGAGTATGATAAATATCATTTTATAATGTTTTATTAATAATAGGTCTTTAAGACACTTTTTCCCATGAATGGTCATGTCTACGTTTAAGACTCTAAATTTTGTTTCACTTGTCAAAATGTGATAAAACCTATACCATTCCAACTGTGGCAAAAATCTATACATGTTTTTAAAAAAAATATTTTATTTCGATATTTTTGATGAATTTGTGGTGGGAAAATGGAAAGCGATCTATTTTATTTATGTTTCCGGACCACTTTCACGAAAAAAATCATTAAAAAATACAAAATAAAATCTATCCCAAGATAGACAACGGCATCGAACTTTTAACCAAAAGGAAAAAAATATCAAGTTTTGGTCATCCAAATCATGGGCAAACGGACTACAATCTTATAGGTTTTTTTCAATAAAAATACCAAGTCATTGAATTTGGAGTGTTTAATAAAGTTAAACTTGTCCATTTTTTAAAGAAAATAGTAGTTTAGAAACTAGATTCTAGATGTTATGATTCATATTTATATAAATTTTTCTAATTTTGAGTTCATGCATTGCTAATAATCCCTACAAGTTGATATTTCATTATTTTTTACAATATGACTTCCACTTATGACCCCTTTTTCCCACCCAACTTGTTGCACTTACCCATCAAAAATACGAAGATAAAAACTAGGGCATTATCTCTAAACCCATAACAGAATATATTAGAAAGAAAACCAAATGATATTCTTCATCTCATAATAATTCAACAAAGAAGAGTTAGAATAATTCATTCCTGAAATTTTCTTCAAATCTTGTGCTTCATAAGCCAAAACGGTCTTATGAAATAGAGGGATCCCAAAGCAGAAAGGTTCAACAAAAATTTAGTAGAGAGAAAAAACAATATCTTATAAATATTATTCAATTATTTTGCTTCATAGGAAAAAACGGTCTATTAGAAGGTACTTTTTTTTAGAATGGGAAGTCGTGCATCAGGACAACCTTTATAGAAGTTGTGCACATTTATAATGGGAAAAATCCCATTCTCATACAAACAAACATTATTTGTTTTGTAATAATTAATAATTATATTATACTAACACCCCCTCCTAAAAGCTTAGTTTCCCTGCACCCCCTCTGAATGGTTAACTACACAGAAAACATGAGAAATCATTCAATGCTGGTGAATTGTCTCCACATGTGTGTGTGTGTGTGTGTGTGTGTGTGTGTGTGTGTGTGTGTGTGTATTTTTATGAAATACAAGTAACCCAATGTGGAAGGAAGAATAAAAAAATAGAAGTTGGATGAAAAAGAAAGTAGAAAGGATGAACAAGAAAGAGATAGATTCGTCGACCCACAGTGAACCTTGCAATTCCCAAGACCTCTACCATCATCGAAAAACCATAACCGTTGTCAATATCTCTACTGTTCACTAAAGTGACATGAATTAATTTCCATTAATTTCACCAATTTCTCTCCAACAGTAGTCAAAGATGTGTTTGACAAACATGTGCCTCTAATTAATAAATAAAGAGTGGAAAAATTTTTATTTGCAAATAGTCTCACAATGTCATGGTAAAAACAAAAGTCAATTTGATCTATTTTTCTTATATGATTCCTATATGATAACGGGAAACTTCCCAATTTAAAATGAATTAAATTTTATCTATATTATTCATATATGATTCCTATATGACAATGGGAATATTCCCATTCAATACAAGAAATAAATGTTTATTTGTATGTAAATGGGCATAAGCTCCTTCTAAACATTCTAATACAAGCAATATTAAACTTAAACATTTTAATACCTCTATAGGAATGGATACCTAACCATTCAATGGAAGATAAAAAAATTGTTTGTATGAGAATGGGTGTATGCCAATTCTAATAATTGTAATACAAGAAATATTGAACTTATTATTTTCAATAACTCTATGAAGGCTATGAGAATGGGTAAATTTCCATTATAAAACAAGCTATATTTTATCTTTGTTCTTCTTTTATGATTCTAATTATGAGAATGAGCATTTTCTAATTAGATACAACATTGAACTTAATCATTTTAATTCCTATATGAAAATTATTAAGTTCAATATTACTTATATCGAAGGTGAGCTCACCCACCCATCTCGATTGCCATCTCAATAGATCAGGTCGCCCACCTAGTTCAAAATCTTAGCTCACCCACCGAGCTCAATGCGGGTCATCTCGCCTACCTAGCTTGGCTTGTGTAGCTCACCCACCCATTTGGGCCTACAAAGTTAGGCCAACCAAATCTGAAAATAAGTAACATTTCCTGAGTGGTAACCCCACACAATACTTTGGTAATAACAAAATATTTAACTCCTAGTCTTAGCATGAAGGATTGGAAGTGGATTTCTTATAATCATATACATTTTTGCAAGGGAATGATCTTGTTGAGACTTTGAAACATGCAAGAAATGGTCATATTTAGATGCATCCTTTTATAACTATGGAGGATAACAACTATGCAAATCTTACTATGGATTGAATTGATATTATTAAAACACATATCAAAATTACAAAAGATAGAAAAAATGGCATTATCTTTATGCCCATATCAGAATACAAGAGAAAGAAATCTAGACAATATTCTGCATCTCATAAAAAATCAAAAGAGAAGAGTTAGAAGTATCTTTGAAACCTATCTTAAATTTTAAAAATAAGTAAAAATTTGTTCACCGTAAAAAGTAAATTCTTCTTCTATGAGTCATTCTTCTTTCATGATTTCTATATGTTAAATGGGAATCTTCCCATTCTAAAACAAAGTAAAATTTATCTTCCATATGCCTCTTCTAAACTTCTATTCATCTTCCATTTGTTGTTCTATGTTTTATATGAGATAAAAATGCTCACAATTCTTCTATGATTATTATTTGAGAATGGGAATATGCCCATTCTAAACATCTATTCTTCTTCTCGTTTATTCCCCATTCTAAACATCTATTCTTCTTTCATATGTTCTTCTACATTTCCTATACAAGAATGGGCATCTGCCCACTCAAATGGGCTTGACATGAAGATGAAGATTACTTTTTTTTACAATGGGCTACTCCCCATTTTGCAATGGAAGGAAAACCAGATGATATTCTTCATGAGAAGAGTTAGAAAAATTCATTGGTGTTTCTCAAAAATTTCGTTGATATTCTTCATGAAAATAGAGAGGCCAAAAGTGAAAGAATAAGCAATAATTAGAGATAGAGGCTTCACCCAAAACTCCACTGCATTTGAATTAAGCATAAGGCAAACTACGTAATGCTTGATCCCTCTTAAGGGTATGTAATGCAGCACTTGGCTTCACCACGGATAGTCCAGCCAATATGGTCCTCCTTCCATATTAATGGTCTTCCCTCCATTGTAAAATGGGGAACAACCCAACATTATATATTAGTTCATATGAGGATGGAAAAATTCCCATTCTAAAAACTCTAATAAAGATACAGATCTAAAAATACAAGAGAAATTAATAGAACCACATAATATGAGAATGGCCATTTTCCCAAGGCTATGTATTACAACATTTGGCATAGCCAAGATTCCCATTCTAAAATAAAATAATAGAACTACATAAGGCTTTATCCCCTCGAGGGTATGTAGTGCTGCAACACTTGGTAGAATCACAACTTGGCTCCGTAAGGGTTAGTATAGCTAAAACGATACAATTGTATAAAAGTGTCGCAATGCGACTAATCCCTGTCAGTAGTCGAAAAGCATATTTAAAAATATGAAGTGATATGAAACTTAACTAAGACCCATATTTTTGTAATGTACTTTACCAACCATGCTTTAATGTTTTAATATGTTAATGTTTAGACCCATTAAAATATTTTCAAAAGATATTAGAATGGGCATATGCAAATTCTCATATAAAAAAAAATTAAGTCTTGTATTAAATTGGAAGATGCCCATTCTCATAGCCTTTATAGAGTTATGAAAATATTTTTAAATAATTTCTTGCATTTGAATGTTTAGAATGGACATATGTCTATTCTCACATAAACAAACATTTTTGTCTTATATTGACTATGAAACCAAACATTTTTGTCATGTATTGAAATGAAATTTTCCCACTCTAACAAATTTTAAAGAGGTATAAATTTCATCGGTGTTTGTTTTGAAACTTATGGTTAGCCATAACAAATTGAAAGTTTCCATGATTGCTCATTTTTTATATTTCCCTCTCATATGTTGGTTTGGATGAAGAACTTGAGCATTGTAATCTCAACACTCTATCCATATTCATTGGTCCTGATGCAAAAGCTTGTTGGGTCCATCATTCTTTGGTGGAACCTTTGGTGGAGAGGAACCGAGCCCTCACCCATTTAAAATATATGAGAATGGTCATATGCCCATTCAAAATATCAATATCTATTATTCTTCTATGTTTTCTAATGTGAATGGATATATATATATATATATATATATATATATATATATATATATATATATATATATATATATTGTAAGATGAGAACTGAGAACTACATAAGGCTTGATCCTCTCAAGGGTATGTAGTACAATAATTGGATCTGCCAAGGATAGTGCATCTAGTATAATACAATTATTAATATGTACAAAACAAAAAATGTTATCACACAATGCATAACATCCCATTCTATCTTCTATAATTTTTATATGAGAATGGGCACAAATATATTTATCTAAAAATTTAAATTTTATCTCTATTATTATTATATGATTCTTCTTATGAGAATGGCCATCTATGATTCTTAATATATGAGCAAGGTTAGATCATAGTAATTGATGTTGGTTAGATCATAGTAATGTAATTGTAGAATTTAATCCTAAAGGATGAACCATGTGCAACATGTCCTTGCATGTTTGGTAAAACATCCATCAGTGGAAATAGACACATATGACATCAAGGCAACATAGACACGATTCACCAATGATACAAGGTCTAGATCGACACGATTCTCCCTCAGGATAAAATGCTTTACTTTTATTACTATTATTTAACCATTATGAACAAGGGTCTTGAACTACAAATAGTTTTTAACCATTCTGGTGCCTCGTAGTAGCATGGATTAAATGTCATTAATATCTACATGGTTCCATGTACTGCCGTGAAAAACATGATCTCACTTTCCCTCCAATGAGCGGTCGAAGACGTGTTTTAAAATAATTACCTTTAATTAATAAATAAACAATGGTAAATAATTCCCTCCAACGAGCGGTTGAAGACATGTTTTAAAATAATTACCTTTAATTAATAAATAAACTGTTAAATATATATATATATATATATATATATATATATATATATAATTATAATATGAGAAACAATATATTTTAATGATTTCTATATGAGAATGAGAATGGGCATCTTTCCATTCTAAAACAAAATAATATAACTACATAATATGAGGATGGGAGGATGTCATGGTGGTAAACAATATACTTTATTAATTCCTATATGAGAATAGACATCTATCGATTCTAAAAATAAACAATAGCAGCCCAAAACGAGACAATTATAAACAAAAGATGCAATGCTTAGTCTAACCAAAATGATTGAGTTCAATATTTCCCTCCCATTCTAAAAAAAAAATAGAACTACATAAGGCTTGATCCCTCTCAAGCGAGAGGGTATGTAGTGCAACACTTTGCTCTACCGAGGTTAGTCCAGCCAAAATGATAGTAACAATTATAAACAAATTAATAGAACTACATAAGACTTTATCCCTCTCGAGCGAGAGGGTATGTAGTGCAACACTTGGTAGTGCCAACACTTGGCTCCACCAAGGTTAGTCCAGACAAAACAATAGTAACAATTATAAAAATAATAATATAACTACATAAGACTTGATCCCTCTTGAGGGTATGTATGGAAAATGGAAAATTACTAAAATTATGAGACAATATACAAGATGATTAAGTTCAAATAAGTTTTTTTAATAAGATTAAAATTTAGTTTGATTAAGTTCAAACAAATTTGTTTAATTGACTTAAAATTTATTTTAGATTTTGGAATGGAAATAATTATTCCCATTTCCATTGAGAAATCATACAGTTGTAGAAATCATACATTCTTCTTGATCCCTCTCGAAGGTATTTGGTGCAGCACTTTGCTTTGCAAAGGATAGTCCAAATAGTACAATACAATTATAAGATTTCATATTGTATCAAAATAGATTGTGCTCATTATCAACGAATTATGCAAGCAATGTTATATATAATCTGAAATGGTATAGCAAAATATTTAATAAATTTTCAAATCTTGTTAAACCTCTGAAACTTGAAAAGTTTGTTCAATAGAGTTAAATCACAAGTAATGGAAGTTCAAAATTTAATCCAGAAGGATGAACATGTGCATATTGGCCTTACATTCTTGGTAAATCATTCATCGATGCAAAAAGACACATACAATATCAAGGAAAATAGATACAGGATCCACCAATGATACAAGGCTAGGATGGACAATATTCTCCTTCAAGATAAAATGTTTTAGTTTTATTACTATTATTTGACCTTGTTGAATAAGGAATCTCATGTATGGATCAAATAAGACTAATAGAATTAAAATTGACTTAGTTTTATAATATTTGGAATATGTATAAATATTTAAAAAGATATATTATTCTTACTCAAAAAAATTCTTCTTCTATTAGACATATATGTGAGAGGATAAAAAGTTAATTTTCTTCTTCTAATAATTTATTCTTATTTCCCATTTTATCATAACTCTATTCTTCTATGGTTAGTCATATATCGAATGGGCATCTTCCCATTTATAACATAGTAAATTTTATCTCTCCACTTTGTCTAAAAAAATTAATTTAATTCTATTAGTCATACTTTATGAGAATGGGCAGAGAAATTAGTTATTGTGCATATGCTTAGTTAATACAAGATAATACACAAAAGTGGAGAGATCAAAGAATATCTGATATTTTTTCTTCAAATTTTATCCTTCACACGACAAAATAGTATAACGAAATAGATGAGCCCAAAGTGGAAAAGATGAACAAAAATGTGAAATGGTCTAGTAAGCAATACCTTTGTGGTGAAGCTTACAATTCCCATGTTAAAAAAAAGTAAATATAATATGTTGAACTTAAAGTTATCTTTATTTTGCTTCTATATTTCCTAAATGTGAATGGACACACACACACACACACACACACATTATCAAATGATAACTACATAAGGCATGATCCCTCTCAAGGGTATGTAGAGCATAATATGCCCATTCTAAAATCTATTATTCTTGATTCCATTGCTCCATCAAAAATGATATAATTATAAACAAGAACTTGAGTTATGCATTGAGATATGCATTGAATCATTTCCCATGTTTTTCTTTCAGGATGGGGTGTAGGAGTACCTAATCATTTCTTCAACAAGGAATATTCAATTAGTAGTCACAACAAAATTTTATCATTTAATCCTGAATATGTGATTCATGTTGATGTTTGGTAATGAAAGACCATTATGTGCATGAATCACATCTTTAGGAAAAAATGCTTCACTTCTATTACTACCTTGATGCTTCACTTTGTCTTCAGAATGAAATGATTCACTTCTATTACTACTACCTTGATAAACATTGGTCTTCAATATGATGAGAACTACATAAGGCTTGATCCCTCTAGAGGGTATGTAGTGTAGTACTTGGCTCTACCAGGGATAGTCCAGCCAATATGATACAATTATAAACAATTATGAATTATGAATGTAGAACATGCATTTCAAGGGATGTCAATGATTTTTTCCATATATGGTGTTCATAATTCAACTGGTATGGAGGTGGAAGATGTGACAATGGATCTAGATTGGAAACATTCAGAGCCCTTGGATATTATCAAACTGAATGAAATTGAGTTGCCATTCTTGAAAATCCTTTCAAATGATCGAGATCAGTGTAGTTTTTGGAGCCCGTGATTAAGAGATGCAACTCTAATGCATCCCCGTATTAATATTATATGGTGGGAAAAATGCATTAAAGGAAGCACATAATACAAAGAGGTCCTCACTTATCTTTATGGTGGAGAATCACAAACAGAGATCATGCTCCAACAATATTATAAATGTCTAACTACACCTCCGATAAATCTTTTCATATTATATAATATATGTAAAAAAGTTAGAATTTTAATTAGAATATCACGCTTAAAATTTCTCCATTCTCACAACTTTTATAGATTTCTTAAAATGACTAAGTTTAATATTGCTTAGGTATATGCCCATTCTCATATAGATATCATAGAAGATGAACATGGATAAAATTAAATATGTTTTAGAATATTTAAAGGTATTAAAATGATTAAGTTTAGTATTGTTTGTAGTTGAATGTTTACAATGGGCATATGCCCATTCCCTGAACACAAAAATTAAATACCTATAAATATTCACTTTGTTTTAGAATGGGAAGTAGTGAATTATCAAACCCTTTGTACTTGTATTGAATGGGTAGATGCCCATACTCAGAGAGAATTAAATTTGTTTCAGAATGGGAAGTAGAGAAAGAAAATATTATTCACATTATGTAGTTCACCTTTTGCAGTTTAATACCTTTATACATTGGCATCCCTTGCAAAAATGTCCATAATGTGAATTATATATTATTGCTCTACTTCCCATTCTCACAACCTATTATATATATATATATATATATATATATATATATATATATATATATATATATATATACACACACACATATACATATATGTATGTTTGTATGTATGTCTATTGTATGATGAGAACTACATAAAGGTGGATCTCTCTCGAGGGTATGTAGTGCAAAGACTTGGCTCTGCCAACGGTAGTCCACCTAGTATAATGCAATTATAAATAATTACAAGGAAAAAATTGTTTGTTTGTACTAATGGGATATGTAGTGCAACACTTAACTCGCTAAGGATAGTCCAAATAGTATAATACAAGAATACAAAATTGTTTATTTGTATGATATTGGGTTTCGCATATTAAAAACATTCTAAGTTATGGAAGCATTAGAAAAAAATAATTTTTTTAGAATGGGTGTGTGCCCATTATAAACAAGATAAGGTTGTGAGAATGTACAACTTCTCATTATAAGACAAAGAAATTTTATCTCTATTATTTTTATCGAGAACAAGTTTGACATGAAGAGTTAAAAGTATATTTTTTTACAATGGGCAATTATCCATCCTAAAAGGGAAAGGAAACCAAATGATATTTTGAATCATGGGTAGAGTTAGAAACCATCATGTCTATGAACATATTGGTGTTTATAATCAAAAAACATATCGCTTGAAATAGAATCCTAGTGAAGCTTACCATTCCCAAGAACTCCACTACCTTTGAAAACATTAATTGCCAATAAAATTTTCACTGTTGCATGGATAATCTCGCTCTATTAAATTTTTTAACAACTTCTATTATATAGGTTTTAAAATGATTAAGTTCAATATTGCATGTATTAAATGGGCATATGTCCATTATCATACGTCAATCATATATTCTTCCTCAATGGATCCTATAAAAGAACAAGCATCCACACATTCAGTACAATATTGAACTTAATCATTTGAATAACTCTATAAACTATATTATAAATCATGGGGAATGGCCCTTATGCCTTCTAAAAATGGGGAGAACTACATAAATCTTGATTTCTGCCATTGAGCGTATGTAGTGCAAAGACTTGGCTCCACAAGGGATAGTCCAACCAATATAAGAAAATTATGAATAATTAAAGAGAATTTCATAAAGTGAAAATTGCAAGTTTTGAAGAGCAGAGAGACCTAGAAAAGTATTTATTGGCCAAGTAAAATGTATTATTTAAAGTATTGGATCATTCTAACCTTGGTGATAGATTACAATTGATATATCTCTCATACAAATAAATAAATTTATGCAACATTTTATTCTTCTTCTATGATTCCTAAATGAGAATAGGTATCTTCCCAAAGTGAATACAAGATTGAATAGGTATTATAGTGAATATGTATCCACCTAGTGAATACAAGATTGAACAAGTATTATAGTGATTAAGTGAGAATGGACAACAGTCCATTGTTTACAATTTTTACTTTACATTCTAAGTATTTATGTTCATTAGCAGCAACTGTTGAGCCCTTACAAATGATTATGAGTGGAGAACAAAGCACAAGCCATGAGGTTAATCCATTAGAGGAAGATATTATTCCTAACAATAGCATGATACCATCCAACCAACAAGAAGTTTCCCAAAAAAACATACAACTGATGGTGATTAATACTAAAGCTACATCAAACCCTTCACCATCAATTATGACAATTGGCTCATGAATAGTTATCAAGTATTATTTAAAATTTAATAATTTTTTTACTTGTCAATATTAGTTGGAATCAATTTGATAAATATATCTTGATTTCAATTTTTATGTGCAAATACAGAGAAAATCCAAAATATATATGTAAAGAAATAGGTACAAATTAATCTTTTTATTTGTCAATATTAGTTGGAATCAATTTGATAAATATATCCTAATTTCAATTTTTATGTGGAGATACAGCTGGAGAAAATCTACAACCAACAAATATATGTAAAGAAATAGGTAAAAATATTTTGTGATATATTATTATCATATTTTAAATACATACAAAACCACCATTTCATTAAATTTGGACTAACCACCAAAAATCTAGACTTCCAATAACATGGTTCATGGTTTTATAAACATGAAATTTGGTTTCCCATTGTCTTATTACCGGTTTCCAATTGTGATAATATTGGTTTCCAAGTATGTGAATGTTGGTGACCAAATATGTCATTATCAGTTTTCAATTTTTTAAAATTAGTAACCAAAATTTTAAATTTAAGCTTGGGGCACCATATAATATTGTCATGTGTTGAATACATATATAGGTTAAAGAGGATTCTCATTCTACCTTTTAATTTTTTTCACTTAAAGGGAGAATGAGAGGCCTCTCATTCTCTCAATTTATTTTTTTTACTTTCCTATTCTATCTTTTGAGTTTTTTCTCCTATTTTTCATCTTAATTTTGTTTCACTTTCCCATTTTATCTATTCAAGTTAATAATGAAGTTTAATATTTTTTTAGTGCCTCCAAAGAAACCAACAAATATATGTAAAGAAATAGGTAAAAATATTTTGTGAAATATTATTATCATATTTGAAATACATACAAGTTAATAATGAAGTTTAATTTTTTATTTTTACAGTGCCTCCAAAGAAACATTTGCTTGTTCTTGAATTAGAAGGATTGTTAGTTCAAAAGCATACTTCTAAAAAGGAAAATACATTTCAATTGAACAATGAGCACATCCTACCATGAATGTCTATTTCCCAATTTCTAACTTTTGTATCTAAAGAGTTTCATCAAATAGCATTATGGTCTACGTTGGATATAGATGCCAATGTATAGAAACTAGCAACTTAAATCAAGTTACACATCAATAAAGTGGATGTGCGTCCTTTTTGTTGTGGTATGGAGCATTGTGAAAAAGAGGGAGACATTTATTAAAAATTTGGAAACAATTTGGAAAACACCATAATTTCCATACAAATGTGAAACTACGGTTGTAGTTAATGTAACCAACAAAGGAGTTTTTGAAGAAATTTTTTTGGTGTCTCCAAAGGTTTCTGACAAATAATTTAAAAATAATAAGTGGCTTATGTCATCATTGTTTACAGAAACTATCCTTGGTAGGGGTTGCAGAGGATGTAAGAGACATCTTAAAGGGATGTTCTCTATTTCAAACAATAGTGGAACAAATCAATATATAAAATTGTGTTTATTACATTTTTGTAGTTATTTTTCCCATTTTCCATTTGAAGTGATTATTATATACTCTTTAATAAGATGTTATTGATGGTTATTAGTATGTAATTCTCAAAATGTGTTTATTACAATTTTTTAGTTCTTCTTCACATTTCATCCAAATGATGTGATTAGTATATAATGATAATTTAGGATGTTATTGATAGTTTACCATTTAATGCTCAAAACTAGCTTTGATAGGTTTATACAAAAAGAAAGTAATTATCAATAAAATCAGATAATATAATCTATGATTTAATTTATTGAAAAAGAATTTTGTTATTGGTTGGTTTTTCAGATCTCGTTTTCCATGGAAAGAAGTTATTGGTTTTGGGGTTGAAATTTGATGGCACAATGCATTCTGATAGAAAAAATTTCACACACTTATGTACATGGTTAAATCATGTGGGTCCACACCCAAATTTACGTTGGTCTTTGGAAACATTTAAAAAAACAATTACTGAGCTTGATTGAGTTTACTTGATACTATTATGTTGTTGTTTATTTTTGTAGTCTTTCTCATAAAAATTGATTAATATTGGTTTTTTTAGTCTATTTCAAAACAATGGATTTATTACCATTATTTTATGTAAAAATAATTGTGACTTGTGATTATCACATAACAACACATTTCATTGAGTTTACTTAATTGAGTTTACTTGTTACTATTATGTTGGTTAATAAATATAAATTAATTGGTTTGTTTTTGTATTCTATTTCATAACAATATATTAATATTGGTTTATTATTGTAGACTCTCCCTTAAAATTTTATTTATTACCATCATTTTATGTTGTATTTATCTCATAAAAACACATTTCCTACCTTCATTCTATGCAAATAAATCATGTTATAATTAAACATTTGTCAATTTTTATTGATATCATAAATTAGAAGCAATATTAGACACAAATATATATGATCAAAATATGTAAAATATACAACATGCAAATGCACACGACCCCATAGTTAAAATAAATCACATCCAAATTTTTCTTTCTTTCTATATTAAGTTTATGAGAATGGGCATATGCCCATTCTCATCACAATGATAAAAATATTTGTTTGTATGAGAAATGGCATATGCCCATTCTCATTACAATAATAAAAATATTTGTTTGTATGAGAATGCACATATGCCTATTCTAACTCCGTAGTGCCATATTTTTTGTGAAATAAAATGCAAGCACACTAAATTATTTTTTTGATTTTATATGCAATGCACAACTAAATATTTCAAGTTTTCAAGTGTATATTGCATAACTATAGATTGAGTAGATTTCTAAACCAAACAACACCTTCCAACAAGAAACATCAAGTAAAAAGTTCATAGTTTCATTATGATCTCAAGTGATAATATTACAAGATTCTAGCAACAATCAAAATAACAACTTCCTTAGTAAAGACAACGTTTACAAGAAGCAATAAGTATAATAATGGTTATTTACAAGAGTGTATAGACTTGACAAGTCACATTCATTTACAAAGTGAAGGCAATGTCCTCCAAGGATGAGAAAGGCCAAGATGGCAAGAGGCTCTACTATCTCCAACTTGAGCTCCAACTCTAATGCTCCTACAAGAATCATGGCTTGTTTACCACCCAACCAATAGGCATCATCACATGCCTTTCCATGGTTGGAAGTCATGCTAGCCTCCCCCAAGCCCATGGGAGAGAGGAACTAGCTTCCACAATGTGCACAAGTAATAATGGGGTTTAAACACACAACAAGAGAAAACACAAGACCATTCAACCACTTAGACCTACTATACAATGAAAACCACAACATGAGGAGAACAAAGTCAACCTCACAAGGGGGAAGAGAGGAAGAAGGATGCCCAAATCAAGGTGTCCAACCATAGGAGCACCAATAAATACATATATATAAAAACTCCTTATACCTCCTAATCATACATCCTCCTTATTCCTCCTTATGCTATAGAAATCCTTCTTGGGAGGATTTTCAAACCCAAAAGGGTTTCCTCACCAAGAATGGGGAAAGGTTCAAGCCATATGAGCCTTTCTCCCACCTCAAACCATATGAGGGGATGAGAAGGGACCTTCATGGCTTGACCAACAACCATGAGGTTTGAGAGGGAAATCCCTCTCTCTTCCCCTACATTCTCCAAAAACCATCATTCCAAATGATGGTGGAGAGAAAACAAAGGAAATAACAAGAACAAGCAAACAACCACATTCACCATACAACATTTCACACACTATTTTATTGATCAAGCATAGTTTACAAGATAAACAAAACTAAGAAGAAAAAAGTTAAGAACCCTACCTCTATAATGCTTTCCAAGACTCTAAGCTTTTCCCCTTTGTCCAAGCTCCCTTCCAAGCTCCCAAAATTCTCCAAGTGCTCCAACAAAAAAATGAACCAAGAAGACCCATTCTTCCCACATGAGGAAGAATAAAAAGAGGATCCCAAAAGTTTCCTCACCAATGGGAAAGTGACAAGTGTCACCCCCTCTCCTCTCAAGAGTCAAAGATTTCAAAACCAAATAAGTAAGAGTAAACTCACCTTTTATCCCTTTTCACCCAAAATACCAAAAACTAAAATAAAACAAAGTGGAGCAACTTTTAACACTTTCACACAATCCAACCATCTTACATGGATGGTGACTAAAGAGGGCTAAATGGGAGGGAAACTCCCTCCAAACCTTGGAAATAGGCCCCCCTACCTATTAGGTAGGGTCCAAGGGCCCATTTTCATGCTAAGGGAACCCCCAAACTCAAAAGGGGTCCCTAAAATTACCCAAAATAACCCAATTTCGGGTTTGGCATGCTTGGGCACAAGGGTAGAGGGTGTGGGGTCCACCCAAGGTTCACATGTGGTCCCCAATCCCTTCTACCAACACACACACACTTCCCAAAACCAACACTTAACTTAAGACAAGATCATTAAACCTTAAGCTAGTTTACTTAATAAAACACACCCTAAACATAATTAATTTTACAAGACACAATTACATTACAAATTGAGGGTTCACCCATGGTGCCCAATTAAATACATCTAATCTAAGGCCTCAAACATTTAGCATGGTTAGGACTCAGCCCGTGGGCCGCTTGTGCACAATTGCGTAGCTGCCCTGAAACCCATGCTCTCCTATACCTGTCACCTGCACACTCATTGCACACATTAACCGCATCTGTCCAATATAGTAAACATCATCTATACATCACAATATCAATCAAACTTATAATGTCCGAACATAATTTACAATTGATAGTGCAATGCATACAATTATCCACAAATAAAATTGCAACGACATACACTTAGGTTAGCATGAAAATTACCATCATTAAATCCAAAACACTATATCATTAATCAAATCAACCACAAGAGACTAACATCTAACCAATAAGTCTATCATATAACCCTGTTAGTGTCATCAACATCATAAGAAATATATCAATATATGAATCTAATCCAATTGGCAAGCTACGCGCCCAAAATGCCATAATGTCCAAGAGGATAAAATATCATAGTAAAATGTTCAAGTCTATTAGAGTCTCAATCAAAACATGTCTAGAAATAAAGGAACCAACGTATAACTGGAGCTATAAAAACGTGGGCACTACATCCCCTCTCCTAGGATTAGACTTCCTCCTAGAAGTTATTGGAAGAGGTAGGGATATCTAGCCCTCGGTGGTGTAGATCCTCCCAGTGGCTGATGACTCGTGTATCGGTCCCACCGCACTCTAACTCCGGTCCAAATCTCGACCCCGAAGGGCCAACCTCCGGTGCTCCAGTATGCATACGGGCTCCAATCTCCACTGCCCTCCATCCTCTACCTATAATTCCGACCAATCCAAAACATGAGAAACATCTGGTACATATCTACGTAGTACAGAAACATGAAAAATTTGTGGGCCCGTGCAAGGCGTGGTGGCAAAGCTAGGCGATAGGCAACTAGACCGATGACCTCAAGAATATCAAAAGGCCCCACAAAACGAGGTGATAGCTTAGAACCCTTTCCATAACGGATCGGAATCTTATGAGGATGAACCCTCAAGAAGACTTTGTCACCCACTGAGAAGTGACGATCGATCCTCTTGGTGTCTGCATACGCCTTCTGGCGTGCTCTAGCCTGCTCAAGACGTTGCCGAATCAGAACAACCTGCTGCTCTAAATCCTGAAGGTAAGCTGGCCCCAAAATAATCCTGTCATCTAGTCTATCCCAGCTCAAAGGTGTCCTGCAAGGTCATCCATACAAAGCCTGATAGGGAGCCATGCCAATGGAGCTATGATAACTGTTATTGTAGGCAAACTCAACTAAATGCAAATAGTCTTCCCACTTCTTCTGCTGGTCCATCACGTACATCCTCAACATGTCCTCAAGAACCTGATTAACCCTCTCTGTCTGCCCATCTGTCTCTGGATGATATGCCGAACTGAAATTAATCTGTGTACCCAAGGCCTCCTGAAAAGAAGTCCAGAAAACTGATGTGTAGATAGTGTCTCTGTCATTAATGATCGTCTTCGGAATCCCATGCAATCTGACAATATCCTCCATGAACACTTTGGCGATGGCCAGTGCATTATAGGTGACCTTGGTTGGCAAGAAATGCGCAACCTTGGTCAACTTATCCACAGTGACCATAATGGCATCATGACGATAAGAGGACATAGGAAGTCCTACTATGAAATCCATGGAGATCACATCCCATTTCCACTCGGGAATGTCATGAGGGTATAAAATTCCTGCGGGATGAGAATGCTCTGCCTTGACTCTCTGACACTCAAGACACCGTGCTACAAAATCTACTATGTCTCGACGAAGACCCGGCCAATAATATAACTCTCTCAAATCGGCATGCATCTTCTTCACTCCCGGATGTGTGCAGCATGGGGGGGCTCGATGAGCCTCAGTAAGGATGAAACTATGCAGATCACCTGCCTTAGGCACATAAATGCGCCTATGGAACTGAAGCAAACCATCTGACTCTAACATGCATCCTGAATATCTGCCCTCAAAAGAACCCTGAGAATCCAACATCTGCCTAGCACCCTCATAAAACCTGTCCTCTGGAAGATGCTCAAGTATCCTGCCTCTCAAATCTGACTGCAGTGTCAAAGAAGCAAGCACATGCCGTCGTCTACTAAGTGCATCTGCAACAACATTTTCCTTTCCCTTGATATATTGCACCTCCATGTCATACTCACAAAGGAACTCCATCCAACGCCGTTGATGAGCGTTGAGGTTCGGCTGAGAGAAGATATGCTGTACGCTACAATGATCTGTCCTCAAGATGAAATGTCACCAATGCAGAGTGCATGAACAACTGCTGCAAGCTCTAAGTTGTGAGTAGGATAGTTAAGCTCGTAGTCCTTGAGCTTATGAGACTCAAAAGCAATAACCTGATGCTCCTGCATAAGAACTGCTCCCAAACCCTCTAGTGATGCATCAGTGCAAACAACAAAATCCTCTGTTGGGTCTGGAACTGCTAAGATGGGCGCCGTGGTTAGCCTTTCCTTAAGCAACTGAAAGGCCTGCTCACATTTTTCTGACCAATCAAACTTCTTCCCTTTCCTCTGAAGAGAAGTAATAGGGTGAGCAATCCTAGAAAAGTCCTGCACAAACCTGTGGTAATACCCTGCTAAACCCATGAAGCTCCTCACCTCAGTGACTGATGTGGGTGCTGGCCAATCCAAGATAGCCTGAATCTTAGAGGGATCTACGGAGATACCCTCGCCTGATATGATATGACCCAAGTACTGAATCTCTGTCTGAAAGAAGCTGCATTTTTCCAAGTTCCCATACAACTTCTGCTCTCTCAAAACCTGAAGTACCTGCCTCAAATGCTCCTCGTGTTCCTCCTCGAAACGAGAATAAATCAATATGTCATCAAGGAACACTAAGACAAAGCAATCCAAAAATGTCCTGAATACTCCATTCATGAGGCTCATGAAGACAGCTTGGGGCATTGGTCAAACCAAATGGAACCACTGTGAACTCATAATGCCCGTAACGCATGTGCGAAATGTCATTCTTATGAATGTTTGCATCTCAAATGCACAATCGATGATACCTTGACTTGAGATCGATTTTGGAGAACACTCTAGCTCCCCGCATCTGATCAAACAAGTCATCAATCCTGGGAAGTGGATAACGGTTCTTTATTGTTACCTTATTGAGCTGTCTGAAGTCTACACAAAGCCTGAGAGAACCATCCTTCTTCTTCACAAATATGATCATGCGTCCCCAAGGAGATACACTAGGGCGAATGAGACCCTTCTCTAACAACTCCTCTAACTGAATCTTGAGCTCATGAAGCTCTGAAGTCGTCATCCGATAGGGTGCCCTAGAAACTGGTGCAGATCCAGGCACTAAGTCAATGGTGAAATCCACCTCTCTACTAGGTGGTAAACCTGGAAGCTCTCCTGAAACACATCTGCATACTCCCTCAAAACTGCGTGATCATCAAGGGGTGAATGCTCTGGAGTACTATCCGAACGATCACTGATAGTGATAGCAAACAACTGAGCAACCCTTACGCATGCTCCGCTTGAGTTTCTTAGCCGAGATCATACGCAAGGAAATGGGTCTCTGCATCCCTGAAATCACAACTGCACTACCCAAATCATCCTGACACTCAATGACCTTCTCTCTACAATCCACCTTAGCTTGATGAGCCTCGAGCCAATCCATACCCAACACTACCTGATAGGATCCTAAAGGAATAACTCGGAGGTCAAGCGTAGTGGAGAAGACTCCCAAATCGAGTACACAACTCTCCACATACGAGTCCACGGTGAGTTTAGCCCCAGAGGCCAACTCAACCTGCCAACTATCTAGCTACCTAGCCACCACTAGCCCACACTGGTCCACTATAGAAGGTGATATAAAAGAATCAGAAGCACCTGAATCAAAAAGTACTGAGACAAAAATACCCCTGATAGTACCTGTCATCTTAATGACTGTGGCCTGATGCTCAGCCTGGCGGTTGTCAACCGCTGCATACACACGATGGGCATGTCCCACATCACCCACCGTCTGCTCAGATCTAGGGGCTCTTTGCATATCCGTAGTAGTGGGCTTGTGCGGACACATACGCACATAATGGTCTGGAGCCCCACAAATAAAACATCCTCCTGTACCCCTCTGAGATGGGGTCCCTCCTGTGCTCTCAGCAAACGATCCTACCGGTCCAACCCTAGCAGAGATGTTGCGGTGCCGACCGGCCGTGAGTGATGAGTACCCGGCCTCCTGTCTCTAGACCCACCAAAACCACCTCTAGACCCACCTCGCTGAAAACTCTGAGTCTGTCTACCCCTCTGATGCTGGTGTCCCTGGTGCTGTGTCTGCTGTGATGGGTGTGGAGGAGCTCTCGATGCTGCTGGAGAAGACCAGAATCCTCCTCTAGGGGGTGGTACTGCTCCCCGTGCTCTCTGACTCTGGAATGCCTGAATCCTATCCTGGAACTTGCTCTTGTTTCTTTCTCTGTGCTCCTGAGCCTTGGTCCTATTCTCCTCAGCCAAGTAGGCCTTCTCAACGGCCTTCTCAAGCGTGGGAGGAGATAACATCCTAACAGCTCCTGCTATATCTGCATTCAGGCCCCGAATGAACCTGTTTACCTGCAACTTCTCATCTTGCAGGTAGTCTACATACTGCAAGAGATCCAAGAACCTGCTCTCATACTGCGCCACCGAGCCAGAACCCTGTCGCAAGTCATGAAACTCATCAATCCTCTTCTGCACAAAATGCTCTGACATATACCGGGCCCTGAATCGCTCCTCGAACAACTCCCATGTCACTGTATCTCGTGTCAAATGGAGCTTCCGCTCCTCATTCCTCCACCAAACGCCTGTTGCGTCTCGGAGGAGGTGTATGGCAAACCTGGCTTTGACGTTGCTCTCATGAGAGTGCAAGCCAAAGCAGCTATCCAAGCTAAGGAGCCAGGACTCCGCCCCAAAGCCGTCTGTCGAACCAGTAAATGTAGGCGGCTGCAGGCGAAGAAGGTCTCGAATCACACTGCCTGTGTCTCGATCCTGACGGTGTGGTCTAACAGGTGAGAGGGGTCACATATCTCCAAAAGGTCCCTCGAAGCTGTGTGAACGGCTGTGACGAAATGAGGCCACCCTCTCGCCAAGGATGGAAGGGCTGCGTGACCTCTCTCGTCTCGAGAAATTCATGCTTAGGTGGCTCTGGATGGGCGTCCTCACCAAGCAACTCCTCGTCTCCTAGCTGAATATCCTCCTCTATCGGCACCTGCGGTGGTGGAAGGCGCTCCTGTACGACACCTATCAGCTGCTGCAGGGTCTCCAATATCTGAGGCCCAAAATCGGGGGCCGGTGGCTCCCGTGTAGGTGCGCTACGACCCGAACCTCGAGCTGAACGTCCCCTCTTGGGTGCCATCCTGAACCCGAGGTAAAAACAAATGTTTTATAAACTTTCTAAATGTTTGTTGGAAGCGTTATATTATTATTATTTTTATTATTTTAATTATTATTATTATTGTTATTATCATTATAACACCAAATGCAATGCCCCTTCCCATTAATAATTAATTTATAATAATTATTAATTAATTAATTTATTTATTTTTCCATACACTCATTAAATTTAATTTTGTTTTCCCCCTTTAATTTAATGTACCCACACACCCCCTTTTATTTATTTTACATTCTCATTAAAATGTCATGACTTAAAGCAAGGTAGGATTAAAGGAGGACCCTAGGATCCATTCTAATCTTAGCCCTTCATTTCAACTTACCCTAAATTTGCCCTAGATTTCTCTATGGTGTTTTTATTTTCTTTTCCATTCTTTTGTTCATTCTTTTTGTTTCTTCTCTCATTCTATTTCTCTTATTTTGTTTTCTTTGTCTCCTCTTGTGCAGGTGGAGGAACTATGAAAGGCTGACTCCATGGAATTTTGAAGAAGTAGAGTCTCCATTATCTATTCTTTTTTTTTTTTTTTTTTTTTTTTTTTTTTAAATTTATTTTGTGCATGAAGAGAGATATATGTAAAAGAAAAGAAAAAATAAAACAAATTAAAAAAATGGTGCCCAGTAGAGGCAAAATGGGCTCTCTGGCCGCATTTTTTTTTTTTTGTCATATATGTGTATATTTTTTTTTGTTGTGGTTTTGCTTGGGGCGCGGGCGGTCTCATGCGCGTGGGACGGGGACGAGGGGGAGGGGTCCGGAAGGGGCGCGACAGGGGTTTGGTTTGGGCGGGGTTTCGGGGTCCGAGGGCGGGGCTTTGGGGGGTACGTGGCATGCGGGGCGGGTGCTAAGCAATGCACGTGGGGCTGGCAGTAGGTTGGGGCTACGCCCCCCAAACCTGTTTTTTTTTTTTTTTTGGTTTTTGTTTTTTTTTTTTTAAAATATAAAACAACGAACGTATATATATATATATATATATATATATATATATATATATATATATTTGAATTTTTTTTTTTTTTTGAATCTCATATATTTATGTTTTACATTTATATGCGTTTATATATATATATATATATATATATATATAATTTGTTTATTATGTTTTATTTTATTTTATTTATATATTTATTTATTTCGAATATAAAAATAATGTTTTAAAAAATCTATTTTTAAATCTATATATATTATTTATTTATTGTTATTACTATTTTATTTTATTATATATATATTATTATTATTATTATTATTTTAATATAGATATAAACAAATATGAATCAATATATTTTCAATATATTCAAAATCACATATTAAGAACAGAAAATAGTTACAAGTTGTAAAATAATGGATAATTTTTTTATTTTTTTATTTTTTGTGAGTCTTATAAAAGATACAATTTTTAAGTTTTTCAATAAATCAGATTTCTAAAAGAAGTCATATAGAGACATGAATGCATTTAAATCTGATTTTAATTAATATTTTGATCTATAATAGTTTACAAAAAGGAGATAAATTTCAAAATAATAATATTTCCTTCCAATACTAATATAAATCTCCATATAACAACTAAAATTCCTTCAAATGAAATGACTAAATAGTATTTTAAATTTCTACAACATTTATTACTTTTTTTTTTTTTTGAACAAAACAATAAGAATAAAATAACACCAAAATTACCCAAAGAGTCCGTGTGTTGAAACCACGCTCTGATACCAAAATGTAGTGCCATATTTTTTGTGAAATAAAATGCAAGCACACTAATTTTTTTTTTTGATTTTATATGCAATGCACAACTAAATATTTCAAGTTTTCAAGTGTATATTGCATAACTATATATTGAGTAGATTTCTAAACCAAACAACACCTTCCAACAAGAGACATTGAAGTAAAAAGTTCATAGTTTCATTATGATCTCAAGTGATAATATTACAAGATTCTAGCAACAATAAAAATAACAACTTCCTTAGTAAAGACAACGTTTACAAGAAGCAATAAGTATAATAATGGTTATTTACAAGAGTGTATAGACTTGACAAGTCACATTCATTTACAAAGTGAAGGCAATGTCCTCCAAGGATGAGAAAGGCCAAGATGGCAAGAGGCTCTACTATCTCCAACTTGAGCTCCAACTCCAATGCTCCTACAAGAATCATGGCTTATTTACCACCCAACCAATAGGCATCATCACATGCCTTTCCATGGTTGGAAGTCATGCTAACCTCCCCCAAGCCCATGGGAGAGAGGAACTAGCTTCCACAATGTGCACAAGTAATAATGGGGTTTAAACACACAACAAGAGAAAACACAAGACCATTCAACCACTTATACCTACTATACAATGAAAACCACAACATGAGGAGAACAAATTCAACCTCACAAGGGGGAAAAGAGGAAGAAGGATGCCCAAATAAAGGTGTCCAACCATAGGAGCGCCAATAAATACATATATACAAAAACTCCTTATACCTCCTAATCATACATCCTCCTTATTCCTCCTTATGCTATAGAAATCCTTCTTGGGAGGATTTTCAAACCCAAAAGGGTTTCCTCACCAAGAATGGGGAAAGGTTCAAGCCATATGAGCCTTTCTCCCACCTCAAACCATATGAGGGGATGAGAAGGGACCTTCATGGCTTGACCAACAACCATGAGGTTTGAGAGGGAAATCCCTCTCTCTTCCCCTACATTCTCCAAAAACCATCATTCCAAATGATGGTGGAGAGAAAACAAAGGAAATAACAAGAACAAACAAACAACCACATTCACCATACAACATTTCACACACTATTTTATTGATCAAGCATAGTTTACAAGATAAACAAACTAAGAAGAAAAAAGGATAAGAACCCTACCTCTATAATGCTTTCCAAGACTCTAAGCTTTTCCCCTTTGTCCAAGCTCCCCTCCAAGCTCCCAAAATTCTCCAAGTGCTCCAAAAAAAAAAATGAACCAAGAAGACCCATTCTTCCCACATGAGGAAGAATAAAAAGAGGAACCCAAAAGTTTCCTCACCAATGGGAAAGTGACAAGTGTCACCCCCTCTCCTCTCAAGAGTCAAAGATTCCAAAAACCAAATAAGTAAGAGTAAACTCACCTTTTATCCCTTTTCACCCAAAATACCAAAAACTAAAATAAAACAAAGTGGAGCAACTTTTAACACTTTCACACAATCCAACCATCTTACATGGATGGTGACTAAAGAGGGCTAAATGGGAGGGAAACTCCCTCCAAACCTTGGAAATAGGCCCCCCTACCTATTAGGTAGGGTCCAAGGGCCCATTTTCATGCTAAGGAACCCCAAAATCAAAAGGGGTCCCTAAAATTACCCAAAATAACCCAATTTCGGGTTTGGCATGCTTGGCACAAGGGTAGAGGGTGTGGGGTCCACCCAAGGTTCACATGTGGTCCCCAATCCCTTCTACCAACACACACACACTTCCCAAAACCAACACTTAACTTAAGACAAGATCATTAAACCGTAAGCTAGTTTACTTTAAAAAACACACCCTAAACATAATTAATTTTACAAGACACAATTACATTACAAATTGAGGGTTCACCCATGGTGCCCAATTAAATACATTTAATCTAAGGCCTCAAACATTTAGCATGGTTAGGACTCAGCCCCTGGGCCGCTTGTGCACAATTGCGTAGCTGCCCCGAAACCCATGCTCTCCTATACTTGTCACCTGTACACTCATTGCACACATTAACCGCACCTATCCAATATAGTAAACATCATCTATACATCACAATATCAATCAAACTTATAATGTCTGAACATAATTTACAATTGATAGTGCAATGCATACAATTATCCACAAATAAAATTGCAATGACATACACTTAGGTTAGCATGAAAATTACCATCATTAAATCCAAAACACTATATTGTTAATCAAATCAACCACAAGAGACTAACATCTAACCAATAAGTCTATCATATAACTCTGTTAGTGTCATCAACATCGTAAGAAATATATCAGTATATGAATCTAATCCAATTGGCGCTACGCGCCCAAAATGCCATAATGTCCAAGAGGATAAAATATCATAGTAAAATGTCCGAAGTCTATTAGAGTCTCAATCAAAACATGTCTAGAAATAAAGGAACCAACAGATAACTGGAGCTATAAAAATGTGGGCACTACACTAACCATTATAACTCATTAAAGCAATATTGAACTTAATCATTTTAATATCACTATAAAGGGTTTTAGGATGGGCAACTGTCCATTCTAAAAAAATTAAATATTACCTCTATTTTTCTTCTATGATTCTTATATGAGAATGGACATATGCCCATTCAATACAAAATAAAAATTGTAAACCCCTAAAATGGAAATCCGTCATACATGTTAGATAATTCCAAAAATCTTTTTTGGATTCCAATAATAGATGAATCAAATTCTAATATTTGGTATAAGTAAAACCACCATAGCCCATTTCAGTATTTAATATAGATTGTAAAATGTCCATATTTAACAAAATGATGGTTTGAAGTGTGAAGAGTGAAGAAACCCAGAGAATTAAAATGAACATGAGCAAAGTGTACATGGCATTGAGTTTGAGACCTCCTTCAATGGAAGTGGAAATGTGGAGAGAAGGCACGAAGGAAATAAACAATCAAGGATTGGGGTTGTAGAGTTTTAATTGTAGATCTATGGCACAATATTTTGAAGGTTGAAGATAGGGAACAAATTTGAGGTAGGAAAGAGAAAGGGTTTAAGCAAGAGAAACAAATGATTAAGAAAATTGGATGCTCAAGCACTAGGGCACAAGGTTTGAGAAGGTAAGTAATTTCTAGCGAGCGCTTAGGCAATAGAGTTCAAAAATTAAGGGTTTATATAGGGAAAAATATAAACAATGGCACTAAAAATGGCTCTCACGGTCAACAAGTCACCAAAGAACAAGGGGAAGAAGAACATTGTCGATGATGAACCAGAGGACTGGTTTTATGAAATGTAATATCCACTAGAAGTGGTTGTTGGGAAGCTATGGGTGTCTCATTAAACAAAATGTGAGAAAAATGATTACAACCATCACACAGAGGCCCATGAAGGAGAAATAAGGAAATATGTGATGAAATAATTAGCTCATAGGACATCATAAGGGAAAATTGACATTGATGACAAAATGAAGAAGGACATGGAGAGTGCAAGGGTTTTGCAAATGTATGATCTCGCCTTATTTAGAAAAACCCAGTACATATACCAGTGATTTATGTCAAGGGTGCATGAGGACTTATTATAATTTGTAGGGAGGAGGATGCACATAACTTCACAATTTATTGGAAGGGTGACTAGCTTGCACAAGACCATAGTTGAAATTGAGCTAGAATTGGAGGATGACACTTCGGTGGAAGCCTCGACAGCTTAAATTCAACTTTCAATGAGGAAATTACAAATTCACCATCAGTGAGTATCATCAATCTAAGCACAAGGGTAGTAGTTCACCTTGTAAGTTATAAATTTGGTGCATCCGAATGGTGATCGAGATGAATAAGAAGTGGTTACATGTCATGCACAAGATGGTGCAAAAGACACTTTACAACATTTACTTGTTTATTATTGAAGGAATAGTCAATGAGGTAAAGGTCTAGGTAATTAAAGATGAAAATATAACTCAGGGCACAATTCTTCTTTTGATTATATTTTGGGAGATCGGGGTACCTGATGGCCCAGAGGATAAGATTTGGATTTATCCTTTGGAAAATAATTCTCCTATGCAGAGGTTTGCAAAGTTCACAGTGATAGTGAAATAAAAATCCCTTACAAAATTCATATGGATAAGTGGTATAAACGAATGCGTGAAGCATTCAAGAATGAATGGTGCATACCCATGGAGTTGTTTTCACTACTTGATGGACAGGAAGAACTTGTGCTACACCAATACTTATGCATTGGTATGTTCATACTCGGAAATGGAGAGGTGGTCCCATGGTGTATGTTACCTTTTTCCTTCACAGAAAAATACTTTTAGGCTGCAGTGAACTACATCAAGGATGCACATAATATGAAATTCAATATAGAAAAGTTGATTTAGACTATCATAAGTTGTGTTAGACCAATGTGTATCCATCCATATTGGTGCATGTAGAGACAATGGAATCAAGAAACATGGACATGAGCCCCATGAATTTCATATTGGGTAAGGGAATATACATGGTATATATAAATATTAGGCACAAGTTGAAGGATTGAAAATATATTGATTCGCGAGATCTTCATCTCCCATAACCTTTAAAGAAGAAACAGACAATGGGAATTACAAAGAGAAGGAGCGGGGGAACCATCCTCAAGAAGAATAAGAAGAGGTAGAGGATGAAGGAGAAGAAGATGAAGTAGATGAGGAAGAAGAATATATCATGTTTGACCAGAGCTAAGGAAATAAAATACAACAAAAGTGCAGAGAAGAGAGTAGGGGTGGGAGTACCTCGGAGGTTCCCAAGTAGTCACCATCGGTCGCAATGAAAAAATATAGTCTGATAAAGTAGAAGAAAAGTATGCCAAGAAAGAAGAAACCAAGCGTGGTTTCTAATATATAATATAAAGGGGACTTGGAGAAAAATATGACCAAGGAAGATTTGACACAATAAATATATCCCTTGTTCATCCATAACTTAAATGAAGAAGATGAAGAGCCAACATAGGAGGATGAGACCATTCATGATGATGAGGAGATGTGTGATGTGTGGGAGGAGGGTTCCAAGGGTGATGAATTCCATGAGGTTAGATGTGAGGAAGATCATGACAAGGACTCTAACGATGATGAAAAAGGGGAAATGTGATAGAGAGAAGTAAACTGGGAGGAATTAGGTGTTCTAGGAGGTGAAGTAAGTGACACACAACTAAAAATTTCACAGAGATGTCAAAGGGGAAGCGAGGTAGTAGATGAAATAATAAGAAACCTCTGTAAGAGCCCTAGATGAGTTATATTTATGATTAAAAAGGTGCTAAGGGAAATATTTCAGAGCATGGTTCCATCGAAGGACCTCTTCTAATGGGAGGTGATCAATCAAGAAGGGATCTCTCACGGACTAAGAAGATATTTTCATGGAGTATGTAGATTCATATGGAGGATTCGGAGTTTGAAATAAGTAAAGAGTCATAATCCAAGATTTACTAAAGAATGGTCCAAGTATAGTCCTCACCACCATTAATCTGACAATGTTATCTAATGAGTAGACCTTCAATGTCCTCAATAAAAATTCTTCCGAATTTGCACACAAAAATTTAGATAAAAGCGTTGGAATACGAGTAATGCAATTGAAAATGAACAAAAGGAAAAATAGATATAGAAGCTCAAAGAGGATTTGAGATCTGATACAAAGCACACAACAAATGCCTATGATAAGACCATAGATATATAGTGAAGAGTATAGCGAGTATATTCTGGAGTTACTAAACCAATCCCGAGATGTATATCCCATAGAACTGGAATATTTGGAGGACCTGGTGTACATGATGTTGATGGAGAGGAAGAGTGGGAAAGTTTCAATGGCTGAATAATTATACAAGTTGAATAAGAAGAATAAGAAATTACTTGGGAAAAATGTCTCGAAATATGAATCTCTGATCATGGAGGTTAATGAGGCCATGAAGAAGGCAAAGCATGTGTTTGATAACTTCTAGGACTTTGATCCCATTCTCAGTATGCATACCACCAAAGAAGAGGTGGAGCTTAAGTAAATTCATGCCATAGTGAATAATATCAAGGAAAAGCGGGAGAAGGTCATGGCAGAGGTTGTAGATAAAAGGGATTTGATCAAATCCTTGAAGGAAACACTAGAACAAAGGCTCGAATAAATCTACCTCATGGTCATGTACAAAATGGATGCTTTGAGGGTGTGACCATAGACCTAGATGTGGTGGTGAACGAGTTAAAGGAGAAGGCTAATGAGATAGACCTTAAGCAAGTATCTGATATTATTGAGACCACATAAGAAAAGGATGCCAAGGATATCATATGTTGGAAGGAGTTAGAAAATATTTTAAACAGGCCTCAAGCTTAATTTTTAAGCGTGCACACATTCTTTGATTCATTTGGTAAAGGAAACTATTCTTTATTATTTGAAGTCTTTGATTATTTGATTCATTTTTGAAGAAGGCATCTTTTGGTTCATATTTCGAGGATGGAAAATATTCCTAGTGTTGGGTAATGTTTGTAGCAGAAAATGGCTAAGTACTAGCCATGCACAAGAGTAGGGGACTACACATGGTAGTATGCTCACAAGGGAGGAGAAGATAAATATGATGATGCACAAATGTGCATGCAATGTAGAATAATAGGTTAGTGTACAAGGGTTCACATGCATATAGAACACTTAGGACTTAGCCGATTTTTAAGATGAGGCTAAAAATAGGGAAGAAAAGAAAGTTGACGTGAGGACCAAGTAAGGTTTATAAATAAGAAATAACATGTAGAAAAAGACACTGCATGGAATAAGATAAATATAGGATTAAAGCATTATTAAATCCAAGCTACTTATAGCTCAATCTAGAGTTAAAGCAAAGTTGAAAAAGTATGCAATCTATTGTTAGTACTCCTATTAATATAAAAACATGTGTAGGAAGAGAAGGAAATTCCCACGTATATAAATAGGTGTAGTACTCCATGTGGTGAGTAGTGTTGGTAATTGGAATACTATGTGAGTGCATGATATTATTTTATATGTGTGCATGGTCTAGCATATGGAGGACATTGAACTATGGATATAATCAGCTTCTGTGTTATGTGATGAATTATTTTTGGTAATGGATAATTGTGTTTGGATAGAAAGGATCACTATGTCCGAGTATGGTGTAATGGGAATTCAAGTATTGTTAGTAATTGTGTAATGTTATTAAGCTTCCTTATTGTATGTGTTTCTAAATTCATATATTGTATCTCCATTCTTGCATATTATAATGGCTATAATGAATATGAAAGTTATAACATCTTGATGAGTGAAGAAAAGGAGGGCCCTTGAGGCTAGTGTGCTTCGAGTGAGCATTCATACATGTCTGGATGAAGTGCCAATGTGCCTAGCCTAGCTAAGTGTTATTTAACCACAAGAATACATCGGTATCTCTGGTTATGTGGGCCAAGGACTCGCCTAGATCAGCTTTGGAGGCCTCTCACTACGCTCTTGCGGCCTATGTCTCTAATGAGGTAATCCACTCTACGCTTTTTAGGCATCTTATAGGAAAGTTTCCTGCTCCTAAACCAAGGCCACATACACCTACAATAGACTCTACAACATGACATCCATAATTTTGGTAGCCACCAACACCTATGAAACCCTGATATCTCCATAGTGCTTAGATGCCTCTCCAACTAGATAAAATGAACTCAAGGACACTCCTACAAATGGTGTTGCTAGATCAACATCACCGTAGTATTATGGGTCCATCTAGTACTAGATCCAAGATCTCATGGTGGGAAATCTCTATCCGGACGTGTCACTCATCTACCATCTTCTCTATAAAATCAAATAAATGACATATGTTACTCACAATATTAATATGACACAGACCCTTTTTCTCAAAAATCATCTCAATAACATAATGACATACATACATTATTGCTTGGGCCTCACCATGATGGTCTCCCTATCTCCATGGCTTCCCAATACCTCCTCCTCATCATCACAACAAAGTATGGCTACTACGTATTATGCCTTCCTTTCTCGTGGAAACAATACCATTTCCCCTCTACGTTGTGGTATGGTCCTCTATCTCATATGCACATCCATCTGGACCTAGATCAATGTTAAATAACCTCCTCTTGGTTTCCAAATCTTATGCTCCCTAAGCCATGGTGCTAGTTGTCCTTCTACTCCTCCTTTGGTGTTAGGACCTCCTCCATATGCACCCTCAACTTATGGACTTGTATCAGTGGATCCTTGATTATATCACTCCTTCAAACCACTAAAATTTATGATCTATAGTGGGCCTTGAGCATCCCCACCATGCCTCCACTTCCTTTGACCATGTGCACTTATTTCCCGTATCCTTTGGGGTAGTAATGTTGGTACCCAAACCTCTTCTCATGTAACCTCTTTGACATGATGAAGCTAACAAGGTGGAAATGGTGGTATCACCATGAGAACTAGTCACCCATACTACTTTGAGACCATTCTCACTACATGGGTCTCTACCCAATAAAATCAATTTCATGTCACCTCGGTAATGGCATCCAAGAAATATGCTCTGGGCTATTTGGTTTTTTGATCCACAATCCCCATATAGTGTTGTAATGTAACATATTTCATACGCACATATACTATTGGATGGAATGCTCTAAGTGATCTCACTTTAGCCTATGTGCCCATTTATGCACTTTAGGGGCATCTTCCACTACTTCTTATGGTTTCTATGTGGGCCTATACATTAGAACCTATCATATATCCATGCGTTAAATAGTATAATGGGTCTCATGGCCCTCCAACCTTTGTTCCTGACTGTGTAAATATCATGCACCTACTGCACCCATATGGTGGTGCCCCAACTAAAAAAATCCCATCATTAACAACATATTTTCATACTATGGTCACGAAAAATGGGATGGATCTCAGTATTCTTTATGGCACACTATTTGTGCCACAACAATTGCCATTACTACCTTTCATATATCCAAAATACCAACAACCTACACTCGTGTTGAGTTAGACATAACATAATCTCGTCATGTCTGCCACTCCTAGTATCCCATATGACTAAGGCTATCCACTGTAGTATCTAAACTAAGATCATAATACATGCGAGGTTCCTTTAATAGGTAACCTTATAATCCCGTGTACATCCTCAAAATCCAATGCCATCTCCATGGTCTCCCGTCCAATCTTCCATCAAAATTTATTAGATCTAGTCTCTCGTGTGGCTACAAAATCTGTAATAAATCCAAATCTAATTATATCCTAGGAATTTGTATGATGCCCCTAAATCCCCAACCATGTAACTAGGTCACTTCTTCCTAACTCGGTCTAGTAATCATACCACTAAGCCATAGGCGATTCTACTCTTTGTTTGGACAAACAATATGACAATAAACAATTATTAGAAGCTTGTAAAATCTATCTATAATTAAAAATCACAACATACATCTTATACCTACAAATTTCCTATGCCATCAACCCTCTGGCGAGACATTATCGGCCCCTAGTAAATATTCTCCTATGTCATTGTCCCTTTGGAAGATGCCATCGGACCTGGAAAATCTTCCCTTATGCCATCGTGCCTATAATAGACACCATCAACCCCTAGGTGCATTTCCCCCACCCCGACACCATCGGCCCTCTTGTTCTAAAGGGGATGATGGCATCCACCAAAATGCACTACGAATTTCAAATTTTGACTCTCAAAAAGCTACAAATCTAAATTCCTCCCAAACCCACTTGTATTTTGTTTGAACCTACCCGATGACACAATTTTGGACAAGAATGACATTATAACGACTCCAAAAAGAAAAAATACCCAATAAAACCTAATCTACTCAATAAAATTAAATACAATCGAATTACCCGTGATCGTGCCCAACCGGATTCACCACCTCATCATCCTCCATCACCACCTCGTACTCATGTCATGACATCAAAATACCCTAATTTGGAATTCCATAGCTCATTTATCTCAATTTCAAAAATAACAATAAGTAAATAAAAACCAAAATCACTATATTAAACCTAAAATTTCCATTCAAATTCGGTCGCGATAAACCTAAATCTCTCAATGACTGATGCATTTTCTCCCAAACTCTGAAAAATACATTGATTGTTGTGTGTCTTAATCATTTTTAACCCATTCATTTTGACCTATTACACGCATAATTTTGACGATCTTTTATTTTCACCTATATTTGACACCATACAATATTTATGACATTACGACATCTCGACACTATGACACAACATCCGTCCCATGGGCTCCTAACTAGGTAATTTATGTCTTATTCTACTGATGATCCTCTAGTGTTTCCTTTCATTTTTATTCTCTCTTTTCTAAAACATTGATTGTACCCACACATAGTAGGACGAGTGATGATATCAAGTATGCTTTGGTGGGTATAATTCATTTCATCTAGTCCTTTCTTACTTTCAGTATCTACTTTTAATTTTAGTTTTATGAATTGTGTCTTTGTGTTGACCACCCCATGTTTTACTATTGCAACATGTGGTGATCAACAACTAGGGCATATGAATACACCTAATTTTTACTTTTCATCTTTCATACTTGTTACTAATAATTTAGTGCAGATAAGGGTCAATGATGCATCTATTTCTTGAGTGGGTGCCTTAAGGGGCATGCTAGGAATGGGGAATGATTATTCGCTTAATCATTATGGGTAAGGTATAGTACATAGAGAGAGTTTCATTATTTTTCATGGCCTTATTTGTCTTTGAATTAGTCATCCTTGTCCCTTTATGTCTCATACACCTTATACTCACGACACCTTGAATGCATCTCACCATTTAGCACTTTGTTCATCAATTTTCTTGATCCATGACATCTATTTTCACTCTACATGATACATTATCATCCCTAATAGATATCATTACCCATGGGTGATGGTTTCAGTGTTGGGTTTTCCCTAGCTGATATCAATGCCCATGGGTGATAGAAATGTATATATACTTACCACACTCTGACATTCATGAAGGAAGGAAAATTAAATATTAGGAACTACCATCTTTTCTACTCTTTTGGGCCAACTTCACATCTATTATCTTAGTTATTTGTTCACCTTGCCCTTGTCTTGGATTGGATTAGACACTCTTCTTCTTAGTTGGATTACTTACAATATTGGGTCATCTATAGTGAGTCTAGGTTAGGAATGATGTTCCCTTCTCCACCTAATAATATTTTCTCTTTCTGTGTTTCTTCTCTCTGGAGAGATAGATGCATCTCGTGCCCACCCTATAGGTACAAGTGAGTGCTCTAACTATATATTTCATTTTGCATAGATTAATGTTAGATTAGTGTTACATCTATAGTGATGCTAGTTATGATAGTTCTCTTAATTCATCATCTCTTTATCTTCTCTTTACTTTTATTTTAGTTACATTATGCATTTTTCTCTTATCTATCATTGATCCACACCTCTTCTCACACATCTACCAATATATTTGTAGGGTGCTCTCCTTTATCTCAAATTCTAGCCTTGGAAACCTTGGCTTGACCTGGTGTAGGGATTACTACCCTTTGGATATGTTACTCTAGTGCTCATTATAGCCCCTTTAATCTATACAAGTGTATTTCAGTTCATGTGTGTATCTTACTCGTTTCTTGATACCCTTTTAAAATGGAAGACATATGAGTGTAAGTTATTAAGACACATTCTTGGTCCGCCATATAATAAGAGTGATATTTTTCAATCCACATCTTATATCACCAAACCATTAATTCACACATGTCAATGTGGGATGGTTATGCTACTATAGGTGTTTTTTTCTTCCCAAGGATCTTGATCCTTCCTAACTACATCAGTTTTATGATGTCTCTTAAGAACTATGAGAGTTAAAAAAATTCAAACTTTGAAAATAATGTTCTTAAAATATTTGGCACCTACATATGTCTTATCTAAACTTACAATTGGAAATTGATTCAATACACAAAATCATCTCCTAGTTTATCCGAAATCCTTATGGTTTTCTCATAGTGTCACTAAATGTAACATTACAAAAAGTGTCAATTTGGCTCAATATTACAAAGTGTCAATCTACACCTTGTGGCAATGAACCCAAAACACATACATGTTTCAAAGGGTTATACATATACTTCCTAATCATTTGGGTCCTTCCTAACTACATCATCTGACAATGTCTCTTAAGATCCCTTAGAGAAAAATTTGTCAAACTTCAATAGGAAAGTTCTCACAATCATGCAACCTACTAATATCACATTTAAACATATAACTAGGAACTAAGTTAATATTCAAAACTCTCTCTTGGTTTCTCCCAAATCCTGATGATTTTATCATGGAGGGAATGAATGCAACATTAAAAATAATCAATTTACTTTAGTGTCATTATTTCAAGGATGATATTTTATAATCCATACCTTGTGGCACAAAAATAACATTGCACACATATCTAGATGGGTTGGTAGATGCTAATTTTGGTGTAAATTTTCTTCCAAAGCATATCAATATTTCCCAAATGCATCATTCTGATGATGTATCTTAAGATTCTTGAGAGAAGAAAAGTGGTCAAACTTTGATGGGAAAGTTATTACAATCCTTGCACCTAAAAATGGCTAGCCTAAACTTATAATTTAGTATCATGTTATTATAAAAATATTTTCCCTATTCCTCCCAAATCTTGATGATGTTCGTATGGTGGGATTGAGAAAAATGGTGTAAAAAGTGTCAATTTTCTTTAATATTACGATGTCTAATTGAATTTTTACAATCTGCACCTCATGGCACTAAATTGAAAAATGTAAACACATCCAAGTGATCTTGTATACACTGCTAGAGGTTTGTTTTTCCTTATCAATCATCTTAATACTTCTCAAATACATCAATCTAATCATATCTCTTAATATCTCTAAGAGAAAAAATATCAAATTTTAATGGGAGAGTTATTAAAATTTGTGGTATCTACAATCGTGTCATTTGAACCTATAAATGGGAATAGGGTCAATGTACAAAATCATCTCCTAGTCTCTCCCACATCCAAAATTTTTTCTCACAATGGAAGTAAATGTAACATTAACAAAAGCATCACTTTACTATTATATTATTGTGTCCATAATGAATTTTTGTAATTCACACCTCATGGCACCAAACCAAAAGTGCACACATGTCTAGTTGTTCTTATAAAAATATTGGAGGTTTATTTTTCTACCCAAACATTTGTATCCTTCTCACTATATCAGTCTGAAAATGTCTCTTAAGAGCCCTAAGAGCAAAAAATAATCAAAATTTGATGTTAAATTTATCACAATTTGTGACACCTACACATGTCACATCTAAACCTAGATATTTTTATAATGCCATTATACAAAATTATCTCCTGTTTTCTCCCAAATCTAGATGGTTTTTCCTAGGGGTAGTGCACGTAACATTGTAAAAATCATCAATTTTATTCAATAACACCATTTCCATAGTGACCTTTTGTAGTATGTACCTTGTAACACCAAAGTATTAGTGCACAAAAATCTAATTTGGCTGGTATTTTCTAGTGTAGGTGTTATTTTTCTTCCTAAGCATCATAATCATTCATGCCTATATTGGTTTGATGGTGTTTTTTGAGAGCATTTAGAGTAAAAATATTCAAACTTTGAAGGGAAATTTTTCATAATCCATAGAAATTAAAAATGTCTCGTATAAACCTATAGCTTGGAAACAAGTTAATATACAAAATCCTCTCCTAGTTTATCCCAATTCTTGACAATTTTCTCATAGTGGAAGTGAATGCAACATTACAAAATGTGTCAATTTCCTTTAATATTATAGTGTCCAAACTAACTTGTTTGCAATAAATACCTCATGGAACCAAATTAAAAGTACACATGCATCTTTATGGGCTAGTAAACGTTCTTTGGAAGTTTCATTTTTCTTCCCAAGTATTATGATCCTTCCTAAAAACATTAGTTTGGAAATGTCTCTTAAGATCCCTAAGATAAAAATAATCAAACTTTAATGAGAAACTTATCATAATTTGTGGCATGTACAAATGTTTCATATGAACCTACAGTTATAAAGTTAGTTAATATACATAATCCTCTCCCAATTTATCCCAAGTATCAATGATTTTTTACGGTGGTAGTGAATGAAAACTGCAAAAACATCAATTTGCTTCAGCTTTAGGGTGTCGTAGGTGATATTCTTCAATCTAGAATTCATGAAACTGAATTTATAGTGAACACACATCTATATGGAATTATAAACACTAATGGAGGCATCATTTCACCGCTCAAGCATCTTGATATGTAGTAGGTGAGTCCAAAATTGATTTCATACAATGTATAAGGTGAAATGAGAATGCGTTTTTTACTTGTTGGTTTGCAAGATGCATGTTAAAAAAAGGTTATTCATACAATATAGAAGTTGAAATGAGCATGGGTTCTTATTGTTGTTTTGCAAGATACATGTTAAAAACAACATTTTCATACAATATATAAGGTGAAATGAGAATGTGTTCTTGTTGGTTTCCAAGATTTATGTTAAAATATTTAGTCAAACTCTTGGCAATAATCCACCAAACCTCGTTTCTTATCATACATGTGTATAAGGGTATCTTGTAATAGTTTGTGTGTGGAAAACTTAATTTCCTCTTATATATGTCGAGTGAATTTTCATATTGATGTGGGAGTGAATTACACTTACAATTGATAATTATGTCTACATGGTTGAAATTATTGGCTATGCTATTTGTTTTGTAAAAACCCTAAATATTATCATTAAAATTCCAATAAAACAAGTGGTTGTTGTATAGATGTGTTTTCTTACAATTTTTCTCAAACTCTTTGAAGTAATGAATCACTTTAGTTTGCACCCTAGCCATGTAAGCTTAAAAAAAAAATATCAGGATGAAACTATTTTGGTTTAGTGGATGAGGGCTATAAATACTTGAATATAATCATGCCTACAATTGATCAATATGTTTTACATATCTTAAGGAAACTATAAAATTTATCATAAAAATTCCAAATAAACATCCAATTTTTGCTACAATGTGGTTTATTAGTGCATGATATGTGGTCTTACAATTGATCCAATATTGTGAGATGATGAAGAAATTGTTTCTTATTCTTATTTACAACCTTTTCTAGCGTGTATGTGTTTTCTTATCAACATAATCCTAGAATTTACCATAATGGGAGCTTCATAATAGCATATGGACACCAATCAAAGAATAATGGAAAGTGAGTTTTTGTCAAATGTTGTAGTTATAAATTCTGTAGTAGAAAAGTTTAAAAATTAGAAGCATACACAAGGAAAGTAAGGTGTTCAAAAAAATGACACAAAGATATGTAGTCTCATGGAATTCCATTATCACAGGGTATGCCCAATATGTATTTTGCAAGGATGTTCTCAAACTCTTCTATGTAATGTAGCACTCTAGAACATACCCTAACCATGTAATCTTAATTTTAATTTTATTAGCATGAAATTATGTTCCTTTGTTGGATGAGAGATGTAAGCACTTCAATGTCATTATGTTGAAAATTTATCATTATGTTTGCATGGTTGAAATTATTGGTTGTGCTAGCTATCTCAACGAAACTCTAAACTTTATGATCAAAATTCCAAATAAACCAAAGGGTTTTTGTGTGGATTTTTTTTTGGTATTAGAGATAATGTCTTACATCAATCCAATGATTCGATATGATGGAGAGATCATCTCTTGGTGGTTCTTTACACCAACATTTCTCAACATACTCCTAGCCTATACCATAATGGGATATCTATAACAATGTAGGAACACACATATCAACATAGTCTTTTTGTTATGTTCCAAGATACATGTTCATTAATTTGTGTAAACACTTAGTGATCATCCACTAAACATATACGCTTGTCATAAATATGTATTAGGGTGTATTGCAATAGTTTATGTGTGGAAAACTTACATTCCCTCTTATTCATATGGGAGTGAATTTTATTTATTTCTTAGAAATATAGGTTTGCAGGGAGCTAAAAGTATTGTTAAAGTTTATAAGGGATTATTTTTATTAATAATAATGTGTATCACCTCACTCAAAAAAACTACCTATACATAGTGTTGTAATATTTATATTGAGATTAGAAGGGGATGGCATTGGCATTAGTATTGTATGAATATAATTGATGGCATTAAATGATTTTAATAATGGATATATTTTATGTTAATTGTATATATTTTTATAATCATGTTCAAAACATAACAAAAGAAAATATATAACTACTAAAACATGTTAGCCTAACATACACATGGAATCTTATTAATCAACTTCTACATATAAAAAGCGTAGTTCACTACACTACACTTTATTTACCCCTCACCAAGAGATATGGTCCATCACTAGATATATAGTTCCCAATTATGCCCTACACCCATATAGATAAGGGTCCTAGCCCCACTCTACTCTATAGATGACAGCCCCAAACACCATATAGATATTGCTATCCACTTAAATAGTTTGAAAGCATATTTTTTTCTTTCATACTGATTTCCAAGCGCCATGAGGGAATACAATTCTTGAACAAAATTAATATCTAAACAAATACATATAGGAATATAATGATATACATCGAAAAATAAAAATCTAAACCTAAATTCCATGAAGGTATACAAAAATGTATGTACATAAAAATATTGGGTATCATCAAACAACCAAAGATTTATTATCCCACCAAGAAGATGAAGAACCAATCTCATAGTTCACACCTCCCTTTTACTAATTAATCAAAGCTCCTATGCTCAAGGGATGATTGTAGCTCCACCTATTAATACAAATAAACAATACACACATTAGTATACAAAACATGACATATAAAATTACCTAAGTTACAAATAAAAATTACCATAAAATCTTAATCCCTCTTAATCATCCTTTACCTCTAAACATAAACCTCAAGGGCATTGACCTTAGGGGAAAGTGCATGAATTGTATTTCTTTCCTCCTAATGTGAAAATCATGAAGAAGAAAATTATAATACATATAAATTATGTTAATTAATAGAATAAATTCATAATGAAGCTTACATTACTAACTCATACTTGTGTACAATTTAAAACAAACATCATTCCCATAAAAACTCCCATCTATATTGATTTAGGAATATTGAGTGAATACTATAATTATTTCATCAATTGAAAACAAGAACAACATTATCTAACCAAAATAATGAAACTTGTGCACATACACTACATAACATTATCTTCATAGATTACTTTTTTTATATACATAAATGATTATTAAAATACTAAAAATCACCTCAATGAATTCACCGATATGCACCCTCACACCAACATACTTGAATGTGAAAGTTCCAACATCCACATGTTCAATGTAAAATTATAATTTAAAATCAACATAATTATATGAAAAATGAATTGACACATAATATATTTACTAATTTATTATAATTTTATACCCAAGGTGTTGTCACACCTATAAAAATATGTCAAGATGTGGCATGAGATACATGGTAAATTCTTTTACCCTAAAATTTTATAAAAATTACACATTTTTTCATTAGTTTTCATTCATAATGAATTAATATACTTAATTATAAAATTAGAGAAAACAAACACACACACACGCACATACGCGCACACACACACATGCACACACAAACACACACACGCGCGCGCAAGGCATTACATATATACATATATAAATACTCATATACTAAATTACATTTTATTTTATGTGAAATTACCTATTAGTCAATACTAAAGGTTTTCTCTAGTAAGTATTTTTGATGATGATATCATCCAACACATAATCATGATGTGTCTCATCATATCAAGCACCTTAATAAGCTATGGATCATCCTCCCTAGAATATTTGACAACCTAAAAAGTGCATAAAACCCACAAATATGAAAAATTATGTGTTGTGATACTCAATGTCATGAAGTCTCGCCCTCATCATCTTGGGATATATGCATGTGCAATTGTTAACCAAGTACCATGTCAATGAATGATGGATTGGGATGTGTGAACCTCCACATTCTTCTGTGTAGCTAAAGGGATTATCACATGATGAATTAATGGTTGAGCAAGGGGTATCACAAGTTTTTCTATAAAAAAATCCCCCAATATGTCTTTTGTAGAGCCTTTACCTCTACCCTAGAAATATCGATGTCAAAATAGTTTGGTATTTCATTGAGTATAAACTCACAATGGAGTTTTCTCAAGAAATATTTAGGAACCTCAAAGTTATTAAAAGGGGATATTCAAACACAATCCACCATTTATCTCAAAAAAATTCTTTTATCTTCACGTGGTTGCACTCATGGATTGGGAATATTTTATTATTCATTTGTAAAGGTGCATTGATTTTTGGGTTAGTAAACAAAGTGCACATAACTTATCATTGGTAATATTTTTTTCTTTCCCGTATCATAATTCAATTTGGTTGCATAAAATTGGAAACAATTGTTTATGTGACACACTTATATAAATATTTTTAAATCATGGAATCAATATGAGATATCAATTATTTCAAAGACATTTTAATTTTATTTTGGTGAGTGTTTTGGCATTAAGTTTTTATGGTTAATATAAAAACTTGAATCTTAGTTATTTTATTTCAAATTTTATCTAAATAAACATTCTTGCATTTCAGAAGGATGTGTGGGAAGTGTAAGATAATTTTTACATAGGTTTTATTTTTCATATTGTTCTAACACATTTTATTAATTTATATGTCTACTACGAAGAAGATTATTGAGGTGGACAAGAGTTTTGAGTAAATGAAGGAGGGGTTAGATTCATTTGAATAGAAAAAATGAATAAATTATAAGTAATACAAGAAAAATAGAGTTTTATCTCCAATTAAGTTACCCTAAAATTGTTTTAAACTAACCTCTTATATATTCAACCATTATCAATTGGTCGTGCATGGAAGGTTTGGTGTAAATAAAAGTTTGTGAAAATTCTATGTCTCAAATAATCTTTTTACACATTCAAAATGTTCTCACATTATAACATGACCAAGTTATAGCATGGATGGGTTATAATATGACTAATCCTTAACATGGCCATGTTTTCTCAAAATGTATCTCAAACACTTTTTGGTCCCCTATTTCCATGTAATTACCATTATTCTCATTTTTAATATTGTACTCTAATTGGACCTTTTTTTGTGATTTTCTCTTTTCCTTTGCATGATTATTCCTTGTTTGTTACTAAAATATTCAAAACATACAAAACTAGGACTTATGCATGTTGGAAGGTCATTAAGAATCAATTATTGTTATATGTAATATTTTGTAAATTTATAAGGCTTGTGTATAGGATGATGTGTCATTCATTATAAAAACTTAAAATAATGTGTAATTTAAAAGGAATGATAACCAAATTGTGCCAAGCCAAGAACACAGATGCTAATCAAACATCACGATCAATAAGATGAAAGCAATTCGCCATAATAACTTTACATAAACCTTTGCAAACAAATGAGAAGCAATATCATATATTATTATGGAACTCAATGCAATACATTGAGAATGGGCCTTGCTTAAATAGGAAAGGAATAACAATCTAAGAACCAATCAAGGTCGTAGATCAAGCCATAAATCAAGGAAATAACTAGTCATCAAAGAACTAGTCAAGACCATAGATTTAGGAGAGAACTAGACATCAAGGATCTAGTCAATACCATAGATCAAGGAAATAACTATACCTAACAACTAGATAATATCTCCTAATATCTAAATAAGATAAAATAAATATCCACACACATAAGTGGGTGAGGATAAATACAATAAAGGTAAATAAAGTACCTAGGTGAACATAAGCTAAGGTAAATACCTACTCTAACACAATTCTCTTATAGAAATAAAATAAGATATACTAATCCATTTGGGAGATAAAGAGTCACGTGGAACTCTACAAAATGTGTAAGGAACCATGTGTAGAAGTTTGGTTCAAATGTATTATTAAAAATTCATTTGTGTATCTTTGAAAGTAATGAAAATATTGATTCCCAAAGGTAAAAAAATGTTGAGATGGTTTTTAGGAGAAATAGATCTTGAAAAATGGATAGAGGAGAACATGGAATATTTTGTATTAGAAGAAGAAACTAGATTAATAATCCTTATGAAATATACTTTGGAAGAAGACATAGGTGGAGATATCAATGAGATTTTTGGTGTTAAGTATCTAAATTTCTAGTTGCATGGTTATCAAGGTTGAAATATTATATTTTTTTCAAAAATAACAACATAATACTTCAAGTGGAACGAGTAAAAATAGATAAGTTATGCAAGATAGAAAATACGACTCGAGCTATAAACTATTGGTTACAGACTACAATAGAAAAATACGTAACTGAATTCATTGTTTAAAATTGTTATTATTTTTCTAGAAAAAATTGTGATGGTAATAAGAAGAATTTTTACCAAAGAATTACCAATTTTGTTAAATATGTTGGTAATGTAAAATGTCATGGTTCCAATTTTATCCCACGTGGAGTATTTAGCTAGGTTTCATGAGGATATAAGTATATGGAATGTAAGATAAAGGGGAAATAAAATTCGATGACTAGGACCTCAAAAAATCCAAATAAGAATAAAAAAGAAGGAAATGAATCTAGTTGATATTCAAACAGAGTTAAGGAAATGAAAAATAACATGAGCATCAAGTTTCATCATGAGATAAGACTCCTACGAGTAGGAGTATGTTAGGTAAAATGTATGAAGATAGAGGGAAGAAACCTCCATTATAGACCAAAGTGCATGAAGGAAGATAAAAATTGAGAGACCAATGAATATAACAAGAGGATGGTGACCCCGAAAGGATAGTGTATTGAGTTACTATGTAATACAATAGAAGTAGAGAAGTGAAGTGAATATTTTTGAAAGTAGTTAAATTTACAAGGAGTCTAGAATGTAAAGGAATAAGAATTGATTTTGAACCCAAAGATATGATAACTACATGTAAACGAAAATAAACTTCGCATATTCCATAGGATATGCATCCCTCACACTATTATTGGAATAAATTTTTTTGAATGCATTGACCAACAAACAAAGGTGGGATATTTGGAATATGATAACTAAGATTGATGAGAGATGACAAAGGTAAAAATCAAGAAAATAAGAATTCCTTAGAGACAAAGAAAGCTATACTACAATCTACATAGTCAGCCATATGGTATGCCTCATATCCATCTTGGACCTCATTACTTCCTACATGCCAAATAGCTCAATTTCACTCAAAATTAAAACTATATAAAGTAGTTTTGATTATAAAACCATGTGATTCCAAAGTATATAGTTTCCCTACCTATTTCTTTTATCTTTATCATAGATAATTCTTAAACATAAATGAACCACCCCAATACTTCAAAAAATTACATGCCCAACTCACAAAAAAACTACTAATACTACCCCAACTCCTAAGTAAATTACTCGAATAGCCATCAACATTATCAATGCTAGAATACCCACTTATAAAGTATATAATACATATATATCTTATGTAAAAATCATATCATTCTATCCAAGAATGTATGTTACTTTGTAACCTTCTAATATGGACCCTAAACATTACTTAATAAATTATGACATGAATTGGTCATGTATGATAATATCAAATGATTCAAGCTTATAGTATCCCTAAAAATAAGGGATCTAGAATTCATTTATGAGAGGAACCTAAATACAATAACCCTAAAATAAGTTAGGGATGTTTTTTCTTTATATTTCAACAGAATAAAATGTGCAAGTCAACCAATTTAGGACCTGAATAAAATCAAATAGAAACTAAGATATTTTATATTGGATTACAAACTCTATTACTTAGGAATCGTGAATAAGATGAATTTCATGTTTTTATGCAATCACATTTGCTTGGTTTGTAATATGACTACATATGAATTTTGAATTTTTATAGCATATACCAAATTCACCAAATAATTAGAAGTCATTGAAGTAAAAAAAATTTAGAGAATATTTAATACTTCAAAGATAGTTCATCTAGAAGTTTTAAGATGGATGTAAAACTAAATACACTAATGAGAAGGATTGAATAACTTTAAGAGGGGAATAAACCTTGCCTCATAATATGGCGTGAGAATTATGGCATGAGATTCCATCATAGACATGATTTCTCTGAACTCCTTGGATACAATACTATACCCTTAACCCTAGGTCATATATTGGGATATGGATAGCCAACTTATGGCTAATATGATATTTTATCATGTCATATCGTTTATGATTTTATATTCTTAGTTGGTTTTCCTCGGTGTTTTCCATAGTGTAGTAGGGTATATATAGGATTTAGAGAGTATGATATTATCATCATATTGAGCACTTGAGTCGTATTTTATGGTTTAATGGTTTCCCCCTTGAAGTGGTTGAGTCATTCTACTTGCATATTGTGATAAATTCTCTATATTTTGGTTTTATTCATTGTTATATTTATGTTGATATTCAGATCTATCTAAGTAATTTCATTACAAATGGTATCAAAGTGTTGATATATCCATAATTGGGTCAAAACCCCAATTTAAAATATTTGGCAGTATTTTCAAAATGATGGGAAAATTTTCGTAATTTTTGACTAAACTGGATAAATCATTAAAGTAAGTTTCTCTTCAAATTTTAAGATCTATTGAATTGTTTTTCATAATGTATATCCATTTTAGGGGTTTTCATAAAATTTCTCCCTAGGTACTTATTTTGGGAATTTTTCTAAGATTCTTATATTTTTAGAAATATTTTTAATAATTAGATAGGTCTTGTTCTCTATGTTTCTATTTATTTTTCAAATAAGCATAAGAAACCCCAAACCCCACACCTTGACAGAGAGATCAACTAGAGGCGAAGGGAAGGGTCAAGCCACTCTAAGAATGAATCCAAATAAGGAATATATGGATTTGGAATCTTCATATTTTTGAGTATCAAAGGTATTTAACCAACTTCATGAAAGGTTTAATAATATGGTGAGTAAGGAGGACTTCTACCATGATCTTCAAACACTGAAAGATAAAATGGAAGATAACCTTTAAGCACCGGGAAGTAAAATTCAAGACATGAAGAGTGAAATGCATCTAGGGTTGGAATCAATGAGAAAAGTGATGATTAAAAATCTTTCAACAATGAATATGGGAATGAATTCCCATTAAATTCACATGGGTTCCTTAATCTATGTGCACCCAAATCCAAATCACATAAACTATGGAGGATCCTAAGCACAACCTAGTGGATATTCTAGTCAAAGGCATAACATTATTTCAAAAGTGGAAATGACCTAATCACTTAGATCAACCAAATGGAGAATTATTTTGATTTACATCAAGTACCAAGTGGGAATAAGGAGGTAATGGAATCCTTGTATCTAGAACTAGAACAATTCACTTAGTATTGTTGGTTGTGATCTCAAAAGAAGATGAAGTCCCTTAATTTCACTTGGTAATTTTTATGGAGGAGCTACAAATGCACTAGAGTAGCGAAAGTGTGGCTGAGAATTACTTTAGAAAATTGGAAAATATATAGTAAATATGATCATTAAAGGATTATATTTAGTATTTCCATAAATTTTCATTGCATGTGGATATAATTTTATATGATAATCAATATGATTTTTTCATGGGTGGTCTTAAGTATCACATATAACATGAGGTACAAATGTTTTATCTAATCTTTATTTCGATTCTATTATAATGGTACATAGGGAAGAGGAAAAATTCTTTTCATGAAAAGTAATAATTTCACCAACATGAGAGATCGTATCTCCTTAGTACCATCGTTCCCTTAACATAACCGGGTGACTCCACAAAAAAATGAAGAGAAACGAGTAAAAGGGATATCTTATAGTTGTGATAGTAAATGGAGTAAAGGTTATAAATGTGTTGAGAGGAAATTATTCTACATTGAGGGACCAAAAGAGGAAGAGGACAAGGATGAAGAGTCTAGCAAAGAGGGAGAGATTTCTGAGATCATTACCGAGTAATCTCAAGTAACTATATAATTCCATAAAATTTATGGCATTTTTACCCCACAAACCATAAAGGTAGTTGGGTTCATGAATAAACAAAGAGTGAAGGTATTAATTAACTCTGGAAGTGCTCATAACTTCATCAACATTAATTTCGATTTGCACTTGAAATTTTTTTAGTTTATCCAACCCCAAAGTTATAAGTCATGGTGTAAAATGGTGGTATACTTAGTTGTTTAGGAAAATTCCATAGATTAAGGTAAGCTATACATGGTAGATTACATGTTATACGGTCCCATGTATTTCATTATAATGGGGGTGCAAACATTGTATTAGGGGTCCAATGGCTTACTACATTGGGAACTGTAGAGATAAACTTGCAGGAATTGTTCATGTAGTTCCATTCTAAAGGGGGAAATTTTGAGTTACGAGGGACATAGGAGTAATTTGTAAAATTGGTAAGTTCTCATCAAATGTAGAAGTTATTTAACAAGGGTGTTGATGGAATTTTGGCACAAATATTTTCACTATAATGTCAACCATTAAAGGGAACTATACCATCATATCTACAAGAAATTATTAATAAGTTCTTTGTTTTTTGTGGGAATATACCAAAAGAGTTACCTCCCAAAAAAATCATGATCATGTTATCAACTAGTATGAGGAATCCAATCACCCAACATTCGACCTACATACGACCTTATATGTACCCTTGTCTACAAAATAATGAGATTGAAAAGATGGTATAAGAGATGCATGTATTATTCATCATAGGAAAACTACTTACTCTTCTCCGGTGGTGATGGTAAGAAATAAGGATGAAGGTTGGTGGATGTTTCCAAACTATAATGAGTTAAAAAAGACACGATGAAATATAAATATTGTATTCTTGTCATTAAATATTTCTTAGATGTATTATATGGTGTTTTTATTTCAAAAATTAGATCTTCGATAGGAATACCATCAAATCATAATTCGTGATGAAGATATTTATAAAAACATTTAGGACATATGAAGGCCACTATGAATTTCTCGTAATGCCTTTTGGCCTTACAAATGCAATCGTCTACTTTCCGAGTTTAATGAATTCAATATTTTGTCCATTTTTTCCAAAAGTTTGTCTTGGTATTATTTAATGATATATTAAACTACAATAAGACTTGTGAGGAACATTTACATTATGTTAATAAGGTATTGGACCCTCTTGAACAACAACACCTTTATGTAAACCCCTCCAAGTGTGATTTTGGGGTAAGAAAGGTAGAATACTTAAGTCAAATATTATCTCATCAAGGGGGTAAAATTGGATCCTCATAAGATCCAAGCCATGGTGGATTGACAGTTTTAAAACCCTCAAAACCTCAAGGGATTATTAGGGCTCATGGGTTATTATCACAAGTTTATGAATATTTATGGTATAATTGTAGTTCCACTCACAAATTTATTGAAGAAAGACTGTTTTGATTGGAATAAGGAAGCAACACATGAATTGTTTTCACTAAATAAGTCCTGTGTGTACCACTCTTGTTATAGATACCCTAGATTTCTCCGAATCTTCATTGTTGAATTTGATGCTTCAGGGGTGTGGCATAGGTGCAATAATTATGTAAGATGGCAACTCCATTGCATTTAATATCCATCAACACAAAGGTAAGAGCCTATTAAAACCAACTTATGTGAAGGAAATGATGACTATTCTTCATTCTTTTAAACTATAGAGAGTATATCTCATGGGTCATCACATCAAGGTAAAGATAGATCATGACAAATTAAAATTCCTCTTAGAGTAAATACTATCATCTAAAGAAGAAAAAATATTGGTCACTAAGATTTTGGGATATGAATTTGATATTATTTATAAAAAAGAAAAAAAAAAATGTTGTAGTTAATGCACTATCTAGGAGATATGATTACAAAAAGGAATTGTTATATTTCATGTCCATATTACGGGTAGATTGGGCGAGATCAGAAATAGCATAATAGAAAAAATATAAAGAGATCCAAACTCTCACTTAGAATCTCCAATAGGATTTGAGAATTTTAGAAAAAAATGTATGGAAGGGGGATGCATTATGGTATAATGACTAGTTGTACTTATGTGAAAAATCTTCACGTAAAATTTTGGTTCTCTCGTAGCTCTATGCTTCTCTAATGGTGGCTATTCAAGATTCCCACACACTTATCACATAATTAAGAAATATTTCTTATATTTAGGGTTGAAAGTAGATGTCTAAAACTAATTGGTAGAATTTTTATCATGCCATTATAACAAGGGTGAAAATATTAAGTCTCTAGACATTTTACAACCTCTATCTATTCCTAGTGAGTAGTGGGAAAAGGTTTCCATGAATTTCATTGGAGGATTACCAAAATCTAAATGGAAAAGTGTAATTATGGTAGTTGTGCATAGAATCACCAAGTATTCTCATTTTTTTCCTTATCTTATTCATTTACAATGAGTACAATTACCACATATTTTATGGATATAGTTCGAAGTTACATGGAACACCTAATATTATAACTAGTGATCGTCATCCTATATCTACTAGAAATTTGTGAACTTATTTATTCTCATGTTTAGGTACTAAAATATCTCATAGTTCATCCTATCATCCCCAATCTGATGGATGGACTAAATTAGTAAATAAATATTTGGATGGTTTTCTACGATGCTTTACTTAAAATAAGTAGCATAGATGGGTCAAGCGAAATCACTTACGAATGATTATATAACACTTCATTTCATACTTCTTCCAAAATGTCCCCATTCTTGGAATTATATGTCTACCATCCACCATCCATCACTTCTAACATATGGTCCAATCTAAAGTAATATCATTTTAAGATCACATTCAGGGACCAACAAGAGGTGCTCTCAAGCCTTAAAGAAAACTTGGTAATGGTACAAAACCGCATGAAGAAACAAGTTGACCAATGCCACAATGATAAAATATTTAAAGTTGTATACTTTTGTTTCATGTGATTTCATCCATATAAGAAACTACATTTGAAACAAAAAAGGATAACAATCTTTAACCTAAATACTATGGCCCTTATCAAGTGCTGCAAAAAAATGGTAGTATGGCATATAAACTAGATCTTCCTCAATCAACTAAAATACATCTAATTTTCCATGTTTTTTTCTTGAAGAAGGTCATTGGGTAGAAGGTGTCTTCTCAGTAATTTTTATTAGATATTTATGAGGATGGATGTATTTTCTTATATCTTGAAGGAATCACATAAACACATACTAAGAAATTAAGGAAAAGGGTCAACACTAAATATCCGATCAAATGGAAGAATTTGGGCCTTGAAGATGCAACATGGGAAGATGAAGCATTTTGAAAACAACATCAAGAGATTACCAACTTTGGGGATATTTTTTCTTTAAAGGAGGATCATTTTATACCCTTAACCCTAGGTCATATATTGTGATATGGATAGAGGACCTATGGATAACATTATCTCTTATAATGTCATATCATATTTATTTATGTTTTCATATGTTTTAGTGAGTTAGCCTTGATGATTTGCATTATGTAATAGGATATATATAGGAGTTATAGAGTATGATGTTATCATTATATTGATCACTTGAGTCTTATTGTATGGTTTTGAGGTTTTCCCAAATTGCTTAAGTCATTCTACTTTCATATTGTGATAAATTCTCTATATTTTGGTTTTACTTGGTGTCATATTACTGATGATATTCATATCTATCTAATCAATTTCATTAAATAAAAACATCCATAGTTAATTAATAGTTGGGATAAATAATGTGAAGTTTTCAAAGTATGGAGAAACTAGATAGGAAAATTTCAATTATTGCAGTAGTACATGTGTTAACCTTAGAGGAAAAAAATCAGTTTTTTTCTAATTCACAACGCATGAATCTAAACATTTTAGGAATTAAAAATACTTACAAGATAGCATAATATTTAGTATTTATATATTCTAGTCTAGATACAACCCTAACCACAACCTCAATCTCTTATTATAGTTTTGGATATGTTACCAAAAGGAATTTAGGCTACTACATCTTAACACCAAGGATGGTGGGCTTAACCCTATTTATAACTCATAATAGTTTGGGAACATCCTTCTTCACATAATAAAATTAATTAGCCTTTATTATTCCCATAAATTTGATATGGATATCAAAATAAACAACATAGGTGAGGTCCTCTAAATATACAAGAAGGATATAAAGTAATATCATAAGCATAGACAAGGACCAAGAAAACCTACCAATCTATTGTTTTATATTTATAAAGATATTTCCATCACTTTGAACATAATTTCTTGTGTAAACCTTATAGGGAAACATTTAATGCATACTACAAAGTGGCTACGTAACATAGCATAAAATATTTTCCCATCCTGGAGAAGAAGAGAAGATTTTTTAAAATTCCATAATTTCAAAATGGTGAATGTAGTGTCAAGAGAATTTCAAAATATTGATTTAGTGATGAGGTTTCAAAGAAATGACAAAGGGTTAGGACTAATGGATATTTATTTTGAGACCTATATTAGGAATTTTTAAGTACATGGGTACTTATACCCAAGGAGATAGAGGTCCTTATTGGTGGAAGCCACTAAATTATTCAATTTTATACGAATTCAATATTATAGAACATCACATGTTGTAATTAAAAAATAACATGTCTATGTTAAGATAGAATAAATACTTAAACAAGAGAGTTTGGTTTTTTCCTAACCAATCTACTCAAAATGGTGAATGTGTTGTACAATGAGAATATCTTGAAAAACTTGATCGATCTACTCAAAATACTTTTAGATTGTGTAGCAAAAGGCTCATAAAATGTGTATAAATTTGTATGGTATGTCAAAACAAAAAGTCTTAGGATTTGGACATACTAAGAGATATCATCCTTAGAAGAGATGAGATCCAAAATACAATGTTTTAATTTGGTATTACCATGAAAATGATTCATAATTCTACATGGGAAGCTATTAGAAATCTTGTGCTCTCATACAATATATTTACTTTGAGTCTTGTAAATTATAGGAAAGTAGAACTAATTTGGTAATTGGAAGATGGTGAAATAATGGTGGATGAACTTAGCATGAGATGGGAATTAAAGACAATAGATATGAAACTATATAAAATCTATTATTTATTTTTAATTAGGAGGAAATGGTCCTATGAAGGGAAGATGTCTATGAAAATGGTTACCAATCAAATGGAAGCACATATGGAGGATTTTCTTATAATAATCATAATGAAAAAATGAAGCTTTGACAATATATATTTCTAAAAACATAAATTTTCTCTTGTGTATGTAGTCCATAAAATGTGATACAAGGTAAACCTAAAAGAGGGTTCGAAACCTGAAACACGAGGATCACGAGGGATGATGTACACATCAACGGATGTGCGAACGACAACATGAAGAGATCTCGGGAGGAGCGAGCATCAACCAAATGTGCATGCAAAGATTTGAAACATAGTAAGAACCTCAATACAATCCAAAAATTCTCTCAATCTCATAGATCCAAATGGTTGTACATATAGGAGGTGTTGAGTAACCCCCAGTGTTGCAATCATGACAACTCAAGTGGAGAGGGGGAGTTACATTCCCAAAATAGAAGTGTAACTCCCAATGACACATATGACGTACTGATGCACTGACGTGTAATAGAATCCCATAATGACCCCTAAATGACACGTGGACCTACAATCTCACCTAATGATGTAGAAAATAACACACACCAACACCCCCCCTTCATCATAACTTAGGATGAGGGGGAAAGTTAGAAATGATAAATGGGTCGTGATAAAAATCCCGATGAGGTACCCATGTAAAAACATAATCCCAAGTAGTGAAGGAAAACCAAGTGGGAAAAACATCCACCACAAGAGAACAACACACTCTCTAATCTAAGAAAGATGCCAAAAATGGGTCCCGAACATTAAAGAGCTTGAAAAGGTACCCATGTACAAAAAGGAAATCTCTTAGAAAGATAAAGAAGAGAGAAGAAGAGGGATATGAGAGGGATGCAGAAGATGCCATGGACGGATCTAAACTCTACAGCTCTAGGAGCTCTCCCAGAAGAATGTTGATAATGAAATCCACTACCTTTGGACTGAAGAAGAGCCACCCACACCAAACTATGTGCCTACCCTTAGGAAGGATAGAAATGGAGTGTTGGAAGTTCACCCACTCCACAAAGGAAACTAAAGGAAGCAACACAAAGAAATCTGAGTATGGTCCATGAAAGTGTGACATAGGTCTATAAAATGAGTGCCAAGGAACCGAAGGTAATGCCACATGCGTAGAACTATTAGAGTGTGAAGAGTGAACACCCACAGAAAGGATGTCCAAGTGATGTGAAGGAAACAAAACAACCCCCACAACAAAAAAGGGATCCACAAGCAAGGGTGGATCAATGAAGAACTCTAGAAAATTGGAAGTGATAAGAGTCCCAAAAGGGGCACTCCCAACAATGGAGAAGATTAACTCCTCTAAGACACATGTAGATGGATGAGGAACCTATAGTGCATCAAAAGTGGGTCAAAAAAATAAGACCAAGGTTAGGAAGATACTTGTCCCACTAAGGGGGCTCAAAAATAGAAGAGCAATGTCAAACATGTATAAGTCAACTTGTAAAGGTAAAGGAGTGAAAAGGGCCTCACACACTAAAAGTAGAAAGGAGGTGGGTGTGATGACTATATAAGAGTGAATAGGATACGCTCGATATTTGATGAGATGTGGCATGTGTCAACACTCTCTAGAATAGTGAGAGGAGGAGAAGAGTCCTCTGTAGTACTCTCAACATCAAAACTGGGTACACAATCCTCATCATCATAAGTAGAACCAAAAATTATGTGTTAGTGGAACTATTACCACACGAAGAAAGAGAGGAGACAACTGAATTAAAAGAAACAACAACGGCGATATGTGAAGGGTCTCCATAGAGGGACTAAAAGATGCTCCAGACACGATGGGGAGGATATAAGTCTACCATGTGAAACAAAAGAGGTCCGGAGATGTTCATCATCAAGTGACCAAAAACATGGTCGTAAGTGTCAAGAAATTCCTCCAGATAAAGATGATCAGTGGGTGCAGCGGCCCAAGTAAGAAGTGTGAAAGACCCTCATGGGCAAAGTAGCATTCCATTGAAGCACGCTAAGCTAAATAGGTATCTCCCAATAAGAAGTGGCAAAGGCTGTAAAGTGATCCTATGATGCTCAAGTCTAGAAAGAGCACCCTCCATGATGTAGAATCAAAATTGCAAGGTGCACAAATGCAAGACATCGGACTCGGCCGATAATGCGTTTACGTGTAATACAAGGCCCAAGAGTACTAGTGGCCCCCTGAATGTGGCACTTTATAAAGTAATGTGTTTACAAAACTGACAATGTCATCACATAATGTGTGAAAAATCATGCAACTTTGACTAAAGAAGCGCTAAAAGCTGAGCAGCGAGTCAAAATTTATAGTAAGAAAATGATTCCTAAATCGATGGAAAATGCCAATAAGCTTTGCAAACCGAGTGATGCAAAGGGTGTTGTGTGGGTACTCTTTGGAAATGGCATTGCATTTTAGGTAGGGTTTGTTTTGATTGCAAGGGGGGATTAGCCTCCTACCAACCCTAGGCCTCACCCTCCATCTTCGACACATGAATGAAGGACATTAAATACAATCAAAATGGGTCCCAAAAAATATTACAATGCCAAGCATGAATGTTTTTATCCTTAAAAAATCAAAAACTAGATTGTTTTAACCAACAAACAAGTCTAGAAGCAAGTTTTTTGGATGTACCGAGCTGCTATATTGTTGACCGAGCTAGGTCTACTAGGGTGAGTTGAAGCAAGGTTCGGTGTTGAGTCTATTTTGAAAAATCCATGGAGTGATTGGTCGCTGGTGTAAATGAAGCCACGTGCTAAATATAATGTCAGAATGCAAATACATGTGTCGAGGAGCTGAACCCATAGAGCTATAACCATCGACTAGAGAGTAATGGATGGGCTAGAGTGTGCTAGTGAAGGTTGAAATGGCCCAACACATGTGGATCCAAGGTTTCAGGGAGATGAGAGCTTGTAGATATCCTCATGTAGACCCATGATGAATGTAATGATGTAGAGCTTCACAACTAGCATGGCCCCACTGTAAATGCAGGTTCATCAAGGAGTGAACAACAAGCATGGGCCTTGGAGTCCACTAGGGTCTAAACTAGGATTCAAGGCCGGAAAATACAAAACATGTAAGGTTAGTGTAGAATGCCCACACAGAGTAACAAGATCATGGAACATGAGAAATAGAATGTAGGGATCACAATTTTGAGGCCAAATGAGTGCAAAGAGCAACCACATAGTCAATGTTTTGTGTAGGTTCGTGTTGACTATGAACCTGCGTGATGGATAGGCACAACAGCTTCGATTCTTGAGCGGTTGAAGTGTAGGTCAATACACGAGTCGTGGAAATTTTGCAAAGTGCGAGTGGATACCAATGCAAAATCCAAAGTCGATCACCGTAGGCCCAAGTTCACTTAGAAACAAAACCCGAGCTACCGAATCAGTTTGAGATCGAAGACCAATGCAGAATTCATTTACATGTTGAAAGGCCAAGCGAGCAATACCACACATAGAGACTTGAGAAAACCCAAGTAAATCTAGATTAGAGTGTCGGTGCAGTGAGCCAAGGTGTTCAATGCATGAGTGGTGGAGAATCAACCATAGAACAAAATCCAAAGCAACCACGTTCAGACCAATACACTCATGATCAAACCAAAACCCGAGTGAAGCCAAAACAATAGCAGTGGATGCACGGGTGGAGTCGTCTAGGTCCTAAGACAAAGCAAGGTGTGAATAATCAATGAAGGAAACCGAGTCAGGAACCAAGGTAGGCATAGAGCCAACAAGCCAATGGAGGAGTTGGTGTTGAGCGGTCGAAGATTGATAAAACCTGATGCAGATAAATAAAAATGTAGACCAAGCCAAAGAAAGTACACAAGCAAATTGAAGGTAGTGACGAGCTAAGGAGCTCGGTTCACCAAATGAGGGCCAATTTAGCTCGGGAAGCTTTTGCACTACACTAAAAACTCACAAAATTAGTACACAAAACTCAGATCTGCAATCTGAAATGCTTTCAAAACTATAAGATACCTCCAAACGTGCATGTAAAGGCCTAAAAAATTGAAAACCCCAAACGGAGGTATAAAACCTGAAATCAGTGCAAGAAGAGCACGATCATAATATCCATTACAATAATACATGAGAAACCGAATATCATGTTGAAAGCCGAGAAAACACACATAAATGCCGAAGAGTGCACAGATCCACTAGATCTACTCTTATACCATGAAAGAGGGTTTGAAACCCAAAACACAAGGATCACAAGGGATGACATACACATCAACGGATGTGTGAAAGGTAGCGTGAAGATATCTAGGGAGGAGCAAGCATCAATTGAATGTGCATGCAAATATTTAAAACACAAGAAGAACCTCATTACAATCCACATATGCTCTTGATCTCATAGATCCAAAGGGGTGTACATATAGGAGGTTCTGAGTAACCCCTAATCCTGCAATCATGACAACTCGAGTGGAGAGGGGGAGTTACATTCCCAGGATAGAAGTTTAACTCCCGATGATGCATATGACGTAATGATGCATTGAAGCTTAAGAGAATCTCATATTGACCCCTAAATGACACGTGGACCTATGATCTCACCTAAGTGAGATGACTCACCTAATGATCCGGAAAATAACACACACTAATAAAACCTTCAACAAAAAGGAGGAGAAGAAGGATCATTTCTTCCCCAAGTCACACAATAACTTTAGAAAAACTATTTTCCAAGATTGTCAAGATTCTACAACCCTTATAGTTTAGGAATCCTATTTTGGATGGATACAATTCCCCTCAATAAATTCACTTACATGGTCTTAGATAGATAATATATGACAAGGACATCCTAGGAGTATACCAAGTTGAATGGAGAAAAGAATTTTCCATGTAGACCACCTCATCCATCAATGGGAACTCGGATGTAGACTTAAACCATTAGGTGCACAAGTAACATGAGATACATCCCATGAGAATAGTACATACCATATAAAAGTCCACATTGTTTTGTAAATGGGATCCTATTTTCATTTGTGATCAAAATTCAAAATCATGTGCCCCAATGGGAGATGAGAATGAATGCATTAAACTATGCTTTGAAAGGTATTTTAGCAAATTTTTGGGCCACACATAGAGATGATGAATTTACATAGGAAAAATCAATATAAATATCATGTGTAAGAATTAAAATGTCTCTTTCAATAAAGGAGGTAGGGAAATAGTCTTTTATAGGTAAATTCCTTGATCTTCATGAGCACACTTGTATGGATATATGAAAAAAGAAACAAATTTATAAATGATATAGGTTCATATTTTTTAATGGATTGTATGAACCTTAATCAAGTCACAAAGTACATGCATCAAAAAATAATAAGATAAAGGTACACATTGATTAAGGTAGAAGAATACTTTATACATAGTTTTTTCTTTTAGGATGAGAAGTGGTTGGTATAAAGAGTGTTAGATAAGATGAAAAATTTCTTATGATGAGGACTAGGCATGGTCAATTTCCCAGAATTAAATGAATTAAATAAAAATTTTGTATGGAGAATATTAACAAGTGTGGAGAGGTATTAGAAAGAAAAGTATTTGTATTGAAGTCATGTAATCATATATGGAGTAATGACAAGGATGATGAGAGTGAAGAAAGTGAAGATGAATTGGAAATGAGTGGAATGTTTGAGAAAAAACAAATAGAACCTCTATTAAATGAAGAAATTGTAAAGAATATGGAGGAATACTAGCTACAAAAAATGAAAATAGATGACAAATAAATAACATGGAAGTTTTAAGATGAGAGATAGGAAAGAGGAGAGTGACCAAATATATAATGAGCCAATGTACAAAAGGTGGAAAATATATGCACTTTAACAACACCTAAATTATAATCAATAGGGGATACTAGATGCAACATGAGAATTTGAATATATTTTTATTGTTTCATGATTAAAAGATGAAGTTCCAATTTTTTTCCTATCATGGACCTTACTTGCTAAGGGGTTTTTCTTCTTCCTTGCTTCTTTGGTTCCTATATATGTACTTGTGGGTTTTTGGTCCCCCAAAACCAACTATTTACCTAATAAAAATATATGAAATTCCAAAAAAATTAATAAAATTAAGGGCATTAACCCTTCATTGGTAGAGATGCATATAAAATTAAAGGAAACATCCTAGACTATCAAGAAGCAACCTTATAGGCTCAACTCGAAAATAAAAACGTGAAGGAGACTCTAAAAAATTGTGTGAGTGAGGTTAATGTACCTAGTGGAGAATTAACATTGGGTATGTCAAGTATTATTTCAACTAAAATGATAAGATAATATTTAATTTTTAGGGATTACAAGGCTCTAAATGATGCATGCATGTATGACCCATTTCCTACCCCTTTATAGATGATATTTTTGAAGAAGATTTACCTAATGAAGTATATTCATTCACAGTGTGGGTTAAATGGATACCATCGTATACCTATTGCAACTAAAGATCAATCCAAAATAACCTTCCTAGTGGAATGGAATTCATTTATGTACTGTGTGATGCCTTTTGGATTGAAAACCACTACTATGATACTTTCAAGAATACTAGTCGCAAATGTAAAATATTTTATTCACGATTTCTAATAATTCTACTTGAATGATTGGGTGATGTTTTCATTTCTCAAAAACATTTTTCTAAGCTATGTTTGATGTTGGAAATATGTATATTATTGTGAATTGTGCTGAATTTTAAAAATACTTATTTTACATAATTTTTAAAGTGTCTCTCGGACATTTAGTTTGTGGTTATGTTACTTTTATGGACCAAGAAAAATATTAGTGACTATAGGCCTCAAACCTCTAGAAAATAAATTAGAAGTGCGCTTTTCCCTAGGATGCATTATATATTATAGTAATTTCATTGATGATATGTTAAAATTGTAGCACCTTTGGAGAAATATTGTATAAAGAAGTCAATTTTGAATAGAGTCCTAACTATAATAATGAATTCATAAAACTGAAGAAAAAAATGGTCTTAGTCATTTTCCTTCTAGATTGGGGAAACAAATTTCTTGTTCATGTGTTTTTATCAAGGTTAGAAATAGGAATTTTAATTTTTTTAACTAAAATAATAATATTTTGATCTTTCCATCCACTTTTTGATCCATAAGCTTTCTATTGAAAAGAGTAATCGTATTACAATGGAGAGAGAAGCATTAACAATTATTTTTACACTACATAATTATAAATATTATCGCTTTAACAACTCCATTTGAGTTATTCATAAATCATCATGCATTTCAGTATTTGGTGAACAAACCATTCCTTGAAGGGTTGGTATCAAGATGGATGATGTTGTTCCAAAATATAGGTTCAAAATCAATTTCAAGCATGGAAGAGACCATGTTAGGCTAGGCCATCTCAAAAGGTAAAAAATAGGAAGATCTAGAAGAAATAGAAGAAGAATCACCCATTGTTCACTTACTAGAATCATTACAATAAAATAACAGCTGAAATAAATTTTGAACTTATTGCAACAAGGAACATTATTGGAGCATTACATGAAGACGTAGAATAATAAAATTGGTTGCAATAAAAATACACGATCTAATATTAGCAATGGTTTATGTTGAAGCTCAAAATTGCACCCACCTTGAATCAAGATCTAAGATTTTGAGGCAACACGGAACTGTCTCCAAGTGTGGGACAAACAACTTGAGATAGACCTCTACAGAATTGGGGTTCCTTGTTACATGGATTTTGAAAACCAACATAGCACAACCTACTTCTAATGCTAAACTAGTCCTACTCTAATAATTCCAAGGAACAAGGAAAATGGGAGATATGAGAAAGCTAAATCCTAAACTAAGAGGGGTGGTCATAGCACCAAAATAAGGAACAATCACTATTCACAAGAAGAAGGAAAGGGATAAAATGCAGGAGGAAAGGGTAGATATACATGCCAAAATACAAAAATACATTTGTTATACTTTCCCACACAAAAATGTAAACTTGCAAGTAAGGAAAATACACAACATGCAAAAGAAGTAATAGAAGTGAATGAATGCATAAAATGTGAGAATAGGGTGGAGAATAGCCACAACACTTATTTTCATTGCATAGAATATGCATAGGAAATTACATGCATGGAAAAAGGAAAAACTACATTACAGAGACCAAGTTCAAGGTATGAAACTCATGGGTAGTCTACCACCATTTTGACATGGTGTTGTTATACTAAAGAGGGATCCATTTATAATGCATGAGTTCTAGATTTATAGAAAAATGAGAAGGATAAGAAAGAAGGAGATAGAAAGGTGTCCTCATGAGGGATTCAACCACCAAGGACAAAAATATATTGGTGTTTTTAGAGAGGTGTGGGTTCATGACATGGCTTCTTTTGCATCCCATATGATTTGCAAGAGAATAAAAATGCCCATACTTCTTTAAATTCTGGCCAATGGAGTGGTTAAATGTCACTTTGATCAACAAGTACAACTTCACGGTTCCCCAAAAAAAATTGGTGTTCCCACTTTGATCCACGACCTTCGTCGTGTCTTCCTTGAACATCATACAACTTTGCATACATTATACTACCCACACTTTTCCTCCTCTCTCATCTACGAATTTTCATTTTTGTGCATATTTTGACTATTTATTAGTTTTTGGCATCTTTATAGATTCTTGCATGTTTCCACATGTTACTATTTCCTCCACAATATCATGAAAGACTAATCCTTCGTTATGCAAAATTAAGGTTCACATGGCTTTCATTTGTGCTCAAAATCCATGACACATTATTTCCTTGTTCCGTAGCTCTTCAAATTTCTTCCTTCCATTAAGAACCAATCTCTCTTCCTTATGTATTGTACTCCTTCCATGTTCCTTATACAACTTTTAAATTCCTCCTCCTTTCTCGGTGACACCAAGATGTTTTTTCTAAGTTTATTGTGGCCTTACTTAAGTGATCTTAAACCTTTATCCTTTGCTACACAATACCATATTTTCATATAATTCACCTAATTCCTTTATGACTCATTCCTTTGTTCCTCCAGTTATGAGAACCCACGATTACACCCCATAGTATATTGAATCAATATCGATAGTTTTTCTATAGCACAAAATGGTTAAGTCCTTTAGACGAGTTATTCAAAATTACATGGAAATTTTGGACAAAAATTTAGCGATCTACAGGGGACATATTCATGCTATATGATGAATACATGTTTCCTTAAAGCATCCATTAGGTATGGAGTTAAGCAGCACAACCTTGAAAAACTAATCTCAACCTTTAAAACTTATCTCTTGAATCTGCATGAACTTAACTTTATACTTGAATTTTATATGTGGATCTTTGAAACTCCTCCAACTATCTAACTCTATCATGAAAGCTTCTTTGAAATCTTAAATGTGTAATAACAACAAAATACCAAAAACTATATACAAACATGGAATATCATACATGTTCCAAGGGGAAACATGCATAGTTTGCACAAGCACTTGTTTTGCAACAAGTAAACCTAATCTACCCTACTCTAACTAAAAATAAAAGGAGCTAAATAAACCTTGATACATGTTGGGAGAAGTAGTTTCCTTTCCATACAAAATGTGGCTATGTGATCATTTTTTTAATAAACATGTCCTTTAATGAGATTAGAAAACTATCTTGCAACTAGTTTCCCTTCTCATATCTCAAATTATCACTTTGGGAAGTGAATTAATACCTCATAAAGTTTATATTCATTTACTTGGAGGTACAACAACTGATCTCTCGATGCTTTGAAGATATCCCTCATGATATTAAATAAGCATGACTAGAAGCAACTCTAATTTTGGCTCTAAACTATCCAAGTATATGATTATACATATAGCCTTCGGAACCAATGGGATGATCCTTGTGATTTTCCCATCACTTTTAAACTCCCAATGAATGGGGTCATCATGCATAATTTTCTCAATGTGGAGACTATTTTCAAGTTTAATTGGACTTGGTTCTAATTCTACAAAAAAATCTCTGATGGACCCCCATCCTCCTCAAAAATTATCTCCTTTGATCAATTGTAGTATCTAAGGATGTTATTGGTGGATCACTCCAATCTTCCAAAAGTGAAGCAAGTTCTAAACATGCAGGGATAATGAGGGTGACTTCATTTGGTTATAACATCTTGCTCACTTTGAATCTCCACCTCGACCGCCCGCAAATGTCATTATAATTAAACTCATCCTCATTGGGCTGAGTCACTTCATCCTCCCCTATAGATTGATTGATTGAAATAAAAGGAGGCTCTAAAAGTGAAATAGGAATGACATTTTCTTGCAGATGTGGCTGCTTGATTGGGAAACTGGAGAAATTATGGAGTATTTTAGAATTAGAAGTAGGTTGTGTTATGTTGGTTTTCAAAATCTGTGTAAAAAGAAGTTGACCTTCTCCTGGAGGTGTATCTCAAACCATGGGACCCGTACTTGGAGACAATTACATGTTTCCTAAAAATACGGGATCTTCTTGATTCAGTTCGGTGTAATTTTGTGCTCCAATAGGTTCTTATACAAGTTAGGAAAGGATTATGTGTTTCACAAGGTAGTATTAAATCATGAACATGCAACTATTTTGATTGATTCCCATGAAGGATTAACAGGGGTTATTTCCTAGATGACTTAACTATAATATTTTACATACTAGTATATGGTGGCCCACATCATTTTAATATGCTCACCGCATAAATAAAATTGTCACATATAACCTACGATTATGTGAACCAAATCAAAGATATGAAATTCCATTGAATCTAATTCTTGTTGTCTAACCATTTGAACAATAATGAAAACATTTAGTGGGGCCAATAAATCCAATATATAATCACTCTCGTGTAAGTTATATAATAACCAAAAAAATATTTCACAATGTGGGTAGATGTAGTTGTGGAACCTAATGGCACAACCAGATATACTACCACATTCCTATATGAAATATTATAACAAGGTTTAGATGTCCACAAAAATTTATAAGAGATTGAGGGACACATTTCTTAAAAATTATAATCAAATTATGCACCGAGGAGCTCATTATTGTTTATTGGAAGAGTACTTAATATAACCCACAATAAAATATCCAGTTAGAAGCATCTAATGAGGTGGTTGAGAGGATGCTCAAAAATATTTTTAATGTGAAATGGGATGACTTGGAAGATAAAATCCTAACAATGTTGTGATCTTATAGAATGAACTAGAAGTAGACCATGGGGAAAAATCCATTCTAAACCTTATATTAAATGAAGGTAGTTATACCAATGGACTACATAGTCTCAAACTTGCACATTGTAATGATAATAAGGCTGAGAGATAAGGAATCCCTAGAAAATAGGTTTTGGGAATTAGTCATGATAGAGGAGACACAAATAATGGCTAATTGGAATTAAAAAATGTAAAAGTGCAATAAAAATGGCATGATAAGAACTTATTCATGAAATAATTCAAATAAGGACCAATATTATTAGTATTTAAAAGTGAATTCAAATCATGCCTAGGAAAACAACACATTAGGTGAAAATAACGTCATTTTTTCATCATATCACAAACCAATGATTGTGTTGAGATATTTGTAGGAAAATGTTAAATCAGGAGATATCGATAGAAGTAGGATAAATTCCTACCACCACTAATTCTAATAAGGATTCATGAGAATAGTTACTAAATGGAATAAGGTAAGGTGGGATTTTTATTTCATCATGATTTGTGTAAATATAAGTGTAAAATAAGTATACCTTAGTAGGTAGTAGGAGAACAAAGAGGAGGAGAACCAATCAAAAATGTTATTGGTACAAAGTAAGAAAGTGATTTATCACAAGATATATTAGAAGGCTTGCACAACAATTAAGTCTAGGAACATTTCACAACAAATATAACAGGGGAAATAATGAAAGGAGATAGAGAAAAACATGTTAATGGAATGAAAGGAAAAATCAAATTTAAATAGAATTTAAAATTAGATATCTACGAGGAAAATAGGAGAAGGAGATTCATTTTATTAATTTAAAAATAGCTTTGGTAGGGTGGATGGATCCAAATCATATGAAACTAAGGTGATGGGAGAAGAGAGATTACATAAAAGGGGGAAAGAACGTAAAAATGAAAACACTTTTTGAAATTAAAAACATCGCATCTAGAGGTCAAGCGACATAGCCACTTGAGTTGAGAGAGAAATGATACAATTAAACTATTTGGAGAAATAACAAGGATAGAGAAGGGTATGAAAGAATATGAATGAAAAAAATGAAGAGAGGAGAATAATATGCATGTGAAAGAATGGAAGACCCATACATAAGACATATTGGAAGGAAGTAAAAAAACCTAATGGCATAGACAAGAACACTTTTCTATAATTGAATGATGATGAGAAAGAGTAAATAGGAATATGGGTGAATTTAAGGGGAAATAAGTGGAACAACCCTATAAACCATGATCTATTATACCAAGGGTAAATAGAAGCATGTGTGAGAAAGACCAAAATAAATGTAGATACCCTTAGGAGAAACATTAGTAGAAAAATACCAACTAAAGGTAATGGACATGGAATTTTTATTATGGATACCAACATTTGGTATGCAATTTCACTACATAAGAGGGAACAACAATCATAATGTCAACAATCGCCAAAACCATCATAATGTCAACACACACACAAGATGAATATTTAATATATATGAATGAGGATATGTACTATGAGGGAAAGGGATTGGTTCATGTAGAAGGATATATGTAACACACAAGTATAAGAAAAAATTTATTGAAATCAAAATGGGTAGAAGTACCAACGTTCTATTAAATAAGAACCAACCATAAATAATTGTGCTAATTGTGTAAGGATCTCAATGAACACCAAAAATAATAGAAACAAAACCAAAATTGATTGTGATGAATGTGGAGAATGAAAAAAATGAAATCTTGGGAAATCCTCTAACATGGAAATACAAATATGAATAAATAGTAAGACTGGTCAATATCATCCCCTTCATGGTAGTGCGAGAGAAAAATGTGAGAAATATATCCACTCCTACAAGTTCCACAGGGAGAACACAATAGGATGATAAGTGAAGAAAGATGGGGGGCCAAAAAATTGGCATATTTCACAATTTAGATTAAAATATGTATGTGGTTTTAGTCATTAGGTTTAGTAATCACTTATCCTAATGCACATACTTGTTGGAAAATGTAATCTCAACCACCAACTCAAACTTTATCCTTTTACAGCCCCGAATAGTTAATTTTAGATCCTCCAAATATTTGCATGATCCCAATTTTGAGTATTTTTAAATTATTATTGATTAGTAGATGGAATATAAGATAGAGTTTTGGGGGATTTGAAGCACCCAATTTTGAGCATTGAAGCAAATGAAATCAAAAGTGAACAATAGTTAGAAAATTGATTCTAGTAGTATTTAAATCTAAGGAAGAGTGAAGAAAAAGTGTAGAAATAATTGAATAAGAAAGGAGACACCTAGAAAACAAAGTAACAAAAAAGAAATTGTTTGTGAGAAACAAGGTAATGAGAAGAAAAAGACAATAGTATCTTGTAGAGGATAACTTGAACAAATTTTCTAATAATTTAGAATGTGTAAATATCAATCTAAATATAGCCTTCATTTTGTGTATTTTTGTTAATAAAACTATTTTTTATATTAATATCTTGCATTTGGAAATCCCCTATTTAATATCCTAAGCTTATTCATTTTATATTCCCATTAGTTGGTATGAAATCATGGCTTTTATATTTTCCTAGTTTTTAGAACATTTTATACTTCTTAGAGTGGCTAGAAGTGATAGAAAAACGTGGCAGCAACCTCCAATGTTTAATGGAAAAAATACAATGTATGGTCAAAGAAAACGAAGACCCTTTTGATTGTCAATGATTTGTGAGAACTTGTTTTATGTGGTTTTACATATGTGATTGACCAAACAACCTATGCAACATTGTCAAATTCTCTAAAACCTAGTTGAAGGAGACTAGAAGAAAAGATGCAAAATACATGAGCTCTATTGAAACTTCAATTGCGAACCCATTTTCACATAATAGTATCATCTAACTACTCAAAAGAATCATGTGATATCCTTAAATATTCCTATAAAAGAACTAATAAGGTAAATTTATTAAAACTTCAGTTGCTTAGGAGAGAGTATGAAACTCTTGAAATGAAGGAAGCTAAATCTACCTCTAATTATCATACTAGAATATGTTGGTTAGTAAATCAGATAAAAACTAAGGAGAGTCTTGTTAATGTTTTAATCTACCTTGAGAAGTAGATGTCAAAAGTAATCAGACAATTTTTTGAGAAAATCCTTTGTATGGGTATTCTGTAATGTAAATTAAAAATTCTCCAAGTCCCAAAATCTAAAATTTCAGACTTCAAATTTTAGAGATTTTCTCTTTTAGAGTTTAATGGTGTGAGTTTGAAATTGTGTTTTCAAATTTTAGAAGCCTGAAATTTTAGACTTTCAAGCTTTTATGGTTTGGAGTTCTTGTTAGTGCAAAATCACAACACCCCTGAATGTTTGTAACTCGATGGGTTGAGACTCTTAGTGTGATTGCATAACATGGAGCATCTCTCAAAGTGTGGGACTTTGAAATCGAGAGAGATCTCTAGATGAAGGTTGGTTCCTATTCCTTTGTTCAAGTGCACACATAAAATTTATAGAGGATCTATTCTAAAATCTATTCTAACTTGCCAAGGAGACAAGGTTAAGAAGATGTAAGAAATTAAACCTAAACTAACAGAGGTGATGCACCAAAGGAATGTTGAACACCGGCTTTGCTATCAAACATAGACCATTAAAATGTAATACAACCACCATGCACAAATAACCAATATTGTAATGAAAGATCAAATAAAGGCAATGAACACAAGAGAGGGTTGAAACCATCCACAGACATGTATTATTGCTTCACAAATTGATACAGAACATTACAATGGCCAAGAGGAAAAAAACTTGCATTATAGTCTTAATAGAAGGTTCGAATCCATGAATTTGTCTATAAACTAGAGAAGAAGGGAGGGTGCAAAACCAAAATGTCCAACCCTTTACAATGAGCCAAGATCTTACCTTTATAGATGAAGTGAAGAGAGGAGAAGAAAAGAGGTGGGAAATCTAATTTGGAAGCTCAGCTACCAGCCATCAATGCCCTTGTAAATCCACCCACAATCTGTCAAGTCTGCCTCTCCATGTCTGTTTGGCGTGTTAAAGAAGGAAGAATGACAGATCAAATCAAATATGATCTAGTTGTTGAAGTAATTAGATCATACATTAATGGCATGAAAGACATTTTCCTATTTTTTACCTACCAAACCTTGTTGAAATTAAAGTTTCAGATTCCATGGCATAGACAAGATTGATACCTTTCCAATGGTACCAAATTTGTTGAATTTTGAGCACTAGATCGAAAGATATGCCCATTTGAATACTTGAATCGAATTCGTACAAAATGGCAAAAACTAGTTTTGCAAAATGGATTTGCAGGCCCGAAACTCATTTTGTGCTTTTTGCACAAAAATTACAAAAGTATAAAAACTCCCCACACCCCACAAGCCCGAAATTCACTTTTTCCCAAAATCCTCTGTGGGCCCAAAATTGAAATTGTGCCTTTTGCACAAAATTCACAAAAGTGCAAAAGTCTCCCATAGCCCCGCAAGCCCGCAACCTTCTCATTTTCCATTTTTATTCCCGAGCCTGCCGGCCCACATTTTCCACTTGGGTGAAAAGTCTTTCCCGAACCTCGTGGCCTAATTTTGCCAAAAAATTCTTCCAAGGCCCACCTCCCCGCATGTAATTTAGGCCCGAAACATGGCTTCTCTAGGCGTCGGTGGAGGTGCAGCTTACTTTTATAATTTTACACTATTTAAAATAAAAGCTAAAATTCCAAAGTTCCTCTGACAACCCACCTTCCCGCTTTGACTTGAAACATAGCCACGTGTAGAGATGACACGCATTTGGAGACCACTTTTGAATTTTTCCTTTGAAGTTACACCGAAGAGACATGTGGATCCTTCTCGTGGTTTTTCTCTATTTCTTTGTGTTTTGGTTAAGTCCCTCTATTTGGCAGAGGTTTTATGTTTGACCTGGGACACTTGGAGGCTCAACACACATTTGAGACCTACCCCTAGATTTTACCTTTGAAGCTACACGGATGAGACATGTGGCACCTTCCATTGGCTTGCCTCTATTTAGACTTTTCAACACCAATTCGGCCCTTTCGAGATCTCGAACACGTAGAGGCTTGGTGCTTGTGTTTGAGTCTCTACTTTGGGTCGCACCTTTGAATTTTCCTAGATGAGACACATGGAGAATTCCGCTGGTTCTTTATACTTAGTCAATAAAATGGTCGACTCTGTCCCTTTTTCGGACCTAGGACATGTGGAAGCTTTGTGCTCACTTGGAGACCCGCTTTTAGATTCACCTTTGAAGTTGCGTGGAAGAGACACGTGGCATCTTTTGCTGGCTCGTAGAATTTTCAATGGCGGGTGTGAATTTTTTGTGCTCTAGAGACTTGGAGGGCCAGCATTTGTGTAAGGACTGCATTTTGTGCTTGACCTCTGGAGATGCATTGATTAGGCACGTGGAAGCTTCATGTCATCTCTTTTATACATAGCTGATTCAAGTCCTCGATTGAACACTACCTCATCGGGTTCTGGGACATGTGGAAGCTCCACGCTCATTTGGGGAACTGTCCTTGGATTCAAACCTTGAAGGTGCACCATTGAGACACATGGAGGCTTTCGTCGGTATTTTATACTTAATCGATTTGGGCCCGCTCTGAATCATATGTGAAGTCTGAAAACTTTGAGCCCTTCCCCATTTTCCTCTTGAGATCCTCTAGCCTCCTTTGACATTGTTTGATCCTTCGCCGACCCTGTTCCTCCATTGTAGAGCCTTCTTTCCCCTTTGATTGTTGGATTTGAATGTGAGCTTGCATGACTGAATTGACCCTTTGATTTTCTCTCATGCAGGTTGTGTTTGATCAATTTTTTCAGGGGAAAAATTGAGATAACAGATTATTACTTAATAATTGGAAATTTTTAAACCCAGAGTTTGAAGTCTGAAACCCCGAAAGTCTGAAATTTCAGAATTTCAGGATTTTAGGTTTTGGAACTTTTAGTCACACTTTTGGTTATATTTCTTTCGGACTTCTGAAGTCTGATAGTCTAGAATTTTAGGCTTTCAGGTTTAGGAATTCTCTAGGTCATTTTTGAGGTTTTCACTTTTGGACTTCCAAAGTCCGAAAGTCTGAAAGTTTGAAATTTTGGACTTTTGGGCTTTCGGGTTTCAGAACTTTTCATCACCAATTCACATTTTTCATCTCCCAATCCCCAAATTCTAAAACCCTAAAAATCTAAAATTTTGGAATTTTGAGCTTTCGAGTTTCAGACTTTCGGAGTCCTTCATGCAATTAATTTTTCACCAACCTCCATACGAATCGAAATTTCTCCATTAATATCAGGTTTTTCTATTTAAACTCACTTTTTACTTGTCATTTTCACCTGTCACTTTGCTCTGACATTCCATTTTCTTGTACTTTTCGACATCATTTTCGAGGTATTTTAGCTTGGTTATTTTCCTTTTGGTTTAAGATATTTTATTTTTATTTCCTCTTTGTTTGTTTTCTTTTGTTCCTCCTCTATGTACCTCTTGAAATGAAAACTCATTGCCCACCATGTTTATGCATTTTGAGTTTCCATAAGCATTTAGAGATTTTAAGAGACCTTCTCAAGTTTTCCATTTCTTCCTCTCAACATTTTTTGGGATTTGGAGATTAGCATTGTTCGAAAATTTTCTTCTCAGATTTCAAAGACTCGGCGGTGTGCCACTATTTTAGAGCTCTTGTTTTCGGTATTTTGAGGTCACCATTTCGAGGACTTTTCTCTTTGGAGATTTTCAGTTATTAGGAACCGTGTAACTTCATAAATTTCATTTTTGGGTTTTCAAAACTTTCATCTTCTAGTTTTCTTAACTTTCATCTTTGGGTTTTCTGAGAGCTTTTGTTTTTAGAAATTTCGTCTTTGGGTTTTCTTAACTTTTGTTTACGTAACTTTCATCTTCAAAATTCGAACTTTTGTTTTTGGGTTTTGGAGGTTGGGATTTCAAATTTAATACACTTTTGGTTTTCAGATTTCTCTTGGGATTTTTAGCTTTAAGGATTCAAAAATACAGAGCTTGATGTCTACTTCTACATTAAAGGGCAAAGAAAAGATGAAGTATTCATTTCTTGGAGTTGCTCCTCACTCATTCTTGTCTTCCGACTTGGGTAATATAGGACACACCGACCTAGGGTAGATTGATTTTCTAGATTTCTGGGAAAGAGTAAAAGCTCCAAACAAGAAACCATGGATGTAGGCCATCTACGATAGTGGGCTTGTCCTTGCTACTAGTTTTCCCACATCCATGCATTTCTCGAGTTCATTTTAGCCATGGCAGCCCACTTTGACAAAGGATCTATGTCGGTCAAAGATGATGATGATAAGGTGGTAATCCGTTTAGACCCAAACTTCTTTGAGGATCTACTCAAACTTCTTGACGTATAAGATTATGCCACAATTTTTTTAGATTCGGTAGTGGAGCATTAGGACAAGGACATAGAATTAGGTACAAAGGTCATGTTGAAAACTTATCTGGCCAAGAGCTTTGCCAAATTACCAAAGACCATGCATCGGTCAGATTTTATTCAGAGGACAGATTTTATTCACAAGCTTTCCTAAGCGAGTTTCAGTCTTCCCTTACAAAGGAATTCTAGGAATGGATGTTCTTGTACATCGCTACCATCAAGAAATATAAGGAATTTATCGATGGGGGAGCATATCAAGTAGCTCCATTTTTATCGCTTGATAAAAGTTCTTTCCACAAAAATTTTCCATATGAAATCCTTCTTGGTTTATGTGGTCAGCTGCTATGGGAGATTTCTATGGGTTGAATAGTAAAGGTATTCACAACACCTCCCAAATCTATGATTTCTATCCTCAGCTCACACTGAATGAAGGGATCAGGCATTTTCATAGGGTCAATGATGCCTTCTTTATAGTTATCATCTACCATTTTGATAAGGAGTTATACAATCAAAGGATTTTTGACAAAGCCTTCAAGGAAGTGCGGGAGTGGGGAGCTATCTACCTCCAGTTCCCCATGTTTACTTACATTCGATTCTAGGCTTCATAGGTTCCCCCAACGAATTTCCAAGGTGTCCCACTGATAAATGGGTTTTACTAGAATTGGTTTGACAATTGTTGGATTATTATCAAATTCAAAACAAGTGCCACAAATCGGGAATGAATTTCCCTATTTTAATTGGTAGATACACCTACCTAAATATTCATAAGGCCAAAAATGTGGATGCAGAAATGGCTGAAGTAACCTTGCAAACCTTTCATCTAAGGACCAGTTTCAATTATTGGGGTAAATTTAGCAAAACAGTCGAGTCCAAAGTCTTTGATGTGCCTCAATTGGAGGATATCTGGATTCATTGTCGGGATGAATACATCATCCGACAAAGGGATTATGAGAGGTTGACCTTAGATGAAGTTTGGTAGTTTGGTATAGCCAATGTCCCAAAAGATATGCAAGATAATGATGAGGTTTTAGATGTGGCATATAAAAATGATAATATTGCCAATCAACCATTTCCATGGATTGATTGGTATGTAGAGGAATATTGCAATACAAAGGAGAGGGCAAGGCCCATTCTGCAGAGAACTTACAGTTGGTTTGTTACCTTGGGAATCTCACCAAAATGAGTAGAGAAACCTACAAATATAGATGCCCCACTTTTAGCATATGGATTTTCATGCATGCAAATGACATGCAATAGTGTGGGAACGAGTCCCTCCTCAATGAAGGTGAGGTCACCTTTATTGAAAAGAAAAATTGTATTTACATTTGTACATTCAAAATTGTATGTGGGGGTGTTTTGGAACATCAATAGAAAGAAGAGTGAAATGAAGGGAATGGAATAGAATGAAGGAAAGGAGTGGAATGGAATGAATCGAAAGAACATGCAAGAGTTAGGTAAAAACAGAGCCTATATTGCATGAAGAGGAAAGATGAATAACCAACACAAATGAAATGGAGTTTGAGTTAGCCAAACAAAAACATGAAAAAGGGAACACACATGAGCAAGTAGATAGTCGAGCTTCATCACTGTGCACTAGAACAACTGATTAATAATGTTGACAATAATATCAAATATAATATCTCGCATGTAAGATTCAAACACCTAACATCTAATGAACATAATAACATCAAATGTTAGAAGAGACAATGAATGAGACACAAAGTTCGTATTTCATTAACTCCAAAATGTCTTTCACAAAAGAACACAAAGTTTCTTCTTGAAACAAAGCTTGCACAAAAGTATTTTCTTCTCCTCTCTCAAATTCACCCTTACAAATGAGCCCCTAACTTCCTTTTATAACCCAAAATTTGGTTACAAAGTAATTAGGGTTTTACATGATCATTAAATAAGGCACTTAAGTGACCTTTGACTTTTTCTAAAAAACTTTATTAAAGACAACCCAAAAATAGAAATTACTTAAAATATCTAATGTTTCCCAAATAACAACACCTTTAAAAATATACAATAATAACCAGTGCCTTATCCATTGAAACGGGGTCCGCCTATCTCAAACGTATGAGAAATGGACTCTCCCACTTCACTAGATATCAAGAAAATCAACTCCCCGCACCGTTGGTGAAATTAGGATCTACTGCTTTTTCTAGTTGAAAGGATCTAAACCTTCCCAAACTTTCAAACATCTTTTCTTCTTCTAAAGGTTCTCTTGGCCAAGAATAGCCTCACAAAATACTCCGCCATTCAAGAATTCTACTTGGCATATAATTTAAATTAACAATTTTAGACTAAGCATTCTCAAACAAGTTCTTCAATTTGATACACTTTGCTCCATGGAAACCAATGAGAAATTGTTGGTGGCAGTGTACATGTCCTTGAACAATCATGAAAATTGTTCTTCCACCTACTTTGATGAACACCTTTGATTATGCTCATTTACTAGGTTGCAGGGAATCTCAGCCATGAATTACTGGATCAAGGAAAGTGAAGTGAAAGCTTCATTGCACATGTTGTCATAATGGATCATAGAATCCACAAGAAGCATTTTTCTTGATTTGAGATGTAGACACCAAAGAAAACGTGTCCCTCGATGTTCAAATTCGAGAATCCCTTCAATAGCCAAAATTGAAGATTCCATACTCGTCATCTCCTGCAGACTGGGCAATATCTCATCCAAATTTGATATAGTAGAAACAAAAGTTTCTTTGAAAGAAAGAATTGGATCCAGATATACACTGATATCTTCATGAAGCTTAACTGCAGTCTTGATCGCTCCCTGGCCTAAAACGAGAATCTTTGAAAGCCAAGTTTTAGTGATATGGCCCAACGTGTTTATTTCCTTTGACAAATTAAGAATCTCTTCATCTGGGCAGCCACCACATCGTGCATCGGGAAGGCGGATGATATGGGATTTATCAAATACTGAACATACTCCACCAATTGACTCTTTTCGGCCTTGAGCCAAGAATTTTGGGACTTTTATTTCTCCAATCTTTTTAGCACGATATCAATTGAATCTCGAGCCATCACCATGTCACTTTCTAACGTAGATCTCCCAAGTCCTAGTCTGGAAACTTCATAGTCGGCTGGCGTCATAGCATTGCACTCTTTATCCACTTGTGGAATGGCAAGGTCTGCAAACTTGTTTCCATCATTATCCACCATTATTCAAGAAAGTACCTTAGGCTTATTAGGAATGGCATCATTCGACAGTTTGAAAAGGGCATCAAAATCAATGTCAATTGGCTTGACAACTCTCTTCCTTTTCTTCACTTCAGAATCAACCCAAGAAGGAGTTTCATTTACTATCTCAGCATATAGAATCCTGGAGCTTGAATCAATATTCTCATTATTCCTGACATCATGAGATCCTTCTTGAATCCTATCAACGACCTCGATTTGAGGAGACATAAGCTCAATGTCCACTTTCGATCATTCGGGAGATTTTGGGAAATCCCTTCATGAACTATGTGCTCCGAAGTATTTTATATTTGAATTACTTGCACTTGAGTGCATGTTTGTTTGAAGCATGGCTAAGGATCATTTGCTACTAGCATCTGAGTGATATTAACGATGTGAGTGGAAGAATCTCTACTCGAGGTAGAAAATCTAGACACACGCTCCTTTCCTTCTTCAGGGTTTGGATCTTTGGATCTCTCTCCTCGTGACACGTTGCTCGGCAAGTGGATTTTGGCAACCATTCTTTTCTTGCATGTTGTGTATGATTGGATGGTAACAAAGTTGATCGAGAAGAAACCTTGGTCGAATGGAGACCCCCTGATATAGGTAATTTTTGTGATCCCAAAACGTGATCCGGAATTGATTGAAATTTGGCAAGTTCCCTGTCATACCAAGATATGCTTCTTTCGATAATTGGTTGGTTCTTGCCATCGAGAGAAAATTCATCTCTTTTGGTCCAGTCGATTTGAGGCAATGGTGTGAAGGCAATGGCATCATACGAGGGATTGATGACATCCTCATCATCATTTATGAATGAATCGGGAGGACTTTGGATGTGGAAGGCCTTGATCTGAGCAAGTGTTAGGCGAGAGTACTCCCATCTCCTTATTTCATGTTCATCTCGTGCAAAGCAACCTAGAAATCCTCCATGGTAGGAATATGTTGGTACTTCACTCCCATGATCATTTTCATATAACCATTGATATCGAACTAGGCTCTCTTCACATATGGATGGATGGTTATGAGAGAAAACTCCTTTTCCATTAGTTGTGCACTGAATAAATTTGGGCATTGGTATTCCCCGATTTGGATCAAGAAATGAATTCCTGGACGGTGCTTGTCACTAAGTAGGCAGTGAACTTGGAACAATTGTTATGCCAGCTCCATTAACACCCACTTATCATTGACGTACTTGGGAAGTTTCCATGGGGTCCCAGCAAAGCCACTCACGCGAATGTAGGAAAAATATGAAAATTGTATAAACTAGGTTCCCCATTGGGAAATGACACTCATAACTTCTTTGGAAAATCTTTCCTTGGTATTTCGATTCAAGTTCTGGATCACGTGGAAGGTGAATGCATCGTTGACTCTTCTAAAATGGTGAGAACTATTTTTGAAGCTGAACTGAGGGTAATAGTGAAAAACATTTTTTGATGACCCCAGGATCCCTCTCGTTTCAAGTCCAGAAAATAGCTTTCTTCGTGCTACTGCATAGGTCAAATATGAGGTCATGTAGAAGCATCCAGTCATTTTGAATTCTATCAATTTCTTGTGAATGGTGTCACTTATGATGATGGCCCACCCATAAACTCCTTCTTGGCTAGGATGATACAGATAAACTGGTACATCCATGGGTGGAAGACCCTTGTAGAAGGTAAACCAAAAACTTGACTTAGGAGAGTGATCATGTCTCCAATCTCTTCCACGAACTCAATGCAGTACAGTTCTTTGGGGAGCCTGTCAATCCAAGGTCTCTTGGTTACCAGCCAATTGTTGTTAACCATTTTGCTCCATCTTAGGGGTTCTTCATCCCAGAACTCTTATGCTGACTGGCGAGTGATATCTGCATTCTCAGGAAAGTCAGGTATCCCGAGCAACTCCTCAATGTGTTCAGGTGTGATTAAGAGGAAAGGCTCACGGTTATCTTTATAAATTCCTCATCTCTCAGGGTCGTAATGCTCTGCACAAGCAATCACCAATTCCGGACACTACACCGAGATAGGGAATGTTGCTACTTGGGGTAGGCCACTGTGGTAAAGCCTATCAGAGAAAATGGTTTTGCCTTCAGTTTTCACTCGCTCGTAAAATTGTTGCACGTTGATGTGACCCAGATTTGTATCGTGATGTTGTCATATGTCGACTTAATGGAGCTGGGAGGAATAATTCCTTGGAATTCATATTTCAGGGCAGATTTATTAGATTTTTCCACTGGCTTCCTCGATCTCCCTGCAGATTTGGATCTTTCAGCCATTATGAATTTAATAGAAAAGTGACTCGTGCACACCAAACAACGCAAACGGGCCGGGTATCGCCTCCAACACCCGTCGATGCAAGAAAAATATTTCCGTTATATTATTATTATTATTATTAAAATAATAATAATAATAATTGTCTCGAATTACAAACTTTTAATATGTTAATAAAAACAAATCGAGACCAAGCTCGAATTCTAACTCTGACAATAACAATTAAAATCTCCCGATTTTAATATTTTGCGTGAATGGAGTTTCCTTTCGTTCTTGGCCTGCGTGGTCTTCTACTTTGGATTCTTTTAAAATTGCTCTTTTGAAAACTATTCTATTTCCTTTCTGCATGCGTGGAGTTTTGATTTATGCCCTTTAAAACAAAACAAGTGTCTTCCTGACAAATGCGTGGAACTGGTCTCTTTTCCTCAGCTGTTCATGTGATTACATCCCTTTTGGATTATTCTTCTTGCCTTGAACTACGTGATGATTCTTCTGCATGGAAACTCTTCCTTTGTTGAGTTTGTTAACTCTTTTATCTAAAAAATTTCCATATGCATGAAAGGAAAAGGAATTTTCTTTGTTTTATTTGAAACCTCCTCCTTCTAATGCGTGGACTGGTCTTTCCCTTCAGATGCGTGGAAAACAATCTTCAACAAAAACCACAATTTCTCTCCCTGGTGTGTTTTCCTTCTTCCTCTCGCTGGTGCGTGGGCTTTGGCTTTAAGCCAACAATAAAACAAATTTGTTTTTATTTGTCCCTTTCTTCCTTATCCCAATGAGTGGGAATAAGAAATCTTCTTTTCTTCTGCTAAAACAAAATAAATTCTTCCTTTTTATTAAAAACCAACTTTATTTACCAAGCACCTTTCCTTTCTCCTTTAAAAATTTATCCTTCGAGCCAATGCATGAAAGATGTTTTTACTTTGATTTGTTGAATTTCTTCTTTCAATGTGGGAGCTGTCCTCCTTTTTCCCCTTTTTTTTTAATTTTAAAAAAAAATGATGTGTTGGCTGCGTGGAAAGGTGTTTGGGGCTATGTGCCTTGTCTTTCTTCCTCTGGCTGGTGCGTGGGAAGAAATTTTGTCTTCTTTATTTTAAAACAAAACAAATGCCCCCTTTTTTAATATTAAAATGTTCTTTATTCTCCACGCGTGGAAATGAATTCTGTTTTGCTGGAGATCTGTCCTCCTTCCCCCTTGGTGTGGGCTTTTGCTTTGATCTACTCCTCCTTTCTTTGTTGTTATTTTCTTCTTCTTATGCAATGCGTGGAGCTGTTGGAAACAAAACCAAAAACTTTCTTGTATTTCTTCTTCACAATGGCGTTAGTTTCTCTTGCATAATGCTGACAAAATATTATGTCTTCTTGAAGAAAGAAGCAATTGAAAGCTTCACATGACTTTTTCAATGGGTTTGATGGAGGAAGTTACGGGAATTAATCTAACTTCCTCTCTTCCCGGGTAGTGGCTTAAGTGCCAGGGGGAAATGGGAAAAGCAACGGAAATTGCCAATGGGAATGGAAAAATGGGTTGGCAATCCCCGTCCAATTTCCCCATGTGGGAAATTGGGGAATTTTATACCCATTTGCCAATCCATGATTTGGCAATTGGCAGAGGAAAACCCACGTGCGGGAAATTTGAAAGAAATTGCCAGGAAAGTGGAAATCCAAGTTCGGGAAGCCAGTTTGGCTTCCCGGCAGTTGGAAACGAAAGCTTACTTCCCCGGCACTAAAACTTGTTGAATGAACTTTAATTTATATTTATTTAATTAAATACTCCTTAAGTGATTTTTTTTTAAAAATAATTTAATCAAACAAGGACCAATTAATTAATTAAATATTAATTAATTATTTTAATGTATTTTAACGCATTTTAAAGCCTGGTGGGAAGAGTTCTCGCCCGAAAATCATGAAACGAAGACCGAAACGATCACAAAAATAAGACAATCACAAAGAGTCCAATTAACCATGTAAAGTAACACTTTTCAAAATTTTCTAATTTTTCAATTTTTAACTATTTTTTAACAATTTTGCCAAGTCAAAATTGGCTGATAACATCTGGCTCTGATTGGGGACAAGAACTTCATGGACGCAAAGAATGGACCCGACCAAAATAGTCATGAACATGATCACAGAATGATGGGGCACAAAAATGGGGTGACACAAGAGAGGAGACTGAAAAATAGGGAAACAAACAAACCAAAATCCTAATTACCTATGTACATACGGGGAACAACCCATTTTCAATTCTAGTAATACTTGAGATACTTGCCCACTGTAGGGCAAAGGAAAATGAGTTCCATCAGGATATGCCAAGTAGTAGGTACTATCTCCACAGAAATGTCTTATTTTGAATGGTCCCAGCCACAGTGAGTCAAACTTCCCATGCTTTCCCTTCGGCTCACGTCTTTTATCCCAGAGAAGAACTAAGTCATTGATTTGAAATTGTCTCTCTCTAGTTTTCCTATCAAACAACTTATTTACCTTGGATTGATGTTCCTCGATCCTATTGGCCACTTGACTTCTTTGTTCCTCGAGCTTGCTTAGGAACATGACCCTTTTATCTAATGCATTGGTGAAGCATTCATCATCAACTGCCTGAGCTAATTTTAACGCTGGTAGCTCCAATGTGACGGGAATTTGAGCATCAGTTCCATACAGAAGTTGAAATGGAGACATTCGATTGCCCTTTTGGGAGTTATGCGGTCAGCCCACAATGCATCGTATAACTTTTTGTGCCAAGTTCTTTGATTTTCTTCAACTAACTTGCACACAATAGTAATGAGGTTTTTGTTGCTAGATTCAGCCTGACCGTTTCCCTGCAGGTAGTAATCTGATGAATGAGACAAAGATATCCCATATCCATAACAAAAACCTATCATCTCTGTAGAAGAAAAATTTGAGGCATTGTCCGTCACGATCTTGTGAGGAATTCCATAACGAACCAATATGTTTTCTTTGATGAAATCACAGATTACTGTAGTAGATGTTTGTTTCACCGGTATAGCTTCTACCCACTTTGTAAAGTAATCAGTGGCGGTGAGCACGTGGGTATGACCAGTGCTAGAATTAGGATTCAAAACCCCGATGAAATCTAAACCCCATTGTTGAAAGGGTTCTTCAATGACAACTGGCTTCAAAGGCAGTGCTGCCAACTTTGGTCTTCCAACAAATTGTTGACAGGCTTCACATTTGGTCACCCATTTCTGAGCATCAGAAAACATAGTGGGCCAGTAATAATGTGCTCTCAGAATTTTATGGGCTGTTACTGGGCCAAAAAAATGACCGCCGCAAGCATGATTGTGGAAGGCTTCCAACAACCTAGGTTGTTGTTCTTTATCAACACATCTGAGGAACATGTCGTCAATTCCTTTCTTGAACAATGTGTTATCCCAAATGACGTATCTGGCAGCTCTTAGTTTGATAGCTCATTTCTCTTTAGCTATCAGATTCTCTAGACACTCACCGTATGTGAGGAAGTAGGCAATATCATAATACCATTCATCTGTGGTACTGACAAAAACTACCAATGGTAAATTTTCTTCAACTAGTTCTTCTTCAGAGTTATCTCGTGGTTCATTCTCTACAATGAGTTGGCAGAGTCCTCTCCTCGAACCAACTTGGTAGGCTTGATGTCCAGATCATATTATTGGATCTTGGAGACCCAATTACCTCTTTTAGATCCCGGTTCTTGTTGTGTCAACATTGATTTCATCGTGGTGTCTGGAACTAATACTTTGGTGTGAGAATTCAACACATAATACCTAAAGTGTTTCAGGGCTCTTACCACCATGTAAGCATGTCTCTCAAGAGGAGTGTAATTAAGTTCATGTTTCTTGAATCCCGAACTCATGAATGCGATAGGAGATTCAATCCCCTCTTGATTGTGCTAAGTCAAAATGGCAGAGATTGTGTGTGGTGAAGCATAGCAATAAATTATAAAATCCTTTTTAAAATTGGGACACACCAATGTAGGAGATTTTGCAATAGCACCCTTGATTTGCTCAAATGCCTCTCTACCTTCCTTTGACCATTTGAAGGATTCTTTTCCTTTCATCATATCAGCAATTTCTTTGGTCAGCTCAGCAAAATCTGGCACGAACCTTCTCAAAAAGTTCACCTTTCCAAAGAAGGAGTGGACTCCAGGTTTACTTGTAGGTAGGGAAAAATTCTTTATAGCTTGAACGCGTTCAGGATCGATCTTAGTTCCTTCCTTAGAGACAATATGACCTAGGATTTTACCTTGTGTAACTCCAAACATGGATTTTTTTTGGATTCAGAGAAATCTTATGAAGTTTACACCTTTGAAAATTTTTCTCTAAATCTCTTAAGTGATCTTCTCACTTCTTTGAGAACACTGTCAAGTCATCCAGGTATATCACAATGATCTTGTCTTTATAATCTGCAAATGCCATATCCATGGCCCTTTGAAAAGTTGTGCCAGCATTGATCAAACCAAAGGGCATTCTTCTATACATGAACGTACCCCAGGGGGTAGTGAATGCAGTTTTATGTTGATCTTCTCTAGCCACTTCAATCTGATTATAGCCAGAGAAACCATCTAGCATAGATAGCATTTCCGATCTAGTTACTACCTGTAGAATATGGTCCATGACTGGAAGTGGGTAGTTATCCTTCAAGGAAGCCTGATTAAGATTGCAGAAATCCACACAAATCCTAATTTCTCCATTTTTCTTTCAAACTAGTACAATATTAGCTATCCAAGTCGAATGTCAAATAGGAAAAACTATTCGTGCATCTAGCATATTTTGAACTTCATGAAATACTATCCCCGAAATCTTGGGATTATATTGTCTTTATTCACTCTGAATGGAATTGCACTGTGGCTTCAAGGGTATGGCATGCTCCATTTCCCTAGGTTGGAAAGACTTCAAGTCTTTGTATGAATATGCCAAGACGTTAGAGTATTTGGTAAGGAGATTTATGAATTTCCTGCGCTCCTCAGGTGAGCAACATTTACCAATATTGATCAGGAGAGGTTTATCCTTTGTGCTGATATTAATTTGCTCATAGTCAGCAGAATTTGTAGGTCCTGCCTGCTCTTTCTCTTTAATAAACCTGTCATGTTTGTCAAAAATTTCTTCAAGTGAAACCAATCCTTTGGGAATTTTATTTCCTTTGAGTTGAATGATGCCATCACCAGGATCTTCGTTCTCAACTCCTTCCTGAATGGGTGAGGTAGTTGATTCGCGAAATGCTGAATCATTTCCTTTAAAGTAAAACTATTCAAAATTTTCTCTCTTTTCCAAGAAGGCAATAATTTGTTGATCATCATTAAATACTTGCCAATTTTCTGCATTGTCAGGAACACTTGGCCTAAAAACCATTTCAATGGTGTATTTGTCTTGATCAAATTCTGAATGAGGAATCATTAATGACGTTGAGACTACTAGAGAATCCACTTTTTCATTCTTTTCGTGAGGGACAAATTTAATGGAAAAAGCATCGAAAACTTCTATTGCGTCCCAAACTTTATTTTTGTAGTGTCTCAGACGATCATTCTTTACTTGGAACTGATTTCTTACTTGTTTCATGATCAATTCCACATCTCCAAAGACTTCCAGATTTTTTATCCCTTTCTCCTTTGTAACTTGGAGGCCAAGGATTAATGCCTCGTACTCTGTAGTGTTATTAGTATTTGAAAATTCGAGTTTATAGGAAAAAGGAAAAATTTTACCATTTGGAGATATGAGCACCACTCCTGCACCAGAGCCCATTGAGCAACAACTTCCATCGAACTCAAGAGTCCAGATCTCATTGGAATCTTGGAAAGTGATCTCAAGGGTATGAACTTCTGTAGTCATCATATAATTACCCATACTTGAGCCTTGGAAAAGGATCTGTGCGCGAGGATCTTCAGTTTTAGTTACCGTGAACTTTTCCTGAGCTTCTGGCATAAGTTTCTTCATTTCTCCATTGATAGGAATCATGGCATGAGACCAATCCATTTGAATCTCACCACCCAAATCCCTACAAAATTTTCTACTCAACAACATTCCATACGAGGTGGGAATATCAGCAACTAAAATAGTTACCTTAACTTGATTGTGAGGGAATTGGGCTAAAACCATTTGGGTGTCTTTAATTTTCCTTATCGTAAGAACTTGCTTGGTTTCCATAGAGTAACATGATCCGAATGTTCTCGTACAAGTCAAACCAAGAGCATGTGCTACTTTTGCCAGCATCACATTATCCGAGGCTCTAGAGTCTATAATGCAATTACTTAACTTGCATCCATTGATCAAAAATACACAAAGAAAGGTTCGATATTTTCATTTGAAGGTGTAGTGGCCGCCACAATATTTTGAGTTTTCCCATCTTTGGGAGTTTTTAGAATTCCTTTAGAGGAATGAACAGTAGAGTCACCTTTGATAAACTGGACCAACTTCTCGAGTTGATCCTTGTTGGACTTCAAGTACTCTGCCTGTGACATGGAAATTTTTGTTTTATTGATATGATCAATGATATCAAATTTAGGCAAATTAATTGTACTTGAAGTCTCATATATGAGTTCTTTCGAACTTGATGATGGCACACTTTTTACCTTGGCCTCGAGCTTGGTTGATACGGATGTGGAAGAAGAAGTTTTCTTCGTAGTTGGTTTACTAATTGATTGATCTAACAAAGGCTCTCCTTTCTTTAAGATAGCCTTGACCTTTGAAACCTCAGTATCTCTGGACTCTTTAGGAGCCTCCTTTATCTTGGATTCTTTGAGAGTTTCCTTGGAAACCTCTTTATCTCCCACCTTGGTGGTATCTTGGTCCTTTTTCTGAGAGCGTGTGAAGATGGCGAAGGATTGACTATTCATATCTTCTATAATTTCTTCATATTCATCTTCCTCATCGGAACAGTACTCAAAGAAATGATTATTACTTTCTTCCTCAGGATCTTCAACTACAGGTTCAGATGTCTTAGAATCAGGCTCTTCCTCATCAACCTCGATGACTTCAATCTCATCATCACTTTCTTCAATGACATCACATTTGGAATTAGTTGTGGGAGCTGCTTCAATAACAAGCCTTGTTGGAGCACCTGCAATCCTAGCTTTGTTCGGAATGTATCCTTTTCACGGGATATCTTTGTAAGGAGCAAGTTTACTACTTTGAGCAACTTGCTTCTTCAAAGCTAGCATATCATTAGCCAACTTAGTGAGTATGGTTTCTGAAACATTGGGAGTTTCTTGACTCTTTCCTTTGAGGGAATTTTTCTTGAATTTTCCTGCCATGATTAAGTCATCTTCAATTTCTATGGCCAAAGATTGAGCAAGTTCCAAAGTAGCCACCCTGGCCCTTCTTAGCTGATAGCACACTTCTGGTTATTATGCGTTAATAAAGAAACATTTTTTTCCATCAAGGTTGGGACGAATCTCGGTGGGAACTTTGTTCACCATCTTGTTGAATTTGGCCACAAAATTCCTCATGGGTTCTGTAGGCTCTTTCTTTGCCTGAGATATTTGGGCAAGAAGAGCATGTTCATCTTCCACCATTTTGAATCAATTTTCAAACTTAGTTTTCATATCATCTCAACTTTTAATACATCCATTGGGTAGATGATGAAACCAATCTGCAGTAATATCATGCAATGTCTCGATGAAGAGACGAATAACAACATCTTCATATTCTACTGACAAAACAACACATGCAGCGAAGAAGGCAGAAATATGATCATCTGGTGACATCTTCCCATCTCCGTCGAACTTGGGAAGAATATTTCTTGATCCTTGTGGGAGTTCATGTCGAGCAGGTAAGGCCAATGGGCCTATGGCATTTCCCCATGGTACATTGGCTGCCATTGGAGAAAAGGTGGTATGCGAAGGTAAAACAATGTGAGCAAGGACAAGTGCTTGACTGGTAGTGATTCCTTCCTTGCTTGCTCTTTCAGGACTTGATGCAAGGCTTGCAGATCTATGAGGTGTGTTCTTCTTGGGAGGAGATAACTTGAAACCAAATTTTCCTTGAAAGTCAAAAGTGGGGTCAGATCGACCTTTAGCTTTTTCTCCTCGCGTAAACCTCTTTCCTTCCAGTTTGGAATATTTATGGTGAAGAGATCACTGGCGTGTTCGACCAGCTCTAGCCTTTTCTCTTTGCTCTCTTTCTTGAGCTATTTGTGCCTAAATAAATCTAACAACTCTTGTGGTTTTCTCTTCTTCGTTATCTAGTACTGATGTGAAAAGATGAAAATGATGGTTACTTTTGCGCTTTTCCCAAATAGCTTGCTTCAAATCTGATGATATGTCTTCTTGAGTATCTACAAAAACAAGATTTGGTTACAAGATAGGTGGGTTACCTGTAATAGTCATACAACTTTTTACCTTGGTGGAAGAGGACCACATTGGTGAACAACGATCAACACGTGTCTAGGAGGTCTTCTGGCCACAAGTGCGAGTGCTCTTCTTCTAAGGTCTTCAATGTAGATTTCTCTATCAATGGCTATATCAATAGCCAAAAATTGCTACAAGCTTTCACTATTTTCCCAAGATATTATTTGAAGGTTGGCAGCAATGTCTCCATGGAAATCTTCTTCGGGCATAAGATTCGGTTGAAGAACTGGAGCTTGTGCAGAGGGGATAGTCATAAAGATTTAACCCAAGATTTGTTAACAATTTCGAATCCCCATCGAGTCACTTAAAACTGTTAGCATATGGATTTGCATGTATGAAAATGACATGCAACAGTGTGGGAATGAAGTCCCTCCTCAATGAAGGTGACGCTTGCCTTTATTGAAAACCAAAATCTGTATTTATATTTGTACATTTAAAATTGTATGTGGGGGATGTTTTGGAAAATCAATGGAAAGAAGAGAGTGAAATGAAGGGAATGGCATAGAATGAAGGAAAGGAGTGGAATGGAATGAACTGAAAGAACATGCAAGAGTTAGGTAAAAATAGAGCCTAATATTGCATGAAGAGGAAAGATGAATAACCAACACAAATGAAACGGAGTTTGAGTTAGCCAAACAAGAACATGCAAAAGGGAACACACATGAGCAAGTAGATAGTCAGAGCTTGATCACTGTGAACTAGAACAACTGATTAATAATTTTGACAATAAGATCAAAGATAATATCTACATGCAAGATTCAAACACCTAACATCTAATGAACATAAGAACATCAAATGTTAGAAGAGACAATGAATGAGACACAAAGTTCGTATTTCATTAACTCCAAAATGTCTTTCACAAAAGAACACAAAGTTTCTTCTTGAAACAAAGCTTGCACAAAAGTATTTTCTTCTCCTCTCTCAAAGTCACCCTCAAAAATGAGCCCCTGACTTCCTTTTATAACCCAAAAGTTGGTTACAAAGTAGTTAGGGTTTTACATGATCATTAAATAAGGCACTTAAGTGACCTTTGACTTTTTCTAACCAACTTTATTAAAGACAACCCAAAAATAGAAATTACTTAAAATATCCAATGTTTCCCAAATAACAACACCTTTTAAAATATACAATAATAACCAGTGCCTTATCCATTGAAATGGGGTCCACCTATCTCAAACTTATGAGAAATAGACTCTCCCAATTCGCTAGATATCAAGAAAATCAACTCCCTGCATAGCCAATGAAATTAGGATCGGCTGCTTTTTCCAATTGAAAGGATCTAAACCTTCCCAAAATTTTAAACATATTTTCTTCTTCTAGAGGTTCACTTGGCCGAAGAATAGCCTCACAAAATACCTGTAATTCAAGAATTCTACTTGGCATATCATTTAAATTAACAATTTGAGACTGAGCATTCTCAAACAAGTTCTTCAATTTGATACAGCGCTCCATGCAAACGGATGAGAAATTGTTGGCTGTAGTGTACATGTCCTTGAAAAATCGTGAAATTTGTTCTTCCACCTGCTCCAATGAACACCTTTGATTATACTCATTTACTAGGTTGCAGGAATCTCAGCCATGAATTCCTGGATCAAGGAAAGTGAAGTGAAAACTTCATTGCACATGTTGTCATAATGGATCATAGAATCCACAAGAAGCGTCTTTCTTGATTTGAGATGTAGACACCAAAGAAAACATGTCCCTCGATGTTCAAATTCGAGAATCCCTTCAATAGCCAAAATTGAAGATTCCATACTCGTCATCTCCTGCAGACTGGGCAATATCTCATCCAAATTTGATATAGTAGAAACAAAAGTTTCTTTGAAAGAAAGAATTGGATCCAGATATACACTGATATCTTCATGAAGCTTAACTGCAGTCTTGATCGCTCCCTGGCCTAAAACGAGAATCTTTGAAAGCCAAGTTTTAGTGACATGGCCCAACGTGTTTATTTCCTTTGACAAATTAAGAGTCTCTTCATCTGGGGCAGCCACCACATCAGGTACTGGGAAGGTGGATGATATGGGATTTATCAAATGCTGAACATACTCCACCAATTGACTCTTTTCGGCCTTGAGCCAAGAATTTTGGGACTTTTATTTCTCCAGTCTTTTTAGCATGATATCAATTGAATCTCGAGCCATCGCCATGTCACTTTCTAACGTAGATCTCCCAAGTCCTAGTCTGGAAACTTCATAGTCGGCTGGCATCATAGCATTGCGCTCTTTATCCACTTGTGGAATGGCAAGGTCTGCAAACTTGTTTCCATCATTATCCACCATTATTCGAGAAAGTACCTTAGGCTTCTTAGGAATGGCGTCATTCGACAGTTTGAAAAGGGCATCAAAATCAATGTCGATTGGCTTGACAACTCTCTTCCTTTTCTTCACTTCAGAATCAACCTAAGAAGGAGTTTAATTTACTATCTCAACATATAGAATCCTGGATCTTTTATCAATATTCTCATTATTCCCGACATCATGATATCCTTCTTGAATCCTATCAATGACCTCGATTTGAGGAGACATAAGCTCAATCTCCACTTTCTGATCATTTGGGAGATTTTGGGAAATCCCTTCATGAACTACGTGCTCAGAAGTATTTGATATTTGAATTACTTGCACTTGAGTGGGTGTTTGTTCGAAGCATGGCTGAGGATCATTTGCTACCAGCATCTGAGTGCTATTAATGATGTGAGTGGAAGAATCTATACTCAAGGTAGAAAATCTAAACACATGCTCCTTTCCTTCTTCAGGGTTTGGATCTTTGGATCTCTCTCCTCGTGACACATTGCTCGTGAAGTGGATTTTGGAAACCATTCTTTTCTTGCATGTTGTGTATGATTGGATGGTAACGAAGTTGATCGAGAAGAAACCTTGGTTGAATGGAGACCCCCTGATATAGGCAATTTTTGTGATCCCGAAACGTGATCTGGAATTGATTGAAATTTGGCAAGTTCCCTATCATACCAAGATATGCTTCTTTCGATAATTGGTTGGTTCTTGCCATCGAGAGAAAATTCATCTCTTTTGGTCCAGTCAATTCGAGGCATCGGTGTGAAGGAAATGGCATCATACGAGGGATCGATGATGAATGAATCGGAAGGACTCTGGATGTGGAAGGCCTTGATTTGAGCAAGTGTTAGGTGAGAGTACTCCCATCTCCTTACGTCATGTTCATCCGAGCAAGCAACCCAGAAATCCTCCATGGTAGGAATATGTTGGTACTTCGCTCCAATGATCATTTGCATATAACCATTGATATCGCACTGAGCTCTCTTCACATATGGATGGATGGTTATGAGAGAAAACTCCTTTTCCATTAGTTGCGCACTGAATAAATTTGGGCATTGGTATTCCCCGATTTGGATCGGGAAATGAATTCCTGGATGGTGCTTGTCACTAAGTAGGCAGTGAACTTGGAATAATTTTCGTGCCAACTCCATTAACCCCCACTTATCATTGACGTACTTGGGAATTTTCCATGGGGTCCCAACAAAGCCACTGACGTGAATGTAGGAAAAAGATGAAAATTGTATAAACTAGGTTCCCCATTGGGAAATGACACTCATGGCTTCTTTGGAAGACCTTTCCTCAATATTTCGATTCAAGTTCCGATCACGTGGAAGGTGAATGCATCGTTGACTCTTCCAAAATGGTGAGAACTATTTTTGAAGCTGAGCTAAGGGTAATAGTGAAAAACATTTTTTGATGACCCCAGGATCCCTCTCGTTTCAAGTCCGTAAAATAGCTTTCTTCGTGCTACTGCATAGTTCAGATATGAGGTCATGTAGAAGCATCCAGTCATTTTGACTTCTATCAATTGCTTGTGAATGGTGTTGTTGATGATGGTGGCCCAGTCCACAAACTCCTTCTTGGCTAGGATGATAGAGATAAACTGATACATTCATGGGTGGAAGACCCTTTCAGAAGGTAAACCAAAAACTCGACTTAGGAGAGTGATCATGTCTCCAATCTCTTCCACGAACTTAACGCGGTACAGTTCTTTGGGAGCCTGTCAATCCGAGGTCTCTTGGTTACCAACCAATTGTTGTTAACCATTTTGCTCCATCTTAGGGGTTTTTCATCCCAGAACTCTTGCGCTGACTAGCGAGCAATATCTGCATTCTCAGGAAAGTCAGGTGTCCCAAACAACTCCTCAATGTGTTCAAGTGTGATTAAGAGGAAAGGCTCATGGTTATCTTTATAAATTCCTCATCTCTCAGGGTCGTAATGCTCTGCACAAGCAATCACTAATTCCAGAGACTACACAGAGACAGTGAATGTTAGTACTTGGGGTAGGCCACTGTGGTAAAGCCTATCAGAGAAAATGGTTTTGCCTTCAGCTTTCACTCACTCACAAAATTGTTGCACGTTGATGTGACCCAAATTTGTATCGATGATGTTGTCATATGCTGACTTAATGGAGCTAGGAGGAATAATTCCTTGGAATTCATATTTCAGGCAGATTTATTAGATTTTTCCACTGGCTTCCTCGATCTCCCTATAGATTTGGATCTTTCGGCCATTATGAATTTAACAAGAAAAGTGACTCAGGCACGCCAAACAATGCAAACGGGGCTGGGTCTCAGTCTCCAACACCCCGTCGATGCAAGAAAAATATTCCCATTATATTATTATTAATTATTATTATTATTATTATTATTATTATTATTATAATAATTGTCTCGAATTACAAACTTTTAATATGTTAATAAAAACAAATTGAGACCAAGCTGGAATTCTAACTCTGACAATAACAATTAAAATCTCCCAATTTTAATATTTTGCGTGAATGGAGTTTCCTTTCGTTCTTGGCCTACGTTATCTTCTACTTTGGATTCTTTTAAAATTGCTCTTTTGAAAACCGTTCTATTTCCTTTCGCATGCGTGGAGTTTTGATTTATGCCCTTTAAAACAAAACAAGTGTCTTCCGACAAATGCATGGAACTGGTCTCTTTTCTCACTGCTCATGTGATTACATCCCTTTTGGATTATTCTTCTTGCCTTGAATCTGCGTGATGATTCTTCTCGTGTGGAAACTCTTCCTTTGTTGAGTTTGTTAACTCTTTTATCTAAAAAATTTCCATATGCATGAAAGGAAAAGGAATTTTCTTTGTTTTATTTGAAACCTCCTCCTTCTAATGTGTGGACTGGTCTTTCCCTTCAGATGCGTGGAAAACAATCTTCAACAAAAACCACAATTTCTCTCCCTGGTGACGTTTTCCTTCTTCCTCTGGCTAGTGCGTGGGCTTTGGCTTTAAGCCAACAATAAAACAAATTTGTTTTTAGTTGTCCCTTTCTTCCTTATCCCAATGCGTGGGAACAAGAAATCTTCTTTTCTTCTGCTAAAACAAAATAAATGCTTCCTTTTTATTAAAAACCAACTTTATTTACCAAGCACCTTTCCTTTCTCGTTTAAAAATTTATCCTTCAAGCCAATGCGCGGAAAGACGTTTTTGCTTTGATTTGTTGAATTTCTTCTTTCAATGTGGGAGCTGTCCTCCTTTTTCCCCTTTTTTTTAATTTTAAAAAAAATGTGTTGGCTGCGTGGAAAGGTGTTTGGGGCTGTGTGCCTTGTCTTTCTTCCTCTGGCTGGTGTGTGGGAAGAAATTTTGTCTTCTTTATTTTAAAACAAAACAAATGCCCCCTTTTTTTAATATTAAAAACTATTCTTTATTCTCCACGCGTGGAAATGAATTCAGTTTCTTGGAGATTTTTCTTTGATCTACTCCTCCTTTCTTTCTTGTTATTTTCTTCTTCTTATGCAATGTGTGGAGCATTGGAAACAAAACCAAAAACTTTCTTGTATTTCTTCTTCACAATGGCATTAGTTTCTCTTGCATAATCTTTGACAAAATATTATGTCTTCTTGAAGAAATAAGAAGCAATTGAAATCTTCGCATGACTTTTTTCAACTGGTTTGATGGAGGAATTTACAGAATTAATCTAACTTCCTCTCTTCCCGGTAGTGGCTTAAGTGCTAGGGGGAAATGGGAAAAGCAATGGGTAATTGCCAACGGGAATGGAAAAATGGGTTGGTAATCCCCATCCAATTTCCCCATGTGGGAAATTGGGGAATTTTATGCCCGTTTGCCAATCCATGATTTGGCAATTGGTAGAGGAAAACCCACGTGCGGTAAATTTGAAAGAAATTGCCAGGAAAGTGGAAATTGGGTTTAGGAAGCCAATTTGGCTTCCCTGATTGGAAACAAAATCTTACTTCCCCGGCACTAAAACTTGTCGAATGAACTTTAATTTATATTTATTTAATTAAATACTCCTTAAATGATTTTTTTTTTAAATTAATTTAATCAAACAAGGAGCAATTAATTAATTAAATATTAATTAATTATTTTAATGTATTTTAATGCATTTTAAAGCACAGTTGGAAGAGTTCTCGCTTGAAAATCACGAAACGAAGACCGAAACGATCACAAAAATAAGACAATCGCAAAGAGTCCAATTGACCATGTAAGGTAACACTTTTCAAAATTTTCTAATTTTTCAATTTTTAATTATTTTTTAACAATTTTGCGAAGTCAAAATTGGTGATAACACCCACCAACCATAAGCCAAGAAGCACCCATAAAGTGGAAGAGGTCAACCCAAAAATCCCCTACACTTCCAAAAAGTATTTCATTTACTATTGGTGGCTCATCTCTTTCCAAGGCTCTTGTTTCTAAGAATATGTCTCCTACAGCACCTGTGACAGAAGTGGTTGAAGTCAGTGACTCTCCTAGTATCTCACAAGATCCATCATCTCTTCCTTCTTTTGCATTGCCACTTTCAATATCAGTTCCTTCCACCTCCACAATCATTTCTTCCTTCCCATCTCCTTCTATGGCCCAGGTATTCTCATCCCTTTCAGTTCTCTTAGCTAGAGAAACTATCGGGTCACCCATTTATTATACACTTCCATTTCCTTACAACTCATTCCCTAACATCATTCTAACAACTCCTATGGTTGTCCTTACATCCACCCCATCCATCATTACCACTTCTACCCAAATACCAACTAATGTTTATAGTGCTCTTGTAATGAATAATGTTTCAGGTGTTGGATCTACTATTTCATCTTCATCAGCATTGGCCATCCCAGAGTGGTTGTTTAGGAAAAATCCAAAGCAGAAGAAGAAGATGCCTCTGGGAGATGTCATAGATCTCAATATATTGGAACATACACCCAAAAGACAGGCCAAGAGGCCAAGGACTATTTTGAGTCTGACAGTGAATCCATATGGGGAGAAGATTGTAGAGGTTACTATTCACATTGAAGGAAAAACTAAGGAAATAATTATAGCAGCAGATTATCGGATCTCTAGGTTTTCGTTGGGAAAATCTACTCATGAGGGATCCAAACAAGATGTGCACACTACTCTTGGGGCTCTCTTTGGAAAAATATGACAAAGTTGAGGCTATGAAAGATGATCTCAAACACAAGTACGAATAGCTCACCGCATTGTTACACAAGTAACCCAACCAACTCCATCTACCAAAGTCTCAACTACTACAACTATAACAGTTTCATCTATCATCAACGACATTTATTATCATGAGATCAAAAATCTAGGCCAGAAAGGGAGATCGGTGAATGAATGGATGGAATGAATTTTACATGAAGTTGATCCTTTAATCAAAGAAGTTGTCGGGATATACAATGATTTGCAGGATGGGAGAACTACTATTTGTAAAATGAATGAAGAATTTTCTTAGGATAATAGCAACTTGAACTTAAATATGGAAACATGGAGTGAAATAAGAGGATTATACCCAAACTTTCTCCTTCAAGAAGGGGTGATCGATGATGTCTCAAAGTTATCCGAATATCAAAAGGTCATGGAATTCTAGTGCCAAGCGTTACAAGATTTAATTAAGAAATTAGACGGTAAACGAATGGATATCATGGATTCCCTGAATGATATTTCAGAAGAATTTGATGTTACTAATTGTAAATTTTTCAATGAAAACATTGACGCTCTCCCAGAGGATCAAATTAAGGAAAATTTTAAGAATTTGGTGAAGCGTGATGATGAGGTCACCAAAACTTTCAGTAGTGACTCCATTGACCAATTGGTCTGGTTCCAAAATTTAAAGGGAGGCGTAAGAAGGTTGTGAGTAAACTTTGAAGAGTGCCAGCTAAGATCACAAAAGAGATTGAGACAACGGATTTTGTGAATCACTACGCGTGTGGACCTGGAGATGAATAAATTCAAGGGATCATCAAGCGCTTCATCGAGTATAAACATCGAATGGCTATGTGAGAAGAAGAACAACGAAACCTATAGAAGAGGAGGGCGTAGGTGAATAAAGCCAAAGCCGAGAAGACATGAAAGGATAGATCCAAGCTCTGGATATATCAAAGTTACTGAGATTGACTGATTCAAACCCTTGAAACACATTTTTATTTTCATGGGTACATGTTCCCTTAATTTAATGACATTTCTATTTTTAGTAAAATGTTAGTTAAGAGCCCAGTTGTAATGGCTCAACCTAAGAACTTATAAATAGTTGAATGCATGAAGCATTAGATAGAAGATATAGATCATTTTTGATGTGAAGTTGCTCTTCAAGCTTGGAAGAGTGCTTCAAATACTTATAAAACCTTTTAATTATATCCAGAGTTATACCTTGCCATTGGAAATCTGATTTATTGTGTTGGATGGTTAATCAATGCTTACTCTTTGAATGTATGGTTCCTTAGTGTGAGTGGTTAGTGTACCTTTATTTCAGGTTATCTATTTCATGTTGTGAGGGAGTAATGTGATTATATTTTATGTCAGTTGTGAAAATCTTATTTTCCTTCTATTGTTAAAGTTGTATTATCATTATTCATAGTTGCTGAAATAGATGTTTAACATGTGCATGTGTTCTATCCTCATGATAAATTGGTTGTGTGTTGAATCAAATCTGATCTCTCCTTTATGTATGCTCAAGTTTAACAGAGGATTGTATGCCTTGGTTTGTGGTATTTTGTACCCCTTCCAAGTTGTAATAGGTGAAGGTGGCCAATGATGTAAGCATCCTACCAATATTATCCCTTCCAGATATTAATCATTCATTTATTTGGTGAATCACCGTCCTTAGTATAGTTTCATTTCTACAAAATCTCTTTCCTTAAAACTCATGAAGATGTTAGCCTAGGATTAGATAGTAATTTTATTACACTAGGAGTAGTACATCACTTAGTTTAGGAAGAGGAAGCTGACCTTATCCAAAGGTTCACCTTGAACCCAAGTCCCATAGCTTGAGAGGTGATCCAATGTGTCCCAATCACACCAAACTTCCTAACAACATTCTGTCCATTCGGGGGGTGCAGTGTTTTGGTCACAACAATTTTTGGCAAGCCCAGTGGGATAGAGTGGGTACTTCTCTTCTCATTTTCACCAGTCAAAGTACCTGACAACTCCATCTCTCTAGATTTCAAAGTTCAGCACATAAAATTATGCAAATAATTTAGACAAGAGCTTCTTCAAGGTAGGGAAATTATCAACATATAGAGCTTTTTTTCTCCCCACCAAGGAGAAGAGGAAGAAGTCTTTCAAAGAAAGACTCGACCACAACTTTACTTTGTAGAGGCCATTTGACCCTCTCCCGACGGAAGTTTCTCTCCACCAAGACATAATCATCCTTTGGTCGTCATGGCATCCAATGCTTGTCCTCCTTTCAACGCCAAAGAACCCTTTTTGTTAGCACAAAGAGATGCCATATTGGCAAGTTCGCTTTAAAAAATTTACCATTTTATACTGGTAACACTAATGTTTCACCTCGAGAGCACATACTTAATGTAGCAAGCATCATGCGATACATAGTATTATAGAAGACAACATGGTAGTTCGACTCCTTGCTACTTCATTCAAAGGTAGGGCACTTCAATGGTTCCAAAGTTTAACTGCTAGTTCTGTTACTATGTGGAATGAGTTAGGCATGAAGTTTTGTAAGCAGTTTGAGGAAAAAAGTGATCACCTATCACTTGTGGAACAATTCAATACTATAAAAAGGTCCCCTCAAGAGTATATGAGTGATTTCAATCTTTGTTTCGACAAAACTTGGAAATGGATCCTAGCACTCGTAAGTCCATCTCTAGAAAGTGCTTTTTATATTCTTTACGAGCATTGAACAGTGATATAGCCATCATGATTCAATCTATGGGGGTTACCATTGTTCCTGATGTCTACAAGATCGTTATAAGGGCCAAAAATTGCCTAATTCAAGTAGGTAAAATTTCCCCTAGGATTCCTATGCTCGTGTTTGCATAACTTGCAGGAAAATGGCCAGTCCACGCTCTGATTAGAAAAAATTCTAGTCTATCATTTGTGCCTACATCTTACCCCTCAAATGATTAACCCGAGGTGAAGCCACTTTTACAAACTTTCGGAAATGAGCTTATGGTGATGAAAATGTAGCAGTCCCAATATGCTCACCCATTCCAATCCCAATATCAAATGAGTCACCCTTCATTTCAAGGAAGCAGTCAGCCATAGAACCAGGTCACTGGCCAAGTTGTAAATGTGAAGCCTTTGAGCTTCTATAATCCTTCTATTACTAGTTCTTCTAAAGGCATAGTACCAGTCCAGAATAACCTCATTCAAGATTATGAATGGTGTTATCCTTGTTCTCAGCCTCACAACCAAAATATTTTCCCAAGGAGTTCTCGAGTCAAGCCCTTATGTTTTGAAGCATATCCGCTCCACTGAATCATCTATCGACCATCCACTCATGAGAGTCAAGACCAACCTTCTGATGAAACTATGCTACTAAATTAGCAAACAAAATACTTTTGTGGTTTGAATACTGATGCCTCCACTATAGCATCCAACACATGTTCCAAGAAGAGGGCAATAGACCCACAATCTTCCAAAACGATCGGGGACCTATTTCACATTCCCCAACACAAATATTAGATGATAAAGGAAAAGGAAAGAAATCACCAGAAATATCCACGGATTAGTCTACAAAGAAGGATGGGAATTCAAGTATCACAATGCCTAATAGGCATTTTCCAAAAAGCATTTTCCAAGAAAACTATAATGCCCTAAAAGGTATTATCAAAGTGGGGTGATTCCATTCAAAGCATTGTGGAGAAAATGAAGAAAAATAATTTGAGCGTCACGATGTGGGATGTGCTCTTAATCCCTTCTCAGAGGAATTTGCTACAGGAGGATTTGAACAACTTTGCACTACCAATAGATCATCAATTCCAGAAGTAGTAATGGCAACCAGCCTATGCCAAACCGAAACAAAAGTGTTTTCTAAAACCAGCAAGCCTCCACCATTCTATATCTCATTGATTATCGGTGATCATTTGGTGCACAATTGTATGATTGATTTTGGAGCCAGTAGTTCTATAATGCCCAAACAGATTGTAGATGTATTACAAATTCCATATACTCTAATTTCAAGAGGAGTTGTTCAGTTAGACAGTACTGCATCCAAGTTTGCCGTGGGGGTCATTAAGGGGTTTTATCTTACTATCCATGCATGTCCTATCTTGACATTCACACAAGACATATTTGTTATTGATCTCCCTCCCCTTTTTCCATTTACTTATCTCGAGAGTTCACTACCAAGATGGGTGGTTATTTTTCATCGACTAGTTGCATATGATTCTTAGAACCCGATGCGGTACAAAGGTGAAAATAAGAGTTGAACCCATTTGTCATAATCATGTGGAACCATACACTACTAAACCCATAAACATGAATCATGCCATGTGTGATCCAGATGAGGAGGACACAGATCATGAGCCAACTACCCTCATGGAAGAAGTTCCTGACACAGTGCTTGACAAAGTAAGTATTAATCACCAATATGATCTATATGCTGATTTATTAGCAGATGAAGAATCAGGTTTGCTGCTCCTGGAAGAAATAGGATTGGGGACATACTACATTCATGAAGAAAATACAGTCGTACCTCAACTTGTTAAAGCATCAAGTGATATAAAAGGACTGTGGCAAATGTTCTTCGATGGCTAATCAAGTAATAATAGATCTGGTGTGGGGGTCATCTTGATTTCTCTAGATGGAGACAAATATTTTTCTTCCTTTCGATTTTAGTTTAGCTTTGCACTAATAATGTTGAAGAATATGAGGATCTTATATAAGGAATTAAGCTGGTCTCAAGAAGAGGAATCCAAACCTTGACCGTCTTTGGTGATATTAAATTGGTTATACACCAAGTCACAACCCATAGTGCATCACAAAATGACGTCTTCGAGATCATATAAAAATTGGGTTTGGGACCTGATAGAATATTTTGAAGCTTTTAGAATTCATGCAATTCCCAGAAAGCAAAATCAAGATGCTGATAGGTGGAGCTACTATTGGCTCCCAGTACGATGTACCTACGGACATCATGAAATAAGAGTAGTAGATGGTCAAAATGGTGGTCCATCCCTCAAGCATTTCGATAACATAAATAGTTGGTAAGTGTTCGATAGTGATCAACAGATTGTTCTCTTCCTACAACAAGAAGCGAGTTTGTTGCCAAACATCAAGATAAGCTTCAAAATTCTTACTTGTGATCAAATTATACAATTGAAAGGAAACAAGATGCCAAAAGGCCTAGTTACATTAGAATATATCTTCAATTCATATGATCAAGAAAATGACAAAACACTAATATGGTGGTCAAGGAAGAGGATTTTGAAAAGGTCGAGGTGGTAAGCAATTCTTTTTTAAAAATTACTAAGGTATGTGTTAATGTAAAATCACAAGCACCCTCGAATGGCCCAGTGTGAAGTGGGGCATTCAATGTGATTTCACAACATGGGACCATCTCTCAAGTTTGTGGGACTTGTAAAACTTGAGATGGACATCAAAAAAAAGTCAGTTCTTGTTTCCTAATCTACCTTCCACAAGCTACTCCAAAGTCAAGTGAGAACCTATTCTATCCTAATCTAGCCATTCTAATGGGATAGAGAGAGAGAGGGTAAAATATCCTACACTAAGTGGTGATACAATAGAAAAGGGAGTGGTTGAATCACATACATGACCGCTGAAGTGGAGAGAGGTGAGCAAAGGAGAGGTGGTCGAATGCACCATGGACCAAAGATAGATTTCACATAGACTCCACTTCAAAACATATTAAACATAGCTCCCAGGACCTACAACGAACATAAAAATATGCACACAGTATACCCTTCAATGATGAGAGGTAAGGAGATACAAAAAAATAAGCCAAGGATGGACAAATGCATCACAAAACAAATTTTATTGCTCCAAAATGTTACAAAGTACATCATCAGTGGGAAAGAGGCAAGAAAATGCCATTACAGAGCCATGGGAGGAGGCTTAGAATCCATATTCTACCCTAAGGAAGAAAGAGAGAGGGGGGTAGGAGAGAAATAATGACCAACCCTTTGAATATGCCCCTTCATTACAATATATAGGAAGAATGAGAGAGAGAAGAGGGAAAAAAATTGTATCTTACTTCAACCACCTCAAGACGCATTGAATCCTACTTTGAAATCTCAACCACTATCAATCAATGCCTCTCTCAAATCTACCCCAAATCTATCTTGACTACATCAATTACTGGTTTGACACCTTGAAGGATGGGGAAATGACGGATTAGATCAAATCCGATTAGGTTGTTGGGGCAAATAGATCTTGTATTAAAGTCCCAAGACATTTTTCCATTTTTCTCCCACCTAAATTCTCCAAACTTAAAGTTTTATATCTTCATGGTGTAGACGAGGCCAAGATATTTCTATCGGTGCCAAATTTGCTAGATTTCGATCCCCGAGTCGAAAGATATGCCCATTTGAAATTTGGATCGGGTCTGTATAAAATAATAGGAAAACCAGTTCAAAAACGGGCCCCCTTTTGAAACTGGACATGTGGAGGGCTGGTGCATGTCTGAGGGCAGCCTCTATATTTTGCTTTTTGAGTGGTGCGGGGTTGACACATGGCTTCTTCCATGAACTATTTGATTTATTTATGTTTTTGGCTAAGTCCTTTGCTCGGCGAGGTCATATATTTGACCAGGGACACGTGGCAACTTGGCGCTTGTCTAAAAACCCTCCCTTAATTCTGCTCTTGAATTAACACCATGCTAACACTTGGCACCCTCCACTGGCCTATCTCAATGCATTGACTATTCAACCCGACCCTATCCCTTTATGAAATTGGACGTGTGGAGGCTACACACTTACTTAGAAAAACCCACTTAGGATTTACTTTTGAAAGAGTGTCGAGTTGACATGTGGAACCTCCACAGGCTCTTGGAATTTTCAATGGCCCCTCTTACCTCTTCGGACCTTGGACTGGGTAGCAAGATGGCACTCATTTTAGTCTTAACTTTTGCATTAACTTTTGGAGATACGCCAAGCGACGTGTGGCGGCTTCCACTAACACTTCCATACTTAGTCCTTTTTTAGGTCTTCCTTGCCCACCTTTTGACTTTTATCTTTGAATTTGCCTCCATTTTGGGCCTAGGACACATGGAGGCCTGGTGCTTGTTCGAGCCTCCCTTTTTGGATTCAACTTTGAAGATGTGCCATTTGGACACTTGGCAGTTTCCATTGTCTCCTCCATACTTAGTCGATTTTGAGCTCATTCTGAACTATTCCAGAGCCCGAAGACTTCAAACCTTTTCCATTTCTTCTCTTTGAGCCTCTAGCCTCTTTCGACATTGTTTTCTCCTTCCCTGACCCTGTTATTCCATTTTTGAGCCTGCCTGTAATCTGTTTAATGGATTTAAGGCATGAATTCACTCGACAGAGCCGTTTCTTGAATTTCTTCTTACACAGGGTCATTTGATCTTTCATAGGCCCCACCACTCCATTGTAGAGTCCCTCTGCAACCTGTTTGTAAGGTTTGAATGTGATTTCTCTAGTTCCTTCTGTGTAGGGTCGTGGCTGATCCAATATTTTTCCAGGGGAAAAATATGGATAACAATTTGGCAACTTGCAGGGTATCTTCCTACTAGATGAAAAGACCAGTTGCCTTGAAGCATCCATTGGGCATGGAGTCACAATTAATGGCACAATCTGACCTTATGTTCAAAATGGACTCTCGATTACCGGATTTTCACTTTTTCCTAACCCGAAGCCTTTGCCCACGCATCCACACTCTCAATTTTCATAAGAAATATTGAAACAAGGCTTCTGAGAGTAGAAAATTGTTTTGACCCAAGGCTTTCATCTGTCCCTAAATGGGCTGTCTTGAAAACATTATTTAGTTGCTCTACATTTGTTCTATTTTTAAATTTTTAGATGTTACAAGAAACTATGATTCTTTGTCCATCAATAGTGAAGTTCCTAGCCTCGGTAGCTCTAGAGAATATGAACAAAACTTATGTACAAATAAAAATCATACATGCCTCAAATGAGACATCTTTGAGTGTGCACAAGAACTTCTTCTGCTGGAAACAAATTCTACACCTACTCCTAAACTAACCAGAGAGAAAAAGGGGATAAAAAAATCCTACTATAGGCGGGGAGAAGTATCTTCCCTTTCTCAAGAGAGGCAACCATGAAAATTATTTAATACTAAATATGTCTTCCTGTATGAGTGAAAAACTAACTTTAAGCCAATCCTCCACCCATATCAGCAAGGTATCAACATTAATGGAAAATACCTCCTCAAGCTGATTTACATTGGACTCCTGGAGGTGTTGATGGTGACCCTTGGTGATTTGATACTCATCCTCATGCCCTGAAGTAGGCATGACTAGTTTTGGCTTCTCCCTTGGCTCCAATGAATCCAAATATCTAATTAGGAAAGGTATGGTCCTTTGAATCTACCCATGGTTCTAAACTTTAACTCCAAGAATGGAGCCTTCTTGTTGACCCTCATGGATGGATGGTGTGGGAGGAATGATAGCCTCATACTCTTTCTCTTCCTCTATAACAGGTGTGAATTTTGGAAGATCAAAATCTTCCAACTTTGATTCAAGAGGCATGTTGCAAACTGCAGGTTGTGCTTGCATGCTCTCTTCCATGGTAACTGCTCTTGTGATTGAAGAATGAATGATGGGGGAGAAAATATTACAATTTTAACTAGATCCCTCTTATCAAAACATTCTTTTGAGTCTGGTAGGAAATCAAACTCTTTACTATCTTGTTGTAATAAGGTCTCTCCCTTTTGCATGGTGATCTTAAAATCTTTGTTATCTTCACCATATGAAGCTTCATCTTCAAACATGAAGCTAATGAGTTTAGGCTCCTCCAAAAAATCAGAATTTTGGAGAGGTTGAATGGGAGAGGGGGAGGTTTTTTTGTGTAATTGGCTCACAATTCAAAGTGCCTCTGAATTTGTCTTGGTCACCTCCATATGCTCCTTTTTAACTAGGCTTGGAGTTGGTTGTTCTTCTTCCTTCTTTTGTGAAGAACATGGAAGACTCATATCTTCCAACCTTGGTCTCGTAGAGCTGTTGTGAGACATAGGATGCTGTTCTTGAATTCCCTCTTTCATGGCAGCAGGCTCGTATGCTTGGAAGATGGATGATGGAAGAGAAAAAGATGTGATCTCCACAGGATTTTCTCCATCAAAGCAATCCTCAAAGTCAGAAAAATAATCTACCTCGTTGTTGTCCTGTTGGATGTGCTCAACCTCCTCCATGTTGTCCTCCTGATCTAAAACTTTCTCACCATTGTTTCCATCTTCCTAAAACATGAAGTTTGAAAGATCAAACTCTTCTTCAACATTAGAGCTCAAAGAGGATGAAGATGGAGGAAGAACTGAAGGTTCTTTTGTAGCCTGCTCCACACTTGGGGCCTCTAAAACTGTATGGTCCTCCTCCTCTGCTACAAATTCAACCTTAGCCACCACTAGCTCTTCAACCTTGACCTCCTCTATTGGCTTGACCATCAAGGGGATCTTTGTAAACCCAAATTTGGTAGCCCAACTCTTCAGATTTTCTGTCATTTCTTCTTTTTTGGGCTCCACTTCTTGTTGTTTTCCTTGACTGGATTCTTGAGTCTCTTCCCAACATGGACTTGGGAAAGCAAGAGGAGTGGTAGGTTGGGGTTCAACCAGCTTTGTAATTGTTTGTGGTGGGGAGGGAGGTGGAAATTCTTGTTTGTTTGGAGGGGATGACTACTTGGGAAGGAAAAGGGGAGAAGAATTGAAATGGGATGGAAGACTAGGAGATGGAGAAATGAAATCAACACTTGAGGCAACAAGTGAGGGGCTTGACTCTTGATCATACTGAAATGATAAATATTGAGAAAAAGAAAATGAAGGACATGGAGCTGGTGATTGACTTACCCATTGACAAGGTTGTCTTGTGTCCAACTCATAAGCCTCAATATCTTCAATCCATTGTGTAAGTTGAGGCAACATTTCAACCATGAAGTCAAGCTTCTCTTGAGGGTTGTAATGTCTTGGAAAAGGGCCTCCCATGGACAAGGTGCCCTACAACCAATCTTGAATGCCTTCATTTATATAATGGCCCTTGACTAAACCATGCCAACCTCCATTTTTTAATCTTCTCCAACAAACCAGCATTCTCCACATAACTTTGTCACCATTGTATGTGCCCCTTGTTCTTGATAAGCTCCATGGCCAAACTAACTTTGACCCTGCTCATATGGGTAAGCATAATGGTCTTGGATCTAATTATAATGCTAATTTGGAGGAGTTGGGAAATGCATTGGAGGTGGATTGCATTGTTGTAAGTGTGAGTTCCATGAAGGGAATGAAGTCATGATTGCACAACCTCATGGAATGGGAGAAAATGAAAGAGATGGAAGAAGAAAATGGATGAAAATAATTAGAAATGGATGGAAAAGGTTTGCAACTCAAAGAATGGGTTTTGACCAGATGGAGCAGCTTAGATGTGCTTGCATATGCCTCAAAAGGTTGAACCTTAAGAGGAACACACCAAACTGATAAGATGAAGTGGTAAGGTGCTTGCAGACTGTCCCCACCCAAAGTGGAAAAACTATTAGTGCGGTCGCATGGTGGCTTATGATTTTTGTTTGTAATGAGACACCTTGGAAAGATGGAAGATCTAACCTCAGTGTCCCACCGGGTGTGCCAAAATTGTTAGTGTGGTCACACGGTGGCTTATGATTTGTTGTTTGTAATGAGACACCTTGGAAAGATGGAAGATCTAACCTCAGTCTCCCACCGAGGTGTGCCAAAATTGTTAGTGCAAAATCACAAAGCACTCCCAAATGGCCCGAGTGTGAACCGGGAATTCGGTGAGATTGCACAACATGGGACCATCTCTCAAGCTATGGGACTTGCAAAAATTGAGATGGACCTCTGGAGAAATTCAGTTCTTGCTTCTTAATCTACCTACCACAAGCTACTCCGGTGTAGCCAAAACCTATTCTATCCTAATCTAGCCATTCCAAGGGGACAAAGAGAGAGAGGGTAAAAAATCCTACACTAAGCGGTGATACACTAGAAAAGGGAGTGGTTGAATCATAAAACCAACTTCCCCAAGTGGAGAGGTGAGCAGAGGAGAGGGTAGATAGAATGCACCACAGACCAGAGATATATTTTGCATAGAAACCACTTCAAAACCTATTAAACACATATCCTAGGACCTGTAATGAACATCAAAATATGCACAGTATACCCTGCAACAATGAGAGGTAAGAAGAGACAACAAAATAAGCCAAGGATGGAAATGTGAATCACGAAACAAATTTTATTGCTCCAAAATGTTACACAAAGACATCATCGGTGGGAAAAAGGAAAGAAAATGCCATTACAGAGCCATGGGAGGAGGCTTAGACTCCTTATTCTACCCTAATGAAGAAAGAGATAGGGGAAGGAGAGAAACAATGACCAACCCTTTGAATATGCCCCTTCATTACAATATATAGGAAGAATGAGAGAGAGAAGAGGGAAAAAAATTGTATCCTGCTTCAACCACCTCGAGATGCATTGAATCCTACTTTGAAAGCTCAACCACTATTAATTAATTCCTATCTCAAATATACCCCAAATATTTCTTAACGCATCAATTACTAGTTCAAGACCTCGAAGGATGGGGAAATGGCGGATCAAATCAAATCCGATCAGATTGTTGGGGAAAATAGATATTGTATTAAGGGATCGAAGAAGTTTCTCTATTTTCCTCCCACCTAACTTCCCCAAACTTAAAGTTTTAGATATTCATGGTGTAAACAAGGCTGAGATATTTCTATTGGTGCGATTTGTTGTATTTCAAGCCCTAATTCAAAAGATATGCCCATTTGAAATTTGGATTGGGTCCATATAAAATAGTGGGAAAACCAATTCAAAAATGGGCCCCCTTTTGAAACTGGACACATGGAGGGCTGGCGCATGTCTGAGGGAAGCCTTTGTATTTTGCTTTTGAGTGGCATAGGGTTGACACATGGCTTCTTCCATGACCTACTTTATTTTCTTATTTTTTTGGCTAATTCCTTTACTCGATGGGGTCATATATCTGATCGAGGACACACGGTGGCCTTGTACTTGTCTAAAAACCCTCCCTTAATTATGCTCTTGAATTAGTGCCGTGCTAACACTTGGCGCTCTCCGCTAGCTTGCCTCAATGCATTGACTATTCAACCCGACCCTGTCCCTTTATGAAATTAGACGTGTGGAGGCTCCACACTTACTTAGAAACCCACTTAGGATTTGCTTTTGAAAGAGCATTAGATTGACATGTGGAAACCTATGCAGGCTCTTGGACTTTTCAATGGCCCCTCTTACCTCTTCGGACCTTGGACTATATGGCGAGCTAGTGCTCGTTTGAGTCTCCACTTTTGGATTAACTTTTGGAGATGCACCAAGATGATGTGTGGCAACTTCCACTAGCACTTTTAGGCCCGCCGTACCCACCTTTTGACTTTTAGCTTTGACTCTGCCTCCATTTTGGGCCTAGGACATGTGGAGGCCTGGCACTTATTCGAGCCTCCCTTTTTGGATTCAACTTTGAAGATGCGCCATTTGGACACTTGGTAGTGTCTGTTGTCTCCTCCATACTTAGTAAATTTTTAGCTCGTTCTGAACTGTTCCAGAGATTGAAGACTTTAAACCTTTTCCATTTCTTCTCCTTGAGCCTCTGGCCTCTTTCAACATTATTTTCTCCTTCCCCGACCCTGCTATTCCATTTCCGATCCTAGCTATAATCATGTAATGGATTTAGGCACGCATTCACTTGAGAGAGTTATTTATTGAATTTTTCTTACACATGGTCATTTTATCTTTCGCAAGCCCCGTCACTCCATTATAGAGTCCCTCTACAACCTGTTTGCAAGGTTTGAATGTGGTTTCTCTGGTTCCTTCTATGTGGGGTCATGGCTGATCCAATATTTTCCGAGGGGAAAAATATGGATAACAAAAGATATTCACTACTCAAGAAAAGAAAGATTTCATTAAACTATGTCAATAATATCATGATATTTTTGCATGGAGTTATAAAGATCTACGTGGTTTTGATCCTAGTTTAGCTCAACATACCATTGAGCTGGATCCAAACTCTAAGCCAGTTCGTCAAAAGTAGAGGCCAATCAATCCTAAAATTGAGCCACTAATGAGGAAAGAGCTAACCAATCTTATCAAGGCCTACATAATTTTTCCCATCAAACATTCCTCATGGGTAGCCAATCTGGTTCTTGTAAGGAAAAAAGAGAGATTCGGTTGTGCATGGACTTCAGAATTTGAACCACGCCTCATTAAAGGATCATTACCCTCTTCCATCAATGGAGAAACTCCTTTAAAGAGTGGCAGGGCTCAAATTTTTCTTTTCTTGACGGATATTTAGGGTATAATCAAATTCGGTCAAAGAATCGACCAATTCAAAACAACTTTCACTACTAGGTGAGGCACATACGCTTATAAAAAAATATTATTTGGGTTGTCCAATACAGGGATACCTTCCAAAGAGCCATGGATATGGAATTTAAAGGACTAATCAATGATATTATCTTGGTTTATCTTGATGACATAACTGTCTATTCCAAGCACACCAAAGATCATATCACACATCTAAGAAAAGTTTTTTGAAGATGTAGAGAATTTGAGGTCTCACTGAACCTTAAGAAGTGCATTTTTGTAGTCCAAGAAGGAAATTTTTTGGGACATATCATTTCAATAGAAGGACCATCTATTGATCTAGCTATGATCTATTCCATTATTTCATTACCTCATCTAAGTCACAAGAAAGGTCTCCAAAGTTTCCAGGGAACCATAAATTTCATGCTCGGATTCATTCCTCGGTTTGCAACATTTTCTAAACCACTCACGACCATGCTAAAAAGGATCATTCCATTCTCATGGATGAAATAAGGGAGGGAGATTTTTGATGCTATCAAAAGGGCCATTTCCCAAGCTCCCACACTTTGGTAAATCCCGTGTTTGACAAAGATTCCATCCTCTATGCTTTCGCAGTCAAGAAAGTATTTCAGGATTCTAACCCAACAAAATGATGATATGATGGAATAACCAATTTCCTTTTTCAGTCATTCTCTCAAGGAATACGATCTTAAATATTCCTTCGTTGAAAAATAGGTCTTCGCAATCATTTGAGCTCTAAAGAAATTTAGGCACATGTTATCCAACAACAAAGTCCACTTAATGGTCTCTCATCCTGGCATCAAGGAATTTTTGTTGAATAAAGAGATGAATGAGAAATGTGTTGGGTGGATTACAAAAGTAATGGAGTATGACGTGCACATTAAAGTCACTAAGCTTGTCAACGGCAAGGGTTTATGTTAGTAGCTGCTACGGACATGGAGACCAAAGATATGGAAGATGTTACACTTCTGAATGCTGATGAAGGCAATGACCAGATTGATTGGTTGACTAAGATGCAAAATTTCCTCCTCTCGGGGTATATCCTCCAAATATGGATAAATTCCCACGATGCATTTTTTGTCTCTAGTCCATTCCATATGCCTTGGTAGATAATGTTCTTTTTTGAAGGGATTTAAACGGTGCTATTCTACATTGCATCAAGCCAGAGCAGGTGAATAGGATGTTAGAGGCATTTCACAATGGTCTTTCTATAGTGCATTACTTAGCATGAATAAATAATACCAAGATCATGTGAGCCGGTCACTACTGGGCGGACTTTTTCAGATATGCTCATCTCTAGGTGAGGAAATGTAAAGAATGTGGTCATTTTGTAGGTAAACAAAGGTTGGCATCTCTACCCTTGCATCCCATTCAGGTAGATCAACCTTTTGTTTAGTGGGGATTAGATTTTATTGTAATGATCAATCCTTCATCCAGTGACGGACATAAATGGGTCCTCACCGCAATAGATTATTTCACTCGCTAGATAGAAGTGGTGGCCTTAGTAACAAAAAGACCGTCCTTGAATTCTTGGAAAATATAATGGCAAGGTTTGGTGTTCCATTTACCGTCATCTCTAATAATGCAATGGATTTTCTTGGTTTAAAGTTAATTTAATGATCAAATTTTCTTTTCTTAGGATTTTCCCTATTAGATATGACCATATTTTCATGAAAATTGAGAATTCCTAAGACTTGTCCCAAATATAATTTGATCATTTGATGGGTTCACTACAAATCCACTAGCATAGGTTAAACATATCAACCCCTTTTCCCCTAGAACGAGCCTTTAAGGATCAAACCAATGTAAGAGGTAGGGAGAGGATGATATAAAAGATGAAGAAATCCCGAAGTTAGTGGAATAAAAAGAAGCTAATGTAGAAGAGGCATCTCAAACAACTAAGAGGGAGCAAGAAGCTCATATTCAAACTCTCAACTCAAATAAACTAGTAGTAGCTAAAATCCAAGGTATAATAAATTGATGTTCAATGATATTATTGTCATAAGTATAGAAATTTTTCAAGTGAATGTAGAAAAATAAAACATAACTAGTCAAGGAAGAGTGAAAATGTAGTCAATGAAAAGGTATTTGAAACTGAATAAGAGTAAAATATGTTTATTGTGTGTAATATATCCAAGCATTAAAACCATAAAATTTGGTACTTGGTGAATGGTTATAGAAACCACATCGTGGTAATAAAATTTTTATTTGCATTCATTGATAAGAATATTCAGTATGAAATTAATATGGGGAATAATAAAATGGTTCTAGTTGTAAGAAGAGGATAAATAATCATTTACAACAAGCATGGTGATAAGAGAATAATACATGATCCATGAAATTTATTATGCCCCATGCATAAAATATAATATTTTGAGAATTGGACATATGGTCCAAAAATGATATCGAATCCTAATGGAAAATGGTGAGTGTATAATATATGGAAAAAATGGGAGAAAAAATAAGATTGTAGTTGTGCAAATGACAAAAAATTGGATGTTTCCTCTTAGGATGCAATCTGATTTTTCAGCATGTTCCAAGCACATGCATATTTCTAGAGCCACATCTCAAAGGAAGCATTCAAGGTTTTCATAAAATATTCTTCTAGAATTTAGCACTTAAGGTATGGACATTTAAGTTTCTTTGGATTGAGTCTTTTTCCAAAAATGATATGGTTAAGGATCTAGTGAATATTGTAAAGCCTTAAAATACATAGGTAACCCTTTTAATCAAGGAATTATAGGAGGTCAATATCACCATTAAAACTTGTGAATTTAGATTTATGTGTTCCGATTAAAACTCCCACTATATCCAAAAGTTTATATGTTATGATCTTCATAGATGAGTAAAGTAGAAATACTTTTGTCTACTTATTTAAGAACAAGTATGAAGCCTTTAATAATTTTAATAATTTTAAGGCCCTTGTAGAGAAATAAGGTGGACACTTCCTTGAAATCCTCATAAAAACATAGGGTGAGAATATATCTCCAAATAATTTGTTATTTTTCTAAAGTATGAAAGCATCGAGAAACAATTTACATTCAAGTATACACAACAAATAAATGGTGTGGTTGAGAGGAAAAATAAGACCATCCAAAAGATTAGAAAGAAGCATGTCAAAGGCCAAGGGACTTTAAAATGAATATTGGAGTGAATATTTTACAACAAAAGCTTATTTTTTTAAGAGAAGTCCCAAAACGGTTGTATGTAAAAATATTCCACAAGGGTGTGGAAAAAGAGAAAATATAGTGTGGAGAACCTACAAATATTTTAGTATGTGGCACATGCATTTATGCCAAATGAGAAAATAAATGTTGGTTGATAGAGGAATAATGTGTATCTTCATTAGTTATAGTAAAGAGTGCAAGCATAGATGATATCTAACCATGTTACCAAGATGATTTTCATTAGCAAGGATGTTGAATTCATTGAGAATGAGTTATGGGATGACACAGTTGTCACCTCCTTGGGTATCTATAAAATGGCACCCACATATAATGTATAAAGTGTAAATGAAGAAGTATTTTTCAACACTAAAGTTGAACATGTCATAGGATCGTATGGTAAAAATTCAACAACACTTACTTTTTCTTCATTATCTCAAAATGTTCCATAATCCAACAACTCCAACAGTACAAGGTGTCACTTTAGAAAGATTACATATTGAACATTGACCTCTCCAAAGCTAATAAATACAAAGAGATTGAGGGAAATTTATGAAAATTCAAGGTATGTTGATTTTGATGAAAATATGAATTTTGCATTATGTTATCATGACGATCCTACTCGATGCATGAACATCCTTGTACATAGTCATTTTTGTCTTTTATAGGTGTTTTAGCATGTGAAGAGTCCATTTAGGTGGTCTCGAAGTGTTTCTAGTCCATATGGACTCTTTTGAATTATAATAACTGGTTTACCTCCAAAAAACACAATTTGAGTATTTAAATTAGTCTATAAGTAATTTATAAGTCTAGTGTTAGTATATGTGTAATAAATGATTGAATTGATTTCATGACACATATTATTTCTTAGACATGACTATCTAAACCTATCTTGTCTTTAACTCATGTTAGGTTAGCCTTATCAATGTTGTGTTAGTGGAGTTAGAACCCTAACTAACACCTCTTCACTACATTTTTGAATAGAGAATTAGAGTTAGGAAGGGGTGTGAAGTATAGGAGTTAATTTTTGGAGGAAAATCTCTTTAACATGGCCTTATGGATTATGAATTTATGTAACAATCTATTGTGATATCAATAAAATCTTCTTATTTTGTAAAAATTGTGTCCGATGTGTTTTCTATGATTGTATTCTTGAGTCTTTAGAGATGAATCTCATTTGAAATGTTGTATACATGTATATAGAAATGTGTGCAGGTATGAAGAAGGGCATGGAAGAAATTTGAAGAAGTGAAAATGTCAAATATCATAGTCATAAACAAGGAGGTAAGCAAACTATTTATAGTATTTTCTTGTTGAGTTGAAGGAAAGAAACAAACATATATTGCATTGTGACTAGTAAAAAGGAATGAATTTTTTCATGAAGGTGGTGTGAGGTATAAAAAATCTTACCACAAAGTTTCAGATAAAACGGAGTATTTTTATGGATCAAACATAGAAAAAATAGTCATAAGCCTTTGTTTTGTGTAAGAAATAAATCACAAAATATTGTGAATCAAGTTGAATAAGGCACAATGACTCAAAAATAATTAAAGATGAAATTTTCTTCTCATAAAAATAGAAATTTTTCAATTGGAATGAGGTTTTGAAATTTTATAAAACTAGATATATGATTTTTTAAAGCCTGTTACCATGTGACTGTGTTGGTTAGAATAAATGGCTTAGTATTAGACATGTGCGAAGTCGAGACAAAGACACGAGTGTGCATATAGGTTATAGAGAAAGATCAAGACAATTTATGAAAGCGTGCATGCAAGAGTAGGAAATGAATATGGAACAATGTGTGAAGGTGTGTGTAATGCAAAGGAACACGTCAACATGCAAGGGATCACACACATTCACACAAAATCGAGAACTTATACATTTTCCAAGTAAGGGCTAAAATAGGAAAGAAAACAATATGGTGTGTTATGTAAGCGAATTCCACAAATAGGTGAACAAAGAGGTAAAATAACATTCAAGAAATCTATCTATAGGAATTAAAGCATATTAAATTCGAGCTATTTATAGCTCTAACTAAAGATAAAGAAAAATTGTAAAGGCATATAATTTATGTTTAGCATGTCTATTTATAGGAAAAGAACATGTAAACAGTGAAGGAAAAGTCCTTGCCATGTATAAATAGGTGTATCACTCTTATAGTTAGGTACATTTTATGTGTATGAGGAAAGTTCAATGTTGGAGTCTAGAAGAGAGTTTTTTTATGCGTACATGGGTCTAGTGCATGGATGAAATTGAACTATGGATGTAATCAACATATTTGTTAGCTAATGCAAAGCTTTTATGATGGTTAATTGTGTATGGGTAGAAAATATTACTAGATATAAGTATGATATAATGGGAATTCAAGTGTTATAGATCATTTTCTATGTTGTTTGACTTCCTTATTACATGTATTGACAATCTTGTATGTTATATCTCCATTCAAGTATGTTATAATGGTTGTATATGATCTAACCACATCTAGATAAGAGAACAAAGGAGGGACTTGGTGGTTGTGCACACTTTGGGTGAGCATTCAAACCTTGTCTAGATGAAGTGTTAGCATGTCTAACTAAGCATTGGATAAAAATAGAAAACATTAAATGGTTCCGTTATCGGGACCTCTTTCCAATATTATCATTAGGATATGGTGTGCACATGTTGTTTCAACTATCCTTGGATAATATTGATCCTTTGGTGCATGATGGCGGGATATATTTTCTCATAGCTATAGTATTGTACCTTATTTTAGTGCATGCAAGTAGGTGGAAGAAAATCTTTATGATTGCTTTTATGAGATGTTCTTTAGATTCTTCCCGGTAGATTTGTAAGAGTGGTTAACAACTTATGCGAGATAACAACAGTTCCCAGATAGGAAGGAAGAAAGTTTAGAGTCATGATAATTACCAAGAACTCTCTTATCCGGATGCGTCATGGACAAGAGTTATAGATAGCTGGTGGGAAGGTGTGTTGAGTAGTTATACCTTAGAATTCATAATTTTGACATACTCATACCCAAAGGAATCATATTTCTATTTTCTAAATGATCCAAGGGATCATACTTACGTGCAACACCTTTATTTATCAACATCTTGATGATTGAGATGGGAATGGAGAACCTACCGAGGTAAGGTTAAAACCCCATTGTGCGTAGGGGCGGAAATAGGTTTGGGAAGGATGGTGTTCTCTCAAGTAAGAGAGAGAGAGAGAGAGAGAGAGAGAGAGAATTATTGCATAGGTATAATGATGCATGAGATAGGGTGGTTGAGGAGATGTTAAGACTTGGGGGAAAAATGACTAGCGGGAGTGATGAGAACACTATAGAAGGTGAGGGACTGCAATATCATGGCCTACCAATATTGGGAAATCGTAGTATTAGAACACTTTAGCATCTGATGAAAGCAATTTTGAGGAGAAAATGAGTACCCCGTGCACATCTAACCCAACTTGGCCACCTATCCCTTGGGCATGGTGATTGGAATCGGAATTTGTTAAAGAAGATCATCTTAGTGAAGGTGAGCAACTTAAGATAATCAAGTATCACCATGTTGGGTAGGAGATATAAGGAGGCACATATTAGTAACAATTAAAGAATTGCAACATATTAAGGCAACGCAATAGGCTCCCACATTTACATAGGCCTTTTTGGAACCAATTTGGTAGTTGCAACATCAAGAAAAAGTAGTGGCACACTACCCGTTGGAGGTATTAATATTGGTGGAGCTATAGTATAGACAATTGATGTTGATTTTAGTACAACTACTGAGACACAAGGAAGCATGTATACAAGGACACAAGTGACATTGGGAGGCTCAAGAGGTTTAGGACAGCCACCGCACATAGGAAATCCAAGTGGAGGATCAGGTTCAAGATATGGCCCCACTCTAGGATAAGAACCACATTAGTCATTATAAAAACCTCAGCAACCTAAGAAACATACCCCTTAGATATTCTTTGATACATGTCTACATTTACTATAGTATAGCAGTGTGGAAGATGCAATAAAGCATATGCATAAGTGTGAGTTATTGTGGAGAGATAAGGGAATAGTAACCCATACAGAAGTTCATCCGATTTTCTACCACACTTCAAGGGTGCATGCACAGCTTAGTACATGAAATAAGATCCACATCAAACAAAAGTGTACTATGATGTGTTGCATGTCACCTTCTTGGTTGAGTTTCATATACCGAACTGAAAGAGCAATAGAGTATTAGTGCAATCAAGGATATTAAGAAGGTTTTGTATGAGAGTGTTAGAGAATATGACACAAGTTTTAATACCTTATTTTATAAGCTTTCCTATGACATTCATCAAAGCCATCATGTGTATTGGTTTGTATGGTGATCACTGACACATTTTTGAAGAGCACTATCACATAAGACATTCATTGATCTACTCGAGGCATTGGAAGAAGAATTACGTGTAGAAGCAGTAAGAAGTGTAGACATGGGGGTAAGTCTATTCCTTAAAGTCCATATTATTGAAATGGCCTCTCATATGGAGAATCTTTCTATTAATTCAGCCCATGAGATGTGTAATGGACTCTAGTGTACTTATTGTGAGGTGGAAGGACATACAAAGGATAGTTATTCATGCAGGTATGTGCGCACGTTATTATCATATTGTGAGATCTTTCATAAGAATCATGATGTCCATAATTTTCCACTTTTGCAAAGCACCACGACATAGAAGAATTTCTTGGTATATTTTAAAAATTTTGATGTACACACTCATCACACAACCAATTTTTGTCGATTGATCATATTCATAAGGATTTTGAAATAAGGTTAGACCAAACTAGTGTGAAGAGCAGCTCATAGGAACAAGAGGGTAGATCAATGAAGGGGACAATAATGGAAATGGAGGTTTCAATGGTGGATATCAAATCGAGACCATGGTGGTAGAGGATGGTTTGCATGAGGGGTTTTTATACATGTAGATCACTGATCATTATTCGGGAACCAAAAGGTGAAATAAAATGTTTAAAAGAACAAGTGCAAGAAAGGGAACACACGTGGAATACTGAATTACCAAAGAAAGATTTGGATGATCTTAGAGAAGTATGTAGAATGATAAATCAAGATAACATTATACCCTTGTTGGGAGAATGGTTATGAGACAAGATGTCTCATGCAGGTGTTGAAAGGAATCTCTAGATCCTTCATGCTAATCTACTGACTCAATACTATGAATATGATAAAGAACTCACATTAGATGTGGTGATTAATAAATGGTTGGTGAGAAATATCCTTATTAATACTTGGTATGGAAGTGAATGTTCTCACCCTTGAAGCTTGGAACCAAATGGGAATACCAAAATTACAACCATCCTCTAATGTGTTTTACATGGCTAATAAGACAAAGGACGTGTCCATTGGGGTTCTAAAGGATGCCACCATGACTATTTAGGGGGCTAAATTTACAATTTATTTTGAAGTGTGGGAGATGGCTGAAGTAGATAATTTCCCATCACTACTAGTCTGACATTGGTCTTATGCCAACAACATGGATTTATGCTTCAACAAGCGCTATATAGATTTTTGTAATAAAGAAGAGTGCATTGTCATTCCTTAGGATGATATAAAATTTGTGCCATACATCGAACCCATTAGTGAAGAGGATCTCAATGGAATCTATGTGCTTACAATGCACTACTAGTGTATCCTATGACAATCGGGAACATGAAAAATTATGAAATGGTGGGTCACAAGTTTCAAGAATGGTAATGAGGATGATTCAACTACACACATTCAAATGTTTTGGAAAATTTAGTTTGGTGAAATATATTAAGGAGAAAACATAATCATTTTTACATGCGGTGGAAGAATAATGGTGTAGTGCAGGAGATAGGAGAAATGTTATGTTCTTTACCTTACGAGAGATAGTAGTGCGCTGACGAGTTACACACATAGACATATTATTGGGTTGGCGTGAGATCATACTAGCCTTCTTAGAAAAATTTTCTTGGAGCAATCTTCCTTCTTTGGTGCAGGGGTTATGGTGGAAAGACCTCTCCCATGATGCATGTTCAAAGATATGAGATACATTTGGTGCAAGGGTAAGAATTTCTACCACCATCCCTTTAGGTACAAAATTTTTATTCCACTTTGTGTGGATGCATGTGTGCTTGGTATGTACATGCTGAATTAAAGCAGAAAAAACAAGTTGGCGCTATCTAACTAAAGGTATTGTCCATACTTTTGACTATTTTTCTATTAAGCCACCGCTTAATGAATCCTTTCAGATTATGAGGCGTATCATGTTGGGGGATAGCGTGAAGACCGAGGAAATCATGATTTAATTATTTGGATAACCTAATACTTGAAGTACACGAAGATATGGTAGAAACAGAGGAGAGACATTATAGGGCGCGCGTGGAAATAAAAAGAGAAAGGAAAATTGGTCTACCTCATAGATGATGAAGAATTGGAGAATATATATATCAAGCACACAAAAGGTACACGTGAGGTGATGGAATCTACAAATGATAAGGTGTGCACTTACTATGTACCATTGAATACTAAAAACTAAAAACTAGAACTAGGATGTGCCCAAGGAGGTAATTATTGGTGATTATTTGTCTAATACTGAAGTTCCAAAAATTATTTAACTACTATGAAAATTTCATGATCTATTTCCTAGGAGGTATCATGAATTAAAGGGTGTGAATCCATCATTAGGTGAGATGAAGATTAAGTTTGAAAGATGGCACGCTACCATTTCGAAGAGGCCTTATCGGATGAATCCCAATTTTCTCTTCAAGGTAAATGAATATGTTAATAAAATGCTCAAGTTGGGAATTATTAAACTTGTTGAAGAGTCTAAATGGATAAGTCCCATGGTGATCAACATCAAAAAGGATGGTGGGAAAAAGATTTTTGTTGACTACTGTGTTCTAAATGCTTCATGTTTCATAGATCATTTTCCCACACCATTAAATAAAGAGATCTTAGAAGGAGTAGCACGGCGAAAGATATACTCTTTTACGATGGTATTCTAGGTTACCATCATGTGAGGATCATGTGCAAAGATCAGGAGAATACCACCTTTGCAACTAAATGGGAAATCTTTACATACATTGTTATTCCTTTTGGCTTAAATAATGTGCCCATAGTGTTCTCGTGCATAGTGGTTCAAGCATTTCAATATTTTATCCACAAGTTTTTGTAGGTTTACTTGGATGATTGGACTATGTATGGTCTTGTAAAATACCATTGTGATTTCTTGAGATTTATGTTTGAAATATGTAGACAACATATCATCTCTTTGAACATTAAGAATTATATTTTTCCACTCCTTTTTCTATATTAGTTGGACACGTCATTTGTAAGAAGGCATTACTGGTGGGCCCAACCAAGATTGTAGTTATTTTTGGGTTGGAGGATCCCACTAACTAGAGTGAAGTGTGTGGGTTCTGGGGACATATTGTATATTACAAAAATTTAGCAAAGGTTATGCAAGAATTTCCATACCACTTGAATAATTTTTGAAAGCTAAGGGAAAATTATATTGGGGTAGCGCACAACAATAGGCTTTCGAGACCTTAAAGGATAGGTTAACCACCAAACCTATCTTACGCTTACCTTCTTGGAACAATCCTTTTCATGTGTATGTAGATGCTTCTGGTATTATCATTGGAGTAGTCTTAGCATAGCTAGGTGAAGGAAATGTTGATCATCTAATTTGTTTACAAGTAGAAAATTGACATTGGATGAGAAAACTACACAATCAAGCGGAGCGTGAAGCTCTATCAATGATATACATGTTTCAAAAATTTAGGAAGTACTTGTTGGTAACACCATTTATATTTTACATGGATCATATGAATTAAATTACTTGGTCAACAAGCCGATTTTGTAGGGGCGCATATTTCATTGGATACTTCTCTTCTAGGATTTTGATTTTTCAAGAAATAGTAAAGCTCGTAAAAAGTAATTTGGGACCTGATCTCTTGTCAAGGATTAACTCTAGTGAGGATGTGTGAATAATATAAGATACTATGTCAAAAACTCAATTGTTAAGGCTGAACTACATGCCAACTGATTTGGTGGACATTGCAGTATTCTTACGCACTAGAATTGTGTCTGAGAGTATGCAGACTTTGGAAAAGAAGCAGCTTATTATTCATGTAGTAAATGGAACTAAATATTCCTTCAATAAAATATTTTGGTATACATTGACCAAGATATGTGATTTTGGAAGGAAGGATTAGGATGACAAGGTATTAGCATTTTTATGGGCATATAAATCATCTTATAAGAGGTTGGATAAGGCCACACCCTTTCGGTTGGTGTTTAGTGCAGAGGTAATTCTACCTATGGATTTTATATTATCCTCCCTACATATTGTGTGCGCAGGAGTACTAGATGATGAAAAGGAAGTTGAAGAGCACAATGAAAAAATAATTTAGTTAGATGAGTGATGCTTGACTTCTCGTTGGATCCAAAAGATGTAGAAAGCAAGACAAAAGGCCTGACATTACATGCATATCAAGAAAAAGTATTTTGTAGTAGGTGAGATGGTGTTGTTTTATGATTCAAAGTTTTCTCGCCATCCTAGGAGGATGAAAATGAATTGGTTGGGACCATTTGTAGTAACCATGATACTAAAATTAGGTGCAATCAATTGTAGGTGTTGGATGACACTATGTTGCCCGAGATACTTCAATGGGAGTAGGTTGAATCCCTAATATAAATAAGTTCCTTTATGTTTATAATAAGGTAGTATTTCCATTTAGATTAGAATTCCATTTTTTTCTTGTTTTGTTTTGTTGTAATAAGTTCATTCCCGCACAGGATCTGATTACTCTATGTTAGAATGATGAGCAAAGGATCATGCATACTTTTAGTGTGGGGTGAAGGATATGTGAGAGTGTGCAAGATAAAATGGGAAATTTTTACTTCTTGATAAGATCGTACGTGTGTGTGTGGGATGGAAAAACATATTGGTGTGTAAAATATGGTACTATGAATGTTTTGGTATGGTGCGAAGGTGCTTAAGGATGTTGGTACTTGAAGGAAATTTATAATATTGGAAAGAACATGAAGAGATGGTCATGTAGTGTAACGTGAGGGGGAAGTAAGCAAATAGACTACTTAGAAAGAGGCACAAAGTAAGAATATGTGTGGTGAAGGAAGGTGTGTGCAAGATGGTCCATGCAGCACGGGAGTACTTGTGTGCTTAAATATTATGACTATCGTGCATGGGAAGAAAAAGTTCAATAAAAAGTAAAAAAATGATTTTAAAGAAAAAAGCAGAGGTATGTGAGGATAAATTATTATAGATAAATTTGGGAAAACTATAAATAGTGCATGTGTGAGGTCATTCTTACCTTGCTTTTGAGAACTTATGTGTTTGTGCAATTGAAATTACAATCAAATGCAAAGAGCTACTGCAAAAGAACAAACTAAAGAATCAAAGAAAACCATAGTTACGTGAGTATAAAGAACTTGAATTTAAGATCTCATTCACTCGAAGTGGAATATAGGAGAGAAGGTGTAATGAGATAGATTTTGTAAGTAGGGACAAAGAGTTAGTGTTCACAGAGTTTGAGTTTGCAAATTCATAAATTGTAAGAGCTAGTGCATAGATTTCAAAAGTTTGAATTAAGGCATGAAGTGGAAGCAGAAAAGAGCAAGGGTTGAATGATAAAATTGAGAGTTATAATTCATATAAAAAAGGGGTGAAGTAATTTTAATCACCTAGGAACATAATTTCTTAAATTTGAAGTTTGAGCATTTGAAAACATAACCAATGGTGCTAAAGAGGGATCCTATGATCAAGAATTCACTTAAGAATAACAACAATAATGTGAAAAAATCACTTGAATACTTGTTTTCTTAAATGTAATAACTTCCAGTGGTAGTAGGGCAGCCATGGGTTTCACACTTAACCAAATTCAAGGTTACCAATTATAATAACTGGTCACAAGCCCATGAGGTGGACATTAGGAAGGATTTCATGAAGGAATTAACCCAGAGGATAGTGGAAGGGTAATCGGTTATTGATCACAACGTCAATAAGGACTTGAGAGCGTAGGATTTTGCGGTTGTATTAGCTACCATATTTTAGGAAGCATGAGCACCTTTACCAATGGCTAATGTCTAGGGTACATGAAGACTTATTTTATTTTATAGGGAGGAAAATGTGCCCAACCCCTCGGTTGATTGAGAAGGTGACCAGGTTACATGATAGTGGAGAAGATATTGCACCGGATTTGGAGGATGACACTTAAGTTGAAGCCATTGAAATTAAATTTAACTACCAAAGAGGGAACCATAGATTCACCATTATGAGCATAATTGATCCATGCACTAAGGTTACTACTTGGCTAGTGAGTTGTAAGTTGGGAGCTTCCGAGTGGTGGACAAGAGTAAACAAGAGTTTCTTGCATGTTACACACAAGATGGAACATAATATACTATGCAACATTGCCTCATTTATTGCTGAAGGAATTGTTGAAGAGGCTAAGTCTGGGTGAGAAAGGGTGAGAAAATAACTTGGGACACAATTTTGTTGTTGATGGTGTTTTGGGAGATTGGAATACTTGATGGCCCAATGGATAATATGTGGGTCTATCTGATAGAGAACAAGTCTCCCACACAACATTTTGTTGATTTTACTTGTTATGGGAAATCACAGTTCCATACAAGATGCATGTTGAGAAATGGTGTCGATGAATGTGTGAAGCATTCGAAAATGAGTGGCACATGCCAAGGGAGCTCCCAAAACGTTTAGACAAGTAGGAAGATTTGGTAGTGATGTAGCATTATTGCCTTGGTTGATTTTTTTCTTAGCAATGGAGAAATGGGCCCGTGGTGTAAGTTTCCATTTGAATTCATGACGAGTAATTTTAGGCCACATAAACCGCATAAAATATGCACGCAAGATGAATTTCAATGTAGATGGTGTAGATTTTAACTTCCATACTCTACGTTAGAATTATGTGTATTCCTCAAATTTGGCATATGTGGAGATAGTGGAATCGAAAACATGGACTTGAGCCCCATGACTATTATAGTGGGTAAGCATTCTTTCAGATTTTACATCTATTTAAGGCCTAATCTCAAGGATAGAAATTACCTCAATGTGCAAGACCTACATCTGCTAGAGCCTCTACAAAAGAAGTAGATGGTAGGATTTTCTAATAGAGGGCACGAAGAAACTCCCCCTCTGCCGAAGAGGTAGAAGGAGAAGAAGACAAAGAAGAAGTTGAAGAAGAAATAGAGCCCAGTGAAGAAGAAACCATGAGTGATAAATGTTGAGGAAGAGGAGGACTTAGAAGAACAAGTGGTTGAGGAGATAGCGCATAAGGATAAACAGCTATGAGAAGATATACCAATGTGTAATGAGGAGCCTACACGGTAGAAGAATAACCCAAATAGGTGGAAAATCATGAGGAGGTTTCCAAGGGTGACGAATTTCATGATGAGGAGATACACGATGCATGTGAGGAGGGATCTAATGGTTATGTATAGCATGAAGAAGAACTCGAGGAATACTATGAAGAGGAAGAGAAAGGCACCGGAGAACAACCAACCTGGAGAAGGCTTAGGTGTTGCAGAGGTAAGGGAAGCGGTGTGTAGCTCAACATTGTGCAAGAGATGTTGAAGAGGAAGCAAGGAAAAGAAGGAAGAAATGGGAACCTTTGATAGTACCTTAGATGAATTATATCAATGATACCTCCAAGATGCTAAGGGCATGATTTCAAAGCATGGTATCAATAAAGGACATTTTTTCCTAGGATTTGATTAATGAATATGGGGCTCTCTCATGAACAAAGAAAATTATGTCATGTAATTTGCAAACGCATATAGAGGATCCATAATTTGAAGTAAAGAATCATATTCTAAGATATGGCTGAAGAAAGACCCGGTACAATCCTAATTGTCATTCATCCTACGAGATGTGTCTAACGAGAAATCTTGGAATGCATTCAACAATATGGCCATCAAGTTTATAAGGACAAATCTAGATAAAGAGTCCACAATAATATTTATGCATGGGGATAAGGAGCACAAAGATAAATAAATTCTAAAGCTCATGGAATAATTGAAGGATGAGAAGAAGCGGTTGGCGATGCTTATGATAAAGTGGTTGATATAGTGAAAAGTATCACAAGTGCACACACCGAGTTGGTAGAACAAGCCCAATATGAGTATACGATGGAGTTTCACTACTTAGAGGACCTAGTGTGAATGATGTTTCTTGAAAGAAATAACAAGTCGGGGTTGATGGTAGAAGAATTGGCTACATTAAAGAAAATTAATAAGGAATATGTTGAAAAGAGGATAGAAGAATATTAGGCATTGGAAGCGGAAGTAAAATATGCCTCACGAAAGGCGGAGTATGTTTTTTTATAACTGCAAGACTTCTCCCCATTTTGATGTTGGGCATTATGTCTTAGTTGTCATTGATGTCAAAGTGTCGCATTGATGTGAAAGTGTTTCAAGGTGAGTTACGTGTCTCCATGAGGTGTTATCCTTGAGTTAAGATTAAGGTTGATTGATAGAAGTTGTTATGATGTCTTGGCATGATCTTGAGCATGGTGCAAGCTAGTATGGTCTAGTGTGAGTACTCCAAAGGTGGTATGAGGTCTTCATAAGGTCAAACATGTTTGATATGATGTGTTATAGGTATCTAAGTGTCTGTAAGTGATCTTCATGGTATTTTTATGAGAATTCATGGTTGAGTCAGGTCATTTTAGGCATATTCCTAGACCTAGTGCATGTGGTTTGGCATGGTGGTATGTGATATGGACTAGGAAAGTCATGTACAATCATGGCATATGTGTTATGATGTTTCATAACATGTGTAAGATGTTTTTTAAATCAGTATTCAGAGGATTGATGTCATTTAAAGGCCCTTTGAAGCAGCTTTTCTTGTGAACTAAGATGTAGACATAGGTAAGTCATGGTGGTGAAAGAATTACATATGCATTTGAGCATGGATGAGAATTTTGATAGTTATAGGAGGTTTATATGGTGCTCTGGGTCAAATGTTAGGTTCAAGTAATGAATATTTTTAAAGATATTTCACTTTTACCAAAACTGGTTTCCAAAGGTGAGAATTTGAGGTAAAAGTTGACTTTCTGATGCTCGTTGTGGAATATATGCTTTGCATGGTGACTGAGCTATTTATCATATTTAATTACGTCAACTATGAAAACTTCCAATTGGAAGTAAGTTTTTAATCATCATATTTTTATGAACAATCGTTAAGAAGGTAAACATGTTTGAAACCCTCCTAAAACCCTAGCTTTGGAGCGACTTGGGAGATATTGAGCATAGTGACCCATAATTGTTTATTTTTGAAAAAAGATGATTTGATGTTGTATATTATTCCTCCATATTTATCCAAGTGTGATTTAGAGGTTCTGGTTATATGTGGGCCCCACCCAAAAAGGTAAGTTTCGGAAAGTTTCAGTTTGTGAAAAAGTTTCCCATTGAACCTATTGACTAAATTACCATTTATTGAATCATGTGATTTTTGCTACATGTTTATTATTTTTTCAAGTAAAATTTGTGCATTTATAATGCAATGTGTGCCCTATTTATGAGGATTGGTTTTTAGGTAATTTTGGGGTAGTTTTGAGTAGTCTAGGAAAAGAATGGTTTTGGAGGTGCTACATGTGGAGTTATGACTTGGTTTGAATTTTTCATAATCCTTACTCTAATATCTTTCCAATTATATATCACACTTGATTTTTGCTAAGGTATGAAAAATTTATGACCTATTATTTAAAGGTCAATTTTGAGGGTTCTTGGTTGTGCATGCTCTTGAGTGGCTTCATGAGGATTGTTGATTGTTCTAAGTTGTTTCATGTTTTCTAGAGGTTGATGAGTGATTATGCAACATTTCTAAGTTTTTTTCTTGCTTTTATGAAGTTGTTTTTTCTCTATAATATTCTATTGTTGATGAGATGTTTGTTTTGGGGTTTCAAGGCTTGTTGAGTCCTAATGGTGGTCTTGGAGGCTCTAGGTGATTATGGAGACCTATATGGACCTTTGTGTGATATTTTTATGATACTCCTATGATGTGTAATTATTTTACACAATGATTTCTGACCCAAGTTATTTGGGGAAAAGAAATAGGTATTAAAGCACATTAGAAGGCTCATTGTGACTAGTTGTGAATGAGATGATAAAGTGTGACCTAGGAGGCTTATCAAGATTATGATGAACATTCTTGTGACCTTGTTGAGACAGAAATGAGTGTGTAATGATGTTTTGGAGAGATATAAAGTGATGGTGAACTATGGTAGGTATGAAATCAGCTTGAAGATAAAGAATATTTTGATCAAAGAAGAAGGTGAGTTTGAGAGGGGTTTTGTGAGAGAGTCTAGCTGAATTTGTGATCACCATCAGTTGTAGAAAAATATCTTCAATGATAATCTATTTTAGGTGGATGATTTGGTGCTTTTTCATCTTGGGGTTTATATCCTCCTTGTAGGATTGATGTCCTACTAAACTAGGGGTTGGTGTTCCTTGTGGAACTATTGTCTCACTAAAAAAATCTTGTGTGACGTATAACATCTATGCAAGTCTGGTGTTATGTGTAATATTAGTAGAGGTTTCAATGGGTTTTGTTCCCTTTTATGATTTCCCACCTTATATCTGGTGTTCAAGCGTTCATTCTTATTTCTTACACTTGTGAATGGTTGATAAACACTTAATAATATCACATTGTTTATGGATGTTGAATGGATGTATTTAATGTTGAATGTATGTTATGTTCAATGAACTAAAAGTTTTGAAGGACCGATTCACCCCCTCTCGGTCCTTAATGTTTCCAACATCTTAGCATGCACACTACCAATGGAGAGGCATAATTGAAGAAGATACATGCCAACATAAAGAATAATAATGTCAAGTACGAGAAATTTATACAAGATGTCGTGAATAAATGAGAACTCATAAAGGCTTTGAAGGATACACTTGAGGAAATGCTCAATGAGATCTACCTGTTGGTTATGTGTAAAATGGATACACTAGAAGGAGTGACCTCAAACCTAGATGTGGTAGTCAAGGAGCTAAAGGAGAAAGTAAAAGAGTTAGCTTTAGAGAAAGTGATAGGTATTGTAGGAGCAAAGCACCCAGAGACAAGGTGACAAGTAACTCAAGGGTTGGAAGGAGTTATAAAACACAATAAATAGGGAATTTCCATAACTTCTTCCACCACCGAAGGCTTAAGTTTTGAGTGTGTGCGCATATTATTTGATTCTTCGGGTAAAAGCCTATATTATTTATTCTTTGATTCTTTCATTCATTCTTGGAGAAGGAATTATTTTATTTATATTTCCAAGGATGGATAATACTCCTAGTGTGGGGTAATGTTGGTAAGAAGAAATGGATAAGTTTAGCCATGTGCGGAAGTCCGAGACCACGTAAAGGAGTGCACACACGGGTTACGAGAAAAGATCAAGAAAATGCGTGAAATCATGCACACAAGAGCATGCAATGAATATAGGCCAATGCATGAAGGTGTGTGAAATGTAGAGGAACATGTCATCATGCGAGGGCTCGTGTACATTCACAAAGAGTTGAGGACTTAGTCATTTTCCATTAAAGGATAAAAATAGGAAAGAAACAAAGATGGCATGTTATGCAAGAGAAGTCTGGAAATAGGTGAACAAAGAGGTAAAATCACATGCAATAAGGAAATTTATTTATATGAATTAAAGCATGTTAAATCTGATCTATTTATAGCTTGAACTAAAGATAAAGCGGAATTGTAAAGGCATACGGTTTATGTTTAGCACATGTAAAGGAAAATAACATGTAAACAAAGTGATGGAAAAGTCCCCACCATGTATAAATAGGTGTAGCACTCTTATATTTAAGTACCCTTTTGCGTGTATGAGGAAAGGTCAATGTTGGAGTTTGTAAGAGAGTTTTTGTAAGTGCGCATGGGTCCAGCACATGGATGACATTGAACTATGGATGTAATAAACATATTTTTTAGGTAATGAAAATTGTTTATGATGGATAATTATGTGTGGTTAGAAAATAGTACTAAATATGAGTATGGTATAATGGGAATTCAATTTTTATTAAACATTATATGTGTTGTTTGACTTCCTTATTACATGTGTTGTCGAGACTTTTATGTTGTATCTCCATTCATGCACGTTGTAATGGTTGTATATGATCTAACCACACCTTGATAAGTGAGAAAATGAGGGACCTAGTGGTTGCACATGATTTTGGTAAGTGTTCAAACCTTTTCTAGATAAAGTGTCGGTGCGCCCAACTAAGCATTGGTTAACAAACAGAGACTCTGATTGTCCTTGTCTTGGAAAAATTTATAAAAAATCAACAATTTGTGCTTTATCAACTGGGTTCTTATGAATATTTGACTGTATAGTATTTATACTACTAATAATATGTTTGTAAAGGTTTATACATAAATTCACATGTGGGAGAAATATATTATCAATTTTCATTTTGAGTTCTTGAGAGACTTAGTGAGAGACGTAGTTAAAAAGAAGATTTTGTTGTTGGGAAAATCATACAAGGAATTGGAGGAAAAAATTCACCATATACCAAGATGGCCCAAACAGGTACCCAAAAATCTAAACACATTTTCATGATTGTGTGTAGATTGTTCTAAACATGAAAGCTTGGAAGCTAAGAAGGGTTAAAACAAGATCCAATCAAAATGGTAAAATATGAATAAAAACACATTGGCTTGGAATCAGTTCATGAAACTTGGTAGGAATTTTAAGGAGGATAATAGATCCTATAATATCTTGACATTCAAGCATGATTCTTAGTATTTTGTGTTTTTTCTCAAAAATTGCATTTTGAATGGCTACAAAGACTTAGAAAGATATACAAGGGAAATGATGATAAATGGTGTTATGAAACGTTGTGAGGTGGCCTAACATATTGGATTTGTGGTATATATAAGATCCAAGGACTATTTATAGGTTAAATTTTTGATTATAGCATTTTACTTATTGTAAGCAAGCTTAGGCTTCTTAAGATAAGGTAAAATTGCTTAATTTTGGGTTATTTTGAAAAGTGAAGTTCTAACCATTTTGTGTTGATGAAGTGTTTTTTCTTGGGCCTACTGAGGCCTTTACATCATTTGGTATCGAGTGGGTTTTTCTCTTAGAAGAAAATAGTTAAGTTGAGAAGTGAAGAAGACAGGTGAAGATAGTGAAAGAAACCTTCTCCTTGTGAAGGCTTTAAAAGAGAAGATAGATTATAAGGTAGAGTGCTCCAAATTGGAACAGTCTTGGAGGTTGAAAGAGAAGAGAATTTGGTGAAAAATGACTAGGTAAGAGTCCTAGGTGTGTTACTTGAAGAGGAAAGGTGTAAAATACTTGCTTGTAAGAGAGAATATAGAAGAAAAGATAGAGAGTTAAGAGAGTAAAGAAAGAAAAATGAAGGGTTTATTTCCAATTGATTATTATGACAAGTTGAAACAAAGCGAGAGAAAAGAGAGGATGACAAATGAATATTTTTGGCTAAGATAAGTGAGATAGAATAGGATTTAATGAAGTGGGTGATTAATAAAAAGAAGAGGGAAAGTCAATCTCATGGATGGAGTGTGAAGTGAAAAGTGAAATGGTCCATTGTGTGGCTTGTTAAGAGAAAGAGGAAGCAAATTATTGCTTTGAAGAGAGTGGAGAAATGTAAAAAAAAATATGTATTGAGACTAACTATTTTTATCTAGAGGCTGGTGTAATGTTGGGTGAAAGAGGAAGAGAAAGAAAGTGAAGAAGAGGAACAATAGATTGAAGAAGAAGAAGAGATCATGAATGGAGCTTCTCATGAGGCTAAAAGGCCTCCTTGTTTTTGTTATAATATTTCCTTTGTATGTGTGAATGTAGCTGATGTATATGAAGAGATAAAGACAAATATTTTTTTGTTGAATGAGATAAAGAAACAGAATATGAAATAATAAATGAAGAAGATGAATAATATACAACATATGAAAAGATGATTTGGTAGAAAATCATGAGTGAAACAGAGAAATCAAACCTTTTTGTGGATGAGACAGACTATAAAAAAGTAGAGAAAACAATAATGAAGATTATAAAGGATGATCAAGAAGATAAAGAATATGAAGATCAATTTAAATCAGATTTGAAGAAAATATGGGATGAAGAAGACATACAAGAACTTGATTTCATGTGGTGGCTGAGAGTGGAAGAGGAAAAGAGAAGGAAAAGTGAAGATAAAGATAAAGAAGATGAAGAAATAGAGAAATGAAGACAAAGTAAAGATAAAGAGCAATCAAGAAGGAAAGAGCTCGGCATAAGAGGAAGAAAATGAAGTCAAGGAAGCAAAGGAATTGGAAAATTGGAAAGAATAAAAACAAACTATGAGCTCAATTATCTCAACTTGTGGACTATGATGCAGGAGCATCCTTGTACATAGTCAATTTTGGCTTTTATAGGTGTTTTAGGATGTGAAGAGTCCATTTAGGTGGTCTTGAAGTGTTTCTAGTCCATATAGGCTCTTTTGCATTATAATAAGAGGTTTCCCTCCAAAAACCATAATTTGAATATTTAAACTAGTCTATAAGTAAGTTAGATGTCTAGTGTTAATATAATTGTAATAAATGATGTAAGTCGGTTCGTAAGACATATTCTTGCCTAGACATGACTATCTAAATCTATCTTGGCTTTAACTCATTGTGTGTTGGCCTTATCAAGGTTGTGTTAGTGGAGTTAGAACCCTAACTACCACCTCTTCACTACATTTTTGAATAGATCATTCAAGTTAGGAAGGAATGTGAAGGATAAGAATATAATTTTGGAGGAATATCTCTGTAATGGAGCCTTATGGATCATGCAGCTATGTAACAATCTATTGTGATATCAATAAAAGCTTTTTATTGTGTAAAAATTGTGTATGACAGGTTTGCTATGATTTTATGATTGAATGCTTGAGTATTTAGAGATGAATCTCATTTGAAATGTTGTATACAGGTATATAGAAATGTGTGCAGGTCTGTAGAAGGACATGGAAGCAATTTGAAGAGGAGAAAATGTCAAATAACATAGTCATATACAAGGAGGTAAGCAAACTATTTGTAGTATTTTCTTGTTGAGTTGAAGGAAAGAAACAAACATATCTTGTGTTGTGACAAGTGAGAAGGAATGAAATTTTTTTCTCAAGGTGGTGTGAGATATAATCAAGGTTATCACAAAGCTTAAGTGAAAATGAAGGATTTGATAGATCAAACACATAAAACACAGGCATAAACCCTTATTTTGTTAAGAAATCAATCACAAAATCTTGTGAGTCAAGTTGAGTAAGGCACAATCACACATTAAAGATAAAATTTTCTACTAATAAAAATAGAACTTTTTCAAGTGGAATTAGGTTTTGAAAGTTTATAAAACTCAAGATATGCTTTTTTAAAGCTTTATGCCATCCGACTATCCCTATCTTGGACAAATTTCTAAAAAGTCAACAATTTTTGTTTTATCAACTGGGTTCTTGTGAATCTTTGACTATAGGGTATTTATACTATTAATAATATTTTTTAAAGGTTTGTAAATAAATTCACATGTGGGAGAAATATATTATAAATTTTTAGTTTTGAGTTCTTGAGAGACTTAGTGAGAGACCTAGTTAAAAAGAAGAGTTTGTTGTTGGGAAAATCATACAAGGAATTGGAGAATAAAAGTCACCATATACCAAGATGGTCCAAATGGGTACCCAAAAATCTAAACGCATTTACATGATTGTGTGTAGATTGTTCCAGACATGAAAGATTGGAAGCTTAGAAGGGTTAAAACAAGGTCTAGTCAAAATGGTAAAAGATGATTAAAAACACATTATCTTGGAATCAATTCATGAAACTTGGTAGGAATTTGAAGGAGGATAATGGGTCCTAGAATATCTTGACATTCAAGCATGATTTTTGGTATTTTGTGTATTTTGTCAAAAAAGGGCATTTTGAAGGGCTACATGGACTTATAAAGGTATATAAGAGAAATGATGATAAAAAAATTTATGAAACTTTCTCAAGTGGCCTAACATATTGGTTTGGTGATATATAACAATTCCAAGGCTTGTTTATAGGTTAAATTTGTTGATTGTAGCATTTTGGTGATTATAAGAAAGTTTAGGCTTCTTGAGATAAGGTAAAAATGCTTGATTTTGGGTGATGTTTAAAAGTGAAGTTCTAACCATTTTTGTTGATTAAGTGTTTTTCTTGGTCCCACCAGGACTTTGCATCATACTCATTTTAAAGAAGAGGTGACAAAGGAGAAATGGTTTATGGCCATGCATGAGGAGATAGATGCCATAGAAAGAAACATGACATGGAAGCTAGTTGATTTGACTTAGGATAAACACTTTATTGAAGTTAAGTGGGTGTATGAGACCAAGATTACAATAGAGATCATAATGGAAAGGCATAAATAAACTAAGATCCTCATTTCTTTTCAACATTAAGATAACATGGAAAATATAAGAGCTCCCCTTTATACATAAACACAATTTCTTCCTTTCGAACAAGAATTATACAATAAATAACAATTGGATTTTCAAATATAATAAAAACCCTCTTACAATCCTTATTTCCTTACAATTTACAAGAAGAATACAACTTAAAATGTAGGTGGACAATCCTCCCTATAGTGGAACAAATCAAAATTTATAATGAATCGTCCATATACCCAAACAAGGAATGAAAACTCCAAATCCATTTTAAACTATTCACAAAAATGTAGCTCTAAATTCATTAGAAACACACCAAACACCCACAAGAGTAAGATTCTTTGTTTTCCACCCAACCTATAGGCATCATCAGATGTCATTTCCCAATATGGAGGACATGTTAGCCTCCCTCCAAGCCCATGGGAGAGAGAGGAAGTAGGCCTCAAAGATGCACAATGAGGGTGAGTAAGGAAAGGACCAAAACATACACTCAAGAAAGAAAGGTTAAAGTAAAAATCACATATAAGAAGCCCTATACTTCTAAGGATGGGAAAAATGAGGATTACATACTCACACCATCAAGTACCAGAATTAAATTTAAAACACAACTAAGAAGCTCCACGATTCTCAATAGGGGGAAGAGGGGAAAGAATGCCCATTTGATCACATTATCACATTCCAAAATAAATCACAATTTTACAAGAATTATCATGGCCCCCAACTCCTTATTTCTTCCATATTTCAAACACTTCATTCCTCCTCATAAAAAGGTTTTCAAACCTTGGTGGTTTCCTTGAAAAAGAAGGAGATGAGTTTCAAACTATCTCCCTCATCAACCAAATGAGGGAAGGTAAAATATAAATCCCATCATGGTTTTCCCATCAAGCCATGTGGGAGAAAGAGGGGTTTCTTCCTCTTCCCCAACACTCCAAAATCCATCCCCAAGGGAGATGGATGGAAAAAAAATTAATAAAACAAGATCAACAACACTCAAACCAACACAACATGAAATTCTATCTCCAACACAAGAAAACAAAGCCATAAATTTAGTGTACAACCGTAAACAAGACTAAGACATGTGAGGCATGTATGGTGGGCCAAGAATTCCTCAATGGCTTACACTCCTAAGCCTTTTGTTCTACAAGGATTTTGAGGAAATGAATAGGAGACACACATGAACCAACATACAATGGGTAGACTTAAAGTGGATACAACAAGAACTAATATCGCATATCTAGAGGGTAATAATCCCTACACTAGGTCAACATAGGGTTTCCAAATACCACAGTCAAGATAGAGGAGAGTACCCTCCTAGGATATTATTAAATGAAGGAAGAGGTATGGCTCTATGATGGATAAGACAATCATGCACAATATAACTGAAATGTATGAAAATTTGGCAACACAGAATATAATTTTTGTTACATTCACCATACAACATCATACATATTTATAGGGAGGATGTTTCCTATAAAATAGGAAACCTCCTACAACCACTCTCCCTAAATACGTGAGTCTGGTTTAACAACTAAACCTCACATAAACAAATTACGATGGTGGTTACATTTATATTTACACATGTAATTATCCCACTAACATAATGTTAGCACTAACATGTATATTCCCAACATTCCCCCTTAGTGCAAACATGGGAAAACATCCATTTTGCATTGCACCTAATTTTGTGATGGTGTGATTTTCCATTGGTTGATCACAAACCAAGACAAAGATGGTTTTCTATCAGATAACTAGAAACCGAGAGTTGTGTGATTTTCTATTGGATTATCACAAACCAAGATAGAGATATGGTTTTCTATCGAGTTGACCAAAAACTGAGACAAAAGAGGTTTTCAAATGGTTTACCCCAAACCATATCACGATGTGCAGTACTACTTTAGCTATCATCATGTCTTCACCTTCAGGAGATTACTTTGGAATCCATACATATCAATCAACTCAAACTGAAACATTGTGTCATTTCCCCCACAATGTGAAGTTTGATAACACATTATTATGAAAAAATCACACTAAAATAAACACACTCACACATGTCACCATAGCATAAGCGGCCTGTCGTTGGTGAGTGACGAGAGGACGCTGATTTTTCCTCCATTCTCATGTGCCTCCATCCTCCAATAGACACTGCTAACTTAGCTTGATCTAGCTTTGAGGATCTTTAAACAATTCAACCCCATGAGATGGACTTCAGGTAACACCAAAAATGCATCCAATTATTAAAATTTGAGGCACGTTTTTTTTTTTTTAGACTTTTGACGACATAAAATGACACTTATAGTTACATGACTATGACAAAAAAATATAAAACTCACACAAAAATAACAAAAAAATGTTTACATACAATTACACAAATGTTTAGGAAGATTGGTTATAGGAGGTTTCCTATTTTATAGGGAACATCCTCCCTATAAATATGTATGATGAATGTAACAAATATTATGATGATGTTGTATGATAATTGTGAGTAAACATTTTTTTTATTGTTGGGTGGGTTTTGAGGGTGGAATGGAATATATCTTCACTAGAAACACCTAATCATCTTTTACATTACCATTATCCGAGTAGTGCGATCACATGGGGAAGTAAAGTAGCAAGAATTTGTTTCTTACAATATGAGTCATCTGCCCCTTTTGGGATGGAGCATACCTAATAACTAGTCTCGGCCACTCAATTTGCACCCTCTCTCACCACTTTGGAATTTCCACATACAAAATATGTTGTGAGTTGTTTTGTAGATTTAATTATGGTATTTTCCTTGTCAAATTTAGGTTTATTTCATTTTAGGTATTCTTATGAGTTTACACGAATATGTCATCGATAATTTTTCAATTCCAATTCATGGGTCTTATCAAATTTGTATGTTAAGGAAAAAAATGTTATGTACATTTAGAGTCATTGTGTATCACGATTAAAAAAATCGTCATTTGTTTCAATTCAATGTTTCTAATTGTCAAAGCATATTAGTGACAAATATCATTATGCAGGTCAAAAGAGTTGTTTTTTTATATCATCATTGTCATCAAAATAAATTTATTTGTGTCATTAAAATTGTATCATCAACTTCAAGAGTCTTGCCAAAATTTCATTGTGAGTCAGAGTCAAAAGTCCAAAAATAAAATTAATCTTCCTTACGGAAGTATTTTCAGTGTTACCTGACATCCGGAAAATAAATGATTTCACATTATGGGGGGAATAATAAACAATGTGGAATCATTGAGCAACATGATCACATTCCACTAAAGTAGTAGCATTATTCACTTTGAAGGATGGAGTTACATAAGGATGGAGGACAAGCAACATCCTCTCGCCAGCCACAAGCGATGGGGCCACAAAATGAGGTTGTGGCATTTTGTTTTAGTGTGTTTTCTTTCAGTTTCAGTGTACTTATCATTGTTTGTATTCAGTTTACTGTATGTTCCTGTTGTAATAAAGTGAGTAGATTCCTATGTACTTTCTTGATGTGAAAATGTTGGCTAGATTTTCTGCATAGTTGAAAACCTAGGTAGTCATGAGATAAATCTCCCTCATTTACCGGTGAGGATCCCATGTAAGATTTTTCAATTAAATATGCTAGTATCTATTTGGGGGTATTACTTTAACCATGTAGCTCATGAACCATAGTTGTATAATTTTGTAGCAAGTAAGCAGCTATTAAAGAAAGGAAATATATAATGAAGAAGGAAATAATAAAACATAGGAAAGAAGGAGGGAAGATGTGCAACCCAATCAATAGATTACAGAGTTGATTGCATGCATATAGACAGAACCAATAGATACTAACACAAAATTATAAGCAAAAGAAGCTTTCATATCTAGATCTAGAATAACATGAAGTTTATAAGTAGATGTAAGACAAAAAGTTAGAAAAAAAATACACCGTGACACAAAGTTCTCTAGAAATATTCTCCTTTCTATTCCTTTGCTTAAAATAGCTATAAGGGGTTTCAACATAAAGTATGAAACACAAGAATGCTACTTATAAATTCTAATCCTTAACTGAAGGTTTTTCCTCTACTTATAGAATGTAGAAGGGAAATTACAAATGGGAAACTTAACTGAACTAGAACATAAACAAGAAGTAAAGATAACATCTGGAAATCATCTTCCTTTAATTCCTCTCCAAGTGACATGCATCTGGATCTATAGTCAAAATTATACACATTTGTCACTTAACTTATAGAATCGTTCCACATAACTTAAAGTAATGGTTTTCAAACCAATAACTTTAAAGTTTTACAATTACATCCGAGGAACGTAAAAATAGAAGAAGAAAGAGTAGAAGAAGAAAGATCCGCCAATTATAACATCTACATCTACTTTTGGTTTTGATACTGAATATACTTGTTGAACATGTAATTCAGTAACTTCCCATCTGTTTTAGCCACAACTTCTTTTTCTATCCTAAATTGCAGCAAGCCTTCATTCAAAACCCCGATGCACGCTTCCACATCCTTCAAGCTAGGCCTGAACCTCTTAATATCTAACTGCAGCATTATCAGCTTACTGATGGAATCCATCATGAAAAGCCTAAAAGCTCCATCAATCCTCTCTTGCACCATCGAAGAGATCCTTCCCGGAATTAGGAACTTTTCTAGGAATGGTCCTTTTATGCGAAGAAATGTTCCCAACTGGGTTCCTCATTAGTGAAAGAAATGACATTGTCTGGTAGTGATGATGTCATACTTTCAAGTGCCCGCATCCTTTTCAACATGATTCTGAAGATCTCCAAATGGAAATAAACTGCAAACTCAAGTTGTTTCCCCTTTTCAACTGATTCATCAGGCATGATTTGTTTCACATTCAACACCTCTCTCGGCACCTTATTTATCTTGACCAAAGTACTCGACTTACTTTTTAGCTCTTTGTGTTCATTTCCATATGTGTTTCAACCGAACCAATGCATCCTTCATAACCTTTAGATGGGTCGGCACCTCCCTGAGTTGTACAGAAGCTTGGTGAATGATTAGACTCTTCCATTCATTGATAGCTTTAACTCTGGTTACCTGCATCTTCCACTTCTTAGATCGACGATCACTAACCTAATTATGTGTTGAAATTGGTGAGTGGAAAATTTGACAACTTTAGGCAATAATATTGCATGGCTAAGACACCTTTTGAAGTTCAAATTTTTCTTCCTTTTCTTTTTCGAGCCTAAGGAACAAAGCGTTTAACAATGCATGTGTGTCTTGCTTTAATCCTTTAGTAGTGTCTTGAGCTATGGGTACTTTGGTCACTGTTATATCTTCTGCTGTGAGCTTGCCCTTCTTCTTTCCTTCTACTAGAACTAATACATCAACAAACTTCTACCTTGACTCCTCAATAATCAACCTCGAAGTCACCTTAGCAACTTTAGGTTTTCTATATTTTCTGCCCAAACTGAGGAGCAGTTGCAAGTCATGTTCCTCCAAGTTGATCTCCTCTCTAGCCTCTGGGACTAACTGTGAAGCCAACCACTATGATAAATTACATCTCGAAGAATGAGAAGTTTCCGAATGTACCACCATCTTATGCTCTAGTTCCTCTCCATCCGAAATTGCTATAGTGTTGTGGCTACCATCTTCTGTATTGTCCAAAGATAAATCTCTTTCAAATTCTACCATCTATAACTTCAGTGTTTCTTTAGGAAGAGGTGCTAATCGGAGTGGCTAAGGAGAAAACACAAATGTTGCTAGATGCAACAAAGGAATGGTAGTATCTTACTGAGGTGAAATAGTTGGTGAAGTACTTAACACTAGAGAAGTCGGAACTAACACCATAGCCATAAAAGTAACATTTTCCCTCAAATGAGACTTCTTGTGCACTTTAACATTTTGAGCCTTATGCTGCTTTTTCCCTCGTGCTTGTTTTTAGGGAATTTCCTATAACAAGGTTACCTCGTGATCGATACATCAAAAATTTATCAAGGAAATATCCCTTTGTTAGCAACCAGTTCAAAGTATTGACCAGAACAGCGGTAGACCTTTCCTCGATCGTGTGGCAGCCACCAATGTTCTCTTGAAGTACAACTCTATCTCCTCCCATCTGATGATATGCATCAAGTAACATAGGCCCATCATCTTTAAGATCCACAGGTATCCGTGCTAATCCATAATCAAACACTTGTCGTGCTAATAACGTGCTGAAGTATTTATTCCTAACTTCGTACTTGCTTTTGCACTTCATCCAAAAATATTCTGACGAAGGCACATGCACATATTCCTAGGAGATTGTCTTCCTTGCCACCCCATATGGATTGAAGTTCAACCTTGCTAGAAAGAACTCATGCTCGTATTCAAATAACATCTTCACTTAAATCTCTCTCGGCTTTGTGAATGCTCTGACAACTATAATAGCCCATTGTGATTGGGAAGAAGCCTGTAAACTTGTGTCATTTCGACTATAGGTCATGCATCTCCACAAGTTGTCTTCTCAACTCCATGATGACCAATCTGTCGCTTGGATATCTGGGTAACTTGACTGGTTCTCCTGAAAATCCGGTGACCCTGAGGTATGTAAAGTCTGCAAACTGGATGAAGATACTACCAATCTGGGATACAACTTCCCAAGCTTCCTTGCTTACCCTATTGGTCTTCAGATCACCATTCAACCTGCAAATGAATCCGTAGAAGAATCCATCATTGACCACCTTATAATATTTATTGCATGCAGGCACAGTAAGCTGCAGATAGCACTCAAAAATAGGATCCTTGGAGAGCACACCACGTCTATCTAGCTTGGAGAAGATACCCTGCGAGGCTGCTGCATATACCAAATATGAAGTCATCTTGAAGCTGTAAGTCTACCTCACATTCCAGAGCTGCTCACCGATGTTGTCACTGATGATTTCCAACCAATTGATTATAGAATCTGCTTTGTTGATTTCAATGGTCCTAATGAAGGCATACATCCATGAGCGGAAGTTGTGAGCGTTAGCTTTGCCATTTATCCTGCATAGCAATTTGGTAATGTCATCCACCTCCTCCACCAGATTGGATCGTGGAAGATTCTTCGGGAACTTGGATGAATATTTGGGCTTCTTCATATACTGTTGTTCATTATGCCTACACCATTGACTTTATGCTTCTCACATCTGTTGTTAGTGTTCAACATGTTGATAGTAGTCACCACCTATTGTGTTTGAATCTTCAAACATTAATTGATGAATGTGCATCCAAATTGTTATTGTCTTCCTGTAGCATCCTAGATTGATCTGGATAGTGGATGGTATGACCT